>OZ012619.1:8068872-12975765 GCA_963942555.1 Aleiodes leptofemur
CAACCACTGTAACTATTTGAGATATAACATCCAACAATAATTTTTTTTTTTTTTTTTTTTTTAGATGAAAATGAACAAAAATGAACCAGCAAAGCACTAACAAAATGAATAAATGTTGTGAGATGGAAAATCCCACATAGGTAGGGCCCCAGTTGGTTCTCCAACTAAGACCTCCCAAAAATCCATGTTGAAGAACAAATCCCGACACTCTCATACGTTTTGTGACTCGATTCAACAATAATTCAAAAATGTTACAATTTTTATCAGTGTCTGAGTAAAGTGTAGTGTCTTTCATTCCATATTACATTCCTTAAGAAATTCACTCTTACCAATCACTGTCACAATTGACATTCAATATTTTATAAAAATAGGATTTATTCAGATAATTTCCTTTAGATAACGAATCTCAGGATCTGTAAACTCAAAACGAAAGGATCTTGTATTTGAATAAAATACCAAAATATTGAAACAATACTTCAACAAGCTTTACAATGTGGTTGTCAATCATTTTCATTAGTAATTATTATGATAAACGGGGGAAAATTCAAGAGAATTACTTTTCAAATAAACATTGAATAAAATTGTCTGATTTCAGAAAAATTTCTTGATCCATGAGTTATAAGATGATGAACCAGTTAACTACTGGTAATCCTTTAACCACGGAGTCCTAGTCAGTTAACCACTGACATCCCTGATACACAATATTGTGCCTCAAAATCACACAACGTTCGTGTCTTGACATGCAAAAATTATATTTCTACTAATATTTATGGCAACACAATCAAGATCTGTCCATCTCAACTAAAATTATTTTACCAGTTCAGGGACTCGATGATCGGCCATAAAATTAACATAATCATATTTCGTTTTATATTTTCTATATTCACCAGAGTTTGCAAAATTTTGTCAAGACAACTCAACGCGGGCTGTGTATCAAGTTAACCATGGAGTCTTGAGTCAGTTAACCACTGACGATTCGTTAACCACGAATCCCTTCCGTTAACCATGGAGTCCTAAGTCAGTCAACCACTGACGATTCGTTAACCACGAATCTTTTCCGTTAACCACGGAGTAAACTCAAAAATTAAGAATGAAGATTGTCTTCCATTGGCCATAATCGATTAACATGTACAACCTTGAATTTTCCTCTGGGAAGCTTTTGAATGCGATAAACTACGTCATCTAATTTTGTACGAACTACATAAGTTTTTTCCCAATCTCGTTGGACTTTAGGACATTTTCCTTTGGTTCTTTTGGGGGCAATGAACCCAACTTTCTGACCTGGTTCAAAATAAATCATGCTGGCTTTCAAGTCGAAACGAGATTTCATTTTATCACTTTTTAGTGACCATTTTTCCCTTACTCTTTGGTGAATGTCACTCAGTTGATCTTGTAATTGATCAACGTAATTGGACAGATTCATGTCGTTGTTTGAACCATCGTTAGGTGGATTACCCCGTAATAAGTCCAAAGGTAGTCTCAGTTCCCTTCCGAGCATTAGCATCGCCGGAGTATATTCTGTCGTCTGGTGTTTTGATGATCGATAGGCCAACAAGAAGAGGGGTAACCATCTGTCCCAATACTTCTGATTATCGTCGACGAATTTCGCGAGATAATTTAAAATAGTCCTGCTTAAACGTTCGACCATTCCGTTCGATTGAGGGTGAAGAGGAGTGGTCCTCGTTTTATGAATACCAAGGAGTTTCATAACATGAGTAAAAATTTGCGATTCAAAATCTCTACCCTGATCTGAATGAATCTCAAGTGGAATACCGAAACGAGTGAATACTTGAGACACTAATGCTTCCGCAACGGTAGGTCCTTGATGATTGAGTAAGGCAATAGCTTCGGGCCAGCGTGAAAAATAATCGGACACTACTAGGATGAATCGATTTCCATTAGAAGATCTGGGTAAAGGACCCAAAATATCCACCGCGATTCTCTCAAACGAAAGTCCCACATTGTAGACTTGTAATTCTCCTCTGGCACGATGTTTTGGACCATCATGACTGAAACAAATGGAACATGACTTATACCACTGTTCCACATCTTTTTTACAGGTGGCCCAATAAAATCTTTTGCGAATATTATCTAGCATTTTATTTGTTCTAAAATGCCCTGCGACAGGTGAAGCATGGGATGAATTGAGGATTTCCTTAATCAAAGCCTTAGGAACCACGATCTGGTATACGAATGTCCATTGGTCAGTAGATTCCCAACGACGATAGAGAATTCCATTTTTCACTTCAAGAGAGTCCCAATCGAGTAAATAGATTTTGAATTCTGGTCCAAGATGAGGTACGTTTTGCCATTCTGGACACACATTGTTAATTTTGAATTGAATAATTGAGTTGAGAATGGAATCAGCTGACTGGCATTGTTTCCAATCAAACTCTCCGTCAACTACGCAAATAGTGCTACAGACCCTTTTTTGGGAAACTTCTTCATGAGTATTTATCCTTATACATTTCTTGCACGTGCAAGGGCGACGAGACAGACCGTCGGCATTATTGTGAAGACGTCCCGGCCTATGTACGATTGAAAAATCATACTTCGAAAGAGTATCTAACCAACGAAAAACAATTCCTTGAGGATTTTTGAACGAAAGAAGCCATCCAAGGGCTGCATGATCGGTCCTGATAATAAATTTTCTCCCTAGTAGGCAATAATTAAAGTTATCTACTGATTTTACAACGGCTAACAGTTCTCGACGTCTGACACAATAATTTTTCTCTGCTTTATTGAAACATTTGCTGAAATAGCTAATAACCTTTCCTTTCCCGTCTTGGATTTGGGAAAGTGTCGCTCCCATAGCTAAGGCTGAAGCGTCCGTATCGAGGATGAAATCATTACCTAGAATTGGTATTGCAAGAATTGGTGGGGAAATCAAAGCAGATTTTAGTTGATCAAAACTCTTCTGTGTTTCTTCTGGCCACTCAAATGTAATTTTAAAACTACAATTATAATTTTGGATTATGGTTCTCATTATAAATTCAGAAATCAAAACTGAGGCTGAAACCGAAACTGAGTCGGCAAGAGGATTATCTCAGATCCTACTACTAAAATACAATTTTGTTCCAAAATAATGAGAAATTTCGGTTCATCACGCTATGTTCGAGAGCAATTACCCCCTTCTGAGATGCTTCCTGATCTGAAATACAATTTTTTTCGCATAAAAATTCTACCGACCTAGAGGACTTCGACGCTCGACCCTACGATTACTAAACCTACGTTTTGTGCAACGGAGCTACGCATGCTATTCTAATTTTGATGACTCGGACTGCCTACCTGAACATAATTTTTCAGAAGTTCATTATTTAATTATGATGAATCACAAAAGAGAGCTGTAATCATTCTGAATAACGTTATGGAAAAATGACAGATATTATCATTGTAAGTTTTCTGCATGAATGAAAAAGTATGACTCTCTCCATCACTTACTTCCTTTTTCCTCATTGGAATCTTATTTTATATGAATTGCATACTTGTCCACATATAGCTTATATTTGAATAATTGTATCAATTGTAATACATTTCCTTTAAGTGCTCCATTTCTTTACAATTCTAGGTACACTCTAAAGATCTATCTGCACTGCTCATTCAATTATAACTCACAAATATATTGGAGCATATATCTTTCCATGATTTCTTTCATCATCAGCAGATTCAACTACGGTTATCATTTGATTGTAATAAGCAGACATATTTCATCTCATATCTTTATGTATTCAGAGATATATTATCAAAGAGACATATGAAAATATATTTTGTTATAATTTCAATTATTGTAAAATACAACTCTTTATATAACTAGATAGATTATTAAAAACATATAATTCGGAAGATATAACTGCATATATCATAGGAATATAAGTAATTATAAGGAATTATATCTCCTTACATTTTGGCATAGAATTTCTTTCATGGGGGATAACATCACTCTATCTCGCTTTGTTTTCACGATATTCTTAAAAACAATTGAGAGGAAAAATCAATTCATTCAATTTTCCTTTTTCACTTCATTCATTTTTCATGAATATTTTTTGGAAATCAAGCAAGATAGAGCTATTTCGCCCCTGTGCCGTTTTGTCGAGAATTTAAAGAGCTACGAAACAAGATGAGAGTGGAATGGCTCTATCTCGCTTAGTTTCCGAGATATTCTCAAAACCATTAATAGGAAAAATGAATTCATCCAATTTTACTTTTCCACTGAATTTATTTATCTATGGATATCTCGGAAACTAAGTGAGATAGAGCAATTTTGATCGTTTTTTATTTATAGAGAATTTCAAGAGTTACAAAACGAGTTGTAAGTACAATCGCTCTATATTTCTCAGTTTTATGAATAAATACGTCTGGAGAGCAATTAAAAGAAAAAAGAAATTTATTCAATTTCACTTTATCAGTGGATTTATTTTTCTTCGAATATTTTGGAAACTAATTTAATTTAATTTATTTGCATTCAACAGGATACGATCCTCAATACAAAATATTACATAGGTTTGGAGTAAATTATTTAGTTATTAACAGAGATAAAAATATATAAAGAAATTAAGATAAGAAAAAGTTTTGGTCAAGAGCTGGTTCTGATTTTAGAGCAGAACTTGCAGTATGCGAAGAGCTTCTGTACTGATTCCGTGTTCCATGTTTCCAAGAATTCCAAGGATATACCAGGGGGAGTTTCGTTGTCAGTCCATTCGGATAGAAATTTTTCTCTGGGGACATTAAAAGCTGGGCAACGTGATAATGAGTGGGTGACAGTGTCACTTTCCTCTAGGTGGCAACATGGGCAGGCTTTAGTTGGGGACAGCTTGATTGTTGATTTTCCGGTGGAAATGTTATTAGCATAGTTTGAGGCAAGGCGCAGCTGGCACAGTAGTTTCGCTAAATGATGAGGAAGTTTGCTGAGAGCTACGTAGGCAGCAGAGTGGGATAGTCTTTCATTATCGAAGATAAATTGGCATGCAGAAGAGGCGTTGTACCTCTCCACGTCAAGAGAGTGGCGATGGTTCCTGTACTTTTCCAGTATTGTATTTTTTTTCTGCCTCCAGAAAGACGGAGAGAGGTTAGAGAGCAGATTCTCTTCACCTATGCTTTTCAGGAGTTCGATGAGTTGTTGAACCCAGTTGAATCTGGTAGAATTGAAGGGAGTTTTGGTGAGTGACACGAGTTTCAACAGGCAGACTTTGGGTAATCGGTCATCAGGCATATCCAGAATCTTGATTAGCCAGTTGAGTGCAGCTTTTAGAATGCTGATGGAGAAGTGATCTAGCCCTAGCTCCAAGCGAAGTGCATAGTTGGGGGTGCACATTGGTAGGTTCAGGAGGCGTTTGAAGAAGTAGAGATTGGCTGATTCTAGTCTTTCCATAATGTCAGGCTGAAGGCCCCAGATGTGAGCGAGATAGGCCAATGTTGAACGAATTATGCTACTGTGAAGTTTAGCAACACCAGACCAAGAACTGGATCTGAGCTTGGAAAGAATTCCCAATACTGAGCTGGTTGCCATTTTGCTTTTCTTGATGATTTCGGTAGCGGCAATCTTGCCTTGTAGAGATGTGCAGTAAGGGACTCCAAGGTATTCAAAGAATGGGACAATTTCAATGATCTCGTCTTTGTATGTAAATGGGCCAAGATTTTTGGGGATGCGACCTGATGATCTGGTGACGGGGATTTTGGTCTTTCGGGTGTTGACTGTCAGCCCTTTATGGGAACTGTACTCATCTAGAAGTTTGAGGCTTCTGCGTAGTTTTATGTCCGATGTAGCCAAGAGGACAATGTCGTCTGCATACATTAGGAGTAAAATATCACGGTATCCAATGAAGAATACTTCGGCACCTTTCTCTTTCATGAAGTTGGTGATGTCATTGATGTACAGGCTAAACAGTAAAGGGCTAAGTATTTCGCCTTGTAGTACTCCTTCAGTAATATGGATAGGAGAAGAAAGTTTACCAGAACTTCTGACTCTCATGTGTGTGTTGTTGTAAAAGTTAATGAGGAGCATCAGGATCTTGGAGCTAAGACCTAGTCGATCCAGCGTTTTCCAGAGTTTGTCATGCGGGATGGAGTCAAAGGCCCTTTTGAAGTCTATGAACAGAGCATATGAACTGGTGCCTTTGAATCTTGCTTGGATCTGTAGTAAAGCAAGCAGAGTGAACACATTGTCCTCACAGCCACGACCAGAACGAAATCCTGCTTGTTCCTCGGGAATAAGACCCCTGGCCTCAGCCCATTTTTTCAGGCGGTCATGGATAATTTGAGTAAAAACTTTCGTTACACAATTCACCAAGGCAATGCCTCTATAGTTGTTTGGATCGCTGCTGTCTCCTTTCTTGTGCAGCATGCACATGATGACCTCAGACCAGTTGAGAGGGGTACAGCCAGAGTCAAGTATTTTGTTGAAGAGGGACAGCAGCGATACTAGCCAGTTAAACGGGAGTTCTTTGATGAACTCGTTTGTTATGCCGTCTGACCCCGCTGCTTTGTTGCTCTTAATTGTTGTCAGGCTTTTTAGAAGTTCGTCCATGGAGATGGCAGCATCCAAATCATTGTCTGCAAGGGAGGAGTACGTTATCATGAGATGAGACCTTGGAGGGTAAACTTCTTGGTAGAATTTTTCCCATTCTTCCAAGGAGATTTGGGGTGGGAGGAGGATTGTTTGCGCGTTGCTCTGACGGCATTCCAGAATTCGGATGAGTTGCGGGTATCAGCGAATTTGTCTTGCAGTAGCTTGGTGTAATCGCATTTCTTCTTGGCCAGCAGTTCGTGGTACGTCGACTTGAGGTGGTGATAGTCTCTCCAGGTAGAGCGATTAGATGGGACAAGTTTGCATTTTTTGAGACAGGAGTTGACATCAGCTTTCATCACCCGACAGTCTGCGTCGAACCAGGGCTTCGATGGGTTGTTCCGGTGTGAGCGAGCTGGTCGGGTCATGTTACAGTTGGTTGCCGCTGTAGAAATGCCGGATGTAAGGCAATTGACCAGTTGTTCAGAGGACATGTAAGTGGGGTCATGAGCAGCATACGGTGAATGGATCATTTCGTGGATGTAGCGGTCTTTATTTTCCGGAGACCAGCGGAGGGATTGATAAGAAGCTCTGTCACCTTCCGATCGTGGAGGTGGTGGAGTTTGTGGACGAAGCTCAACGGTCACAGGAAAATGATCTGATGTTGACCAGATGTTGTCAACCCACATGTCTTTTATGTGGTGGATGCCAAGAATATTAACCCAGATTAGATCAACAATGCTCTGTCCATTTAAGTTAGAAAATGTAAAATGGCCAGGCGAGTCACTTTGAGATCTACCATTCAGTAGAACGAATCCGTTGGAGCCCATGAAGTCCAACAGCATATGACCTCTTTGGTTGATTGAGAGATCTGCAGATGTACGTGACTCCTGTAGTGTGGTAGAGAAGGTCATGTTTGAGTCGAAGCACCCGAGGGAACCCAAGCGGTAGTTAAAATCACCGGCAATGATAAAGACGTCGTGTGTATGGGTATCAGTAGTAGCCTGCAGTACGTCTTGTAGGCGCTCTAATGTTTCAGCAATATCGCACGATGGCGTGAGGTATACTGAAGCACTGATAATTGTGAGATCGTGAGCTCGGAATTTAGTGATTATCCAGGAGTCTGTCGAGGAGAGTGTTTGCGCATTGGATTTGGAGTTGGTGAAGGACAGTAAGCCACCACTGGGTCTCCCCGGTCCATCTGGTTTTCTGGCGGGTGACCATGAGCTATGCCAATTATCAGTAATGTAGGGCGGTAGGTATGAGGGTTGCGTGCACCAAGTTTCGCTGAGACCAATGAAGTCAGAAGAAAAGTAATTCGTTGAAATTAGAAGATCCTTGGAGCCTTTGATGTTCCTAAAGGTGAGTTTCAGGCCAGGGGTGCGGTGGTGGTGTCTTTGATTGGCGCAGGTGCTGATGAGTTTTTTGGAGGCAGACGTGTTGTTAATGATGCAGCAAAATTTCCTGGCTCGATAGTTGTGAGAATACGTTCAGAATCAGCATTTGAGTTACGTACATTGTTTGTGTGACTGCACTGGACGATGGACTCGGAGTCAGGGTTGAACCTATAGGAGGCACCATCCACAAAGACTTTGAGATGGCCGAATTTAACTTTTTTCCTTTCACCAATGGCCACTTTACCAAAGTCCCTCAGTTTTTTTGCAGCAAAGTCTTCCTCTGGGGTCAAGTCATGATTGAAGTAGACAGGTATTGCGAGTGTTTTCTTCTTCGTCATAATCTGACTCTTTGTGTGGTTGTCTTTGAAAGTAATCTTAATTTTCTCTTTACGTTTGCCAATTACTTCTGCACTCGAGATGCTGTTGGTGACATGGAAGTGGGTGTTGATAAACTCGTTGACAGTCCTAAGGGGATTACTATTAGCAACATTTAGGCCACTGATGATAGCGTTGTTCTTCCTTAAGTGTTTCTCAACAATTGCAAAGTGAACAATTGCAAAGTGACGACATTGTCGAGTGAAGAGAACATTGGGGAGTAGAGCTGGAGATACTGTAGTAATTCCTCGTCAAGTCCAATGAAGTGCAATTAAGTCGAGTCAACGTAGCAGCAAGTTCCAGTCAAGTCATCAAGGTCAGATCCACCCACGCTCATCGCCCTTCTGGCCCGTTAAAAGTTAAATAATATCGTAGAGTCACTGTTGTAATTATCATCGAGTCAAGTTCTGTTGAATTAAATAAAGTAAAGACATTATATTTCATTGTAAAAGTTGCGTTATTTATTTATTGTTGTCTCACTCAAGTAAAAATCAAGGTAAAGTACAGGACGCAAGGAGTATCGTCCTCCTTCCCCCCTGAGATTACAGCTAGCTGGACTGTTGGTTGTCCGGTAAATTTATTTATAAGACCAACTGGCGCCCAATTTAAGGTAAAGATAAAGTAGAGTCAATAAAGTCAAGTTAAGTAGTTTAGAGTCAAGTTTTGTAAATTAAATTAAAATTAAATGATTGCGTCAAACGTCACAACTTTTTCATGGAGAATTTCAAGAGCTGCAAAACAAGAAGAAGGTAAAAAATCACTTCACCTTGCTTAGTTTCCGAGATATTTCCGAAAACGATCAAATGAAAAAATCGATTCATCCAATTTTACTTTTTCATGCGAGTCATTTTTTCGTGAATATCTCGGAAATTAAGTGAGATAGAGCAATTTCGCATCGAGCCTTTCTACTCCCGACAGCAACGCAGAGGGGTATATGCGTTTGGCATGGAATGCATTGGTATTACAACGCGTTTGTAATGCCTTATCTTATTGAAAACGAATTAAAAAATATGGACTTCTCGATTCAAAATGTAAGGATTTGTCCAGAGATAGTTTTAGGCATATATTAATGAAGATTATGACTCGTATGTTTCTGAAAATTGCGAAAAAAGAAATGATTTTTCAGAAAATAGTAACTTAGATTGAAATTCCCCTCGCAAATAAAAACAAGCAGAGGCGTTATATCCTGTGCGTTATTTGCAAACCTCACACTTTATGCGACATTTAATATTTTGCCAATTCAATTGGCAAAATGCTTCCGAATGAAATTTAATACGGTATTCATCGAATTACTATTTATATCTCTCATTATTCCAAATGCCGTAACAAAATATGATCTTCTCAACAAATATGTACTTATGATGACAAATTCAATGATGGTTTGATCTTTGGTGAACTTTATTTATTCATTGTTTCCACAAAAAAAAACCATCAATTTTTCAATCATAAATGGATGATCGTACGACAAATCTGAAAAATTGAAGTTCGGGTTCCAAATAGGATTCCTATTCTTTCCGATTGTCATCATTTTATAGAAAAAATTGTCTACTTTCGAATGGTGAAATAAAAAATAGTAGTGTTCCTAGGGAGGAAGCTAAGAAAAACCGTGATTTTTGAAAAAACTAAGTTATCGAAAGCTCTTACAAGAGACTGCCTCTGAAAAATCTGAAATTCTCACCATTTTTGGGGCTCATTAAGATGAATCTTTTAAGCTGAACTTGGGCGAAATCGCTCCAGTAGTTTTCGAGATATAACCTCTTTTCATAAAATGGTTTTTGTGCAATATCTCAGAAACTACTGGACCGATTTCGCCCAATTCCAATACCAAACTTTTCGTTCATTAGATGCACAAACCCACGAAATTTCGAGTCTCTAACTCAAATAGTTTTTGAGCTATCGTGTATACAAAATTCAGGATAAAAAACACTGTAATTGAAATTATCCGCAAACGAAAAATCGCAGCAAAATTTACCTCGAGTGAAAATTGTGTGTTCAAATGAGATGAATTTCATCGCTGAGAGTGGGGGCTGTGAATCAATTTTTCGCGGAGAAAAATCGAAAAAACGAATTTACGAAAATTTGATTTTTCTCGAAAAGTACTCAACCGATTTCGCTCAAATTTCACGGAGAGCAATTTGCATGGAGAGAGAAAGTACTGTTAAATTTTCAGGTCACCAAATATTACCGTTCCGGAGCAATGAGCTGATATCTGTCACACAAACACACACACACACACACACACACATACATACAGACATTTTTTAAAAATGTCATTTCTCGACGTTTTGGATCATTCTGAGTCATATTCCGATGAAATCCCGAGATCGAAAAAAATCGCGTTTACAATGCTTCCATTCGGAAGCAAAATAATGAGTTGGCACCCTTGCCGTTTGGTGCTGACATTGGGGATACGTCTTTTGAGCGGGAAAAATTTTTGTGTACAAATGATCAAAAAAGAGGAAATGCATTATTGAAGAATCTGAAAATGAAGAGGAAATTTAAAAAAAAGGAAAAATAAAAATTGACATTTAATAACTCCCGACAAAAAGATTAAAGTAAAAAATTTGAATGAAAATCTGAAATAATTAGTAAAAGTTATATTAGGGAAAAAAAAGGAAGTCGGGGGACATCTAGATTTCTCTATAAAATATGCTCTGGATGTCTCCCAACTTCCCTTCTTTCCCAAATATAACTTTCACTAATTATTTCAGGTTTTTATTTAAATTTTTTATTTTAATCTTTTTGTCGGGGGTTATCAATTGATGAAGAATTTCAAGAGCTACGAACCCGATAAAAAACGTTTGGATCCAATTATATATGATTGGATCCAAAGAGTCAGATGTGCTTGGATCTAAATTTTGGCGCGATCCAAGCGGATCCAAGCATATCTGACGAGATCCAAACAGATCTGAAAATGTTCATCCAGATAGATGATAATCTATTTATAATTAATTAATATATTGCTTGGAGTGAGGATTGTGTCCATCACCCGTAGTTTTCCATGTGAATTACGCGGAAAAAAGAGAAAAAAAATACTATAAATTTTGAAGGTGACGGGACTCAATCCTGGTTCTCTCCAGTGATCTCCGTTGCTCCATATCCACTTAGTCCGCGCGGCCATCCTGAAATACTTGATAGTGTGTATTCTTATTTGAGTTTATAACTGTCAGTTCTCTTATAACAATTAATTGTGGATACATTCTATCTGTGATGAATGCGTGTGACTGCCTTGATGAAGAGAATCGAGTCTTTATGCAAAATGAGAGAATAATCCATTCAGTGATTGTTAAATATCAAAAATTGGCAATTCTAGAATAGTTATGAATGACAAAAAAGTAATTGAAGTAACACATGGTCTCATACCACAATGATTAATTAGACACAAACGATAAAAATACTCGCCGAATTGATGCAATGGAGACTGTATAAGTGAGAGAATTATCATTGTTGATAATTCAGTAGTAGAGAGGTTAAACAGCATAAGTTGATTTTATTTCCAATACTTTTCAGGGAGTACTTCGGAAAATCAGCATGATAAGGCAATTTTGCGTGAATCTATTTTTGTAGCTCTTGAAATTCTTTACACCAAAAAGTCAGCCCAAAAAAGGCATATCTCCACTAATTTCAGAGATATTCGTAGAAGAAGAGCAGAGAAAATGGTTTATCCTGTTTTACGTCTTCGCTATTGAATTGATGACTCAAATTGTTCAATATTGCTCATTTGTTGTTGAAAAATATCGTTCTCAAAATCCTCAATATAATCGTATGGATTTTTTTCCCTACCAAGTAACTATTCGGTGAGAAATGGGATGAGAAATGAAAAAATTATAATTAATAGAAAATAGCTGAGTGATGCAGTAATACTCCAAAGTCCTAAATTCCTACATTGCGTGAGAGAGAAAAATGAGGCCAGTCCCTGAAATGAATGCAGGCCTTCGAAATATACAATTTATCTCAGATCTGATCTCAGGTTGAAATTTCCATATATTTATGTCTGCTGGGATATAAGTCCTCCACTCATCTCTATAGATGCTCATATATGGCTGGATCTGAGCAGATATGATCATATATATTCATATATGTTTGTATATAAGTATATCTGCTCAGATATAAGCCCTCAACTAACTTTATATATGCTTATACGTAACCAGAACCGAGCATATATAGCTATATATACTTATATATGCTTGGATATACATATATCGACTTGGATATAAATACTCAACTCAATTCCATATCTGCTCATATATAGTTGGATCTGCCGAGATATAAATATATATGTTTATTTATGCTCATATTCAACCAGATCAAATATTTGGATATAATTAGATATGCCAATATCCAATTATATATGATTGGATCCAAACGTTTTTCATCGGGAAACAAGTTCAGGGTAAAATCACTCTATCTCGCTTAGTTGTCAAGATATTTTCAAAGGCAATTTAAAAAAAAATAGATTTATCCAATTTGACTTCTTACTGGATTCATTTTTCAGGAATATCTCGAAAACTGAGTGAGATAGAGCAATTTTGCCTCCATCCCTTCTTACAGTGAATTCCAAGAGCTACAAAACAAGATGACTATAAAATCGCTCTATCTCACTTAATCTCAGAGATATTCTCGAAAACAATTTCCGAAAAAATCCATTCATCCAATCTTACTTTGCAACTTCATTCATTTTTCTCATCATTATCTCGAAAATTAAGCGACATAGAGTAGTTTTGGCTGAATCTCCTTTTATTCTCAAAACAATTTGAAAAAAATCGATTCATCCACTTTTATTTTTCATTGGATTTATTTTTGATGAATATCGTGGAAACTAAGCAAGATAGAGCAATTTTGGATGAATTCTTTCTCATAGAAAATTGCAAGAGCTACAAAACGAAATGAGGGTAAGATCCCCCTATCTCGCTTCATTTTCGATATATATTCAAAAACAATCAAAACAAAAAATCGATTTATCCAATTTCATTTTGTCACTGGATTTTTTTTTTTTTTATAAATATCTCGGAAACTAAGCACGATAGAGCAGTCCTGGCCATATCTTTTTTGTAAAGAATTCCAATAGGCCGGCAGCTGTGGAAATCGAAGAGGTCGATTGTAGATTTTTAAGTTAGTATGGTCCGATTTTAATGTTTTTTTTTTTGAAATTCATAAAAACAATCACTGAAAGTTTGTGACCTAAAATTAAAGTGCGCTCGCTATTTGTTTAAAAAATAGCCTTTTCACATGGCCCTTCCGATTAAAATATCTCGAAAACTATTGAAAATTTATCGAGACATGCAGTGGACGAAATTTAGAGAATGGATTCCCGAACAATTAAAAAAAACTGCATGTCTCTACGATTTGTTATTCGGAAGATATTAATTTTCAATTAAAAAGTTAGGCGCAGCGCGCGAAGACACATAAACAAATGCTCATAACTCGGTACCAAATCGATCAATTTTAATTTTTTTTTTTAACTGAAGGTTTTCGTTCAAGCTATTGGGGAAAAAATCAGCTCGGCCCGAAATTTTTTTTGAAATTTTTATCGTGAAAAATAGAATTAACGCTTCAGGTTATAAGCATTTGTTTATGCATCTTCGCGCGCGGTGCCTTACTTTTTAATTAAAAATTAATATCTCCCGAATAACAAATCGTAGAGACATGCAGTTTTTTTTTAATTGTTCGGGAATCCATTCTCTAAATTTCGTTCACTGCATGTCTCGATAAATTTTCAATAGTTATCGAGATATTTTAATCGAAATGTTGTAATTTTAGGTCACAAACTTTCAGTGATTTTTTTTATGAATTTCAAAAAAAAACATTAAAATCGGACCATACTAACTTAAAAATCCAAAATCGACCTCTTCGATTTCCACAGCTGCCGGCCTACAAGAGCTACAAACCGAAATAAGGGAATAAAGTCACTCTATCTCACTCAATGATGAATTCTGTTGTATCTTTGGCTTTTGAAATTTTCTGAAAAACAGAATTCAGGCGAAATTGCTCGTTCTGGCTCAGTTTCCGAGATATTCATATAAAACATGAATCTATTGAACAAGTAAAATTGGATATGACGATTTTTTATAAATTGTTTTTGAGTATATCTCGAAAACTGAGGGAGATAGATTGACTTTACTTTGATTCCGGTTTGTAGCTCTTGAAACTCTTTACAAAAAAAGATACGGCCAAAACTGCTCTATTAGACTGGTCGTTAAGAACTAAATTTTCGCAGACGCCTCCTAGAAAGGGAGCGTCTGTGAAAATTTAGTTCTTAATAAAATGGTGATAGATTTTCACCAAATAGAAGCTTTCTAGCTATTTGGTGAAAATCTATCACCATTTTTTTTTCTTTTGACGGAAGGAACACGTGCCGCAGTGCACTTGAAGTTTATTTTCCGATAACATTGTTGTTTTTTCGGAATATCTCCATAAATACACGTTTTACGGTGCAAATGGGTGAATGCTTTTTTGTAGAAAATTTCATTCGCTATGAAAGCTGTCATCGCTATTTTTACCGTAAGATGGATATTCATGGAGATATTTGCAGAAAAACTGTCGTGAATTTCATATGGTGAGCATTCTGAGGATTAAAAACGTTAGGAATAACATTTTTGAATTAAGTGGCTTTGCGGTCATAGAGAGGGCGCGTTTGTTGACGAAAATCATCTGTTCCGATGGAGGGAGAGGTCTCAAATAAACTTTGTAGAATTTTCCTCCCACCCCTTCAGTTAAATGACGAGACTCGAATTATCGCGTGAAAATGATGGAATAATTGAATTAATTGATTTAATTTTAAGAATTAAATCAATTTTAGAAATAACATTATGTTATCCTATGTTATTCCTAACATCATATTATGTTAGGAATAACATTTTTCGAAATATATAGGGACGAAAATTCAATAATAATGATATTTAAAATATTTCAAATACTGATTTTCGATGATCGTTCCGTCGTGTAATATCGCTCCTCGACATCATATCTTTGAAGTTATTTTAAGAGCTGTATTCGACAGTCAAATCTTTAATTTTTCTGGACCAAATGTACCTTTATTCGTTAAATTTGAAAAGGAATGAGATGCATTAGATCTAACGAAATTCCAAAGTGGAATGGGAAATCCGCTGAATCATGATATATTGAAGGATGATATTCTTGATTTACATGAATTTGTTGAGAAAAAACTAAGTTTGAATCATGATAGGAAGGGTTATTTAGAACTGTTGAAATTCACGTCAATATTTATTGGAAAAATAACGGATGACGTCACATTTCGTATTCTTGGAGCTTTGCACCAAGCAAGGTGGCCAAAGCAATATACTGTCTGAAAATCTTTCTCTTACAAGCTACCTTCAAATTAACATCGGTGGGAAAGAAGAGCCTAGCTATGATTCGTGTATTTATTGTGTAAATTCATGTCAAAATATGGTTTACAGCTCCATCATCAATCAAAGCCCCAAATTGTGATTTTCAAGTGATGAATCTATTCATAACTTTCAATCTATTAATGAGAAAATATCCGAAGCTGCTCTAGATGGAATTCTGAACCATTTATGGTATCTGAACCCTGAAAATTGTTTGATGGCTTCATTCGATGAAGATGTCGATACAGAAACAAAGAGAAAAATGGTCACAAAATGTTCCGATACTTCAGATGGTGCAGATGAACTCAATTTATTGAACGATGTTCAAATTCAGATTAGTAAGAAGGCTTTGATATTTCATTCAGATGTACCAAAGCTATTCGAATAAGGATTGGAACAGTTCGTCAATCCTTATTCTATCAATTTTTTCCATAAACTTGAGCTGGATACAAGCTGGTTGAAAGAAAATTGTGAAAGCTGGTCCGGAGATACTCATTATCAAGAATGTTTGAACGTTGTGCGAAATGTGTTAGTTATGAATGATACTGCAGAATGAAGAGTGGAATTGAGGCAAGAGTACAACGATTCGTTTACTAAAGATGAAGAACAGGAGCACTTCATTATCCAAATCCTAGATCACTGTAGGAATAAGAATATCCAAAATACCGAAGGAGATTCACTTCAACCGTGGGATTAAACAGTGTTTTTCGAAAAAAAATCACTATTTATTTCTGAAATAGAATCGATGTGTGCGCTCTTCTCTCTATCAATTTAATATAATATTATAATCATTATTACCGGTTTCTTATTTATACATATTTTGGAAAATATTATTCCTAACATTTTTAATCCTTAGAATGCTCACTATATGAAATTTTTGACAGTTTTCTTGCAAATATCTCCATAAATATACATCTTACGATAAAAATAGCCATGATAGTTTTCGTAGAAAATTGAATTCTCTCCAAAAAACCTAGACCTACACTTTGATCGTAAAACGTGTATTCATGGAGATATTCCGAAAAAAACATGATTTCATCGAAAAATGAACTTCAAGTGCTCTGCGGCACGTGTTCCTTTCGTTGAAAAAAAATGGTGATAGTTTTTCACAACATAGAAGCTTCCTAGGAGGCGTCTGCGGGAATTTAGTTCTCAACGACCAGGCTATGCTCTATCCTGCTTAGTTTCCGAGATATTTATGAAAAAAAAAATCGAGTGAAAAAATAAAGTTGGATGAATCAACTTTTCCTATCAATTGTTTTTGGGAATATCTCGGAAACTAAGTGAGATAGAGCCACTTTACATCTTGTTTCATAGGTCTTGAAATTTTCTACAAAACGGGACAGGGGCAAAATAGCTCTATCTCGCTTAATTTTCAATAGATTTTCATGAAAAATGAATAAAAGGAAAAAGAAAAATTGAATAAATTGATTTTTTGCCTCAAGTGTTTTTGAGAATATCTTGAAAACAAAGTGAGATAGAGTGATGTTATACTCATCTTGTTTTATAGCTCTTGAAATTTTCTATAAAAAGGAATTCAGCCGAAATTGCTCTATCTCACTTAGTTTTCAAGATATTGATAAAAGAAACGAATGAAGTTAAGAAGTAAAATTGGATAGATCGATTTTTCCCAAAATTGCCCTTGGAAGTATCTCCAAAACTATCCGAGATAGAGCGATGTCGCCTTCATCCTGTTCTGTACCCAAATCAAGAAATTTAGTCTTTACGTTACTTCCCTCGTGGAAATCGAGTTGTCAGACTCTGTAGAAAAATGACAGAAGCTGCAGAATTCTGTAGAAATTCATCAAAACTGGCTGATAATTTATGTCAGATTTCGTCAAAATTCGGTCAGAATCAGACATATATTGATCATATTCGACACTTTTGATGAAAAATTGACGATTTCTCTCCGTAAATTGGAACAAGCAGGTCAGAAATCGTCATGTAGCCCAAGCGTCAGAGACTCATAATTGATGAATGGATGAAAAAATTCCTAGAGAAGGTTTCATGGTTTCTATCGTTAGTTTTATGTGTAATGAACCAAATTTCAAAAATGTGCAAAGAAATTCGCTCGGGAACATCCGTTTAAATAAATAAAACGGAAAATTTTCATGATTTTTCCGATTTTTTTCCAAATATCTCTAAAAATATGGACTAAATCGAAAAAGTATGGAATCCGAAAAGTTTCCTCATGAAATTCTGCATAAAAAAGATACGATCATTTATTTCGAATCAGAAAATAGTTTTGAAGATGCGGCCGTGCGAAGTTGACCCACGGTGTTAGAGCTCGTGCGTGACGTCAAGAACGTAGAATAACGTTTCAACCAGTTGGAGTAGAAAGCTTTGAAATGATTCCTCAGCGATATTGATTGAAAAAACTATTTATTTAATCAAAAAACAAATCGAAATTGTAAGATAGAATAATGAATATGAGATAATATGCATATGATACGATATATCGCATAGAGAAAATCAAGATTTCTCAAGAATTTAAAAATTTGAGATTCATCTGGAAATTCCGCTATTCTAGAGTTTTCCGATATCTGCAGAGTTTTTCACTATCTCGAGAGTTTTTTCTTAGATTCTTCTTAAATCGTATAGCTTACATAGCAGAATTTCGATCAACCAAGAGATTGTTCAATTACTCCCTCTAATTCTGTAATCAGGAATTCCTCCTGAAAAAATTGTTCATTTTTCGATTGCAGAATTAGAGGGAGTAATTGGACAATCTTTTGGCTGATCAAGATACTGCTACTTGAACTTTTTTTCTTATTCGCTCATTCTCCTTCTTTTCCGTTGGGGTTGGTCCTCAAGTTCAAGCTGCATTGATATTCCTAGTTCTCCACTTTCCCAGTAACTACTGAAAAGGAAGCTGCACCAGCAGTATTGCTCAGGATAATGAATTGCACTTGCAGAGGTGGATGCAAGGGAAACTGCGGTTGTCGTAGATATGGACTAAGCAGTTCAATTATATGAACCAATTGTGAGGGCCAAACTTGTTCCAATGCCAAACTGGTCGGAATAGAGATCGAAGGAGATGGAGATGAAAGCATTGACATTAATTCGGAAAAGTTCCTGAGCTTTCTGATGTCTGATGAGGAGGGCGAAAAATCAGGAGAAGCTGAAGACCTTGAAAAAATTGAAAACAGTTAGGAAAGTGAAGAACCAGGAATATCGATGTACCTTGAACTTGGGGATCAACCCCAA
Source organism: Aleiodes leptofemur (assembly GCA_963942555.1). NCBI lineage: Eukaryota > Metazoa > Arthropoda > Insecta > Hymenoptera > Braconidae > Aleiodes > Aleiodes leptofemur. The sequence continues at coordinate 8,087,700 of OZ012619.1, forward strand.
CGGGAACGACGGAGAATGAGCAAATGAGAAAGAAAGCTCACATAGCAGAATTTCGATCAACCAAAAGATTGTTCAATTATTCCCTCTAATTCTGCAATCGGAAATTCCTCCTCAAAATTACGCGATAATATTATAGCAATTAATATTCAGGGAAGAAAAGAATTGTTCATTTTTTTGCTTCCGAATGGAAGCATTGTAAACGCGATTTTTTTCGATCTCGAGATTTCATCGGAATATGACTCAGAATGTTCCAAAACGTCGAGAAATGACATTTTTAAAAAATGTCTGTATGTATGTGTGTGTGTGTGTGTGTGTGTGTGTTTGTGTGACAGATATCAGCTCATTGCTCCGGAACGGTAATACTTGGTGACCTGAAAATTTAACAGTACTTTCTCTCCCCATGCAAATTGCTCTCCGTGAAATTTGAGCGGAATCGGTTGAGTACTTTTCGAGAAAAATCAAATTTTCGTAAAATCGTTTTTTCGATTTTTCTCCGCGAAAAATTGATTCACAGCCCCCACTCTCAGCGATGAAATTCATCTCATTTGAACACACAATTTTCACTCGGGGTAAATTTTGCTGCGATTTTTCGTTTGCGGATAATTTCAATTACAGTGTTTTTTATCCTGAATTTTGTATACACGATAGCTCAAAAACTATTTGAGTTAGAGACTCGAAATTTCGTGGGTTTGTGCATCTAATGAACGAAAAGTTTGGTATTGGAATTGGGCGAAATCGGTCCAGTAGTTTCTGAGATATTGCACAAAAACCATTTTATGAAAAGAGGTTATATCTCGAAAACTACTGGAGCGATTTCGCCCAAGTTCAGCTTAGAAGATTCATCTCAATGAGCCCCACAAATGGTGAGAATTTCAGATTTTTCAGAGGCAGTCTCTTGTAAGAGTGTTCGATACCGTAGTTTTTTTCAAAAATCACGGTTTTTCTTAGCTTCCTCCCTAGGAACACTACTATTTTTTATTTCACCATTCGAAAGTAGACAATTTTTTCTACAAAATGATGACAATCGGAAAGAATAGAAATCCTATTTGGAACCTGAACTTCAATTTTTCAGATTTGTCGTACGATCATCCATTTATGATTGAAAAATTGATGGTTTTTTTTGTGGAAACAATGAATAAATAAAGTTCACCAAAGATCAAACCATCATTGAATTCGTCCTCATAAGTACATATTTGTTGAGAAGATCATATTTTGTTACGGCATTTGGAATAATGAGAGATATAAATAGTAATTTCATGAATACCGTATTAAATTTCATTCGGAAGCATTTTGCCAATTGAATTGGCAAAATATTAAATGTCGCATAAGGAGTGGGGTTTGCAAATAACGCACAGGATATAACGCCTCTGCTTGTTTTGCTTCCGAATGGAAGCATTATAAACGCGATTTTTTTCGATCTCGAGATTTCATCGGAATATGACTCAGAATGTTCCAAAACGTCGAGAAATGACATTTTTAAAAAATGTCTGTATGTATGTGTGTGTGTGTGTGTGTGTGTGTGTGTGTTTGTGTGACAGATATCAGCTCATTGCTCCGGAACGGTAATACTTGGTGACCTGAAAATTTAACAGTACTTTCTCTCCCCATGCAAATTGCTCTCCGTGAAATTTGAGCGAAATCGGTTGAGTACTTTTCGAGAAAAATCGAATTTTCGAAAAATCGTTTTTTCGATTTTTCTCCGCGAAAAATTGATTCACAGCCCCCACTCTCAGCGATGAAATTCATCTCATTTGAACACACAATTTTCACGCGGGGTAAATTTTGCTGTGATTTTTCGTTTGCGGATAATTTCAATTACAGTGTTTTTTATCCTGAATTTTGTATACACGATAGCTCAAAAACTATTTGAGTTAGAGACTCCAAATTTCGTGGGTTTGTGCATCTAATGAACGAAAAGTTTGGTATTGAAATTGGGCGAAATCGGTCGAGTAGTTTCTGAGATATTGCACGAATACCATTTTATGAAAAGAGGTTATGTCTTGAAAACTACTGGAGCGATTTCACCCAAGTTCAGCTTGAAAGATTTATCTCAATGAGCCCCACAAATGGTGAGAATTTCAGATTTTTCAGAGGCAGTCTCTTGTAAGAGTTTTCGATAACTTAGTTTTTTCAAAAATCACGGTTTTTCTTAGCTTTCTCCCTAGGAACACTTCTATTTTTTATTTCACCATTCGAAAGTAGACAATTTTTTCTACCAAATGAGTACATTTTCTTCTGACGGCAATCGGAAAGAATAGGAATCCTATTTGAAACCTGAACTTCAATTTTTAAGTTTTATCGTAGGATCTCAGTTTTCATCTAATATTGAAAATTTATGTATCATATGACATTATTGCAATTTAATCGATTATTGTAAGCTAGGACTGCAGGTCCTAAGATTGAATCCTGAACAGATCGATACGGTCTGGAACAATATTCGTAGGAATGTTTAAGTGCGAATTTGTCGTAAAAATGATGTTATTTGTTTGAGCAATGGAATACATGAATAGCGATTTGATGCAAAATTGATGAAATTCCATTCGGAAGCATTTTGCCAATCGAATTGGCAACATATTAAATGTCGCACAAGGAGTGGGGCTTGCCAGTAACGCACAAAGAGTAGCACTTCTGCTTGTTTATTTTCGAACTCCGATTTGTTTTTCAGTTAAATAAATGGTTTTTTCAATAAATATCAAACCTTTCTACTGCAACTGGTTGAAACGTTATTCTACGTTCTTGACGTCACGCACGAGCTCTAACACCGTGGGCCAACTTCGCACGGCCGCATCTTCAAAACTATTTTCTGATTCGAAATAAATGATCGTATCTTTTTTATGCAGAATTTCATGAGAAAACTTTTCGGATTCCATATTTTTTCGATTTAGTCCATATTTTTAGATATATTTGGAAAAAAATCGGAAAAATCATTAAAATTTTTCGTTTTATTTATTTAAACGGATGTTCCCGAGCGAATTTCTTTGCACATTTTTGAAATTTGGTTCATTACACATAAAACTAAGGATAGAAACCATAAAACCTTCTCTAGGAATTTTTTCATCCATTCATCAATTATGAGTCTCTGACGCTTGAGCTAATAGTAAATCATCGTTCATTCGTGGCAAATACTCCATGGACGATTGCCACGATGAAAATTTATATATGAAAGAAACCATGGTAAATTGTCATGTATCCGTAGCAAATCCTCCATAGACGATTCTCACGACGAGAATTTATATATGAAAAAAACCATGGTGAATCCTCGTTCATCCATGGTAACTCCTTCATGGACGATTTTCATGACGAAAATTTGTATATAAAAAAAACCATGATGAATCCTCATTTATCCATGGCCAATACCCCATGGACAAGTGCCGTTCGTGGAATAATTGTTGACGATTTGTCCATGGCACCGTCCATGGTTTTCCTCCGAAATACTGATGACAGGTACCATGAAATATTCCATGGACTTCGTCATGGCAGCTTCCATGGCGAATTCCATGGTAGCTGCAATCAAAATTTTCATTCGTGTGATCTATATGGCCACCCTCAAATTTTCTGTTCTCACCATTGAGCGTTTGATCGTTCTCCCACTGTAACCGCTTGGCAGGATAATTAACCTATTCTAATTATCCTATTCTTTTATTGACTCGTTTGTTTGAAATATTTCTAGTTAACCAAACCAGTCAATCTGATTACACACAAGTCCGATCGCCAGGTGTTTTTAATAACTAACAATAACACCAGAAACAAAATTAACACAAAAATTACCTCCATTGAATGTCTGTCACAAATTCATTAAACTGTTACATATAAGAACAACAGAACTTATTTCAAACTTTCATAATTGATCACTTCATTAGCTCTAAACGTAATTATACGTTTACACTTATTTGATTTTAACTTATGCACAATAGGAAACTACTTCACCGACTCACAGTTAGTTGTATTACTCGGAGAGAGTTTCTTCGCGTTTGAGAGTTTGAATTAGACTGACTCTCCATATTGGGCACACCCTTTTATACTGTGTCGTGCTATTGTTTGTCTTTCAATTTGTTTATTAACTAATGTACATAATTTATGTATATTGTTAACTTTGTCATTCTCTAATGATTACTTTTATGCTGCTCATTATTACATAGAGTATTTATTTTTGCTTTGAGGATGAGGCAGAAGCCCAGCTGGAATACTGGCGCTCCACTAGAGATGTCAGAGTTATCTCCGGGCCTGGCAGGTGGTGTGAGAGGAAGAACCACGCAGGCGTGCGGAGAGACCTCCAGACGAGGGGGAGCAGCCTCATCCGATACAAATAGACCCAGCGACACGGTGAGCAGTTAGTCTGCCTTGGGCGACAGACTCGAGAGGGTCGAGAGTAGTCCCTAGAACCTCCGCCGCTCGCTTCGGCGAGAGTTATCGCTGGTTGCCCGCGTGGCTACGTGGCGTTTCTCGTGTGGATGGAGACGTCCGGTATTCTCTGGGTGACGATAGATCAGAGGAGTACTGTGGACGGGCCCATCCAGAGGCTATCGCGGAATACCTAATTCCGACTTGTTCTCTTTAGAGGGACAGTGACTAGATCCACGCCCCTCTACCATAACCAGCACATTGGATTACCGGGAATGGATAACCCATGCCATCCATTGGGGTCAGTGATTCCCTGAGTAATTACTACCGAGGGTTCAGCAGGCTAGCCCGAAACCGTCCTAAGAGGCTGAGCGTGGTGAGCGCAGGGAAAACCAGCATACAGTGAGTTTTGTGTAATCCTCCGGTAAAGAATAAACTGGTGCCCAAGCTATCGAACCGTGTGTATGGATAGGGACGGCCGGAAGTGTGACGGGATTGGACCAATCCCGTTATGATTTCATTAATTTATGACGGAAATGAATGCCCGTCAATTAGGATATATTAGTTAAAATAAAAGTACTTCCCTGGTCGTCCCTACTCTAAAATGAAAGAATGAATGTAAGGGATGAATGGTAACTATTATGAATGAATGTGTTTTTATTATTATTTTCGTGACATCACTTTTTCATGGCATGTCGGTCATTAACGCGTTCGTTCATGATTTTCACCGAACTAAATGGAGAGAAGTCTCAATATCTTTGAGTCTTATACTTCTAACATTACTCAGTATTTTAATGAAATTCATATTATCGCGTGAATGGATGGAAATTAAAGAATTAAATTAATTCATTATTCTTCAGAAAAATAAACAAATTAAATTAATTACAATGCACAAATTTAAAAATTTGGAGATATTCGGTTTTGATCTCGAGTGAGTGTTGAAGCCCACATCTTTCCACTATCCGGGTGACAGCTTTACCATTAAGCTACCGAGATACCTCACATCCCCAAATTTCAGAAACTTGTGCATATCGTCACTATTCGCCAGTTATTACAATTAGTAGAATTTGATATTATCGACCGAATTTTATATTTTTATTATTATTTTCGTGACATCACTTTTTCATGGCATGTCGGTCATTAACGCGTTCGTTCATGATTTTCACCGAACTAAATGGAGAGAAGTCTCAATATCTTTGAGTCTTATACTTCTAACATTACTCAGTATTTTAATGAAATTCATATTATCGCGTGAATGGATGGAAATTAAAGAATTAAATTAATTAATTATGATTGTGGATATTACGCCTGGAGTGCTAAAAAGGAGGAGCCATCACCCAGAAGACAATTGTGGAGAATAGCGACAACTTAGCAATTCCAGGGCCAAGGCAAATGTCCAGAGATCCCGAAGACACCAGCCAAAGTCCAGAGCTAACTCGAATACATGGAAAGTACTGCCAAAAGACTGAAGGACAGCACCAAATGGTCATTGCTCCCGGAATATGAAGATTCCAGGCTAAAATGACAATTACCATCTGTCATGACATTGATCCAGTTATCGACTGGATAACTGGGCCTGAGGTATTGATTAGCGCTGCAGAGCGCCTCGATCGATACCGGAGAAACTTCTAGCCAATGAGCCACTGCCCAAGGGGAATTCTCTTTCACGATTGGCTAAAATGAACGAATCCGGAAGAAGAAAGCTGTGGTTGGCTCCATGACTTCGGACAACATCACTCTGGTCTTGGTCTTCGTACATTTTGGTTCACTCCTTCATTTATATATTTTGATTATTATAAAATGAGATAATCGAACTGAAATAGAAGACCTGAATTGATCCGAAAAATACTACACAAGTTAGCAGTATATCCAGAGCGAATCCGAGCGTAATATTGTGCGTGATTACACTTTAATTGTAGCATAAAGTGACAGGTGTGTCTGCCAATTTGAGGTAGGCGAACCGCGTGTTTTTCCGTAGCGATGACGGGAAATAAATAGAGTAAACGAGCCCGAAAGTATTGTTGCTGCAATAAGTTGGTTATTGTCAGTCGGTTCATGAAATTACGACTATCAAGTGCGCCCATCAAGTATAGTCAAGTAATTATTGCAATTGCGACGTCCCCGGCGACGCCATCTTGGCCACTTGGGTATCGCCACGTGGTGAATAATCGGAAAACCTGAATATTGCGATAATTAGTGGCCGGACAATTAATTTGCAAGCACGTAAAAATCGAGGATAATCATCCGGAAGCATTGGGACTGAAGTTTTCCCAGAAATGATAGTCATTTTGCAAGTAGAGACAATTGTAATTTACGGATAGGGTTGTGTACGAGTGTGAGAGAGATAGAGTGAGTGAGTGGGGATATCGCTGGATGCAGCATATCCCAACGCGCAGTACACTCGGTGTACTCGGGGTACCGGTTGTGTCAAAAGTGCTCTTGAATAAGATTTTCATTAAATAAATACTGTTAAATTTAAACATCTCAGATCATCTCAAATATTATCTTATTTTCAAGATAATTTCAAGATAATTTTGGAAGAGCTACGAAAAAAATTGAGGCAAATTCGCTCTATCTCGATTATCTCTCGAGATATTCACAGGAAACGATGTATGGAAAAAATTGGTTTATCTGAATTCGATTTAGACGAATATTTCATAGTCGTGGAGAAAAATTTAATTTCTTAGTGAGCGAAAACCGGTATACTGTAGACAGGTATTCAAATTTCTAATTCATAATACCTATGTTTATTGCACAGTTGAATGAGCAGACCTGTACATTTAGCTGTTTTTATTCAAGATCCTATCTGCATCCGCTTATCGTTCTCTCAAGTATCATCTCTAGTGAAAAAATACTGATAATTCATCTCTGTCTCTCTCCTAACAAACAACAAGTTTCACTCCTGTCACGCGTGGATTCCACGCACCCTCTTCTTCTGCGATTATTTTGATATCACAGAAACAAGAGGAGATAGCGCGGGAGCCACTCTATTCAACATTCGAAGATATTGATATTCAGGCATTTCACTATGTAACTCAACATTTTTCTTCTCAATACAATTTATATATGAATTTGTATATGTTCAAATCGTGTGTTTTGAATTTTTATGTGTCAAATTTGCATGTGTTGAGTTTATGTGTTGGACTGACATGTACCCGATAGCGCGATGTTGCTTGGATTCGTCTTTGTACACAGGCAGGAATATCCGAGTTCTAACACAAGACGCAACCTTGGCTCAAGCTCGACGAACCAAACGTCGGTTACCAAAGCTGAGCCAAGTTTGGACCTTCAGTAAAAACGGTCTGTGACCAAGGCTGATATCCAAACTTCGGGATTTCGAGTTCTCGTCGAGTTCGAACCAAGACTGAATGTCGAAGTTAGACAAAAAGAGGGTGCGTGGAATCCACGCGCGACAGAAGTGAAACTTCCTACTTATGAAAATTCATCGGATTTTTCTATTGAACGAGCGATAATAATTGACAATAGTAAGAATATAGGTATGATCAAAAAAAAAAAAAAAAATGACTATTTAATCGCAAATTTTGAAATTTTCGAGAAATCTTGATTTTTTCTATGCTATATATCGTATTATATGCATATATTCTCATATTAATCAAGAAACATCTTTATTTCATAATTCTGTTAGAGATATCTCTTAGTCTCTCTTTCTCGCTCTCCGCTACACCTTCACAATAGCAATATTTTAAAATGACTATTTAATCGCAAATTTTGAAATTTTCGAGAAATCTTGATTTTTTCTATGCTATATATCGTATTAAAAAAAAAAAAAAAATCAGTTTATATTTTAATATTTCCCTTATAGGGGCCAGAATTCGAAATTTGGCCCCTCTAGGGGCCACAATTGGACATTTGGCCCAAGTTGGGCCAGAATTGGAAATTTGGCCCAACTTAAGGGGTGCAACTCCGACAACCTTCCTTTGTCAACCTTGTATCTCAAAAATCAGTTTATATTTTAATATTTCCCTTATAGGGGCCAGAATTCGAAATTCATTCATGAAGACAGCCTAATCAGTTCCGCACATTGAGTGATGCATTTAACAGAGATATATTTCGAAAATCCGAATACCTGCATCTAGTATATTTTCGTTATAGTATAGGTCGTTCGTTCACTAGCAAATTATTTCTGCCATGATCATGACGGATGCAGACAAATTTATTTTTTAAAGTCATAATTCTTCATGAATATCTTGGAAATTGATCGAGAGAAAACGATTTTTTTTCAATTACTTTTGGTACCTCTCGAAATTCTCTTGAAAAAAGCATTCGTGCTAAATCCTCTTATCTTGCTTAGACTCCGAAATATTAAAAAAAAATTGATGACAAAATGAAATCAGCTTGTTTGAAAACTTCACATTTTTTTTGCCATCCGCTTTTTCTATAAATATCTCGGAAACTGAGCGAGATAATGAACGTTTCCTATCGACCTTTTTCGTAAGGAATTTTAAAAACTATAAAAAGTGCTCCAACCAGAATTGCATTATCTCATTTAGTTTCCGAGATATTCATCAAAATTCCGTGACAAAAAAGAGACTTTGAGATGAAGTCTCTGTTTCAATGGTATCTTTGAAAAATATTCTGAAATCTAATGGAGATACGCCCATTTTCCTTCATCGATTTCTAGTTTTAGAAACTTTCCACCAAGAAGGATTAGGGCAAACTCACGCTATTTCGCTTAATGTCAGGATATTCAAAAACAATCCTACTAGCAAAAATAGACTTATAGATGTGATGTTTCTTCCAATAGTTTTTCAAAGAATCTCTCGAAAACTACGGGGGATAGAGAGATTTTGTTTCAGTTAATTTGGATAGTTCTCAAAATTTACTACAAAAAAAATTGTGGTGGAATGATCCAATTTCGCTTAGTTTCCGGGATATTTGTAAAAAAAAATAGCAAGACATCCACTAATTCCAGAAAAAATGACTCTTTATTCTGATGACTTTCTGAGAATATCTAGGAAACTAAATCAGGTAGAGCGATTTCCACCTGATCTCTCATTGTGGCTCTTGATATTTTCAACAACAATAAGTTCAGAGCAAAATCGGTTAATTCCCTTAATTTCCGAGTATTCTCAAAAACTAGTGACAAGAAAAAATCCAAAAGACAGAAAAAGTAAAATTTTTTCTATCAATAGTTTTTTGCACATATCTCGAGAACTAGGCCAAATAAAGAAATTTACGTGTAGATTTTTCTGTAGAGAATTTCAAAATCTACACAGAAGAATGAGGTAGAAATGCTCCATTCACGTAATTTACGAGATATTCTTATAAACTATTCACAAAAAAAATCTATTCCTCCTGTTTATTGGATTTTTTTTGTCAACAGTTTCTTGAGAATATCGGAATAAACGAGATCGAGCAATTTTACACTGATGCCTTCTTGTAGAAAACTTATAAAGCTACAAAATAGGAATCGAGCACATTCACTCGATCTCGCTTAGTTTTCGAGATATTCCCAAGAAAACTATTGACAAAAATTGACTCACTGAATTTACTGCTGCGTTGTTTTTACCTCTCCCCTGCTGTCTCCCCTTTCGGACACTACACTAGGAGCATGCTATATTGTGTGGCTATCCCCCCGCCCCCCTTACCGTCTTGTCTCTCGACCGCTAGAGCATGGGACAGAGGGGCAGAGCCAGTGACGCACTCTCCTCCTCTGCCGGCTCCCCCACCACGTACCCAACTATTCCCCTCATCGGATCTTATTTTTCGTGACGCTCGAAAATTGTTGCCCCCTCAGTAAAGAAGTTTCACTTCAAAAAAATTCTAGAAGCTTGGCATCCCTACTCGGCCTGATCTCTTCCCATATACTAAACTATGGAAATGCATAGTTCGAGCCAAGCTTCATCCACAACTGGTAGCTAAGCTTGAATACTAGCTTGTAGCAGAAAACTCGGATACTGAGCCTGAGCCGAGATTCCTCTACGACCGCATACTAATATATTGTTATTAATTATTCATGTAAATGAATAAATGAATGAAATTATCAGTGGTATAACATTGAAAGGATATGAATCATATTTCAATAGAATTTTGGACTGGAAATTAGATGAAAAGTTCAGCACCTTCATCATTCGACTTGATGTGCTATACTCTCAAGTGAATGGGATAGCTAAGGGGGTGCAGGTTTTAGGTATAGCTCTCCGATGGGAATCTTGGACAACAACGGCACATGAAGTAATCTTCTCTAGGGAATAACATCGAGACCCAGCATCTGGATGAATATTTCCCTACCGTCTGGGTCAAAAATAATTAATAACAATGAAATAACTCTTTTTTATCGAAAATTTTGACAGTCGACGGTTCCAGGTTCGAATCCCAGCTAGAGTGATCTTTTTCTTCATAGCCATTTGTTTCTCAGTGTCATTCGGGATAACATATCTCATAAAAAACTTGTAATTCAATGATTGTTAATCTTTCAAGGTTATTCAAAGTATTTTTCCCAAAAACGGAACATCGCTATTCACCGAGCTTCTCCCATGCTTGGTGCGACTTTGGTTCCCAAGCTCGGCGTGAGTTTGATTTCCAAGCTCAGATCGACGTTATCATTCCGAGGGCTAACCAGGTTTGGACCGAGTCTGAATGCCCAACTTGAGACGAGGATGAAGAGGTCTGGTTCAAGTTTGGTTCAGATTCGGATCGTTTGTCATTCCCCACCTGGGTACCACTTGAAATTCTCTACGCAAAATATCTGAATGAATATAGTGTATGTCCATGAGCTAACGAGATTTTATTTATCAACTTATTTTTTCGATCACTCCCGATGAAATATTTAAAAAATTAATCAAGAAATAGGGCAGTTCAGCACTTTCCCTTTTTGTAGAGAATTTCAAGAGCTATAATGAGGGACCAGGACAACACCACCCTAGCTCGCTTACTGACCTAAATATCCTCGAAAAACTGACAAAGATTATCATCATTATTATTATTATAATTAATATAATAATATCCTTTATTGCTTTTGGAGGGGGCCCTCGTAGCAAGGGGGGACAGATTACATTAAAAAATGAAAATTATTGAGTCTGGTTATCGAGTGCCTGGGAATACAAAGAGAAAAAACATACATGATATAGCTGAAATATTATAAAGACAATTCTGCCTCAATTAACACACTCATTTAATTATTTATATATTATTATTATAGTTAATAGTATTATAATCAGATTCCCTCTTTCTAGGAAGTACAACTTTACTATATAACATTGTACTCTCACATTCTTTATCACAAATTCTTATTTTTTCGTTCTTTTTCCCTTCTCCTCTCTCTCGATCCTTATCTCACTACAACAAGGGAGTTATCACACTCTTCTCACTGTCAGGAAGAAAATATTGTCTTGAATTTTATCAACTATCCGCACGTAGTAATAATTTCCTATCTGATGTTCATCACTGCAGATATGGAGAAGTATAAAGCTCTTGACGACTCCAACGAGTCATTATCCAGGAATTTGATCAAATCGGCCATGCTCCAGTTCGGGGAGAAAAATGGAGAGAGTAGGGAGTTTCTGGGGGTATTGTACATTGGACAATTTAGTAAAACCCGCACCATAGATTCTTCCTCTTGGGAGTTGCAGATGGTACAAACCAGCCTAGGATCAAGACTGTGAAACTTTCCGTTAATTGCCAAGGAACAAGAAAACTTATTCGCCAGGCGAGTTTGGGCCTTCAATCGTTTAAAGGCGATTGGAAGGCGACTGAGCAGGTAGCCGGCTGGAGTCAGAGGGGATCGATCAGGGAGGCAAAATTGCATAAAACGATGATTCGAGGCAGTTTCTACATCAGCTAGTCCGATGTGCGTCTTCAGATGTTCGACTATTGATAGACTCTTCTGGATCCAAATTTCTGCACTAACCGAGTTTCCTCAGAGTATCAAGCTCAGGACATTCAGACTCTTCCAGCAGCATGAAGAAGTTTTCCAGCCAGTTATATCTAGATGATTCCTCCAGACAGCCTCCCCAGTTGAGTTCAAACAGACGAAGTAAAGAGATCTTCGGAAGACGAGAAACCTCCATTTGTAGTACTTTGATTATCCATGCAAAAGTCAATTTGCACACTCTGAAAACCAGTTTGACAACACCTGTTTCTAGACGGACCAGAGCACTTGGAGTATTGGATGGAATTAGAAGGAGTCTTTTGAAGAATCGAACTTGTGCCATTTCAATAAGGTCACAGTATCTCAGGCTCCAAACTGGGGCTGCATACAGACGGGAGGATACAAGAATGCTATCGTATAACTCCAGGGTTGTAGGCCAAGAGTCAGCACTAGTTTTAGCTAGGATCGAAGATATTGCACCAGCAGCAGTTTTTGCTTTATCAATCATTTCCAAGGCAGCAGCAAGACCCAGACTGGAGCTAGCCTGAGGTATTCCCAAGTAGCTGTGAGCCTTGACTACTTCAATTGGCTCCTGTTCATAGTAAAAGCCACCGTAGTGAACTGTTTGACCACTACTTGTAGTGTGTTTCGTCAACCCCTTGATACGACCACCTGAGCGAAAAACGACAATTTTAGTTTTGTTAGTGTTGACAGTGAGATGATTTGTGCCACAGTACTCCTCAAGTCCAGAGATCATTTTTTTAAGCATACTCAGAGTTGAGGTGAACAGAGTGAGATCATCCGCATACAGTTCCACTATGAGGTCAGTGGTACCATTTATGCTGGGCCCATATGTACTCAGAGAGCGAAGCCAAGTTTCTAAGTCGTACAGGAAGAGAATGAACAGCAGTGGACTGAGCATTCCACCCTGCAAGACCCCTCGCGGATGTCAAAGGACTCCGATAGGTTGCCGTTAGATTTGACTTGAAGAGTGGCAAAGTCACAGAGGCTCTTCATGGTGTTCAGGAACTTAGGGGTAACGCCAATTGAGTTTAACTTACCCCAGAGCAGGCTGTGGGAGATCGAGTCAAAAGCTCGTTTGAAGTCAACGAAGAGGGAATATACCGAGCGGTTTCCCAGTCTGAGTTGTAGTTGAACGGTGACGGTGGAGGTGAAAATATTGCCTAAACAGGAACGTTCTCTTCTGAAGCCTGATTGTGATTCGGGTAAGATCTTGGTACCCTCTGCCCACTTCCCGAGGCTTCTGTTTAATATACTGCTAAACTATTATTATAATTATAATAATATAATTATAATAAGAATAGACTCATTCTGTTAACTGCACTTGAGTGAATTTCATTCCCCATCTTTTTTTAAGAATACCCCGGAAAATAAACTAAATAGAGCAATTGAGCCCCTGGACTTGAAGTAGAACTTCGATTACTTTTTTGTGAGTAATAATTTTGCCATAGATTTCGATTTCTAATAATAAAAAATCACTGGATGGACTATCTTTTCATTCTCATTAGAGAATGAATTAGTGATGGAACGAAAAAAAATGACAGTCATTTGACCGTCATTTGACCGGTCAATTGACCGTCAATGACCAATTGGCAATGACTGACCATTTTGGTCAAAAAATAATGACCAAATCGTGAGTCAGAAAATTGACCAAAAATGGTTTTGACAGTCAGACTCCATCTATATAGAGCTGATGATTTTTTTTCTGGGCCTCATGAATATTTCCGTAAATAAATTTTTGAATTTCACGCGTCAGAATTCCGAGTGTCAATCAGTTGCCAGTAGAGGCATGAGAATTGTTTTAATAATCACATTATATGCAAGATTGTGATCATTTGTGATTATCCCTAACCTCGAAGAGCAAACGAATTTTGTAAATTTCAGTTTTTTACGGAAGGTAATTATTATTTTTACGTATGCATATCTGTAATACAAGAGTAAACTGAATCTATTAGGATAAGTGCAGAATTTATGCAGAGTTTACGATTTGTTGAGAAAATAAAAGAATAGCCCTATGATATCTTTGTATTTAAATTTAATAAGCCTTTTCCTCTTTAAAAATATCATTCTGCTAAAAGTGACAAAAAAAATGACCGAAGAACAAATTGACGGTCATTTTTCATCTAAATAGCTGGATTTTATTACAGATTCTGGTTCTTTATTCTTCAATTGGGTTTTTCAACCACCAATTTTCTACCAAAAAAAGAAATACTGAACGACTTTTGGAAATAAATGATTTCTATGAGTATTTGCATTGAATTTTGAAAATTCATAAAAATGACCAAAAAAGTGACCGAAAATAAAATTGACGGTCAATTTTCATCTATATAGATGGATTTTGACCTTTATTTCTCCTGACTGACCATTTGAATTTTTGACGGTCAATTTTTAACGAAAATTGCGGTCGAGTCAGGAATGGTCACGAAATGGCCAATTGACGACTGACCTGACCAATTTCAAAATTGACCGTCATTTTACATCTCTAGAATGAATGCTCTCCATTAGGTGATTTCGTGCATTCACCATGGATACCATTTATTCACAATAAATTGATGTGAAAGAATAGACTCATAGCCCGATATGAGGAGAAACACCATCCAGTGTTTCAGGATAGCTGCGCGAACTAAGTGGATATCGAGCGAAGAGGACTGTCAAGGCAGTCCAGGATCAAATCCTGGCAAGAGGAATGGTTAGATATATATCTCGAGAAGCGCGTGTTTCATGTGAGAACCACGAGGAATAGACATAATTCTCTCTCTAATCAATGTATTCATTGGACGAATGTGCAATTAATACAGTGATTGGAAAGCCATTCCTTCTAGAACCTAATTGAGGGAGAGCTCAACGAGGATTCAATGAGCACGAGTCAACATTTTCATTTCATTCTCCTCAATGTATTTTAGGAAACAACTACAGCGCGGAGAATAAAACGAGCATTGAAAATACGTCAATTCGATAGTACATATGATTTTCCGATGATTCCCCTAGCGGTTCCGAAAATACGGAATGAATACAGTGTGACCCAGGTGGGAAATGGCAAAAGATCCGAGTTTGAACCAAACTTAGATCAGACCCCTCCATCCTCGTCCCAAGTTTTTATGCTCATATCTAAGGAACTACTGGACCGATTCCGCTCAGTTTCAATACCAAACTTTGTGCTCATCAGATGTATATCCTCACAGAATTTAAGGTCTCTAACTCAATTATTTATTAATTTATCGTGGAATCATTATTTTTACGAAAAATTTCTCAAAAGTTTTATACCGAATGAACTAAAAATCTGAGCTCCCACCAGCCCGGGGGTCAAAGATGCAGCTCTTGGATGCGCATCTGCTCGCTGAGAGTGGACGCTAGGTTCTGTGTACAAAAGCTCACCCTAGGGAATAATCGTTCAAAATTAAATAATATTATTTGGACCATGATGTGGTTCCATTTTTCATCCAGAAAAGTCGTAAACACGAAGTTTCGTCATTTTCATTTTTCTCAAGAACTATCCGGCCAATTTAGCTGAAATTTTTGTGAGAGCTTGGAGCATGCATGGCAAACTTATTGTGAAAATTTCAGATCGCTAGCTAGCCCCATTTCAGAGTAAAGCGAAAAATGCGTCATCACACACACACACACACACCCTCACATAATTACACACAGACATTTCTCAAGAACGGTGTTTCTTGACATTTTCGGTCATTTGCAATCATATTATGATGAAATCTCAAACTCGAAAAAAATTACGATTCCAAAGCTTCCATTCGGAAGCAAAAAGAGTTATTCCATTGTTATAAATCATTTTTGACCCGGATAGTAAGAACATATTCATTCAGATGTCGGGTCCCGATGTTATTCCCCAGAGAAAATTACCCCACGTGCCGTTGTTGTCCAAGATTTCCATCGGAGAGCTATATCTGGAACATGCATCTGTGCATGCTCAGCAACAACCCACTGTGCTATTCCATAGACTTGAGAGTAGAAGGTATCAAGTCGAATGATAGAGGTGCTGAAATTTTCCTCTAATTTTCAGTCCAACAATTCTATTGAAATATTATTCATAACGTCCCAATGTTATACCACTGATAATTTCATTCAATTATTCATCTCCGGGAAAAAATGTTTAGATCTGATCAGATCAAATTAGATCTGATTAGATCTAATTTGATCTGATTAGATCTGATTAAATTGAGAGATTTGATATGAAGAGATCTGATTAGATCTAACTAGATCTAATCAAGTCCATTTATATCGGTTCATCAGATCTAGTTAGATCTAACCAGATCTAGTTAGATCGAATCAGATCTAATTAGATATCATCAAATTCAATCCAATTCACATTATGATGCATCAGGCGATGAATGAAAACTTCATAAGGTAGAATTGAATAAAACTGAAAATAGCACACACTTGACAATTCGTAGTTTTTTGATTCTCTTCAACAGATACATTATTTTGAAAAAATTAAAAATATGCACATGTAGGAAATTCATAGAACTATAAATACGACTTTTTTGAAATATTTATTAAATGAAAATTTATCTGTTTAAAAAAATCCACAGTGCGTCAGATCTCTGCTCATTTCCTTATCATAGAATTTTATACTTATTCTCGTGGATGATTCTGCATTCCATTTGGGCAGTCCTGACTTTTCTCCGGAGTTATTTCCTCTAATATTTCTGATTTTCTTCAATTATCATGATTTAAATTCCAAATGATATTAAGGAATCTTGTGAAAGCTGGATGGTTAGAGTAACAGTCTAGTGATTCTAGGGTCCCGGGTTCGATCCCGCTGAAGCGTACTTTTTTCGATTTTTTTTTCTTAAAAAATTCCAATTTTAATTCATTTGTTTGGTGAAGAATTCAGATTTTTATTTATTTTTCATTTTCTATAAAAATTAAAAATTTTTCATTCCGGATTTTCTGCAGATCCAGTTGGATCTGATCAGATCTGAGGAACTCAGATCTAATTTGATCTAATTAGATCTGATCAGAGCGTGCCAATCCTCAGATCTGATCAGATCTAAGGAACTCAGATCTAATTAGATCTGATCAGAGCGTGCCAATCCTCAGATCTGATCAGATCTAAGGAACTCAGATCTAATTAGATCTGCTCAGATGTAATCTGATCTGATCAGATCTGAACATTTTTTCCCGGAATTGCATAAATAATTGATAATAATATTTTAGTACGCTGTCGTAGGAGAATCTAGGCTCAGACTTAAATCCGAGTTTTCTGCTATAAGATGCTATTCAAGCTTAGCTACAGTCGTGAATAAAGCTTGGCTTGAAATATGAATTTCCATAGCCTAGTGTATCAGACCTGGGAAGAGCCCGGGCCGAGTTAGGATGCTAAGCTTCTGAAGAAATTTTTCTATGACTTTGACATTCAGTTTTCGTTCAAACTCGATGAAAACTCGAAATTCCGAAGTTCAGATATGAGCTTTGGATGAAGCTTGGACCAAGTACGGCAGATAGAACTCATGCCTTGGTCAGAGACCGTTTTTACTGAAGGTCCAAATTTGGCTCAACTTCGGTCACCGAAGTTTGGTTCGTCGAGCTTAAGCGAAGGTTGTGTCATGTGTTAGAACTCGGATATTCCTGCCTGGGAAACTCGGTTTGAGTGTGGAAACCGCATATATGCGGGATGTATACCAAATATATACCGTTTTTCTATGCAAGATTTGTGCTGCGTAAATTCCGTTCAAAAACTGTGTAAATTCCGTTTCAGAACTGTCCGAGTCAAATTTTTTCACCGTATCTCAACAAACATTGAACTGATTGTCAACGGATAAATATTCATTGAAATCTGTTGGAAGTACGCTGAGGGCTATGGGAAGACCAATGGATTTTGAACGAACGAGTTTTTTCATTGATTTTTTTGAAACTAGAGGCAGAGGAATTGGTGAATTTTTATGCCTAATAAATGAAAATCTGAAATCCGAGATAATGGAAACATCTCGCTGGTGGATAGTGCTCAGGATTCAGAGCATCTCCTGGAATGCGGTCATCTTTTCCATCTACTCTCAACCTACTCTATCGTTGGAACATGCCCTTGATTTATTACAACTCTCAATCACAGATGTGCAAACTAAATATGACAAAGATGTGATTGTCCTGGGTGGTGATTTTAACGCCGCTATAGCTGAATACGAAGACACCCTGTCACCTGAACTTGTCCAAGATACTCACTTAAATGAGAACAGCCAATACTTAATAGAAACAAGCAGGCGGCCGGCCCTTGAGCGTTACTTGGAAGTTTCAGCACTATGCTTAAAGTTCATATTCTGCCAATGCAATTGGCAGACAGCTTCCGAATGGAATTTTCAATTTTATAATCTGCCAATAACGACCGTGATGCATCTGAATTATGTTAACTTGCGTTACTTAGCATAAATACAGTAAGAATAAAATACCCCTTTCTGTGAGACACATTCAATATATTGTCTCTTCAAAACTCCACCTAGTAATTTAGAAATATGAAAAACTATATTTCTAAATTATATTGTGACATTATATTTTTGAATCAGCATAGTTTGACTGACACGAAGTGAAGTTTGTTCGAATGCTTATTCAGTATTCAATTGACATCTATGAAAATATAATTTAGAATGGGATCCGCTTCTCAATCATTGAACACTTTTATTTTGATGAATAAAGCAAAAAAATTCAAAATTGATCTCCGCTCACTGTGATAGCATATAAGAAGTTACAAATGAAAATTTAGCCCTAGAGAATGGAGAACTCACTTTCCTCCCTCGCTTTTCTCTGTCAGAAACTTAATTCTTTACTCTCTTTGTTGAAAAAAATAGCATCCACACACCGGATGTATTCTTGCCTCCCTAGGTGTGTAATGTACTATTAGAACATTGTTTTTACATTTGAATTATACTTCTCAATCAAAATAGACGCCTGAATATAATCTGTCCCCCTTAAATAATGACATTTCATTTTAAAAAAAATCAATATTATACAAAAATTTAGATCATACAATAAAATTGAAAAATTTTAAATCGAATTTCAGGGTTTAATTAGTCTTTTTCGTTGTCATAGTAGAATGATAATTGGGTAATTTTTAAGGAAAAATTGTCTACTTTTCAATTATTAAATAAAAAATACTAGCGTTCCTAGAGAAAAAATGTAGAAAAATTGAAATTTGTGGAAAAACTATTTATTTGAGCACTCGTATGAGAGAATTCGAAGGAAAAATCTGAAACTATCAGCATTTGTTAAGCTCGTCTGAGCGAATATTTCAAGCTAAACTTGGGCAAAATCGGTCCAGTAGTTCCAGAGATACAGTGTCTATTCATTTAATGGTTTATCAAGGATATCTCAGGAACTAGTGGACCGATTTCGCCCAGATTCAATCCCAAAGGTCTCACTCATAAGATATACAAACCCACGGAATTTTAAGTTTCTAACTCAAATATTTTTTTAGTTATCGTGTTGCCCATGATTTTCAAAAAAATACATGTTTGTTAAAATACCGGATAAACCAAAAATTTGAGCGCTCGCCATCTCCAGGGTTTAATGTGCACCTTATCAATGCGCATTCCCTCGCTGAGGATGGATGCTGTGAAATAATTCTTTGCTGAGAAAACTCGAAAAAACGATTTTTTAATAATTCGCTTTTTCTTGGGAACCATTCAGTCGATTGAGCTGAAATTTCTGTGAGCACATGG
Source organism: Aleiodes leptofemur (assembly GCA_963942555.1). Classification (NCBI taxonomy): domain Eukaryota; kingdom Metazoa; phylum Arthropoda; class Insecta; order Hymenoptera; family Braconidae; genus Aleiodes; species Aleiodes leptofemur. The sequence goes on from OZ012619.1 coordinate 8,107,560, forward strand.
CACGCACATGGTTAATATACCGTAAAATTTTCAGGTCGATACATACAGCCGTTATTGAGAAAAGCGATGGAATGTGTCCTCACACACACACACACACACATACATACGGACATACATGCAGACGACCCTAAAAAAATATCATCTTTCGACATTTCTCATCATTTGGAGGCATATTCCGATGAAATCTCAAACTTGAAAAAAATCACGATTACAATGCTTCCATTCGGAAGCAAAAACAGATTGTAGAGGAGAAACCTTGATGAAATTCATGGAAGAGAATGACTTCACGCTACTCAATGGTAGGACCCAGTCGGACACTCCAAAAAAAACCTACAAGTACAAAAGGTAGCAGCAACTACGATCTGATCTGGATCTGCAATGATCAACTTGACAAAGTTTCTGATCTCAAGGTCACCTTTGACACACTGGGTTCTGATCATCTACCGGTTTCTATTAAACTTCTAGCATCAACCCAGAACTTTCACTCTCTCAGTTGTCAGCATAAACGGAGCTCTCCCCACCAGAGCAATAGCCGCAAATATTCTCTACGATGGACTGAAGAAAAATCACAGATATTCTTGTCAGCTATGCAATCCAAGCACAAAACCTCTCAATGTTACTCAACACAAGACATGGATGCCCAAAGCACGATTATCATTACGGCAATAACTGAAGCAGCCAAAGAATGCGGAATGCTGAAACCAGCCTTAACTTCCAATGAAAGAAACTGGAAGCCTAAGAATGAATGGTTTGATGATGAATACAGTACCTTGAAAAATGAACTAAGAAATTTCGAAAACAAAATATATCGTCCGAATTTTGATAAGGAATCTGCTGACGCATTTGACAACAAGAACAAAAAACTGAAAAAAATGATAACCGAGAAAAAATTCTCGTATAAAAAATCCATCACCAACAAATTCGCAAACTGCAAGAACTCCATAGACTTCTGGAAGACAATCAATGCTGCCAAAAGCAGACCCTCCAAGATTGCCATAATCGATTTGGAAACTTGGAATCATTTCTTGAATCAGCAATACCCTCCAAGGATTAACATGGTCATCAATATCACAAGACCCTCAGTGCCAGCACTAGACAAAAAAATCTCGTTGTCTAAACTTCAGAAATCCATCAAGAAATTGAAACAAGGCAAAGCCCCAGGCGAAGACTCTGTGACCAACAGTTTCCTCAAAAACCTCCCTTCTGACGAGTACCAGAACAGTGGACAAGAATAGTATTACGAATGATCTTCAAAAAAGGTGATCCTCTCGACCCACTTAACTATCGGGGAATAGCATTGGTGAATAACATCACCAAAATATGCACCGATATTCTCAATCAAAGAATATACAACTGGGCGGAGCTACACAACCTGATTCCAGAGGAACAAGCAGGGTTCAGAAGGAACAGAGGAGTGATGGACAACACCTACTCACTCCAATCCATGATCCACAACAGGTTACAACTTGATGGAGGGAAAGTCTACACCCTCTTCGTTGACTTCAGAAGAGCTTTCGACTCAGTTCCACACCAACATCTCTGGGAAAATTTACTAAGAATAGGAATCAGCGCGAAAGTAATCGAAGTAAGCAAAAACTTATACGACAGAGCCTCATTCCACATCAAGACAACTGAAGGTACATCAGAACAAGCTGACGTCACCGAAGGAGTCCTTCAAGGCGAGAAACTCAGCTCAATCTTCTTTATATTGTACCTAGCAGACATAGACGCCTTCTTCAGAGCTAAAGGTGTCAAAGGAGTTGACATTGATGACCGCCATGATGTGATACTTCTGCTGTACGCAGATGACCTGGTAATACTTGCTCACAGCTCAGTAGACTTCAAAAAAAAGGTGAAAATACTTGAAGAGTATTGCGAAATCAACGGACTCACTGTCAACTCATCCAAAACCAAAGTAATGATCTTCAGGAAGGCTGGGCCCTTACCACAAATAAACCATGACTTCCGTATCCACAACACCCCCATAGAAATTGTCCCGAGCTACACGTATCTTGGAATCAAATTCTCCTCAACAGCTACGGGCTCTTCCTCTGCGAAAGCCACTGCCATCAAGACCAGTACGGCTTCCTCTTCGGTGATCAGGATCCTATCCAAGGTCAACGCTGATTCGTGGGACGGCATCAAAAAACTCTACTCTAGCATAGTGGTCTCAACTCTCTCATACACATCCTCAATATGGGGCCTGAGGGAACTTGAGATACTTGAATCCGCTCAACTAACATTCCTCAAGAAACTTTTCCACCTCCCGAAGAATGCCCCAGGATACACTATCCGTCTCGAAACTGGCATAGACCACATGATCACGGAGGTCGTAAAGCAAGGACTTCGCTGGATAGTAAAAGTGATGAGAATGGACTCTGAACGCTTACCAAACATCTGCCTCCAAAGACAACTGGCCTTAGCCAAGAATTTGGCCGATCCTCTTGACAGAAAAAATAATAAATATAATTGGATCGCTCAAATGAAAGCCTGCTTGGAATCGATTGTTGATGAAGCGGCGTGGAACGACTTAACTTCAGAATGGCTAGAGCCAAAAATCCCTGAGATCATTCAGCCACTCAGACAAAAGTACAAATACAACGACTACCTCCGATACTGTGCCTCCACATCTGTCGATCTGAAAGTTCTCAGAAATCTGCTTGACAACTTCGAGCTATTTCACCCGGAGAGATGCCCTATCACCTTCACTAGACTGAAGATTCAGCTGAGATTATTTATCTCTCATTCAAGAAGACTGATAATTAACGATATCCTCTATCCTATAGATCCCAACCAACAATGTACACTCTGCAATACCCAGTCCAATGGAACATTAACCCATATCTTCTTATTCTGCCCATACTATTCCTCCCTAAGAACACACTACCTACCTAATTATCTCATCGCTAATTCAACCCCTCAATCACTGAATTCTCCAAGTCTATCAGCCTTCCTAAACAGCAACAACTTCAAGGACATCAGAAATCTATATTGCTTCCTCAAGAAAAGCTCCCAGATGAGATCAGCTGAACTCAACCACTAACCGCATTCTCAGTCTCTTTCTCTCTGACAACTCAGAATCGTGAAAAATCTTCTACAAGAAATGAAACTCGAAAAAAAAAATCGATCAAAAACAAAATTTTGAGTCAATCTAATTAATCTGAATCATACTAAGGAGAAAAACTGTATATACATCTGTAAACGAGACACCCCCCAAATAATGATACCATGTATCAATATTGGAATCAAATAAAAAATAAATTAACGGATATATTTTGGCGTCGTGGTTGAAGTTAATTAATTGTAATTCATTGCAAAATTTCATAGTCTCGCAACTTCGTGGAATTTTATTGTTTTGTATTCTTTTTTATTTTGTTATTTCACATTTTTTGGAGATTTTAATGAATTAATTTTTTTCATGAAATTAATTTCATTCATTGGCATATCGTTGAGTCGGCCATGACACCTAGGGAATTTTGCTAGGGAAGTTATAGTCACTTTTGTTTCGCTGCGAAAGATAACTGTAGGTAGCAGCACCATCAAATTTTTTAATTGGTTCATGATTTAAATTTTGAAATCGACGATTAATTAATAAATCAATGAATTTATTAATTAATTAAATTTCATTTTTGATTGACATCATAACTTTTTTTATTTAGTTTCAAAGAATTCGTTTGTGATTAATTGTTTATTTATTATGAGTTGTCGGAAATTATGTTTTGTGTTATGAAAGTTTTAATATTCATTTATTGTGATGCGCACTCGCCGATTTAACGCAGAGGTTGAATAATTTATAAATTCTATAATTGATTTTTTTCATAAATCCCCGAAAGTATTTGTTTGAAATTATTTAACGCTCCTCATTCAAACCCACAACAGCGACCTTGAGAGGAGGCTGAACTAGTTCGAGCTGAATCAGGGAGTATTTGAGTTTATGGTTCGGATTATTTGATTTTGACTTTTGTTTGTTATGTTTAGATCAATTTGAGATTGATCGGATGTTGTGATACATCCTGGCGCCCTTTTGGATTTTGGTTTAGCTTATGATTTTTGGGTTTGGCTCTTGCGTGCTTTTCAAGCGTGCTTAATTGTTGAGCTCACTGTAAGGCTCGGGGATTACATCACAATATATACATTAGACAGTGCTAAATTGGATGACTATTTTTTGAAGTTATACTTTAGCCACGTTAGGGAAAAATGATGAGAGTGAAAATTCATTCGGTTCCTATGTTATGACACGTGAAGTCCATCTTCGGGTGGACTTCGGGAGATCCCTTTGGCTAGTTCGACAATAGTTGTGTTTGACATCGCTCCAAACTGATTACGTTTTGTCAAGTGGTTCAATGGCTGGAAGAAATGCCAGTGCGTTTTTTAAGAAACGTCCACAAGTACATGGGCCGATTTCATTGGAACAATAAAAATATGAAATCAGAATAGTACAAGTCTGTAAATCTCCTGCTAGCGCGCAAGTGGAAGTCCCATCGGATGAAGAGTTGTGCATTACTTCCTCAAATTAATTCATCATCTTATTATTCGGATAGAACATGAAATTGACATTGTACAATGAATTTTGAAAAATTTAATAGCAATGAACTTAAACAAAAGAAACGTACTTGGTGTACCTTCAATCTATGTTTTCACTTGGTACACCAAGTACGTTTCTCTTATTGATTTCCTTTACTATTCAATTTTTCAAATTCATCCTAAAATATCAATTTCACGTACTATCCAAATAATGAGATGATGAATTAATTTGACAAAGTAAGGCACAATTCTTCATCTGATGGGACTTCAACTTACGAGCTAGAAGGAGATCTACGGACTTGTACTATTCGGATTTCGTATTTTTTTGACCACTAGAAATGGGTCGCGTACTTGTCAACGTTCTTTTCGAAACGCACTGGCGTTTATTTCAGTCATTTCACTTCCTTTTGCTCCCGAATGGAAGCTTAACAATCGTGAAATTTTTCGATCCGAATTTTTTTGTTGCAAATCACTTTAAATGATGTCGAGAGTCAGAAAATGATATTTAGAAAAAAAGTCTGCGTGTATGTGTGTCTGTATGTATGTGTGTATGTCTGTATGGAGTTTTTTTTACTTAAAAACGGTAAAGTTCGACCTAAGAATCTTACATTTTCACTCTACATTAGTCGTGATGGATGTTTTCTCTTGAGACCTTGTTGCTTGGAATTCATTCAGTATTTTTTGAAATATGATGAATTTTTGATTTTTGAAAAAAAATTAATTTCTCAAAAAATTCTCAACTGATTCCGTTCAGATTGATTTATGACATCCGATATCATATTCTGTAACTGTGTGAATTTTTTCCGATTTTTCTTGTCGTTATTTTTTGAGTTATTCCGATTTTACTAATTTTGTATAAAGAATGTTGTTCTTTCGATAAAAAATCTCAATAAAAACCGAAGTAGGAACGATAGGAGCTTCGAATTTTACTTATATATTGATCATGCCAATGTATGGCTTGGAACGTTATTTTTAAATATTGATAATTTTTCCAAATTTCAATTTCGCGAATTATCCCAAATCTCAGAATAAGTCCTAAAGTAATCCCATCCAGATCGATTTAGAATGAATATTCATTTCAATATCAGAGCTGTAAAATCAGATTTCCATTGAAGAACGTATGTAGAAAGACTAAATTATCAATTATAATGAACAATGAATTATATGAAATCAACACTCCTAAGTGAAGTGAAAAAGTTTTGTGAATTCTCCAAACATCCTTTCTAACCAGTGCTCATATATCAATGAGAAAGAATCAGAAGAACTCCTATCTCAAATTATACTCTGTTTATTTGAAATGACCATCCGGGAGCAAATTGCTAATGAATTAGCAGATAAAGCTATACGTATAACATGAGAATGCGATTTTCCACTTGTTTTTACTTATAAATGGGCAATGTAATAGAGATGGGTCAAATTGAATCCAGACGCGTGCTGACCGACTTGACTTTAAATTGGAATATCTCAAAAACTATTAAAAATTTATCGAGGCATGCTGCAAATAAAATTTAGAGAAAAAATTAAGGAACAAAATGAGCGAAACCCCGTTTCCCTACGACTCTTAAATTCTGTAATATGATTTTATTAACGGAGAATTCGCAAGTGAAGCGTGAGGCTCCAATTATTCGTTTTGAGGTCTCGCACGTCACTGTTAAGCTTTTCAGTAAAAAATTAATATCTCGGAAACTACCAATCGTAAAAAACGGGGTTTTGCTCATTCTATTCATTGAGTTATCCCCTGAATTTTATTCGGAGCACGTCTAGATGAATTTTGAATATTATTCGTGATATTTCTATTTGAAGCCAAGCGCGTCTAATGTTTACTGTCTGTCTTCGTGTGACGCATACTTTTATGTAGTGTCGTTGAGGAACTATAACAGTTACTTACAGTGTCCATGGACTTTCGTTTAGAAGAAGAATTCTAGCCGACGTTTTCAATTAATTAGAAAATATCTTTTTTTCAAATTTTTTTGGAGTTAAATTCAAAAAATAACGGTAATATGCATATGATACCAAGAAATCGTCTCGCGAGGTGGAATTTTGACTATACAAAGAATGATTGAAATTTTTGAATCCTATTTAGCCGTATAGGAGTGCAGTACCCTTTGCCTAGATACAGAGAGTGTTGGGGTCCTACTTATAGAGAGATGCTACCGCATCTCCCGATTTATCAAATAATAAGTTTTAGATCACGCTCAAGAAGTATATTTTTCTTGGCTCCCATGTGAAAATTACATTTTCTTTGACGAAAAAAACATTCTCACCAAATCCGGGCTTCCCGGGTAGGAATCCCCCAATGCTCAACTCTTGGCCGAACATCGGCCAAGAATTTGCACGCCAAAGCCTGGTAGCCACGGCTCGGCCAAACCTACGCCAAACATCGCTTCACCGTAGTTCGGGCCTTCAGGATTGGCTGAGCAACGATGCACCTTAGTTTGGCCTGCCAGAATTGGCCAAGCGTTGTTCAAAACTTGGACTTACAAGGCTTAGCTTCTGAGCATTAGCCACTCGTCGGGCCAATGATGTACTGCCAAGGTTCAATTTTTTTTCTATCTTTTGACATGATTAAATCATTTCACATTATCAAATAACTTCTGAACAGCTCCAATCGAATTTTATTTCCCCGAACAAGGTAAACGGCGATAAAGTTATGAGGATCAAATTTAGTTCCGAAAGTACCAATTGTCCTAACGGCTAGGACGGTAAAGTAACGAACTGGCAATCCGAAGGTTAGGGTTCGATCCCAAGTTCCGGTTTTTTTTATATCTTTAATTCAAATAATATTGGATCTTGATCATTCTTACGTGCTTCAGAAGACTTAAATACTTTTAATTCATCTATTTAACATAAAATCTACAATAAAACGAACATTGGCTGGACATTGGGACCAGTACAGTACCCAATGCTCGTTATCGAGGCTTGGCCATGCTCCGGCAATCAGCATTGGTACAATGTTATCATCCAATGCTCAACCAATATTGGGCCAGTCTTGGCTGATGATTGGGCGCCAGCATTGGTACGTTGGCTCCCGGTGCTGGGCCAATATTGGCCCAATTAATTTTTCCTACCCGGGTTGCTATCTTGATTTTCCAGTTAACGCTCGGGGTTCATTTCTAATGTAGGGGAGGTGGTGCATGTACCGCTCACTTAACATACAGAGTCGAATTATTATGAGCTAGTAATTTATCTATCATCAAAAATGCTTTTGTTCTGTTTTATTATTATCCAATTTCGTAAATTTCATGAGTTGGAGGAATATTTCAACGTAGAAAATTAGAAAATTGAGATTTTCTTAATTGCGGTCATTCAGCGGTGTTTCCCTCCGCGGTGGTTAATACCGCTCAGCGAGTTCTTTGGATCGCTCGTGTGAGGGTTTCATCGCTCAATTCCTATGGTATAGTAAAATAATAGTAATATATAATCAAATAAAATCATTTCTTTATTTTTTTAGTTATACTTGCACATGGAAATATATATCCTGTTTTTTTTAACATCCGTAAACTCATGAGACTCTGGAAACAATTTAAATTATCTTTGATTTAACTCTTTTGGCAATCATCACAGATGAATTCATCAGCAGTTGTCACTGCTACACAGTCTGCATGTGCCCAACTCCCACAACCTCGACACCGGAACCAAACCTCATCCTTGCCATATTCTTGACAGACATTGCATAATTGAGCCTGTTCTTCTTCATCTTCGCTCTTCCTCGTCCTCAACCCTGTAAAAAGAAAGAGATGAGAGAAGTATGTGGGAACTAAATATTCCATGTATTAACAGTACATTTCACCTACCTCTAATATTGCCAGAAGTAACTTTTTTCGGTACTCTTCTCCTCTTCACACTTCCTTCAATTTTTATGTTTTTCATTCTCATTTTCTCTTCCTTCTCGTCACGTTTTCGTTTTTTATCTTCGAGGACTTTTTTCATTGGTGACCCTGTCAAAATTGTGGAATGGCCTTTTTTTTTGGTTTTGTTTGTTGAACTGGAGGTGCAGGACTTGTGATTTTCATTTCATTCACTGATGTTGGTGTTGACACATTGAGAACAATAATTTGAGGTGGCACTGTAGGGGGAAATGGTTTCAGAAATTGTGATATAGGTGATGAAGCTCCAAGCAATTCTCGAATGCCTGGTGTCAGTAGTATAGGTGTTGAAGCACGAGCTTGGTGGGAGTCCGGAGATGGTGTAATCTGAATTTGATGGAGGCTAGATGCTGGTGTAGCAACAGAAGGTTGGTACAGGCTAGATGATGGTGTTGGAATTTGGAGTTGGTGCGTACTAGATGCTGGGGTGGTACCGTGATATAGCACTCTGTTAGATGGCGGTGTAGAAATCAGAGGCTGATTGGTAGAGACAGCCTTGGTGCCATTAACAGCTCTAGGTGTTAGAGAATCGGTTATACTCCTACCTGGTGCATTTAATGCTTGAAGAACTGTATGAGCTCGTTCGCTGACTCGATTGTAACTGGGGCTTCGAGATTTACTAATTTTCCCTGCTGAAGTGGAACGTCGTCTTCGTGTGCTGTCTCTTGCCGAACGTGGAGTACTGATTGTACACAATGGAGTTTGATCGGCGATATGATGGAGCTTCAAGTCTTCCTTTTGTCTTTCTGATATTTTTGAAGTGAAACTTCTTTTGGCAGGGTACCAACTTTTCTCAAGCGTCACACTGATGTGTAGACTTTTGAGGGGAATGCGGTAGTTGAGTAGTGGAGGAGAGGAGAAGTCGTGCGCTGTTGACGTCCGGTCCCAATATAAGTGGTGGGGGAAACCTATCTTTCGTAGTTAGCGTAAGAGAGCTAGCAGATTGGAGAGGGGGGAGGGGGAGTAGGTAGATACGCAGCATATAGGCGTACTAAGAAAAGAATCGACAGCCGAGGCGTACCGAAGCCGGAATTTATATTGTGGAGTATGGGAGCCGAAGAAAGCCGAGTTCAGTTCATTCGCTAGTCCTTCTGTAGCATGCTACATGCTAGTGTAATGTTCAGAAAGGCTGACAATTCTTCGGAGTATTTCGGAATCTAAAGAAGATAGAGCGATTTCATCTCCATCCATTCACGTAGCTCTCAGAGTCTTCTGTTGATAAGAATTCAGGGGAATTCCCGGTATCTCGCTTAGATTCCAAGATATTCGTTGAAAAACAATTCCATCGCGAAGAAATAGAACAGGATGCTAATTTTTATCATCAGTAATTCGAGAATATCTCGGAAAGCAAGCGAGATAGCGTAATTTCGCCACAATTCTCTCTTGTAGAGAGTCTTAAGAGCTGCACAGGAGGATTAGGATGAATTTGCTCTATTTCGCTTAGTTTTCAAAAGTAGCTTCAAAGATATTTACGAAAAAAAATTCGGAAAAGAAACTCCAGCTATAAGTCTTTTTTTTTTTTGGTAAAATTTTTCATGAATATTCTAGAAACTAAGAAAGATAGCGTCAATCCACTGGAATCCCTTTTTGTAGAAAATTTCGAGAGTTAAAATAGAGAGTACGATAAATGAGCATATCTCTATTCAGTTCCGATAGATTCTCCCAAGGAACCATCACAACGGAGACTCTATCTATAAGTCTGTGCATTGTCATAGTGTTTTGATGAATATATCAGGAACTGAGCCGAATAAGGCAATCGTTGTAGAAACCCTTCCCGCAGTTTTTCCAATTGTTTACAAAAAAGGTCTTCAGAAAAATTTTGTTATGTCGCTCAATTTTCTGAATAGCCTAATGAAACGGAAGCCGATCAAATATATATAATAAAGTTTTGAGACGGATCAATTCCATTTTATCAGCAATTCTCTTTGGATATTTCAAAATTTAAGCAGGATAGGGCAATTTCGCACTGATCCTTTTCTGTAGAGAATTTCGAGAGTTACACAGATAGATTGTGGCAAAATCGCTCTATCTCGATCAATTCCCGAGATATTCACAAGCACAATGAATTGAAAAAATGTATTGGTCTGAAGACTGGTCGTGAAAGAAACTATAATTCGGTAACGAACAAAAAATTTTATCCTTCGTTCAATGAAGAAATACTAATAATTTATTTTTATCTATAACCTCATAGGGGAGAAGTTTCACTTCTGCCACGCGGGGATCCCATGCACCCTCTTTTTTTCAGCCATCTCTGTATTGTCCAGGTGAATTTCTTTAATCTCAGACAGAATTCCAGTATTCTCCTCAGCAACATGTGCAGCACTTTCAGTATTCTTTACCGTTTCTTCAGGATCCAAATTATTTTGAGGTATCTCAAGACTAGTTGAAACTGAATGAAGACCTAGGTTAAGCAGATCAGGTTCATTTGGCTGATTCTCTTCCATTAATTGTGAGACATCCAATGGAATCAATTCATTGCCATTCTGAATGACAATGGGAAGATCAAGCTCTGCAATGTTACCGATAGTAATACCTTCAAGTAACGAAGATCCTGGACCATCTGCTGCATTTTTGAGTATTGCAGCTGGTATAAATTCGTCAGGAGAAAATACGTTTGGGTTTATCGGCCATATGCCTGATGCTTCAAAACCAGAGACTGCATTCTTCATTGATGCCACTGTTTGATATGCTTTATTAAAAACTGCAGCTAATTCATATACTGTGATTTTTTTTCCATTTCTTGCTCGTAGAGTGGCTGCACTTTCTCTCCTGAATGCACCTTTTAAAGGCCCAAAGGAGCTGACATCCAATGGCTGCATCCTGTTTGAAGTGTGTGGTGGTAGTGATACTGATATAATTCCATTTTGACGGCAAAAATTGTATGCTTCAAGAGAAATGTGACTGTCGTGATTGTCGAGAACAATCGCTACAGGATCTTCCAGTGAATGCTGTTTATTTTGAACAAAATGATTCAGCCACTTCATGAATAATACTGCATCGGAGTAGCCATTGTTGGAGCAGCAGTAGATGGCACCAGGAGGACCTCCAGTAGACAATCCTTCAGCCATTCGTTTGCGTGGGTAGATGAACATTCGTGGCACGTATTCGCCGGCTGCACTGACAGCACATATGACTGTAACATTTCGTCCACGTTCCCCATTTGCTACTACACCAACTCGTTTTTGTCCCTTTTCAGCAACCACTGTAACTGAATCAGGTACTACATTAATCCCAGTCTCGTCCATGTTGAAAATTCTGGCAGGCGAAAATTTGTATTAAATCCTGTGATACGGTTAAAGCTGGTGTTTTCTGGTCTTCTGATTGCCAGAGTAGGATTCCTGCTAATAAATCCATCGAGCCATGCTCTGCCTGCCATTCTGGTGCTGCCATTAAAAGAATGTTGAATTCCATATGTTTCAGCGAATTCAAAAACTGCTGATCTGATTTCAGCTGGTGTTAATCCATAGAATAACTTAGATAAAAATTTTATTTCTTCAGTCATCACCAATTCTTGCTCCTTCGTGAAAACCGTCGGTCGACCGATATTTGGTCCAGAGATCAATCCGGAATTCAATCGATCTCGAATAGTACTATAAGATACATTATACATGGATGCTGCTCTACGCATCGACGTTCCTTCTCCAATTGCCTTTAATGCATCATGGAGATCTTCCATTTTCCATTTTCCTTTTTTTTTTAAATCTTCACTTTTTTTAGCGCGTGGCATCCTGAAAGAAGGAGAGGACTCAATTGGAATGAACTTATTCAAATTCTAATCACCACAAACCTGTCACATTCAATGTCTTTCTGCACTGACAAAAATGATGTAAGTGACTCTGAATCAATCCAGATTATCATCACAAGAATACTTGGCACAATTTTCATTGGAGCCATTGACAATTTCGCAAGATTCAATCAACATTAAACAATTTAGTGAATTCTAAAATATTATTTCTCACCAAATGAAAATTGCGTCCTCACTTGAGTGTGCTGGTTTGAATTCATTCACTACAATCTTCTGTCAGCGTGAAAATACTAACCACGACTTTTGAAGGGGAAATTTTTTTTTTTTATATAAATTTCACCAATAATGTAATTAAAAATAGGATTGATTACTTACTTTAATGGAACTACCGGCCGGCACTGAGTACACCATAGGTAGCGGGGAAAAGGGGTATATTGCAATTTTTTTTATTGCAATCGGTTGGTGGTCGGATGGTGGTAAAAGGTATAAAACTTTTAATCATTACGGAGTAAAAGTTTTTTTCATTTTTAATTATTAATTATTGACCTATTGTCCACGGGGGAATTTCGGATTTTTAATTGATTCTCCCTTCAAATAGATGTAAAATCAATTGGTGGTAGAAGGTAGCCCAATATCAAAATGATTGACTGATTGGTTTGTCCTTTTTCCTCATTATTTACACAATATATGTGGGTCAATTGTGTATGTGACCTTAGCATCACCCCCTCCACTACTTTTCGCGGTTTTCATTTGAAAATTCAAACTGTACAAATCTATAATGCTGTGAGATTGTTGTTTACAAATAAATGAAGAAATAATGATTGAGGAGTCTGGAGCGTAAATAGAAAATAACAGGAAAAGTTTGAATTTTTTAACAAGGATAGAAAAAATGATTTTACATCACCTCAATTTTTTTCAAATTTTTCATCCGATTGGTTTGAGAGGAATTAATTATCAGACTTGGATCTTATACATGGGCTCTTATGCACCAAACCTGTCTTAGCACGAAACTATGTTACCACCTGAGTCGGTACACCTTGCCTTGACGCATTCCCCTCTCTTCAGCAGCGATGGAAATCATTGCTGAAGAGCGGAAAACAGTCAAATTGCAGGAAAAAATTGAAAAAAAATAAATAAATTTAATGACAGAGAGGCCCGGCGTTTTGCAGTATTAAAAAAAAAAATTTCTTTCAACTAATCCCTTCGCCTTGACGTATTCCCCTCTCTCCAGCAACGATGAAAATCATTGTTGGAGAGAGGGGAACAGTCAAATTGCGGGAAAAAATTGAAAAAAAATGGCTGAGAGGCTCGGTCTTTTCTATAATTTTTCAAATTTTTTTTCCCCTGTTTCTTTGCCTTGGAGCATTTCCCTCTCTTCAGCAACGATGAAAATCATGGTTGGAGAGAGAGAAACAGTTAAATTGAGGGGAAAAATTGAAAAAAAAAAAATAGCTGAAAGGCCCGGCCTTTCCTTCTATTTTTTCAAATTTTTTTCACCTATTCCCTTGCCTCGATGCATTCCCCTCTTTCTAGCAACAATGGGAATCATTGCTAAATAGAAAAGAACAATTAAATTGAAGGAGAAAATTGAAAATTAAAAAAAAAATGACAGAGTCCAGTCCTCTTCCACATAAAATTTTTTTGTCAACTGTCTCCTTGCCTAGACGCATTTCCTTCTCTCCAGCAACGATCAAAATCATTGCTGCAGAGAGGTGAACGGTCAAATTGAGAGAAAGTGGAAAAAAAATTGCAGAAAGTCCAGGCTGTTGCCACATTTTCAAAAAAAATTTTCAACTGTTCCCTTGCGTTGACAAGTGTCTCTCTCTTCAGCAATGATGAAAATCATTGCTGAGGAGCGGGGAACCACCGAATTGAGGGGAAAAATTGTATGAAAAAATAAGAAAGAATAATAAAGAGCGGGCCTTTTCTACTATTTTTCTTTCAAGTATTTCTTTGCCTTGAGGCATTCTCCTCTCTTCAGCAACGATGGGAATCATTGCTGAGGAGAGGGAACCGGTCAAATTGCAGGAAAAAATTTAACAAATGGCTGAGGTCCACTCTTTTCTACTATAAAAAAAAAAAGAGACAGAAGTAAAACTTCCTACTTATAGAAATTCATCGGATTTTTTTATTGAACAAGCGATAATAATTGACAATAGTAAGAATATAGGTCTGATCTTGAATGAAGACAGCCTAATCAGTTCCGCACATTAAGCGATCCATTTAACAGAGATATATTCCGGAAATCCGAATACCTGCATCTAGTATATTTTCGTTATAGTATAGGTCGTTCGTTCACTAGCAAATTATTTCTTCCATGATCATGACGGATGCCGACAAATTTATTTTTTAAAGTCATAATTCTTCATGAATATCTTGGAAATTGATCGAGAGAAAACGATTTTTTTTCAATTCCTTTTGGTGGCTCTCGAAATTTTCTTAAAAAAAGCATTCGTGCAAAATCGTCTTATCTTGCTTAGACTCCGAAATATTCAAAAAAAATTGATGACAAAATGAAATCAGCTTGTTTGAAAACTTTCTATTTTTTTTTGCCATCCACTTTTTCTATAAATATCTCGAAAACTGAGCGAGATAATGAACGTTTCCTATCGACCTTTTTTGTAAGTAATTTTAAAAACTATAAAAAGTGCTCCAACCAGAATTGCATTATCTCATTTAGTTTCCGAGATATTCATCAATTTCGTGACAAAAAAGAGACTTTGAGATGAAGTCTCTGTTTCAATGGTATCTTTGAAGAATATTCCGAAATCTAATGGAGATACGCCCATTTTTCTCCATCGATTTCTAGTTTTAGGAACTTTCTACGAAGAAGGATTAGGGCAAACTCACGCTATTTCGCTTAATGTCAGGATATTCAGAAACAATCCTACTAGCAAAAATAGACTTATAGATGTAATTTTTCTTCCAATAGTTTTTCAAAGAATCTCTCGAAAACTACGGGGGATAGAGAGATTTTGTTTCAGTTAATTTGGATAGTTCTCAAAATTTACTGCAAAAAAAATTGTGGTGGAATTATCCAATTTCGCTTAGTTTCCGAGATATTTGTAAAAAAAACAACAAGACATCCACTAATTCCAGAAAAAAATGACTCTTTATTCTGATGACTTTCTGAGGATATCTAGAAAACTAAACGAGGTAGAGCGATTTCCACCTAATCTCTCGTTGTGGCTCTTGAAATTTCCAACAACAATAAGTTCAGAGCAAAATCGGTTAATTCCTTCAATTTCCGAGTATTCTCAAAAACTAGTGACAAGAAAAAATCCAAAAGACAGAAAAAGTAGAATTTTTTCTATCAATAGTTTTTTGCACATATCTCGAGAACTAGGCCAAATAAAGAAATTTACGTGTAGATTTTTCTGTAGAGAATTTCAAAATCTACACAAAAGGATTGAGGTAGAAATGCTCCATGCACGTAATTTACGAGATATTCTTATAAACTATTCACAAAAAAGAGGGTGCGTGGAACCCACGCGACAGAAGTGAAACTTCTTGCTTATTGTGTATAGATAGCGATGAATTATTAGGATTTTTCCAAATGAACAAGTGATAATAATTGAGAAATGTGAGGATACGGGGTTAATCTCGAAGGGAAACGGCAGAAAGCACAGCTCAGCACATTTAGTTGTGTCATGAACACAACACTTTAAGAATTTGAGTATCTGCCTATAGTGTTTTGGTTATCTATTCACTAACAAATTATCATTTTTCCACGATTATGAAGTGTTCAGACAACTACATTTTTAAAACCAGTTTTTTGTAAATACACAGGAAATTGATCGAGATAGAGCGGTTTTGCTTCAATCCTTTCTTGTAGCTCACAAAACTCTCTATAAAGGAGGATTCGTGCAAGCTCGCTCTATCTCGCTGAAATTCCGGGATATTCGAAGAAAACGTTTACTTTCATATTTTTCTCATGCTAGCCTCATAATATGGTAGACGAAGAGGCATAGTCGGGTACTTTCGATTGTTTTCGGTACATGAGCCATTAGTCGTTTCGCACTTGGCTTTGGATTGAAATATCTCGAAAGCTATGCAACATTTATCGAGACATGCTGTGAATGAAATTCAGAGGGAAGATTGACGAAGAAAATAAGCGAAACGCCGTTTTTCTACGACCAGTAGTTTCCGAGATATCAATTTTTTAATGAATAGTTCAGAAACAATGGACGAGGCCCGATAGTAAACAAATGAGCGCTCGGGCATCGTTCCTGAATTTTTCATAAAAAAAATTGATATCTTAATAGCTACGAGTCATAGAAAGACGGAGTTTTGCTTATTTTATTCGTTAATCTTCCCTCTGAATTTCATTGACAACATGTCTCGATAACTTTTGAGTAGTTTTTCGAGATATTTCAATCCAAAGCCAAGTGTAAAATGGCAGCTTTCTTCAGAAATAAAAAGCGAAGATTATGATGTGGAGCATGTTAATTTTTATAAAAATCTTTTAGAAAAATTCCCATATTATCCTCTCCGTGAATTGGAAAAAACAAATTACAAAATGAAACAAGCAGAGGCGTTAAATCCTGTGCGTTATTTGCAAACCTCACACCTTATGCGACATTTAATATTTTGCCAATTCAATTGGCAAAATGCTTCCGAATGAAATTTAATACGGTATTCATCAAAGTACTATTTATATCTCTCATTATTCCAAATGCCGTAACAAAATATGATCTTCTCAACAAATATGTACTTATGATGACAAATTCAATGATGGTTTGATCTTTGGTGAACTTTATTTATTCATTGTTTCCACAAAAAAAAAACCATCAATTTTTCAATCATAAATGGATGATCGTACGACAAATCTGAAAAATTGAAGTTCAGGTTCCAAATAGGATTTCTATTCTTTGCGATTGTCATCATTTTATATAAAAAATTGTCTACTTTCGAATGGTGAAATAAAAAATAGTAGTGTTCCTAGGGAGGAAGCTAAGAAAAACCGTGATTTTTGAAAAAACTAAGTTATCGAAAGCTCTTACAAGAGACTGCCTCTGAAAAATCTGGCATTCTCACCATTTGTGGGGCTCAGTGAGATGAATCTTTCAAGCTGAACTTGGGCGAAATCGTTCCAGTAGTTTTCGAGATATAACCTCTTTTCATAAAATGGTTTTTGTGCAATATCTCAGAAACTACTGGACCGATTTCGCCCAATTCCAATACCAAACTTTTCGTTCATTAGATGCACAAACCCACGAAATTTCGAGTCTCTAACTCAATTAGTTTTTGAGCTATCGTGTATACAAAATTCAGAATAAAAAACACTGTAATTGAAATTATCCGCAAACGAAAATTGTGTGTTCAAATGAGATGAATTTCATCGCTGAGAGTGGGGGCTGTGAATCAATTTTTCGCGGAGCAAAACCGAAAAAACGATTTTACGAAAATTTGATTTTTCTCGAAAAGTACTCAACCGATTTCGCTCAAATTTCACGGAGAGCAATTTGCATGGAGAGAGAAAGTACTGTTAAATTTTCAGGTCACCAAATATTACCGTTCCGGAGCAATGAGCTGATATCTGTCACACAAACACACACACACACACACATACATACAGACATTTTTTAAAAATGTCATTCCTCGACGTTTTGGAACATTCTGAGTCATATTCCGATGAAATCCCGAGATCGAAAAAAATCGCGTTTACAATGCTTCCATTCGGAAGCAAAACAGTATGTATTGTGACGTAATTCTCGAGCCTAACGGTAAGCTCAACAATTAAGCACGCTTGAAATCATCCAATAGCCAAAACAAAATTTACAAACGAAACCAAAAACCAAATGGGCGCCAGGATGTATCTCAACATCCGATCAATCTTATATTGATCTAAACAACAACAAACCAAAAATCAAAATCTAACCATTTAAACCAAAAACTCAAATACTCCCTTATTCAGCACGAACTAGTTCAGCCTCCTCTCAAGGTCGCTGTTATGGATTTAAATAAGGAGCATAAAATAATTTCAAACAAATAATTTCGGGGATAAAATAAAATTTTTATATAAAAAAAATAATTATTGAATTTATAAATTATTTAACCCCTGCGTTAAATCGGCAAGTGCGCAGCACAATAAAAAAAAATTAAAATTTTCATAACATAAAACATAACTTCCGACAACTCATAATAAATAAACAATTAATTACAAACAAATTCTTTAAAACTGAATTTGAAAAAAAATAATATCAATCAAAAATAAAATTTAATTAATTGATAAATTAATTGATTTATCAATTAACCGTCGAAATCAAAATTTGAATCAATCATAACAATTAAACTAATTCAAAAATTCTATGGTGCTGCCACCTACAGTTATCTTTCGCAACGAAACGAAAGTAACTAAAACTTCCCTAGCATAATTCCCTAGGTGTCATGGCCGACTAAACGATATGTCAACAAATGAAATTAATCAAATTAATTTCATAAAAAAAAATTAATTCACAAAATCTTTTTTTTTAGAAAAAAAAATGACAAATAAAAAAAAATACAAAATCAATAACATTCTATGAAGTCGCGAGACTATAAAATTCTCCGACAAATTATAATTAATTAACTTTGGCCACGACGCCAAAATGTCCGTTAATTAATTTTTAATTAGTGACAATGAATTTTCCCAAATAAATTAAATTAAAAAAAAAATATAATAATTCGAGAAACGATAACGAGAGTTCAAACTATAAAAAAATAAAAATGTTTCCAAAATTATCAAATAATTTTGCCAATAAATGGTAATCGATTTCACGGCGTCACCACTAAGTAGCGTCATTACGCTAAAAAAAAATAAAATTCTCGACTCGCGAAATTCAATTACCGTACAAAAATTAATTAACTAAAATTTGCTCACCAGATTATTTCACAATTTAATTTCCATGAACAATATTTTATTAATTCAATTATACGACGATTAATCTAATTAATTCCAATGAATTAATTGATCTCAAAACCTTACAGAAATGGCGGTTAACAAAAGTGTTCAAAATGACACGACAAAACATGTGTGTCCAACACGGCACACCAAACGAGAATCAGCCGACAGCAAGCGCTGTACACTGGCTAAGGCGTCTTTTCCGGGAAGGACGTCTATGATTCGTCAGTCCCAGAATACGTCATTCAATGTAGCTTAACCTGACGTTAATTAATTTTCTTCTCAATGACGATAAATTCGAACGAAGTAAATTGAGAAACTCCACGTCGATGACATTAGAGTTGGGACAATTTTATTTAGTCCAAGGATGCAACATAGGTTCATCTAAACGTCTCAATTAATTCTTCCGATGAATTTCGTCATTGGCGCCAAAACTTTTCTCCAATTAACCAACTCCTTCGGTAATGTCGATTTCCTTCACCATCGTCCATTCGGTGTCTCCCTCTTCCATTCGTGAGACATCAACTCAATTGACGATGATCCAATGAGCGTTAACATACAAAATTAACCAATCGGCATTAGTTTTACATAATTTTTATTATGATTGAACTCTCGTGATTCGTTTATTTTGATTCTCGGTTGGTGGTGCCAAAACTATTAAAATTCAAAATTGATTACGCGCCCAGACGATAAAAAGTAACGACGATCGAAATATCACGTTACAGTATGTAGCACTCTACGCGAAGATCCTATCCCCCCCCCCCCCTCTGTCGTCTTTCCTCTCCGCCACTACAGCATATGCTAGAGTGGCATCCCCACCAACGCACTCTCCTCTTCTTGCTTCTACTTTTCCCCCACTACTCAACTACCACGTTCCCCTCAAAACCTTTCACTCGTTTGTGACGCAAGAAAAAAGTTGGTACCCTCCCAAAAGAAGTTTCACTTCAAAATCTATTCCTCCTGTTTATTGGATTTTTTTTGTCAACAGTTTCTTGAGAATATCGGAATAAACGAGATCGAGCAATTTTACACTGATGCTTTCTCGTAGAAAACTTATGAAGCTACAAAATAGGAATCGAGCACATTCACTCTATCTCGCTTAGTTTTCGAGATATTCCCAAGAAAACTATTGACAAAAATTGACTCACTGAATTTACTGTTGCGTTGTTTTTACCTCTCCCCTGCCGTCTCCCCTTTCGGCCACTACACTAGGAGCATGCTATATTGTGTGGCTATCCCCCCGCCCCCCTTGCCGTCTTGTCTCTCGATCGCTAGAGCGTGGGTCAGAGGGGTTGAGTCAGTGACGCACTCTCCTCCTCTGCCGGCTCCCCCACCACGTACCCAACTATTCCCCTCATCGGATCTTATTTTTCGTGATGCTCGAAAATTGTTGCCCTCTCAGTAAAGAAGTTTCACTTCAAAAATTTCAACTATTTTCTCGTCATGACGGATTCTCCTCTCCCCAGTAGCAATGGAAATCATTGACAAAGAGAGGGGAACGGTCAAATTGCAGGAAAAAATTGGAACAAAAAAATTTAAAAAATGGCAGAAAGGCTCGGCCTGTTGTACTATTTTTCATTTTTTTTCAACTATTCCCTTGCCTTGACGCATTCCTCTCCCTTCAGGAACGATAGAAATCATTGCTAAAGAGAGGGGGACGGGTAAATTGCAAGAAAAAATTGTAAAAAAAAAAATTTAAGGCAGTTAGCTGGGCCTCTTCTGCTATTTTTTTCAATTGTTTCCCTCAATTCGACAGTTTTTCTCTCTTCAGCAATGATTTCCATCGTTGCTGAAGAGAGGGGAATGCGTCGAAGCAAGGGAATAGGTGAAAAAAAAATTCGAAAAAATAGTAGAAAAGACCGAGCCTCTCAGCCATTTTTTTTAAATTTTTTCCCTCGATTTGACTGTTCCCTTCTCTTCAACAATGATTTTCTTCGTTGCTGGATAGAGGAATACGTCAAGGCAAAGGATTAGTTGGAAGAAATTTTTTTTTTAAATAGTGCAAAACGCCGGGCCCTTCTGCCATTAAATTTATTCATGTTTTTCTATTTTTTCCTGCAATTTGACCGTGCCCCCCTCTCTTTAGCAATGATTTTTATTGTTGCTGGAGAGAGGGGAATGCGTCATGACAAGAAAATAGTTGAAATTTCTTTTACTTCAAATAATAGAAAAGGGTGGGCCTCTCAGCCCTTTTTTTCAATTTTTTCCTGCAATTTGACCGTTTCCCTCTCTTCAGCAATGATTTCCATCGGTGCTTGAACAGAGGAGAATGCGTCAAGGCAAGGGAACAGGTGAAAAAAGAATTGAAAAAATAGTAAAAAAGGCCGAGCCTCTCTGCCACTTTTGTAAAAAAAATTGCACTCAATTTGACCGTTCTCCTCTCTTCAACAATGATTTCCATCATTGTTGAAGAGAGGAGAATGCGTCAAGGCAAGGTGTACCGACTAAGGTGGTAACATAGTCTCGTGCTAAGACAGGTTTGGTGCATAAGAGCCCAGGTATAAGATTCAAGTTTGATAATTAATTCCTCTAAAACCGATCGGATGAAAAATTTGAAAAAAATTGAGGTGATTCAAAATCATTTTTTCCATCCCTGTTGAAAAATTCAAACTTTTCCCGTCATTTTATATTTACCCTCCAGACTCCTTAATCATTATTTCTTTATTTATTTGTAAACAACAATCTCACAGCATTATAGATTCGTACAGTTTGAATTTTTCAAATGAAAACCGCGAACAATAGTGGAGGGGGTGATGCTAACGTCGCATACACAATTCACCCACATATATCGCCTAAATAATGAGGAAAAAGGACAAACCAATCAGTCAATCATTTTGATATTGGACTACCTTTTACCACCAATTGATTTTACATCTATTTGAAGGGAGAATCAATTAAAAATCCGAAATTCTCCCGTGGACAATAGGTCAATAATTAATAATTAAAAATAAAAAAAACTTTTACTCCCTAATGATTAAAAGTTTTATACCTTTTACCACCATCCGACCACCAACCGATTGCAATAAAAAAAAATTGCAATATACCCCTTTTCCCCGCTATCTATGGTATACCCCGGCACTGTTGATTGTCACTGCACTGAGCGGTCCTAGCAGCAGTGAGCGGTACTACCACACTATCATAACATTGGGCGATACAAACAGCACTCTCCGAGCGGTATTAGCCGCAAATGCCGACTCGAAGAAAATATTTGAAAAAATATAACCAGTGCACTCAGATAAATATGAAAAAAATTCCACCTATCGAGAGAAGTTCACGAAATCTTGATATCCTCATTTTATTGAAATTCATTAGTGAAAAACCAATGAATATCCTTAAGTAACAGTGACAAAATATTATTAGAAAATGGTGTAATTTTCTCTTCTCCATTTATCTCCACGAAATTGTTTTTGATTGAGGGATTTATACTTAAAATTAGTTATTTGACGATAGATCATTAAGAAAAAATCAACAGAACTTCTAATAATTGAAAAGTATAGAGAATAAATGGGTGAGCGGAAGTACCTGCTGAGCGGTACAGGTACCGCTTCCCCTATTTCTCATGTCTATCCCATGCACTTTTCATGCATTTCTCACACATGTTCCAAGTCTTTTCCATGTTTCACACGTGCATAACCCATACATGCCGTGTGTTTCCGTCCATTTCACATAATCTCTAAATAGATGGAAATGACAGTTCAATTGATACGAATTCGAATCGTTAAATAGTGGGTGCTGAATGGATTTTTTCCATGTTTTCGAACAGTCTAGCTGCCTAGCAACTATGCAAGACTCAAATTTGAATGACGTCTCCCGCCCGTCTCGTGCTGCTCGAAGTATTGTTGAGCACTTTGAGTCTGTATGCCATAATTAGTACATAATATCTTGCAATTCAATTCATAGCAAATGCAGTTTTTCCTTTTACTTATTCTGAAAGATCAATTTCGAACATTCAGAATTTCAATATAACGAGATTGAAGTTCTCTCAGTATGTTAACCTTATATCCTGAAATGCACTGCCAGTACTGTGACATGTACAGTTTCTTAGCGTTTACGTCAAAAGCAGTTTACTGGCAGTGCATTCCGGAACATACCCTTGGTGAACTAAACAAAAATTCTAAACTCATGGTCAGTTATTTTATTTTCATTCATGGTGGCTATCTTGCACTTCACCCATTTGTAGAATTATGGAAAACTCTTTCATCCATCAATTGAATTCCTTTCTGGCAATTCAAATCATTCTATGACCGTTATGTTCGGATTTTTTTGCTGACGTCACCATGCATATGCTTGGAGAACTGTAGTTGAATGTAAGTATATATTATGCGTAAGATATTTTTCATTGCAAGCAGAATTACAGTGGACGCTTATGGAAAGAGCGGACACAAATCGCACTAATAAAATCCATGACGGAATTGTTCATTACGGTATAATAGTGGGAGGACTGTATTTCTCGGCAATATACTCTCCTACAATTCCAAGAGCGGACATTCTCAGAGCGTGGACTATATTTCTGGATCAGCCCATTATGAATATCTGATAGCTGTAACAATACAACTCAAGTATCTACAATTAGAATTATTTCAATGATTTATATTCTCATGGTGAACTGACGGCAATGGCTATCTGGTTAGAGTAGAGAGGGGGGGGGTTGGCACGCCAAAGTCCTGGGTTTGATCCCGACTAGCGGGAGGGGGGGGGGCAAGGGGGAATTTGAAAGCTCTAATATCAGTTTCACCCGGGTAGGAATGGACGAAGGATTCTAGAATGGTCCAGGCTTGAATCATGGCTGATGAGCCTTGCTCCAGCCTGGATCTTCAGGCCTGATGCGAGCTTGCTGGAAGCCAGAAATGAGACACTGATCCAAGGCTCAGAGCTGAATATTGAATCAAGTCTTGAGAGTTAAGGCTTGATCAAGGATCGACAATCTAGCTTCAATAAAGCTTGAATGTCATGGTTCGACGAAGACTCGAACTGGAGCTTCTCTCAAGATTTGAGATGCAGCCTTCAATTGAATTGTGTATTGTTATTCAATGGTTTAATCGCGTAACAAAATGGACCATGATTAGTTTCCTATTCTATGTTAGAATTAACATTCAGGCAAAGCTTGATTAGCTTATTTTTTTTTCGGGAATTTGTAATATATTTTTCCAATTTATTTTGGTAAAGATCATCTTTGTACTTCAGTTTTTTTTCAATTACTGAGATTTTCAAGATTTACTTACTTTGTTTTTTTTCACGTGATAAAATTTCCAATTTAATTTTTCTTTATTTTTTTTTTCATTTGATTTTTTCAATCTACGATCAAAAATTTACAACAACTGATCTAACTCGATCAGTTGATATTCAATTGATACTCCAAACCTGGTAGCTTGCTAGAACTTATTATTTTTAGGATGAAATTTGACTTGGGGACGAGAATCATTACATTGCGCTCCCAGCGCTGAGTAGTAGAACTAAGTATCTTAACTATTCAAAGACTAATCAAGGTAGAATCTAGATTGACCAGCAGCGATTCCCCGACCTTGGTTTATACAGCCTGTATCAATTGTGAGGAAATCGTGCAAGTCACAGTGATCCTCAGGCTGGCATCAGTCTTCGCGACGACTGTAGAACCAAGACTGAGTCAATCTTGGAATACTCATGTTTGGAGACTTAGTCTTCTTCAAGTACGGGAAAGCATTTCCCTGATGGATCGGGCGATTGCATATCGATCAGACAGTCGATGTTTTCACAAACTCGACTGTCATGTGACCACGATGCGACTGCGTGCGAGTGTGCGACGACGATGCGACTGCGATGCGACTGTAATGCAGCTGCGATTCGATCGCATCGTGATCGAATCACGGTCGATTCCTTGAAAAAATCGACTGCCCTGTCGCATGACCCACCAGGGTTGAAGGAGCATTAATGATCGAGGTAGAATCCAATAATGATTCCATTTTTGAATCAAGATTGATCGAATAGCTTGGTGAGCTTGGAGAATTGCTCGGAGGAATATTGATCTTCAGGATTGTATCCTGAGTTTATATGACGATGTCACTTAGCTTGTTTCAAGCCTGGATATCCAGCGTTGATAGAGCAAACTAGAACCAAGCTGGATTCCTTCGCCAGCCTTGATCTTTTTTACATGGGCATATATCCGAGTGGTAGTCTCGCAAGAGACGAGTGGATCTGGGCAGATTTCCCTCAAAAATGATCTTTTCCTGGTCCTGCGGCGAATTCGATACAGTGGGGTTGGAGGGGGGGGGGGGGGGGGGAGGGTGCGTGGAAAGTCCGAGACGGTATACACTAGACAGTAAACTAAAAAAAAATACTCATGTTGATAGAAAACTATTGAATCGTCTTTCTATTGTTGTACCAAAAGAAGTTCTGGAGCCACATGAGTAATTCAGTCATCAATTGCTCAACCCATCGATCGTGACCTCGCAGGAAGTTTCCGAAACGTTACGTATCTTATTCAACTATTCGTCACATCTAGATACAAATTCCATTCTTATCCTAGGCTCGGATATAATAAGTATTCCACAAATCTGTCCCACTAACCTGTTTTTTTGTTCCAAACTATGAAGGATTCAATAGAGGTCATGGAAGAATTTATATTTAGGAAAAGCAAGTAGAACATGAAATATTATCCATAGAGCTTTTTCTATTTATCTTATGAATTAGCAAAATGCTTTCGACTTAGTTATGCACCTATCATTACGAAAAGGTGCAAAAGAATTGCTATGGCATCTGATTTGCGAGATCTCAGACTTCAAATATGAGAGGAGTAGTGCTGCATCTGATGCGATAGCTAATTCAATTCTTTCAATGCCCTAAGAATGAATAGGTAGTTCTGATTGCTACCGATTTGACTTGATGGTTCACAGGATAACTTTTTTTTTTGTTTCAATTATTCTCCATGAGGATGAATAATATCCTAGTAATATCCATCCACCACGACTCTACAATCAGCGAAATTAAACTATCAGGTGCAATGGGAATCCCAAAAAATTGACAATGAAAATATTAGTCATTAGAAGGAAAGTATTGAACTTTTTTACGAGTGGCTTTTCCAAAAATGATTCTTCCTCCTATATAGTGAGAAAATTCATTCACTTTGTTCCAGGGGAAGAATCCTTTTTACAGGGAAAAACAAATATTCTAGAACATTTTTGGATTGCTTGATTGCAAATTCATTCATGGAGATTTTTTTTCTAAGCTGCAAATGAAAGATCAATTGAGATATTTTCATCCTGGGGGGATACTGGTGAGTAACGTTCACAAACGTTTTCTGCATCTAATTCATTGGATGAAATACACAAAAGGAAGGAGGTGTCGTAACAGTTAAAGCGTATCTTTGTGCTCTTAATCGTGCTAATATACTTTGTATTGAGTACAACAGTCTACGTTACCTAGTTCATTTAAGTTACAAGAAAAGTTACCGAATGATTGAAACGGAAAATTCATGACAACTGAATGGTACACGTGATCTCTCAATCTCATCATAGGAAATAAAAAAAGCGCAATACGTGATCCAAGGGAGATACCTCTCGAGGGAGTAGGAGAATGGAATTATCTCAATGAGAATATCCCCACTCTACCTACGCATTCGTACGAACAAGAATTCCTTAGCAAAATACGTTGTTGTCAGAGTACTTGATATCTGGATATCTGGATCGTTTGATCCTATTCTGTAGGAATTGTGATGAATATTATTCGTAATTTTAAAAAAGTGCAACAAGAAAAAAGATAATAGAAAAATGGAATTTTCATTCAGAATTGTCCCTAGTTCATCGTATTCCTAAATTTCCCTTCCTGAGAAACTTATGATATCTCAAGATATTTGGAGCGCTTGAAATCAAATTCTCTTCTTCAGCACTTGGAAAAAAGTGGGGATAACTGTCTGGCGTTACGCGATCTAGAGTGTCTTATTCAGATGTGTCTTATCCAGAGCATGTATGTAGTCTATCCCATTCATTCTCTACAGAAGAGTTTAATGACATCTAACTATATAAATGTACTTTCATCTATAGTAGTCAGAATAGACAGAATGTTTATATAAAACGCACTTATGCGTTTGAAGTGCGTAAACCCATTACAAAAACGATGATTTGTTTTTCATTACTAGTACTGTTATTTGTGGATACATCACCACAAGAGTTGCAAGGGAGGATTTTTATTGGGAAATTGTTATTCTACATGATATGTTCATTACCTAAATTTTGAAATGAATCGAATGAAGTATTCAACTACGTAACTATACAAATATCCATTTACTCCTCGAATTTCTGATGAAATAGAACAGGCAACCTTGATTTTAGCTCTGTCACCAGAGTGTATTACCGACCGTGAAAAAAATCGTGAGACAGATATTAAAGCATGTTCGTGGGACCTTCGGTAGCCTCGACATAATCGATTGAATCTCCACGGGACCCATAATGTGACCCTCACACATGCACAAGGTTACATTCATGCTAGTATCCTTAATTTATTGAGAAAAGAGGTCGCAATACTCCCAACAGCTGTCAATATGAGTTTTGAGGAAGATAACTCCTGTGTAGAACAAATATCTCAGAAAGATGTTCCATCGCGTATTCTCACAAAGCTAAAATACAAAAATTTATTTTTGAGGATTCGTTAAAAAATCTTAAATAGATACAATAGCATTTCCCGAGAAATTTTGTTCATTAGGAAAATTCATAGTCATTCCAATCCGTAATTTAGAACTCAACCGGTATAATAAAAATTAAAATGATAAAGGAATAAAGATCAGTAGAAAGGGAAAATTCATTTGTAAGGTAAAACATATATACTCATGTCAAATCTAAATACAGGTTGTTCCGAAATGTTTGGCCATGAAACATCAAAAGAGAGTGTTTTTTTCCCGTTATATTACCTTTTCGAGTAACGCTGTCTCAACTAGAATGAGACTGAGAATAAAAAAAATTGAACATGCTGATGTTGAATACCGCTAGTTTCTTAGAAATTGACTCTCGATACCAATGGAGTAATCGGACGTCAACGCACCAGCGCAAACAAGTGAGAGAGATACACTGATCATGCATGAGAGATAAATTTTTCCATTTAAATTTTGAGTACGCAATATCTGTCCGTGTGATAAAAAAAATTTCAATTTTTCAATAAAATCGTTACTATTTGGTTCGCATTAACTGAAATTTTTCCCATTATTTTAAATAATTGAGCTCCATTAGTTCCTGATTTTGGCTAATCCGAACGCGCTGTTTGAGATCATGCGATACGCTTGACAATTTTTATCTCGAATATTACACAGTTTATTATATAGTAAGTCGTCGTTTGTTTTCCAGTAGACTGAACAACTTAGGAAACGAACCGTTACTTAAAAATAATTCCAGAAATTCTATCAATTCTCCTCCCATATTTTTTTTTATTAGTTCCAGAAATTCACCGAAAAAACATGCTATGTGGAACATGCAATAAGGAAAGACTATTATACTATTCGTATAAATTTGAAATTATTATGCCAAATCATCAAATTATCTCCGAGTCACCAAGTTTATTAGATATATTGCCCTTGTTCGAATGACAAATTCAACAGGTAGAAGTCCACCCGTGTCTCCAGTTTGTCTTTTGAGACACTATTCACGCAAATGTACTCAATAAAATTAATAATTTCTGAGGTTGGGAATGATTGATAATAAGGTAAATAATATATGACTCTATTTGTACTTCATTTTTGTAACATTCCATTGGGTGATGTTGGAAGATTCTCTCCATAATTTCGAATGTCCTGTTAGCAATTGAGTCCTGTTTCATTGCGTCCTGTAGGTCCATTTGGTCTCGCTCTCGCTTATTTTGGCGAAACATGAATAAGCCCAGATCACATCATTTTCTCACTATTACTCTCCAAATTGGCGTCCAAAAACCGTATACGACATTTTTTAAGAATCGTTTTCTAAGAGTATCAAAACAAAGCAAAGAAATTTGTATATCCATGAATTCAGTTTCACTTCAAAAAGAATGAATTTGATAGTATGGCACAAAGTGGGTCGATTGTATGAATCTGAAATATCCTTCCGGGTTACAGATTGGAACATGAAATCCATGATAGGACGGAAGTGTTCAAAAAATATTAGTTTCGAAGAAATGCAAGATTTTTATCTATCTGTTGATTTTCATGTCGCGATCGTTAACTCATCACACGTCGTCTATCTTTCTCTGTCTCTCTGCATTCAGTCCAAGCAATAGGTCGCAAAAAAAACATAGAATATCACCCTCACCGGGGTAGTCTCACTCGTTCAAGGGGTGTATTTTGAGTGTAATTCCGAATTTACGGCGTCCCCGGAGTGAGAGCAGCGCCACTATCGCTAGGAACGCGTTTAATTTGATATCTCGCAAACGGTTCGTTCTACGCGAATAAGTATCGAAACATTTTCTCTTCTAAATTGAATTTCCTAACTTTTTTGTTCTAAACTTTCTTTTCTATGACTGATGTTTTCTGAGTTATTGCGATCGAAACAAACGCAATTGTGAACGGTTAGGGAGATAAACGCCAAAAACGAACAAAAACGGGAGAGTTCATACGTTTTGATTGTAATAACTCGGAAAATATTGCTCATAGAAAAAAAATTAGGAAATTGAATTTGGAAGAGAAAATGTCCTTATACTTTTTCGCGTAGAACGAACCGTTTGCGAGATATCGAATTAAACGCGTTTCTAGCGATGGTGGCACCGCTGTCACTCTAGGGACGCCGCAAACTCGGAATTACACTCAAAATACACCCCTTCAACGAATGAGACTACCCCAGTGAGGGTGATATTCTATGTTACTTGATTCACCTAATTATTGGAGTCATTATATTACAAGTCTCTGTACTTTTTGGTCAACTTTTCTGAACAATAACAAAAAAGATCTATCTATTTCTGCCTGTCTTTCTCATGCTTTCCGACAACTCCATGGATTCGTCGATAGTTCGTGTCTATTGATCCTAAGTGGGTCGATTCGTATATACATAATGCCAGAGCGCTTGGAATCATGTGCTTTACAATGTATCTTCCGGGTTCTCTTGAAAATTCCAGAGTTCGAAAAATAAATTTTCCAGGCATCATTATCTTGTTGCCGCAGCATTTAACAGACGTACGAGCTGTATTTGTGTAAACTACTTACGCTTCTTCTCATTTATATCGACGATATACTATCAAAATTACATTTTCATGAGCAGGAGCATTTTTTATTCGCGAAAGATTGTTCTGTATACATATATGTGGATATGATGAATTTTAAGCTAAACTCCTGAATAGTTGGCGAAGGGGGGCGGGGAATCTCGGGAGTTGAGCTATTTACACCGGTATATTTTTCTAGTTTTAAAGAGTTTTATTAACAGAAATACAGTCAACTTTACAATATTCACAAGTTTTAAGGCAAGATACAAAATACATAGCGCACCGTTATATTGATCTGTAGTTCATTGTATTAGATGGCACTGACTCCCAGTCTTAACATTACATTTGCGTAGCCATACTATTCGGAGGTTTGCAGAAATTTCCGTTGATAAATACCGTAATGAAATAGTGGTTCCTCTCTAATAATTCTAAAAATATTTTGGAGACAATTGAGTATGATTTATGAAATAAAAATTAACCTTCGATTGCAGTAAATTCTCCATCAAATAAGATTGTCCAGAAGAAAGTTTTGGATTGTGTATTTACCGGTATGGTATTCAACCAAACTATCACAGAGGCAGTGTTCACATAATAAAAATTTGGAATGTAGAATGATCCAGCTAGAAAATAGATCGTCATCGTAGAGTCTAGGCGGCGTAAAAGTTCTACTTATATATACCAATTGGACATTTCTGGGTCTATGGTGACAGTAGTAATGACACAAGTGCAGTAATAATAAATTTTCTTCCTTTTCTAGAGTGATCAGTGGAATCCATTTGTGTGTTGGAGGATACAGGAAATCCCCAATGAGACTCATCCCTCATAATCATGAAGAAGATAGAGAAATAATGACCTCCGGAAAAATTGACTACTCCCTGCATATCCCAATTCCAATTTTTCATAGCTTGTGGTTTTTATATATGGCCGAAATCAGCTAGATGAGAATTCAAAAATTTTGAAAGTGAAAGAAAGAGTGCCACATTGCAGAATGTTGCATGATTTCGGAGAAGAAAGGTGAAGTTCTCGTTACTCCAACTGATGTACTAGGGGACTCACCAGAATTATAAAACAAGGCGAAAACGATGAGTCATGAGCAATATAACTAGATCTTTCTAGAAGAAGTGATGATAATAGACACGAAGAGATTTTTCGAAAAAATTCTTTCACTTTTAAATCCAATGTCTTTAATCTTCCTCCGAATACGTTACATACTACTTGACAACCTTACCCCTCTCCCTCCACTGCCGTGCGATCTCTTCCCAAGAATCCAAATGTACATTGTCACAAACACACGCAAATAATTTAAAGTATCTCCATATTTTTTTTACGTCGTGTCCTGTTGTAGTTTTACCAGAAAACCGACGCTTTGAATCCATATGTATGGGGTGTAGAAGCCATCGGCGCTGTAAATGTGCTGACTACATTGGGTTACTATATAAGATGACTGCCTACCATCAAAAACCTCAGAGCGAGCCCGATCGGCAAACCATTCAGATATCACTTTGTTTTTGAAGCGAAATTTTGATCCTATATATATTTTTCTCAAGTGATTTTTTTTTACTCTTGGAAGGTTTTTTATTATTTTTAAACAGCTTCGTGTAGTTCAAGAGTTTTTAGTGTTTAATTTTTTATCACCAAATTGACAGGAAGAAACAATTAATCAAGATGATGCCACCAATTGTTTTGAGCACAACGACGTATTTTTTAATAATTGCTTCACTCATTGCACTGATGATTATTTTAATTGATCATGGAAGATCGAAGAAGATGAAAGCAATTACTGGACTAATTCGGGATGTTGATGTGATTGAGGATATGAAGAATAATCAATTGCCTCAGCCACCAGGACCGAAACCATGGCCAATAATTGGATCACTTGATATTCTTGGACAGTACGATGTACCATACAAAGCATTCAGTGTTTTAGCTAAGACTTACGAAAGCCAAATCATCAAATTGAAACTCGGCTCACTGACTTGTGTAATTGTTAATGGACTTGAAAACATTAAGGAGGTCCTTATAACGAAAGGACAACACTTCGATTCTAGACCAAATTTTGTGAGATATCATCGATTATTTGCTGGGAATAAAGAAAATTGTAAGCATTAAAAAAAATTTGCTCACTTTGTTTTTTTTTTCTAAAATAACGATTTCTTTCTAATATGCAAATGGGATATCTCTAAAAATTCTGCCTTTGTTCTGTTGCAATAAAAAAATCGCCAAAATCAGTTTGAAAGGAAAAGTTTTGTTTAAAATTCCAATTTGGCTTACAAAATTGAGATAAAAACATGGATTACATAAATAATTTCAGATGTATATAATATTAGCTTCCTTCCTAAAAGCATCATTTTCATTATGAAAGACTTCAATAACATGCAAAGTAATGTTTTTTTCCTTATTTACATTTTTTTCACAGCATTGGCATTTAGTGATTGGTCAGATGTTCAAAAATCCCGCCGCGAAATGCTACATGCCCATACATTTCCACGTGTATTGACAACGAAATACAATCAACTCAATCTCATAATTTCCAATGAACTTGAATCCTTCCTGTGTCACCTCGATACAAGCACTGATCGTTTCAAGGTCGCTATTAAGCCACTGGTATTACACGCATGTGCAAATATATTTGTGAATTATTTTTGCTCAAAGAGATTTGATTTCAATGATATGAAGTTTCGTAGAATGACTGAACAGTTTGATAAAGTTTTTTGGGAAGTTAATCAAGGCTATGCAGCAGATTTTATGCCATTCCTGATGCCATTACATGCACTGAATATGCATGCAATGGCGAAATGGAGTAAAAAAATAAGACAGTTTGTTGATGAAGAGATAATTGAGAAGAGAAAATCAGCTTGGACAGGTGTCAAACCTGAAGAAGATTATGTTGATTCTTTGATTAATCATGTGAATACAAACTCTGAGCCAAAAATTACGTGGAATACTGCTATGTTCACACTGGAAGACATACTCGGTGGACATTCAGCTATTGGCAATTTCCTTGTCAAAGTTTTCGGATTCTTGGCAACTAGAAGAAAGATCCAGGAGAAGGCACAACACGAAATCGATGCAGTCGCAAAAGTTGGACGAGTTGTTAGTCTTGAACAGAGGAGGAACTTGCCTTATACGGAGGCCATTATTTTGGAAGCTATAAGGCTCATCACTAGCCCTATTGTGCCACATGTTGCCAATCGCGACAGTTCTCTTGCCGGTGAGGTTCACAATGCTATGCTATTAAAAAAAATACATGTTTCATTTTGCTGTTCACTCGTTCTACTCATTCCTTATTAGTTAATCACAGTTGGCGCGATGAAATTCGGAGATTAATTCTAGAGAATTTTTGTATTTTAAATTGTAAATTTAATGGTGTAACGTCATAACTCAATTTCATGTCGGAACTAACATTTACGAAAAATATCTCGAGGAAAATTCTTCAACTATGGAGATAATTCATGACTCATTTATTGATTATTTGTTTTACAGGCTACAAGATTGAGAAAGACACGTTTATTTTCCTCAACAATTATGACTTGAATATGTCTGAAAATTTTTGGACATCCCCAGAAGATTTTGAGCCGGAGAGATTTATCAAAAACGGATGCATATCTAAACCAGAACACTTTTTACCATTTGGGGGTGGCAGAAGATCCTGCATGGGTTACAAAATGGTTCAATACTTGAGTTTTTCAACCATTGCAAGTGTTTTGAAAAATTATACAATTTTACCAATCAATGGTGAAAATTATAACGTTCCGATTGGTACACTAGCATTGCCAGAAAAAACATTCAACTTTAGGTTTGAGAAACGATGATTTTTTTCCATTCATTGTTCTTTTTGTTTTTTTTTTGTTGCAAATCTTCATACGTTATATTTGCATCCAAAGAACTACGAAATCCAAAACGAAATTACTAGATTTTAAGTTCAGTTATGAAATAATATTTTCCACTCCGATTTTTCTTTCTCATTGCCGCACTCGGATCAGTTGATAACCGGGAATGAACTGATCTTTAATAATTAAGTATTTAAGCTTTGATTAAGATGTTATATATATTTTTCGATAGGGAAAATCATCAAATCATCTAAATAATTTATTTAAATGTTTCATTGAAATTACAAGGCATGATCTTTATTTGTTATGACTTTCCCATTCAATTGGAATTATTTCATCATTTTTTTTTGTTTCATAACAGAATGATATTTATTATATAGATAAAACATTTTTGAATTAAAATGAGGACTGAAAACCAAATATGAATGTTTTTCTTTATTCACCAACGTTTCAATGAAGATTCCTGCCTGAAGCTTGCTAAATAGTACAAAATATGAGTTTACATCAAGAATGGAGAGTGAGTACAGATTGGCTGGAGCTGCTGAAGTTTTTCTCATTGCTGTAACATTCAGGAGCGTGACGTGCAACCCAAATTGATTGTGTAACAACTTAACTCATTTCGAGCCATTTCCATTTTGTCCCTGATATATATAGTACAATTTTTATGGACACAATGAAAATTCAGTCTCTAGTAAATTTTTTCTCTCGAAACTTTCTTTCTTTTTGGTTTAAAGTACTTTTTCTTAACTAACTTTTCATCACAATTCGAGAAAACGACATTAAACTAGATATGTAATAGTTTCTTGATATACTCATGCTTTTTCTACGTGAAGAGAACAAGAAATCACTGAATTCAAAAGTATCTCTTTCTCGCCTTCGATCGAACTTTTCCACAAAAATCAAAAACTACAGAATTGCATAGCACGATAATTTTTTCTCTTTCATCTATAATGTTTTTAAACTAGTTCCTCAGCCTTGGTAATTTCGTTTGCTTGACTTGAGAAAGAAATAATTAAGGAATAGTTCAAGTCATCTTTTAGGACAAAAAACGAATTTCTTCAAGCCGCAGTCATATCTTTCAGTGGTATCATCTTCTCTTTCTCCACAATTTGAATTTCTACAGTTGCCTGTTGTCTTCTTTTTTTCGAAAATAATACATCAATGTCATGGAGAGTTTTTCCTTTCGTTTCGGGTAAAAATACAATCACAAATATTGTCCCCAGAAGAGAAATAATAGCATAGAAGAAGAAAACACCATGTTCACCCAGGAGATCTCGCATATCTATGTAAGTTTTGATAGTTATAGCGCTAAATATATAAGCCATACATGTTGTCAATCCCGAAAGGGCATCCTTGACCTTTGTTGGAAACATTTCGCCAACCATGGCAAACGGTAGACTTAAGAATCCAATAGTGCTCATAAAAATGTAAATGATTAAACAAATTGCTGGTATCAATCCATAATCATTTAACACATAGCCTTCATTTTTTAAATATAAATAAATCGACAAAATTCCCATGACAATTGTCATTCCTATGCCAGATGCTATTGAAGGTTTCCTTCGTCCCCACATTTTTGATGCATAAGAAACAATAACTGCACCAATTAATCGTGTTATCCCAATTAAAATAGCACCAACAAATTTGTCCATTTGCATTCCTGCTTTCGAAGCAATTTCAACTGCGTAATAAACAATAACAAAGATCCCTGAGAATTGTTGGAAGAAGAAGTACGTCAACAGTATTGAAAATGGACAGAGTGAGCTGCGTTTCATGATATTTTTCATGAGAGATTGCTTTTTTGTGCTATCATTATGTCTAGTGCAACGTAATTCAGCTTCAATTTCGGCAGTAATGGGATGATTCTTGGGAATACCTCGAAATTTCTTCATGATAACCCGAGCTTCATCGATGCGACCTCGTTCACGGAGCCAGATCGGTGATTCTGGAACTGCCAGGAGGGTTGTAATTAAGGCAGTCGCAGGAAAGAGACTACAGAGAAGAGCCACCAAACGCCAGTTTTCCTGCGGAATTATCATTGACCCTTAGGCTGTTACAAGACAACACCCTTAACATCATAATATCCTACTTACTTGTACAAAGTATCCAAATGTATAAACCAATAGAATACCCAGAGCAATTCCGATACTACTCCATGTGACCATTGTACTTCTCCATACAGGTTCAGCAATCTCAGCAGTGTAGACAGTTGCTGGTACTGATGCAAGACCAGTTGCAATGCCTCCAATAACTCTTCCAACAATCAATTTTTCATAATTTGTAGACATATAAATTAGTAACCATCCAATCAATGAAAATGTTGATGTCACTATTAAACTCAATCGTCTGCCTCTCCGCATGATGAGAGTCGATAATAAACAGCCAATGGGTATTCCACTAGCAGCAGCCGTGGCTAAAAAAATAAATTTTTGCTCGAATTGTTCTAGTTATAACAATGATTATTGAGAAATTTAGTAGTTCAACATTTAACCCACCAATCCACGAAGCCTGATTTTTATCAAGTTTCCAATCACTTTGGTCACTTGTCAGAATAGGAAGTATAACTGCACTGTATCCGAAACCCATTGCTGGTCCAAGAACAGAAATGTTAGCACAAAGTGCCATCGTCATCTGCAGAATAAATAATTATAATTACTAATTTGTATTGTCATTTTAGTCTCTGCTCTAGATCATCAACAGGAAAAAGATTTCATGAATAATGGCAATAACACTTTACATAACAGCCTTCAGTAGAATCTTGTGTAATCATACTTCATAAAATTCATAAACGTTTTTATTTTAAAACAAAAAAAATCATTTCATTTCTTCACTCCATTTAATTAAATTCATAATAGGAAAACCTTGAGGTTAATTCCATCGAACGAGATAATGAACTCCTTTGTTCTGCGATTGAGGAAAAATAAATTTTTAACGTTTGATTGTGATATCATTACAGAGATAAGGTATTCCCGAAAGTTGCGGTTATTGATTCAATGAAAAATATATTTAGCAAAAATGTAGAAAGATAGTTCCATGTCGAAACAAAATCAAAAGCTTACTTCCATTACTTCATTCATTCGATCCATTATGATAACAATAATTGAATGTTATTAGAAAAAAAAATTCCGAGACATGAAATCTTCCATTCATAAAAATTTGAGCATTTTATTTGGAAATTGATCTTTAAGAAATAATTCTCCATTATTTTTGAAGAAAAGATTTTGAAGTAGTGTTTGCAGTAATTGATTTGTTGTTTCATGATAAATTGAAATACAGAATTCTCATTTCTCATTTGCATGGTAAAAAGAATTGAGATTGATAACGCATAATCTCGCGACAAATTACTGATTAATTTATGGGTATAATAAAATGTGTAATGTTTGAAAATAGGATGATAGTTGGTGGGAAATTCGACAAGAAAGAAAAAAAAATTATCAATGGACGAGAAACTATGGTTGAAAGAATCGAAAACCGGTTCGATCAACACTTGAATCTCGAGGAGGAACATCAGTTCAAAGAAGATACTTTCGAGTAATTCTGAACTTATTAGGAGAAATGATCCGAAAAGTTTATCATTTATCATGCTTCTTGTCATTTAAAAATCAATAACAAACACTAAATTCTTGATAAAGTAGAGTACCCAGTAGCTGCTCAGGAACTAGTAGCTGCTCACTCACGTATTTGTATAACTATATTCATGAATCATTTATAAATATATATATACAAATACGTGGAGTAAGCAGGTACTAATTCTTGAGCAGCTACTGGGTACTTCACCTTACTTCTATTCATCCCTGTCTAATACAGACGATATTAGAGATCATTCAATTATCAAAGGTGGCCTAGAGGTGGTGGTGGATATTAGAGATCAATTTACCTGCGCACATGACTCTCGCGTGACAGATGATATTTTTTGAATGATAACGATCAACATTTTTAATAATTGGGAATGAATTGACTGAAATCATCAGAAATTTATATTGATTCTTTTCCCATAATCGAGAACATGATTCAGTATCTTGATAGCAGTAAAAATTCGCAATAATCAGATTGCTTTGTTTAAACTCACTTGATACATAAGCCCTTTGCGTTTTTGGATTTTCATTTCCTCCCCCGAACTCGGCTTGATCTGATTAATAGAATAGAAAATAATTATTTCATTGTAGGAGAAATGCAATTAAATGGGAAATTTGATATAAACTATTGCGATAATTATTTCGAGTGCGTGAAACATTTAATGGTAATGCAAGACCGCGATATTCGGATTGGATTATCTTATATTGGTGTCTGTGTGGTATTAAATTTTAGTGAAGTAATTTTCCGGTATTCATTTGATCCAGGAAAGATTTAATACTTTTTCTGTACAAAAAGAATTATTTAATCTCTGTAATTTTAACCTTGAATGCATGTATACAGGATAAGTTGTTAGTATTATTATTTTTTAAATAATTTCTCACCTTCATTTCGTGAATTTCGAATTGTTCGTTCATCATGATCGTGAATCAAACCAAAATTCTGCTACTTCAATTTTCTTCAATCAGCTCTACGTCAATGAATAAATAAGAAATGTTGAGCTCTGGTTTCAGCTTTATTTTCGGAAAAATTGAATATTAAAAAGAGCTGTGAAGCCACATAATTGAAGAA
The DNA here is from genome assembly GCA_963942555.1 of Aleiodes leptofemur. Taxonomy (NCBI): domain Eukaryota; kingdom Metazoa; phylum Arthropoda; class Insecta; order Hymenoptera; family Braconidae; genus Aleiodes; species Aleiodes leptofemur. Next base: position 8,146,176 of record OZ012619.1, read on the forward strand.
TTTTATTCGAATCTGTTGAATCTTTCTTCTCTTATTTTTATCTGAAAAAGATAAGACTTTATTCGTAAACGATTTATTCAATTATTTTTACGAAATAATTTAAAGACAAAAAAAAAATCTTCAAATAATTTTACATCTGCGCAGTTGGAACGTGAGTGAAAGTCGAATAAACTGTACAATCAAGTTGCACTTGATGATTATTCAGAGAAATGGTAGAGAAAAAAACAGATAAGACGCTGCCGCGGAACCGAGACTCAACCGGCACGAGTCCCAGCTAGCGACTGATGAATTGCGAGGGGAGACGCTTTTTCTCGAGTTAAATTTGATGGTGAAACACACATACGCATATGAGCACAAGATAGCGGCTCCACGACATTAGGGAAAAATAACGTTAATTATTATGATAATTGATCAGCCAGAGATTATCACTTTTATTGTCGATTTCATTATTTCTCAAATACTTTGCCTAACTCGATTTCTTTCTAAACAGAAATTCATTCATTCTTTTCCACGTTATACGAGTTTCGTAATGAATTGTTCGAATTTATTCCAATTTTAGTGTAGAAAAAAGAAGGCAAAGAGTAAAGGAAATATAGATATTAACGACAATAGATACATTGAACTGAAAAATTCAAATTACAATTCAAATTTTTCAAACCTAAGTTAGAAATCTATTTTCTGAGTCAGAGGTAGAGAGACAAATTTTTTCTCTTTCTAATTGTTATTCATTTTTTTTTGGCACATCTCGATTTAGCTCGTTCAAAATCTCTCTATCAGAATCCTTTGATCGATTGCTTTATCTTGGATTTTTTTTTTACCTTTTCAAAAATAATATTCTTCCAAGGAAGTGGTACATTTTCTTGGTAGATATTTTGTTCCTTTTCTTCGTGAAATTTGTTGAAAGGATGTGAGAAAAAAAATAATCTTCACTGTAACAGTGTTGTTACATTGCCGTGACCCGGATTCGAACCGGGGTGGCTACGGCCACAACGTAGAATCCTGACCACTAGATGATCACGGCTACTGAAGATGCAGGATTTGCGAAAAATCAAATTGTAACTGAATGGAAGAAGGAAGAAACCATGACAAAATATAATTTCTTAATGCCTTCTACAGTCGTTTCATCCTTTTTTCTCGCAACAATTCACGAAAATGACTCCCGAGAAACGAAAAATATATATTCTTGAAATCTGCAGTATTTCATAAGAATTTAGGACGTTTCTCCTATAGTGATGAAATGAAATACTTGGATAAATAAGAGAAAATAAAGGAATTCTTTTAGCATGAATTTTCCCTCCATGGAAGGATAATCTTCATTCCTTCAAATATTGATTATTAATTAATGATGACTTACCTGGATTCAATGATATATAATATTTAGAAAATATTTTTTTCTTCTGCGCTTGAAAAAAAAATTGGTTCAAGATTACACAAATTAAAACACAAATTTTATCATAATTTATGTAATTATGAACGTTTCACAGCACTAGACACGCTTCTACTTCCAAGGATTACTAATTTTCGTTCACTATCCGTCTGTCATCACGACTTTATATGTTTCATTACTGGATAAAGACGGATATGATAGATTAATCGGATCTAGTTAAGAATGGTATGACGTGTTGATACTATATGCGTATATTGCTATTGGTAGACATTGTCTTTCTCATTGTAATATTAGATTAGAATCAATTTTCTTCATTTCCTGGGGATTTTCGTGGTGATCAGTCATTCCTCGGAGAATAATTACTCATCCCATTTGCTATTAGTATTATCAATATACTGAACAATAGACGAGGAAATCATTCAATTGTTTAAATGACATTTGATAATAAAGAGAATGGAAAACTGTGAGGTTTCCATAGATTCATACACTGAGAAAAATAGTGGTAAAAACTATCAACTATTGATGCCATTGATCCTTAGCAAATATTCTTCTTAACTAATTAAAAAAGTTGTGGAATTTATTAAATTTAGTTAATTCAAACAGATTAACTACTTGGATTGACTAAATTTAGTGAATTCAACAGCTCCTTTGAGTATTTCGAAAAAACGTTTGCTCAGGACCAATGACATTAATATTTGATTGTTTTCACCAGTATTGGTGAAAGCATGATAAATGTAACTATCGTTTTTTCCATCTTTTATGGAGACATTTTAAGAACGAAAAAATTCAATATACAGTAGGGACTCTCTACAAGATCCCCCCTGTATGAGGCCGCTTCCCCTCAGGACCGCGGTATTGTAGGCCCCACTACTAAGCCCACTCATTCCCAAAGGCATTTAGAATCGATAACCCCGTACAAGGTCGGGAACGAAAATATAAGAAATTGGGAGTTTCTGGACTTTTTTATTATTTTCATATTTATTATCTAATATGTTTTCAATACAATCATATAATTCAAGTGAGTATTTCAGTCATCATTTTTATTCATTTATCATTATTGAGTAATAAAACGAAATGAATCACGCTGTTCATGATCAGGGCCTGGAACTTGGTATAACTAAAAGTATCAGCGGTCTAGCTGATACCTTGGTTACGGAAATAAATAATAGAAAATGTCAAGTGTCATACAAATTCGTCATTTACATTTGTACTATTTAAAATTTAATTCATGAACGATAAAATCAGTAATATACGATTTAAAAAATTCTCGTTTGATGGAATATGATGGAGTAAGCCAAGGCCAAGAAAAAAGGTACTTATAACCTGAATTTTGACTTTTTCTTAATAGAGAAGATACTTCAGGGATGAAAGAAAAAAAAATATAATTGAGATTTTAGGGAAATCTCTTCACTAGGTAGGGAATTTTCTTCAAGTCTTCTTCAAAATTTACACTTTCCACATTTGTTAAAGGTAGCTAATCCACTCTTGAGCTGGTGTGAATCTGGAAAGGGGAAATATCGAAAAAACTTGAGGAAAAAAAGAGGGTGCGTGGAATGCCGCACGTAAGAAGTGAAACTTCATTTCACAATGCTGAAGTTCATAAACTACGTATTGAGAATCAAATTTCACTGATCCATCCTCCCCAAATATTTAGATGGTGCACGAGACTTCTGACAGAATTGTATTCCCATCACAACCCTATTATTCCATTTTCAAAATACTGTTCAGTAGCCGAAGATTACACACTACAGAATTTTTTTTTGATATAATTGTATCTAATTAGATATATTCTGATCGCGACAAGTGCAAAAGAGGGTGTGTGGAATCCACGCGAGACAGAAGTGAATTTGTTGCTTATTAGGATAGATAGAGATAAATTATTAATATTTTCTCACAAGAGATAAAATTGTGAGAATAGCAAACGGATGCGGGTGGAAGCTCAAACAACAACTGGATGCACAGATCTCCTAGCTGTACAATAAACATAGGTATTAAGCATTAAAAATTTTAATACCTGCCTATAGGATATAGGTTTTTGTTCACTAAGAAATTACATTTTTTTCTACGATTATGAAGTATTCAGATAGATCGTTTTCTTTTTCAATAATAGTTTTCTGTGAATATCTCAAAAATTGATTGAGATAGAGCGACTTTGCTTCCATTCTCTTATGGCTCTCTCGAAATTCTCTACAAAAAAGGTTTAGTGCAAAATCGCCCTGTGTTGCTCAGACTCCGAGACGTTCCAAGATGACATTTAATAACCCCCGACAAAAAGATTAAAATAAAAAATTTGAATAAAAATCTGAAATAATTAGTAACAGTTATATTTGGGCAAAAAGGGAAGTCGGGGGACATCCAGAGCATATTTCATGAAAAAATCTGGATGTCCCCCGACTTCCCTTTTTGCCCAAATATAACTGTTACTAATTATTTCAGATTTTTATTCAAATTTTTTATTTTAATCTTTTTGTCGGGGGTTATTAAATGTCAATTTTTGTTTTTCCTTTTCTTTTCATTTCTTTTTTATTTTAAGATTTTTCTAAATGAATTTTCTTTTTTTTTATCATTTTTACACAAAAATTTTTCCCACTTGAAAGACGTATCCCCAATGTCAGCACGAAACTGCAGGGGTACCAACTCATTATTTTTTTTATTTGCGTGGGGAATTTTAATCTAAGTTACTATTTTCTGAAAAATCATTTCTTTTTTCGCAATTTTTAGAAGAATACGAATCGTAATCTTTATTAATATATGCCTAAAACCATCTCTGGACAAATCCTCAGATTTTGAGTCGAGAAGTCCATATTTTTTAACTCGTTTTCAATAAGATAAGGCGTTACAAACGCGTTGTAATACCAATGCATTCGATGCCAAACGCATATACCCCTCTGCGTTGCTGTCGGGGGTAAAAATTGATTAAATGAAATAAATTTGTGTGAAAACTTGATACTCTTCTTTTTCAGCATCCTTCTTTTCAGGAATAATACATCTCGCGTACTGAGCGAGATAACGAAACTTCCCTGGAAAGCCTTTTTGTGGAGAATTTCCAAAACTACAAAAAGAGTTCTCATAAAAAATGCATTATCTCGCTTAGTTTCCGAGATATTCATCAGAATTCTACGACGAAAAAAATTGACTCATGATAGTCTTTGGTTCAATGATTTTGAAAATATCTCGAAATCTAATGGAGATACACCTTTTCGCAACTACTGAAATTTTCTACAGAAAATCATCGTAAAATCGCTGTATCTCCCTTAGTTTCTGAGTTTCTTCAAAAATTATTGTAAACATGCAAAAATACAAAAAAAACAGGAAAAGTGGATTTTTTTTCAATTGTTTTATTGAAAGTCTTTCGGAAACTAATCAAGATAGAGCAATTCCACCCTGCAGTCACCTTGAAGAGAATTCACAATCTATGAAAAAAGAATATAGCAAAATCACTCTATCTCGCTTAGTTTCCGCGATATTTTCAAAAGGAGATTGAAAGAATACATCCGTGCTCTGCATATTATTGAGACTGCCGTCCCTCGTGCGCAGGCGCCGCCCCACTCCTTCCCTATTCTCTCACTCGCTCCTATACCTCATATACTGGCGTTAAATTTAACGCGTGGAATTTAACGCCAGCGTTACACGCGTCTGACGTCGTATAAGAAGTTTCACTTCAATAAAATAAGACATAAGGGGGATATAAAAAATAGTTGTGAGAGATTCAAGAGAGACATGGGGAAGATCCAAAAAATACTTGGGTGAGATCTGGAAAAGGCTCAAAAAACACTGCGGGTCCAATGAAAGGGGACATAATGGAGAGATTTCCATGAAATCTCAATTATGTCTTTCTTTTCTCTCATCCCTGAAGTATCTTCCCAATTCCGAAAATGTCAAAATTCAGGTTACCAATATCTTTTTTCTTGGTCTTGGCTCACTCCATTATATTTTATCAAACGAGAACTTCTTTTTCATGCACATTACTGATCTAATATTGTTCATAAATTGAATTTTAAGTAGTAAAAATGTAAATGACAAATTTGTATGAAATTTGACATTTTCTATTATTTATTCATTTCTGTAACCAAGATATCAGCTAGGCCACTGATACTTTGAGTTATACCAAGTTCCGGGCCCTGTTTATGATCATTCTTGATCGAATATCTCCAAAACTAAGGGTGATATCGAGATTTCGGCAGGTACTTTTTTAGAGCCCCAATCTTCCTCTACGAAAAAAGCCCCTACCACAAATTTGCTATCGCCCTCAGTTTCTGAGATATTCTGTTAGATTGAATCGAAAAAAAATTGGCTTAGATGTCAGTAAAGTCACAATTTTCAATTACTTCGCATGTGATTCAAATATTTCCACAAAATAATTAATTTACCTCACATTTATAAAGAAGAAATCTATATACATCAATTGTCCATATAGCCCAAGCGTCAGAGACTCAAAATTGATGAATGGATAAAAAAATTCCTAGAGAAGGTTTTATTGTTTCTATCGTTAGTTTTATGTGTAAGGAACCAAGTTTTCAAAATGTACAAAGAAATTCGGTCGGGAACATTTGTTTAAATGAATCAAACGGAAAATGTTCGTGTTTCTTCAGATTTTTTTCCAAATATCTCTGGAAATATGGACTAAATCGAGAAAAATAGTAATTTATAATAATTTTCTCAGATTTAGGCAAATCTAGGGGGTTTTGAGATGGCTTTGGGGGGAAAGTTTCTGAAGGGTTGGCACCACTGAACCTTCCTACTCTAACTGGTTGAAACGTTATTCTACTTTCTTGACGTCACGCACGAGCTCTAACATCATGGGCCAGCTTCGCACGGCCGCATCTTCAAAACTATCATGTGATTCGAAATAAATAATTGGACCTTTTTTATGGAGAATTTCATGAGGAAACTTTTCGAATTCTGTATTTTTCCCGATTAAGTCCATATCTTCAGAGATATTTGAAAAAAAATCTGAAAAAACACGAAAATTTTCTGTTTTATTTATTTAAACAAATGTTCCCGGCCGAATTTTTTTGTACATTTTCGAAATTTGGTTCATTACACATAAAACTAACGACAGAAACAATAAAACCTTCTCTAGGAATTTTTTTAGCAAAGAAACCCCTGACGCCTGGGCTAATAGGAGAATATGACAGATGAGCTCTCAAGAAAGGATTCACTGAGCGACCTTATACAGAGCCTGAAGACCCAAACAGATTAGTGTGACTGATGGTAATTATTGGTATCACTGGTGGGGGTAGGTCAATTCCGAGAAAAATGTTACCCTGTGGCCCCTGCTGCGGACTTATATAGAAGTTCTACTATATATCGACTTACCATCAAAGAATGGACACGTTTGAAATAGTTGAAATTTAACAAAAAAATTATGAAGTTACCTAAAATTACAAACGCCGGAACGAATCATAATTAACATGATTGCGATGACCTAGACCATGTGGACAGACATCTGTGATAATATCTTTTTCATTATGACACAGATGACATTAGCACTGAACTGTTTAAAAAAATTTCTCAGATAATCGAAAGCCGATTGTCATTAATGGGATGTAACGTAAATATTTTTGAAACTTGAATCATAAATCGGTGATATATAGGTATCAACTTTTTATTTTTATTTCAAGTGGTATTTGTAGTTTGATAAACTGTGTTGACGTTATTATTTCATAACGAATGAAACAATTCAGGAGCATAATGGTGAAAGAGATGTTACGAAGTCATGTGTGGCTTATTTTAGAGATAACTCAAGCATAATCTGATTGGAATGAATTTCTTATGAAACTTGGTTCATAACTTATAAAAATATCTGTGAAGATTCTTATATATTAGAATTTTCTCATAGGTACTATTTCATATTATAGTCAAATTAAATTTTATAAATTTCTCTATATTGACGGAAGCTTCACAGAATAGAATAGAAAATTGACACCGGAGATACCGTTTTTTTTCAACGAGAGCCTTAATAGAAAGGTGAAAAAAAATAAATGAGACTATTTCCGAGAAGAAACTGATTGAAGTCCAGGGAAGCCCAGAACTTTAGGATAGACAATAGGGATTAAAATTTTAAGGATTAACTCCTAATAGTGTTTTGCCCTCAGTGGGCCTGCTTAGCAGTTTTGGAGTCATAGCGTTCGTTGATAAAATAGATAATCGATGTCGGTAAGAAGGAAAGTATGCATGTAAATAATGGGGTTGAGGTCACATTAGCCAAAGGGAAAATGGCAGAATAGGAGACTGTGCGAAATAAAAATGTCCTATTAATAATTTGGCCGAAAATGATGTACTTAAGAATGTTTTAAAAGCAGTATGATTAATATTCCGAATGTTGATTAGGAGGAATAATTTATTTACAGAAATCATGTATTGCTTGAAAGAAATAAATTGACAATAAGAAAAATGGAGAATGTATGCCTTTCAGAATTTGTTTCTTTCCGTATTATAATCACTCCGAAATGGAGATAGTCCGATGAATTTTTGTCAGAATTATTCATTGAACGAATGAATATCGGACGTAATATTAATTTGTCGAAATTATTGATTTTCCGAAAACACAATATGTGAGAATAGGAAACTGTAAGAAAAGAGTGATAATCCGAAAAAATATATAACACCTAGGATTATGGAAGAAAAAAATAAATTTCGAAAGTCATTGATTTAGGAATTGAATTACAGATGAATTAGTATTCATAAGAAAACTAATCTTTACCTAATAACTATTTTTCGAATGAATTTTAGTGCTATTATATTTTCGGGAGAATTGGAATTTGTCCGAAAATTTTATTTGCCACATTCATAGAATTAATTCTTTTATCGACAACTGGTAAGCACAAAAAATTGAAAAAATTGGTAAGAAAAGAAACAGTTATTTATTCACTCCTCAAGGAGCTGCTCCTCATGGAACTCATCCTCATGGAGATGCTCTTCATGAAGCTGCTCTTCATGCAGCTTCATCTCAAGGGCTCCTCCGCTACCCATCCGGTAAGGAAGGGAATTTTATTACTGAAATATTCGGACAAATTACAATTCTCCCGAAAATACAATCGCACCAAAATTCATTCGAAAAATAGTTGTGAGGTAAAGATTAGTTTTCCTATGAATACTCATCTATCTGTAATTTAATTCCTAAATCAATAACTTTCGAAATCTATTTTTTTCTTCCATAATCCTAGGTGATATATGTTTTTTCGGATTATCGCTCTTTTCTTACAATTTTTTATTCTCACTCATTGTGTTTTCGGAAAATCAATAATTTTGACAAATGAATGTTACGTCAGATATTGATTCGTTCAATGAATAATTCTGACAAAAATTTATAGGACTATCTCCATTTCGGAATGATTATAATTCGGAAGGAAACAAATTCGAAAAGGCATACATTCTCTATTTTTCTTATTATCAATTTATTTCTCTCAAGCAATACATGGTTTCTGTAAATAAATTATTCCTCCTAACCAACATTCAGGATATTAATTCTTCTGTTTTTCGAAAAATCTGAAATATATTATTCGGTCCATTATCTTTTCCACAAGAATATTTCGGCCAAATTACTAATCGGACGTTTTTTTTTCGTACAGTTTCCTATTCTGCCGTTTTCTCTTTGGCTAATGTGACCTCAACCCAAATAATGTATTGAAGAGGCAGAAAAATTTTCGGGGAAAAAGATATAGAAAAATTTGTTTGCGCTTTTTTTTCTTGAAACCACAGTCAAATACTTTCTCGATTTGTCAAAAAACATTTTCTTTCGAATTGAATCGAATCGGTTTGATCGAAGAGTGAGATGATTTTTCCTCTATTCCAGCGATTATATTTTGCATAGAAAATGGGTAAGTTATAGCTTTAAAACTGATTTTCATCAAATTGGCCATAAGTTACAAATTTTTCATCCAAAATCAATTTGACTTGAGTAACATTGATAGGGAATAATTACGCTCTTCATTCAAGACCGATCCCAGTGCACTACGACGAATAAAACCGAAAATTTTTCAAAAAAGAGAATTTTCCGAAAAGTCGAGAGGGTATTCGCTTTGGCTCGGAATCAAAGGATTCCGAGGCAAAGAAAAATTCCGAACTTTCCGATAAAAAATCGAAAAAAAATGGGATCTTATTATTTCCTAGGTATCCCGTTATTTCTGAGAATAATCATCAATCTTCTCTTCGAATACAGAGGACGAAAAATTTGAAATACATTGTTCATGTATTTTATAAGCAAAGAGGGATTGGAAAAAAGTGTAAAAGCAATAAACAATCTGACATTTTTTCAATCCGGGACTGTCTCGCACGGTCAACTTCATACAACCGCATCAGTCAGGTATTGAGCGTTCAGTAGGAATGTACGTTATACTTTTGTTACATATTATAATACCGGAGTGATTCAAACAGAAATACAAAATATATTTACATTATTTCAATAGACTAAGGTAGAGAAATTATGAGTAATGAACAGAGCCCGAAGTATGATGCAACTGAAAATAAGAAATTGTAGTTGATACCATAGTCACGGGAATTAATAAATAATCACAAATGTCGAAATAAACAGAGGTGTATTCCAAAACTGTATTTTTTCCATGAAGCTTGTAAACTTGATACTTCAGTGGGTGAGTGTAATTGTGGGAAGAAAAAGAGTGAGGAAATAAGTCCGAAGAGAAGAAACTAGCTCGAGAATAGACTAGGTGGAGAAGTAATTGAGGAAAGATTAGTAAAGAAGATGGCTCTAAAATTATTAATAGACATCATATAAGTTTTCTGTTTTTCTTCGAAAAAGTGCATAGTCTTTCATTCTTCTTTCTGTTGATATGTCACTGGTTCATAAAGACATGAGAAGTGTTTGATGTCTGCTAATTTTCGCATCAAAAAAAGAAAAACAAGATACGTAAAATAAATATAACAAAAAAATATGACGGAGAGAAGACTCAGAAAGTTATCGAAGATCTTCTTTACTCTTTGTCATGTATTTTTGCTGCTATTTTTGTTTGCTCACGTTGTCTTTACATTCTCTGAATAATTTCCCAATTATTTTCCCCTGTTATCTATAAACAACAGCCAACACCACGAGGATAACTCTTGGATCATCTGTATGTATGTGCATGGTGACATGTGTACCGGTTCGTGCTTTGGTTCCCAGCCTTTCTTAAAATTTTATTTTCTTAAGCCAAATTATTTTTCTTTTTTTCCCCCTCGCGGCCACTCTGATCTCTCGACTCTTTTAGTTGTATCAAATTCCGTGCTCTGGTAATTACACAATGTTTATATTGAAATATTTTGAAGTTCTTAATTTTTGAATTGTGTTCTCATTCATGTTTTGACAGCCAGACTGGAAAGATGGGCTCCTCATTAAAAAAGACATTCAACAAGGCCACATTCTGTCAAGTATATACTTGTATTATTTCATTTGATAGAAATACATATTTATTATTCAGAGATTCAATCATTTCTTCTACCATAAATTTGTATTGTATATGGAATGCAATGAGTCCGCATTTTCTTATACCGCCCGATAGGGGAAGTATTAAGGCTTCACTAACAGACGGGTAACTTTAGAGTCTCATTTTCTTTTAATATGGGATGGGATCGAATGAACAGCCGTGGAAATGATTTGGAAGCTTTAATAATATCCAATAAATTTTTCGCAATTTTTTCTCTAGCAAATGGAGGCTAAAATTTTGTTCTATTTCCTTAATAACAATATCAATTCAACCTTCCTGTTGAAACCCTGATTCGAAGTCATCGTTGGTCATTTAATTTGATCGTTTAAGTTGATCTTGCACATTTCTTTAGTTCACCGAGCAAAGATTTAACTCTGATATTGATTTGATCTTAACATTCAGAGTAATATGCAAATTGTACAGTTTTGAATATTTTCTCCCTTCCAAGACTTTGGTTTTTCAAAAAAACTTGAATAAAATTTTCTGAATAATCTTTTATTAAATTTCGGAATGAAAATGTTTTACAGTTTTATTACGGAACATTTGCAATGATAACTTTGATCAGTCCTGGAATGCACATTGGTTACTCAGCAGTTTCGTTACCATCGTTAACAAATAATGAAACGCTTGACACAACTGACAATATGTTTCATAATAACCCGAATGCTGGAACTTGGTTTGGTAATTGGTAGCTTTTTATTCTGCTTCCAAATTCATATTCTTCGTAGATAATTTATTCAATGAATTAATTCAGCATCACTCCTGGGAATTTCTGGACCCTTTGGATGTCTTCTTGGTTCATTCTGCATGAAAGCTGGAAGAAAAATTCCAATGGCGATAGTTGGATTTGGCTGTAGTGCTGCATGGTTGCTGATAGCTACTAGTTATGAAATTGAACAGATTTTAATTGGTCGTTTCATAGGAGGTAAATTTACAGTTTTTTTTACCATGAATCCCCTGAGAAGAGGATGGTCCAATGGATATTATTGACTTATTATTAGCACCGGCCTTATTAATACTATTTTGGAAATATCAATTATTTATTAACATTTTTAGGGATAGCAACTGGTCTGGTATCAGCACCAACGGTGGTTTATCTGGCTGAGATATCCACTCCAAAATATCGTCTCAGTCTCATGAATGGCACAACTTTATTCATAGCTATTGGCATCATGTTAATATATCTTATCGGTTATTCAATTCCAGTGAGTAAAATTATTATCTGACAATCACTGGTAAGCGTCTGATTCCCGTATCTCATGTTAAATTCATTAACAAAGAAAATGTCCTATTGGAAGCTTTCTCATCAACTATGTTCATGATTGATAATGACATTTTCCATTTTATATTCACCATCGGGGAACTTTTGAGCTACTGAGCCGATGAAAAATAGAAATGGTTGATAATTTCCACAACAATATGAAAAAAAAATCACAATATATTTAGTTTATTGTGGAGAGAAAGACTAGTCTTTTCCAATTTTCCGGTAATTATGATTGTTCCTATAGAATTGAGATATAAAAATCTTTTCCAATTCCACAAAGAATTTTGTGAACTAATCGAATATATATTGGATAATTGTGATCGACTTTATAATTATAACGACGAAAATTTCGGATGCATAATGTTTTTCCTGTATTCATCTTAATAGAGTTGGCGATTACAAGCTGGCATATCAACGATAATACCACTCTTATCAGCATTATCCGTGTTATTATTAATGCCAGAAAGTCCAGTTTGGTTACTGCATAAGAATCGACAAGCAGATGCTAAAGAAGCATTAATGAAACTCAGAGGATTAAAGAAAGAAACACCTGAATTACGTGACGAATTTGATCAAATGTTGAATGATTGTCAAAAAAAAATCAAAGAAATCGAAATTACAACTATCTCCAGGGAAATTGGAATTTCAAATATGAACAGAGAAATTGATGAGGTTGCTGAAGTTGCTGGAATGCAGCCATCTCCTTGTTATGCTTGGACCAAAATAATTGATCTATTCAGGATTATGAAGTTATCTGAAGTCTGGAAGCCATTTATCATTTTAAATGCTATGTTTTTTTTTTTACAATTTTGTGGAATTCAAGTGATTCTTGCTTATTCCGTTGACATTGTAACACGTTGTGGACTTTCGGCGGATCCATTTCTCGTTACTGCTATCATTGGATTCATTCAATTACTAGCGTGTATTCTACTCGTGGCTACTAGCTCAAGGTATACTTATTTTCCTCTTCCTTGAAACGATACAAAGAAAAAATTATGATAAAAATCATAATAATCTTGGGTTGAATCAGTGATATTCTCAGTTTGTATGTATATTATGTGGAATATTGTTTTATGGTTTAGATTAGGTGCTCGTACGATTTCACTCATTTCAACAGCCGGGATGGCCATTTCGCTTGGTGTTTTGGGGATTTATTTGCAATTTGTCAGGGAAGATCAGAAGGATAATTATGAAATAATTGCAAGCATATGTTTATTCATTTTCGTCGTAAGCATATACGTGTTTCTTATTCCCAATTAAAAATATAGGGAAGAAAGGAAGGTTCCTTTCTCCCTATATTTTCGATTATTATAAGTTTGTTATTTATAACTTGATAGAGCATCTTACTTTTCATTCCATTCAGGGAACCGGATCCTATGGTATAATAGCGATGCCATGGTCTATGGCTGGAGAGTTGTATCCAACGGAGTACGTCCACTACCTGGCCCCGCTAACTACCTGCATGGGAAATATTTATAATTTCGTAGCTTTATTCATTTATCCAATTCTTCTTCATTTGGGCATTGCATCCGTTATTTACTTTTATTGTTTTATATCAATAATTGCAGTAATTTTTGTTGCCCTTGCGCTGCCAGAAACTCGTGGAGTACCACAACATGAAATTGTTGCGAATTTTCGTAAAAAATTAGTGACTTGAAAAAGAAATAGTAAAACATCTGGAGCGTTAATTAATGTTTAATTTAATGTTTTGTGAGAGCATTGTTGTAACATCAATTTCCTCTAATGTGAATTATAATTATAGCTTGAATAAATTGAATCAATCAAAGCAGTAGAAGCCTCAGTGACCCCCTTCATTTGATCTAGCATTATGTTATTGACAAAGTCGGAAGTATATTTTCGAACATATAATGGTGACACTCCAAGATATTCTGCCGATTCGATTAACGGAATACTAAATTATGTGAAAGTTTGGAGACCTACCCTATTGCTTCCCCAAATTATTGGGCGATTTCGAATTAATTTCCGTTCATATCATTGCGAAATATTTCAATTTATAATAATACTGGGAAAATCGTAAGTCTTGTATTATGATTTATCCGCAATGAGGACGCACCATGCCTCCATTTCTTTACCTTTCCCTTTCTATTTCTATCTTTGCTCAGCGAGAATTACAAAATCATAGAAAAGACAACAGTAAAATTGCTCTATATTCGTAGATCCCTGCAAGATGGTTGAATTTAATTGGAAGGTGCCAATCTTGCTTGCACTCGATGTGGCTAGCGCTCATCTCCCGCACTCTCATGTACAGAAGAAAACGAAATTGTGTCAGTTGATTGCTTTTGCAACATCCACGCGCCCACAAATTGTCCTGAAGATAATTACAGCCCATCTCTTCACCTTGGCATGGCAGTAACTCTACTTCGTTTTATTTGATGTTCCAGAAAAACATAAAAATAAATGAAACAATTGGATACTTTTTTCCGTATGTGGTTTCTAAACAACAATGACCTCTATTTTTTATGAAGATTGAACAATTCGAAATGATGAATTTAACGTAATTTTGAAGAGTTAGTTTGCGGGAACTTCGAATGACAACATTGTTGATGAGTTTGTCAACACTTTATTCGTAATGGAGATGGGAAATTCGTTGTTTTCTTCTGTGGTGGAGTGGTTCAAGAAAGAACTTGGAACAGAAATCGATAACTACAGAAAATTATCATCATCGCGGCAAAACAAAAATTGATCATTGGTCGCTTTGCTAACAAAGGTAGGAATGCAACTAGATTAATGTTATTCTCAGTAATGAATGTGAAAACAAATCCTCTAACGTTAGTCCCAGTCACAAAAATGGCAATAAAATTCAACTACTGTTACACTCGCCAACAAAAGTAAAATTGAGACCCCGCTAACTCTAGCACCTCCAATTATGTTGGTTTAGATCCGACTCTGCAATTGAATCTAATGCTCAACTAGATATATTAAAATCTGATCAGCTTCGTTGAGATAATATGACTAAATAATTCATTGACGATGATCATTTCATGTCCAGAGTGATCCTTTAGATTATATAGCCTAGTTTGAACTGACTGGAGACCGGAGTGAGCTTGAGATTCAATTGATAGATATCTCAATAAACAGGATCTATACATTGAAATAGATTTACACTGCTTCCTTTTCTTTATGAAAATTTTATCGGCGTATTAAATGAAATCTTCAAGATTTCAAAGGAATGAAATCGAATAAAAGAAAAACTGTATACACATAATATTGTTTTGGTCCAGAATAATTCCTTCTGTGGACTATTCAAAAATGCTATGAGGTTCTAGAAAAATGTCTGAAACAATTAGAATGTATGATGATGTCAAGCACGGGAAACTGCGTGAGAAGAAGAGAGTTGAAGAAGCAGGTAGTAGTCGCTCCATATTAACGTTCACCGAACCCACACATTTTGAATCGTTCACTGGTACTCTCCCACCTGATGCTTCTCAACTTATTAGCCGGCAACTGAGCAAAACTCTCGCTTCTTTTACAATGCAACGCAGTCTTCACTCTCTTCCCAGAGATACCACCACGCTGAACCCCATTTATATGAAGATATATATATTCACAGATATCTATTCATAATTTTTTTTATATGAAGATTTTTTCCCCCCTTGTAATCAGTGATTGTTGTGTCGTGACAAGACGCGCGATGGATCGTAGAGCAGTGTTTATTTTGTGGGGATTCATTGCATTCATGACGAGTGATCTGGCAGATGCTGATGCTGGTCCTGAAATTTCATCTGGAAGTGATTTGAGTAATTTCTCAGTGGTGAGTTCAGAGTTCTCTTCAAATTTCCGGTTGTAGAAACGTTATTCTCTTCTTTTTATTATTACTTACGCCGAGGAAAGATAGTTACGTCTTTCCGATAGTACTCGCACTCACTTTCTTGACCTCTTAGGAAGCATCTGAATCCATATAGAAAGTTTCAATTTTCTAGAATAAATTGAGTATAGTGAAAAAATGGCAAACGTTAACGGAGACTGAGTTCGAATGTGAATAGAAAAGGTGACATATAGGCGTGTAGATAGTTTGTAATTTTCTTCATTCGTTCGATTTTCAATAGCTATCGAAATCATAGAAACTTAGTAATTCTTTCATCATAATTGAGCAATGTTCTTCTCAAGCCGCATGAAATATTCATAAACGTGAGAACTAAAGTAGTAGTTTGGGTTGAGACAGGCTTCTTTTTAGATGAATAATATTTTGAATGATTGATCAAATAAAATATTGATCTAATTTTATTTAAATGATTTTAATAAATTTAAAAGGCAAAATGATGAAAATGAAGCCTACACCGAGCGCGGCCGGGGTCAATGGCTGCTCGGGCTCTTTGACTAGTATTTGACTAATTAACAAACCCGAAAAGTTGGGCGCCCATTGATTTTAAGGCGAAATCAATAAACCATTAACGATGATAATTTGTCCAATGTACGTTGATCGAAGCAGAAAAGTAACGAGAAATTTGGGTTCGATTTGGGTGACCCAAAATGATGAGAAATTAGAGAATTAAGGAGATGAAAAGTAATCACAATTTTACTTACAGTTTATCCAGTAATTTATTAAAGAAAATTGCCAATGAATTAAATGTGAACTCCAATAGTTCATAATAATGGATCTTAATATTATCAATTGAATTAATTGGATCAAAATTAGTGATTATAATATTCAAATAATTATTGCGTACTGCCGATAACGCGGCAGCTGCAACGATGCACGAACAATGAGTGATCCGCGTCACTCGTTACTAGATTTACGTAGCTCACCTGACCTTTTTGATCGACGATCGGATATATACGCTCTGGTCATCTTCGACCACTTAATAGTTCATATCCACGCGAGATGTCGAGGCACCATATTTGCCAAAATCTTAGACCTCTGTCTCAGGGTAATGGAGGGAATAACGATTATTGATCAAAAAAAAATTTTCCTACGTACCATGCTGGATCCAGTTACCGGATATACCCCAGTTGGCAGACGTAGCAGCAAGATATACGAATAATCAATACTTGAATGAGAAGACTACATTTCTCAATACTCGCGAAGTGTCAAAATAAAAATCAGCTGCATTGTTTGGTTCACTCAAGTGAAATTTTTCATCATTTTAATAATTTAATTCTCACTGTCCGCATACTAGTATCATTCCCTTAACTGTTCGATAACTGGTGCCTTCATGGTATTGTACAGACAAATGGATATTTCGGAAATTGCGGGATGAAATGAAACTGTGAGGAATCCATATTTTCCCTGCATATCTCGAAATCGTTAAAATTACAACACCTAGTATTTTTTCTCTTCCGGACTTATTCACAGAGGAGGGATGGGATCTGAAAATTCTTGTTGCTACCAACATTACAATTAGGAAAACCAAAATTGGGGAAAATTAGCCTGAATATGGGACGAGCGGGTTAGAAGTCAGTCTGTCGGTGGGTGAATGCATGACTCCGGTTCCACTTTCCTCTGCTGACTGCAATACTTACTGTGCCATGGTTAGATCGTCATATCCTGTATGCAAGCGAAAAATGAGAGGAAAAGAATATAATGAAAGATCTCCTTCCTTTGTTCTCTGGTGTTCCATTCCCATTGATACTTATAATAACATCAACAGCATTCAACTCAAAATACAATTAAGAATATCTCGCTATGAACAATAACGCTTCTTCACAAATTTTCTTACTGTAGCAACTAAAATTATCATAAAGAGTCTGTATGTGAATGTACAATGATATATGCTGTCGAATCAATCTAGATTGGCGATACAGCTATCTGTTAATATGTCAGTATGAGTGAAATTGAGTCGATAGTTTTCGAGACAGGCATTTCTTCTCTGATATCTCAATGGAAAAAAAACACAGCTTATACCTGATAGTATCTCTCCATGATACTTCAGAGCTCAATCACAAAGTCTATTTTCTCAGATGGTGGACATTAGTCGTGATGAATTCGAGATATTTTTCGTTGTTGAGGAAAAACCGGCCTCGAGATATTCTTGAATTTTTACATTACTTTCACATTCAACTGAGCTTGAACGTCAGAAAGCTTATTAGTTTCTAACACTATCCGGGTAGGAATTGCCTAATGCTCAACTGTTAGCCAAAGATTGTCGTGCCAAAGCCTGACAGCTGAGGCTCGATCAAGCCTACGCCAAACGACGGTGCGTCGTTGCTCGGCATTTCCGGATTGGTCGAGCCTTGTTCAACAAACACTCGTACGATCTAACTGATGTATTCCTGAAAAGTAATAAACTTGAAAAAAGCTCTGTTCAACAGTTGGGTAGCCAAGACTTGGTTCTCAAAAATTAACTACTCGTCATGCCAATAATGATTTATCTAGACTTGTATTCAGGATTTCAAACTAATGCTCACGCAATCCTCATACGATATTGAGAATTGTAAATTGAAATAATTAATAATACACTCAGCAAAAGACTTAAGGGGCGTTGTTGGAGCTTTGGGTTCAGTGATATTGCAGTGAAATTCATATAGAACATTCTTAATGTTATGCTATTTTATTTTCATTATGTACCATTTTTTCCTAAATTTTCATCTGATCAGTGTTGAAGTAATTAGCGATCAGTATTGCGTCCTATACCCAGGCTGTTTTTTAAAATTTTGTTTATACGTATTCAACGTCGCCATCTTTTTGGTACGATCATGCCAATCAGCGACGGAGGGTCATGGTGTGTCTGTGGACAAAGTACTTGTAAATAATTTTACAGTGGTACTTGTATCATTCGGCAGAGACTAGGATTTCCCGGTGTCTGACTTTCTGATCACTGTGAAAATATCACTGTAAAAATATCCCAGTTTTTTTATCACTGAGCATAAAATCACTTTAAAAAATATCACATTAACAAAAATATCATACACTGAGAAAAAAAGTATCGATTCACCAGAAACGGTAATTGTGTATAATAGAGCCCACAATAAAATTAATTAATTCAATTTAAATTACCTGAGGAAGGGAGGTGGGGAAAATGATGTAATATATCTTGGTCAAAAATTTGAAGGAAAGTATAGGAACTCGCAATAGCTTAGTGGTCAGAGCACCTGACATGTAATCAGAGGGTCATGGGTTCAAATCCTGCTTGCACACTCCATATTTATTTCCGAAGATTTGACTTTGATAATTATTTAAATTTTATGGGCGCTCTTCTGCACAAATACCCCAGAAACATAGTTTCTTGTTCCAAGAAAATATATTCTTTACTGTGAATATATTGAATGCAATAAAGAAGAGTGGCTCCTAACAAAATGACTTTCTTGGGAACAGACCACTGAATATGAGTGTGAATTTGGGTGAGTCCCAATGACGAAAAGTATTTCCGCTGTGTAGAATCAAGTTTCTTGACTCAAGATCTTCACGCATTTCGACCAATCATATTTGATTCAACCCAAAGAAGTCCTGGACTTGGAAGAATTGAATGATGAGTTGTTTAAAGAAATCGGGGGCTTGAACAAGAGATTCGGATGGATTCTACTCGAGTACTTCAGGAGATGAACGGAAACACGAAGAGTTTGGCCGAAGAATGTAATGAACTCGGGGAAGTTGAAGTTGACTGATTAAGGTAAGGGTTGAATTTACACGTATTCGGAATCAACTTCGAGAAATAATGAACTAACTGAGCTAAGTTGGAAATATTATGGTAATGAGGAAGCCGTTGATTGCGATGATAACTGCTATATTTAATAGATATTTATGAATTATTAGCTCAAGGAAATAGGACTAATTTGTTCGAGTAGAGAAGTTCTTGGGAAGAATCTGATTTTCTGCATTCCCGAGCCCCAGATCTCTGTACTCGATCGAAGAATGTTGAACAGAACGCTTGTACATCTTAATAATGGACATTATTTTTTTTATAATGGAGAGATGAATCATTTCACCGAAAATTTTCTGAAATGAATGTAGAACGTACGATTCTGTTGATGACGGAGTATGTATTATTTTCAAGAATATAAGGACTGATCATTAAAAAATCCAAACTGATGGGGGGCAAAAATCGTCTTTTTACGAGAAATTTGATGTGGTATGCAGAAAATTATTTTCGTGGAGAAATATATTCCATCCTATCATGGAATACCGGAAACGTTATGAGAAAAAAATAATTGATTTACGACTATTAATATGAATCCACGATTATATTGGATTGAATTGGGAGTATTTTCATTCAATGGGATCGCGTCATGAAGAAGTTTGTCACAAGAATATGGTTTCCCTAACGAAACTCTATGACATTTCGCCCAATCATTATATTTTTAAGGAGACCAGGTTTTTATATTCAATGAGCCTACTATTTGCTACGGAATGAACAATTGTAGTTGAATATAGACAGCATGCAATTGTACGGAAAGCTGGATTGTTTTTTCTCATGATAATATGAAATTCACACAATATTGACATCATTAGTCTCCGTCGTTGATTATCTCTGTAGAAGAGATCGAGAAACGTTGGAGGAGTTACAGTTTTTCCGATAAAAAAAATTATAGTGTAAAAGGAAGAAGGACTTTAGAAAAACGTGAGTAATGATTGAATCAATTGAGGAGTCACGATACTCATGACTAGTCATGAAAGTCTTGCCTCAAGAAGATGAAAACTCACGAGTAATTTTTGATTTTTGGCAACAAATATGATTTTTCTTTAGAGCATACCATCCATTCTTCTGTCAAGATTACGAAAAATTCTTCTGAAATCTAACCAACTGGGGGATTTGTTCTCCGTGTTTTCAAATCATTCTACGCATACGTAATATTAAAATTATGAATGCTCGTATGCAATGGATCGAGATATTGGTTGGAGTAAAACTCTGATAGATTGTAAGGGATCCCGGAATCAATAGAGGAATCACTGGATTCATTACCAGCAGTCGAATTCTACCCTCAAGAGGATGAACGCTCATGAGTAATTCTTGGCTTCAGTCAACCGCCATCACTGTATTCAAGAATATACACTGTATTCTTCTATCAAGAATTCATTTTCTCCTTTTCAATTCATCTAATTTATATTTTGTAATAATTTTTTTTGCTTTATTTAAGAATATACACTGTATTCTTCTATTAAGAAGTCAATTTTTTTTTCATTCCATGAAATTTATTTTCAGTAATATTTTATTCTGTTTTCTTTGAATATAAAAGCTGTATTCTTCTATCAAGATTTTTTTTGCAATTCATGCAATCAAAATTTGTTTTTTTCTTTCATTTGAAATGTTATTGCGTGAATAAAAAAAAGAATTAATTGTGCAGTTGTGTTTATCTATCCCCGAGGGTTATTCATACCCAAGGGCATCAAAAATTATCCAGATTCTGGATGTAGTGAAATAGTCAAAGTAAATTCTTTGGCAATTTGGACTCAGAGCCCGTGGGGTCGCTTGAGCGTTAAACCCCAATAATTATTTTTCATGTTTGAATCCGCTCAATTTTTTCAATTTATGAATTTTCAGACGATACTGGACTTGCCGAAAAAATTAGACATCTGGTGGGCATTCCATTCACTATATAAGATTTACCTATGAACTGTTCTTTTCTTTATTCAAATTTCAGAAATTCTTGAGCGAAGAAGCTGTATTATTGAAAGGATCGTTCTGAATCTGAGAATTGTCCTCTGCAAGCAATCGCTCATGCAGCGCCATCTAACGAAAATAGGAAATTGTCTGCAGAGGACAATTCTCAGATTCAGAACGATCCCCTCAATAATACAGCTTCTTCACTCAAGAATTTCTGAAATTTGAATGAAGAAAAGAACAGTGCATAGGTAAATCCCGTATAGTAAATGAAATGGCCACCAGATGTCTAATCTTTTCCGCAAGTCCAGTATCGCCTGAGAATTCATAAATTGAAAAAATTGAGCGGATTCAAACATGGAAAATAATTATTGGGGTTTAACGCTCAAGCGACCCCACGGGCTCTGAGTCCAAATTGCCAAAGAATTTACTTTGGTTATTTTACTACATCCAGAATCTGGATTATTTTCAATACTCTCGGGCATGAATAACCCTCGGGGAATGAATAAACACGACTGTACAATTAATTCATTTTTTTTCATTCACGCAAGAACGTTTCAAATGAAAGAAAAAAATGAATTTCGATCACATGAATTTCAAAAAAAATCTTGATAGAAGAATACAGTTTTGATATTCAAAGAAAACAGAATAAAATATTACTAAAAATAAATTTCATGAAATGAAAAAAAAAAAATTCTTGATAGAATAATAAAGTGTATATTCTTAAATAAAGCGAAGAAAATTATTACAAAATATAAATTACATGAATTGAAAAGTAAAAAATTAATTCTTGATAGAAGAATACAGTGTACATCCTTGGATACAGCGATGGCGGTTCACGGAAGCTAAGAATTTCTCATCGTTCATCCTCTTGAGGCTAGAATTCGACTGCTGGTAATGAATCCAGTGATTCCTCTATTGATTCCGGAATCCCTTACAATCTATCAAAGTTTTACTCCAACCAATATCTCGATCCATTGCATACTAGCACTCATAATTTCAGTATTACGAATACGTAAAATGATTTGAAAACACAGAGAACAAATCCTCCAGTTGGTTAAATTTCAGAAGAATTTTCTACAATCTTGACAGAAAAATGTATGGTATGCCCTAGAGAAAAATCATATTGGTTGCCTAAAATCAAAAATTACTCGTGAGTTTTCATCTTCTTGAGGCAAGAATTTCATGACTAGTCATGAATATTGTGACTCCTCAATTCATTCAATTATTACTCACATTTTTCTGAAGTCCTTCTTCATTTTACACTATACTTTTTCTATAGGGAACACTGTAACTACTCCAACGTTCGTCGATCTCTTCTACAGAGATAATCAACGATGGAGAGTAATGATGTCAATATTGTCTGAATTTCATATTATCATGAGAAAAAACAATCCAGCTTTCCGTACAATTGCATGCTGTCTATATTCAACTACAATTGTTCATTCCGTAGCAAATAGTAGGCTCTTTGAATATAAAAACCTGGTCTCCTTAAAAATATAATGATTGGGCGAAATGTCATAGAGTTTCGTTAGGGAAAACACATTCTTGTGACAAACTTCTATATGACGCGATCCCATTGAATGGAAATACTCCCAATTCAATCCAATATAATCGTGGATTTATATTAATAAATATATATAGATAGACTGGAATATATTTCTCCACGAAAATAATTTTTTGCATACCACATCAAATTTCTTGTAAGGAGAAGATTTTTGCCCCCCATCAGTTTGGATTTTTTAATGATCAGTCCTCATATTCTTGAAAGTGATACATACTTCGTCATCAACAGAATCGTACGTTCTACATCCACTTCAGAAGATTTTCGGTCAAATAATTCATCTCTCCATTGAAAAAGAGATAATGTCCATTAAGATGTACAAGCGTTCTGTTCAACATTCTTCGATCCAGTACGGAGATCTGGGGCTCGGGAATGCAGAAAATCAGATTCTCCTCCCGCATGGAAAAGAAATATATTGCTATGAATATATTTAATAATATTGGATTAATAACGGGTGATATAATGCGGCAAAAATATGTGTGATTTTCAATATATTATGTCATTATATACATAATTATACTATTTCAATTATATAGGTTTTGATATTTTATCATGTAAATTTCTATATCTGAGTCATTTGATATCGAAAAATATATTATTTCATTTGCAATTCATCATATAATAATGGCAGTATACTCAATAGTGTTTCCCTGTTTTGTATGGAAATAATTAGAATTTTTGTTTATATTTGATCATATATTTTATTAAAAATAAAATATATTATATTTTATTTTATATAGCTGCACTTTATGATAACTAGATAGTTTGTATCGTTACCCTAATGCGAATTTAGTGTGATAGACATCTTCAATAATTTCAAATGTTCCCATGATTCATTCAGATATTGTGGAGAGTACGTTACGTGGGGAGCCTCCTCTATAGAATAAATTGAATATTTTTTTGTCTCAAAATTTTAAAATTATACTGTTTCTTGGAATTTCATGATTCTTACAAACTATCTTTAACTGATATTTTTCATTATATCTTCAAAGTATTCATTTCATCATATGCCAATATTATATATTACATTATATCCTGATCATTTATTCATATTATAAATAATATAATATATGCTGGAATATATTCCAAATTTATAGTTGCTATAATTATATGTTCCAATGAAAAAGAATTATAATGAACCATTATATTTTTCTCATCATCAAATCATATCATATTTCGGCAAAAATATGCCTATGGATTCTCATATTGCATTCATAATATTATATAATTCATCAGTTACTCAAAATGATATTTTTAACAATATATATCTTTTCCATGCGGGCTCCCAAGAACTTCTCTACTCAGACAAATTAGTCCTATTTTCTTGAGCTAATAATTCATAAATATCTATTAAATACAGCAGTTATCATTGCAATTAACGACTTTCTCATTACCATAATATTTTCACCTCAGCTCAGTTAGTTGATTATTCCTCGAAGTTGATTCCGAATACGTGTGAATTCAACACTTACCTTAATCAGTCAACTTTATCTTCCCATAGTTAATGAAATTCTTCAGACTAACTCGTTATGTTTTTGTCTATCTCTCAGAATACTTCAATCAAATCCATCAGAATATCTCACTCGAAATTCGAAATTCTTGGAACAAGCAATTACTCATTTCATGAAACCTTTCATAATATTCACTGACATTTGATTTTTCTGGAACCAAGAACTCATGAGGTTACATACAATTTCTCGCTTCAATACTAAAACGGTCTGGGCTGATCAATTGTGTTCTTCTCCCAAGATATTCAGGTAGTGGATATGATTTTCTTGATTCAGGAATTTCCTTCTTCGGTATCCCGGTGACTTTTCTCTCAGTGTATATAATGAATTGCAAATTAAAAAATATATTTTCCAATATCAAATGACTCAGATATAGAAATTTACATGATAAAATATCAAAATCTATATAATTGGAATAGTATAATTATGTATATAATTACGTAATATATTGAACATCACACATATTTTTGCCGCATTATATTACCCGTTATTAATCCGATATTATTAAATATATTCATAGCAATATATTTCTCTTCCATGCGGGCAACGATATCACTGAACCCAAAGTGCTAATGAAATTCCTCAAGGGAGCAGAAATTTTTCCTATTTTGTTAACTGAGGTTCAAAAGGATATGAAAAAAAATGTCTCACAAGCTTGAAGTCTCTAATTTTCAAATTTTAAGATATAAGTCCACTTGGACATCATTGATGGCGTTAAGAAAGGGATAAAGGCGATGAAGAAAAATAAAAAAAAAATCAATTTTTTTGAATGTTCCACGGGCTTCAAAATTCTTTTTTCGACTCAACCCATGCCAGGGCTGTCCACCTTGACTTCCTAGCTTCGATTTCACTTCTTTTCTCTACGACCATTTGTGATTGAGATATTGGCAGTTGAAAGAAAAAAGATCTTTTCGTCTTTGATCGTCGATATCTCGTGAACCACTGATCACACAACGAACAGATGGTCAGTTTCTTAAACTTGAATAAGTACTCTATGAGTGTTCTGTCATGTTTTTCTTCATTTTTGCTTTCGGATGGAAGCATTGTAATCAGCTCAATAGTTCCTGAGGAAATTCGAATTGTTCAAAAATCGTTTTTTCGAGTTTTCTCAGTGAAAAATTAATTCACAGCATCCATCCGCAGCGAGGAGATGCGCGCTGATAAGATGAACATTCGAACCTCGGGATGACGAGTGCTTCGATTTTTGGTTTATCCAGTCCGTGAACAAGCGTATAATTTTTTCGAAAATCTGGGCAGTACGATAACTCAAAAAATATTTGAGTTAGAGACTTCAAATTTTGTGGGTTTGTATATCTTATGAATGATAACTTTGATATTGAATCTGGGCGACATCGGTCTCGTAGTTGCTGACATATTCTTGAAAAACTATTGAATGAAAAGACGCTCTATCTCTGGAACTATTGGACCGATCACATCCAAGTCTAGCTTGAAAATTTCATTCGGACGAGCTTAACGAATGCTGATAATTTCATATTCTTTCACCGAATTCTTCTACAAGAGTGCTCAGAGAAATGATTTTCTCAGAAATTTCAATTTCTCTCCATTTTTTCCTAGGAACACTAGTATTTTTCATTTACTAATTAAAGAGGAGACAGCTTTCTCTTAAAAATGCGCCCATTTTTATTCCAATATGACAACGAGAAAAACTAATTAAAACCTGAGTTTGAATTTTCAAATTTTCCAGTTTCATTCTATGATCTTAGTTTTTGTATAGACTTTGGCTATTTGGACAATACATTTGGAAAAAATTCCAGAAAAAATTGGATAGTCCTGCACCGGGAGTCAAACCCTGGATCTTCCGATGTCGCGTCGGGCACTCTACCGATTGAGCTTTCCAGTTCAATACTTTTGGCATTGAGCACGGTGCATGAATCAATTTTTCCTCCCGCTGGTATAAAGTAAAGGGCGTACCTATAGCCTTACCAGTGCATCAGAAACCATCTTCCTGCTGCGAAATCGAGGAGCAAACCACGTACTTTCGACCGAGGGATGAAGAAATAGTATATTACACATCTCGCTTCGCTCGGGAGTCAAATTTTTGTCGAACTTGCCTTCTTCCCGCCCTAGATGTGTAATATACTATTTCGACCTTTTCATTTTTCTCAGGAACTATCGGGCCGATTCAGCTAAAATTTCTGTGAGCGCTTGGTGCACACATGGCAAGCATACGGTGAAATTCTCAGATCGTTAGCTAGCTCCGTTTCGGAATAAAGCAGAAAATGCGTCATCACACACAGAGGCACCCACACACACAGGCACAGACTTTTTTTTAGAAATGGCGGTTCTTGACGTTTTGGGTCATTTGCATTCAGATTATGATAAAATCTCAAATTCGAGAAAAATTACGATTAGGCTAGTTCATAGCTTTCATTCGGAAGCAAAAAGACATAATTGAGGTTCTATGAAAATCTCTTCATTATGTATGTAATCTTCTTCAAGTCTTTTTCGAAATTTTCCCTTTCCACATTCGTGAGGGGTACCTGATTCACTCCTGAGCTGGTGCAAATCTGGAGAAGGGAAAAGTTCGGGAAGCACTTTAGTAAAAATGAAATAAGACATAAGAGGGATATAAAACATACCTGTGGAGAAATTCAAGGAAGATATGGGGAAGATATAAGAAATTCTTGGGAGACATCTGGAGAAGGCTCAAAAAATACTTTGGGTCTAATGAAAGAAGACATAATGGAGAGATTTTCATGAAATCACAATTATGTCTTTTTGCTTCCGAATGGAAGCATTGTTTTCGTCGGATTTTTCGATTTCGAGATTTCATCGGAATATGACTACAAATGATCCAAAACGTCGAAAAATCATATTTTTAAAGTATGTCTGTATGTGTGTGACTGTGTGTGTCTGAGTGTATTGCCATGTATCGTCATTTTCTCCGGAACGGCTATACTTAGCGCTCTCAAAATTTGACAGTATTTTTCCTCTGCGTGCACAATGCTGTCATAAAAATTTCAGCTAAATCGGTTGAATAGTTTCCGAGAAAAATCGAATTTTCAAAAAAGTCTTTTTTTGAATTTTCTCGATGAAAAATTAATTGGTAGCGCCCAGTTTGGGCTATGATATTCATCTCATTGAAACTCACATTTTTGACTGTTGGTAAATTTTTCTCTCATTCTTAGTTTTGGAAATTATTTCAATTTTAGTGATTTTCAGTTCATATTTTAGCGGAGGGATAACTCGATAAGTATTTGAGACAGAGACTTCAAATTTCGCCAGTCTGTATATCTGATGAAGGTACAGAGTGCTATTGAAACTGGGCGAAATACGTCCAGCCGTTTCTGAGATATTTGCAAAAAATGATTTTTCTTTAAAGGCGTATTTCTTAAAAACTACGCGACGGATTTGCACCGGCTTGTACTCAAAAAATTCGTTATAATGAAAGAAATGAACTCTCTAGATTTCCAATTGATTGGTCAAGTATTTATTTTTATTTTGAAAAAAAATAACTGTTTTATAAAAAATCGGAAATGTAAATTTTTCTCAATTTTTTCCAAGAACACATATTGTTTTTATTTCATGATAATAAAATATATAATTTTCCGAATAAAATGAGACATTTTTCATCCTGATATGATGATGAGAACATTGAAAAGTTGAATCATCAAATTCAGAAATTAATTAATTCATGTTAATTAAAATGGTCATTATTGGATTAGAGATTGAAAATTCCATTCGGAAGCCTACTGCCAATTGTATTGGCAGAATCCCAGGTAGGAATTGACGATCGGAACAAGCCTTGCTCAGCCTTTGCCCAAGGCTGAGGCTGAGTAGTCTAAGGCTCAGATGACAAGGCTGAAACAAGCCTTGATGAGCCTTGGAATGATAAGATCATCCCAAAGTTGGAAACTGAGGCTTTCCCCAACATTCAGATCTAAGTCTGAAATGAGGGTGAACCGTTCCAGACAATGGGGCTGTAGAATGTTTAAACAATTGTTTAACATTAATTACTATTGAATTATCACGTAGAAAAATTCTGATGGCGGCCGCCATGGCGGTGGTCATGGCGGTGGTCATGGCGGTGGTCATGGCGGTGGTCATGGCGGTGGTCATGGCGGTGGTCATGGCGGTGGTCATGGCGGTGGTCATGGCGGTGGTCATGGCGGTGGTCATGGCGGTGGTCATGGCGGTGGTCATGGCGGTGGTCATGGCGGTGGTCATGGCGGTGGTCATGGCGGTGGTCATGGCGGTGGTCATGGCGGTGGTCATGGCGGTGGTCATGGCGGTGGTCATGGCGGTGGTCATGGCGGTGGTCATGGCGGTGGTCATGGCGGTGGTCATGGCGGTGGTCATGGCGGTGGTCATGGCGGTGGTCATGGCGCTGGCCATGGCGGTCGCCATGGCCACTGCCATGGCGGCCGCCATCACAAATTTGCCGCTTTCTATGAAGTTCTTTCCCATGACAATTTTTCCATGGCGATTCTATCCGAGGCATATTTTCGCACGGCATTTCTTCCCATGATGATTCTTTTCATTTTTTCCCATGGCTTTTTTTTCATAGCTTTCTTTTCCATGAGCTTTTTTTCTATGGCGTTTGTTTTCCATAGTGACTTTTTCCATAGTGATCCTTTCCATGGTGATCCTTTCCATGGCGTTTCTCTCCATTGCATTTTCTCCATGGCAGAATTCGTCAATGCAAAATTTGCTATGGAGAAATTTGCTATAGCCATAAATTCATGAAAGGCATGAAAAATTTATGGAAAAGTCATGAAAAGAATCATCATGCAAAAAATTGCCATGGAAAGAATCGTCATGAAAAATCGCCATGGGAAAGAACTCCATGGAAAGCGGCAAATTTGTGATGGCGGCCGCCATGGCGGTGGCCATCAGAATTTTTCTACGTGATAAGGCTTTCACGAGATAATTCAGCTCAAATAGTATTGAAAATAACATTAATATGGAAAAAAAAGTTGCTCCGGCTTGGATTCGAACCCGCAACCATTGATTCTAAAAATTTTTAATGATAAAAAGGCTATTTTATTATTATTAATTATCCTCGACCCGATTGGTATGAATATATTTATTCAGATGCCGCGTCCGGATGTTGTTCCCCAGGGAAGATCGTCCTAGTGCCACTGTTGTCCAAGATATCCACCGAAGGACTGTGCTCGAAACATGCATCTAGCCCACTAGGCTTTTTTTTTTTTTTGATAACAACAGTTTTTATTGGCACTATAAAAAGATATTATTTACATATGTACAGTAGAAAACAGTGTAGAAAAAACTATAATCATTATTATTATAACTTATAACTAATGAAGTTAATGGATACAAATATCTCTCAAACTTCTACATTTTAACAATATGAAGTATTGATGTAAGGAAGGAGAAGTAATTCTTCTTTCCAACATCATTCATAAAAAAAAATTATACATAACTATTTATGTGATATATGATTTGTTTATGTAATAACAGATAATATATATATTCAGCGAATAAAAAAAAATAGAGAAAAAATCTACGCTTTCATTATTAGAAAAAAAAAGGAGAACGCACTGTAGCAGTGCAATGAACCCACAAAAGATAATTCAAAAAAAAAAAAATTGACAAATTCTTTTTATTATTGAGACCAGTGAAGGAAATAATAATAGTAATATAATGGACATTGTCCAACAATATTTCCCGAAGGATAATTGTCCTAAGGAGGACGATAATTTTGCCTATAATTGGCTACATTAGTTCGGGCCAATAGAGCTCTGACGGTAGGATTATTATCATCCAACCACCAGTATCTTCCATTGACCCTTGAAATATCTTTATAATCTTTATTCGGAATTTTTTTGGAGTATACTAACTCATCATTTTCCGAATTCTAAGTTGAATTTTTTTATTTTTTTTATGCCTTCGCATATGATAAATAATCGGAATAGTATTTTCGTTTTGAATTATACCCAGTTTGTCGTAATAGGTGAAAAACTGGGGTTTAGGGTAGCCATTCTCAGCATAATTAATTGCTTCTGCATCCTCAAAGACTGATAAAGCATTAATCGTTTCGTTATCAATATTTTTCATCTTATTGTAGTAATTACGGGTAAGATGTATAATGTGATTGTCTATTCTTTGTATATCTGCTGTGTCATATAAAACTTTATTGCTTACTCTATGTTGGTAATTAGAATGAGCAGATCTGTGTAGAGAAAGTGCTGTTCTGAGACATTGCCTTTCGAACATTCTCACTCTTTCCATCTGATGAGCACCAATGTTCCAAAGAACTTGGGACCCATAGGTTAACAAGGGTCTTATTAATAATAAATAACAGATCACTTTGGCTTTCTTGTTGATATATTTATTGTGGAATAAATATCCTAACGATTTAAAACGTTTACGAGCATTAATAATTTGCAAATCTAAATGATTAGTGCATCTGACTAAATAATCAGCATATATTCCCAAATATTTAACCAACAATCTATTTGGGATGTTAGTTAATAAATGTGTGTCTGGATTATTCGTTTTTATTGAAAATTCTTTGATTTTTTTTATTTTATTTTTGGAAAGATAATTTTGTGTTCTACTCATAGCTATTGTTTCACTTTTTTCCGGATTAATACGTAAATTCCAATTGGCATACATAGTATTTGCATTATTAACTAATGTTTCCAATTTTTCGCTGACAATTTCTATTTTTTTATCAATTACGTAGATTATGCGGTCGTCTGCAAAAGCTAAACTAAATGTATGATTTCCTGAGTTTAAATTATAGGAATCTATCATGTGTGAAGTAAATATTGAAAATAAAATGGGTGAATTAACTGTACCTTGTTGAAGCCCTTCAGTGATAGAAAATTTTATGCTTGATGTCATGTTATTTTCTATGACATGAAAGCCTTTATCAGTGATCATGTTATAAATCGTTTTAATTAGAAATATTGGGAATTTGTTTTTGAATAATCTGAATATTAAGCCATCGATCCAAACTAAATCGAAGGCTTTTTCAAGGTCGAGTAGAGCTGAACCGACAATTTTATTTTGGATAAGTGCATCATTGACGTCTGATAAGTATTTATTAACTGCATGTAATGTAGAATGTTCAAATCTAAACTAGCCCACTAGGCTATTCCACTTACTTGAGTTCATAAGACATAAACCCGAATTATAAAGTGACTCAACCTTTTCTCTCATTGACACTCTAAAACTCTATGTTCATATATTTCATTTTTTATCCTTCCAATGTTATAATAATAATTTCATTCAATTATCTATCCACTTAAATAATTGATAATAGAATTTTGTCGGTTTGAATCGAAATCAGGCTTAGCCCAAGACTGAGACAAGCCTCGAATGAGGCTCAATGAAATATTCCAAAAATCACACAAAAAAATGGAATTTACCTCTCAACACTCATACTGTTATTGTTATTGCAATAATAATGGGGAAATTCCTATCTAATGAGTGAAGGCTGGCCCAAGACTCGTCCACCCTTCAGAATGAAGCCTTTGTAGAGGAAGCCTCAATCGAGGCTGATTCAAGCCTAGGTTGAAATTTGAAAATGAAGGAATGAAAACTCATAATCTCAGCCTAATTTTGACGACAAGAACAAGCCTGGCAGAGGTTTGGTTCCCCAAGCCTCAGTGCACCAAGGTTAGTAAGGGGCTGTACTCGTTGTCAGCCTCAGCGCTTCCTACCTGGGATATTGAATCTAAGAATTCAAATAACCCACAAGGAGTTAACGCCTGCTTGTTTTTCTCTCATCCATAAAGTATCTTCCCAATTACGAAAAAGTCAAAATTCAGGTTATGAATACCTTTTTTCTTGGTCTTGGCTCACTCCATTATATTCTATCAGACGAGAGCTCTCTTTTTCCCGCACATTACTGATTTAATCATCCATAAATTAAATTTCAAGTAGTACGAATGTAAATGACGAGTTTGTATGAAATTTGACATTTTCTATTATTTATTTATTTCCGTAACCAAGGTATCAGCTGGGCCGCTGATACTTCGACTTATACCAAGTTTCGGGCCCTGCAATTTACATGTCTATAAGAATGATTTCTACACGAAAAAAAATTCGTGGGCTTCTACACAGGAATTCAATGCTTATATGAATTATTCCTATACGAGAACAATTTCATGTGTTTTTCTGTACGCAAATGAATATGTTCTTTTCTAAAAATGTAACGCTAAAACTGTCACGTCTATTCCTCAGTTCTCGTTGGTCCACCAAAATTGCACGCTCAATTCCAAAAACAATAGAAATGAAGAATACAATAATTTCTCGAAGTAATTAACGATCATTCGTAATAGTTTTCAATTTAACTCGAAGGATGATCATCGAATAAATTAAGAAAATAAATTCAAATAAAAAAATCATGAGATCATTTTCCGTGCGCGAGAGCGCGCGATCGGTCTCGTATAAGAATAACCATTATACATAAAAAATGTCACATGTTCTTTTAGATGCTCACGTTGAGTATAGAACTCCACGGAATTCCCTTCGTATAAAAATCGTTTTCATGGACACTCAATTTTCGTATCGAAACCTACGGAATATCATTCATATAGAATTAATCTTTATATACACTCAAGATGCATATAGAATCCACGAAATTCCCATCGCATAGGAATTATTCTCACAGACGCTCGAGCTGCGTATAGAAACCTCACGAAATTTCGTCCGTATGAAAATAACTCTTATAGATACTCAATTTTCGTAGAGAAACTCACGAAATATGCTTTGTATAGAATTTATTCTTGTAGACCTTTAACCCCTCAAGTACGGGGTCCATATACGTATATGGACCCTCGTGCCTGTCCCACCGGCCGGGGTCTCTATGTCATAGAGACCCTCACCACGTTGCATAAATTTTCAATATCTCTTACAATTTTCAAGATTTTTAGATTTTGCAAAATGCTTCGTGAAGATGGATGATTCAAGTTTGATATGCAGCCTTCCAAAAACGATTAATTCGATTTCAACTGATTAATTTTTGAGAAATTTGTTTCTTTTTTAAAACTTCTGATTTCACATGCCACAAGGCGCCCGGCCGCTAGGACAGTTTGACTCGCTGAGGCCCCGTACTTGAGAGGTTAAGTTGTGTACAGGAAAACACGAAATTTGTGGCGTAGAAGAAAATATCCCATATATATAAATTTTATATAGAAACTTTCTATATGTTTTTTTTTCATACGTGATGTGATATCCCGACGGTGCAGATCGTACAGTAATAGAATTGATGAACTGGCTCGACGTACATTTACTAAAATTGTTACTAATAAGCTTAATTAATCCTCACATATTGTCAATTATAATAACTCAGTAATAATAACTCATATAATATGAAGTATGAGTCTATGCGCTATATATCCTATCGTTCCCATAACGGCCCATTATCAATAACCCACGAAAGGAATGTTTCTTTTTGAAGTACGTTCATTGTCAGACACTATGAATATTGTAGATAGAATGATGTATTGTCATAGATAAACTTACGAGAAAAAGTAATAGCATGGGGATCCCAGGGTCATAGGTTAGATCCCATGTAGGGTTTGCTCATGTTCGCCAACACAGCCGATCATCGGGCTTATATTATTTTTTTGATGTTGGGAAAAAAGGAATGGCCGATATTCGGGCCGATGTTGGGATGTCACTCGGGTGCGATGTTGGTCCCGATGTTTTTCCCAATGTTGGGCCGAGCTTCGGGCTTGAGTTCATAAACCGATATATGATATGTTGAGATTGGACTGAACCTTGGCTCAAACTTCAGCTACCGACATTGGGTCTAACATTGAATACAATGTTCGGCCCAATATAGATGAACCATTATTGGCAAATGACTTGTCGGCCTTCGCTTGGCTGAATATTTGCGAGTATATCCGTTGTTGAAGTTCCGTCAATAGATAAAATTTGAAGATAATTTGATTATTTTGAGTAATTGAATTCCCTCTTAACACTTTCAAATAACTGTAATTTGCTTAAGAAAATTAGACGGCAATGAATTTATCAGCATCAAATTTTCATCTGAATTTATGTGAACTCACGGTGACTGAATTGGTAGAGTTCCCGATTGATTTCCCTATGGTCCTGGGTTCGTATCCCACTGCAGGAACTT
The DNA here is from genome assembly GCA_963942555.1 of Aleiodes leptofemur. Taxonomy (NCBI): domain Eukaryota; kingdom Metazoa; phylum Arthropoda; class Insecta; order Hymenoptera; family Braconidae; genus Aleiodes; species Aleiodes leptofemur. The sequence goes on from OZ012619.1 coordinate 8,180,896, forward strand.
TTTTTTTCGGTAAAAAATAATTTTTAAATTCAGGTATCAATATAATATCGATATTTCCATTCGTATTGCATTTTACAACCTTTGAAATTAATTAAAAAACAAAATTAGACAAATATACAATGCCAATATATTGGCGCTACATAGGCACCTAACATTGGGCAAACATCGGGATCAACATCGCGCTCGAGTGACATCCCAACATCGGCCCGAATATCGGCCATTCCTTTTTCCCAACATCAGAGATAGGTTGCCCAAGGTTGTGCCGAGTGTTGGCCGAGTTGGACAGCCCTACGTGGGATCTCGTGCTCTTGAACGGGTTATCACTCATGAAATCTGGTGCACATCCAAGTCAGATATCTTCCGAAAATTTCAGAATTTTGTCCAAGATTCCTGAAAGTTTTGAATTTTTTAAATCTTATAAAATCTGGAAAGAAATCTTGAAATCACACAGTGGTGCCCAATGTTTATTACCGAGACTGGACCATTATCCTGGAATCAGAGTTAGTATTATCCTGCCACTGCTAAAACAATATCGGACCCACCCTGTTTGAGCTAAGGATCCCCATTAGACTGTGCCAAATTTAACGACTGTTTTTTTTTTCGGCTCCCAAGTGAAAATTACATTTTTCGTTACGAAAAACTAATACTCCCCAGTTCCGGGCTTCCTATCTTTTTTTTCCAGTTAGCGCTCGCGTAAATAAGCATTTTTCAAGGAAAAATTTTTTTAAAATGATTTTAAACCTCAAAATTCATTTAATATGATCTGTAAACAATGTAAATACATTAACAATCTGTAAATTTAATAAAAATACTTGACACCTGTAAAGTTCAGAATAAAAGGAGGGTGCGTGAAATTCACGCACGGCGGAAGTGAAACTTCTTGATGATCGTCCAAGGATCAGTGCAAAAATATCCTATTTTGCTTAGATTCCGAGACTTTCAAAGAAAATAGATGATAAAGAGCACTCAATTTGTCTACAAACTTGATATTTTCCTCTTCCTCAACATCCATACCTTTTCAAGAATATTTCGGAAAGTGAGCGAGATGACGAAATTTTTCTGAAGATTTTTTTTTTCAGAGAATCTCGGAAACTACAAAAAGGGTCTCTACAAAAATTTCATTATCTTGCTTAGTTTCAGAGACATTCATCAAAATCTTACGACCAGAACATAGACTTATAGATATATCAAAATCTAACGGAGAAACGCCTTTTTTGATTCAATTTCTTCTAAAGCTCTTAAAATTTCCAACAAAGAAAAGATTAGAGCAAAATCACGCTATCTCGTTTAGTTTCTGGGATATTTATCCAAAACAAATAACAAAAAATAGACTTATTTTAGAAAGAAAAGTAACTTTATTCCAATGATTTTTTGAGAATATCTTGGAAACTCAGCGAGGTAAAGCCATTTTGACCTCATCCTTTCTAATTGCTTGTCTTGAAATTCGAAAAAAAAATCAGAGTGAGATCGCTGCAGCTCCCTCCGTTTCTGAGTATTCTCAAAAAAAACTTTCGGGAATAAATAATCCAAATAACAAGAAAAGTAGGTTTCTTTTTGTCAATAGTATTTCGAAAATAACTGGGAAACTAAGCGAAATACAACGATTTTACCTGAAGGCCTTCTGTAGAGAATTTCCAAGGCTGTGAAGAAGGATTCGAGCAAGATAACGCTATTTTACGTAGTTTCTGACATATTCCCAGAAAATTATCAACAAAAAAAAACATTTTCCTGTTTTTTTGGTTTGTTTGACAATTGTTTCTTGAGAATATCTCGGAATCTGAATAAGATAGAGCAGTTTCAACTTTGAGCTTTCTTGTCGAGAATTTAAACACCTACAAAAAAGGAGAAAAGCAGAATCACTCTATCCCACTTAGTTTCCGAAATATTCTTGAATAACTGATAATAGAAAATAAACAGGAACAGGACAAGTATTGTCGTACTAACGAAAGAATCGACACACGAGGCATGAGGAAGCCAAAGATTATTTGGTGGGGCATGGACGTCGAAGAAAGCCGATGTCGCTTCCTTTGCTAGTCCTACTATGACGAGCAATGCTGCAGGGATACGAGTGCGCATGCGCTCATTCGTTCTCTCTCTCTTTTTTTCCCCCACCACCAAAGCGTGGAAAAGTAACGCAACAGCGTTAAACGCGAGGACTTCGTATAAGAAGTTTCACTTCGAAAAGAAGCTAGCAACATCTTCTGACTAATATTTGGAGTAACATGTTGGTGGATCACTCGCGAATGTCAATCACTATAATTGGTGCCATGAATATAAGCATCAACGCTATAAATATTGATTAAAAACTTCTGAGTCAATAAAAGTTGTGAGTAATGAGTGATGAAATGATATAATTTTTTTTTATATTGTTTGCTATTATTATGATTTTTATTTGAAGAAAAAAATATAGAGAAGAATTGAGGGACGGAAATTAGTTCTTTGAATCATGAGGATTGTCTAGAAAATGGAATTCACAAGTTTTAATGACACATTCATTGTTTGATATGTGTATAAGAATGAATGTTAGTAATAAATTAAGGAAAAATTCGCTTTCTATTTGGTCTACAAGGCGTGTAGGCCATTGTTTCGACTTCGTCCACGATTATCTTCGTTAAGCATTAAATTCTCGATGGAATGATGCGTTTTAAAAATTTTTAGAGATCATATTCCATGAATTTTGAGGTTTAAAATCATTTTTAAAAATTTTTTCCTTGAAAAATCCTTATTTACGCGAGCGCTAACTGGAAAAAAAGATAGGAAGCCCGGATTTGGGGAGCATTATTTTTTCGTAATGGAAAATGTAATTTTCACGTGGGAGCCGAAAAAAAAAAATAGTCGTCAAATTTGGCACAGTCTAATCCCCATACTAGTACACTGGCTCTGGGGGCTGGGCCAGCATGGAACAGTGAAAAAACATGAGCTGATTGTAGTGATTCATCATCAAGGAAATATTGAAGAACACTACATATTTATGGAGGAATAACATATGATGTTTGGTCCTTGTCACAGATATCTGCATATTCGATGGAAATTGGATTTTATCATGCAAGAGCTTAATTGTCTGAAAGCCGACTTATTGAATGTACGTTAAAGAATTAGAGTCTCTCCAAGAAATAGACTAGCGGGAGGCTGAGAAACCTGGTACACAATTTGAATTTTAATCTCAGGGAATGTTGTGAAATTATCCGTGAGAAAACAAGTTAAACATTTCTTTATTCTTTCCTTAACCAATTTTGGGAGTCCATGATGAATCATTCAGTCCACGTCCTATTCAATGGAATTGCAGTAATCACTGTTCAGTTACTTTCTAGTCATTAAGGAAGGATGCAAGAATGTGGAGAATTCCATGGGAGACTATCCTAAAAACATATTTTCTATGAGTACTCACGAATTTTGGTGACTTTTAAATAGAGCCACTGGCATTATCTCCATATAATCATTGTGTATGAGCATCTCTGTAGGGTAAGAACATACGCCATATGCTTCCTTAATTATAATTTGTTAATTCATGTAATTATGATGTAATTAGACCTTTTAAGGGGGCAATTTCTATTATTAATGGGAACAGCGTTTTACACTTTGAGAAGTTCGTAATGAATAATGAATTGGAATAGAATTTCTGCTGCAGCTCTTTCTCTATTGCATTCAATAATTCATGTAAATAAGAGTGGATTTTCTAGAGAATTTATAGTCATGGTATTCAATATTTAAGTGCGAATCACGTCATTTATACTGGTCCTCGTAAATATGTGTGTTCTACAGATGATAATTTTAAAATACTTGCGTGGAACAATTTCATCACTTTCAATCATCTACAGTGCACGTCCCGAATAAGGCGGTTTCGAATAAGGCGGAATGTCTATATTCGCGATGAGTGAATTCCCCCACCATCGGGCCTCTCCTCTAGCGCTGTTCTTTAGGTTCCGATGTTTTGAATAAGGCGTCAGCGAGAAAAAGAAAAAATCAAATATTTTTGGATAATTTATTTATTATTAAACTTTCTTTCAACTTTGATTTCATTTTTAATTCATTTTTAATTCTTCACAAAAGAAATGATAGTGTAATATTTTTTTCTTACATATCATACAAAATATTCAAAGATTCTGTTAAAAATTGACTGATATTGATGGACCTTGTGTTTTACCATTATTGTTGATTTCATTAGGGATAATTATCATTTATAATAATTCAAAAAGTATTTACTTTCTTCAATGTGCATTCATCATTAACTTGATAAAAAAAAGATTGAATTGTAATTTTAATTGTCCAAAATTCCTAATTTTTTTATTTCTCTAACCGAACGCCTTATTGCGGACACCACGACCCAAAACACTGCTCGTTGATTTGGCGACAGGAGTGGGGGAACAACTATTCCAGGAATCACCTTCCCCTACAAGACTCTTAACCACTTTATTCGAGACGTGCACTGTAATAGTTCTGTAAAACAATTGTAGAGGAAAAGTAAGGGAAATGATGAATTAGATGAAAGAGAAAGGATAACTGAGAAGGGAGTATGAAGTGATATAGAGAAAGGAGAGCATTCGCGTAAAGTAAGAGGAACTCAGGTAAACATGAACGTCTTGAAATTAAGATGGTCGATAGTCTAGGACACATGAGATTTTCATCTTTCCGGTGGGTGATTAACGAAATTGAAGGTGAAATGTTGAGACTGAGTTTTTTTCAAAGTAACTAGCAGATTCATTTTCTCAATTCCATATTATACGCTCAGATGAAAATTAGCGTAATGGTTCATAGGACAAGAATCTAACACATAAATTATTTCACATCCCGGGTATTCATGTGCGCACTGAAGAAATGAGTCATAAATCGGATAGTTTGGTTCCAACAACATGTTTTTCTTTCATATCGCATGAGTGCGAAATTTTTCTACTGACTGCAAGTGTTACACGTACTAAAATTTTTGAACGATCGCTGATTCCTTCCTGGAAGCTCTGAATAAAATGTACGAGATAATATTCAAGATAATATTGTAGAACTAAATGGGGGAGACCGGAGGAAAATTGGGTACTTAAGGGAAGTTCAGGCTTTGCATAGCTCAAATATGACGAAACTCCTTTCTCTTATTCCTATTTGAAGTGAATGAGAGAAATGGTCAGCTGCCACGAGGAAAAAATAATTTTGTTGGCGAGACAAAATGGGGTGTCCCTCAGTATCATTGTTTCCTTTAGGATCATTAATTTCTAGAGATTTTCATTTTGCACCAATGTTCACTTCTATTATTTGTATTTACCACTGACGGTGCTGTGTTCACGCTTTTCGTATACAGTGGTGTAGGCTGAATTGTAAATTCAAATTTTTAACCTTCGTCACCCAGCTGACAAGTTCTTGTTGAAGAATAAAGTTCTTAAGGAGAAACATCAGCTTTTGTGAAGGGCTCTGAGTAGGGGTAAACTTCAATAGAGCCGACACACCACTGCAGCTTCTAACAAAAAAATAATGACCAAAAAATCTTCTAATTATTAATTGACTTTTTTTAATGTTATTTAGTGAGAGAAACTTGGCAAGCACGCAAAGCCCATTTTTGAAGTTGGTCATGTTTCTGTCGATAAAATTGGAGCAATACCGATAATATATCAACGGTACTTGAGACAGGAGCGTGTAGTATAGGTTATGTTATCGAATCTACCAAAAATAACAAATTGCCTTATTAGTGTTTTATATTTTTAATTATGGACAATCCCGAGTGTTCATAATTGTGATATAAGAGAAGATTCATGAGTGCAAAACAAATGGGACGAAAACTCCAATGGAAATCGAGTGCTTGGACAGAGAAAGGAAAAAAAATCTCATTCAAGATTTGAATTACCGCGCCGCGTGTATCGTGAGCTCCGCTCGGGTCGTTGCACAAATCTCACGTTCGTTTTACATAACCACGGCCACATTACATTTTTTTTAACATGCTTTTATTAATTACTCGGACCATCGCCGGTCAATGTCCAGCAAACTCCGAATATAAACACTTCGATGATCAATTTACGAACTTTGATTTTTTTCGTATCTTTCTGAGCGTTCTAAGTCTTATTATCTTATCTCTGAAAATCAGTGCATTTGAGCCCATGTTAACCAAAATTTTCAATATTTCTTCTCAAAATCGATGCGGTCAATCATTCTCAAACTTTCAGCATTTATTATTGATTAGTTCGAGAATATATTGCTAAATTTTGGTATGAGTCTAAGCGTTTCTAATATTATGCCAAAAACTGATGTTCCTCCTTCGATCGCGAAGCTGATTATTTTCAAAAATTAATTGTTATTGCAATGAAATTGATGGAGTATGATGCGTCAGTATGAATGGGTAACTAACCGACAAAGTACCGGAATACTTACCTGCTTTTAATGGAGAAAAGGGATATAAAGCAGCATATCGATGTTTTGAAGTGCCTCAAACTAAATTTTCTGCAGGCCATGTACTTACACGTGCGGTAAAGATTTCAAGACTCGGGTGAGTGCCGAACTCGTCTTCGGCTCGTTTTGCTACATCACACTCGTCAGCAAATACTTCGACGCACTTGTCAGGTAATGCACTGTTTGCATTCTTTTGAAAATGGTAGAACTTCTTAACACGCCATTCTTCAAGTTTATCATGACGGAAGCCTGAAGCAACTTCTGCAATACGAGCTGAGTTCAAAATAATCTTGGGAGTCACTTTCGACTATTCTAGAATCATTTTTAAATTTATTCCTTCACGAAATATTTGGGACACCTTATTTTGTCCCGTTACTCCATTTTGCCCTGGTCTTCCCTACATGATAAGTACAGCCCTAAGCTTCTACCTCTTGAAAAGTCTGGTAGAAATTGATAATCAGCCGAAGTACATAGATATTATGGAATGGGACAGTTTTCCGTAAAAACGTCAAACTGACAGTCATCGTTGGCAATCGGACTGATTAAATTTTCAATCAATCAAAAATGCAATCGATGATCAAGTGTTTTACAGTAGAGCTCCCCTTATGTAAACTCCCCTTGTGTCAACTGACCCCATGTTGACCAGTGTTCATAAAGCCGAATATTCTGATTCGAAACAATTCATCATCAACTGTTTTTTCAATTGATTGAAAATTCAGTTAGACCATCTTCAAACGTCAAACGTCAAACGTCCGTTAGACATTTATATAGAAAACTATTCATTCCATAATATTAATGTTCCTTGCTTGCTTAGCAGCTTTCCCGCATGGAGAAAATATATATTGTTAAAAATATAATTTTGAGGAACTGATGAATTATACAATATTATAAATGCAATATAAGAATCCATAGGCATATTTTTGCCATAATATTATATGATTTGATGATGAGAAAAATATAATGGTTCATTATAATGCTTTTTTATTGGAACATATAATTATAGCAACTATAAATTTGGAATATATTCCAGCATATATTATACTATTTATAATATGAATATATGATCAGAGGATAAGGTAATATATAATATTGGCATATAATGAAATAAATATTTTAAAGATATAATAAAAAATATCAGTTAAAGATGGCTTGTAAGAATCATAAAATTCCAAGAAACAATAGAATTTTAAAATTTTGAGACAAAAAAATATTCAATTTATTCTATAGAGGAGACTAAATGAGCTATCGAATTAAGCCAAAATGAAGGTTTGGCGGTGAAATTTACATGATATTCATCATGTCAAGATATATTTAATGTATTGAGTATAAGAAAATTTTTTTTTTTTTCCCTACGTAACGTACTCTCCACAATATCTGAATGGATCATGAGAACATTTGAAATTATTGAAGATGTTCATCACACTGAATTCGCGTTAGGGTAACGATACAAACTATCCAGTTATCATAAAGTGCCGCTATATAAAATAGAATATAATATATTTTATTTTTAATATGAAATAGAAAATTCTAATTATTGCCATACAAAACAGGAAAACACTATTGAGTATACTGCCATTATTATATGATGAATTGCAAATAAAAAAATATATTTTTCAATATCGAATGACTCAGATATAGAAATTTACATAATAAAATATCAGAATCTATATAATTGGAATAGTATAATTATGTATATAATTACATAATATATTGAACATCACACATATTTTCGCCGCATTATATCACCCGTTATTAATCCGACATTATTAAATGTATTTATAGCAATATATTTCTTTTCCATGCGGGTTGCCAGCCGTTTTCAGACGTGAAACTTCAGAATCCTAACAATAAATTTAATTTCGTAATCATTGTGTGAATGTCATGTGTATTCCTTACATGCATTGTATGTAAGGAATAGAAATAGTGTTACTATTGAGGATAAGAATTTAACTGTTTTTAGTTATTGTAGAAAATATTTGGTGACCGAATGTGCTTGTAAATTAACTGGATCCGTTGAATAACTGACAATCCATGTAGTTGAGTTCAATATATAATAGAATATTTATTGAATGTTCAATATTTTCCATATCCCTCGAACAAAAAAAACATTATATCAGAATGGAGTGAAGACCGGGGCAAAATGGACCTGTGATGGTATCCGAACCTCATTTTCTTGGGAGTGGAGGCCTTGCGGAAATTTCTGAAAAAATTGCGAATATCCTCCAACATTGCTACATGGTTGAATTTCTTAATTCTTTTTACTGAAAGTTTTAACTTCAAATTTTCATTTGGCTTACTGTGCCCCACAAGTCTGTTTTGCTTCGGCTTTCCCTATCATGCAAACTCCATTGAAGAGCTCCATTTTTGAGCATTCATATTAATAGAAATAAACTTCGAGCTCGCCGAAAGTCACTATAAAGTCACTAGAATCTCGTGGTGATTTCCAATTTCTACTAGAGTATGATACAACATAGCACCTATCTAGGTCACCGTAACCCAGAATAGCTCTTAAGGAATAACTGGTTAGAATGTTGGAAGAGTACCTGAAGGAATGACACTCTACCAGACTTATTGGTTCATGAATTAATTTCAAATCGTATACATAAGTGATTCCCGAAGTACAATTTCTATCCTTTTTCTTCGGTGAAATGTTTAATAATTCGCAAAAGTGGTTCATACTATCTCTAACCTCTGTTCCATTCCTCATTTTCTTGGCAATTTCTATAGCTCGAGAAAGAAATGTTGGTGAATGATGTTCTCCGATTATTCTGGACATTAGTTGAAAAGAAGTAAACTAGCGACCAATATCCTTTATTCATAATTTCCGAAGGAACATCCTCTAAACTTTCATTGAGGAAAATGTGATAAAATATGGATGTTGGCAGTTAGTATGTGCAAAAAGAAAGTCACTCATTAACCAAGTTAGAATGTATAATCTGAAAGTTTGAGAGCTACATTCCCTCTTCTTTCCTCGAGTCATCGTCATACTTTCGTATGTCCACAGACTTGGGTGCCATTTGGTACGTGCACAACCGGTTATTCCTCTTAATTCATCGTAACTGATGTAGAGTGGGGATCCTAGAGTGGTCATCCCTTTCACTACTCCCGCAAAGCATAAAAAAGGAAGAATGCCCTGGAGGCTTATGAAATATTTATCTGACCACGAATTCAATGGAAATGCTGTTGTCAGTCAATTTTATATAATATATGAAATCGGAAAGTATCGCGTTTTGATTTTACAGTAGCTTCTTATAATGGCTATTTTTGGCTAATTATCCAAAATGATTCTATCATTTGACTTGATAGAATTTCTGATGTAATAAATTTCTTCTTTCACATTTCTGTCCCAGAGTTTCCTTGGAATCGGTTCGATGTGCAGGTGAATGGACTAGAAAACGTTTAATCATAAGTCTCCTTCCTCTTTCTCGCTGCAGAAACGAAAAAAAAAAACGAAAGTTAATGCTCCTGATTAATATCTGGAACATTTCGTTGTAGCTTGAAGTCTTCAATGCTCCCAGGCTCAATTATCCGAATAGATTACATTCAAGATATTCATCGCTATCTCATTCATTGTGGTAACAAAAGGAAATTTTCATGCGAATACTCCTGGTACAGCATTTATTATTTATTACAATATAGTTTCCATATTATAGTATGATTATATCTCTGAAGAAATGTGGAAAGAAGTTTAATTTCTATCGAACTGTCTTCTATAATAAGGATTGTGGTGAGCATATTCATGATTGTGTGAGAGAGGGAGAGAGAGAATATAGACTATTATAATTTAACTTCAAAATTCCATAAATATATATATTTATGAAATTTTGAAGCTAATTTATGCATAAAATCTATGCATAATACAAAAGTGTTCCTAGTATATATTGTAATTTTCGTAAATATATCGTGATTTTTTTCACATTTGAGATTTCATCTAAATGAGACTCCAAACGATCGAAAATACCGAGAACTGATATTTTTCAAGAAATATCTGTATGTCTGTATGTGTGTATGTGTTTGTGTGTGTGTGTGTGTGATGACACATTTCATCACTTTTCTCGGTAACGGGCTTATGAGTCGATCTGGAAATTTGACGATATATTCACTATATCTGCTCCATGTGCTCGCTGAAATTTCAGCTCAATCGGCTCAATAGTTCCTGAGAAAAATAGAATTGTTGAGAAATCGTTTTTTCGAGTTTTCTCAGTTGAAAATTAAGTTACAGAGTCCAACCTTAGGAAGGAGATGCATGCTGATAAGATACACAATTTGAACGTCGGGGTGGCAAGTGCTCCGATTTTTAGTTCATCCTGTGACAGGATAAATAAAAAAAGTCAAATGCCACCATTCTTTGCAACACTATGTAAGCTAGGCGGAGGAGATGACAGAATGTGAAATTTCGTTGAATTCCCGCGGAAACCAATTGCTGAAGAAGAGCACGGTGAGAGCGCTATGAGTATCTGTCGATTCTATTGACGAATTGCGTACACAGGAGAAATCGACTAATTAGAAAATTTGATGAATCGCTATCGGCTCAAGCCGCCCGACGAGGAACAGAGCACACACTCCTGTTTCGTAGGCGACCGGTGTCACTTGCAAGATTATTGTAAAATTATTTTTTTAACCCCTCAAGTACGGGGCCTCAGCGAGCCAAACTCTCTTAGCGGCCGGACGCCTTGACATGTGAAATCAGAAGTTTAAAAAAAAAACAAATTCCTCAAAAATTAATTAGTTAAAATCGAATTAATTGTTTTCGGAAGGTTGCATATCAAACTTGACGTATCCACCTTCACGAAGCATTTTGTAAAATCTAAAGATCTGGAAAATTGTAAGAGATATTGGAATTATTATGCAGCGTGGTGAGGGTCTCTATAACATAGAGACCCCGGCCGGTGGGACAGGCACGAGGGTCCATATACGTATATGGATCCCGTACTTGAGGGGTTAATTGAATGTCTCTGAGTCAAGAATACTGTACAAAGTCAAAATTGATTACGTTGAATCAAAAGTATCAATTGTAAGTACTTTTCTGCATTTCTCGTCAATTATTTAGCCTGAGTTTGTTTGCATTTTCTTGGAGATTCAATTTTCTCACGGTTCATCCCCATCGAATCCTTTCAGTTTACTGTCAAAGTTAATCAATCAATTCATTAATTAATATTTTGTCAATTCTTGTAAAATTAACTGCCACTCAACAAAATTAAATTTTCAACTCTTGAGCTCCAACAGCCTTTGACCCAGGCCATGCCGGGTGTCGCTTCTTTATTCCATTTGTTTGAATAAAAAAGATGAAATTTGATAATCATTCAATAGAATAAAAAAGAAGCTGTCTCAGTCCAGAACATCAGCTTACATGTAATTCTTTCGAAAATCTGGCCAGCACGATAACTCAAAAAATATCTCCGTTAGAGACTTCAAATTTTGTGGCTTTGTGTACACTGCTAAAATTTGTGGAATTTCTAGCATTCAAAATCCTGGAAGTTTTTTCCAAATCCTGGAAATTCTAAAACGAATCACATTTCTACTGAAATTTCAGACAATCTCGTTATTGAGAAATCAACTACATCATGGATTTTTGAATAATTTCATCAGCATTTTAATGAAGTGTGTGAATTTCAGATGAATTGTTCATTGAAAATCTTATAAAAGCAGGAAGAATTCAAGCGAAAATCGAAAATTCAAGTCATTTTGGTTCTGAATATTCATGTTCATTTGACAATTCCAGTAAGTTCTAGAATTTCCGTCTGACTTCTACTCAAAACTCATAGCTTCCTTCAAATTTTCTCTAAAACTCAAAATTTTGTAATAATCGTGCCATTGGAATAAATTCAATATCATGCTTATGAAAATTCCCGTCAAACTGTCTGAAATTTGAATTTTGTTTGACAGCACTATCAAAGAAAAAATTGAAACTCGACAATTTACTTGGATTTGCAACTGAACATGAATATTCAGTACCAAAATGATCTGAATTTTCCATTTTTTTTGAAATTTTTCCTGATTTTATCGAATTTTCAAAAAACAATGAACCCTGACGGATTGGGCGATTGCATATCAACTATAAATCGATCAGACAGTCGATTTTTTCACGAAATCGACTGTCATGTAACCATGATGCGACTATGATGCAATCGCATCGTGATCGAATCATGGTCGATTTCGTGAAAAAATTAACTGTCCGGCTGCATGATCCACCAGGGGAACTGAAATTTATGAATTTCAATGCTATTCCGGTGAATTTATTTGAAAATCAATGATGCAGTTGATTTTTCAGTGACGAGACTGCCTACAATTTCAGAAAAAATGTGACTCGTTTCGAAATTTCCGGAATTTACACGGAAAATTTAGACAAAAATTTCTCACAGTATATCTTATGAGTGCAAAGTTTGGTATTGAATATGGATGAAATCGATCCAGTAGTCCCTGGGATAGTCTTGAAAAATTCTGGCAGGCCAAAAACTGAACCAGGGTTGGCTGTGCAAATGATAGATGGATGGTCAAAAAAATTAAGCGGCAAGTCAAAGATTCGACAAATCTTACGCAAGGCAATGGAAATAGAATCCAATGGCAGATGTTGCGTTCACCACCCGAAAATTAGTGCTTATTTTGATTGATTTGAATTAGTAAAAATAAAAGAGAGATCTTATAAGTTACGGTTTGGGTGGTGAGAGCCAACAAAAACTAGGATTCGTTTCACCGTGGTAAAACTCTGAAGTGTACCGATATCTCAGGGAACTGGGGATGAGTTGAGGTAAACTAAATTCACACCTTGGTATTTTTTTGAAAGCGGGTCCCGAAAATATAATTTATTCATTCACCAATGTACAATGGAATGGAAAAATTCAAAGGCTTGGTTTCTTTCACTTCAAATCTATCAGTTTAAATTCTAACTACTCGTAAATGAGTTGACTTAAAAAAAATTCAAAATGTGTTTAAAAATGCTAATGAAAATGGTTTATATAATGAAGATTTGAAACAAAAAACTCAATGCAACTCTGATCGATTGTAAAATTTTCTATATTTCTTCATGTATCCACCGCTCAACCTCTGAGAACTCGTTTGAAATTACGCGCCAAATTGATCAGATGCAAAGTTGCCGTCTCGCATTGACGGATGACGGATAATCACAGAGTTGGTCGATTTTTCATAGTATTCATTTGAATATCTTTGCAACGGATCGCACAATTGCAAGGAAGTTTTCGCAGGTTGCAAAAAAAATAGTAAGCGATTGATGTTAATTTTTTCGTTGATTTTCCGTTCTCTGGTTAGAAGTTATGATTTTTAAAAGAAAAGAAACTGAGGAACTGTGTTATATTTTCATATTCTTCAATTAGTTGGTGCAACGAATCGTGTCAAGAAAAATTATGACATAATATCAACAATATCAAGAAGTATTCTAACGAGTTGTCCAGAGATCGGAACAAATTTAACAGTGTTATTAATTTCTTTTCATATGGGAGGTTATGCCGTTTCCCCAGTTCTATTAATTTTTTATTGTCATAAATAATCGGACGAAAATTTCAAAATAATTTGAGATGATTTAAATTATCTTGCTGCATCTCTGTAAAAAATTTCAGATTTTTCCCGTCATTTCGGATTAACCTTCCAAACTCCTCAAGTTTCGCTAAAAGTTTCGTCGATGAACGCCTCAATGACCGAAAATTGCCGGTAAAGTAATGTCACGAAATAATAATAATACAGGTACGTTTTTTCCCTCATCCTTTTTTCAGCTCTTGAAGCTTTCCGCGAAAAAGACTTCAAGTAAAATCGTTCCATCTCGCTGAGTTTCTAATTTATTCTAAGGATAATGAAAATTAAAGGAATGGGCGAAATTAATTTTGAAAAAGACGGAGAGAGAATTACTTACGATGTTTTGCTAGAAATTTACGCAATTCTTGGAAGATCACTATCATTTAATGAAAAAAGAATGAATTGACAAAAAAAAATCAATCGAAAATTTATGTCATTATGGAGAAACGAAATTTTTTGAAGGACTTTTGAACATCAATATCACCTCATTTCAATTTGATCCTCAATGATCAATTGAGGTTGTTCAGAGGGAAACTCCATATCAGAAATGCTCCAAAAGTTCACAGTTAATTATTCAAACAATAAGAAATATTCTGCCAAAATTTGGAGTGATTTCGGAGCGAAGTTTTTAGGGAAAAAAATATTTGACGATCCAAATTTTGCATGGAGAGATATGGGAAGCTGATAGGATCAACGTGGAATCTACTTTACCGCGAGAGCGGTATGGGAGATTCCGTACTACTTTTATCTCCCCGTGTAAAATCCAAAACTTCAAATATTTTTTTCTCAAAAAATCAATTACAAAATTGCTTCAAATTTTGGCAGGATATTTTCATAATTCACTGAAAATTTCCGGAGAATTTCTCATTTATTATTATTTTTCCTGCACGAACCTCAGAATATTTTTTTTTCATGATTTTCTCTCAGCCATTTGTATTTTTTTTTCTTTCGTTTCATTCACTCAATCATTCCAATATGTCTTCCTCTCCTTCTTCATTTGGCTCTGTCTATATTAGAACATCCGGCCGTATTCCAATATGAACTGTGATTTTTTTTTCCACCAGGCGGTTGCGCGCGCATTGCGCGCGTAGTGCTTTTCCTGCGCGCGAAATAAGCATGCGTGTATTTTTATTCTTTTCCATTGAGAGAATTTACAATAATGAGATTGAGATGAGCTACGAATTTTTATAAATCCTATCATTATCACTGAGCAACAATACTTTCAGGAAATATCCGCCAATTTTGAAGAACTCAGGGTATTACAAGTGAGTATCACAGAAGCAAGTGGTTCTACCAAGAAATGTGAAGAGATTTTTTCCATGGAAGATTAGTGTTATGTCGGAGTATCAATAATTTATATTAAAAGTACTGTCATTTGACAATTTAGCCCCCCCAAGTAAATTCAAAAATAAGGACACTCACGATTAACTGGAATACGCTGCAGCCCCCGTTTTGCCCTGATCAACTGACCAATAGACTGGTAAGGGGAGGTGTGAAATAATTATGATGGAAAGAAACACAAAGTTTTGTTTAAACTGGCCCGGAAGGCCTATATTAAAAAAAATTCGTTGATAAAATGGGTACAACAAAAAAAAAATATAGAAATCTTGCCAACTTACTGCGCTCAAAATTTTCCACTGACTCTAAATTAGTATTTCTTAAATTATTATTTTCCGGGGAAATACGGGCACCTGACTTTGAATTTAATTTTTCTTATTATTATTGGACTCAACTCGAAAATTCAAGACATTCAAAAACAACGTGAATACACTACATTCACAGTACTTAATAATTTTCTTTATAAAAGAAGTTAAACTTTAAGAGAGAATTCCTAATCGGCGGGAACAACACAACTGCCCTTGAGATTTTCTTTCCTTCCCAAGTAACCTCGGTGCCCGGTTTTCCGCAGGATATTTGCAATGTGGGGAAACTCAGGGCCAATAGGACTAGAGTCCTGACCTTGAGTTTCCCCTGTTCCTTTCGGTCCCAATGCTGCGGGGCCGCACTTCCCCTTCACATTGGTCCGTTCCCTTTTAGGGTTATTGCGTGGGCAGGTTTCCCAACCCCGCCCAACCAATCCCGTTGCTTCGGGAAAGTTTCGTTTCCCTCCACAAAGATTCCTCCTTTCTTGGAAATTTGAACATTTTATAATTTTTTAAGAACATTTTTAATATTTATTTCAAAAAAGGAACTTATTTTATCATTTTATTATTTTAACTAATTTCCTATATTTCCTATTATGAATTGAGAATGAATAATCTCCCAATTCTAGGAATGTAATTTTGATTCTAAAACATAATTCCTACTCAATCACTTATTATTATGATTAAATGTTAACTCATGAACGTAATTATTAATATTTATCTCTATCTTACATTTTACTACCGAAAACATTTTCAGCCAAGTTACTCGAATTATTTTATATTTTAGAACTCAAATTATCCTTAAAATCCTCGTTTACGGATTTATTTCGGCAAAAAAAAAAACTTCAAATGAATAACGGTGGATTTCAGTAGTCCTTCTAAGAATTCTTACTTTCGAAAAGGGAAAGTTGTCGCAACGGTTTTCGAAAATTTTTATTTTCCAAGGGCCGGATGGGCCTCATAAAAAAGAGAGAGACAGCCTGCGTCAGTCCGTCTTACCGGCGTCAGCTGCCACTCCAAACCCGGCTCTCTAAGAAATTTATGAGAGTAGACAAAAAAAAAAAACAGACCCCAAAAAAAAAAACTATGAACAAGACGAGAAATTGAATTTTCTCGTCCTTGTGAATTTTAATGACCTTTTAGAAATTGTACTGTCGCGTCGCCAGGACACTTTCCAAAATTCCAAAAGTAAGGACCCAAAAATTTATTGCTTTTCTCAGAAAATCTTTCCCAAAGAGAGAAATAAAATTTTACGACTAACGTAATGTTCAAATTAAAAAAAAAATTTTAAAAGATAAATCTAGAATGATGAAAAACAGACGGACGTCACATTAGATTCTCTGCAAAAAAAATTTTCCTAATATTTTTACCTAAGCCTTCGGCTCTTGACATATCTTCAGAATAACTCAAATTTTCCTCAAAATCCCAAAAAACTGCTAAGAGACTCAGTTTTCCGGGCGAATAATAATGGAATGGTAAAAATGATGAAATCGTGAAGAAAGAGGTTAAGCACAAACCTGACTAGAAATTTCATCTGGCATGCCTGCTGTCACACTTGATACGGATCCAGAATGAATATGGTTATCCTGATCAGGCACGCCGTGGCGTTTGATCAAGTCTGGATCGGGGATGAGTACGGCTATCTTGCTCGGGCATAAGGTAGGCACACCTGATCAAATCCAGATCCGTTATAGCATGGGCAGGCCCGATCAAAGATGGCCTTGATCAGTCTTATATCAGGATAACCTGATCAGAGAATTTTGGAGAGAACGCTAACTCCAATGAGACTGTCCTGGTCTGGCCCTGACATCTCCTGGATCTGCAGAATCTGATTGGGAATTCCGAAAAACTCTATGTTCGATCAATTTATCCTGATCCGGGAATGATTAGGACCATATTAGGTTCACCGGATGTTGATTAATCTTTATTAACTTTATCATAATCAACTCATGAATCATTCTGAGTTCCCCACTGACTTATGATATAATTCTGAAAATTATTAATATCCCTATGGAAGAAGTTTATGTGAATGATCAGATCGAGGGATGCTATAACTGAACTGTAGTCGAGTGGTTAGTGAGTCAGCTTAGTGTGCAGAAGGTTCCGGGATCGAGTCCACCCAGGTGCAAGCTAATTTCCTAATCTAAAATCTCTAATTTCAGTGAAAAAATGTCATCTCACGTGCAAATACAACGATCACTCACTTGAAAGTGAATAAATAATATGTAGGGGAGACCGGGGCAAAGTGGGGTACCTGTTTTTTCGGAACTTTTTTTTTTTTTCAAATCAAAAATGGTTGCTCGAGTTCTCATTCTTTATTGAGTGAGGGAAATTGGGGGGAAGTGCGGTATTTTTAAAGTTGAATTTTCTTCAGCCAACATGCGTCAATATAGACAATAATTGGTTTTATTCGACAACGGTTGTTTACCTTTATAGTTTTCATTATAAACAATTATTTTTCGTCTGGACACGAGATAAATCAATAAATAGGGAAGACCGGGGCAAAGTGGGGTACCAACTCTTTGAGGCACTTTTTTTTTTATTCAAGAAATCAACGTATGCTCCAGTGTTCATTTTCATGACGTTTTGGGCATTAGTAATGGCGCAGAAAAGGAATGAAAGTGAAGAAAAAAAAGCAAGAAAAATTCCATTTTTTGAAATGGTGCACGGTCTTTAAATTTTTTTTTTGACTTGACCCGTGTCAGACTCGTTCTGCCTAATCCTTTAGCTTTAATTTCATTGATTTTCGTCTCTTTACGAACATTTGTTATCGAGATATCGGTTCCAACGAACGGATGGTGGGTTTCGTAAACTTGAATCAGTGCTCTGTAAGTGTGTTGTGCTGTTTCGACGAGAAATTTTTTTTTTCATTCTTAAAATTGGTCTCAAAAAGTACCGATAAATGACGTTTTTTCGTTTTTTCTAAGATCGAGCTGCATTTTGCAAATATTGCAGAAAGTACTGAGGTTTTAGCGTTTTTTCTTTGCTCAATATGTGCCTAAAAGCCCTGTTAATTTTGAAGGCAATTGGTTGAATAGTTTTTTTCCCCGAATGGTCAAAGTTGTAGCGAAAATAAAAGGAACGCTTCTTTGTTTCTTAAACATCAATTAATGATTAAGAACGGAGATTTTCATTTTTTGTGATTTCTTACTCACCCCATCCACAGCTTACTTACTCACTCACCTCACTCACACATAGAGAATCACGGAAAGATAAAGAAAAAAAACATCTTTGGTCTTTGTCATCATTAATTGATGTTCAAGAAACTAAAGAGCGTTTTTAATTTTTGCTAACAGTTCGATCTTTCGGGAAAAAAACGGTCCAATCGATCGGCTTCAAAATTTACAGGCCGTTTAGGTACAGATGAAGCTGAGAAAAAACGTTAAAACATTTGCACTTTTTGCAAACTTAGCAATGTTCAGCTCAATTTAAAAAAAAAAAAGAGATCATTTTTTGTTTCCTTTGAACAGAATAATCAACTATTGAAAAAAGAAAAGAAAATCTCTACTTCTTATAAAATTTCAATTTTTTTCATGTACCCCACTTTGCCCAAAATGCGATAAAAACGAACTATTTTGGCAAAAATGCTCCAAATACTCAGCAGAATGATCAATTACTAAAAAAAAAAAATCTCACATTCTTATAAAATTTCAATTTTTTTTCTGGGTACCCCGATTTGCCCCAAGTTGCGATAAGAATGGACTATCTCTCCCAAAAATGCTTCAAATACTCAACAGAATGATGAATTACTGAAAAAAAATAAAATCTCAACTTTTTATAAAATTTTAATTTTTTTCGGGTACCCACTTTGCCCCGGTCTCCCCTATTTGTTATTGCGTTGATTAATTAGTGATTATAGTCTTTTGGATCATGCATGGCATTTCTCATCTGGAATGCCTCATCCGGTCCTGAATTGATGATCCAAGTCAGGCCTGGACTTGACGAGTGCGTTAGAGCCCAGACATGGACCGGATAAGGCATCCAAGCGAGGGCCTGACATCCGGAGTCATGCCAGCCTGATGAGGTCCAAATCAAACTTAGAAATGAAACAAAAAATGAAACTTAGATTTGACACAACTTTGAAATTCCGAAGAGAATATAAGCTGTACATTGCATTATTTCCGATTTCTGTCTAGAATTTTAACATCCTTGGCTGTGTAGTTCGTGAGATATCGATTTCTCTTAGGGTTTGGCGTGCTCCACGGCTAACACTTGAGAGCTCCGCGTTGTGGATCACGTGATGACTGGTGCGTAAGTTGGGTGTTTTCGACTCGCGGAGAGCATAAAATAACGAATTACTCGTTATTGTCACGATTTATTCAACCCTCAGAGTGTACAGGGGGTCATTTTGACTGCAATAAAATTTTCGCCTTAGAATATAATAAAATCTATAGAAATATTTGGGTTACGCGGCTCCGACACTTATAAGTTTTTTTCATCCAAATTGGCATACTTCAGGAGTGAGGTCCAATTTCGATTGACTTTTTCATCATCGAAAACTAGTTTATTCGGACCAGTGGTGATCGTCTTCAAAAGCACATTGTTTTATCCACAAAATACCTCATAACATGAATTCTGAAAAAATGCATAGTTGTTGAGATATAGCACTCAAAAAATGGAGTAGAATTAATTTGAACCCGTGTGTGTTTCGGAGTTCTGTTCGGAGGTGTGTACTCTGTGGGTTGAAATGAATTCTTCATCATAGTATTCGTCACTAAAAGAAGAGGGTGCGTGGAATGCCACGCGTCAGAAGTTAAACTTTTGGGTCGACGATCGTGATGCTGAAATCCGTATACTATGTGTATAGTAATGGAGTGGGATGTAATTTTCAATCAATCGAAAATATTCTTGATAATCGAGAATTGCAATTCGGATACTCCATTCCAGGAATAATTAAACGGGGTAAGATATCATTTGAGAATATAAATCGAATCTGAATTCTCTCCTATTAAATGGGAGAGATTTGAAATCATACTTCTGAAAACATCCTGGAGTACCTAAAATCTTTCCCATTTGATAGAAAATTGACAGAATACTTCGGCTTGTCCTTTTTTCAATGTAATAATATCTTGCTTCGTCTTATATTTCTCAAACCAGAATATCCGAATTGAAAGACTTAATCAGTGGATTTATTTCTAATTTATTGATGGAAATTCGAGCAGACGACCTCCAAACAGCGAACGCTAGCTCAATTAGAAACACCGTTCATTTTAGAAACCAGAATTATAAACAATTATACAGCCACTCTGCTGCCGAAAATTTCTTCTATTTCTTCCCCAAAACTCAATTAAACAAACTTCCATGAAACATTCTGCGCAGAAAAATTCAAAAACCCGTAGCGTGGCTACTCTCGTCCAGGTTTCTCTGGGTGACGATAGATCAGAGGAATACTGCGGACGGGCTCATCCAAGGTTATCGCGGAATACCTAATTCCGACTTGTTCTCGCAAGAGGGACTGTGACTAGATCCACGCCCCTCTACCATAACCAGCGCACTGGGTTACCGGGAATGGATTGCCCATGCCGTCCATTGGGGTCAGTAATTCCCCGAGTAATTACTACCGAAGGCTCAGCAGGTTAGCCCGAAACCGCCCTCGAAGGTTAAGCGTGGTGAGCCCAGGGAAGTGAGTTCAAACCTCGGTTGCGCATTCCATATTTCTTTTCGAAGATTTGACTTTGATAATTATGTAAATTTTGTGGGCGCTGTTCTGCACATTTACCACGCATTTTTCTTTTTTTTTCCCCCAATTTCAACACTTCTATTTGCGTATGATCCTCATTGGTATGCTATAAATATGGAGAAATGCCTGGTGAAACGTTCCGAATTTCCTTAGAAAAAATGAGTTTCAGGTGATAACTTTTGTTATTCATATTCTGACAGGTTTAAAATAGTTTTTGAAGCAAAAAAATCAAGTTTGATTTTTTGAAGATTCTACAGTGCTGTTAAGAGTGGCCTAGGAGAGAACGTGAGTTAAAATTGAAATGCGAAATGGATTATGAGGAAATTCACAAATATTGTTGGATTATTTTTAGGGTTGTTTGCTCATTTCAAAGGAAATCCATCCTACTAATTCTGAGTAATTGATCGACAAAATTATGCATCACCACTCATGCGTTTATCTGTCACAGCTTCAAAATGCAAAACTCGTATTGAATTTTCGATATTCATATTACTTGATTCCAAGACGATTGATGTATGAAATTTTCTGAACATTCATTCAAACAGTTTTTGATAATCAGAAAAAAGAAAGCAATAGCACAGAAAATTTTGGAGGCTAGCTCTCTTATACACTTTGTTCTAATTTACCTCGTTCCACACTCCGCAGACGACTGACGTTCCTCTTTAAATAACGATTTAGGAGAATTTTTCAAGGAACCTTTTCTGTATAGAATTTTAAGCATTACAAAAAAAGTCTCATCATGAATCCTCCCAAAAGTCATCATTTTCGAGATATTTTCAATCGAAAACCGGAAAATTCCGCACCGATACGATTAACAGTGACACTGTTACGGCGTACGCAAACGTGTGCTGTACTATGCAGATACAAAACCATGTCTGTGTACACGCACACAGATGGCAGCCATCATCGTCCCGTCTGAGTGACTGTGCGCAGTACGCAGACCCACGTCCTTGTACACGCACACCGATGCCAGTCGCCAGAGGCCCATCTGTGTGACTGCACACAGTAATAGCGGTCACTCGAGATGTAAAATGAATGAACTTTTCGGGCACTATTTTTTATTGTTAAAATACACCAAAAAAAATTTTTTTTTCGATTTTATAATGAACATTCACTGAAAGTGGACTCACAAAAAACAATTGACGAAAAATTTTGAAAATTTATTAAGTTATTCAAAATCCAAATTTCAAAGTGTTCTTTTAGCTGTATCTGATAGCGGTAGCCTCTCGCTCAGCATTCCATGCATGTGAAAGACAGAGCGAAAATTTGTACTTGGCGAGAGACACAACCACATCCTCTAATTTTTTTGTCGGACTTACCGTGTAACGTGACTTTTTACCCCGGAGGATAAAAAGTCACCGCTCCGTCCCTCCCTCCGCCTCTCTCAACAAAGTTTTCAAATTAAAATCCTGTAAATGGGCGCCAGGTGGTTTTCACGGAACCACTAAACCGGAAGTTCCTCAGCGGACTCCTCCTCCACATCATTATCGTCAAATCGCGGCTCGTGGCGGCGAGGAGTTCCGCTGAGAACGGAACAAAATAGGCGGAAGGGGGGAGGTGTTACGTTTCTCCCGGCTAGCCCCCGAGAGAAAACGTACATGAGTCAGGGGGGGAATCGGGGTTGTTAACCCGATCCATTGCCCTTTCTCGTTAACCGGGAATAATCCCTGAAACTCACACAAACAAGCAGGAGCCCCACTACCCGCGCGTAATTTGGACATCGTACATCTCATATTCTGCCAATGCAATTCCGAATGGATTTTCCAATCTTACATCTACCGTCATCGATCTGTGCGAGGAATGGGAAAACCAAAATAGGCCTCAGAGGGTTAAGTTCGTCCCAAATATAATCAACTGAATAGTTTTGAAGATATAGCTTGCTTTTTCGGATGTTTCTATGCTAATATCTAAGAAACTACTGGACCGATTCCGCTCAGTTTCAATACCGAACTTCGTGCTTAGCAGATGTATAAGCTCACGAAATTTGAGGTCTCTAGCTCAATTATTTATTAAGTTATCGTGGAATCAAGATTTTTACGGAAAATTTCTCAAAAGTTTTATACTGGATAAACTAAGAATCTGAGCTTCCATCACCCCGGGGGTCAAAGATGCAGCTCTTGGACGCGCATTTCCTCGCCTGGAGTGGACGCTGTGATTTCATTTTTTACCGAGAAAAGTCGAAAAAACGATATTTCGACATTTTCATTTTTCTCAAGAACTATCCGGCCGATTTAGCTGAAATTTTTGTGAGAGCTTGGGGTATGCATGACAAACTCATGGTGAAATTTTCAGATCGCTAGCTAGCCCCATTTCAGAGTCAAGCGGAAAATGCCACACCACACACACACACACACACACGCACACACACACAGAAATTTTTTAAAAACGGCGGTTCTTGACGTTTTGGATCATATCATGATGAAATCTCAAATTCGAAAAAAAAATTACGATTCCAAAGCTTCCATGCGGAAGCAAAAAGACCTGAAAAGTTAAGAAACGGAGAAGCAGGTATACTACCTACATTTTAAGCAAGAAGAACCAGTGGATCATGATGACTTGACACCTCTCAATATCTACAAACAGAAATATTATGAAGACGTCAATCCCCATTTATGTATTCATACAAAAGAATGATGAATTAATCGCAAAATGAGGAACCAAAATTTGGAAAAGCTTCAGAAAAGGATAAGCAGCAGAGATGCAATCAAATGCGTCGTGATTACACTTACTTGCGCAACTAATCCCAAAACTACCATTATCCTATTGACTTCATTTCCATCACATGAACCATTAATTTGCAATACCGTACCAATGGGGTATTGAAATTATTCAACCGTTCTTCGTCATACTCCAAATCGAAGTTATAAATTTGCATTGTATTAAATTTATAAATTTTCCGTTTATTTTTAAGCTTGAATAAAAAACTTGATCTGTTAAACGGGTTTCAATATCTTACTTAGCAGTACCCTGGCGGAACACTCGACCAATGGAGTCGAGTGGTGCACTCACTCAACTAACACTCGACTGGGACTCGACTGACGGATAGAAATGTATAACCTGGAGAAGAATGGTCAAATATAATTCGTCGTTGAGTCTATGAATTAGCAACAATTGAATATGCTCACGTGTATGGGAATTAACAAAATTAAATCTCATTTGAGTAAAAAGAAAACACCTGGAAGCGGGATTGCACCCGGGATCTTCGCATTACTAGTTTATTATCCACCACCCACACTATCGGATGGTTTCATGCAATGTAGTCCAATTTTAATCCTCATAATCTCATTGCCACCTACTTTCCTCAGGGAAACTGAATGCAATTAAATTTATTGAGGGGTTATGCCATCGTTAGAAATAATTCAATCATTGGAAAAACAGAAGGAAACTCTGATTCTCGGATGTGACATTTCCGACTGTATTTCAACTTATATATTTTTTAAGTAAAAAGTGACCGTTAATCAATTTGACATGAGATCAATTTTCTAATTTCACATGTTTTTTTTTGAATTTTACCCGACAGTTGAAGTGTGTCGAGATCACTCGAGCTCTGACCAAAATCGACTGACTTCCGACTGATATATTTTTCACGTGAAAATTTACTGATGAATGATATGATGTGAAATCGATTGTAGAACTCGTCAAATAGAAATTCACTGATAAATGATATCATGTGGGATTCATTGTAAAACTGCAGTTTTTTTGGTTATATTTTTTTGACGGTCGAGTCTCAGTCGAGTTTGGAACAGAATCAACTGACTTTCGACTGATATATTTCGCCACGTGAAAATTCACTAATGAATAATATCATGTGTATTCAATTGTATAGCTCCGGAGTGTTTTTTTTTTATTTTTTCTGATAGTCGAGTCTCAGTCGAGTTTGGAACGAAATCGACTGACTTTCGACTGATATATTTCGTCAAGTAAAGATTCACTAATGAATGATATCATGTGTAATCAATTGTGAAACTTTGTAGTTTCTGAAGGGAAACTTCTTTTCGGAGGGTACCAACTTCTCTCACGCGTCCCAAAACGAGTGAAAGGTTTTGAGGGCCCGCATAAAAATTTATATATGTACACGCATATATGTAAAAATATAAAGAATAAATATGTCAGATATATTTCACATATATGCGCATATATGTGCTATATAAATGACATATATGTATTTTATATTTTGGAAATGTTATTTTCTGCCGCATTTATATATTTACACATATAATCGACATATACGTCATTTTATATGCTGCTTATTTTTTTTGTTAATTTGAATTATATGCCATTTATAAGTCAGTTAAAATTGAGTGAAAAAAATCGGCATGTGATCGTAAATAATAATAACAATAAGAAAAATTGAAATTGAAATTTCTAAAGAGAAGAATCTCGGGAAAAAAAATGGGACTGAGTAGGATTTTAACCCAGATTGTTCGGATTATGAATCTGGTACTCTATCAACCGAGCTACCAAGAGATTCTATATTAGTGACGCAAAATTCGATCCTCATAACTTTATCGCCGCTTATCTTTCTGAAGCTAATTATAGTAAATTACAATTTCTAGAGGAGAGAAACTCGGAAAAAAATCGGAAATGCCCGAGTTGAATTGAAACGCATGGCTTTGGAATAAAATATTGAAAATCTAAAATAATATTTAAAAATTCAGTGAACGTATTTAATCGATTATATAGTTGAAAATACAATATTGAACATCCTTTTGACATATATGTCGCATATATTTTGAATATATGTGGCATATATGCAGCTGAACTTATCAGATACTTTTCATTTTTCGCTAGAGCATTGGAAATATATAGTGAATATAAGTATAAAATATTTAATATATATCAGGCATATATTGTGAAATATATTCCTGCATATAAAAATATATATATGCAGGAATATATGTCAATCATTAAATTTTTTGCCGCACATATATTTCGTATGATTTTTATATATTGGGCATTCCACGCCAAATCAGACGGTTTTGGAACTTATATTTTTTGATTCATCTGAAAAAATTCTATCTTTCTGTACATGTCAAAAAGTACTTTAGTGAATTTTTTCAAATTTTTCCAGCTAGCCGTTCTCGAAATATTGATTTTTATTGATTTTGACTAAAAACATTCATATAACCGTCAAAAATTGACGGATTTCAACTTTTTTTTTTTTCAAATGTCGGTTTTTTTTGGTTCTTTTGATCAAAAATATGTTGAGAATTATTTGACGTATTTTTCAATACAATAATCCACTTTTTGTCTCAAAATATTAAAAAAAAAAATGTTTGTGTCAATCGATTTTGTTGAAAATTTTTTATGTTAAAGTTCTTCTAATTCTACAACTTTTGTGCGAATGGCATCGTGGGATTATGATTCTTTCTATTTTTTTCGAATTTCAAAGAATAAAAAACTGAAAAAACAACCAGAATAAGTCCAAAATAGCGTATATTTCATCAGTATTCATCATTCTAAATTTTTTCCTGAGTGAAGAACCATGACGTGATCATTTTTTCGCTACGGAATAATTTTGACAGAATATCTTTCATTGGACATTATGGAGTACCTATAGGGTAGACTGGGGCAGAGTGGAGTCCCTCGGGGAGAGAGTGGGTTTTCAGCACCTACAATTCAGTAATATCTTCATAAAACTACGCCAATTAGGTTGGGCCTAATGATTCAAAGTGAATACCCAATGAAAATCTCGATTTCATTAACAGCTACAAAAAATTTGTACTGTGATAATTACCAATTCTGTTGAGTATTTGAGATTAGGCCAATTATTGGCCATGGTTCTTATATTGATAACTATACGCCAGGAGGAGGAGAAGAGAAAGCAGCGAATAGTGACTCACTTTTGGTGCCGAGCTTTCAGATGATGACTGCAACATTGGAGCATAAATGGCCCAATGACAACGCGGGCCCAATAGCAGCTCAATAGCTGCCTCAATATTGGTTCAACAGCAACATTATATTGGATGGCAATATTGTTTACTGATATTGGGCTAATCATTCGCCACTTTGTCTATACTGGTTAGCCCTACACGGTTCCTCATTTGGAATGTACGAGAATATCAACACAGACGACGTTTTACGCTCGAACGATTTGACACTCGATTTAAAAATTGAATGATAATTCAATGCCAATATTCAGTACTGATAGGTTATGTAGGAGTATAGAAGATCTGGAGAAAGAAACTGAATCTTACTGGAAAGTACTTCTCTCTACCCTGAATGCAACTTTCCTCGTGGAAATGTCCTAAAAACTTAGTGGAACGGTTGATTATTGACACAAAAATAAAGTGAACTTTTCATTCAATTTTAATTCATGTTGTATCGGCCACTTTACACCAAACTGCGATGCAAAAAGCCTATCTCCATGAAAACATCTTAAATACTTAACAGAATTGGTAATTATTGCAGTACAAATTTTTTTTAGCTGTTAATGAAATCGAGATTTTCATTGGGTATTCACTTTGAATCATTAGGCTCAACCTGATTGGCATGGTTTTATGAAGATATAACTGAATTGTAGGTGCTGGAAACCCTCTCTTTCTCCGACGGACTCCACTCTGCCCCAGTCTACCCTATAGGTACTCCATAATGTGCAATGAAAGATATTCTGTCGAAATTATTCCGTACCGAAAAAATAATCACGTCATGGTTCTTCACTCAGGAAAAAATTGAGAATGAAGAATACCGATGAATTATACGCTATTTTTGACTTATTCTGATTGTTTTTTCAGTTTTTTATTCTTTGAAATTCGAAAAAAAATAGAAAGAATCATAATCCCACGATGCCACTCGCACAAAAGTTGTAGAATTAGAAGAACTTTAACATAAAAAATTTTCAACAGAATCGATTGACACAAACATTTTTTTTTTAAATATTTTGAGACAAAAAGTGGATTATTGTATTGAAAAATACATCAAATAATTCTCAACATATTTCTGATCAAAAGAACCAAAAAAAACCGACATTTGAAAAAAAAAAAAAAGTTGAAATCCGTCAATTTTTGACGGTTATATGAATATTTTTAGTCAAAATCAATAAAAATCAATATTTTGAGAACGGCTAGCTGAAAAAATTTGAAAAAATTCACTAAAGTACTTTTTGACATGTCCAAAAAGATAGAATTTTTTCAGATGAATCAAAAAATATAAGTTCCAAAACCGTCTGAATCGGCGTGGAATGCCCCATATGTAACATATATGTTCGCATATATATTTTTTCTGTGCGGGGGGAACGTGGTAGTGGAGTAGTGGGGAAAAAGTAGGAGCAATGAAGAGGAAAGTGCGTTGGTAGCGATGCCACTCTAGCATATGCTTCAGCGGTGGAGAGGAATGATAGCAGTGGGGGGATAAGTTCTCCGCTCCGAGTGCTACATACTGTCACGTATTTTTCAATCCATGGAAATTTAAGAAAAATCCGTGAAACTCTATAATCGATGAAAATCCAAAACTCTCAAACAACGTTAATGTTGGGCGCCAGGACGACCTTTCGTCCGCAAAGAAAAATTCCAAAACAATGAAATTGAATAAACCAAAATAATCCCCAGATGAATGTCCAACTAGTCAGTAACAAAAGGATCAAATCGAATTGACCGCGGAAGTGGCTGGGTTTTCAACTTCACCTGTAATTTTCGGAACTAGAAATCCAGAATTGGAAATGAACAAAAATCAATGTATGGTCAATATTTATAATTTGAGCGATATTGAATTTTCTGAATCTTTGCTCATAAAAAAAATGAAATAAATTACAATAATAATTAAATAATAAAAAAAATTACTTTGTTACTGAATTGAAGTTTCTTGAAAAAACAAAATTAGAAAAAATTAATTTAGAGGTTGATTGGGATATTGGACAATTGAATAAGTATTCGAAGTCAATCTTCACATTTATTTTTCTAAAATCACAACGTTTTGCTCCTGCTTAGGAGCTTCTCCAGGCTCTTTGGATTAATGTAAGTTGTCATAATAATATTAAACTTGAAGAATGGTATCCTACTCTAACACTTCCCATCACTATTTTCACGATCTAACATTCAATGAATAATTGATAGGCTGGTTCATTTCAATGTTTACAATGTTAATTTACGATTCATGGGATATTGGAAGGTTATAAAGAACAATACTAGATGATTGTCAAGTCGCGACGTTTCGCTTAATATTTAAGCTTCCTCAGGTTCTGGAAGACACAAAATTACACAAAATTACAAGAAATTCGTTACTATACAAGATAACACAAACCATTAACGACAAACTCTCTTATCTCTCATGTATAACCTCAACTATTTTAACTTTTTCAGCAATTACTTTCAAATTAAATTTATTCCCTGTAGAGAATATGAGTAAATTACCTTGACATTCCCAGCATTTTAGTCGAACTAATCCTAAACAGTTTCATATTGAGTACCATACACAACAAGGTACACTTTGTTATCACGATTTCCCGCGATCTCTGATGTTCAGATGTTATGTCACAGAGTGGGGCATCATGACATAGAGTGAGGCGATATGAGTGGCAGGTCGCACTAATTTCGCCCGCAACAGTGGCTCCATCATTGCGCACACTGGTAAGTTAGCGATCGATGAGTTGTTGCTGTCCACCATGTTGAACGACGCTTTCAAAATCTTATTATCATTAATTTCATCTTTTCAATGAAGAACCAACTAATTTTTTGTGTTTTAAAAAAATGTTGCTATACATTTTGCTCAAACCCAAAGTGTCTTCTCTCTTATTCACCGAGTCATTGACAGAAATGTGAATCATTTCCGAGATATTTCTTTTTCTCCAATTACACTCCGTGTCTACGATGGTCTCATTGAATCGGAAAGAGTGACCAGTATCAAAATGATGTGTTGCTAGTGCTGTTTTTTCTTTCTTTAAGATGTTCAGCGGAGCACAATCATTCTGATGCTGTTTGATTCTGGCTCCGAGTCGTTGTCGTCTTTGACCTATGTAGCATTTTGTGCATTCGCATTGGATCTTGTAAACTACCTCTGATTTATCCAATAGCGGGATTTTGTCCTTGAGATTTGAATATAAGTTCCCTACAGTGCGTAAGCTGTAAAACACTAACTTAGAGTCAGTGTCTCTGAAACAGTTGTTCAATTGTTGAGACAGGCCTTTCACTAGAGAGAACTTATAAAACTTTTTCAACACCGCTTTTTCCTTTTTCCTCTGACCAATTGCTGCTGTTCGAGCTTTGAACAATTGAGTGCATTTTCTTATGAATTTCTCAGGGTAGTTGTTATTTTTCAGTAATATTTCAACTTTTTTCAAGTTGACCTCATGAAACTCTTCACGGCTTAAGCCAATCGCTCTGTGTAATAAACCCATTACGATTCCCATTTTTTGAGACATTAGGTGATTTGACTCAAAGTTGATGACTCTCCCTGAGGTGGTAGGTTTTTGATACCAGTTTAGTTTTAAACTTCCCTCTTCCGTTCGGTGGATCTTCACATCCAGGAAGGTAATCGAGTTATCCCTTTCTCGTTCTACAGTACACTGGATCTTTGTGTGAACGGAATTAAACCGCTTGAGGACAACATCAATTTTGTCACTAGGGACTGAGAGCACAGTATCATCAACATATAGCTTAATCCATGGGATTTCAAATGGGAGCTTGTCAAAAACTTTAGTGATGACATAGTCCATGCCCAGGCTTGCTAGAACTGGGCTAGCTGGGTTGCCCATGCTGCTTCCATCCAGCTGTGTGTATCTTTCACCTTCGAAGGTGAAATAACTAGCCTCAAAGCAAAACCTAATCATTTCCAAAACCGTTTCCTTTGGGGCATTAATCAAGCCAATCCAGTCATCCCATTTTTCTTCGACAATATCTAAAACCAGGTTCCTTGGGATGTTCGTGAAAAGCGAAACAACATCCAACGAAATCATCACGTAATGATCAGGTAATTTCAACTGTTTTGTGAACTCTACAAACTCTCTTGAGTTCTTGATGATGAATTTGGAGGTCAAGTTTACTCTGGACAAAAGCTCATGTAGGAATCTGGAAATTTTATAACTCGGTGCTTTGATGCAACTGATAACTGGTCTAAGGTGGCAGCCAGCTTTATGTACTTTTCTGAGGCCATATAGCCTCACTTGTTTACTTATTGAATGAATAAGTAAACAAATCGATTAACTCAAAGGAAACATACAACGATGAAAATACGAGACTACTGAGACTCGGGAAGTGTTAGAATAGGATGCCATTCTTCAAGTTTAATATTATTATGACAATTTACATCAATCTAAAGAGTCTGAAAAAGCTCCTAATCAGGAGCGAAACGTCACGATTTCAGAAAATTAAATGTGAAGATTGACTTGGAATATCCATTTAATTATCCGATATCCCGATTAACCTCTAAATTAATTATATCATCATGGACGACAACAATAACAGCAATTAAAAAAAATATTGCCGTCATCATTTAAAGATTTCATACATAAAACAATTCATCATGATTCGATACAATCACAATAATTCATGAAACAAATTAAGGAATCGGCATTAATTCTAAAGTCCCGACATTTCATTCAAAACATATTTCACGAATACGACATAACGAAATTCTAATAATACAATCAAAAATGTCGTGAAAAAAAATAAGTCAAAGAGAAAAAATAATAAAAGTCAATATTTGAATTAATTCTGATTTGCCGCGTGGAAGCACTTTTATGCTTCACGTTTCCATGAATGATCGGCGACCGAATGAATGCACCTTTATCCTTTTCATTCATTCATACTCGTCCCTTTTACGAGTTTAAGGGGTTATCTTTTTCTTACAGCAAAATTATAAAAATATAAGATTAGAAAAAATTATACAAAATCTCTTTTTCCATACCAAACATTCTACGCATTTTCCATACCTTCTTCTTTCTCTCACACACATACTTTTCATACCTCCCCTTTTACTCTCTCACCGCCTCCTCACACTCTTCTCACAATGCCATGCATGTACCCTTACTATCACTATCACTACCCGCGTGACACCCTTCCAGCTTTCACTTCTTCTTCCCTTCTATTTCCCTCCAACTCTCTCATCCACCTTTCTCCCTCCCTATTTTCGTTCAACAGTCTTTTTATCGTTTCTACGACACCCCTATTTCCAGTGATATCACCTGTGCATCCCAACAGCGCATGTTCCCATGATTCTTCCCCCCACCCACACGCTCTGCATGTACAATCTTCTTCCTTCATCCAATAACGACACTCTCTCATACCTTCCCCTGTCCTGAACTTCGCCTCTCTCATCCATTTATCCTCTTTTTTCATAGCTTCCGAGTATAACGGCACCCCTCCTTGCTTCCCTATTACCTTGTACCATCTGTTATACTTGGACTCCTCAATCTTTTCCCAGTCTTGTTCTCTACTCTGCTCCAGTTCCACTTTTTCTATTTCTTTCCACATGTCTTTCGCCCCCTTTCTCCTCCATCCTCTTCTTACTTTCGCCTTCTCTTTTTCCCACTTCAACCCCTTACAGTTATCTCTCCTTTCTTTGCCTCGCATCTCCTTCATACAAATTCTCGTCCAGCCACTTCCTTTACCACTCATTATCTTTTCCTCGAACATCCATGTTCTCTTTCTTTGCACCACTACTCTCTTTTTCCTGAATACCTCATTTCTCACTATGTATCCTGGGCAGTTCCAGCTCAACCCGAGTGCTTATTTGATGAATCGGTCGTGCATGCTCTCGACCTTTTTCCAATCTTTTCACCTCCACACCTCTACCCCGTAGCTCAGCAATGACCACACTAATGCATCAAACATCCAAATTCTCATTTTCCAATCATTCTTGAATAACCTTTTCCCCACACCCCACACTGTCCCCATTACTCTTCCGGCGTATTCCATTCTTTTCTTAACTTGCAGGTCTTGTTTTCCCCTTGAGTTGAACCAGTACCCCAGGTAGCAGAATTCCTCTCTTTCTTCCACTTCCTCTCCACACAATTTCCACTGTCTTTTCCTCTCTAAACTCCGATCTTTTCTCTTGTTGGGCACCATGATCTTTGTCTTCTTCACATTAATCGTAAGGTCTTTCCCTCTAACGTACCCTCCAAACCTTCCATCATTAAACTCATACCAGCTTCACTATCCGCCAACACTGCCATATCGTCTGTGTACAGCAGTGTATATAGCTTTTTGTAGCCTACCTGCCGCCTTTTCCTCGCTTTTCCATCACTGCCCCCACGTCTGCCGGCAAGATACTGAACAGCAGCGGACTCAACGGGCAACCCTGTCTCACCCCTCTGCCTGCCCAGAATTCCGTACCTAGTTCCTCCCTTATTCTCACCCTACATCTCGTCTCCTCATACAGCTTCTTGATTCTTTCTATCAGTTCTTGGCCTATCCCTCTCTTTTCCATGGTTTCCCATAGCAGTCTCCTATTCACCGTATCAAAAGCCGCCTTGAAGTCGATGAATAACGCCACCAGCTTCCCCTTTTTCTTACCCAAGTTTCTGTTTGCTAGATACTTGAGAATATAGACGTTATCCATAGTACCCATTCCTTTCCTGAAACTAGTCTGATTGTGTCGGATTATCTTCTTCTCCTCCACTTCTTTCTCCACTTTCCTCCTCAATATTTTCGCGTACACTTTGTAGCTGGTTGACATTACCGAGATCCCCCTACAGTCTTCCACTTTAGGGTGAAGCCACAATGGACGCAAACATAATGCAACATAAATTGCGTGCACAGCGCACTTTACGCACCATAATAAACGTACGCAATTGGTGTCCTTTTTTCAGGTTATTGGACTATTTTGAACTGTCAATGATAAATTCCAAATCATTCAGAAGATTTTTTCTTCTAGAAACGAAAAATGTATGAACCTAGAGAAACCAAATTTGACGACATATATCCATAAGATAATATGAACAATTCATTTGGGTCCATTTCTGTTCACGTCAGCGGGGATAATGTGACAGATATCACTTTTGATGATGTGCAGATCTTCGAATCTCAATCAGTTTTTTGTGCTAGCTTTGGAACTCCTGTTTATGATTTGGAATTCATCATGGGCAGTTCAAAATAGCCAAATAACCTCATAAAAGGACGCACCAACTGCATACATTCATTAAGGTGCGCTGCGCACGCGATTTATGTTGCATTACAGTTGCGTCCATTGTGGCTTCACCCTTACTACCCCTTCCCTTCTTCAGCACCGGCACTATCAGCCCTGTTTTCCACTCCGTTGGAGTCCCCTCTCCCCTCCACGCCCGACAACATTCCTCTCTAAGCACCTCCTTCGTTCTCCTTCCCCCATACTTCCATACCTCGTTCTCTAGTCCGTCCATACCACACGCTTTGTTTCTTTTTAGTGTACTGATCACCTCTTCTACTTCTGTCAGAGTACCTCCTCCATCTTCCTTCCATTCATACTCCCTCTCCTCCTTCTCTCCCATACCACTCTTCCTTCCACTCCACCTAGTACTTCTTTGAAGTATGTCGTCCATTCTTCCATTTTCAAGTCCTCATTTATTCCTTTCCAAGTCTTTCTCTCTTTATTAATTACCTCCCATATCTTTCCATCCCTTATTTTTTCCTCGATATCTCTCTTGTATCTCACTTTCCACTCCTCCTTTTTTCTTTTTAACATACTCTCGTAATCTTTTCTAGCCCTTATGTACCTCTCTTTCTCCGTGTTCCCTTTTCTCCACCTCTTCACCAGGTTTTTCACCACTGACTTTCTTGCTTCACACTCCCCGTCCCACCACCCTTTACCCCTGCACTTACCGCCTCCTCTGTTCACTCCTATGCTAGTTTTCACCTTCTCCACCGCTTTCTTAAATTTCTCATCTGTGATGCTCTATCTTCCTCTGGCTCTTCCTTGTCTCCATTCAAATTTATTTTTTCCATAAATTCCTCCAGTCTTTCTTCCTTCCGTGTACCCATCTTGTAGCTTCTTCCACCTACTTTCCTTTCCCGCCTTCCTCTGCTTTCCTCTCCTTTCTCCTCTCCTGGTGCCCATAACGTCGATATAATTGGGAAGTGGTCTGAACCTATCTCGTCCCCTACTGTCATATCCTTGATGTACCTTTTCACTTTACTATCCACAATCAAATAGTCTATAACCGATTCTCCGTTATCCACCCTTGTACATTCCCCTCCCAGTCACTTTCGATACTTCCATTGCAGATGAACCACCCAGTTTCTGCTAGTAGGTTCAACAGTTTCCTATCTTCCGAGTCTGCTCCACGGCTATGTTTTGAATTCTTATGACATCTGCTCAGTTCCTCTATCCACACTTCTCCACCCTCTTCACCTGTCCAAGCATTGAAATCCCCCCTATAAGCACTTGACGTTTCCCCTTGTCTTCCATCCATCTCCTCAACCCTTTCCTCACTGTGTCCACTCCTCTTATTGTGTAAACCCCTATCACCACACGCTCCGTCTTTCCTATTTTAATGCCCCGTGGTACCACTCCTTCAACTCCTTCACTGTATATCTCTTTCTCCTCCTTCTCTGTACTTTCGTACCATTCACTTATCAAATCTTTCCTCACTCCCGTTACTATTCCTCCAATAGGTCTCCCCTTATTATATTCTTTCCTTGCTTCCTGTATCTCCAAGAGAATTCTCTTGTCACCAATTCTTTCATTTTCCCCCATCCTTCTTTACCCAGCCAACATTCCCTTAAAAATACCGCATCGCATTTTCGAATTTCTCTCCAAAAGTCGTTGCCTTTATTACTCAACCCCTCCACGTTCCAAAATACAATGTTTATATTCACATACTTTAACTCTCTTCCGGGCTCTGCTGATTCCCTCTTCCTCCTTCTCCTGAAAACCCCGCTACCTGCTCCCCATCGACCCTTTCTCCTGTTCTACTGTCCTTTGTCACTACTTCTTCTTTCACTGCATCCCACACCCATTGTTCACTCCCCACACTCATCCTGTCTCATCCCACCCGAACCACCATTCCTATCCCTCTCTTTTGCCAGGCCCTTCTCGCTATTGTCCGTTTCATCTTTCTCTCATTACTTATGAGGTCATCGTCAATTCTCTCTTTCTTTCCTTTTAGGAGTTTCTTCTTCGACATGACCTCTCTCTTATCTCTTTCTCCTTCCAGCCTCACTAGTACTGTCACCATCCCTCCCTCACCACCTCTTCCACCTTGTGATTTTCTCACGGCAAGAAGCTTCGCCTTTATTCCTATTTCTGTTAGCAGACTAACCACCGCATTCTTCCGTATTCGAGTTTACCGTTAGACCTTTTATTGTTATGTTATTTCTCCTTTTCCATCTCTCTCTCTCTCTCTCTCTCTCTCTCTCTCTCTCTCTCTCTCTCTCTCTCTCTCTCTCTCTCTCTCTCTCTCTCTCTCTCTCTCTCTCTCTCTCTCTCTCTCTCTCTCTCTCTCTCTCTCTCTCTCTCTCTCTCTCTCTCTCTCTCTCTCTCTCTCTCTCTCTCTCTCTCTCTCTCTCTCTCTCTCTCTCTCTCTCTCTCTCTCTCTCTCTCTCTCTCTCTCTCTCTCTCTCTCTCTCTCGCTCTCTCTCTTTATCTTCTAATCTTTTTATCTTTTCAATTAAATCATGGATTTCTGCTGCTCTTATTTCTTCTTCTTCACTCTCCCTTTCCTCTACCTCTAGTAGCTTATCCATCACCATTTTCCTCTTTTCCCCCCACACCTTCTCCCAATGCTCCCATCTCTCTCTCAATCTCTTCATTCCTTCTCTCGTGTCCCTTTCACTCGCAACCAACCTATCCAGCCTCTTGCGGGTATTCTCCCTCATGCCTTTAATTAGCTCCTCCAATGCTTTTAGATTGAGGTGACCTGCCTAATCTCCTTCCGGTGGTGTTCTTTGAGTTACCCTGCTTTTCTTAAACACTGAATCATCTGTCAATGTCGACACTGCATCTGGTGATTCCTCCACTCTTTTCCTCTTCTTGTATCCGTCCATGTCGTATGACTCATCACCCATACTCAGCGATTTCTCCCTCTGCACATTCCCCCTGCCCACTCCCGTCATCCAGTTCCCAAACAGCTACTGTGATAGAGAGTTTCGAGAGCTCCAAGAAAGGATTGACGCAAAACCGCTCTATCTCGATCAAGTTCCGGTGTATTTACAAAAAACTGATTTGAAAAAATCTAGTTGTCTGAACACTTCATAATCGTGGAAAAAATAATGATTTGTTAGTGAACAGGTACCAAAACCTAAAGAATCGATATCTCACGAACCATGCAACCAAGTATGCGGAAAATTCAGCCAAAAATCAGAAATAGTGCAATGTATAACACATATTTTTCAGATTTTTGAAGTTCTGTCAAGTCTCAGTTTTAGTCATTTGTTCATTTTATTTGTTAATTGAACAACCAGGACTCCGCTCCCTGTGCGTTACTTCAATGTTTGAGTACTCTGCTCAAATTTGATATTCTGCCAATGGAATTGGCAGGAAGTTTCCGAATGGAATTCTCAATATGATAATCCTCCTCGCTCCGCTCGGGAGGCAAGTTTTTGTCGAGGTTAACTTCTTCCCTCCCTAGGTGTGTGATATACTATTTGAATATTGCTGGTTATATTCCAATTCTCCTTCAGAATTGAAATAGAGGCCTAAATATAATCCGTCCCCCTTAAATAATCGCATTTCATGAGAAAAATCAATATTACACGAAAACTAAGAACATACGATAAAACTGGGAAGTTTGAAAATTGAATTTCAGGTTTTAATTAGATTCTCTCGTTTTCATAGCGGAATGGAAATAAGCTCATGTATGGAGAAAAATGATCTACTTTTGAATTATCAAATAAAAAATACTAGCGTTCTTAGGAAAAAAATGGAGAAAAATTGAAATTTCTGAAAAAAACAACTTCTTTGAGCACTCGTATGGAAGAATTCGATGGAAAAATCTGAAATTATGAGCATTTGTTAAGCTCGTCTAAACAAATTTTTTAAGCTAGACTTGAATGTGATCGGTCCAGTACACTGAGAGAAAAGTCACCGGGATACCGAAAGAAGAAATTCTTGAATCAAGAAAATCATATCCGCTACCTGAATATCTTGGGAGAAGAACACAATTGATTAGCCCAGACCATTTTAGTATTGAAGCAAGGAATTGTGTGTAGCCTCATGAGTTCTTGGTTCAAGAAAAATCAAATGTCAGTGAATATTCTGGAAGGTTTCATGAAATGAGTAACTGCTTGTTCCAAGAATTTCGAATTTCGAGTGAGATATTCTGATGGATTGGACTGAAGTATTCTCAGAGATGGACAAAAACATAAAGAGTTTGTCTGAAGAATTTTATTAACTATGGGACGATGAAGTTGACTGATTAGGGTAAGTGTTGAATTCACACGTATTCGGAATCAACTTCGAGAAACAATCAACTAACTGAGCTGAGTTGAAAATATTATGGTAATGAGAAAGTCGTTAATTGCGATGATAACTGCTGTATTTAATAGATATTTATGAATTATTAACTCAAGAGAATAGGACCAATTTGTCTGAGTAGAGAAGTTCTTGGGAGAAGAATTTGATTTTCTGCATTCCCGAGCCCCAGATCTCCTTACTGGCTCGAAGAATGTTGAACAGAACGCTTGTACATCTTAATGGACATTATTTCTTTTTTAATGGAGAGATGAATTATTTGACCGAAAATTTTCTGGAATGGATGTAGAACGTACGATTCTGTTGATGACGAAGTATGTATTATTTTCAAGAATATGAGGACTGATCATTAAAAAATCCAAACTGATGGGGGGCAAAAATCTTCTCCTTACAAGAAATTTGATATGGTATGCAAAAAATTATTTTCGTGGAAAAATATATTCCAGTCTATCATAGAATGCTGGAAACGTTATGAGGAAAAAATGATTGATTAACGACTATTAATATAAATCCACGATTATATTGGATCGAATTGGGAGTATTTTCATTCAATGGAATTGCGTCATATAGAAGTTTGTCACAAGAATATGTTTTCCCTAACGAAACTCTATGACATTTCGCCCAATCATTATATTTTTAAGGAGGCCAGGTTTTATATTCAAAGAGCCTACTATTTGCTACGGAATGAACAATTGTAGTTGAATATAGACAGCATGCAATTGTACAGAAAGCTGGATTGTTTTTTCCCATGATAATATGAAATTCACACAATATTGACATCATTACTCTCCATCATTGATTATCTCTGTAGAAGAGATCGAAGAACGTTGGAGAAGTTAGTGTTCCCTATAGGAAAATTGTAGTGTAAAAGGAAGAAGGACTTCAGAAAAATGTGAGTAATAATTGAATGAATTGAGGAGCCACAATATTCATGACTAGTCATGAAATTCTTGCCTCAAGAAGATGAAAACTCATGAGTAATTTTTGATTTTTGGCCACCAATATGATTTTTCTTCAGGGCATACCATCCATTCTTCTGTCAAAATTGTGGATAATTCTTCTGAAATTTAACCAACTGGAGTATTTGTTCTCTGTGCTTTCGAATCATTCTACGTATACGTAATACTGAAATTATGAGTGCTAGTATGCAATGGATCGAGATATTGGTTGGAGTAAAACTCTGATAGATTGTGAGGGATCCCAGAATCAATAGAGGAATCACTGGATTCATTACCAGCAGTTGAATTCCAGCCTCAAGAGGATGAACGCTCATGAGAAATTCTTGGCTTCCGTCAACCGCCATCGCTGTATTCAAGGATATACACTGTATTATCAATGACAATTATGGATTGTGAAAAGACTGTAACAAAAAAAAACACCGACAGTCATTTCACATCTAATAAGATGATATGTGGCACATTTGATGATCATTACAGAAGTTCTGACCGGAAAAGACTTGACGTCACATGAC
The DNA here is from genome assembly GCA_963942555.1 of Aleiodes leptofemur. Lineage (NCBI taxonomy): Eukaryota > Metazoa > Arthropoda > Insecta > Hymenoptera > Braconidae > Aleiodes > Aleiodes leptofemur. The sequence continues at coordinate 8,220,902 of OZ012619.1, forward strand.
TGTCATATGACAGCCATAAATCTACCATATGACAATTTTCTAAAATGTCCGTCATTTCATATTCCTAGATCCGACGCAGTATCTCACTACCTTCAAGAAGAGGAATTATTCGGAAGCGACTTGCTAATCAATTAGCAGATAAAGCCGTTAAAATATCTATTACCAAAGCAAGTTTCAACTTATTTTCCCCCCACTTTGCTTCCGAGTGAAAGCATTGTGAACTGGATTCCAGGATTTCATCGAAATATGACTCAGAATGTTCAAAAGCGCCGAGGGAAGCCATTTTTGAAAAATTTATTTAAAATTCATGTGTAATTGAGAGGTTTGAAAACAACTGATGGCCAGAGGGAAAAAACGGTGTGGAAAAGGTGTTTGTAGTTCCTTTTAGTGAAAGGCCTGTCCTAACAATTGAACAATTGATTCAGAGACACTCACTCTAAGCCAGAGATGGGCAAGTTTCAGGTAGCTCAGGTCACCAGGCTTTAATCCCATTAAGGGGGGGGGGGTAAGAGTTTACGCGTGAAGAAAAAAATACTTTTTCGAACATTATTGAGCATGGATTCAACAACATTGAGTAATTTTTTAAAATATCCACAACCAAGCCGGCTCTTCGGAGAACGTTTCTTTGAAATAGACGATTGGCGGTGATCACTGTATCTCAGCTGGGAATTATCAGAAATAAAAAACCATTGAAATTCAGTCATAGTATCATTAAATCCTCCCCCCAACGTGCTCTGATTATTTTTTTTTACATTAAGGGGGTTTTCCACCTACGAAATGGTGCAATTTTTTTCTTAAAAATTACAGTTTTTACTTTGAATGACCATCAAAAATTGAAAATTGAAAAAAAAATAATCAGATATCGTTCGGGGGAGGATTTGATGATACTTCGACTAACTTTCAATGGTTTTTCATTTCTGATCATTTCCAGCTGAGATACAGTAATGACCGCAAATAGTCTATTTCAAAAGACGTTCTTAGAAAAGTTCTGTCACCGGCTTGTTTGTGGATATTTTCGTATAAAAAAATCACTTCATGTTGTTGAATCCATACTCAATAATGTTCAAAAGGTTTCAATGAATTTGCTCAATCCATACGTCTAAAAAAAATAGTAAAAAAAGCATTTCGTTCCACGCGTAAACCCTTACCCCCCCCCCCCTCGATAATCCTTCTACCTGAGGCTGTAAACTGCCAATTATACAATTTCGCATATTCCTGAGTACCGATTGTTGATGACGCATCGTGTGGGCCTACATGCGTTTTTTCATATCTTTCTTCACAATCTTTCTTTCATATCTTTCTTCACAATCTTTCTTTCATATCTTTCTTCATAATCTTTCTTTCATATCTTTCTTCGAATAAAATTATTGGGCAGCATTAAATCCATCTCTATTATTTCTCCTCTTCGGAAGCACTAGAATTGCTCCAAAAAATATATATCTCGGTTGAACAGGGAATGTATGGAAAACCTATGGAATTCAGTTCCAACTGCCATTTTATAATTCTTCCTCGCTAATTAAGCCGGAAAAAAAAATCTTCTCAAGTAAATTCCCAACGATTTGCCACTTTAGTTTGGATCAAATGCGAAATTTTTCTGCGCGATTTGATATTGAAAAGAAAAAATTGAAAGAACATTTGGTAGGGTAAAAACGACTGTTTGTACCAATTTTCGGAAGGACAAGGACCGACCCAGGTGATAGGATTAACGCTGCGCATTGTCTGCACTAATAGAGGTCAAGATCGCCAGGATCCAAAAGATCTCGATTTGCCCATCTCTGCTCTAAGCTGGTGTTTTACAGCTTACGCACTGTAGGGAACTTATATTCAAATCTGAAGGACAAAATCCCGATATTGGACAGATCAGAAGTAATTTAGAAGATCCCGTGTGAGTGCACAAAATGCTACATAGGACAGACACGGCAACGACTTGAAGCTAGAGTCAGACAGTATCAGAATGATTGTGCTCCGTTAAAGATCTTGAAAAAAAGAAAAAACGGCACTAGCAATTTATCATTTCGATACTGGTCATTCTTTCAGGTTTAATGAAAGCAGCATCGCAGACACTGAGTGTAATTGGAGAAAGAGAAACATCTCGGAAATTATTCACATTTCTGTCAATGATTCTGTAGATGAGAGGGAAGGCACTTCTTAGGGTTTGAGCAAAATGTACAGCAACATTTTGTTAGAACACAAAAGGTTAGCTGGATCTTCGATGAAGTAGTGAAAGTAAGATCCTGGAATCGTCAGTGAACATGGTGGACAGCAACTCATCGATCTCTGACTTACCAGTGTTGCGCAATGATGGAGCTACTGTTGTGGGTGGAAATTGTGCGACTTGCCACTCACACCCCCCGATTCTATGAAATAACATCAGAGCGTACGGGATCACGAGAATTGCAATAACAAAGCATAATTGATTGTGTTGTCCAGTCTCAAATGACTGGTAGAATTAAAATATTATTTCGTCTGCTTCAGAAAGACTCCATAAAATTCCTCTAGACACATTTTTTCACGAATTGTGATTTGAGGAGTATATAATTTTCAAATTGATGACCTTCCTTTTTCTTGACTGTTCCCAAGACCCTTGTTTTCAACACGTGGGAGGTAATGAAATGCTCACACAAAGAATCATTTGTAAATTCTTATATCTGTTTATTTTCAAATACTCGAATGAGAGTCGAATTCGTCACGGCTCAACCTTTCGACCACCCAACAGTTTTCACATCCTCTTAAGTTTTAACCCACCAATAATAACAGAGAAAATAATTTCCACCAATCAGCGAATCCTCATGGCCCTTCCTGGTTATTCCGGCTGAACCTTCAGTAGGAATCACTTGGGAAATTACTGACCCCAGTGGACGGCATGGGCAATCCATTCCCAGTAACCCAGTGTGCTGGTTATGGTAGAGCGGCGTGGATCGTGTCACAGTCCCTCTAACGAAAACGAGTCGGCATTAGGTATTCCGCGATAGCCTCTGGATGAGCCCGTTCGCAGTATTTCTCTGATCTATCACCACCCAGAGAATACCAGAAGTCTCCATCCACACGAGAAATGCCACGTTGCCACGCTCCGGGCAACCAACGATAACTCTCACCGAAGCGAGCGGTAGAGGTTCCAGGGACTACTCCTGATCCTCTTAAGTCGGCCCAAGGCAGACTAACTGATTCCTGTGTCACCGGGTCTATTTATATCAGCTGAGGCTCCTTCTCCTCATCTAGAAGTCTTTCTGGCACGCCTGCGTGGTTCCTCCTCTCACATCACCACCAGGCCTGGAGATAATTCTGCATCTTTAGTGGAGGGCCAGCATTTCAGCTGGGCTTCTGCCTTATTCTCAGCCGCGTATAAATCCCAGTACCGTGACAGTGTATTTACGGTAACTTTCAGGTGTTATCTTACGCAGATGGCACTACGGTATGAATTGCCTAGCTGTCCATGTGTGCGTCTCCTCGAGCTCTACACTTGATTAACTTCACTTGGAGGTGGCATAAGCCGTTGCGATACCCGTAACGAGAAACATCGTTGCAGATTCTATCATAATATGACTGCCAATGACCTGAACCGTCAGAAACCGCTGTTTTTATTTATTAAAAAATATTCGTACGTATGTGTGTGTGTGTGATGACGCATTTCCGGCTTTACTCTGGAACAGGGCTAGCTAGTGATCTGAAAATTCGACAGTATGCCTGGTGTGCGTGCCCCAAGTGCTCACCTAAATTTTGGCTGAATCAGCTCAATTGTTCCTGAGAAAAATGACAATGTCGGAAAATCATTTTTCGACTTTTTTCGATGAAAAATGGAATCTCAGCGTCCACTCTCAGCCGAAAGATTCGCGCTAATAAGTTGCATCTTCAACCACCGGTGTGGTGGGAGCTCGGATTCATAATTTACCCAGTATATTTAGTTGTGAAAATCGTGATACCTCTATAACTTAACGAAAAATTGAGCTAGAGACCTCAAATTTGGCGAGTTCATACATCTGATGAGAACAAAGTTTTGTATCGAAGCTGTGTGAAATCCATTCAGTCATTTCTCAGATATTAGCATAGCAAGATCTAAAAAAATCAGGCTATATCTCCGAGACCATCCAATCGATTATCTTGGAGTTGAGCTTAGGAGGAGGTCGTTACTCTGCGCAATTTGTATTATGAGTTCCAGATTTCTTAAAGGAATAATTCAGAAAACTGTTCAAAAAATGGATTTTTCAATAAATTTGTATTTTTCGAATTTTTTCACGAGAACGCAAATATATCTGAATTTATAATCGAAGAGAACACAATTTTTTCTATAAAATAAGCCGATCTTCATGTCATTCTGATAGTTACAATCGTGATGAAAGTCACTCGATGTACGACGTTCTATTTTATAAATTTTAAAATTTCATCGGAGGGCGCCTCAATTGATTCAGGAAGGGTTCTATTTGCTGATGACAGTACACTCCCTACATTTTCAATTAATGTATTGCTATAAATAGAACTTTATTAGGAATTATACTGTTCTCTATGTTATTGTAGACAATAATTAATTATCTACAGAACTCCATTCAGTAGCATTGTGTCAATCTTATTAGCAAAATAATAAATATCACATACATGATGGAATCCTAAATTACGCACAAGTAGTGGGGCTTCTGCTTGTTTCATTTTGGATTTCGCCGTCACGATAACTCAAAACAAGTTTGAGTCAAGTCTTCGGTTCATTACGGGTAAAATTCCATTCGGCAGCATTTCGCCAATCGAAAATATATCAATCCAATTGGCAAAATATTAAATGTCCCACAAGAAGTGGAGTTTGTAAATAGCGCACAGAGAGTGAGGCTCCTGATTGTTTGCATATCATTGTGACGATTTATTGAGATGACTCAGAATTTTATTGCGGAAATTTCGCCAATTACTATGAAGTATTTGAGTGAAGCTGGCTCTCCCAACTAGGCTTCATGTAGATAATTGACACGTTCTCCATATCATACCAAGAAACTATCAATTTCTTAACGGAAATTTTGTTCTTTCAGTTTCAGGCCCGTCACACTGCTGATCCCCGTATAGGCTTATCATCAACACAACAAGAACAAATTCTAAGTGATGTTCAGCAGCACCAGTTCCACTATAATCTCCCACAGCGCTCTTCTCAAATCACTTCTCCGAATCAGCCCCAAGCTCCAACGAAGTCTGACTTAACTCAATCCTTTAACTCCCTAGCGAAATACAAGGTTGATAGAACTAAACAAACCGATCGTCCCTTCCTACAAAGTTCAGCCGCTCAATATCAATTTTCAGGTCAGGCAAACCAATTTTCATCGTCGCCACTCAGCCTGAATACTTTTCAAACAAATTTACCCAGTTCTGTATTTCGATCATCACAGGGAATTCCAAACTTCTTCAATAATCCATCGGATGTAAATATTCAAAACTATTATGAAAAACAGCGAGAATTAGAACTATTGAAAAGGCAACGAGAACAGTTGATCCTAGAACAGCACGAGCTCCGAAGACAGCAGGAGTTTCTCAGACTTCACCAGCTGAAGACTCTGATATCCTCAACTACCACAACCACCACAGCTCTGCCAACCACTACTCAATCGCCTGTACTCTTGGCTTCACCTACAGTCCGTCAAATCACACCTTCTGAGTCGGCACTCTTCCTGAAAGCCATTGCGAATCACCAAAAAAAGTTCACAACAACAACGTTAAAACCAATTATTGGAGCATCTACGACAAAGCCTGTAGAAGGGAAGCAAGAAGCACCCCCAAAAATTTCGGAAGACCTTTTATCTTTAATTCGAGCCCAGAATCCACAGTTATTGAGTGATGGACAGAACAAGCCACACATAAAAATCATTTATCAGACAGAAAAACCACAAATTCCTAGGCTGACGAAAACGAAAAGCCTCGAGAAAGATCAATTACTTCGCCAATTGAAGCTTGCTCTTGCTGAAAATAGTGATAAAACTGAGAGGAACGTGACAACTAGAGACTTGATATTACCAAATGGCAGGAAGCTTCAGATCATTCAGGCACCTAATGGCTTATCATCGATTATCCCAAATGAGGGATCGAGTCAATTTCAAACGGTAACTCAAGCTCTTAGTCCCTCTCCAACTTCTCCTCCAACAACGGTTAAGCCTGCAAAAGCTATTCTGGAGGAATTGACTGGAGGCGTATTACCACCTGGGATAGATTTTGAAGTTCTTCGACATAAAGATGATGGAAAGCTTGAAGACATTGGGAGAACACCGATTCACAGTCAACCAGGAAAGAAAGTTACTTTTGTGGTGCTTGAGGAACAATCTGATGGCAGTTATAAAGTACAAGGGGTCAAAGGTAATTCAAAAGAGGAAGATGATGTTGACGTGGAGTCTATTGTTGAAAAAATCAAGAAAGGAGAGATCAAATTACCCCCTAGTTCGAAGAGTCCTGTCAGAGAGTCGACTATATCTGCATCAAAAATAACTGATAATTTAACTACTATCAGACCAACAACTATCAAATACACAGGGATTCCAAGTGTTTCGAAACATCGTAATAGGTAATTTGACAATTAATTTATTTCGATTTTCTGTGAATCATTTATGACATCGGAATCCGGATTTCGACTCCAACGCACAGTTATTTTATTTGAAGTTCATTCCATTTACTGTTCAGGCTGATTTGTTTTTATTCATGATTATTAGAATCTCACCTGTTTAATTATCGATTCAAAAGATATCTGAGAGTACTTCCCCGAAAGGAAAGAGAATTGTTCAGGCTTCATTGTTTTATTATTGGAAATAGAAAAAGTGTTCGGGATATAATTATTTATGAGAGTATGTTCAGGCATACGTTGGGAATAAAATAATATTGTGAGCCGATTTGAGATGTTTAATTTCACAATATCAATTCAATGAAATCGGAGGGAATAATAGTTGTTCAACACTTTGTTTTAGTGGCTGAATAATCGTCTCAATGTCAGCAAAATGAATTAAAAGGATTTGCTTATGACTGGGGCCGGATTTTTTCCTATTTGAATTGTCAGCTATACCTGCTAAGCAACCAACATTCGAAAAAATAACAAACAAATCGTTTGAATAGAAGTTGAGTCTAAAACTGGATATTAATTTTTATGTTGAATTAATGGAAAAATTATCCTTGTAACGAGAGACATGAAATTGAAAATATTCCGATTGGTAGTCTTTATGAATTTTTTCTAAATATAATTATATTCAGAAAATATTATAAGTTCCGTGACCCATTTCTTATTTCTAATCTCACCGATGCATTCTTAATATTTATCCAACGCACTCCCGGTGCTGTTCAAAGGCTCCCGTACTGCATTTTGAATGCATCGTCAACGCCTCTCAGACGCCATTGAAAAGTACTGGAATAGCGTCCGAGATGCACCCGGGAAGCACCGAAGAGGCCTTCAAGATGTATTTCATATGCGCTGGAATGCACCGGAAATGCGCCTGAGGAGCGTCGCTAGAATACGTCAGGCATCTCGAGCGCATTTCCGGCACATCTCAAACGCTTATGCAACGCATCTTAGAGGCTTTTTCGATGCTTCCAAGGCACGCTATATAAGCGCTTAAGGTGCACCGAAGATGCACCTGAAGAGCATCTACGTGTCCTCCAAATGCATCCCCGGTGCGCCTTGAGTGCTTATATAGTGCGCCTCGGAAGGCGAAAAAACCTCCGAGATGCGTTGCATCCAAAATGCATTTCGTGAGCGTTTGAAAAGCACCGGGAATGCGTTGGACAAATAGTAAAAATGCATCGGTGAGATTAGAAATAAAAAATGGGTTACGGAAGTTCCAGGGAGAAGTCAATAGACTCTTTTGATTTCTTTGATTATATTCAAAGAAAGATTTATAAAGACTACCAATCATAATATTCTGAATTTCATGGCTCTCGTTACAAGGATATTTTTTTCTTCAATCCAACATGAGAAATAATATTCAGTTTTAGAATAAACTTCTATTCAAACGATTTGTTTGTTATTTCTTCAAATGCTGGTTGCTTAGCAACTATAGCTGACAATTCGAACAGGAAGAACTCCGGCTCTACTTATGACAAATTGTCATAATCGAAGTTATGACTTTTTAAACACCCGGTATTTTGTACACTGAGTGTATCGCGCGTTTGGGATAGTTCAGTCAAGCTACTGATTATTTTTCGATGAAATGCAAATGAAAAGGGGAGCAATGATAATTATACCATTTGATAGATGAGAATTTCCTGAATACAATATCAAAAAATCCCACGGATAATGTTATCAATATTCATCTAATTAATAGAAAACAAATGAGAATTCCGTCAAGACGTACTTCGAAAGTTCATATCTTCTGTTAAATTGCAATCCATTAGTAAGCGAAGACGCAATTTTGTAGCTGACTAAAATTGCTGCAAAAAGTAAGCGAGAACCTCTAGTCAATACTGGCTCGTTAGTTTCTTATTCTAAATTTAATCGGATTCAAATAGGTTTAATTAGATTATAATTAGGTAATTATAAATTTCTCAAATTATTTTTGCCCAATATCTACCAAGCAATCAGTTGATATTCCAGCTCCGCCTCTTCACCATGACGAGTGAGTTACGTGTTGCGCGCCGAACACCCGGAGTTCAAACTTTTTCGCTCAGATACATTTTCCTTTTTTACTCTCAAGGTTATTCATTTGAAATCCCTCATTAATTAAATGGAAAAAATGCAGTTTATGAGAAATTAGACATTATTGATTAAAGAAACTGAATGAATGTTTGTAAAATTCTATTTCTCATGAATTCACACTGAGAGAAAAGAGGGTATGTGGAATCCACGCACGATAGAACTGAAACTTGTTGCTTATTAGGATAGATAGAGATAAATGATTAGTATTTTTCCACGGAAGTATATTTGTTTTTGTTCACTAAGAGATTACTTTATTTTCCACGATTGTGTAGTATTCAGATAAATCACTTTTTCTCTCAATCATAGTTTTCTGTGAATATCTCGAAAATTGATCGGGATGGAGCAGTTTTGCTTCAACTTTTTTCGCAGCTCTGTCGAACTTCTTTACAAAAATAGTTTAGTTAGAAATCGCCCTATGTTTTTTGGATTCCGAAATATTCAAAGAAAATTGATGATTAAATGTAATGAATTCATGCAAAAACTTAAGGGGCCATTCTAGTGTGACGGCCGGAAAAAGTCCCCATTTTTAAGATTTTTTTGTTTTACAGTTAGGATGCTCCGATCAGGCTCATTTTTTTATCACGAATGAAAGGACTCATAAAGAATAGGAAAAAAATTTTTTTACTTCATTTTTATTAATTTTTTACACACTTCTTCGACATTGAAAATTGAAAAAAAAAAAAAAGTTTCTGAATGGCGTGCACTCTCCGCGTCGTAATTCTTGTCTGAAAATTTTTTTCCAAAAAGATTATTAATCCTCATGGATAACGCGATCGACTGATGTAGGCTTTTTTTTTTTCAAAATTCGAAAAATGGCGGTGGTTTAAACAAAAAACACGAAATTAAACCCTGTTTTCGGATAGTTTTTCGTTACAAAAAAATAGGAAATTTTTGGAAAAAAAAAAGCTTCCATCAGTCGACAGAAAAATGCATGAAGAATGTTATGTAAAAATTTCAGACCAATAACTCAAAAACTCTGCACTTGAGAGTGCACACCGTTTTGAAACTTTTTTTTTTTTTTCAATTTTCGATGTCCAAGAAGTGTGTAAAAAATTAATAAAAATGAAGTAAAAAAAGTTTTTTCCTATTCTTTATGAGTCCTTTCATTTGTGATAAAAAAATGAGCCTGATCGGAGCATCCTAAGTGTAAAAAAAAAAAATCTTAAAAATGGGGACTTTTTCCGGCCGTCACACTAGAATGGCCCCTTAATAGTTTTTTTAACATCTTTCTTTTTGAGAATGATATATCTCGGGAACTGAGTGAGATAACGAAATGTTTGTAGAAATTTTTTTTGTGGAGGATTCCAAATAATACAAGGAAAGTTGTGACGTTTGACGCAATTATTTAATTTAACGAAACTTTAACTTGATTGTACTGAAATCTACTGAACTTGACTCTACTGTATTTTGGGTGCCAGCTGGTCTTAATGAACAAAAATGCCGAATGACTAACAATTCGGCTAGCTAGCATCTCAGGGGGGAAGGAGGATGACACTCCTTGTGTCCTTTACTTTACATGTCGGTTTGGGTGAGGCAGCAATAAACAAAGCAATTTTGCGTTAATAATTACTGTAGATTTATTCATAGCAAAAGAACTTGACTCGACATTAATAACAAAATGACTCTACGCTCTAATTCATTAAACGGGTCAGAAGGGCGGTGAAAGTGGGCAGATCTGACCTGATGACGACGAAACTTCACTGCTACCGAAACTGGACTTGAAGCTGGACTGTACTTGACGATGAACATGGATTCCTGGGGATGTTGACTGGATCACTCGCTGACTGGACTTAACTCAGCTTAACTTGACTGGATGTAGCTGGACTTGACGATACTTGGCTTTTTCCTTTAGATCCTGCAACTTTTCCTGGCCTCTATCCCTGGGTCACACATACAATTACTACCTCTCCACTACACTTGACTCTTCGCCTCTACTGTTCATTAGCTCCCGTACGAGTAACGCTCTACAAACGTACAGAGCCCTACGCGAATTTTCGACAGTTTCCTCGCTCCCTTCATCTACCTTTTTCCTTCGATGAGAAAGCGATGTCCCGACACTCTCCGTAATGCTCACTTAACGCGTTATGCAAACTCTACGTTGACGAGTTACTTTGTAACTCATCACAACGCCCTTCATTCAATTTTTTTAGGGGTTACGCCACTGTGACTGGCTGAAGAAGATACCTACTTTTGAATTTTTTAATTCAAGATATGTTTGAATATATATCGTTTTGGGGATCAATATTATAGAACACATATATTGAACTATGCGTATGATTCTTTTTATTGAAAAATATTCATAACTGACAAAGTTATAACATATTCAGTTTAAGGTCTCCTTACGGCTGGTGGCTTCGAAATCGCTAGTTTGGTTGATCGGAAAAATGAAAATAATACATTACAAGAGTAAAGCTAAGATTAAGCATGAGGATTTCGAGAAAAAAAAATTTTTTGTTGAAGATATTGCAATTGTTTAAAGTGTGGCCCGATTCAGCAACACAAAAGTCACAAATAAATAAGGAATGACGAAAAATATTTGAATGAACCCATGCTTAAACGTAGAGACATGAGTAGTGAACACTTAAAAAATTTTTTTTTTATAATTCATCGACTAGTTTTCAAATAACAGTGACCGCCGTTATCGCAAAATACGTTTCGAGGAAAAGGTGTGTGAAGTTTCCCAATGTGACCACTCGCATGGAGAGGTGTTGCACTTGCCGTTTGACCTGTTCGGATATAAACAAGGATAACTCACTCAATTCTTTAAAACATAAAATTTGTCAGGAACATTTTCAAGTGTACCTATTTTCAGAAAATGCAAAATAAAAAAATTCGTTAATAAACCCTTAAGGAGAAGAGTCCTTCGTCACCATTACTTGAACGAAGCATTAACCATTGTTATTTGCTCTTCATGACATTACTCTAATTCAAATTTCTCATTTTACTCTACTTTGTACATAAACCATCCGATACTTTTATCTTGACGTCTTCGTTATTACAAAAATTTTGCTCACACATTACCCAAATCTCATTCTTTACTCCGTTACTCCATCACTCCATACTCTCTCCAATCCACACTTATTTCCGTTACAGAGCAAAATCTACACTCATTACCTATTCTTCATTTTTCTCAGCTTTCCCGAACACTGAATTTTATCACGAATAATATGCACTCATCACCCGTACACATTCTTCACTCTTTACAGTACTGAACGTTAAATTTATAAATTTTTCATACTGCTAATTCCAGGAATTGTCGGAACTACGGATATAGTAATGAGAGTTAATTTGAAATCAATTCTCATTGATGTGAACTTATTTAAACAAACGACTCGAATTTAACGTGACTTTAAACTGTGAAAAGTTCAAGTGTCTTTTAGGCAGTACCAGGCGTCCCCAACGTTCGACACTTTTCTTCAACGTTGATGCCAAGAGATTTGTCCATCTTAAGCCGGTGTTTCACCCAACGAAATCTAACTCGTTGAAACTTGAATGTTTTCTTGATTTTATCAGAGCCTCCAGCATCTCCAATCTCATTAAGGTCTCCACCAGATAGAACCCTTTCCAGCTTGAAATTCTCTACTCCACAGTTATTAATTTTATTCAGCTTTCTCTACACTGTACTCATCTTGACAGTCCTAGTGCTATCAAACAGTTTCCCTACTTCTTCTCTCAACTCTACTTTACTCAAACTCGACTTTACTCTACTGTTATCTGAACTGGGATATTCTTGACCAAACTGGACATTACTTGACGTTACTCTACTGAATTCTTCTCTACTTGACTTTACGTGACTCGACGATACTTGACTGATTTTTTCTTCATGCAGCTTGACTTTACTGGACAGTACTTCACTGAATTTTTCATCGCTTGACTTTGAACTACCTGTCCATACTTGAATAAAATTCTCTCTACTCAACTTGACGATACTGGACTGTGCTTTTTCTGGCTGAGCTTTGTCTGGTTGAGCTTTACTTGATAAAGAGTCACCAGATTGAGCTTGTCTCGACAGGAACTCACTAGATTGAGCTTCAATTGGTGGAAAGTCCCCAGATGGAGCTTTAGTTAGGTGAAAGTTACTAGGAAAAGCTTTCGTCAATTGAGCTTTTTCGAGCGGAGCTTTGCTCGACTGAGCTTCACTGGAGATTACCTGCCTAGGCAACACTTTACCGGACTGGACGTTACCTGACTGCACTTTATCTGACTGGGCTTCACTCAACATTCCTTCATCGTACTGGACTTTACTTGATTGAACGTTACTTAACTGTACTGTACTTGAAATTTCTTGCGACTGAACCTCACTCATCTGTACTGTACTGAACTCGACTGAATTTGCCTCTACTCTACTCAAATCTTGAACGGGATTTAACATTACATGATTAGACATGGGTCCCAATCGCACTCGACTTTGATTTTTAGCTGCACGGAACCATGTATCTTCCAACTCCAGAGTTAGTTCATAGAGTTCTTCAAAAGAATTAAATTGTCTCCTCTTCAGGAAAAGACAATTATCTCCTAACAGACCGTAATGAATTTCGTCGAGCTGAACCGACTCTGGTACTGGAACAGGAAGCCTCCGATACATATCTGCGACTTCCGCAATGTACTTTACAAGTTTGAGAATTTAATTTCCCAGTTTTCGACCTGCTCTACGACTCTACTCCAATTCGACTGATACTCGTGACTCTGAAATCTCGACATGTAACATGATGGAGGAGGACGTAATGCCTCTTCTCTCGCATAGTTTCTTGACTCAAATTGTGGCTGGATTGGACTTGAATTGGTGGGTACCAATATGGTGGATTCCAGTCAGGTGGTGCTTCATAGTAATACCGCGACATTGACTCCACGTTGACTTTACTCGGATAAAAAACGATACTTGTAATTGCTCCGACTGTACTTGAATTAACTAGCTTTAATTTTTCCTCAACCGATACTCTAACAATTCCTCGAATTTCTCGTTCATCCTTACACTTTTACTTAATATTAATATTGCTCTTTACTTTTTTCTCAGAATATACCGAATTCGTAATTTCCGAGGAATGGATTATCGATCCACACACTTGAGTCAAGTGACTTGACCATCACTGCCTCACGCGAATTCCCAAACAATTGCGTCACCGTCAACACAATGGAACAATACTCTAATCCTTTTATATCCTTTACTCAAATTTTATTTTCAGATGCTACAACTTTTACTTTTTGATTTTTCAATATTTTATTGACTTCGCAAATTTTTTTTTGATTTTTATTTAGCATTACTTTAATTTTTTCTTAACTTTTTCTTCAAATTTTCTTTAAATTATTTCTCAAAAATGACGCGTTGCCCCACGTTGGGTGCCATTGTGACGAATGACGCAATTTAAAGGAATAAACAAAATTATGAGTTTCCCAAAAACACAACTAGGAAGAATAGCAACTTGAAATTTACCTGTTGAGCGCCAGCTGGTCTGGATGCCGATAAAAAGACACCGAATGAACAACAATTTGGCTAGTCTGAGTCTCAGGGGGGAAGGAGGACGAAACTCCTTGCGCCTCTTAATTAATCAACTATTTGAGTAGGGAAGCAATTAATGACTCGAGTAGTTGAATGGACAATGGAAAATTTTATTCAAAGAAAAATCTGATTATTGACTCGTTTTTTACAGCAGAAATCTATTGCAAAAATTGATACGCGCGCGAAAAGGCCAGAAGGGCAGTGAGACGGGCAGAGCTGACCTTGAGGATGATGATGCACTGGACGTTACGTGACTCTTCTATGATACCCTGAACGTCCCTACACTTATGCCCTCCACACTGAACCAAGACGGGACCGGCTCCTCGACGCCGACTGCACCACGACGACAACCTTCTCCTGGACGATGACTCTTACTTTTCTACACCACGACTTTTGCTTTTTCTACTCGACGAACTTACTCTCACCACGATAACTTTTCGAAGACCACGAATTTTTCGCGAGCCTTCTCCTTCGACTCCTCTCCCCACTCCCCTCGTCCCGGCCCTTGTCTTTCCATGAAGAGCCCGCCTTCCCCACTCCCACCCACCCGTATCGCCCCGTGACCAACTCGCGTTGACGAGTGCTTCGACACTCGTCACCAAGTTCCAACAAAAAAAGCCTTATCTCGCTTAGTTTCCACGATATTCATCAAAATCTTATGACAAAAAAATAGACTCATGGATAGTTCCCGTTTCAATTATTTTTTGGCAATATTTCGGAAACGAATCAAGATAGAGCAATTTTATCCTGTAAGTTAATTCAGTTTGAGCTAATCTTGCTAATTCTCTTCTCTTGTAGAGAATTTAACCCTTAGCGGTTACACGGGGTAACTTGTTACCCCAGGCTTAACAAATAAAATGAGAGGTTTAAAACCGTTGAAATTGATCCAAATAACGACATCTACTGATAGTAGACAAGTGCGAGATGTGACTCCCACATAGGAAGCCGAAAAACTAGTCACATGTATGACCAGTTTTTAGAACGCCATCCATCAATTGACCGATAGATATCATTAGGAATGTTGAAGAACTCTACAACAACAAACGTAGAACAATCGGTTAGAAGTCTTAAAACACTCATATGTCTTGTACAACTGGGTTTTGCCGGAATTTCTGAAAAAACGATTTGCTCTAACACTCATATAGAAGAATCCCTTTGAAGGATTTGAAATATTCAGGATTGGTGAGGCTCATCCGAATGAATCTTCCAAGCTCAAGTTGGATGTGATCGATCAAGTACTTCCATAGATATAACATTTTTTCATCGGATAGTTTTTTGCAAATATCTCAGGAGCTGCTGGGTCAATTTCGCTGAGATTCAATATCGAAGTTTGCACTCATAGGAGGTACATACCCCCAAATTTGAAGTCTCTAACTCAAATATTCCTTGAGTTATAGCAATAACCGTGTTCTTCCAAAAATCAGATTAAAGTTAATGTGATAAATAAATCGAAAATCGGAGCACTCACCACCCCGAGGGTTTGATGTGCGTCTTACCAGTGCGCTGAGGATAGATGTTGTGAACTGCTTTTTCACTGAGAAAACTCGAAGAAACGATTTTTTGAAAATTCGCTTTTCTTCGGGAACGATTGAGCCGATCGAGTTGAAACTCAGCTGAAAACATGGTGCTCGCATAGTCAATACACCCTCAAAATTTCACATCGATATATGTAGCAGTTTCGGAATAAAGCAATGCAATGTGTCATCATACCCATACATAGACACACACATTCATACATACATACACATTTGGAAAAAAAAATTATTTTCCGATATTTTCGATCATTTGGAGTCATAATCCGATAGAATCTCGGACTAAAAAAAAATGACGATTACAATGCTTCTATTCGAAAACGAAAACCTCTGATTTTCAGATTTCAGATTGTTGACTGCCTTATTTCTTCAAGTGAAACGTTACTGATAAGTGATATGAAGTGAAATAAATTTTAGAGTTCCTTATTGTTAACTTCCCGATGTAGAAGTTATTGTATTTGCCCCAAAAATCGACTATCGATTTTCCATCAGATCTCGATGTTTCCAGACACTGACATGAATTTCTTACTTTTTTTTACGGAAGTGTGTGTGTGTGTGTGTGTGTGTATGTGTGTGTGTGTGTGTGTGTGTGTGTGTGTGTGTGTGCGTATGTGAGGAACTTTTGGCCAACGATTGCACTGCCATTACTTATCCGATCGAAATTTTCTTCAATGGAATAGAATTATCTTCATGTGACTTGACCCTGATTAGATTATGAGCCATATCAGCTCATTAGCTGCTCGGTTTTTTGAGGAAAGGTGATGGAAAATCTACTAAATTCGCGAAAGATTCAGAAATTTCAGTCGAAAATATATCACAAGTAGGGGGTAATGGAGCAAAACGGACGACCAAGGCAAAATACTTCACTTCATGAAGATAATCTGTAGCAAATCTATGAACGAATCGAGAAGTTTTTTTAGGACCTCCAGAAGGTCAAACATATTCCAAAACCAGCACAACGACGCTGCCTGATTCACAAACAAGCCAAAACGCACTCCAATTCGGAAGCAAGCTAGTCATAATGCATCACAATTCGCGAGTGAGTGTAGCGAGTGAGCCATAACGTACCCCAATTTGCGAGCGAGCAACAACGAACCCCTCGTTTCTTCTGGCAATTAGTTCGGCAGTCGACTCTCAGCTGAATTAGAAACGGCATCGACTGCATTTCGACCGATGAATTTTTTCAAGTAAAAATCGATGCCTGAGCTACCACGCTTTGACTACAAAACGACCATGAAACAGCTGCTTACCCTGATGGATCGGGCAATTGCATATCGATCAGACAGTCGATTTTTGTACAAACTCGACTGTCATGTGACCACGATGCGACTGCGTGCGAGTGTGTGCGACGACGATGCGACTGCCATGCAGCTGCGATTCGATCGCATCGTGAGAAATCACGGTCGATTCCGTGAAAAAATCGACTGCCCTGTCGCATGATCCACTAGGGTAGGCACCATCAACTTACCATCTAGAGTAGGTGTGAGAATGGAAGAAACACACCCATTTTCGACCGTGAACCGACTCTGCTGTGACTGCAGGAAGACCGTTGATTGATGATAAAGGAATGGGCAGCTCTTCAGGCGTAATACTGTTTACAATTATTCATAATATTTATGTATTTTTATCATTCTCTCAGCCATTCACGCCTTATTACTAGAACAGGCAGAGGAGGGAACGTACTCTCATTCTAAATAACTAATCCAATTGACGGGTATTCATCCCCGTCACACATTAACCTAGCAGATAAAATTTTTTCATTTCCATGAAAATAAGTTATAGCTATCAATGGAATATGTAACGAAGCATAATAAGATGAAACTCTTGGAGTATATCGTTCATTCCAACTGAATTAAATTGGATTTTTTAATGATTTAGTGTGACATCAGCAGATCATCCCTCATATGTGACAGTGACTCCGAAAGCAGTACCTCAGACTGACCACTATGTGACATCAGCCTCAACACCAACGGCAAATTTCTATAATTCAATTTCAACATTCAATCCAACAACAGCAAGAATCTCAACAACTGCTGCCAGATCAATCTCAACAACAATACAGCCACCGAGAAATCATTTTATACCAACAATGTCATCTGTTAGAGAAGTCACAAGCTCCACACTCCCGCCGACCTTTACTACTCCATATACCCCCCTATCGTCCGCCTACATTCATTTCACATCGAATCCATTGAGTTCTACTGTACCTAGAGCAATTTCCAGCACAGTAGCAACGACTTTGAATAATGCTGGTGCCAGTGAAAATTTAATCTTTAATGATTTTCAAGGAAGCAACACAGAGACAGGTTCAGAATTCACCAGTAGTATTTTTGGGCAACCAGAAACCATGGCGAATTTATTGAGAAGAGAGGGACTATTCGCAATGGCGAAATACTTGAGACAATCGGGACTGGACTCTGTGCTGAATGAAACTGGTAATAATTCTTCAATTGTTCTTGGAAATATTATGAATGACTATTGAATTTTGAGGTTAATTGAGATGTTGGACAGATGAATAAATAGTAGAAATCAATCTTCACATTTATTTCCTGAAATTGCGACGTTTTGATTCTGATCAGAAGCTTCTTCAGGCTCTATAAATCCACTATAAAGAAAACATACATTAAAAAACAGCCTGTGACAAAATTTCTTGAATGAATTTTTGATTAATATAAAAGTTTGAAGTACCTTCAGATAAATGTAAATTGTCATAATAATATTAGAATTGAAGAACAGTTCTGTTGCACTATATCAGTCTTCATTGTTTTCCTATTGTTGTTATCTACGACTTAATGGAACAATATTTCAATAAATTAATACACAAATTGACTAACTGAACGAATTGACACAAATACAGCAATACAAGTTTAACAGTCAGGAGACTAGTGGGAGTAGGCACCTCCACACTCATACACTTTAACACTCAGTGTCATGAGCGGGCTCACGTACATCAGCAGATGTTCTCCGTCTGTGCGTGTGAGTTTACCGCTTCATGTGTTTTCCAACACGCTGAGTCTGGTACACCTCTGTCCGACTCTTCAAGACTAGAGTACAATCGGTCCAATGAGTCCAATGTTATCAGTGGAATAAGGCTATTGTTACTATTGTTTCCGTTTTTTCTGATCGTTATGCATTTTGCCTAAG
The DNA here is from genome assembly GCA_963942555.1 of Aleiodes leptofemur. Taxonomy (NCBI): domain Eukaryota; kingdom Metazoa; phylum Arthropoda; class Insecta; order Hymenoptera; family Braconidae; genus Aleiodes; species Aleiodes leptofemur. The sequence goes on from OZ012619.1 coordinate 8,239,713, forward strand.
ACTACTGCATATATAGAACTTAGGCTTTTCGTATCAGTTCTATGATTGACAGTGCCGTTAGTTTCAGTGAAAATCATTTTGCTAACGTTTCTCTTCAACCAATTTCTTTCATAGTCCAATACTGATGTTTCATCAAACTTAAACTGATGTTCATTGTCAAAATGGTGACTAGCCAATGCTGTTTCATTCTCTTTGAGAATAATGGTATTCTTACAGTCATTTTGATGTTAATTCTGTTGCCCAGATTCTGTTTTGTCTGACCGATGTACACTTTGCCGCATTCACATAGGATGCTGTAGACTGAGTTGGACTTCATTTTTGTATCAGTTTTGTCTTCAATCCTACTATGGAGTTGTTGGATACTAGCGGTGTTGTACAAAGCCAGCTTACAGCCATATTTCCGAACACATTTGTCCATTTTGTAGGATAGTCCCGCCAAATATGGAAAACTACAGAATTTCTCTTTTTTATTTTCACTTTTATCCCTATTGTCCACTAATTCTTCATGGTCTTCATGGTGAGAGATATTCTTCAACTGTTCATTAATGTATTTATTGACGACATTAGTTGGATAATTATTGTTTTTTAACATCTTTCTCACTTTGTCAAGGTTATCTTGATGATAATCAGCATGACTGATATTGATAGCTCGTTTAATCAGCCTCTTTATCACTCCAACTTTTTGGACAGAAGGATGGTTAGAATAATAATTCAGAATTCTCCCAGAACTTGTTGGTTCGGTATAATATTCTGTTTTTAACGTACCATATTCTTCTTCATGTACTCTTAAATCCAGAAATGGTGAGGAAGCAGTATCATCTTCAAACTCCAGTACCACCTTCCTGTCCCAACTAGTCTCCTGATTGTTAAACTTGTATTGTTGTACTTGTGACAATTCGTTCAGTTTGTCAATTTGTGTATTAATTCATTAAAATATTGTTTCGTTAAACCGTAGATAACAACAATGGGAAAACCATGAAGACTGATATTGTGCAACAGAACTGTTATTTAATTTTAATATTATCATGACAATTTACATCTATCTAAAGGTAATTCAAACTTTTATATCAATCGAAAATTCATTCAAGAAATTTTGTCACAGGCTGTTTTCTAATGTAAGTTTCATTTTTATTGTATCTATAGAGCCTGAAGAAGCTTCTGATCTGAAGCGGAACGTCGCGATTTTAGCAAATAAATGTGAAAATTGATTTCTACTATTTATTCATCTGTCTAACATCTCAATTAACCTCAAAATTCAATATTCATCATCATGGATGACAACAAAAATAGAAACTATAAATGACAATTGATCGGGAAAGTGTTATTTTTGTTGATTTTGCAGGACCGTACACGATCTTCGTACCGACCGATAAAGCTTTTAGGACACTCCTTGTACAATTGGGGGGTCCAGAGAAAGCTGAACTGAAATTCAGGGAAAATCCAAGATTACTCAGTGGTGTTAGTAGAGAACTTTGATTACCAATTTTTATAATTTGTTATCATTCATTATTATAATTGATGAAATCATTTCAGTTATTATTGCATCATGTAATACCCGGTGCGTTCAGAATTGATTCTCTACAGGATGAAATGACGGGCGTTTCTCTAGCTGGGACTCAACTGAGAGTGAATGTTTATGATATGCATGATCAGGAATGGAATGACGTCAAGGTAAATGATGAAAAAAAGGTTTTTTCTCCTTAATAAATCGTGGCTTCTTAGAATCATTATAAAATTTAAGGTAACAACAATAAATGGAGCAAGAATAGCACCGAATAAACGTGACATCGAGATCCCGCAAGGAATTGCCCATGCAGTAGACCGTGTTATGTTTCCACTTCCGGTCGGAGATTTAACGCAGACCCTCGCTGCCGATCGTGAACAGAGATTTGGTACTTTCTTGAGAATACTCCACGCATCTGGTCTTGAAGATAGCCTTGCAGGTAAATTAGCATATACTCAAACATCAATCTTACAATTGAATTGAAGTTGAGGGAGGAATCCAATGTTCTCTAAAAATGGCCCAACAGTTCTCCTATCGGTATTAAAGAACTCTAAATGTAAAAGAGAATACAACAATGAAAATTGATGATGATTTTTGGGAGTATCATTGGATAAGGAAAGGAACAAGATTTCCTTATAAAACGGAAGACTCTTAATATGATACCCAGTTACCAAATATTCGTAATCATTGAAACAAGAGAAAGCTTAAATACTCGTAAAATATATTTTAATGACTGACGGGCATCAGAGTGAAAGTGGAACATTTAAAACAGAATATAAATTGTCTCGGAACGAGTACAATTACTTCATCCAGATCAAAAATGTCGCTTCCCATTCACACGAAATTCAGAGGTCAACACGATAAACTGTAGAATAAAGTATAGATAGAATTGTAGGGAAGTATATCAAGAAAATTCAACGCTAAGTTTCCAGAGTAAAGTCTTGCAATTAATTTTCTGGAGTTTTCACGTTATATGATTTGAATCTAAACTCAACCGTGAAAAGGCATAGAGCGTTGGAATTATTTCTTGGTTCTGAGTATATGAAATGGATTGAAAGAACAAATTAGAAAGAAATCAATTACCACAAGTTCGAAAAATTTTTATGTCCCATCGATGCTAGATGAACTCCTCGAACAAAAACACATTTCCAATTCCATGAATCTTATTGTGTCAAAGTGATGCATACGTATTAAGGGAACCCGGTCGTCTAGCGCTCGAAAATTTGAGGTATATTCAGTTTTTTTTTTGGAGGTCAAAATAATGTACGATAATATGCAAACTTTCCAGGTATATTATAACAATCATGCTGCATACAAAAACATTTTTTTTTTAATTAAAAAAATATTTTAATTATGTCAAAAATTGCACTAAACAAGACCCCCTTCAAAAAAATGGACCGTGGTGGCGAGATTGATTTCGACTCTTCTATTCATCCGAGAAATAAAAACCAAGGAAATTCTTAATCAGTAGGAGGGCAGTTATGGCCGGAACTAGAAAAACAAAAAAAAATTGGAAAAATGACACAATGACGGGCTTTTGAAATTTAAGTCCTACAAAATTTCCGAGAAATTGAATTTCAAAAGCACGTCATTGTGTCAATTTTCAACTTTTTTTTTTTTCTAGTTCCGGCCATAACTGCACTCAAACTGATTAAGAATTTCCTTGGTTTTTATTTCTCAGATGAATAGAAGAGTCGAAATCAATCCCGCCACCAAGGTCCATTTTTTTGAAGGAGGTCTTGGTTAGTGCCATTTTTGACATAATTAAAATTTTTTTTAATTTCCAAAAAAATGTTTTTGTATGCAGCATGAGTGTTATAATATACCTGGAAAGTTCGCATATCATCGTGCGTTATTTTGACCTCCAAAAAAAAGAACTGAAAATACCTCAAATTTTCGAGCGCTAGACCACCGGGTCCCCTTAAGTTCAATAAAACTTTGATATCCTTGGGCCACAACTAACCCCTTCCAATGTGCGATTTTCATTGGGATTCTTGCCGAATATTGAAGCAGTAATAGTTAGTTTTATCTGCATCAGCTACTCTGTAGTCTGCGAACTAATTAACCCATTTCTCTTAGGCACCAAGACTTTCACCGTTTTCGCCCCAACGGATGCCGCTTTTGCATCGGCTACCTCACAATCCGAAAGACCAATATGGACAGAGGCAGATGGACCCGAAGTCGCGAAAACGATTATCTCACGACATATTATCCCAACCACTACATACACAGCTGGAATGCGATTTTATCATCAAAAGGATACACTAAGGCCTCAATTTACTATCAAGATCCAAAAAAATGGAGGTCAGTAATGTAATAACTAAATTGATTCAATCAGATTATATGACAGTATGGAATTCTCCTTCTTTGAAAATTTATTCGACTCTATCCACGTAATCACAGAGATAATCGTTGGTCAGATAACTTCTGGAAGCTATTAAATGTTCCTACCAAAATTACGTTTTATAGAATATCCGCCACTATAAAATTCCTGTTCAACATCCTGTTCCACTCTTCAATTTGTTAATTGCGCAGTGACGATGCCTCCTTCTTTCTTATTCCCGCTACTTCTCTGTCACTGCTCGGATGGATGTAAAATACGATGCAGTAGTTGTTAAGAACTAGAAAGAAAATTATTTTTGTATTTCTGGAATCTCTTGCCTTGACTGCATTAATATCAAATGAGGAAGGAAGAAGGTATTCTGCTGAAGAGGTCAGCTTGATAAATGTCTGGCCATTGCTGACCTACATTCATTCAATGGAGATATATCTATTTTTTGGAACGTTTATACATATTAATTTTGGAACAAATGATTTCATGGAATAAACTTACTGACATATAGTTCTCCAACAAAAGTGGGCTCAAATTTCCAAGTAGTAATCGTGGTGGAGTATTACTTCTGTATAAAATCAATCCTATGATTCTCCGACAATTCATGTTAGCTTTTTCCCAACCACTCGCGTAAGCTGCAGTCCCTACAGCCGAAGCCTTAAGGAAAAGAAATATGGAAAAAAGGAAACAGAATGAGTTATTTGGAGTGCGTAGAGCTTTTTGTTATTAATTTTGCAACTGTTTTTCTATCTTCACTCAATTGATAGTAACTTATTCAACTTTCACGATCAGTGGTAATTGATGAAAATTGATCAAGTAACGTTTTTTCGAAGTTTCGCGTCTAAATCTTGCTGTGAGCTTCAACGGAGAAATGAGTTGATGACTTTCATTAATTTCTGCAAAGACCTGATAAGTTAGCATCAATTAAATGGATAGAATTACATATGATAAGCTTACTTGCTCTACAAGAAGATCTCCAGGCAAATAATAAAATAGCAATTGTTGTGCATAGTAAACTGCAAGGACCATGAATAGAAGTGCTATACCAGTCGATCCAGATGTGCCCTAGGACAGAATGAATAATCGAATGAACCTCCTACCCTATTTGTCCACTGAATGTACTATTACGAACAATCATTACTCCATAGATATTTGAAATTCATCTCAAAATATTTAGGTCTAAATTTTATATAACTAAATAAATGTTCAGGATGTTGTACACCAAAACCAATTGTGTTCTTTTAAAACATTTTATTTTCAAACATGTGGCGTTTCCTCAGTGTTATTCGGACATCATCAGGCAGCCTATGTATTTGCAAACAGATATATAATTTAAGATTCATAACAAATAACAGTAAGTAATTATAAACAAACATGGATAAATATACCTTGAAATATTGTGCGCACACATAGTCCCAAATGAAATTATTACGTCTGACATTTATAACTCAAAAAACACAGAGTCTAATAAAATCGTTCTCATTTTAATATTGACAAGTTAACGATTATCGATCATACCCTCAAACATAAACATGAGGCTCCTGTCGTTCCCCACTGATAAAACTAAACTTTAAGTCCCGACTCACAAGAAATACCGACACCTCAATCAGGTGGCGAGTGTGTTCCTAGATAATTTGAATTTCTCAATCAGACCCGAATATATACAATTTGAATTTTCCGTATCGATTTTACAATCAACAGTATTACATAAACAGATCTAGATCATTTCACCATAATTTCCTTTCAAATAATTAGTCTCTCTATCAAGAATTTTTACATTCTCAAAATCAAACTGATGTCCTGTTTTGAAGTGATGAGAAAAGGATTTACCAGCATAAGTACAGTAGTGAGAATAAAAATAGGACGAAGGAAAATCTCACAGCTCTAGCGTCTCATCCCTTCAAAACAGGACACCAGTTTGATTTTGAGAATATAAAAATTCTTGATAATGTTACGTCCGGAGGACTCTGATCCTTCTTTTAAAACGAACGTAACTGTGGTCTGTGTTTTGGGTCAAGACATACCTCCTTTACACCTGGGATCGAGACCAAGATCAAGAAAAATTTATTGTCCAATTTTTTGGTTCTCACCTTTTTGATTTTTTAGGATAAGGTAGGCCACAATAATTATGTTTAACGATAAACAAAACAGCGTTAATGTTAAATACCAATTTATTCTACCGAATAACATTCCAAATCATTAAAATCGGTTTACAATCTTTTATATAATTCAATCAGTCTGACAATGTTCTATCTTATCGCACTATTATCTCATTGAGTGGTTTGATTGTTACAATGTGTTTAATAAACTCGGGTTACGCGATTGATTAACGAAAAGTTAGTTTGTAGTGTAATTTCAATTGTTAAATGATTTTTAAATGATTAAACTTACGGATTGACAATTTGTAATCCTTCGGAATTCACAATTTTTCAACTATCACTAATTAAATTTAGACAGAGATATAATTTTCAGATTAGAGACACAATTGCACGATAATTGTAAGATAATCACTACTCGATTGGAAGTTAATTACTGCTCAAAAACTCGGCTGGAAGTTAATCATTGCTCAAAAACTCGGCTGGAAGTTAATTACTGCTCAAAAACTCGGCTGGAAGTTAATTACTGCTCAAAAACTCGGCTGGAAGTGTCTGTTCCAGGGCGGTGCATCCCCTTTTATCAACTCTTGTTACTAAGGGCAGAAAGTGTTCCTGAGCTATCCCGGACTATGCATTGACCATATAAGGCAATGCGATAAAATTCCGAGCCGATTCTCGGTATTACAATTTTTTTATAGGAGTATGAAAATGTGTTGGTCTTCCTCCCCGTGGAGGGATTGCACTTGGCAATGAAATGCATCTATATCTATATATATGAGTCGCTCTTTGTCAGCACATTATTGATTAGCAAAGACAATGGGTAAAAATTCCAACACAATGCGTAACGGACGCAGCTGCGAAAAATCAATACTTGCACAAATTCTTTAAGAAGTGCAATGAGACAGTTGGCCCATATATATATGTTGAGGGAGCATTTCGAGCGCTTTTACTCAAGTATGATATACAGAGTGACGTCAGCGTCCCCCTTACAAATTTGAAGGGTATGAAGAAAAAAAAATTACAATTTTAATGGTGCAAATTTTAATTAAATTGAATAATTAACATTCAAATGGTGATCATAAGAATTTTTTAATTATTCAGCCAATACTATCATGGAAAATTGCCGCCATTACCGCCATGTGTAGAAACGGCAACACTGTTGACACCGGGACTTTAGACAAAACGTTATGAAGAGGTTAATGTCTGAACTCCCGATGTGGTATCTAGGTATTCTAGTTACCATCGGAAAGACACGTGAGGAAATGGGAGGTAGCGACCCTCCATGACTTAATAGTTCCGAGTTCAGATGAACAAAACACCGACAGACGGCTTTCGAAGCATCAGATTGATATGATGGATTAATTTGATGAGAATAATTCCATTGTGTGATAAAAATGATAGAAAATTCGAATGGCAATGATGTATGATGCAATAATTTTCTTATTTTTCTGGTTAAATCGTTAATTGTTTGAAATGAAGTGATTTTTAATGTTTCAAGTGGCAAAGGAAGGTTGCAGGAGTTCGATTTCAGAGAAATTTCGGGAAAATTTGGCAAAAATATGGAATTTTCCAAAAATCTCATGAAATCTACAAATTTCCAGATTTCTGGTTAAATCGTTAATTGTTTGGAATAAAACGGATTTTTTTTTTTTACATTTTCTTTTTGTCAATGCTGACAGAAAATGATGACAATTAGGTCGATCCGTTTATTAGCGGTGGTTGAAGTGATTTATCGCATGGATGTTTTGGCAATAACTATTGTGATGATTGTAGTATTATTGTGTCTGATATTTCGAGCAGCGTTGCATGTGAATTCTTCCGGAAACTAATTAATTGATTGTAGCAGTATCATATGCGATAGTTCGAGCAACGTTGCATGGGACGATTTTCACAGTGATTGGTTCGTTAATTTGAAATAATAAAAAAAATTCTCTAATTCTAGCAGTATCGTATGCGATAGTTGGAGAAACACCATGTGCGACAATTTTTGCTGTAACTCATTTGTTGATTTTAGCAGTACCGTACGTGATAGTCGAAGCAATACCGTGAGTGACAGTTGTTGCTGTAACGAATTCGTTTATTTTAGCAGTATTGTATGCGATTGTCAGAGCAACACCTTATGCGACAACTGTTGCAGTAACTGATTAGTTGTTCCTAGCAGTAACGTATGCGATAGTGGGAGCAACACCATGTGCGACAATTGCTGCAGTAACCGATTCGTTGTTCCTAGCAGTAACGTATGCGATAGTTTGAGCTACACCATGTGTGACAGTTGTTGCTGTAACTAATTCCTTGCTTTCAGCAGTATTTTATGCGATAGTCAGAGCAACATCTTATGCGACAATTGTTGCAGTAACTGATGTGTTGTTTCTAGCAGTACACTCTAAAAAAAGTATACTAGTGACAAGCACAAACTAGTACTTGGGTACAGTAGACTTGTGAGAAGTATAAAAAATACTAGCAGTGAGTGTAATGTGGTACTGACCATGAGTACAACGGCCACGCGTGAAGTATAGGGAAATACTTGTGACAAGTATAAAAAATACTTGTAACAAGTACTGCCTTGTACTTGTCACGAGTACTTTCTTATACTTGTGACAAGTATTGTTTTGTACTTGTCACAAGTACTTTTTTATACTTGCCACAAGTACTTCTTTATACTTCTAACAAGTACTGACTTGTACTTGCCACAAGTACTTTTTCATACTTGCCACAAGTATTTTGTTATATTCAAAATTTGTTGCAGAGGCATGGAAATTCATATAGAAAGAGAAGAAAATTGACTGAAATCATAGACGCATGAGAATCAATGAAAAAAAAAATATTATTGAATTAAACCAGTTTTTTTGAGCGTCTCAGCCCAAAAAAAATTGTTTGCAAAGGCCTGTACACTTAAAATTTTTTACAGAGGTACGAAAGTGCGATTAGAATGAGGAAAAAATAGAATGAACGTGATGACGCATGGTGATGGCTTTTGAAAGAATCATTTTCTAAGGAATACGCGTATTTCGGAGGTCTCGGTCTCAATTTTTTAAAATGCGCATTTTTCAAATGTATCTGCAAACGCTGCAAACTTGAAAAGTTTTACAGATGCGCATAAGTTAATTTGAAATGGGGGGGGGGGGGGGGGGGGAATTAAATGAACGTGACAAAGCATGGTGAACACATTTGAAAAAATTAATTACCAAATTAACTTGGATTTCTCAACAATTTCGGCCCCAAAAATTTGGTTTGCCAAGCCTTGCAGATTCGAAATTTTTACGGCAGTATGAAATGCATCTAGAAAGGGGAAAAATAGAATGGAAGTGGCGACACATGAGCAAGATTCTTCTTTTTCTCTTTCTATATACATTTCTGTACCGAATTTCCTCTATATTTGATGCTCACATCAAATTTAAAAAAAAACTCGATATGAGTACTACTTATACTTGAGTCAAGCAGATTTAGTACTACTCTCCAGTATATTTAGTACTACTCCCAAGTATATCTGATGATAATCGAATATACTTGCCACCAGTCCCCTCTGAGCTTGTAGCAAGTATCAAGATGATGCCAGCTCAAGAATGAGTTGTGTACTTGTCTCAAGTACAAATTATACTTGCACTGAGTATACTTTATACTTCCCATGAGTATATTCTGGATTGAGCTGATATACTTGCGAGAAGACCATTTTATACTTCTGACGAGTATAAACAATTACTCAAGCCCAGATATTCCTATGTACTGGCTGCAAGTACAATTTCTACTTATCACGAGTATATTTTTTTTAGAGTGTAACGTATGCGATAGTTGGAGCAACACCGTGTGCGACAATTGTTGCTGTAACTCATTCGTTGATTTTTACAGTAGCGTATGCGATAGTCGAAGCAACACTTTGTGCGACGATTGTTGCAGTAACCGATCCGTTGTTTCTAGCAGTAACGTATGCGATAGTTGGAGCAACACCATGTGCGTCAATTGTTGTAGTAATCGATTCGTTGATTTTAGCAGTATCGTATGCGATAGTCGAAGCAACACCTTGTGCGACAATTGTTGCTGTAACTAATTCCTTGATTTTAGCAGTATTGTATGCGATAGTCAGAGCAACACCTTATGCGACGATTGTTGCAGTATCTGATTCATTGTTTCTAGCAGTAACGTAGGCGATAGTTCGAGCAGCATTGCATGTGATAATCGTTCCGGTAGTTAATTATTTGATTATAGCATTATCCTATGTGATAATTGGAGCAGCATCATGAGTGACAATTAGTGCAGTAACTAATTCGTTGATTTTAGCAGTATCGTATATGATAGTTGGAGTAACATCATGTGTGACAATTGTTGATGTAACAAATGTGTTGATTTCAGCAGTAACATATGCGATAGTTGGATCAACACCATCTGTGACAATTGTACTGAACACTTCAATGATGCTAGTATCGTGCTCCAAATATCGCACATTATAATCCAAATACAGCACCTGCAATTACGTATCCATGTCTCCTTATGCATTCTCTTTGTCTTCGATTGGCGGTCGAGCACTATCACATTCGTTATTCCTCATGTATCAAAAGAGCTACACGTGGAGTATAGTATTATCCATTTTTAAAATTAGCCATCGACTTCGTGTTAATAACTTCAGAATATCCATTGCGCGTACGTATTCGGAGAATTGAATAGAGAAAACAACGCATTAATATACCAAAAATTGAACGACTTAGATAATTTCCAGCCTCTATAATTGGGGTCACCACAGAAATATCACATTATTGAACACTCCATTGAACTACATGGCTTGATCTTTTTCGCGAAAGAAGGAATGAATGGCACTCCCGAACTATGTGAATATCTGTTGGGATCCCACTGAAGCTAAAAATTTCATTTGAAGAACGAATCATTCCATCATGACAGCATTTAGCATGTGACATCCATTGTAGAAGAACCTCTGAGCAATCTTATGAAGTAATGATTTTAAAGCGATCTTAAAATTCGTGCTGATGACAGTAGTTCTGATTTCAATGGCCCTTCATTCACAAGTGTATATCGGCACAGAATGTAACTGGATCAGCTCGAATTTTCCTAAGTTTCTCCCAATCATCAGCTCAACAGTTCAATTCATATGCCACCTGATTTCTATTTCTCCTCATTTTCATTTGGATCCTGTGGAGAATCCGTTGGCCAAAAATAGATGCTGAGGAATTTCCCGTGGAAGATTTTTGTAGGGCAAGAAGAGAAAAATGAATTTACTCATTGCTTTCCTTCATCATGTCGATTTGATGAAGCCATCATCCATTATTTTCTCCAGTTTCACAATTAAATACGGAATCATCAATTTCATGACTGATTCATGAATTAAAGTACTTTTCCTGTGTTTCTACAGTGTGAAGAAATGTTCAAATGCAATCAAGGAATATGGCAGCATCGTCAATAAACAGAAAAATCCGGTAAACACGCAGCTTCCAAGTAATTGTTGTACTAAATAATGATCATAATTGCACTATTCACCTCAGAGTATCCATTGTACAGGAAGTCTGGAAAAACGTCAAGGGAGAGGTATTTTGGGAATATCTTCAGAATTGAATCTATTGCAGAAGTTCTAAACTCTTTCGTTTCGATTCACGTGTGAACAAGTCTTGCAATCAATTCTATCAATACGTCAGTACCTAGCGCTTCAACATAAACTATAATTTTCAACGTTCATATCGTGATATGGAAAGGATTGGCACAGCAAATGAAAGCGCCATTTATATCTTCTTCCGTTAAAAATATGAAGCTATGTAGTTCGATTAATGAGAAAGAGTAGAAATTCCCCAAGTCGTTCAAGTTTTGGTATATCAATTCGCCATTTCGTCTATTCGATTCTTTGAACATGTACCCACAATGGATATCCTGAAGTTATTAACACGGAAGTGATAGTTGATAACTTGAGTGTTAATCGTCAAAATGGGTAATAATGTGATCAGCTTGTAGCTCTTTCTGTGCGTGAGGAACAGCGAATGTGAATGTGCTGGATCGCCGTTTGAAGATTACGAGAATATGTGAAGAGACATGAATACGTACCTGCGACTGTCTCAGTGGGATTATGATGTGTGCTAACTGTAGCATAATACTAGTATCATATGGTGCTGCTCCAAATACCACATTCGATACTGCTAAAATCAACGAATTAATTACCGGAACAATTGTCGCACATGGTGTCGCTCTAACTATCGCAAACAATGCTGATGGAATCAATCAATTAGTTACTGCAAAATTGTTGCAGATAATGCTGCTTCAACTACCACATACGATACTGCTAGGAACAGCGAATTAGTTACTAGAATAATCGTTACATGTAACTTTGTTTAAGCTATCGCATACGATACTGCTGCAATCGAAGAATTGATTACCAGAACAATTGTCACACATGGTATTGCTCCAATTATCGCATACGTTACTGCTAGAAACAACGAATCAGTTACTGCAACAATTGTTGCACAGGGTGTTACTCTGACTATCGCATACAATGCTGCTAAAAGCAAGGAATTAGTTACCGGAATTATCACATGCGATGTTGCTCGAACTATCGCCTATGTTACTGCTAGAAACAATGAATCAGATACTGCACCAATCGTCGCATAAGGTGTAGCTCTGACTATCGCATACAATACTGCTAAAATCAAAGAATTAGTTACAGCAACAATTGTCGCATAAGGTGTTGCTTCGACTATCGCATACGTTACTGCTAGAAACAACGAATCGGTTACTGCAGCAATTTTCGCACATGGTGTAGCTCCCACTATCGCATACGTTACTGCTAGAATTAGAAAATTTCTTATTATTATTCTAAATTAACGAATTATTCACTGTAAAAATCGTCCCATGCAACGTTGCTCGAACTATCGCATATGATACTGCTACAATCAATTAATTAGTTACTGGAAGAATACACATGCAACGCTGCTCGAAATATCAGACACAATAATACTACAATCATCACAATAGTTATTGCCAAAAATTCCATGCGATACATCACTTCAACCACCGATAATAAACGTATCGACGTATATAATTGTCATCATTTTCTTCCAGCATTGACAAAAAGAAGATGTAAAAAAAAAATCAGTTTTATTCCAAACAATTAACGATTTAACCAGAAATATGGAAATTTGTAGATTTCGCGAGATTCCGTGAGATTTTTGGTAAATTCCATATTTTTGCCAAATTTTCCCGAAATTTCTCTGAAATCAAACTCCTGCAACCTTCCTTTGCCACTTGAAACATTAAAAATCACTTCCATTTCAAACAATTAACGATTTAACCAGAAAAATAAAAAAATTATTGCATCATACATCATTGCCATTCGAATTTTTTATCATTTTTATCACACAATGGAAGTATTCTCATCAAATTAATCCATCATATCAATCTGATGCTTCGAAAGCCGTCTGTCGGTGGTTTGTTCATTTGAACTCGAAACTATTAAGTCATGGGGGGTCACTACCTCCTATTTCCTCACGTGCCTTTCCGATGGTAACTAGAATACCTACATACCACATCGGGAGTTTAGACATTAACCTCTTCATAACGTTTTGTCTAAAGTCCCGGTGTCAACAGTGTTGCCGTTTCTACATATGGCGGTAATGGCGGCAATTTTCCATGATGGTATTGGCTGAATAATTAAAAAATTCTTATGATCACCATTTGAATGTTAATTATCCAATTTAATTAAAATTTGCACCATTAAAATTGTAATTTTTTATCCTTCATACCCTTCAAATTTTTAAGGGGACGCTGACGTCACCCTGTATATATCATACTGGAAATGCTATCTCTCTTTTCCATGCGAGTCAATAACTCGCTCTACGGTCATTTATTAGGACATAACAATAAAGAGACTAATTCCCCGGTGGACCATGCGACAGGGCAGTCGATTTTTTCACGGAATTGACCGTGATTCGATCACAATGCCATCGGATCGCAGCTGCATTGCAGTCGCATAGCAGTTCCATCGTCATCGCACGCAGTCGCATCGTGGTCACATGACAGTCGAGCTTGTGAAAAAATCGACTGTCTGATCGATATGCAGTCGCCCGATCCATCAGGGTTATTTAAAAAGGAATTATAGTCATATGATCCTGATTTGTTCATGTAATACTGTTAATTGTAAAACCGACACGGAGAATTCAAATTGTATATATTTGGGTCCGATTGAGATATTTAAATTATCTAGGAACACACGCGCCACCTGATTGGGGTGTCGGTATTTCTCGTGAGTGGGGACTTAAGGTTCAGTTTTATCAGTGGGGAACGTCAGAAGCCTCATGTTTAGGTTTGAAGTTATGATCGATAATTGTTAACTTGTCAATATTAGAATAAGAACGATTCTATTAGACTCTGAGATTTTTGACTTATAAATGGCAGACGTAATAATTTTATTTGCGACTATGTGTTCGCACATTATTCCAAGGTATATTTATTTATGTTTGTTTATAATTACTTATTGTAATTGGTATGAATTTTAAATTATATATCTGTTCGCAAACACATGGGTTGTTGCCTGATGATGTCAGAATAACACTGACGAAACATCGCATGTTTGAAAATAAAATGTTTGGAAAGAACACAATTGGTTTTAGTCTACAACATCCTGAACATTCATTGAGTTATATTTGAAATTATAACTATGCAATCATGTAAGAAAAACCGTGATATTCCATTGTCATACATTTTTGGCTAATGCTCATCAATATCCGACCATGCATCCTGAATGCAATTCATGAAGAGTTACTGATACTTACACCAGTTATTGTTAATCCAGCACAACAAATGGCAATTATGGCCGCCAGGAAGAGAAGCAGTACAATATATGTATAGGCTGTATTGATCAAACTTATATCACTGAAAATAAAATGAATATATCAGGAGTTTCTGGATGCAATTCAACATTCTTCAAAATTGATATGGGTATGGAATGAAATCACAAAATTTTAATATGATGATTCTCAGAATCGTCCTCCAAACATGCAGAATTTCACATTTCAAAATCAAATTTCCATTGTTCATTCTTGACTCTATTTGACTACTGCAAGCATCTGCAGGAGTAGTTTCAGGGCCAAAATTCACCCTTTGACTGGTGAACTGAACGAGTTCCGCCATGTGAAAAAGATTTTGTTCTAGTTTAATGACTGCTACCCTAATTCGTGCTCGCTATTCACGTGGCAGTACCTCTATTCCTACTTCGATCTAATATATCTTGATAATAATAGGGGAAAATATAAATTTAGCACAGTTATGTGGATGTTGTCTCATCACCAAATACTATAGAGGTATTCTTTCATATGAACGAAGATTAAGTTTCTCTGTATCCTCTTTAGGGGAATAAAAGACTAGCTTTGGAATGAAAGCGTATGATTCTTGTTCCTTATATATTATAGTAAAAGGAGGACATATGGGAGTTACTCTAGTACAGTAGCATGGAGTTTAGCAATTGATGAGATGAATTCCTGTAGACCCCCATCAGATCCACGCCAATCGAACTTCTCAATGGACATTAATTTTTGCTGAATTACTTTCAGTCTCGCACAGCAATGACAGATGGACCACACATAACTGAATTCTGTTGAACATGCGCATGCACATACTGAAGTCAAGCCAAACTGGTAACTGTAAGATATAATATAACCGAATGTAGAATTCTGCCAATTCCATGGAAAATATGCTATGAATGCCAGCTCATGAGTAGATAATATTAATGGAATACTGAAGTAACCAGTTATGAGTATCAATATTGAACAACAAACAGATGCTGATGCACAGTTGCCATATTTCATGTAGCTTTTCAAATGTCGGTATTCATCACAATTCGGATCACTCAAGCAAACTTCTAATGTTACTGCTAATTTCCTCAATGGAGCCTTGTAATATCTGTATATGCAAATTTTTCCAAAAGAAATCAACAATGACATCTGAAAGTGAGGAAAGATTGAAAAAGCAAATTGAATAATGATCATGATAGTTCAATACAACAAATTCCATACCATTGGCCCTATACTCTCAGCTGCTGCCACAAAATTTGGATATGTGAAATAAGACATTATGAGCATGTTACAGCTTTGCTGCAATGCAAGAACACTGATAGTACTCAGATGAATACAATCGATTATCTTTCTGGTCTTTGTCTCATTATTCGATAGTGGCCACAATGAGAGGATACCCAAACAGTTTTTAGTTAAATTCCAATAGAAATTCAGGTTATCATTTTTACTACCCATCCCCACTGGACTTTGGTGATGACTCCTTCCTTTGTGTCCACGAAAGCTTTTTCTATCCATAATAGAGATTCCGTATTCGTTTAGTCTTCGAAATAGTATTGCTTATGATTAATGTTCTATGACCACTGTGAGATATTCCCTCAAGTTGTTTCACCTCTACAATTCCATTTCCACAATCGAAGTATATTAATACATTCCGCCAATAATTGCCGGATCGATGGATGATTGCGGTATAATTTTCATGCTTCAAAAGACTAACGGCTGACTGTAGCCTTACATTGATAGCTGAATGCTGCAGAAGAAGTTTCATATAATTATGTTATTATCAAGATAAATTGTTAAACATTTGCTTCGATTCCCAACGGTTTCTAGATTCCTAAGAATTTTCTTTCATTCGAACATAACATGACGAGATTAAATAATTCTCTGCATACACAATCATCCGGTAGAATTTTTCATGAAATAGACAATCCAGGGACGAGCACTCGCTATTCTAGTCTGAGGAATAGGTTGTAGGTTAAAAAAAAGTTAGTAACAGTATTTGTTGTATCCAAAGAGGTGAATGACAGTTATTGAGTGTAAATACATACTGATAATTTCAATAGTGACTGTTCAGGCTAAACATATTGACCCGTCAGCAGGCACGCTCATTCGCCAACGGTCTCTAGGCGGGTGATGAGGGATTCTCTCACACCTGAATATCTCGAGAACTAAGCGAGTAGAGTAATTTTGTCCGAATCCTTCTTTGCAGATCTTCAAATTCTTTACAATGAAGGAATCGAGCACGATTACCAAATCTCGCTTAGTTTTCGAGAAATTAACAAAAAACTGATGGCAAAATTAAATGGATCTATCTGATTTTTTTTTTGTAGATTCAGTTCCGTTTACAAAGAAGTATTTGAGAAAAAAGAATTAGAATGAGAAGGGGGTATCACCAATGCTATCGACAGCAACTGAGCCATGATTACCCGCCAACCGCGTTAGGCACGTACTGAGAGAAAGTCTCACGTTGCCCGAGGGCACGGAAGAGGAAACTTTTTCTTTCCCAAAGAAGAAATTATTTTGGAAATGTTGCGATCACCATAATGAAGTAGAATCGTTTTTTTGACAAATACAAAAAAATCGAGATTTTTCTTTCATTTTTCAAAGTGGTTCCATATACCATCAAAAGAAGTGTGAGAGAAATTCTCCTAGCGTGACCACTGACGGGTTAACTAAGTGGTTCACCTAATGGATTCACATAATGTTTTCTGTTGCAGGTCGAGTTAAAGTGAATGAAGCGCAGATAATCACTCATAATATCCCGGCAACTAATGGTGTTATCCACGCAATTGATTCAGTCCTTTAATGAATCGATGCAGAAATTACGGTCATCGACGCGTATCAGATTTTAAGAGTATTGATGAGATTCAAATGTGTATGGAATGATGGAAAATGCCATAAGAATTGAACGTGATGGAGGCTTGAAATATGTATCTTTGAAGCTTCACATGCTCCAATGGAAAAACTGTAAAATTTGAGAATTATTATATCTTTCATGTACATTGAGAAAAAAAAATTTATCACGGAATTCACATTCAAATTGTGAAAACAGAATTGATAACTAAAAACACCGGCCAATTTAGAATTAAATACACAATTATTTCAAGAAATTGTTCCTTTGGAAGCTGTTATTCATATTCTGACACAAACTTTTATTGCATCATATGACATTTATATACTAATAGTTTAAATATTAATGAATTAATGTGGAAACTCATATCTTAAATTTATATAATAACTAGATTTCTTTGCTATTGTGTATATTTATTTTTGGAATGAGGAATGTGATGATTGGCTAGAGAACTCTCCGATCTGTTCCAAATTATTCATGAAAATGAGTTCATTCCAATCTGGATATTTTTAATCTAAATAATGAATCATTACTTTCAATGAATAACTCCTTGGAACTAATAATTCTTGTTTTTTCATAGTTGAGAAAAATTAGTTTCGGGGAGAAAATTTTTTTTTTTGCATCTCCTAGTGGAAAACGACGTTCCCAACCTTACGTTGCTTGATTGAGAATGTCTGTTTTTCGCTAGGAGATGCAAGAAAAATTATACACACCACGAACGGAAAGAAGTCAACCGCGACAAAAATTTGGCACCCTTGCTCCGCTCGGGAGGCAAATTTTTATCGGAGTTGCCTTCTTCCCACCCTTGGTGTGTAATATACTATTTCCCAGTCCAATGGAGAACTTCTCAACATTGGAGTAGCTCCGGAATTTTTGCATAGCATGCAGGAATAGTGGAATGAATTGTTGCAAGAACTAGTTTTTCCCCTTTATTGAAACATGTGGACAGGTATCGTTCAAGGTATACCATGGAAGTATAAGGAATAATTATGAATAATCATTAATAACCTCGAGCAAAGATGACTTAAGGATGTATTCTAATTTTTTGGGTAAAAAAAAGACCTATCTTTCGGAATTTTTTTTGAGAATGCTATGGAAGAGATGAATATGAAAATGAATAGGTATGATTAATAAAGTCTTGAAATACAACATAAAAATTTTTTTCATCTATTTTTTCCAGCTTTTGTATACAAAATCCATTGCTCAACCTAACGCTGTAATTTTGGAGCCACTCGGCTCCCACACGATATCTCGACAACGGCCCATCTGATACAAAAAAATCGAAGTGCTTTAGATTAAACCTCCAAAATATTAATTTTCAACTGATTTCGTTAATTTTATCTCAAAAAAAGAAAAATAACTAAAAAAAGTGTGCATTTTTCACCGTTTTTTGTAAAACAAAAATAGTAAAAATCCGAATTTTAACTTGATGGAGGTTCATCTTGTGATTTCTTATGTGTAGAATATGTGGTGTGAATTTCAGAAGGATCAGCCCACTGGTTCTGGAGAAATCGTGGGGGAGGTCTGAAAAAACGTTGTTTAGAGAAAAACGCGTTTTACGTTGTTTTAAACAAGAATTTTTTTTTGATAAACAAGAAATCATAAAAAAAATTTTACCAAAATTTACTCTGTGATACCTGCACAATGTTCTGAGATGTATATACATTCGAAAAATGTTTTTAAAAAAATGTGAAGAAAAAAAAATTTCAATCTAGAATACATCCTTAATGCAGAGATATTGACTCTTTTCTCTACTCTTCACTATCATGAACTGGACTTGCAGAGAATGCATGGATCAGTGTTGAATAAAATGTACAGAATTTTTGATTTCGTTCTTGTTCTCTATTACATGGAATTCAAAAATATATGAGTACAAGCCAAAATACGTATAGCAGTAATCGAGGAGTAAATGATAAGGTATGGGGAGCTCTGGCAATGGAAGAATAGTCTGATTAGGAGACCGTAACTCCGGTTCATCATGGAAAAATAATGGAGTACTCTATCGATTTTGCAGGTGCTTCTGGAGAAAATTGAGGAAATCTATTCAATTGAGGAACGAGATAATTGCGAAATTATCGTCTTTTCAGGGTATGCATACACTGGCAGTCTTTCAGAGGTATCAGGAAAAAAAGAGTCCGTGAAATAGAAAAATTACAATTTACGATTGAGTGTTATTTTCGCACCCCTGGAATAGCACTTCCAATTTTGCTCTAGCTTCTAGATGCAATCTAGATACGTGATAGCGTATCGGGCCAAGTACATCTCCGGTGCCTGGACGCAGAGCATATATATTCCTGACAGAACTTTCCATGGTCATGGAACAATGGCCATGGAACATTTTTCGCCAATTACATCATCTCGTATTAACATTTCTCTTAAAAGGTTGGCACTACTGTCTTTCACATTGGCAGTCAGTATCGATAAAACCGTCTATTGAATATGAGCGCCAAATTGGTATTTCTGTTGTATCGACTTGTGATATGAATTCATAATGCAGTAGATTAATTGCACACATCTCTCTTCCTGTTTCTTATTCTCATAGCAATAACACACATTATTTTACTCCAAAATTAAATCTGCTTTTGTTCATCAATTATAAACACATCACACTACTTTATTATAATATAAACATTCATCACCGATGGCAGTGGCTGTCTGGTTAGAGCGGAGGGTTTGGCACGCCCTGGCAAGAAACCCCGTTAAGTTCCCATTGGATTACAAAACGACATCAGGAAACTACTGTCTTGTTGTCCCTTTCCGGTTGGATCCTCGACACGTTGCCCCCGCTGCCCCCCCCCCCCCCTCCCCAGCAAGATTCGGTTGAGGGAGAAAGTAATAGGAACGTAACGGAGAACCGGTACATTCCAATTGAATTTGTCGTCATTTTTTTCGGCAGTGAATCAACCGGACTGAGTGGGCCATCCGTGAAGATCCTATTATTATGACGAAAGTAATTTTTTCCCAAAAAATAACGGGTACGAAAGGGAAATAATAGGGGCTGCCAGTTCATTCCTGTTAGTAACTATGGAGTCGGGCTGTAGGGGAAACAATGGGAATCAATGGTTTTTTTAATTTTTTTGAAGTGAAACTTCTTATACGAAGTCCTCGCGTTTAACGCTGTTGCGTTACTTTTTCACGCTTTGGTGGTGGAGGGAAAGAAAGAGAGAGCGAACGAATGTGCGCATGCGCACTCGTATCCCTGCAGCATTGCTCGTCATAGTAGGACTAGCGAAGGGATCGATATCGGCTTTCTTCGACGTCCATGCCCCACCAAATAATCTTTGGCTTCGGCATGCCTCGTGTGTCGATTCTTTCGTTGATACGACAATACCTGGCCTGTTTCTGTTTATTTTCTATTATCAGTTATTCAAGAATATTTCGGAAACTAAGTGGGATAGAGTGATTCTGCTTTTCTCCTTTTTTGTAGATCTTTAAATTCTCGACAAGGAAGCTTGAAGTTGAAACTGCTCTATCTTATTCAAATTCCGAGATATTCTCAAGAAACAATTGACAAACAAACCAAAAAAACAGGAAAATGTTTTTTTTTTGTTGATAATTTTCTGGGAATATGTCAGAAACTACGTAAAATAGCGTTATTTTGCTCCAATCCTTCTTCATAGCCTTGGGAATTTTGTACAGAAGGCCTTCAGGTGAAATCGTTGTATTTCGCTTAGTTTCCCAGTTATTTTTGAAATACTATTGACAAAAAGAAACCTACTTTTCTTGTTATTTGGATTATTTATTCCCGAATTTTTTTTTGAGAATACTCAGAAATAGAGGAAGATGCAGCGATTTCACTCTGATTTTTTTTTCGAATTTCAAGACAAGCTATTAGAAAGGATCAGGTCAAAATGGCTTTACCTCGCTGAGTTTCCAAGATATTCTCAAAAAATCATTGGAATAGAGTTACTTTTCTTTCTAAAATAAGTGTATTTTTTGTTATTTGTTTTGATGAATATCCCAGAAACTAAACGAGATAGCGTGATTTTGCCCTAATCCTTTCTTTGTTGAAAATTTCAAGAGCTTCAGAAGAAATTGAATCAAAAAGGTCGTTTCTCCGTTAGATTTTGATATATCTATAAGTCTATGTTCTGGTCGTAGGATTTTGATGGATGTCTCTGAAACTAAGCAAGATAATAAAATTTTTGTGGAGACCCTTTTTGTAGTTTTCGAGATTCTCTGCAAAAAAAGACATCTTCAGAAAAATTTCGTCATCTCGCTCACTTTCCGAAATATTCTTGGAAAGAAATGGATGTTGAGGAAGAGAAAAATATCAAGTTTGTAGACAAATTGAGTGCTCTTCATCATCAATTTTCTTTGAATGTCTCGGAATCTAAGCAAGATAGAGTATTTTTACACTGATCCTTGGACGATCATCAAGAAGTTTCACTTCTGCCGCACGTGAATTTCACGCACCCTCTTTTTTTTTTTTAATTTCAAGTGAAAAGTGTGTGAATATTGGAAAAAGTGCAAATAGATAGGGATATTCATGCAAAGAATCATTCTAAGGTCTGCATCGAAGTCTCAACCTGTAAGTATATAATATACGTTATCAACCTAGAATATTACCAGCTATTTTGAAGTCTCGTGATATCCAGCCAAGTATCCTGATGTTCCTCTGGTGGCTGACGCCATCTGGTGACGAATTTGAGTCTTGGATAAAAGGAATATTTGAAATAATTACAGCAGATAATGCGGTGTTCATTTAAAACAGTATATTGATTTTAATATATTTTTTTACATTGAAATTGTTTTACTCATGTCTTGGGTCTAGTCTTCATTGTCCGAGCTAGAGGTTACGACAAGCTCTTCATCTCTTCGTCCTCTCCATCTTGACTCTTTCTATTTTTTACGGATTTTTCTATCACTGATACCATCCCCTAGTCTCGTCATATTCTTTGATGATTTTGTCACTGTTCCTCTGTAAAAACAAGCAGGAGTCTGCTCCTTGTACATTACTTGAGTGTTCAGTACTATGCTTAAATTTAATATTCTGCCAGTGCAATTGGCAGGAAGTTTCCGAATGGAATTCCCAATATTATAATCCTCTTTGCTACGCTCGGGAGGTAAATTTTTTTCGAGGTTAACTTCTTGCCTCCCTGGGTGTATAATGTACTATTAGAACATTGTTCGTTATATTTGAATTTTACTTCTAAATCAAAATAGAGGCCTAAATATAATCTGACCCCCCTGAATAATCACATTTCATGAAAAAAAATTAATACTATAAGATAATTGAGATCATACGATAGAACTGGAAAATTTGAAAATTGAATTTCAGGTTTTAATCAGTCTTCCTTCTTGTCATAGTGGAATGATAATGGGGTAATTTTTTAGGAAAAATTGTCTAGTTTCCAATTATTAAATGAAAAATACTAGCGTTGCAAGGGAAAAAATGGAGAGAAATCGAAATTTATGAGAAAACTATTCATTTGAGAACTCGTATGGAAGAATTCGGAGGAAAAATCTGAAATTATCAGCATTTGTTGAGCTCGTCTAAGCGAATTATTTAACCTAGACTTGGGAAAAATCGGTCCAGTAGTTCCAGAGATACAGCGTCTTTTCATTTGATGGTTTATCGAGAATATTTCAGGAACTACTGGACCGAATTCGCCCAGATTCAATCTCAAAGGTCTCACTCATGAGGTACATAAACCCAAAAGTTTAAAGTTTCAAACTTGAAGATTTTTGGAGTTATCGTGTGGCCCAGGATTTTGAAAAAATTACATGTTTGTTAACGTACCGGATAAACCAAAAATTTGAGCGCTTGTCACCCCCAGGGTTCAATGTGCGCCTCATCAATGCATATCTCCTCGCTGAGGATGGATGCTGTGAATTTATTTTTCGCTGAGATAACTCAAAAAAACGATTTTTCGGTAGTTCGTTTTTTCTCGGGAACCATTCGGTCGATTGAACTGAAATTTTAGTGAGCACATGGCGCACACATGGTGAAGCTACCGTAACATTTTCAGGTCGATACTGTAACGGGGATTCGTCAAATCCCGTCACACTTCCGGCCATCCCTTTCCGCACACACGGTTCGATTGCGTGGGCACCAGTTTATTCTTTACCGGAGGAATAAACAAAACTCACTGTGTGCTGGTTTTCCCTGGGCTCACCACGCTTAACCTCTTAGGGCGGTTTCGGGCTAACCTGCTGAACCTTCGGTAGTAATTACTCGAAGAATCACTAACCCCAATAGATAGCATGGGCAATCCATTCCCGGTAACCCAGTGTGCTGGTTATGGTAGAGGGGCGTGGGTCTAGTCACAGTCCCTCTAGCGAGAACAAGTCGGAATTAGGTATTCCGCGATAACCTCTGGATGAGCCCGTCCGCAGTATTCCTCTGATCTATCGTCACCCAGAGAATACCGGACGTCTCCATCCACACGAGAAACGCCACGTAGCCATGCTACGGGCAACCAACGGTAACTCTCGCCGAAGCGAGCGGCAGAGGTTCCAGGGACTACTCCCGATCCTCTCGAGTCTGCCGCCCAAGGCAGACTAACTGCTTAGCGTGTCGTTGGGTCTATTTATATCGGCTGAGGCTGCTTCTGCTCATCTAGAGGTCTCTCCATGCGCCTGCATGGTTCTTCCTCTCACACCACTGCCAGGCCCGGAGATAACTCTGACATCTCTAGTGGAGCACCAGCATTTCAGTTGGGCTTCTGCCTTATCCTCAGCCGCGTATAAATCCCACTGACGTGACAGTTAGTTCCCGGTAACTTTAAGGTGTCATCTTACGCAGATGGCACCACGGTATGATTTGTCTAGCTGTTCATGTGTGAGTCCCCTCGAGCTCTACACTTGAATAGCTTCACCCGAAGGTGGCATAAGCCGATGCGATAGCTGTAACGAGAAACCTCGTTACAATACATATAGCCGTTCTCGAGAGAAGCAATGGAATGTGCCATCACACACACACACACACACTCGCACACACATACGGACATACATACAGACATTCATTAAAAATTATCATTTCTCGACCTTTCTGATCATTTGTAGTCATATTCCGATAAAATCTCAAATTCTAAAAGAATCACGATAACAATGCTTCCATTCGGAAGTGAAGAGGAGTCAATTGATTATATAATTGAATATGTTCAATTCAAAATATTTTTTGAATGCTGTTCTCACTATTTGGCTCGAGTCTTGGCTTTCGGTTCAGGTCCACATTCTTTCCTGCAAATAATGTCTTACATTGTTTATTTCTTCTATGATCTCATTCTCGTTTGTCCATCCATCGAATTTTTCCTAGTAGAATCCGTAGGCATCTTTGATTGCTGAACACTTCGTCGCATCTAAAGGCGGTTTCTGTTCTCCAGTTCTTGGAGCAGCCATTCCACTTATTGAGTGACCTTTTAGTGTATCTTCGCCAAACAGTTTCCCTCCAAGGTTTTTTCACGTGGAAAATGACAGATTGTCGAAATGGGAACTAGTTTGAATAGATTAATAGTTGTGTCACTCAGTTTGACCCAAGCCCAAATTGCCATGTCCTAGAATGAGAGAATGACATAGAAACTTAAGTATTATGCATCAAATTGATCGTAAAAATTATAAACTTGTCAGGCGTTTTGAGAAAGAGGATGCGGGATTCTTTGACCATTGAAAAATGGAGGTATTTTTAATATCCATTTTCAAAATTTATCCATAACGCCATAAGACAGAATGTTCAATCTGCGAAACATCGCTACTTTGCGATCCAATATTTTATTTCGAGACATTATATTGAGACATTAAAATTAAAACTCGATAATAATATTCAAAAATGAGAATATTATCAAAAATTTCGTCGAGAGTTAAAAAAAATTTGCATGACCAAAATCATGAAAATTGGAGTTTTCAAAATTGAATAGTCATAATGCTTCCAAATTTTGGCAACATCAAGGTTTCATATATTAAGAGCTTATTCTGAGAGGGCACTTTTTTGAAAATCCTTCCCCATCTGTCAATCGACTGGTTCAATTGCCCCATGGTTCAATTGACCCCCTTCTCCCCTATGGCATGAAAAAATCCATTAATGGGGGGAAAAAAATCCATATTTTTTTTTCTTTTTTCAAAATGTTTCACGGGCTTGAGATTTTTTTTTTAGTCTCAACCAATATTCGGAGCCTGTAGCCTGATTCTCAAACTTCAATTCGTTTTTTTTCGCTGGAACCATTTTTTGGTGAGATATCGCCTGATAAGGGGCCATCCATAAAGTACGTTACACGAATTTCATGGTTTTTAGACCACCCCTCCCCCCATGTCACATTTTCATTGACCCCCCCCCCTCCCACATTGTGATGTCACACAATCCCTTTCATACCTCAGATTCAATCATTTTAGGATTTTTTTGCATAAATTAATCTTAGTGACAGCAATTGGATAGACTTTTCTTTGGTAACATCTTTAAGACTTCATTCAATATTATTTAATAATATTATTGTGGTATTAAAAATAAAAATATATTATTTCTCTCCAGTCCATGGACTGACGCACCAATCCTTTATATTTGTAATCACTTGCATGCCACTTCCTTTATCATTATAATCCATACAGCAAATCCACCAAAAAAAAGATGGCGGAGAGTGACAGACGTTAAATTGTGTGTGGAGTTTTTCTTTTCGTCTGTGATAATTAATTGAAGTGTTTCTGGTGTTGGCCGTAAACTATTAGGTTAATGTTGATTTTTATCACAACTTGTGACATTAATTTTTGTGCGTTTCCATTGATAAGCTGACATTTTTTAATCATTATATATTTGTGGGCCAAGTTATAATGATTATAATAATGGTCTCGCATCTGTTATGTCAATGGTCCTGTGATTGACAACTCAGTATTGTCTTTCTATTGCCGTTATGCGTTAATGACACCTTGTGGAGCAATTAATCACTTGTTCTACTATACCTGCTGTTATCTTAAGGTTCTACCCAGATAGCAAAACTTGCGGATACACTGCTATTTACCAACAAGTTTAAATTTTCTTCTGCACCAAAATTATCGATGATTTGCCGCTAGTTTGTCGACATAAAGACCACATATGTAGGCGATAACCTGTCAAGTTATCACCAAATTTAGCCCTAAATTTGCCGTAAATTTGAAGCTCATATGCGGATGTCAAGGTCTATAAAAATGCTGTTAAGAACAGCGATAAATTTGGAGCAAAGTAAAAAATATGATTGTCACTCTTGAAAAAAAAAATTCGTTAACATTAACTGTGCAGAAAGCAATTGTCAATGATTGTTCTGCAGATAAAATGAGCAAAATGAGCCGATTAAATCAGCAGCAAATTTGCGGATAAAATCTGAGTAAAACTAGCCGATAAAATCATCAGCAAATTTGTGAATAAAATTGGCGCGAAATCGCCATTGAATCAGTATAGATGAGTCCACGGAAGGAACGGGCTCATTCTTAAAAATGCAGGCATCGGCCTTTGACCTCACGTTTCTAGTCCAATCTCTGAATAAGATCCCCCAAAAGCCATAGGAATCTACTGCTTTCTGTGTTTAAGGTATCTTATACGATGATTGGATTGTGATTGTACTTCTCGAGAAAACAGACGACTGGAATAGATGATAGACAAATCGAATTGTTTTCTCCACTTATTCACAATGTTTTTTTTTTCAAGAATAACAAGTTATATTGGCCGGTACTCAATCAATGGAGGCTTCTTTGTTTTACTGCTCTGAGGTGACTTTTCATGATAATGCGGGATTCCTGTTTAATGATTTAAGGTAGTACCGCCGGTACTCGATTGACGGTTCCGATATGGATAGAGAAAAAGGAAATGATAGAAAATGATGTATGGAATATTTTAAACTCTTGAAAATGCAGCTTCGGAGCATGTCATAGTGATAATTAGTGAATAGCTATGGAAAATGTACTTTTTATAGTTTCTTTCCTTCTTTTACTCACTCGGAATGCTATCTGGTGTGTAAATACTGCATGATTCAAACGAGATACTATAACCACTGACTAGGGCAGTATCGGCGGTACGAAGTTAAGAATAGTTCTTCCGAGATACCCTAGCGGTTCCGAAAATGCGGTGTAAACACCGTGTATACACCGTTGCAGTGTAAAAACCGTGCTTACGCGGAATATATGCCGTTTTTTTGTTCAAGATTTATGCGGTGTAAATTTCCGTATAAAAACTGTGTTAACACTGTGTGAATTCCGTTTGAAAACTGTGTAAAAACTGTGTGAATTCCGTTTAGAAACTGTGTGAACACCGTGTAGAAACCGTGTATACGCCGTGTAAACACTGTGTTTACACCGTTTATTCGTGCAGTTTTTCCACAGTTTTTCTACCGTTTTTAGATCAACATTATGAAAAGCGTTTGAAATTAGTAAAAAATATTATAAATTTATTATTTTTCGTAATACCCTTGGAAACTCAGAAAAATTGCGGAGAATTTGCGGTGGAATTTATGTATCAGGAATTATTTTCTGTCATTGTTAAAAAATTGTACTTTATGGTCAAGATTTGAAGATAAAATTCGAAAAAAAACAATTTCGTAAGTATCATTAGTTTGAATGAGCGTAGCGTGAAAATTCCGAATGGAGGTGGAAAGTGAGATCATTCGCGGATGATTTATGGAGTTGTCAATTTGAAAATGTCCATTTTACCCCACTTATCCTTAATTGAAATTGGGAATTGAGATGAAATAAAAATAAAAAACAGAAAAATGAGAATTCGGAAGAAAATTTGAGAGTTTGAAGGAAAATTATCATTTTGCCCGAACGAAATGAAGTGAAAAAAAAATTGTCAACGTATTTTTTCATTGTTTTTCTTAAAATTGATTTCCTATAGTCATTTTAAAAAAATTGACAGCAACTATCAGTCATTTCTTTGGAAGATGATAGTATAAATATGCGAAGCATATTTGAGCTCAATTAGAATCGCTGAAGTTATATGTTTCAGATTAGCAGCAGACAACGAGGAATCTCCAGGCGGTTGTCGAAGCTAAGCAGCATTACATCTGGTCAGTACTTGGATGGGTGACCGCTTGGAGTTTTCAAGAACTAGTGAGCCGAATTCTTTTTTTTCTTCTTTCATTCACTTCGTTTTTAGGAAATTAGGATAACGGTCATCATGGTTTATTTTTAAGCACATAATTAAGAGAGAAATCAATTAAAAATGTAAATTTGTGGTGAAAACGCGATACGCGAGTGAATGCCGCTTAAACAATGTGTAAATTCCGTTCAAAAACTGTGTAAACACTGTTTAAATTGCGTTTACAAACTGTGTAACAACTGTGTAAAGCCTGTTTGAAAACTGTGTGAGCGCTGTGTACATTCCGTTGAAAAACTGTGTATATCCCGTGTAAAAACTGTAGAAAAACTGTGAAAAAACTGCACGAATAAACAGTGTAAACACAGTGTTTACACAGTTTTTAAACGGTGTTTACACGGTGTTTATACCGTGTTTTCGGAACCGCTAGGGTAGAACAATCAGGCGTGCGTTGGGATATCTAGGAGCATGTATCTCCCCACATTATCGCTACATCAATAAAATTTACTCCGTATTAATATATCGTCAAGTCTGTTAGAAAGTTCATGCCAAAATTAAGAGATTGGGTGAATCTCAAATAGTTCAGATTGTACAAAATTATCAATTCTCCCGCGTACACGAAAGAAAAAATTCACGGCGCTCATCCATATTATTTATCATTTGCGCAAATCATCTTCGATGTAGACTCAAATACAAAGCGAGGAAAACTGATGATTGTCAGAAATTAGATATTGGTGCGATTTTTGGATGTCTTACATGATATAAAGATTCATATATGTCATGTTCTTTCATCCTTCCTCGACTCTCATGTTTCCCAAACAATTTGAACAATATACTGTCTATCGCATCATGCTGGATGCAATTCCTCAGAATGAAGATAAATCATCAAAACAATACCTTCTCAATTTTTTGAATGAATAAAAATCTTCAGTAATGGAAAAGGGTGGGAAAAATGTGCCGGTAGGGTAAAATGGACTGGTGAACAAAAAGACTCACAGGTAGAGATGACACGGTTCGGAGTATTCACGTATGAAAAAAACGTATAGACAGTTTCTATAGAAAGTTTCTATAGAAACTTTCGGTAAATGGTGAGTTTCACTCCACCAAAATTTCGAAAAAATTTCAACTTTTTGGACCTAGTTTCGCTCTCAATGACACTGTAAGCATACGACCTCTTAATGAATAACCTCTGAACAACCTTTTAACCACAAGAAAATGAAACCAGGAAATGCACTGCTCTTAGCTGTACCCAGGACCCCGGCGAAGACATGGTAGTGTGATGGCCCCGAAAGGAAGACCTCCGCAACCATTCATCTAACCAACTGGATAATTGCTGATGAAATTCAGCATGAATTCAACCTAAACACCGCTTACCTTCATTGAGCTTTAAAAATTTAAATTATTTTTATATATATCCACATACATCCACATACATCCATTTCACACACGTAACGTACACATGCATTGACGAGTCAATTGTGAAAAGATCATTGTGGTCGAATTCAACACAACTAATAGTAGAATTTCAAGAATCTAGAACAAGTACATAAACTATTTATTCGTCGGTAGTAAATCAAGATCTTCATGGAAGCAGATCGAATCAAGAAACGCGTTCAGCTCTGTCCAGGTCCGATCATTTTTTTGCGTGTTAGCTTTATTTCTGGGGTTGACATGGTGTACTCTGTGATTGACCCTGACATGGTAGTAGCCATAACAGTACAATCTCTTGCACCCTCTCCTACAATCGGTACGGATAACTGGACCCGGTCTCACGTATTTGCGGATGATTGGTATCAGTGTTTCAGCTTTCTGATTGGGAATCGGGACGATTACTGGTCGCCCAGAGTCCTTCTCAAGGAGGCCTAGCACCCACCTCGCACTCTTAACCAGTCTGCCTCTAGCTAACTGTTTCCCACCAAGTCTTGTTTCATCAAATTCAATAACTCGTCCTATACCTCCCATTTGTTCATTGTTAGTTTCACTAGTCCATTGCACTAGTCTTTCGTTAATTTTATTAACTCAAAACCTGACCGTGTTTCTTGACAATTGTGTCTCAAAACAGAGCAGATCATGTGTTATCTTGTTGTTATCCATATATAGACAAATAAGTCTGAGGATGCTCTGAATCTTTGCCTTGCGTCCAGAGAGCCACGAGTCATCATAAATACTCTGGTACGTTGAACACCTGACTCTAACCTTGCGACGATGGTTGCCACGCTCAAAATGTGAGCCATTGCACACGAATCCCGTCAGCTGTTTATTGATAGTCATCAAACTCCCACACTTTTCGCATAAAGCCTGGGTCTTGATTACATCATGCTCTCGTAAAAACATAATAGCATCACCTTTACTTCGGGTGAAATGACAAACTTCGTCATATCTCATTTTGAGCGTTAGAATGCGGTATTTCAGTAGAATATGGTGTCAGCTGTCGAATATTTATTTTTTCAGAATTTCTCCAAACGAACCTCAATGCCAGCTCAGAAATAACCCAAAGAACAAGTCTAGTTAAAAAAACCGAACAAAAAACCTTAAAAAATTCACTATTTTTCAGCTGGCAGAGCTATACTGCCCATTTACCAAACTTTCTACAAAGGACCTTGAAGCTTTGCGTATATAATATTGGGATATTTTCTTATACGCCATGAATGTCGTAGTTTCCTATACGCAAGTTGAGTGTGTATAAGAATGATGTTTATACGGAGAGACTTTAGTGGGTTTCCACACGCGAATTGAGGGTTAATAATAATAATTCCTATATGAAGGGAATTTTATGGGTTTCTATACACGAATTGAGTGTGTATAAGACTTTTTTTTATACGTATGGAGTTTCATTGGTTTCTATGAGCGAATTAAGTGTGTATAAAAATAATTGCTATATTAAGGGAATTTTATAGGTTTCGATACGCAAATTAAATGTGTATGAGAAAGATTTTTCTACTAACGGAATTTCTTGGGCTTCTATACACAAATTGAGTGTGCATAAGCATAGTCTCTATATGAAGAGAATTTTTTGTATTTCTATACGCAGATTTAGTTTCTACACGACTTATTTTTATACGAATAGAATTTCTAGTATTTCTATACGCAAATTTAGTTTCTATACGACTCATTTCTGGGCCTAAAAATGAATGTCCCCAAGTACTTGGGCTACATAATTATAGTCTCCGAGTACTTGAGGCCACATAATACTAGTCCCCAAATACTTGGGGCCACATAATGAATGTCCCCAAAATCTTGGGGCCAAATAATGAACGTCACCAAGTACTTGGGGCCGAGAAATTAATGTCCCCAAGTACTTGGGGCACATGATTATAGACCCCAAGTACTTGTGGCCGAATAATGAATGTCCCCCCGGGGAAAAATTGTCATACATGTTCATACATGATCATATATGATCATATATGAACGCTCCATGCATGGACATTTATGCGAATTGACCGTACATGTACATATCTCAACATATACGTGCATATATGGAAATATATGGACATAAATGTCTATTTTTTTCCGGGTATGGCAGTTCCATACATGATCATATATGAGCATGTATGATGATATATGGGCATATATGATGATATATGGGCATATATGATGATATATGGGTATATATGTTGATATTTTTCCGGGATATAATATATCATCGAAATAATCTAATATATAAACATAATATGTCAGTATTAATTCCCTTGATCACTCAATTCCTCATTAATAACGAATTTCAATTGAAAAAGAAAAAAAAACATCCAGCTGGGATCGAACCTGGGATCGTCACATGATGAGTCCATCATCCTACCACCTTTGCTATTCGCAATTCACATACTTGCTGAATGAATTTTGATCCTGATATAGTGATCAATGTCTTGTGGACTTGGAAAAAGTGAATTCAATTCAATTATTTCAATCATTGGAAATAATTTAGTGATACCGAAAGAAATGATTTTCGAATGATAGCAGAATTTGAAATTCTCAAAGTGAGCGGTAAACAACTAACAGAACGTGCATTTACTATTAATTATTCAAATTTATCATTTTCACGTTTTTATATGGATTGAGTCAGCATTTTATCATGTGTTTCATATATGCACATATATGTTCATATAGGTTCATGTACGTTCCATATATGCCCATATATGTCCATATATGTCCATATATGCTCATATATGTTTCATGTATGTCCATATATGCCCATAGCTGTCTGATTTCTCGGAGAAACGTATGAGCATACATGTCCATATACGTACATATATGTTCATATAGGACGATTTTATGCCGGGCCCAAGTACTTGGGGAACATAATTAGAGTCTCCAAGTGCTTCAGGCCCCATAATGATAGTCCGCAAGTACTTGGGGAAAATCATAAATATCCCCAAGTACTTCGGGCCAAATGATGAATGTGCTGGAGTGCTTGGGAACGGATAATGAATGTCGATAAATACTTGGGGCACATACCTATAGTCCCAAAGTACTTGAGGCCAAATAATCGATATCCTCAAGTACTTGGTGCACATAATTATAGTCCCGAAGTACTCGGGGCCATATGACGATAGTCCCCAAGTACTTGAGGAACATAATTATAGTCCCCAAGTACTTGGGGCCACATAATACTAGTCCCCAAATGCTTGCAGCCACATGATAATAGTCCCTATGTACTTGGGGTCAGATAATAAATTTCCCCAAGTAAATGAGGCCAAATAATAAATGTCCCCAAGTATTTGAGGCCACATAGTGGATGTCCACCATTGCGTGGGGTCACATAATAATAGTCCCCAAATGCTTGCAGCCACATGATAATAGTCCCTATGTACTTGGGGTCAGATAATAAATTTCCCCAAGTAAATGGGGCCAAATAATAAATGTCCCCAAGTATTTGAGGCCACATAGTGGATGTCCACCATTGCGTGGGGTCACATAATAATAGTCCCCAAAAACTTGGGGACACAATATAAATGTCCCCGAGTACTTGGGGGAACATCATGAATGTCCCCACCCTGGTGGAAATTGATTCGTAAGAATCGATCAGAAAATGACAAAATCTGACGAAAACAACAGATTCTGTCAAAATATGGCCGATTTTCATATATTTGAACAGATTTTGTCAGAAACTAAAATCCGAAATTGTCAGATTATGTCAGAATTTCTCAGACTGTTTTCTGTCCGATTCTGAGAAATTCTGTTGAATTTTCATCAGAAAATGACATTATCTTTCAGAAACCACAAGAAAAAATTGATGCCTTCTGTCGATAACTGTCGACAACTGTGCTATCGGAAAATGTCCGATTCTGTCAGAATTTAATAATTAATGTCAGCAAATGTGATATTCTATCGAAAATCATTCGTCATTTTCTGAAAAATTATCATCAATCTTGACGAAGAATCTATTGACAGAACATTTCAGATTCTGTAAGAATTCAATAATTAATTAAGCAGTTTTAGGCACTTTATGTTTTGGAACAGAGAGTATTTTACCGGAATCACTTGGACGTATCAGAATTCAATCAATATACTTATCTATCACGATTAAGACGTGTTGAAATTGCCGAGGCTAAACCAGCAATTATTCATTTTTATTTAATATTCAATAATTATAATAGAATAAAACGGCAAACGGCAACTTTCTTGTCCTGTAGCACAGATGGCGCTGCATGAGTCACGTGGTATGCACCATGTACATTATACTTTCCGTTCCGAATAACGGTCATTTCAACGAAATTGCGTGATAGATCAAACGTTACAACAGCTCTCACAAAAATCAGTATTTATATAATTATTGTAACTTATTTTAAAATGATTTGGGCATATGTCCATTTTCCTGAATCAGGAGAATTTGATATCCTAGAAATATCGGATATTGAGGGCTTCAATTTGCTGGAATTTTCGAAACAAGAAGAGAGTGAACGTTCTCGAACAATTTCCAAAGCCAGTGTTGATGGGAAAAAGAAAAAATATCAAGTACTCGCGATTAAGGAGGAACATCAGCTTTCGACCTAGAACAAAAAACGGTTGAGTTTTTATGAAACTTCGAGGACAAGTTCATTGAATAATCCAGAATATACCATAATTTTTCCGGATTTTTCCACCACCGAGTAATAAACAAAAATAATTATCAAAGTTGGAACTCATGTATAGGACGATATGGACAGCGAGGTAATTGAGCAAAATTCCCCTTCTGCCACCACGTTGGTAAACGGAGAATTTTGCTAAATTACCTCGCTGTCCATATCGTCATATACAAAAGTTCCAGCTTTGATAATTATTTTCGTTCATTATTCGGTGGTGGAAAAATCCGAAAAAATTATGGTATATTCTGGATTACTTAATGAACTTGTCCTCGAAGATTCATAAAAACGTAAGCATTTTCAGTTTTAGGTCGAAAGCTGATGTTCCTCCTTAATGGTACGTATGAAGTGATGAAATGACTTACTTCTGAATATCTATAAATATCAATTGCTACATATTATAAAACTTATCGATAATAGCCAAATATAACCTATTATAATATCATCGCCTTAGAAACAAAGGGGCGTAAGTGCTATGTTTCTATACAGCACTTACGCCTCTTTGTTTCTTAGGCAACGATAGGAGGGAGACGGGGCAAAATGAATCGACAGAGCGAAATAAAGTCCATTTTCCTCAAATCAAGGATTTGACAGAAATGAAATGAAAAATTCGTCATTCATGTAGCAATGCCATAGAATCTTTAGCCATTTTTTTCATAATTTTCCATGGAGGCGTTCTCTGGAAGAAATTCTGGTAAATTCTGTCTCATCGACATATTTTTCCCTGATTCTCTCATAGTTATTTGAAATGAAATAAATTAATCATGATATATGATATATACTTTTCGTGTTTATATCATGTAATTAGTACAGAGTTAAGGAAGCGTGGATGCCATCTCATTTTCTTTTAATGAAGGGGTGGGGGATTCTTTCACAATAGCATTATCTAGTTTTTTCATATTCATTATAATTATGTCATTTACTCTCTTTTGACTCACTCTTGTCACTACGGTGACGACTTCATGAAGTTGTGATTCTGTTGAGAATATTAAAACTCGTTCGAGTTCTTTTTTGATGCTATCAAGTTTTCCACTATGCCAGACTTTCAATTCAATCAACAAGGTAATGTACCATTAGTTAGAATGAGAAAAAGTTTTATTATAATTAATTTGTTACTCTAAAAGAAATAGAGATTCAAATGCTTCAAATATTTAAACCGTTTCATTCGTACGGAATCTGTATCCTATTGAGGAACGAAATTGTCAGACACTGACAGAACATGAGTTTTTCTGTCATAATATGTGTAATAACATGGGAAAACCCGGTTTGAAGGGCTAGGATACCCATGCTGCCATCTAGATGGTAATGTGAACAGAGTGTCGGTAAAGTAGATATTGTAGGTCACGGATCCCTACATTATCTGAGAGCATAGGGGATATTGATTAGTGAATGGATTAATCGATTAATTAAATAAAATAGGTGTAATACTCGAATAAATTATATAGAAATAATCGGGACGACTCGGGGATTGAGTCAGAGTAGAATTTGCAGTTATAGCGTCAGAACTAAGTGTTTTTTGGTAATTAATACAAAATGTGAAAATAAATTGATTTAAGGTAATCCAAATAAAGCGGGGATTGCGATAAATATGCTAATTAACGTGTATATCTAAAATCCCCAGAGATAGGTAGACATAGGGTTTAGCGTCTAACAAACTATATTAAAGTAATCCCCGAGGAATGGGGATTCCGAAAATATATGATTAGTTGATAAAATATTTATAATTACGAAATTAAAGAAGAACAATAGCCCAGCGGACTATAAAAGGAGCGCGCGGGCCCCAAGAGAGTGAGTCTTTTTCAAACATTTAACCGCTACGGAACTCTCTCCCAGTAAATACTACTAAGTCGATAAAACAGTTGCCTATAGCGCGTAAATTTAAATGTATGTGTCTAAAGATAAATAAGTGAGGTTTAATTAGTGAATTAAATAAAAATAATAATAAGAATAAATTATCTAGATATTTTTAATAAGTGTATGTTGATTATTATTTTGGATAATAGTAAAACCAACGGAGTAATTTAGCGTGTGTGATAAATCGAAGTTGCACTAAATAAATAATAATAATAATAAATTCATTAAATGTTTCTCTTATTCAGATAATAAGTAAAGAAACTGTATATGTAATAATTAAATGTGTTTGTTGAATAAAACCCGTTTGATTTTGGTAATAATTATAGTTTTGGTGTTTTTAATTATCAAAAAAAACACATGGCGACCGGACCTGAAAATAACCAGGGTGACTGGATCAATTGAATTAAGATTGATTCAATGGATCGAGTCAGCCACGGAGCCGAATATTAAATAATTAATTAATATTCTTCCGTACGGTTACATAATTGGCGACCGTGACAGGACTCAAACGGTCTGAGATTTTCCAATTAAATTTTGGAAAATGAATGGAAACAATCTACAGGCAGCCCCGCAGGGCGCAAACAATCAAAACGACCCAGGGCAAAGAATGCCTCCGCCTGAAGAGCCTCCAATACCAGGAGGTATGGCGGATGATGTCGGAAATCTCAACAACCAGCAACAAGGCGGACAAAGGAATAATCCACCTCAACAACAAGGTGGACAGAGGAATAATCCACCTCAACAACAAGGTGGACAGAGGAATAGTCCACCCCAACAACAAGGTGGACAGAGAAATAACCCACCACAGCAACAAGGTGGACCGTTTCAAAGGAACCCAATTTATCAGCCACCAGAAGCTGCTAATTTGGGCAATGGGAATGCGCAGATGATGGAGATGATGCAGGAAATGCTCAATGCCTTCAGAGAATTGAGGTTTCCTGGTCCAAGGGGAGGGGTTCATCACTTGAACAACCCGCCACCCTTCCTTAATGGAGCACAAGAATTTGGTTTTCCCTATTAGGCAGACTATGCTCAACCAAGAATGGGCCCATATTATGGAAGAGTACCACCACAAATGGGACTAATAGACCCAGAAGGCAATCCAGCTTATGGGTATCAACAACACCGACAAAATGGCCGACCATTGTCTCCTCAGCAGCATGGAGTACCACCACCATTTCAGGAACGAGAGGGAGGGGCATATTTCCAGCAGCGTCGTGGACCTCCCATGGGACAGCAGAGACAGCCAGTTTATCAAAATGATCAACGCGGAGCCGAGCCTGAAAGAGGGCAAGATGATGATATCCGATTTGATAGACCACCACGTCGACCAGTGAGAGAATCTCTGAAGTTGTCCAAACCCACGTTCGATGGAAATTTACGGAATGGAAACCCCCGGAAATTTGTCATGATGTTTGAGGAGCTCGCTCGTATGGAAGAGTACAGCCTTTTCGAAGCCCATTTAGCATTTTTGGCTTGTTTAAGGGGAGATGCAGCCCGTTGGGGAAGTTTGTCCAATGCCAGATCATATGAACAGTTGGTGGCCTCATTTTTGATGAAGTATTGGTCTCCGTTGATTCAGCAGGACTGCATGACCTACATTGTGGCTGGTAGATATGAGCAGAAACAGGACGAATCTATGGAGACATATTGCCTAACCTGGTCAACTCATGCCCAATATTTCGATCATGATATGGGAGAGAAGTGGTTCATCAAACATATTAAGCGACATTTTTCCCAACGGGTATCAGATCGTATTGATGCACGTGATGCACAAACAACGGAAGCAGTGATAAACATCCTCGCAGAACTCGATGGGGCATCACAAGTGTGGAACAAAGCAAAGGAACTAAGAGATGAGAAAAGGCATGAATGGGCAACAGCTAAAAAAGAGGCAGAAAATAAATCTGATAGTAGACCTAGAGAGAACAAGTCTTATAAGAAGCCCTGGGAAAACAAGACAGGTGACAAGGGCCAACATAAGCCTGCCGAGGCAGAGGATAGAAAAGATAAAAATCCCAGGGTCAGGACCATTGCAAGGACATCAGCGGATGATGTACCAAATCTCGGAGAAGAGGCTGCTCCTGTAGAGGCAGTGCTAGAAGAGCACGATCCAGATAACGAAAGTCTGGCTGACACTGAATCAATATCCTCCGTTGAAGGAGAAGAAGAGGGGTATGAGTCGGAGCAAGATTTGCCCGAAGAAAATGGAGAAATTCCTTGGAAATTAAGGAATGGTCACAACGCTTGGCCAAACGATTTGGACTCCGAAGATGATGAAGGAGCAGCACAGCAGAATCCTAACATCGGGAACGCCATAGCTATGGTGAACGACCCTTCGCCCGAACAATCACAGGCTTTGGGAAGGCCATTTGGGAAATATGGAAGATCCCCACGCATTATGGTTAGTTTTGGGGAATATTCATTTGAAGCATTGATCGATACCGGGGCAGAAGTATCAGCAATATCCCCGGGTGCCTTGGAAGAACTCAAGGAGGCAGGAATTGAATTTCGGCAAATCCCATTTCCTGCTACCAAGCTGACTGGAGCTTTTGGAGGGAAAAGTATCCCAGTGAGGAGCCAGGTGTTGTTGGAGTTTGGAGTTGAAGGGGAGCAGTTGGAATGCCATTGTCTGGTCATAAAAGGGCTTTCAACTTCATTAATATTGGGTTTCAACTTTTTTCAAAAATATCAATGTACTATCAATTGTCATCAAGGAGTGCTGATAACAAAGGATCCGGATATGAAGACGGAGCTGGTGAGATTGAGCTCTCATGTGATTCAAGTGATGAAGGAACTGGATATAAGTTTACTCATGATGAAGACTCCGGAGCTGGCATTGGAAAAATTGATAAAGAATTACCCAAGATTGTTCGATGAAGAACTAGGATGTATCAAGGGTTATGAGCACGTGATAGAAATGCGTGATGAAAAACCGTATAAAGCTCCAATATACCCAATCCCTGAGGTCTTATTACCCGAAGTCAAGGAAATTATCCAGGGACTGGAGGAGCAGCAGGTAATTTCTAAGGCTGCAACAGAATATATAAACCCATTGGTGGCAGTGAGAAAACCGAATGGTAAAATCAGAGTATGTATTGATGCTAGAAATTTGAATGCCAGAATGAAGGACGACCATGCACAACCTCCAACCATCGAGGAAATTTTGGGTAGACTGGACGAGCGTAAGGTGTTTTCTGCATTAGACCTCACCAACGCATTCCACCAGGTCATGTTAAGTGAAGAAAGTCGCAAATACACGGGATTCCGTTTCCTGACCCAGACATATGTCTATAACAGGCTTCCGTTTGGTTTGAAGACCTCAGGGGCCTCGTTCACGCGGGCGTTGGATTCAGTGTTTAAAAACAAGGTTGATGACTGCACCTTGATTTATCTGGATGATATATTGATTCTCTCAGAATCTTACGTAGACCATGAAAAGGATTTAAACCGAGTCCTGAGCTTGTTGGAGGCAGGTGGAGTCGTGTTAGGTAGAGAGAAATGTGTTTTCTTCACGGAGGAAGTTAAATTTTTGGGACATAAGTTTGGAAACGGAGAGCTACGTATGCTAGAAGAAACGGTGGAGAATATTTGCAAGTTTCCACAGCCCAAGAAGAAGAAAGACATTCAGGCTTTTTTGGGTTTGGTAAACTGGGATAGACGTTACATAGAGATGTTGTCAGAGCATACGAGACCCTTGGAAAAACTACTCACAAAGACCAACAAGATAAAATGGGAAAGCGAGCATCAAGAAGCATTCGACAAAGTTAAAGACGCGTTCAGACATGCGAAGGCCCTCACACTGATAAGAAAGGAAAGAAGTTTCGGTCTTCAGACAGATGCATCAAAAATTGGACTAGGCGCCAGGTTTTTCCAATTTGACGATGATGGAGAGTACACTGTAGCCTATGCTAGCAGGTCACTTAAAGATGCCGAGACCAGGTATACTACTACTGAGCAAGAGTGCCTGGCGGTAGTATGGGCATTGAAGAAATGGCGTGTTCACCTTTATGGGCGTAAAATAGTGATTAGAACAGATCACAAGGCACTAACATTCGTGCAATCTTGTAGATCCGTAAGTGACCGATTGACTCGATGGTTACTGTACATTGCAGAATTCAATATTGAATGGGTGCACATCGCAGGTGAAAAGAATTCAGTAGCAGATACATTATCGCGCTATCCAGTTGCATCTCCAGAAGAATTGGAAGTTATTGAAATCCGTTTGCTTGTGGCTAAGGATGAAGGATTGTCATGGGGGGATTGGAAGGACCAAATAACAAAGGCACAACAGGAAGACGAGAGTGTTAAAAAAACACCCGAGAAGTTCCATCTTTTCTCTGATTTATATTGGATTTTCACAAAGAGGGGATGGAGAATCTATATTCCTGAAGGAATTGCTGAAGAATTAATTGAGCAGACGCACAAATTCCTGGCCCATTTTGGTACAGACAAAGTGGTTTTTTGGTTGGACGAGTACTTTCTGATTAAAAATATTAATCAACTAGCAAGAGACATCGTGGCATCTTGTGACGTCTGCCAAAAAACTAAAATATTCAATCGAAGTATTAAAGGAGAATCATTCTACAAATTACCAAGCAAGCCTGGAGAGGAATTATCAATTGACATTTTTGGGGAACTTCCCCGTGCTAGACTAGGTGTACGGTATATCCTTGTGATAATGGATAAATTTTCGAAGTTTACTAAATTATACCCAATCAGAGACCAGACAGCAGAGACAGTATCCAGAGTGCTCAAGGATAAGTATTGTGAGACGTATGGAACACCGAAACGATTGTTAACAGACAGGGGCACTCAATTCACCGGAGACGTATGGAAACAAACCGCAGATGAATTAGGAATCGAAGTAACTTGGACCACACCATACAATCCGCAGTCAAATCCAGTGGAACGTGTAATGAGAGAGTTGGGCAGAATGATGAGGGTGTATGCGAACGAGAAACACACGAGTTGGGATCAGATCGTTCCCCGGATCGAACAAGCCATCAACTCGACTCATCATTCCAGCACTAAGTATAAGCCCTATTTTTTGCAAGGAGCGGAGACGGATAAATTAATGATACCAGCATGGCTTGAACCATCAGAGAAGGAAAAAAAGGGTTCCCGAAGGTCAACCCCACAGAAAGGGAGTTGGATAATGAAGAAATGATGAGCGAAGGCTCAATTAACGTTTTGACACGATCAGGGAAGGATTTTTCAATCACGACAGAAAATGAGAAGAGACAACTAGCAATTGTAAAGGCAAGGGAAAATTTAAAAAACGCTGCTATCAAACGCTACGGGAGAAGAGGAATCGCAAAAATAAACAGAACTTACCAGATCGGGGACAAAGTATTAATTAAGGTTCATAAGTTGTCAAACAAAATTAAGAAAGAATGTAAAAAACTCTTTTTAATTTACGATGGGCCTTACAAAATTAATAAAATTATCGAAAAGAATGCGTTTGTGTTGGAAAACTCCGATAATGCAGTGAAAGGAACGTTCAACCTGCGCCAGCTACGGCCATATCGCGAACGAC
Organism: Aleiodes leptofemur; assembly: GCA_963942555.1. Lineage (NCBI taxonomy): Eukaryota > Metazoa > Arthropoda > Insecta > Hymenoptera > Braconidae > Aleiodes > Aleiodes leptofemur. The sequence continues at coordinate 8,281,718 of OZ012619.1, forward strand.
AAATTTTGAGAACGGGACTTGTGCTAGGGATATCTCTAGGGACTTTTGCATCACACAAGGGCTGTGTTGAGATGAAAAGTAGTGGGGCAGCGTCGCCAGCTAAACGTGTCATTAGTCATTGGACAGTGAAAGAGAGAGCATCTCTCGAAGATAAAAAACGAACAATAACCATGAATCCAGAAGCAACGCGTCTCATTCAGCAAATTTTGGACGAAGAGGTCATACTCTTGAATAATGGAGGGAGATATTTACAGATGATACAAAATGCTAACCGAGGTATGATAAATATTGTGGAACGTGTACAACCTAACCTCGACCCCGCGCCAAACGCGCTGGCACAAGAGAGAAATGAACATGAGGTATTGGTTGGGCCAAATAACCCAAATATTGTCGAAGAGGATCACGCTGGAATGGCCGCTGTGGCTCCAGCAGAAGAAGAAGTAGGAATTAATTATTTCCAAATGGATTGGCCAAATCTTGAACCAGCAGAGGATGATTTATTAAATCAGGCATGGAGAGAAGTTTTTGATGACGAAGTCCTCCTCCCAGATGCTATGCTGGCTGAGTTGGTCAATGCTGAACATCAGGCATCGGACCAGGCCTGTGAAAAAAATGAGGAATCACAAGTACCAAATCCAGATGGATCGAATAAATGTGACCAGGCAAAGCCAGTCAAAGAGGCAGCAAGACCAGAGGAACCACCTGGTGAATTATCAGTAGAGGAGCAAGGAGTTCAGCTTGTTGAAAAAAAAAAGGCAGTTGAGAAGGAAGGAGGGCCAAGCTCCACTGGTACACCAGACTGCCAAGATGAATTATCCGTAATAAGGATGCCAGTCCTCAATGATGAGGTACAAGCACCAGCGGAGGAACGAGACGTTCAAATTGTTGACCAGAATGATGCCGTTGAAGGAGAACCCGGGCCAAGCTCGCCTGGACAACGTGATGAACGATATTACAACAGGGCACGTATTGAGCAATGGTGTAGGAGTGTTGATCAGTGCATTCATGCTGACGAACCGGCTGCTGAGCCAGTGGTAATAATCGACAATCCCGAAGAAGTGTTGGCCAGCATGAGAACGTGGCACAAACGATCCAACGCCTACCCATATGACACGCGAGCATCGGGAAAGAGGATGAGGAGATACCAAGACCAGGAAAGCAGTGATGACTCGGACGAAACTAAAAAGCTGGAATGGAGAGGCAGATTTGGGAAAAGAGGACCCAACAATGACTGATTACTCAGTTAGATTGCTTTCATTATCATTTTTTTCTTTTTTCCATTTTGTTTTTTCTCAAGGAGTAGACACTCCGTAGCCAAGTGCTTAAAAGTATTTTATTTTTATTTTTATTTCAGTATTCTAATATCTTGAGTGAAAAATTGTAATCAAGAAGGGTGCCTAAAAACATTCATTGTCTTTATACGTATTGAGGTAATATTATAGAAAGAGTGCAGAATAGACATTTCCTAGCAAGGTGATAATTTTGCATTTCCCTTTGAAGAAGAGGGTTGATTCAGGTGTTTATAGAAATTAAGGACATGACCAAGGAGTTAAAGTGCTCAAAGCGTTTATTTTGTATTTTTATATAAGAAGTCGAGTTAAGAACGATAAATAACGTATAAATTTGAAAAAAAAAAAAAGGGGAAGCGAGAAGCTTAATTTAAGTTTGTAAACTAGGTATACACTTCATTGAATAAAATGTTTAGTTTAAAATTATGGTTAAACTATTTGTTAAATTAATAGGGAACCTTAAGAAACCCGCTGATTGCACAAACAGGGGTATTTATGCAATAAGCGAAGGGGAGTATGTAATAACATGGGAAAACCCGGTTTGAAGGGCTAGGATACCCATGCTGCCATCTAGATGGTAATGTGAACAGAGTGTCGGTAAAGTAGATATTGTAGGTCACGGATCCCTACATTATCTGAGAGCATAGGGGATATTGATTAGTAAATGGATTAATCGATTAATTAAATAAAATAGGTGTAATACTCGGATAAATTATATAGAAATAATCGGGACGACTCGGGGATTGAGTCAGAGTAGAATTTGCAGTTATAGCGTCAGAACTAAGTGTTTTTTGGTAATTAATACAAAATGTGAAAATAAATTGATTTAAGGTAATCCAAATAAAGCGGGGATTGCGATAAATATGCTAATTAACGTGTATATCTAAAATCCCCAGAGATAGGTAGACATAGGGTTTAGCGTCTAACAAACTATATTAAAGTAATCCCCGAGGAATGGGGATTCCGAAAATATATGATTAGTTGATAAAATATTTATAATTACGAAATTAAAGAAGAACAATAGCCCAGCGGACTATAAAAGGAGCGCGCGGGCCCCAAGAGAGTGAGTCTTTTTCAAACATTTAACCGCTACGGAACTCTCTCCCAGTAAATACTACTAAGTCGATAAAACAGTTGCCTATAGCGCGTAAATTTAAATGTATGTGTCTAAAGATAAATAAGTGAGGTTTAATTAGTGAATTAAATAAAAATAATAATAAGAATAAATTATCTAGATATTTTTAATAAGTGTATGTTGATTATTATTTTGGATAATAGTAAAACCAACGGAGTAATTTAGCGTGTGTGATAAATCGAAGTTGCACTAAATAAATAATAATAATAATAAATTCATTAAATGTTTCTCTTATTCAGATAATAAGTAAAGAAACTGTATATGTAATAATTAAATGTGTTTGTTGAATAAAACCCGTTTGATTTTGGTAATAATTATAGTTTTGGTGTTTTTAATTATCAAAAAAAACACATGGCGACCGGACCTGAAAATAACCAGGGTGACTGGATCAATTGAATTAAGATTGATTCAATGGATCGAGTCAGCCACGGAGCCGAATATTAAATAATTAATTAATATTCTTCCGTACGGTTACATATGTTAGAATCTTTCAAAAACCGACAGAATTCGTCATTTTCTGAGAATTTATGTTATCTATTTTCCAGAATATAGCAGATTCTGAAAAATATTGACAGAATTCGGGACTAGATATTGTATGACGGATTCTGTCATATTCTGACAAACTGTCCGAATTTCCGATCACAAAACGACAGATTCTATCAGAAACTGAAAGAATATGTGGATTTCAACATTCTTCGTCCAAATATAACAAGTTTTATCAGAAAACGACATTTTCTGTACGATTCTGACGAATTGATCTGACAGATTCTGATAGAATCTGTCAGTAAATGACAGCCAAATTTCTACCAGGGCAAGTACATGGAGACACAATACAAATATCCCCAAGTACTTGGGGACACAGAAATAATGTCCCAAAGTACTTGGGGACACCGAATAAATGTCCCCAAGTACTTGGGGACACAGAATAAATGTCCCCAAGTACTTGGGGCCACAGAATGAATATCCCCAAATACTTGGGGACACATAAATAATGTCCCCAAGTACATGGGGACACAATATGAATGTCAGTCAATTGATACTATAGTGACGCTCCATAGAAAATGTCATAATTTTGTTGTTTTTGGGGTGGAAAAATTTGCAGTGAAAAACCGAAATAGGGCGGTTTCTTAAGGTTCGTCAGTCAAGTAACAATTTACCTAAATGTCCCTGAGTACTTGGAGACACATGAATAATGTCCCCAAGTACATGGGGACACAATATGCATGTCCCCAAGTACTGAGGGACACAATATAAATGTCCCCAAGTACTGAGGGACACATAAATATTGTCCCCAAGTACTTGTGGACACAAAATAAATATCCCCAAGTACTTGCGGACACATGAATAATGTCCCCAAGTACATGGGGACACATAAATGATGTCCCCAAGTACTTGGTGACACATGAATGATCTCCCCAAGTACTTGCGGACACAGAATAAATGTCCTTAAGTACTTGGGGACACAGAATAGATATCCCCAAGTACTTGGGGACACAGAATAAATATCCTTAAGTACTTGGAGACACATCATCAGTGTCCCCAAGTACATGGGGAAACAATATGAATGTCCCCGAGTACTCGGGGACACGAAATGAATGTCTCCCAGTGCTTGGGGACACATAATAAATGGCTCCAAGTACTTGGGGACACATGAATAATGTCCCCAAGTACTTGGAAACACAAAATAAATGTCCCCGAGGACTTGGGGACACAGAATAATTTTCCCCAAGTACTTGAGGACACAAAATAAATGTCTCCAAGTGTTTGGGGACACATAATAAATGTCCTCAAGTACTTGTGGACACATAAATAATAACCCCAAGTACTTGGGGACACATCAATAATGTCCCCAAGTACTTGGGGACACATAAATAATGTCCCCAAGTACTTAGGGATATTTATATTGTGTCCCCAAGTACTTGGGGACACAGAATAAATGTCCCCAAGTACATGGGGACACAATATAAATATCCCTAAGTACTTGGGGACACATAAATAATGTCCCCAAGTACTTGTGGAGACGGAATAAATGTCCCCAAGTACTTGGGGACACAGAATGAATGTCCCCAGGTACTTGGGGAAACATAACTAATGTTTCCAAGTACTTGGGGACTCAAAATAAATGTCCCCAAGTGCTTGGGAACACATGAATAATGTCCCCAAGAACTTGGGGACACAAAATAAAGACCCCAAGTACTTATGGACACAATATAAATGTCCCCGAGTACTTGGGGACACATAAATGATATCCCCAAGTACTTGGGGACACATAAATAATGTCCCCAAGTACTTGGGGACACATGAATAATGTCCCCAAGTACTCGGGGACACATTAATAATGTCCCCAAGTACCTGGGGACACATAAATAATGTCCCCAAGTACTAGGGGACACATAATAAATGTCCCCAAGTACTTGGGGACAAGAATAAATGTCCCCAAGTACTTGGGGACACATAAATAATATCCCCAAGTACTTGGGGACACATGATAAATGTCCCCAAGTACTTGGGGACACATAATGAATGCCTCCAAATGCTTAGGGACACATAACAAAAGTCCCCAAGTACTTGGGGACGCATGAATAATGTCCCCAAGTACTTGGGGATACAAAAGAAATATACCCAAATACTTGGGGACACATAATAAATGTCCCCAAGTACTTGGGGACACAGAATAATTATCCGCAAGTACTTGGGGACACATGAATAATGTCCCTCAGTACATGAGGACACAAAATAAATGTCTTCAAGTACTTGTGGACACATAAATAATATCCCCAAGTACTTATGGACACATAATAAATGTCCCCAAGTACTTGGGGACACATAATAAATGCCTCCAAGTGCTTGGGGACACATAACAAATGTCCCCAAGTACTTGGGGGCACATGAATAATGTTCCCAAGTACATAAGGACACAAAATAAATGTCTCCAAGTACTTGTGGACACATAAATAATGTCCCCAAGTACTTGGGGACATTATTCACGAGTCCCCAAGGACTTGGGGATATTCATTCTGTGTCCCCGAGTACTTGGGGACATTTAATATGTGTCCCCAAGTAATTGGGAACATTTATTTTGTGTCCCCAAGTACTTGGGAACATTTATTTTGTGTTCCCAAGTACTTGGGGACATTATTGATGTGTCTTCAAGTATTTGGGAATATTTATTATGTGTCCTCAAGTACTTGGGGACATTTATTCTGTGTCCCCAAGTACTTGGGGACATTTATTTTGTGTCCACAAGTACTTGGGGACAATGTTTATGTGTCCCTCAGTACTTGGAGACAATTATTTGTGTCCCCATGTACTTGGGGACATTATTTATGTGTCCACAAGTACTTGGGGACATTTATTCTGTGTCCCGAAGTACTTAAGGACATTTATTCTGTGTCCCCAAGTACTTGGGGACATTTATTCTGTGTCCCCAAGTACTTGGGGGACATTTATCATGTGTCCCCAAGTACTTGGGGACATTTCTTATGTGTTTTCCCCTAGTACTTGGGAACAGAAAATAAATGTCCCCAAAGAATTGGGAACACATAATAAATGTCCCCACGAACTTGGGGACACAGAATAAATGTCCCCAAGTACTTGGGGACATCATTTATGTGTCCCCAAGTACTTGGGGACACAGAATAAATGTCCCCAAGTACATGGGGACACAATATAAATGTCCCTAAGTACTTGGGGACACATAAATAATGCCCCAAGTACTTGTGGACACGAAATAAATGTCCCCAAGTACTTGGGGACACAGAATGAATGTCCCCAAGTACTTGGGGACACATAACTAATGTTCCCAAGTACTTGGGGACTCAAAATAAATGTCCCTAAATACTTGGGAACACATGAATAATGTCCCCAAGTACTTGGGGACACGAAATAAATGACCCCAAGTACTTATGGACACAATATAAATGTCCCCGAGTACTTGGGGACACATAAATGATATCCTCGAGTACTTAGAGACACATAAATAATGTCCCCAAGTACTTGGGGACACAAAATGAATGTCCCCAAGTACTTGGGGACACAGAATAAATGTCCCCAAGTACTTGGAGACACATAATAAATGTCCCCAAGTACTTGGGGACACATGAATAATGTCCACAAGTTCTTGGGGACACAATATGAATGTCCCCAAGTCCTTGGGGACAAAAATAAATGTCCCCAAGTACTTGGGGACACATAAATAATATCCCCAAGTACTTGGGGACACATAATAAATGTCCCCAAGTATTTGGGGACACATAATGAATGCCTCCAAGTGCTTAGGGACACATAACAAAAGTCCCCAAGTACTTGGGGACGCATGAATAATGTCCCCAAGTACTTGGGGATACGAAAGAAATATCCCCAAGTACTTGGGGACACATAATAAATGTCCCCAAGTACTTGGGGACACAGAATAATTATCCCCAAGTACTTGGGGACACATGAATAATGTCCCTAAGTACATGAGGACACGAAATGAATGTCCTCAAGTACTTGTGGACACATAAATAATATCCCCAAGTACTTGGGGACACATAATAAATGTCCCCAAGTACTTGGGAACACATAATAAATGCCTCCAAGTGCTTGGGGACACATAACAGAAGTCCCCAAGTATTTGGGGGCTTATGAATAATGTCCCCAAGTACATGAGGACACAAAATAAATGTCTCCAAGTACTTGTGGACACATAAATAATGTCCCCAAGTACTTGGGGACATTATTCACGAGTCCCCAAGGACTTGGGGATATTCATTCTGTGTCCCCGAGTACTTGGGGACATTTAATATGTGTCCCCAAGTAATTGGGAACATTTATTTTGTGTCCCCAAGTACTTGGGAACATTTATTTTGTGTTCCCAAGTACTTGGGGACATTATTGATGTGTCTTCAAGTATTTGGGAACATTTATTATGTGTCCTCAAGTACTTGGGGACATTTGTTCTGTGTCCCCAAGTACTTGGGGACATTTATTCTGTGTCCACAAGTACTTGGGGACAATGTTTATGTGTCCCTCAGTACTTGGAGACATTTATATTGTGTCCCCATGTACTTGGGGACATTATTTATGTGTCCACAAGTACTTGGGGACATTTATTCTGTGTCCCCAAGTACTTAAGGACATTTATTCTGTGTCCCCAAGTACTTGGGGACATTTATTCTGTGTCCCCAAGTACTTGGGGACATTGATTCTGTGTCCCCAAGTACTTGGGGACATTTATCATGTGTCCCCAAGTACTTGGGGACATTTCTTATGTGTTTTCCCCTAGTACTTGGAAACAGAAAATGAATGTCCCCAAGTACTTGGCGAAACATAAATAGTGCCCCCAAGTACTTGGGGGCACACAATAAATGTCCCCAAGTACTTGGGGACATGAAATAAATGTCCCCAAGTACTTCGGGACACATGATCAATGTCCCCAAATACTTGGGGACATTTATTACTAGTCCACAAGTACTTCGGGACATTTAAGATGTTTCCCCAAGTTCTTGGGGACGATTACATTTTGTCCCCATGTACTTGGGGACATTATTCATGTGTATCCACGTATTTAGGGACATTATTCATGTGTCGCCAAGTACTTGGAGACGTTTATTATGAGTCCCCAAGTTCTTGGGGACATTCATTATGTGTCCCCAAGTTCTTGGGGACATTTATTATGTGTCCCCAAGTACTCGGGGACTTTTATTATGCGTCCCCAAGTACTTGGGGACATTTATTCTGTGTCCCCAAGTACTTGGGGACATTATTTATGTGTCCCCAAGTACTTGGGGACATTATTTATGTGTCCCCAAGTACTTGAGGACATTATTTATTCGTCCCCAAGTACTTGTGGACATTATTTATGTGTCCCCAAGTACTTGGGGACATTCATTTCGTGTCCCTACGTACTTGGGGACATTATTCATGTGTCCCAAAGTACTTGGGGATATCATTTATGTGTCCCCAAGTACTTGTGGACATTTATATTGTGTCCTCAAGTACTTGGGGACATTTATATTGTGTCCCCAAGTACTTGGGGACATTTATATTGTGTCTCCAAGTACTTGGGGACATTTATATTGTGTCCCCAAGTACTTGGGGACATTTATGTTGTGTCCCCAAGTACTTGGGGACATTTATATTGTGTCCCCAAGTACTTGGGGACATTTATTTTGTGTCCTCAAGTACTTGGGGACATTATTCATGTGTCCCCAAGGACTTGGGGACATTTATATTGTGTCCCCAAGTACTTGGGGACTTTTCTTATGTGTTTTCCCCTAGTACTTGCAAACAGAAAATGAATGTCCCCAAGTACTTGGCGAAACATAAATAGTGCCCCCAAGTACTTGGGGGCACACAATAAATGTCCCCAAGTACTTGGGGACATGAAATAAATGTCCCCAAGTACTTCGGGACACATGATCAATGTCCATAAGTACTTGGGGACATTTATTACTAGTCCACAAGTACTTCGGGACATTTAAGATGTTTCCCCAAGTTCTTGGGGACGATTATATTTTGTCCCCATGTACTTGGGGACATTATTCATGTGTATCCACGTATTTAGGGACATTATTGATGTGTCGCCAAGTACTTGGGGACGTTTATTATGAGTCCCCAAGTTCTTGGGGACATTCATTATGTGTCCCCAAGTACTTGGGGACTTTTATTATGTGTCCCCAAGTTCTTGGGGACATTTATTATGTGTCCCCAAGTACTTGGGGACTTTTATTATGTGTCCCCAAGTACTTGGGGACATTTATTTTGTGTTTCCAAGTACTTGGGGACATTATTCACGAGTCCCCAAGGACTTGGGGATATTCATTCTGTGTCCCCGAGTACTTGGGGACATTTAATATGTGTCCCCAAGTAATTGGGAACATTTATTTTGTGTCCCCAAGTACTTGGGAACATTTATTTTGTGTTCCCAAGTACTTGGGGACATTATTGATGTGTCTTCAAGTATTTGGGAACATTTATTATGTGTCCTCAAGTACTTGGGGACATTTGTTCTGTGTCCCCAAGTACTTGGGGACATTTATTCTGTGTCCACAAGTACTTGGGGACAATGTTTATGTGTCCCTCAGTACTTGGAGACATTTATATTGTGTCCCCATGTACTTGGGGACATTATTTATGTGTCCACAAGTACTTGGGGACATTTATTCTGTGTCCCCAAGTACTTAAGGACATTTATTCTGTGTCCCCAAGTACTTGGGGACATTTATTCTGTGTCCCCAAGTACTTGGGGACATTGATTCTGTGTCCCCAAGTACTTGGGGACATTTATCATGTGTCCCCAAGTACTTGGGGACATTTCTTATGTGTTTTCCCCTAGTACTTGGAAACAGAAAATGAATGTCCCCAAGTACTTGGCGAAACATAAATAGTGCCCCCAAGTACTTGGGGGCACACAATAAATGTCCCCAAGTACTTGGGGACATGAAATAAATGTCCCCAAGTACTTCGGGACACATGATCAATGTCCCCAAATACTTGGGGACATTTATTACTAGTCCACAAGTACTTCGGGACATTTAAGATGTTTCCCCAAGTTCTTGGGGACGATTACATTTTGTCCCCATGTACTTGGGGACATTATTCATGTGTATCCACGTATTTAGGGACATTATTCATGTGTCGCCAAGTACTTGGAGACGTTTATTATGAGTCCCCAAGTTCTTGGGGACATTCATTATGTGTCCCCAAGTTCTTGGGGACATTTATTATGTGTCCCCAAGTACTCGGGGACTTTTATTATGCGTCCCCAAGTACTTGGGGACATTTATTCTGTGTCCCCAAGTACTTGGGGACATTATTTATGTGTCCCCAAGTACTTGGGGACATTATTTATGTGTCCCCAAGTACTTGAGGACATTATTTATTCGTCCCCAAGTACTTGTGGACATTATTTATGTGTCCCCAAGTACTTGGGGACATTCATTTCGTGTCCCTACGTACTTGGGGACATTATTCATGTGTCCCAAAGTACTTGGGGATATCATTTATGTGTCCCCAAGTACTTGTGGACATTTATATTGTGTCCTCAAGTACTTGGGGACATTTATATTGTGTCCCCAAGTACTTGGGGACATTTATATTGTGTCTCCAAGTACTTGGGGACATTTATATTGTGTCCCCAAGTACTTGGGGACATTTATGTTGTGTCCCCAAGTACTTGGGGACATTTATATTGTGTCCCCAAGTACTTGGGGACATTTATTTTGTGTCCTCAAGTACTTGGGGACATTATTCATGTGTCCCCAAGGACTTGGGGACATTTATATTGTGTCCCCAAGTACTTGGGGACTTTTCTTATGTGTTTTCCCCTAGTACTTGCAAACAGAAAATGAATGTCCCCAAGTACTTGGCGAAACATAAATAGTGCCCCCAAGTACTTGGGGGCACACAATAAATGTCCCCAAGTACTTGGGGACATGAAATAAATGTCCCCAAGTACTTCGGGACACATGATCAATGTCCATAAGTACTTGGGGACATTTATTACTAGTCCACAAGTACTTCGGGACATTTAAGATGTTTCCCCAAGTTCTTGGGGACGATTATATTTTGTCCCCATGTACTTGGGGACATTATTCATGTGTATCCACGTATTTAGGGACATTATTGATGTGTCGCCAAGTACTTGGGGACGTTTATTATGAGTCCCCAAGTTCTTGGGGACATTCATTATGTGTCCCCAAGTACTTGGGGACTTTTATTATGTGTCCCCAAGTTCTTGGGGACATTTATTATGTGTCCCCAAGTACTTGGGGACTTTTATTATGTGTCCCCAAGTACTTGGGGACATTTATTTTGTGTTTCCAAGTACTTGGGGACATTATTTATGGGTCCCCAAGTACTTGGGGACACATAAATAATATCCCCAGGTACTTGGGGACACATAATAAATGTCCCCAAGTATTTGGGGACACATAATGAATGCCTCCAAGTGCTTAGGGACACATAACAAAAGTCCCCAAGTACTTGGGGACGCATGAATAATGTCCCCAAGTACTTGGGGATACGAAAGAAATATCCCCAAGTACTTGGGGACACATAATAAATGTCCCCAAGTACTTGGGGACACAGAATAATTATCCCCAAGTACTTGGGGACACATGAATAATGTCCCTAAGTACATGAGGACACGAAATGAATGTCCTCAAGTACTTGTGGACACATAAATAATATCCCCAAGTACTTGGGGACACATAATAAATGTCCCCAAGTACTTGGGAACACATAATAAATGCCTCCAAGTGCTTGGGGACACATAACAGAAGTCCCCAAGTATTTGGGGGCTTATGAATAATGTCCCCAAGTACATGAGGACACAAAATAAATGTCTCCAAGTACTTGTGGACACATAAATAATGTCCCCAAGTACTTGGGGACATTATTCACGAGTCCCCAAGGACTTGGGGATATTCATTCTGTGTCCCCGAGTACTTGGGGACATTTAATATGTGTCCCCAAGTAATTGGGAACATTTATTTTGTGTCCCCAAGTACTTGGGAGCATTTATTTTGTGTTCCCAAGTACTTGGGGACATTATTGATGTGTCTTCAAGTATTTGGGAACATTTATTATGTGTCCTCAAGTACTTGGGGACATTTGTTCTGTGTCCCCAAGTACTTGGGGACATTTATTCTGTGTCCACAAGTACTTGGGGACAATGTTTATGTGTCCCTCAGTACTTGGAGACATTTATATTGTGTCCCCATGTACTTGGGGACATTATTTATGTGTCCACAAGTACTTGGGGACATTTATTCTGTGTCCCCAAGTACTCAAGGACATTTATTCTGTGTCCCCAAGTACTTGGGGACATTTATTCTGTGTCCCCAAGTACTTGGGGACATTTATTCTGTGTCCCCAAGTACTTGAGGACATTTATCATGTGTCCCCAAGTACTTGGGGACATTTCTTATGTGTTTTCCCCTAGTACTTGGAAACAGAAAATGAATGTCCCCAAGTACTTGGCGAAACATAAATAGTGCCCCCAAGTACTTGGGGGCACACAATAAATGTCCCCAAGTACTTGGGGACATGAAATAAATGTCCTCAAGTACTTCGGGACACATGATCAATGTCCCCAAATACTTGGGGACATTCATTACTAGTCCACAAGTACTTCGGGACATTTAAGATGTTTCCCCAAGTTCTTGGGGACGATTATATTTTGTCCCCATGTACTTGGGGACATTATTCATGTGTATCCACGTATTTAGGGACATTATTTATGTGTCGCCAAGTACTTGGGGACGTTTATTATGAGTCCCCAAGTTCTTGGGGACATTCATTATGTGTCCCCAAGTACTTGGGGACTTTTATTATGTGTCCCCAAGTTCTTGGGGACATTTATTATGTGTCCCCAAGTACTTGGGGACTTTTATTATGTGTCCCCAAGTACTTGGGGACATTATTCATGTGTCCCCAAGAACTTGGGGACATTTATTTTGTGTCCCCAAGTACTTGGGGACATTATTTATGTGTCCCCAGGTACTTGGGGACATTATTCATGTGTCCCCAAGTACTTGGGGACATTATTCATGTGTCCCCAGGACTTGAGGACATTTATATTGTGTCCCCAAGTACTTGGGGACATTATTTATGTGTCCTCAAGTACTTGGGGATATCATTTATGTGTCCCCAAGTACTCGGGGACATTATTTATGTGTCCCCAACTACTTGGGGACATCATTTATGTGTCCCCAAGTACTTGGGGACATTTATTTTGTGTCCTCAAGTACTTGGGGACATTATTCATGTGTCCCCAAGGACTTGGGGACATTTATATTGTGTCCCCAAGTACTTGGGGACTTTTCTTATGTGTTTTCCCCTAGTACTTGGAAACAGAAAATGAATGTCCCCAAGTACTTGGCGAAACATAAATAGTGCCCCCAAGTACTTGGGGGCACACAATAAATGTCCCCAAGTACTTGGGGACATGAAATAAATGTCCCCAAGTACTTCGGGACACATGATCAATGTCCATAAGTACTTGGGGACATTTATTACTAGTCCACAAGTACTTCGGGACATTTAAGATGTTTCCCCAAGTTCTTGGGGACGATTATATTTTGTCCCCATGTACTTGGGGACATTATTCATGTGTATCCACGTATTTAGGGACATTATTGATGTGTCGCCAAGTACTTGGGGACGTTTATTATGAGTCCCCAAGTTCTTGGGGACATTCATTATGTGTCCCCAAGTACTTGGGGACTTTTATTATGTGTCCCCAAGTTCTTGGGGACATTTATTATGTGTCCCCAAGTACTTGGGGACTTTTATTATGTGTCCCCAAGTACTTGGGGACATTTATTTTGTGTTTCCAAGTACTTGGGGACATTATTTATGGGTCCCCAAGTACTTGGGGACATTATTTATGTGTCCCCAGGTACTTGGGGACATTATTCATATGTCCCCAAGTACTTGGGGACATTAGTTATGTGTCCCCAAGTACTTGGGGACATTATTCATGTGTCCCCAAGAACTTGGGGACATTTATTTTGTGTCCCCAAGTACTTGGGGACATTATTTATGTGTCCCCAGGTACTTGGGGACATTATTCATGTGTCCCCAAGTACTTGGGGACATTATTCATGTGTCCCCAGGACTTAAGGACATTTATATTGTGTCCCCAAGTACTTGGGGACATTATTTATGTGTCCTCAAGTACTTGGGGACATCATTTATGTGTCCCCAAGTACTTGGAGATATCATTTATGTGTCCCCAAGTACTTGGGGACATTTATATTGTGTCCCCAAGTACTTGAGGACATTATTTATTCGTCCCCAAGTACTTGTGGACATTATTTATGTGTCCCCAAGTACTTGGGGACATTCATTTCGTGTCCCTACGTACTTGGGGACATTATTCATTTGTCCCAAAGTACTTGGGGATATCATTTATGTGTCCCCAAGTACTTGTGGACATTTATATTGTGTCCTCAAGTACTTGGGGACATTTATATTGTGTCCCCAAGTACTTGGGGACATTTATATTGTGTCTCCAAGTACTTGGGGACATTTATATTGTGTCTCCAAGTACTTGGGGACATTTATGTTGTGTCCCCAAGTACTTGGGGACATTTATATTGTGTCCCCAAGTACTTGGGGACATTTATTTTGTGTCCTCAAGTACTTGGGGACATTATTCATGTGTCCCCAAGGACTTGGGGACATTTATATTGTGTCCCCAAGTCCTTGGGGACACAATATAAATGTCCCCAAGTAGTTGAGGACACATAGATGATATCCCCAAGTACTTGGGGACACATAAATAATGTCCCCAAGTACTTGGGGACACAATATAAATGTCCCCAAGTCCTTGGGGACACATGAATAATGTCCCCAAGTACTTGGGGACACATAAATAATGTCCCCAAGTACTTGGGGACACATGAATAATGTCCCCAAGTACTTGGGGACACAAAAAAAATGTCCCCAAGTACTTGGGGACACAAAAAAAATGTCCCCAAGTACTTGGGGACACAAAAAAAATGTCCCCAAGTAGTTGAGGACACATAGATGATATCCCCAAGTACTTGGGGACACATAAATAATGTCTCCAAGTACTTGGGGACACATAAATAATGTCCCCAAGTACTTGAGGACACAAAATAAATGTCCCCAAGTACTTCGGGAGACATGAATAATGTCCTCAAGTACTTGGGGACAAAAAATAAATGTCCCCAAGTACTTGGGGACACATGAATAATGTCCCCAAGTACCTAGGGACACATAAATAATGTCCCCAAGTACTTGGGGACACATAAATAATGTCCCCAAGTACTTGAGGATACAAAATAAATGTCCCCAAGTACTTGGGGACACAATATAAATTTCCCCAAGTACTTTGGGACACATAAATGATATCCCCAAGTACTTGGGGACACATAAATAATGTCCCCGAGTACTTGGGGACACATAAATAATGTCCCCAAGTACTTGGGGACACATAAATAATGTCCCCAAGTACGTAGGGACATGAAATGAATGTCCCCAAGTACTTGGGGACACAATATAAATGTCCCCAAGTACTTGGCGAAACATAAATAGTGCCCCCAAGTACTTGGGGGCACACAATAAATGTCCCCAAGTACTTGGGGACATGAAATAAATGTCCCCAAGTACTTCGGGACACATGATCAATGTCCCCAAATACTTGGGGACATTTATTACTAGTCCACAAGTACTTCGGGACATTTAAGATGTTTCCCCAAGTTCTTGGGGACGATTACATTTTGTCCCCATGTACTTGGGGACATTATTCATGTGTATCCACGTATTTAGGGACATTATTCATGTGTCGCCAAGTACTTGGAGACGTTTATTATGAGTCCCCAAGTTCTTGGGGACATTCATTATGTGTCCCCAAGTTCTTGGGGACATTTATTATGTGTCCCCAAGTACTCGGGGACTTTTATTATGCGTCCCCAAGTACTTGGGGACATTTATTCTGTGTCCCCAAGTACTTGGGGACATTATTTATGTGTCCCCAAGTACTTGGGGACATTATTTATGTGTCCCCAAGTACTTGAGGACATTATTTATTCGTCCCCAAGTACTTGTGGACATTATTTATGTGTCCCCAAGTACTTGGGGACATTCATTTCGTGTCCCTACGTACTTGGGGACATTATTCATGTGTCCCAAAGTACTTGGGGATATCATTTATGTGTCCCCAAGTACTTGTGGACATTTATATTGTGTCCTCAAGTACTTGGGGACATTTATATTGTGTCCCCAAGTACTTGGGGACATTTATATTGTGTCTCCAAGTACTTGGGGACATTTATATTGTGTCCCCAAGTACTTGGGGACATTTATGTTGTGTCCCCAAGTACTTGGGGACATTTATATTGTGTCCCCAAGTACTTGGGGACATTTATTTTGTGTCCTCAAGTACTTGGGGACATTATTCATGTGTCCCCAAGGACTTGGGGACATTTATATTGTGTCCCCAAGTACTTGGGGACTTTTCTTATGTGTTTTCCCCTAGTACTTGCAAACAGAAAATGAATGTCCCCAAGTACTTGGCGAAACATAAATAGTGCCCCCAAGTACTTGGGGGCACACAATAAATGTCCCCAAGTACTTGGGGACATGAAATAAATGTCCCCAAGTACTTCGGGACACATGATCAATGTCCATAAGTACTTGGGGACATTTATTACTAGTCCACAAGTACTTCGGGACATTTAAGATGTTTCCCCAAGTTCTTGGGGACGATTATATTTTGTCCCCATGTACTTGGGGACATTATTCATGTGTATCCACGTATTTAGGGACATTATTGATGTGTCGCCAAGTACTTGGGGACGTTTATTATGAGTCCCCAAGTTCTTGGGGACATTCATTATGTGTCCCCAAGTACTTGGGGACTTTTATTATGTGTCCCCAAGTTCTTGGGGACATTTATTATGTGTCCCCAAGTACTTGGGGACTTTTATTATGTGTCCCCAAGTACTTGGGGACATTTATTTTGTGTTTCCAAGTACTTGGGGACATTATTTATGGGTCCCCAAGTACTTGGGGACACATAAATAATATCCCCAGGTACTTGGGGACACATAATAAATGTCCCCAAGTATTTGGGGACACATAATGAATGCCTCCAAGTGCTTAGGGACACATAACAAAAGTCCCCAAGTACTTGGGGACGCATGAATAATGTCCCCAAGTACTTGGGGATACGAAAGAAATATCCCCAAGTACTTGGGGACACATAATAAATGTCCCCAAGTACTTGGGGACACAGAATAATTATCCCCAAGTACTTGGGGACACATGAATAATGTCCCTAAGTACATGAGGACACGAAATGAATGTCCTCAAGTACTTGTGGACACATAAATAATATCCCCAAGTACTTGGGGACACATAATAAATGTCCCCAAGTACTTGGGAACACATAATAAATGCCTCCAAGTGCTTGGGGACACATAACAGAAGTCCCCAAGTATTTGGGGGCTTATGAATAATGTCCCCAAGTACATGAGGACACAAAATAAATGTCTCCAAGTACTTGTGGACACATAAATAATGTCCCCAAGTACTTGGGGACATTATTCACGAGTCCCCAAGGACTTGGGGATATTCATTCTGTGTCCCCGAGTACTTGGGGACATTTAATATGTGTCCCCAAGTAATTGGGAACATTTATTTTGTGTCCCCAAGTACTTGGGAGCATTTATTTTGTGTTCCCAAGTACTTGGGGACATTATTGATGTGTCTTCAAGTATTTGGGAACATTTATTATGTGTCCTCAAGTACTTGGGGACATTTGTTCTGTGTCCCCAAGTACTTGGGGACATTTATTCTGTGTCCACAAGTACTTGGGGACAATGTTTATGTGTCCCTCAGTACTTGGAGACATTTATATTGTGTCCCCATGTACTTGGGGACATTATTTATGTGTCCACAAGTACTTGGGGACATTTATTCTGTGTCCCCAAGTACTCAAGGACATTTATTCTGTGTCCCCAAGTACTTGGGGACATTTATTCTGTGTCCCCAAGTACTTGGGGACATTTATTCTGTGTCCCCAAGTACTTGAGGACATTTATCATGTGTCCCCAAGTACTTGGGGACATTTCTTATGTGTTTTCCCCTAGTACTTGGAAACAGAAAATGAATGTCCCCAAGTACTTGGCGAAACATAAATAGTGCCCCCAAGTACTTGGGGGCACACAATAAATGTCCCCAAGTACTTGGGGACATGAAATAAATGTCCTCAAGTACTTCGGGACACATGATCAATGTCCCCAAATACTTGGGGACATTCATTACTAGTCCACAAGTACTTCGGGACATTTAAGATGTTTCCCCAAGTTCTTGGGGACGATTATATTTTGTCCCCATGTACTTGGGGACATTATTCATGTGTATCCACGTATTTAGGGACATTATTTATGTGTCGCCAAGTACTTGGGGACGTTTATCATGAGTCCCCAAGTTCTTGGGGACATTCATTATGTGTCCCCAAGTACTTGGGGACTTTTATTATGTGTCCCCAAGTTCTTGGGGACATTTATTATGTGTCCCCAAGTACTTGGGGACTTTTATTATGTGTCCCCAAGTACTTGGGGACATTATTCATGTGTCCCCAAGAACTTGGGGACATTTATTTTGTGTCCCCAAGTACTTGGGGACATTATTTATGTGTCCCCAGGTACTTGGGGACATTATTCATGTGTCCCCAAGTACTTGGGGACATTATTCATGTGTCCCCAGGACTTGAGGACATTTATATTGTGTCCCCAAGTACTTGGGGACATTATTTATGTGTCCTCAAGTACTTGGGGATATCATTTATGTGTCCCCAAGTACTCGGGGACATTATTTATGTGTCCCCAACTACTTGGGGACATCATTTATGTGTCCCCAAGTACTTGGGGACATTTATTTTGTGTCCTCAAGTACTTGGGGACATTATTCATGTGTCCCCAAGGACTTGGGGACATTTATATTGTGTCCCCAAGTACTTGGGGACTTTTCTTATGTGTTTTCCCCTAGTACTTGGAAACAGAAAATGAATGTCCCCAAGTACTTGGCGAAACATAAATAGTGCCCCCAAGTACTTGGGGGCACACAATAAATGTCCCCAAGTACTTGGGGACATGAAATAAATGTCCCCAAGTACTTCGGGACACATGATCAATGTCCATAAGTACTTGGGGACATTTATTACTAGTCCACAAGTACTTCGGGACATTTAAGATGTTTCCCCAAGTTCTTGGGGACGATTATATTTTGTCCCCATGTACTTGGGGACATTATTCATGTGTATCCACGTATTTAGGGACATTATTGATGTGTCGCCAAGTACTTGGGGACGTTTATTATGAGTCCCCAAGTTCTTGGGGACATTCATTATGTGTCCCCAAGTACTTGGGGACTTTTATTATGTGTCCCCAAGTTCTTGGGGACATTTATTATGTGTCCCCAAGTACTTGGGGACTTTTATTATGTGTCCCCAAGTACTTGGGGACATTTATTTTGTGTTTCCAAGTACTTGGGGACATTATTTATGGGTCCCCAAGTACTTGGGGACATTATTTATGTGTCCCCAGGTACTTGGGGACATTATTCATATGTCCCCAAGTACTTGGGGACATTAGTTATGTGTCCCCAAGTACTTGGGGACATTATTCATGTGTCCCCAAGAACTTGGGGACATTTATTTTGTGTCCCCAAGTACTTGGGGACATTATTTATGTGTCCCCAGGTACTTGGGGACATTATTCATGTGTCCCCAAGTACTTGGGGACATTATTCATGTGTCCCCAGGACTTAAGGACATTTATATTGTGTCCCCAAGTACTTGGGGACATTATTTATGTGTCCTCAAGTACTTGGGGACATCATTTATGTGTCCCCAAGTACTTGGAGATATCATTTATGTGTCCCCAAGTACTTGGGGACATTTATATTGTGTCCCCAAGTACTTGAGGACATTATTTATTCGTCCCCAAGTACTTGTGGACATTATTTATGTGTCCCCAAGTACTTGGGGACATTCATTTCGTGTCCCTACGTACTTGGGGACATTATTCATTTGTCCCAAAGTACTTGGGGATATCATTTATGTGTCCCCAAGTACTTGTGGACATTTATATTGTGTCCTCAAGTACTTGGGGACATTTATATTGTGTCCCCAAGTACTTGGGGACATTTATATTGTGTCTCCAAGTACTTGGGGACATTTATATTGTGTCTCCAAGTACTTGGGGACATTTATGTTGTGTCCCCAAGTACTTGGGGACATTTATATTGTGTCCCCAAGTACTTGGGGACATTTATTTTGTGTCCTCAAGTACTTGGGGACATTATTCATGTGTCCCCAAGGACTTGGGGACATTTATATTGTGTCCCCAAGTCCTTGGGGACACAATATAAATGTCCCCAAGTAGTTGAGGACACATAGATGATATCCCCAAGTACTTGGGGACACATAAATAATGTCCCCAAGTACTTGGGGACACAATATAAATGTCCCCAAGTCCTTGGGGACACATGAATAATGTCCCCAAGTACTTGGGGACACATAAATAATGTCCCCAAGTACTTGGGGACACATGAATAATGTCCCCAAGTACTTGGGGACACAAAAAAAATGTCCCCAAGTACTTGGGGACACAAAAAAAATGTCCCCAAGTACTTGGGGACACAAAAAAAATGTCCCCAAGTAGTTGAGGACACATAGATGATATCCCCAAGTACTTGGGGACACATAAATAATGTCTCCAAGTACTTGGGGACACATAAATAATGTCCCCAAGTACTTGAGGACACAAAATAAATGTCCCCAAGTACTTCGGGAGACATGAATAATGTCCTCAAGTACTTGGGGACAAAAAATAAATGTCCCCAAGTACTTGGGGACACATGAATAATGTCCCCAAGTACCTAGGGACACATAAATAATGTCCCCAAGTACTTGGGGACACATAAATAATGTCCCCAAGTACTTGAGGATACAAAATAAATGTCCCCAAGTACTTGGGGACACAATATAAATTTCCCCAAGTACTTTGGGACACATAAATGATATCCCCAAGTACTTGGGGACACATAAATAATGTCCCCGAGTACTTGGGGACACATAAATAATGTCCCCAAGTACTTGGGGACACATAAATAATGTCCCCAAGTACGTAGGGACATGAAATGAATGTCCCCAAGTACTTGGGGACACAATATAAATGTCCCCAAGTACTTGGGGACACATAAATAATATCCTCAAGTACTTGGGGACACATAAATAATGTCCCCAAGTACTTGGGGACGGATAAATAATGTCCCCAAGTACTTGGGGACACATAAATAATGTCCCCAAGTACTTGGGGACACATAAATAATGTCCCCGAGTACTTGGGGACACATAAATAATGTCCCCAAGTACTTGGGGACACATAAATAATGTCCCCAAGTACGTAGGGACACGAAATGAATGTCCCCAAGTACTTGGGGACACAATATAAATGTCCCCAAGTACTTGGGGACACATGAATGATATCCCCAAGTACTTGGGGACACATAAATAATGTCCCCAAGTACGTAGGGACACGAAATGAATGTCCCCGAGTACTTGGGGACACAATATAAATGTCCCCAAGTACTTGGGGACACATAAATAATATCCCCAAGTACTTGGGGACATTATACATAAATAATGTCCCCAAGTACTTGGGGACGAATAAATAATGTCCCCAAGTACTTGGAGACACATAAATAATGTCCCCAAGTACTTGGGGACGCATAAATAATGTCCCCAAGTACTTGGGGACACAGAATAAATGTCCCCAAGTACTTGGGGCACATAATAAAAGTCCCCAAGTACTTGGGGACACATATTAAATGTCCCCAAGAACTTGGGGACACATTATAAATGTCCCCAAGTACTTGGCGACACATAAATAATGTCCCCAAGTACCTGGGGACACATAAATAATGTCCCCAAGTACTTGAGGACACAAAATAAATGTCCCCAAGTACTTGGGGACACAATATAAATGTCCTCAAGTACTTGGGGACACATAAATGATATCCCCAAGTACTTGGGGACACATAAATAATGTCCCCAAGTACTTGGGGACACATAAATAATGTCCCCAAGTACTTGGGGACACATAACTAATGTCCCCAAGTACGTAGGGACACGAAATGAATGTCCCCAAGTACGTGGGGACACAATATAAGTGTCCCCAAGTACTTGGGGACACATAAATGATATCCCCAAGTACTTGGGGACACATAAATAATGTCCCCAAGTACTTGGGGACACATAAATAATGTCCCCAAGTACTTGGGGACACATAAATAATGTCCCCAAGTACTTGGGGACACAGAATAAATGTCCCCAAGTACTTGGGGACACATAATGAAAGTCCCCAAGTACTTGGGGATACATAATAAATGTCCCCAAGAACTTGGGGACACATAATAAATGTCCCCAAGTACTTGGCGACACATAAATAATGTCCCCAAATACGTGGATACACATAAATAATGTCCCCAAGTACATGGGGACAAAATATAATCGTCCCCAAAAATTTGGGGAAACATCTTAAATGTCCCGAAGTACTTGTGGACTCGTAATAAATGTCCCCAAGTACTTGGGGACATTTATCATGTGTCCCGAAGTACTTGGGGACATTTATTTCACGTCCCCAAGTACTTGGGGACATTTATTGTGTGCCCCCAAGTACTTGGGGACACTATTTATGTTTCGCCAAGTACATGGGGACATTTATCATGTGTCCCCAAGTTCGTGGGGACATTTATTATGTGTCCCCAAGTACTTGGGGACATTTATTTTCTGTTTCCAAGTACTAGGGGAAAACATTTATGTGTCCACATGTACTTGGGGACATTATTTCATGTGTCCCCAAGTACTTGGGGACATTTATGATGTGTCCCCAAGCACTTGGGGACATTTATTTTGTGTCCCCAAGTACTTGGGGACATTCATTCTGTGTCCCCAAGTACTTGGGGACATTCATCATGTGTCCCCAGGTACTTGGAGACATTTATTTCGCGTCCCCAAGTACTTGGGGACATTATTCATGTGTCTCCAAGGACTTGGGGATATTCATTCTGTGTCCATGAGTACTTGGGGACATTCAATATGTGTCTCCAATTAATTGGGAACATTTATTTTGTGTCCCCAAGTACTCGGGAACCTTTATTTTGTTCCCCCAAGTACTTGGGGACATTATTTATGTGTCCCCAAGTACTTGGGGACATTATTTATGTGTCCTCAAGTACTCGGGGACACCTCAATAATGTCCCCAATTACTTGGGGACACACAATAAATGTCCCCAAGGACTTGGGGACACAAAATAAATGTCCCGAAGTGGAAAGAGGAGTGCGTTGCTGCTGATTAGAAGGAATTAGTGAGAATGTATTGTGAGGAGTGTGACTCTTCTAACCGCACGAAGAACTTCCCGATAATTTGTCTGACTTACTATTAGAAAAAATGATGAATAAAAAGAACGATAAATAACAACCGAAATAGTCGTAAAAACTATCAAAAAATGTTGGGGAGATCTCAAAATCTGAGATCAATGAAAAAATTGATTTTTTTTTTTCGGGGTCACTACATAGACTTCACTCAATGAGAAGTTAAGAGAAATTTAATAATGTTCTTCCTAAAAAGCTAAGAATTTACTAGATCGATTTCGATCAAAATCTAATGACCGCAAATTTATATCAAGATGCTTCGATTACGACATCGATCACCTCGATCACATTATTAATTTATGAGAAAATGTGAACGAAACATTTGGTCACAGACATACACACACACACACATACAGACATGGTTGTGGAAACTATCAAAAAATGTTGGGCAGGTGTCAAAACATGTAGATCGATCGAAAAATCGATTTTTCATTTTCGGGGCCAATCCATAAACTTCCCTTATCGGGAAGTTAATTAGAAGACTTGAAAAACGCACGGAAGAGTCAATCAAATTAGAGAGAAAACATATAGGTTTCTGGAAAAGATTATCTCAAGAAGATATATTGTGAAAATGATAATAATACGAAAACTCGTGGATACAGGAATCAGCTATGGAACACAAGCGCAGATCCACCCACTAATCAAGGCATTTAATTGATGATGCATTGTATTCAAATGACGTTCTTTGTGTATCAAAAGTGCATAAAATACATGAATTTTTTTTTTCTAATGTACTTTAAGAGTGTCATTATTAAGGGGTAACGGAACGACTCGAGTATATAGAATTTTAAAACCAATTATTTGATTCCATTCATGAATATTTTTATCATAGAAAAATGACAATGACTGGGGAAGAAAATTGAAAAGTCAATGCTTCTGTTATTTCATAAAAAAATTATCATTATTACTCAACAATGTATTTGGAAATCTCATATTTACTAGATCTTCCGTTACCCCTTAAGCCTTACAAACCCTCCATCAATATTCCTTATTAAGAATCCCACCAAGAATTCACAAAAACAATTTCTTTTTTGAGCGTTCAAAGTAGAATATAGTCCCAATTCCAGATATGTTCGTCGAAAATAAATTATAATATTTAAAAGCGAAAAAGTCGAATCATATAAGTTCATTTTTGTCACTTTTTCAAATGTTTTCGAAAATCAGCGAGATGGAGCAAAAATTCTCTTGTCCATCGTCGTACCGAATTTCAAAAGTCACAAACAAGAATCAAGGCAGAGAGAGGTGTATCTCCATATTTTCGAACTATTCGCCGCTACTTAAATCATCGCTCTTTATATATTTGGATTGCTTTTTGACAATCAGGATAATTCAAATGTACAATGCACGTGCTCAACCTAACTGGCAAAATGAGATATATAGGGGAGGGGAGAGAAAAATAAACCCCTCTTTTTTTAAGTCTAAATTTTTTTTATTGAGTTAAAATTCAGCTAAATACAATGCATTCACATTCTTGTATTCAGAGGAAGGTGAGGCGAAAGGGACATCGGAATGGAGATTCCAAATTTTTGACTATTTTCAATTGAGTTATGGATATTTTTCTGCAAATTATTCCTTTTGGATATCCTTGACCGAATCACTATATTTTGCCATCACAGAGGAAGTGAGTTTGCTTTAAGGGGGTACATACCCCTGAGTTTTTCAAAAAATCGATTTCTTTTTTTTTACGAATTCTTTTGCTCCAAACTTCTGCGAATTTTCAAAAAAAAAAATCATGCGAAAATTCTTCTTCGCTAGAAAATTATGGCAATAACTTTTTTGAAGTCAAATTTGCAATGTTTTTGAAAGTTTATCTATGCATGACCGTAAACACTAATGATAATTAAAAAAAAAAAAAAAAATCTAGTTTTTTTATAGTTGAAAGATCAGTAAGTAGTATGAATTTAAAAATTCATTTCTTTCTTCACCCTATAACCTAAATGAAGAGTTTTTAAATTTGCACCATTTTCAGAACTCCCAGGGATATGTATCCGTGTAAAGGCATTTTTCTCGAAACTAGGTTTTTTGACGTGGTTGACATGATAACTCGGTTAATTTTTAATATTTTAAACCTTTTTTTTTTAAATCTTGATAATTATAGTCCCTATCGCGTATGGGGAGGATTTTTCGATTCTTGAATTGGCCTTTCATTAATAAATTATCAAATACTTTTTTTTTTTGGGTAAGAACTGTAAAATCAACTTTAAAATGCTGTAATTTTTTTATTTTCATAAAAAAAGACAATCCCCCTCCATTCGCGATAGGGAAAATAATCATCAAGATTTCAAAAAAAAAAAGTTGAAAAATATTAAAAATTGACCGAGTTATCATGTCAACCAGGAGGCATCATAATTTTTATTGCCCATCCATTGATGGCCATAAAGAATTATGATGATAATAAGAAGAAAAAAAAATTTCTTCTGGTTTCTTGTTGTTGAAAGGCCAATAAACAATATAAACTTGAAACATTATTTCTTTTCTTCTCCCTATAACCTAAAAAATGAATTTGGAAAATCATGTGATTTGTAGTACTTTGAGGGGTATGTAACCCCTTAATTAACAATCAATATTTGCCAACTATAGAATGGAATTCTCTTGCTTCGGAGCGTTTTACTTTATCTAATTGTGAGTCCCGGAAATGATTGAAATTGAATTATTTTCATGAACTAATTTGCGATTCTCTCATCATAATCATTGGTTAGCAGTTCAGGAATTATTCAGTTATGTATTTAGAAATTCATCTACATTCAAAACTAATGGAAATTTTAGTAACGGAGAGACAAAACAGTAGACATTTTTCCTTTTTCCTTTCTTTGAATATCAGAGGTATGAATGGAGTTACGCCCGTCTGGTCCCAATCTTTCTTTGAAGTTCTCCGAATAAAAAGTAAAAAATTCACTCAAAAAGGAAAATATGATAAATGAATTTCATACGGCAGTGATGTTTTCAGAATATCTCGAAAAAACTCGACAAGAGCCACAGAAAAGGCATAGGGTGATAGGAGCGTATGTCTCTTCAGTTTCCGAGATATTCCTAAAAACTAAGGATTGAAGGTAAAGTCGATGACCTATATTTCTTAAAATAATATCTCAGAAAAAAATACACAGAGAAAAAGGTACTCTTAAATTAAGGTGGTGCAGTAGGTGAACTTCACTCAAAAAAGTGAGTTAATTTAACTCACGTTTGTGAGTCAAATTAACTCACTTTTACTGACTTAAATTACTTCAGTAAAAGTGAGTTGATTCAACTCAGTAAAAATGAGGTACGGAGGAACATCAGGACTTTGCGGGGCATGATGCAAGGGGAGAAATATCAAAGATTTTGACGCCTTTCATCAATCCCAAATAAACTAAATTCCGAGTGGTAAAACTTTAGATTTATCTGGGAAAATGGAGAGAAATCACTCTTTTTGTTTTTAAAATTGCGAAATAACATCATTGTTATATGTTTTCAATTTTTTTTTCTCTGAAATTATGATTTTAAATGATTTTAGACATTCATGAAAAACGTGTTACCGATATAATAACGCGAGGAAAGAAGGATCGTAACGCATAACTTCTTTTAATGAATAAAAAATTCGATTCTTCCAATGCCCATACTTTGCGCTTTAATACGCAGAGTGATTTCTTTTATCGTCATGAGTGCTGGATTGAAAAAATAATTTTTTTATTCTTCTCTCCAAATTATTAAAAAAAAACTTAGTACTTAGAAATCATTTGAAATAGCGCGCGCTTCTGATTCCCCACTCCTACCAAGGATTTTCTTGGAATGAAGAATCCAGAAAATGAAAAGACCCAAAGTCCAAGACGTTGCCTGAAAAATTAAAAAAAAAACAACGCTGCGTAAATGCGGAGATTGGTCCCTCTTATGTTAAATATGCAGTTCTTCAATTATGCTACTTTCTTATTGAGATTTCCAGTTACCCAAAGAACGTCGAAGCCATAAAAAATATTTTGGCATGAGTTTTAGAGATATGCCTCTCTGACTCTAGAATCGAGCGTTTTCAATACTTGCGGCACTGTGTTTCTAAGGTGAATACTCCATTCTACAGTGTTCCATTGTTCTACTTCGCCCCATTCTCTCCCTACTAAGGTATGACTATCGCTAAAGACTCAAAATACCTAAAATCTGAAATAATTCAGGGATATTCTTCACATCAAACCCAACAACTTTTCCTTATGGAGAAAATTTCCTGACACGTAGAATTCGAAATATCTAATTTCAAAAATTTCATTTTCCCCATAAGAACCCGTGTAAATTGAGTCGCGTTTCAATCATTATAAATTTGAAAGAAAACGAGATTTACAGGGCTTCTGAAAAAACTGTAGCGCATAGCCAGGCCTTTCTAGAATTTTTTGAGACTAGAATCAGCTATTTCTGACACGTAGTTTTAGAGAAAAAAAAATAAACGATTAATGTAAGTAATGATCGGACCACTGGCAGGCCAGCACCGATTTGTACGTATATACAATCGCTCTGTATGTGTGTACCACTACAGGATCATTCTCTAGTGTGCGTTCATACGTATGCGCGCATATCAGTGTGCGTAGGCAGGACCGTATCAAAATTTAAAAAAATGATTCTTAAAAAAAAGAAA
This sequence comes from Aleiodes leptofemur, assembly GCA_963942555.1. NCBI lineage: Eukaryota > Metazoa > Arthropoda > Insecta > Hymenoptera > Braconidae > Aleiodes > Aleiodes leptofemur. The sequence goes on from OZ012619.1 coordinate 8,309,695, forward strand.
AAAATTAGTAGACATAATTGTTTTGATTCACTTATGCTTTCATATGAAAGCAAGAAATATGTTGAGGCTGAATAGCATTATAGATTGAACAATTTCTCCCTCCTTTGGTTGTTCCAGATGATTCTTCTCTAACCTCCCTTGCCCCCACTCTTAATGGTGACTTAAGTGAGTCATACCTTAAATGAAATCTCTTTCTGTAATAATTGTTGAAAACCGTTCATTTACCAGTTCGTTTCAACATGTGCACAATGCTAATTTTTCGACAAATCTCATCGGAAATTTAGCCGATAAGTTTGATGTTAACTTTTCGGAAAGTTTTATCAACAATTCTGCGGATAACTCCAACGGCAAATTGCCGGAGGTTTCGTCTACAAATTTTAATGAAAAAAGGAACCGACATTTTTTCGATATATTTAAGGTGGAATCTTGGAGATAGTTTTGATGTTAAATTGCTGACGAATTTGGTCAGGAGTCTTGGCGATAGATGTTGTCATTGAATAACCTCAAGATTCGGGATAATTTTGCTGATAACTCTGATGTTTGATATTTTCATGATATTTCAGTTGCGGCAATATTTTCCGCAATTTTGTCGACAATTCTGCAGCAAAATTTCGGATCTCATGTCAACAATTATTCGACAATATGCCGGTAATTTGTTTTATGGGTACCTTACTAATTGATTAATTGTACTTATAAGTGATGATGCAGAACTCGTATAACGGTTTGTCACTGTCAAAAACAGTATCATTGTTGAATTCTACTGGTTGTATGGAAAATTCTTCTTCTACAATCTTGGGACCTGTGACTCAGACTACTGGTGTTTCCACCTCCTCTAGCAGTGTTGGTAATGGATTTTCCTCATTACTCGCTCCTCCAATATTACTTATTTCACCCCAAGTGGGTAACACCAATGATGGTCTGATATCTCCAAAATGTGTGCAATGTGGTAGAGTTGTAGTGAGAGAGCGTGTATCCTGTCCCATATGTCAGGGCTCCTATCATCCTAGTTGTGCCCCAACGAACAAGCTTGCTTCCAATGGTGGCTTCCAGAAATGTTGTGGTGAGACCAAAACAAAAAAGTGTTCCCCAGCCAAAGGAGTGCAAGTACTGTCTGATGCAGATCATGCAAAAATCATCAATGAATTAAAAGTATTGGTGAGAAGTGAGCTCTCTGATAGCAAATCTTCGTGTCCTGCTGGTGTCAATGGTATTCTATCAGATGTGGATCGTAGTGATCTTATTTTTGAGTGGAAACAGGTGGTTAGAGAGGAAGTCACTAGTATTCTCAGACCTAAACTGGGTATGGTAGTTCGTGATGAATTGAAGATCCTGGGGAGAGAAATTGTTAAGGAATCTCTATCATCTGTTAAGGAATTAATTGACGCAGAATTAGTTGGAGTGAGAAATGAGGTCAAGGGGCTATCTGAGTCTTTGATGGCAACGTTGTCGAGAGTGGAAGCTCTTGAGATTGGTTCTTCCAAGTCCGGTGCTCAAGTTCGTCAAGCTCAAATGGCTACTGATGATACCGTAGCTAAACTATCTCAAACCTTTAATTCACTTCACAAGGATGTTACGGAACTCTCGACTCAAGTCAATACCTTGTCTGCTGGTCCAGTTGGAGGGTCTGAGGGGCATGTTGAAGTGTTGAAAAAGATTGAGAACAGAAATTACCGTAAGAATAATATTATTTTATTTGGTCTGGCTGAAGCCGCAGGCATTACTAGACAGAAGGAGGATGAAAGTAAAATGGTACTGATTCTTGGTGAATTATCTGTTATTGGTGATACTAATGACTTTAAATATTTTCGTATTGGGCGATACTCTCCAAACCTGGCTAGGCCAAGACCTCTCAAGGTGGTTTTCAAGGATCCTAATAAATCTTCGTTTGTTATGCAGAATTTCAACTCAATGAAGCGTCTGAAGGCTCTTTTGGGGACGTTGATGGAGCTTCAACTTCTGCCGGATCTGACCTCTCTTCAGAGAGAGCTCAGGAGGGAGTTGAGGGAGGATTTGGAGAGAGGGAAGATCGCAGAAGCGAATCCCAATCTCAGGATCTCAATGCGCAATGGCGTAGAAACAATTGTGTCGGGAAGGACACAGCAGCATCGTCAATTTTAATCTATTACCAGAACATGAGTGGTATGAATAGCAAATCAACAGCAATTCGTTTGAGGAGTGACTTACTTGATATAGACTGTATAGCTCTAACTGAAACCTGGCTATCTCCGGGTAGATACTCCGCGGAATTTTTTAATTTAGACAAATTTAATATTTATCGTTATGACAGGAGTGATCCATCAAAGAAGACAGGTGGTGGAGTGCTTCTTGCTGTTGATATTGGTATTAATTCCACTCAATTCGACCTGACCATTTTGAACAGAAACTTTCCAACTATTGAAACTGCTGCTGCTGTTTCGCATCTCCTTAGGGGGGCGCTATGTGTCATTGTACTTTATATTCCACCTAGTACACCTGTGGACATTATTTCTGATTATCTGGATCTTTTATCTAATGCTCTTCTGACATGCCGTGACAGAATCGTAATTGTTGGAGACTTCAATTGTTCCGAGTTTGTTAGTGCTAATAGTGATAATTCTGATTGTGTTATAGCGCTGAAAGACTTTATGATATTGCTGGACTTAGTGCAGTATAATGATGTCTTGAATGACAATGGTCGCTTACTAGACCTGGTGCTTAGCTCTATGGCTTGTAGTGTGCAGAACTCTCAATATCCCCTACATAATGTTAGTGTTCATCATCCTGTACTCTGAATTACTATTAGTAATTGCGTTAAATCAAAACCTGTGCAATTTATGTCAAATTCTGCGAATTTTAAGCATTATAATTTTAGCAATGTTAATCTTCCATCACTTCGTGATGCTCTTGTAAAAATTGATTGATCTATGATGTATGGTATGAGCTCTGTGAATGAAATGTATGAGTTCTTGTATAATAAGGTATATGGGGTATTGGACAAAATGATACCGTCGTACTCTTCAGCATCTAGCAATGGTCTTGGAAAAAATACCCTCTGTGGTACACTAGTGACATAATTAATGAATTGAGTCTGAAGGAGAAGCACAGACGTAAGTAGCATAGGAGTGGTTCTGAATTTCATAAAAGTCAGTATGAATCACTTAGGCGACGTATTGATGTCGATGTTGCTACTGCCTACAATGACTACATCGTCAAGGTTGATGGTTCCCTCATAAATAATCCAAGCTTGTTTTGGGGTTATTCTCAGAAGTTGAGTAAGGAATCCAGGATACCAGGTGCAATGACCTTTCAAAATGAATTAGTTTGTAAACCTGAGGACATTGTTAATTGCTTTGCGGTTTGTTTCAAACAGGCTTACGCGCTATCGTCTTTAACGTACAGCAAGGCTGTTGTCTCTCGGGATTTGATAGGGAACTGTTTTCTATTCTCGTTTTCAGAAGTTAGAGATGCGATTCTTTCATTGTCCAATAAAATGACTGCTAGTCTCGATCTTATACCGAATTTTGTAATTAAACAATGTGTGGATATATTTGCCATCCCCCTGACAGAGATATTTAATCATTCCCTCATTACTGGATGTTTTCCGGTGGATTGGAAGATTGCGAAGGGTGTACCGGTTTTCAAGGAAGGGGTAAAATCATGTATAGAGAATTACAGACCGATCGCAGTCTTGTCCACATTCTCAAAGGTCTTTGAGATGTGCATTTGCAGTTATCTGATGTCTGCGTTCAAGTGCAACTTGGTAGTTAATCAGCATGGTTTTGTTCCCAAAAGATCCACTGTTACAAATTTAGTCATGTTTACACAGTTTGTGAACTCAGTGATATCGCAAGGTCATCAGGTGGATGTGATTTACACGGACTTCTCGAACGCGTTTGACAGGGTGGACAGTGGAATTTTGTTGCATAAACTCAAGGATCTTGATATTGGTGCTCAACTTCATGATCTGATTGAGTCTTACTTGATAGGGCGTACTTGGGTGGTCTGCTACAATGGTTTTATTTCTGATTCTTATTGTCCGACGTCGGGTGTACCACAAGGATCTAATCTGGGACCTTTGCTTTTCAATATTTTTCTCAATGACATAGTTCGTAATTTTAATTGTGAAACTTTGATCTATGCTGATGATGCGAAATTATTTTCTGTTATTAAATCGGTCACAGATGCCATGTCTCTGCAACGTGATCTGCAGTGTTTCTCCAATTGGTGCTCTGCTAATAAACTTGGTCTGGATGCAGAGAAATGTATAAGGGTGACTTATGCTCGCTGCAAGGACATCATTGACTTTGATTACGTCATTAATGGAACGCGACTATCGAATAGTGAGGTGATCAAAGATCTTAGGGTACTGTATGATAGCAAATTGTCATTCGCTCCACATATTGAATCTGTCGTTTCATCTGCGAGTCGAACTCTTAGCTCTATCCTCCGGACTAGTCGTAACTTTAAGAATCTGGATGCGATCAAGTGCCTGTATTTCAGCCTGGTTAGAACCAAGACTGAATATGCTAGTCTTGTATGGTCACCTAGTCAACTTAATCATATTGAGAAAATTGAATCCATTCAGAGGCGATTCTTGAAGTTTCTTGCTTGGAAGGAGAGTGGTATGTATCCGGAGAGAGGAACCGACAATTTCATTCTTTGCGACATGTTTTCTGTACTTAGTCTACAGGAAAGGCGAACAGTTATTTCGATCATGTTCTCAATTAAATTGATAAGAGGGAACATTGATTGGCCTGGCTTTTTGCAACTATTACCGTTTCGTGCACCTAATCGCATATCACGTAATCGAGCTATTTTCTATCTCTCTCTTCCTAGTTCTAATCTATCGTTGTCGTCACCTCTGTATCGCTCATGTAGTGCTGTTAACGAGATGTTTCTGAGTTGTAATGACTCAATTGATTTGATGTCATCATCTCTGTCATCTATTTCTGAAGCGGCGATTTCCTTTGTGAAAAATATGAGATGCTAATTTTCTTACTTTAACTTATGTATAATGAATAATTGATTGCTCATTTCTCCTTTTAGAAGTTCTTGGAATTATGTGTTAATGGATGTAATTTGACCCTGTCAGTGGCTTTGGCTGTTGGGTCTTGATAAACTAAATAAATGAAATTTGTAATCACTTGCATGCCACTTCCTTCATCATTTTAATCCATACAGCATTCTCGTCTTCATTTAATAAACATAAAAGTTCTTTGGCACGTTGATCGGGAATTTTAGAGATATATTGAAAAATTTCCTACTTTTTTAAATTGGACTTCTGTGACATCACAATCTTCAAGACTCCCCCGGACTCCTCTGTCACAAATTCAAGACCCCCCCCCCTCCCCCCTAAACGTGTGACGTAATTTATGGACGGCCCCTGATTAGAAAATCACGTTTTTGTCTTTAATCACCAATATCTCGGAAACTATTGAGCGTACATCAAGCGAGTGGTGTGTTTTGAAAACTTGAATGAATGCTCTATGAGCTCTTTGCATTTTCATTTTCTGAAATTTTATTTCCATTCTCAAAATTTATTCGTAAACGTACCAAAAATTGAGGGGTTAAGCATCAACTAATGATGATTAAAACGGGAAATTTTCATTAAGCGTCAGTTTTCTCGTTATTTGTATGGGATACTCGTCGACTCAAAACAGAATCATCAAGAATGTTAGAAGCTTTTTTTTCAAGACATCATTGCCTCAATTGAGAAACTTCGTCATTTCTCCAGCTTATGAAATTGGTGAAAAAACAAGTGGGAACTTGCTATCATTATAGTTATCATTATAGTTTTATCTGCTAATCCATTAACAAGTTGCTTCCGAATGGTGCCTCATTTTATGATTGAACATTTTATTTCGAATATTCCCTCAATAATAATACCCAGATTTTCATTTTATTGAACAAACTATAAAATTACTTTTGATAAACGATCCCACCTTCTATACCTATTCAATTTGCTATTGTTATTATATTCTCATCGTTCTATGTGTTCATTTATTCATTTATTTGAGTGTCCTTGGTTACTCAGGGTTAGTATTCAGTATTTACCAAGAACCAACGTCAACCAGCCTGAGACTTTCAGAAGTTAATTCATAGACAATTCATAGAAATTCTTCATAAAAAATTCAAGTTTTTCAGAATTTTTTAAAAAAATTTTAAATTCTGTCAATTCAATTAATTGATATCAATATTATCTTTCTTTTCCATCGCAGAACCTCCCACCATATCGAGGTGAAGTCGAAAATAATGGAAATATATTGATCGAAAATTTGGATATGACCAAATCTACAATTTTATGAAGATGAAGAACAGAACTCAAGTCTATAATTAGTTGCTATTCTCTTCAATTTTTCCGTCTGGGTTTTCGAAAAGAAAGTGGGTTGAGAGCCTCAGATAATCAAGATAAATATTAATTTCTGTTGAATATTAATACTTATCTTCATTGCTCTTAACAGTTAAATTAACTATACTGATTAATAACCACTTTGCATGATAAACAATATATTCGATCGAGACCAAAATATGAGTGTAATTCGAAGCTCATATCTTTACTACTTCGGTTTTTATAGGGTTTTTGCTTCCGAATGGAAGCTTTGTAATCGTAATTTTGTTCGAGTCTGAGATTTCATCACAATATGACTGCAAATGACCCAAAACGTCAAGATCCGCCGTTTTTGCTTCCGAATGGAAGCTTTGCAATCGTAATTTTTTTCGAGTTCGAGATTTCATCATAATATTACTGCAAACGACCCAAAACGTTAAGATCCGCCGTTTTTGAGAAATGTCTGCGTGTGTGTGTGTGTGTGTGTGTGTGTGTGTGTGTGTGTGTATGTGATGCACATTTTCCACTTTACTCTGAAATGGATCTAGCGATCTGAAAATTTCAGCATAAGTTCCCGTGCGTGCCCCAAGCCCTCATAAAAATTTCAGCTGAATCGGCCGGATAGTTTTTGATAAAAATCAAAATGTCGAAATATCGTTTTTTCGACTTTTCTCGATGAAAAATGGAATCACAGCGTCCACTCTCCGCGAGGAGATGCGCGTCCAAGAGCTGCATCTTTGACCCCGGGAGTGGTGGGAGCTCAGATGTTTAGTTTGTCCAGTATAAATCTTTTGAGAAATTTTTCGTGAAAATCTTGATTCCACGATAACTTACTAAGTAATTGAGCTAGAGACCTCAAATTTCGTGAGATTATACATCTGATGAGCACAAAGGTTGGTATTGAAACTGAGTAGAATCGGTCCAGTAGTTTCTTAGATATTAACATAGAAACATCAGAAAAGCCAAGCTATATCTTCAAAACTATTCAATTGATTATATTTGGGACGAACTTAACCCTCTGAGGCCGCCCGAGTCGAAGATTTCAGCCTCGAAATAGACCTCATTACTCTCATTCAACCTCTAACTGCCCTCGTAGACCGCTGAGAACTCAGATGTGAGGCTCAGGTGAGACTCAAGAGCACTTGGAACCATATTTGAGCCTCTGCAGTCTCTTTCCTACAGCCATCCATACTTTTTTGGATATCTGAAATCTCGTTAACCTCAGATGAGCCTCAATACACTATTTTTCTGAATTGTTCCCATCGCAGTCCTCGGTCGACTCTTTTTGAAAGCCCATCGAGCAGGGCTGTAAATCTTCTCCATACTTTCTCCCAATTTTTTTCGAACAGCATCCCGTTGCAGTAAGCACATGTGCGCCTAGCCGTACAATGCAACGTTGTTCTTTCTCAACAAAACTTGTCAACCATTTTCAGAGAAAAGAATATTTTCGTTTACCCTTCAGTAGCCAGTTGAACTCCAGCTCGGACACATCGTTTACTGAGCAGGCTTCATCGAGTCAATTTTCTATTCCGTTTTAAATTAAAATTATAAATATCATTTGACTATGACTGCAAATTTCAAGTGTGTTATGTGATAGACAAGTGTTGAATGACAGTGCGGCAAATTTAAAAAAGATCCAGTCAATTCACGAAAACCAATGTTAATGCTCATTTATTGGATGAATATTCCTTAAAAGGACGTTAGTTCAGTGAAATTCGTAGGGAAGAATCACTCAAGTGTGGGTGATATGAGAACTCTTCCATGGAAGGACAAAGCAAGTGGACAAACGATAAAGAATGACGCAAAAGTGCTCGCATTTGGTGGTGAGTTCACTCTTGTAAATTTTAATTCTTCGATTTCATGGATTACCACACTTCATACGATTCTGCCCTAATCGTTTTTTGTAGCTCTCGAAATTCTTTACAAAAAAAATGGAGCCAGAATTGCCCTTCCTCCGTTATATCTCGAGATGTTGAAAGAAAACCGATCATAAAATCCAATCAGTTTAAGGATGTATGATCGAGGGAGTAGGGGAAACGGTGGTGGGGATGGGCTCGGGAGGTAGCGGGGCCCTCCCCTGTTTCTCTTATTGGCCGGCTGTGGCGCTCATGAGAGCAGAAAATGGCGAGCGTGGCGAGAAAAGGAGCATTAAGGTAAGACTATCGCTCAAGTCACCACTAAGAGTGGGGGCAAGGGAGGTTAGGAAAAAATCATTTGGAACAACCAAAGGAGGGAGAAATTGTTCAACCTATAATGCTATTCAGCCTCAATATATTTCTTGCTTTCATATGAAAGCATAATTTTATCAAAATAATTATATCTACTAATATTTTGATTTTTTTTTCAAAGAACCATTTTTTAAAATTTTGATACGGGCCTGCCTACGCACACTGATGTGCGCGTATACGTATGCGCACACACTAGAGAATACTCCTGTAGTTGTACACACATACAGAGCGACCGCGTGTACGTACACAGCGGTGCTGGCCTGCCATTAATCATTTATTTATTTTTCTCCAAAACTATGGGTCAGAAATAACTAATTCTGGTCTCAAAAAATTCTTAAAAGTGGTGACTATGGGCTGCAATTTTTTCAGAAGCCCCGTAAATGCCATTTTTCTTTAAATTTATAATGATTGAATCGCGACTCAATGTACACGGGTTCTTATGGGGAAAATGAACTTTTTGAAATTCAATATCTCGGATTCTATGGGTCAGAACATTTTCCTCCATAAGGAAAAGTTGTTGGGTTTCCTGTGAAGAATATCTCTGAATTTTTTCAGATTTTTCATATTTCAAGCCTCTGGTGATAGTCATACCTTAAATGAAATGAAATTTGAATTTCGATTGGATTTTTCTCCTCAGGATGGATGGATGCATAGTATTTTGAAAATATTGTCAAGTTACTACACTATCCATCTTTCTTATGCATAGTAATTTTTCATACTACGCAAACTTGAACACTTAACATTTATTTAATTTATGACCGTAACCCTTATTTCTCCATAAGAAACCATGTATTTTCTGTCAATTTTCAATATTTTTTTTCTTCTTTATATGCATGGATATAAAGAAGCTCCGGGGTAGCTAATATAGCTACCCCGGAATTCTTACAATAAAATTCTTCGAGGAATAATCTAACTACAAAAAAATTTTGACGCCCCAAATCGAAAATTTTCGTCATGATCATACATCCTTAAATGAAATAGACTTATTCCAAGAAAAATGACTCTCTATTCTGATGACTTTTTAGAATGTCGCTGAAGCCAGCGTCGAAAACATCGTCGAGAACATCCTCAGAAATTTGGGCCTTATGACTGCTACGATTCATCCATATTTAAGAGATAATATTCAATTACTTTGGCGATATGGCGAATAAAGGCATGAAATTTTTTTGTGTAATATCTGAGAGCATTTGGGAGCCCCCGGTTTCGGAAATTCAGAAGAGGTTACAAGGAGGAGGGGTGTTAGAATTTTTTTTCACCGTCACACCATAGATTTTGGCATTTTATTCGTTATAAGTCCTTCTCTATGGCGAATTAAGGCATGATATTGTTTTGTGAGATACCTGGTAGCGTTTACGAGCTCTCAGTTTTGGGAATTCGTGGGAGGCGACAAGAAGGGGGTCGTTAGAATTTTTTTCCACCGTCACACCATAGATTCTGCAATTTCATAAGGTATATTTTCTCTATGGTGAATTGAGGAGTGAAATTTTTTTGTGTAACACTTGAAGGTGTTTACGAGCCCTTAGTTTTTGGAATTCACGAAAGGTGACAAGAAGGGGGGTGTTAGAATTTTTTTTCACCGTCACACCATAGATTTCGGGATTTTATTCGTTATAAGTCCCCCCGAACTGAGGGCTCGTACACACCTTTAAGTATCACATAAAAAAATTTCACGCCTCAATTCGCCATAAAGGAGAAGATATAGCTTATGAAATTGCGAAATCTATGGTGTGACGATGGAAAAAAAATTATAACACCCCCCTCTTGTCATCTCCCGCGAATTCCAAAAACTAAGGGCTCGTCAACATTTTCAAGCGTTACACAAAAAATTTTCATGCCTCAATTCGCCATAGAGAAGGACTCATAACGAATAAAATCCCGAAATCTATGGTGTGATGGTGGGAAAAAATTCTAACAGCCCCCCCCCCTCCTCCCTCCTTGTAACCTCCCCTGAATTTCCGAAACCAGGGGCTCCCAAATGCTCTCAGGTATTACACAAAAAGATTTCATGCCTTTATTCACCATATCACCGAAGTTATTGAATATTATCTCTTAAATATGGATAAATCGTAGCTGACATAAGGCCCAAATTTCTGAGAATGTTTACGACGATGTTTTCGAAGCTGGCTTCAGTGATATTTTTTGAAAATATCTTGGAAACTAAGCAAGATAGGACGATTTTCTCATGATTTTTGTTTGTAGCTCTTGAAATGCTCGGCAAAAAGGGCGAGGGTGAAATCGCTTGATCTCTCTTAGTTTCCAAGATATCCTCAAAAAATTGTTGACAAAAATATTTTTAAAAAAAAGGAAAGTTCATATTTATTGTCAATAGGTTTTTAGGAATATCTCGGAAACTAAGCGATACGTCCAAGCTTCCTTGTAGAACATTTGAAGAGCTACAAGAAAAGATTGAAATAAATCACTCTATCTCACGCAGTTTGCGAGATGTTTTCCAAAATCTAATAACAAAAAATTAACATCCATTTTCAATTTATATTTCAGCCCCTAATCACGATCAAGCGGACAAGGAAACATGCCATGATAGGTGCTCCTCCAGGACTCTTATATACAGTTTTGTAATTGCTCTCATTTTCATTATATGATTATATGAAATGTAAAATTCACATGTATACTTTTTCCGAATAGAAAATGTCATCAAAAAACAAATAATAATGATTTTTTTAATTCATAATTTTTAAGATTTATTTTGAAAGCAATGAATACAAAGGGAAGGGAGAGAGGCAAGGGGCAGCGCGAAAATAAATTTTGAGGTCCAAGAGGCTCTTTTCCGGCTGTACAGCTAAGCCTCATATCAGTCTCTGGACGTCTAAAAGGGAAATACTGAGCAATCTGAGGGTGATATGAGACCGTAGATGCAATACATTTTTCCTATGCCAAGAGCCTCATTTCAGTCTCATCAACCTCAGCCCAAACCTCAGTATGAGGCCGAAATGAGGCTGATATCTTCGACTCGGGCTATTTCAGTTTCCGCACTCCACGCAAAGATCAGTGATGGTAGATTCAAAATTAAAAAATCCATTCGGAAGCTTTCTGCCAATTGTATTGGCAGAATATCAATGTTAGATGTTCAAATTACGCACAAGTAGTGGGGCTCCTGCTCGTTAAGTGAAAAAAAATCCACACAGACACACATACATACATACAGACACACACACACACAGACTTTTTTTCTAAATATCATTTTCAGAATCTCCACATCATTTTGAGTGATTTGCAACAAAAAAATTAAAATCGAAAATTCTTACGTTTGTTAAGCTTCCATGCGGAAGCAAAAAAAATGAAAATCATCGAAAATGTTTCTCTAAAAGTTTTCAGACATTTTTCCTCACTTTGGATGGAATCTTTTCATTCGTCATCCAAAATTTGTCGAAAAAAAAAATCATTTTTCAAATAAATCATAATGATCTTTTTTTCGACAAATTCTTGCTTACGAATGAACAAATCTCATTCAAAATGAGAAAAAATGTCTGAAAACTTTTTCAAAAACTTTTTCGATCTTCTTACACAAATTTCATAAGCTGACAAAGTTTCTAAATTGAGGTAATGATTACTCGAAGAAATTTTCTTCCAACATTCTTGAAAATTCTTTTTCGACTCAACGAGTATCCCATACAAAATCCAAAGAGAATAACGCTTAATGGAAATTTCCCGTTTTAATCATCATTAATTGATGTTTGAAAAGCAAAACCATGCTCCTTCAATTTTTGGTACTGTTTTGACCAGTCGGGAAAGAAAAACGATCCAGCCGATGGGCTTGAAAATTGACAGGGTGTTTGGGCGTACATTAAGTTAAGAAAAAACGTGAAAACATTAGTCATTTTTGCAATATTTACAAAAGTCGAGGATGAATTTCAAAAAAAACAAGAAATATCATTTTTTGGTACGTTTTAAAATAAATTTTGAGAACAGAAGAAAAATTTGAGAGAAAACTGAAGAGCTCACAAAGCATTAATTCAAGTTTCCAAAACACACCACTTGCTCGCTGTACGATCAGTAGTTCCCAAGATATTGATAATTGAAGACAAATGGACGATTTTTCACTTAACAGACAATATCTCACCGAAAAATGGTCGTAGCAAAAAAAAAACAAATTGAAATTCGAGAATCAGGCTACACGCCCCTCAAAATTGGTTGAGTCGAAAAAAGAAATTTCCAGCCCATGGACCATTTTGAAACAAGAAAAAAATTTGGATTTTTTTCCCCTCACTAATCGATTTTTTCATGCAATAAGAAATGCCTAAAAAAGTTTCTTATCTAAAGATTTTGGAAGTAGAGCCCTCAAGCTTTAATTCCTTTTTTGTTTCGTTTTGATCCGATCTTTTTTCGCGAATTTACAGCCGTTTGAGAATTGCTCAAAATTTCGGAAAAGATTTCTGCTCCCGTAATTTTTTTGCGGAGTGTATATTCTCATTTTACCAATTTTAGAGAGACTTGAAGTTGAAAAAGGTATCCTCAATTATACATTGAGATGGATGGGAATGTCGGGAGATAACAGGGAGACATTTCAGTTTCAGTGTTTTATATTATAAAATTTTTCTGAAGAAGTGAAAATATTTGTGATAGGTTTCTTTTGAGAGAGCCATTGAGAGGCTGAGAGAACTTTGTAGGGATACATGTATTAGAATTCATTTTTGATCATTTTTGAAGTGAAACTTCTTTACTGAGGGGGCAACAATTTTCGAGCGTCACGAAAAATAAGATCCGATGAGGGGAATAGTTGTGTACGTGGTGGGGGAGCCGGCAGAGGAGGAGAGTGCGTCACTGGCTCTACCCCTCTGACCCATGCTCTAGCGGTCGAGCGACAAGACGGTAAGGGGGGCGGGGGGATGGCCACACAATATAGCATGCTCCTAGTGTAGTGGCCGAGAGGGGAGACGGCAGGGGAGAGGTAGAAACAACGCAGCAGTAAATTCAGTGAGTCAATTTTTGTCAATAGTTTTCTTGGGAATATCTCGAAAACTAAGCGAGATAGAGTGAATGTGCTCGATTCCTATTTTGTAGCTTTATAAGTTTTCTATAAGAAGGCATCAGTGTAAAATTGCTCGATCTCGTTTATTCCGATATTCTCAAGAAACTGTTGACAAAAAAAATCCAGTAAACAGGAGGAATAGATTTTTTTTGTGAATAGTTTATAAGAATTTCCCGTAAATTACGTGAATGGAGCATTTCTACCTCAATCCTTTTGTGTAGATTTTGAAATTCTCTACAGAAAAATCTACACGTAAATTTCTTCATTTGGCCTAGTTCTCGAGATATGTGCAAAAAACTATTGATAGAAAAAATTCTACTTTTTCTGTTTTTTGGATTTTTTCTTGTCACTAGTTTTTGAGAATACTCGGAAATTGAGGGAATTAACCGATTTTGCTCTGAACTTATTGTTGTTGAAAATTTCAAGAGCCACAACGAGAGATCAGGTGGAAATCGCTCGACCTCGTTTAGTTTCCTCGATATTCTCAGAAAGTCATCAGAATAAAGAGTCATTTTTTCTGGAATTAGTGGATGTCTTGTTATTTTTTTAAATAAATATCTCGGAAACTAAGCGAAATTGGATAATTCCACCGCAATTTTTATTGTAGTAAATTTTGAGAACTATCCAAATTAACTGAAACAAAATCTCTCTATCCCCCGTAGTTTTCGAGAGATTCTTTGAACAACTATTGGAAGAAAAGTTACACCTATAAGTCTATTTTTGCTAGTAGGATTGTTTCTGAATATTCTGAAATTAAGCGAAATAGCGTGAGTTTGCCCTAATCCTTCTTGGTAGAAAGTTTCTAAAACTAGAAATCGATGAAGGAAAATGGGCGTATCTCCATTAGATTTCAAAATATTCTTCAAAGATACCATTGAAACAGAGACTTCATCTCAAAGTCTCTTTTTTGTCGCGGAAATTTGATGAATATCTCGGAAACTAAATGAGATAATGCAATTCTGGTTGGAGCACTTTTTATAGTTTTTGAAATTCCTTACAAAAAAGGTCGATAGGAAACGTTCATTATCTCGCTCAGTTTCCGAGATATTTATAGAAAAAGTGGATGGCAAAAAAAATATAAAGTTTTCAAACAAGCTGATTTCATTTTGTCATCAATTTTTTTGAATATTTCGGAGTCTGAGCAAGATAAGACGATTTTGCACGAGTGCTTTTTTTAAGAGAATTTCGAGAGCTACCAAAAGGAATTGAAAAAAAAATCGTTTTCTCTCGATCAATTTCCAAGATGTTCATGAAAAATTATGACTTTAAAAAATAAATTTTTCTGCATCCGTCATGATCATGGAAGAAATAATCTGCTAGTGAACGAACGACCTATACTATAACGAAAATATACTAGATGCAGGTATTCGGATTTTCGAAATATATCTCTGTTAAATGCATCGCTTAATGTGCAGAACTGATTAGGCTGTCTTCATTCAAGATCATACCTATATTCTTACTATTGTCAATTATTATCGCTTATTCAATCAAAAAATCCGATGAATTTTCATAAGCAGGCCCGCATGAAAAAGAAATATATTGCTATGAATATATTTAATAATATCGGATTAATAACGGGTGATACAATGCGGCAAAAATATGTGTGATTTTCAATATATTATGTAATTACATACATAATTATACTATTTCAATTATATAGATTTTGATATTTTATCATGTAAATTTCTATATCTGAGTCATTTGATATTGAAAAATATATTATTTCATTTGCAATTCATCATATAATAATGGCAGTATACTCAATAGTGTTTTCCTGTTTTGTATGAAAATAATTAGAATTTTTAGTTTATATTTGATCATATATTTTATTAAAAATAAAATATATTATATTCTATTTTATATAGCTGCACTTTATGATAACTAGATAGTTTGTATCGTTACTCTAATGCGAATTCAGTGTGATAGACATCTTCAATAATTTCAAATGTTCTCATGATCCATTCAGATATTGTGGAGAGTACGTTACGTAGGGAGCCTCCTCTATAGAATAAATTGAATATTTTTTAGTTTCAAAATTTTAAAATTATATTGTTTCTTGGAATTTCATGATTCTTAAAAACTATCTTTAACTGATATTTTTCATTATATCTTTAAAGTATTCATTTCATTATATGCCAATATTATATATTACATTATATTCTGATCATTTATTCATATTATAAATAGTATAATGTATGCTGGAATATATTCCAAATTTATAGTTGCTATAATTATATGTTCCAATAAAAAAGAATTATAATGAACCATTATATTTTTCTCATCATCAAATCATATAATAGTTCGGCAAAAATATGCCTATGGATTCTTATATTGCATTCATAATATTATATAATTCATCAGTTACTCAAAATTATATTTTTAACAATATATATCTTTTCCATGCGGGGGAAGTTTCACTTCTGTCGCGCGTGGATTCCACGCACCCTCTTTTTTGGGTATCCGACTCTTTAGTCAAAAAAGTGAGGGCTTCACAAAAATGAAAATTGTAACTTATCGGGGACATCTTCAGTTCTGTTGGGTGTAGCGAGTAAGGATCGATTTTATATAAAAGGTCAGATAATTCGCCATCAATTTATGAAGTTCGAAGAGAAGAGAACAATTTTAAAAAACTGATATCCATATAATGAACGGAGATTAATTTAAGAACCGATTGAAAAAATTAAAAATTACATGAATCGATGGAAAATTATCTCACTGCTTTTTAAAAAACGATATCAGGTGGTTACAAGAGAACCAGGGATATGAGCGATGAGAGAGAATTTTCAAAGAAATAAAAAAAAATCGATTCTGACACATGCTTCATTTCATTAGGGAGTACCCTACACTGTTAGAAAAATTCTGTTCATTTTCACAAACATTTTCAATGAAGCAGGATTCAAGGAAAACATTGACTGAAATATACAGGATAATAATGCATCATAAAAACAGCACGCTTGTGAAAATACTGCACATGATGTTAGTGAATTCACAAATATTTTGTCACTCAAATTAACAAGAAGCGTGCAAAAGTACAATACATATCATTCGTGAATTTACAAACGCTTTATGACTCAAACTGACGAGAAATTCGTAAAAGTATAGCACGTATCGTTCGTGAATTTACTAACATTTTATGCCTTGATTAGACAAGATGTTTGTATTTTTCCATAACCGTAATTGAAATCAATATTTCTATATCAGGCAGGGATTTATGAATCAAAAATGAAAAGTTTAGTGGATTATTGGATACTTATATTTTTTATTGCATGAATATTCCAGACGCAGAAAGGATTCTCAATTTTTATAAATATAATTATACTGATGATTTTCAATAATTTCGGCCTTATGTCTCCGTGCACTATGTCCTCTCAATGCATTTTCGGAATTCTCCTGAGGCAACACTCAATTTCTAAACTTTGACATCGAATGATGTGGTGCAGCGTTTTACTCCTTTGATAAGCTTCGTTCCATTTGCCGGATTGATGTTCAAAAAACTCTGAAATCCCAAAATTACAAAATTGATTAATTAATTTTCAATTCGGAAATAGCGCACTGTCTGATACTCAACACTCGACATGAAATTACAGAATAGTCTTTTGAACAATTTAGTGCTAGGCATTTTAGGCGAACGTTAAGCTAATAATGTTAACCCGCTGCTATTCCCTGACTATATACGAAATTCTCGAATGATTCGAAAAATATAGAATCAAAGTCAATACATACCTGATTAATTCAGCATAGTCAATCTCCTCTTTATGAACTCACTTTCACTGAATCCTCCTGGAAAATTTGATACACAAAACTCACGAAATTACAACGAAAAGTTGTACAGAACACCGACTAATTTGGACGTTTTCAACGTACTGAAAATATTTTTGAAGTACTAAAATTTGTGTTTATGAAGTAAGGGAAGGGGAACGGAATGAGGATAGAGGGGTAGGTATATCGCAGAAGAAGGTATTGAATGCAAACAAAAGCAAAGTGTGGAAAGTCCAAAATTGTCCGGGCGTTTATGACTCAGGTATACGGAGCCTAGCACGTGTTAAAGAACAATGAATTGTTCATGTTGAAGAAAAAAATACGTTTCCCCGCCCTCTCTCCTAATATCAGAATTCAATACCTAGAAGTGTTATATATTTTCTTCATTATAGAAAACTATTTTTATGCTCAACGGATTCAATAAAAGAAATTATGAAGCCCGGCAGCGAAGATTTAAAATAAAATAACATCATCTGATTCGTCATTTTTGACAGTTCTACAAAATGAACTCGAGGTGAAACGGAATCGCGGACTAATTTATCCCGGATTCTTTTCCAAAGTGGAGGCCTCCGCTGAAGAATCTAAAGAAAATTGTGGAGTAGATGCAATTAGATTAATGCTCCACCAAATAATGAGTGAAGCTTAAATATCATTTGCAATTTCACCAAGCAGTGTATGTGAATATTACCTGAAGAAGTGAGGTGTATACGATTGACGAACAGAGTTTGTACTTTTACACAACAACATTCATGTCAATGCGATCGCATCCAATAGCAAGTATCATCATGGTACATTTCTATTGCATTTGTCCGTGACGTTCAAAATTTAGTGAATTTACATGATTTTTGTTCAGTATACTAATATTCAGTGAAAATTCTTATAAATATACAGACTATTGGGACGTGAATTCCGCATTCATCAACAATTGGTGAAATTACTTCATATTGCTACTTGAAAATTACAAACTTTTTTAACAGTGTATTTTTTCCAATATATTTTCTTTTTCCATTGATTCGTGGTGATAATGAAACCAAATTATATTATAAAAATTTCAGTATTGGTAGTATATTTAATTCTCTACATGAAATATAATATCTACGTTGGATGCACGTGAACCTTGTTAAGCTTTTTTTTGAAGTCCTGGAAATTCTACAAAAAGATATTCGAACGAAATCGGTTTATCTCCTCCAGCCTCAAAAATACTCTTCAAAAACGAATCCCAAAGAAATAGTTCATTCGGTTATACTAGAAAAAAGGAAAACGGCGAACTCCGATGAATCCCTTATAGGGGGATCAGTTCAGAGTTAATCAAGTTTCGTGAAATCAGGATAAAAATTTGTTTAAGGAACAGAGATTAGGTCTCACAAGATCGATTAGAAGTCAATCATAACCAATTCTGACATGAGGCTGGAATGCCTCGGCAAAAAATGGACATACATCGTTTCGTCACAATTATTTATTATCAAAAATGACACAGGCTATGAAAAAAGACTAGGTCACAATCGCTCTGTCTTGGTTAGTTTTAGAGGCTCCCCGTTTATTCCGTTGATTTGAAAATTGTCGGGGGAATCAGGAAAAACTAACCTCGCTTGATAACTCTGTACTCTGTCAGCTATGAACCTGTTCCGCTGGTTTTTCCCCATTGGTCATAAAAAAATTGGTTTTGAATTTAGAGGAAAGTTTCAGCTGGGGGTTCTTCAGTGTGCCCTCTTTTTTTTCATTCATTTTACCCTCTTCAAATGCCATACAGATATTTCATGGCCGGTATGTCTTTCAACCTTGGTCTCGGTCAGAAAAGCGCGTGTGATGGAATAAATAAAATCAGGGAAAGAGAGAGAAGCGAAAAATTTGAAGAATAAGAGGAGAGGAGAAAAAGAAAAGAAATTTGTCTTCGTATCGACATTTTCCCAAGCAGGAAAGTGAGGAAACTTACCAAGATCTGCGAGAGGAGAAATTCCGGAAATTTACTCATTCGAATGATGTGTTGTTGGGTTAAGGATGTATGATCATGACAAAAATTTTCGATTTGGGGCGTCAAAATTTTTTTATAGTTAGATTATTCCTCGAAGCATTTTATTGTAAAAAGTCCGGGGTAGCTCTCCATGCATATAAGAAAAAAAAAAATTATTGAAAATTGAGAGAAAATACATGGTTTCTTATGGAGGAATAGGGGTTACGGCCATAAATTAAATAAATGTTAAATGTTCAAGTTTGCGTAGTATGAAAAATTACTATGCATAAGAAAGATGCATAGTGTAGTAACTTGACAATATTTTGAAAATACTATGCATCCATCCATCCTGAGAAGAAAAATCCAATTGAAATTCAAATTATTTTATTCAATGCTTCTTTTCTCGCCATTTTCTGCTCTCATGAGCGCCACAGCCGGCCAATAAGAGAAACAGGGGAGAGCCCCGCAACCTCCCGGGCCCATCCCCACCACCGTTTCCCCCACTCCCTCGATCATACATCCTTAAAATACCACTGTCGCTTAAGTCGCCACTAAGAGTGGGGGCAAGGAAGGTTAGAAAAAAAATCATCTAGAACAACCAAAGGAGGTAGAAATTGTTCAATCTTACATTAATCGTTTTTGCTTCTGAATGGAAGCTTAACAAACGTAAGAATTTTCGATTTTGATTTTTTTGTTGCAAATCACTTCAAATGATGTGGAGAGTCTGAAAATGATATTCAGAAAAAAGTCTGTGTGTGTGTGTGTGTATGTATGTATGTGTGTCTGTGTGGATTTTTTTTTACTCAAAAACGGTAAAACTTCAACCGAAAAATATCATATTTTTACTGTATTCTGGTCGTGATAAATGTTTTCTTTTGAGACCTCGCTACTTGGAGTTCATCCAATATTTTTTAAGATATGACCATTTTTCGATTTTTTCAAAAAAATTAATTTTTCTAAAAGTTTTCAACCGATCTCATCCAGATTGATGCATAATATTCGACATCATATTCTGTCACTGCGTGAATTTTTTCAGATTCTTCTAATGCTTGATTTTTAAGTTATGTCGATGTTTATAATTTTTCACGTAAAATGTTGTTGCTTCAATAACAACCGGAAAAATTAAGATGGAAATTTCAAATTTGGCTCACATATTGGTCTCCTGAACCTGCAGCTTGGGATTGTTACTGGACAGCATTGGAGAAATATTTTTTTAACTAGGAGTGATTTTTCGAAATTTCAAGTATTTCATTTTTTCTCAAATTTAGAATAAGTTTACGAATGATCACATCCAGATTGAGAAATAATACTAGAAACTATATTATCTAACTGTGTAAATTTTTCCAGACTTTTCTCGTCATTAGTTTTCGAGTTATTTCGATTTCACTAATATTGCATGAGGAATGTTGTTTGTTCGATAAAAAAAACCCTATAAAGACCGGAGTAGTAAAGATATGAGCTTCGAATTTCACTCATATTTTGGTCTCGATCGAATATATTGTTTATTATGCAAAGTGGTTATGAATCAGCATAGTTGATGTAACTGTTAAGAGCAATAAAGCTAAGTATTAATATTCTACAGAAATTAATATGCATCTTGATTACCTGAGGTTCTTAACCCATATTCTTTTCAAAACCCCAGACGGAAAAATTGAAACAAATAGTAACTAATTATGAACTTGAGTTATTTTCTTCATCTTTATAAAATTGTAGATTTTGTCATATCCAAACTTTTCGATTAATATATTCCCATTATTGTCGACTTCACCTCGATATAGTGGGAAGTTCTACGATGGAAAAAAAAATAATATTAATATCACTTAATTAAATTGACAGAATTTAAAATTTTCCGAAAAACTTGTGGGAAAATTATATTTCCCATGAAAGATTTCTTTGGATTGTCTATGAATTGTCTTCTAAAAGTCTGAGTCTGGTTGAAGTTGGTTCTCGGTAAATACTGAATACTAATCTGTAGTAACCATGAATACTCAAATAAATGAATGAATGAATGAATAGAACCATGAGAATATAATAACAATATCAAATTGAATAAGTATAAAAGGTGGAATCGTTTCTTATCAAAAGTAATTTTATAGTTTTTTTAATAAACCGAAAATCTGGGTATTATTATTAAGGGAATATTCAAAATAAAATGTTCACTCATAGGAAGGCGCACCACTCGCAAGCAACTTGCTGATGAATTAGCAGATAAAACTATAATGATAACCATAATGATAGCAAGTTCTCACTTGTTTTTCCTCGAAAACTACACGTCAGTAATTGCTGATCCAGATCTCAAACAAGCAGGCGCTTCACTCTATGGGCATTTTCCATAAATTTCACCCCTCGTTATTCACTCTATGATGTCTTTACTATTGAAGAATTCATTACGAAAAACATTTAATATTATGCCAATGCAATTGGCATAAAGCTTCCGAATGGATTTTCCACCATTTATTTTTCATTAATTTGAAAATGAAAATTAAGCAATAATTTTGATATTGAAAAACCTCGAACCCCTAGCGAGTCGAACTCAGAACCCTCCAGTATGCGTCGGATACTCTTCTAAGTGAGATAGCGTGGGCTCCCAGAACTTATTTCTCAAACTAATCACACTGTTTTTTAAAAATAACAAAAAGACGCATGGACTGGAGATACGCTTCTTCGTTATTATTTTTTCCCGATGATTAGGTAAATATTCAATGAAAACACTAAAAACAAAGGAACGTATCTCCGGCACTTACGCCCCTTTGTTATTAGTCAGTGGTACTTACGCCTTTATGTTATTAATTTTTTTTTTTCACTAATATTGCGTCAAAGGCCTTGGAAAGCCTATTGAAGCAATAATGGTGGAGATACGCCTTTTTCTTATTTTTGAAAAAAAAATATGGAAAAATGGCACTTACGCCTCTTTCACTCTAAGGCGACGATATATAACAGAGTTTTTTTTTAGACTGATCTGCTTTAGCTAAATAACGAACTGGTGATAACAATGTAGAAGTCATAGATAATAAAAATAATATTACATAAAAAATGTCATATGTTATAGACTAAAATTTAATTCAGTTTTTCTTCAATTAATGTATAAATAATTCATAGCATTTTATTTGGCAATTAAAAATCTAATGAAGTTATGAATGGAGTTAATCCAGATTTGATCACGGACTTTGAATGGCACGTTCATCAGGCTCATCAAATTACTCGATTTGGGGAACTTGATGTACCAGGCCGTGCAGTAATCGAAAGGGAAACTTGATTTTTTAATTATTTTATTTTGAATGATAATTTTATTTTGAATAAGACTTTGAATAATAAATATAACATATAGTACAGAATAAATATGAGATTCATTTCAAATTAAAAATCTGGAAATTAGAGTTTAAGTATAAGGAATTATTTCCAGTTCTTCTCGTTATTCTATCAGGATGAATAAGGTCTTATTTATTTAGCAAAAATTATCTACTTTCTAATGATGAAATGATAAATACTAGTGACCTTAGAAAAAAATTGAAAAAAATTTGAATTTCTGAAGAAAAAAAAAATTTCAGCATTCTTGTAGAAGAATCCTTTGAAAAATCTGAAATTTTTAGGATTGGTGATGGTCATCTAAACTGATCTTTCAAGCTCAACTTGGATATGGTCAGACAAGCAGTTCCGTGCATATACGCTCATTGTATGGAATAGTTTTTCAACAATATCTCAGGAACTGTTCGGTCGATTACGCTGAAATTTGATACCGTAATTCGCACTCATAAGATGTACAAACACACGAAATTTGAAGTCTCTAACTCAAATATTTTTTAAGTTATCGCGATAACCGTGATTTTTCAAAAATCACAGTAAAAAAAATATAATAAAAAAAGTAAAAATGGGAGCACTGGTTACCCTTGGGGTTTAATGTGCGCCCTATCCGTGCGCATCTCCTCGCGGAGGATAGACGCTGTAAGTTGATTTTTCGCTGAGAAAACTCGAAAAAACGATTTTTTGATGATTCACTTTTTCTCGAGAACTATTCAACCGATTTAGCTGAAATTCAATAGCAAAGTTGGCACTCATAAGATGTATAAACACACCAAATTTGAAGTCTCTAGCTCAAATATTTTTTAAGTTATCGCAATAACCGCGATTTTTCGAAAATCATAGTAAAAAAAATATAAAAAAAAAAATAAAAATCGGAGCTCTTGTCAACCCCGGGGTTTAATGTGCACCTCATCAGCGCGCATCTCCTCGCGGAGGATAGACGCTGTCAATTGATTTTTCGCTGAGAAAACTCGAAAAAACGATTTTTTGACAATTCGCTTTTTCTTGAGAACCATCTAACCGATTTAGCTGAAATTTCGCAGAGAGCATTGCGCTTGCATAGTGAATATTCCCTCAAAATTTCATATCGATACATGCAGCCGTTTCCGCATAAAGTGATGAAACGTGTCATCACATACATACACACACACACACATACATACACACAGACATGTAAAAAAAATATTTTTTTCCGACATTTTAGAACATTTGGAGTCATAATCCGATGAAATCTCGAATTCGAAAAAAATCACGATTACAATGCTTCCATTCGGAAGCAAAAAATTCCGAAAGTGCTTACTATGAATTCCAATTTTTCCAGGAGCCCCGTGAATGCCATTTTCTTCAATTTATCATAAACGAACCGCAACGCAGTTTACACGGTTTCTTACGGGGAAAAATCAAAATTTGGAAATTCAATATCTTGAATTCTACGCGTCAGAAAATTTTTCTTTATTAGGAAAAGTTGTTGGGTTTGATGCAAAGCATATCTCGGAATTATTTCAGATTTTTCGTATTTCAAGTCTTTAGCGATAGTAATACCATAAGAAAGAAATTAATTGAGTTGTGGAGAATGTCTCGAATGGAGTTAGTCTTACAGACTCCCGATTCATTCCGTTAGATCAGTGATGGGTAAGTTTCAGGTAGCTAAGATCACCAGGCTTTAATCCCATTAGTAATCCTTCTACCTGAGGCCGTGAACTGCCCCCCTCCCAATTATACAATTACGCATATTCCTGAGTAGCGATTGTTCATGACGTATCATGTGGGCCTACGTGCGTTTTTTTATATCTTTCTTCGAGAGAAATTGTTTCCAAAAAATAGAAATAATTTTTGATGACAACTCTCCTTTTCATTCAACACATTTTTTCGATAGAAAGTTATTTCATACCATTGGAAGGAATATTTGGAAAAAAAAGGAGTAAAACGGTGCAAGTAATAGCTCGAAAATTTAGCGAAATAGCGCGATTGATCTCTCATTTCTTTGGTTAATTCTCAATTTTTTTTACAGAAAAATATTATCCAGAAAGAATTGATGACGAAATGATTACGTTTCTCCTTTTTTCTTCTCAATTACCAAACTCTTCCTTTTTTCGACCGCTGCAATTTTTGCGATCAATTTTGCCGATCAATTATTTTAAATAGAAATGTAAGATGGAGAAGAAATATTTCAGTCTATTGCACGATATTGCTACTCTACATCGAGAAAAAATTATTGTTTTTTCAACTATTTCATAAAGAATTTAACGTGAGATTCATCAGTTAAATTTTGCCTACTCTGGGCTAACATCGAATGGATGCTATTCAATGGAAAACACGGGAAGGTGGTAGGTGTCTCCCATCAGGAAGGTAAAGGGAAAAGGATTGGAAAATGAAAGGTAAAAAAGTATTTTTCGAAGGAGTCAAGAATGTAAAAATGAAAAATTCACAGGGTCATCTAAGAGCGTGAGTAGGCTGCTAAAGTTTACGTCTTCGAGTTTCCTCGCATTTTTGTTGTTGTAATGCTCTCAGTTAAATCTACACTCTAAAAAAAATATACTCATGGCAAGTAGAAATTGTACTTGTAACTAGTACATCGGAAAATCTGGGCTTGAGTAACTGTTTATACTCGTCAGGAGTATGAAATGGTCTTCTTATAAGTATATCAGCTTAATCCCGAATATACTCATGAGAAGTATAAAGTATACTCACTGCTAGTATACATTGTACTTGTTACAAGTACTAACTATACTCGACAGTAGTACTACATATACTAGAGAGTAGAACTAAATATACTTGAATCAAGTATAAGTTGTACTCATGTCGAGTTTTTTTTATACTTGATGTGAATATAAAATATACTTGATTCAAGTCCCAAAACTACGCCCAGCGAATCTTTTTAGAGGGCAGGGAGAGGATAAGAGGACAATGCAAAATACACAGATACAAGGCGTTTGTAGTTATATGGCTGGATCAAATCGTAAGCTTGTAGAGACACGCTTTCTTGAAGCATTAGAGACGTACAGTCGATTAATGTGCTTTCCCCTCAATTCAATGTAAGATCTCTTTGCACTGTGACTTTTCAGTGTCCTTCCAATGTGTGTGGGTGTGTGTGTGTGTGTGTGTGTTTGTATGTTTTCAAATCGTTGCACGAAATAATTGACGTTACAGAGTGATAACTGAACGACGAAAAATTTATTGAAATGGGGAGAGAAACACAGACGTTTTGTATAAAAACGCTAATTTTTTTTTTAGCTTTCGGAGTGATGAAATTGATGGATTCTTCTTCTTTGATTGCAAAAAGGGGGGTTTCCTGGAGAGCTTTTCAATTGATGGTTGAGCGATCAGATCAGTTGTGGAGAGGTAAAAGGCACTAAGAACGAACAGATCAGAAAAAAAAGTAGTAAAAATGATGGAATTAATTGTTTCAGTAAATTCATCGAGATAGGAATAAAAAGAAAAGTAATTAGGTACTAAAACCTAATTTTTTTCTTTTTTCTCTGATTGAAAAGAAAAAAAGGGAGTTTTTAAAATAATGCATTTTTTTCAGAGTGAAGGACTCCATGAAAAAAAAAACTGTAAAAATTCAAGAAGATCCCCCGAAATATGGACTTGTTAGTGAATTTTTCCAAAAAAATTCGTAGAAGCCTTCACTCTCAATAATCCAATCGAACAGAGAATGAATGGGAGTCGAAAAGAGGAAATGCATGAGAAATCGATAGACCCAATAAGTCCAGTAAAGAAATGGACATCCGTCATTTACAAGAAAAAAGAATCAACATTCATTCTCGGAATCCAGCTGTGTATTTATCAAATTCATTTACAATGATATTCGGGTTTAAGGGATTTACAAATGATAATACTTAGCATGGGCATCGTAAAATAATGTGACTTGTGCCATCAACACCTGTTCGAGTGGTTGTGGGTGCACATATTTTTGAATTATGAAAATCTATATACATCGCTCTACTAGATACAGTGACACCATAGGCATTAGGACGCAGGTTGAATTCGTTAGTAATATATTTGTTCACTATAAAATGAACTTTCTGCATTTCTTCTGAAAATAAAATCGAATGAATCATTTCAAAAGCAGAAAAGTGATTGGTAATTCCAACGACAATGACTGAGTCATGATGATACTCATGGCCTGATTTTCCACCCATGGTATCACAGTAATATTTCCTAAATTACTTGGTAAAATGTGTGAAAATCCTTCAAACTTGTGAAAATACTAGTGATGCATGCAAAAAAATACAATTGACGCGCATAAAACGATACTTGTGATAAGTACAAGAAAAAACTTGTGACAAGTACGAGGAAATACTTGTAACAAGTACAAGATAATACTTGTGACAAGTACAAGGAAATACTTGTGACAAGTACAAGATGATACTCGTGACAAGTACAAGGAAATACTTGTGACAAGTACAAGATGATACTTGTGACAAGTACAAGATGATACTTGTGACAAGTATTTTTTATACTTGTCCCAAGTATCTTTTATACTCGTCTCAAGTACTTTCCTATACTTCATGCGTGGCCATTGTACTCATGATGAGTACTGAATTACACTCATCGCTAGTATTTTTTTATACTTGTGACAAGACTACTGTACCCAAGTACAAGTTTGTACTTGTCACTAGTATATTTTTTTTAGAGTGTATCATGAATGCTAACTTTTGTAACCATTCAGAATCAGTCAACTGAGAAAATTCTTGACCACGTACTTTAAAAAATTCTCTAATATCCGTTAGATTCTCATGAAATCTTACGAGCATATTGCCCTTACTAAGCCATCTAACTTCCGTGTAAAATAATAATCCGCGAACTTCTGATTCATTTTCTTCTTTGAACAAATTATATAATCGATCTTGTAAAGGATTCGAAATGATTGAATTCACAATAGTCATTACTACATCAAAAACACAATCGAATTTCATTTCTATACAGGCCAGAGCTGATTGATGCAACGCGCAATAAAATAAATTGAATTCCAGGAAATCCGAATCTTTGTGACATTTTGCTATCAATCCATTCTCGTGGCCAGTCATATTAGAAGCCCCATCGGTAGTGATCGCTGTTAATTTTTCAAGAGGCACCTTCGAGAAGGAAAGGACCGTTTTCAATAAATCGAAAATTTCTCATTAACATCGGTAACTGTATGGTATGTGTATTTCATGCCGACTGATATGCACCTATGATCAATCGTTGCATTGTGCACACAATTCATGATTGAACTTTTCCATTGAACATAATTTTCCATGGAAATTTATTTTTATCGAGAAATTATCACTTGATTATTTCTGATGCCTTTGAATGTAGTAGGAAAAGACATACCTGAAAGCGAGCGAGATAGGAAAAAAATTGGAGATAGAAAAAATAGTAATCAATAAATCCCTGTTGAGCAAGGAAAATGATCCAATGAAATTAGTGGGCAGCATTAAATCCATCTCTATTATTGTTTCTAGAGATATTTCTAGAACTACTCGAAAAAATATATATCTCGGCTAAATAGGGAATGTATGGAAAACCTATGGAATTCAGTTCCAACTGCCATTTTATAATTCTTTCTCCCTAATTAAGTGGAAAAAAAAATTTTCTCGAATAAATTCCCAAAGATTTGCCATTTTCAGTTTGAATCAAATGCGAAATTTACTGCACGATTTGATATTGAAAACAAAATTGAGAAAATTCAGTACACTGAGAAAAAAATCCACTACAAATTAGTGTACCTTCACACCAACGCATGGGACGTCTCGGAGGGGGGGCTGAAAAGTAGCAAGCCTTCTGCACAAACTGGAGTTCTGCAGCTACAATTCGAATTACCTCTCTACAAATATTCGTATACGGCACCCGACTTTTTTCAGCTCTTCGAAAATTAATATGAGGAACCGTTTTTTTATCGTACCGGATATGGAAATATGGTAGACTTTTTTTAAATTTTAGGGTGCCACTGACTGAATTTTCATACGCCGCCCAACAGTCAGTGGTGACCTCTGTCATCTAAGCAATCGAGTGGTAGGAGAATTTAAATTTTGCCAACCCAACCTTCCAATTTCCAACACGGAGTAGCCTAATTTGTGCTGGAAATTCACGAGTTTCCATTGAGCCCTTTCCAAAATGTTTCTAAATGAATAAAAGTCATTCCATTCATTTTTATATTTTCCTCAATGAATTATCCCTCTATCAAATTCTATTTCAGCAATCACAAAGACGAAACGAGGTAAATATAATTCCATTATTATTATTTCTTTCAATTTATCAATAATTATGAATTCTCTTATATGCCTCGCTTGCCACTGAATCAGAAAAAAACGATGAAATCTAAAAACTTTCCTTGAAAAATGAGTGCGAGTCTCCCATATATTCTCGCGTATTCGCACCCTAATTTTTGGAAACTTAAGCACACTGATTTGTACAGCGCCACCTAAGAATTACTGAATTACTTCCTCGTGCGTGGTATGGGGGAACCAAGATAGGCCTCAGAGGGTTAAGTTCGTCCCAAATATAATCAATTGAATAGTTTTGAAGATATAGCTTGCTTTTTCTGATGTTTCTATGCTAATATCTAAAAAACTACTGGACTGACTCCGCTCAGTTTCAATACCAACCTTTGTGCTCATCAGATGTATAACCTCACAAAATTTGTGGTCTCTAGCTCAATTATTTATTAAGTTATCGTGAAATCAAGATTTTTACGAAAAATTTCTCAAAAGTTTTACACTGGATAAACTAAAAATCTGAGCTCCCACCACCCCGGGAGTCAAAGATGCAGCTAGGGATGGAAAAGGTGCATGAAAAGTCGACTTTCGACTTTGGAATCGACTCGAAACTTCATGATTCTCAAAGTCGATTAATCATCTCTGAAAGTCGACTTTTTGATTTGAATCGACTTTTTGACTTTTGGATTCTCAAACATAGGAAATAATATTTAAATATTCTTTAAAGATTTTATTAAGTAATGCACACATCAGTATCATTGATAATCATCCGATAAATCATATTTTATGAAGAAATTGCACATAATATGACTCTGAACATTGATTAAAATTAAATATTGAGATTGAATAATTAAGAGAACCATATATCTTCATCGATTGATCGTAAATATATCAATTTATTTAAGTGCTTAGGTGATAACAAACTTCTCAATGAGTGAGATTTGCAATCAGACCAGCGTGCGAGAACAGCCTCTCTCAATAATTGGGAGATGATGATTGGGCTGAAGTTTGGATATGTTATTCTACACTGGAATGGCTCTCGCAGGTGCCAGAATTGTTGATTTTCAATGGAAATTTCCTATTTTTTACCCGAATTTTCGAAGAAAAATATCGTGGTTTTTCATTTTCTTTCTTCAAAAGTCCACCATTTCCTTTTTTCTCAATGAAAATGTCTGGATCTGGTACCTGCGATAACGAAAAGCTTACAGAACACTGATTCATTCGAATTTTCTATTTCGAATTACGTGCACCAACGCTAGCACCCGGGTCAGTCACATATCTTTTTTTTCTGGTGGCTACTTTGGCCGTAACAAAGGCTATTTAAATATTGTGAGATGAACTAAAAAAAAATCTTTTCGTGAAGTTAAAGATGTCAATAATAACATCTGAAAAGTTTGGAATGATCGCATTTTATTTAGTTGTAAAGAAGAATTGCTGAAATATGTTCGTAAAAAGTGCAAAAGCTCCAGACTACATCCTTAGAGAATCGATTCAGAGTTGAAATACTTTTATCGATGCGGATCTCATGTTCACGACTGATTATCACTGATACTATCTTTCATCACGCATCAGAATTGTTTCATGCAGAGAAGACATTTGCGAAAATGATTCGTTCCATCGAAAAATTTAGCAAATGTAACAATTGCGAACTCATCCTGTCCTCCAGGACGATCAGTATTTAATTGAGCGAGGTGGT
Source organism: Aleiodes leptofemur (assembly GCA_963942555.1). Lineage (NCBI taxonomy): Eukaryota > Metazoa > Arthropoda > Insecta > Hymenoptera > Braconidae > Aleiodes > Aleiodes leptofemur. The sequence goes on from OZ012619.1 coordinate 8,340,126, forward strand.
ATTATACATACGATAGAGTATACCTGAGTGGAGACTCTGCAGGATCTCTCAGAATTAATTGCGAGGAAAACGAGTATCCAGAAAATTATATTACGTATAGGAAGTTTTATAGGAACACATGCATTACAATGAAGTTTACCTGTGATGAGAGATTATACATTTTGGATTACACAGATGCTAACTTTGTGGAATTAATAAATAGAGCGGTCATGACTGAGTGAGGTCTAGAGAATATGCCTAACGTGGTCAGTTCAAGTCCAGTAAGATTCCAATTCTGGAGATTCGTCTATATAGAATTGAGTTCACGATCAGATTCTGAAAAAATGAACTTTAAAATTCCTTTCAAAGCAGTTAAATTTAGATTCAAATCCCAGCAATATACCACGTGTTTGATTCTACCCAATAAGGATATGTATGGGGCATTCCACGCAGTCGCGTGACATAAAAACCCCACCGAAAGGAACCCAACAAGAAAAACCCAGCCAAAAAAACCCAAAGTATTTCCAGGCATACATTTACACTGGGTTTTTTTGACCCGGGGAATATTGGCGGGGAAATTTTGACGAGGTTATTTTTACCGGGTTATTCGTGCCTGTCACCATTCCACGCTATGTCACTCAAATTCTGGGTAATGATTTTTGATTTTCTCAACTTTTGGATATGCTGTAGGAATGCTCGAGAGAAGACATTTTCCACCGGGAAAAAGATAAAAATTTCGAAAAAATTAGAACAATTTGAATTTTGGAAAAAACGCTGTAGGTGGTCATTTATCTTCAGCTTCGAGTGTTTGTATCCTATTCAATATTAGTCATATGCAAAAAGTGAAAGATTACTTTTCTGTGGAGAGGAAGTATGAGATTCCATTGAAATTTTTTCCAATCATTAAAATTCATTATTTCTATTTTTTATAAACAATTTAAATGAAAAAATACATAGCAATTACGGAATGCGCTTTCTTAAAAATCTGAAAATCCTCTGTGTTGATGATTGATTTATTTTCGATTTTTGTGTGAATTTTCGTGTGACTATTTTGAAAGGTTCACGAGATATCACTTTTTTTCATAGTCTTGCGCGATCTAAGGACACTGCCGAAGAAGTATGCGCATGCGCACGACGTTCTAGTTGTGAATCACGTGGTCACTGGCGCGTAAGTTGAGTGCCAGCAATCAGGCGATTCGCAGCTAGAGCGTTATGCGCATGCGTATGGCTGTTTGGCAGCAGCAGCAGATCGCGCACGACCACAAACAAGCAGGAGCCCCACTACTTGTGCGTTATTTGAACATCGTAAATTGAATTTTCTGCTAATGCAATTGGCAGGAAGCTTCCAAATGTGGTTTTCAATTTTAAATCTATCATCACTGATCTGTGCGTGGAGTGCGAAAACTAAAATAGGCCTCAGAGGGTTACGTTCGCCCCAAATATAATCAATCTCTTGCGGTTTCTTGATCACGGTGAAAATCTAGTGAAAAAGTCGTGAATTGACGGTGATTTTATTTTACCGACAAATTACCATACACTCACCGTCGAACGCCAGTCGTTGTGCCGTGCATAACCAGTGCATTTGTGCAAATTCGGCACCATACAATGACGGTGAGTCGACCATTTTTTTACCGTTATTTGACCGTGATTCTCCCGACGATTGATGGTGACTTGCTGGTGAAACGCGAGTGAATTGTCGGTAAGGTAGGAGAGAATAGTCGGTGAATCGCCAGTGGCAAATTTATTTCTGTTTTCAAATTCCATTTTTTCGATGTTCATAAAGAATTTTGTTCTTACAAAATAGTAGTATTGCCGTGTGAAGTGTGTTACGATGTGATCGTACGGGAGTTTTATCGTCGAGGCGCCGTCTCCCTCCTCCTCCGGATAAGGGCAGATCGACAGTCGATAATGGAATGATCGATTGATAAGAAATAGAGGCAGCACCCGCCGGAGGCAGGAGTGAAGGTTTTCACGGATATAGTGAAAACCCCCACTCCTGTGTAAACTGCTTAAGCAAAAACAATGTATTCTTTAAGTTCTTTATAATTAAGTAATTAAATAAGGATTTTTAGTGATAAGTAACAATAATATTAAGTGAAACATTATTACAGTTAAGTGCAGAAAAGACTCAAAAGAGATTAGCATTAAGTGATTATTATAAAAAGACTCCAAGTGAGAAAGGAGTGTAAGGAAATCTGGAGAGAGGAATTTGGCTGTCACGAGTAAGTCTGATTTCGTTACCGCGTGTTCAGCCTCAGTATAATTAAATATTATTAGAAATAATCCACGATTATCTCGGGCATCCGGGCATTAATGAATCAGGAATCTCAATACAATTGTTGACAAAAGATTAAAGAATATATTCATGCAGTTATTTCCGGAATAACTGACAATAAGAATCCATAAGATCTGAAATACATAAAAAGTCGTCAACAGGTGTTGTTGCATACCACGTGGTCGGCCATATTGTATACCGGCCGGCTCACTCACACCACACTCACGGCGCACTCGGGTGACGTCAGTCCTTGGCGCCAAATTCAAACAGTAGGAAAACTGGACTTGTTATACTTTCCACAATTAAAGAGATACTTCATTCAACAAATAGTCGTTTCACGTTATTTATTTGAAGAATAATCCCGAATATTAATTCCACGTAATTGACGGTGAGTCTTAACGCAGAGGGCGTTGCAGTAAGCTGAACAACGTTGGTAGTTCCGGATTCTTTTGTAGAAAACCCTCTTTTGAATGGGAAAACAGTACGTCCGCCATTAAACGCACACACACACGCACACACCTAACACATACACACACGCACCTACTACACACACACGCATTCAACACACACACACGCACCTACACACAACGAGGCAGGCAATTCCTCCCGAATTCCTAGCCTCGTTACAGAACACGCAACCTAACCTCTCGGTTCTGAACACCACAGAACCACGGGGAACTGAGAGTTCAGCTCCCAATTAATGGCGGGAGAATTCAAGCAGGAATAAATTTAATTTCTGGAGGATAAATAAGAATTCAAAAATCAAATCATTATTACTTCTTATAAAGCAAGGGAGATTTGAAAATTGAATATTATTATTATTTGATGCAATCAAACGAGAATTGGGAAATTGAAATTTATTGTTATTTCATAAATTCAAGAAGGATTTGTAAATTGAAAATTATTATTATTTTCTGACGTCAAACGGAATTGCGGAATCAAATTTGATTAATCGAAGTATCAGTGAGATAGAGTAAAGTAGAATCTCGAGTTGAATAGCGGTATACGATTATAAGTGGGGACACCGGAAGCCAAGGCGGTTGATAGAGATGAATCGTTTGGTACTTAACCCAACCCTGTATTCCGGAAGTCAGAGTATTTGGTAGTCTCCTGCAGACGTATGGTAGTACTCGGAAGTGATTGGTAGTCCTCCAGACCATCCGGTAGTTGGTCTCAATTGCAGAAATAATCACGACTACCAGCTTGAGTAATGGATCACAATAGAGAGTTACGATCACAATGGAATAAACCAATCCCGTTTCAAATTCAAGATCATATTAACTGAGTAAACACATGATATCCCAGATTGAGTAAAGAAATATTATTTCAAATTGTGTAAAGGATCATTATTTCAAATCGAGTGAAGGATTATAATTTCAAATTAGTGAAGAAGTACAAAGAAGAATTGAGTAAAGAATCGCCATTTCAAAAGTAAATAGAGAAGTACAATCGGACTTGAATAAATAATTGCAATTTGAAATTGAGTAGAGAATTACAATTGTAATTTGGAAATAACGGCTATTTCAAAGGGAGAGAACGGGAAAGGGGTGACGCATCGAACCGGAATTCAGGGTGGTTAGTAGCGACGAATCATTCGGTAAATAGTCCAACTGTTTATCCCGGAAGTCCATCGATTCGGTCGGCTCCTCAAGGTATTCGGTAACTCCTTGAATCGCTTGGTAGTCGGACTAGCTCGGTAAAAAGGTTTGGTAATAGCCGGAAAGTACCGTAAAAGGGTGGACCCTGAGAATCCGAACCCTGGGCGACCGCGTGCTGCGAGCAACACCTGATCGAGAGTAATCTGAGGCTGATCACGAGGATATTTCAGTAGTTAGCTCACATTGTAATGCACTCAGCTGAACTGGTCCGGATTATATATTTTTTTGTCTCCCTCAAGCTTGATTGAACGAAACTCCTACGAACTCCCACTCCCAAAAACCTGTAATCAAGAGGGGGGGGGGGAAAGGAGTGCGGAGATCATAAGGGGGGGGGGAACATTGAAAAGAGGAAGAACGATGTATTGTAAGTGAGAGAGAGGGATCAGTGTACGCACCGATCAGCGCAAATCATCGCAGCGACAACAAGACATCAGCAGTCGAGCAGGTTAGCCGACAACCAACATCAGCCGTTGAGCAGCTTAGCGAACAACCAACAACGCCTCATCGATCAATGGAGATGCAGGAGAAGCAGAGACAACCCATCGGAACCGGACGCTCTCTTCTGAATCTCCGGGCTTCTATTCTCAGTCAAACACCAGTTACCGAGTAGATCACGCAAAGTAGCTCTCCCTCGAGGTCATCGACATCACCAGATCATTCACACGGAAGGTCGAAGATGGAGAGACACCCATCAATACTATCTGACCCTGAATGGCCGATGGTAAACCTAGAGGAGAGATGCACCTTCCGGCGAAGACTGGCACCAGCGAATCTCCCAACACAATGTCTGATGCCATTCCTACAATTCTTACCGTTACCAGCTCTGACGGTGAGAATGGACAGCATAGGGATCCGAGTGTTGGGCCAATCTCTGAGTCAACTACTCGACCGGGCTTGGCGATACGAGGTGGTGGCCAGAGGCGGCATTGAAGCAGCCGAATGGGATCCGGGGTTCGATTTCACCTGGAGGCCTGCAATTACTGTGGGGGGCGCCAGAGCAACCACAGCCCTGACATTCACGCCAGTCGAGGGAACACCTGAACATCTGCCGCTGAACCAGGCCTATTCGCACATGGCGTGCCGGCAATCACCACAGCTGTCTAGTGGACACCAACGGGTCGTTCCTAGCTCTTATCAACCACTGGTTAATGGTCGATTTGACCGAGCACCGACTGTTAGTGAGACCCAAGGACATCCTCCAGCACGCACAACAGTGGGCCCCATTGGAGAAGTAACAAGGTGCCTTAGTTCGAGGACTAGCCCCAAAGATCATATCGGCAAGATGTCATCAATTGGACCATCTCCCATTAATTCATCCGGAAATACGTCGTCCTCCGGGAACAACGGTATGGTGCAACAGGCGCAGCCCCCTAGACGATGGGTTGAAACACCCTTGGGGAAGTTCGGCAACCATACAATAAGAACCAACGACAAAAATCAATCATCGTACGTCTCCAACAGAACAGGGAGAACGGGGTCTGTCCAGCACGTAGCTTCAAGAGTCACCATCAGCGAGACATCGAGTGAAACATCGGGCGGGGCACCTCAAAGAATCGATGGAAGACCAACCGCGGCAGCCGGGAATCCAACCGTGGGCTGGACATGGGCACCACCTGTCATTGTTGGAGGAGCACGAGACCTGGGTCAGCTACCCTTTGGGCCAGCCCCCAGAACTCCGGAAAAGAGGGAAACGCATTCCATGACCGAAACCTGGCCGCACATGCCAAGCATGGTATCACCACTGACAGGGGATCCATCGAGCAGCACCTATAGAAGTAGTCCCATGGCCGAACCAAGTCCGCCGCAAACTCCTACAAGCCCGGACACTGCCGGAATGAGTCATCGAACGGTAACCGGACGGATGCACAAAGAGAGTATGTCACTACCCGTTCAGAAGACATTAGAGAGGGTGAACGGGGGAGACATACAGGGCCTGACAACCACGGGAGAGTTCACTAATATCTCGACTAGACCGAGCAATCCACCCGAACAGAGCTGGGAAACCAGTCAATATCAGGTCGAGTCTCCCGACCACCCATGGACCCGCATGGCCCAACCGGACACGAGAACACCTACCAAGGAAGTTCGGCTTACGGAGCCACTTCAACATCCCATGTACTATCAGGGTGCGCCAACAAGGGTGAACCATCGCAACAACCTGAAGCAAGTCCGGAACGTCGGATCCAACCGAAGCAGATGCCTGAGAGTGAGGACGAAGACAGGTCACATGACTCTAAAACAAGTTCGATTGATACGAACGAGTCAATTCAAGAGTCTCCGTCCGAGAATGAAAACGGCATCACGAGTTCGATACAACGACAAGAATTAGTCGTTGCAACACCTGAGAGCACGCTGGAACCTTCGCTCCGGGGCACCCTCAAGGTCACTAGTTCGGAGGTTACGGATGAGATGCTGGAAGGAAATTGCCCCAAGCACACTGAATTAAGTGATGGAAGGATTTCCCCGCAACTCACAGACAACGCTTCAGTACCCACGAATGTCACCACGAAGACACTAAGATATGAGAGGCGAAGACTTATGGCCTCAAACAGAACATCAGGAACAGCTGGGAGACCGGATGAAGCTCGAGAGTTACGTCTGAGGCAGAGACAGCTGCAAACGAGGGTAAAAGTGGCGACTCCACGTCGTCGGAGAAATCCTGAGAAGAAACGGGAAGCGAACACAAAGATAACGCTCGGAGGAACTGATGACCATCCGGAACGACACGAGAAGGAAGTCGGTGATGAAGGAGAATCCACTGGCTCCAACGACGGTGGAAGCCTGTCAACTGACCCCAGAAGTTCAACGGATGAGGGTGAGTGGAATAGCACTAGCTTGCACTCCTCCGGACAGGATGAGTTGATAGTGAGTGGAGAAGATTATGCCACTGATGAAGAGTCAACAGCATCAATATCATCGGGCATATTTTCGGAACCCGAAGAGAAGGAACCTGATACTGATAAGCCCCCAGAAGCCGGACAAGTTGCAGATTCACTCGGCCCATGTGAGAACTAGATGAGCATCATTCCGGAATCTGGAAAACCACCTAGTCTAACCATCGAAGAACAGGAGGCACATGTCTTCGAGCCTCCCGTGCAGCCTGACAGCCTCGAAGCTGTTAGCGAGCTGAATGGGGACAACCACTTAGCGGGAGTGCCCATGCAGTCGACCAAAGACTCGGGAAGCAACATCCAGATCGAAGTCACTCCAATGACTGGTGATGAGAGCACGCAAGGGGAATCATCAGAGCCTTCCTCTGAGGACAACCTGAGTGGGTTAGCCGTAGAGGCCGCGATGATAGTGAACAACGAACCAATGCCTGAAGCGAGACAGTTGGCAGATCTCGATGTCACTTGGGTAGATCCAGAACTGCCATTCGATCCAGGCTTGGGTCAACTCAGTGAAGAACTTGAACGAGTACAATGGCACCTCTTCCGGACTGAGAGTGTAATGATCCCGTCAATGGAGTCGATACTTCACTCGGTGGCCGCGCAGACACTTGCGCAAGGGCACCAAGCATCCGTAGATACCATAAGGAAGCTCTTCTGGCCAACTGGTGGCATCAACGTCCTCAAAGTTACCGGGAAAGTTGGACTGGCCGGATCTTCGAGAAAGAACAAATTGTTGTACAAAGGAGTACGATGCCTGGATCACAGTGGACGATCGAATGGGACATCAGTCAGCCCTGGTGAGCCAGCACCAACCATATCAACAGATGCTAGGAGCTTCGCTTCGAGAGTTGAACCGACCCAAGAGACCGAATCGGACGAACGATTGGAAGCCATAGCAGCAAAAACTTCACGATCCGACGATATAAGGCACACCGTCCGGGCAGAAGAGTTCGTAACCGTAGTCCGGATTATGAGAGAGCCTCAAGTATACCGCAGAATTTCCGATGGTATGGCTACTCTCGGTTACCACAATCTAGAATGGTTAGAGGAACTGGAGGACACTAATCAGAGACAATGGCGATGGATGCCCGAGTCACTATGGTCTGCTGTGGACAGATCGGGGGACAGTGTATGGCAAAAGACCGGCACCTTCTCTGCAGTCATACAGTCATATGGCCGTAGTGGGATGAAACGCATTCAGAGAAGCATTCGATCCAGGAAACAAGTTGTCGAAGAAGCCAAGAGGATCAGAGCGGCTCCACACTACGTCCGGACTCACACCCCACGGGTGGGAGGTCAGGCCGAATCAGGTGGCCCAACAGTACAGTGCTATCTTAAAGTTCATAGTTATCTGGTCGACATCACCTTCGGCAGTTCAGTAAGTGAACAACAGCGGAACGTGCTCCGAATAGGGCTCGACTGCCTGGATGGAGCCACCCTGATAGTTAGTCGTGAAGGGAATGAACCGTGGTACAGACCTGTTCACCTAGATTGGGAGAGCCAGCGGCCGGAGCATGAGAAAACGGAAACGTCCGAAGTGCATAGCAAAGCAGGCCGTAAGCCTCATGGTCATTCAGTGATAATGGACACCAGTTGTCCATGGTGCCGTCCGCACTGGAAGATCAATGCGGACGCCAGAGAAGCTGAGGAGAGGAAGAAGAGGAAGAAGGAAGGGAGTTCAGCGAGGAAGTGGGGAGCAGCCGAATGTGCCTTCTTCTCTCACACGGGAAACCTCTCACACTGATTTCTATCGTTCTTCTGATTCATTTTTGCTTCCGAATGGAAGCATTGTAAACGCGATTTTTTTCGATCTCGAGATTTCATCGGAATATGACTCAGAATGTTCCAAAACGTCGAGAAATTACATTTTTAAAAAATGTCTGTATGTATGTGTGTGTGTGTGTGTGTGTGTGTGTGTGTGTGTGTGTGTGTGTGTGTGTGTGTGTGTGTGTTTGTGTGACAGATATCAGCTCATTGCTCTGGAACGGTAATACTTGGTGACCTGAAAATTTAACAGTATTTTCTCTCCCCATGCAAACTGCTCTCCGTGAAATTTGAGCGAAATCGGTTGAGTACTTTTCGAGAAAAATCAAATTTTCGGAAAATCGTTTTTTCGATTTTTCTCCGCGAAAAATTGATTCACAGCCCCCACTCTCAGCGATGAAATTCATCTCATTTGAACACACAATTTTCACTCGGGGTAAATTTTGCTGCGATTTTTCGTTTGCGGATAATTTCAATTACAGTGTTTTTTATCCTGAATTTTGTATACACGATAGCTCAAAAACTATTTGAGTTAGAGACTCCAAATTTCGTGGGTTTGTGCATCTAATGAACGAAAAGTTTGGTATTGAAATTCGGCGAAATCGGTCAAGTAGTTTCTGAAATATTGCACGAAAACCATTTTATGAAAAGAGGTTATATCTCGAAAACTACTGGAGCGATTTCACCCAAGTTCAGCTTAAAAGATTCATCTCAATGAGCCCCACAAATGGTGAGAATTTCAGATTTTTCAGAGGCAGTCTCTTGTAAGAGTTTTCGATAACTTAGTTTTTTCAAAAATCACGGTTTTTCTTAGCTTTCTCCCTAGGAACACTTCTATTTTTTATTTCACCATTCGAAAGTAGACAATTTTTTCTACCAAATGAGTACATTTTCTTCTGACGACAATCGGAAAGAATAGGAATCCTATTTGAAACCTGAACTTCAATTTTTAAGTTTTATTGTAGGATCTCAGTTTTCATCTAATATTGAAAATTTATGTATCATATGACATTATTGCAATTGAATCGATTATTGTGAGCTAGGACTGCAGGTCCTAAGATTGAATCCTGAACAGATCGATACGGTCTGGAACAATATTCGTAGGAATGTTTAAGTGCGAATTTGTCGTAAAAATGATGTTATTTGTTTGAGCAATGGAATACATGAATAGCAATTTGATGCAAAATTGATGAAATTCCATTCGGAAGCATTTTGCCAATCGAATTGGCAACATATTAAATGACGCACAAGGAGTGGGGCTTGCCAGTAACGCACAAAGAGTAGCACTTCTGCTTGTTATTAATATTTTCATGATCCGGCTCATCCCGACGCGCTAGGCCACCACCATTAAGCTGATGGCCATAGGGCAGGAGAATGCCGTAATAGATTTTTATTTTATTTCTTTCTTTTATTTTCTTCATAGGAATGATTTTTTTTGTTATATTATCATTCTTCTCGACGACACTCGTCAACTTCAAGTATTCTCCTTGAGGTTCCGGAAACCTCGGGGCCATAAGTCTGGTCACCACGCGGAAAAAGGGGGCCGCACATAGAATTCTTTCGTTCAAGTTTTGTTTTCTTAGTATTCTATTTTTTTTTTATTACTCTTCCTATTATATTATCACTTATACGTGACTACCCAGGGATACGTCCACAGGACTTGAGATGAAAAGACTACTTCCGGACATCAGCCGGAGAAACACAGTATTGTGAAGGAAGTCTGAGAGTAGTTGAGAAACAAAAAAGTCCTAGTCAACCTGTACCAAATGTGCCAAAAGGGAAAGAAATAAGCTAAGTCGAGACCAAGAAAAAAAAAAGTACATAGGTAATTCATCCAAAACCTAATCCCCCAAAGAGACCCCTAAACTAAAATCAGTTCAGTCCGATGAGTGGCGGTGAGCAGCTGCTGAGGCGGAATTGGACGAACAGCCAGGTAACTAGAATAAGAACTGCACAGGGAACCGGAAATCAAAGGCACAGGAGTCGAGGACGAGGAAAGAGTGCGTCTCGTCTGGCAGGGGGGTCTGTTACGATGTGATCGTACGGGAGTTTTATCGTCGAGGCGCCCTCTCCCTCCTCCTCCGGATAAGGGCAGATCGACAGTCGATAATGGAATTATCGATTGATAAGAAATAGAGGCAGCACCTGCCGGAGGCAGGAGTGAAGGTTTTCACGGATATAGTGAAAACCCCCACTCCTGTGTAAACTGCTAAAGCAAAAACAATGTATTCTTTAAGTTCTCTATGATTAAGTAATTAAATAAGGATTTTGAGTGATAAGTAACAATAATATTAAGTGAAACATTATTACAGTTAAGTGAAGAAAAGACTCAAAAGAGATTAGCATTAAGTGATTATTATAAAAAGACTCCAAGTGAGAAAGTAGTGTAAGGAAATCCGGAGAGAGGAATTTGGCTGTCACGAGTAAGTCTGATTTCGTTACCGCGTGTTCAGCCTCAGTATAATTAAATATTATTAGAAATAATCCACGATTATCTCGGGCATCCGAGCATTAATGAATCAGGAATCTCAATACAATTGTTGACAAAGGATTAAAGAATATATTCATGCAGTTATTTCCGGAATAACTGACAATAAGAATCCATAAGATCTGAAATACATGAAAAGTCGTCAACAGGTGTTGTTACATACCACGTGGTCGGCCATATTGTATACCGGCCGGCTCACTCACACCACACTCACGGCGCACTCGGGTGACGTCAGTCCTTGGCGCCAAATTCAAACAGTAGGAAAACTGGACTTGTTATACTTTCCTCAATTAAAGAGATACTTCATTCAACAAATAGTCGTTTCACGTTATTTATTTGAAGAATAATCCCGAATATCAATTCCACGTAATTGACGGTGAGTCTTAACGCAGAGGGCGTTGCAGTAAGCTGAACAACGTTGGTAGTTCCGGATTCTTTTGTAGAAAACCCTCTTTTGAATGGGAAAACAGTACGTCCGCCATTAAACGCACACACACACGCACACACCTAACACATACACACACGCACCTACTACACACACACGCATTCAACACACACACACGCACCTACACACAACGAGGCAGGCAATTCCTCCCGAATTCCTAGCCTCGTTACAAGTGCAATTGTTAATAATGAGCATATATGAAACATAAAGAGAAACGCTCGCTCATTTTATATAAAGATGTAAAAATCGTAAATTCGAATAATTAATGGCAAATGCACGGTCTGTTAGTGAATTTCTGCTTAATTTGAGGGTTTAAAATTCTGACAACATTCGAAAATCAGCTTTTCCGTGATTACTAAATTATTTTCAATGATCGAACGAATTCAATTGAATTCAATTTTTCCAAGTCAGAAAGACACTGATCGATATATATGCATCAAAATTTCTTATTCGGGTATGTGAAATGCAAATAGCGAAGACGGTTAAGTGAGTTAGAATAGTTTTGAAGCTATAGCTTGCTTTTTCTGATGTTTCTATGCCAATATCTAAGAAACTACTGGACCGATTCCACTCAGTTTCAATACCAGCTTTCGTGCTCATCAGATGTATAACCCCACGGAATTTGAGGTCTCTAGCTCAATTATTTGTTAAGTTATCGTGGAATCAAGATTTTTACGAAAAATTTCTCAAAAGTTTTATACTGGACAAACTAAAAATCTAAGCTCCCACCACCCTCGGGGTCAAAGATGCAGCTCTTGGACGCGCATCTCCTCGCGGAGAGTGGAAGCTGTGATTCCATTTTTCATCGAGAAAAGTCGAAAAAATGATATTTCGACATTTTCATTTTTTTCAAAAACTATCCGGCCGATTTAGCTGAAATTTTCGTGAGAGCTTGGAGCACGCGCGGCGTACTTATGGTGGAATTTTCTGATTGCTAGCTAGCCCCATTTCAGAGTAAAGTGGAAAATGCGTCATCACATACACACACACACACAGACACTGTAACGTACCACTTTTGTACGAATTAACGAAATGAGGAGTGGATGGGTCTATGTCCACGAACCAGAGAGACTAATTACTAGAATATTGAATGATGCGGACGAAACGTTTGTTTTATGCTCAAAAGAATCATATTTATCCAAATTATTCACAAGAGAGTGTGAGAGGAGCATTTATCCTGTGATACAGGAAAATAATCTTCATTCTTGGAATTTTATCTCGATATTTTATGTTGATGAATGATTAACCTTTTTATTGTACTATTTTTATAGTAAATTCATTAATAAATAGGAGCCTTTGGCGATGTCTTCTTGGTCCTGATCCTGGTCCTCTTCCGCTTGTTGGGAGTCGCTGTCCTGTGACCTGGAGCGTCCACCTACGTTTAGAAGCACTCTCAGACTCTCTCTCTCATTTTTATCGAATATTTCACAGATTCATTTTCAATATTCATTCTGATGTTCATAACTTAATATTTTAAGGATCATGGGACGTTGAAAATATTGAATTTAACAATACTAATAATTGTCAAATAAACGACGTTTTACCCGCTGTATTCAGGCTTCTTCAGGTTCTGGAAAAACCACAGGACAAATTAAAAATTGTGAATTATGAATTAAAAGTACAAAGCTAACAAACAGAGAAACAAAACACATTCAAATTTTTTTTTTCCCTCATACCCTCAAAAATTCATCTCACTAATGAGTCTCATAAACAATACAGAAATTGTTTTCTATCTTTTCTCAATAAATAAATAAAAACAGAATTTAATACCTTGACATCATTAGTGTATAGTCAACTTAAAGATATTTTTCTCCAATCGGGAGTTAAAAACATTCAAAAAGATTAACTTTAACATTGCAGTGTGTCACTCGAATCCCACTGCTGTTTGTGTAAACGAGTTTCTTACTTGTCATAATGACAATTGTAATTAATTCGTCTATCGACCGTCCTGATAGATCAGATGTCAGCACCTCCTTGACCTATCCTCATGTGAACAACTGATCAGCCTGGTTCTTTCCTTACCAACTTCTTTTTGAATTTGCTCAGGATTCCAGAATAAGTTCTACTCAAGGACTGCGTATCTTCTCTCTTGTTCACTGTGTCGTTGACATAGATAAATACCATTTCAGTAACATTTCTCTTCTGCCAATTCGACTCAGTGTCCAAGATGCTTACTTCATCAAAAAGAAACGAGTGCCCCGTGTCGAAGTGGCGTATAGCCGAAGCCGTTTTTTCTTTCTTCAGGATCTTAATCGGCGCACAGTCGTTCTTGTGTTGACGTAATCTTGCTTCGAGTCTCTGCTTGGTCTGTCTGACATAGGACTTTGAGCATTCGCAGGGAATTTTGTAGATTACTTCCGATCTTTCTTGTATCGGAATTGGATCTTTTAATCTTGAATAGAGATCTCCTATCTTCTTGGTGTTGTGGAAGACCAATCTCGAATCAGTATCCATGAGACAACGATCCACCTGTTGTGAGAGTCCCTTGATCAAAGGAAATTTGAAGCATTTCTTCCGTTTCGGGGATTTCTCATCTCTCTGTTCCGAGTTCCTCCGAACTTGGAACTGTTCTATACATCTATTAGTAAATTTCTCTAGATAGCCATTTTTCTCCAGGATGGATTCAACTATCGTGATTTTCTTATCATGGAAATCCTCATGGCTTAGGCCAATGGCTCGATGTAACATTCCAAAGACTAAACCAATCTCGTGTACAGTCAGGTGATTCGATGTAAAATTGATAACTCTGCCTGAGTTGAATATTTCCAACTTCCCATGATCCTTAAAATATTAATTTTACAAATTATTTACAGATAATATTTTATTAAATTGAATCGCTCGGGCTCTTCGACGTTGCGGGGAACTCGCTCGGGCTCTTCACTGTCACTTGAAGAACAAGTGGATAATAGTATTGCTCTCTAACTGATATAGCGTTTTCTGCTAATACTTTAGCAATATGCTTCCGAATGGAAGTTATTCATTCAATTTGTCAACAATTATCGTATAGTTCTCAATGGATGATCCCATCTGATTTTTCAGATATTCTGCAATTGTCTTTTTCGTATTTATCCATTTTTTTACTCATCGATAATCAGATGTTATTCGAATTGGTTGAAGTGATTCGTTCCTTCCTGCTCTCTATTTTCAGAGATCATTTATTTATGACGATTCGTTTATTACAACTGACTTTTCATTGATACCCAGATGATATAATATATCATTACTCAAGTATTATAATATACTAGCGATAGATAAATTTGGCTTATGAATTCGTCATCTATTCAGAGTATAGAACTCAATCATGGCTGAAAATAGGAGTTTCTCAGGTGGATGTATTTCATGCATTCTTTTCTAATCCAGTGATCTGGCAGAACTATTAGTGATTTCAATCAATGTGACACTCCATTCTCTATTCACTCACAGCCTCAATACCCTCAAAAAGCACTGATACAACTTTTTCGGCACCATCATCAAAATATGAAATTTTGTTAAATTCACGAAAACAGTGATAACTCGAGAACTATTCATGCAAATGAGCTCAAAATTGACAAGCATCTAACTGATACAACTCTCGAGATAATATATGAGTATGAATAACATCATTTGAATATTTTCCAGGAATTCCATTAAAAACTGATTTTCGAAAAATGGACATATCTCAAAAAGTACCCATCGCATTCTCTTCAAATGAAGGTTAAAAAATGGAGTTCGTCGAGAGGAAGTTCTCCACAAAATATGAAATTTTTCTATAAAACCGTTTCGCTGTAGTTGAGACTTTTATGCGCATACAGGAACACACACACACATACACACACACAGACATGCGCTAAAAATATCACTTTCTCTCTTTTTAGACAATTTTAAGTATCTTCTATTAAAAAAATTACAATCGAAAATTTTCATGATTACATAGCTCCCATTCGGAAGCAATAAAAAACTTAATTTGTTGAATAGACTTCGATATCTTACTTAGCAGTATATTATTGAATAATTATATCGATTGAGGATAGTATATTGAGGTAAATATTAGGCGAGTACCAGATGCAGAAAATTGACCTTGTTTCCTCTATTGCCTAACCTAACTCAAGTACTCATGAATTCTGTCCTGAATTCAGAATACTGACCTGAATATTTGAAAACAATCATTTATGAAGCGATAGATAAATTTTGCTTACGGATTTGTCATCTATTCAAAGCTCAGAACTCAATAATAGCTGAAAACAGAAGGTCCTCAGATGGATGTATTTCATGCATTCTTTTTCAATCCAGTGATCTGGCAGAACTATTGATGATTTTAATCAATGCAGCATTCTATTCGCCATCCACTCGGAGCCTCAATACCTTCGAAAGCACTGATATAACTTTTTCGAAACCATCATCAAAATATCAAATTTTGTCAAATTCACTAAAACAGCAATAACTCGAGAACTAATTATGCAAATAAGCTCAAAATTGACAGGCATCTAACTGATACATCTCTCGAGATAATATATGAGTATAAATAAAATCAGCTGGATAGTTTCCAGAAATTCCATTAAAAACTGTTTTTCGAAAAATGGACATATCTCAAAAAGCACTGATCCGATTCTCTCCAAATGAAGCTTAAAAAATAGGGTTCATTGAGAGGAAATTTTCCACAAAATATGAAATTTTTCTACAGAACCGTTTTACTGTAGTTGAGACTTTTATGCACATACGGACACACACACACACATACACACAAACACAGACATGCGCTAAAAATGTCATTTTCTTCCTCTTTAGACCATTTTGAGTATCTTCTATCAAAAAAATTGGAATCGAAAATTGTCATGATTACATAGCTTCCATTCGGAAGCAAAAAGGATTCCGCTCGGGCTTATCGCCGTCGCTTAGTAAGGAAAGGGTTTCGCTCGGGCTTATCGCGGTCTCGTGATTAGTCTTCTTCCGCAGGTGGCAGTCGACTGATCATTCTCTGCGCTTGGGCTTCTTATATAGTCTTCCCTGCTGGCGGCTCCGCTCCCCCATTCCTGGGTTCCCCTTCTCTTCGCCTCTGCAGCTGCTCTCTGATCGGCCGGATGGTGCATGGCTTGTGCCGTCGTAATGGGAAGTCGCTCGGGCTGTTCACCGTTGTTTTCGCTCGGGCTATTCACTGTTGCAAGGGATTCCTCGGGGCGTAAGCCCGTTGAAGAGCCTCGGGTGTCTTCCACCGTTGGCGAGTGAAGAGTGAAGTCGGTCTGCACTGCGAGCTTTTTATATACTCGCAGCCCAGACCCCACGCGCTGACTTTACCCCCACCCGCTCTCTCTCGACTAATGGGAGCGCGCGTATGCTTTCCCTTCACTTTCATACTAAATCGTGGCCTCAGAGCCACGAAATTGTTCCCCCCGCCCATTTTACTACCGTCACAACACACACACATACACACAGACATTTTTTAAAAACGGCGGATCCTGACGTTTTGGGTCATTTGCAGTCACATTATGATGAAATCTCAAACTCGAAAAAAATGACGATTACAAAGCTTCCATTCGGAAGCAAAGAAGGCAATATCTCGCAAACCCTTCAGAACAGTCACACGAAAATTCACACAAAAATCGAAAATAAACCAATCATCAACATAGAATTTTTCAGGTTTTTAAGAGTGCGCATTCTGTAACTGCTATGTATTTTTTTATTTCAATTGCTTATAAAAAATAGAAATAATAGATTTTCATGATTGGAAAAAATTTCAATGGAATCTCATGCTTTTTCTCCACAGAAAAGTATTCTTTCACTTTTTGCATATAACTAATATTGAATAAGATACGAGCACTTGAAGCTGGAGAGAAATGACCACCTACAGCGTTTTTTCCAGAATGCAAATTATTGTAATTTTTTCAAAAGAATTTTTTTTTTTTTTTCTCGGTTGAAAATGTTTTTTCTCAAACATTTCTACAGCATATTGAAAAATTAAGAAAATCAAAAATCATCACCCTGAATTTGAGTGAAATGGCGTGGGATGCCTCATATTCAAATTAGTTCCTCATGAGTCCTCTAAGGGCAGTGTCATCCTTTGAATGACTATTTCCTATCAACAGTTTCAAACATGTCCGTGCCGGCTGACCGGTGTGATTCACATTGGTGTGTACACTGCAATAACTCCAGAAAGTGTAAAAACGGCTCGCTCCTGATTATCCATTGGATTACACTTTTTTATTCCGTAAGTATAAAATTGTCTACAGTTCTTGAATAGTTTTTTCCTGTTAATAATGTCATTTGCTTCTTGTTAACTCATGTTAGGCATGTTTTTACGATAAATACCATTTTTGAGTTGTGTTGCCATGTATAGATTCTAATTTCCCACCACTCCCAGCTCTAAGAACTATTTATAAATATAAATGAAATGTCAATCCTAAAATCTATATCTATAGTGTCAATGGAGTATCATTTTTCACACTCATTTTCGTTGTTTAATAATTCAGTGGAATAAATCGAGAAATTTTCCTCTCATTTCATCATTGAAACATAATAATTGAATGATAGAATATTTCTTCAACTCTCAACATCATTCTCTACTCTTTCATTCAGTTTTTTCGATACGCGCAATAGCATTCCAAGAATGTTTTCATTCTCCATGTAGGTGACTCATGGAAACAAAATTGAGTAGCTCGTATTTATTCCCTTCTGATACATCCATAATTAACCTGTTAATACTTTTGTAGGTACAGAACAGAGAGATGAATCAGAGAGTGTATCATCAAAAATTAAAACCAACATGAGAAGAATTCCAAGATTGGGACACATATATGAAAAAAATTCCAAATGAGTATTTCGATCTTGGTTGTGCTGTTATTGAACCTCCACAGGAATGGCAAGATCTGCTCCATCCTGTCGATTCACTATCTGAAGAGTTATCATTTTCTCCAATTGTACAAGAAGCAACATGAATTATATCTGGCTGTTAAATGGTTCAAACAGTGGAATCGACTAGAATACAGAGTTGGACGAGAATGTGGGAAGGACGTCGAGCTGGGAATCCAAAAGACCAAACAATCACAATAGCTGAATATCTTCGATACTTGCAGGAATCAAAATTAGATGAACCACCATCATCAGATATTGATCACTTGGAATCTTTATATTGGAGAGACTTGACATCAGGCCCAGCAGTCTACGCTCCAGATATTGATTTCTCTTTTTTCAATGATATAATAAATATCTGGAACTTCAACAAATTTCCAGGAATATTGCAAACAGTGAACACTCCGAGCGGTGATTTGGTTGATGGTATTCATAAACCGTTTACTTATATTGGAAGCTGGAGATTATCTCTCGCTTTTCATACAGAAGATTGGGAGTTAGCATCCATTAATTTTCATCTGAAAGGTGCTCCCAAAATCTGGTGATCATCATTCCAAGAACAAGTGGGTTAAAATTCCATTATGTGGTGAAGAAAATTGTTCAAGATTATCTTGAAGTGGACTGTGCTAATATTCTCTGTCACAAATAAGCAACATTCGATGAAACTTTTTCTACTGAACATAATATTGAAAGAATTCGTATCATTCAGGAGCCTGGCGACATGGTTATCACCTTCCCCTCTATTTATCATGGTGGCTGGAATGCTGGGCTAAATTACAACATCGCGGTTAATTTCGCCACCTCTAGCTGGGTAAAATACGGTCGTGAAGCTGAACACTGCTCATGTCCCCATAATTCAATCAATTATAGGATTGACTTCAATATAGATAACGTAGTGAAGAGATATCAAACGACCAGACTCAATGTTTTTAAACGTGGGGAAGATATACGTGGAAGTCCGGACGACGAGCGAGTGAAATTACTATTGACGAAGAAAATGGAAGAAACAAGGATGAAGAATTTTAAGAAAATAAAAAGTTTCAAATTGGAGCCGAATGAAAACGCGAAGCTCGATCGCCAAATCTTGGTTCTGTTTGGGAAGTTCGTAGTTCAGAATGACAAGCTCCCATCCAGTCCCTTAACGATCAGAGCTTTCAAGAGACATTACGGTGCAAAATCAATCAACCTGCAGTAACGGAGACAACTTTGCTGCAAAAATTGCAGAAGCAATTATATAAACCACTTCGAGACTCTCCTGATGACTTTGGACTTGGAGAAGAAGAGATGCAAATATTGTTGAATAAGATTTCAGGTAATTCACGGAAATCCTCAGCACGAGGGTAGCAGAAATACTGATTTGAAGGAATTCGGTGAAATTCCTTCTCAGCCTAATTCCCCATCTCATCTCCAAAATGTAACATCAATATCTCAATATTGTCATCATTTTTTTCAAAGCATCAAACGAATTCAAATAATTTTATTCATTTCTCCAACAGAACAATGAAGAATTGAATGCAGAAATGATGATAATTAGCTAGGTAAATTCTCACGTTATCACGAAAATTGAGCTCACATATTTCAGATACTTGTTATTCCAAAAATGTAGTTAGCCTTAGAGTATCAAAAAAACAATCTCCATATAAACGAGGAGTAACTCATCATTTCAACACCTCGTATTATTTTCAACTTCAAGATTCTTGTTGGTTGTTACTCATTATCATTATGTCAAATGAAAGTATGAAAAAAATCAATATTCGTCATTGACTAAATAGATTCAATAAACGCATACATCCTAATATATTGAATACAGATTTTACTCCAAACATGACTGAAAGCAGTAAAATATTTTCATTGAATACGAGGGAAATTTTTTTAATTATTCAATAATGAATACAAATGATGGAACTAATCGAAGTGCAGATCAGAGAAGAATGCTATTGGCCATCCATATTTTTCCTCAAGCTAGTACACAATGTGTACTACACATCCTTCCAAGGGTAACGCGATGTGTATTACGACTCAGTTGATGATCTGGCAGTAGTTCATTCATGTGATCTGAGAAAAGAAATATATAATATTAATAGAGCAGAATTCTCCACGATTGTCCTTTTTCTGCTTGAATGCTGTGAGTTCCACAAAAGCATCATTTGAAATGATAAACTCCTTAGAATTCACAACTCGTAATGAAAAAAAGTCCCACCAAAAATAGCGTTATAAATGTTCTCAGGTATCTTGTCTAAATGAGCTCTACGATATTCCATTGGCGTCATTGTTTGAAGCTGCCACGATTTCTCTAGTGAGTCGGCGGGCTAGCTCCAGACTGTTTGGGATTCGTTCACGATCATAGACCATCATTTTCAGAATTCTTTTCAAAGCTTCTCGATCAATCCATGCTCCAGTATCTTCAATTAATCCAATGTAAATTTCTGCAATGAGAGAAATATATGAATTACACAAGAGTAATTATTAATTGAGGAAATTTCGTTTATCGACTATGAAAATACTTAACGGTCAGTCGTGTTTCGTAGTGGACTTGAAGGAGCTGCTAAACGTTGACGGTGAGTATTCGCTGATGATTCCTCCTGTTTGTCAGTCTCTTATGATTGAGAAGAGGGTGCTTTTGAATAGGATGCTCGTGGTTGTGATGGTGATGGCACTCGTGATTGTGAGGCTGAAAGTATTGGGGAGCGAGAAGAAGCTAATTGAGGGGATCGTGGAGACACCGGTGGCTCAGACTGGGACGTTATTTCTGCCATAGTTGTTGATTGAGATGATGAAGAAGATGATGGTGTATGCGATGAGAATGATCATGGCGTGCATCGCGACGTCATTCGTGGTGAAAATTGTGTGGATTGGTCCAAGCCGACTGGCGAATTGATATGAGCTGGACGTTGAGGTCGTATAGGTAACTGGGATGTCGAGGGAACTGGTGAGTTACATGGTAACTTTGCTTGTGATGGAAGTTGTGCAGTCATTCCTGAGCACGTTGGTGACTGCAAAGGCATTCCCAAATCAGCCGTTAATCCTGAACGTCTATCTGATGAATCCGTAGGCAGATCTGAATGAGATGACTTCGGCAATGATTGAGACTGTCTTGGCGAATCTATTGATATCAGTGGAGATTTCGATTGACGTAGAGATGATCGGGCATATTGCCCTTGTGATTGCGATATCGGATTCGATGTTCTCGATTCATTCTGGAACTGTAATGCAGTTTTCGATCGAAGTTGATGATGTCGTGGAGACGCTGTTTGTGATCCTGATAATGGCTGTTTTTGCGATGAGCATCCAGGAGATAAAGGTGAGTCGAGATGGTGTTCAGAAGTATTTGATGCTGATAATTTTGGATCTTCAAACAGTGGCGCTGTTTCCTGAGGGACATCTGAGCTTGATGACTGTTCCCGCGATTGGGTAGACGGAAAACGCAATATCCCATCGTCATCCAGGTGTAACTTCTTCAATAACTCTTCGTCATCTTAATTCGGAATATCATAGAACTTTCAAGATCGAGTAATCATGATTATAAGCTACTACGTCATTTTTCCTCACATCGGGAAGAGTTATGTATACGGTTAGAAACTCAATTGAAGGGAAATTCATGGCTATCAGGTTCAGTATTTTAAGATTATTCCTGAATGAAAATTTTATTGCAACAAATAAATGAATTCATGGCATTAGAAAATTATTTTCCACATTCCAATCATTATACAATGCTTATAGAAGATTTGTAATTTCTGGAAGAATATTTATTCAGTGGAGAAGCACTGATTTATAACTAGGCTAACTAGCATGTATTTTCTGAAAATCAGACAATTTCAGAACTGAATCACGAGATTAGGAAATTTGATATCGGGATGAAATGACGTAGTGATTGATGTGCAGGGAATTCGATTCGAAGTGAATGGAGCCCTCGACTGATCAGTAGTCACAGTCAACTCTTCTTAATTTGTTTGAGTTCTCGGAAAATTTGAAAAAACCGTGTGAATACTCACTATCTGCGGCAATAACACGAAGAGCACGATGAGATTGGTTGTCCTCAGGACGTTTAACCCAAACTATTTTTTTTCACGTCTCACGAATTTGCTCATTTCGATGCTGGTGGTTTAATTAGGCCATCGAATCAGCGCGTACCTAATTGCACTATTGGAATCCAAATTCGACTCAAATTCTCATTCAATTCGTTGCAATTTCCGTAGCAAATAACGATAACGCGTCTTTCGATTGGATTTATTGTGAAAAATGTGAAGCACACAAGAGGAGATGTTCATTTGTGTAATGTTTCGAACTTCAGAGAGAACTTTGATGAATTGCTTCACTCTAATCAATCATCGAAGTTTCATGAAACACTCACAAGAGGTGTCAGAATATAAAAGATATTTTCATTAAATTAGATATTTCTGAATAATAAACACTCGATAACTCTGATGAAAAAATACCGGAGAAACAGTTATTTCTTATCAACTATTTTCAGAACACTGACCAAGATACCCTTCATTTCATTACTATCAGTGTTGACGTTATACCAGCCTGTACTCGTATGACGTAAGCACTCATGAACATCATGGACAAATCAGGGTCTTCCCAGAGACGAAATAAAACAGAAAACTTCAACAAATTGTAGATATTCCAACGAAGAATATAATCTCTGCGAGTGTTCATATCGTTCGATTGTATTTCCACATGCTACCTGATGAAATGGCGACTGCTATTCGATGATCTTGATATTGTAGGAGAGTCATTAGTCTTTTCCCAATTCTCCAACATTATTCCAGAGATTAAAAAATGAAATAAATGGCTTCACTATGTAGATTTTCAAATAAAAAACATAACTTGTGCCCCTGATGGATCGGGCGATCACATATCAACTACAAATCGATCAGACTGTCGATTTGGTCCCAAAATTGACTGTCATGTGACCACGTGCGAGTTTGTGTGACGACGATGTGACTGCGATGCGATCGCATCATGACCGAATCACGGTCGACTGCGTGAAAAAATCGACTGCCCTGTCGCATGATCCACCAGGGGTGAATGCTGCTTTCATTTTCAGTGATTCTTGGATATTATGTAGAGAAGTACTCGTATTATGCATAGAATTTTCTTCTAGGGAAGTTCGTTGCCTATCCATTAGTGCCATGGAAAAGCTCGCTGAAAGATATTTCATTGAGGAATCTATTTCGCCCCAGCCTTCCCTATAGTTTGTTCAACACATGATAAGCATTCACTAAAAATTAATTCGATCACTGATAAAGTTCAATGCTCGTGAGGCTGCAACTTCTAATTGACTAAAAACTGCTGAAAATGGCTGGATTGAACTCGTTAACGAATGTATACATGACTGATGAAGAGCCTCAAAAGGATATATCCCGAATAAGACAGAAACTTAAGGCTCATTAACCCACAGATGAATAAACCCAGACTCTTGGTTGAATTAGAATGCATTTGAAGCTAATGGTTCACCTCAGGTGAAAGAGAAACTGTATCATTCACACGGAATTAATCGTTCACTGAATTAACTCACTGAGGTCTATATCAGTCCATGATCATGAGATAGCTTCTCCTCATAGACTAGTACGAGGCGTCCATAGAAATTCGCATCTGCGACATTTCATCTAATCATTAATCCACAACATATTTACCAATCGATCGCCAATAATTCCTAACCACACATTCAGGTGGAACAGACGTTGATGTCGATGATTTTCGATCAGGGGATATGAGCGATCATCTCTTTGTCCCCATTCATACTCATTGGGTTGATTCCAGCCAGAGCATCTGCCGAATCTAGCTTCATCCGTGAACAGAATTCTTTGGATGAACAATGGGTTTCGGTGATGCTGCTCACGCAACCAATGACAATATCGCAATTGACGACCATGATCCCCGTCATCCAGCGCCTGCACTCGGGTGAATCTGTAGAGACGTTGACGGTCACTTCGCAGACCCCTCCAGACGCTCAAGTGCGACACATTTAATCTCTGAGCTACTCTGCGTGTGCTTTCTCGTGGGTTATCCTGAAACATGTCGAGTACCTCTTCTTCCATATCTGGATTTCTCACGTTTCTCGGACGACCCCCATCAGTCCGATTGGGCAGGACGTTCCCGTTCTCTCTTAATCATCGTACAGCATCTCGAATCGTCACATGAGTGGGATGCCTCCCATTTGGATGCAGCCCTGCGTATCACCGAGCTGCTGCAGTGCAGTTGTTCTGACATTGTCCGTATAAAATTATCATTTCTGCATATTCTCGTGGTTCATAAGCAGCCATATTTGACTTAGAATCAAGTTTCATTGAACGTTATGAATAGTTGCCATTATGTAGATACATTCCAAAAGTAAGAAAACACACACAAAGCACATCATACGAATTTGTAATGAATGATTACTGGTGAATGCCACATCATAAGCTATGAATCGTTCAATTCATCCACTAAAATTAGAGAAAGCAGTACCACTCACGGAAATTGTCTTAGATGCATTGCTTGGGATGACCGTGATAACACAATGAGGCGCCTACTTTCGAGAATTTTGTCTTTAATAAAAAAAATACGAATCCTGGTCACTACCAAGTCCAAAACACATGAAATGCATAAGTTTCTCGAAACCACTCCAATGAGTATATCTTCAATTTTGATTAGTAACGAATATACGAGCTTAAATCTTCAGCCGACGTAATTAACTGTCAAAAACGCCGTCGTGGTCACACAACTCAAAACAAAATACTGTAACGAGCCCCGAAGGTTCTCGTTGTCCAGCAGAACATTGGCCGAGTACAGGTAAGTGCAATAACCATCGCGCACAATTAAAAGGCAGACAACCCCGAAAACCCCATTCAACCCCGTGACATAACCCTGTAACAACCCCGAAACGCGACTATTTAATGTGGATGCGAGGTTAGGGATCGGAGAAAGCGCGGAAAGTCCAGTCAAACTGGCGCTCCCAATAAGGGGATTTAGTTAATATCTTGTTTGAAATTCACGGGGGAGAAATTGTTGAGATTAGTATTACGGATTGGGAGGCAACAGCGGACAAGATCCGTGCCTCAGAGTACTCCAATCGTGTTTAGTTTTAGGAGGCATCAGCAGACAAGATCTGTGCCTCGTTCGTGTAAATTTAGGAGGTACATTCCCGGTTAGGTTAATTAGTGATAGGAAATTAGGGAGTGAATTTTGGGAATAAATCCCGGTTAGATTTAAGGGGGCATCAGCGGACAAGATCCGTGTCCCAGGATTATTTTATTTGATTTAGTTTATTTAGGAAATCCCCAGAGGAGCGCTCCGAAAAGTAGTCCGGTCGCAAATTAATTGGACAACTCAGAGAAAAGCCCATTATTTAAAAAGTTTGACTTTAAGTTAGTTTGAATATCCCCGCGTGAGAAGAGTCCCGAGGCGAGCACGACTGTCATGCGCCCTGCCGGCATCGAGGGGCATGAGTCGGCTCGAGTACCCCCCCCCCCCCCCCCCGGACGACTGATCGCGTCTGAAGAGCCAGTCGAGAGTGAGCAAGCAATGGGACAACACGTGCGAGCCCTGCCGTTTCATCAATGCCACGGAAGCGGACTTCCTACAGGATGTGGAGAGGCCTTTTTGTCCAGAGGATGAGGAGAGCCCAGGGAGGAAAGTCATCGAATTGGGTGAGAATAAGTATCGTGACCCCGAAGATCCCGTTTCACTCCCGTTAGCCGTGTCGATTTAAGCCATACCTTCCCGACTCATCCCCGAAACAATTAATTAATTCAGTAATTAATTAATTAATTCACCTTAAAAATTACCGTGTCGTTATAATTCATTTTGTTGTACGGTAAGACCCGGAAAGCCCTACGCCTTTTAATTGTCGTGACGCGCAGTGAGTCTATCTCACTCGCACTCGTTACGTTTGGGTAGGGGAAATGGTTTTTAGGGATAACTTCCCTAATTCCCGTGGAAAAATCCCGAAATCGATCCCATTTGATAGGGATAAAGTAAGCGAACCCAACGACCCCAAATTTACCCCTCCCGAAACATATTTCTATTTTTTATTGAATAAGATCTGGAATATAATTTTGAAGAAAATGCGTTAGTCCTGTAAACGGAGCATTTTTATTCCCCCCTTCCCCCTGTATCGCGTCACCCGTATACCTCGGACGAGTTCCGAGAAATCCGTGCCTTTTGGATGGTTATTGTTCTACCTAGAATTCAATAATGATAACTAAAATAATTTATTTTCGATACCCGTAATGATCATAACTAAAATCACTTATTTCTGTAATTCCTTCCTAATTTAATTCTCAACAATTATTATTTGTTATGAAAGCAATTCTTTTTGTCTTTTATTAAAGTTTCCAATAATTCTAAAGTTTCGAATCAAGTTAAATGTAAATAATGTTGCTTTGTTAATATACTCTGATTTTACCCCAGTTCTCTAGTGCACGAGTAACTTATTTAAGAGTTCCCTCTTCCCGGATTACTCAACTTTTCACGTTCATTTCGGTAGTTTTAAGTTTTTTTTTATTAATGGGAAATGGCAGTGGATCGGGTTAACACCCCCGATTCCCCCCCTGACTCATGTCATGGTTTTTCTCTCGGGCTAGACGGGAAGAAGGTAACACCACCCCCCCCTCCGCCTATTTCGTTCCGTTCTCGGCGGAACTCCTGGCTGCTACGGGCCGGTTATGAGCCGTAAAAAGGTAGGGCAGGACTCCGCCGAGGAACTTCCGGTTTGATGGTTCCGTAAAAACCACCTGGCGCCCATTGAAAGGTTTTTAATCAAGGGACATTGTCTGAGAGAGGCGGAAGGAGGGACGGCGCAGTGGCTTTTTATCCCCCCGGGTAAAAAGTCACGTTACAATACGACAGTTGATTTGACAATGCAACGTAACGTAACGCGATAAGAAAAAGCAAATAAGTTTCTCCGGACTGGTGGCGGAAAATTGCGATTTTACCGGCTGTTTTGGCGCAGCAAAATCACTCTTTTCCAAGAGTCCCGACAAGAATCTCTCAAGGGTCCGCGTTACTATTCTCACACCGAACAAAAGTATACGAGCGTCCTAGCTCCGACGAGAATCTGAAGTCACGTCATATTTCTCCCCCGAAGATAACCTGAATTTCCGTCTTTTGTACCCAATAATATTCAGTAGTCAAGAATTATAAAACTCCATAACTATGGATCCTGATAGAGAGCAATTTCTCGCGAGTGATGACTCCGATATTCCCCCGGAAATTCCGGAACTTGCGGCTACATATACCAACGAGTTATTACCAGAGAAATCTACAGCAAAATATGAGAAAGCTTACACAGAGTTCATGGATTGGAGAAGAGATAACAACGTAAATTCGTTTGATGAGCCAGTTTTCATGGCCTATTCTGGTTCATTATCAAAAAAAAAAACTCCAACATCGTTGTGGTCAGTTCACTCTATGCTGAAAAAAGTTTGCATGGTAAAACACAATGTACACATCAGCAAATATTCACAAGTGATAGCTTTTTTGAAGAGAAATGTTGTTGGGTACAATCCCAAAAAAGCTAAAATTATACCACACGGCGAAGTTCAACGTTTTCTTAACGAAGCATCAGATTTTGATTGGTTACTGACAAAGGTAAGTTTACTCTTGAAAAAAATCGAATATTATAAAGTTCCTACACAAATCCAAATTTGAAAAAAAAAAAAAAAAAACAAATTTCATTCATTTCATTTTATCACCAGATTTTCCGAAATATCTTGGAATCTAAGTGAGATAGTGTTGGTATATGTCGGAAATAGTTTGCTTTGCCCATACAGGGGCGCCATCTGTAGACTGCGTTTTGTGTAAAAAGGCTTCTATAAAAGACTTGTCACGCGGGGACGCTCACTCTCTTGCTCTGGCTCTTGTGCTGATTGCACGTGCCTACAAGCGTTTGTATTACACACATAATAAAGAAGAGATTACTTAAGAAGAATACAAAAGTAGAATATTTTTTTGTAAGATAGCCATCCTCCTAATTTCCACAAATTACCACAGTCCTTCAGGTTAAGGGGTCAGCACGCCCAGGACTTGTTTTTCTTATCTCGGAAGGGATTAGAAAAAGGATCGGCTTTGCGTAGTGAATAAAGAGTTTTTTTTAGAAGGCTTGTGTGTCCTCAATTTAGAAGAAAATCAAGTAAATTGGTAAGTTCTGTTGATCATTGCCTTGAGAAGAGCAATTCAAGTGCAAAATTTAGAAGAATTATTTTTGGAAGAAATAAAAAAAAAAAAAAAAAAAAAAAAAGAAGAAGAAGAAGACTGTTAGTTATATACATTACAGAATAAAGCGGAAATTAATGTATAATGTTTGAGATGGAACATAACCTTGCTCTTAAACAAATAAATGGATGAATGGTCTTGATGAAGTTGACTTGTTTGAGATGTAGTTTACATGAAGTAAGATCGATAATAATTATAGGTTAAAAGTATAATTATTCTAAGAAGGGAAGGAAATTTTAGATGTTCAAGTCCTTAAATAAATATTTACTTGAAGAAATATTTATAAACTAAATTTTTGACATTAAAATTGGCTACAATGAAATAAATAACAACTAATTCAATTATTGTCTCATGGCAAAGTCTGTAGTACAGTACTAAGCCTTGTTTCAATTAAAACAGTTGTTGCTCTGGTGTGTGATGTGTGGGTTACACGTGTACGTACGGCCATCCCCGAACGTTTCAACGAGCTGTGCCGTTTGTCACGGGGTGGGAGGGAGCACGTGTGTCTTGCTGCTGCACACGGGAGTTGCAACTGATCTCACTACTCTCATTTGCAACTTGCAGTGCAGTTTTGAATGAGGGTGAAATTTATCAGTCTCTGATGAGTGTGATTTGTTTCAGTTGGTTCATTCTCAGAAGATTGCTCATACGTTTGAGATTAGTACAGAGAAAGAATGGGTGAGGAGAACGATAAACAAATACTCGAGAATACAGAGACTGTGGATACTCCACCTGACGCGTCAGACAATAATACAAGAAAAGGCAATTGTTTTTAGAAGTTAATAGTAGATTAGAGTTTAGAAGTTTTTATTGAAGATTAGAAGTTACTCATTAGAAGTTACGTTTATTGAAATTAATCGTAAAATAAAACTCAGACTAAATTAGGTTTATTTATAAAGGGTCTGGAGTAACGGAAAGCCAAACAATGTCAACAGCTGCATCTCCAGTTACGACGCAGTCAACTATTACTGCAGTGCAGACAAATACATCAACAACTGTGTCAAAAACTACTGCAACTCCTACGATCACCACAGCAACTCAATTGAATGGCAACAATAGTGGTGTCCAAAGCATTGAACAGACAGAACAACAGCAACAGGCTTTACAATTTGATCAGGGAATACAACAGTACCTGCAGATACAGCGAGAAAACATTGAGCTTCAGAACAAAGGTTTTGAGTCAATGAAAGTCTTAATGAATCATATTCAGAAGACATCTGAAAACTTCCTAGCTGTAGAACGGCTTCGAATACAAAGTGCTCAAGGTAATTTACATAACTCGACCACTGTCCTAGACGAATCGTCAATCCGAGCAGGCACTGGAGAGAACACTCAATCAAACCCACATGACGTTAACGCAGAAGTAACTAGGGCTCTTAATGATTCACTTACTGTTTTAAAAACTACAATAGAATTAAACAAAAAAACTCAAAACTATCAGGTACATAGAAATTATAAGCTTAATTCAAATAGTGACGTTAACATTTGGATGGATAAGCTGAGATCTGAATTATCATCAAAAGATCTGCTAGATGTTATCGATGCAACGGCAATTGGTCCTGAAAACTTAGATGAACAAGCAATAATCAAAAGAAAGCAAGCAGTAAGAGAAATCATAACTAGCCATCTAGAAGACAAATACTACAAAAGGGTTCTCACGATCACAGACCCTATATTGGTAATAAAAAGTTTGAAAGAAGCTAAAAGGGTTGAAAACAATGTCACCCACACTTCGGTCAGAACAAAATTGTACAAAATGAGACTGCAACCTAAGGAGAGTATCGATGAGTTCTGGAACAGATTCGACAACACCATTGTTGAATACGAGAGCTGCGAGAGCGCAGTACCTCTTACAGAGGAAGAAAAAAGGTCAGCCTTTTACCAAGCTGTCTGTAAAGAAATTCCAGAAGTCCGAACGGCGGACTTATTGCATCGACGAATTACAGGAACATCAATGACTCTGGTTGCGTTGAAGTCTCATTTGCTGGAACTGGAGGCTGAGAAGAAGTCAGAAACTCCTCAAGAGCAAGGTGCTAGTGCAAACCAAGCAAAACAATTCAAAACGCACCATAACAACTGTTATAGATGCAATAGGACGGGTCACTACATTAAAGAGTGTCCTTTAGAAGAAACTGGTGAATGGTACTGTTATATTTGTAAGATCACAACTGATCATAATACGAATACATGTCCAAGAAATGAAACAGCCAGTCAAACCTCAGGAAGATCTGACTTCAGACGTGGTGGTGGTCGTGGTAGAACTAGAGGTAGAGGTGCTTTTAGAAGAGGTTCGACTGTCAGAGTGAGTTTCAGTGGTAAATCCAGTGGCCACATGAAAGCCAAGCAGAAGACGTCCAAAAAGCCAGTAGTTTCATCAAAGGATGGAGATAAACAGAAGCCACAAGCACGACAAGCAGGTATGAACTTTGAATGTATAAAGAAGGTAGATAATATAACGTTCATTGCGGACTCAGGTGCTACTGAGCATATAATTAACAAGAGTTTGTTTTTGAGTAACTTCAAACACTGCACAGGCGAAGTAATTAAAAGTGCAAATAAAAATAAGTCAGCCGACATAATGATAGATGGAGTTGGTGACCTTTACTTGAATTCAAAATTTAATAAAATAAAACTGACAAAAGTATTATCTGCAGAAAATATATCAAATAATTTAATTTCTCTCAGACGTTTTGCAGAGGCAGGCTTTGGAATATTTCTAGACGCTAAAAAATTAGAAATTTTCGACAAAGAAACAGGTGAAACATGTTTGATAGGAAAATACGTTAAACCCAACTGGTTGGTCACTTTTGAGGTGAAACCTGCTGAAGAAAATAATATACTAGATTATACAACATATTCCTGTACTGCTGAAATTATTCATCCAAATGATTTTCCCGAACAATCACAGACGGTACCTGTTATTTCAAATTTGCACAAGAAGGAGGGAATTTCAGACGTTGTCTCTCATAAATTAGCACCATCTGAGATTGGGAGGGAGAGTCAGAAGGAAGACTTTTGGGAGGAAGATAGAAGTAATTTGGAAGTTGAAGTCACAGACTTTGTAGTGGATGAACAAACTTTAAATAGGAAAATTTTAGATTTCAATTCAGCTGATGCTCTAGAAGAATTTAATAAAATCAAAAGTGCAGAAAATAATGTACAACAAAAGAAAATAATTAAAATAGATGAAGGTATGTTATGGCACATAAGATTGGGTCATCCAAGCTTGAATTATCTAAAAGAACTTAAAAAATCTGAGCCGATGCTATATAAGGTAAATTTTGAAGAAAATATTCTAGATAGTGAAACCTGTATTCTAGCTAAGATGGAAAAATTACCCTTCACAGAATCTAGATTGATAGCAGATAGACCGTTACACACAGTTCATGTGGACACAATGGGACAATTTAAAATAAATTCGTTCCCAGGTGCTTGCAAATACATTATTGTGTTCTTAGACGATTTCTCTAGATTTGCAAGAATTTATGCTATCAAAAATAAAAGTGAAGCAGCTAATTGTTTAGAAAACTTTATAACTACAACTAGAAATTTATTGGGTAGAAATGAAAAAGTGTGTTACATCAGAACTGATAATGCTGAAGAGTTTACAGGAGGTGATTTTCGAGATGTTATGTGTAAAGAGAAAATAGAAGCAGATTATGCACCACCATATACTCCTGAGTTAAATGGTACAGCCGAAAGGTTTAACAAAACAATACAACAGAAAATCAGAGCGTTATTGTTTGATTCTGGCCTACCTAAATCGATGTGGATTTTGGCTGCTGAAACAGCTGTTAATATGTACAACCGCACACCCCACAAAACCAATGGTTTTGTATCGCCATTAAATAAACTTAATGCAAAAATTAGCACACACATGAATAAAATCAGAAGATTTGGATGTTTAGCCTATGTTAAGCTTCCAATAGCAGAAAATAAGTTTTCTGAAAGAGCAATAAGAGCCATACTGGTAGGCTACTCACGTACTGGATATGTATTGTGGGAACCAGCCTCTGGCAAATTTTTAAATTCTAGACATGTCAGGTTTAATGAAAAACTAGTTTACAAGGATATTTACGAGTCAAGGGATTTAGAAGTTGAAGACTCCCCAACAATTGAAAAACAAAAGGACATAGAAGTAAATGACAATTTAATTGGTGGGAAGATCAACTCTGAATCTTCTGATGCGAATATTCATGTAACAAAAGACTTAAATGATAAACTAGTCAAGCCAGACAAATCCAAAAAGCGTAAATTAGACGAGAATGTATCAACTGATACTAAACCTAAGAAGCTGAGAATCTCAGAAAGAAAACCAAAGCCCAAAATAGATGAAAACTTCGTTTATGCCAAGACAACAGAAAAGTTTAAGATTGTAGAGGAAGAAGAATTTATACACGCTATGCTTGCATCTATTAACAATGACCCCAGTAATTACAAAGAGTGTTTACTGCGGGAAGACTGTGTTGATTGGGTAAATGCAATGGAAGAAGAATTCAAATCAATAGAAGATAATAAAGTCTATGAACTAGTGAACAGACCGATGGATGCCAATGTAGTGGACTCTAGATGGGTTTTTAAAACCAAAATTGGCAAAACTGGAGAAATTATCTACAAAGCTAGAGTGGTTGTAAGAGGTTTTCTAGATGTGAACGAGTATGAGTTGAAAGAAACTTATGCCCCAGTTTCAAGACTTCCAGTAATTAGATTAGCACTAGCAATCATAAATAAACTTGATCTAGATGCAAGGCAAATGGATGTAAAAACAGCCTTTCTGTATGGTACTCTAGAAAAAGATATTTTCATGGAGATTCCAGAAGGCTATGATTGCAGTGATGAAATCAAAGAAACGAAGGTCTGGAAGCTCAAGAAATCTCTATATGGATTGAGGATTAGTCCTAAAAGATGGAATAAAAAATTCACTGAAGAGGCGCTGAAACTAGGTTTGGAGAATGACTTGAATGAGCCTTGCTTATTTACCTGGAGAAAAGAAGGGAAAATTGCTATTATAATTTTATACGTAGATGATATGATTGCAGCTAGCAACGTACCTGAAAAATTAGATGAAATTATCGATCACTTCAGTAACGTTTTCGAAATGAAGATCTTGGGAGAACCGGAGAATTTTCTCGGAATGAAGATTCACCGTGATAGAAGAAAATGTGAAATGTCTATTACACAGCCTGAGTACACGGAAAAAATCCTAGAACGATTCGAATTGAAAGAATGCAATGCTCAAGACACACCCATGATAACAAGACAAGTCAAAATAGGAACTCTAAAAACAGAGGAGAATTAGATGATTCCAATGTTTCAACTAATGCACCTTATAGAGAGGCTATAGGGAGTTTGCTATATCTTGCTGGTGCAACCAGACCAGATATAGCATATGCTGTGAATCTGCTATCTAGAAGCCAGAATAATCCGACTAAAGGAGACTGGACCGAAGTCAAAAGAATTTTCAGATATCTTAGAGGAACAACTGACTTGGGTTTGTGCTATAGAGGTAAAACCGAAGTTATGGAAGCTATGACAGACACTAGCTTCAGAGATCGTGAAATGTCGACTTCAACCAGTGGTTACATAATCCAAGTGTATGGGGATACAGTAGCTTGGAGAAGCCACAAACAGTCCTCTCCTGCTACATCAACATGTCAAGCCGAATATCTTGCCATGAGCGAATTTTGTAAGGAAATAATTTCCTTGGATAAAGCGACTAGAGACATAATAGGTAAAACTATGTATCCAGTTACTATTAGATGTGATAATAAATCAGCCTGTGACTGTACTCAAATGGAAGGAAGTCACAAATTGAAAGACTTCGATGATGACGTGGATCTTATCAAGTCCAACTTGGCTGGAAGAGAAAAGACAGGCAAGAAACCACAAATGGCTGATACTCATGGTGATTTCATTAAATCATGTGTCCTGGCGGGCAAAATAGAAGTTAAATGGATATCCACTAAAGAAAACATTGCGGATATCATGACAAAACCTTTACCCTCTACAGCACATATCAAACTCAGAAATAAAATGATGAATATTTAGATGATAAAGTTTTATATGATATAGATGTTAAATATAGATGGTATATAGAATGGTTGGAATGGAGGCTTAATAAAATAATTCCTTGATCTTTTACAGACACTGATATGCAGTCCTAGTAGAGTGCGCAGTGGAGAGAGCAGAAGAGTTCAGGGACCATATTCTGATCGGAACTTCTTCTAATACTTAATCTTTATTGTTTTGTTTATCAACGTTTTATACCAAGTATGTTCATGATCGTTAGTCGATTTTAGATGTAAGTCCTGAATAATACGTTATTCATCATGCTTAAAAGATGTATGTGCAAAGGGAGGGAGTGTCGGAAATAGTTTGCTTTGCCCATACAGGTACGCCATCTGTAGACTGCGTTTTGTGTAAAAAGGCTTCTATAAGAGACTTGTCACGCGGGGACGCTCACTCTCTTGCTCTGGCTCTTGTGCTGATTGCACGTGCCTACAAGCGTTTGTATTACACACATAATAAAGAAGAGATTACTTAAGAAGAATACAAAAGTAGAATATTTTTTTGTAAGATAGCCATCCTCCTAATTTCCACAAATTACCACAGTCCTTCAGTATATTTAGTGGATAATTGCAGGATTATATGAATATGTATGAGTGACTCTTGATAGAAAGAACTGTACACAAGAACGACTGTTCATCTCAAGTATATTTAAGCGACTGACTCGATAATACACAAATGGCTCTAAATCGTATAAACGTGTGTGTGTGCGATTGTATACATGTATGTGTATCTGTTTGTGTCTGTACTAGAAGGTTCATTATATTCAACAGATAGGACGATTGCACTAGAACCGTTTCTTGTAGAGAAATTTAAGTGCTACAAAAAAGGATTCAAGTAGAATCGCTTCATCTCGCTTGGATTCCAAAATAATCTCAGAAAACTAAATCGCTAAAAAAAATTCAGACAAGCTCACTTCATTTTGTCACTTATTTTTCCGAAATATCTCAGAATCTAAGAGAAATAAAGCAATTTTTATGAGGATGTTTTTTGTAGATCCTAAAATTCTCCATAATAAACATCATGACAAAAATCACTCTATCTCTCTTAGTTTCCGAGATATTCTCAAAAAATTACTGAAAAGACAAAATGTTTTCAACTTTTGAGTTTCTTCATCTTTGCCATTTTAAATCGAATATTTCGAAAACTAAACGAGATACGTCTTCTTTGTATAAATTTCGAAGTACTGCAAAAAGAGATTGAATCAAAATTGCTTTATCTCGCCTAAATTCCGGAATAATCCCAAGGAACTGAATAACTACACTGAGAAAAAAATTCTTTTGTAGCAAGAAGTGTCTTGTAGCGAGAAAATTCAAAATTTTCCTTCACAATTTCTATATCTACAAGCGGGTTGCAGGCGCGATGCGCCCGCCATTAAAGGTTCCATGGATCTCATTTAAAAATTTGAACTTTTTTGGATAATTTTTATCCAAAAATAAAATTTTTCCTACAAATTTTCATTTCTTTTGAAAATCAAATATTCAAAAATTAATGCACAGTCGATTATATCATATTGATCTTAGTTTTTATAGTCATAAGATTCAAACTCCGTTTGCAACTTACTCACATTTAAAATGATTCAAAGAGTGTTCTCAAATTAATTTTTTTTATTTTATTTGATTTTTAACATTTGAAATTCAATGATTCACTTTCTTCAGCATGAGCCTCTGTGAACGATGACTCCTAATTCCTCTCCTATTTTATTTGGGCGTCTGAAAAAATAACATTACTGTATGCTAAGACTCATGATGAGATGATAAAACGGGAGTGAAGAGCTGCAAAATATTTTAAAAATTCAAGAAAGAGTACTAAAACAAAAACTCAATAACATCAGCATGATGAGTTCTATCATGTAGTTGAAAATATTCAAATTGGGGAAAAATCATTACGAATCATCAGTAATGTTAGAGTCAGCAATATTCCTCTAATATCAATGAATTCGGATTGGTCCAGAATTATGAAAAAATTCACGTCAGGAATTCCTGACACTTTTTGCCATCAAGATAATCAGTCAAGCAAGCCGAGTTATTTGGAAAAAGGCATTTAATGAAATGAAACATGTGATTGAATAATATTCTCAAGATTATGAGAGTTCATCGGATAATGAATATGATGAAAAAATGAAAAAAGAATATCACAAATGTAGAAATTTCTTAATTGGTACCATTGATATGAATGAAAAAAAGTAATGTCTCATTACTGTGGAAAAATAGATTCTAAATGTACATTTTGTAATGCATTATATTTTGCTGTAGAAAAATATAATTGATAATTGATAATTCATTGATGATTCATTCAACAATTTTTGCCATAAAGTGAACTTGAAGAACTGCGATAACCATCCGAAATTTAAAAGAGAACTATTAACAAACAAATCGCGATATTCTAAAGGTTTCCGGAGAAATATAAGTCGTTACAACAGTGCGTTGGATTTTGCAAGTATCGGGTGCAAAAATCGTAGCCCCTTCTGACAATGGTCCATGGGTATATAACATCCATGGACAAATATATCATCTGGACTCAGCTTCGATTTCATAGATGCCTCACTTACATTTTTCAATCTCTGATGCCTTTCCTTTACATTCTCTTTCATAAGTGGAACTTTAAGATTATTGCAAGTTTATGGTAAATGTTCGTGTGGATTATTGTTCAATGATTTGAAGAAATGAATTCCAATTTCTAGCTCATCATAGATAAATATCGAAGGATCTTTTCCATTAATTAACAAAATGGTGAAAGCTATAAGTGACAAAGACGCTATTATATTCGTATTTTTTTTTGCACAGTATGGTAAATAATTGCAGGATTAGTGGGAAGTAGCTCATGAATGTACACATTCAAATGACTACTCAGTTCCGGAGTATTCTCGCTATCAAATATAAGGAGAATATCGTCACATTAATTCAAACGAATCCAACAATTTTCCAATATTTTCTCCATCTTTT
Organism: Aleiodes leptofemur; assembly: GCA_963942555.1. Lineage (NCBI taxonomy): Eukaryota > Metazoa > Arthropoda > Insecta > Hymenoptera > Braconidae > Aleiodes > Aleiodes leptofemur. Next base: position 8,377,659 of record OZ012619.1, read on the forward strand.
GATTAACTACAACAATCTGAATATGGTGCTCTTTCTCATCAATAGGGAATATTTCTCCATCATTATAGATGGATTTCATTTCTATTCCTGTATTATGCAAGAATAATTTGAAGAATTTGTCAATATGACATATTTCCGAGTGATAACTTTGATTCTTCTTCATTTTGATATTGTTCAACATATATCGTGTATTTTTTTTCGATGTGATTTATGTGGACTGTGCATGATTATCATCTGTATTCCTCTGAAGTTCCTTAGTATTTCCATTTTCGACATTTTCTCTGTTCAATCTCTTGTGCGAAATTATAATATTTCAAATTTCTTTTTTTTTGGGCATCTATAATTCCAGTGGGGTCTGAAGTTATTTCATCATACAGAAACTCTTCATAAATATCATCTATCAACAGATTATATGAGTATCCTCTCAACCGATTTTTCTTGCATCGAATATTTGCAGGGTCTTTATCAAAACTCAAGGATATAGCAAATACAATTGTGAAAACTCCACAATCTATACAATTCTCTTGTTGAACGGTTTCATATTCTACTCGATGATGGAAACGGTCGAGAATTTTCAGGAATTCCAATGAATTTGGGGGTAATTCACCTACATTCATGCTATCGTATACTACGATGACGCTGTTTCATAGTGTGTACAAGTCCAATGACCTATTACAGGTTCAGAATGATGAACGCTTTGATCATCAGTTCCAAATAGATTTTGAATATGTATTTCCTCTTCATTGATAGGATTGATGAATTCTCGTATTTCATACAGAATTGGTTCTTGTATAACTATCCCAGTCCTGTGTTGGAAAAAAATGGCGCAATTTCAGCATATGTTCATCTTCTAATTTGGCAGGCTCATCGAAAATGAGCCTCTTCATGTGGTCTGATAGATTCATCATATTTTAATGATCAGAATAATAATAATGAGGCAAAATAAGCAGCTCTGCTTCTTCGACGATACCAATCCAATGATAAGACCATAACATTTAACTAAATAAAATATAATTGAAATGAATATTCATCAATGAATCTCACATATAAGTAAGACTAACATCACTCACTTACCTTTCTGTTCTGATATATCAGTAAATACTCATCATCAATGAGAAAGCACATGTTATCACTAAATATCAATCATCACTCAAATTAATTGCACATCGATTGAATTATTGGCATTTTCCAACAATATTCCGATGAAATTACAGCAAATGTCATATTAAAAACCCGAAATCAAATAACTACAATTCCACCATCAAATGTTTCATGAAATTGAATGTGTCGAACTTCAATCGATGATTCGAATATTATCGATCCTGCAGTCACTATTTTCTTCAACTTATCGGAATTCATCATTCATTACTGCTTTACTGCATCACTGCAGAGATGGGAATGATTCGGATATACTAAATATAATGGCCATTAGCAATAGAATTTCCGAAATCAATAACTTCAAACCTTGTTTTGTTATTAAATATTCCGCCAATTATAATCGAACTTATGCGAAATGACGTACTCTATAAGTATTCACAGCCAGGGTAATTTCATTAGATTTTCTCTCATAGTTTCTGAGATAATCACAGATAACCATGGATCCATGAAAATTGTAAAGGCAATGTCTTCGGACAGGATTTGAAGATGACAATTTTAGGTTTCGTGCCTCAAAATTTGATTGGACATTGTTCTCATGACATGATGTGATATAAAAAGTGGATAAATTTTCATCCAAGAATTGAACCTCCATCATATTACATCATTTCATAATATACAGGGTTTCTGGTAAAAAGTGTATTTCCTTTCAGCCAGCGGTAGAAGAGACTTGAAGAAGCATTGGGAAATAAGAAAAATGATAATTATTGAAAAAAATTCGAATTATTGATGAATAATATCAGCCTATGAATGCATGCCATTTCACCGCCAAAATCCAAGTGGGGGGAAGACAAATAAATGTGGTAGCATTGCAATGATAGAACACGAATGAGTGCAGTACACTTACCGGTTATGCACCTCCGAGTTGCCACTTCGAGGCCGTATCTACGCCGGTCGCAGGCTGTACACTTGCCGTATGCAGTATACATATCGTATTTTCGAATGATATCCGAATATCAGTATTTTTAGACAGTCTACTCGCGTTATATGATTGGTGACGTTGCCACATATTTCCTTCTTACCCCCATTTGGATGTTGGTGGTACAGTACATATGCATTCATAGGTTCATGTTAATCTTCAATAATTCAAATTTGCTCAAATGATTATTTTGGTTCAATTTTTTCTATGCTTCTTGAGCCTTTTCCTACCACTGAGTCAAAGGAAATACACTCCCTACCAAACACCCTGTATTATCCCAAATGATGATATTCTGTATTGTATTTTTTTCAATATCTCAAAAGCTACTGAACCTATCTTAATGAAATTCATACAGGATATAGTTGTGACGGTTTTTACCGCCACGAAATCAAATAAATAAGGAAAAATTAATTATTTTTATGGAAATCGCGATAATGGCCGTAACTCGTGGTACCCGGTGAGGACGGGAATCATGTAGAGTCAAAGCAACCAATGTCCAGGGTGAGGTCAGTAATTTTCACGACCTCACTAATTATGTTTGTTCCTTTTTGTCCGATCCAGCTCCAAAATTTGGAGAAAAGTACGAGAGTAGGACTGGGAAGGATTTTTCCCAGTCCCACAAACAAAGTTCAAGAGCCAAGGACGATCCGGAGGAATCTGGACTAAATCAGCATCCAGTCATTGGGTCCAACATCAGCCAACACGAGGGAATGTTGGCCAGCAGCGAGAGAGGCTGGAGATCATCGGGGACAAGGCAGAAGCCAGTGTGAAAAGAAAAGACTTGAGTGAAACAAGAGACAAAACTTCTTCGTTGAATTGTCGGGAAAATATTGTCATGTTGTTATTATTACGATTATTTTCGCGCGTTATATATATTGTGTATGTATGTATGTATGTGTGTGTATGTATGTATGTATATAACATCAAACTCAGTGACGTTAAGGAGAGTAGTGGGGGACTCGCGCGTTATTAGTCGAGTTGGGCCTCGGTTCTACCGAAGTTGAGTGGGAACGGCCGAGGGCACCCAACGCAACTCGTGGGAGAGAAGACTCGTTCTTCTTCTCCCGGGACACCGTGGCGGCCACATCGTGTAGAGACCATTGAGAGAAATTTAAGGAAAAGTAAAGGAAAAATCGTAAAGAAGTTCGAGAGATTGAGGAAAATAAAGAGAGAATTAAAAGAGGCCAAGACGGAGGAAAGATAGCGCAAATGTAAGGTACGCGAGTCCCCAAATAAGAGATATTTAGAGTTAAAATCCTTGATATTCATTTATACAGAGAGTAAAACTGAAGGGACGCCGAGTCGGCGTCTGTTTGGGGTGTATCCACCCAAACCAAGTTACAGTTATTTTTGTTTATTTCGAGTTACGTTCAAGATTAATTATTAATGTGAAATAGACTTCGTATTATTCCAAAGAACTTCCTATTTTTTTTGATTTACATGTACACATATAATTTTTGAATATACCTAATTCTTTTGTTATTTAAACCAAAATTTTCAGGAGTCTGTGTAAAGTTTTTTGTCTGTCCGAATACCCAAAGGGAGGGTATCGTCCCCTCCCCCCCTTGAGACAATATCCGAGTCTCGTGTACGAAAACGGGTTAATTTAGAGTCTTTTCAGAATTCTGTTATTCATTAAAATAAAACAAACTTGGGGATTCGTCGTTTTCCCCCAAATTAGCAAGATTTCGCTAAAACGACTGGCGCCCATTTTTCCAGAGGCAAATTACTTGGGAAAATAATTGAGTAAAGTTTTCGATCATAAAATTGGGTCAAATAAAGGAATTTTTTTTTAGTGCCTTTAACGGTTTGCCAAGGTCAGTTGAGCAAACCGTTACATAGTTCTCTATAACTGCATTCTAACAGTCAAGTTTCATTTAAATTCGTCTGAGATTTTCTGATATAATCACATGTAAACCTGAATCGACAAAGAACATGAAATCAATGTCTACGGACAGGATTTAAATGTAAAAATTATTGGCTTCGGAACTCAAAATCAGTTTCAATATTATTTCAACTATCAAATAAGACAGAGAGAGTCAGAAAAATTCAAATCGGAGACGAAAAATTCTGACCGATTATTATATAGAATTGCAATGTTCTTGAGTGAAGTAGATTTTCTTCAACTAAATCAATTTTTTTACAACAAAATTTTTTTTTCTTTGTACGAAATTTAGATTAATTGACTTGATTTTATTGAAAGTTTTTGTGGAAATATCTTGGAATCTAAACGAGATAGAGCAATTCTCATAGAAACCTCTCTTGTAGCTTCTGAAACACTCTGCAAAAGAGCTCATTACAAAAATTGCTCTATCTCGCTGAGTTCTAATGATATTTCTCAAAATATTATAATGGATTAAAACATTCATAATGGAGTAATGATTCATTTTTCAGGTCATTCTACTCGTTGGAGTGATGGGTACTTGTCGAAAATGTGAATCACATTCACTCACAATGGCAGATGTCGAGGATACTGAACGTGAACGTGTGCTGACATTCACTTTACGTAACACTAAAAATTACCTTGAGAGACGTTTTGATGTAGCTGGAGTATTTTATCCAGTGGTAAAGAAGTACATGCAGCTTCGTCCAAAAAATGCAACTACAGATCATTTTTTTCATCAAGTATTGCAAAGGTGTATGTAGAAACCAAAATGTTGGTGAACATACATTTGGGGAGATGCCACGTATGATAGCTCTATTTCTGAGACTAGATGATCCAGATGATTATACAGGACACACATTCAGACATACTGGAGCAACATATCTAGCTAACGCAGGAGCTAGCATGACAATGATTAAACGAGCAGGAGGATGGAAGTCAGGAGGAGTTGCTGGGAGTTATGCCGCGAATTCTGCTGCGAGCAGGAGGCTAATTAGTGGGAAAATGGCAGAAACAATAAGTTTCCAACCACCTGCTCTCCCTAGGAATGGTAAAATACCAACTACAGCATCAATATCAACGTCAGCATCAACATCAGCATCAGTGCCAACGTCAACATTAACGTCAACATCAGTGCCAATGCCAACATCATCGTCAGCATCAACGTCAACATCAATGCCAGCATCAACGTCAACATCAGTGCTAATGTCAACATCAACGTCAGCATCAACGTCAACATCAATGCCAACATCAACGTCGACATCACTGCTAATGTCAACATCAGTGCCAATATCAACGGCTTTTGTAAAGGATATGTGACAAGAGTTCAAAAATCTTTTTCCTTTAAAATTTTCAAAAAAATTCAATTTTTTATAATTCAGTATCAACATCAATAGTTCATTTAATGTATTCAAAATAAAAATAGTCGGAAATAACAAATTTTTCATGAAAAATAAAGTCAGTTTATACCGGTTTATCTTGGTGTTTTGAATTGTCATGGGAGAGGGAACGCGGTGTGTTGTGAGAGGCAATAAACGAAAATTATCGATTGTTTTGAGAATTGTGGACATTTACATGAGTAGGACAGAGACCATTGGTGTTGGAGGGGGGAAATATTGGGAAGAAGAACCTTTATAGCCTTCTTCTATCCAGTGAGTCTTCTGGTGTTCCTACAATGGTTAACTTTGTTTCTTTCTTGTGAAAAAAGAAAAAGTGTAGTGTCCCAATGGATTACCGGTGGATATACAATTCCAGTTGAGTAATTTCGTAATTTTCTAAATCTGAATTGAAATTATATGCGTTTTTTTCAATTTGATTAAAAAAATTTTTTTTTCTTTCTTTCTTCTCGAATATTTATGATAAAATTTAAAATGGTTGATATTATTCCACGCGAAGCATTCACGTTATTGACTAGGGTGAACAAAAGTACGCATTTTTATGCTCTATGTACTTGTTGCCTGAAAATTATTAAAAATTAAAATTTTTGAAGCTCAATGGAGGTGAGCGGTGTTTTGTCAATAAAAATTCTTCATCAAAATCCCGTGAGTCGCATTAGGGTAGGTCGTGTAGGTTCTTTTGAGGCCTATACACCACTACGTCCCCGTCGTGGCCTCGGGTAATGCAAAACGTGGTGATAATCTCAATTTTGGTAGTTTTCGATTTTTCCGTTTTATGGGTTAAAACTTCCCAGGAAAAAGTTGATTGTAATTTTCAAAATTTCAATTAGGACGTTGTTCTCGCGTTGCGTTGTGTTGCTGACCCCTAGACGATTCAAAAAATACCAAAAAATATCAAAAAATTGCACATAGTCGTAGTACACATAAGTTTTTATATTATGTCACGCGTGCTTTACTGAAGCCTTTTACGGCTTTTGTAAAGGATATGTGACAAGAGTTCAAAAATCTTTTTCCTTTAAAATTTTCAAAAAAATTCAATTTTTTATAATTCAGTATCAACATCAATAGTTCATTTAATGTATTCAAAATAAAAATAGTCGGAAATAACAAATTTTTCATGAAAAATAAAGTCAGTTTATACCGGTTTATCTTGGTGTTTTGAATTGTCATGGGAGAGGGAACGCGGTGTGTTGTGAGAGGCAATAAACGAAAATTATCGATTGTTTTGAGAATTGTGGACATTTACATGAGTAGGACAGAGACCATTGGTGTTGGAGGGGGGAAATATTGGGAAGAAGAACCTTTATAGCCTTCTTCTATCCAGTGAGTCTTCTGGTGTTCCTACAATGGTTAACTTTGTTTCTTTCTTGTGAAAAAAGAAAAAGTGTAGTGTCCCAATGGATTACCGGTGGATATACAATTCCAGTTGAGTAATTTCGTAATTTTCTAAATCTGAATTAAAATTATATGCGTTTTTTTCAATTTGATTAAAAAATTTTTTTTCTTTCTTTCTTCTCGAATATTTATGATAAAATTTAAAATGGTTGATATTATTCCACGCGAAGCATTCACGTTATTGACTAGGGTGAACAAAAGTACGCATTTTTATGCTCTATGTACTTGTTGCCTGAAAATTATTAAAAATTAAAATTTTTGAAGCTCAATGGAGGTGAGCGGTGTTTTGTCAATAAAAATTCTTCATCAAAATCCCGTGAGTCGCATTAGGGTAGGTCGTGTAGGTTCTTTTGAGGCCTATACACCACTACGTCCCCGTCGTGGCCTCGGGTAATGCAAAACGTGGTGATAATCTCAATTTTGGTAGTTTTCGATTTTTCCGTTTTATGGGTTAAAACTTCCCAGGAAAAAGTTGATTGTAATTTTCAAAATTTTAATTAGGACGTTGTTCTCGCGTTGCGTTGTGTTGCTGACCCCTAGACGATTCAAAAAATACCAAAAAATATCAAAAAATTGCACATAGTCGTAGTACACATAAGTTTTTATATTATGTCACGCGTGCTTTACTGAAGCCATATCAACATCAACGTCAGCATCAACATCAACATTAGGGTGTGCCAAAAAAACTTGAATTGTTTTTTTTTTGCTCTCCGCCCAAAGTATCACAGAATATGCCAAAATATGAATTCGGTTGGAAGTGGAGCTCTTAATTTCAATTTTTAGAGGTTCTCCATGGACCTTCAAGTTTTCCCATTTGAATAACATGGGAGATGGGGGTTTTTAACATTACTTCGTCTGGCAAGCTGTGAAGAACCTTTTTCTCGACTAAATAAATGAATAGATCTTTTTGAGCATGAAATTATTGACACAAAATTTTGTTGAGCCGAAAGTCAATCGTTAATATATGAGTTTTTACAGTGTGACGTGACATTTTTCTCGAACCGGAAAACATGCCGTCACCTTCGTCCCTTCCCAACCCCCTTATGAACCTAAAACTAAAACTCCCCCGCAGGGGCTAAAATGGGCGCCAGTTGGTCTAATACGGCGGGACCAACACCGCAAATACGCCAGCCAACGAGTTAAAATCCCTAAACCTAATTATCCCCCTAAACGTGACGGAACCCTAAAACGTAACGATAACTTAACCTAAACTAAAGAGGGTGGAAGGGTACGGACCAGCCTCTCGGCAGCTCAATACTTGGTTGTGAAGAGAGGGGTGGATTCGGAGGAGGAGATGGGATAACAGGGGTAAACCCAAAAAAATAAACTCAAAGATTGTCCTTACATGTTCCACTATTGAAATTCAATCAACCAAATACAAAGAATAATAACGATTTTAATAATAACTATGATGATAAAAAGAGGGGGGGGGGGGGCGCAAGTCCATTGGTCCTAGTCATCCGTGGTCCGGACGCTGAGGGGTGGTCTCCTGACCACGGCGTAGGGGTAGAAACACCACTGGGGGGGTGGTTCCTTCGTCTGACGCTCCACTAGAGTCCTCACCTCATCGTGAACAACCCCAACTCTTACGCGATCCCGGGGGAGTCCCGGATTCGAGTTGGGGGGGGGGGGGGGTGGTTTGTGGCAAACGCCCCTGGGGGATTCGTCACGACCTGATTGTCATCCCGAATCGAGCAAACAATCCCGAGGATTGGCTCGAAGGAGGTCCGGGGGTAGTTCGGGCAAAAGATACCCACGAGTCTTTCAACCCGCATGATTCCACCCTAAGTCCCACGAGAAATCAATAGGATTTCCCGATTGTGACTTAGGGGGTGGTTTTGGGCAAGAGATACCCATGGGGCGTGGGCTAAGGGTCTTCCTGCCCCAAATCACCCGAGGAATCAATAGGATTCCCCGATGGTGATTTAGGGGTGGTCTCGAGCAAAAGATACTCAAGTGCCCCTCGATGGTCAGCTTGTTCTCCCAAATTTCCCGAAAAATCCTAAGGACTCTCCGAAGGGGTTTTGGGGGTGGTTTTGGACAAGAAATATCCAAAGACACCCAAGCCCCGCCTTTCTTCCCCAAATCACACGAGAAATCAACTAGATTTCCCGATTGTGATTTAGGGGTATTTTTTGGACAAAAGATATCCAGAGACGCCCAATCACCACCTTTCTTCCCCAAATCACACGAGAAACCAACAAGATTTCCCGATTGTGATTTAGGGGTGGTTTTTGGACAAGAGATATCCGAGCGTCCCCTCTTATTATTCCCGTTCCCAAATACTGGGAAAGCCCGAGGGATTTAACCCTATTGGATTTGGGGGTGGTTTTCGGATAAGAGATATCCGAGCCCCACGCGAAAAATCATATCGCTCCAAATCATGGGGGAAAATCCAAGGGGTGGAGGCTCATTGGATTTGGGGGTAGTCCTCGGACAATAGATATCCGAGTCCCACATGACAAGTAATATTAACCCCTGAGTTAGGCCCAGGGGTGAGTTGCACGGAGTCATAGGCGTTAGGGGTGTAAAGTTGGACTGACGCCAACTACCCAACACCCCTACACGTTAATGGACTCGTCCATTCTCGACGCTACCTGAAAACCCGCGGAAAACGATAGAAAAACCCGGAAAAGAGGCGAGCACATAGCACAACCCTTGAGGAGGGTAGAGGTTATCGACGTGACGCTAAGGGTTTCAATAATTAAACCATTCTCCCGAGAGAATTAACAATTTTCCCGCGACAAAAGAATTAATTTATTGGGCCACGTGGCCCAAGAAAAAGAAAACGACTCCCTTTTGTGTGTTTTCCCTCAGACTGCTGGGTTTGGGGTTAAGCACCCTCTGTCACCTCCTCTCCTCGCCCTATCCCTCGCGTACAGCCCTCTGATGCTGTTGGGGTTGTCCTGGGGTTGTGAGAGAACTCCGGGGTAACTCCAGCACGTCACAAATATTTTTCTTTTGTCGTCACTTTATTTTTCGCGTGGTTTTTTTTTCCGAACTTTTGCACTCGTTGTGCTCACTATAAAAGCCCGGGCGCAACTGGTTTCACGTCGCCATGTGTGAGAACATGGCGGCGTGTCCGGAGATGCGTGCGCTTCTCTTGATTGCGCGCGCACTCCGATTCTGCGCACGTACTTCGTGGCTTTCGGGTGGCCACGAAGTGTTACGAACGTTGCCCGCGAGTATTTGAATGGGAGAAAGAAATGAATTCTTTCCCCCTTCAAATAAAATTGGGTTCTCACCCGACGGAATTGTTGGATTCCGTCGCAACAGACCTCGGAAAATGGAAATTCCGCGTCTTTTGCATTTGACAGATAAACTATTGGAGATAGAAAAAAAGAGGGTGTGTGGAATGCCACGCGTAAGAAGTGAAACTTCATTTCACAAGGCTGAAGTTCATAAACTACGTATTGAGAATCAAATTCCATTGATTCATACTACATTTAGATCGTGACAAATGCAAAAGAGGGTGTATGGAATCCACGCGCGACAGAAGTGAATTTGTTGCTTATTAGGATAGATAAAGATGAATTATTAATATTTTCTCACAAGAGATAAAGTTGTGAGGATAGCCAACGGATGCGGATAGAAGCTCGAATAACAACTGGATGCACAGATCTGCTAGCTGTACAATAAACCTAGGTATTAAGCATTAAAAATTTGAATACCTGCCCATAGAATATAGGTTTTTGTTCACTAAAAAATTACATTTTTTTCCACGATTATGAAGTATTTAGATGGATCGATTTCTTTTTAATCATAGTTTCCTGTGAATATTAAAAAAATTGATTGAGATAGAGCGACTTTGCCATCATCCTCTTATGGCTCTCTGGAAATTTTCTACAAAAAAGGATCAGTGCAAAATCGCCCTGTGTTGCTCAGATTCCGAGATGTTCCAAGAAAATTGATTAAATGAAATGAATTTGTGTAAAAACTTGATACTCTTTTTTTCAGCATCCTTCTTTTTCAGGAATAATATATCTCGGGTACTGAGCTAGATAACAAAATTTTCCTAGAAACCTTTTTTGTGGAGAATTTCCAAAACTACAAAAAGAGTTGTGACGAGTGTCCAAGCACTCGTCAACTAAGTTACTTAATGGAAGGGGCAAATGAGATTGGGGAGAGGACGGAGAAAGAGGAGAGAGGAGAGAGTTGGTGCGAAGGAAGAAAAGTCGTCGTCACTCGTAATTGATAGATTGGAGCGTGATTGTGTGCAAACGAGATAGAGGAAAGAGAGTAAAGAAAAGAGTAAGAGTGAAGTTGAGAAAGAGTGGCTAGAAGTCCGAGAGCTGTCCAGAAAAGTCCTGCAGGAAGCCCTCATCTAGTGTGGTCGCTGTCTCGTTGCCATTGCCGTCGGGATACCCTGTCTTGAGGACGTCGAGTCAGGTATTGTCGAGGTACCGTCTAGTCTTCGCCAATCCAGGTCAGATGCCCACGCTCATTGCCCTTGAGGCCCAGTTAAACGTATTGCGGACAATTATATTCATGTTTCAAAGTTCACTATTATTGTTTAAAGCGTAATAAACGGAATATTTCTTGATTCAAGTGCCCCAGTCGTTTTTGCTGCCTCCCCCGATTTTCAGCCAAGTTCCGGATGCAAGGAGTTTCGTCCTCCTTCCCCCCTGAGGGTAAGGTTCACCAAATTGTTGGCCGTTTGGTGATCGTGAAGAATCAGACCAACTGGCGCCCAACAGCATTAGATTCTATTTGTCTCGAGTCCAGCATCGTTGAGTTCATTTCATATTTTTTATTTTAGGGAAATCGCGTCAAACGTTACAGAGTTCCTATAAAAAATGCATTATCTCGCTTGGTTTCCGAGATATTCATCAGAACTCTACGACGAAAAAAATTGACTCATGATAGTCTTTGGTTCAATGATTTTTCAAAAATATCTCAAAATCTAATGGAGATATGCCTTTATGCAACTCTTGAAATTTTCTACAAAATAATCATCGTCAAATCACTGTATCTCCCTTAGTTTCCGAGTTTTTCCAAAAAATTATTGTAAACATGCAAAAATACAAAAAAAACAGGAAAAGTCGATTTTTTTTCAATTTTTTTTTTTTAACTATTTCGGATACTAATCGAGATGAAGCAATTTCACCCTACAGTTACCTTGAAGAGAATTCAAAATCTATGGAAAAAGAATGTAGCAAAATCACTCTGTAACGGTTTGCGCAACTGACCTTGGCCAACCGTTAAAGGCACTGAAAAATTCTCTAAATTTGACCCGATTTTATGCTTCTAGTTTTCTCCCAATTTACTCCCAATTAATTTGCCTTCCTGAAAAAATGGGCGCCAGTCGTTTTTGCAAAGTTCTACAAATTTGGGGGAAAACGACAAATCCCCAAGTTTTATTTAATTTCAATGAATAACAAAAATCCCAAAAAGACTCTAATTTAATCCGCTTTCTTACGAGAGACTCCTATATTGTCTCGAAGGGGGGGAGGGGACGATACCCTCCCTTTGGGTATTCGAACAAACGAAAAAACTTTACACAAACTCCTGAAAATTTCGGTTTAAATAACAAAAAATTAGATACATTCAAAAAAATGATATGTGTACATTTAAATCAGAGGAAATAGGAATTTTCAGGAATAATGTGATGATTATTTCACTTTAATTATTAATCTTCAACGTAACTCAGAATAAACAAAAATAACTTTAATTTTGCTTGAGTGAAAACACCCCAAACAGACACCAACTCGACATTCCCTCTACTCTTCACCTTTTACTCAAAATTCTTTACTTTATAACTCAAAATATTAATTATACGGGGACTCGCGTACCTTACTTTATTTGCTCTATCTTTCCTCCGTCTTGGCCTCTTTAACTTCTCTTTTTAATTACTTGAATTTCTCTACAATTTTCCTTGTACTTTTCTTTAATTTCTCTCAATAGTCTCTACACGATGTGGCCGCCACGGTGTCCCGGGAGAAGAAGAGCGAGTTTTCTCTCCCACGAGTTGGCGTTGGGTGCACTCGGCTATTCCCGCTCGATTCCGGTAGAGCCGAGGCCCAACCCCACCAATTATCGCGCGAGTCCCCCACTACTCTACTTTACGTCACTGAGTTCACTCGAATTCTGAGAATTTGGTACGAATTCTCACTCTATAATAATTCTATATATAACACACAAAAATAATCATAATAATTTCAACATGACAATATTTTCCTGACATTTATAAACGGAAAACTTTAGTCTTTCATTTTCACTGATTCCCACGTTGTCCTTGACGATCTCCGGTTTCTCTCACTGTTGGCCAACATCTCCTAGTGTTGGCTGATGCTGGACCAAATGAGTGGATGCTGCTTCCATCCAGGCTCCTCCAGATCGTCCTTGATTCTGCTACTTTATTTGTGGGACTGGGAAAAATCCTTCCGAGTCCTACTCTCGTACTTTCCTCCAAATTTTGGAGGAAGATTAAGCAAAAATAAACAAAAATAATTATTGAGGTCATTAGCTTTTGCTGACCTCACTCTGGACATATGCTGACTTGACTCAAAATGAGCCCCATTCTCACCGGGTACCGCGAGCTGCGGCCATTATCGCGATATTACTCAAAATAATTAATTTTTCAGAATTTTCTTGATTCTGTGACGGTAAAAACCGTCACAACTCTATGTCGCTCAGTTTCCGCGATATTTTCAAAAGAAGATTGAAAGAATACATCCGTGTTCTGCATATTATTGAGACTGCCGTCCCTCGTGCGCAGGCGCCGCCCCACTCCTTTCCTATCCTCTCACTCGCTCCTATACCTCATATACTGGCGTTAGATTCAACGCGTGGAATTTAACGCCAGCCTTACACGCGTCTGACGTCGTATAAGAAGTTTCACTTCAAAAAATTAAATGACAATTTTGTAGTTCATTTAACACCCGATAAAAAAATTCCATACGGATTTTTCGTGTCATTAATAACAACAAAGTTACAGGCTTCAGAAGTTTCATTCTCCGGAATTTTCGTCTTTATCAACTGGAATATCAATAACAAAATAAAAAATTTTGTGCAAACTTGTTAGCACATCAAATTTGCAACAAAATTGGATGAGTGAGATATTTGGTATTATCAATAGTTGAAAGCTACAGACCTATTAAATCTCATTTCCATGATTGTCCAACTATATTATGAAATACATTGATAATAGACATAAAATATTGTCAACATACACTCAGTAAAAAAATTGAGGGGGGAGAAAATTTTTCCGAAATTTTAAGCAATTTTCAAACTGCTGTAACTTCACGGAAAATGATCAGATCAGAACGAAACAAAGAAGGTATTGAAGCTTGAAGTCTCTGCTTTCAGAATCTTTAGATGGAAAATTTTTTAACCACATTTCTTATGGTATGGAAAAATCGATGAGTGGGAAAAAAATCCAAATTTTTTTATTTTTTTCTTAAATGGTCTACGGGCTCGTGTAGCCTGATTCTTGAACTTCGATTGTTTTTTTTTCCACTACGACCATTTTTCGCTGAGATATCGTCTGTTAAGTAAAAGATCACTCTTTTGTATTCAATCACCAGTATCTCGGGCACTAGTGATCGTATAGTGGTTTTCAAAACTTGGATTAATGATCTATGAGCTCCTGACTTTTCAAATTCTTCAAATTTTTTTTCCATTCTCAAAATTCATTTGGAAACGCAGCAAAAAATGACGTTTTTTGGTGTTTTCAAAAATCAATACAAACTTTTGCAAATGTTGTGAAAATGACTAATGTTTTAACGGTTCTTCACAACCTAAGGAGATTGGTTACTAAATGCGTTCAAATGATGAAATTCTGGAAAATTAATATGTTATTGTTAAACATCCCATACGCCTCGTGTTAAATTTTTAATCCATTTTTGAACCTTGTACAGACGTAATCACTCAATAAAAATCCCTGGTTATACACAGCCTCTTATGGGCCGTTTTTTTTCCCGAATGGTCAATTGAAGGAGCATGGTTTTGCTCCTTAAACATTAATTAATGATGATTAAAACGGGAAATTTTCATTAAGCGTTATTTTTCTCGGATTTTGTATGGGATACTCGTCGACTCAAGAGAGAATCATCAGGAATGTTTGAAGAATTTTTTTTGAGTCATCATTGCCTCAATTTGCAAACTTTGTCATTTCTCCAGTTTATGAAATTCGTGGAAAAAAAATCGAAAATCATCGAAAATGTTTTCGAAAAAGTTTTTAGACATTTTTTCTCATTTTGGATGAGATGTTTTCATTCGTAAGCCAAAATTTGTCGAGAAAAAAACATAATTACAATTTATGTATGAAGTCGTCGAAATTTCTTAAACAAATTTCTATCATCAGAAAATTTCTTCCAAGATCTTAGATGATTCTTTTTTGAGTCGACGAGTATCTCATACAAAATCCGAGAAAAATAACGCTTAATGAAAATGAGCTTTTAACTATTGATAATACGAAATATCTCACCCATTCAATTTTGTTGCAAATTTGATGTACTAACAAGTTTGCACAAAGTTCTTGTTTTGTTATTATTATATTCCAGTTGATAAAGGCGAAAATTCCGAAAAATGAAACTTCTGAAGCCTGTAACTTTGTTCTTATTGATGACACAAAAAATCCGTATGGAACTTTTTTATCGGGTGTTAAATGAACTACAAAATTGTCATCCACCTTTTTTTTCTATCTCCAATAGTTTAGCTGTGAAATGCAAAAAACGCGAAATCTCAATTTTTGAGGGCTGTAAAAACTTAAATATTAACGATTGACTTTCGACTCAACGAAATTTTTTGTCAAAAATTTCATGCTCAAAAAGACCTATTCATTTATTTAGTCGAAAAAAAGGTTCTTCACAGCTTGCCGGACGAAATAATGTTGAAAACCCCTATTTCCCATGTTATTCAAATGGGAAAACTTGAAGGTCCATGGAGAACCTCTACAAATTGGAATTAAAAGCTCCAGTTCCAGCCCAATGCATATTTTGGCATATTCTGTGATATTTTGGGCGGAGAGCAAAAAAAAAACAATTCGAGTTTTTTTGGCATACCCTAATGTATATTGTTATTTGTCGTGAATCGAATAACAAATTATTTTAATTAGAGGAAATCTAAGATTATATTATAAAGTGAATTTCATCGGGCTCACCCCTCTTCTATAGAAGTATCCTTAAACAAATGGCTATGCTCAAAGATGTTCGTAGATCAACCGTAATTTTGTAACACAATTTAATAATCCTTACAATGATACAGTATTTCTAATTTTCACATTAAAACACGAATTTTTGATAATAAATTCAATTCAATAGTTAATTAATTGATTGATGAGTTCAACCAGGGACACAATGTGCTTAGTACACTTTTTAAATCGCGACTACGAAGATCTGCGTAATTGCCGCGTACTTGATCTACGGGATATTGTTACACCGATCGGTTAAATGTGGCGGCAAACGTTCAATAAATTTTCCCGCGAATTTAGTCAGCGCGTGGTTTCACCCCCGGGTCGTTGAACCTGGCCCGCAACTGCCCCAGTACCTCAAGTGGGGGTTTTGGGCAGTTGGTCTCAAGCGGTTTACCCGATCAGTCGCAATTTTATTGATCTCAAGTAAATCGTCTATTTCTATATTTGAAATTATCCAAAATCATGTAAATCGTTATTACACAGATTTATATTAATAAATAATAATTGAAGTGATTAATTGTGGTTAATTCTATTTAATCAATTAACATAATCCCTTCAAATTGGTGACCCCGAAATTTTTTTCAAAAAGTGGAAAGTGCGTGAATTCAGTTGAGACTATAACTAATTCATAGACGCTAATGAACACGTTCAATTATTAAAAATTTTCTATTTCTTTCTTTTGCAATACTCAGTGCATTATTAAGTGTAAGACTATTAATTAGTGATTAGTATTAAAATAGACAATATTAGATTAATTAGTATTAATTTCAAGACATTAAATTAGTGTTTAAAGATATTTTTTTGTTTGTGCAAAGACATCGAGAGTGCTAGAAATAAAAGTTTTATATTATATTTCTTTTTACTCCAATTACTGAAAATTCGTTTTTATTCGAGATAAAAATAACTCGCGCAAGGCCGTTGTCGAAAATCTCCCGCGCGTCAAGTTCAATGTATTGAGACAATAACACAAGTGACCACGGTGAGTGACAGGTGTACGAATAAAAAAAAAAACTGCACAAATAATATTCTGAAATAAAATAAATCGAGAGAGAAAGAAATTCGATAAAATAAAATAAAATACACGGAATTCAAAGTGATATTCTTCGAAATGATATTAAAATTCTCGGAAATAAAATAAAATACTCGGAATTGAAATAAAATAAATTTAATCAATCTCGCGTAATTTAAAACGAAATTAAAATCAAAATTAAATTGATTTCAAAATTTAAATTCTCATTCCAATTCCTCATCATTTTCCCATTCGTGTCAATTATTTTTCTTTTATTTCAACTTAAAATAAAAGAAAAATCATGACGGACAAAAAACCCGATGAGGCTGAGGCAGAAAAAGCCAAAATTGCTCAACAACAGGTGGAGTTGCAGAAACAACAGGCGGAGTTGGAAAAACAACAGGCGGAGTTGGAGAAACAACAGTCGGAGCTGCTGAAACAACAACGACTGCTGGCTGCTGGTAGATTACAGGCCATTCCACCCGCAGTGCCAGGAGGATCAATCAATGAAGTGCCAACTATCCCGCGAATTTTTGTACAGCCGTTCAATTCAGAGAGACCAACTCTGTGGTTCACGCAAATTGAACTCCAGTTCGAGATGTACGGCATAATCAGGGAAGTGGATCAATTCAGGCTGGTTGTCCCACACATTGAGTCCAAGGTTGCGGCAGAAGTGGAATCACTTATCACTAATCCTAAAAATTAACAACCCTATACAGATTTAAAAATTGCCATTATAAGATGTTTCAGTGCTTCAGAAGATGCGAGGTTGAATCAGCTGCTGGATCGCGAGTCACTGGGGGACAGGAAGCCTAGTCAACACCTCAGACATCTTAACTCTTTGGTCCCAGACCTTGCTTCAAATATCCTGAAATCGCGTTGGCTCAGTCATCTACCAACACAGGTTCGAGCTTGTCTGGCTGCTCAAGACCAAGTGGAGGTGGCTGACCTTGCTGAAGCTGCAGACAGAATTATGGAAGTTCTTCAACCAGCACAGGTCGCAGCCACACAATTAGCCTCGACTCCAACTTCTTCCAACACTGATACTCTTCTGGTCCAGTTAATATCAGAGATCAAGAAGCTGACGACCAACAACAGCCAGAGACAAAACAAGAAGAAGAGCAATAACAGATCCAGATCCTCTCAGCGCAGGGATCAATCAGGAAATGGATCTTCCTCCAACTCTGGTCGCTCAAGGTCGCAGAACAGGAAGGATTTCTCACTGTGCTGGTATCACAGAAGCTTTGGTGCCAAGGCCACCAAATGCGGTGATGAGGGGTGTACCTGGAAACAAAAAAACAGCACTGCGAGTCATTGAAGACGGTCAATGACTCTATTCCTCAGTCAAGCCGTCTCTTCATCACAGATAAAGCCACCAACAGACGTTTTCTCGTTGATACAGGATCTGACGTCTCCGTATTGTCTCCAGGCAGTAATAGAAGAGTCAGACCTAGCGAGTACCGTCTGTTGGCCGCCAACAACTCAACAATTGACACGTATGGCACTGAAGTCATCACGATCAGCCTCAATCTTCGAAGAGATTTTCCTTGGCGATTCATCGTGGCCAATGTTTCTACACCAATCATCGGAGCAGACTTTCTTCGCCACCATGGTCTGTTGGTTGATCTGAAGAATCAGTGCCTTCGTGATGGCACCACTGGATTATCATCAAAGGGCTCCTTCGATGCTGCTTCTGTGAACTCAGTGAAGCTCATGCAGGTGGAACATTCATCAATCTTCTGGGAGTTGTTAAAAAAATTCCCAGAACTCGCGAAACCAAGTGGGAAGCTGTGCTCCACCAATCATTCAACGCTTCATCATATCAAGACAACTTCTGGGCCACCAGTCTCTTCTCGTGCTAGAAGATTAGCACCCGAGAAGCTGAAGATAGCTCAGCATGAATTCGAGAAGATGACACAACTTGGAATTGCTCGAAGATCCGATAGTCCTTGGTCTTCTCCACTTCACCTGGCACCCAAGAAAGGTGGAGCTTGGAGACCTTGTGGAGACTATCGTTTATTGAATGCTCGCACAATTCCAGACAAGTATCCGGTCCGTTTCTTAGAGGATTTCACCGCACAATTAGCTGGAACAACAATCTTCTCCACGGTGGACCTGGTACGGGCATTCAACCAGATACCGGTAGCTCCAGAAGACATCAAGAAGACAGCCATCATCACTCCCTTCGGTCTGTTTGAATTCCCTCAGATGACGTTTGGGCTCAGGAATGCTGCTCAAACTTTTCAGCGGTTCATTGATGAGGTAACTCGTGATTTAGATTTTACCTATGCTTACATTGATGACCTTCTTATAGCATCATCGTCTGAGGAGCAGCATTTGGAGCACTTGGAGATCCTTTTCAACAGGCTGAAGGGGCTTCAGTAAAGCACGCGTGACATAATATAAAAACTTATGTGTACTACGACTATGTGCAATTTTTTGATATTTTTTGGTATTTTTTGAATCGTCTAGGGGTCAGCAACACAACGCAACGCGAGAACAACGTCCTAATTAAAATTTTGAAAATTACAATCAACTTTTTCCTGGGAAGTTTTAACCCATAAAACGGAAAAATCGAAAACTACCAAAATTGAGATTATCACCACGTTTTGCATTACCCGAGGCCACGACGGGGACGTAGTGGTGTATAGGCCTCAAAAGAACCTACACGACCTACCCTAATGCGACTCACGGGATTTTGATGAAGAATTTTTATTGACAAAACACCGCTCACCTCCATTGAGCTTCAAAAATTTTAATTTTTAATAATTTTCAGGCAACAAGTACATAGAGCATAAAAATGCGTACTTTTGTTCACCCTAGTCAATAACGTGAATGCTTCGCGTGGAATAATATCAACCATTTTAAATTTTATCATAAATATTCGAGAAGAAAGAAAAGAAAAAAAATTTTTTAATCAAATTGAAAAACGCATATAATTTTAATTCAGATTTAGAAAATTACGAAATTACTCAACTGGAATTGTATATCCACCGGTAATCCATTGGGACACTACACTTTTTCTTTTTTCACAAGAAAGAAACAAAGTTAACCATTATAGGAACACCAGAAGACTCACTGGATAGAAGAAGGCTATAAAGGTTCTTCTTCCCAATATTTCCCCCCTCCAACACCAATGGTCTCTGTCCTACTCATGTAAATGTCCACAATTCTCAAAACAATCGATAATTTTCGTTTATTGCCTCTCACAACACACCGCGTTCCCTCTCCCATGACAATTCAAAACACCAAGATAAACCGGTATAAACTGACTTTATTTTTCATGAAAAATTTGTTATTTCCGACTATTTTTATTTTGAATACATTAAATGAACTATTGATGTTGATACTGAATTATAAAAAATTGAATTTTTTTGAAAATTTTAAAGGAAAAAGATTTTTGAACTCTTGTCACATATCCTTCACAAAAGCCGTAAAAGGCTTCAGTAAAGCACGCGTGACATAATATAAAAACTTATGTGTACTACGACTATGTGCAATTTTTTGATATTTTTTGGTATTTTTTGAATCGTCTAGGGGTCAGCAACACAACGCAACGCGAGAACAACGTCCTAATTAAAATTTTGAAAATTACAATCAACTTTTTCCTGGGAAGTTTTAACCCATAAAACGGAAAAATCGAAAACTACCAAAATTGAGATTATCACCACGTTTTGCATTACCCGAGGCCACGACGGGGACGTAGTGGTGTATAGGCCTCAAAAGAACCTACACGACCTACCCTAATGCGACTCACGGGATTTTGATGAAGAATTTTTATTGACAAAACACCGCTCACCTCCATTGAGCTTCAAAAATTTTAATTTTTAATAATTTTCAGGCAACAAGTACATAGAGCATAAAAATGCGTACTTTTGTTCACCCTAGTCAATAACGTGAATGCTTCGCGTGGAATAATATCAACCATTTTAAATTTTATCATAAATATTCGAGAAGAAAGAAAAGAAAAAAAATTTTTTAATCAAATTGAAAAACGCATATAATTTTAATTCAGATTTAGAAAATTACGAAATTACTCAACTGGAATTGTATATCCACCGGTAATCCATTGGGACACTACACTTTTTCTTTTTTCACAAGAAAGAAACAAAGTTAACCATTATAGGAACACCAGAAGACTCACTGGATAGAAGAAGGCTATAAAGGTTCTTCTTCCCAATATTTCCCCCCTCCAACACCAATGGTCTCTGTCCTACTCATGTAAATGTCCACAATTCTCAAAACAATCGATAATTTTCGTTTATTGCCTCTCACAACACACCGCGTTCCCTCTCCCATGACAATTCAAAACACCAAGATAAACCGGTATAAACTGACTTTATTTTTCATGAAAAATTTGTTATTTCCGACTATTTTTATTTTGAATACATTAAATGAACTATTGATGTTGATACTGAATTATAAAAAATTGAATTTTTTTGAAAATTTTAAAGGAAAAAGATTTTTGAACTCTTGTCACATATCCTTCACAAAAGCCGCTGAAGGAAGTGGGGCTTGTCGTAAATCTTGAGAAGACGGTCCTGGGTCAACCTGAAGTTCTTTTTCTCGGCCATCTTGTCAATAAAGATGGGATCAAGCCAAACCCTGAAAAAGTCAAGGCCATTCAGGATTTCCCTCAGCCGAAGAACATCAAGGAACTTCGCAGATTTTTGGGTATGATAAATTTTTACCGCAAAAATATTAAATCAGCAGCAGAGCTCTTGGCTCCTCTGAATGCTCTTCTCCAGGGTACGAATCTACACAGTAGAAAACCCATTGAGTGGAATGAACACCTGGAGAATGCATTCATAGCAAGCAAGGAGGCTTTGGCTGCTGCTACTCTTCTTGCCCATCCTAGACACAACGTGCCATGGGGAGTTTTCACCGATGCCTCTGGTGAAGCAATGGGCGCTGTTCTTCAGCAACTGGTGGATCATCGTTGGGAACCTCTGGCGTTCTTCAGTAGGAAGTTCCGTGAATCGTCCAGGAACACTTCACCGTTTGACCGTGAACTGGAAGCAGTCTACCAAGCCGTGAAGCATTTCAGGAACTATATTGAGGGACGTCAGGTTACTATCTTCACGGAGCACAAGCCGTTGATTCACTCCTTCACCAAGAAGAACGAGGAGATTCTTCCAGTACGGCGGACAAGGTTGAACTTCGTGAGCCAGTTCACCACGGACGTTCGTCATGTACCTGGATCGGACAACGTTGTTGCTGATTCCCTGTCGCGTACAGAAGCCATATCTGCTGCTGTAGATCACAGAGATATTGCTTTTGAACAAGCACGGGACGAAGAGCTCCAACGATTGCTCCGAAACAGAGAAAACTCTCTGCAATTGAACTTCGTGGAACATCCTGACTCACGAATCGGCCTTCACTGTGACACGTCCAGAGGCAATTCAAGACCATACGTACCAGCATCGCTTCGTAGACGAGTTTTTCTATCTCTGCATAACTTGGCGCATCCTGGAATCAAGGCTTCGGTCAAGCTGATTGCCCAACGTTACGTGTGGCCGAACATCAGGAACGACTGCCGACTCTGGGCTCAGACCTGTGTCCCCTGTCAAAAGAACAAGATCCAGAGGCACACGAGGGCACCACTGGCAGACTTCAGGAACCCAACATCCAGGTTCGAGCATATTCACCTGGACCTGGTCATCCTGCCTCCATCCAAGGGTTTTTCGGCGTGTCTCACCATTGTAGACAGGTTTACCAGGTTTCCCATGGCGATTCCTCTGATAAATCAGTCAGCTCCAGCAGTAGCAGAGGCGCTACTTCATCATTGGATTGCAATCTTTGGGATGCCTGTGAGAATAACAACAGATCAGGGGGCACAGTTCAAATCCCAGCTGTTTCAACATCTGGCTCAACTCCTGGGTGTTCGCCACATCACAACGACAACGTACCATCCTCAAAGCAATGGCCTTGTTGAAAGGATGCACCGGCAGTTAGAAGCAGCACTCAAATGCCATGGTGACAGCTGGTACGATGCATTACCGGTTGTTCTCCTGGGGATGCGTGCAGTCATCAAAGAAGATGTCCAGGCTTCTCCTGCAGAATTGGTCTTCGGTGAACCTTTGAGGCTCCCGGGCGAGTTTCTTTCACCATCAACCACTCATCAGCAGGCTCATCAACTTATCCGAGCTCTGAGGGAAAAGTTTCGAGATCTCGCACCCAAGGACACCTCAAGACATGGTACCAAGCCGACATTCGTTCCACAACAACTGGAAACGGCAACTCATGTTTTCCTCAGGAACGAAAATATGGCCGGACTTCTCAGACCACCGTATACGGGACCTCATGAAGTTATCGCCAGAACTCCTAAAGCATTTAAAATTGTATTAAATGGAGATGAGGTTTTCGTTTCAATTGACCGGTTGAAACCAGCGTATCTTCTTCCAGAAGATGCTGTGGAAGCTCCAGAGCATGAACCCAGACCAAGGCCAGGTCAGTGGAGAGCAGGAGATGGTATACCTGGTACTTCCACTGGATATGCTGGACAATATCGGCATCAACGAGACAACCCAAGGCCACGTGGTCGGCCAAGAAAATCAGTCAATTTTGTTCAGCAATAATTTTGTTCAATTTTGCTATTTTTCTCATTTTTTATTTTTTGCTCGAAGGAAAAGTCAAAAGTTTTTTTCAAATTCTTTCTCCCACATGCGTATTTATCATTATTATTAGTTTTTTAAGAGATTTTTGTAAATAAAGTTTTAAGAACGCATTGATTAATAATTAAGTAGCTTAAATTAAGTTAAGAGAATAATGATTTATGGCAGAAAGAATGATTTTTTTCAAGTATTAACATACTTTCTTCAACTAGGGGAGGTATGTGGCGGCAAACGTTCAATAAATTTTCCCGCGAATTTAGTCAGCGCGTGGTTTCACCCCCGGGTCGTTGAACCTGGCCCGCAACTGCCCCAGTACCTCAAGTGGGGGTTTTGGGCAGTTGGTCTCAAGCGGTTTACCCGATCAGTCGCAATTTTATTGATCTCAAGTAAATCGTCTATTTCTATATTTGAAATTATCCAAAATCATGTAAATCGTTATTACACAGATTTATATTAATAAATAATAATTGAAGTGATTAATTGTGGTTAATTCTATTTAATCAATTAACATAATCCCTTCATAAAGCCCAAGATTAAGGGAAACGAACTCGGTTTGAAGGGATCGACCGTAGGAGCCGTGATACACTTTTCTATATCCTTTCACGACTGACTTCTCTTTCCGTTCCGCGAGTGGACGTTCCCGTCCACATTTCCTCAAATTGCTAAAGTCAGCAACTCTATGCTGGCTTTTGTGGGAAAGAGAATCAGACGTGAATGTGCTGATTCTTTCTTATGAGTGAGCTCGAGTCACACAACAATTACAATGAATTTTATATATAACATCCCCCCCCCCCCCCTGAAGGGCAGAAATGACCAATTTCTGTTCTTCAGGTGTTCTATCCTTAATCCACGATGACGTAACTCAATCAATTAAATCAGAATACAAGTTTATTTATAACATTTAGGCGACAAGAGTCACTGAGCGTCTGGCTACAGATGGCAGTAGCTGCTCTGGTTGCTTCTGGTTCTCTGTTGAGTTACGCTGAGTCTCTATGGAAGATGGTTCGGCTGGATGTGGAAGTGACCTGTTGTTGTCTACTTGCTTTCTTCTTAGAGAAATTCTGAATTTTCTCGGTTCCGTCATCGCTTTTCTTCTACAGACGCACTCGAAGATGTTCCAGATTCCTCTCCATCTTATCAATAGATATACTACCCCAGCTAGGCTCAACAGACTCACTCCTCCAGTCGAGCCGTAAGTGATGAGTCGGTGTTTATACGCCTCTTGATGATACTGCCCAATTTCATGTAGTTCCCTTTGCGCTTCGTCTAATTGGATATCGCTGTTACCCTCGTTCTTCAAATTTGAGAGTGGATCAATGTGAATACCAGTGAGAGAATCGATGAGTTCTGAACCTCTTTCTAATTCCGGTACAAGATCGAGGAGTGTGAGATTGACTGCTGGTAGATGTATTTCTGTTTCCATTGTACGCGTGATTCCTAGGTGGACGATCAAGTCACTAGCGGTTCTCAATTCGCACCCTCGCTTGAGATCAATGATACCAGTCCCTCGAATCTGAACAGTACCAACCAGTTCCTTGACACGAACGATTTCTACTTGCTCTGGAATGTTAGTTGAGTACAGCCATTTCATATTTGATCTTAAGAGCTCCCACTCGATGCCTTGGGATTTTGTGATTCCAATATCACACATACGCAGCGCCTCGGGTGAAGGACTTAACAACAAGGTAATCTCACATGTCTTCCGTAAGATTGAACTGCTGAGGGGCAACATTGGCAAGCACGCGATACTATTCCCCAGTTCGGCACATTGGTCAATATTTTCTTGGGTCAAATGAGCGTACTGGTGCCGATCCTTTGTCGTTAATAAATACTGTTTTTCTGGTACGATGTGCGCAGAGACTGGCTGGTTCCCGATCAGCTGTGGACGTTCACAGGAATGTAAGCGATACTGATTCGAGCTTTCACGATCAAGCGAAGGAAGAGTGATGATGAATAGCAATTTTCCTCTAGCATGAGCGGTCTTGGCCACACTCAACTTGGATAGTGCTGCATAGTCCGTTATTCCAGATGGTATGGGGAATACGAGCTCAGGGTGTATCACTTTGAGATGTTCTACAATCTCCAGTAGCTGCTCGGGGGTTAGAAGCGTATGGGTGATTCTGCCGTATTTTGCTGAATCGACAGCGTCTACAATTTCCTTAGTGATATCCACCATTTTCTTGAACGATGATTCTACCTCCATTCCCAGACGAGTCATTTGTAGCGTGTACTTCATTGTTTGGATCTCTTGGTCATCTCTGCTGATTCTGTTGGATAATTCTTGTGCTGCAGTTTTCAGGGCTAGAATGTTGATATTCGTTCGATTCAAGTAGCTGTGGATATCTTCAATTTTTGTACGAAGTATATGGGTTGAATTATTCACAATGGTGCTGATTTGCTTCTGCGATGCGTACAGCTTATCGATCTCTCCTGTAACGTGCTGAAAGTCATCGTAATCCATCAATCCAAACAGACTCTTTCCAATACTTCCAACGATGCTTAGCGGTGGTACTCGCGACTGCCTCAAAGTAATTGGCTTTGTAGTTGCAGATGAAAGGAGGTCATTCAGATGTCGATTGAGCTGAATGATCTGATTTTCCATTACCTCGATTGAATGTACTCTCAAGACTTCGCGACGAATCTCTTCGCCCAATACTGACACACATTTCTTCAATACTTCTATATGTTGTGGATCCGTTAGCCAATTAATTTGTCTATGGAGGAGTGGTAAGTCGGTAGTCGTGATGACTGACCATTCCTTCCGCACCAGCCGAACGTCTCGCAGTAGTTCTTAGTACAGCCCTGGATTATTGTCGAGATACTTCACAGAGTACCGTGGATCTTCCATGCCTCTCGATGATACTGCCAGCCAGACTACGCCCAGTAACCACACTAGATGATATTTTTCTGCCATCTGATATTGTTCTTAATCTATATAACCAAACAGTACAATTGAAATTTTAACATTATTATTTTCAGAGGTGAGCCTTAATTTCCTGGTATGACTTAATTCGTGATAACAGGGAATTGATTAATCTGGTGCCAACCTAGTATTGTTGGGGTGCCCCATAAAACGTTCTCCCTTGGCATCTTCGAGGATGAGGTTACCGTTCTCCGTAATGTCTACTATTTCGTAAGACATGTGATAATGTTTATCGAGTTTACTTTTTCTGGGTTCGACTATGATGTCTACAAACTGGCCAATCTGAAAGTCTACTGGGTGTGCGTCATGCTCATAATACCCTTTGGATTTCTGTTTTGCCTTATTTAAATTTTCCGCAGCTACCAATTGTATTTTATCTAACCATGTGATGAGATCAACGATGTAATCATGTAACTCCAACGATGTAAATCCGGTCGCGAAATGTACTGATGTATTGTACGAAAACATCGCAAAGGGTAGTAGTAAATCCCAGTCATCTACATCCTCCATGACCACTCTTACGTAATCCATAAGTGTTCGGTGGCTACGCTCCAACGATCTGTTTGTTTGGGGTCTATAACCCAAGGTAGTAACCTGATCAACTCTGAAAATCTCGTTAACTCGTGCGAAGAGTTCACTCGTGAAACTGGAACTCGGTCCGATAAGAGTACCTTTGGTGCTCTGTATACCACGTAGAGATGACTTGCCAAGGCCGCGGAGATAGTCTCTGTTTTCAGATCTTGTATAGCAGCAGCGATACAATATTTGGTTAGCGCATCTTGAATGGTAAGTACATGGACATTACCACGGGGAGTCGGTCTTATGGGCCCTACTGTATAAATGGCAACTCGCTCAAACGGTTCTAGAGGCGAGTGTGTAATAACCACTGGTTGTTGAGTTTCCACGCGAGAAATTTTGTACTGCCGACACGTGCGGCAATGCCTCATGTATTCTGTAACTTGCTGTACTATTCCCGTTCAATAGAAACGTTCACGAATGCGTTGGCAAGTTTCTATTACCCCCTTAGGTCCCCCTATTAAACTATCGTGCGCTTCACGAATCATTTTTAGTCGAGATTTTTCTTCCGGATGTTCAATTTTTCGTTGACAAAGCGTAATTCGCACAGGAGTTTGTTCAAAGATTTCTTCGAGGAAAGGCCTCACGTCTCATCTCCCTATCTCATCGCTAAGTGTTGCTATGTGGAAGGAAGTAACCCGATAGTGCTCGAGTGCTTCGCGCAAGTGTTTTAATCCACGTAAAACGTCTTGGATATAAGGTTTTTGAGTATGATGTGACTTCACTACCACCTTGCCATTTCATGTTGAAATGAGTGTTCTGAATAATGACACAAGAGAAAAATCTCTTGATCAAATTCTTTGATTAACAATGACTATCAGATTTTCATAAATTAATAAATATATGCACCCTGAAGAGGTCTGCGCACAGCTGGTGCTTTGATAATTAATTAATGTAGTATTTCATTAAATTCTGGAGTGACCACTATGGCCAATTACCACCAAATCAATGTACTAAGTTGTCCCTTCGAAAGGTTATACCATCGTTTGACTCCAAGAATTCTGTTTCCACAATAGTTGACTGAGGTACCTCCTCCTGGTGCGGATCTTCATCCTCAGAAACGTCAACGCTTAACTCTGGCTCTAGACAAACGCCTTTGCCTTTTTCAGAGGTTGCTGTTTCATTGATATGGCAAGAAGGGCCACTCTCTCTCACGACCGGGGGCGATGGTTCTTCTTCAAGTTCATCATGCCCAGGTGGTAACGAGAATCTCAATTTCTTCAGTCGGTGCCTTTCGGTACCCTTAGTCTGTGCAGTGGTGCTCAGGCTGGAATTCACTACGGGGTCAGTTCCCGGTTTTGGCGTTGGCATAAGAGAAACTCGATTCCTTATAACTGGAATCACTGAACTTGGGGGTAAGTGATCTTCGCCCCCCTTTCGTGATGTCGACAGTTCTAATGGTTTTGAGCTGGATGAAACGCCACGATTATCGTCTCTCATTTCACCCGATTCATTATCCGGTCCCGTAGTGCAATCACTCGACTCTCGAGGTACATAATCCTTTAGTGTATCTTCTAGGTCAGTGGCTTTATCTAGCAGTAACTCAATTCGCAGGCTTCTTTGTCTGGCACGATTTCGGAGTGAAGGTTCATCTTCCTGCTCTTCTTCTTCTTCTTCTCCTTCTTCTGCTGTTTCTTCATCATCTGCGATTGTGATATTGCGAGATCGGTTCTTTTCATCAATCACACTGAAGGCTCGCTTCATCGACTCTATGAAGCTGGGCTCGAGTCGAAACGACCTTGAGTGACTTACTGCCTTTTCGCCTGCTGGATTACACGATGTTTCAGCAGATTTATTTTGTGGGGTACTCAAAGGAGGTTCTTCAACTTCATGTACACTTGCATCTGCATCTTCTCTAGGATCACGTGCCACTTCTATTATAGCCTGATTTTCAGGTGGATTTTGGACTCCAAATACATCATCATCGGAATCTGAATCATCATATTTGGGTGGAGGTGGTGTCTTCGGTCTAGGTGTCACTTGGGGAACTTGTGGAGGCTGCGAGTCATCGACTCCGACTCGGCCTTTTGAGGTCGTGGCTGATTCGTTAGAGCTTGGTAGAACTGTTTTCCGAGCTTTCAGCCTCTCTCCTATGGTATTTAAATCACTTCGGATAGGTATTGATCGAGTAGATGGTTTAGTGGGTTTAGTTGTTGGATTTTTGGGTGGTCTACCTCTTCTTCTGACAGGTGGTGAGATGTCAGCTGCTCCTGAAACTGTTTTCGCCCTGGGTATAGAAGGAAGAGTTACCTTGTTAAAAGGCAAAGCTGAATATTTTGCTTCTTCGTCAGTAGCTGGTGGATCAATGGGACTATATGCTGAAGCCGAAGCTATTTGTTTTGTTTTTCCTGTTCGATGGTGGACAATATAATCGAATTCCAAGATCTTAGTTTTTAGATGTGCCTTTCTGGTGGAATAATCAGTACAATCTTGTAACCAAACAGCTGCTGAGCTTTCAGTAAAAAGTTCGAATTGATTTCCATAGAGGTACGGCCGGAAATGATTCAGCGCGAAGACTACCACTAAACATTCCTTCTCCTCTATCGTGTATCTGGTTTCGGCATCAGTTAACGTCCTTGATGCATACGCTATCGGACCCTCGACTCCTGTGTCATCCAGCTGACTCAACACAGCTTCAACGCCACATGGAGACGAATTTATTGTCACCAAGAATGATTTTCCAAAATCTGGGTGCAAGAGCAATGGTTCGTTCACCAGGTAGATCTTGATTTCGTCAAATGCTCATTCCTGTCGTGGGCCCCAGTTCCATTCGTTTTTCTTCAATCATGCGAACAGTGGACTAATTCGGGGCGAGTACAATGACTTGAAACGTTGGAAATAATGGCACATTCCCAGAAAACTCCTTAATTCGGACTCATATTTAGGCGTGTCAAATGATGAAGTGGCTCGCACCTTGGAAGGGTCGGGGCGTATTCCGTCTTTACTGATTACGTACCCGAGATACACGACTTCCGGTTTAAACAAATGAAATTTTTCCAGTTGTAGTGATGCTCCGTACTCTTCGAGGCGATGCAATACCTCACGCAAAAAATTAACATGCCGTCGGATAGTCTTTGCATGAATGATAATGTCATCCAAATAAACTTCCACACCGTGCCCAATCAATCCCTTTAATATTTTGTTCATTGCTCTTTGGAATACCGATGGGGCATTTTCCGTCCAAATGGCATGTACAAATATTCGTAGTGCCCTCTAGGAGTGGAAAATGTCATTTTCGCTTGATCCCTAGGATCCATTTTAATTTGGTGAAAGCCGCTCGCTAGATCTAATGTACCAAACAATCGTGATCTTTCAAATTTATCTAGTATTGCCCTTATTCACGGTAATGGGTATTCGCGATGGTCTTTTCATTTAGGCAACGGTAATTCAACACCATTCTCCAGCACTTATTTCCCTTGGAATCGGGTTTCTTGGGCACTATTACTGTGGGAGAATTATAAGGAGATTTTGATGACCCGCTTTTCCCTTGTTTTAACGAGTTATCTACATGAGTAGCCAATTCATCTTGTAGCTTCTCCGGTACGCGGTATTGTTTTATGTACTGTAACGCCATATTTGCGCTACAATATATGATTTGTTTTAGACCGGTACCGCGCTGAAATTTTGTATTTTTTGAATATATTTTATCCACCAGAACGGAGGGTCCGAGAAACGAGAAACGATATTTTATTTTGATTTAAACTGATTTATTTCGATTTTCTTTTCCGCCTTGAATATTCCCGCTCTTGCCGGAGTTGTTCTCTTCATGACGGAAGGAGGCCCCAGCGGACGGAGGAGATCTAAGGAAACTGCTCAATCGAATTACCGATGCAGTAAAGGAAATCAATGCCGTTGGATTCTTCAATGCTATTGGTGGAAAATTTGAGGAAGTCAAGGACGTCTGGAAAATCGCAATTAGTTGATAATAATCAATTGCCATAAATATTTATCAAAATATGATTACGAAAATTATGTCGTAATTTTCGACGTTAGATTATCAGACTCATTCTTTTATCATAAATATAATTTCCCGGATTTAAAGCGAAATAATACCGGCGATAAAAGAATAGAATCAACGTCATTGGCCAAATTAATTTGGGAAGAGCCACCTGTGGTCTAATTTCGACGCACGCCGGCGTCTTCCCTCACTTTCCGTTTTGGTGGCAAATAGTACAGACGTGATTTTTATTGTTGAGATTTTCCATAATTAACGTAACAAGTAATAACCGTTACAGTTGATTTTTTTTGGAATAAATAAAATAAAATATACCGAGGATTTTTCCTGACAAATTTTGACGATCACTGGAGATTGGAAAGAGGTTGAATTTCGAGGTTGAAGATCAACAACACTCCGGTAAGCGTGTGATTTATTCTCGGCATAATTTTTGGACATTTTTTTTGTTAGCGTCGTTGTGACGCCGGTAGCCGCCATTTTCAGTTTTTCCCGTGGCGTGTTAGTTTTTGAAGTGAAACTTCTTATACGACGTCAGACGCGTGTAACGCTGGCGTTAAATTCCACGCGTTAAATTTAACGCCAGTATATGAGGTATAGGAGCGAGTGAGAGGATAGGAAAGGAGTGGGGCGGCGCCTGCGCACGAGGGACGGCAGTCTCAATAATATGCAGAGCACGGATGTATTCTTTCAATCTTCTTTTGAAAATATCGTGGAAACTGAGCGACATAGAGTGATTTTGCTACATTCTTTTTTCATAGATTTTGAATTCTTTTCAAGGTAACTGTAGGGTAAAATTGCTTCATCTCGATTAGTATCCGAAATAGTTAAAAAAAAAAAATGGAAAAAAAAATCGACTTTTCTTGTTTTTTTTGTATTTTTGCATGTTTACAATAATTTTTTGGAAAAACTCGGAAACTAAGAGAGATACAGCGATTTGACGATGATTATTTTGTAGAAAATTTCAAGAGTTGCGAAAAGGCGTATCTCCATTAGATTTTGAGATATTTTCGAAAAATCATTGAACCAAAGACTATCATGAGTCAATTTTTTTCGTCGTAGAGTTCTGATGAATATCTCGGAAACCAAGCGAGATAATGCATTTTTTATAGGAACTCTGTAACGTTTGACGCGATTTCCCTAAAATAAAAAATATGAAATGAACTCAACGATGCTGGACTCGAGACAAATAGGACCTAATGCTGTTGGGCGCCAGTTGGTCTGATTCTTCACGATCACCAAACGGCCAACAATTTGGTGAACCTTACCCTCAGGGGGGAAGGAGGACGAAACTCCTTGCGTCCGGAACTTGGCTGAAAATCGGGGGAGGCAGCAAAAACGACTCGGGCACTTAAATCAAGAAATATTCCGTTTATTACGCTTTAAACAATAATAGTGAACTTTTAAACATGAGTATAATTGTCCGCAATACGTTTAACTGGGCCTCAAGGGCAATGAGAGTGGGCATCTGACCTGGATTGGCGAAGACTAGACGGTACCTCGACAATACCTGACTCGACGTCCTCAAGACAGGGTATCCCGACGGCAACGGCAACGAGACAGCGACCACACTAGATGAGGGCTTCCTGCAGGACTTTTCTGGACAGCTCTCGGACTTCTAGCCACTCTTTCTCAACTTCACTCTTACTCTTTTCTTTACTCTCTTTCCTCTATCTCGTTTGCACACAATCACGCTCCAATCTATCAATTACGAGTGATGACGACTTTTCTTCCTTCACACCAACTCTCTCCTTCACACCAACTTTCTCCTTCCTCTCCCCAATCTCATTTGCCCCTTCCCTTAGGTAACTTAGTTGACGAGTGCTTGGACACTCGTCACAACTCTTTTTGTAGTTTTGAGATTCTCCACAAAAAAGGTTTCTAGGAAAATTTTGTTATCTAGCTCAGTACCCGAGATATATTATTCCTGAAAAAGAAGGATGCTGAAAAAAAGAGTATCAAGTTTTTACACAAATTCATTTCATTTAATCAATTTTCTTGGAACATCTCGGAATCTGAGCAACACAGGGCGATTTTGCACTGATCCTTTTTTGTAGAAAATTTCCAGAGAGCTATAAGAGAATGATGGCAAAGTCACTCTATCTCAATCAATTTTTTTGATATTCACAGGAAACTGTGATTAAGAAGAAATCGATCCATCCAAATACTTCATAATCGTGGAAAAAAATGTAATTTTTTAGTGAACAAAAACCTATATTCTATGGGCAGGTATTCAAATTTTTAATGCTTAATACCTAGGTTCATTGTACAGCTAGCAGATCTGTGCATCCAGTTGTTATTTGAGCTTCTATCCGCATCCGTTTGCTATTCTCGCAACTTCACCTCTTGTGAGAAAATATTAATAATTCATCTTTATCTATCCTAATAAGCAACAAATTCACTTCTGTCGCGCGTGGATTCCATACACCCTCTTTTGCATTTGTCACGATCTAAATATATCTAATTAGATACAATTATATCAAAAAAAATTTCTGTAGTGTATAATCTTCGGCTACTGAACGGTATTTTGAAAATGAAATAATGAAATTATGATGGGAATACAGTTGTGTCAGAAGTCTCGTACACCATCTAAATATTTGGGGAGGATGAATCAATGGAATTTGATTCTTCATACGTAGTTTATGAACTACAGCATTGTGAAATGAAGTTTCACTTCTTACGCGTGGCATTCCACGCACCCTCTTTTTTTATTTGGTCGCGAAGTTAAATAAACGCGAATTGTTGAATGTTTTCTCGTTTCTCGTCAATTAATATTTTTTATTATTTCGGAAATTATTATTGTGGGGAAATTATTGCGATTTTATTTTTTCTTTGGAAATTGGCGTTTAAAGAATTTTCAGCAATATTTTTTAATTTTTTTTTTTTTCTTTTGGAAAATTCTATTATCATTACCATTAATTTTTTTTATTTGTTTTATTTCATTAACGACGATTTATGGTCGTGTTTATTTTTTTTTATTTGAAAATCATTGCTGAAAATCATAAAGGCGTGTTTCTATTAGACGCCGATAGTCCACGCGACTGTGAAGCTTTAAGGTGCTTTCGCGGGAAATCAGAATTAATTCAAATTTCAATTTTAGCGTTTCTTGACTATTTTTTTTTGTAACGACATTTTGAATTGTGTTGTTAATTTTTGTTTTGTCGTGTTAATTAACTTTGTCGGGACTTTTGAATTAGTTCTGATTCTTTTGATTCTTTATCTATTTTTTATTATTATTATTACAGTTGATTGTATCGAATCATGATAAATGAATTGTGTGAAACTTTCCCGAGAATAATGGCAATTTTTCATAAATGTTTAAAAGAACAAAAATTCAGTAACGAAATATTTATTTTTTTGAATTGTAATTCTATTTCAATTTTTTTTTAAAAAGAGCAAAAGTTAAAAAAAAAAAGATATGGCTCTAATTATATTTTAAAACTAGAATTGATTGTTATTTTTATTTTAAATCTGTATTCCTAGTCCAAAGATTTCACAGGTGGATTCTGGAACCCAGCCGCCTCCACGGTCATTAGGATTTTTCGGAATTCTTTTGTTGCTGTCTAGTTGGACATTCACCTGGGAATTATTTTTTTAGTTCTTTTGTAGTTCTTTTGATTTTCCGATTTCGGACGAAAGGTCGTCCTGGTGCCCAACAATTAACGTTGTTTGATTTTGTTTTGAAGTTCGAATATTTTTGCTTCCGAATGGAAGCATTGTAACCACGATTTTTTTCGATCTCGAGATTTCATCGGAATATGACTCAGAATGTTCCAAAACGTCGAGAAATGACATTTTTAAAAAATGTCTGTATGTATGTGTGAGTGTGTGTGTGTGTTTGTGTGACAGATATCAGCTCATTGCTCCGGAACGGTAATACTTGGTGACCTGAAAATTTAACAGTACTTTCTCTCCCCATGCAAATTGCTCTCCGTGAAATCTGAGCGAAATCGGTTGAGTACTTTTCGAGAAAAATCAAATTTTCGTTACATCATTTTTTCGATTTTTCTCCACGAAAAATTGATTCACAGCCACCACTCTCAGCGATGAAATTCATCTCATCTAAACTCACAAGTTTCACTCGGGGTAAATTTTGCTGCGATTTTTCGTTTGCGGATAATTTCAATTACAGTGTTTTTTATCCTGAATTTTATATACACGATAGCTCAAAAACTATTCGAGTTAGAGACTCCAAATTTCGTGGGTTTGTGCATCTAATGAACGAAAAGTTTGGTATTGAAATTGGGCGAAATCGGTCCAGTAGTTTCTGAGATATTGCACGAAAACCATTTTATGAAAAGAGGTTATATCTCGAAAACTACTGGAGCGATTTCGCCCAAGTTCAGCTCAAAAGATTCATCTCAATGAGCCCCACAAATGGTGAGAATTTCAGATTTCCCAGAGGCAGTCTCTTGTAAGAGTTTTCAATAAATTAGTTTTTTCAAAAATCACGGTTTTTCTTAGCTTTCTCCCTAGGAACACTACTATTTTTTATTTCACCATTCGAAAGTAGACAATTTTCTCTACCAAATGAGTACATTTTCTTCTGACGACAATCGGAAAAAATAGGAATCCTATTTGAAATCTGAACTTCAATTTTTAAGTTTTATCGTAGGATCTCAGTTTTCATCTAATAGACAGGCCAAAAACTGAACCAGGGTTGGCTGAGCGAATAATAGATGGGTCGTCAAAATAATTAAGTGGTAAATCGAAGATTCGAAAAATCTTACGCAAAAGAATGGAAATAAAATTCAATAACAGGGAAAAATATAAAAGAGGCAGGGGGAAATTTTCAATTTAGCTCATCCATCTATAATTGAAGCAGTAAAGACGAAAAGATAGGCCTTTCTACGTAAGAAAACAGCTTTATCTTTCCACTATTGGTAACAATGCACATGGCGCGCCCGGTTTTTTTCAAATAGAATTCTGTACTATTGTAGAACGACTTAACGCAATAAAGACTATGTCAGTCACCTAATAGTCATCTTGATTTTCAGATGAGGAAATGTTTATCATTCCAAGGTTCTCATAAATTTATGAACTTTCCATGAATCAAATACCGATTTGGAGAACAACTGGTTGAGGTGATAGTCATCCTTGTTGAACTCACAAACTCATTTTTCTATTTTATATTAATGAGTGTACGATACTATGGAATGAATGCTCTTTTTCATACATGGTCGTGGAAAATGATGTAAAATCATATTGCTGAGATGATTTTTTCCATCATCACCGTCTCCATTACGCTACGGAATGATTTGATCTATTTGAAAAAAACCGGGCGCGCCATGTGCATTGTTACCAATAGTGGAAAGATAAAGCTGTTTTCTTACGTAGAAAGGCCTATCTTTTCGTTTTTACTGCTTCAATTATAGATGGATGAGCTAAATTGAAAATTTCCCCAGGCCTCTTTTATATTTTTCCCTGTTATTGAATTTTATTTCCATTCTTCTGCGTAAGATTCTTCGAATCTTCGATTTACCACTTAATTATTTTGACGACCCATCTATTATTTGCTCAGCCAACCCTGGTTCAGTTTTTGGCTTGCCAGACAACACGTTTTAAACGTGCACATGGCGCGGCTTTTTTCTATTTTTAATAATTTGTCGGCCAATATTTCATTTCTTTTGCGTCATTTTTGATATTGTAATTCTTACAATATCATAAGAAAGTAGATATTCGGACGCAGGACTCATAGAATCTCATGATATTTTCTCTCATATTCTAGAAAAAAATATTTTTTCTTTACAACATATTTATATATATATTCATATAATGAAAATTATATAAATATCCCACACCGACCTTCTTTCGGCCAAATATTATGTAAAAAAAACAAAATAGATAATAGAATAACTGAAGAAAGATTTCTCTTGAGATGAAATCTTGAAACCTTTTGAGAAAGAAAGAATTCAATGTCAAATTTGAGTGATCTTTTTTTGTTTTTGCTTCCGCATGGAAGCTTAACAAACGTGAGAACTTTTGATTCCAAATGTTAGGACTGGAATCAGTCTGAGAGTAGGTTCTTTGGGTTTATCTCTAGGGATACCCTCTACAGTGAATAGATACTTCAACTCGGTGGTTTATTAGAAAAGGAATAAGTATTTATTTAAATCGAATGATTAATTAATATCCATGATGTATAATAAAATATAAAGGTAAAAGGTAAAATGACACACTCTCGTGTCTGATTGAGAACTGACCTCTTTTTTTGTTAGGCATCACTTAAAATGGTGTTGAGAGTCTGAAAATGATTTAGAAAAAATTTCTGTGTGTGTGTGAGTGTGTGTATGGATTTTTTTTACTCAACGAGTGGATAATAGTATTGCTTTCCAACTTATATAGCTCTTCTGCTAATACTTCAGCGATATGCTTCCGAATGGAAGTGATACAAAATTTTAGAAACCATCATCATAATATCAAATTTTGAAAAATTCGCTTTCAAATAAGCTATTAAAATAGACAGGCATCTAACTGATACAACTCTCGAGATAATATATGAGTATGAATAACATCAATTGAATAGTTTCCAGAAATACCATTAAAAACTGATTTTCGAAAAATGGACATATCTCAAAAAATACCGATAGGATTCTCTTCAAATAAAGCTTGAAAAATAGAGTTCGTCGAGAGGAAGTTTTCCACAAAATATGAAATTTTTCTATGAGACCGTTTTGGTTTTATACACACACACACACAGACATGCACTAAAAATATCATTTTCTCTCTATTTAGATCATCTTAAGCATCTTCTATTAAAAAAATTACAATCGATAATTCTGATGATTACACAGCTTCCATCCGGAAGCAAAAACGGTAAAACTTCAACCTCAAAATCTCATATTTTCACTGTATATTTGTCATGACAAGTACTTTATTTTGAAGCCTTGTTGCTTGGAATTCATTCAATATTTTTCGAGATATGATGATTTTTTAATTTTTCCAAAAAATCTAATTTAAAAAAAATTTCTCAACTGATTTTGTTTAAATTGATTCATAACATTCGATATCATATTCTGCGACTGCGTGAATTTTTTCAGATTTCTCTAATACTTGGTTTTCAAATTATGTCGATTTTCATAGCTTTTCATGAAAAATGTTGTTGCTTCTATAACAACCAGAACAATTAAGATAGAAACTGCAAATTTGGCTCATATATTGCTTTTCTGAATCTATTGCCTGGGATTGTTACTGGATAACATTGGAGAAACATTGTTTGGAATACGAATGATTTATTGAAATTTCAATTTTTTCATTTTTTTTAAATTTAGAATGAAACCTCAATCGATTTGATTCAGATTGAGGAATCATACGAGACACTATATTATCTAACTGTGTGAATTTTTTTCAGATTTTTCTTGTCATTAGTTTTCGAGTTATTTTGATT
Source organism: Aleiodes leptofemur (assembly GCA_963942555.1). Classification (NCBI taxonomy): domain Eukaryota; kingdom Metazoa; phylum Arthropoda; class Insecta; order Hymenoptera; family Braconidae; genus Aleiodes; species Aleiodes leptofemur. The sequence continues at coordinate 8,416,004 of OZ012619.1, forward strand.
TTACTAATATTGCATGAGAATGTTGTTTTTTCGATAAAAAATCTCGATACAGCCTGTTTTTAAAATATAGGTAATTCTGTTAAATTTCAATTCACAGACTTATCTTAAAACTCAGAATAAGCTCTCAATTGATTCCATCTAGATTATTATTAGGAGAATATTCGAAATAAAATGTTCACTAAGAAAAAGGGGAACCATTCGGAAGCAGCCTGCTAATGAATCAGCAGATAAAACTATAATGATAACTATAAATGTAGCAAGTTTCCACTTCTTTTAGGACAATTCGGGAACCAAGCGAAATAGAGCAATTTTGTGCTAATCTTTTTTTGTAATTCTAGAATTCTTGACGAAAACGAATCCAGGCGAAATCATTCTATCTCGCTTAGTTTCCGCGATATTTTCAGAAAACTACAAATTTCGATAATCGAGAGGTAAAGCAGAGATAAACCTCTTTTTCAATTATTTTCTAAAAATATCTCGGGAACTTATGGAGGTACGTTTTTCCTCCTTGTCCTTTTTTTAGCTCTTGAAATTTTCCGCAAAGAAGACTTTAGGCAAAATTATTCCACCTCACTAAGAAAACTCCATGTAATGTGAAATTCTTTCAAATTTTACAGTCAATTTGAATAATAAAAAATGTCCCGCCAAAATTCGGAGTGATTTCGGAGCGAAGTTTTCAAGAAAAAAATATTTGAAGTTCCAAGTTTTGCACGGGGAGATATGGGAAGCCGGTAGGATTGACGTGAAATACATTTTAGCATACGAGTGGTATAGAAGATTCCATACTACTTTTATCTCCCCGTGTGAAATCTGTGACTTCATATCTTTCTTTCCCAAAAACTAAACTACAAAATTACTCCAAATTTTGGCAGGAGACTTAAATAATTTACTGAGAACTTATGCAGAATTCTTTCTTCTTAATTATCATTATTATTGTACCTTCAAAAACTCTCGTGATTTTTTTTTTCATGAATTTATCTGTAGTCAATTGAATTTTTTCTTCCTTTGATTCACTTAATTATTCCAACGTGATGAAAAAAAATCACAGCTCGTAAGCTGTGGTTTTTTTTCATCGCTTTCTCTTATCTATCCATGTTTTTTTTTCAATCAATTTTAGGGTTATGAGCAGAATTTCAAGAGAATTATTCTATCAGTCCTGAATAATCAATTATCCAAATTTGTTCTTCAGCGTGAGCTCTTATGTGTCACCATTTATGCGTTTAACCCCCCACGACTTCAAAATCGAAAACTCTCTCCTTTGAAATCGTATTTGCCGCCATTCTCTACCTTGAAACAACAATGATGCCAATATTTGTCATCATTTTATTGGTCGAGAGAATAGGATAGTCAGTGCAGCCAACGTTACAATGCAATGTCTCACCGACTTCTTATTTTACTTAAAAACGTCGGGATGGGGCGTGGCTTACATGAAAATATTTTTTTTTAAACAACAGGATTGTTTTTTTTTATATTTGATGGTTTATTTTCCACTGAAATGTTGCATGTGACATGCAGTATTTTTTGTGACGGAGAAAAGGGCTCAGTCAAAAAATTAAAAAAAAAACCTCTAATCGTAAATGTATATATAGCGCTGTGCACGTTTGAACGTACACATGGCGCAAAACGCTATCAAGTTTCCTGATTGGAAATTTATGTATCATATGACATTATTGCAGTTTAATCGATTATTGTAAGCTAGGACTGTAGGTCCTAAGATTGCATCCTGAACAGATCGATACGGTCTGGAACAATATTTGTAGGAATGTTTAAGTGCGTATTTGTCGTAAAAATGATGTTATTTTTTTAAGCAATGGAATACATGAATAGCGATTCGATCCAATATTGATGAAATTCCATTCGGAAGCATTTTGCCAATCGAATTGGCAACATATTAAATGTCGCACAAGGAGTGGGGTTTGCCAGTAACGCACAAAGAGTGGCACTCCTGCTTGTTATTTTGAGTTTCACGAGTTTCATTAATTTCCGTGGACTGAAGAATACGTGACAGTACACAGGATTTTGATCTACAGTCCTAATCGTACAGGTGGTATTCTCGATGTGACCTGGCTGTTTCCCTGGCACCGTGAATAATTTGTAATATCCCTCTATTGCATCTTGAATATCTTGTTCTGAGGATTTATTCGCTTCTGTTATTCACATGTCTCGTATGAGTACCTCTCTACCTACGCCGGAAGTCGGTGATAGTATTTCAGGTTCATATTCTAAATCAGGGTCACCAAATGGGTCTTTATATATTTGTAAGCCTTCTAACTCCGATAAATTCATAATTTCAGCCATAGGCTGGAGTTTCTGAGTTGATATTTTGATGTTAACTTGTTCATCATTGTCATTGCATACTGTTGCCCAGAATACATTTCCTTCCCGAGGTTCAAATTCCTGCGCTCGCAGGGTAACGCCCTTAACTTCAGTTGTAGGTAAATAGCTTTTATTGGTAATGGGCTCGATTGCTTGCACTGGCACTTGCATCTCCGAATTAGGTGGTAAGTTAATTGTCATATTAACTCTTAATTCTCGATGGAAATAAATTGGCTCAGTCGCATTTAAGGCAAGCACCAGAGACTGACAGTGCATATCGAGTTCGGCCTTGGCCGGTATAAAATAGTCATTACCTATTACGCCTGAATAAATTGGATGCTGACTCTCAACAACGTTGAACTCAGTGGCTCTTCCATTCACCGTGATGGTGATAGTTCCAATGATGGGCACACTGTCCATCGAAACGCCGACTAAGACGCGGGGCTCGCACGGTTTCACTTCGCCTTCAAGCTCATCTTTATAGATGATAGTCATGGCTGCTCCCGAATCTAATAAGAATAAACCTGACCCTCCTTTCAGGGATGGTGACTCTATTCTCACTATCGGCTCATTTCCTTCAGAAAAGGCCACCGACGTCTTGGGATTTTTAAGATATTTTGGATAGCGCATTGAGAACGGTAGTGGTCTGCATGGCCCACCTCGAAGAGACAACGTGTACATATCATATGAAAGTGTACACCCGTGTTTGTACAAATAGTCCCTACCGATTATTCCGGCATAGCCACCTGGAGGTACAGGAGTCACATGGAATTTTATAACTATACCTCGCAAATTAAAGGAATACGTCCCCATGGTTTCAGTAATTTGAGTACCTACACCGGCTAGATAAATTTTCTCGTTTGGGTTAAGCCTAGCTTCTGGGTGTAATACGTCAATAAAAATCAGACTGGCTTCCCCCCGGTATCTATCAATAACTCTGTTCTATAATTAGCAAAAGCTTGATGTTCAACTGTGATAACCGGACACATACCACTATCATATTCTTTATAGTTTGATTTTATAGCCGGCGCAATATCTCCGTGACTGTGAGGGTTTGCTGATCCAGAAGGACGCCCATTCCCACAGTCGACGAACGGGTGGCGTTCCCGTTTTAAGACCCACCTTGACGATTGCTCTGTCTTTCCAAGCTCTCTTCCCGTCGGGAGTGCCTTTCTCCGGAATTCTCTCTATGACTCACTCTTCTTGGACTCTTGTCTTCATAGCGTGGACGTCTGTCGCCACTCCGTGGCTATCGGTCGTAACTTTCATCACGACGAGACTTTCTATCTCCCGGACTAGTGAATCTACCAGTATTAGGTTTCAAACGATTGGCTTGAGGACAGTGCACGCATTTACACCGTTCGTCTTTACATACGCGTTCTTCATCCGAGGATGTTACTGTCGGATATTGATCGGCTTCTCGAGAATCACGATTATTTCTAGAATAATTTCAGTTCTGAGGATCCGATCTGTAAGATGTTCCGGGTCCGTTAAAGGAATGTTGTTCCCGATCTCGGGGATCATTTCGGTCTCCGAACCTCACTGATCTGTCTCTCGATGGCCACCTCTCTCGATCATACGATCTATTACGATTGTCATTACTCCAATAATCCCGATAGTTATTATGTGTATCACGTGTATAATCATATCTACCGCGATTGTCACCTTCTGATTGGCTAGCTCTGCCCTGACCGGAATGGTATTCGGTATTCCTACGAGGCATTGAAGGTCCTCTATCTCCTTCCACCAATGATTTGACAATCTCCAATGCACCCTCAAGCGTTCTTATGCGAGCATTTTTCGGATCTACCCGATATTCTGGTGGTGCTAATTTCATGAGCCGTTTTACGGCTAACTCTTCGATGAGTTCTGTCAAGAGAACATGATGGTTCAGATAAGGTAGCTTCAATGCACTCTTGGCACCTCTAACAATTCTAAGTAAGCGTAGTATAAAATCGTCGATTTTCTCATAGCGTTCTATTATGGCATTCGCTATTCTCTCCTCAAAATACGCCTGACTGTATCGCTTGCGATATTTTGTACCCGAAAGATTCAAAATTCCATATGTTGACTGTACGGGTATTGCTTCTAGATGAGCTCTTGCAGGAAATCCTAACCAATCCAATACCATGGCGATAAAGTGAGGCGATATTTTGTGATAACAACGTTTCACTGCCGTTTCAAAATCAAGGAAATCGATTTGAGCATCAGGTTTTCCATTGAAAACTGGTATATTACTATATGAATCTCTAGCCCTTAGATAATGGACGAAATCTGCACCCGCGGCAGATGTACTTTCATTTATCGTTACCCGCGTATTATTCAAATCTACATGATTTCCTTGATTCAGTCCGACAATACGACGTTGCTCTGCTTCAGCATTACGTTGACGTTCTGCTCCAGCATTACGTTAACGCTCTGCTTCAGCATTACGTTGACGCTCTGCTTCAGCGTTACGTTTTCGCTCTGCTTCAGCATTGAGGGCTGCATCGTCAGTCATTCTAACTTATTTATTAATTTCACAGATACCAGTCTACAGTATTCCTTGAACGATTGAACTTTGAAATTACAATGAAAATACAAAAATCTACAATTATGAATGAAAATTTTGAAACTAACAATTTTGTGAATCAGCAGCCGAAACGGTTCAGTGAATTTAATTCATCCCTTATCCAGATCAGTGACGCAGGGAAGTCAGGAATCCCACTTCTGACACCAAACTGTAGTAAACAGACGGGAGTCAGTTCACCACAACAAATCCATTATTTAATACGCTAACCCTAACTTCGCACGTCTTACAATGTCTTTGCGTTCGAAGTTGAAGTTCTTGCGGATTCTTACTTTTACTTCCCTAGACGTCACCAAATCAAGGACATAGGAATGTTGCGATTAAATTCTATAGATATACAGTAAAACCCTTTATTGAACATAATAATTCCTTTTCATGAAGTTAAATCCCACAATTTATATATGTATATTGTTATTTGTCGTGAATTGGATGCCAAATTATTTTAATTAGAGGAAATCGAAGATTTTATTATGAAGTTCATTTCATCGGGCTCACCCCTCTTGTATAGAAGTATCCTTGAACAAATGGCTATGCTCGAAGATGTTCGTAGATCAAACTTAATTTTGTAACACAATTTAATAATCCTTACAATGATACACTATTTCAAATTTTCACATTGAAACACAAACTTTTGATTATAAATTCAATTCAATAGTTAATTAATTGATTGATGAGTTCAGCCAGGGACATAATGTGTTGAGTACACTCTTTAAATCGCGACTACGAAGATCTGCGTAATTGCCGCGTACTTAATCTACGGGACATTGTTATACCGATCGGTTAAAGCCCAAGATTAAGGGAAACGAACTCGGTTTTGAGGGATCGACCGTAGGAGCCCTGATACACTTTTCTATATCTGAACGCTGTTCGATTAATGACAATTTCGATTGAAGTAAACTTCAGAATGAAGATCAAGTATTGTCTGTCATTATTGATTTTGAAAGAAGACTCAAAACGAAAAATCTGGGTGGCAGAAAATCTCGTGTTTTGGAATATTTTTGAAGACTCACTTGTTACACTGGGATTTTTCGGAAATTCATCACGATTCATTGGTTAGGAAATGGGAATCTACTGATCGTAGTAAAATAGTTTTACAGACAGTTGCTCCAACGGCTCTCATTTCAGGAATTTTGAAAATAGCTCATGATTTGCCATCAGGGGAACATTTCGGAGTTAACAAGACTTTAGCTAAGATTCGTAAAGCATTTTATTGGGCTACATGCAAAGCAGATATAGAGAGTTGGTGTAGGAAATGTAAGGTTGGCTTCTCAAGAAAGGATCCTCACTCGAAAACGAGAGCTGACCTGCAAATATTGGTTTCCGCTTTGAGAGAATAGGAATCGACATTTCGGGACCATTATCAAAAACCTTGTCAGGTAATAGCTGTATTTTAGTAGTTACTGATTACTTCATCAGGTGGCCAGAAGCTATTCCCCTATCTGATCATCAAGCAACCACTGTTGCTGAAGCATTAACCTGTGAGATTATTTCAAGGTATGGTGATCCTTCGGAAATTCAGTCCGATCAGGGTAGGAATATTGAATCTATGGTGTTTCAAGAGATTATGGCATTGTTAGGAATCCATGAGACTCACACTACTCCTCTTCACCCCCAATCAAATGCTTTGGGGGAGAGATCGAACAGGACGTTATTGAATTATTCAGCGAAATTCATTGATAAGAATCGGAGAGATTTGGATGAATGAGTTCCTCTGTTCTTGTTAGCATATCGCTCTGCTAGACACGGAACTTCTGAATTTTCTCCAGCAATATCTCCATTGAGAAGAGAGTTACGGATGCCCTTAGATCCCGTACATGGGTTTCATCCCCAGTCAGATTCTCATCCTTCAACATAGTTCGTGGAAGATTTGAGAGAGCAATTGGATGATATTCTCCGGAGTCTTCGTGGAAACTTGCAATTGGAGAGCGATAAAATGAAATCGTGTTTTGATTTGAAAACTCATATGTTGTATTTTAAACCTGATAGAAGATCTGGTTCTTTAATCCGCGAAGAATCAAGGGGAAGTGTCCCAAGTTACAATCAGATTGGGAAAGTCCTTACATAATGAAGAATGAATTGAATGACGTCGTGAATAGAATTGAGAAATTTTCACGTGGAAAACCAAGAGTTGTACACGTAAACAGAATAGCACCTTTCGATGATGAATTAAACTAAAGATATCAGGTTGGGTTGGTTGTCTGCAACAATCAATCCTGGGGTCTCATTTTGATTATTTATCATTTCTTATGATTTTATGGGCTTATCTCTACCCGTACTGGATTTGTTTGAGCAGGGTTCAGTTGTCAGGGATATGAACGATGGTTTCACATCCAATAGACTTTGTCCGTAATCGATAGCTCAGATCGCTCGCAATAGTATGCGATGGTTTCCATCGGATGTAACCTTTTTTCCCTGGCACATTGGACGTGAGATTGCACTTCACCACTGATGGAATTCATCCAATTCTCTTGAATCCGATATCTAAATTGTTCGAATCATTCAGTCACAACCGATAGGATATGCCGAATGAACGGTACGGCATATCTTTACCCGCACTGAATTCGGTTGAGCAGGGTTCAGTTGTCAGGGATTTGTACGATGGTTTCACACCCGATAGCTCATATCGCTCGCAATAGTATGCGACGGATTTCATCAGATGTAACTTTTCTTCAATGGTGCATCGGACGACAGATTTCTGCATTCTTTGAACTTTACCACCGGTGGAATTCATCCAATTCTCCTCAATCCGATATCTAAATTGTTCAAATCATTCATACACAACCGATGAGATATGCCAAATGAATGATGCGGCATATCTTGACCCGCACTGAATTCATTTGAGCAGGGTTCAGTTGTCAGGGATATGGACGATGGTTTCACATCCGATAGCTCATATCGCTCGCAATAGTATGCAATGGATTCCATCGGATGTAACTTTTTTTCAATGGTGCATCGGACGACAGATTTTTGCATTCTTTGAACGTTACCACCGGTGGAATCCATCCAGTTTTCTCAAATCCGATATCTAAATTGCTGGAATCACTCATTCACAACCGATGAGATATGCCAAATGAACAATATAAAGTGCATATATCGGTTGCAACCGGATTTTTTGACTCAATGCCGATAAGGTAGAGAGTACTCTACTTTTTCCATACAGTGTCTTTCATTTCCACTCCACTAGATGGCATTAGTGAAATAGAAAATCATTTCTATACGATAATAATTTTATTATTGCATAGAAAAAATCAAGATTTCTCAAAAATTTCGGAATTTGAGATTAAATAGTCATTTTAAAATATTGCTATTGTGCAGGTGTAGCGGAAAGCGAGAAAGAGAGAGAGAGAGGGATATCTTTAGAAGAATTGTGGAATAAAATGTTTCTTGATGAATATGAGAATATATGCATATAATACGATATATCGCATTAAAAAATCAAGATTTCTCGAAAATTTCAAAATTTGAGATTAAATAATCATTTTTTTTTTTTTGTATTTTTTGTATTTTATTATTGTATGGGAATGATTTCCCATTCGACTGATGCCATCTAGCAGAGTGGAAATAAAAGACACTGTATGGATAAGGTAGAGTACTCTCTACCTTATCGGCATTGAGTCAAAAAATCCGGTGCAACCGATATATGCACTTTGTATCGTTCATTCGGCATACCTCATCGTTTGTGAATGAATGATTCCAGCAATTGAGAGATCGGATTTTAGAGAACTGGATGGATTCCACCGGTGGTAACGTTCAAAAAATGCCAAAATCTCTCGTCCGATGCACCATTGAAAAAAAGTTACATCCAATGGAATCCATCGCATACTATTGCGAGCGATATGAGCTATCGGATGTGAAACCATCGTCTATATCCTTGACAACTGAACCCTGCTCAAACGAATTCAGTGCGGGTAAAGATATGCCGCATCGTTCATTCGGCATATCTCCTCGGTTGTGAAAGAATGATTGTAACAATTGAGATATTGGATTCAAGAAAATTGGATGAATTCTACCAGTGGTAAAGTTTGAAGAATGCAAAGATCTCTCGTCCGATGCACCATTGAAAACAAGTTACATCCGATGAAATCCATCGCATACTATTGCGAGCCATATGAGCTATTGAATGTGAAACCATCGTCCATATCCCTGACAACTGAACCCTGCTCAAACGAATTCAGTGCGGGTAAAGAAAAGCCGCACCGTTCATTTAGCATATCCTATCGGTTGTGAATGAATGATTCGAAGAATTGAGATATCGGATTTGAGAGAATTGGATGAATTCCATCGGTGATGAAGTGCAATGAATGCGAGAATCTCTCGTCCGATGCGCCACTGGAAAAAAGTTACATCCGATGGAAACCATCGCATACTATTGCGAGCGATCTGAGCTATCGGTTACGGACGTAGTCTATCGGATGTAGAGCCATCGTTCATATCCCTGACAACTGAACCCTGCTCAAACGAATCCAGTACGGGTAAGCCGATTTTATGGTCTTGTGATTCATTTCGATTTATTTGAATTGATAATGATTCTGTGTGGTGAAGGTGCAGTAACACTCAATGATCTAATGAGATAGTTGGATTAATCGATTGAGTATGAAAATGGAAGAAAATATTCACTTTCTTCGAAAATAAATAAATAAATAAATGAACAAATGATCCTGCGAGTTATTGTCAATTTCAGAGACACCTGATCGACAACAATACAGAGAACATCTAATAAGAAGAATAATCACTGGATCTAGGATAAAAGAAGACTTTCGGAGGACGATCATTCTCATTAGAATTTGAAGAATTGTTATTTAAATTTTCCATTGAAATTGTTAAATTAGACAATTCCTTGGAGTTTTCCGGTTGGGTTTTTAAGGGAATTGGGTTAAGGAACCCAACTATTTGAGATGTCTTTCGGTAAATTGGTTACCGAAAGGTGCATTAAATGTCCTTTATCAGGTAGTTAATTCAATTTTTTTTGTTGTTATAGTCACGAGGATCATTTCGTTGCTTTTTCTTCTAATGGAATCTCTTCTTATTTGGAAAGAAGGAGGTAGTGTGACGAAATCAAGAACTCTTTATTGATTCTTCTGGCTAACGATCAATACATAATTAATGAAGTTAGCAGCAAAACAATCGGTTGTCAAGAGAAAAATTGAGGAAGACATTATTATTTTTTTGGGTTTCAAGTCAAGATGTCGATCAGATAATCATAAATTCAATGAAACGTTTTTATAATAATTTGAAGTAGCCCAATTATTTCAATATTATATATATCTAATTAATAGTTGGTTATTTGGCCTTGCGATCAGGTAAATTGAAACAAAAAAAAAAGAACAATTAGTTCATGACGTCAACGTTTCGATCCTGATTAGGATCCTCATCAGGACGTTAAACAAATCTTTATTCTTATCTGTAAAAAATGACGACACGAAAATTATTATGAATTCTATTGCAATGACAATAAATATATGAGATAAAACTTACATAATAATAAAAGTAAATTAATAGAAGTTTTTCAAATTTGAAGAGTGAAACACCATGCACATAATGCTATTGAAGAGGTTATGGAGTAAGTCGATGACATGAGATTATGAAAACATTCACAAACAGTTATTGAAATTAAAAAATTAAAAAATCTCATTCCGTAAACCAATTCAGAACATAAAATGGACATCAAGAAGTAAAAAAGAGGAATTGAAAGAAGAAATACAAGCAACGATCTTGTTATCGAAATGCATCATTGACAGTTTAGTGACTTTTTCTAGTGAATCTTTCCCTAGTGACTTCCACTAGTGAATTTTTCACTAGTGACTTCTGCTAGTGAAAAGGCTGTCATTATTCATGTGGAAAGAAGTGTCCCTAGATGTCTAGAAGGACAAGGTGAATCGAGAATTAAGAACCTTTTCATGAAATTATTTCATGGAAGAGTTCAAAATTAGTGACACAGATCAGTGTGAATCTCTCATTAAATTGTTGTAAATATTACTAAGACGATTAACATCTGATCTGAAGTTCACATTGTCGCAATCTTCTGAAATGTAACACATTTCAAGTAGATTGCGTTTATAATAATGTCCCTCGTGTTCCAGGACCTTCACATTATCAAAGTCAAACTTGTGGTCATTATCCCAAGAGTGTCTTGTCAATGCAGTATGTTTAGATGGTGATTGGTTGATGTTCTTCATGTGTTCGTTGATCCTCTGTCCTAGAGCTTTGTTTGACCAATATATGATCCATTACATCCCAAACAATGAATGCTATAGATCACGTTAGTCTTGTCTAGGGTCTGTATAGGGTCTTTTGATGATTTCAGATAGTTGCCGATTTTGTTGTTGTTAGATGAAATCAACGTTAGATCCAATTTCCGGGAAATTCTCGAGAGATTTTGGGTTAAACCTTCAGCATAAGGTAACACTATGCTAAGTATTCTGTTATCATTCTTGGTTTTACTTTTTGCGTTTGTTTGAGATGTCTGTTCCAAACTCTTTACACGTTCATGCATCCAACAATCAACAAAAGAAGGTGGATAGTCATTCATTAATAATGTGGATTTGATCAATGCCAAATTATCTTTCAAGAATGAGTGATGACCGAGTTTCCGTGCACGATCAACAAGCATAAAAACTATGCCCTTCTTTTGTGTTAATGGATGATGTGAGAAGCAATTAAGGAACCTCCCAGACCACGTGGGTTTCCTATACCAATTCGTAATGATCTTGTTGTTCTGATGGATCAGAAGAACATTCAAGAAGGATATCTGGTTTCCAGATTCTATCTCATGGGTAAACTTGAGTCTATCATGGTATCCATCAAAAGTCTCCAATACATCATCAAGCTGTTCGCAAGGAATGGCCATGATTATATCGTCGACAGACCTTTTGTATAATGGTAGGATGAAATCCAATCTCTGAAGACATTTATATTCTAAGTCTTGCATTACAATTTCTGCCAATGTTGGAGCTAATGGAGAACCCATTGGCTGACCAAAGATCTGTTTATAGAGTTTATTATCGAATGAAAAAGATGTCGTATTCATTATGAACTCTACAGTATCAATGAACTCTTCTAAAGGCATCATAAGATTCAAAGCATCCTTTCTTTTCTCTAGTGCACTTCTGACCAACTCTATTGGGATGTTCGTAAACAATGATGATACATCTAAAGATATTAACATATAGTTGTCTGGTATCTCAACGTCCTTTATAAAGTTTACAAACTCAAAACTGTCTTTCACTAAGAGAAGAAATCATTACTACTATGTAGTATTATTCGATGTAAATATGAAGATAGATTATAGGTAGGCCCATTGATGGAAAGGCAATAGGTCTAAATGGTCTATCCTTCTTGTGGATCTTAGGAAGTGCATACATTCTAGGGCAAACTACATTAGTGCATTTGAGTGTTTTACTGAGTGATTCTGAAATGTAGCTATTTGATAACCATTTTGAAATAATTTTGTTGTTAGTTCTTTGAGTTTCTTGTGTACAATCAGGTCTCATAGGTCTATAGGTAGTAGTGTCTTTCAACAACAGCCTTACAGCCTTTTTGTATTTATCAACATCAAGAACTACTCTAACATTCCCCTTATCAGCTCTAGTTACAATAATGTTCTTATGTTCATTCGAGAACCTCTTTGTTTCAATGATTCTTGTATTAGGTGTAATGTTGGACAATTTGGTTTTATAGTTAGTGATGGCATTAACCATTTTACCCCTGAGAATATCCCTGTCTTTTTCAGCCACCGAGCTCATCTTAACTTCCAATCCAGTAATAAATTTGTGAGTAGGAAAAGTCGGTAAATTGTTACTTGACTGACGCACCTCAAAAAACTGCCTCAATTCCGTTTTTCACTGCAAATTTTTATGTATATGGTATCTTTCAACTGTCAAGAGGATCGGTCACACGATTTCAAGGCGGAGAGAAAGAATCCTAATTAAATTTTTGGAAAAATGCAACCTACTTTTTCCTGGGAAGTCTAACCCATTTAATCGAGAATAAAAACCAAATAAAAACCGGAGAATCGAGATTATCACCACGTTTGGCATTACCCAAGGCCACGACGGGGACGTAGTGGTGTGTAGGCCTCAAAAAAACCTAACACGACCTACCCTATGCGACTCTCGGGATTTTGTTGAAGACATTTATTGACAAAAACACCACCCACCTCCATTGGGCTATAAAAATTTTAAATTTCTATTTTTTCATGAAAACAAGTACATTGAGCATTAAAATGCGTACTTTTTTCTCTAGTCAATAACTTGAATACCTCGCGTGGAACAATTTCAACCCATTTATACCATGAAAAAATTGCGAAAAAAAAAACCAAAATTCAAAAACTTTTAGAAATTTAATACGGATTAATAAATTCGAAAAAATACTCATCTGAATAAACGATCAAATGGTATTGAGTTGAAACGACACACTTAATCAAATTTTTTCACTGTCATGTTGTAACACAGTAGAACACAGAAGACTCAATGACCAGGAGAAGGCTCAAGTGGTTATTATGCCAAAATCGCCCCACTCCTTGGTCTTCGGTCTCTGTTTCTCTTTTGTACTCATCATCAACTGTCATTGTTATTCAAAATTATCGATTTCATTATTTTTCCAACACACTTATCATCACGTTCCCTCTCACTCTATTCAAGTCAAAACACGGGATTTTCTCAACTTTTATCTCTAAGATTTTATTACATAAATTTTAAAAATTCCACAAATTTAATAATCCAACTCTCAATGTAGACTCATTGGGAGCCGAAAATTATGAAAAATTGGAAAAAACCCCAACAAAATCAAAATTATGACATTTTTTATGGAGCGTCTCTATAGTAACAATTTACCGAAAAGTCTTCTGATCAAAGTGGATCACATGTTTATGACCTAACGCCAAAAACCCAAGTACTCCAGGAGGAATACTAACGCCGGAGAGATTTTCCATCCAGTGCGACCTCTTCGAAGAATAGTCAACATTTTTGACGTCAAAATCATGCCAACCAAAATTGCCACCCCAAGTAAATTCCACTGGTTTCCTCTCTTCGACTAGTTTCTTATATTTAGCTCTGTAAGAGTCCTTCAATTTTCTCCTCAAGTTGTCAACATGTAATCTTTCAAATTCCAAAAATGTCTCTAATGTAGTCGGTGGTAATGACTGAAGTGCTGAGACTTGTAATTTTTTAATTTCATTTCTTGTGGATATTAAACTTTCATGTGCATCTGCTATCAGAATGTTGAGAATTTTAAATTTAAGAATCTCTTGAGTCCGAAATAGTTTGTTTTTGTGAGACATACTTCTTACGTAGAAATGTGATAAATTGAAAGATTTTAAATGTTTAGGTAAGACTTTAGAATGTCAACATCTCAATAAGAAGGTGATTTCATTCATTCCTTTGGTTTCTTTATGTAGCTCAACTTTTAGTTGTTTTAGTGTAGCTAAGATCTTGTTACCATATTGTGATTTTATGTGTCTAAAGAAGCCTTGAGAGTCAGAAGTCTGATGTTTCTGGCCTTTCATAATAGTACGAATTGAGTGATAGTTGACCGTAAAATTTTCTAATTAATAATTGGTTATTTGGTAATGGTAATAGTTGCTTATTTACAACAAGATCATTATGAATTGGTATAGGAAACCCACGTGGTCTGGGAGGTTCCTTAATTACTTCTCACATCATCCATTGACACAAAAGAAGGGCATAGTTTTTATGCTTGCTGATCGTGCATGGAAACTCGGTCATCACTCATTCTTGAAAGACAATTTGGCATTGATCAAATCCACATTATTAATGAATGACTATTTACCTTCTTTTGTTGATTTTTGGATGCATGAACGTGTGAAGAGTTTGGAACAGACATCTCAAACAAACGCAAAAAGTAAAACCAAGAATGATAACAGAATAGTTAGCATAGTGTTACCTTATGCTGAAGGTTTAACCCAAAATCTCTCGAAGATTTCCCGGAAATTGGATCTAACGTTGATTTCATCTAACACCAACAAAATTGGCAAGTATCTGAAATCATCAAAAGACCCTATACAGATCCTAGACAAGACTAACGTGATCTATAGCATCTATTGTTTGGGATGTAATGGATCATATATTGGTCAAACAAAGAGAGCTCTAGGACAGAGGATCAAAGAACACATGAAGAACATCAACCAATCACCATCTAAACATACTGCATTGACAAGACACTCTTGGGATAATGACCACAAGTTTGACTTCGATAATGTGAAGGTCCTGGAACACGAGGGACATTATTATAAGCGCAATCTGCTTGAAATGTGTTACATTTCAAAAGATTGCAACAGTGTGAACTTCAGATCAGATATTAATGGTCTTAGTAATATTTACAACAATTTAATTAGAGATTCACACTGATCTGTGTCACTAATTTTGAACTTTTCCATGAAATAATTTTATGAAAAGTTTCTTGATTTTCGATTGACCTCGTACTTCTAGACATCTAGGGACACTTCTTTCCACATGAATAATGACAGCCTTTTCACTAGCAGAAGTCACAAGTGAAAAATTCACTAGTGGAAGTCACTAGGGAAAGATTCACTAGAAAAAGTCACTAAACTGTCAACGATGCATTTCGACAACAAGATCGTTGCTTGTATTTCTTCTTTCAATTTCTCTTTTTTACTTCTTGTTGTCAATTTTAAGTTCTGAATTGGTTTACGGAATGAGATTTTTTCATTTTTTAATTTCAATAACTTGTTTGTGAATGTTTTCATAATCTCATGTCATCGACTTACTCCATAACCTCTTTAATAGCATTATGTGCATGGTGTTTCACTATTCAAATTTGAAAAACTTCTATTAATTTACTTTAATCATTATGTAAGTTTTATCTCATATATTTATTGTCATTGCAATAGAATTTATAATAATTTTTGTGTCGTCATTTTTCACAGATAAGAATCAAGATTTGTTTAACGTCCTGATGAGGATCCTAATCAGGATCGAAACGTTGACGTCATGAACTAATTGTTCTTTTTTTTTTGTTTTAATTTACCTGATCGTAAGGCCAAATAACCAACTATTAATTTGAAAATTTCGCAGTCAACTATCACTCAATTTGTATTATATATATCATTTTCCGATTTCCAAGTTTTGTCATAGGATTTGAGTTTTCATCTGATATTGTTTTTGCTTCTGAATGGAAGCTTTGGAATCGTAATTTTTTTCCAGTTTGAGACTTCATCATGATATGACTGCAAATGAACCAAAACGTTGTTACGATGTGATCGTATAAGGGTTTTGTCGCCGAGGCGTCCTCTCCCTCCTCCTCCGGATAAGAGCAGATCTGCAGTCGATAATCGAATTATCGATTGATAAGAAATAGAGGCAGCACCTGCCGGAGGCAGAAGTGAGGATTTTCACAGCTGTAGTGAAAATCCCCAGCCGTGTGTAAACTGCCAAAAAGCATACAACGTACGATTCAAGTTCATAGTAATTAAGCAAATAATGAAGTACTTTAGTGATAATGAGAATAATATTAAGTGAAACAAAGAACTCCAAGTGAGATTAGTTATTGAGTGATATAATACAAAGACTCCTAGTGAGGAGAAATAGATAAAATGAGAGAGAAAGCCGGAAGAATAAGAGTTGCTGGCTGTCACGAGTAAGTACAGTTTCGTAACCACGTGTTCAGCCTCAGAGTTCAAATGATGAACAATCGATTAGCCGGATTTAGAGGAATTGATTGGGCCGGAAAGATAGAGGGAATAATCGTGGATAATTGTGACATAGATTTTGGCCGAAGTTTTGAATAGTATTGTAATATAACTCGTTGGAAAACTGTACGAGTATAATTGGCATCCCAACGCCAATTTATTATTAAGAGAAATAATCCACGATTATCTAGAGCATCCGGTCGAGAATTGATCAGAAATCTCACTCAAATTGTTGGAAAATGAAGAAAGAATGAATTCACAATATTATTTCCGGATTATTTCAGAAATAATATATCATCTTAGCTGAAAGCATAAACGGCGTCAACAGGTGTTGCCTCGTGCCACGCAGTCGGCCATATTGTCTACCGGCCGGCGAATTCAAACCACCATAATAGTCCGGGAGCCAGCAACGTTTTTCACTACTCTATGCATAATAGGGTTGAAAGTTTTATTATGAATTCTCCATAATATACGAATGAAGAAATATATTCTCTGGCTTCACTCTAGGGGTGGCTTTGGCACCCCTAATATTTTTAAGGGTGGGAAAAATACATATAATTCACGTAATTATAATCACTCTATATTACTCTATAAGGTTTTTCATGATTCTTTGGCTCCCCTAACTTTTCCCACGCTTCTCTATTCCTGAAATCATTGGAGGTGCATCATTTATCCCCCCCTAGGACTCTCTCAAAGGAATATGACAACGATAATACAAGATTTTGCGGAAAGTGTATTTTTTGGGGGTTTTATAAGGTTTTTCATGATTCTTTGGTTTTCATAACTTTTTTCACGCTACTCTATTCTTGAAATCATTGTAGGTGCATCATTTATCCCCCCCAGGACTCTCTCAAAGGAATATGACAACGATAATACGAGATTTTGCGGAAAGTGTATTTTTTGGGGGTTTTATAAGGTTTTTCATGATTCTTTGGTTCCCATAACTTTTTCCACGCTACTCTATTCCCGAAATCATTGTAGGTGCATCATTTATCCCCCCCTAGGACTTTCTCAAAGGAATATGACAACGATAATACGAGATTTTGCGGAAAGTGTATTTTTTGGGGGTTTTATAAGATTTTTCATGATTCTTTGGCTCCCCTAACTTTTTCCACGCTTCTCTATTCCCGAAATCATTGTAGGTACATCATTTATCCCCCCCCAGCACTCTCTCAAAGGAATATGACAACGATAATACGAGATTTTGCGGAAAGTGTATTTTTTGGGGGTTTTATAAGGTTTTTCATGATTCGTTGGCTCCCCTAACTTTTTCCACGCTTCTCTATCTCTGGCTCTTTCTGAAATATCAAATTTGAATATATCTTGAACGAAGAAAAAAGTTGCCAGAGCTGTGGATGGGTGGAAAATGCGTAACAGAAGAGGTTGAAATGGCCTCCCCAGGAGGGCTACTTATACTAAATTAATCACACGCTTCTTTATATATTGTCTTCGAAAAAATGTCGAAAATTAAAAACTTCGATTGCCAGAACGATATATCGGTGGAAACACCCCGCCAAACTAAAAAAACCACCCCTCGTGTGCGAGCGAGACAGTCCTATACGCATGCGTCAGTACGATTGTTAAATACATTCTTCCGAATAGAAATAATATCTTTCGCTGATTATTTATTAATTTCTAAATGTATCGAGAATTCATGAAATTGGTAAGTTGAGGGGTTATATCACTGTAGAATTGTCAAAAAATCGATTTTTTTTTCTTGCTCTTAAAATTACTTTGGGCTTCCCAGAATACAGGCAAGAGAAGTTATCCCTCGGCACCCATTTTTTCTCATGAAATTTTGCTCTTTCCCTAAAACATTCCTTCATATTCATAGTCTCAATCAAATTTTTAATCGTGTTTTTCTCGAAACACTACACTAGCGGAAAAAATTTGAGGATCAAAAAAAAATTCAAATTTTTAGCGGTTTTTCAAATGGCCGTATCTTTCTCAAAAATGATCGTATTGGAGTAAAAAAAAAAAATTGAAGCTTGAAGTCTCTAGTTTTGAGATCTTGAGCCGAAATTTTTTTTCAAGTAATGTGCATCGCACTATTCTAACGAGTACAGTGAAAATTTTTTTTTCCACATTTTTTTATTTTCGTTTTTTCGTCTACGGACTTGGAAGAATTTTCCCAGCTCAACCACTATTTGGACCAGATAGGTTGTTCATTCAGCTTCAATTTGCTTTTTTTTACCTTGATTCGACCATTTTTCGCTGAGATATCGGACTTTGAATGAAAAAAGATCGTTTTCTCTTTGATCATCGATATCTCAGCAACCAATGATCGCACAGAACATTAACGGTGGGTTTCAAAAAGCTGAATAAATTCTCTACAAGAACAAGCCATTTTTTTTCGAAATTTTTTTTTTACATCCCTTACATGAATTTGAAAAAACAAGACAAAAAAGGCTTTTGGTGAATTTTTGAAACATCAAACTTTCAATCAGAAATATTGAGAGAACCACACATGTTAAGTCTGCCTTTTACGGTTCAATATACCCACAAAAATCCTACAAAGTTTCAATTCAATTCACTCAGCCGTTTTTTTGTTTTATTCGATTGAATTTCCGGAAAAATTGAAGGATCACGTTTCATGCACTTAACAGTTCAGGATCTTTAATGAAATGGAAGAAAAGAATTTCCTCAGCTTTTCCACATTTTCATTGCGAACAGCGTTTAAATTTAGGGAAAAAAAACAATAAAAAGTACGATCTTTCTCTTTCATAAATTTAAACGCTGTTCACAATGAAAATGTGGAAAAAGCTGAGGAAATTCTTTTCTTTCATTTCATTAAGGATCCTAAACTGTTAAGTGCATGAAACGTGATCCTTTAATTTTTTCAAAAATTCAATCGAATAAAACAAAAGACGGCTTTGTGGATTGAATTAAAACTTTGTAGGATTTTCGTGGGTATATTGAACTGTCAAAGGCACACTTAACATGCGCGGTTCTCTCAATATTTCTGATTGAAAATTTGATGTTTCAAAAATTCACCGAAAGCCTTGTAACATACCAAAATTCTTAAATTACTTATTTTAACTAGTTCTTAGACTTGAGAGAGAGGGAATGAGAAATGAGAAGGCAGAACACAAATTTAAACAGAAAAATAAAACAATTTATTCAATTTAAACTAACTACTACATAAAGAAAATCAGAATATATGTAAAACGGGAAAATAATACATATATATATTTTGGTAAGTGTGGGTGTGTGTGGGTGGAATGAATGAAATGTGTGTACTATACATAAATTATCAATGAAAAATTATATCAAGTATATAACGTTTATACATAAAATCAAATTATCAATTCTTAGGAATTTAATAATAATCATAATAACACTCGGAACCGCGAGTTCGTTGTGCTTCACTTGGGAGTCCCCGATACTCCGTTGTTTTTAACCTCAGGAAGTCGGCCTTCCGTTGGCAGAATGTCGGCAGAATGTCGGCGTAATGTCGGTAGGATGTCGGCAGAGTATTGTCAGAATACTGGCTGCCAACGTTGCCCACGCGGAGTGCAGAACACTCGTTGTAGTAAGGATTTGGGAGTGAGACACTCTCGGAAGTCTCCTCCGTTGAGTGGGCCTTAGGTTGTCGAAACCGCCGTTGGCCAGGGGGTGAGACACTCTCAGGATTTTACTCCGTTGAGTTGGCTTCGGGAGATCCGTCACCTCCGTTAGCCGTCTGATTAATTTGGGCGAGCGTCGCCCTTTTATACCCGCCAAAGCCTTCCCCCACCACTAATTGTCACGTGATTTTTCCGTAGCAACGAAAATTGCCATGGCAACCGTGATTTGGGGTAGGGCCGTATGTAGCGCTCGGGCCATATTTAACGTTTTTCCTACGTTACAGCCTTTTTTGTCTTGTTTTTTCAAATTCATGTAACGGATTAAAAAAAAAAAAATTTCGAAAAAAAATGGCTTGTTCTTGTAGAGAATTTACTCAGCGGTTCGAAACCCACCGTTAATGATCTGTGCGATCATTGGTTACTGAGATATCGATGATCAAAGAGAAAACGATCTTTTTTCATTCAAAGTCCGATATCTCAGCGAAAAATGGTCGAATCAAGATGAAAAAAAGCCAATTGAAGCTGAATGAACAACCTATCCGGTCCTATAGTGGGTGAGCTGGGAAAGTTTTTCCCAAGGCCGTAGACGAAAAAACAAAAATCAAAAAAATTAGAAAAAATTTTTTTCACTGTACCCGTTAGAATAGCGTGATGCACATTAGTTGAGAAAAAATTTCGTCTCAAGATCTCAAAACTAGAGACTTCAAGCTTCAATTTTTTTTTTTACCCCAATACGATCATTTTTGAGAAAGATACGGCCATTTGAAAAACCGCTAAAAATTTGAATTTTTTTTTTATCTTTAAATTTTTTCCGCTAGTGTAGTGCTTCGAGAAAAACACGATTAAAAATTTCATTCAGACTATGAATATGGAGGAGTGTATTAAAGAAAGTGCAAAATTTCATGAGAAAAAATGGGTTTCAGGGGATAACTTCTCTTGCCTGTATTCTGGAAAGCCCAAAGTAATTTTTAAAGCAAGAAAGAAAAATCGATTTTTCGACAATTCTACAGTGATATAACCCCTCAACTTACCAATTTCATAAATTCTCGATACATTTAGGAATTAATAAATAATCAGTGAACCATATTATTTCTATTCGGAAGAATGTATTTAACAATCGTAAATACAGACTTGGAGAAAAATTTTCACTCGTACTGACGCATGCGTATAGGACTGTCTCGCTCGCACTCAGAGGGGTGGTTTTTTTAGTTTGGCGGGGTGTTTCTACCGATATATCGTTCTGGCAATCGAAGTTTTTAATTTTCGACATTTTTTGGAAAACAATATATAAAGATACGTGTGATTAATTTAGTGTAAGTAGCCCTCCTGGAGAGGCCACTCAAACCCCTTCCGTTACGCATTTTCCACCCACCCATGACTCTGGTGACTTTTTTCCTCGTTCAAGATATATTCAAATTTGATATTTCAGAAAGAGCCAGAGTGATTGTAATCACGTGAATTATATGTATTGTTTTCACCCTTAAAAATATTAGGGGTGCCAAAGCCACCCCTAGGGTGTAGCCAGAGTGCTCATTTTCTTATTTATAGGTTATGAGAGATCATTCTCGAAAGTTACAGCCTGATTCAAAATACTGTAAGAAAAACGTTGCTGGCTCCCGGACTATAAAGGCGCCCGTGAGTGATGCCAACAATTCACGCGCCAAATTCGAACTATACAGAACCGGTCTTTGTGTTACTTCACTCAATTAAAGAGATACTCAAGAGCGAATAGAGTCGTTTTCTGTATTATTCCTTCAAATAATGATCCCGAGCCCTAACGAAGGGTAATTGAAGGTGAGTCTCGTACCAGAGGGCACTGCCGAAGCAGAGCAATGGTGGTAGTTCCAGTTTTCATTGATTGAACTTCACTTAAGAACTATGGAGACTTCTCGCTTCCGTCATTGAATACATACACACACGCACCTACTACACACACACGCACCTAACACACACGGACCTACACAGAACGAGGCAGGGATTCTCCCGAATTTCTAGCCTCGTTACAACGTCAAGAACTGCCGTTTCTAAAAATGTCTGTGTGTATGGATGTGTGTGTGTGTGTGTGTGTGTGTGTGTTGTAACGTACCACTTTTGTACGATTTAACGAGAAGAGTGGATGGGTCTTTGTCCACGAACCAGAGAGACTTATATTTAAAGTATTGAAGAAGGTAGTCGACACCAGCGAGTTTTATGCTCAAAAGAAACTGATTTATTCTCTTTTTTAACAATTTGATTTCTTTTTAGAAGGAGGAGCATTTATCCTCTCTACAATAATTCTTTTTCTTATATTATATTTATTTTTATAATCTTATGGCTAATGGAATACGAAAGTTTTTTTCTCTTTATTAAAGTCAATGACGGAATTTTCTTTATTAAAAATTAAAAAAACGAGGTTTCTTTATTTGGTAGAGTTTTGGCGATGATGAAGTCCTCCACGTTGAAGGCCCGAATCCTCGTAACCGTGGTCCTCGTCCTCACCTGGGTCTTCCTTCGAGGAAGGGGTCTACGGGCTTAACACGTCTCGTTCCTTTCTGTGGAGTAAAGTTTTTATTAGTGCTAGGAGCTCGTGGCTCGTCGCTTGGGTCACTAGGGCCTTTCGCCGTCGTGAAGGATAGGATTTTTTGTAGGACTAGGGTTATACACCGTCGTCCAGAATAAATAAAGGAAAGGAAGTCCTAGGAGCTGCGAGAGCTCGTCGAAACGTTGAGTTGTTACTGCCGTGGCTGGCAGAAGCGAACTGAGTTTTCTAGTCGTGGTGGGCTCTTTATATGCCCGATGTAGTCAGCGGCTCCGATCCCCCACTCTGCGGTTTCCCCTTCCTTCTCTGCTAGGCTCGGCGTTGATTGGCTGCTGCGTTCTGGACTTCTGATTGGCTGCTGGGCTCCGGCGGCTGCCTCGATGTTCTTTGGATGATGTCAGGATTTTAGGCTAAGAGTTGCCTCGTCGCCTGGAAGGTTCACTAGGGCTTGCGCCGTCGTGAGGAGTCACCTTCACTTCACTAGGGCTGTTCGCCGTCGTATCGTTTAGGTTCAGAGGAAGGGAATCCTAGGAGTGTTTAGCTCGTCGGATAGGAGAGGTCCTTCCACTACCGCTGGCAGAGGAGAAGTGACTGCGGTCCGTGCTGTGGGCTCCTTATATCCCTGCCGCGCGGCCCGCAGTCAACCGTTTACCCCCACTCACTGTCCCTCAGCCAATAGGAGGCGCGCTTGTTTCTCCCCCCCACTCTCAGTGTCTCCGCGTTTATTTCTGGTCATTTTTGACCGTTACAGTGTGTGTGTGTGTGTGTGAGATGACGTATTTTCCGCTTCATCCTGAAATGGGGCTAGCTAGCGATCTAAAAATCTCACAATAAGTTAACTATACGTGCTTCAAGCTCTCACAAAAATTTTAGCTGAATCGGCCGGACAGTTCTTGAGAAAAATGAAAATGTCGAAATATCGTTTTTTCGACTTCTCTCGACGAAAAATGGAATTACAGCGTCCTCTCCTAGCGAGGAGATGCATGTCCAAGAGCTGCATCTTCGTCCCCGGGGGTGGTGGGAGCTCAGATTTTTAGTTTATCGACTATAAAACTTTTGAAAAATTTTTCGTAAAAATCTTGATTCCACGATAACTTAATAATTAATTGAGCTAGAAACCTCAAATTTCGTGAGGTTATACATCTGATGAGCACAAAGTTTGGTATTGAAACTGAGCGGAACTGGTTCAGTAGTTTCTTAGATATTAGCATAGAAACTTCCAAAAAAGCAAGCGATATCTTCAAAACTATTCAATTGATTATATTTGGGATGAACTTAACCCTGCACAGATCGATGACAGTAGATGTAAGATTGAAGAATCCATTCGGAAGCTTTCTGCTAATTGCATTGGCAGAAAATCAAATGTACGATGTCCAAATTACGCGCAAGTAGTGGAGCTCTTGCTTGTTTTATGTGTAAAATGACATTATTGCTATTAAAACGACTATATTCGAGCTGAGACTGCAAGTGCCAAAACTAAATCCTGAACGGATCGATGCAGTCTGGAACTATATTTGCATTGTTGCAGAGTGTGTGGAAAGCTCGTTAACGAAAACTTAATTGTTTTCTATGACAATGACGTTTTCATACAATTCGATTTTCTGAAATCATAGTTTTTTCAATAATATCTCGGAAACTGAGTGAGATACAGCAAATTTCCCCTAATCTCTTTTTGTAGCTATCGGAATTCTCTACTATAAACGGTGAGTACGAATCGCCCTATCTCACTTAGATTCCGAGATATTGAAGAAGGATTGATGATAAGATGAAATCAGTTTGTTTGAAAACTTCATTTTTTTTCTGACTGTGACGTTCATTTGTCAATTTAATTATTCTCTTTTCTTCTTTAAATTCACTCAAACAATTTTTTTTGTTTCTATCTATTCAAACAATTGATGAGAGTCTATGAGAGTTTCCATACATAGGCCTTTCCTGAAAGACAATAAAACTTTAGGGATACCGTGCCGTACCTCATTACTATCCCCGTATTTTAGACTCTCCAGAAACTAGAAAAGTCAGTACACACATAAGTGTTAGTGTGACAGCTGTGTGGGCAGGTGAGGCCACCTCGCTACGTCTCTTTTTCGATTTAGAACAATAAAATATTAATAAGACCGAAGCGAAAAGTACGTTAGCTGCTTCTGTTTCTACAAGTGATGGGCTACAGGACTTCTGGGAAATCTGAAAAGTGTCAACCAAGAATAATTTATGTTAAAATCATAAGTTAAGCTGAAGCCGTTGAAATTGAAATAATTGTGGAGGGAAGGATGGGCGTTCCTGAAGCAACGTGACTGGCTGTTTAAGAGCGCTAGTTAGCTCCCACATATTGAATTTGGCTAAGAACCTATGTGGAGGGAGTGTTTGATCCCGAAACATAAGGTCCTTTGCGTAAAGGGAAAGAAAGTCAAAGCGGAAATTTCCATATCATCGGCTGAGAGTTTCCCTACCCATGGAAAGAGAGAAGAAGAGTGTGCAACCGAGGTTTCTCCGAGAGAAAAGGAACAATCGAAGGGCATTTGTGAACTCACCGTCTAATTAGAAAAGTCAAATCGAGAAACCCGCATTTTAAAGATTTGAGAATAGAACTTTGTATTTGAATCTGAAAACTAGAGTAGAGTCCGTATTGATAGATAATTCGGAATAATTATCTGGAATAATTATTCATGTTGATATAACTCGGTTGTATTTCAAAAGGCTCCTCTTTTTCACCGAAGGAACATCTCAATCTCTTTAGTTTCTGAGATATTGACACAAATAATTTTTACTTTTTCACTGGATTCATTTCTTCATGAATATTTCGGAAACCAAGCGAGATAGAGCTGTCTTGTTAGAATCCTTGTGACGAGTGGTAAATCACTCGTCAACTGCATTTTCGCGTTCACGTAAAGAGAAGCGTGGGAGAGTGGGGAGAGTGTCTGAAAATTAGCGTAGGGCTTATGTAGCGAATGCTACAATCCACAACATCAAGAAACCGAATTTATCAGCACAGCTGGTCGGATAGCTCAGTGGCCAAGTGCCCGACTGGAAACCAAAAGGTCCGCGGTTTGATCCTGAGCCGTGGCAACCTTTCTTCATAATAAGAACAATTATTTTTCATCACTGTCCGACGAGCAAAAACATTTCCAGAAATGTCGCATCCTAGTAGCGTGAAATAATAACAGCGACATCCCTTCAAATGGTGACCCCGAACGTCACCGAACATTTCCGAGCATCTGGAAAACAACAGCACCACACAACGGCACCACTGACGAAGCTACAACACCGAGGACTGCAGCCTCAATATTCATCCAACATCGCAGGCATCCACCAATCCGTTCATAACTTGGGTGATGACTCAAGTCTGGAGTGGGGAGGAAAAACACAAAAATGACCAATGGTCTCGACATGTGAGAATCGCAAATGTCGCATCAGCCGCCGGTACAGCAGACTTCGCCCAAGCCCCACGGTCCACGACGCACGAAGTCTCCCGAGCACAGCAGTGCCCAGCTTCGAGGACTACTCAGCTGTGGCCCATACACACATGAGGAAGAAATGAAAGTAGCCTCATGTCATCACACACACAAACACAAAAACACAAGACCTGCACAGAAGCTCCGCAAGACGCTAGCTTCGCTTCTCTCCAACTAGGGGAGGTATGTAGCGAGTGCTACAATCTACAACATCAATAAACCGAAATTATCAGCACAGCTGGTTGGATAGCTCAGTGGCAAAGTGCCTAACTGGAAACCAAAAGGTCCACGGTTCGATCCTGAGCCGTGACAACCTTTTTCTATAATAATAACATTTATTTTACATCGCTATCCAACGAGCAAAATCATTGAAGAGATGTCGCATCCGAGTGGCGCAAAATGACAACAGCGACATCCCTTCACTTAGCCCTCGCGACGAAAAGTCCCAAAATGTACTCCTACGGGAGTCGTACAGGTGTCAAATGGTGCGAGTCTTGTGATAGTCGCAGTCAGCCTGCAAGTGGTACCATTGGTCGTCTGGTGAAGCCTTCCGATTGTCCTGGAGGATGGAAGTCCCAAGGAAAATAATCTGGAGCAGTCAAAAGGTCAAAGTCGTCGTCGAAGTTGAGTAGTCATCACAGGAAGTCCAGCAATCGTCTCCAGGTCACATCAAGGTCTCAGTGGAGTCAATCAGCGGACAACAGGTTAGATCCAGCCACTCTCTCTGCCCTTCTGGCCCGTTAATTAGCCATTCAGTCGAGTCACAAAGTCGAGTCAGTCATTAAGTTATGGTTAACAAGCGCTGTTAACTGGCTACTTCAAATGCTTGAGTACGTTCTTTCTGCCTCACTCAGTTCAATCTCGTCAAGGAGGCAAGGAGTTTCGTCCTCCTCCCCCGCCCCCCCCCCCCCTGAGTTAAACATCGAACGAATTGTTGGTCGTTCGACATAGTTCAATGAAGACCAACTGGTGCCTAACTAATTTTGCAGTTTTCCAGGTTCTTTCGTCAAGGTAAAGTCTATTTAGTTCGTCGAATAAATTGCGTCCATCGTCACATCGTTCTTTGTAGGAAATTTGAAGAGCAACACAAAAGAATTGTAACGAAATCACTCTATTAGCCCTTTATTGGCACTTTATTTCAGTTAAAATTTTGTTTCTTCACTCATTCTTTTTTGTTAATTAATTGATTGTCTTGATTTCGACTGGAATTAGAAATTAATAAGAATTGACATCAGTCGAGTCTGGAGTGTGAGAACTACTGGAGTTTTGAGGTGTCTCAACGCTGGTATTCGAAATTCATCCAGATTAATTGACTTAATTTCATAAATTTACAATTTTTTAACGACACTCCTATTTATTTCGTTGTTGTCCTCGATTGTGTTCGGAAGTCGAAATTTTATCATTGGACTTCTGAATTAATTCCGGAAATATTTTATTTTGGAAATTGATGAATTTATTTTTGTATCGAATCAATATTTTTATTATTATTGTAATTCCATTATTTTTTTTTATATTTTCGAATCGAAATAATTCGATTTTCGAACATTGATTCGAAAGTTCAATATCAAAAATTCAATACGAAATTCAAGTATTCGAAAATTCAATTCAAGTATTCGAAAATTCGATTCAAAATTCGAAAATTCTGTAACGGTTTGCTCGACTGACCTTGGCCAACCGTTAAAGGCACTGAAAAATTCTCTAAATTTGACCCGATTTTATGCTTCTAGTTTTTTCCCAATTTATTCCCAATTAATTTGCCTTCCTGAAAAAATGGGCGCCAGTCGTTTTTGCAAAGTTCTACAAATTTGGGGGAAAACGACAAATCCCCAAGTTTTATTTTAATTTCAATGAACAACAAAAATCCCAAAAAGACTCTACTTTAACCCGCTTTCTTACATGAGGCTCCTATATTGTCTCAAGGGGGGGAGGGGACGATACCCTCCCTTTGGGTATTCGGACAAACGAAAAAACTTTACACCAACTCCTGAAAATTTCGGTTTAAATAACAAAAAAATTAGATATATTCAAAAAAATAATATGTGTACATTTAAATCAGAGGAAATAGGAATTTTTAGGAATAATACGATAATTCTTTTACTTTAACTATCAATCTTAAACGTAACTCAGAATAAACAAAATAACTTTAATTTCCCCCGAGTGAATACACTCCAAACAGACGCTAACTCGGCGTTTTCTTTACCGTTAATCTTTTAGTCAAAATTCTTTACTTTAAACTCGAAATAATAATTGTGCGGGGACTCGCGTACCTTACTGTATTTGTGCTTCCTTTCCTCCGTGTTGACCTCCCTCTTTATTTCTCTTTACTTCAACTTTCTCTACGTAATTCTTTACAATTTTCTTTATTCTTCTTAACGTTTTACTAAATTTTCTCTACACGATGTGGTCGCCACGGTGTCCCGGGAGAAGAAGAACGAGTCTTCTCTCCCACGAGTTGTGTTGGGTGCTCTCGGCCGTTCCCGCTCAACTTCGGTAGAGCCGAGGCCCAACTCGACCAATAGTCACGCGAGTCCCCCACTACTCTCCTTAACGTCACTGAGTTTACTATATATATATATAATATATATAACACGCGAAAATAATCATAATAGCTACAACATGACAATGTAACGTCCGTCTGTTAATTTAATTATTTTCTTTCTCTAAATTTATTCGAATAATTGATGAGAGTAGATGAGAGTTTTATACATAGGCCTTTCCTAAGAACAATAAAACTTCAAGGGAACGGTTACAGTACGACATTACATCACATATTTTAGAGAGAATAGGAAAATTGGTAAACACAACACGGGTTAGAGTAACAGATGGTGTGTGCAGGTGAGGCCCCCTCGCCTTGTCTCTCGTTCAATTTAGAACAATAAAATATCAATAAAACCGAAGTAAAAAGTACGTTAGCTGTTGATGTTTCTAGAAGTGATGGGCTACAGGACTTCTAGGAAATCTAAAAAATGTCAACCAAGAATAATTTATGTTAGAATAATTTAAGCTGAAACCGTTGAAATCGAGATCATTGTGGAGGGAAATGGGCATTCCCGGAATAGCCAATAAAATTCAAGCACACATAGAATAGTTAAAATAAGTCTATGTGGAAGGGATGGCGTGATCCCGAAGCATTGGTCCCTGAGACCGTTGGAAAATTAGGGAACGCCTTCGCAAAACCCTTGAAAAACCCACAGAATATTCTGTTTAGACACAAGTCACAAGTTACAAGTCAGAAGTCGGAAGTCAGAGTGTAAGAAATCGGTTAAAGAAGTTAAGGTCACATTCTCAAAATGAGAAAGCGTAAGAAGAAAAGAAATAATAAGTAAGATCAAGGGTTCACTGGTTTTTCTAAGTTTCTCTAAGTTTGAATTGTCAAGTAAATACTTTAAAATATTTTTCAAGTGAAATTATAAGCGAGTCTGTCAAATGAATCTCAAGTAAAATTTTGAATCAGTTTAATAATGATAACTAAAAAGGTAGCGCGTCGGCAAAAACCTATTTACTGAATTTATAAAAATTGTGGTTTCAAAATATAGGCCGGCTTGGCCAGTTACAATAAAAATTGAATTTCTTTTCATTCATTTAACTGTGACTGGAATCATTCCTGCATTACTCCAATCCAGTCTATTCGCCGAAAGGTGAGGACAAAAACGGAGGCTGAGTCGCGTCTCTACGTACTCCTCAGTGTTCGGGGCCAATCATCATCATTCAATTAAATTTCTAATTTAATTGTAATTTTCCCCCAACACTTGGACGTTACACAATATTTTCCCGACAATCAAACGAAAAAGTTTTGTCTCTTATTTCACTCGAGTTTTCACCGATAAATAGTCTTTTTCTTCACTGTTTCGGCGTTGTTCCCGACGATCTCCGGCCTCTCTCACTGTTGGCCAACATCCATCAGTGTTGGCTGGTGTTGGACCAGCTCCCTAGATGCTGCTCCGGTCCAGGCTCCTCCAGATCGTCCTTGACTCTGCTGCTTTGTTTGTGGGACTGGGAAAAATCCTTCCCAGTCCTACTCTCGTACTTTCCTCCAAATTTTTGGAGGAAGATTAAGCAAAAATAAACAAAAACAATTAGTGAGGTCATTAGCTTTTGCTGACCTCACTCTGGACATATGCTGACCTGACTCAAAATGAGCCCCATTCTCACCGGGTACCGCGAGTTGCGGCCATTATCGCGATTTCAATAAAAATAATTAATTTTTATGAATTTTCTTGATTCTGTGACGGTAAAAACCGTCGCAATTCGATTCAAAATTCGAAAATTCGATCAAAAATTCGATTCTCGAATAGTTCTCGATATTCGAATAATTGATTCGAAATGAATCGAGAAACATTAGATACGATCTCCCAATCAAATTTGAATCATTCAATGACTGAGTAGAAATGAGAACTTTAGACTAGAGCTGAGCGAATACCTCTCAACTCGAACTGAATCGAATAGGGCAAGTCGATTCGATTGTGAAATCGAATTTCCCCAATCGATTCAATTCGAGTTGAGAGGTATTCGCTCATCTCTAATCCAAAGTTCTCATTTTTACTGGATTCGATTCGATTGTCAAATCGGATAATCTGATTTGAAAATCTCATATATGATTTTCGAATCGGGTATTTGAAGATCTAATTATGGGATTCGGGAATCCACTCGAATTTCACTATTCGATTCGATTCGAGAGGTATTCGTTCACTCCTAATTTAAAATGGAATTTTCGAATTGAGAATCGAATTTCGGATCAAACTTTCGATTACTCGAATTTTTAATCAATTATTAATGTTCCGAATCGAATATTCGAATTCGGAATCGTCCCTGGTGGACCCGTTGATTACCTGTATCGATATGTCAATCCAGTGAATCTTCAATCGGTCAATGGTCGATAAAAATTCTGCAATCTTTTAGAGAAAGAAAATAAATCGACTTGGACGGGTGATGAATTGGAGTCAATCATTTTTGTTTCTCAAAAGATTTCAGAATTCGTATCGACCATTGACGGATGAAAGTTCGACTGAGTAAACATATCGATATGGGTACATGACCAACGATCAATAGCCCAACAACGAGTCTGTTAAGGGATTCTTTGAATTGAGAATCGAATTTCGGATCGAATTTTTGAATGCTCGAATTTTGAATTATTCGATTCGAAGATCGAATCGAATATTTGTATATTAGATTCGGTTCGAATCATTCGTCGTTTCGAATTATTCGCCTACCCCTAGAAAATATCTGAGAAACTATTCGGAATGAAAGTATCTATCCATACCCCTTCTTTGTAGACCACGAAATCTCCTACAGGAAAGCAGAGGCTTTCACCCAATGGACGTTCTTCGCGAATTTCAACCCTCGTTATTTACTTGATAATGTCTTTACTATTCAAAAATTAATTACGAAGAACATTGAACATTATGCCAATGCAATTGGCATGAAGTTCCCAAATGGAATCTTTAACTCTTTATTTTTCATAAACTTAAAAATGAAAATTAAGAAATAATTTTGATATAAATCCACGCCGAACCCCTAGCCTGGAGTCGAACTAAGAACACTCCAGTTATGCGTTGCATACTCTCCTAACTGGGGTAACGGGGGCTCCAGAACTTTTCTCTCGAACTAATGCCACCACCGTCCATCGGCCAGTTGAATGAATTGAGATATAAATTTGAGGAAACAAAGAGGGTGCGTGGAATCCACGCGTGGCAGAAGTGAAACTTCTTCCTCATGAAATTCCTTCGGGTTTTTTTATAGAACAACGGTTAAGAGTTGACAATAGTAGGGATATGGGTATGATCTCCAATGAACACAACCTAATATACAATTCCACACATTTAGCGATGCAATTGATACGTTGAAAATTCGAATACCTGCAGACAGCGTATTGGTTTTTTGTTCACCAGCAAATGATTTATTCCATGATTAGGACAGATTCAGACAAATTTATTTTTCAAAGTGATAATTCTCTATGAATATCTCGGAAATTGATCGAGATAGAATGATTCTTTTTCATTCCCTTCTTGTACCTCTTGAAATTCTGTTCAAAAACGCATTCGTGCAAAATCGTCTTATCCCACTTAGATTCCGAAATATTCAAAGAAAATTGATGACGGAATGAAATCTACTAGTCTGAAAACATTATATTCATTTTGCCATCCGCTTTTTTCTATAAATATCTCGGAAACTGAGAAAGATAATCAAATTTTCCTATCAACCTTTTTTGTAGGGAATTTCAGAAACTACAAGAAGAGCTTCAACTAGAATTGCATTATCTCGCTTCGTTTGAGAGATATTCATCAAAATTCCGTGAAAAAAAGCGACTTTTAGATGAAGTCTCTGTTTCAATGGTATCTTTAAAGAATATTCCGAAATCTAATGGAGATACGCCCATTTGCCTCCATCGTTTTCTAGCTTCAGAAATTTTCTACAAAAAAAGGATTAGGGCAAACTCACGCTATTTCGCTCAATTTCGGGATATTCGTAAACAGTCGTACAACAAAAAATAGAATTATAGATGTCATTTTTCTTTCAATAGTTTTTCCAAGAATCTCTCGAAAACTACGCGGGATAGAGAGATTTTATTCTAATCGACTGGCGTAGTTCTTAAAATTTTCTAGAAAAAAAATTGCGGCGGAATTATCCAATTTTGCTTCGATTCCGAGATATTCATCTGAAGAAAATGACAAAAAATCGACTTACTTCAGAAAAGAATGACTCAGTATTCTGATGACTTTCTGATAATATCTAGAGAACTCAACGAGGTAGAGCGATTTTTCCATGATCTCTCCTTGTGGCCCTTGAAATTCTCAACAACAAACGTTCAGAGTAAAATCGATTTATTCCCTCAATTTCCGAGTATTCTCAAAAAACTATTAATACGAAAAAATCTAGGAGACAGAAAAGGTAGGATTTTTCCATCAATAGTTTTTTGAACATGTCTCGAGAACTAGGCGAAATAGAGAAATTCACTTTGCTACACAAAGGGATTGGGGTAAAAATGCCCCATTTCACGTAATTTATGAGAAATTCTCATAAACTATTCACACAAAAAATCTACTTCTCCTGTTCATTGCATTTTTTTGTCAATAGTTTCTTGAGAATATCGGAAACTAAGCGAGATTTAGCAATTTCACACTGATGTCTTCGTGTAGAAAACGTATAGAGCTACAAAATAGGAATCGAGCACATTCACTCTACCTCGCTTAGTTTCCGAGATATTTCCAAAAAACGATTGACAAAAATTGACTCATTGAATTTACTGCTGCGTTATTTTCACCTCTCCCCTGCCGTCTCCCCTTTCAGCCACTACACTAGCATGAAGCATGCTATGTTGTGTGCTTATCCCCTCGCCCCCTTACCGTCTGGTTTCTCGACCGCTAGAGCATGCGTCAGAATGGCATAGCCACTGACGAACTCTCCTCCTCTGCGAACTCCCCACTACGTACCCAACTATTCTCCTCACCGGATCTTATTTTTCTTGATGTTCGAAAAATGTTGCCCCCTCAGTAAAGAAGTTTCACTTCAAAAACTCCAAAATCCCTGCCATGAGTCGAACCTGCGACTCTCCAGTGATACTTCTGATACTCTTCAAACTGAGCCATCGGTAACTTCCGGAACTTCTCTCAAACTAAACATGATATTACAGATTATGATACTGCGAATTTATTGAAATTTAGCTTTATCATACTTTCATTATTTTAGCTCAACTTGGGCATTGAAGTCTATGATAACTTTTCTCACTCAAATAAAATCATTTTATATCTCACGATTGCATATGCAGTCGAATCTAATAATTTATGATGAATCTGAACATTATAGTTTAGGTTTCAGAAATTATTATCAGCTCTTCTCGCTATGATATCAGGATGGATATGGTCTTATCTGTCAGCAAAAATTATCTACTTCCTAATGATGAAATGATAAATACTAGTGTCCTTAGAAAAAAATTTGAATTTCTGTAAGAACAATTCTTCTTGGCATTCATATAGAAGAATCCTTTGAAAAATCTAAAATATTTAGAATTGTTGAGGCCCATCTAAATTGATCTTTTGAGCTCAGCTTGGATGTCATCAGTCAAGTAGTTCTGTTCATATACTCTTTCTTCATCAAATAGTTTTTCGCGAATATCTCAGGAACTGTTGGGTCGATTTCACTGAAATTTAATACCGAAGTCGGCACTCATAAGATGTACAAACCCATGAAATTTGAAGTCTCTGACTCAAATATTTCTTAAGTTATCGCAATAACTGTGGCTGTTCTAAAATCACAGTGAAAAAGAGGGTGCTTGGGATGCCACGCGTTAGAAGTGAAACTTGTGGGTCGTGATGCTGAAATCCATGTACTATGTGCATAGCAATGGAATGGGATGTAATTTCTATCAATCACTTAAAAATACTCTTGATTGAGAATTTCAATTCAAATACTCCACTCCAGTAATAATTAAACGGAGCGAGATGTCATTTGAGAACATAGATTGAATCTGAATTCTTTCCTATTAAATGGGAGAGATTTAGAATTATACTTCTGGGAACATCTTGAAGTACCTAAAAATCTTTCCCATTTAATAGAAAATTTACAGAAGATTTCGGCTTTTCTTCTTTTTAATGTAATAATATCTTACTTTGTCTTATTTTTCTCAAACCAGAATATGCGAATTGGAAGACTCAATCAGTGGATGTATTTCCAATTCATTGATGAAAATTCAGTCGGACCACTTCCAAACGTCGAACGCTAGTTTAATGTTTACATGATAAACTGTTCCATTCCACACTAATTTATATATTTAGGATGCTGAGCAGTTTTACTAAACTTTTTCAGATGTGGAACTTTACGGCTCTAATAAATACTGAAAACCATAAAATACAACAATTTCCATTCAGCAAAGTCAATGAAATCACGCAATACGCAATGAGTCTAGCGTTCAACTACGCTGTTATGTCCACCCCAAGACGAAGAAAAATTCCTGATTTGAAATAGAGAAAAAATAAGATATATGTGGAAAATTAAAATGTATGAAAAGGGAAAAGAAATAGAACAAGTTGCGAAAATGTCCAAATAAAGTGGGACATATTCGAAACCAATTCCGCAGGAAAACTAAAAGCAAAGAAACGTCAGAGCATATCGCAAAAATGACAAAACGTGAAATTATGATGAATCAACAAAACGAAACATCTCTCAATAAACTCGAAAGTTAATCAGTCGCGATTTTACCGGGAACGAGCAAGGTTCCCAATTAACTTTCGTACGGTCTTAAATAACTAAACAGATTTTCGTTATCACCGATTCATCATAATTTCGGGACAAGTCTTGGTGTGCCCAATAACTCTGATTTTCGAAAAATTGAGACGCAAATCGGCAGTAGTTTTCAACAAGCGAAAAACTCTTTGTGTAAAGTACAGAATTCCGGATAATTCTAGTGAAAATTGACCAAGGCACACGCGGACTCCTCAGGCCTAAAAGTGTCTATTTTTGTGCGGATTATTGTATCAGAATTCTCGAACTACCGAACGAGAAAAACAAACCAACAAACAATAAAACAACTGTAAAGGACAGGGTCCAGAAAACTGTAAGTAATCTTAAAATCTGTGACAGATTACAAAGATCCAAGTCCTCATAAATTCATCAAATTTGTGAAACACCAAACAAAAGAAGGGTTAAAATATAGAGGAATTTGGTATAGTCAAAAAGAGAGTATTCCTTCAAAAATTTCCTACATCCTTAACTTCTTCATGCAAATAGTTTCAATCAGCTTACATTAAAATGAAAGAAAGAACAAATTAAGTAGAAACCTATTTTCATTGAAAAGAGAAGAAACACCAGCACGAGGAAAATCATCACCAATTTTCCGAGAAGAAAGGTAAGAGCTTCACTCCCTCCTTTCAATTCTGAATTTCTCAGTTACAATAATCAGATTCTCGGCTGATTAGTCCTTCCGGACACAACAAGCAAATTTTGGTGGCAGCGGTGGGATCCGGTTAGTCCCTCCTCCGTGCCCGGTGAGAAAATTCTACAACCTGTAAGGTTTCAATTTGGAACATCTCAATTAACAACTTTCTTTTAAATAATTTAATAATATAGAACATTTCGAAATTTAAAAATTAAAATTTTTGGGGATAATTCAAAATTTTTGAAAAACAATCATCTTGTTACGTTGAAAAATTCTAAATAGCAATACCTTTTTATAACATCCTCTATCCTAAAACCTTCTATAAATAAAACCTCTCAAAATGGCATATAATGCAGATATCAATTTAACTCTCAATCAAACACAAATGCATGCCGAAATAGATAATGAGGAGTATAATAAAGCACAAAGTCTGACCCAGAAAATGCCACAATTTTCTGGTGATAGATATGATAAAATAACTTTTAATATTTTCGAATTGAGCATCAGGAATATTTTACATCTCATTCCTGAGGGGAAGCATAGACATTACATTCCTCATATTTATGCTAACATCTCTCGTCCTGCTCATTATTATCTAGGAGGCAAACAAGTTGCAAAAGTAGAATACATTTTAGAAGTTTTGAGACCAAAATTGAAAAAAATAAAATCAGCTAGATTAACTAGAGAAGATTTGGCTCAGGCATCTCGTCACCCTGATGAGGAGTTGGACCTTTTTCTAGTAAGATTAAGAACTCTTCTTGACTCAGCTATAAATGCTGCAGTTAAAGAATATGGAGAAGCCGCAAGGGTAGGTTTCACTCAAGATCTCGAGAAAATTGCCGTCGGTCGTTTCATATTGAGTTCACCAAAATTCTATAGGAATGCATCAGTAGACACCAATGTAAAAAGCTTGGACCAGGTGGAGGCCATTTTGGTCAAACACCAAGAAGCACAAGATCGATACGGTCAAGAAATTTTTGATGAAATTGAACGGGAACTCGATACAGATCTGTCACGTTCACGATGTCGTAACAGGGAGCCTGAATGATCAGCTACAGATATTCGCGATTCCTTTTATAGATCAAATGATTATCAGAGAGCCGCGAGTCCATATCGTAATCCAATAAAAGTTTTCGGCATTCACAACCCTATCTTTACAGAGCAAGAGGACGAAGTGGTCAAAGAGATTTCCCTCCAAACCCTCAAAACCCGATCTATCCACAACAACCTGCTAACATGACTGGAACCACCCCTAACGGGGGGGGGGGGAGCAAGAAATTCCTGCAGTTATTAACGTAGTAAGCTCTCAACCCACTCGTGTAGATAAATTAGAAAACAAAATGGACGAGATTAGTAAAATGCTCTCAGAATTGATGAAGAGAAAAGATGAAAAATCGGGTAGGGAGAGTCGTGATAGTTCGCGTCATCGGAACAGAAAATCATCACATTCCAAGAGATATAGAACTACGTCTCGACACCGTTCCTCTTCCTCTAGCTACTCTGATTCTTCTCGCGGGTCCAGTCCCGAGAAACGTAAATCAAAATCAAAATATTCGAGAAATAGGCGTGAAAAAGATTACGATAAATCGAAGTCTAGACATAAGGACCAGTCTCGTGAATCCACCTCTGAATCAAGCAAGCATTTAAACGAGAAAAGCTCTCGCCGAGAGGACGTGTCGGCGAGCGAAAAATCTCAGCGTCCAGAACAACACACCGTTACAGCAACTCATCCAACAGAAATTCAGGAGAAGAACACACAGAAGTAGTAGTCTGTGTATCAGGAATCGGACCAACAGTCACTCTACATGGACCCCGTTTACATCCAGAAGGTGCTCTTGCATTAATAGATACAGGAGCAAAGGTAAATTTAATTTATGCAAATGCATTACGTCATGGGACAAAAATTGATACTTCTCAGAGCATTAAAATTGGGGGTCTTACTTCAAATCCAATTCAATCAATCGGTACAGTAAATATTAGAATTCAGAGTCAGATCCCTTTGTCTGCGTGGCAGAGGGGGGGCCTCGCTTGAATATTCAAGCAACTGAGCTCATTGACCGTAAGCAACGTTTCTTGATAGATACAGGGGCTTCTGTAAATTTAATTGAAGAGTCAGCATTGAAATCAGGTGTCGAAATCGACAGAAGTAGATCACGAGAAGTCAAAGGCCTCACCATCGACACAATACGTACTCTGGGTGTGACAACTTTGCAACTTTTGGGAACGTCAGCACAATTTTATGTCGTCACCATCAAACGCCCCATCGATGGAGTAGGGATATTGGGAAATGAATTTCTTGTGCAAGAGAAAGTAGAAATTTTATACGGACATAGAAATATTACCTTAGCTAAAAACCCTAATAATCCTATTGGTTGGTATCGAGATATTAGAATGAACTCTCCAGTAATAATTCCTCCTAGAGTGAGATTAGCCATTCCCATAGAAGTAACAAATGGTGAAATTGAACAAGGCTATATCCCAAAAATAGATCTGGCAGAAGGAGTTTTCGCAGGTGAAGCAATAGTACAAGTGGAGAATAATATGGGTGTGGTCATGGTCATAAACACAACATCAGAGCCAGCAGAGATTCAAATTCCTCCGCAACAACTAGAGTCATTTGATTTCAAATTAAATACAGAATTGAGAGAGTCAGGCTCTGAAGAAGATGTACCTGAGTTGGCAGCCTCAGAGGTCCATGCAGACTCTGACGAGTGGATTGAAAAATTGAAGAATATGATCCCAACAGACCATCTTAATGAACCAGAGAAATTGCAGGTCGAGGAAATAATTAAAGAATTCAATGACATTTTCTTTCTACCGGGAGATGCCTTGGGATGCGTCAAAAATTTCACTTGTAAAATAAGAACAATCGATGATAAACCGATACACAGGAAACAGTATCGCTATCCAATGGAACATCGTGATGAAATCAACAAACAAATCAAAAAAATGCTTAAACAGGGGGTAATTGCTCCATCGGAGTCACTATATAATTCACCTCTCTGGATTGTCCCTAAAAAGGCAGATTCTAAGGAAAATAAGCGATGGCGATTAGTCATCGATTTTCGAGATCTAAATAAAAAGACTATAGGTGACTCTTATCCCTTGCCTGAGATCAGCGAAATTTTGGATAAATTGGGGGGTGCATAATACTTCAGTGTTTTTGATCTGGCAAACGGTTTTCAACAAATAGGAATGGACCCGGCAGATCGCGAGAAAACAGCTTTTACAGCCCCTGAAGGCCACTGGGAATTTTGGAAGATGCCTTTTGGATTGAAAAATGCTCCAGCTGTTTTTCATAGAATGATGAATAAAATTTTGAGTGGATTAACTGGAACTGAACTTTACGTTTATTTGAATGACATCGTAATTTTTCCTCGAAATCTGGTAGAACATCATGCAAGAGTTAAAAGGCTATTCGAACCATTGAGAACTCAAGGATTTTCTCTACAGCCAGATAAATGCAAATTTCAATGTGAAGAAGTAGGTTATTTGGGTCATTTAATAACCGACAAAGGCGTACGTCCAGATCCAGCAAAGGTTAAATCACTGAAAAACATGCCTAAACCCAGAAATGTAAAAGGAATGAGAAGCTTTTTGGGATTTGTAAATTACTACAGGAAATTCGTCGACCATTATGCAGATAAGGCTAAACCACTCATGGATCTATTGAAAAATGCAAATAAATTCACCTGGACTGAGGAAGCTGATAGGGCTTTTGAGGAAATGAAAAAGTCAATTTGTGAGGAATCTTTACTGATGTATCCTGATTCAACTAAACCTTTCATAATAGCTGCGGACGCTTCTGAAATTGGTCTTGGAGCAGTTCTGAGCCAAAAAGATGAAAATGGAGATGAACGCTGCTATGGAGATGGACAATGCTAAGTTGAAGACAAAAGTAAAAGTCCTGGAAGACAAAGTAGCAAAGATCGAATCAAATGGTAATGCAAAGATTGATGATGTTATAAGCGAGA
Organism: Aleiodes leptofemur; assembly: GCA_963942555.1. NCBI lineage: Eukaryota > Metazoa > Arthropoda > Insecta > Hymenoptera > Braconidae > Aleiodes > Aleiodes leptofemur. Next base: position 8,455,932 of record OZ012619.1, read on the forward strand.
TGAATGACAGGGAAAAGCGAAATGTAAGAGTAGTGGCATTCAATGTTCCGGAATCGAGTAAGGCTGATGGAAAAAGTAGACAGGCAGAGGACCTAGTAGCCATTTTACAAGCAGCTCATGATGTTATTGTTGATGGAGCACAAGTAAAGAGTGTGTCAAGAATTGGTAAACCGACGGCTGGTAAAATTAGACCTATTATTGTGGATGTCGGTAAGCCACAAGCTGCTAGGCAATTGGTGAAATTGGTACCGAAGGAGGATAATTCAGTCAGATTCAAAGCAGACTTAACGAAGCAGCAGAGATCGCACTTGAACAAATTACGAGAAGAGCTGAACAGCGAGAGCCAGGATGAAAGATTGAAAAAGACAATAAAATATATAAATGGGGTGCCGCAAATTGTAAGAAAGAATAATTTTTGGAAAGGGAGGGCAGACATGCCCCGAAAATAAAAGATATTAGTATTTATTACCAGAACGTCAGGGGATTAAGGACTAAATTGAATAAATTCTTTACCTCCTCGGTGTGTAATCCATCTGAGGTGTTCTGTATAACAGAATCTTTTCTAAACGACACAATTACAGATGGTATTATAGTTGATAAAATATTTGATATTTTTAGGAAAGACAGAAACAAAATTACTAGTGAAAAGAGCAGAGGTGGAGGTGTTTTCATAGCCGTTAAAAAAGAGCTGAAGGCTGAGCTCTTACCAGCATTAAATGAAGATGTTGAGCAAGTATTCGTGAAGATAAATCAAGGGAAAGACGTACTGATAATAGGATGTGTGTACATTCCACCTGCCTCTAGCTGGGATATATATGAGAAACATTTGGATGATACGATGATAATAAACAATAAATATGGCGTAAACCGAGTTGTCATAGTGGGTGATTACAATCTGCCAGCACTGGTGGAGGGTAGGAGCCAGAAAGGTGATGAAATCAGCAGAGCAACAATGGATAATAAGGTGATGGAGGAGTTTGCATTACAAGGTTGTTACCAGTACAATAATATAGTGAACAAAATGGGACGTTTGTTGGATCTCTGTATGTCAAATGCTGAGGTATTAGTGGAGAAGGCACATGAAATCATACGAGAGGACCTTTTTCACCCAGCTCTAAACATAATAGTGAAATTGGAAGAAAGCAACGAAATAATAAACGAACATTATTGTTACAAAAAAACGGACTTTGGAGGGCTAAACAACTACCTTCTGAGTGTAAACTGGGTATGTCTACACAGTCTAGAAAGCATAGATGACATTGTTGATAGGTTCTATGAGATATTGAATCAAGGTATCCGGATCTTCACACCAATAGTGCCGATGAAGAGGGTGAAATACCCGGTCTGGTTTACCAGCGAGCTTAAACATAAGATTGCGCAGAAAAAAGAGGCGCACCGAAGATACGAAGCCAATTACACCAGTGAGGACTATAACATTTTCTGTAGGCTGAGTGTGGCATCTTGAGCAGGAGGTGCTACAGCGACTACATAAAGAGAGTGGAGTCTGGTATAAATGAGGAACCAAATAACTTTTGGGGTTTTGTGCGTGACAAGAGAAAAATGGCACAAGATATACCGACGTCAATGGATTGGGGTGACTGAAGGGCAGAAAATGTCGAAGAAGTGAGCAACCTTTTTGGTGATTTCTTTAAGAGCGTGTATGATCTGGCATCTGGGCAGAGAACAGATCAGACTACAGGGGTGGCTCCATACTGCTCGAGGGAAATGGACATTAAAGACTTTGAATTGACTTATACTCAGGTGTTGAATGGACTACTTGGTGTCAACGTTAAGAAAGGAGCTGGGCCAGATGGAGTTCCGAATCTGATCCTGAGGAACTGTGCTGTTGAACTTTGTGAGCCAGTGGCTTCCATATTCAGCTACTCTCTAAGGTCAGGGAGCTTCCCGAATAGGTGGAAGGAATCATTCATCACGCCGATCCATAAGTCAGGGAATAAGAGTTCAGTAGAAAATTATAGACCAGTATGTATCCAGTCAGCTTTACCGAAGTTGCTGGAAAAATTGATACTTCCCGAATTGTCGTTTGCTATTAGAAACGTTATCAGTACAAGGCAACATGGTTTCGTGAAAGGTAGATCAACTACCACGAACCTGTATCTGTATGTAAATGCGATTTTGGATGCAATGGACAAGGGGCTAGAGACTCATGTAATCTGCACAGATTTCAGTAAGGCGTTTGATTTGGTGGACCCAACCGAGCTACTAAATATACTGGCGGCGTCAGGCATGAGGGGAATGACACTGGAGTGGATGGAGTCATACCTTACTGGGAGAACACTCAAGGTGAAAATTAATGGAATAACATCTACTTCATACGAGGCAAGGTTAGGGTTCCCCCAGGGTTCTCATTTAGGACCTGTTCTATTCATACTGGACATGAATGGACTAGATGAGGTGCTGGAATCTGAGCATGAGCTCTTTGCCAATGATGGCAAAATCTATAGAACCATCAAAGACACTGGTGATATTGAGACGTTGCAGCGAGACTTGAGTAGATTGGCCGAGTGGTGCAAACGAAGAGGTCTTCATCTTAACGCGAAAAAGTGCGGCGTAATGAATTTCACCCGGGGAGCACCAAAGTTTGAAATGGATTACCAGATAAATGGGATTAGACTGAGGGGGAAAAATGAGATGAGGGATCTAGGAATTTTAGTCAACAATAGGCTGAATTTCAACAATCATGTCATTAAAGTAGTGATGAAAGCAAAGAGAACTTTGGGATGCATTATCCGCATGGGAGGAGTCTTCAATGAGGAGATTACATTGGTGAGACTGTATAAGGCACTAGTGAGACCCATTTTGGAGTACGGAACTGTCATTTGGTCACCGTATTATGATTATCAGCGAGAGAGACTGCAGGCAGTGCAGAAGAGATTCATTCGATACCTGCTGTACAACCTTGATACGAAAGGCATGAGTATGAGCACAGAAGAGGTGAGAAAGGAATATGGAATCATGGATCTAAGTTTAAGACGGAAGTTTTTCGATCTTTGTTTCTTCCATAAGGTGATAAATGGAGGGATATACTCGCCGGAGATTCTGGGGGAGGTTGGTCTTACTATTCCCACGAGAAAGTTGAGGGATTGAAGGATTCTTGCAACTAGTGCCTCAAAAAAAAACTATGTTTTGAACAGTCCGAGGAATAGAGTGTTTAATCTAGTGAACGAAATGTCATCTGTATTAGACATTTATGATAGTAGTTATTCGAAGTTTAAAAGAGAAGTGTTGTTATATTTAGAAAATAAGACAATCACTGAAGACTGAGATTAAAGACTTGAGGCCAAATAACTGTGATATGAATGGGCTAAGTCGAATCATGGGAGAGTTTGAGTAATATCACTATAAGTGGTGAAATGAAACTCGATAAAACTTTCAACAAACTCGTTATTTAATGTTAATAAATCAAATCTTCTATTATTTTGTTTATGAATTGGAGAAAGAGTAAGGAAATTATATAAAATTTATATACAAATGTACAAATGATAAAAAATGCAGAGTTGCGTAAATAAATAAATAACTGAATAAAAAAATGCCCAATATCATTTGCATCCAGACCATTTTTTGATGCAGAGACACGGTACACAGAAGCAGAAAAAATTGTTTAGCAGTTTCCAACGCAATAAATCATTTCAGGCCATATGTATATGGGAGACCACTTGTCCTATATACCACTAGTTTAGCTATAGAATGGCTAAGGGATACGATAACACCTACTGGAAGACAAGTATAATGGTGCTCACTGTTACACGAATTTGAATTCACTGTGGTCCATAAGAAATTGAAGAGAGAGTGATATGCAGATGCGTTTTCTCAAAACCCAGTGGAAATTGAAGAAAAATTAACTTCAGAAGAAAATCAATCTGATTCAGAACCAGAACCATTTACCGTTCTCCCAGTGGGTAAAATACCAGCAAAATCAATTTCAAAGAAAACAACAAAAAATCCCCTCACGCTTCTCAAGGAGGCGGCAAAACGTCCTCGAACATTAAGTCATTCTAAGGTCCTACAACAGCCTAAGGAGACAATAGCGACAAGACTGAGCACGAGACATGCAAGTTTAAATGCTGACAAGAAACCTCCAAATTATAAAGACTCAAGAGCTTATAAAAAGAAGACACAAACGTCCGCAGACAAAGGAAAGAAAGCGACCGTCGAGGTACAACCTTCAACGTCAGAGATTAAATTGCCTGATACAGAGGAAAACTTGGGAGTTATTGAAACTATTGAATCTACATTAAATCAAGAATCAGATAATAATTCATCCGAGGAAGTGGAAGATGAAGTTTCTGAAATAAATAATCATGAAGAAACTATCATCACAGATGTGGATCCAGAAGCAATAGTGGAAATAGCCCCAAATATCAGGGATACTGAAGAAATTGACTCAGACACTGGAGATGAAACTATACGTGAACAAGATAATATCAACAATCAGGAATGTAGAGAAGAATCCCAGGTAGAGTCTCAAACTAAACAAATACAAGATCCTGAAGAATTCAACCGAGAAAGATTATCACCTCAAGAATTGACCCGAATAAATTAGAGTCTGAAGGAATTTTGGGAAATATTGAGTGATAATAACAGACTCTCTACTCAAGATCTTCAAGAGATAAACAGAAGCATCCAACAATATGACAATCTAATGGAACCTGATGATCCAGGCGAAATGAACGAAACGTCAGGAAATTTCGATCGAGAAAGAAATTTTATTTCCTTATCAGAATTCTCGCCAATCCAAAAATTTGCAGAACTGGATGACAACGAAATTCGAAACCAGGTCATAAATTCAACAATGAACTACGAAGAAGCTAGTAAAAGAGGCAGAGAGCAAGATGAAAATATCAGAAGACTTTGTGACGAAACTAAACGTATCTATGAATGAACAGTGGGAATAATTCCTCGGCATTTAAGGCCAGGAAATTATCCAAGACCATCAAATGCTACATAAATACAGTAATAATGAATTTGCAAGAGGAGACTACAGTATTACCATCTTCTCCAGAAGAAAATTCAAACACAGCGAATAAAAGAGTGACTTTTGCTCCTGGACCTGAAAATAAAGATTTGCAACCAAACACCATAGAAGATCATGTGATCGACGAAGAGGTTAATAATCATGAGAATTCGATCTCGAACAATCTTAACAGAGAGCAAGTAGCACGAAACTTAGAAGAGGCTTTTGGCGAACCGTCAAATGTTCAAGAAGCTGAGTCCTTGGAGAAGTCGTCACACAAAATTTCGGGTTATGGACCAAGATTTAGGAGTCGAATCCAAGGATTTGAGCAACAGAATGACAGCAAAAAAAATTCAACGGAGTCAGAGTCAGGCACGGCTACAGAAAGTTCATCTGAGAGCGATACCTTAAAAGAAAGAGTGGGGTGTGAGACAAGACTTCCAGAAGAAGGTCAAAAAGCAAATATTTTAAGCGACCTTATAGATGAAGATTTGGAAAAAGAGGAAGTAGAAAAATACAAGTCATATGACCCAATTATTCCACAAGACGATACACATCCACATCCTGAGAATATAATACAAAGTCGAGATGGTCTGACTTATGAACGAGAAAATATTGTTCACTTTTTGGCAAAGGATTGTAAACCCAATAGTCCTTCAACTCAACTGCTGGCAGATTTAAATAACATCAACTTCGAAATTCTGAAACAGAATGAACCAAAAATTGGGAAAATCATCGTCCAGAAGGAAAGAACCCACAAGATCTTCATAGTATTTGTAAAGAACTCATGTTTGGACCTAATTGAGGTTTCAGGATATAAAACTTGTTTACATAATCTTCATTATGCATTACAAGCTCATAAGATAGAATCTGTTCGCATGGCAAATAAGGGTAATGAGCTGAAGGGTGAAATCAATTTCATTCATTATTTGTGCAGGGAATTTAGAGACAGCAAAATTAGAATAACGTTATGTAATGGGAACATTACAATACCAAATGAGCCAATAAGACCAGAAATCATCAGAGAACATCATGACAGTTTGATTGGAGGCCACAAGGGCATTGTAAAAACCTATTTACGTATCAGAGAACAATTTTACTGGCCAGGAATGGAGGGTGACGTTGAGAAATATATTGAAAGCTGTCGTATTTGTCAAATCAGGAAGATGAGAAGGATAAAAACTGAACAACCAATGCAAATAACCGACACACCGACTGAACCTTTCGATGAAATTTCGATTGACATCGTTGGACCTTTACCAAGAACCCTTTCAGGAAATACAAATATCCTCACCATCCAGGATAATTTTTCTAAGCACTGCACGGCGATCCCTTCACCAGATGGGCGAGCCATTATGGTGGCTGACGCACTCTCAAATAATTTCATCGCATTATACGGTTGTCCAAAAACTATTTTGTCAGATCGTGGGACGAACTTTATGAGTAAAATGATTTCTCAACTGATGAAGACTCTCAAAATTCAACATAGAACTACTTCTGGCTATAGGCCCCAAACTAATGGGTCACTAGAGAGAAGTCATCATGTTCTGGTTGAATATCTGAAAGCATTCACAGATGAGTATAACGATTGGCATTCACTTTTACCTTTCGCCATGTTTTCCTATAATACCACAGTTCACAGGGCGACAAAGTATACACCTCACGAATTAATTTATGGTAAAATAGCTAGAATACCAGCCTCCCTCGGGGAGGATAAAACTATTGAAACCTATGACGATTATCTAGTCGACTTTATAGATCGTTTAAATAATATACAAATAATCGCGGGAAGGAACCTACTTCAAGCAAAAGAAAACTCAAAAATTCATTATGATAAAACATCTCATCCTGTTAACTTTCAGATTGGCGAATTCGCTTACGTTCTAAAGGAACCAAAGAAAAATGAATTGGATGATGAGTTTGTAGGTCCGTTTGAAATAGTTGACCGAACACAGATGGGTGACTTAGTCCTAGAAACGATTGACGGCAATAGATTCATGAAATATCCGAATGAATTGAAGAGAAGCTTCGAATAATTTCTCCCCAGTTCATTCAATTTCATCAGGAAGCACTGTCATCTTAATTTTACGAGAACTCATAGTAGTTCGACCGAAAGTTTTGATTTTAGGTTCAATGGAGTCAAACGTGATGGGGACGGTTCTGATAATTCTCATGGGACTGGGGACAGGCAGCCCTCAAACAATGGACTAATCTCATTTCACCATTTTTCCCCTGAAGAACAATCCTGGCATCTACTTCGAAGAAATGGATCCAGTACAAATGACCATAAAAACCTGGACCTTAACGATCGCGGTTGATGTTGCAGGAATGTTAAATTCTCACCAGGTGGGATGGGAAGCCTTGCAACGAATTTTCTACTATTGCAAGAAATTGACAGTCGACCACAGCTGTGAGCTGAACTGTGAGCAGCTCCTAAAGATCAGTGATCAAAAAAAGTTAAAAGGTCAGACGAAAAAGTTACAAGATCATTTAAGACATTCGTTAAAAAATCAACAAAGGGCACCAACAAGAACGTGGAGAGACGCACCGGTTTTCGGTTTCATATCTCGAATACTAGGACCAATAGTGGGGTTCACAGACTATACAGAACACCAGTACCTGGTGAACCAGGTGAAAAAACTGTATGATGATAAAAACGAGATTGCGAAAATTCTGAATAACAGCACCCATATTCTTCAGTCTGAGATCGACGGCAACAGGAATTATCTACAAACTACGGCCAAGAATATCGAAGTGCTCAACAAAGATCTGACGGCACTAATCCAATGAATGCAAAGTTCCACCGATAGGATAAGTCGCTCAAAATTTGTATTTAAACTGATGCTCGTGGGAGCAGAAGCATTAGCTGCAACAGACCACTACAAGATGACATTGGAAAAGATGGTGTGGGCCATAGAAGAAGCGAAACACGGACGAATCAACCCAGAACTTCTCAGCCATGATCAGCTGGTATCCGCAATCAAGGATATTAGAGCGGAAGATTCAAATTTTGTTTTTCCTACGGATATAGATAGCCCAGACTTGGGACTACTATCAAAGGTATCTAACCTCAATCTGCTGCAATCAGAAGGGAAATTCATCGCAGTAATAACAGTCCCATTGGCTGATAGAACTCCACTGAATTTATTTAGGATGACACCATGCAAAATGCCACAGCAATTGGCACGGAATATCATGGGGTAAGCTTTCATACAGCCATCAACAAAATATCTCATCACAACTTTAGACCACCAGTTCTACTATAAGGCTGATAGTGAACAATTCCAACACTGCGAACACATAGGAAATTCATACCTTTGCCCAACACATGCATTACAACAACTTAAGGAAGTACCCTGCTGTGAGATCGAACTATTGGTTAAACCATCAATAGAAGCTATGAAGAAATGCGATGTAAGAATCTTGAAAAACCACGTGACACAGTGGACTCAACTGATGGAATCTCATTCCTGGTTATACTCTGCAGCACAACCCTTAACATTAAATATTGTCTGCAAGAAGATACAGGGCTACACGACAGAAATAACAGGAACGGGAATCCTGCATCTGAATTCCGGTTGCGAAGCACGAACAGCTTCAGACATAATCAAGAGTATGGGGACAGGACAGTCAAAACTTCCCGACCTCCATGTTGCCCCACTGAACCTGAATCTGACGTTGCTAGCACTGAAACTGGTGGAGGAGGCTGAGTTGCCACACCTAATAAAGACAAAAAAATTAGAACCCTTGCCGAATAACTCACATGAGAGTGACATGCATGTGTATCAACATACCTTGGACTTGATCACAAACCACAATATGAACCCCTATGATGGCAATGCCATCCATATGGGAATAACCGGATTTATCGGCATTGGGTTCGTAATAACGCTAGGACTCCTGTGCATTTGGGGGAAGAAGATAAATTGCCTCCTATCGTGCTGTTGTTCAAAATGCACAAAGAAAAAGGCAAAGGATGAAACAACTCCACAACTATCGCAGTGTCTACATGCACGACTCGTGAGTTCACGGATGTCCCAGTACGTGACTTCCGGAGAAAACTAGGGAATTTTAAGGTGGCATCACTGGCAGCAATGACCGTGAAAACCCGGAGTTTTCAGGGTAATTGTCACAAGACGCAATTTCATGGGGTGCCCTACTCTCTATGTCATTGAGCTCGACCCTTGCAGGCTTCTGAAGGGTGGGGATGCTTTCCGTGAAAACACGGAATTTTCCGTGAAAACCCGGAACTACGTGAAAACCCGGAGTTTTCCGTAAGAACACGGAATTTCCTTACGATTCTACAATGAAACGTGTAACCACGCACCCCCCACCTTCCCTCACCCACTGTTCCACACACATCAAACTTGTAACCATGCACCCCCTTTCCCTCACCTACTGTTCCACATATCAAACGTGTAACCACGCACCCCCCCCCTTCCCTCACCCACTGTTCCATACACATCAGACGTGTAACCACGCACCCCCCCTTCCCTCACCCACTTTTCCATACACATCAGACGTGTAACCACGCACCCCCCCCCCTTCCCTCACCCACTGTTCCACACACATCAAACGTGTCACCATGCAGCCCCCCTTCCCTCACTCACTGTTCCACGCATATCAAACGTGTAACCACGCATCTCCCTTCCCTCACTCACTGTTCCACACACATCAAACGTGTAACCACGCACCCCCCCCCCCTTCCCTCACCCACTGTTCCACACGCATCGAACGTGTAACCACGCACCCCTCCTTCCCTCACCCACTGTTCCACACACATCAAACGTGTAACCAAGCACCTCCCCTTTCCCTCACCCACTGTTCCACATATCAAACGTGTAATCACGCACCTCCCCTTCCCTCACCCACTGTTCCACACACATCAAACGTGTAACCATGCACCCCCTTTCCCTCACCTACTGTTCCACAAATCAAACGTGTAACCACGCACCCCGCCCTTCCCCCACCCACTGTTCCATACACATCAGACGTGTAACCACGCACCCCCCTTCCGTCACCCACTGTTCCACATATCAAGCGTGTAATCACGCACCCCCCCTTCCCTCATCCACTGTTCCACACACATCAAACGTGTAACCACTCACTCCCCTTCCCTCACCCACTTTTCCATACACATCAGACGTGTAACCACGCACCCCCCCTTCCCTCACCCACTGTTCCACACACATCAAACGTGTAAACACGCACCCACCCTCCCTCCCTCACCCACTTCGTAGCGTCAAATTTCGTTAATTCCCGTGTCTCATTTGAGAAACGTACCGTACACTTAGGGAAGTTCGATTCCACACGGAGAGAATTCTGCTCATACGGAATACTACGTGCTATCACGGAATATCCCGTGTTTGTGCGGAATATCCCGCGTTTGCACGGAAACTACCGTATTTTCACGGAACAATCGTGTTTTCACGGGAAGCATATGTCTGCCCTTTGAGAGCCCGCAAGGGTGGAGCTTGATCACGTAGGAGGTAACTCACCTCAGGAAACTGCGTATTTTGAAAATTACCTGGACAACTCCGGGTTTTCACGGTAATTGTTACCAGTGATAGAACTCGAAATTCCCTAGTTTTCTCCGTGAATTCACGGACTGGGACACCCGGGAATTCACGAGTCGTGCATGTAGCCTCGTCCCACAACTATCGGTGATCAGTACACCAAAGATAGTCTATCAACCATCAAGCGATGAGAAAGTTGAAATTCATTGCCCAAAAAGCACAATCATCACGAGATCCTCACCAAGAATTCCACCGAGACCTTCACCAGCAAGCCTTGAAACTGATGTGGTGGGTTACAACATTCCGAAGTCATGTTTTTAGACTGCAAAATATTGAAAAGGTATGAGAATTGAACTATAAAAAAAAAAAAAAAAAAAAAAGGAGGAAAAAAGAAATAACTATTACATATAAATTCTTACATATGATAATAAAACACATGTTCATACACAAGATACATATATTTATAAATGTGCTTACATGGCGTATGCTGTTAATAAGTTTAAGTTATTGTGGAATTAGAATCAATTAATAACAGGTTAGGGAAAATTCAGTATCAACAGACCGAACTTGAGAAAGACATCCTTGTGAGAGCTGTATCCGATAAAATGATTCACAGCCCTCATAAGAGGGGGGGGGAGAGAAGTAAATTGAAGAAAAAAAAATAATAATAATTGAAAAAAAAAAATTCTAACGTGAGTAAATGAGTGCCAGTATTTTTGGATTAGAGGAATAAATTGATTAGATCTCCCCTATCGGGATATTCTTTGTCCTCTCTGAGTTCGTTGGCCCTCTCCAGAAGATGTACCAGATGAAAGCTGACCATATTGGTAATCATCCACGTAATACGCATTAGGGAAGTCAGAGCCCGGAATAGCTTTCGGTGATGGCGGAAATGTAGAAACTAATGAAAAAAAAAAAAAAAAACAACCAAAAAAGAAGTTATACGAATTTAAAATGAAATATGTAGTTGTACTTAGAATATTATCGGTACCTCAGCATTTAGGAATTGCCGGAAGAGGTAGAACTCCCATAAGGCTGCTAAAGCTAGGGGACCGAGACCATGATTCTTAGTCAGCTCGTTGCTCTGCTGAAGAAACCAATCAGGATCACCCACTGAAGTTCCAATGTCGGGAGAGAATGACCAACCGCGTAATCTACCCATAAGGGCCCGACGACCACCGATAACGTGAACCTGGTATCCTGCTAGAGGAATGTCATTGAAAAACCTGACCAGGAAACTCCGACAAATGAGTTATACCTCGCCTTCCAGAAATTGAAACTCCCTCGTACGGATGGGTAAATGATGAGGGCGGATTTCCGTGACATTGTCAACTAGGAAAAAAAAATATATAAAAATATATAAATATATAATAAAAATAATCTACATAGAGATACATTGGATCGGAAAATTTTCAAATGAAGCAAAGTGACCTTACCCTCGTTGAACAAGCGTCGTAGTCCGAGACCATCCGGACAGCAGTGGGTGTAGTAATAATCTTCGTAACGTTCCATAAAACTCACGAGGGATAAAAACCCTCCGGGGAGACAAGAAAAACGAACATCTACATAGGGAGGTGATAGCGTTCTCAATATCTGATGAAAGAACGTGAACATCCACCAGGAACATTCCATGGGTAGGGTCTAAAATTTTGGAATCATTGAATAAAAGAAAAAAGAACAGGGTTATGAATTCAACAAACGGAGTTACCTGGGTGAATCGGCGAAAAAGAAAGAAGTTCCAGATAATGAATGATTGTTCGTTAACCAGAAATTCCCTTTGCACTAGATGATACCTAATCTCAAATACAGACGTGGATGGGGTGTTACGCTCACAAAGTATGTATAGGCCTCGATGAAACCCTCCCAAACCTCCAATTGTTTCCAAATAAATGGACCATTCATTCCTCACACGATAAATCATTCCTCGATTGAGAATACTCGTTACATGTCGCAATCTGTCCTCCACTAAACCAAAACCTACCTCAGTTCTGTGCCTCACCCTTCGCATTTCGAAATCCCTTTCATTTTCTCCTGTCTCCTCTACAACGAAGATATGCGGAACGTCTCGGGACGAGATGTCTTCAACTTTTATAAAAAGACGACACATTCTGAGAATGGGGGAAGAAGACTGACCAAATACTCTTGTAAGGAGGCCCTCCGAAGTATAAAGTAGACATGTGAATTGCAACGTTGCAGAAATAATTACAAAAGCGATAAATCAGCATTCAGTAAAAATTGAGAATTCGTTGGAAGCGCAACTAAAATATTCGAAGTAATACAACATGGAAGAAGACACGCTTTTCGATCGAGATGATACCGGAAGAATTAAGGTTTATGTGGACGGCTCATGTTCATATAATGGGACCCAGAAGGCTATAGCAGGCATCGGGGTCTGGTTCAAGGATTGCAACCCTCTGAATACGTCAAAGACTTTACACCAACCAAAGGTGACGAACATCGTCGCTGAAATCCTAGCCGTGATCGAGGTATGTAACCTGGCTATAGAATTCAAATTGGGAAAAGTGAGGATCTTCACCGATTCCGAGTTCGTGATCGAATGCGTAACCAGGTATATGGAAGTATGGAGGAGTAATGGATGGACGAGTTCTAGAAATAGACCAATTAAGAATCAGATACTCTTACAACAGTTGGATCAGTTACTCCCGAAGATAGACGCAGAATTGACCTACACACCGGGGCATAAGGGAGTATATGGTCATGAGAGGGCCGATGAATTAGCGAAGTGGGGAGCAGGGATGAAGAAAAAGAGGAGAAAATAATTGAACAAAAATTCCGTGTTATTTAGACAACTTTTATTTCAACACAGAGAAATCTGATGCCAACTAGACATCCCAATTAAGATTACTCCTCGTAAGGTGTGTCGTGTGTCGTCATCAATTAGTTGCAGGGGGAGAACATGAGGAAGATCACGAATATAATCCCGAGCACGCTCTAGAGTGGCCTGGAATCGAGGATTGTTCTGAATAAAATCATTCAGGTTTCTCATATTCTCCCTCCACCAAAGATACTCCTCCTGCTGCTCAGAAGATTCAAAAAGAAATTCATGAGCCTCTTCTTCGGAAGGCTCCGCCACCATATAACGAGACATTCTGGAAAAAGAAAAGATTTTAGTCTAAAGAAAATATTTAAATTGAAAAAGGTGGAAGAAAAAATTCGAAAGAATTCGAAATTACAACATTTATGAAAAACTCACAGAAAAAGGAATGGAATTTGAGAATAACTCAAAAACGGTGAGGATTAGGGAAATTTTGTAAGGATCAAAATTTACAAGCTTGAGGAATTTGACAATTTTGGTACCTAGAGAAATTCCCCTAAAACGAACCAATAAAAAGAGTCAATTAAAAATAGGTCCTCACCTCAAAATTTTGCAAAATGTCTTTGGAGTCGTCAAATTCTCGAAATCCTTGTTTTTTCTGCAAAAAGAAAAACATTTCAGTCTAAAGAAAATATTTAAATTGAAAAAAGTGGAAGAAATGAAGAAAAATTGGAAAGAATTTAGAATTACAAACTTCATGAAAAACTCGCAGGAGAGTGAATGGAATTTGAGAATAACTTGAAAACAGTGAGGATTAGGGAAATTTTGTAAGAATCAAAATTTACAAGCTTGAGGAACTTGACAATTTTTGTACCAAGAGAATTTCCCCTAAAACGAACCAATAAAAAGAGTCAATTAAAAATAGGTCCTCACCTCAAAATTTTGGAAAATGTCTTTGGAGTCGCCAAATTCTCGAAATCCTTGTTTTTTCTGCAAAAAGAAAAAAATTTTAGTCTAAAGAAGATATTTAAATTGAAAAAGGTGGAAGAAATGAAGAAAAATTCGAAATAATTCGAAATTACAATATTTATGAAAAACTCACAGGAAAAGGAATGGAATTCGAGAAGAACTCAAAAACGGTGAGGAATAGGGAAATTTTGTGAGAACTGCAAATTAAGATAATAAGTGGGAGAGATAAAAAGAAGAAAAATAGAATACGTAATAAAAAACTCGATGAATCACCTTTTCAATTGCTGCAGAAAGAATAATCCACTCCCGAACACGTTATAATGGGAACTTCAGATAAAAGTGTAATCAGAATGTGCTGAGATTGCACATTCAAATCACATCTTGGAAAGCGCGGGGGAAAGATACTTGGCGCCACCTGGGAACGATCTCAAGGTGCATACAAGTTAAACAATAGGTCATGAAGATAGCCTCATTACTGATTCATTTTGAAATCTTCAGTCTTGGGAGGCTATACCCCTTATAAGGTGTTGAAAAACAACTTATAAGGTGGGGGCTGTTATGTCCACCTCAAGACGAAGAAAAATTCCTGATTTGAAATAGAGAAAATATAAGATATATGTGGAAAATTAAAACGTATGAAAAGGGAAAAGAAATAGAACAAGTTGCGAAAATGTCCAAATAAAGTGGGACATTTTCGAAACCAATTCCGCAGGAAAACTAAAAGCAAAGAAACGTCAGAGCATGTCGTAAAAATGACAAAACGTAAAATTATAATGAATCGACAAAACGAAACATCTCTCAATAAACTCGAAAGTTAATCAGTCGCGATTTTACCGGGAACGAGCAAGGTTCCCAATTAACTTTCATACGGTCTTAAATAACTAAACAGATTTTCGTTAAAACCGATTCATCATAATTTCGGGACAAGTTTTGGTGTGCCCAATAACTCTGATTTTTGATAAATTGAGACGCAAATCGGCAGTAGTTTTCGACAAGCGAAAAACTCTTTGTGTAAGGTACAGAATTCCGGATAATTCTAGTGGAAAATTGACCAAGGCACACGTGGACTCCTCAGGCCTAAAAGTGTCTATTTTTGTGCGGATTATTGTATCAGAATCCTCGAACTACCGAACGAGAAAAACAAACCAACAAACAATAAAACAACTGTAAAGGATAGGATCCCGAAAACTGTAAGTAATCTTAAAATCTGTGAAAGATTACAAAGATCCAAGTCCTCATAAATTCATCAGATTTGTGAAACTCCAAACAAGAGAAGGGTTAAAATATAGAGGAATTTGGTATAGTCAAAAAGAGAGTATTCCTTTAAAAATTTCCTACATCCTTAACTCCTTCATACAAATAGTTTCACTCAACTTACATTAAAATAAAAGAAAGAACAAATTAAGTAGAAACCTATTTTCATTAAAAAGAAAGGAAACACCAGCACGAGGAAAATCATAACTAATTTTTCGAGAAGAAAGGTAAGAGCTTCACTCCCTCCTTTCAATTCTAAATTTCTTAGTTTCAATAATCTGATTCTCGGCTGATTAGTCCTTCCGGACATAACAACGCATTTTGAGAAAGCAAAATGTCGTAATTTTGCCTTCACTCTTTTTTGTAGACACTTTTTGAGAGCTACGAAAAGGATTTCTAAAAAAATTTTACTATCTTTTCTAGCTCCTGGATTATTCTCAAAAGAAGATTCACAAAAAATATACAATTTAATGTAGATAGATGATATTTTGTTTGTTCATTGATTTTCAAAGAATATCTCTGAAATGAAGCAAGATAGCGTAATTTTCTTCGCATCTTTTCTGGTGGAGAATTGTAAGAGCTACAAAGAAGATCTTCATGAAAATTCCGCTATTTCCCATCGTTTCTGAGATATTCTCAGAAACTATCAAAAATGTAGCTACACTCGTGCTCTGCATGTTGTTGGGACTGCCGTACCTGGAGCGCAGACGCCGCCCCACTCCTCCACTATTTTCGGTCCACTCTACTCTGCATGCTCTCATGCCTACATGCGCCTGGCCACAGAGCGACTTACCCCCACCACTCCCGTTCAGTTTTTCAACCTAACGCAAGTTTGGGAAAATTTTACATTTACTCCCAACACAGGAGCATGCCAAGAGAAGTTTCAGTTCAAAAATATGATAAATAAGCTAAAAATCGGAGCACTCCACCACCCCGAGGTTTTAATGTGCGCCCTGTCAGTGCGCATCTCCTCGTGGAGGATACGTGCTGTGAATTTATTTTTCGCGGAGAAAACTAAAAAAAATCGATTTTTCGACAATCTGTTCTTCCTCGAGAACCATTGAACCGATTGAGCTGAGATTTTTCAGAGAACATTGCGCTCACGTAGTCAATATGCCCTCAGAATTTCATATCGATACATGCAGCCGTTTCGGAATAGAGCGATGAAATGTGTCAGTACACACACACACACACACATACAGACACTTGAAGAAAGAATTATTTAACGACATTCTAGATCATTTGGAGTCATAATCCGATGAAATCTCAAACTCGAAAAAAATGACGATTACAATGCTTTTATTTGGCAGCAAAAATACGAATAATTTATTTCTATCTATACAAAATGAGCAAGGAGTGTCACTTCTGCCATGCGTGGATACCAAACACCCTCTTTTTTATTTTACCCAGGTAATCACTCACAGACTATCGTTTCGCAAATATGTTTCATGACTTGAAACTGGAAGCCGATTTTTATTTCGAGTTATTCTATCTACAATATCTACCTTTCTACAAAAAAATTGATCATAGTTTTTCTTATATTTTCAAAATGGATCAATTACAAATGAAAATTTATTTGTCTCTCTCCATCTCTCCACCACTGATTTCGTAGTGAAAGACTGAAATAGGATCATGAAATAGGATCACGTACAGGAAACTTATTTCCCTAAGTTTGAAGGCTTATGAGATATTTTGACAACAGTCCACGTGTAATTTGCGGGATTTTTCCATTCCATCATTTTACAGATATCTTTGGAAGCTGTAGACTTAGGGGAAAATGTGAAAAGAACTGAGTTGTACGTAAATTTACGGGCGTCAAAAGGAGGGGGTGTGAGACCTCCACGCGCTGAAAGTGAAACTTCCTGGCTTCTAGAAAATATTGATTTCATGTATTGCTCCGTTTTCGAGGTAGGCGTTGTGAGCTTCGGTCAAGTCCCAACGCCATGTCATGTTCTGCCGGCCTGCCTTAATATTGCCGCTTTTCCATGGAGCCTCTCTCAGGCTCCGTCCGATGATGTTTCGAGTATCTTTCGCGATACTCTCGAACCACCCGGTTACAGCGTAACTGAGAATCAACCACTGGTTCAAGCTCGGTAAAGTTTCGACTTGCCGAAGATTGGCAAACAAGCTTGGACCAGACGCTATTCAACATTACCGCCAGTCTTCCGCCAATGCTGGTAGTACCCGAGGATTTGAGCTTCAGCAGCCAAACCTGCCCCAGTATTGGATCGAAGCCCTCTTCCAAGACTTGGTTGGCCATGCACCACCCAGGTTTGACAAAAGCCTGATTGCTGATGAATGATCAGGGTTGGCAAATGGTCTTGGGTTATTGCTGGACCAGCATTCGTGCTTTTTGCAGATGGATACGCCAAATATTGGATGAATTATCTATTCCACAGAGACTCATGAAAGAGGGTAGAAATGAGAAAAATCCTCCATCAAGTGACCTTCAATCGACTCCAGTGATCTATATATCGAAGGAAAAACACCAGGTGGAATTTCGTGGACTCGAGACTGCGAACTTTGCACGAATCTTTAGAATTCGGACGGAGCTTGCATCTTACGGATGAATCGATCATTGACGATTCTGAGAGAGCCATTAAACGGGATGGATAACTGGTAATTTTGAACTACTGAATTCATTTTTTCATGAAATTCGTTTCTATCAATCATCTGATGGAGTGAATTCTTCTCTTTTTATTCTAGAAAGATATGATGGAGATGGGAGTTGGCAAAATGACAAACTGGCAGACTTCACCATCACTGATTTCAGGAGTTCGAATGAATGAATCAGTCAAACTTGATTACAGTGGCAAGGGACGGGAAGAGGGTGGAGAAACTGCTGGAAAGAGAGATTCCATCGTCACTATCACATGCAGATGTTGTGAAAGTGAGATTAATAATACCAAGACGAAAATTACATTACTTTATATATGTGTATGTTCTTTGTTCCCGATTATTCAAAAATCAAATTGAATATTCATGTCAATAATTCCAAAACAGTGAAAATTCCCTCAAAAGTGGGTCAATTTTTCTTCGGTGCCGGTGACCGTGAAGAGGAGCAGTCCTGAGGAATCAAGTGCGCTGTGATGCGTGCTTCGCCTGCAAATTGACGGTCTGAATTTCAATTCTCGGTTCAACTTCAAAATTGAAAATCCATTTTCTTATTTTTGGAGAGTTCATTCAATTTCTCAATAGTATGACGTGAAAACTTATGATGAGAAGTATTATGTGAAAAATGCAGTAACTGTAGTCTGCAAAAGCATTTTCTTCTATTTTTGTTTCCGGATCGAAGCTTTACAAACGTGAGAATTTGGGAATTCTGTTTTCTTGTCGGAAACCACTCCAGAGGTGTGAGCTCAGTCCTCACAAAATAAGGGAATTGAAGAGGGAAATTTGGGGGTGGTGATAAATAACTCCAAGCCAGCTGTAGTTGTATTACACTAATACTTTCATTCAATGATATGTTTGGCATCCGGATGGATGCCGCGTTTAGTTTCAGCGTTGCGCCAGCGCTGAAACTAAACGCGGCATCCATCCGGAAGCCAAACATATCAATAATGACACTGGCCGTGAAAGCCTAAAAACTGAGACTTTCATTCAATATTAAATCGTCCCGTCTCTTCCAGACCTCTTAGTGACTGCAAACAATTTTTATTATTTGGGGGTTTGTCTTAGGGGCGTTTCAATAATCAGAAGGAGGGGTTTTCTCGACTACGGTAATAATGACCAGTCTGACAGTCAGTTGACAGTCACGGTTAAGTTCTCTGAGGTCATAATGACGGAGAGATCTGTCACTATGGTGGAAACTTCCAGCAGTATGGCCAGTGCTTGAGCACGTGGTCGGCGGTGAGTTTGAGGTAATTGTTATGGGGCCTCAGAGGAGAACAATTCTTCCTTCGCACCAAATAGTTGTTGGCAATTGAGGTGAAAATCAGACGAATCTCTTTCACTGTTGGTAATAATTGGGAAATATCTACCGAGAACTCACTATACTCGCGAGGACCAGGGAAACATCAATTTCACTACCTCTATTTTTTCTTCAGGGCTTTATCCCCCTCTCGTCTTCGGAAATCATTCCAGAGAGACTAATTTTCACTCCTATTTTACCCTTCCCGTACTGTTTGCCACGGATCTTTACTATTTGTAGTTCAATTCTGGGGATGCAATACTTTCAAAACACGAGCTCCTTCTCTCTCGGCTCGAGGCCCCACGCCATGGCATATCTCGCCGGCCTGCCTCAATACGGCCACTTCTCATAGAGATTCTCTGCGGTCCCACCCTATGGCACATCAAATACCCTCGTGCGATTCTTGGCTCACCCTGATGGATCGCACGATTGCATATCAACTATAAATCGATCAGACAGTCAATTTTTCCATGAAATCGACTGTCATGTCACCACAATGCGACTGTGATGCGACTGCGATGTAATCGCATCGTGATCGAATTACGGTCGATTTCGAGAAGAAATTGACTGCCCGGTTGCATGATCCACCAGGGCACCCCGTTACTGGAGTTACAACACTGAGAAATTTTCAAAAAATCAATTTCTTCTGTTCCAAAAACTACTATGGACCCTCCAAGATATGGGCAAGAAAAGTTATCACCCTAAAACCCATCTTTTCTGATAGAATTTCGACTTTTTCCCGAGGCATTCTTTCATATTCATAGCCTAAGTCGAAACTTTAACCATCTAAGGTGCAAGTGTCCCGAAAACGCCCAGCGGACCCCAGAGTGGGGATAACCAATCATGATGCATGTGCGAGAGAGACGACTGTCATCTCTCTTCGTCACTTGAAGTCAGGGCCGTAGGAACATCACATTTTGCGGGTTTCTAATCCCCCTTTTTGAAATAGAGATTTCCTTAGCGGATTCATATTAATTTCAGTTATCCATTGATTTTTCTTCTTTTATCCGATTCAATAAGCAGAAACGTTTTGCTTGATGATGTATATATATATTGATTGAGAGCAAACATAAGGTTAATTCAGTGATTGAGGTTAAAAGGATGAGAACATGAATATTAACCTGACAAAAAGGAAGAATGTGATGCATCCAAAAGTAATTATCAGGATTCAAAGAAAAAGAAGACATGTACTTCACGAGCCACTAAAAGAAGTCGCAATATAAAACTTAATTCAACTCAAACTGTAGCTGCTCTGGGACAAAGGTTAGTACTACTTCTCTGGAAACAGAAAGGCTTCAAAATCTTTGAAGAGGGAAAAAAAACGTGCAAAATTTGAGTGCTAGAAAAAAGAAAAAAATCCATGTACTTTGAATGGAAAAATATGCATGAATCCAGGGTAACTTTGTATTAATTGTAATAGAGCAAAGTTTGTGATGAAATTTATATCTGTTTCGTTTATATACGCATACAATTATTTTCATTTACGAGGAAAAAACACAGGGGAAGAGCCCTGAGTCAATATAATTATCCATAAAAATGTATTTTTATGTGCAAGAAATGAAAAGATTGAAGAATTCAGAGAAATTTGAGGTTAAGTCATTCTTTTTCACCTATTTAGTATGAAGTAAAGAGTTATGACTTGTTCGAAGAATTCTTATGATAATCTTCTCCAATTTCCTTCCATCTCAAACAACAATATTCAAAAAATGAATTTCCCACAATATCGTCGCGGCCCTGGTCTGAGCGCCCTGAAATTGCACCTGACTAGTGGAGAGGGGGTCCGCCCGGGAAACGGATGAGGAGTGGGGACAGCCAATCGCTTGTGCTCTTGGTCCCAACTACCTCAGTTTACGAGACTCAGGCTCAGTCATTACCATGATACACACGTCTGATGGATTCTCTCGGTGCCCCTCCCTTTGTTATTTGAATCGTTTTAAATGATCTTCTTTTGATATTATTTCTGATGATGTACATTAGAAAATTACAAAAAATGTAACGTAAAAACTCAAAATTATTGACTAACAGTAACATACACGATAAAATTTCAAAGCAAAGAGTAACCTCATAGTAGGTATGGCATTGCTTGCTAGAGCTCACGGATATACACTAACGCAGATATGCGCCACCTGCTTATTAGCTCGCAGAGTGGGGGAAACGCCCATAGGCGATAAAGTGTTAATAAAGGATTGCCGGTTTTTCCGTCGAAAATTGAACTTTTCTATTCAAATGATCACACAAACAAGCAGAAGCCCCACTCTTTGAGCGTAATCTGAACATCTTACATTTGATATTCTGTCAATGCAATTCCCTAGCGGACCTGATTCACGGTGATGTCACCGTAATTCACGGTGAGAGCTCACTGAACTTCCACGGTAATGTCACCGTAATTCACCGTGAATCACAGTGACCTACCGTGAATCACGGTGACATCACCGTGGATCACGGTGATGTCACCATGAATCGCAGTGACTTACCGTGAATCACCAAAATTCCGTGATTCACCGTGGATCAGAGTGATTTACGGTAAATCACCGGAATTATCTAGCTTTGAAATTCGGCGATTTACCGTGAATCACCAAACTGTAAAGCTAGATAATACCGGCGATTCACCGTAAATCACTCTGATTCACGATGACTCACCGCGACTCACCGTAAATCACCATGAATCACCGGAATGATTAAACTGCCAAGTTTCGTGACACACGGTGGATCATAAGAAATATATAATTCAGCGCGAATTATCACAACACAACTATAATAATATATAATGAAACCTTGAAGGAAGAGTATGTCAAATATTTTCATTTTACAACAGGAGAAATCACCATGTCTCACAGGAGCATGTGCTTCATTGAACACGGAATAAGATGTGTTTTCATCAAATTTCTCTATCATGGGTAAAGGATTATAACTTCGCTTTCCATTTTCCCACTCTTCGACATAAACTTTACTCGAACGCAGTATCTCATCTCGCGATGAATTTTCGCGTTGAATCAAGACATATTTTTTAAACGCCATGTTCAGACGTAACCTCAATATCATCTAAATGAATTCGAATGTTTGAGTCAGATAATTTTTCATGACATGTTTTGCAAGAAGTTCATGAATAACTCAATATTAATACAAAATCAATATTATTAATAATTATCCCGATTTTCGATCGACTTTTCATGTCATGATTATGTTCTGACGTTTTAAGAATTCAACCAGAGAGCACAATCAACTGCAGTCGCTGGTACACGAGTAAAGAATAAAATAGTGTGAAATTGACGAAAGAATGGATGTAGAGCTGAATCACCTATTCATGGTCCTTCTGGAAATTAATTTCTTTCTCCAGTACTTTTTACCTCACGATTTTTTTCTCACTTGAAGTGACACCATCTGCACGTGTATTGAAACAAAAGAAAATTTCAGTGATGTAAGGCAGCCCTCAAATGCTCTGCTTCAGTTCTGATCCAGCCAAACAGTGAGCATCTCATTTAACTACATAGTGCAAGTGAGTTTCCTCGATTTTAAGTGTTTCAAGGAATAAAAATAAAATCTGAATTAGCTTCAATTGTTTAGTATTGAGTGTTAAAAAAAAAAAAACTGAATCAACTTCAATCCTTCTGATAGCACGTGGATAATTTGAAGATTCCCTCTCAACAATATTTCAAGTGAGTAAAAATTTGCAATTATTCATTTGTAATAGCTTTTTTTTTTCTTTGCTTTTCAATTTGATTGTGAAGCCAACGAGAAAAAAAATAGTAAAAATATTAATTATTCAGTCATTTATCAGTTTTGTTCACATATTCCTCGGAAATAATTTCTCAAATAAATAGATTGATTGAATTTCGTTTATTCAGACAAATCGAATTTCTATTCCATAGAAAAAAAAAAAAAAACGATTGTAATTAATTTTCTAATATTCAAATGAGTGCATTAAATATTTGTTTTTCCTTCATCAATTTTTTTTTCTTTTCTCGTATGATAGAAGAGAATTTTTCAATCATGCAGAATGATATTATTTACATTGAGACAGGCTTCTTTTTAAGTGAACAAATTCTCAATAATTGATCAAATAAAATCTTGACCTAATTGTAATTAAAAGAATTCCAATGAAATTATATGGAAAATAAGAAAATTGATAGATAAGAAGCCTTCACCGAGCGCGGCCTGGGTCAATGGCTGCTCGGGCTCTATTGGTCGAAATTAATAATGAGAATAGAATGTTGGGCGCCAATTGATTTTATGGAAAACCAATAAACCATTAAACAATTAGAAGATTGTTCAAGGTATGTCGATCAAAGCGGAAAATGGTGTAGAAACAAATAGATTGGTTTCGATTCGGGTGACCCAAAAATTATGAAACTGCAGAGCTACAAGAGTGGAAATCAATGCACTTTTACTCACAGTTGGTCGATTAATATCTGGATCTCCAATCAAATGCAACGATGTAAATTTGGATCAATGCAACCAATAATTGTGATTTTCATAGATAAATGATAAAAGATCAGTAAAATATAATTAATTTGCACTTTAAATGATCAATGAAATAGATTTATTAATATCAGAATGAAAATTAAAGTGAAAGATAATTGAGATTATATTTAACAGAAAGTAAGAGTGAAAACGTGTTATTCGCAATGACGCCGGAACAACGAGTGATTGGCATCGCTCGTTGGGACGTCCACGTGGTCCCCTTGGCCCTTCTTGATCGACAATTGGGCATATCCTTATACTTATCTATTATCGCGCGAGATGTCGAGGCAATCTTATTTTGCCAACTCTAGACCTCTGTCTCAATATTGTCTTGTCTCTTTTCAGACCATTATCATCAATAATGGCGAAAGCGATTCGAGTCAGCATCCCAGCCGAGTGGGCTTCAATCGATCTTGCTGAGTTGAGGCAGCTTACCCAGGGTTTATATCATAAATTTGATCCTGAGTTACCAATTTGGGTTCACATGAAAGGACTTTCAACCTGCTTTTACGTATGCCAACATGGCAATGCCCATTACATCCCAGAGGGGCATCCAGATTTTGATCTAGTCTGTGGAGGCTACTATCACACATATCGTGATGTCTTCAGGGATCTCCAGCAAGGTACTATGGCTCCACCATCATCACCGGTGGAAGATGAGAAAGAAGAACCATCAACACTCATGACTGATCAATCATCACCATCAGTGAAAGAAGAAAAAGAAGGAAAAGATGAGGAACATCCATCAACACCAATGGCTGATCAATCATCACCATCACCATCAGTGAAAGAAGAAGAAGAAGAACCTCTATTAGCACCAGAGTTTGATCAGTTGTCGCCAGCAGCACCAATGGGTGCTCATGTAAAGCTGAAAGTGAAAAGTCTTTCAGAACTCCAAGAAAAATTTGATGATGATGGTGATGATGATGAAGCCGCGAAGATAATTACTCCAACAGAAGGAGAAGGAAAAGAAGAATTGGATGATGATGAAAAATTGGAAGAAATTGCAGCAAGCCGCGAAGAACAACAATTCAATAAACTGGTCATTTTGGCTGACACTGATGATAAGGATACTAACTAAGATTTTTTTTTTCAATTCCTTTTTCTATCATCGATTGTATTTATGATCCCCTATTATTATTATGATGCGATTTTCATCATTATTATTATTATTATTATTCACGAATTCAATTTTTCATTTTTTATTTTTTCTTTATTTATTAATGATTAAGCCTCAATTAATTTTTTTTTCTACTATCGATTGTATTCATGATCCCCTATTATTATTATGATGCGATATTTATCACCATTATTATTATTATTATTCACGAATTCAATTTTTCATTTTTTATTTTTTTTTCATTTATTAATGATTAAGCGTCTGTAATGTCCAAATATTTAGTTAAAAATTATGGGAGTAATTTAGTGTAAATATTGATCGGCGATTTGTAACAGCACCCACTGGTTCATGGATTTAGATCATTGAATCAGTGGATGTTTTGAAAACCGCTGTTCAAGGAGTTTACTGTCCATGGGGCCGACGGCCACCGAGATTGACGAACTCAATAGAATTTAAGAATCATCAATTTTTTTTATTCTTTTAGAAATAAAATGATTGCAACCAGGTGTGGCAATAACCCCCACACCTGAGAAACAAAGTTTTCTTCATGAATAAATTTCATGAAGAAGACACTTCTTTTTCGGCCTTTAAACCAAGTTGTCGGGTTTTGGAAGAGGGGCAATTCCTTCGCGGATAGTAACGTGAAATTGATCAGGGAAGATCAACGGACTTTCGCACGCGGTAATTCAAATAATAGTGATACCGTACGCCGATCTATTGTTGAATTGAGTAAAGAATAGAGTGCCATGATCTTCGCAGGGAAATAAATTCCTAAAATTAAAATTAGCCTATTATTCAGCAATTGAATAGGGAAAAAAAAATTGCTGTATTCCCAGAACCGAATTTTCGTACAAATAAATTTGTTTTCTAAATTAAATGTGCCAACTATGAGAGGACAATTTCAATCAAGTAAAATCAATTAGATAAAACCATTGTGAAAACTAGAATACAAAATAAATCGTAACTATAAAAGAAAAATAACTTCAATAAAACAAATTTGGACTATCATAAAAGAAAAATAATTAAATTACAAGCAGCAATAGACAATAAGTGTAATATTAAACAAACCTGTGTATAAAGTGAAACTTAAACGAAAAGAATATATATATCTATTACTGGATTTCAAATTTATATGAAAGTGAGTGTAACATTTTATTTAATTTACCCAATCCAAGAAAGCTTTCCAAGAGGTAGAAGGGTGTTTAAAAAAGAATTAAGCAATACGTAAGCTTTTCGAAAGGTAAATTAGAGTTGATTTGAAAAACAGAATTACTAATAATTTTAGCTTATTAAAATTATAAATTTTGGACATCACAGCTAAAATTTAATGGCGCAGTCGGTAGGACCGAATACGATTCCCCAATCATTCGGTTTTGAATCTTTATTATTTTGTTTCAAAAATAAATTAATCGATATCTTTAAATAATTCAAATATTTTCAATAATTCGATATTTTCAAATAATTCTTTTCACGAATTGTATTCAAAATTTCATTCAAAAATATTTTCATTCTAGTACATATCTGAAATTTCATAAATTGTTCGACAAAATGACGAATGATCACCCTGAAAATAATGCAACCTTTGTGAATATTTCGTATAATGGGAACGCAACAAATGGCAACGCGAATGCTGCTGCAGCTGCTACTCCTGTAGCTAGTCATGAAGACTATGTAAGAGCCCGAGATATTGCAAATAGTATACCGGTATTTTCAGAAACTGATCAGCACGCCACTCTTGATGAATTTGAATATGCGGTGCGTGTAAATTTAGCACATATTTCAACGGCAAATGGGAAGAAAGAGGAATATTTTTATCATATACTCAAGCGTCTTTTACCACCCGCGAAATTAACCGTAACAAATAAGCCCTCATATTTCGTGGAAGATATTCTGAATATTTTGATCAAAAGATATCGAAAGAAATATGACCTCACGTATTACGCGAATAAAATTCGGTGCTCACTAAAGTTTTCAAATGAACCCTTGGAAAGTTTTCTGGACCGACTAGCAGCACTGGTTCAATGTGGTATGCGTGCAGTAGAGAGTCAAGATGCCGCTTCAAAAACAGTTTTTGAAACTTATCTCAATCAGACAGCGATACATCGATTTAAGGAATATAGCACCTTCGCCGTAAATAAACTCTTGAGAGCACAAACCCATCAAGTTGTCAGATTTGGCAACTCTATTGGAGAATGAAGATTTGCAGCCAGCGGAGCACGTACCAGCACTGGAAATTCCTGATAATGGGCAATACCAGTACGTCACGGAATATCCATCAGTTCCGGCATATCCGGGATTATCGAGCCATCCGGAAGGGTCATCTCAGGCTCAACCACCACCTAGGGCGTTATCTGCAGCCACGTATGCAGTAAATTATCACGATCAAAATTTCCGTCAAAAATCAGGTCAGTCAAATTATTTTACTCCAATTCCCTCGAGAGGGTATCGCCGAGAACAAAGACCGGTCAATCCAACACAGGAAGCGATAAATGCGTTAATTAGAGAATACGTCCCTTCATACCGGAATGTTGAGGCCCCACCACCACCTAGGCATGAAGTAAGAAGACCGAGTACAACACCACCTCCAGGTCCAGCGATGCCACTTTACCAGAATACTGGACAATCCCCTGCTCCAATTTATGAGCATGTAGCAGCGGGGTTTGTGGTGCCGGGGGTCTGAATTATTCATTTGCAGGGCAAGGGCAGGAGCAGGCTGAAGGGTTAGATTCTGCAGGAGTAGACGTTACGCAGTTACAGAATTTAGCAAAAATACTGGCCGCAAATCATCGATCGCAGAGGGATTCAGTACTGGTGGTGGAGCATAGTAAAGATAATGACAGCCTGAGTGAGATAACCCGAATGTTGAAGGATTTAACTACAGAAATGAAAGACC
Source organism: Aleiodes leptofemur (assembly GCA_963942555.1). Classification (NCBI taxonomy): domain Eukaryota; kingdom Metazoa; phylum Arthropoda; class Insecta; order Hymenoptera; family Braconidae; genus Aleiodes; species Aleiodes leptofemur. Next base: position 8,483,806 of record OZ012619.1, read on the forward strand.
ATCGACAAAAAATCAGTGAGCAACGACAGCAGTTGAATCAAATAAGTCAGCAGTTCAGTAGGCGACCCCCTTCGCGGAGCGATTCTAGAGATCGAGGTCATCAAAGGTCAACGAACGAAAATAATTGCGATAGCAGGAAAAGCGAATCTGATGTTCTGTCGGCGGAACATTTAAACGAGTACATAGCTCAGCGAAGGGGTGCATCGCTGAGTTATCCGAATCAGGACAAGCATATCCTGAAGAGCACCCACTCCAAACATTAAAAAAAAAAGAAACGGTATTGTGTAGATTCGGGTTGGGGGGCCCTGAAATTTTGTTGACGGGTCCTTGGATTCGGATGCCGGGGGTTGGGAGTTTAATTGACACGGGGGCATCAATAAATTTACTATCATTAGATTCATTAGAACATTCCGCTAGTATCAACACTAAGGAAATCGTCACTCTGATCGGTTTATCTAATGATACTATGGAGTCCTTGGGAACAATCGAACTTCCTTTGTATCCTGAAATGAAAGTGAAGTTCCATGTCATATCACATAGTCCAGGTGAGTATGGTGCTATAATCAGCGATGAAATGCTAAAACAACTACAAGCCCATATTTCTTTCTTCACCGACACGATTATGTTTAATATCATGTCTTTGAGTCCAGTCCATTTTTGCGTTAAGAGATCAATTAAATCGAATACGGCAAAAATATCACTTTGCGGGGGAGGACCGCAAATAAATCTCAGCGTACCGCAATTAATAGGAACACGTCACAGATTCTTAATCGATACGGGCGCTGATATCAATTTGATTGAAAAGGGGGTGATTCGGCCACATGCAAGAATAGAACCACCTAAAGTTGAATATCTGTTGGGGGTAACACAGGATGCATTACCTACTTGCGGTCTTATCTATTTGAAAATATTTGGCTCCTCAGTCCCATTCCATATAGTGGATTTCAAATTGCCAGTGAAAGGAAGTGGATTATTAGGCTTAGAGTTTCTGATAAAGGAGAAAGCAGAAATTGGATATTTACAGAGGAATATTTCTACCGCAAAGAGGCCTCACCAGCCCTCAAACTGGTATCAAGATTCTAATAATGCGGAACAAGTTACCCTTCCCCCAAGAGCGAGAACTGCTATCGGAATAGGCATTAAGACACCTGATGTCGGAATGGGCTATCTTCCACGAATCGCCATGCCGGACGGCATATTTCTGGGGGAGTGCATAGTATCAGTAGAAAGCGGGAAGGCTTGTGTTATGGCAATTAATACTAGCGAGCAACCGATTAAAATTGACATTCCTCCACAAGAAATTTTTCCATTCTCTGTAGATATGGAAGATGACGATAAGGGAAATGAGATAGAATCCTGTTGCATGAGCATGCCTGCTGAGGAAATTGAGAATTCCAGTGAGAGAACAGTTAAAGTCCTTGACAATCTTCCTAATCAGGATTTAAAAACCTTTGAGAGACAGAAAGTTGTCCAGCTTATCCAAGATTATGACGATGTCTTTCATTTGCCTGGTGATAAACTCGGGAAGGCAAAACATTTTAGATGTAAAATAAGGACTACTGACGGCAAGCCAGTTCACAAAAGGCAATATAAATATCCTCCTCAACATCGGGAGGAAGTCAATAGACAAATAAATGATCTGCTAGAGCAGGAAATCATTAAAAATTCAGTGTCACCATATAATTCACCTTTGTGGATCGTCCCAAAAAAGGCGGATTCACAGGGGAGGAAAAGATGGCGGATGGTGATTGATTTCAGGGACCTAAATCAAAAAACCATAGGAGACTCATATCCTCTCCCAGATATAACGCAAATTCTAACGCAACTGGGAGGACCGAAATATTTTAGCGTCTTTGATCTAGCCAGTGAATTTCATCAAGTGGAGATGGATCCAGACGATGGAGAGAAAACAGCTTTTACTGGACCAAATGGACATTATGAGTATGCCAGAATGCCATTTGGTCTACAAAATTCACCACCTATTTTCCAAAGAATGATGGATCATGCTCTGACAGGGTTGGAGAAAGGAACGGAGCTATATGTGTATCTGGACGACATCGTGGTATATTCAAAATCATTTAGGCAGCACGAAGAGAGACTGAGAAATTTCTTTGAAAATCTCCGGCAGAATGGTCTGACTCTACAGCCAGACAAGTGTAAGTTTTTTATGAAAGAAGTTTCTTATCTGGGGCACATTATAAATGAAAAAGGAATTAGGCCTGATCCAGGAAAAGTAAGAGCTTTGTCTGAAATGTCCCCTCCAAAGAATCAGCATGGAGGAAGGTCCTTTGCGGGTTTCAGTAATTATTATAGGAGATTTGTAAAAGATTATGCCGATAAATCCAAGCCCTTGAATGATTTAATAAAGAAGAACGAGAAATTTGTGTGGGGTCAAGAGCAGGAAGATGCCTTCCAGAAATTGAAGGGAGCTATCACCAAAGATTCGCTTCTATATCATCCAGATATGAGAGAGCCTTTTATCATTCATGTCTCATCCTCTGAATCTGGTATTGGAGCAATTCTTAGTCAGAATGACGAAGAAGGCGATGAACACCCAATTCTCTATGCCTCAAGGACACTTCGAGATGCTGAAACAAGATATACCTCAACAGAGGTGGACTGTTTGGCGGTAATATACGCCCTGAATCAGTTCAAGCCGTACGTGTATGGAGTACCATTCATCATCATAACCAATAGTCCATCTTTGAATTGGCTTCGTGAGTCAAGTAATCCAACATCCAGACAGGCTGAGTGGAAGACTTACTTGAATTATTTCACTTTTGAGGTCGAGATTCAGAAGCAGAAACGGAATCAGCTTGCCGAAGTTTTCGCTGAAAATCCCTTACAGAGTAAGGAGGAATCAGTTTCATTCGCCACATGTTCACCTATTGATACAAAAGCCAAGTCTTGCTTGAGGACGGTACCAAAGGCACGTGAATCTAATCGGAGAGTTAGAATTCAAAGTGTGCCAACTGAAGTGAAAGTCCAACCAACATCATCTGAATCCATTGCAGAAAGAGTGAGACTCAAGCGCACTACGGAGACAGCCAGTGGTTCATGGCAGCCTATTTCATATAGGCTGAACCGGGGATATAAATCTGGCTCAAAAACATCAAGCGGAGAAAAAAAAATACATCGACCGGAACAGGTACACAAGTAGGACAAGCTGAGGTACAATCAACATTACAGGGGGTGATCGAAGTGGAGAAAAATACTCCGACGCCTTCAACTCTAGCAGAGGATAGGAATTACTCTGAATCCGAAGAGAAAAACACTGAAGAATTGGAGATTTCAGTGGAGGGGATGGCAAGTGAAGAACTGGAGGGAGAGGTATTCAACGCAGAGCAGCAACAGGGATTACCTATGCCATCGTCAGTAGAGGTGGAGCCTTTGATTGAGGAGAAGGATGATGAACAGGAGATGAGTATAGACATGGTAAGCCTTCGAGAAAATTTCCGGAAATTCAATGAGTTTGAAAATAGCCGTAGAGAGGTTGACAAAACCTGGGAAAATGAATCCTTACAGTGGGATAATTATCAAACTCCCACGATATATCAAAAGAGGGATTGTAGCATGGGACCAAAGTTCACCAGAGAATTGGAAGGGTCAATGCTAAAATTCGATGAGTTGATGAGAGAATTCGAGGAATCTTCTGTTACTCTGATCGATGAACGTGATGAAAATCAAAGCCTAATTGATAATGAGACAGTATTCCAACCAAGTACAACCATAACTCCATCAAGGCATTCAGTCATTTCTCAACCAAAAATTACTAGAGAGTCATTGTTACCCTCACCTAAATCAACGAGGAATCCTCTTGCCGGATCGTCACCTAGAAGGGCAGAAATGGAAAATGTAGGTTCACAGGAAGTAACTCAATCATCATTCCAGGAAGTCACCGGTGATTTAACCAAGCATCCATTGAGTTGTCTTCTGGATGACACTAACCAGACGGGGGAGATCCAGACTCCCATCCCTGGATTAAGCTATCCACACTGGATTACTTCAAAGAAAGAATTCCCTAAGATAGCCATGGATCAAATAAATGAAGAAAAAAATTTTGAAGACAAAATTACGATTCCCAGTAATGAGGAATATGAGGCAGCTCTTAATATCAAGGAGACTCGGGATGGTCTGACCTTCGTGCGAGGGAACATTGCCCATTTCCTGGCCGCAGATGGGGGATCCACCAAGCAAAATACCAAATTGCTCCAGGACTTAAATCTTTTGGAGTTGAGTCAGATTCAAAAACTTCAACCAGGGTTAGGGCAGGTCATAGTGACCAAATGTGGGAAGTTTAGAACGTTCACGATGATCGTTGAACGTTACCATTTCGACCAAGTGCAGAACAAGTATTTGAAATTGTGCCTTCGTAATCTAAGATTGGCAATGGAGAAGTACACTCTTCAGGAAGTCAGGATGACGTTGACTAGAGACGAACTTGATGAGGATGTTAGAATAAAATATTTCCTCGAAAAAGAATTTGGTAACTTGCCAATCACTATTACCTTATGTCATGGGAAAATTAGCATGCCACCGGAGGCCCTTCGCCCAGAGATTATAGAAGAATGTCACGAAGCATTGCCTGGAGGACACAAAGGGATTGTTAAAACTTTTCACCGAATTCGGGACAGGTTTTATTGGCCAGGCCTTAAACAAGAAGTAGAAAGGTTCATCAAAGAATGCAGGACTTGCCAATTGGAGAAAATACACCGGATTAAAATCAGAAAGCCAATGCTGATCACGGACACACCCAGTGAAAGTTTTGATCGGATAGCTATTGACATCGTGGGCCCTCTCCCTAGGACTTCTCCAGGAAACTGTCACATCTTGACAATTCAAGATAATTTCGCTAAGCATTGTGCGGCTGTTGCGGTCAAGGACATAAAAGCTCACACCTTAGCACATGCACTAGCTACACAATATATAGCGCTATATGGATGCCCAAAAATAATTTTGTCTGACAAAGGAACCAGTTTCACGGGAAAACTCTTCTTACAGCTGAGTAAAATTCTTCCGTTCCATCATGTGACGACATCCGGATATAGACCACAATCAAACGGGTCACTTGAGCGAAGCCATCACAGTTTGGTGGAATACTTGAAAGCCTACTCAAGCGAAGTTAAAGAAGGGGATGAATTCTTACCTTTCGCAATGCTCTCATACAACACTTCAGTTCACAGTTCAACTAATTTCACACCATTTGAGTTGTTATATGGAAAGAGAGCCAGAATGCCAACGGATATTCATGAAAGTGGGGAAGAAATTAATACCTACAATGATCATATGGTTCAGCTGGTTACCAAATTGGACAAAATTCAAGATTTGCTGCGTAAGCATTTAATAGAAGCTGAGGAGCATTCGAAGGAACTCTATGATAAAAAGGCCCATCCATTAGAATTAAAAGTGGGAAATTTCGTGTACGTGCAAAAGGAGCCAAGACTTGGGAAACTGGATCAACATTATACAGGGCCTTATGAAATTGTCCACATCACTGAGAAAGGGAACATTTATTTGAAAACAGAGGAAGGCTACCGGTTTATGAAGCATGCAGATAAACTGAAGCCTTGCAGAGACGAATTATTAAAAAAAAAAAAATTTATTCAAATGAAGAAAAATATTGTCATCAGTGCTGCCAGAGAGGGGGAAATAGATGGAATCACATAGCTAATTATCTCTCAACTCTTATGGTTGCAAAAATGGAGAAGGGATCAGACCTGGAGCCAAGGAAGACCGTATTTGTGGATGGATCCTGTGCATTCAATGGAATGGCTCAAGCTACGGTGGGAATTGGAGTTTGGTTTGGGGAAAAACACCCACTGAATACTTCGAGAACTGTAAAAACTGCTCGTCTAACCAATATTGTAGCGGAAACTGTAGCCGCTATAGAAGCTTGCAAAATTTGCATAAGACACGATATTAAAAAAATACGAATTTTGACAGACTCGAAATATTTAGTAACCTGTATGAATGAACACATCATCAAATGGAAACAGAATGGATGGATAAGCGCAAGAGGAAAACCAGTTGTAAATCAAGAACTCTTGAAGGAACTGAATGAGTTATCCACCAGAATGAATTCGGAAATAGCCTATGTACCAGGACATCAAGGAATATACGGGAATGAACTAGCGGACACCCTAGCAAAGTTAGGGTCAAGGAAATTCTGAATTGTATAAATGATTGATTCTATAATAATCGAACCAGGGTTGCCAGAAAAAAATAAATAAATAAATAAATAAATAAGTAAATTAAAAATCTTAAATAAAAATTTTCGTATAATAATCTCCATTGATGTACATGAACAACATTACTGTCTGTTCCAGGAAAGAATCATGGGATCATCTGTGTATTTCGTCATTTTTCTGAGCTTACAAGTTTGTGCACAGGATACAAATCAATTAGATCAACTTTATCAGCTCCATCCAATTGTACATAATCCAGGGGTATATTTTGAAAAAATAGACCAAGTAAGGCCAATAGCTAGGACTTGGAAACTGATGTTTGCTCTGGACCTGGAGAGCTTACTGGGAGCGTCTCTCCCTGGAATGAAATACTTGGAAAAGAATTTACAAGAATGTATTAAACTAATGAACCACAGTATCTGTCATGACCATATTGGACTAAGGATTATGGATGATTATGAAAGAGAATTGACCAGCATAAAAGAGCACGTAAGGAAATTGATGCAAGATTCATCCGAGAAGGAGGGATCACCTCGCGTAAATAGGGCACCATTGCTAGGATTCATTGGAACCATTTCTAGAAATCTGTTCGGTACTATGGATTACAACGACCAGGAACATATCACAAAGGAGATAAACAAACTGTACCGGGACCAACGTCAGATTACCCATTTAATCAGCAACACAACTCATATCATACAAGCTGAAGTCAATAATATGAAAAGTACTTATGAAAAGAATTTCCAGCAACTTCGGAAAGCAGAGGAAGAAATTAGGAATTATACCAAGTATATGAGTTATCTAGCAATGGAATTATCGAACTTCGAATATCTTGAGAAATTGGGTATAATGGCCAGTGAAGCTCAATACACAGCTCATAAATTCCTGGAAACTGCCAAGCGAATCATGCAAGCAGTAGAGGAGGCTAGGCATGGGAAAATATCCACTGAGCTAATCAAGAATCAACAGTTGACAACAGTCATTTTGGATCTAGAAAAGTCATTGACAGATAGCGTTTTTCCACTATCTAATGCACACCAAGATCTATCCATGTTAAATAAGATTAGCACCGTGGAAACAGCCTACCATGATAAGAGGTTTCTGGTCATCATGAACGTTCCATTGCTATCAATGAATGGAATGGAGCTCTATACAATAATCCCCAGGAAGGTTCCTCAAATTGTTCAAGGGAATAGAACTGTTGCTACGCATATAGGTACTTCGAGCAAATACATCGCTGTAGCAAGACACAATACTTATTACTATCAATTTGATGGAGAATATTTCGAGTCTTGCTTACCTCTAGAGAATTGTCTAGCCTGCCCAAGGACAATACCTCTTCGAGAAAGAAATCAAGTAAATTCTTGTGAATTCGCATTGCTAGTGAATACGAAAATCAACTTGGATCCAAAAATATATCAATTGTGTGATATAAAAATCACGAATGATCTGAAAACGCAGTGGACGAAATTAACGAATCACGATGGATGGTTATACTCAACCATCTATTCAGAAAAATTGGAAATCACCTGCGAAGATCACCGTTCACAAAGTATAATTTTAAATGGAACAGGAATTTTACATATTCACACATTATGTACTGGAGAGACTGATAGCGTGGTACTGGAAGGATTAGGATTAATTGCTACTCAGCTACCCGTAATCCATGGGATTCCCAAAACTTTCAATTTAACTGAAGTCGCTCCTATTCTGAAAGATAGACCAAGGGCATTAAATCCACTCATGACATTGGAGTTGCAGCATTTACCAGCTGATTCGGACTCTATTTTCGACAAATCTTCAAGAGAAACAGTTGATGAAGCCGAGAGAATTGGATTGGATCATTAGGAAGATTACTATCATCGCATCTTCACAGCCACTAATGGAGTCATCACCCTTATGGTTTCTGTTGCAACCATAGCAGGGGGTGTCATGGCGTATCGGCAAGGAATCAACTTCATCGGCTGTTGCAAGTGTTGTTGTCGGAAATCGAAGCCGACAAGAGGAAGGAATACGGATGCAGGGAAATGGACTATTTCTAGACCCCAACAAGCATATGAAAATCCCATCACCACAATATCTATGGCAGAACTAAATCTGCCCATAGTACCAGCACTACCAGCACCAGTACGACCAGCACCATCAATACCATCAACAAATATACCAGAATTGGCCAGGCAAGCAACTAAGAATATGTCTTCCGCGGTAGTCGTGCAATATTAGAAAAAAAAAAAAAAGAATATACAATAATAATATACTTCCTCGTTTGAGTCCATCATTTATCAATTATTATTATTTCATGGGAATTATGGACAACAATTCCTGTGTAGAACTTTTTATTTTTTTGCCAACGTTTCGTCAGTGGTTGCTGACTTCTTCAGGGCTCTACAATGAGTAAACAATTACAAAATTAGAACAAATTCATTTTTTTACATAAATTCATAAATAAACGATAAACGATTGAATCATAGTTACCAAAATCTCGCGTTTTACACATAAGTCGAATATGAATTTAAAATTAAAATATTAAGCACTGGTGGATAACTATTACAACGACCCATATTTTATATACTGCTCTTATTTATAATTTAAAACACTTCAATTAATGTTAAAAGTTAATCTCCTTTTGTTTATCACAGCATGTCAGTCTTGTGAGTCTAACCTCAAATGATATCACAGTTGACAGTTGATACATCACGACAACATAGCCACCTGTGCTACCGTACCGACCTTGATAAGATGTCATAATCGTGCGAAAATTTAAATCTCAAATCTCACGTGGCAGGTCGTCCTTGTACGTTGTTCTTTGTATTTTTTTTTTTTTTTTTCTTGTATTCTTCTAGTAACAAGTTGTATGTTCCACTCAGTCTTTGTGTATCTGTCCTGAAATTCACTGTGTCGTTGAGTGCAATGTAGATCATTTCACTTATCATTCTTTTTGAATACACCGGTTCGTAGTCTAGGATGGACACTTCGTCAAACTTGAAGTTATGTCCCAAGTCGAAGTGGTGACGTGCTAGAGCAGTTTGTTCTGATTTCAAGTACTTAGAAGAACAACGTACAAGGAAGACCTGCCACGTGAGATTTGAGATTTAAATTTTCGCGCGATTATGACATCTTATCAAGGTCGGTACGGTAGCACAGGTGGCTATGGTGTCGTGATGTATCAACTGTCAACTGTGATATCATTTGAGGTTAGACTCACAAGACTGACATGCTGTGATAAACAAAAGGAGATTAACTTTTAACATTAATTGAAGTGTTTTAAATTATAAATAAGAGCAGTATATAAAATATGGGTCGTTGTAATAGTTATCCACCAGTGCTTAATATTTTAATTTTAAATTTATATTCGACTTATGTGTAAAACGCGAGATTTTGGTAACTATGATTCAATCGTTTATCGTTCATTTATGAATTTATGTAAAAAAATGAATTTCTTCTAATTTTGTAATTGTTTACTCATTGTAGAGCCCTGAAGAAGTCAGCAACCACTGACGAAACGTTGGCAAAAAAAAAATAAAAAGTTCTACACAGGAATTGTTGTCCATAATTCCCATGAAATAATAATAATACAATAATAATGATAATAAGATATATTTGTAATGGGTAGTTCGTAAGTAGAATAATCATTATGTGTAAAACAGTATAATGATCATCAATACAGTTCCCACTTGAAATTTAAAAAAAAAAAAATATTCATCCATATATATGTATATATAAATATAATGAAGTAAAAATGAAAATTGCGAGGAGATTTTTGAAGGGGGTGTAAACGGCAAAATATATTGAACGTATATTTTGCATGTTTGTTGCTGGCTTCAAAATTCTCATCGATTTTTCCTTATTGAATCTGTTTTGTAATTCAACAGCTGATGGCAGGTAGGTCGTCAACCAGGGAACCGGTGGTGGGCGGTGTCGTGCATGAATCAACGTGCCGCCAGGGACCGCATTGGTGCACTAAATGGGTCACTGGTAAATCTCATTAACTGTTGCAACACTTGTAGTGACATTTTTGTACTACTAGGATAGAAAATGGTACGGATCATTATCGACGGCGGTCAGTCCTGGCTGTCCATTTCTTAGAAAAAAAAAAAAAAAAAAATATTTATCTGTCACTTATCCACAAAGTCGTGATTTCATTTCTTCTATGAAATCAAAATATTGAGTGGGGGCTGTAATGTCCAAATATTTAGTTAATCATTATGGGAGTAATTTAGTGTAAATATTGATCGGCGATTTGTAACAGCACCCACTGGTTCATGGATTTAGGTCATTGAATCAGTGGATGTTTTGAAAACCGCTGATCAAGGAGTTCACTGTCCGTGGGGCCGACGGCCACCGAGATTGACAAACTCAATAGAATTCAAGAATCATCAATTTGTTTTATTCTTTTGGAAATAAAATGATTGCAACCAGGTGTGGCAATAACTCCCACACCTGAGAAACAAAGTTTTCTTCATGAATAAATTTCATGAAGAAGACACTTCTTTTTCAGCCTTTAAACTAAGTTGTCGGTTTTTGGAAGAGGGGCAATTCCTTCGCGGATAGTAACGTGAAATTGATCAGGGAAGATCAACGGACTTTCGCACGCGGTAATTCAAATAATAGTGATACCGTACGCCGATCTATCGTTGAATTGAGTAAAGAATAGAGTGCCGTGATCTTCGCAGGGGAATAAATCCCTAAAATTAAAATTAACCTATTATTCAGCAATTAAAAAGGGAAGAGAAAATTGCTGTATTCCAAGAACCGAATTTCCGTATAAATAAATTTGTTTTTTAAATTAAATGTGCCAACTATGAAAGGACACTTTCAATCAAGTAAAATCAATTAGATAAAACCATTGTGAGAACTAGAATACAAAATAAATCGTAACTATAAAAGAAAAATAACTTCAATAAAACAAATTTGGACTATCATAAAAGAAAAATAATTAAATTACAAGCAGCAATAGACAATAAGTGTAATATTAAACAAACCTGTGTATAGAGTGAAACTTAACTCTTAGCGGCCACACCTCGATTTGGCCACATAGCGGCCACACGGGGTAACGAGTTCCCCACGTTAGAAAAACTTAGTTGTAAAAGAGATACGGGTATTTTAAAAGTTCTAATCGATTGTTTCGTGTTTGTTGAAGAGTTCTTCAACATTTCTGATGATTTTTTCAACATTTCTTTTTCCGAGCCTGGGGTAACTAATTCCCCCTAGTGGCCGCTGAGGGTTAAACGAAAAGAATATATATATATCTATTACTGGATTTTAAATTTATATGAAAGTGAGTGTAACATTTTATTCAATTTACCTAATCCAAGAAAGCTTTCCAAGAGGTAGAATGGTGTTTAAAAAAGAATTAAGCAATACGTAAGCTTTTCGAAAGGTAAATTAGAGTTGATTTGAAAAACAGAATTACTAATAATTTTAGCTTATTAAAATTATAAATTTCGGAGATCACACCTCAATTAATTTTTCTTTACAATCATCCATTTATCAACTATTGAACAATGATTCACTATTATTATCATGATTATTATTATTATAATTCTTTCGATTTTTTCATTCATTCATTATTGAAAAATAATTCATCTTCATACAATTATTCATCTATCAAGTATTATACGTAATTCACTATGATACCATCATTATAATTAAAGCGAAAAAAAAATGTAATACTGTAAACGTTTAAATTGAATAAAAATGAATTTGATAATGAAGAGCAAAACTTCAAATTAATTATTATTATCATAATTCAGAGGTTAATCAGGATATCAGCCTAACTAAATAGTAGTTGTCAATCTTCACATTTATCTCTGAAGATTGACAACTGCAATCTATTTAGTCTCATATTCTGATTGAAATTCAATTATAACCAAGCAGATGAACGGCAGCAAAAACACAAATCAATTACTATTATAGATTCAAACAAGTAATTCTAACTGAGGAGTATGAACAAACAGAGGGAGACACCAGGAATCCTCAAATAATTGATGAATTTGAACATGATTATGAAAATCATATTTTTTCCTTTTAATTATTCAATTATTGTACTTTATCAAGAGTAAATGAATGATGTAAAATGAAACAATAAATCGGAGAAATTAAAATCAATTTGCTCTTCAGTATTTTTTTTTCTATGACTATATACTCACTATTATGCTGTATTCATGATTATACAGTTATCAATTATTGAAATTATGAGAAAAATTGGGAAAAAAAATGAAGATCAATACTTTAACTCGATTTTTTATTATTATTATGACTTCTCACAAATAAAAATTCTGCTATAGTTGATAAATTTTGAGATAATCATGAATATCATCCTGCATCTATAGTTTGTTCTGGATTAATTGATTATTGCACATTCTCGAATCAGTGAATACTATTAATTTTTTCTTTTTCGTTCAATCATATAAGTTTCAAATACATTAAACATAGCGATAATCATGAATTCTCAATTATTGTGATGGATTGAGTAGTTGAGAGTAGGAGGAGGAGAATGAATGAACTAGAAAAATCATGTTAAATTTGCAATTTTTATTTAAAAATAAAAAAAATCATGAAAATTATAATGATGATACATCTCACACATATTTAAATTCACATTCATTGAATCTACCGCCAATAAAATGTAGATTCAGACGTTTTTCTACAATAGCTTGCTGTAGATGATGTGCTTGAGTTACGTTTTCTTGTAGAAACTTCGCAATTCGTCCAGGCAGAAAAACGGTGAACTCGTTATTTAAGGCTGCAATGAGCTGATCACCGAATCGAGTTTTAACCCATTCCAGCTCCGTTATTTGATAGTTGGCATCAACTTCCAGTTCAGCCATTTTCTTAGAAGGCAAATAGCCGGTTAAACGACTAATTTTGTTCAATTTCGTTAGATTCATCGTCTGGTTAAGCAAAAATATCTTTGAAATTATACGTTCCCTGTGTAGCGTTCTGATAGAATCTGATGGTTGATTTTCCTTTACCGCTTTTATAAATAAGCTATTCATGCTACAGACAAAGAACTCTACAATGAGTAATGAAATGTTTCATTCTTTCCTTCAATTCATTATTCGATATATTTCGTTGAATTTATTATTCATGAATTTTCTTTTTAAATTTGACGATTGATAAAATCAAACGGATAATATTACATTTTAGGAATGATAGTGAGAATAAAACGATGAGTATGAATACTTCATGTATCATATAGGTCAACTCAGTTGCTCTTTGAACGACAGGCGGTTGCGATTGTGTAAAAATGAATTCGGAAACTTGTTTGAAGTTATTGAACATTATGGAAGAGGCATATAAATTATGCTTGCGAGAATCTCCGGAAGTAATTAATGAGTGGTTAAATCATGGTCATAAACTTGTGCGTAAACTGAATAAATTACTTAGAAAATGTACATCCTCACCTGTGGGGGTGAAAATGAGACTCCAAGTAACAATATCGATCCTTAAAACGATTGTTGAGAAATTCAAAACTTTGGAACGAGTGGGTGATCATATTGGGCCTGAAAGAAAAAGAAGACGCATCAAAAATAAAAGAAGTGATAGAGCTCAATGGAGAGAAGTAGAATGCGCTTTTCAGAATCGTATCCGAACTGGCGTGATGGTAAATTTCCTTCATCACGATTCACGATCTTTTCTGACAGATGCTAAGGGTATTTGCTTCACACGTTTCAAAAACATATTACGTATAGAAGGGAACATTAAAGTTAATCTTATATTAGCATGTAAATTTGAAATCATTCGCAATGGTGAAAATCAAGAAGAGAGAAAGCACTTCACTACAGCAAATAGTGCAATCTTGGCCACTGCAGATATCAAAGAATGGTTCAACAAAAACATCATCGATAAATTATTAACTAAAGTAGAAGACTTTGAGGAGCGAGATTCTGGCTGGTCAAGGACCGAAATCACCAATCTCATGGTGAATATCAATAGATATATACCCTTAAGAGGTGGAACATCCACGTTTGTGGGATTGTCTGAGAATATACAGAGAAAAAAAGCTATGGTGAATATAAAGAATGGTGATCAAATCTGCTTTCTTTGGAGTGCCACTGCTGCTCTTCATCCAGCAAGAACTCATAGCGATCGGAAGAGTTTTTAACCATATTATAGTGATGTATTAAAATATGAGGATTTCGAATTCCCTATGAGTGTAGCAAATATTTCGAAATTCGAAAGTTTAAACGATTTATCAATCAATGTTCATGCTCTAGAAACAACGGAAAGGAATTGTGAGGAAGTCATCCCGATTTATTTGAGCAAAAACGTAACTGATAATAAAACAATTCACTTGCTTATAGTTGAGAGCGATTTGAGAAACGATGAAGATGAACCTATTTACCATTTAACACATATTAGGAATCTATCTCGCCTAATAAGCAGACAAATTTCCAGCAGATAGTCTATTATATCAGTTCTATGTATCAAATATTTATGATTATATTGAGGAAGATTTGCATAAGTTTGATTCATCTGACTATGAAGTTAATAATATTCATGGAATTCAGTTAGCGAATAAGAAAGTGTTAGGTTTAATGAAGGATGAATGTAATGGAAAAATTACGGTAGAGTTTGTAGGCTTACGAGTTAAACTGTACACGTTTGGAGTCCTAGAGGATGATCCTGAAAAACAAATTGAAGAACGTGCTAAAGGTATCAAAGGATCCACATTGAAAACTATAACCATCGTTGATTATAAGAACTGTCTTTTCAATCATAAAAATCTTTAAGAAAGTTGATTCATTGTGCAAAGTAGGAGACATATTGTTCATACCAATCGTCAAAAGAAACTAGCATTAACTTGGCATGATGATAAGAGAATGTTACTTCCCGATAAAAATGACACTGTACCATGGGGTTTTAAGAAATAAGTCATACAGTACTCATGAAATTTGTTTAATTATTTATTGAAGATAATTGTGGATATACATATCAAAAGGGTCTAGCGGAATAAGTACGGACAATTGGCCTCCATTGAATTTTGTGGCGCCAATTTTTTCAAAGATTCATTACCGGAAAAGAGAATTTTCTGCAAATTTACAATTTTCTATATTGACTCCAACCAATTCTATACTGAAAAAACGCGTTCTTTCCCATAATTTGCTTTCCAAGCAGCTAAATGTGTCATAAAAATCTGAAAAAATTCTGAAAAATTGGAACTCCTTGGAAGTTTATAAAAAAAAAATCCAAATTTTTTACTCATAAATTCGATCTTTTATGATTCAATCTCCATTTCAGATAATCATTTCAATAGGCATCGACTGGCCTACTATTATGGCAAAAATTGATATAATTCTACTCCTCATTTTCAGTACACTGAAGAAAAGAAAATGTCCAAATTCGACCTGCAACATATTTTAAAAAAATGAAAACTCGTAAAATTTCACATATTGCGTTCAAAAGTTATCAATAAAGGATCCCTTGCATCCAATTAATAAGTCATCATGGCTGGAGTGGTTAATGAGACATAACACAGATGTAAATCATCATTGTTTATTAATTATTTTGGTTATTACAGTCTTCAAGACTGTTATAATGGTTAGAGTTCATTAATAGTGCACTCTAGAGAAACATCACTTTGACAAGGAGCAACTGCTGACTTCACTGAAATTCTGAAATATGGAACTAATGATCAGAGGCAATCAGTTCAAGAACTCTTTTACATCTCAATATAGGAGTCTATCCCCTTTAATTTCCACAAATATCAGTAATTGGGCTATCTTGAATAAGAATCCTTTCGGAGTTTAGAAACTTGATGAAACCCGGGAAAAAAATTATCATACATGTTCATACATGATCATATATGATCATATATGAACTTCCCATGCATGGACATATATGCGAATTGACCGTACATGTACATATCTGAACATATATGAGCATATATGGACATATATGTCCATATATGCCGATTTTTTCCCGGGTATGGCAGTCCCATATATGATCATACATGGGCATGTATGATCATATATGGGCATATATGATCACATATGGGCATATATGGTCATATATGTCGATATTTTCCCGGGATATATTATCTAAATGTTCCAATATATGGACATAATACATCAGTATTAATTCCCTTCATCACTCAATTTTTCATTAATAACGAATTTCAATTGAAAAAAAAAGCATCCAGCTGGGATCGAACCCGGGAACGTCCTCTGATGAGCCAATCATCCTACCATCTTCGCTATTCTCATTTCACATACCTGCTGAATGAATTCTAATCCGGATATAGTGATCAATGTCTTTCGGACTTGGAAAAAGTGAATTCAATTGAATTATTTCAATCATTGGGAATAATTTAGTGATACCGGAAAAAACTGATTTTCGAATGCTGCCAGAATTTTAAATTCTCAAAGTAAGCGGTAAACAGCTAACAGAATGTGTATTTACCATTAATTATCCAAATTTATCATTTTCACGTTCTTATATGGATTGCGTGAGCATTTTTTCATATGTTCATATCTGTCCCATATATGTACATATATGTTCACATATGACGATTTTTTCCCGGGAAGGATTTTCATTCAAGATAGCCCAATTACTGATATTTGTGGACATGAAAGTGGACAGACTCCTATGTTGAGAAATAAAAGAGTTCTGGAACTGATTGGCTCTGATCATTAGTTCCATATTTCAGAATTTCAGTGAAGTCAGCAGTTGCTCCTTGTCAAAGTGATGTTTCTCCAGAGTGCACTATTAATGAACTTCTAACCATTATAACAGTCTTAAAGACTGTAATAACCAAAATAATTAATAAACAATGATGATTTACATCTGTGTTATGTCTTATTGACCACTCCAGCCACGATGACTTATTAATTAGATGCAAGGGATTCTTTATTGATAACTTTTGAACGCAATATGTGGAATTTTACGAGTTTTCATTTTTTTAAAATATGTTGCAGGTCGAATTTGGACTTTTTCTTTTCTTCAGTATACTGAAAATGAGGAGTAGAATTATATCAATTTTTGCCATAATAGTAGGCCAGTCGGTGCCTATTGAAATGATTATCTGAAATGGAGATTGAATCATAAAAGATCGAATTTATGAGTAAAAAATTTTGATTTTTTTTTTTATAAACTTCCAAGGAGTTCCAATTTTTCAGAATTTTTTCCGATTTTCATGACACATTTAGCTGCATGGAAAGCAAATTATGGTAAAAAACGCGTTTTTTCAATATAGAATTGGTTGGAGTCAATGTAGAAAACTGTAAATTTGCAGAAAATTCTCTTTTTCGGTAATGAATCTTTGAAAAAATTGGCGCCACAAAATTCAATGGGGGCTAATCATCAGTACTTATTCCGCTAGACCCTTTATTTGCATTTTCCCAAGCATTATGATTATCATCGAAACCTAACCATTTCACAAAAACTTTATTCCCTCTTCGTCTCACAATTCTGTCTACTAAATACAGATCTGGATATTTTGCTTTAAGCAATTCCTGTTGATAAAAACATCCTTGAATAGGATTGTCCAAATAATCGTTCAGTAGATATGTGACGAGGTATGTATTTAAAATTTTTGATACAGTAAATATTTCTCCAGTCCAATTCGGTGTATATCCTTTCTCAAAGATATATTTGAATTTGCTGATTCTAACTTTGACACCAATCTTGAATTTACTCGTCTGCGGTGGATCGATCAAGAAATTTCCATACATGGTTCGGAATTTTTTTTTCTCATTTCCAACATTTATATCCTTAGGTTTCATTCGAATAGTTCTATGTTTAGTATCATTATAAGTTGAAATGATACTAGGTAAAATATGCAACCATTCATAACTACCTTGATAACTGAACACTTTCCAGATTTTTTCTTTCAAAGTGCGATTAAAGCGTTTACATATTGATGCTTTCAAATTACTGAATGTCGAGTACATATGAACATTATACTTTGTCATCAATGTTTGAAAACAATGATTATAGAATTTTTCACCCTTGTCAGCATGTAATTTCTTTGGTATCCGTCCTTGTTTAAAGATATTTTCCATAGCTTGTACCACTTCTTTACCAGTTTTAGTTTTCAAAGGTACAGCCCAAGCGAATTTTGAAAAAGTATCTATCACTGTTAATAAATATTCATAATTATCATTGTCTTTTTCGTGATTCGACATATCAGCGAGAGCAGCTTGCCATGTTTCATCCAAACCTCGTACTATTACTTGTCTTCGCGGATAAT
Organism: Aleiodes leptofemur; assembly: GCA_963942555.1. NCBI lineage: Eukaryota > Metazoa > Arthropoda > Insecta > Hymenoptera > Braconidae > Aleiodes > Aleiodes leptofemur. The sequence continues at coordinate 8,502,184 of OZ012619.1, forward strand.
TCCCTCTAGCCGGCGTATGGAGCTCTTGCGCCAATTGCGCTTTTTCATTATTCATCCTTAACATGATCTTCAAGTGCACGCACTCGTTTTTCCAGTAAGAAAATGAGTTGATGATTCTGATCCGTTAGAAGTTGTAACTCTTTAATTCGGTTATGATATTCTGACAGAATACTCTCGAGCTCTGATATAGATATTTTAATGTATTTTATATGAACTTCTGCACCCTTGAACTGCTCCTGGAACTCTGAACGAAGTATTTCAGATTGTTGCTGTAATATACCTTCCATTACTTTCTTCGTTACTGTGCCACACCTTTCAACAGCATCACCCACATTACATAACCGTTTATGTGTGATATCGGAGTGATGATCGGAAGTAAATTTGAATCCATCTCCAGGAGCACCACGTCCAATTACACCATGGTATTTGGATCGTTTCAACAATTGTCTCCCAAAAATGTCAATACTCATTGTTTATGTTGTGAATGCTCGCTTCGAACTGAGATAGGAGAACTTGCACATACGCTAATGAATGATTCCAGCTTCTCGTAATTCCTGAATGATGGATACTACTTCATTAGCATGACTTGAATTGCCAGCTGATTGAGAAACGATGAGTAAACGTAATCTCTCCACCAACTCATTCGCATCATCCCAATATACATAATCAATATGTTTGTATATCTGTTGTTCAAATTACTAGTCTCCATATAGGTTGGCAGTCCCTTACCGAAGCGAGCTTTTCGCTGGAGCGTGAATTGTTTCGAATATCTACTTTGAGATAAGTTCTTTTTGTTCTCATATCTTCGCAGATTCACAGATGATATAGAGAGGATCTTTCCAAAATTTTCATAGTCAGTAGTAGTGATTGCTTCTTCATCTGGTTTTACTTTGAATAATAACTCTAATAAGCCTTGAGTTGGTTGGAAATACTCTTTTTTGATTTGAATCAAATTGTTATCAAACTGAACATGGATCGAACCGATTGGAAAACGATCTCCAACTCGATGAATACCATCTCTAGCAGTTCTCAATTGTTCTCGACCATCCTTAGTATCAAAAAGTTGTAGATATTGTTGGAGTAAACTAGGATCGCTCCATTGAAACTTATCCTCCTCTTCAATATCATCATAACTAGTGGTAACCCCGCTATCATGTTCCGCTGATGATGACCATCCTTCAGACTTCTTCTCCTTGTTCCACAATTTCTTTCTTCTATTTTTCTTCCCCATAGATAGTATTGGTATGGTTTTCTCTCTTTGGGTATTGTCAACAAGCTTTTGCAAAGGAAGAGTTAGTGGTTTGAAAACTTCATCAAGATTCGAATGATAATCATTTCTTTGAGATTTAATCATCTCATATTTTTGGCAAATCGCTGAACTTGCCTGTGCAATTTGCTGCAATGTATCTCCTTCCTTGACTAAATCAGGAATTGACATGTTGAAGTATAGAGAACCACCTTTTGATGAGAAACCCAATTACTGAGTGTTACTTATACAAATGGAGCAATCAAATCCTCTTCTGTATCGGCCACTATTGAGTGAACTATCCTTATCTATTACCGAGAAGCCATACTTATTAGTCCAACATTTCGAGCAGATCTGTTTAAATTGGTTGAAAGACATATCTGTGTTAACATGATCTTCATATATATGTTTTAAATTCATTTCATCTTGTTGGAAAATGATCAACATATTGGTATTATCACGAATGAGATGTTTAGGTATCCGAGCATATGTTCGGCTGAGATAAAAAGTATCAATGTCTCGATGTCTACCCATATTGTTTGTTGTTGGACTCACGATTTTGTAATCCTGGAAAGTTGTAAATTTTCCAGTTCTGAGTGGTATTAGAAATGAGTCTTATTCGAATTGTATGAATGAGTTTATGTTAAGTAAATTGTATGTGAGAGATAGCAAATGGTGAGGAATCAATGTATGGAGACTTGGAAGTAGTTGGAGACTTGATTTCCTTGTAGAATTGTATTCATTGTAGGTTTATACAAGTACAATTATACTTTGAGAGCTGACTTGAACTGATATTTACATCAATATTTATCCTAGCTTAATTTCTGCTGATTGGTTGTGAGTTAGGTAGTGGGAGGTAAGTGTGTGATTGGTGTTCATCTAAGGAGTAGGGGTATGTGGGTTCTCATTGGTTCGGTGGCGCACTCCAGTGTTAGAGAGAGAGAAATACTATTTTTGAGGATTCACCAGGGATTAAGGGCAATAATCGTATAGTTCGTAGGGGGTCTCTTTGTTTACAAAGTAATAAATGCTTTGGAGAATCTAAGATAGAGGAGTAGTTGGGGGAAAGGCCCAAAGGCAGATGAAGCTTTGGGATTTCTGGGTTTTTCCTCAGTTTATCATTTTACTGCGGGGAAAAACCTGGATACTTATTTCTATTCTTCATTTATATTATTTGTTCAAATTGTTGGGTTTTTCCCCGACGTTGGGCACTCAACACATACAGAAGAAGTTTCTCACATTGTCTTGTTTTTCACAAGCGATATCATCAAAAATCATGATGGAGTCTGATTTGGCATCTTCAGGTTTAATAACTTGTTCATTCTGATGAAAAGGGAAATATCCCATACCTTTAATTCCTCCCAATAATTGTTGAAGAAACTGATATTTTGGTTGGTTCGAAGATTTCGAGTAAATATAAACATTTGCAAATCTCAATCCATTGGGATGCATGAGCAGAGTGAGTAAGACGTTGGTTTTACCACAATTTGAAGGGCCACAGATAATAGCACGAACGGTATCAGGGAGTAGCTTCCCATGACGGTTGAATTTATTCGTTTCAACATTCGTTATTCTATCAAAATTTAGCACGTCTAGCTTTATTGTTTGCTCCTTGAACTCCATCTTGCGATTGTGAAAACCTATGAAAGGTGTCGGTATTTATAACCACGGTTAGTAATCATCAAACTATGCTTGTGCACAGATCGCAGAGAACGAAGGGTTCTGGTACAGTAAATACGATTATCAATAAACTTCCAATTGAACTGCACTTGCCTGGTTATCAATACTGCGGTCCTGGTACAAAGTTAACGAGGCGTTTGACACGAGGAGATGAAGGAATTGATCCTCTAGACAACGCATGCAGAAAACACGATATTGCATATTCCCAAAATAAGGATCTCCCGGCAAGACATATTGCTGATAAAACTCTCGCTGAAAAGGTTTGGCAGCGTGTTCTTTCCAAAGACGCGAAATTGGGTGAAAAGATAGCAGCTTGGAGTGTAACTAATGTCATGAAGGCTAAAAGGAAACTCGGTATGGGCATGGTAGAAAAAGTGAAAAAATTGAACAAGAAGGAGCAAAATGAGAAGATTACTAATATGAAGAAGAAAAGGAAAACTGTTGCTCTTCGTCAAATCGTCGATGCAGCCAAAGCTCCGATTCATGCCGATGGTATGAATCCTATAAAGTCCGCCCTTACTGGGGCTCGAGCAGCAGTGAGAAGAGTAGGAGGAATACGCAACGTTCGTTCACCACGAGTTCTACCAGTATCAATAAAAGTAGGTGGTATTTTGCCAGCCTTCCTCATACCACTCTTCGCAGGATTGAGTGCGACAGATGCTCTCGCAGGATGTGCTTCAGGTATTGCCAAAGCCATCAATGATGCAAAAGCAGCAAAGAATCAATTAGATGAAAATAAATGACACAATGGAATGATGGAGGCTATAGCTATTGGAAAAAGTCTCAATTTGAATCATTATAAAAAAGGTTTAGGTCTCCATCTGAAACTCTACCCAAAAAATGGATAAGGCTACCTCACCGAGCTCTCACAAACATTGATTTGATCAACTATGCGAAAAACATAGGAATTCCATATTTCCGAGGAGTCTATATGAGAAATGAATGACCCGAAACTGGTCCATGGAAGTGTGAAGCCGCCATCATAAATTTGGATGATAAAAATGGCGCTGGGACTCACTGGGTAGCATATCGAAAATCCAACAATAATATCATTTATTTCGATAGTTTTGGAGATTTGAAACCTCCTCGGGAGTTGATCAAGTATTTTGGTGATGGTAGCATTATTAAATATAATCATGAGAGATATCAAGAATATGATACCATTGTTTGCGGTCATCTATGTCTGAAGTTTTTGAATCGTCAGTTATAAAGAGGGACTCATCGCGTTCCAAGAGTAGTTACTCACGATGGGTGAATCGTTCACGTTGACACTATCAGGGAGAAATCCTATCCTAGAAGCTCACTATTTTTCACCAATTGAACTCTCTACCTCCAAAACTTATTCTCTTGGATTTATCGAATTGTTAATTTTCAATTCAATCCCCAGCATTGATGAAGGGAAGAATAAGTTCTATGTTGGTAGGGAAGAAATTACTATTCCAACTGGAAGTTATGAAATCGAAGATATTGAACGTTATTTACAAGAAATACTCAATAAAAAACGAATATCTTTGAGTCTAAAACCCAACAACAGTACACTGTGTAGTGAAATCAAATGTAGTGAGACAATCAACTTCACCCACAGTGATAGTATTGCTCAGCTTCTAGGTTTTACACCGAACATATTGGAAGCAGGTCTTACTCATAAATCAGATTTGCCAGTTGCTATTCTGATGGTTAATTCTCTATGAGCTGAATGTAATATAACTATGGGTGCGTATATCAATGACCAGCGCTCGCATACAATCCATGAGTTTTTTCCAAGTGTACCTCCTGGATATAAAATTATTGAAAAGCCATCCAACGTCATTTACCTTCCAATCGTCGTCCAAGCAATACATCATCTTCAGCTGAGGATAGTAGATCAAAACGGTCATTTAGTGAATTTTCGAGGTGAAACTATCACTATAAGATTACATGTGAAATCTTAATATGGGTATAGTATTTCATTGTGAGACAGGTGGTGCGTATAAGGAGCCTCGATCATGTCAAAATACAATCAGTCGGCAAAGAGTGACGAATCGGTTAACACCTCAAAACATTCAACTCCTAACAGATTTGGGATTGAAAGTGAAAAAGAGTTCGAGCCCAAAACCAAAAAGAAAATAAAAAAGATTCATCTTTGTTGCTGTATATTCATCGGTTGTTCAATATCATGGAGGAAATCTTATCGATAAGAAAACCTATCTTCTTTGATGAATCTGTATCTCACTATGAAGTTCATCCTCGCCAACCCTTTGCATCATCAGGATTCAGGAATAATGATGAAATTCGTATCCTGGTGCAGCACCGAGATTCATGTTTACTACCAAGCAGAAGTGCACTGCACATACAAGGGAAATTAACAAAAACTGATGGCCATGCAGTTGCTAGTTCAAAACTCGTCAATAATGCAATTTGTCATCTTTTCGTGGAACTACGATATGAATTGAATGTAGTCGAAATTGATCGCTGCAAAAATGTGGGTATGACGACTATCATGAAGAATCACATTCCTCAAAGTCCAAACCAAGTATGGATACTGGAAAATGCTGGATGGTCGAAGGAAATCAAGGATAACTCTGAACTAGCGGATGATGAAGGAAATTTCGATATCCTGATACCACTCAGTTTTATCTTAGGATTTGCTGAAGATTATCAACGAATTATCATGAATGCAAAACATGAATTGATCCTCACTCGATCAAATACAGATCTGAATGCTATAGTTCAAACTGTAGCTGAAAGTATTAAGATTTCACTATCAAAAATTGAATGTATGGTTCCCTATATCAAGGTGTCTGATGAACGAAGAATTGAATTGCTAAATTATATGACAAAAGATATAGCTATTCCCATCGCATATCGAACATGGGAATTATCCGAATATCCATTACTCCCATTAACTAATAAACATGTTTGGGTGGTAAAAATTTCAACTCAATTGGAGAAACCACGGTATGTGATAATAGGTTTTCAAGAAGCCCGGAAAAATGTAGCAGGAAAGAATATGAGCCATTTCGATCATTGCAACATTAGCGATGTGAAATTATTCCTGAATTCTCAAAGCTATCCTTATGGAAATTTGAATCTTGATATAACTTTTAATCAGTACGCCGTACTTTATGATATGTTCAGTAATTTCCAAGCATCATATTACGGGAAAGAATCAGGATCATTGCTGAGTAGAACGAATTTCCTAAAATATGCTCCACTAATCGTCATTGATTGTTCAAAACAGAATGAATCATTAAAGGCAGGTCCTGTTGATATTCGTATGGAATTAGAATTGACAGATGTATTCAAATCAGCAACCTCTGCATATTGTTTGATTCTACATGATCGGATAATTGAGTATAGCATCCTTAGTGGTAACATAAGAAAACTCACTTAATATTCACTATGTATTGAATTGGAATTTGAATAAATGATACAATATTGAATACAACTTCGTGATATATTTTTCATTTCAAGAATATCATTTTACACATATGATCCACACTTGAAAGTTATTATTAGTTCATTCCTTCCAAAACCATTGTGAGTTTGTCATTGAATTTGAGAACACGTAATCGAAGTTCATGGATATGATCTTCAATAATGTGTAAATATACTCTCATCAAAGTATAATATCCACACATGGAACCTCCTCCATGTTCACCTCTCCCATCACTTTCCTCATGAATATTCTCAAACCACTTCATCTTCACATTCAATAAATTTTTCTGATGCTGGAGGATATCATACAGAAAATCCCATGCATGATTTGGAGCATCATTTCCAAAATGTTTGGATATGATATCATCATAATCGTAGACAAATGGCAGAGTAGAAATCGAAGATTTAATCTCGTCTGGTGTAAGTCCATCCATGCTGGATATTCAAGCTCGACTGATTCAACTAACGAGAAGGATTAGAATTTTGATTATTAAATCACTTCAATTTGTTTTTTTTTTTCAAAGTCAATCATTCATTATTTCACATCATAATATATTCTGTACAATTTTTTTTTCATATGATAATGAGACATAAAATTTAATTAATATAGATTTATTTTCCTCAATGAAGTTTATTAGTATTACCTTAATGCTTATGGGGAGTGGGTGGTGGGACGTAATTGTGTAGAAACCATTGACGCATTCGTTGAACGTTTTCAAAACTGCAACTGTAATATTTGACATCGTTATGATGATGTTGATAATTACACGGTTGTGTTCTTAATTGTGATAATGATGGACATCCATAATCATCCAAATCGATGACAGGGACTGAAGAGTTTATCATACTCTCAGTCCATTCCTTATCGCTTGATCCTTTGACATAAATAATAGTAACTGCATGAAGTAGTTTTTCGAGGACTTGATCCAATTAGCTGTATGGTATTCCACTCAAGTCCCATGGAAAACCATGAAGCTTTTGATAACGCCAACGATTAATCAACTTATTCTGGAATGATAATGAACTCCATGGATATGGTGGACTAAAAATGATATTCGAGAGTCCAGTGGCTTTGTTTGCGTCACGTATGAGTCACATGACAGCTATTTCTTTTACAATGAATTCATCATCTGCACCTTCAAATCCTTGAATATCCATAATGATCTCCATTTTGTTTTTTCCACTCATGATGTGTGAATATACCACAAAAAGTTGACTTTATTCAAGATCACTTATTGCAAACACCACTAGCTTCTCTCTGATCCCCACTTTCATAATTGGAGGTTTTTATACTGTAACGAGCCCCGAAGGATCTCGTTCTCCGCGGAACATCGGCAGAGCACAGGTAAGTGCAATAAACATCGCGCACAACCCCGAGAAAATTTATAGAATCAACCCGTTCATCCCCGTAACGCAACGCCCCAAAACCCCGTGACAAACCCCGAAACGCGACAGTTTAAAGCGGAAGCGAGGTTAGGGATGGGATCCCGCGTGAAAAGCCCCGTAAAAATGGTGCTCCCAATAAGGGGATTTTTGTAATAATCAAGGGAAAAATTAGTCGAGGAAAATTCGGTTAATTTTGTAATTTTAAATAAGGATTGGGAGGCAACCGCGGACAAGATCCATGCCTCAATGTACACCAATCAGGTTTTTTGGGGGAAAAAGCCCCGGTTAAATTTGGGAGGCATCGGTGGACAAGATCCGTGCCCCAATAATTAAGGAAAGAAGTAGTTATGAAATCCCGGAGAAGCGTGCCCAAAAATAGCCCGGTCGCGAAAAATATTATTTAATTAGTAAAAAAATAACCCATAATCCCCGTTTGAATTTAAAAGGAAAATGCGCGAAAAAGTCCCGTCACGAAAAGGTATGTCATGCGCCCTAGCGGTAAAAAGGGGCATGAACCGTTCGAGTCGAAGGACACGCACAACCGAAGACAGTCGAGTGTACGCCGGGAGTGTGAGCAGCACGTGGTTCACCCGGTATATTATTGTGCGTGGTTTTTTAGTGGAGAAAATAAAAGGAACAAAAAAGTAAAGGACGGAATACACGAGCCATTTAGTGGGCAGTGAGTTTTGTAGTGGAGGGAAAGAGAAGAGAGAAAGGAAAAAAAGATGGAGAAGAAAGAGGAGTAGACGCCACAGGATTTGGTGAGCCCTCATTTTATTTCCCGTTTCTAATTTTTTCCCAAACATCATTCCCACTAATTTAATGGATTTCTTTCCTTCCCCGTTACGTGCTCAATTAATCCTTTGTTTTCTTTTAATTAATTAGAGCATTCGTTAAACGCCGTTTCGATATGTTACCACGTTTTTTTGAAAATAAAATGCCCCAAAACCCACGCGTTGCATCAGCCGATACAGCCCTATGTCACTCTCTCTCTCGCACTCATTGCGTTGGGGTAGGCAAAGCGGCTTTTTACCCGTAACTCCCGTAATTCCCACGGAAAAAATTGGAAACCGGCCCCCTTCGATGGGGTTGCTCCCTACGAACCCAACGAGCCCCAATTTGCCCCTCCCGTTACGTTTTTCGAATTTTCAATAAGGAAAATTGAAAGGAAGAATTGGAGCATTTATTGCCCAAAGTCCCGTGGCGATACATTCCAATTCCCCCCTTCCCCCTGTATCGCGTCACCCGTATACCTCGGACGAGTTCCGAGAATTCGTGCCTTTTGGATGGTTATTGTACTTTCTAGTAATGTAATAATAATAACTAAAATAATTCAATTTCGGTAGTCGCACTAATCATAACTAAAATAATTTTATTTCGGTATCAAAAATAATCATAACTAAAATAAATTAATTTCAATACTTTATTTTGCATTTCCGAGAATTTCTGAATTTTGAGATTTCCTTTTTTTTTGGGGAGCATTATTTTTAGTCTCCGCGAACTTTCAGACGTTTCGAATTGGAAATCTTGGGGGATGCTAGAAGGGGGATTATATAAGAATGTATGATTATCATTATTGCTGCAATATACTCTCGTTTCACCCGATTCTCTTTGTGTTCGAGTATTCATTGCAGGACCCTCCCCTTTCCCACAATTTCTCAACTTTTCAGGTTCTTTCGTTGGTTTTTCTGGTTGGTTGGTTTTTTTGGTTTTTGAAGGAGGAACCTCAACGGATCGGGTAACATCCCCGATTCCCCCACTGACTCATGTCATGGTTTTTCTCTCGGGCTAGATGGGAAGAAGATAACACCTCCCCCCTTCCACCTATTTCGTTCCGTTCTTGGCGGAACTCCCTGCTGCCACGGGTGGGTTACGAGCCGTAAACATGTGGGGCAGGAACCGCCGCGGAACTTCCGGTTTGGTGGTTCCGTAAAAACCACTTGGCGACCAGCAACGGTTTTTTATTAGTGGAACTTCTAATGAGAGAGGCGGAGGGAGGGACGGCGTGGTGGTTTTTTCCTTTAGGGTGAAAAATCACGTTACAATGCTACAAATGATGAATCAACAGTAATGATGAGTCATCTAAATTCTCCTAATCCTTTGCACTCGCTATATCATAAAACATCAAGAATCACTTGTTCTCAGAACCTCCACAGAATTCCAAGAAAATCATTGTTTCATAATTTCTCAGAATTCTGTATGATTCTGCCTCTTAGAGCATTCCTAAATTTCGAAGAAATTCATATTTCATCATTCTCCTGGGATTTCTGAGAATTCTCTCACCTTGAGTCTCCTGGGAATTCTGGAAAAGCCATATGATGCCATTTCTCAGAATTTACATTCCTAGAACCACCTTGGAATACTGAGAAATGGCATCATATGGCTTTCTCAGAATTCCCAGGGTGATTCATCATGTGATGACGTCATTCGCTTCAATTCTAGAGCATTCCCTGGATGATTTATCGCGTGGTCTAGAATCGGCCTAGTATACCTACTCTCAAATATCATTGTTTCATTGTTCCTGTTCCATTGTCTTTTTCTAAGCTTTTACAGTGGTGAAACCCCTCAATATGATCTGAAAGAACCGAAAATTATATTTAGAAAAGACGTGAATGTGGGTATATCTGTGGGTATGTCTGGAAGGACGGATACGTCCCAATTACTCCTACACTGAGGGAAAGAAATATTTTCTAGGAACATACAAAGATTTGAGACAAAAGTTCTCTTATTTGCGATGCACTATTTGAGAATCGATGAGGGAAGTTGAGGATTGTATTGGGAAACACAAATACCTATTGCTTTCAACATCAAAATTTTTCACCTCAAAGTTCGATCAGACCAGTGATAGCTTATCTTTATTAGATTTCTCAAACTGACGAAGATATGATGAACGATTGTTTGCAGCAGGGACTTTTTTGTGGTGAAGATATTGTTGATTGCAGCCGTCAAGTTTATTTTTTATGGAAAACTGATGAATTTTCACGTAGAAGTCCAAGTTTCCTTTCCATCATTGAAGGATTGAGTCTAGTACCTTGAATTATGATATATTCTCGAAATATTCCATGTATCATCATATTAATGGAGACTCTCAACTCTTTTGTATTTTATGCATACAAATGAATGGAGATTCCCCTCATCGGCTGAACGGGAAACACCTATACAGTTACATGAGAAATGGTCCCTACGATTGATCCGTTGTGCGAATCCTTCCATTCTCGGGAGATCAGTTCTCTTTCGAGATCCGGTCTGAATTGATTTTGCTCAGAACTTGCCATCTATCACGTCAGCGGTACTCTCTACTTGCGGACTAGTTTCAACCCTTCGCCCCCTAGCGGCAGTGCATCAACTGGCGTCTTTAAGTTTCATCAGGGGAAAAGTTTCATTCACAATTGGAAAGTTCCCTCAGGAGAACTTGCGTTCATCAATTGAACGCATACTCGAATACTTTTTCATTATTTTCTTATCATCACCGGACTGATTGCCCACATCTCCTTTTTGTTCTGATTCAATCTGGTTGGTATTTGCCATTAATATTTTCACGGGCAATTTTTAACAAATCATGATGTATTTGCGTGAAATATCAAATCTTGGTCAGAACATAACTCAGATTGATACCGAAATGTATTTTTTACAAACTTTTCTCCAGAAGGCTCATCTTATTGATTGATGCAAATATGTTCGAACTCATCCAAAACATACATTCTTCATTAATCAGAAAAATCCATTACCGAACGAATTTCCGATTGACGCGAAATACATAGTATTCCTATAAAATAATTTTCCCCCTCAGTGTAGACAATTTGGCCTTGGAACTTGAAATTTTGTCAGTATATTCTTATCACTAAATGTTGCATTTTGAGCTGTATCCCATCAGAATTGATTAAGTAATTTTTGATATATCAATTATTTTGTAACGGGCAGGAGGGCCCGTTAATCAAATAATAGGTTTTAAAATGAGCGTCCTTCCCCTTCTCTCCCTATTCCGGAATGAATGCATGTGTGAGTGATAGGTGAATGTGTGAATGACTGAAGAGAGAACCCAAAATTACGCTCGGAGGATCGCAGCAGTAGCCAGAGGATAGCAAAGCAGCACGTCAACGAAGAATCCTCACCAGGTCCAGAGGAGTGCCCGTAGAGCCCGGAGAAAGGCCATGAACGAGTTCAAAAAGAGGTGGAAAGACCGCGCAAATAAGTAGATGGCAGCAGCAAACGGCCATTGCTCCCAGGAAACCCGAAGTTCAAGGCCAAAACGACAATACCCTCTGTCGTGGCAGTGACCTTGTTATTGACTGATAACAAGGTCGGAGGTATCGATTAGCGCCACCGAGCGCCTTGATCGATGCCCCAACAACGTTAGACCAATGATAAAAGGGCCACAGGAAAATTCTTGACGCGAATTGGCTGGTTAGCCGGAGCCTGGAAGACGAAAGCCACGATTGGGCCATGACCTACGGCACCATCACTCTGGTTCTGGTTGTCTAAAAAGTCACTCCGTTTTTCACTTACTTATTATTATTGTATCATTATTAATTGAGTTGAGTGGAAAGTGACCTGAGGACCCCATCTGGACCACCCGGAGAGTCTGAGCGAGAGACGAGAGACCCTGAGCGACCTGAGCGTGATTAGTTGTGAGTAGAATTCTGGAATTACAGTGACAGGTGGGAGTGTGAAAAATTAGCATAACTACGTGGTAAACATCTATTGCCCGAAATCAATTCCACGTAATCAATCCCGAAGGGCCCGAACTAGAATTGAACAATTTTTTACGATAATTGTTCATTGTTATTCGAAAGTTGATCAAGTGCACCCGGAATTCAATAATGAATCATTGAGAAAATAACGATGTCGCCGGCCTCATCGGCGACGCCATTTTGAGTAGCAGTGCCGGGACGTGCACATAATTTCTTCAATTTCCAAAATTATATCAAAATACCAAAAAACTTGAGGAAGTAAGCCCCTAGTCACTTGCCAGATAATAATTGGCAAGTGATAGAAAAGGAATGAGCAGGGAATCATTAGTTTCAAATGAAAAAATTTGGATTGATCGATAGATGGGAGAACGTATGAGTGTGAGAGAGACAGAGTAAGAGAGTGGGGGAATATCACTGGACGCAGTGTATTCCCCACAGCTGATACGCTTTGTATATGAGCTAGTGGGAGTCTCATAAAAAGACTTCTGATCATTGTTCAAATTAAAATGAGTTTGTTAAATTAAAAAATGCTCAATTCAGGTTCTTTTGTCCCAATTCTAGCCCGGATAGTTCCTTGTTTCCCCATAATTAAATAGCAAAACCCGGAGTAATTGTATTTCCCTTTTGGGGAAATACGCTCAAATAAATAAATTAATAGGTGAGCATCACAATTTCATTTGAATTATTTTAGCCCGAATTTCAAACTGAAAATATTCCATAATTGAAATAACGAGTGATTGGCCCGAACAAAATATAGAAATTAAATCAATAAAAATTCAAAACAGTGAGTTGAAATAGTAATTGGATTTCAGCGTCACAATTTTTAAAACTTATTTTTGAATTAATATTTCATGAACTTCTCAACTGATTTCACAGCGGAAGATTGCTCTCTTATCACTCAAGTATCTGAATGGCTTCAAATTTTTTCTAACACTAATTTTCGGTGAGCTTTATTTTAAGGCTATTTCCATTGAATTTTTGTCAGCAAGATACCTAATAAGCTATACAAACTGGAAACTGCAGACTGAGTCCATTTTTGGCAAATCCCGAACGGATGAGTATTGTTTATTGTCACTTAGAGGTGTGAAAAAGGCGGAAGCATTCAATATTGAATGAAAGTACTTGTTTAACTTGATTAGAGCGTTTTGAGGATTATTTCTCCCCACTTCGAAATTCCCTACTCACTCCCACTATTTCACGAGAACCGAGCGCATCATGTATGACAAAGTTCAAGATGTATTCGAAATTGATTTTATCAATAGATTGAGTGAATAATTAAGTAGTAGAATGTTCATGAGTCAGTTCAGTTTCCAAAATGTTAAACATCCGGAAGCGGACTGCTAATTAATTAGCAGAAAAGGCTACGTAAGAACATTTAACAGGCAATTTTCCACTTGTTATGAAAAATGTTTATGAAGAAAGTCTATGAGAAAAATTCATATTGTTGATGAGGTAGAATCTAATAGTAAGAAGAAGATGATGAAAATATACGATATGTGAAAACTTTACTGCTACCATCAATTACTGATAATAGATGTCTATCACTTGAACTGTGTTCCACGTTCCTATATTGAATGAAAAAAAAAATTATTTGGAAAAAAAATTGGATCGAAAATGGAGAAAATGATGACTGGCTGAAGCTTGGACTAGTTGTTAATCCCTACCTGGGTTGCATTGGTCATCGACTTTTATTCCAGTGCACTACTTCCATATTTGGTGATCGACTTTCTGATCACCGTAGAAATATCACTGTAAAAATATCCCAGTTTTTTTTATCACTGAGCATGAAAACACTTAAAAAAATATCACATTAACAAAAATATTATAGTCATTAATATAATATGTTGGAAAATCACAAACACCGTTATAAATGATTTTATTATTTCTCCGAAAATTATATTCGAGACAAATTATCCATTTACATCGCACGTTTGTTATTGAATTATAATTTATTGATTTCTTCCATCATTTATTTCCTTCGAGTTTTCTTGTTATTCTTTCTATTATTACGTAATTATTTTGATTTAATCCTGTTTTCATTTCTCAGGATTCTACGCATTTCTCCTGTGTATCTCGTGGTATTCATTACAATTATCGTTGTCATATTTTCATTCCTTGCATTAGTGCTCATTTCTTCTGTAGGTCTCGTGGTGTTCATTGTAATTGTTCATTATGGTGTTGAAATTTCTTGTTAGTGTTATGTCTGAATGACAATAACTGTCGATAAGATTCTTTATTCTATTGAGATTTGGAGAAGTATTTCTATGAATCCCAAATTAAACAAGAATCCAATCAACTAAATTCTTCCCTGTTTTAGTCCTAGCCTTTCGACCAATAGACTGGGATTAGGGAGTCGAAAGAAAAACACGATTATTTTTAATAAACAACAATTTGATTTATATTTTAACGATTTTCGCGATTTTACAAAAACATAAAACCCTTTTGTCGACTTATTACTTTTAGTTATTCTGATTCAAACTTGATTAAAAATTTCAATTGTAAGTTAATTTAAACAATTCCATTTAATATGAACTCTCTTGAATTGAACTGGGAAAATGTTTGTAATTATTTACTCGATCATTAACTTTTAGAACGGTATTCAAATATTCTTATTTCACTCAGTAATTCTTTTCTTCTTTTCTTTTTTTTCATTTTGTAGACTGAATCGGTTGACACTTGTGAATTGAACTTGACGGTTTCGGAGCTTAAACTTGACTGATTAAATAACTAAACAGTGCTGTAATCCTCTGAATAATTTTTAAAGCGTTCCCTTATTGTTTCAAGGGAGAGAAGTCTAAAACCAATGACGTAACATCTGGATCTTAGATTTTCCTCTCCAAGGTTTTTTGGACGCTTCAGGGTCACTCCATCCCCTCCACATGGTTTCGTCTTAATTTCCTATATGTAGGTGAACTTACGTCTTGCTTTGAGGAGGCCCGTTCTCCCCTCCACAATATACTGTTTTCTATATTTCTCGAGTTAAACAAAAAACATCTGTTTCGAATAATTTCCGTTAAATTTTGTAGGCTCTAAAATTCTAAACACTTGTAGGAACGTCTAGACAGTATTTTCAAAATGAAGTTTCAACGGACCCTCTGGACCAGATGAGAGGGTCGTAAAAAGAGAGACAGCGAGAGTGGGCCCGACGTCACTACGTCGTCTGTCACTTGAGAACCTGTACATGCTTTTCCTTTTACTCGAATTTTCTCTTCGTTAATTTTTTTTGTAACGCGTTTTGAAATTCGAATCTCTTTCCAAAAACTAAAATTTTGAAGTGGGACACTTGAGCACGGCACAGTGTCTCTAAAATTCATTGCTAACCCACAGAAAATGAGGGAAAGCAACCAAAAATATTTTCTAAAAAGGTATTCATTTGTTCGATGTTTTCAATAATTTTTGTCTAATTATTTACGTTAAATAAACGACTGGCGGACGTCACATTAGTCGAAAAAATGAACCTATGCTTGTACATAAAAGTTATATTTATATTGATAATGCTCTGGAGATTTTGGTGCAATCATATGGTGCCATTACCTTGAATATGAAACTGTAGTTAATATTTTTCACTTCATGTTTTCCTCTTTCTTTTTTATGTGATATTTTTATATGATGAAACTGTAGTTTTTCCATTCCAATGAAAAATTACTATCCATTTTTCAATCTATATTTTCCTCTTCATTTTATGTGATATTTTTCAGGTGATTTTTTTTTTGCAATGTGATATTTCTGCTGTGATATTAATGTCTGTGATCTAAAGACCGGAAGCCCTATATTTTACGTGTCATCCATGACCATTTCCTGTATTTGATACATCCCTTTGTCTCACATCTCATATGGGTAGGTCTGCGCAGCCGAATGGGTAGGTCTACACATTTATTTGTGCGATAAACATAGGCACACTTTGAAAGCTAAATACCCGCTTGAATGTACCTTCAAAATAACTCACCCCAACGGTCAAACTGAATCGTAGTGAGGACAGGATCGTTGAAGATTGATCGTGGAGAGTGGAAATTCAGTCAAGGGCTGGTGAAAAATAGAGGAGTCCAGTATGGAGAAATTCCACTGTATTTGAGGATTGAGAAATAGTAATGAGGAACTTAAAGTAATTTGGCCAGAAGCCAGTCGATTTTCTGAGCATCTAGAAAGAAAACAAAACAAGCATCCCAAAATGATGATTCATGATTACGGCTAGGAAGTTCAGCTTCGATTCTGACCAGGCTGAACTGAGCCACATAAGATGATAGTGGTTTCTATTCAGAAATCTCAAAGTGATACTTCTGAATGCTTGTGACAGAGTGGAAGGTAAGGATAATACTTCCGGAGCAGTTTTGGAAATGTGAGTTATTGTCGCGGATGCGTCATTGAAGCGTCGCACGTGCGTCACTGATACGTTGCAAGTGCAGTGCTGAAGCATCGTAAATGCATCATTAATGCGACGATTCCCCATTTCATGCGTGTAAATATCAATAACTCACATTTTCCAAAATTCCTCTAGAAGTATCTGATAATTTCTCCATCACGCTCTGAAAAAATATCCAATCCTTTTTCCACGTACTTGAAATACAAATTCTCGCGTCAAAAACGCCACACGAATTTAGAAATGTCACTGTGACATTTCTGAATGGGAACATATATTATTCCATGAAGCCAAGTTGAGTCTGGTCAAAACCAAGACGGAACTTTCTGGCCCTATTCATGATTGAAAAGCTTCTTCCTGGCATTAAGAGCGAATGTAAAGAAGAATCAGTGAATTATATTCATCATCTATCATTTATCACTTGACCAACACTATGTCATGGGAACACTGGCATTTTCATGGCTTCGGCATTGCAGCAACAACAATGATTTATGACAAAGTTATCGGAGGGTCAGTAATATCCATATTGGATCGTAATCTTTTTCTTTTTTTTTCAAAGACATTTCCCCGATTTCAATCTTTTGTCAAACATAAAAGCGTGAGATCTTGCATTAGTCCATGAGACGCCGTGTGATTTCTATCCCGCTTGCATTCTTTATTGACTATACGAAACGGTCGAAATTCTCAATATTTCACAAGAGTGTTCAGATTCATGTACGCTTTCATTCGATACTTATTGCATATTTCCAACTTCAAATTCAATTCGTGACCATACTATTTTATTTGACGGGAATCTTTGTATATGCAAGCATCTACTGGTTCCCTATACTGTATATTAGAATGAGATTTATCTAAATTACCGCATTCATTCAGAACCATTCTCGATATTTCGTACTCATCTTTTCATTCTCACCACATCACACACATATCTCATATGTGTAGATCTGCGTTGCCAATTGTGCAACATAGGTATACTTTGAAAACTTCAATAGGCCGAACTAAATGCTTTTTTTGATTGGTTGACACAATGAATGGATGAATAAATTGTAGAGGGGGACAGAATCGTTGAAGATAGACGGAAAACTCAGTCAAATATGAAGCACGCTCAAATGTGAAGGACTCACATATAAAGAAACTCCACCATCACGCAGTACAGTATGACTCTACTAATCGCAACTCATCTCGACATCAGAACTCCGCTATTTGCCACTGGCCTTTCAACTCTTGTTAGTCTCAATTACAGACATCCAACTTTCACTGTTACAGCTCCGGTTGACGCTGAAAGCGACACGTCTCAGTTATATAGCCAATAAGAATGAAGGAAAAGAAGGAGTAGCGGGCCATGAATTCAAATAATAATTTTAAAAACACTCCGTTCCAGGGATAGGCTCCCAAGAGGGTGTACTCTCAGATTCTATTTGCTACCGTTCCTTGAATTTTCCCACTGCCTTGCGTGTCTGATTCCTGCCATTAATGTCTCAAAATAGTAATAGACTTTTTTAGAGCTCATATTTTTCCAATAATATCAATTTCAATAGAGCCTATCGGAAGATTTTTCCGCATGCATGACTGGAAAAACTTATACACTCAGCAAAAAAAATTAAGGAAACCGTAAAGTTCGTCTGTTTTTTTCGTGATTTTCAAATAGCTGTAAATTTGCCAAAAATCATCGGACCGGAATAAAAAAAATGGTTGTGAAACTTGAAGTCTTGAGATGGGAAATTTTTTCGAGCATCCGTTATAACGAGATAAGAGGGTTGAAAGCGGACAAATTTTTTTTCTTTTTTTTTCATTTTTTACAATTGTTCCACGGACTTTACAAAAACATTTCGACTTAGCCCTTATCCGGATCGTGTAGCTTGGCCTTTCAGCTTCAATTCTTTTTTTTTTCTCACGATCATTTGTTGCTGAGATATCGTCAATTGAATCAGGAAACACCCTTTTGTTTTTAATCGTCGATATCTCAGGAACTACTGATCGCACAGCGAGCGGATGATGAGATTCGTAAATTTGAATAAATTTCCTGCAAGGTTCTTGCACTGTTTTATTGAAAAAAAATTTCTTTCACTTTTAAAATTGGTTCGAAAAAGAACCGAAAAATGAAGTTTTTTTCTTTTCTGAAAATTGCCCTGAATTTCGCAAATTTTGTGGAAAACTGCGAATGTTTAGACGTTTTTCTTTGGTTTACTGTGTGTTGGTAGACCCCCTGAATTTTCAAGCCAATCGGCTGGACCGTTTTTTTTCCCGAATGAACAAAGTTTTGGCAACAATTGAGGGAACACTTTTTTGTTCCTTAAACACCAATTAATGATGATGAGGGTCGAAAATGTTGTTTCTCCGTTATTTCTTCGTAATTTTTCGTGGAAAATTTGTTGAATTTCATTGGAAAAAAATGAATGATAAAACGATAAAATCAAAAGAAAAATCAATAAAAAAATCGAAAAAAAAAAAACCTTCAGGAAAATTTCTGGGTCACCATCTCTCCAAGTCAAATGCGATTCCAGTGTTTCTTTCATATTTTTTTCTTCGATTTTCTATTGATTTCTTTTTATTTCAATTCTTTCATCGATTTGGAAGAAAAAAAATTGAAATTTTTATCGATTTGAAAGAAAAAATTTGAAATTTTTTTATTGTTTCTTTTCCGATGGAATTCAAAAAATTTTGCACGAAAAATCATGAAGGAACAATGGAAAAAGAACATTTTTGGCCCTAATAATCACTAATTGGTGTTTAAGGAACAAAAAAGTGTTCCTTTCATTTTTGCTGGAACTTTGATCATTCGGGAAAAAAACGGTCCAGCTGATTGGCTTGGGAATTGAGCGGGATTTTTCAGCACACAGTTAATTAAAGGAAAACGTTGAAAAATTCGCAGTTTTCACAAAATTCGTAGAATCTGGGGCAATTTTCAAGAAAGAAAAGAAAATTCATTTTTCAGTACTTTTTCGAACCAATTTTAAAAGTGTAAGAAATTTTTCTTTCAATGAAGCAGTGCGAGAATCTTACCGGAAATTCATTCAAGTTTACGAATCTCATCTGCTCGCTGTGCGATCAGTAGTTCCAGCTCCGTAAAGTTGACCCCCCACGTATGGATATTTACAATTTTTTTAATTGCAATCGTTTGACGGACGACTGACGGTGATTGACAGATAATTATTAACGTTAGACGGATAATAGTTTTCTTAAAATAAATTTTTCAAAATTGACCAAAAAACAAATTTCAGTTGGCCCCCCCATTTTGGAATTTTTCATTTTGAGAAATAGCTATGGAAAGAAAATCGTTTGACGGTTTTTGACAGACCATCAATTAATATGAAATATTAATATTTTTCCTTTAATTCCATGATTCCCTATTCCGGTGTTGAAAATAAATAGAGTTTCGATTCACAAGTTCGGCACCAGAGTCTAACCCAATCTGAGAGCCCGGGAACTGGTGACGATTTTAAAATTGTACAGTTCGAGTAAAGCAGACAACATTTTAGGTAAAAGTGAAAATAAATTTAGATAAATTGATTGATTAATTTTTCTTTTTCAAAATGCCTTGGTCTCAAGCTATTAAATTATTTTCCATTAACACTGCCATTCTCCGTTCTTCATTATGGCTCGATGATGAAGAATCCTGTAATTCATTAATAATTCAATTAATCTGAGCTTATTTACAATTTTTCCTAAACTGTTGATTGTTTCACTCGAACCGTACAATTTTGAAATCGTGGCTAATCGTGCCTCTTTGGCTAGTTCAACATTATCACTAAAATATCACGAAAGCTAGTTGGTGACATCTCTCCGTCGTGGTGCTAAAGGGGGAAGGGGGCTGCCCCACCACTATTATTTGCTGCAAGTATCACCCCTTGGTCACTTGCCATCAAACTCGAGACGACGTCAGATTGTGAAAGTATTTTTCAAATCTTAGTAGTTTTTCTCATCATTTTTTAAAATTATCCTCACCTTGAAATATCTCCGATTTGAAGAATGCCGCGTGATCGGAAAGCAAGCGTGAGTATCAAATCCTCAGAATATCTCGGAAACGAATGGAAGTACGCCTTTTTTATTCTCACACTTTTTTTGTAGAAAACTTCAAAAACTACAAAAGAAGGTTCAGAGCAAAATTGCTTTATTTCACTCGCTTTCCGAGATATTTTCAAACAATATGAAAAAATTGGCTCAAATATATTGATAAACAATGGCTGAAATTGTGATTAATGAATCTTTCCTTCACGGTATTTATAATGAATGGCTTCATCGATCTACGTCTGACTATGTATAGTTGATTGTTAGTCAATCCATATACCCAAGAGCCTTCAATCGACGACTGATCAAATCATAAAATTTCTGGAGTGCGTGTCGACTGTAGGTGATGAAGTGGCCTATCGACCAGCAGTCGACTATTAGACTGGTTAACAAGTGCCAAAAGGTGACAATTTGTTAGCGTTGACGGAAAATTATGATCAGGGTATCATTCGATTCAGAATGACATATAGAACATTTGTGAATCGTATGAAAACCGGCTCGTAAAAATTGCAAAAGTTATTAACAATTTAAAGAAAGAAAGAATAGGGTTTCCGTTTTTTGCGAATATCTCGGCAAATATTGCAATGTTAAAATATCAAAAAAGATTCGAAAAGAGCAGAAAATCCCCTATGAGAAAGTTCCGACTCCCGAAACTGTAGGACTAATATTTATAATTTCAATTTAGCAGGGAAAAACCGGCGGAAAATGCGCGATTCGTCTCCCGCTCGCATCGGGCGTATCAGAGACATTAACGAAAAAAAATGATTACGTCTTTTAAATGTGAATATGAAGAAACCAAAAAAATTTGGCACTTTTTGGATACTTCAATGTATATTATTCAGGTCGAACGAAGTTTTTATCCCCATTTTTCAATTAACTATCCAATTGTTAGTTGAGCGATTCCTTGAGACGGTATAGAAAATACCCGAAAATCAACAAATTAACCCTAGAACTACAAACTCATTTTTTTTACCTATAAACTACAAACTGGGGTAAATATATAACCCACGGGTCTTTCACTCGTAGAATCGTTCTGAAAGCAATAATTTGACTTCTAAATACCTGAATCTTTTTGTTTTTTCATGCCGAAGAGAATGGTGATGAGCGACTTCAATTTTATCATGGTTTAGCTGGTTGAAAATCAATTTGAATAGCTGAAAGTGCTGAAAAATAGTCAAATCATCATTTAACAAACAAAAATTCATAACTTTTTTCCTAAACAACCGATTTTCAAATTTCGAACGAGACTTCAAAGAGGATATATAAGGCTTTGAGAAAAAAAAAACCATTTTGATGTGACGCCAAAGAAAGTCTATTTATTTGAGACTCTGAAAATTGAAAATAAATGAGCATCTGATCTATAGAAAATTTAAATGAAAATCCCAGGAATATCAGTTTTCAAGCATATATTCTGGGTTCTGTCATGGAAAATGTATAGAAAGGAGAAATTCGATACATATAAATAATATTCAAGAATAAATTCACGATTTGACTCATTTAAACGCACCACAATCGCTACACAAAACACTAACAGGAACTACAAACTGGGGTAGATATCAACCCCACACGAGGTTCAAATCTCCACTCTGTCTGAGTAAACAAGAAACTGAAGGCTCTCACGACCTCACCCTACTGTTGGAACCTTGAACTAAATTATGGTATAGGTTTTCAGTCGATAAAGTCACTGGCTAACTTTGAAACGTAGTTCAAAGTTTACCTGGGGTAGATATCTACCCCAGTTTGTAGTTCTAGGGTTAAAAGATTCAAATTTTTTCCAACTCACTGGAGCTATTGTTCAACAGTTTTAGAAAGCATTCCCGTTGGAAAAATTACAAAATAACAATTTCCCACTTAGTTATGAACAATTAAATATTATGAATATAGAGAAACACATGAAAAAAAAAATCAGCCAATTTTTTTTACTGATTCGTTTTTTTATCATACAAAAATACATAAAAATAATTTTTTCACATTTTTCAATTTATAAACAAATGCATTGTTTATAAGATAATTTAAATTTTTTTTTTCACAACTTTATCTTGAATAAATTCCATGATTTTCAACGAATAAAAAATTCCTTAAAATTATTTATTTATTACACTCCAGGAAGACGAGGTTTTGCGTCTCCGAGGACTCCGCGGGGTGAGGGGTGGGGATGGGGGGGGCAGGGCAGAGAATACGGGCAGCACTCAGCGTACCCTAGAGGGGTGTTCCCTGTCCTCCCGTCGCCAGCGGACCCTTTTCGCGGGACCCAGGAGGATGGACCCGTTTAGGGGCCACACCAGGGGGTAACCAAGCAGGTCACTCATTGGCGGGATCAAGAGGAGGGGTGGACACTGGTGTCCCTATGGGCACCAGAGACACTCTCTGCTTACAAATTAATCTGCATCACTTCAAAGCGGCGGTGGAATATCTGCACCGTTGCATAGTAGTGGAGCAAACAGATGTATGCCTAATAGTGGAACCTTGGATTGTAGGGGGGCTTGTAAGGGGTTTGAATGTTCAGGGAAAAGAAAACTTTTACGCACAGGGTGAGCCAGAAACTAGAGCCTGCATCATCATGGACAACAACTGCCAACCTAGACTACTAAGGAACTTCTGTACTAGGGATTTAGTGGGTGTGGTGGCGAAGATTGCGTTGGATGGAACGAAACGGGATGTAGTATTCTGTTCGGCCTACCTATCACATGACTCGATCGACCCTCCACCGTCCCTAGAACTGAGGAAACTAGCTAGGTACTGTAGGGAACTAAAGGTGCCACTGATAGTGGGTTGTGATGCGAACTCACAGCACACATTATGGGGCAGTCGGAAAACGACTAACAGAGGTCAAGCCGTCATGGAATTTCTGCTGGGGGAAGGCTGGGAGCTTCTTAACAGGGGATCCACTCCCACCTTCGTTACCACAAGATGCTAGGAGGTAATTGATGTGACATTATGCACTCCATCCATCTCGGATCACTGTGAAGACTGAGGAGTCTGCGATGAGGACTCACTCTCAGACCACAGGAAAATAAGGTTCCAAATCCAGGGAAACAACAACTACCCTGAGGCAACCCCTAAGAGAAACCCCAGGAACACTGACTGGGAGGGTTTTGGCGCATCCTTGGAGCTGGCTCTCGGGGGCAGTCGCAGGGGTTCCAGGGGTCAGAAAGGACTGGACAGAGAGGCACTGTACATACAGGAAAATCTCATCCAGGCCTATCATGACCACTGTAAAGCCAAAGTAGCCAGGACAGAAAAGAAAGTAGCCTTGTGGAACAGAGAGCTCATGAGACTCAGACTCCTATCCAGGAAACAATGGAGGAGATCCTGCAAGACAGAAAAAGATGAAGACTGGGAGAAATACAGGGCCACAAATGCCACGTATAAGGACCAGATCGTTCAAGCGAAAGACTTGCACTGGAGGGACTTCTGCACTGGGGAATATTACACTTCCGGAGGGAGGAAATATCACTCAACACGAGGACATTCTCCGGCACCTGATACAATTACACTTTCCAGACTCCATGGAAGTGGAAAAGGAGAAGGAACTGGAGAGTGACAGCTCAAACACACCTCCTGGACGGCAACCGGACTGGGAAACGGCCAGGAGCATTATCACGCCAGAGAAACTGGAATGGGCACTAGACTCGTTCGACAAATATAAGAGCCCGGGGCCGGATGGCATCCACCCGGCAATGCTACAAAGGGAAGGAATGGCACTCAGAAATACACTACTCCGGACCATGAGAGCCAGCCTGGCTTTTAGGCGTATACCCATGGGCTGAAGGGAAGTCAGGGTGGCATTCCTACCCAAAGCGGGTGAGTGCATCTATGACAATGCAAAGGCCTTTAGACCTATCAGCTTGAGCTCATTTGCTCCCAAGACACTTGAAAGGCTCGTTGATAGACATATTAAAGAGGAGGCTCTGTGAACCAGACCGCTCAGTACCTCACAACACGCCTATCAAGAGGGAAGGTCCACGGAAACGGCACTTCACTCACTGGTGGAAGAAATAGAAGGGGTGCTAAATAGGAAAGAGGCGTCGCACGGAGTGTTTATCGACATCGAAGGGGCGTTTGACAACACCGCCTTCGAGGTTATCGGAAACGCAGCCAGGAACTTTCAGTTCGGTGAAACAGTGACCGAATGAATACTGGAAATGCTAAGACTCAGAAATATTGACATCTCTTTCGGGGACGCACGAGTCAAAGCCAGAGTGGGCAGGGGCTGCCCTCAGGGAGGCGTAATCTCACCAACCCTCTGGACAATTGTCGTGGACGATCTGCTCGTTGGACTTGAACAGTTGGGAGTGAAGACGATAGGCTACGCAGATGACGTGGCTATCGTGGTGAGCGGGGGACACACTGGAGAACTACACTGGCGCATGCAGAGGGCACTGGACTTTGTTCAGTCCTGGTGTGTCAGACATGGACTCAGGGTGAACCCCAACAAAACAGGAATGGTGCTCTTCACCAGGAGAAAGGGGTGGAAGGTGAGACTTCCATCTATCTTTGGAACTGAACTCAAGTTCTCGAACGAGGTAGACTATCTGGGAGTGAGACTCGATCGGAAGCTGAGCTGGAAAGCACACATAGACAAAGAGCTCAAGAAGGTGTCAAACACCTTTTGGGCCTGCAGGCGGATGATGGGGAGGACCTGGGGACTCAGCCCGGCGGTGGTGAAGTGGATTTACACGGCGATGCTGATGCCCCAATTCTCCTACGCCTCTCTAGTATGGTGGAGGACACTAACAAAAACCTCTATCATACAGATAACAGACAAGATAGCAAGATGGGCAGGAATAGGGATGAAAGGGGCTCTAAGAACCTACTCTCGCCTTGATGGCTATCCTAGACTTGAAGCCGCCACATCTAATGGCAATGGAGGCAGCCAGGGGTGCCACGGTAAGACTGAGGTCTGCTGGCCTCTGGAGGAACTTGACCTATGGGCACGCGTCGCTGCTTTACGACAGGAGCATAAAAAAAGTGCTCCGGTTGGGTAGCGATGTGTGCGGGGGCACGAGGATCTTCACCAGAAACTTTGAAGTCATGTGATCAACGTACGAGGAATGGGTACTAGAGCATAGGCCCTTCCTTAAACCTGAGGGCCCGACGTGGTATACGGACGGTGCCAAGAAGGGATGTGGAGCAGATGCTGAGATGTGGTCCGAAGGACCCAGGACCAACACTTCAACATGACTCCCCCAACACTGTACGGTGTTGCAAACACAAGTAGCCGCACTGAAAGGCTGCGCCAGAAGAATACTGGAACTGGATGTTCGGAATAAGCATATCTACATATGCACGGATAGTAAGCAAGCCTTGAGAGAACTGGAAAGGACTAAGATAACGTCTCCATTATTGAAAGACTGCATAAGCCTGCTAAATGATATAGCAGCGAAGAATAATCTCAAAATCCTATGGGTACCGGGTCACTCGGGAAGCGAAGGTAACATAAGAGCAGACACACTCGCCTCTACAGGCTGCAGTCATGTGACCGGTGAGGAAGAGGAGAACATAGGTGCCAGACCAGAACTCCTGAAAAAGTGGCTGGAAACAAGGACACAGAAGGAATTCAACAGGATCTGGCACAACAGCGAGGGACTGGCGCATACCAGGCGCCTCTTTGGGGGTCCGGATGAGTCACTGTCGGAAAATATCACCAGGCTGGGACGGAAAGAGCTCAGATGCCTGATTGGACTCATCACAGGACATTGGCCCTCCAGGGCCCATCTACACAGGCTGGGACTTGAAAAGGAACCTACCTGCGACAAATGTGGGATGGAGGCAGGGGATGCTCACCACTTACTAACGAGATGCACTGGACTCGAAAGAGAGAGGTGGGAGGTTTTCGGATCCACTAGCATCTCGGAATTAAAGGTGACAAGGGGAGAGGTTGGGCAGCTGCTTAACTTTGCTAGGCTTACCAATATTCTTGAACCCTGGAACCAGGGTGGTCACCATTAGGTGGGCGTATAATAGTAATACTCAATATGCCCTTTCGGCCACCGCACACAACATCATACAACATCATACTTACTTAAAAATGCATTCATTAATCAACTAATATTTTGAGCAGCTAATTATGGGAATTGGGGAACAGTTTTTTTCCTTTAATCATAATTCGTACAGCTCTTTGATATCTCCACGGAAAAAAATATTTTCGTTTGATATTTTATTGTTTATTAAGAAAAAAATTGTTACTAACTATTTTTTTTCGGAATTCTAATTTTTTTGACACTTCTCAGCAAACTTAAAACAGTTATGATTTTTTTCCATTTTTTTAAATTTTTTTATAATAAATTTTTTTTTCAATTTTTAAGTAATGAATAAATGTTTTTGAGGATTTTCTTTTCGTTAAAAATCATGGGATTTATTAAAGATAAAATTGTGAAAGAAAAATTTTGAATTATCTTATAAACAATGCATTTGTTTATAAATTTTTTTTAAACAATACGATTAAAAAATATGAAAAAATTATTTTCATGTATTTTTCCATTTTAAAAAAACGAATCTGTGGAAAATTGTGTAATTTTTTCTTCCATGTGTTTCTCTACATTTATAATATTTAATTGTCCATAACTAAGTGGAAAATTGTCATTTTGTAATTTTCCCAACGGGAATCCTTTCTAAAACCGTTGAAGAATAGCTCCAGTGAGTTGGAAAAAATTTGAATCTTTTAATTTGTTAATTATCGGGTATTTTTCGTGATTATACCGTCTCAAGAAATCGCTTAATTAACAATTGGATAGTTCATTGAAAATGGGGGTCAAAACTTCGTTCGACCTGGATAATATACATTAAAGTATCCAAAAAGTGCCAAATTTTGTTGGTTCCTTGATATTCACTTTTAAAAGGCGTAATCATTTCTTTTTGTTAATGTCTCTGATACTCCGTATGCGAGCGGGAGACGAATCGCGCGTTTTCTGCCGGTTTTTTGCTGCTAAATTGAAATTATAAATATTAGTCCTACAGTTTCGAGAGCTGGAACTTTCTTATAGGAAATTTTCTGCTCTTTTCAAATCTTTTTTGATATTTTGAATATTTGCAATATTTGCCGAGATATCCGCAAAAAACGGAAACCCTAGTTTTTCTTTCTTTAAATTGTTGATAACTTTTGAAATTTTTACGAGCGGGTTTTCATACGATTCATAAATGTTCCATATGTCATTCCGAATCCAATGATACCCTGATCATAATTTTCCGTCAACGCAAACAAATTGTCACCTTTTGGCACTTGTTAACCAGTCTATATGTGTTGAGTCGATCGCTGATTGATGATATCGATGAAAGCATCGAATGGACTCGTGACTGACCACTGAAATTTCTCAAGTCCAGATCGATTGTAGGTCATGAATTGTTCCATCGACCCACGATCAATTGAGTAGAGACTTTGGGTTAAGTGATACAATAGTGACGCGCTGGAAAAGTGTTGTGTAGTTGTCGTAATTCGTTTTGTTATCAATAAAAAAGTGTAAATAGTGCATACTTATTTGTCAGGTGGAGTTCGTGAAAAGAAAGATTGAATAATTCACAAAATAATGAAGTTATTTGAGACCTTTGTGCTGAGTAGTGACAAACTCAAGCTCATTGAAATTTTGAAAGACAAAGGTATATTGAGATTTCATAATTCTTGTAAAAAATGTGGGAAAATCATGAGTTTTTCTACAGAAGAACTTTGTCACCGATGTTATAGTTCCACTTCTACTGTAAATAATAATGAAATTTTGATAAAAAGATGTAACACAAAAATTAGTTGCATAAAAGGCTCTTTCTTTGAACGAACGAAACTAGATTTGTGTGTGTTGTTTCGGCTCATCTCACTTTATTGAATTTTTGAGAAAATAACATTGAAGAATTTAGCCTCTGAAACAAATATGTCAATAAAAATAATGAAAATGGATTAATAAAATTAATAGTATTTTATCAGTGTGGGTGGATGTTCAGCTGGGTGAAGAACTTGGTGGAGAGGGAGAAGTTGTCGAAATTGATGAAACGTTCATTGGTCATAGGAAATATAATCGAGGCAGAATCACAAAAACGGAATGGATTGTGGGACTCTTTCAGAGATCAAGGAAGAAAGTTTTCTTTTTCCCTGTTGAAGACAGAAGTAAAGAAACGCTACATGCAATCATAGTGAAACATGTAAAAGTCGGCACAAGTGTGTATACTGACGGGTGGAAGGAATATTGTGGATTGACACTCTTGGAATTTAACCACCAGACGGTCAACCACAAAAATCAATTCGTTAATTCCCGGAATCGACTCGTTAATGCCCAGAATATCGAAAAAGTATGGCGCGATCTGGAAGAAACACTTCTTCGTTACGGTAATAAACAGAAATATCAAAAAAGTAAATTGAGTAAATTTATGTTCAGCCGATTATTCAAGTACCAAGAACGGGTTGAGGCTTTTTTGGCAATTTTATCAGTTCTCCATAATCCCCATTAAATTTATATTGTAATTTTCGTTTTTTCGTTTTTTTCGTTTCCAGCATGGTTATTTATTCGGTTGATATTGTTTCACGTGAGGCATACAAATAATGACATGAAGAAAATCAGTAAATTTATTCATGAAATTACACAGTAATTCTTAAAGCATCTCTCAGGTCTCAGTGATGCGCTGAAAAAGTCACTCAGAGACTTCCATTCGTTTCCGAGATATTCTGAGGATGTGATACTCACGCTTGCTTTCCAATCCCGCGGCATTCTCCAAATCGGAGATATTTCGCAGTGACGATAATTTTAAAAAATGATAAAAAAAACTGTTGAGATTTGAAAAATACTTTCACGATCTGACGTCATCTCGAGTTCGATGGCAAGTGACCAAAAGGGTGATACTTCGTATAAATAATAGTGGTGGGGCAGCCCCCTTCCCCCTTTAGCACCATGACGGAGAAATGTCACCAACTAGCTTTCGTGATATTGTAGTGATAATGTCAAACTAGCCAAAGAGGCACGATTAGCCACGATTTCAAAATTGTACGGTTCGAGTGAAGCAATCAACAGTTTAGGAAAAATTGTGAATAAGCTCAGATTAATTGAATTATTAATGAATTACAGGATTCTTCATCATCGAGCCGTAATGAAGAACGGAGAATGGCAGTGTTAATGGAAAATAATTCAATAGCTTAAGACCAAGGCATTTTGAAAATAAAAAATTAATCAATCCATTTATTTAAATTTATTTTCACTTTTACCTACAGTGTTGTCTGCTTAACCCGAACCGTACAATTCTGAAATCGTCACCAGTTCCCGGGCTCTCAGACTGGGTTAGACCCGGTGTGGAACTTGTGAATCAAAACTCTTTTTATTTTCAAAACCGGAATAGGGAATTATGGAATTAAAGGAAGAATATTCATATTTCATATTAATTGATGGTCTGTCAAAAACCGTCAAACGATTTTCTTTTCATAGCTATTCCTAAAAATGAAAAATTCCAAAATGGGGGGGCCAACTAAAATTTGTTTTTTGGTCAATTTTGAAAAATTTATTTTAAAAAAACTATTATCCGTCAAACGTTGATAATTATCTGTCAATCACCGTCAATCGTCCGTCAAACGATTGCAATTAAAAAAATTGTAAATATCCATACATGGGGGGTCAACTTTACGGAGCTGTAGTTCCTGAAATATCAACGATTGAAGACAAAGGGGGTGTTTTTGATTCAATTGACGATATCTCAGTAACAAATGATCGTGAAAAAAAAGAATCGAAGCTGAAAGGGCAGGCTACACGATCCTGATGAGGATCGAGTCGGAAAAATTCTTTGAAGTCCGTGGGGCGATTCGAAAAAATGAAAAAAAAAAAAAAAAATTGTCCACTTTCAACCCTCTTATCTCATTATAACGGATGCTCGAAAAAATTTTCATCTCAAGATGTCAAAAGGAGAGATTCCAAGCTTTCCAACCATTCTTTTTAAATTTCGATCCGATGATTTTTGGTGAAGTTACAGCCATTCGAAAATCACGAAAAAAACTGACAAAATTTACTGTTCCCTCAATTGTTTTGCTGAGTGTATTCAGGAGGAACCTTCTGCACGCGTGGAGTCACGCATGTGCTTTCAATCTCTGGTGGAAAGTGGAGTGGGCAAAAAAGTCAAGCCAGAGCTGCAAACTATAGGGTCAAGAAGTTGAAAGTAGTGGGTTTAATAAACTGACGGAGGGTCGGGTTATTCCATTTATTTATTTAATTCCTGACTCGTTCGACTGACAGAACTTGCGAATGAGTAAACAATTCTTGTGGATACCTCACCTTAGAGCTTTTGCATCTCCTGCGTCAGGGGTCAGGTTCAGAAATGTTTTATAAATTAAAACTCGAAATTAACAAATGTGAATTTGATAAAACCCCTTTATTCCATAAAGCAGAATATTTTCTTCGTTTTAATATGATGATTATAATCGAGAGTCCCCTGGTGATTATTAAAAGTATAGAATCTTATCGTATCGCGGTTCACGTAGAAGATTGATGATTTTATTTTAATTTGAAGGAATTTATGATAATTTGCTCACCCCTCTGTTTACAAAATTTTAGATAACCAATGAAGCGGGTAGTTTTCTCGGTAACAATGCGCTCCTCAGTCCCTTCCCGTACGCGAGACTCTCCTTGCTGCGCGTTCGAGCCGTCGGACAAAGTCACCAGTCATTTGTCCGAGAAATTGATCAGAACGTTTCACTTATTTAAGAAAATAGAACCTCAAATCACAAATTTTGCCAATAGTATCAATTTTGATAATTCACCCAAAAGTTATTTGAAGTTCCCAAATAGTTCTCAGGGTTTAAGTGTTAACAGTCGAAATTATTTTCAATAATAGATCCGAAATTCTTTAATCACCATTCACGAACTCCATAATAAAATAAAATAAAATAAAATAAAAATTCACTTGTAAGTTTATTTAACTAGCTTCACGAACTTCAGAGATAATTTTAAATTAGTAGTAAGTCCATCCAGTGACGTCTTAGCGTATGAAATGCGGAGATTCTGATGCCGCGATTACGAAGATGGGCGTAATTATCGCGATTTTTATTTATTAGAATTTTTACTATGGGAGCCCGCGTTTCACCGATCAGTTAAGCCCAAGTCAATGGGAAACGAACTCAACATTGGGACAAGAGAAGAACCGTAGGACTAGTGTCAACCGTTTAGAAGTTTGACTCGTACTAATTTTACTGTCTGGAATAGAATATAAAAATTTAATAAATCCCTAAAAGGAATGGTACGTCAACAATTGAGAGCACACGTGTGTATTCGTGTGTCTTACCTGGGAGTGTGTGAGTGCAAGGTATTCGCTCATCGTCCGGCCCAGTGCTGACTTCTCCTTTCTCCAGTAAGAAAGAATCAAGAAGTCAGAGAAAATTTTAAATAATTATGTTAGCCCTGAAGGGTTCGATTTAAAATAATTGAATATTTACGAGAGATAAAAATAATTTAATTCTTTATTAACTAAGTATAATTTAAAAATAATACACGTTACTGTTTCGCGAATTAATGGCCAAGAGACTTCTCTGGCCATCGCTTATATATTATCGTTTTGTTGACGCCTTCGGTGTTGCATTACCTCACTCCCAGTGAGGTAAGCGACAACGTAAGGAGGTGGAGTAAGACTTGAAGTGCTGAGCTTGCACTTCGTAGCCTTACCAATGCCACTTGTTTATTTTATCATTTCTTAATAAAATGGAATCTTATTTAACATATTATTTGGGTCATAACATCCCTCCCCGCCAGGGAAGAAGATTTTTATCTTCAAAATCTTCTCCTTTGGATTATTTAACTAATTAAATTACATACAAATATATTATTTTTTTTTTTTTTTTTTTTTTTTTACATATGATCATACTTATAATTATTTAAGGCTGATAAATTTATTTGAAACTTGTGCGGGTAGAAAGAAAAATGTTATCATGGAGGATATATAACCTCCGCATTGAAAATTGATTTGAACCCTTCTTCATAGAGAAAAGGTACTATACTCCAGCGATGACCGTTGTAGGTGTTGTCCGTCGACACCAGCAGTATAGTGTTACTCCCGCAACTATGGCGAATAATATCATCACTCCGGAGCATATTGTTGATGGATGTGTGATGAATTCCCGATACTTAAATGAGGAATTATTCTCTTCTAGTTTTTGTTTTTCTCGTCCTAGTTGTAATTGAAGACCATTGATTTCTCCAACATTACTAATGACGCTTTTGAGTCGGACTTCCTTCATCTGGACCCAGCTTTGGTTCAGATTTTCTTTCTCAACGTCACTCAGTGATAGATTTAACTTTGGCTGCATATGAAGATCAAATTTCATTCCTGATGACTTGCGACCTCTTATTGTGAAATCTGATGTTACAATTTCACAGAAGTCCGTCACATGAATTATTCCAGTTTCTTGCAGGACTTCCCTTGATTCTTCGTCTTCACATTTGACTGTGATCTCTTCTGATTGTGGAGCAGCATAAATCCAGGAATTACTTTGATGCATGGTGATCAGCATCAGATGTTTAAGAGGCAAGTGTTTTGATACACAGACCTCTGGCACCTCTCCTGGACTAGAGTACATTTGTACTTCACAAGGACTATATGACTTTATAGCCTGCACTGGGAATATCTCCGTACAGAGATATTGTCCACGTAATCTTTTACATTCTTTTAATTGCTGTAGTGTTAATAGAATGTATTGCTGCGTTGCCCCATGTATCGTCAGAAGTTCATTGTCCGGCTCCAAGTATGAATAAAAATCGGTCGACGTTCTCACAGGAATTCCATGTGTCATGAAAATATCGAACACTTGGAAGTTGACCAGTGGTATTTTCACGAGTGTAATGACCCGCAGACCAACTCTGTGTACACTCACTGTTGATACCTCCTCCATTTCATATATTCCGCCGATTTTTACTTCAAATGGGAAGCTTAAACCTGTTGGCAATTGGGCCCTTTTTAATATGGTTACCAATTGATTTTCCGAAAGGATGCCTGTACTCAGTATCTTTCCGCCAGTGTTTGTCAAGAGTTTGATGATCTTCGCAGCATCTCGCAGGACTCCATTCATGACCGCCTCCACTAACATGAAGTGTTCATCCAATGCCACTCGTGTTGTGAGTCGATCAGCTCCAGCATTTAATTGCTTTAAGGCTGCCTTTGTGGTTTCGAGCATGATCTGTTCATTTTGTTGAATAGTTTCCTCTGCACTTCGTAATTGAGATAATGTGGAATTGAGGATTTCAATTTGCTTTCCTGCTGTTTGGAAATAAGTTGCTTTTTCATTTTCCAATCGCTCCAATCTCTCATGAATTTCTTGAGCGTCCTCAGCATCCATGGTACCAATCAGCGATTTTACAACAGTTCCTAGGCCATCTATCAGGCCTCGCTTTCTCTTTGCAGGTTCTTCTAGCCCTAGCAATCCTAAGACAAGTTCTTGAGTCTCTTCGAATTCGGAAATCCATTGCTCTGCAATCATTTTGAAGTTTTTTCCGTGTTCCTTTGCAGAACCGTTATAACTCAAAACTTTTGTCTTCCAAAGATAGTCTTTCACTTGATCAGCTCTTCGAATCCAAGGTTCTATGTCGGTTGAAGCTGCGATCGTCCACTGATAGTTGCTGAGATGAAGTTTCCCAATAGGCTCAAAGTAAATCCCAGGAGTATGGACAAATTTCTGTATTATATGTCCCTCCCCCTTCACTTGCAAAAACATGCTTCCTAGCATGAGGAGTACCAGAAGTTTCCACAATTTTTTTGCAATACCAGGAAGTTTTTGCGCGCAATGAACTCCAAAATTTTGAGGTCGCTGACGCAGCAACAACTTCCGATATAAAATTTCTGCGCTCCAGCCAAAAGGCACAGTTATCCGGAAGACCTCTGCAGAAGTAAACAATCGTGCGATTAAACATAAAATGGAGAAGAAGCCCATTATTCCACTAACTGATACATTGCGATCTTGGAATCGTGCGCTATCCTGTCCAGGATGCCACCAATACGGCCATACTATATCAGAATGTCGGCGTGCAATACTTCGTCCAGCTCGTAAGCCAGTGCATCCGTATTCTCGGCATGCAAAAGACGACTTTTCCTTGGAATTTCTGGTAAATACTTCTTTCATCGTTATGTTTTCCTGCACAATTGATGCCTGATTGATCTCTGTTTTCTTTATGGTTTTACACGAAACAATTTTTGTTTGTCTATGTAGAAGAGGAACTATCCATATCGTCATGGATTCATGAACTTCCAATACCGGAAGCAGATCAGACGATGGAGAAAAGCCGAAAGAGAAACAAATTCTCTTCTCTGGAATGCTGAAATATTTGATAACCAAATATTTGACATTTTCAACTTGCGACGCCTCTTCGATGAGGAACCATTTCCTCAGCCATGCCATGTGCCCATTTATCACACACGAGACTACCTTCGATGTTCTATGTGTCAGCGTCGTGGCTTTATGTCTCCAGGATTCTTCTTCCTCAATGATCAATGGAATTATAACTATGGAGATATTATTGTATCTAAATTGTAACACAATTTTGTTTGATATAATAAAAACATCGATTGTCCCATGATTTCGATCGTATTTTCTAAGTTCTTTTGATAGTATTTTTTCTTGTTCCGAGGCGAAGGGAACATATAGTCATAACTCTGTGAATGGTCGAAGCTGATTCACATGGACTCGGTGTGTCTTCATTTTCTTGCCTGATCGAATCGTGTAATTGACATCGGAATTTTTCTCCACAATGGTATAAGGTCCAATCCAAGGTTGAGTTAATTTCTTTGTTCTTCCACGTCGAACTACGTTGTTTTTCATCAGTACTTGATCTCCAATCTTGAACTCAACTTGTCTGGAACCTTTGTCGTATTGCGTCTTTGACTTTTCTTTCGACTCTGTGACGTTTTCTTTCGCAATTTGCCATGCTGCTCGTAATCGCTCTCGCAACTCTTGCACATAATCATCATACGAGTACGTTAACCTTGGTGGTTGCTTCACTGACGTTGGAATTTCAGCTTGTTTTCCGTATAGAAGTTCAAACGGTGTCATTTTGGTCGATGTATGTGGTGTCGTATTGTATGTAAACATAGCGTACGGCAACCAATTATCCCAATCGGAATGTTCCTCGTCTATGAAACTTCTCAAATATTCGGCTAATGTACGATGAGATCTTTCCAGAGCTCCATTCGTCTGTGGATGATAGGCTGTTGTCTGAATCTTCTTAATTCTCAGTAATTTACAAACGTGTTTAAATAGTTCGCTTGTAAAATTTGTCCCTTGATCTGTGAGTAGTCGCTCAGGTGCACCATGCTCACAAATGATTTTTTCAACGAAAACACGTGCTATTGTAGATGCTTCTTGGTTTGGGATGGCAATAGCCTTGCTGAATTTCGTAAGAGCGTCTTGGAAAGTCAATATATATTTATTTCCCAGCTCAGACTCCGTCAGTGGTCCTACAATATCCATGGAACACTGTTCGAATGATGTTTCTGGTGTATTTGAAACGATCATTGGCACTTTTGTAGTTTTTCCCAGTTTATTCAGCTGCGTTTTTTGCAATTTGTGACGTAATCTTCTACATCTCTCTTCATACCAGTCCAATGGTATTTTAATTTCATTTTATCATACATCCTCTTAATTCCAAGATGTCCTCCCAAAGGTGTATCATGATATTCCTGAAGAATTATTGGGATATCAGCAACAGGTGGAGTCGTCACATCGTCATTGCACAATATCGCTTACTTGTTTTCCTCATTTTCTTCTGTCTCTTTCTTTTGCTGAGCCCGCGTCATAACAAACATTCGACTCAATGCATCAGCATTTGTATTTAGTTTTCCTGCTTTATGCACCACCTCGTATTCATACTCTCCTAGTTTCAGTCGCCAGTGCATTAATCTTGATCCTGGATCCTTGACATTGAAAATCCATTTCAAGGGTCGATGATCAGTGATGACGTAAAACTTCTTCCCATATAGATAAGGTCTGAAGTGTTTCACGCCCCAAACGATAGCCAATAGCTCTTTTTCTATTGTGCTATAATTCGTCTCTGCTTTATTTAACGTTCGACTAGCGTAGGCGATAGGCAAGTCTTTCCCAATTTCTCCTTGAGAAAGAACTGCTCCTATGGCTCTATTAGACGCGTCTGTTGTTAATAGAAACAGCCTGGTGAAATCTGGATACTGGAGAATCGGTGCTGTTACTAGCTTCTCCTTCAAAGTATCGAAAGCAAGTTGTTCTTTGTCACTCCAGGTCCATTTTGTTTCCTTTTTCAAGAGTTCAGTCAGTGGTTTAGCTATTTTAGAAAAATCTCTTATGAATTTTCTGTAATATCCTGCTAATCCTAGAAATGACATGACTCCTTTAGCATTTTTCGGTACAGGAAATTCCTTTACAGCCTCAATTTTAGTTGGATCTGTTTTTACACCTTCCTGGCTTATCACATGCCCTAGATAAACAACCTCTTTTCTCAGGAAATTACATTTATCTGGCTGTAATCTGAGATTTGCTTCTTTCAATTTTTTCAAAACTTCTCGTAGTCTTTCGTTGTGTTCTTTGAGAGTGGCTCCAAATATCACGATGTCATCCAAGTACACAAAGCAACGTAAGCCCTGTATTCCGGCTAAGACAGAATTCATCAATCTCTGGAACGTAGCAGGCCCACCTTTGACCCCAAAAGGCAATCTATTGAACTCATAGTGTCCCAGTGGTGTTGAGAAGGCAGTTTTACATTTATCCTCCTCTTTAACTGGAATCTGATGAAATCCAGAGGCCAAATCTAGTGTTGAGAAATACTCTGCTTTTCCCAGTTGATCTAGAATTTCTGTAATATTTGGTATTGGAAATGAATCTCCAATAGTGATTTCATTTAATCTTCTGAAATCCACAACAACCCTCAGTTTAACCTTTCCAGAAGCATCAGGCTTCTTTGGAACAACCAGCAATGGCGCGTTCCATTGGCTGTGACTTGGTCTCACAACCCCATTCTCTAGCATCTCTTTGACTTGACGTTCGACTTCTTCTTTCTGTGCATGCGGCAAACGATGTGGTCGTACATTCACAATTGGCTTATCCGGCATTGTAGGGATGGAATGTTCCAAGTGATTGGTAATTCCAGGTGAATCTCCTGGAAGCTGTACGATGGAATTGTACTCTTCCAAAATCTCTAGTATGCTCTCTTTTTCTTCTCTGTTCAAATCATCTAATCGTAGATTTTCATGCAGGAGCTTGATTCGATCTTTCTTCACTGATGTCCCTCTTAATTGCATAATTTCCAATGCGTCACAGTTAGGTAATTCTTCCAGGTCGACAGTCGGAGTATCCAAATAAACATTTTCGTTCGTGATATTGATTACGCAAACGATTGCTCGATTATTTTTCGCTTCTGTCAGACATTCTCCAAGAAAAATTCCTTTCTGTAGTTCTCTCTTTTTTACAACACCTCGTTCTCCATTTTTTACCGCAGCCCAAATTAATTTTTCAGTTCTAGCCTCGATTTTTAGAGGTTTCCTCCCCCTGAGGAAGTTCAAACATACTCCATTAATAGAGACACTTTCTCCTGGACTTATTGATATTTTCAAGTCTTCAGCCTCAATAAAATCTTCTCCCAAAATTCCTCCTATGCATGGAAAATTGTCCGGAACAACGTGAAATAGATGTCCCAACTCCTCTCCATTCACTTGCAGATAAAGTATTGCAGTACCAATGGTTGTGACGTCAGTATCTCCTATTCCTCTCAATAGTTTGTTCCCTGAATTTATTTTGACATCATCTTGTAAAAGTCCCGATTTGATGACGGATGCAGACGCTCCTGAATCCCATAGAAACATTGTTGGCTCTTTCAATCCTTTAGCTGGAAAAATCAGATGATTTTTTTGTGCTGATGGATCTCTTGCCTTCACCATTCTTTTTTGTACGACATTCTGACTGGATGTTTCATCATCTACTTTTACCATTTGAATTTGGAAGGCTCCTACTGGTAAAGTATTTTCCTTCACTGTACCATCATTCTTCTTTTTGGAATTATTGAGATTTTGAGTCGTTGCATTATTGACTTTGTTTGTTGCTCCATTCTTGGCTTCAAGAATTGCAGATTCTTGTAGCCCCAATTTCTTCTTCAATCGGTAACAATTCATTGCATCATGCCCTGAATGTCCACAATATTTGCATGCTTGCGTAAAAGCGTTGACGCTGCGTCGGTCAGCAACTGGTAATATTGTTTTTCGTTGACCTCCTTTGCCATTTTTGCAATCTCTTGCAACATGGCCCAATTGACCGCAACTGAAACAACCTCCTCCAGATGATTGTCTCCCCATTGATTGTCTGCTACCTCCCTGAGAATGTCTATTATTATTATTATTACTATTATTCCCAGTAGGTTTATATCTTCCCCCCAAATTGGTGGAAATAGTCTTCTCTAGTTCGATGGCCCCAATGCAAGATTCATGCAAGGTTTTATAATTGTTAGCCCTTACAAGAATTTGCACTTGGCCTCGCAAACCTTGTTCAAAATTAGCCTTTGCTAGGGTCAAAATCCCTCTTCTCAGGCCTTCTCTTCCGTTTTCATTCAAATCTGTGTTAACGGTTTGGATTGCTTCAACTAGCTCCATTGTAACGCGTTCTGCGCGTGCTGCGAACTTGCTCACATCTTTCTCAGGTCTCTGCTGAAGCTTATTAAAATCTACTTGTAGACCGATGAGAGATGTAGTTCTTCCAAATAATGCCTCCAGTTCCCGTCTCAGCTCCTCAAAACTTGACACTTCTTTGTGTTTTAATTGGATTAGTGCTTTACCTTCTAATTTACTTCCCAAAATCAAAGTGAGTAATTTATCTCGTTTCGATGGATGGACCATCTCCTTTGCAGTGTCGCAAGAGCGCTGAAAAGCTGCTAATTTCTCCCAACTTTCCCCATTGTAGTCTCGTACTAACTGCAAAGCTGATTTCAGGCTAAGAAATTCTTCATTATCTGCTTGATCGGAATTTCTGTCTGTTCTCTGCCTCAATTGCCAGTTTTCAGTGTCACGTGTGTTAGCTCTTCTACACGCATCACGTAACTGTCGCTTCAAATCTTCTTTTTCTCGTTGTTCTGCTTGAAGTACACCTTCTGCAAGATCTAATTGTCGCAAAACATCATCTGCCAGGGCTCCTCTCTCGGTGTCATTTTCCCAAGCTAGACGCATTTCATTGCGCAATCGATTGTTTTCTTTTCTGAGCTGTTGTTCGATAGTGAGTTCTGGCGTAAAATTCCCCACCAGTAAAGATCCTCCGGGAACTGAAAATGGTGTCCTCAAATTAGGAGTACTGAATTGTTCATCTATGATGGGCGAATTCTCTACATCCTGTCGTGTAGTCGAATTCCCAACTTGACCATTTATGGTCCTTATCCCTGCAATTTCCACACCTTCTCCGTCAACTCCACGTTGATCCATGTTGTTGAGCAAGCTTCCGTCAAACGATTGATTATAAACGCGTTGAGTTTCCACTCCACGTGAATATCTTTCTCTTTCGTTGATTTGTACGTCTGCAGACGTCTGGTTTTCCGGTACAGGACTCAAATTTCCAAAATGCAATGTTCTCCTAGCGGCAGGGCGCATCTGATTTAGTGCACCACGTAAATTGCCGACAATCCCTGAGAACGATGTCTGACTCATTCAAAGTCAATACAATTTCTTTGAGAAAGAAATTATTCTGAATCTCAACAGAAAATAAATCAGCTGTCTATCTCTGAAGACCCTTCTGCTGATTCCTCACGTTATTTGTTAACGTCTAGTTCTTCTCTCGAGAGTAATACAAAAAAGTAACAATAGTAACGCAAAAGTTGAATAAAAAAAATTTAAAGAATTTCTCTCCGCGTAAAATTCCTGACAGTGGTTGATCAGGCCGCTGTCTAAACTTCGCTGCCACCAAAATGTTAGCCCTGAAGGGTTCGATTTAAAATAATTGAATATTTACGAGAGATAAAAATAATTTAATTCTTTATTAACTAAGTATAATTTAAAAATAATACACGTTACTGTTTCGCGAATTAATGGCCAAGAGACTTCTCTGGCCATCGCTTATATATTATCGTTTTGTTGACGCCTTCGGTGTTGCATTACCTCACTCCCAGTGAGGTAAGCGACAACGTAAGGAGGTGGAGTAAGACTTGAAGTGCTGAGCTTGCACTTCGTAGCCTTACCAATGCCACTTGTTTATTTTATCATTTCTTAATAAAATGGAATCTTATTTAACATATTACTTGGGTCATAACAATTAAATAAATTTTGTATATAACATGGGCTAATTGTAAATAGTAAAGCTGCAAATAGTGGAGTTGTACTGTACCTGTGGCAGAGTGTCTATGACGTGAGCGATGGAGAGAGGAGGAAGATTCTCCCTTCCAGCTGCCGGTTGGAGACGGAGAAGAAAAAGAGATCTTTCTCGTCATCTGATCCAAGTCAATTAACCCTATCACGTTTGAAGCTGTCTTACTTTGAATTTCCTGCTTCATTAGTAGTACTAGAATTGTACAAGCATTGTTTTGATGAATATAGTCGAAACAGTTGAGTTCTTATGAACCACCTCAAGATTTTCTTGTAGAGTATTTCATGAGCTACAATAGAAAATCTCTCAATAAATCGCTCCAAGCCCGAAAGCTTCTGAAATATTGTCATGAAAATCGGGATAGGGTAAGTCATTCATGAATCAGTGGTGAAGCTGGAAGTTTGTCCACATTGGAGGAGGGAAATAGATTTCTTATCCTCCAATATTGGTTTCTCTTGCAAGCTGTATCAGTAATTGGATTATGAATCAATTGAATGATCTTTGCACTCGGTAAGACTGCAAAAATCTGTTATTTACAGCTGATCTTGGAACTAATAGGCTTGGAATGATCCGTTAACTGACTGCTCTTGGCATTATTTGGGGCTGGGAGGGGAGGGGACTTTAGTGGAAATATTTGAAGCTGCAGGATACATATTATTGGATTTTGCCGGAGAAGATACCTCGAGATATGCCTGAAAGTGCACCTAGAAACCTCTCCCATTTAATAGAAAACTTCAGACTTCAACAATAATATCTTGCTTCATTTGATTATTCCTGAACAATTAATCATCAGCCGTATTTCCAATTCATTCAAAATTGAATCAATGAAATTCTGAATATCAAATGTCATTCGCAAAGTTCGTATGATACACAGTTTCATTCCAAAATATTCACATAGTTTGGTTTCTTTGCAATTTCACCGGCCATTTTAAGCATGGAACCTGGGCCCTATTCATTACATGTACCCTCTTGCCGTCTGCCAGGATTTTGAATCAGAAGATATTAAGCTTGCCTTGAATAGAACACTAGGAAGCAAAAAAAATTTTCACAGCTTCCAGGATTTTTTGTATTCTTCTATTAACCTTGCAAAGAATATAATTTGGAAACTGCAATAGTATGTAGAATACTTCCATGAAGGATGTCAAAATTTCCAGAATTGTGGGCTCACCCATTCAATTTGAAAAGAAAGTGTAGGATTACGGGAATCGTTCATAAAGTGACCCGTCTAGGGTTGAGCATGCCGCAGAACGCCAAAATTACTACCCTCAGTTATAGGAACTAACTCTTCAATGTAGTCAAGAAGAGCAGGTCACGAAAGAGGAGGACGACCATAGATTTACTAGTGCTCAAGTCCGTCACTAATGACTACATTCACAGCATAACTAAGGATGGAAACTCAGGATCCAATCACAAGTTCCACTATTGGAATAGAGAACATTATGGTATGTGAAAGATGCTGCGATAAACTATTGACCATGCAGAAATAAATTCACTTCAATGCACAAAAAAATCGTTAATTATCTATAATATTTCATGAAAAAGTATTAATCCTCTTCCTCATATGGGCGTTTCCCCCACTTTGCGGCTGGCTCACTGCGTGTGAGCTTCGACACTAGCAAGCGTATGGCAGTGGCTGACTCGCGCGCGCCAGCCACGAGCGTGATCACTGTGTTCAACAATTGAATTCGAAATAATTACACAATTTATCTTCTAGACTTCATTTTTATTTATCCATCAAAATTAGTCACTTCTCACTTGTCAACTTGTCACTTACATAATCATCGTCTGAATTCTGCTGCTTTGGCACAGACTTTTTTTAACATTCTAGCACTCATTGCAAATTTGAAAAACCA
Organism: Aleiodes leptofemur; assembly: GCA_963942555.1. NCBI lineage: Eukaryota > Metazoa > Arthropoda > Insecta > Hymenoptera > Braconidae > Aleiodes > Aleiodes leptofemur. The sequence continues at coordinate 8,545,067 of OZ012619.1, forward strand.
TAAAAAATCTATTTTAATTGAACACAAAAATGATTATTGATGATTGAAGATAAAGAACATGGGGGAGAAGTTTGTTGTTGGAAAAGAGACAAAGAAAATGCCACTGATGAAAAACCGTTATGTAAGAATGTGGCGTTGATTTATATCGGGTTTGGCGATCTATCGTTATGTACACTAATTCACGCGATAGAATATCTTATATTGATATTAATCACAATTTTGAAAAAAAAACAGCATATAATCTATCTCAAAATACAGGGGCCCTCAGGTACCAGTTTTTCCGAGCGTCGACTGGTTCCTGCTTGCCACTGGCGTAGATAACCATGGAGTGGGGGGACAGTGCTGCACATGATTGGCTAACCCCACTCTGCCAGAAAAAGTACGAGTTAGTCCGACTCGCGAGAAAGAGGGTTAAAACTCTGCGCTGAACAGAACTACCCGGAGAAAATGTTCAGATCTAAACAGATCTAATCAGATCTAAACAGATCTAATCAGATCTAAACAGATCTAATCAGATCTAAACAGATCTAATCAGATCTAAACAGATCTAATCAGATCTAAACAGATCTAATCAGATCTAAACAGATCTAATCAGATCTAAACAGATCTAATCAGATCTAAACAGATCTAATCAGATCGAAACAGATCTAGTCAGGCATAGATCTGATTACATCTAAGCAGATCTATCCAATTCCTCAATTCAATCAGATTTAATCAGATCTAATTTGATCTGATCAGATCTCAACATTTTTCCCCGGGTAGGTATCCCTGAATCGATAATCTAGGGACCCTTATCTGGATGTCACGTATACGGGGGAGGAAATTGAGATGATTGCGAATCACGACAGTTGAAATGGAACTATCCTTCATAAGACGTTGAAAAAAATTGTCGTTCTCGCTAGCATGTCTCAGAGTTACGTTACCTCAATCAATAATTCTAAATGGGCTCCATCATTATTATAAATTGATGACAACTTATCACTTAACGGAATGTTCTTCAAGAATTCGCAAATTCCTGATAACGATCCACCATCACTGAGACAGTGATTTTTTCTACCATTTCCTATCAATACTGACTCTTGAGATTTTGTCAAAATTTAAGTCAAATCAGATTTCGGTTTCTGATGCCTCCTATATGCAAACACAATTCTCAATTGAGCCCACGGGTCCAGAGTTGACTACATTAAAAACATCATTCCCCAATTCGCTCAAGTCGAAATACATACATATTTTCCTCTTCGATCACTACACAATGAAGGACTGGCATATCAGCCAGCCAGCTGAACCCACTGATGAGGGAGTTACTTTGCAATCTTATTGATCATATCGAATGAGAGGGATGGTGATGTGGATGGCTCGAAATCCGACAATACTTATGGGTCGAGTATACTTACATGATTATTCGGGATTGTTATTGGGAAGTTTCAGTCACCATAATATGAAATGTGTGCAAGTCTCATTACAATTTCACCCCTATGACTGTAAATATTTTGAAAAGAAGAATAAGATCCAGCTCAACATCTCTCCATTAGTGAGGTTCTATTGGGCTCATCTTATTCATCGTTAATACAAGAGGTACTTTTAGTCTCTACCTTCGTCTATTGTCTTATGAAAATCTACTCCCGCTGGTAACAAGAGGGTGAAGTCTTTCCAGCTCTCCAGTTCTAGATTTATCGCAGTTTGTGGCAAATTTCTATCTCTTTTTTCCTGTGAGTGACATGCAGGGAACAGAATACATATCGATAACTAAGTAGCAGAAAGACGTACCAGCTATGGACAAGCATATGTAATACGTTTTTCTGTTATTGAGCCAGTGATATATTGGTATATTATATTGATTGTTTCTTCACAACTCAGTTTTCTACGGATTAACTTAAGAGAAAATTCATTCCTTGTAAAAGGTAAAGAGACTCTCCTACATAAAGAATTATACTTGAAATTTGTTATACTATTACTTGTTTTTTCATCAGATACGCAGATTTCTAACGGTTTATGAAAAAAAATACGTTGAATCGAATCTTTTATTTCTAATACATCGTGAGGCGAATTTCTTCAATAACTTAAGTACTTTTCATCATGGATTGACTAAACATATGCGTTAAAAGGTGTCTATTCATGTGTTGTTCATAAGGAAATGCAAAGACTAGACGCTCGCAGATAGCATTGAGATCATTCGCAATGTTGGCAGTAGGAGCAGTAATTGGTGAAGAATAGCAAAAAACAAAAATGAAAAACTCCTCATGATCAATAGCACCTCCATCAGTATGCTTCAGGAGGCAATGCTGATTGCAAGAGTTCGATAAGTTCATAATCCGAGTGAAAAACTCATAATATATGTTCTTGATTCGATTGATTTGCAAACGAGGAGGAAAATTCAATATAGTGCCTGATGCTCATTCAGAGACACTGTCCCTCTTATTATGTAACGTTGAGAACTCAAATTTTCTATAAAAAATATTTATAATCAATCTATATGGAGATGTAAGTGCTGATGAATTTTGATTGCTATTCCATCAAGCGTGAGTCTCTTCTGCATCAGTTGAGTACGAAATTTGATCCAGTTTTTGCTGTGATTTTTCCTGGTATCCTCATGACTCGTTCATATCTCTGCATTAAGTCTCTCCCGTTTCATAATTCCAGCATCTGTTCAAATGACAAAGTTCCATTGATTCACATACTTCAAATGGAAATAATCGGTATTAACATGAAATGCTTCTGATTCGGACTCAATTCAGACGGATATTGACCAGAAGGTACATGCTTTGATCCCAGCTAATTCTGAGCTAATTTGGAATTCTAATGAAATTCTACATTCGTTGCGATGCTAAGTGATACTTGTGATAGGGAATGTCTGACTGAGATTGAATCAGAATTTTTATGGAGGAGTCAAAAGGTGCACTGCGTATACTCCACGCGTCCTTACATTCATATTCATGATTAGAATTCATGGTTAGGGACGTTCAGTCTCGGTTCTGACCAAACCAAACTTGGTCACATAATAGTATACATTTCATGTGGAAATACAATTTCTGAATCGATGGTATTTTGTAGTAAGTTTTTGTGCTTCTCTATTCAATTAAGTAAATACTTGAACCTCTTCTACTGTGTAAATTTTCTTCACTGAAGTCTTCCTCTTTTGCTTCCGAATGGCAGCATTGTAAACGCGACATTTTGTAAATTCGAGATTTCATCGGAATATGACTCCGAATATTCCAAAACGTCGGAGAATGTTTTGAGAAAATGCAAGCATGCATGTGTGTGCGTGTGTATGTGTAATAGATATCATTCCATTGCTCCGAAACAGTTATACTTGACGATCTGCAAATTTAACAGTGTTTTTCCTCCATATGCAAAATGCTGTTGGTGAAATTGGAGCGGTTGAGTACTTCCTGAGAAAAACTGCATTTCTCTAAGAATCTTTTCCCCCAGTTTTCTCGGTGGTAAATTGATCAGAGTTCCCCCTTGGAGCACGAAAATTCATCTTGTTCGAACATATAATTTTGAGTCAGAGTAAATTTTTCTCGAACTCTACATTTCAAAATTATCTCAATTTTAGAGATTTTGATTTCACATTTTGTTGTCTCGATAACCTAAGAAATATTTGAGATGGAAACTCCAAATTTCGTCAGTTGGTGTGTCTAATGAACTCCAATTTTGGGATTGAAATTGGGCAGAATCGCTCCGGTATTTTTTGAGATATTGAAGACAACCCATTTCATGAAGAAATGTTATTTCTCTAAAGCTATCCAATCAATAAAATTTAGATTTAACTCGGAAGATTCATCTCATTAAGTCCAACAAATAGTGCGAATTTCAGATTTTTCAAAAAAAGTCTTTCTCACAATATCCATAAAATTAGTTTTCCCAGAAATTTCGCTTTCTCTCTACTGTTCGCTAGGAAAATCACTACTTTTCATATTATATATATTATTTCTATTCTAATATGACAATAGAACGGAATAGGAATACTATTCGAAACCTGAACTTTAATGTTTCGATTTTTGAGTTTTATCGTAAGATCTTAGTTTTCAGCTCATATTGAATTTTCATGCACCAAATGACACCATTACAATTGAGATGATTCTATGAAAACTGATATTTCAAGGCCCAAGCTGAATTGAAGTACCGCAGATTGAATCCTGAACAAATTGATAACATCTGAAACAGTGTTCGTACGAATGTGTGAGTTTGTATGTTTTGTGAAAATAATGGCTTTTTTCGCAATCAAATGAATAAATTGCGATTCGATTCACTGTTGTCGATATTCCATTCAGAGGCGTTTCGCCCACCGAATCGGCATATTATTAAATGTCGTGTAACGAGCCAGGTTTGTAAATAATGTGCAAAGAGTGAGGCTCCCACTCGTTTTGTCCGTACGAAGTACTTCGTATAGATACCCATTCTACAAAAAGGGATTCTCTCTTTCCCATCTAGAAATAACTCTCTTTGAGGGGAATTTTGAGGGGACCTCCAAAGGGACCTCTGAGCGTCACTTTCAGAAGGGAAAAAGACCAGCAAACGGAAACAACTTTTTGGAGAATAGGTATTCATGGAACGAAGTTCTTCTGTGTAAGCGTGAAAATAACATGCGTCCACAAAATAGCGATAGAAAACAGAGAGTCCTTCTTGAGGAAAATATACATATATAGAGAAGTTCAAGTTTTTACTTGGTTGAATATGTAGTGAAGAACACAAACTCACTCCAAAATAGCGAGGTGAATCTAGAAATGTCATTCCGACATTGCCAAAGTTGAGAATTATCTACTATTATGCGAGGATGTTCGTTCTCCTCGAAACCGAGACTGAAATTCCAGACCCCATTCATGGTCAATGGTTTATTGACTATTGGTTTCTTTGCAGCTTGACGAGCGTTCCTTCTCTATCCAATTATAGGCTCTGCTGAGTGTTCTCAAAATCGAAGTGCCCTATCTCATGATATTTCTATTTCTATACTTTTTTCAATTCTCATAGCTTTAAGGTAGTTCAGTCACGAGTGATCGTATTTTCTGTGTGTCTAAGTGCAGTCTATTTTTTAACCCCCATTGAAGAGGTGATCACCCCAAAGTACTATTAGAGTGATTAATTTGATGAAGCAAATCATTTCTCCGGCTCATATCTTGGTGAATGAAGTTACCAGCCATAGATTCATCGAGTGCCCGTTACAAACTACACTTTGAAGCTGATTCATTCCTGACCAAGATTCTATCGCTCTGTAGGCATGGAATCGCTCTAGGGAGCATGTTAACATCGAATATTCCTGCAAGGATGCGAGCGTATACATATACACAGTATGCAACTGCGTATATGTGTGTACCAAGCCACAGTCCATCAGGCTACTATATCACTGCGAGGCAGCCTGCCCTGGCCATGTCATATATTCATTCATATGCATTATCATTACTAATGCACTCTTTAAAAAATGAACTCGTGGTAAGCAAGAATAGTACCCATAGCCAGTACATGAGAAGATTTGCCCTTGAGTCCTTGTTTGTACTCCCCAAGAGTATAAAATCGTCTCCTTGTGAGTCTATCAACTCAATCCCAGATATATTGATGGGAAGTACAAAGTATATTCAGTGCTAGTATAGATTGTACTTGTGATAGGTACCTAACTCTTTCGGGAGCTGGCATGATCTTGATACTTTCTACTAGCTCAAAGTAGACTGGTGGCAAATTTTTTCAAGTAACACCCAATATATTTGGGAGGAATGTAGAATATACTTGGCTAAAATATAAAATAGGAGTAGTACTACGTAGTACAAAGTATGCGAAAGAGTATCGGAACTGAATCGCGCTATCTCGCTTAGCTCCTGATATATTTCATTGAGTATTATCACACAGATAAGTCGTTAAATAGAATCAATATATAACAGGTTCATTCTGTTTTCTACAGCAGAGATGGGCAAGTTTTAGGTAGTCAAGATCGCCAGCAGTCAGATCGCATTAATCCCATCGACCATCCTCCTACCTGAGATCATGAACCGACCCCCTCTCAATTATACAATTCCACATATTGCTAAATTTCGTTTGTCGGTGACAATTCATGTGAGCCTATGTGCATCATTCCACACACCTCCCCGAGAAGCATTGTATTCAAAAACGAGTAGAATTTTTTGGAACAACTCTCGCTTCCATTCAGCGCATTTTTCAAATTTGATAATTTAATAAACGTGATAGTGGAGAGATAAAATGAAGTAAGTCTCTTTTTTCGTCATTTTTTGAGATTATCTTGGAGACCAAGCGTGATAGGATGGATTCACCCTGATTCTTCGTTGTAGAGAATTTTAAAAGATACAAAAAAGGATGGAGACAATATCGCTCCATCTCGTTTATTCCCCGGAATATTTGATAAAAATAAACGAGGAAACTGGATACATTCAGTTTTACGTCTTCACAACTATTTCGTGTTTTATTTTTTTGGAATATCTCAGAAACTGAATGAGATAGCGTACTTTTTTCACTCTTCCTTTGTACAGAATTTGCCGAGCTATAGAAAAAAGGAATGGTTAAAGTCGTCCTATCTCGCTCAATTTCCGAGATATTTTCGGAAAACTTTTGTAAGGAAAAATCTATCTCCCCGAAGCAATGAAACGGTGTGAGTTGATTTTTTCTTCCCAACAATTTTTCAAGAATATCTTTGAAAATAAACGAGATAGGACAATTCTATTTGATTTCTTTTTTGTGGAGAATTCCAAGAGCTACAAGAAAAGATTTGAATGATGTTGTCCTATCCCGGATTGTGTCCGGACTCAAAAAATTGATTGGAAAAAATCAACTCATCTCGTTTCACCTCTTTGCTGAGAGATCAGATGAGAACAGTGATTCCCCATGGGGTTTTCCCTGCTAAGTCGGAAATATTACTTGATTTGAATATGTTCTTCACCTGCCTCACAGGAATTTAATTGTCCAACAGAACAAGGCAGAAAAATACTTAGAGTACGAAAAATTCCAATGGATAAATTTCTCTTCAAAACATAATTTTTAAAAATTATGAGGTAGCGTTAAACATATCTATATCAATTATTTTTCCTTGTAATTGGAGGGCACTAGAGCAGTGAATGAAAAAATCTTTCTTACTCAAATGAACATTATACAAGATACCTATAGAAATGCAGTTGTAATGGCCATTTTCGAGGAATAATTTTTTTTTCTATGAAATATTTAGTTAAAATTTTCTCCTAAAATAAATGGGCAAAGATTCGAGAGTTTTGAATTTCAATCAGGATCAAAATTATCTACACGATCCGATATCGAAAAAAAGTTGCGAGTGAATTCTTCACTTGCAAGGGTAAAAACGACCATTCATGCTAGCTCCTAGGGGAATGGAGCTGACCCAGGTAGTAGGATTAACCCGGCTCATTAAGTGCATTGTCTGCACTACTAAAGGTCAGGATCGCCGGGATCCAGAACATCTCGATTTGCCCGATTCTGCTCTTCAGACAAGGACGAGTGCAAAATCACCCTATCTTTATTGGTTTCCAAGATATTTCATTGAAAATGGTCACAAAAATATAAGTCAATGAATAAAACTAACTTAGAACAGGATCATTCGATTCTTCTTTCGAACTTTCCATGGGAATATCTCAGAAAGTAATGAAGACTTGTCCTTTTTGTTCGAGTCTTTCTTCGGAGAGAATTCTAAGAGCTTCAAAAAGAGTGAAGGCAGAATTACCCTATCTTGTTTCGTTCCAGAGATATTGGCAGCGTCATCGAAAAAAATCCACAGTGGAGGGGTAAAACAGAATGATTCTAGTCCTCATCATTCCTTCTTTTGAGAATATTCTAGAAAGTAAGCAAAATAGGGTGATTTCATCTTCATTCTTCGTTGTAGCTCTGAAAATTCCCTACAAAAGAGGATAAATTAGGCATATCTTCATTAGTTTCCGAGATATCCACTAAAATTTTCCCTCTAGACTCCAATTTTACACTCGGGAAGAATCAGGAAAAGTACTGCCAGCGAGTGCTCGGAGATATTTCCAATGAGCCATAAGCATACTTGTGACGAGTATCAAAAAATACTTGTGACAAGTATGAAAAACACTTGTGAAAAGTATGAAACATACTTGTGAAAAGCGGAAAAAATACTTTTCACGAGTATAAAAAAATTCTTGTGACAATTACAAGACAATACTGGCCGCGAGTATTCTTTATACTTGTCACAAGTATATTTTATAATCGTCACAAGTACTTTTTTATATTTTTCACGACACTACTGTATACAAGCAGTCTCTTGTATTTGTCACTAGTATATTTTTTTTTAGAGTGTGGAACAATAATGTTGGGATGTTGTCGAGACCTTCATTACATTGCTTATGATGAGTGTGGAGTTTTGAAACGAATTTCGTGGATGTCATTCATTCACCATACAGGCAATCATGATTTTATTACTTATAGTTCCCCACCCTTCTATATTTTTCTTCATATTTGGATAGGTAACAATTAATTACTAATGAGACGAACACTCTAAAATTCTGCACACGTGCCAGCTGATTACTCATTTACACTAGACTGTGCCCGATTCGACGACTATTTTTTTTCTTGGCTCCCATGTGAAAATTACATTTTCTATTACGGAAAAGAAAATTCACGCCAGACTTGGGCTTGCTATCTTGATTTCTCAGTTCTCGCTCACGTAAATGAGAATTTTTCAGAAATAGAATATTTTTTGAAAACGCAATGCCTTAAAATTCATGGAATATGATGCATAAATAAGGAAAAAAGAAATCGTTTCTTCGAGAATTGAATTCCCAAAAAAGATAACCTTGGATGGAGTCTCAAAAATCTTCTACTCGTCTTGTAGAGGGAATAAAAAGTGAATTTTTCCTCAATTTATTAGTAACATCTGTTCTTATACATATATCTCACAATTATTATATAAATAGAACTTGTGAATTCCATTCTCTAGACATTCCTAATGATCTAAAGATCTAATTTTTATGCTTAAGTTCTTCATTATATCTTTTTTGCTTCCGAATAGAAGCTTCACTTTTCTGAAAATTTTCGACTCGGATTTTCTAATCGCAAAACCCTTGAAATGATCTGAATAGTCCGAAAATGACATTTAGAAAAAATGTCTGTGTATCTGTATGGATTTTTTTCTCACTTAGGAAACGTAGACTTCCACCTGAAAATCTCATATTTTAACTGTATATTTATCGTAATCTAGATACGCAATAGCGTATCGACCAAGTAAATGTTTAAGGGCTGAGCGCTGAGCGTATATATTCCGGACAGAGCTTCCCTCTCCACTCCTTTTCGTTCTTCATTATTCAATTACTCAAAAATAAGGCGAGCTACAGAGAAAGTAGCCTTAGGTACATCACCTAATTCGATATCGAGCAGTCGAATGATGATTTTCTTTTTTAAACAATATTCAATTGAAAAAGCCCCATAGCAACGATCGTAAATCTATTTGTCGGCTCTTTCATTATCTCAATGACTTGCCTGATTTTTTTTGAAACGTTGGCATTATTGCCTTTCTCTGTTGACAATCAGTCTATCGGTATATCCAGAATAAGATTCACAGGTCGATAATCGATTAATTACCATCCGCTACTAAGAAGAGTTTGGACTATTCTGCGACAATTGCTAAGAAAAAAAAATCTGATTCGGTGGATGATTATCCGTAGGAAACATAAGAAATTTGGCCTTTTCGATCTTCATCAATGATTTCAGATCCGAAAAGGCCAAGTTTTTTATTTTTCCTACGAATAATCTTCCACCGAATCGGGTGTTTTTTTTCTTAGCAATTGTGGCAGAATAGTTGGAGAGTGATAAGCAATAACGTGTGAGCTTTGGTCTAAAATAAAGAGGGAATTATAGGGAATTTCGGGAGAGAGGATAATTAACTCTGAAACACCGTAATTGAGTTAAGCTAGTGCTTTTATCAATATCTAGTCCACAAACAATATCCTTCATTTAGGGGTTCGTCTCAGGGTAGTCTCAGTAATCACAGTGGGGGTCTTCTAATCTCCGGTGATACTGACAACTGTGACCGTCAGTTGACAGTCATGGTGAAGTTACTGGAGGTAATAATGACTGGATCTGTTGCCACGGTGAAAACGACAGGCAATATGGCCAGTGCTGGAGCACGTGGCTGGCACTGAATCTGGGGTTAATTATCACTGGGCCTCAGGGGGAATAATTCCTCCAATCTGACCGACTAATTATGGGAACTGTAAGAGAAAATCAGGGGAATCTCTTTCTCTCGTTGTTAACACTCGAAGGGTTTCGGAGGGAAACTCACTATATTCACAGGGCTGGGGGGACAACAATCACTCTACCTCCATTTTCTCCTCAGGGCTCTGTCCTTCACTCTTCGTCGGGGAATAACATGGGGAAACTACTCCTCACTCTTCTTACACTCTTTCGAAGTGAAACTTCTTTTCGGAGGGTACCAACTTTTTTCTCCCATCACAAAACAAGTGAAAGGTTCTGAGGGGAACGTGGTAGTAGAGTAGTGGAGGAAAAGTAGAAGCAAGAAAGAGGAGAGTGCGTTGGTGGAGATGCCACTCTACCATATGCTTTAGTAGTGGAGAGGGAAGACGGCAAAGGGGGGGGGGGGGTAGTTTTTTTTCGTAGAATGCTACCTACATACTGTTTTCTTATTTTTTCTCTTTTTCTTTTCAATACACAGAGAGAAAAATATGGGAATTATTCTGAATGATGTTTCAAAAAATTACCATGCTGCTCCATAAATGGGATGCGATTTGTTCCTGAGCCGGCAAATTGTCATCTCAAGGAGGGGTTTTCATCAAACACGACCGAAAAATTTCCATGCTCCACATCATAATTTTTCCTTTCTATTTCTTAAAAAAATTGCTATTTTATACTTGGCTTTGAATTGAAATATCTCGAAAACTACTCAAAAGTTATTGAGACATGCTGTGAATCAAATTTAGAGGGGAGGTTAACGAATAAAATAAGTGAAACTCTGTTTTTCTACGACTCGTAGTTATTAAGATATTGTTGCGTGCCTCGAGATGTTTCTAGAAAACATTTCAAAGGTAAAAAGGAGTAAAATTTGGAAACGCCAGACACCTGAGACGATTCATGGCATTCCTAATAAAGGAAGAGGCAGCTGACGAAAACTATCAACAGGACCGGATGGAAGATGGCACCCGCAATCGGTGGAGTTATCCCCGTGTAGAGGAAATGGACTTAGCTGTCCCGATAGTGACTGAAGGAGCAGAGTGTCAGCTAGAGGCTGGCCTCAATAAAATTGAGGAAAATATGGCCTTCACTGACAGGTCATAAAACCGAAGAAACAAGAACCATCAAAAAACCTTCGACATGGTCACGGTTTTGGAACTATCCACACTAGTGAGGGAAGTGCTGGTGCCGGTAATTGACAATATGGAAATCAGCTGCCCCTCTCTAGGTGTGGAAAAGAGGAATATCTAATATTCCAGTTCTAGCGATGGCAGGGAAGTTGATAAAAGAGAAGAAAATCCAAAATTGCAGGCAGTCAGTTTTTTGAGTCTTCTAGTTCAACATCAAACTTCTTCTACCTTTTAAAGAAAAACCCTTAAAGTACCAACGCGAGTCAGTATTCTTCTTGAGAGGCCACCCCGCAGTGGAAATAACCTTTTTCGCTTCAACTACGATCGGCGGGTCAACTTCGCCAGGACAATAAACATCGCATCTCCAGCCTATTTTACGCTTGAATCTCCGCAGCTCCACCAGCGAAACTACAGCCCTGTCAGCCAGCACCAACTGATCATGACGACTATCTGCTCAAACGCAGATTCCCATTCTACCCCTTTTCCATCACCAAGAGTAAGTCTCAAAATTCTATAATTCCTGTCCCTTCACCGAACCACGGATGACTAGATTCTTCTATAATTATTAACCGGGGTTCCACGAGTCTGTTTGGGGTTTCTTCCAATTGTTTTAAAATAAAATAAATATCAGTGTGAAAATCAACTCATTAACATAGTTTTGAAACATTTCTATTAGATTCGTTACTCATTCATCCCGTCGGTCAGGAGATCCACGTCGACGTCGTGTTCACCATCGTATACTGTCGTATTTTGTCCGCGCAGTCACGTCCCGAGAATTATTAAAATATAAACGGGGTATGAAGATCGGGTTATACTAGTCTACCTAGTTCCTCCTTTATATCTCGTGGTTAAAGGGAAGTTGCGACGAGTCAAGGCCCAATAGGGGGTTTCACAGGCATTTTCAAACGACTTTACGTACTTTCGCAGCCCGAAGAGCCGCAACAACATCAACTTTTTAATGGAAAATTCAGAAAGGACGTCCGAGCGCCCATTCATTTGCGATCGGGCCTCGTCCATTGTTTCTGAACTACTCTTAAAAGAATTGATATCTCGGAAACTACTGGTCGTAGAAAAACGGCGTTTTGCTCATTTTTCCGTCAATCTTCCCTCCAAATTTCATTCACAGCATGTCTCGATAAATTTTGCATAGTTTCCGAGATATTTCAATCCAAAGCCAAGTATAAAATGAACAATGGCTCATGTACCGAAAACAGTCGACGGTACCCGACTATGCCCTTTCGTCTACCATATTATGAGGCTGGCATGGAAAAAATTCGGAAGTAAACTTGTTAAGATTCTGAGTGGCTACCTGAAATTTCTAAGTGCCAGGAGAATTTGTCATTAGATGGATGGCGAATTTTCTTCCAATTGTCAAGGAGGAAGGCATTCGCCTCATGATACCGCTTGACAACTAATGTGACACTTTTCCCCGAAAAATGAATCGGCCCATGCATTAATTCCTGACAAAAGGACTTCTTTGCCATTTGTAGACTCATATGTCCGCGGCATGTATTTTGCATTTGCTTCATGGAGCTGAGCATCATGATTTTCTCGAGAATTTTCTCTCTGTGTAGTTTTTTGAGAATACTCGGAATCTGAGTGAGATAGCGTGATTTTGCCTGAATCCATTTTTTTGTAGAAAATCTCAGGAGCTAAAATGAAAGATGAAGGCAAATGGGCGTTTCTCCATTAGATTCCGATATATTCTCACGGAAAAACTATTGAAACAATTCCTCTATTCATAAATCTATTTTTTGTCGTAGGAATTTGATGAATATCTGGAAAACTGATCGAGATGATGCAATTTTTGTAGAAACTCTTCTTGTAGTTTTTAAGATTTTCTGCAAGAAATGTTGTGACGAGTTGAAATTAACTCGTCAACGCGAGTTTCGCGTAACGCGTTGAGTGAGCGGTTATTGAGAGTGGGGGACATCGCTTCCTCATCGAAGTACTGAAGGTAGATGAGGGGAGCGGGGAATTCACCAAAAAGATTCGCGTAGGGCTTTGCACCTTGCGAATCGTCACTCGTGCGGGAGCTGTTAGACAGTGGTTAAGGACAGTCGAAAAGTATTGGTCAAATGTGTAACGAAAGAGTGAAGTAGGAGAGTCGTCGCCAGTGAAGTCGAGTATCTGGTAGTGGAGTCTAGTCAAGTCCAGTGTGGAGAGTCAACGTCCTGTGGAGTCAGTCCAGTGCAGTCGAGTCGAGTCAAGTCAACGTCCAGAGGGAGAAATTCATCGCGGTCCAGTCATCGAGAAGTTCCGTAAAGTCTGTCATCAAGGTCAGATCAACCCACTCTCGTCGCCCTTCTGGCCCGTTTAATCAATTGTAGCGTCGAGTCAGTTTAGTATTAAAGTCGAGTCAAGTTTGTGTATAAAATAAAGTTACAGTCATTGATCATTATAAAAGTTGCGTTGTTTATTACTGCCTCACTCAAGATTAAAATAAAGTACAGGACGCAAGGAGTATCGTCCTCCTTCCCCCCTGAGATGCTAGCTAGCCGAATTGTTGGTCATTCGGCATTTTTATCCATTTAGACCAACTGGCGCCCAAATCAAAGTATCAGTAATGTAAAGTAAAGTTTCAGTAATTAAAGTTTTAATTAATAAATTGCGTCAAACGTCACAATGGCGCCCAACGTGGGGCAACGCGTCAAATAATCGTCAAGAATTTAAAGTAAAATTAACGTAAAAATTTAAAATTTGATTTAAAGTAAAAGTAGTGTAAGAATTTAAAATTGTGTAAAAGTAACAGTAAAGTTAAAATTCAAGAATTAAAGTAAAAATAAAAATATTCCGAGTCAATAAAGATTCTGAGAATAGAGTATTGTTTCCATCAGTTGACGATGACGTAATTATTTTGGAATTTGCGTGAGGCAGTAAATGGTAAAGAGTTTAAATCGATAATCCTTTTCTGAGAATTATCAAATTTAGTACAGATAAAAGTAAAAGTAATGGAAATAAAAGAATTGAGAAAATCAAGTACAGTCAAAGTAAAGAATAAATGACAAAATTAAGAATAAAAATCATTTGAGCACATTTAAAGTAAACGTCGAGAAAAATAAAAGTAAATGAAAATTTTGTATGAAAAATTAATATTAAGCAAATTGTTATGATGGCTGAGAAATTCGAGGAATTGTCAGAGTATCGGTTGAGGGAAAAATTAAATTTCATCGGTTTAAGTAAAGTCGGGACAAAAGAGCAATTGCTTGCTCGTTTACAAGAATTTGTCGAGTTTCGGAAAAATATTGAGATTAATAGAGAAAGAGCTTTGAGCGAAAAATGGCAAAATTTTTATTCTAGTAAAAAGTACCGAGAAAATGTAGAGTCCCGATATTATCAGGGAGCACCACCCGCTAACTGGTACCCAACATATTGGTATCCTCAAGGTCCTGTTCTGAGGCATCAATATCCACATGAGCCAGATTTTGAGTCAAGCGTCAGAGTCACGAGGTATGAGTCACCCGATTGGTACAATCAGCCCAGGCTGGTACTTCCGGAGACTCATTCTCAAAGTAACGCTTATCAAGCGAGTTGGAGTACAGTAGTGGAGAAGGCAGAAAATTGGGAAATCAGATTCTCAGGTTTGCCTCATGAAGATGGTGGAGAATTTCTGATGAAATTCAAAGCCTATTGTGATAGTCGTGAGATCAGGATACTGGATAGAGTTACACTACTACCAGAAGTCCTGACGGGTAATGCTTTATCTTGGTGGAGATGCATTCAAAAATCTGTCAGTAGCTGGACGGAATTCGAGCGAAAATTCCAACGAATATTCATTCGAAGCGAGTCCATGCTGCTGAAGAGAAAAGACGAAAATGTAGTCCCAAGTACAGTACAGTCAGATAAAGTTCCGTCGAGTCGAGTAATGTCACATCAAGTTGAGTTGGATAAAGCTCAGTCGATCAAAGCTCCGCTCGAAAAAGCTCAAGTGAAGGAAGCTTTTTCTAGTAACTTTGAGTCAAATAAAGCTCCATCTAGGGAATTTCGTCCAATTAAAGCTCAATCTAGGGATTTCTTGCCAAGAAAAGCTCATTCTAGTGACTTTTCATCGAGTAAAGCTCAACTAGACAAAGCTCAGCCAGAAAAAGCACAATTTAATAACATCGAGTCAAGTAGAGAAAATTCAGTCATCGAGTCAAGTAGAGAAAATTTCGTTCAAGTAGGGACAAGTCATACAAAGTTAAGTAATGAAAAATTCAGTAAAGTACTGTCTACTGTAGTCAAGTCGAGTAAAGAAAAAATCAGTAAATTATTGTCAAGTACTGTAAAGTTAAGTAAAGGAAAATTCGGTCGTGTGTTGTCCAGCGATTTCGAGTCACGTAAGGGGGGATCCAGTAAGTCTCCAGTCTTGTCAAGTAAAGTAACATCAAGTAAAGTAATGTCGGGTAAAGTAAAGTCAAGTAGAGTAAAGTCAAGTAAAGTAACGTCAAATAGAGTAAAGTTGAGTAAAGTACTGATTAATAAAATAAAGTCAAGTAGAGAAAAATCCAGTGAAGTACCGTCAAATAACGTGCAGTCTGGTCAAGAACATCCCTGTTCGAGTTTAAGTACAGTAAAGCCAAGTTTAAGTAAAGTAAAGTCAAGTTGGAGTAGAGTAAAGTCGAGTAAGGAATTAGGGAAATTGTTCAGTGGCACCAGGTCTGTCACGTTAAGTAAAGTACAGGGAAAGCTGGTGAAAATTCAGTCTAGTAGAGGTCTTGATACGATTGGGGATGCTGGAGACTCTGATACAATCAAGACAAAAGTCAAGTTTTTGCGGCGTAGATTTCGTTGGGTGAAACACCGGCTGAAAGAAGTCAATGTAAAGAACGAGAATTGTTTCCGAGATAATCCTCATCAACCGATCCGGAGCTTTGACAATTCTTAGAATTAAGTATGGGTAATGAAGTGTGGGTAATGAAGTATGGGTAATGAGTGAAGATTTTTTGTAATGAATATAAACTTTCTGTAAAGTAAAGAGTAAAAAGTGAAGTATGGGTCATGAGAGGAGAGTTCTTTTGTAATGAAAGCAAATGTTAATCGGAGAGGATTAAATAAATAAAATTGAGTAATGTGATGAGTACAGAGAGTGAAGAATAAAGTGCGGGTAATGTGTGAGGACAATCTTGAAAGGACAATTAACGTCAAGTTGAAAGTACTGTGTGGGTAATGTAAAGTATCGGAAATTGAGAAATTTTGGTTCGAGTCAAATTTGTAGAGGAAAATAATTATGGTTTAAGTTGTTCAGGTAATCGTCCAGAAGGGCTCCTCTTAAAAAATTAAATGAGGGGTGTTGTGACGAGTTGAAATTAACTCGTCAACGCGAGTTTCGCGTAACGCGTTGAGTGAGCGGTTATTGAGAGTGGGGGACATCGCTTCCTCATCGAAGTACTGAAGGTAGATGAGGGGAGCGGGGAATTCACCAAAAAGATTCGCGTAGGGCTTTGCACCTTGCGAATCGTCACTCGTGCGGGAGCTGTTAGACAGTGGTTAAGGACAGTCGAAAAGTATTGGTCAAATGTGTAACGAAAGAGTGAAGTAGGAGAGTCGTCGCCAGTGAAGTCGAGTATCTGGTAGTGGAGTCTAGTCAAGTCCAGTGTGGAGAGTCAACGTCCTGTGGAGTCAGTCCGGTGCAGTCGAGTCGAGTCAAGTCAACGTCCAGAGGGAGAAATTCATCGCGGTCCAGTCATCGAGAAGTTCCGTAAAGTCTGTCATCAAGGTCAGATCAACCCACTCTCGTCGCCCTTCTGGCCCGTTTAATCAATTGTAGCGTCGAGTCAGTTTAGTATTAAAGTCGAGTCAAGTTTGTGTATAAAATAAAGTTACAGTCATTGATCATTATAAAAGTTGCGTTGTTTATTACTGCCTCACTCAAGATTAAAATAAAGTACAGGACGCAAGGAGTATCGTCCTCCTTCCCCCCTGAGATGCTAGCTAGCCGAATTGTTGGTCATTCGGCATTTTTATCCATTTAGACCAACTGGCGCCCAAATCAAAGTATCAGTAATGTAAAGTAAAGTTTCAGTAATTAAAGTTTTAATTGATAAATTGCGTCAAACGTCACAATGTCATGAGAAAAATTCCGTTATCTCGCTCAGTTTCCAAGATATTTCCGAAGAAATGGATGTCAAAAACAAAAGAATGCGAAATTTATTAACAAATTGATTCATCAATAATTTTCTTCGAATATCCCAGAGTTTAAGCAAGATAGAGCAATTTTGCACGAATCTTTTTCTATAGACTTTTAAGAGCTACAGGAAAGGATTGAAGCAAAACCGTTCCATCTCGATCAATTTCTGGTGTATTCACAAGAAATTGATTGGAAAAAATCTAGTTGTCTGAACACTTCATAATCGTAAAGAAAATGATAATTTGTTAGCGAACAGATTACCGAAGTACTATAGGTGGATACTCAAATTCTCAAAGTGTTGTGTTCATTACACAGCTAAGTGTGCTGAGCTGTGCTTTTTGCCGTTTTCCTTTGAGATTTATCCTCACTTTCCTCAATTATTATCACTTGTTCATTTGAAAAAATCCGAATAATTTATCGCTATCTATACATAGTGAGCAAGAAGTTTCACTTCTGTCGTGTGGGTTCCACGCACCCTCTTTTCTCACTACCTTACACTCCTCTTTTCTCTCTAAGCGTCAGTTATCAGGATATAAGACTCTCACTACACGGGGTTGTCCTGTCTCCACTCGGGTCCCAATGCCATGTCATGTTTTGCCGGCCAGCCTCAATATAGCCACCCCTCAGTGAGATTCTCTCGAGTTTCGTCCGATGGCGCGTCGGGTATCTCTCGTGCGATTCTCGACTCACCCTACAAACGTCTGAACCAAAATAAAAATAAAAAATTTCTTGACAGTGTATTTTCAGTAAACAAGCATTTCTGAATCCGAAAATGCCACCTACAAAATTCCGAAAAAAATGTTGCTCAAGATAATATTGCTTATTACTATCCAGTTCAAACTCTTCGTGAACTTGGCTATTCCAAATTATTTCATTCTTCTCTAAAGAGGGATTCTGAAGAATACAGATATGTACTTGGCCATGTTTTTTTATAGAAACTTTACTTTCTGTTCGTCTCCCTAAATCTTTTTGCTTGAGACTTAGCTGCTCAGAATCCGTATTTTTGAGATATGATGAATTTCTGATTTTCGACAAAAATTAATTCCTCAAAAATTGCTCAATCGATTCCATCGTGATTGATTTATAACATTTTACATCATATTCTTTAACTGCGTGTATTTCCTCAGACTTCTCCAATACTTGATTTTCGAGTTATGTTAATTTTCATAATTTTTCATGGAAAATGTTGTTCCTTCAATACCAATAAAAATAATCAAGAAGCGCAATAGCGTTTTGTGCCATGTGTACGCTTAAACGTGCACAGCGCTATACAGGGCGTAACAAAACTACAGGTCATCCGTGATACGTTAGGTTTAGCGGTGAATTCGGGATCGAAAAGTCCTCTCATACCTTTTGATCAGACGTACCCCTGTTGAATTATTCGTACGGTGAAGATGTCACTAATACGACGTATTGCACAGAAAAAATCAATATTCCTTGAAAATCGCAAAAGTTGAGATTGAATTATAATTTTTTCATTTATTTTCGCCTCACCTATACGATATTTCTTGTCGAACTCTTGAGACTGGCTGAGTCTGCACCCTCAATAATTTGACAGGGATACATCAGATTGAAAAGTTTCACAGGACTCTTCGATTCAGAGTTCATCCCTAAGCCTGACATATCGTGGACGACCCGCACTCTTGTTACACCCTGTATCTGGGTCATTCCATGTCAAATCACCAGATTTTGAAAATTGTATTTTTTGATTCAGCTGAATTTTTTATATGTTTTGGTACGTATTAAAATATACCTAGACCTAAATTTTGAGCCCTCAATTTTCGAAAACCTCGGAGATATGAATTTTTGAATATTGCAAAAAATCAAAAATATGGTAATTTTCAAATACTTATATCTCCTGATTCAATTATTGTAACCATATCTTACAGGTGGCTATTTTCTTTGTTTTGAGACGTAGTTTTCAAGAAAAAAAATATGAGAACCAATTTTTTTTATTTTTCACCGTTTTTTCTTAATTTTCAACCTAATTTTTGACTTTTTTTGAAGAGCGACACTTTTGATTTTTTTGAAAAAAATATATGTTACACTAGGCTATGAAACGAATTTTTTGAGCACTTGATGAAAATGGGATTCAAATATCTTCGATTTTTTAAGCCACTTTTTCGCTTTTTTTAAACATAAATTCGCATTTTTTGAGAATTTTTCAATTTTTCATGAGAATTTCATTCTAAATATGAACAACTGATATTTACCTCCTGTGCCAAATGAGTAAATTGGAAATATTTTCTAATATAATGTGACGAAAAATTTTTTTTTGCTTATTTTATTGTTTTCAAGTCGTTTTTAGGAGTTTTATGGTAGTTTCTTCTCGAAATATCAGAAATCGACGTTTAATACACTGGTGGAAACAAGTAAAGGATCAAATGAAAATTCCATTTTTTCAGCAGTTTTTCAAATGGCCGTATCTTTCTCAAAAATGATCGCATCGGAATAAAAAAAAAGAAATTTGAAGCTTGAAATCTCTAGTTTTGAGATCTTCAGACCGGAAAAAATTTCCGTCCCAAGATCTCAAAACTAGAGACTTCAAGCTTCAGACTGTTTTTTAAAAACTTCGATACCATCATTCCTGGAAAAGATACGGCCGTTTGAAAAACCGCTGAAAATAGGAAATTTTCCTTTGACCCCTTAATTGTTTCCGCTTGTGTATGAGAAAAAACTAATTTTGCGACGCTTAAGGGGTCTTCGCACTTTACATTTTCCAAAAAAAAATTTTTCTCCGAAATTCGCTATTACAGATGCGAATCAATATTATGAGCAAATAGAAGGCATACTCTATGATGTAGATATCGCTAATTGAGGACAAGCAAGATTTCCTGCGATTTTTCATTCAAAGGAACTTCAAACGCTTTTTTCTCGAAACATCGTTTTTTGACAGCTTGTTGATAAAATCTTCGAAATTACAGAATCGATCCTTATGGAATTTTGAGCACATATTCTTTACTACTATAGCTATAGCGCATATAGAGGATTTTTCAAAATTTTGATATTTACCATTTTTTTGCCACGAACCGTGAAAAAAATCATGTTTTTTTTTTGTTTTTTTCCGACAATGTCTACCATTTCATCATTTTTGCTTATATCAAAAATCGTACTATATGCGCTATAGCTATGGTAGTGAAGAATATGTGCTCAAAATTTCATAAGGATCAGTTCAGTAGTTTCGAAGATTTTATCAACAAGCTGTCAAAAAACGTTGTTTCGAGAAAAACGCGTTTAATGGCCCTTTAAATGAAAAATCACAGAAAATCTTACTTGTCCTTAAGTAGCGATGTTCGCATCATAGAGGATGTCTTCTAGCTGTTCATAATGTTCATTCACATCTAAAATGGCGAATTTTGAAAGAAAAATATTTTTTGAAAATTGTGAAGTGAGAAGACCCCTTAATAAAAATGCTACGCTTCCTCCAAATTTTATAGTTATCTCAATATCAAAATTTTGGTTTGGCTCTTTGTTGAATAGTTTTTTAGTAATTTTAGTCAGTATATTTTTTTTAACTTCTCTTATTGCCTCAATTACTTATATTCCACGGAATACTAGTCTGCACGATTCATAAAAATGAGTTAAAAAAAATAAAATGAGTAAAAAGATTTTTTGTCCATATATTTACGAAGATTTTGACAATTTACTCATTCGGCACAATAGAAAAATAGAAGTTGACCGTATTTACAATGAAATTCTCATGAAAAATTAAAAAAATGTCAAAAAACTCGAATTTATGATTGAAAAAATGAGAAAAAGTGGCTTAAAAAATCGAAGATATGTGAATCCCACTCTCATTGAGGGCTCAAAAAACACGTTTTATAACCTAGTATAACATATATTTTTTTCAAAAAAATCAAAAGTGTCACTCTTCAAAAAAATTCAAAATTCAAGTTAAAAATTAAGAAAAAATGGTGAAAAATAAAAAAAATTGGTTCTTATATTTTTTTTCGAAAACTACATCCCAAAACAAAGATAATAGCCACCTGTAAGATATGGTTACGATGATTTCATCAGGAGATATAAATATTTGAAAATTACCACATTGTTAATTTTTTGTGATATTCAAAAATTCATATCTCCGAGGCTTTTGAAAATTAAGGGCTCAAAATTTGGGTTTGGGCATATTTTAATACGTACCAAAACATATAAAAAATTCAGCTGAATCAAAAAATACAATTTTCAAAATCTGATGATTTGACATGGAATGACCCATATACATTTCTGATTAGAGGTTTTTTTCTTTGAAGTTATACTTCTTTAGCCGCTTTAGAAAAAAATGATGGGAGTGAAAATTCACGATGCGCATGCACCCCGAGTGCTGAATTTAACAGGATGAACGTAGGCATAGAAGTGAGTGAGACGGAAATAGCCTATGTCAGCTAACTTCTCCCCAGACAGGCCCCAGCTACCAGCATAGTAGTAGAGGTAGTGACCGGAAACTTGTGCGTGGCGTCTATTTCCAGTCGTACTGACCAAAGAGGTATCTTCGCAAATATTCGATTCCTAAGTTATAACATGCGATTTCCATCTTCGGGTGGACTTCGGAAGATCTCTGTTTGGCTAGTTCGATAATAGTTGTGTTTAAAATCGCTCCAAACTGGATGCATTCTGTCAAGTGGTTCAATGGCTGAAGAAAACGCCAGTGCGTTTTCAAAAAAAAATCGACAAGTACGCACCCCGATTTTATTGGAAAAATAAAAATACGAAATCCGAATAGTACAAGTCTGTAAAATTCCTTCTAGTGCGCAAGTGGAAGTCCCATCGGATGAAGAGTTGTGCATTACTCTTCCAAATTAATTCATCATCTTATTATTCGGATGGAACATGAAATTGGCTTTGTACAATGAATTTGAAAGATTGAATTGTAACGAAATTAACCAAAAGAAACGTACTTGGTGTACCTTTAATCTGAGTTTTCACTTGGTACACCAGATGCGTTTCTCTTGTTGACGTTCTTTACTATTCATTTTTTAAATTCATTGCTCAATGCCGATTTCGTGTACTATCCGAATGATAAGATGATGAATTAATTTGAAAAAGTAATGCACAACTCTTCATCCGATGGGACTTCAACTTACGCGCTAGAACGAGATCTACGGACTCGTACTATTCTGATTTCGTATTTTTCTCCAATAAAATCGGGGCGCGTACTTGTCGACGTTTTTCTTTAACGCACTGGCACTTTTTCCAGCGATTCCACTCCTCCTTTCATTTATAGATGTGCAATGTAATAGAGATGGATTAAATCAAATCTAGACGCGTGCTGATCGACTTGACTTTAAATTGAAATATCTCAAAAACTTTTGAAAATTTTTCGAGGCACGCTGCGAATAAATTTTAGAGAAAGAATTAAGGAACAAAATGAGCAAAAGCCCGTTTTTCTACGACTCTTAAATTCTGAAATATGATCTTTTTAATGGAGAATTCGAAAATGACGCGTGAGGCTTCAACTCCTTCGTTTTGAGATCTCGCACGTGTCTGTTAAGCTCTTCATAATAAATTGATTTATTATTCGTGAAAAATTAATATCTCCGAAACTACAAGTCGTAGAAAAACGGGGGTTTGCTCATTCTATCTGTTGATTCATCCCCTAAATTTTATTCGCAGAATGTCTCGATGAATTTTGAATAGTATTCGAGATATTTCTATTTGAAGCCAAACGCGTCTGATGTTTACTGTCTTGTAACGAGCCCCGAAGGTTCTCGTTGTCCAGCAGAAGCACCGGCAGAACACAGGTAAGTACAATAACCGTCGCGCACGAGAAAAGGCACCCTATCGCGAAAACCCCATTCAACCCCGTGACATAACCCCGTAACAACCCCGTAACGCGACCGTTCAAAGCGGAAGCGAGGTTAGGGATCGGAGAAAGCGCAAAAGCCCAGTGAAGCTAGCGCTCAAAGTAAGGGGATTTCAATCCAAATTCTGAGGGGACAATCGGTTAAAGTAGTAATAAGGAGCTCGAGGCAGCAGCGGACAAGATCCGTGTCTCAAATGGCTCATGTTTTAAATTTTGGGGGATAAAGTCCCGGTTAGTTTTAAGAGGCATCAGCAGACAAGATCTGTCCCTCTGCTGTAATTTTGGGAGATGGATCCCAGTTAGGTTAATCAGTGTTAGGAAAAATTAGGGAGTTACTTTTGGGAATAAATCCCAGTTAGATTTAAGGGGGCATCAGTGGACAAGATCCATGTCCCATGATTATTTCATTTGATTTAGTTTATTTAGGAAATCCCCGGAGAAGCGCTCTGAAAAGTAGCCCGGTCGCAAATGAATAAGAAAACACTGAAGAAAGCCCGCAAGTAAAAGTTGAGTTTTTGTGTGTTTAAATATTCCCGCGTGAAGCAAGTCCAGCAGCGAGCGCGACTGTCATGCGCCTTGGCGGTACCGAGGGGCATGAGTCGGCTCGAACGAGAGACCGCGTGAAGCCCCCCCCCCCCCCCCCCGGGCGACTGATCGCGTCTGAAGAGTCAGTCGAGTGTGAGCCAGCAACGAGAGAACACGTGCGAGCCCGTGCACGTCAGCAGAGGCATCGGGAGCAGCCAAGGATTTGTGGAGACGAGGATTCTTGCAGGATGTGGAGAGGACTCTTCGTGGAGAGGATGAGGAGGATCCAAGGAAAGTCGCTATCACACTGGGTGAGATAACGTGTCGTTGGCCCGAAATTCCGATGGACTCTCGTTAGCCGTTCCCTTTCAACCGTAACGATTTAACTCGATCCCGTTACAATTAACTAATTAATTAATTCACCTCAAAATCGCCGTGTCGTTATCAATCATTTTCTTTGTACTGTGACGGTTTTTACCGTCACAGAATCATTAAAAAATTAGAAAATTCACTTAATTTATTGAAATCGCGATAATGGCCGCAACTCGCGGTACCCGGTGAGGATGGGACTCACGGAGAGTCAATGCAACCAATGTCCAGGGTGAGGTCAATAATTTTTATGACCTCACTAATTCTTTTTGTTTAATTTTGTCTAATCCAACTCCAAATTTTGGAGTGGAGTACGAGAGTAGGACTGGGAAGGATTTTTCCCAGTCCCATGAGCAAAGTGGCGGTGCCAAGGACACTCGAGGGGAGTCTGAGAGGGCGCAGCATCCAATCAGTTGGTCCAGCAGTGGCCAGCACGGATGGGTGTTGGCCAGCAGCGAGAGAGGCCGTAAATCGTCGGGGACAACGCCGAAGCCAGTGAAAGCCCGAGTGAAATAAGAGACAAAACTTTTTTGTTTGATTGTCGGGAAAATCTTGTCATGTTGTAACCATTGTGATTATTTGCGCGTGTTATATATATTATATATATATAATATATATATCAAACTCAGTGAAGTTAAGGAGAATAGTGGGGGACTCGCGCGAGAATTGGTTGGGTTGGGCCTCGGCTCTACCGGAATTGAGCGGGAATAGCCGAGTACACCCAACGCCAACTCGTGGGAGAGAAGACTCGGTCTTCTTCTCCCGGGACACCGTGGCGGCCACATCGTGTAGAGACAATTTCGAGAAACGTAAAGAAAAGTAAAGAGAAAATTGTAGAGGATTTCGAGAAATTAAGCAAAATTAAAAGAGAAGTTAAAGAGGCCAAGACGGAGGAAAGATAGCACAAATAGTGTAAGGTACGCGAGTCCCCGTATAATTAATAGGTTGAATTATAAAGTAAAGAATTTTGAGTAAAAGGTGAAGAGTAAAGAAAACGTCGAGTTAGCGTCTGTTTGGAGTGTATCCACCCAAACAAAATTAGAGTTATTTTTGTTTATTCTGAGTTACGATTAAGATTAATAATTAAAGTGAAATAATCATCGTATTATTCCTGAAAAATTCCTATTTTCTTTGACGTAAATGTACCTATATTATTTTTTTCGAATATATACTTAATTTTGTTTATTTAAACCAAAATTTTCAGGAGTCTGTGTAAAGTTTTTTGTCTGTTCGAATACCCAAAGGGAGGGTATCGTCCCCTCCCCCCCTTGAGACAATATCTGAGTCTTGTGTACGAAAACGGGTTAATTTAGAGTCTTTTCAGAATTCTGTTATTTATTAAATTTATAATAAAACTTGGGGATTTGTCGTTTTCCCCCAAATTTGTAAAATCTTCCAAAAACGACTGGCGCCCATTTTTCCAGAGGCAAATTACTTGGGGAAATAATTGAGTAAAATTTTGGAGCATTAAATTGGGTTAAATTTAGAGAATTTTTTTTGTGCCTTTAACGGTTGGCCAAGGTCAGTTGAGCAAACCGTTACAGTACGTTAAAACTCGGAAAACCCGCGGCTTTTAATTGCCGTGACGCGCAGTGAGTCTGTCTCACTTGCACTCGTTACATTTGGGTAGGGAAAATGGGTTTTTAGAAATAACTTCCATAATTCCCCTGGGAAAATCCCGAAAGCGGTCCCACTCGATGGGGATGAAATAGACGAACCCAACGACCCCAAATTTACCCCTCCCGAAAATATTTCGATTTTTTTATTAAAGAAAACCGAAAATATAATTTTGGAAGAAAATGCGTTAGTTCTGTAAACGAAGCATTTTAATTCCCCCCCCCCCCCCCCCCCCTCCTCCCCGTATCGCGTCACCCGTATACCTCGGACGAGGTCCGAGAAATCCGTGCCTTTTGGATGGTTATTGTACTTCCAAGCAATAAAATAATCATAACTATAATAAATTTATTTCTGTAATTTCTTTCAAATTTAATTTTCAATAATTATTATTTTTTTCATAAAATAACTTCTTTTGGGCTTTTATTAAAGTTACTAATAAAAAAAAAAAAAAATTTTAATGTTACCGAGAATTCTTAATTTTCGAGTCGAGTTAAATGTAACTATTATTATTTTGTTAATATACTCTGATTTTACCAGATTTTCCTAGTGTGTGAGTAATTTATTTAAGCGTTCTCCCTTCCCTATCTTCTCAACTTTCCAGGTTTTATTGCGGTAGTTTTTAGGGTTCTTTTTTTTGTGGATGAGAAATGGCAACGTATCGGGTTAACATCCCCGATTCCCCCCCCCCCCCCTGACTCATGTCACGCTTTTCTCTCGGGGCTAGCCGGGAGGAGGGTAACACCTCCGCCTATTTCGTTCCGTTCTCGGCGGAACTCCTCGCTGCTACGGGCCGGTTATGAGCCGTAAACATGTAGGGCAGAAACGGCCGAGGAACTTCCGGTTCGGTGGTTCCGTAAAAACCACCTGGCGCCCATAAACGGTTTTTAATTAGGGAACTTCATTGAGAGAGGCGGAGGGAGGGATGGCGCGGTGGCTTTTCACCCGCCCCGGGTAAAAAGTCACGTTACAGTCTGCCTTTGTGTGACGCATACTTCTGTGTAGTGTCGTTGAGGCACTGCTACAGATCCAATGTCCACGGACTTTCGTTTCGAAGGAGACTTCTGGCTAACGTTATTCATTAATTAGAAAATATTCTCTCCGTGAATTTTTTAGGAGTTAAATGTAAAAATAACAGTCATATGCATATGTTACCAAAAAATAGTCTCGTGAGATAAAATTTTGGCAACACAAAAGATTATTGAAATTTTTCACATCCTATTTAGCCGTTTAGGAGTGCCGTAGACTTTGCCTGACAGAGAGTGTTGGGGTCCTACTTAGCGAGAGATGCTACTGCATCTCCTGATTGATCAAATGATAAATTTTAGATCACGCCGAAGAAGTTGACTTCTATCGCGCGTACACGTGGTCCACGCACCTTCTTTTAAGTTATACATCTTTAGCCGCGTAAGAAAAAAAGTGATGAGAGTGAAAATTCACGATGCGCGTGCACACCGAGTGCTGACTTTAACAGGATGAACCTAGGCGTAGAAGTGAGTGAGATGAAAATAGCGTATGCCAGCTGACTTCTCTTCGGAGAGGCCCCAGCTACTAGCATAGTAGTAGGGGTAAATACCGAGAACATGCGCGTGGCATCTATTTCCAGTCGTACTGACCAAAGAGAAATCTTCGGAAGTATTCGGCTCCTATGTTATAACTTTGAACTTTGATGTGAATTCTATCCTCGGGTGGACTTCAGAAGATCTCTCTTTGGCTAGTTCGACAATAATTGTGTTTGACATTGCTCCAAACTGAATACGTTAGTAGTGTAGTAACGCCGGTTCTGGATACGTGATTCCGCCATCTTGAATCCTCGACCAGGTGAGAGGGGGGTACCTGCCCGTTTTGGACCCCGCTAATTACAGGTGAGGGGGTGAGTGGGTGGTGGGTGGTGGATGGTGGGTGAGGGGGTGGTAGGTGAGGGGGTGGTAGGTGAGGGGGTGGTAGGTGAGGGGTCGGTGGGTGGTGGGTGAGGGGGTGGTAGATGGAAGTATGTGGGTGGGTGGTGAGGTTGGGGGTTGGTAATAAATAATTATTAATTAATCAATTTATTTTTCATTTAATCATTTATCAATTTAATTATCTAATCATATATCAATTTATTCGGTCATTTAGAGATGAATGGGCGGAAAGTGGGTGGTGAAGACAGTCGAGTTTTTTTTTCTTCATTTGTAAATTTTAAAAGGAGTAAGATGTGAGAAACATATCTCAAAGATTTTTTTCCCCCAATGTAAGGAAGAAGACCAATTGTGATTTGAGAGGGGAGCGCAACAGCTGTGTGTTTAGATGACACGTGCGGAAGGTCAGTGTAGGGTGTGCACTTTGGAAAAAATAAAGAGAAAATAAAAAAAAAAAAAAATCTGATACATTTTATATTTCTCGAAACATCTCCTGAGATGAGTGGGTGGGAAGTGGGTGGTAAATATAGTCAAGTTTTTTTCTTCTTTATTTAAGAATTTTGAAATGAGAAAGATGTGGGGAACACATCTTAAAGATTTTCCCCCCGCCTACTGAGCAAGACTAACTGTTATTTTAGAGGGGAGCGCAACAGTGTGTTTAGATGACACGTGCGGGAGGTCAGTGAGGGGGAATGCACTACCAAAAAGAATGGAAAGAAGAGAAAAGAAAACCCAAATACATTTTAATATTCATTAAAGAAACTATTCATTCATTTTTTATTTTTTATATATACATATATATATATATATATATATATTCTTATATTCATATATATATTCTTTACGATTTTTTATTGAATGAAAAAAAAAATATATATATATATATATATATATTGTAACGGGGCGAAAGAACCCGCATTAACAAACGCGCACTCCTATTGGCTAAAAACCAAGGAGTGGGGAGAACACGAGCGCGCTCGGTCCGTGCAGCGGGAATATAAGGAGCCCGCAGCACGGACCGAAGTCAGTCGACTGCTACCCACAGTAGAAGACTCATCACGCAACGGTGACAAGCCCAAGCGTTCCTTCTCCTACACGACGGTGAAAAGCCCAAGTGTTCTTTCTCCTACACGACGGTGACAAGCCCAAGCGTCCATCATATCCAGAACCCCCCACTCCCCGCTACGCAGACGAGAGGCCAGCCAGTCCGAGCGCAGTGGAGAGAAGACCGAAAGAAGGGGAAACCCAAGAGTGGGGGAGCAGAGCCACCAGCCAAGGAGAGGATAAAAGGAGCTCTTCAGTCTACTGCCAACGGTAAAAGACTCAACACGCGACGGTGCCAAGCCCAAGCGTTCACCTTTTTACAAGACGGTGACAAGCCCAAGTGTCTTTCCTACGCAACGGTGACAAGCCCAAGCGTCTTTTCCTTACACAACGGTGATAAGCCCGAGTGTTCCTTACGTAACGGTGACAAGCCCAAGCGTTTATAATAAGTTAACAAAAATCTTTCTTACAGGCGCGAAAGACTCACGTTAACCCCGGAGGTCTAACGGTCAACGACGCAGCAAATATCCAAATTGGAAGACAACGAAGAGGGACGTCAGGAAAGAGAAGTCGCTCATTCATCCAGTAAAAACAAGGGAATCCCGCCAACACAACAGAGATGGTCTCGTCGAATAAATTAAATATATGGCTTTGCCTTTGACGAGCCATCAAGAAAGAAAATTATTTTTTTTGATTTAATAAAGAGAAAATTTATATGTTTGACCAATAAAAGTTTTGATATTGTAAAGAGGATAAATGCTCCTCGAGAAGTAAAATTTGTTAAAAGGAGAAATAAAAATTATTCTTTAGAGCATAAAACCATTTGTGTCGACTTCCTCATTTAAATTGTAAAATAAGTCTCTCTGGTTCGTGGACAAAGACTCATCCACTCTTCTCGTTTATACGGCCAAATAGTGGTACGTTACAATATATATATATATATATATATTAGACTGTGCCAAATTTGACGACCATTTTTTTTTTCGGCTCCCAAGTGAAAATTACATTTTCCATGACGAAAAAATAATGCTCCCCGAATCCGGGCTTCCTATCTTTTTTTTCCAGTTAGCGCTCGCGTAAATAAGGATTTTTCAAGGAAAAATTTTTTAAAAATGATTTTAAACCTCAAAATTCATGGAATATGATCTCTAAAAATTTTAAAAACGCATCATTCCCTCGAGAATTCAATGCTCAACGAAGATAATCGTGGACGAAGTCAAAGAATGGCCTACACGCCTGGTAGACTAAATATAAAGCGAATTTTCCCTCAATTCATTACTAACATTTATTCTTATACACATCAAACAATGAATGTGTAATTGAAACTTGTGAATTCCATTTTCTAGACCATTCTCATGATCCAAAAAACTAATTTTCGTCCCTCAATTCTTCTCTATATTTTTTCCTTCAACTAAAAATCATAATAATAGCAAACAATATAGAAAAAAATTATATCATTTCATCATTCATTACTCACAACTTTTATTGACTCAGAAGTTTTTAATCAATATTCATAACGTTGATGCTTATATTCATGGCACCAATTATAGTGATTGACATTCGTGAGTGATTTACCAACATGTTACTCCGAATATTAGTCAGGAGATGTTGCTAGCTTCTTTTTGAAGTGAAACTTCCTATACGAAGTCCTCGCGTTTAACGCTGTTGCGTTACTTTTCCACGCTTTGGTGGTGGGGGAAAAAAAAAAGAGAGAGAGAACGAATGTGCGCATGTGCACTCGCATCCTTGCAGCATTGCTCGTCATAGTAGGACTAGCGAAGGGATCGACATCGGCTTTCTTCGACGTCCATGCCCCACCAAATAATCTTTGGCTTCGGCATGCCTCGTGTGTCGATTCTTTCGTTAGTACAATACCTGTCCTGTTACTGTTTATTTTCTATCATCAGTTATTCAAGAATATCTCGGAAACTAAGTGGGATAGAGTGATTCTGCGTTTCTCCTTTTTTGTAGATCTTTAAATTCTCGACAAGAAAGCTTAAAGTTGAAACTGATTTATCTTATTCAGATTCCGAGATATTCTCAAGAAACAATTGACAAACAAATCAAAAAAACAGGAAAAAGTTTTTTTTTGTTGATAATTTTCTGGTAATATGTCAGAAACTACGTAAAATAGTGTTATTTTGCTCCAATCCTTCTCCATAGCCTTAGAAATTCTCTACAGAAGGCCTTCAGGTAAAATCGTTGTATTTTGCTTAGCTTCCCAGTTATTTTCGAAATACTATCGACAAAAAAAAACCTACTTTCCTTGTTATTCGAATTATTTATTCCTGAAAGTTTTTTTGAGAATACTCAGAAACGAAGGAAGATGCAGCGATCTCACTCTGATTTTTTTCATGATTTTCAAGACAAGCTATTAGGAAGGATTAGGTCAAAATGGCTTTACCTCGCTGAGTTTCCAAGATATTCTCAAAAAATCATTGGAATAGAGTTACTTTTCCTTCTCAAATAAGTTCATTTTTCGTTATTTGTGTTTGATAAATATCTCAGAAACTAAACGAGATAGCATGATTTTGCCCTAATCCTTTCTTTGTTGAAGTTTCAAGAGCTTCAGAAGAAATTGAATCAAAAAGGGCGTTTCTCCGTTAGATTTTGATATATCTATGAGTCTATGTTCTGGTCGTAGGATTTTGATGGATGTCTCTCAAACTAAGCGAGATAATGAAATTTTCGTAGAGACCCTTTTTGTAGTTCTCGAGATTCTCTGCAAAAAAAAAATCTTCAGAAAAATTTCGTCATCTCGCTCACTTTCCGAAATATTCTTGAAAAGAAATGGATGTTGAGGAAGAGAAAAATATCAAGTTTGTAGACAAATTGAGTGCTCTTTATCATCAATTTTCTTTGAATGTCTCGAAGTCTAAGCAAGATACGGTATTCTTGCACTGATCCTTGGACGATCAGCAAGAAGTTTCACTTCTGCCGCGCGTGAATTTCACGCACCCTATTTTTTTTCTAAGCTTTACAGGTGTCAAGTATTTTTATTAAATCATTATGATTTCAGTTTGAAGAAAAGTGCAAAGAAGAATAAAAAGAGCATAAAAATTAGTTCTATAGATCATGAGGATTGTCTAGAAAATGAAATTCACAAGTTTCAATCACACATCAATTGTTTGATATGTGTATAAGAATGAATGTTAGTAATAAATTAAGGAAAAATTCGCTTTCTACTTGGTCTACAAGGCGTGTAGGCCATTGTTTTGACTTCGTCCATGGCTATCTTCGTTGGGCATTGAATTCTCGACGAAATAATGCTTTTTCTTAATGTTTAGAGATCATATTCCATGAATTTTGAGGTTTAAAATCATTTTTTAAAAATTTTCCCTTGAAAAATGCTTATTTACGCGAGCGCTAACTGGAAAAAAAAGATAGGAAGCCCGGATTTGGGGAGTATTATTTTTTCGTAACGGAAAATGTAATTTTCACTTGGGAGCCGAAAAAAAAAAATAGTCGTTAAATTTGGCACAGTCTAATATATATATATATATTTTTTTTTTTTTTTTTCATTCAATAAAGAATCGTTTTTACAATTAAAAAAAAAATCTTACACTCTTTACAATTCTTTAACTGAAATATTCCACTCTCACACTCATAAACAATTGATATACATTTTTCAATCAACTATTAATATGAAGCACATACTTTTTAAATTTTTTTTCATGTGAAAACGTACATCAAAGAATTGGGTGTTCGCGAGGGTCCAAAATTATGGTTTCATCACTATCACTGTCACTTGTTCCTCGGTAACGTTCCTCCGCAAATCACTGCTCTTCATATCTCCTTGAATGATTCCGCATCCCCTCCCAGAAGCGCGCGAGATCCTCTCTTCTGAGGAAAGTCGCAACATTGCCCAACAAAACGTAGAATGCAGGAGGGAGGAGTTGATGCACACGGCCAATCCAATTCGGGGATCCAACAGCTCCAATGGCACGCTGTTGAATTATTGGAGTGATGACAGTACGCAATTCATGCATACTGTAACGTTGATTCCACTCATCAGGAATCATCCAGCGTTCTGATGAGACAATCGTGTATCTTTCCATCTGAAAAATAAATTGATTAATTAATAATTTTTCTTTTTTAATGTAAGAATAATTTGAAGAAAAAAAAAATAATAATAATGAATAAATAAGAATGATAGGAATTCAACTTACCTTTTTCCGGATAATTTTTTCAAGTAGTCTTGACTACGTTAACGACACTTCAACTTTTCAGGAACTGATTCACTTTTGACCAGTTGAGAAAAATATCTTTGAAAACCCCACTACTTTAAAAAATTTTGGGGGGAAAATATTTTACTGCCTAGATCTCTCTAGTGCATGTATATCCTTGGGGTATCCAGACTCTTGCAGCACTCCTTGGATAAATAAGCACACTCCCCCATCAGTTTTACGATTCCTCAACTCCTTTACAGGATGCAGCGGTAATGTAGTGGGTGGAGAATCTAAACAGGGGTGGACTTATTTTTCATGTGCAATGGAATTTTTCTTCTCAACATACAAACTCCATATTTGAATAAGAAAAATTTTCATTGTTTAAATATGAGTCCAACTGGTCTATCCTTCAAGATGTCACTTGACATGTTGTTTGGATGTATCTCTACGCTCCCCTTATTGTTCTATGACTTTTTAACTGCATCACCCAATGCAGTGTTGATGCAAGGAGAAAAAAAAATCCAAGCGGGGATGTATTTTCAGGGAGTAATAAAATTTTGTCTTATACATTTAATCATTTTCTAAGATAGCTAAGACACTTGTCGATCTTTTAACTATTGGAAAGGTCAACAGAATTTTCTACGACTTTTCCAGTGTGTTTGACCAACTGTAGAGCATGAGAAAAAATTAAAATCACTTTTTCGAAAATCTCCTTAAGGGTGGATCCATTTTGTGGGAGTAATAAACATTTTTTCAGTTTCTAACCGAAATTTTTGTGTATATAAACGGGGTCACTTGAACTATTATCCACAGTTTCTTTGAAACAAATCTAGCGTCATCATGGTCTCGAAACTAACGAAGAAAATCATTTCTATAATTGAGACCACGTACAAACTTACGTCGGAAAATGAAAGAAATAAAAAACAACGCAGATATATCAAATATTGGGTGAAATGTATTAATTGGTATAAGAAAACCGGGAAAAAATTATCGAAAGCTTCCAAAAATACTGGGGAAAGATTCAAATATATTTCTTTGCAGGAGCAATTAATAGGATTGAAAGATCAATTTGAATCGTTGTGAGTTACCGGGAGTGGTCTAAAAAATACACTCTTGAGCAGAGTCAAATGGGAGGATGTGGATAGTGTTTTCAATGATCGTATCCGAACCGGCGTGATAATTAATAGATGTCATACAGAATTGAGTGATTTTTTAAAAGATGCACGACAAATGTTCAAAGTGCGAGTGAAAAATGTATTGAAAAATCGGGGTGCAGTGAAAGCAAATGCTACATTACTGTGCAAATTTCGTGCGTGGAAAGATAATGAGTATGTGGAAGAGAGGAAACATTTTTGCACAAGAAATGAAGTGATATTACCAACTACAGACCGTACAAAATGGTTTGATTTATACGTCAAAACAAAATTGTTACAGAAAATTGACGAGTTCATAGAGGGAGGTTCGGGATGGTCTCTTAGAGAAATAATTAACATCGAAATTTGCTTCAATCAATATAACCCATTACAAGGAGGAGGTGGTGTTATCAAAATTCCAGAATGGATAAAAAAGAAGAAAGCTGTTATTAATATAGAGACCAATGATGACCACTATTTTCTATGGTCGATAATGGCCGCCAAGTGTAAACTCGAGATGAATAAAACAAAATGGCAATCTTATCCATCGTTCGCGACAGTGATAGTGAAGTATGGAATGTTCAAATATCCCATGGCACTGAAAGACATTACGAGGTTTGAAAAATTGAATAATTTTTCAATCAATGTTTATGGCATAGAGACTGAAAAAGAAAAAAGTTGGATAGTGCCACTATATTTAAGCCGAAATGCTTCTGAAAAGGAAGATGAGACAATACATCTCCTTTTAATTAACGATCCAATCACCGGAAAGTATCATTATACTTATATATCATGTCTATCACGATTGCTCAGTTCACAAATCTCAAAAAATGACCATTCCGAATTGATTTGTGATAGATGTTTGTGTCATTTCCAACTTTCAAAATATTATGAAAATCATCGAGCGGATTGCTTAGCAATTAACGGCTGTCAGTCAATTCTCCCATCAGAAATAGACAAAATGCTGAAATTCAAAAATCACAAACATCAACTGCCGGTTCCATTCGTCGTATATGCTGATACTGAGTCTCTACTAGTACACCACAGTGTGGGAAAGGGAAAGAAAGACATAAAAACAGTTGCATATCAAAAACATGTGCCATTTAGTGTTGGATACTATAAGAATCGTAATTATAAAGATGATAAATCTCATTATTATATGAATCGTAGTAAAGACTGTATAGAGTGGTTTGTCAATGAATTATTAGTGTTAGCAAAAAGTGTTGATTCGGAATTAAAACGGAACGAGCCGATGAAGCTGACTCCAGCACAGCAAAGAGAGTTCTGGAACGCTAAAAACTGTCACATTTGCAAAGGTCTCTTCACACCTGAGTCAGTAATAGATCGGGATCATTGTCATTCCACAGGCAGATATCGAGGAGCAGCACACAGGTCTTGCAATTTAAATTATCAAGAGTCCTGTGTGATTCCTGTCGTGTTTCATAACCTATCGGCATATGATGCACATTTTTACGTGAAAGCTCTAGCCAAGCAGTTTGAAGGAAATATGTCAATACTGCCTGTGAATAAAGAGCGATGGATTTCATTCACCAAGTCAGTAGCTGGTACAAAAGTCCATTTTCGATTTATTGACTCCTTCCGATTTATGGCGAGCAGCATTGAGAAGTTGGCATCATACTTGGAACCTAATAAAATGACAATAACATCGAAACATTATCCGAATCCGGATTTATTCAAGTTAATGCTCCGAAAAGGTCTTTTCCCATATGAATATGTCAGTGAATGGAAAAAATTAGAGGAGACAACTTTTCCCAAGAAAGAAGACTTCTTTTCATCATTGTCCGATGAGGGGATTTCCGATGAGGAGTATCAGCATGCCTGTGATGTGTGGCAAAAATTCGGGATTCAGTCTCTCGGTGAATACTCTGACCTCTACTTGAAGACGGATGTATTGCTCTTGGCAGATATTTTCGAAAATTTCCGTGTGAGCTGTTCCACATCATATGAGCTTGATCCATTGCATTATTACACTGCTCCTGGATTAGCTTTTGATGCGATGCTGAAGAAGACTGAGATCGAATTGGAACTTTTGACTGACATTGAACAGCTCCTTTTTATTGAGAAAGGCATACGGGGAGGTTTATCTCAATGCTCCAACAGATACGCGAAGGCTAACAACAAATATATGGATAAAAAAGAATTGAAGCCAGAGGAAGAGAAGTCCTATCTCATGTATTTTGATGGCAACGATCTGTATGGTGCAGCGATGAGCAATTCCTTGCCATATGGGGAATTTACTTGGGTTGAAAAGGTCGAGACATTCAACATCAGTGAGTTTTCAAAGGAACCGAAGATAGGATATATTCTGGAAGTTGACTTGGAATATCCAGAACACTTACACCAGCAGCACGAGGATTTACCACTCTGTCCAGAGCACATCGTTCCACCAACTCGTTCAGCTAAATTGCCGAAGCTTTTGACAACTCTTAATGATAAAGAAAAATATGTGATTCATTATAAAACTTTGGAACAATATCTGAGTTTAGGGATGAAAGTGAAGAAAATTCATAGAGTTTTAAAGTTCAAACAGAGTCCATGGTTGAGAAAATATATAGATTTGAATACTGGTTTGCGACAAAATGCAAAGAATGAATTCGAAAAGAATTTTGATAAACTCATGAATAATGCAGTTTTTGGTAAAACCATGGAAAATGTCCGGAACCATTTAGATGTTAAATTAAAAACAGAATGGGATGGTTGTTGGGGGGTAGAAAGTCTTATTTCTAAGCCTAATTTTCATAGTAGTGTTATTATTGGTGACGATATTGTAGTTATTCAAATGGATCGAGTGAAGATAAAATTCAATAAGCCAATTTACGTAGGATTCAGTATTCTCGATATTTCTAAAACCTACATTTATGATTTCCATTATAATTATGCTCGCAGAAACTTTAAAGATAATGCCAAACTACTATATACTCTTCTTCACCTTTTATGACATTATACAACCAGCTGCCATCATCAAGCTGTGTCCAGTGTAATGCTTTTTCAGATGTAACCAAAATATTACAATCATGGTATACTTGTGTTTTTCTCCTCTTCATGATCATGGCAGCTTCACAGATTGGTTCGTTGGTTAGATCATAGAGTTGATAATCAGCTTTACAGATATGATACTCCCCCAAATTCTGACACTCGTTAATATCCCGGGAATTTATCAATGTATAGTATTCTCGAGATAGTAAAATATAATCACTGCGTGGTTGAATCCATGCGAATACTTTTTTCCCATTCCTGAGCTCCTGATATGCTGGATGAGGGTACATTTTGAATAAGTCATATTTTTGAACGTCCAATAGAGGGGTTTCAGCAATAATCATCAATACACCATCATGATAACCAACGTCTACTTGGGAAGCTGTTAGTGGATTTCCTTTCAGATCCGGAAACCTGTATCTATGTTTCTCCATAAATGGTATGATTTTACCCCCTGCTTTACCAACGTAGCCATCGAATAGGTTCTTCGGTATGGATTCCATCTTGAAGCATATAGCTGTCACTACTATCTCCAAAGAAGCTATATAATTATCTAGCTCTGCTTCTAGATTTTTCAATGTCTGCCGGAGTATTGTTATTGAGTCTACATCATCGGGTTGTGATATATATGCCTTATATGAACTTTTGGTGATATTTCTGAATTCATCGAGCTCTCCATGTGTCTTGTGACGTTCAACTTGAATTACACTTCCTCCTCGGACATTCAATTCAATCTTTCGTTTGATCACTTGATTATAATTCTGTGCACTTATCATATCAAATGAGCCGAACAATTGCCGATACATATCTTCTTCTTCATTTTCGATGATGAGATGTGAATGGAAGAAATCAAAGTATTCTTGGATTCTTTCTTCTTTTTGAATGAGTTTATGAGTATGTTCAAAGATCTTCAAACAGGAGAGAGCATTCGTATAATTGAAACAGGTGGAATTCATATCATTCAACATGCTCTCAAGATTCAAAGGTCGTTGCAGCTTGATATCTCGCGGAGTCAGAAATATAACCAATCTCCATGTTGATTTAGTTAAATATACAGAGCCTTTCGATTCATAGAATAAGCCACTGCTATTATTGAATTGGGTATTGATATAGTTCTGATCTTGACAACCCACTAGACCTATATCGATGAGTAACAGTAAGCACTTGAGGCACATGGTGATTATTTGAATTCGAAAATCAAACTGGAAATCCGTGCAGCATGACCCGCTTCTTATATGGTAGCCCCCTCCACTACTTTTTCACTATATCCCCGGCTGTGATCCAGCTGTTATGCGTATCATCAAAACCCAACCATTTGACGTATATTCTATTTCCAGATCTTCTCAAAATTTTTTCAATCAAAAAGATATCATGAATTTTAGTTTTCAAAAGCTCTTCTTCATAAAAACCACCTTTTAAAATATTGTTCCTACTATCTTTCAATATATAAGTGAAAGGACTGAAATTATTTATTTTATGAATGGTAAAAATCTCAGTTGTCCAATTGGGTATATATCCTTTTTCGAAAATATGTTTTTCTTTGCTAATCCGGACTTTATCGCCAACATTGAACCTTGGAACGTTAGTAGTCACTGTTAAATTTCTATATTTCGCTTTTAATTCATGTGCATTTTGTGCAGACACGTCTCGAGGTTTCATCTGAATAGTTCTATGTTTTGTATCATTATATTTTCCTACAAGATTAGGCAAAATGTCAAACCACTTGTAATTACCTCGGAAACTAAACTGCACCCACATTTTACTTTTCAGTGTTCGATTGAATCTTTCACAAATAGATGCTTTCATTGTACTGTATGTAGAATACATATTTACATTATTTTTCACCATCAGTTTCTTGAACTGAGAATTATAAAATTCTTTACCACCATCAACTTGTAGATTTTTCGGTACACGACCTTCTTGTAAAATGGAGTTCATGGCATTTGTTACATCTTGAGCATTTTTCCTCCTCGTAGGTCTGGCCCATGCAAATTTGGAAAAATTGTCGATAACAGTTAATATATAATGATAACCCTTATTTATTCTAGCATGAGCTGACATATCAACTAAGTCAGCTTGCCATGTTTCATCAATATCTCG
Organism: Aleiodes leptofemur; assembly: GCA_963942555.1. Lineage (NCBI taxonomy): Eukaryota > Metazoa > Arthropoda > Insecta > Hymenoptera > Braconidae > Aleiodes > Aleiodes leptofemur. The sequence continues at coordinate 8,584,107 of OZ012619.1, forward strand.
TATGTCAAAATGACGACGAGGATAATTCTTTCTAGCGGGCTTATGCAATTCTATTGCTAGACTCAACTTTTCATTCGACATTATGCGTCGGTCCTTTGTGTATGGATATCCTGTTTTGAAAGCCCCAAATCCTTCCGAATTTCATCAATTTCCTTCATTAGTTCCATCTGGATAAAACCAATCTCTAAACGTACTTCATTGAGTTCCTCAAGATTAACAGCATCATTCTGATGTATTGGCCTAGCTACATTACTCAAACGTTTGCTTGAAATATCAAAATCACCTTCAGCAGTTAGCTTGAAACCAATTCCAGGCTGGCCTCGTTTTAATTGCCCACCAGCCTTAATTGTCAAATGACGTCCAAACACATTGACGCTCATTGTTGAACTGACAGATTTTTTCATGAAGTACTATGTATTAATAGATTATTTTAGCTTCACGGAGTTCTTCAACTATTGATATAATCTCATTCGAATGACTGTGATTGCCTGCTTTTTGTGATGCAACAAGCAAGCGAAGGCGATCAACCAATTCATTCGGATCATCCCAATGAATATAATCAACCAGATAATTTTTCCTTGCTGCCATATAATCTATTGGTAGACCTTTCCCGGAGATATGACGTTTCCGTGCAAAATGTGCTATGTATTCCGTGTATTTATGAGACTTCGTATCTCGAATACCCCCGTATGCCTTCCAATTTTTTCTATGCCCATTCGTTGAAACCATCATGTCTACATATGCCTTTTTATCATTTTCTGTAATCAACGTTTCATTGGGATTTTTCGTGAATAAAAGTTCTCGTAATCCGAGGGTCGCTTTATATTTCAAATTTTTCACTGTAATCTCGTCTTCTTCGAAAAATATTGGAGAGTCGCCTATCATGAAATGACGAGTCAATCGTCGAACACCATATGCTTTATCCCAAGTACGTGTATTGATCTTTGTTAAATACTTAGAAAAAATAGATTCCTCATCTACCATGTATCTATCTAAGGACGAATCATTCATTCGTGTAGGTGTGGACATCGCCAAAGAGTTTGCAGTCAGTTCAAACGTTTTTTCTCCTGCTTTAGAGCTTTCTCCCCTACTTCCATTAGTGACAGTCTGATTCATCTCACCATCCGGAAAAGGCTGGATTGCAGATTCAAATGCATCTGTTAGCGCAAGAGATGGTTCAACATCTCTTACACTTTTACTTGTTTCTCCAACATCATGTTCATTTTGATGTAGGTTAGTTAATTTCATTAGAGGTATCACAACTGGTTTGAATACGTCATTAAATGTTTGTTCCATTGAATATTCATTTTCTTTCAATAGTTTATGCTTTTGTTGAATGGCTTTACGTGCCATAGAAATCTGTTTTGACACTTCTTTTTGTTTACACAAATCTTTCGATGTAAGAGGCATGTTTGATTCTCAACAGCCGACGGATGACTGTCGAGGATACTATTTAGTAACTTGTATAAAACAGTCAAAATTTTTCCTATATCTTCCACCATTGATATCACTATCCTTATCTATGACAAGGAAACTATAATTATCCTGCCAGCACACTGAACATAATTCTTTGAATTTTTCAAATGTCATGTCTGTATTTATATGATCATTATTAATATGCATTAAATTCAAATCGTCTCGCTTGAATAGCACCAAAAAATTCATATCATCACGTACTAAATGTTTCGGAATACGAGCATATGATTGAGTTAAATAAAAACAATCAACACTTTTATGTCGACCCATACCGAAATAAGCTTTGATGTTATTCTGTTTTTCACATGCTACGTCATCAAATATAAATAAAGAATTTTCTTTTGCACTATCAACACTTACAACTTCATCATTGTCAGAGAAAGGGAAATAATTGATATCATTTAATGGTTCCAATAGATTATCCAATAGTTGATATTTCGGCTGATTTAGAGATTTTGAATAAACGTATATGTTGGAAAATCTTAAACCATTCGGATGGGTTATGAGACTCAAAAGAGCATTAGTTTTTCCACAATTTGAGGGACCGCAAATTACCGCGCGTATAGTATTTGGTAATAAAGAACCATGACGTTTAACTTTCTTTTGAGCTGTCATTGTTAATGAATCGAAATTCATAATCGGTAGCTTTGAAGCATGTGATTTCGACTCCATCCTGAAAAAGACTGATCAGCCGAGTATAAAAGCCTCCTTTTTATGGAATCATCATTCAGTTCATCGTGGGATATGCAGTTTAACACAACTAAAGTGGCTGGCAAGGGTCTCTTGAATAAGATAATCAACACTCTACCATTTGAACTTCATCTTCCAGGTTATCAGTATTGTGGACCTGGCACGAAGCTACCTGAAAGACTAGCACGAGGAGATCCTGGAATTAATTCTCTCGACTCTGCCTGCAAGGAACACGATATAGCCTATTCGAAAAATCGTGAGGATATAAGTGCCCGTCACGGAGCTGATAGAGTACTTGGAAGGAGAGCTTTCCACCGTGTCATAGTCCCAGACGCTTCTCTTGGAGAAAAAGCAGCTGCTTTATTTGTTACAAACGCCATGAAAGCCAAAACTAAATTTGGAATGGGGTTCAAAATGCAGAGGAAAAAGAGACAAGTTACAAAGAAGAAGAAGAAAAAGATTATTTCAATGAGGAAAGTTATTCAGGCTGCAAAAGCTGGCATGAAATGAGATGAAGGGTCTGATGTTGCCATTAAAACTGCTCTCAATGCTGCTCGGCGAGTAGTTAAGTCTGCTAAAAGAGTATCTGGAGTAGAGCCTTCGAGCGTCATTCCAGTTCGGGCGAAAATCGGAGGATTTTTACCATTCCTAGTACCAATTTTTGCTGGCCTGAGTGCTGCTGGTGCATTGACTGGTGGTGTTGCGGGTATTGCTAAAGCTGTTGATGATGCAAAAAGTGCTAAAGAACAATTGGCAGAAGCTTCACGTCATGATAAAACTATGGAGAGTATTGCTATTGGTAAAGGCTTGTATATGAAACCATACAAGAAAGGTATGGGTTTATATATGAGACCTTAAAAAAACGTGAATTGATGCTACCACATAGACCCTTGACTGATGACGACATAAGAAAGTATGCTCAAGTATTGAAGATACCATTCTTCAGAGGTGTATTCATGCGGAATAATTTACCCAAATCAGGTTGCAAGCAGAAAGAATCAGCCATTGTAAATTTAGATGATGAAGATGGTCCAGGTACTCATTGGGTTGCTTATAAGAAAGATAATTCAGGAGTTTTGTACTTTGATAGTTTTGGTAATCTCCAACCACCTCCAGATTTAATGAGCTATTTCGATGATGTTGGTAGCATCAAAAATAATTATAAACGTTTCCAAAAATGGAATACATATAACTGCGGCCATTTATGTTCGAAATTTCTAAATGGTGAGCTATAATAAGAAGATATGAAATTAAGATGTGTATCTCATTATTACCCCCAACCACGATGATGGATTCATTCACATTAACAGTTTCGGGTGTTTCATCTGTGTTTGATGTACAGTATTTTCCACCAATTGAATTATCACCAGATAAAAATTATGTTCTTGGTTTGGTGGAAATTCTGACATTCAATTTGGTGCCCAATATTCGTGTTGGTAAAGACAAATTTCATTTTGGTAATGAAGTTATCAGAATCCCAACAGGGAGTTATGAGATTGAAGATATTAACTCATATCTCCAAAACAAGTTGAACGAGAAAGATATATCAATCGAACTGGTTGGAGATTCTAATACTCTATGCTGTGAACTGAAGTGTAGTGTAAACGTTGACTTTCGACCTACAGATTCTATTGGACGATTATTAGGATTCACTCCACAAGTTTTGGATGCTTATAAACACCACGAGTCTGAACTCCCTGTCACCATTCTTGAAGTGAACGCCATACGAGTTGAATGTAATATCACCACAGGTGCATTTCATAACGGTAAAAGAGTGAATACAATTCATGAATTTTTCCCAGTGGTCCCACCTGGATATAAAATTGTTGAAGTGCCATCAAATATAATTTATTTACCAATAGAAGTTGACTCCATTCATCATTTACAGCTACGAATTATAGATCAAGACGATAATTTGTTTGATTTTCGGGGTGAGACAATAACAATACGTGTACACGTTAAATCACTGCAATAGAACCAATGGGAATTGTCTTCAAGAACAACGGTGGGGGGAAAGTCGGAAGATTCTATAATACATATGAACCATACGTAAAACCCAGTAGTAAACATTCACCTCTGAACAAGTTAACACCTCAGAACGTGGCATTTCTGAAGAGTTTGGGTTTTACCGTGAGACAATTCAAAAATGGCTGATTTGTTGAACATCCAAAAAGCAGTAGAATTCGATGAATCTATTGCTCATTATGAACTGCATGCCCATCATCCCTATATATCAACAATCGACAATAATGATGATATACGCATATCGATACAAAATCAAGATTTATGCGTTCTTCCAAATAAAAGCTACTTGCATATAACAGGAAAATTATCACTAACTGCAACTGATGCCGTGACAGCTAGAACGAATTTAGTTAATAATGCGATTTGTCACTTATTTGAGGAGATTCGTTATGAAATGAATGGAATTGAAATTGATAAAATTAAAAATGTTGGTATCACCACGTTGATAAAGAATTATATATCATTGTCCCCCAATGAAGAGCATATCATGCACAATGCTGGGTGGATAGAGGTGCAAGAACAATATCGTATAACCGATACCGCTGGGAAATTTGATATCACTATACCTTTGAAAATTTCATTGGGTTTCGCTGAGGATTATCGAAAAATTGTGGTAAACACTAAACATGAGTTGATATTAAGGAGATCTAGGAGTGTAATCAGCTCCGTAATACAAACAGGGGAAGCTGAAGATGTGAAAATTACTCTGAGTAAAGTTGAGTGGCTAATGCCATATGTGACATCGTCAGACAATTATAAAGTTGAATTTTTTAATTTGATTCGGAAAAATCCTGCTATACGAATGAGTTTTAGATCATGGGAACTTTATGAATTTCCAATGTTACCTCAAACAACGAAACATTTATGGCCAGTGAAGACATCGAATCAACTGGAAAAACCGCGATATGTCATTATCGGTCTTCAAACGGATAAGAAAAATCAACTAACAAAGAATTTCAGTCATTTCGATCAATGCAAGATTAGTAATGTGAAATTGTTCCTGAATTCTCAATGCTATCCTTATATAGATTTGGATATTGATTTTACGAGTAATAAATATTCATTATTGTATGATATGTATGCTAATTTTCAAACATCATGCTATGGTTCTGATCCAAACCCACTACTATCAAAAAAACTTTTCAAGACATATGCACCATTGATTATAACTGATTGTTCGAAACAGAATGATACGTTGAAATTTGAGTCGGTTGATGTTAGCATTGAAATTACCGCTCATGAGAATTTCCCTGCCAATACATCTGCATATTGTTTGATTCTCCATGATCGTATTGTGGAATATCATCCATTGAATGGTATGGTTAAGAAAATATCATAGAGAGATAGATTTAACCCATGTCTCAGAAATATAAAGCTGATGTGGTATTCGAAATCATAATCAGTCACCATGGATGCCGTGTGGGGTGCGCAAGGGTTCCGAGGGTTCTTCAATGAATTCATAGTTAAGGAAATTTCAATATATTTCTTGGATGTGAACAATGAGAAGAAAAATCCATCAACTTATTTTTTCAAACCTCCAAGCGAATTTGATTGCGAATCGGTGAAATATCGTTGTGTGAATGGCTAGCTTGCACGTAATTTTCATGGGATTCCATGGACTTATGGTTCTATATCATATGATCAGCTTGGATTATTTATTGTTGAAAAATTTGATGGAGTGAATAGAATATATGTGAAAGGTCGGGAAAAGAAAAAATGGTTAAGAGAATTTATTCATATCGGAACACGTCCAGCTATAATTGATATCGATGAATTGTTTGAAAATTGTCCATCTCTTAGAAAATTGATTGGTCAAAAAAATGAAAATTGTACTTTCCATTCAAATATGCCTAAAATGATGTGTGCAGCGAGAAATGTTTCATTGATAAAACAATATTTGGAGAATAGATTGGAACCATCGATTGAGCGATCGCTCTACATATATAATGATCTGCAAGACTTGAATCTGATGAATAAAGAAGATATCGCCAGCCTGCCGGTTCCTTTTCTAGTAAATTTTGCCTCTCGTGATGTGGATAGAGCATGGGAAAAGTTGACCGATGAGATGAAATCCAATAAAAATATTGCCAGATGTAAGCGTTGTATCAAACATCATAGTTGTGGAAACTATACTGGGGATGTTTGCAATGGCATTACTTCTATGATTAAGGATTGTGAGATGTGTGGAATCTGAATGAAAAATAAAAATATCTATGTAAACCAAAATTTATTGAATAAAAGCTAATGAATACATGAAAAGATCTTATTTTACTTTATTCATATACCTATATAATATTGCCATGAGTATATGATTACAAGATTACAAAAGATTATAATAGTTATGATGACGATGATGATGAAAAATTATAATTATTATGATTAAGATGATGAAAATTATTATAATAAAAGAAGAAAGAGTATGAGAAAGTTATTTCGATGTTGCTGCTGGCTTCACTGGATCTGCGGCTTCTGCAGATATCTTCAGAAACTCATCCAACGGAACGTCGTATTCAGCCATTGGAGCTCCACTGATGTAGCCGAATTTTATGAAGTTGAAAGGGCCTGCTCCCACACTGTATTTGTAGATTCTTCAGCTTTGCCTCTCTTTGTAGACGAATGAACTCATTGGGACTCCTTTGGAAGAAGTCGGTTAGTTTCTTCGGTAGAAACATTGAATGAGTATTGTTGATGTTGACCATTTCTCTGATACCAAAGCGTGTCTTTGCTTTGTATAGGTCAACAACAATATAAAACTCATTATGAATCAAATCAGCTAACTTCACTAGTGGTAGCAGTCCTTTTGGCTGGCAGATTGTGTTGATTTCATCGTGATCCATGGTATTAGAGAACTATTTTTTCAACTTGAACACAAAGGCGATACAATTCACTTCTCGATTCAATTATCTTTTTCACTTCTTCAATATCTCTTAAAAGTATTTCAAGACGTTTCTCTAAAATTTTCTGGTGAATCTGTTTCTTCATCCTCTGGATGGAACTGTGAGCTCCTGAGGATTCCACCTCGAATATATAGTAACTCACCCCCACTACTATGAATAATCATAGCGGGGATGGTATAAAAAAAAAATTCACATTGATAAACAAACGCAGTAGGGCGTTGTGGATTTACATCATAGGACAAGAAAATGGAGGTACGGGAGGGGGAAACTAAAAAAGTTCACTTCGATCCTGATATCAAAGTTCACCATATGGTTGTATGGTCTTATGCATACAAAGAAGCGCGGAAGGGTTCATCCGGTGTATGAGACTGTCAACGATTTAAGCGACGGGTAATTTCATTACAGATGCTTCTGGGTCCTATCTTAAACTATAAACATCGTAAACAGGTGCAGCACACTCGGTTCAATTGTTGATGTGAAACATTATTAGTTACAATAAACAAATCTTTTAACCAAGACTCTGTTTGTGTAAACATTATTTGAAACGGATGTATACGCTAGATCTGTTTTCCCAGCATGGAGGCCTCCTCATCCGTTGACATCAACCTCCTGGTGCAGCTGTTGCGTTCCCCTCTATGACAGCTGTCATACATCAGAAAACTAAACAGTGCCCCCCACCCCCCCCCTCTTCTACCATCCACCCACATACCCCACCTACTACCCCATCACCACCCCCTCACCTACCACCCCGTCACCATCCCCTCACCTACCACCCACCACCCACTCACCCCCTCACCTACCACCCACCACCCCCTCACCTGCCACCCACCACCCACTCACCCCCTCACCTGTAATTAGCGGGGTCCAAAACGGACAGGTACCCCCCTCTCACCTGGTCGAGGATTCAAGATGGCGGAATCACGTATCCAGAACCGGCCTTACTACACTACTTACGTTTTGTCAAGTGTTTCAATGGCTGAAATAAAATGCCAGTGCGTTTTCAAAAAACAGTCGACAAGTACGCGCCTCGATGTTATTGGAAAAATAAAAATACGAAATAAGAATAGTACAAGTCCGTAGATCTCCTTCTAGTGTGCAAGTGAAAGTCCCATCAGATGGAGAGTTGTGCATTTCTTTTCCAAATGAATTCATCATTTTATTATTCGGATAGAAAATGAAATTGGCATTGTTTAATGAATTTCAAAAATTGAATAGTAACGAATTTAAACAAACGAAATGAACTTGGTGTACCTTTAATTTGTGTTTTCCGTAGGGACACCAAGTACGTTCCTCTTGTTGACTTTCTTTACTATTCAATTTTTCTAATTCATTGTACAATACTGATTCGATGTACTATCCGAATAATAAAATGATAAATTAATTTGAAAAAGGAAGGCACAACTCTTCATCTGATGGGACTTCAGCTTGCGCGCTAGAAGGAGATCGACGGATTTGTACTATTCTTATTTCGTATTGTTATTTTTCCAATAAAATCAGGGTGCGTACTCGTCGAAGTTCTTTTTAAAACGCACTGGCGTTTTTTTCCACCCATTTCACTTCTTCTTCCATCTATCAATGCGCAATGTAATAGAGATGGATCAAATTGAATCTAGACGTGTGCTGATCGACTTGGCTTTAAATTGAAATATCTCAAAAACTATTAAAAATTTATCGAGGCATGCTGCGAATAGAATTTAAAGAGAAAGGTAAGGAACAAAATGAGCAAAACCCTGTTTCCCTATGACTCTTAGTTTCTGGAATATGATTCTTTAAATGGAAAATTCGAAACTGAAGCGTGAGGCTCTAATTATTCGTTTCTAGGTCTCGCACGTCATTGTTAAACTTTTCATAAAAAAATTAATATCTCGGAAACTACTAGTTGTAGGAGAACGGAGTTCTACTCACTCCATCCGTTAATTCATCCCCTGAATTTTATTCGCAGCATATCTCAATGAATTTCGAATAGTATTCGAGATATTTCTATTTGAAGCCAAGTGCGTCTGATGTGTACTGTCTGCCTTTATGTGACACATCCTCCTATTTAGTGTCGGTGAGGCACTACTACAGTTACGATGTCCACGGACTTTCGTTTCGAAGAAGAATTCTGGCCAAGGTTTTTGATTAATTAGAAAATATAGTTTTTTCAAATTTTTTGGAGTTAAATGTGAAGATAACAGTAATATGCATATGTTACCAACGGATAGACTCGCGAGATGGAATTTGGTTTATACGGAAAATTATTGAAATTTTTCGAATCCTATTGAGCCGAAGAGGAGTGCGGTAGCCTTTGCCTGACAAAGAGTGTTGGGCTCCTACTTGTCGAGAGAAGCTACCGCATCTCCTCAATTTATCGAATAATAAGTTTAAGATCGCGCTGAAGAAGGATAACTTCTATCGCGCGTACAGGCGGTCCAAGCACTCTCTCCTTTTCCTAATTGAGCCCTTTTCTACGTCACAAAAAATACTGCATGTCACATGCAGCAGTTTAGTGAAAAATCAACCTTCAAGTATAAGAAAAAAATTCCTGTTGTTTGAAAAAAAATATTTTTATGTAAGCCACGCCCCATCTCAACGTTTTTGCCTAAAATGGAAAGTCAGGGAGGCATTTCGTTGTAACGTTGGCTGCAATGACTATAGTATTCTCTTGATCAATGGAGTGATGACCACCCAGACAACAAAATTTGCCGATCTGTTGAAATTTATGGTCAAGTTATCGCGGCATTTATCTGCATTTTTGTCAGCTATTTATCATCAATTTATCGACAGATCGACCGTAGACTCAACGATATTCCTAAGCCTACCAAATGCACCATCGTCAGGTTATCGGAAAAATTTGGAGAAAATTTTCGTCAAATACTACAGTCGTAGAAATATAGGTGATGAAAATATTGTCGAAGATATGACGACAAAAAAACGCAAAAAATTTGTCATTCTCATGGAGGGAGGCATGGTCTATGAAACATCTGATAGATGGTGTGAGTAGCTCTCGTGCCACTAGAAGAAGTTCGTACACTAAATGAAGCTATAACGCATACTACGCTTCCTCACTTTCTCGAGGTTCTCCTCTAGAGTATAGAAGCAGGTCTTTTTCTTCTTATTCCTTTTGGCTATATCCCCATGTAGGGGCAAGTGCCATCATAGGAGCAGGTGAGGTAAAATAAAAATTCCAATCGACTGGTGTGATATAGAAATTTTCTAATGATTCCATTGGAAAGCTGTGAAAATTTCTAGTAGAAAACATGTGTCTAAATTTATCTTTTTCAATTTTCTGAAAACTTTGCTTTTCTGGTTCAATTTGTAAGGGGTCCCCTATCGAAAACCGGTAAAATTCACTTTTTCTACGATACCTCTGAGTCTGTTGGTCGTAGCAACCTGAGGTTGATCGCAAATGAGAGTTCAATTCATTCCTTATCGCTTTATGAGGTTCGAATTGTCTTAATTCAACTTCCCGAATACATCTAGGTCATTTTTTGAAAATCAATTTTTGCCCTGTAAGTACTTGAAAATTTGATAATTTTTTTTTTAAACCACATAAAGATATAGTAAACAAGCGCACCTCCCATTCATGAACAGCCCCAGCTCATGACGACCAATAGAACGAGAGATATTGTCGAAAAAACTGACATTTTTCAACAATCCTGAGCAAAACATGAAATTTTTGAAAAATTCGAAAAAATGACTTCTGCCATGATTTTTATGGGAAATTCCATCAATTTTCCAATGACATCATTAGATGGAACCTATCTTGATACTTCTATCGATTTCGCGAAATTTTCATAGTATAAAATACCAAAACTAACACGTATACGTTTCACTTCTTGTGTCTATTTTACCCCACTTTCCCTGATAGGATTTATAAAAGAATTGAAGGAAATCGTAATGCCGGGCGAGAGAGGGGGCAGCGGCAGATTCACCTCAGAGGGTTAACCTTAGACTGGTCAGCTTATAAACACGGACCACGTTCCTTTGTTTTTCGTTTTTCATGATTTGTCGGTTGAGCGGAAAATTCAGAAAAAAAACGCCTTGATTTACTGAAGTGTTCAACGAAACTAGTATTTTTGTTGTACCTAGGGAGCGAGAAACAATGTTTCTAACTTTCCTCTGCTCGGTTGAAACCGTCATTTTTCCCTCACTTTGGTACAAACAATATTGCACATAGTGATGGGCGATTTTTAATTGATCGTAAGATCGATTCTTTTTCTTCAAAAAATCGATCTTTTTAGGCGATTTTTGAGAAATCGATTGATTGATTCTTCAATTCTTTTTCAGCAGAATCGTATCAACTTTTTTTTTAACAATAACAGTAAATTCTAGTCTTTTGAGATCAAAATTATTATCTAATGATGAGGGAAACTCTGAGTAATTATATGAAATACAGGTGCATACTTAAGAATATCTCAGTAGTTCCGATACTCTATCCTTTTCTCTTCAATTTTGGGTCACTTTCGATAGGGGAGCATGAGAAGATTCTTAAAAAAATTACTTTTACTCCATTTCACCAGATAAATTAAACCAAAAATAATTTTGGCAAAAACATAAATGAACGATTATCTATTCATCATCAATAATGTAGCAGTTGAGAAAAAAATGATGACAGAACTGAACTAATAAAGACGTGTTTCTTAAAATTACGAGACCGATCGCGCGCTCTCGTGCACGGAAAATGATCCCATGATTTTTTTATGCAAATTTATTTTGTTCATTTTTTCGATGACTATCCTGTCAAATTGAAAACTCTTACGAATGATCGTTAAACTTCGGGAAATTATTATATTCTTTATTTCTTTGGTTTGAGGAATTGAGCCCGCAATTTCGGTCAACCATCGAGAAATGAGGAATAGACGTGACAGTTTTAGCGTTCCATTCGGAGTGTATGAACTTTTTAGAATAGAATTCTAATATTTTTCAATTTTTTTCTCTGAAAAAATCGATTCTAAAAAAATCGTTTGTCATGAAGATCGATGTTTGAGAATTGATTTTTTTCGGAGATCGCCCATCACTAATTGTCCGTACTATAGAAATAAAGAAGTCAATTGCGAGAAAAAATCGCTCGGGTCACCATTTTTGTCGCAATTTACTACCTGACTCCCTGGGTATATAATATACTATGAATGACATCTTCTGAAAATTTGATGAAGAAATAAACTGTCGGAATTTTGAAAATTTGGCAGATTATTTCTTCCATCAAAATACCGTCCAATAGGAGCAAGGAATTTGACATAACGTGATATATATAATATCGATGATTTTTGACATTGCCGCTAAGAAGCAAGAAAAGTTTTTTAACAAATTCCAACCCGACCCGGGGTCGATTCTGGGTCCCTCTATAATTAATGCGCGTGAATTACTACTTGTGATCTACTACTCCCGGTAGCACACTACTCGCGTAGATCTCTGAATTACTATTCTCAAGTGAAATGATACAGTTAGTAGTAAATAAAAATGAATTGGCAACGCTCTACAAATTATTAAAAAAATCAAAACTTAAAACATGAAGTGAAGAAGAAAAGACTATTTGATGGAAAAGGATAAATGATTTCTAGGCGTTTCTGAATCGTCCCGAAGCTTCAAAAAAGAGTTGGGGAAGTTAAGAAGAAACGATTTATTCGAGAGATTTTTTTCATCTCAGTTAAGGAGGATCGTCAGCTGAAATCTTAATCGATAATAATTCATGTCAGATCTCAAATTTTATGGTTACCTGAAAAATTTAGTGGAAATTCACGGTACCAATTCTGAGTAATTAATGATTAAAATTTCTTATGTCACGTGAGCTCCCATGCATCATCATTCTCGCGATCATCCCTCATAATCATCAACTCCAGGTCACTACGACTAATAGAATCAAGGATATTCCTGGAAAACTGAACTTTAAAAGAAAACTGGGTTCACCATCATATCTTGAGTGATAAATGGTATTTTTCGGTGATTCCAAAAAATACATTCTGACAGACGATTCCCATGTGAAATTTCACCAATAATCATTAATGTTTATTGATCATAGAATACTCAAAGTGAGACGTGTTCATTTTACCCTTATATCTCTATTAAACTTAGACTGGTCAACATGCGCAACCCGTTGACTCTGGTGATGAGGGACTCACCACCGTGTTATTCTGGCTGCGACGGTGCCGAATTCCCTTTACACTACTCGAGCCCGTTTAGCGTGTTGTCGGCAACATCGCTCACCATATAATTGCGTTTAGCATTGGAGAAATTTGACCAGCTCCCAGAATTCATTTTATTTCTCTTCCGAATTTGCAGGATACATAATTAAAAAAATATGATAATTTGTTGAACACTTCAACGATAAAAGTCAAATTTTTTCAACATTCTTCCCCTAACCAATTGATCATAACAAAATAAAAGCAGTGGAGCGTGGCGCCACGCTCATATGTTGACCAGTCTGGGGTTAATAACGATGGATTTCTGAATCCAATTTTTTCAATCAAAGAATAACTTATTTTTACAAATTCAATCATAAATTATCAATAATAATTCCTCTCTCATCGCGGTTTTTTTCAACGATAACTTCTGAAGTTATGAGCAAAACAGAGTATACTAGTGAGGCTCGCCCACTGTAGTCTGTACGCAGTCCCTATTTTTTTTCACCTGTGTTTTCAATAAAACCAAACTTCTGATGTGCAAATTCCGGAAATGGTCTAAGGAGATGTTCTATTTCTGGGTGTGAGGATTTGGATTTTCTGTTGAGAATGGTGGAAAAATTATCCATCTGAAAAATTTTGTTGCTTTTCTTTTCATTGTTTTTGTGCCAAACGGTGGCACTGATTGTAAAAATAGCTACTCATTTTCTATTGAGAAATGGAGAATAGGAAAGATCACTATTTTTCTGATAAGTGCCACCGATCGACACAAAAGCAAGCAGTGAAAAAATTCTCCTGATTCGATGGCCACAGGTTTGAAGACAAACAGTTCTGAACCCTCACTTCCAATGCTCATTCAATATCCCGCCAATGCTAATGACAAGAGGCTCCCGAATGGAATTGCCGAAACTGTGCATCATGTGACACGATAATGTGTAGATCGATGATAAAATCAATTTCAAGGCTATGTAACTTGAAACATCGAAGTAATAAGCGGAAGAGAGGGTTATCCTCGGTATTTTTCGTACCGGAATATATAACTAGGATTAATCCATCTCTCGATCAAATTATTTACTTTTCATTATTTTATCATCCAGTTATTTGATAATTTCCATAATTTTCTGGAATTTACTAGGAAAACTTCTTTTGGTCGAAAAAGGGGGAAACCCCATTTTTTCGTTCAATTCTTATGACTCTGAGGATTAGGACGGGTACTGCGACACATGTGCGTTTGGGCCGTAGTGCGTTTGGGTAGTGGAGAAAGAGTAATTTTTTGCCTCCTTCTTGCTCTTTCTTTTCCCCCAAAATTCGGGAATTTTAGACTTCAACCCTCTCTTTCGTATTTCTTTCACTTCCATCCCGGGAGGAACTTCCAAAACATCTGCAAGTCAGTGAGAAACAACCTCTCAACTGAATCAGTCATCGTTCCAAACTATTTCTCGCTTGGCAGCCACCATAGATTTTCTTAGTACAATAAGTTTAAGTTGTTAATCTTCACGTGTTCGGTATCTATATGAGGTATTCCACGTGAAAACGGTGGACTTTTTCCCTGACCCCTGCCAATTTGGTTCAGTTTTTTTGTATAATCATATCAAGTTCAAGAGACACCCCGAAATTTTTTCAAATTTTTCTACATAACCCTTGTTGAGAAAAAAAAAATTTTACCTAAAAAAAAACGCCCAAATTTGAAAATCTGAAAAAATTTCCAAAAATACGTAATTATCTATAGGAATTTCCAAGCCATCGTCCAGAGTGGAAGTACGATTTTTTCTGTGTTTAACGAGCCATTGATGTTGAAATAATTTTGCAAAATTCGAGAAAAATTCACTTTGGGTAAATAATTGAATCCTTTGACTCACTGATAGATTTTTTTGGAAACAAAGGGCCCGAATATATATCAGGAGGCATCAGCGGATCAGATCCGTGCCTCAATGATCAAGTTTGCTAAATTTTTTTGTCAAGTTACAGTATAAATTTTGAGAATTAGGTCCCGATTGAATTTAGGGAGGCATCGGCAGTCAATATCCGTGCCCAAATAATTATTGTAGTCATAAAGTGTATAGAATCCCGGAAAAGTGCACCAAAAAACAGTCTTACGTCCTAAGCATTGTGTGCCAGCAGGAGCTAGTGGTACCCATACAGTTTGTGTATGTTCAATCCACCAGAACGTGAAATTAATGATGCTAGGTAAGAGCTTAAAATTTTATCAATGATTGATTGCTTCTGTTGTCTAGAATCAGTGTTGATTATTCTGTGAATTTTGTTGTACATATGAAGGAATATCTTGCTACGTTTCTTTTTTTTATAGGAAGTCAATTAACAGTTCTCACGAAGGATTCCGGACCATTGAATCACTACACTGATTGAGTGGACTTCATAACATGTTCCAGCTCATCACCAGAGTGTTGCTTTGGAACGTGCACTGCTTGTCCAGGAATCGAGGTTTTGCGGCACTATCTTGATGAAATACTATACGAAAATGGAATTGACAGTATCACGTATAAACATTGGGTTTCAACGCCTCGTACAAGTCTCGAAACGGCCGTCTCAGAAACATCGGATTTCGTTGTTGATTTTTGTGAGGAAGTCAAAACTCTTTTGCCACATTCTTTCATCGCGAAAGCACAATCAACTTTCGTGAAATTGGTGAGAGAATCTCTCAAAGATAATGAATTTCTGGTTCAGTGTGACTTTGCTGAAAACTACGCGTTTGTTGTGCAAAAAGCAGCTCCAGGGTTCCATTGGAACAATAACCAGGACACAATATATCCAGTTGTCGTCTACTTCAAAAGCAAAGATGTTATTGATCACAGAAGTTTGGTCATTATATTCGATTGCTTAAATCACGACTCAATCACCGTTCACGTATTTTCCAAAATTATAACTGACTTCATAAAATCGATTGATGCGAATGTTTCCAAAATCTATTACTGCTCCGATGGTGCACCACAGCAGTTTAAGAATTATAAAAACATTCTCAACGTGTATTATCATGAGTCTGATTTCGGCATCTACGCAGAGTGGCATTATTCCCCGACTGCGCATGGCAAAGAAGGCTGTGATGGCGTTGGTGGTACTGTCAAGAGGATGGCTGCTCGTGCGAGCTTACAACTACCACCTGATCGTCAAACCATGACTCCACAAGAATTATTCAACTGGGCCTCTCAACCAACCAATTTGCCGAATATCGTAGTCAAATTTTCTCCGAAGGGAGATTACGATGTAGCGAAGGACATGCTCGAGGATCGGTACAAAATCGGCAGACCAATACCGGGAACGCAGAAAATCCACTGTGTACCTCCTCAAGCAGATGGAATTATTTTTGTGAAGCCATTTTCCGCTTGTGAAGACCACAGATCTCATAAGATTTTGGAAGACAATTAACTTTTTTTTTATGAACAAAAATGACATCGAATTGCTGTCTTCTAATATCGAACAAAACAAATGAATGAATACTCTTACTATGTATTATAACTCAGAATCGTTGTTTTGTGACCTTGACATTCCGTGAATTCCTGGAAAATAAATTTTTCCTTAAGTACGAGCGTTTATTTTCTAAAAACGCGGCCATGAATTTTCTCCGGGAGGCTGGCTGGTTTGCAAAGAGTGGAACAAAATGAGAGTAGGTTTTTCTGCAAATTGAATATTTTGGAAAATAATTCAACTAATCGTAGAGAGGCAAAGTCAAATGCCATGCGTTAGTAAGGTAAGATCTTTTGAATTCAAATTAATAGCAGGTCTTTTCAGCTGCTAGCTGATTGAAATCCATATTTGTAGTTTCATTATTCAGAAAATAGCAAGAAAATTCGGTTCTGGTACCAAAATATCGAAATATCTGCCCAAAGTGACTTTTTCTCGAATTTTGCAAAATTATTTCAACATTAATGGCTCGTAAAACACGGAAAGAATCGTACTTCCACTCTGGACGATGGTTTGAAAATTTCTACACATAATTACGTATTTTTGGGAATTTTTTCAGATTTTTAAATTTGGGCGTTTTTTTTTTAGGTAAAAATTTTTTTTCTCAACAAGGTTTATGTAGAAAAATCTGAAAAAATTTTAGGTTGTCTCTTGAACTTGATATAATCATACAAAAAAAACTGAACCAGATTGGTAGGGATCAGGGAAAAAGTCCACCGGTTTCACGTGGAATACCTCATATATTCTTGCAATTAAATTATTTTTTACCTGAAGTTATTTAACATCATCGTGTAAATATATTTTAACTTTTTCTTGAATGATTACATTCATTCATGTCAGTAATTGAGTATATTTCATTCTGATGTTTTGTGTCTATAAGTGAACTTTATTTTATAAATGTAATAAAATGTCACAATCAAGAACAAATGTGATGCGAGCTACCAAAAGACCATCGTGGCATGGAGATTATACAACTTTACATTCAACGTCTTCCGACAGTGACAACTATGATAGTTTGTCACAAAAAGATAAAGAAACTCAATTGTTACGAGTTAAAAAAAAATTAGCTAATGTTCAGAAACCTAAGGGAAATGACCCGATTTTCCCGAATGTGATGTGGAAAACGCAAGATATTATTGCATAATCTATTGGAGGAGAGCCGGCTATTGCTGATGGAAGAATTGCGTCGGTATCAGGCTCAACATTGACACAAGTGAATCCGTGTCTGCAACCAGAAGTCAGTTTGGATAATGCTGTGAGAAATACTGTCATTAAGGTATTGTAAATAGAATTTTTATATGATTTTTATTCAATTATGAATATTCTTTCTCATTTCTTTTATTTGAAATGATCTTCTTCCTCTTTCTCCTTCCTATCTTTTCTTATAGCTTTTGAAATTTTCTGTAACAAGGGACTGAACCAAAACCGCACTATCTGACTTACTTCCCGAGAGATTTGAGAAAAATGATCAGGAGAAGAAATTGACTTATCGACTTATCCCACGTTACCTATTCACTACTGATTTTTTGTTTGGACAAGAATTGCGTGGGTTATGTCCTAATAAATGACCATAGAGCGAGTTATTGACTCACATGGAAAAGAGCGGTAGCATTCCCAGTATGGTATATATATCATACTTGAGTAAAAGTACTCGAAATGTTCCCTCAACATATATATATGGGCCAACTGTCTCATTGCACTTCGTGAAAAATTTGTGCAAGTATTGATTTTCCACAGCTGCGTCCGTTACGCATTGTGTTGGAATTTTTACCCATTGTCTTTACTAATCAATAATGTGCTGAGAAAGAGAGACCCATATATATAGAGATAGATGTATTTCATTGCCAAGTGCAATCCCTCCGCGGGGGGATGACCAACACATTTTCATATCCCTATAAAAAATTATAATACCGAGAATCGGCTCGGAATTTTATCACATTGCCTTTTATGGTCAATGCATAGTCCGGGATAGTTCAGGGACACTTTCTGCCCTTAGTAACAAGAGTTAATAAGGGAGATGCATCGCCCTGGAACGGACACTTGAAGCCGTGATTTCGAGTAGCGATTATCTTACAATACACTTTCAATCGTGATTTTAAGCAGTAATTATCGTGCAATTATGTCTCTAATTTGAAAATTATATCTTTGTTCAAATTTAACTGGTGATAGTTAAAAACTTGTGAATTTCGAAGGATTACGAATTGTCAATCCGTAAGTCCAATCATTCAAAAATCATTTAACAATTCAAATTACACTACAAACAAACTTTTCATTAATCAATCGCGTAACCCGAGTTTATTAAACACATGGTAACAATTAAACCGCTCAATGAGACAATAGTGCGATAAAATAAAACATTGTCAGACTGATTGAATTATATAAAAGATTGTAAACCGATTTAAATAATTTGGAATGGAATTCGGCAGAATAAATTGGCATTCAACATTAACGTTGTTTTGTTTGTTGTTAAACATAATTATTGTGGCCTACCTAATTCTGAAAAATCAAAAAGGTGAGAACCAAAAAATTGGACAAAAAATTTTTCTCGATCTTGGTCTCGATCCCAGGTGTAGAGGACGTATGTCTTGAACCGAAACAGAGACCACAGTGACGTTCGTTTTAAAAGAAGGATCAGAGCCCTCCGGACGTAACACGTGATTCCTGTTATGAAAACTGCATTTTTATGGCATTAAGAAATTAAAGAATTTAGAAAATTTATTATTTTTTGAATTACATGGGGGAAGAGGGAAATTCCGTGCAGACGATGGGAAACTCAAACTTCAAAGGTGGAAATAGTCACTTGTTTCAGGGTATAGTGAGCATCAAGTTCTCGGACCAAGGAATTCCGTTCTACAATCAGTTTTTTCAGAATATCTCGAGATGTAAGTGAGATAGAGCCTGTTCCATAATAATCTTTTTGGGAGGGAACTTCGAGAACCACAAAAGTGATCATTGAAAGAATTTATCGATCTAGCTGATTTCGGAAATTTATCGGGACATGCAGTGGAAGAGTTGCAGAAAAAGCATTACTGAATATTTGAAAATACCGCACGTTACTGCGATTTGCTGTTTGGGTGATATCAATTTTTCATTCAAAAACTCACGAGCAGCCCGCGAGAACGAATGAACAAATAATTAAAACTCGGCGCCAAATTGATCGATTTTGTATTTTTTTGCTAAATTGAAGTTTTTTCTCAATTTATTGGGAAAAAATCAAGTTACTAAGCTCGAGTTTTTTTTTTGGAAATTCCGCTTTTCGCGTTTAGAAATTGCTTGATTGAAAAAAGATAAAATTCTCATCGAAGACAGACAAATTATTAAAAATAAAAAAACCGCGCCATGTGCACGTTTAAAACGTGTTGTTTGGCAGGCTAAAAACTGAACCTAGGGTTAGCTGAGCAAATAGATGGGTGGTCAGAATAATCAAGTGGCAAATCAAAGATTCAAAAAATCTTACGCAAGAGAATGGAAATAAAATTCGATGACAGGGAAAAATATAAAGGAGGCAGAGGGGAATTTTCAATTCAGCTCATCCATCTATAATTGAAGCAGTAAAGACGAAAAGATAGGCCTTTCTGCGTAAGAAAACAGCTTTATCTTTCCACTATTGGTAACAATGAACATGGCGCGCCCGGTTTTTTTCAAATAGAATTCTACATCATTATAGAACGACTTAACGTAATAAAGGCTATGTCAGTCACTTAATAATCATCTTGATTTTCAGATGAGGAAATGTTCATCATTTCGAGATTCTGATAAAATCATGAACTTTGCATGAATCAAATACCGATTTGAAGAACAACTGGTTGAGGTTATATTCATGTTTTTTGAACTCTTCAACTGATTTTTTCATTTTATATTAATGAGTGTGCGATACTATGGAATAAATACCCCTTTCCATGCATTTTTCTTGAGAATGATGTAAAATCATCTTGCTTGAATGATTTTTTCCATCATCACCGTCTTTATCACGCTACGAAATGATTTGATCTATTTCAAAAAAACCGGGCGCGCCATGTGCATTGTTACCAATAGTGGAAAGATAAAGCTGTTTTCTTACGTAGAAAGGCCTATCTTTTCGTCTTTACTGCTTCAATTATAGATGGATGAGTTGAATTGAAAATTCCCCTCTGCCTCCTTTATATTTTTCCCTGTCATCGAATTTTATTTCCATTCTCTTGCGTAAGATTTTTTGAATCTTTGATTTGCCACTTGATTATTCTGACCACCCATCTATTTGCTCAGCTAACCCTAGGTTCAGTTTTTAGCTTGCCAAACAACACGTTTTAAACGTGCACATGGCGTGGTTTTTTTATTTTTAATAATTTGTCTGCCAATATTTCATTTCTTTTGCGTCATTTTTGATATTGTCATTCTTACAATATCATAAGAAAGGAGATATTCGGACGCAGGACTCATAAAATCTCGTGACATTTTCTCTCATGTTCGAAATGTCCTGAGATGAAATCTTAAAACCTTTTTTAAAAAAAAGAATTCGATGTCAAATTTAAGTTATTTTCTTTCTGTTCTTGCTCCCGAATGGAAGCTTGACAAAAGTGAGAATTTTCGATTTAAATTTTTTTGCCACAAATCACTTAAAATGATGTTGAGAGTCTAAAAATGATTGAGAAAAAAATTTCTGTGTGTGTATGAGTGTGTGTATTTTTTTTACTTAACAAGCGGATAATATTATAGCTTTCGAACTGATGTAACTCTCCTGCTATTACTTGAGCAATATGCTTCCGAATGGAAGTGATACAATATTTTTGAAACAATCATCATAATATAAAATTTCGAAAAATTCATTGAAACGGCAATAACTCGAGAACTGATCATGTAAATAAGGTCAATATTGACAGGCATCCAACTGATACCACTTTCGAGATGAAATATGAGTATAAATAACATCGGTTGAATAGTTCCCAGAAATTGCATTAAAAACTGATTTTCGAAAAATGGACATATCTCAAAAAGTACCGATCGAATACTCTTCAAATACAGTTTAAAAAATAGAGTTCGTCGAGAGGAAGTTTTCCACGAAATATGAAATTTTTCTATAAAACCGTTTTGCTGTAATTGAGACTTTTATGCACACACAGACATACACACACACACACACACATGCCCTAAAAATATCCTTTTTTCTCTATTTAGATCATCTTGAGTATCTTCTACTAAAAAAATTACAATCGATCATTCTGATGACATGGCTTCCATTCATGCGTGAATTTTTTCAGAATTTCTAATAATTGGTTTTTAAATTTCCTAATACTTGGTTTTCAAACTATGTCGGTTTTCATAGCTTTTCATGAAAAATGTTGTAGCTTCTATAACAACCCTGACGTTTGAGATAGGAACTGCAAATTTGGCTCCTATATTGGTTTTCTGAATCTACTGCCTGGGATTGTTACTGGACAACATTCGAGAAACATTTTTTGAAATATGAGTGATTTATCGAAATATCAATTTTTCATTTTTTTTTATTTAAGATGAATTCTCATCGATTTGATTCAGATTGAGGAATCATATGAAACACTACATTATCTAACTGTGTGAATTTTTTCAGATTTTTCTCGTCATTAGTTTTCGAGTTATTTTGATTTTACTAATATTGCATGAGAATGTTGTTTTTTCGATAAAAAAAATCTTGATACAGCTTATTCTTAAAAGATAAGTAATTCTGTAAAATTTTCATTTACAGAATTATCTTAAAACTCAGAATATGTTCTCAATCGATTTCATCCAGATTATTATTAGGGGAATATTCGAAATAAAAGGTTTACTAATAAAAAGGGAATCCTTCGGAAGCGACCTGCTAATAAATTAGCAGGTGAAACGATAATGATAACTATAATTGTAGCAAGTTCCCACTGGTCTTAGAATAACTCGGGAACTAAGCAAAATAGAGCGATTTTGTAATCCTAGAAATTCTCGAAGAAAAATAATCCAGGCAAGATCACTCTATTCCGCTTAGTTTCCGGGATATTATCAGAAAACGACAAAGTTCAAAATAATCGAGAAGTGAAGCGGAGACAAATCTCTTTTTCAATTATTTTTTAAAAATATCTCGGGAACTAAGAGAGGTACGATTTTTCTCCTTGTCTTTTTTTTAGCTCTTGAAATTTTCCGCAGGGAAGACTTCAGGCAAAATTATTCCATCTCGCTAAGGAAACTCCATGTAATGGTGAAATTCTTTGAAATTTTGCAGTTAATTATTTGAATGATAAGGAATGATTTCGCCAAAATTCGGAGTGATTTCGGTGCGAAGTTTTCAAGAAAAAAATATTCGAAGTTCCAAATTCTGCACGGAGAGATATGGGAAGCCGATAGGATTAACGTGAAATCTACTTTACCGCGCGAGTGGTATAGAAAATTCCATACTACTTTTATC
This sequence comes from Aleiodes leptofemur, assembly GCA_963942555.1. Lineage (NCBI taxonomy): Eukaryota > Metazoa > Arthropoda > Insecta > Hymenoptera > Braconidae > Aleiodes > Aleiodes leptofemur. The sequence goes on from OZ012619.1 coordinate 8,607,107, forward strand.
TCCGCGTGTAAAATCTGTAACATCAAATATTTTTTTCTCAAAAACTAAACTTCGAAATTACTTCAAATTTTGGAAGGATACTTAAATAATTAAGTGAAAATTTATGCAGAATTTTTCATTTTTAATTATCATTATTATTGTACCTTCAAGAATTGTCGTAATGTTTTTTTTTTCATGAATTTATCTGTAGCCAATTGTATTTTTTTTCGTTTGATTCACTCAATCATTCCAATATGAGCTGTGATTTTGTTTTTTCATCAATTTCTCTCATTGATTTCTCTCATGTTTTTTTTCAATTCATTTTAGAGTTATGTGCAGAATTTCAAGAGAATCATTCTATCAATCCTGAATAATTAATTATCAAAATTTGTTCTTTAACGTGAGCTCTTATGTGTCGCCATTTATGCGTTTAACCCCTCACAACTTTAAAATCGACTTTGAAAAACTCTACTTTGAAAAATTCTACTTTGAAATCGTATTTGCCGCCATTCTCTAGATTGAAACAACAATGATGCCAATACTGGTCGTCATTTCATTGGTCGAGAGAATAGGATGGTCAGTACAGCCAACGTTACAACGAAATGTCTCACCGACTTTTCATTTTACTCAAAAACGTCGGGATGGGGCGTGGCTTACATGAAAATATTTTTTTTCAAACAAAAGGATTGTTTTTTTTCATACTTGAAGGTTTATTTTTCACTAAAATGCTGCATGTGACATGCGGTATTTTTTGTGATGGAGAAAAGGGCTCAATTAAAGAAATTAAAAAAAACCTTCTAATCGGAAATGTATATATATAGCGCTGTGCACGTTTAAACGTACACATGCCGCAAAACGCTATCGCGTTTTTTGATATGCCTTCTATACGTACTGAGGCATCGTTTCAACCGAAAAGTGAAGGAGGAATTTTTTCCCCAATGAAGCTATTCTAAAAAAAATTGAAATTTTACCTGCCTTTCCCGATGTGCCAACGAGTGGGACAGAGATGTTGGCATGCACTGCACGTGTGCGAGTCTTCGTTTATTCGAGGGGGCGGAGAAGTGGGAACTTCTCGCTCTTTTTAAATTATTCTTCCAAAATCATTTCATTTGAAGCAGAATCCAAATTTTGCTTCATCTCATTCGAAGTCTATAGTTGTATATTATTATGCAATTAATTTATTTTTCATTCACCGATTATTGATTCATTTTCAGCTCATAAGTTCTTTTTTATTAATAAAAAAAAAAGATCTCATTTCTCCGCTTACTTTGATAAACAGAGACTCGTACATATGCAGTGGCGTCAGTATCTTCGCCACACTCACTGGCGCATCGGGAAAGGTAGGTAGAATCTCAATTTTTTTAGTAATGGCTTTATACAGTGAAAGAAATTTTGCTTCATTTCTCAGTTGACACGATGTCTCAGCATGTATAGAAAGCATATTCGATGAAATTTTTTTAAATTCTTTAATGAAGTCATTTTCAAAGGTGAGAAGTGTGAATTTCATTTTTCGTAATCAAAATTTCTAAAAAAAATTTCGGTTCAGCTGATTTTTTTCACGATAAATTGTAGAAAAAAAGGTTTTGAATTGAAGGCAACAAAAAAAAAGCAAAATCGAGCAATTCGGCACCAAGTCATGATTATTTGTGTATCCGTTCTCGTGCGCGAATCGTAACTTTTCAATCAAAAAATTAATATGTGACGAATAACAAATGGTAGAAACATGTGGTTTTCTTTTGAATATTCGAGAATCCTTTCTCCCCAACTCTACCACTGCATGTTTTGATAAATTTCCAATCGTCACCGAGATATTTTAATTTGAAGCTTCGCGTAAAAAGGCTATTTTTCAAATGATTTGGAAGCATTTTTAAATTTGTGGTCAGAAACTCTATTTGGATATTCTTAAGAATAAAAAAAATATAAATCAAATCATTTTTCCGAAAAAAAGGCAGGAATGGCCTTTCATTTTCCAGACCAACTTGACTAAAGTTCCTGGCAAGATCGAGTACATGGCCATGCCCTGGCCATATATTTTCTGGGGGAAAAAATGTATGAAAAATTCCATTGAGGATTGAAAATGAATTGCAGGTAAAATCAGTGGAGTGGCTATAACTCTCTTCCTCATTCTCCACTCCTATCTTCAAAAATGTATCTAGTACAGTTTAAGGGGGGGGGGGGGGGGAGGATTTACGCGTAGAAAAAAATACACTTCTTTGCAGGATTTTTTTTAGACGAATGGATTGAGCAGTTTTATTGAAACCTTCTGAACATTATTGAGCATGGATTCAACAATATTGAGTAATTTTTTCATGCGAAAATATCCACAAACAACGGAGCTTTTCCAAGAACGTTTTTTTGAAATAGACGATTTGCGGCGATCACTGTATCTCAGCTGGAAATTATCAGAAATAAAAAACCATTGAAATTTAGTCAAAGTATCATTAAATCCTCCCCCCAACGATCTCTGATTATTTTTTTTGTTACATGAAGGGGGTTTTCTACCTACAGAATGACGCAATTTTTCGTAAAAAATAGCAGTTTTTACTTTAAATGATACATCCAAAGACCTGATTTCCTGAAATTTCATTCAGAAGAAAGTATTCGAGCATTTGAAAACGCTCCCGAGGAGAACTACCAGCACCTCGTTGAATATTTGTCTCAGATGTGTAGTGGAACAGTGAAGAAGGTGGCGGGAGAGATGTTACGTGCTTGTCTTGACGAGAACTTTGTGATGAATGTCACCATAAAGCGAAATGTGCAGAGAAAAATGCAGTTGAAGAACACCAGACTTCTCCAAGCTCGCTATGTTGCACTACGTCGTAATAGAGAATTCGGTCTTCTCAATTCAAGTGAACTTAGCAATATCATGACAACTCAACTGAAATCGATTAAAGGTCGTAGATATCATGACCGCCGTAATATTTCGTAACGTGGTGGTTCGAGAGTATCACGAGAGATACTCGACGTGCCATCGGACGGCGCTCGAGAGAGGCTCCACGGAAAAGCGGCCATATTGCAGCAGGCCGGCAGAATATGACATGGCGATGGGACCTGAGTAGAGAGAGAACGACCACGTGTTGAGAGTATTTTTATCCGAGTTATTTGGAGTGTAGAGAATAGAGAGTTGGAGAAAACAGTGAGAAAAGAGTGTAAGAAGAGTGAGGAGTAGTTTTTCCATGGTATTTCCCGACGACGAGTGAAGGACGGAGCCCTGAGGAGGAAATAGAGGTGGAGTGGTTGTTGTTCTCCCCAGCCCTGTGAATATAGTAAGTTTCCTGCAGATACCTCGCGAGTGTTGACGAAACGAACCCGTCTCAATGACGTCGAATACGTTTCATCGATCCATCAATAGTACTGATCGAGAAATGTAATTGGAAATTCTATGACACTCTTGAAAAAGTTTTCCTTTATTAAAAAGATTTCGAAATATCCGGAATTTCTCGAAATTATACCTGGCTCTGCTTCCTTGTTTAGCCTTGTCATAAATAGACGAATCTTCATGAACCACTCTCAGTCAGTTGTCTTTGAACCTTGTTCTCAAGAAGGTAGAAGTTTGCTGCGTGGAGAGATATTCATGTTCAAATGAAAACTTCGCATGGATAAACTTGTGTTTCCGTTCGTAGATATCTAACTGCTATCTATGCCCAGTATCATTTATATTTGAGTTAAAGAGGTATGGATTATAATTTTATGGATTTTAATGAGGATCCTCCATCGTCAGTGAGCGATGATAATTCGTTTGCTTTTACGGATGATGCTTCATATTGTGATAACGGAGGAAGTTCAAGTGACTGGAGTGAAAACGCGGCATTTTCGGACGGAGAAGATATTAAATTTCGCAAACAGTTGAAAGATATATTCGATAAATGCAATGTACCCCAAGCAAAAGGTATAAAAGTCTTGAAGATGATACGTCAACACTGTTACGGCCACAACCCGAAAAACACGTGATTTTGAATAACGTTTCAATGAAGAAAATACTCGATTATTCGTACTAGTCACGGTTGCGGTTGTACCTGTAATAGAAATAAGGGAACGGTTTGCCACGGTAAAATACTGAAGTGTACCGATGTCTGAAGGACAGGGGTTATTAGACAAAATTAGTTTATTCAGAAATAAAGGCTATGATTTGTATATTTTCATCCAATACCAAATAATTTATTGGAGGATAAATCAAACGTCTCATATGAGTCAATATGATATAAGAAGATTATGATCGCTTCAGCGTAAGATTAAAGTTACAGTTGGAATTGAAGGAAACTAACAACGGTTTATAGTAGAAATTCAGTTGTTGAAATGCTGGTGAATGTTGCTGGCGATGTAGATGACTCTTTGGTTGGACAATTAGCTTGATGCAGGATGCTGGATCCCAGTAGATGTAATTGAAGATGCCCAAACGATGGTTGTTGGTTCATCGTAGAATTTTTCGAACGTTTTTATTTGAGAGTGCTTCTACTTTACTTTAAACTAAAGAATTGGACTTTTCTCCGAAAGTTTGAATACTTTTAGTTAATTGATCAGAATTTGAGCAGAGTAACATTCTAGATAAAAGATGAGTTATTGGAGATGTTAACTCGGACAGAGCAACGTTACTGGCTGCATACCCGCTACTGAAGGATTGATGAGCAGAGTAACGTTGTAGATGAGACTTGGTACTGATGGTGCTGGGTAATGTGCCTACCCCTTTTTATAGTTAAATAGCCCGGGTGTTATCCACGTGTGTTACCCACACCCGAAAATTTCCATGGCTCTCAATCCTTTCTGGGAAGTTTTTTTCTGGTGGTTTCCAAGAAGTTCTTAATCCCAGTAGTTGTTTGGTAACTAGAGTAAACACGGTCACCTGCTTCGGTTACACTGTATCAATGCTCGAGTCTTTCGGTTGCCACCCAGCCTGTCATCTCCTTATCATTTGATGAGACAGTGATAAAAATTCCTCTGTGGGCCAAGGCTAAGTACCTCGCGCCTAGTAATTTATCTATCTTCCTCTCCCCTGTTGACTCGTGGATTCATCCCGCGAATCCATGTGGCTTGGGATTATATGCCCTGCTGGTGAATGCGTGATGTCAGCATGGTCTGATTATTACCCATATCACTCAGATTTTTCTACAATAAATTATTTCTCTGGACCTCCACTGTACTGCCTAGGCCGCTGTTCGTGTTTGTATTACAATACCATTAACTGATGCATTCACGATCCGTTAATTCATGAAAGAATATCTCGTCGTATAATTTCGTAGTAAATTGAACGGCTGGGATCGGAACAACACCCATGTTTTGATCATCTCCCTGCTGATCATGGAACATTGATGAATACACCCTAACAAACAATAATACTGAAACAAGTTGCGCCGGGACAATATCTACATATAGGGGTGGAGAAAACAATACTCGATTATCTTCGAAATGTTGATAAGTCTTTGATTCCGAATGTTTTGAAACTAGACATTAACACTGATGGCACGAATTTGGATAGAACGAGATACGTATCAATTTGGCCCATACACGGGAAATTCCCTAATATTCGTAATAGCATCCCTCTCATTTTTGGGATGTATAAAGGGAGAAAAAAGCCTAATAGTGCAGATGAATTCCTCGAAGACTTCATTGACGAATTCAATGAAATAATAATGAAAAGGGGCATCGAATTCGACAACAAGAGGAAACCCCTTGAATTACAAAGTTTCATAGTTGATGCCTCAGCCAGAGCATTCATACTAAACCATAAGGGTCACACTGGTCATACTATACCAGACCTTGAACATAATAATTGTTCAAGATGCGCTCGAGATGGCACTCCAAGAACGGACGAAGATTACCGGAATCTCATTGATGGAGAACATCATCACGGTCCCACTCCTTTAGCAAGGCTTCCTTTGGATTTGGTGAAACAAGTTTCATTTGATTGGATGCATTCAACTCTATTGAGTGCAGTGAAGTGACAAACCTGGGCGACGGTCGGTAGTAACCATAATTTTTAGCGGTAGTACCCGGAAGATGTGAAATTATCAGCTGTTGAGATTGGCATTGTCAATGCAAGACTCAGTATCATTTCCGATTCCATTCCTCGTGAGTTTTCACGCCGTCCACAAAATGTAACTGACGCGCATGAAGGCGACAGCTTAAGCGCATGAAGGCGACAGAATTCAGACAATTAATCAGGAGATGCAGTAGCATCTTTCGACAAGTACGAGCCCAACACTTTCTGTCAGGCAAGTGCTACTGCACTCCTATACGGCTAAATAGGATTCGAAAAAATTCAATAATTTTTTCTACAGTCAAAATTCTATCTCGTGAGATGATTTTTCGGTAATATAGTGCTTTTACCATTATCTTCGAATTTATGTAAAAAAAAATTGAAAAAGCGATATTTTATTATTAATTCAGAACGTTGGCCAGAATTCTTCTCCAAATCCACATTTCTTCGGGACATTGTAACTGAGTGAGTGCCTCACCGACACTACGTAGAAGTATGCGTCTCACAAACGCACGCAGTCAATATCAAACGCGCTTAGCTTTGGATGGAAATATCTCGAAAGCTATTGAAAATTTATCGAGACATGCTGCGAATAAAATCTAGGGAATAAACTAACGAATACAATAAGCGAAACCCTGTGCTTGTACGACTTGTCGTTTCCAAGATATTTATTTTTTACTGAAAAGCTTAACAATGACGTGCGAGACCTAAGAAAAAATTACAGAGCTTTGATTTTACCGACCGTGTATAGATTATTTTCATTTTTCGCTCACTAATTAGAGCCTCGCGCGTTATTTTCGAATTTTTCATTGGAAAAATCGTATTTCAGAAACTAAGAGTCGTAGGATAATGGGGTTTCGCTCATTCTGTTCCTCAATTTCTTCTCTAAATTTGATTCGCAGTATGTCTCGATAAATTGTCAATAGTTTTCAAGATATTTCAATTCATAGTCAAGTCGATCAGAACACGTCTAGATTCGATTTAATTCATCTCTATTATATTGCTCATTTATAAATAAAAAAAGAAGTGAAATGGCAGAAAAAAAACGCCAGTGCGTTTTTAAAAAACGTCGACAAGTAGGCGCCCCGATTTTATTGGAAAAAAAAAATATGAAATGAGAATAGTACAAGTCCGGCGATCTACCTGTGCATTACTTTTCCAAATTAATTCATCATCTTACTCTTCGAATACTAGGTGAAATTGGCATTGTACAATGAATTTGAAAAATTGAATAGTAAAGAAATTAAACAAAAAATAGCTCCGTAAAGTTGACCCCCCATGTATGGATATTTACAATTTTTTTAATTGCAATCGTTTGACGGACGATTGACGGTGATTGACAGATAATTATCAACGTTTGACGGATAATAGTTTTTTTAAAATAAATTTTTCAAAATTGACCAAAAAACAAATTTTAGTTGGCCCCCCCATTTTGGAATTTTTCATTTTTAGGAATAGCTATGAAAAGAAAATCGTTTGACGGTTTTTGACAGACCATCAATTAATATGAAATATGAATATTCTTCCTTTAATTCCATAATTCCCTATTCCGGTTTTGAAAATAAAAAGAGTTTTGATTCACAAGTTCCACACCGGGTCTAACCCAGTCTGAGAGCCCGGGAACTGGTGACGATTTCAGAATTGTACGGTTCGGGTTAAGCAGACAACACTGTAGGTAAAAGTGAAAATAAATTTAAATAAATGGATTGATTAATTTTTTATTTTCAAAATGCCTTGGTCTTAAGCTATTGAATTATTTTCCATTAACACTGCCATTCTCCGTTCTTCATTACGGCTCGATGATGAAGAATCCTGTAATTCATTAATAATTCAATTAATCTGAGCTTATTCACAATTTTTCCTAAACTGTTGATTGCTTCACTCGAACCGTACAATTTTGAAATCGTGGCTAATCGTGCCTCTTTGGCTAGTTTGACATTATCACTACAATATCACGAAAGCTAGTTGGTGACATTTCTCCGTCATGGTGCTAAAGGGGGAAGGGGGCTGCCCCACCACTATTATTTATACGAAGTATCACCCTTTTGGTCACTTGCCATCGAACTCGAGATGACGTCAGATCGTGAAAGTATTTTTCAAATCTCAACAGTTTTTTTTATCATTTTTTAAAATTATCGTCACTGCGAAATATCTCCGATTTGGAGAATGCCGCGGGATTGGAAAGCAAGCGTGAGTATCACATCCTCAGAATATCTCGGAAACGAATGGAAGTCTCTGAGTGACTTTTTCAGCGCATCACTGAGACCTGAGAGATGCTTTAAGAATTACTGTGTAATTTCATGAATAAATTTACTGATTTTCTTCATGTCATTATTTGTATGCCTCACGTGAAACAATATCAACCGAATAAATAACCATGCTGGAAACGAAAAAAACGAAAAAACGAAAATTACAATATAAATTTAATGGGGATTATGGAGAACTGATAAAATTGCCAAAAAAGCCTCAACCCGTTCTTGGTACTTGAATAATCGGCTGAACATAAATTTACTCAATTTACTTTTTTGATATTTCTGTTTATTACCGTAACGAAGAAGTGTTTCTTCCAGATCGCGCCATACTTTTTCGATATTCTGGGCATTAACGAGTCGATTCCGGGAATTAACGAATTGATTTTTGTGGTTGACCGTCTGGTGGTTAAATTCCAAGAGTGTCAATCCACAATATTCCTTCCACCCGTCAGTATACACACTTGTGCCGACTTTTACATGTTTCACTATGATTGCATGTAGCGTTTCTTTACTTCTGTCTTCAACAGGGAAAAAGAAAACTTTCTTCCTTGATCTCTGAAAGAGTCCCACAATCCATTCCGTTTTTGTGATTCTGCCTCGATTATATTTCCTATGACCAATGAACGTTTCATCAATTTCGACAACTTCTCCCTCTCCACCAAGTTCTTCACCCAGCTGAACATCCACCCACACTGATAAAATACTATTAATTTTATTAATCCATTTTCATTATTTTTATTGACATATTTGTTTCAGAGGCTAAATTCTTCAATGTTATTTTCTCAAAAATTCAATAAAGTGAGATGAGCCGAAACAACACACACAAATCTAGTTTCGTTCGTTCAAAGAAAGAGCCTTTTATGCAACTAATTTTTGTGTTACATCTTTTTATCAAAATTTCATTATTATTTACAGTAGAAGTGGAACTATAACATCGGTGACAAAGTTCTTCTGTAGAAAAACTCATGATTTTCCCACATTTTTTACAAGAATTATGAAATCTCAATATACCTTTGTCTTTCAAAATTTCAATGAGCTTGAGTTTGTCACTACTCAGCACAAAGGTCTCAAATAACTTCATTATTTTGTGAATTATTCAATCTTTCTTTTCACGAACTCCACCTGACAAATAAGTATGCACTATTTACACTTTTTTATTGATAACAAAACGAATTACGACAACTACACAACACTTTTCCAGCGCGTCACTATTGTATCACTTAACCCAAAGTCTCTACTCAATTGATCGTGGGTCGATGGAACAATTCATGACCTACAATCGATCTGGACTTGAGAAATTTCAGTGGTCAGTCACGAGTCCATTCGATGCTTTCATCGATATCATCAATCAGCGATCGACTCAACACATATAGACTGGTTAACAAGTGCCAAAAGGTGACAATTTGTTTGCGTTGACGGAAAATTATGATCAGGGTATCATTGGATTCGGAATGACATATGGAACATTTATGAATCGTATGAAAACCCGCTCGTAAAAATTTCAAAAGTTATCAACAATTTAAAGAAAGAAAAACTAGGGTTTCCGTTTTTTGCGGATATCTCGGCAAATATTGCAAATATTCAAAATATCAAAAAAGATTTGAAAAGAGCAGAAAATTTCCTATAAGAAAGTTCCAGCTCTCGAAACTGTAGGACTAATATTTATAATTTCAATTTAGCAGCAAAAAACCGGCAGAAAACGCGCGATTCGTCTCCCGCTCGCATACGGAGTATCAGAGACATTAACAAAAAGAAATGATTACGCCTTTTAAAAGTGAATATCAAGGAACCAACAAAATTTGGCACTTTTTGGATACTTTAATGTATATTATCCAGGTCGAACGAAGTTTTGACCCCCATTTTCAATGAACTATCCAATTGTTAATTAAGCGATTTCTTGAGACGGTATAATCACGAAAAATACCCGATAATTAACAAATTAAAAGATTCAAATTTTTTCCAACTCACTGGAGCTATTCTTCAACGGTTTTAGAAAGGATTCCCGTTGGGAAAATTACAAAATGACAATTTTCCACTTAGTTATGGACAATTAAATATTATAAATGTAGAGAAACACATGGAAGAAAAAATTACACAATTTTCCACAGATTCGTTTTTTTAAAATGGAAAAATACATGAAAATAATTTTTTCATATTTTTTAATCGTATTGTTTAAAAAAAATTTATAAACAAATGCATTGTTTATAAGATAATTCAAAATTTTTCTTTCACAATTTTATCTTTAATAAATCCCATGATTTTTAACGAAAAGAAAATCCTCAAAAACATTTATTCATTACTTAAAAATTGAAAAAAAAATTTATTATAAAAAAATTTAAAAAAATGGAAAAAAATCATAACTGTTTTAAGTTTGCTGAGAAGTGTCAAAAAAATTAGAATTCCGAAAAAAAATAGTTAGTAACAATTTTTTTCTTAATAAACAATAAAATATCAAACGAAAATATTTTTTTCCGTGGAGATATCAAAGAGCTGTACGAATTATGATTAAAGGAAAAAAACTGTTCCCCAATTCCCATAATTAGCTGCTCAAAATATTAGTTGATTAATGAATGCATTTTTAAGTAAGTATGATGTTGTATGATGTTGTGTGCGGTGGCCGAAAGGGCATATTGAGTATTACTATTATACGCCCACCTAATGGTGACCACCCTGGTTCCAGGGTTCAAGAATATTGGTAAGCCTAGCAAAGTTAAGCAGCTGCCCAACCTCTCCCCTTGTCACCTTTAATTCCGAGATGCTAGTGGATCCGAAAACCTCCCACCTCTCTCTTTCGAGTCCAGTGCATCTCGTTAGTAAGTGGTGAGCATCCCCTGCCTCCATCCCACATTTGTCGCAGGTAGGTTCCTTTTCAAGTCCCAGCCTGTGTAGATGGGCCCTGGAGGGCCAATGTCCTGTGATGAGTCCAATCAGGCATCTGAGCTCTTTCCGTCCCAGCCTGGTGATATTTTCCGACAGTGACTCATCCGGACCCCCAAAGAGGCGCCTGGTATGCGCCAGTCCCTCGCTGTTGTGCCAGATCCTGTTGAATTCCTTCTGTGTCCTTGTTTCCAGCCACTTTTTCAGGAGTTCTGGTCTGGCACCTATGTTCTCCTCTTCCTCACCGGTCACATGACTGCAGCCTGTAGAGGCGAGTGTGTCTGCTCTTATGTTACCTTCGCTTCCCGAGTGACCCGGTACCCATAGGATTTTGAGATTATTCTTCGCTGCTATATCATTTAGCAGGCTTATGCAGTCTTTCAATAATGGAGACGTTATCTTAGTCCTTTCCAGTTCTCTCAAGGCTTGCTTACTATCCGTGCATATGTAGATATGCTTATTCCGAACATCCAGTTCCAGTATTCTTCTGGCGCAGCCTTTCAGTGCGGCTACTTGTGTTTGCAACACCGTACAGTGTTGGGGGAGTCATGTTGAAGTGTTGGTCCTGGGTCCTTCGGACCACATCTCAGCATCTGCTCCACATCCCTTCTTGGCACCGTCCGTATACCACGTCGGGCCCTCAGGTTTAAGGAAGGGCCTATGCTCTAGTACCCATTCCTCGTACGTTGATCACATGACTTCAAAGTTTCTGGTGAAGATCCTCGTGCCCCCGCACACATCGCTACCCAACCGGAGCACTTTTTTTATGCTCCTGTCGTAAAGCAGCGACGCGTGCCCATAGGTCAAGTTCCTCCAGAGGCCAGCAGACCTCAGTCTTACCGTGGCACCCCTGGCTGCCTCCATTGCCATTAGATGTGGCGGCTTCAAGTCTAGGATAGCCATCAAGGCGAGAGTAGGTTCTTAGAGCCCCTTTCATCCCTATTCCTGCCCATCTTGCTATCTTGTCTGTTATCTGTATGATAGAGGTTTTTGTTAGTGTCCTCCACCATACTAGAGAGGCGTAGGAGAATTGGGGCATCAGCATCGCCGTGTAAATCCACTTCACCACCGCCGGGCTGAGTCCCCAGGTCCTCCCCATCATCCGCCTGCAGGCCCAAAAGGTGTTTGACACCTTCTTGAGCTCTTTGTCTATGTGTGCTTTCCAGCTCAGCTTCCGATCGAGTCTCACTCCCAGATAGTCTACCTCGTTCGAGAACTTGAGTTCAGTTCCAAAGATAGATGGAAGTCTCACCTTCCACCCCTTTCTCCTGGTGAAGAGCACCATTCCTGTTTTGTTGGGGTTCACCCTGAGTCCATGTCTGACACACCAGGACTGAACAAAGTCCAGTGCCCTCTGCATGCGCCAGTGTAGTTCTCCAGTGTGTCCCCCGCTCACCACGATAGCCACGTCATCTGCGTAGCCTATCGTCTTCACTCCCAACTGTTCAAGTCCAACGAGCAGATCGTCCACGACAATTGTCCAGAGGGTTGGTGAGATTACGCCTCCCTGAGGGCAGCCCCTGCCCACTCTGGCTTTGACTCGTGCGTCCCCGAAAGAGATGTCAATATTTCTGAGTCTTAGCATTTCCAGTATTCATTCGGTCACTGTTTCACCGAACTGAAAGTTCCTGGCTGCGTTTCCGATAACCTCGAAGGCGGTGTTGTCAAACGCCCCTTCGATGTCGATAAACACTCCGTGCGACGCCTCTTTCCTATTTAGCACCCCTTCTATTTCTTCCACCAGTGAGTGAAGTGCCGTTTCCGTGGACCTTCCCTCTTGATAGGCGTGTTGTGAGGTACTGAGCGGTCTGGTTCACAGAGCCTCCTCTTTAATATGTCTATCAACGAGCCTTTCAAGTGTCTTGGGAGCAAATGAGCTCAAGCTGATAGGTCTAAAGGCCTTTGCATTGTCATAGATGCACTCACCCGCTTTGGGTAGGAATGCCACCCTGACTTCCCTTCAGCCCATGGGTATACGCCTAAAAGCCAGGCTGGCTCTCATGGTCCGGAGTAGTGTATTTCTGAGTGCCATTCCTTCCCTTTGTAGCATTGCCGGGTGGATGCCATCCGGCCCCGGGCTCTTATATTTGTCGAACGAGTCTAGTGCCCATTCCAGTTTCTCTGGCGTGATAATGCTCCTGGCCGTTTCCCAGTCCGGTTGCCGTCCAGGAGGTGTGTTTGAGCTGTCACTCTCCAGTTCCTTCTCCTTTTCCACTTCCATGGAGTCTGGAAAGTGTAATTGTATCAGGTGCCGGAGAATGTCCTCGTGTTGAGTGATATTTCCTCCCTCCGGAAGTGTAATATTCCCCAGTGCAGAAGTCCCTCCAGTGCAAGTCTTTCGCTTGAACGATCTGGTCCTTATACGTGGCATTTGTGGCCCTGTATTTCTCCCAGTCTTCATCTTTTTCTGTCTTGCAGGATCTCCTCCATTGTTTCCTGGATAGGAGTCTGAGTCTCATGAGCTCTCTGTTCCACAAGGCTACTTTCTTTTCTGTCCTGGCTACTTTGGCTTTACAGTGGTCATGATAGGCCTGGATGAGATTTTCCTGTATGTACAGTGCCTCTCTGTCCAGTCCTTTCTGACCCCTGGAACCCCTGCGACTGCCCCCGAGAGCCAGCTCCAAGGATGCGCCAAAACCCTCCCAGTCAGTGTTCCTGGGGTTTCTCTTAGGGGTTGCCTCAGGGTAGTTGTTGTTTCCCTGGATTTGGAACCTTATTTTCCTGTGGTCTGAGAGTGAGTCCTCATCGCAGACTCCTCAGTCTTCACAGTGATCCGAGATGGATGGAGTGCATAATGTCACATCAATTACCTCCTAGCATCTTGTGGTAACGAAGGTGGGAGTGGATCCCCTGTTAAGAAGCTCCCAGCCTTCCCCCAGCAGAAATTCCATGACGGCTTGACCTCTGTTAGTCGTTTTCCGACTGCCCCATAATGTGTGCTGTGAGTTCGCATCACAACCCACTATCAGTGGCACCTTTAGTTCCCTACAGTACCTAGCTAGTTTCCTCAGTTCTAGGGACGGTGGAGGGTCGATCGAGTCATGTGATAGGTAGGCCGAACAGAATACTACATCCCGTTTCGTTCCATCCAACGCAATCTTCGCCACCACACCCACTAAATCCCTAGTACAGAAGTTCCTTAGTAGTCTAGGTTGGCAGTTGTTGTCCATGATGATGCAGGCTCTAGTTTCTGGCTCACCCTGTGCGTAAAAGTTTTCTTTTCCCTGAACATTCAAACCCCTTACAAGCCCCCCTACAATCCAAGGTTCCACTATTAGGCATACATCTGTTTGCTCCACTACTATGCAACGGTGCAGATATTCCACCGCCGCTTTGAAGTGATGCAGATTAATTTGTAAGCAGAGAGTGTCTCTGGTGCCCATAGGGACACCAGTGTCCACCCCTCCTCTTGATCCCGCCAATGAGTGACCTGCTTGGTTACCCCCTGGTGTGGCCCCTAAACGGGTCCATCCTCCTGGGTCCCGCGAAAAGGGTCCGCTGGCGACGGGAGGACAGGGAACACCCCTCTAGGGTACGCTGAGTGCTGCCCGTATTCTCTGCCCTGCCCCCCCCATCCCCACCCCTCACCCCGCGGAGTCCTCGGAGACGCAAAACCTCGTCTTCCTGGAGTGTAATAAATAAATAATTTTAAGGAATTTTTTATTCGTTGAAAATCATGGAATTTATTCAAGATAAAGTTGTGAAAAAAAAAATTTAAATTATCTTATAAACAATGCATTTGTTTATAAATTGAAAAATGTGAAAAAATTATTTTTATGTATTTTTGTATGATAAAAAAACGAATCAGTAAAAAAAATTGGCTGATTTTTTTTTTCATGTGTTTCTCTATATTCATAATATTTAATTGTTCATAACTAAGTGGGAAATTGTTATTTTGTAATTTTTCCAACGGGAATGCTTTCTAAAACTGTTGAACAATAGCTCCAGTGAGTTGGAAAAAATTTGAATCTTTTAACCCTAGAACTACAAACTGGGGTAGATATCTACCCCAGGTAAACTTTGAACTACGTTTCAAAGTTAGCCAGTGACTTTATCGACTGAAAACCTATACCATAATTTAGTTCAAGGTTCCAACAGTAGGGTGAGGTCGTGAGAGCCTTCAGTTTCTTGTTTACTCAGACAGAGTGGAGATTTGAACCTCGTGTGGGGTTGATATCTACCCCAGTTTGTAGTTCCTGTTAGTGTTTTGTGTAGCGATTGTGGTGCGTTTAAATGAGTCAAATCGTGAATTTATTCTTGAATATTATTTATATGTATCGAATTTCTCCTTTCTATACATTTTCCATGACAGAACCCAGAATATATGCTTGAAAACTGATATTCCTGGGATTTTCATTTAAATTTTCTATAGATCAGATGCTCATTTATTTTCAATTTTCAGAGTCTCAAATAAATAGACTTTCTTTGGCGTCACATCAAAATGGTTTTTTTTTTCTCAAAGCCTTATATATCCTCTTTGAAGTCTCGTTCGAAATTTGAAAATCGGTTGTTTAGGAAAAAAGTTATGAATTTTTGTTTGTTAAATGATGATTTGACTATTTTTCAGCACTTTCAGCTATTCAAATTGATTTTCAACCAGCTAAACCATGATAAAATTGAAGTCGCTCATCACCATTCTCTTCGGCATGAAAAAACAAAAAGATTCAGGTATTTAGAAGTCAAATTATTGCTTTCAGAACGATTCTACGAGTGAAAGACCCGTGGGTTATATATTTACCCCAGTTTGTAGTTTATAGGTAAAAAAAATGAGTTTGTAGTTCTAGGGTTAATTTGTTGATTTTCGGGTATTTTCTATACCGTCTCAAGGAATCGCTCAACTAACAATTGGATAGTTAATTGAAAAATGGGGATAAAAACTTCGTTCGACCTGAATAATATACATTGAAGTATCCAAAAAGTGCCAAATTTTTTTGGTTTCTTCATATTCACATTTAAAAGACGTAATCATTTTTTTTCGTTAATGTCTCTGATACGCCCGATGCGAGCGGGAGACGAATCGCGCATTTTCCGCCGGTTTTTCCCTGCTAAATTGAAATTATAAATATTAGTCCTACAGTTTCGGGAGTCGGAACTTTCTCATAGGGGATTTTCTGCTCTTTTCGAATCTTTTTTGATATTTTAACATTGCAATATTTGCCGAGATATTCGCAAAAAACGGAAACCCTATTCTTTCTTTCTTTAAATTGTTAATAACTTTTGCAATTTTTACGAGCCGGTTTTCATACGATTCACAAATGTTCTATATGTCATTCTGAATCGAATGATACCCTGATCATAATTTTCCGTCAACGCTAACAAATTGTCACCTTTTGGCACTTGTTAACCAGTCTAATAGTCGACTGCTGGTCGATAGGCCACTTCATCACCTACAGTCGACACGCACTCCAGAAATTTTATGATTTGATCAGTCGTCGATTGAAGGCTCTTGGGTATATGGATTGACTAACAATCAACTATACATAGTCAGACGTAGATCGATGAAGCCATTCATTATAAATACCGTGAAGGAAAGATTCATTAATCACAATTTCAGCCATTGTTTATCAATATATTTGAGCCAATTTTTTCATATTGTTTGAAAATATCTCGGAAAGCGAGTGAAATAAAGCAATTTTGCTCTGAACCTTCTTTTGTAGTTTTTGAAGTTTTCTACAAAAAAAGTGTGAGAATAAAAAAGGCGTACTTCCATTCGTTTCCGAGATATTCTGAGGATTTGATACTCACGCTTGCTTTCCGATCACGCGGCATTCTTCAAATCGGAGATATTTCAAGGTGAGGATAATTTTAAAAAATGATGAGAAAAACTACTAAGATTTGAAAAATACTTTCACAATCTGACGTCGTCTCGAGTTTGATGGCAAGTGACCAAGGGGTGATACTTGCAGCAAATAATAGTGGTGGGGCAGCCCCCTTCCCCCTTTAGCACCACGACGGAGAGATGTCACCAACTAGCTTTCGTGATATTTTAGTGATAATGTTGAACTAGCCAAAGAGGCACGATTAGCCACGATTTCAAAATTGTACGGTTCGAGTGAAACAATCAACAGTTTAGGAAAAATTGTAAATAAGCTCAGATTAATTGAATTATTAATGAATTACAGGATTCTTCATCATCGAGCCATAATGAAGAACGGAGAATGGCAGTGTTAATGGAAAATAATTTAATAGCTTGAGACCAAGGCATTTTGAAAAAGAAAAATTAATCAATCAATTTATCTAAATTTATTTTCACTTTTACCTAAAATGTTGTCTGCTTTACTCGAACTGTACAATTTTAAAATCGTCACCAGTTCCCGGGCTCTCAGATTGGGTTAGACTCTGGTGCCGAACTTGTGAATCGAAACTCTATTTATTTTCAACACCGGAATAGGGAATCATGGAATTAAAGGAAAAATATTAATATTTCATATTAATTGATGGTCTGTCAAAAACCGTCAAACGATTTTCTTTCCATAGCTATTTCTCAAAATGAAAAATTCCAAAATGGGGGGGCCAACTGAAATTTGTTTTTTGGTCAATTTTGAAAAATTTATTTTAAGAAAACTATTATCCGTCTAACGTTAATAATTATCTGTCAATCACCGTCAGTCGTCCGTCAAACGATTGCAATTAAAAAAATTGTAAATATCCATACGTGGGGGGTCAACTTTACGGAGCTCATTTTGAGATCCCAAGGGTTTCATTTTGTAGACACTTTTGAGACCCCAAAGGGGTCTCATTCTGAGACACAATGGCGGCTGAGCTGGGGAATTTTGTCGATAATGCGGGGATAGAATTCCCCAGTTAGGTAGGATAACGCTCAATGTTAATAATATAAAGAATTATAGAATTGAATTCTGACCTCCGCGTAATTATTTGTTGATATTCATCAAAAACTTTGAGGCAAAATCTTGTGGCGTTCGCTAGAAAATTATGTTACCTTTTTCTCCATTCCCCTTTCCATTCAGAGAATCCTTCTATACATTATCTGAAATACACTGAGAAAAAAAAAGTGGTAAAAAATATTAAATATTATTTTTTCCATTGGTCAACTACTAATTAGAAAAATTATCGGATTTATTGAATTTTGCTCATTTAAACAAATGAATTTTCCAAATTTATTAAATTCTGTTCATCTAAACAAATTAACTGTTTGAATGAACGAAATTCAATAACTTTTTTAACTATTTCGAAAGAATATTTTCTAAAGGCCAATGGCATAAATATTTGAAATATTTGAAAAACTAATAGATTTCAATTTTTCTATGTAACTTATTCTGTTGAAATTTTTTCTATAGAAATTTCTAGGCATAAGTTTCGTCTCCATTCTTTTTTCGTTTTTTATTGAGAACTTTAAACTAAACAAGCCAGGGATTTTCAGTCAAATAATTTTTAGCAAAAAAAGAGACAGAATTAGTTGTTTCAGAAACTGTGACTATTGTTTTTTTTCTATTCAATTGCTTTATTCTAAATGATGCTTGGGAGAATGGTGACATTCTCAATAGAATTGAGACATTGATGAAATTGATTGTCACCGTACGAACGAATTGAGTTCGAATCCTGAGATCATTTTTTTTTGTATTAAACTGGGATTATGAATTGTAACCGGGTGGTCCTAAAGAAAACCTCTGAGCCCCCCCCCCCCCTTACACCAAATCTTCCTTCCCCATCGGTATGAATGCAGCGAGTGAATGGAACCAGTAGGCTATGACCGGCCAATCTGTTTCGCGGGGCGAGTTCTCTCCCCCACGGAACGGAATTACACGGTCACCGAAAAGAAATGTCTGGCCGTTTTGTGGGCGACCTGAAAGTTCCGCCCTTATATATACGGCAGCCACTTCCGGGTGATAACCGACCACTCCAGTCTTCGATGGCTGTTGAATTTTAAGGACCCAGTGGGAAGAGTGGCTCGGTGGTCACAGGAGCTACAGTTTCACAGTTTCGAAATACTCCACCGGAAGGGGTCGTTGCACGTCGTCCCTGATGCGTTGTCCCGAGTCTGTCCCGATTCCCTGACCACCCTACAAATAATTCAGAACACCGCCAACGAGTGGTACCACCGACGAAAAAGGACAGTACTAGAGCAGTCATCAAAGTTCCCAGATTGGAAAGTGGGAGACGAAAAGTTGTTTACCCTGAGACCTAATCCACAAATAGACCCCACAGTCACAGACTTAAACAGGTGAAAACTGGTGGTACCTCCGGGACTGAGGCGAGCGGTGATACGAGACGCACATGATCTCCCGCATGCTGGACATTTCGGGGTGGAAAAGACCTATCACCGAGTAGCCCTGAGCTTTTATTGGCCTGGTATCTACCAGGACGTAGCAAAGTTCGTGCGATCATGTACCAAATGCCAGAAATATAAGGTCCCCCCTAAGAGTCCAGCCAGAATGATGCGTGAGAAGTCCCTGAGAGAGCCATGGTCTATGGTGGCAGCGGATATCATGGGTCCACTTCCCCCAAGCAAGTCCCAAAACCGTTACTTCTCGGTAATGCAAGACTTGTTCACCAAATACGTGGAACTGAAGCCCCTGAGGAACGCGAACGCCAGAGCGATTTGGAAGGCCCTGTATGAGATGATTATACTCCAATGGGGAAAGTCTGATTCGTTCTTGAGTGACAATGGCACGGAATCCGTCGGCAAAGATCTTGTCAAGCCCCTGAGTCAGCTAGGAATCAAGCACATGACTACCCCACCATACCATCCACAGGCAAACCCCGTGGGGAGAGTCAATCGGTCACTCAAACCAATGTTGGGGATTTATGTAGGCGAGAACCACCGGGAGTGGAATAAGTTTCTGCCGGAGTTCACGTTCACTCTGAACACCTCTGTGCACTCATCCATTGGGGTCTCCCCGGCATCCTTAAACCTGGGGAAGGAGCCCAAACCCCCAGTTCGACATCCCCTGAGTCGCGAAACCGAAGGCCCGAGACCCCCAAATCCCCAAGTCGAGGTGGAGACGGAAACTACCCGACAATGGGCCGACAGACTAGCGCGTATGGTCCACTTCTACGATTTGGCAAAGAAGCTCACGGGGGAGGCGTTCGTGAAGCAGTCAAGGTACTACGTTCGCAAGCGTTCGGACTCCAAGTTCGAGCTCGGCGACGAAGTATTGCGACGACACCGACCCCTCTCCCAGGCTTCCCAGAATTTCATGGCTAATTTGGCCCCTCGATACGAGGGACCATGAGTGGTGGTGAACGTGGTGTCCCCTGTAGTATACGACCTTGAGAACCCTGAGGGAAAAAGAACTAACCATGTCCACATTGAAGACCTTCGCCCATTTGAGTCCCCTTTCATTTCAGATGGTGCAGACGAAGAAAATCAAGACCCCCCTGAGACCAGCCCCCCTGGTTTATCGACCCACGTACCGGGTCCCGCGAGGGGAGACGCTCTCCCCGAGCCCACCTCTGTTCCTGTGGGCCGTGGAGATGGCGGAAGAGTTGAGGGAGGCGAGAGAGGAGTTGGAGAGAGAGAGAGCTCAGGCCGTACTCCAACCCCATCCCACCAGCCACGATGATGGGACTGGAGGAGGGCATGGAGTGCCTCCGAGTCACCCGAAGAGGAGAAGAGGAAGACCCCGGAAGAAGCAGCCCCCCCTGAGAACAACGACCCCACCACCGACGACAATCGACAGCACCGAGACGCGGACGAACCTATCGCAAGACGACTCCGACCACGACAGACCTGTCCATGACCCCCGACTGCAAGTGACAGTTTACCCCCCTGCGGCCCTGTCGGTTGCGGGGCCCTCGAGCCTGCCCGCAGGCGCTGAGGTCCTTGTGCCGAGGGGCACGCATACCCCAATCTCCAGCTCCCTGACGATGTACATCTCCCGACCTCCTGGACTGGAACAGAGCAACAGAAAGGCCCCTCGAGGCCGAGTCTCGCCGAGGCACAGCCCGATCGCGGGACGCTGGCCAAGGGGGGTCCCGACGAACGTGACAGTGTACTCAGACTCCCCGCTTCTGCAGCCCGGCTGTTGGAAGTGTGGGGAGATGGGGCAGTATGCCAGGGACTGTCCCAGTCGCCGCCGGAGATGCTTCACGTGCGGGCAGGTTGACGTAGACACGGCTTCCTGTTCCCGCTGTCACTGGTAGTGGGGGTATGGGGCAGTCCGTGTCATGGACGATGACTTGGATGAACTGAACCCCCTGAGAGGAGAGGATGGAGGAGAGAGGGACAAAGAAGATGTCGCGGGTTTTCGCGGGCTATCATTTACACATATTTTGTTTTTTTTTGTTGTTTTTTTTTTATCTTTATTATATCTTCGCCATTGTGGAGAATCGAGAAGACTGAAGGCACTCCTCTGGCGTTCTGATAAGTCCAGGAGTTGTCAGAACTAGTATACTTTTGTTTTCTAGAATTTTTTTCTTTTTCTTTTTTAACTTCCCGATAAGGGAAGTTTATGTATTGGCCCCGAAAATAAATAATCAATTTTTGATCCATCTGCATATTTTGACACCTGCCCAACATTTGTTGATAGTTTTCACGACCATGTCTGTATGTGTGTGTGTGTGTGTGTGTGTGTGTGTG
This sequence comes from Aleiodes leptofemur, assembly GCA_963942555.1. Classification (NCBI taxonomy): domain Eukaryota; kingdom Metazoa; phylum Arthropoda; class Insecta; order Hymenoptera; family Braconidae; genus Aleiodes; species Aleiodes leptofemur. The sequence goes on from OZ012619.1 coordinate 8,628,729, forward strand.
TGTGTGTGTGTATGTCTGTAACCAAATGTTTCGTTCACATTTTCTCATAAATTAATAATGTGATCGAGATGATCAATGTCGTAATCGAAGCATCTTGACATAGATGTGCGGCCATTAGATTTTGATCGAAATCGATCCGGTAATTTCTTAGTTTTTTAAGAAAAACATCATTAAATTTTTCTTAACTTCTCAGAAGCGAAGTCTCTGTACTGACCCCACGGAGGAAAAATCGATTTTTTTATTAATCTCATATTTTGCGATCTCCCCAACATTTTTTGATAGCTTTTACTACTATGTCTGTTGTTATTTATTTTCCTAATAGTAAATCAGAGAAATTATCGGGAAGTTCTTAGTGTGGTTCGAAGAGTCACACTCATCATACTACATTCTTACTAATTCCTTCTCATCAGCAGTAACGCACTCCTCCATTCGCGAGCGAGCGTAGCGAGTGAACAAGTACGCACCTCTAGTTTTTTTTTTATTATTACCATGTTATATTTGTTTTTTTTTCTGTTTTTGTAATATGTCGATGGAATATACCAAATGGCCAGAGATAGTATGAAGGGTGGCTTCGGCCCAAGCCAAATAAAGTTACTAAAACCAAAGTATCATTTGTTGTTATGTTTTCTAGGGATAATAACATAATTCTTTCAGGAATTCACCAGGCCTGAGGCCGAGAAAGGCCCCAGACCTAAGCTACTCCCGGGACTCTGTAACCGCGTGGTCCTAAAGAAAACCTCTGAGCCCCCCCCCCTTCCACCAAACCCTCCTTCCCCATCGGTATGAATGCAGCGAGTGAATGGAACGATTGAGTGGAAATAGGACTCGACCCGCCATCCTGCGGATTCGAGAGGACGCAGTGAGCAAGGGCAGCCATGTTCTGGGCCAACTGACATACACACACACACACAAGAGAAGCCGACGAACAACTTGTTGCATCGTATTTGGTTGAGTGTAGATTTTTGGGAGTAGTATTGAGTAATTACGGAGAAGCATAGTGAAGTAATTGGTAGGAGAGTGAGAGAATATAGTGAGGAAGTTGATAGAGGAATCCATAGAGGTTGGACCGCTGTTATTACCCTGAGAGACAAAAGAGGAGGGAAAATTGAGGTACGAGTGCCATACTAATTCATATTTTTCTCGGCCACGTGCATCGACATTTCTTTCACTGTATTTTCGTTGGGTTAATTAACACTGTTAATCTGTCGTTGGGTGCGTGAGAGATCCCCTGGAATTTGGCCAGTTATTCGTGTTGAATTTTGAACAATCCCTGAGTCTCGATTTTTAATTAAATAATATTAAAGGACGTTATTCCGGGAAACCCCGCCCCCTTTTTTTCTTTTTCTTGTGTCTTTCTTTTCTGTCGTAAGACTCGGCACGGTATTATTGGACATTTTTACCGTGGCGCCAGAACCAGGTCATTTTACCGAGTGGTAAGTTGCCGTTGGTAACTTGACGGTAATTTCCGGTAATTATTACCCAGCCTGCTCAAATCATCCCCCATCAATTCTGATTCACCCCTGAGGCATCCCCTGAGATTTATATCGATGAATTAGAGACTTTTGATTGTTGTAAAGAGAGAAATAGAAGTCGGATCGAGAATAAATAATTATTCTACCTAGTATTTTGCAGTTTGTGTTTATTTTTTGCCTTTTCCTGTTTTCCCTAATATTTTCCTTTTATTTGCGAGCCACAGCTCACAGAATATATTTTCTTCATGAAGAATGATTTTATTAGGTATTCTTTATGAACATTCAACAGAAGCAATTCTAATTTCACAGCGAATTGAATGAAACACATCACAGTCTGAGAGGGAATGGATAAGTATGAAGGGATCGTTTTTAGAGAGATAGTGTCTTATATATTGATAGTAAGGGCATTTTTCCTTAATAATAATTTATTTGTTTAGAAAAATGTAAAAAATTGTTCTATGATTCTTTTCGTTATTCTTCTAATTTTTTTACTTTTTTCCACCCCAGTGGACTTAACGTCGCGTCGAACTGCAAATAATGTTAACAAATAAGAATAGCAATATACTGGAGCAATAAGTTATTTTTTTTTCTTGAAATATATTAGATTATTAAAAAGGGAGCAGCCCTTTGGGGGGAGGTATAACGAAGTACTATGTAAGGAGCCGAGAGGCTATACAAGGAACAAATAAATAATAATCAAATTTTTCAAGATTAAAAGGAATGTGGAAAAAATAATAAAAAAATTTCGATTTTCAATCAACCTTCATTTTTAGGGCTGATTTTATTCCTCATTACACTCTTCACAGATTCACTGAATCAAATTTGAGAAGTTCATCTTGTATAGATTGTTATTAACGATTTTATACAAAAAATCAACATTTTTAATAGTACATTATCTAACAAGTGCGGTGAAGTACTTTTCTGACGAGTGTGAGGTTGCAAAACGAGCCAGAGGTGAGTTTTGTAATCACATGAGTCTGAAAATCTTTACCGCACGCGTGAGGTACTATTTTTTTACGTACAACGTGTGGAAAGTGCCATTGACCGCGCGCGTATTGTGCGAAAAAGGGCTACTTTCCACACGGCGTGCGGAAAAAATATTGTTCGTTCCAATTTCAAAATTTTGTGGGAGCAATCTCCAGACTGACGACTCATTTACCGCTGGAATATTTAAAAAAAAATTGCGCATATGTTGACAGCTTTTCGCTGCTGAATTAACCGTGAATTCACCGTGAACTTATCCTTTTCCAATAGTAACTACGAAACCGCCAGGAATCTCATATTTTCGCTATTCAAAAGTATATAATAATGAAGTTAGCGCACGTCTCACAATTTTTTACATTATTATTATTATTATTATTATTTATTTGTTTCTTGTATAGCCTCTCGGTTCTTTACATAGTACATCGTTACACCTCCCTCCACAGGGCTGCTCCCTTTCTAATAATCTAATATATATCAAGAAATAAAAATAACCTATTGCTCTAATACCTTGCTATTCTTATTTGTTAACATTATTGGCACTTTGACGTGACGTTAAGTCCACTGGGGTAGAGAGAAGTAGAAAAATTGAAAGAATAACAAAAAGAAAAATAGAACTATTTTTTACATTTTTCTGAACCAATAAATTATTATCAAGAAAAAATGCCCTTCCTATCAATATATAAGACACTATCTCTCCAAGGGAGATCCCTTCATATCCATCCATTTCCTCTCAAATTGCAATGTATTTCATTTAATTTGCTGTGAAATTAACATTGCTTCTGTTGAATGTTCATAAAGAATACTTAATAACATCACTCTTAATGCAGAAAATATATTCATAATCCCAGCTTAATACAAAAAAAAAATTATTTCAGGATTCGAAATCAATCCGTTCGTACGATGACAATCAATGTCATCGTACGAAATCAATTCTATTGACAATGCTACGATCCTCCCAAGCATCATTTAGGATAAAGCAATTGAATAGAAAAAAAACAATAGTCTGAGTTCCTGATACAACTGAATCTGTCTCTTTTTTTGCTAAAAATTCTCTGACTGAAAACCCCTGGCTCGTTTAGTTTGGAATTCTCAATAAAAAACGAGAAAAGAATGGAGAGGAAACTTATGCCGAAAAATATCTATAGAAAAAATTTCAACAGAATAATTTACATAGAAAAATTGAAACCTATTAGTTTTTCAAATATTTCAAATATTTGTACCATTGGTCCTTAGAAAAAAGGAAAATAAAATATAGCTACAAATTCCCGGGAATTTGCGGACTCCATTTTCAAAATTCTTATATAGTTGAAATTTGTTATAATTAATAGTAAATAAATACAATTTTCCTGAAAGTAAAATAATTAAAAAGCATATAAAAAAAAATTCAGTAACTGAAAATAAATTCTATACGTATTGGAAATATATATATAAATAAAAGAAGGGACTTGAATATAGTGCTAAAGGAAGAGACAAATCAATAAAATTTAAACGATTATTTAAACTGTAATCAACAGGTGTAGAGTGAAAAAAAGGGATTACATCAAATAAAAAAAGAAAAACAAAATCAACAAACTAAGTGAGTCAAAATTTCAATTAAACCCAGAGAACCCTCCAAGTCGAAAAGAAAAATTTCAAGTACAGTAGAATCAAATCATGAAGGTATAAAACAGAATAAGTCAGGTCATTAAGAATTTTTGGGTATCTTAGACAAGGAAAAATTTAGTCAGTCCAAGATCTGGACATACCATTAATATTTACCATATTGACCATCCAATCAAATGAAATTATTAAGATTGAACTTCAAAGAGATTTGGCAACATGAAGTTCCTCAGCAATTCAAATTTTTGAATCCCTTTTGAATGATATAAATTCCATACGATGAGTGCTATATGATAAATTTCCTCTAATTATTTTCCCTAATTTTCTGTCGGAATGTGAAAACAATGGATTAAATAATAATTCAACCTCTACAAATTGACCAATTCTATGATCTACGATATTCAATGAAAAATGATGAAAAAAAAAAATTTTCAACCATGAACAGAAGATGAAATCAAGATATAATAACATTTAGATCCTAATTCTTTGAATTTTTCCGTCTGGGTTTTTCAAAGAAATATGGATTAAGAGCCCCAGATAGTGAAGATATATATTAGTTTCATGAGAATACTGATGCATATCTTCATTGCTCTTGACAGGTTTAAAGAATATTATTTGATTTTTAACTTCCCGGTGAGGGAAGTTTAGGTATTTACCACGAAAATGAAAAATCGATTTTTTGACGGATCTTTACGTGTTGAGACCTCCACAACATTTTCTGATAGTTTTTAGAAACATGTCTGTATGTGTGTGTGGGTGTGTGTGTGTGTGTATGTGACCAATTTTTTCGTTCACGTTTTCTCGTTAATCAATAATGCAATCGAGATGATCAATATCGGAATCGAAGCATCTCGATATAGATTAGTGTTGATTAGATTTTGGTTGGAATCGGTTCAGCGATTTCTTAGTTTTTTACGAGAACATAATCAAATGTCTTTCACAATACCTTCGGCCCTATTAGTGTAGCGTAAAAATTCCAAATGGAGGTGAGAGGTCGGATCATTCATCAGCAATTTATGCGGTTTTCCATGAAAAATATCGATTATTGAGATATTTATGGAACCTTCCGTAGAAATCTGTTGTTGACCGTTAACTATCTCCAGAATCAATACTTAATGAATGAGTAAATAAATAAATCAATGAATCAATAAACAAATGACAAATACCATCTCTTACCTCCATCCAGAATTTTTATGCTACCACCAATAGAACTGAAAATATTCATTTATGTTCGTTTATATGAATATATGAACGTCAAACGTCTGATGATACCTCAGAGGAATTATCGGGAAGTTCTTAGTGTGATTGAAAGAATCACACTCATTGTAATATATATTAACAAACTCATCACAATCAGCTCATGAGCGAGCAATAACCCACACAATTGGCAAGCGAATAGAGCGAGCAAGCAGCTGCGCACTACTCTATTCGCGAGTGAGCGTAGCGAGCGTGCAACTACGCACCACTATTTTCGTGAGCGAGCGTAGTGAGCGACCAACTATGCACCTCTAGTTATGATTGTAATTTTCCTAATAAAAAAGAGAAAGAAATATACATGTTTGCGTATTTAGAGTAAAGAGCAAAACAGCACCAGTATGATACCGCAGCCTTTCCATGCAACCTTTCCACAGCATTCCAAAATTGATAAATTCGCCTGAATGGAATCCTGAGTGTAAATCATTTCTAACTAACCAATTTCACTACTCAATCATTCAATTCCGAATATTTAATTTTTGAAGTGAAACTCCTTATACGAAGTCCTTGCGTTTAACGCTGTTGCATTACTTTTCCACGCTTTGGTGGTGGGGGAAAAGAAAGATAGAGAGAACGAATGTGCGCATGCGCACTCGTATCCCTGCAGCATTGCTCGTCATAGTAGGATTAGCGAAGGGATCGACATCGGTTTTCTTCGACGTCCATGCCCCACCAAACAATCTTTGGCTTCGACATGCCTCGTGTGTCGATTCTTTCGTTAGTACGACAATACCTGTCCTGTTACTGTTCATTTCCTATTATCAGTTATTCAAGAATATTTTGGAAACTAAGTGGGATAGAGTAATTCTGCTTTTCTCCTTTTTTGTAGATCTTTAAATTCTCGACAAGAAAACGCCAAGTAGAAACTGCTCTATCTTATTCAGACTCCGAGATATTCCCAAGAAACAATTGACAAACAGACCAAAAAAACAGGAAAAGGTTTTTGTTTTGTTGATAATTTTCTGGGAATATGTCAGAAACTATGTGAAATAGCGTTATTTTGCTCAAATCCTTCTTCGTAGCCTTGGAAATTCTCTACAGAAGGCCTTCAGGTGAAATCGTTATATTTCGCTTAGTTTCCCAGTTATTTTCGAAATACTATTGGCAAAAAGAAATCTACTTTTCTTGTTATTTGGATTATTTATTCCCGAAAGTTTTTTTGAGAATAGTCAGAAACGGAGGAAGATGCAGCGATCTCACTCTGATTTTTTTTCTTGAATTTCAAAACAAGCTATCAGAAAGGATGAGGTCAACATGGCTTTACCTTGCTGAGTTTCCAAGATATTCTCAAAAAATCATTGGAATAGGGTTACTTTTCTCCCTACAATAAGTCTTCTTTTTGCTTCCGAATGGAAGCATTGTAATCGTGATTTTTTTCGAATTTGAGATTTCATCGGATTATGACTCCAAATGTTCTAAAATGTCGGAAAAAAATATTTTTTTCACATGTCTGTGTGTATGTATGTGTGTGTGTGTGTGTGTATGTGTGTGATGACACGTTTCATCACTTTATGCGGAAACGGCTGCATGTATCGATATGAAATTTTGAGGGAATATTCACTACGCGAGCGCAATGCTCTCTGCGCAGCTAAATCGGTTCAATGGTTCTCGAGAAAAAGCGAATTGTCAAAAAATCGTTTTTTCGAGTTTTCTCAGCGAAAAATTAATTTACAGCGTCTATCCTCCTCGAGGAGATGCGCGCTGATGAGGCGCACATTAAACCCCGGGGGTGACCAGGGCTCCGATCTTTAGTTTTTTTTAAATATTTTTTTTACTATGATTTTTGAAAAATCGCGGTTATTGCGATAACTTAAAAAATATTTGAGCTAGAGACTTCAAATTTGGTGTGTTTATACATCTTATGAGTGCCAACTTTGCTATTGAATTTCAGCTAAATCGGTTCAATAGTTCTCGAGAAAAAGTGAATCATCAAAAAATCGTTTTTTCGAGTTTTCTCAGCGAAAAATCAACTTACAGCGTCTATCCTCCGCGAGGAGATGCGCACGGATAGGGCGCACATTAAACCCCAAGGGTAACCAGTGCTCCCATTTTTACTTTTTTTATTATATTTTTTTTACTGTGATTTTTGAAAAATGACGGTTATCACGATAACTTAAAAAATATTTGAGTTAGAGACTTCAAATTTGGTGTGTTTATACATCTTATGAGTGCCAACTTTGCTATTGAATTTCAGCTAAATCGGTTCAATAGTTCTCGAGAAAAAGTGAATCATCAAAAAATCGTTTTTTCGAGTTTTCTCAGCGAAAAATCAACTTACAGCGTCTATCCTCCGCGAGGAGATGCGCACGGATAGGGCGCACATTAAACCCCAAGGGTAACCAGTGCTCCCATTTTTACTTTTTTTATTATATTTTTTTTACTGTGATTTTTGAAAAATGACGGTTATCACGATAACTTAAAAAATATTTGAGTTAGAGACTTCAAATTTCGTGTGTTAGTACATCTTATGAGTGCGAATTTCGGTATCAAATTTCAGCGTAATCGACCGAACAGTTCCTGAGATATTGTTGAAAAACTATTCCATGCAATGAGCGTATATGCACGGAAGCATTCAGTGTAGTGTTGACTTTTATTACATTTAGTGACCAGAAGTATTATTGGAGGGTCGCAAGTTAGACTCACGGCGTGGATTTTGGAATTTTAACGGTAAAATTTATATCAATTTATTTAACTGACAGTATAATAGATGGTGATGTGATTAGTTTGAGAAATAAGTTCTGGGAGCCCACGCTATGTCACTCAGAAGAGTATCCGACGCATTACTGGAGGGTTCTGAGTTCGACTCGCTAGGGGTTCGAGGTTTTCCAAAATCAAAATTATTGCTTAATTTTCATTTTCAAATTAATGAAAAATAAATAGTTGAAAATCCATTCGGAAGCTTTATGCCAATTGCATTGGCATAATATTAAATGTTTTTCGTAATGAATTCTTCAATAGTAAAGACATCATAGAGTGAATAACGAGGGGTGAAATTTATGGAAAATGCCCATAGGGTGAAGCGCCTGCTTGTTGTTATTTGTTTTTGATAAATATCCCAGAAACTAAACGAGATAGCGTGATTTTGCCCTAATCCTTTCTCTGTTGAAAATTTCAAGAGCCTCAGAAGAAATTGAATCAAAAAGAGCGTTTCTCCGTTAGACTTCGATATATCTATAAGTCTATGTTCTGGTCATAGGATTTTGATGAATGTCTCTGAAACTAAGCAAGATAATGAAATTTTCGTAGAGACCCTTTTTGTAGTTTTCGAGATTCTCTGCAAAAAAAAAATCTTCAGAAAAATTTCGTCATCTCGTTTACTTTCGGAAATATTCTTGAAAAGAAATGGATATTGAGGAAGAGAAAAATATCAAGTTTCTAGACAAATTGAGTGCTCTTTATCATCAATTTTCTTTGAATGTCTCGGAATCCAAGCAGGATAGGGTATTTTTGCACTGATCCTAGGACGATCAGCAAGAAGTTTCTGCCGTGCGTAAATTTCACGCACCTTCTTTATAATGAGATTATCAAGAGAATGAAGAATCGGCTGATCAGACCTACTGACCGGAAGACTAATATAGGGCTTAGACACATAGTTTGAGTAGCTCATCAAAATTATTTCACAAGGAATCGATAGATTTTTGTAGTATTTTGCACAAGAACTATTGAATGACTCATATTTATTTTTTATGATTAGAATCTCAAGAAGATAATGAAGGTAAGATTTCACTAATTGAAATCCACGCGGAAAATTATAGTATTCATGAGAATTCGTAGCTCACTTGAATTTTCATTTTTGTAATTTTCTTAATGAAAAAAAAAATACATGACTTATTTCGCCCGCAAGACAAGCAATACGCGCAAGAAGCGCACGGAACAGCCTAGTATCTAAGAAACTACTAGACCGATTCCGCTGAATTTCAATACCAAACGTTGTGCTTATCAGATGTATAACCTCACAAAATTTGAGGTTTCTAGCTCAATTATTCATTAAGTTATAGAGGAATCAAGATTTCCACGAAAAACTTCTCAAAAGTTTTATACTGGATAAACTAAAAGTCTGAGCTCCCACCACCCCGAGGGTCAAAGATCTGGCCTATGAGCGTGCATCTCCTCGCTGAGAGTGGACCTTGTAATTTCATTTTTCATGGAGAAAAGTCGAAAAAACGATATTTCGACATTCCCATTTTTCTCAAGAACTATCCGGCCGATTCAGCTGACATTTTTGTGAGAGCTTGAGGCACGCATGGAAAACATATGGTGGAATTTTCAGATCGTTAGCTAGCCCCGTTTCAGAGTAAAGCGGAAAATGCTCCGTCACACACAGACACACATACATATACACAGACATTTTTTAAAACGGCGGTTTTTGATGTTTTGGGTCACTTGCAGTCATATGATGATAAAATCTCAAACTCGAAAAAAATTACGATCACAAAGCTTCCATTTGGGAGCAAAAGAAGATTTCAACGACAGTTACGTGATGCATATAGAAGAGCCAACACACGCGACACTGATAACTGCGAATTTAGACGTAGAACAGATAGAAATTCCAATTCAGAAGATAATGAAGAATTTCTTATCCTCAAATCTGCTCTACAAATGGTAAAGGGTTTTAATGGAGAGAGTTTGGAGAAATTAGCAGGTTTTCAGCGTTCGTGTGGAATAGCGAAGGAAATGGTCCATCCATCAAAAAGGGATAGACTGCTCGCAATGATTTTGGGTAGTAAATTGAATGGAAAGGCACTGACACAATTAAAGCATGGAAACGTATCGAGTTTTGAAGAATTGCAACGAGAACTGGAGGCATTGTTTGGGAAAATGACGTCACTAATTGGTCTTCAAATAGATTTTAATGAATTACAACAACGACCTGATGAAGATGTGACTCGATCCGTGGCACGAGCAGAAAGTGTGACAATGGATCTGATTGAAGCAATCCAAACTGTCAATGTTGACCGATGTGAAATCGGTAGAAATGGCTTGAGACAAAGAATTTCAACTCTAGCAAAAGCTAATTTTGAGCAAGGATTGCGAGGCCAATCGCAGATTTTTGTGAGGGCTGATAATTACAAAACCCTGCATGAATCTTGTATTGGAGCAATCGAATTGGAAAAAACTATTTCTCCACTATGGGGGAAGGAATAAACCTACTGGAGGTAAAAATAATAAAATTAATAGATATTCCGAGGGATATAACAGACAATTAATGGGTAGACAATCCTCTGTAGGAGGTTGTTTCAATTGTGGTCAGATGGGCCATATTGCAAGAGATTGCAAATCAAACGGAGGTCAAAGCGAAACAATTTTGCCAGTAGCTGATTGACGCAGTGTCAACGCTTTTACTCAAGTTTGTAAATACTGTGAGTATTCAGGACATGAGGCGATGGATTGTCGAAAATTAGAAAAATCATTGGAGATTCAAGAGTCCGCCACACTTGAGGCTAAAAATGCAGCCGCAAGTAAGGTCAATAATTTGACGAATAATAACAACTTGCATAATCCAGAAAAGAAGAATGATGCAACCGGTGAGGATAATGCTTTACCGGCAGGAGCTCACCAAATTCAAATGGTAAAAATAGAAGCTGTAGAAGAAGAAAATGTCATTCAGGACCATAAACAGAAGAGAATGATTGAAGCGAATAACCCATCGAAACAAAAGAGTCATCTCATTTTTTCCGCAAAAGAATTCAAGGAACCTACGATGTTTCTTTGGGATTCAGGAGCCTGAGTCCAACCTGCACTTCTGTGATAAAATTAGGGCAATTGCAAAGTGAATATAAAACTAAATCCAGAGAATAGATTGTTGAGAGGAATGGAAATATTGATGTAACAACCATGGGCACTATAGTTTTCTACTTGAAGTTGAATGGAAAAGAAATGGGATACATGTTTCACATCGTTCCTGATAATTTTCCATGTATTGGAGGAATTTTAGAAGGAGATTTTATCAACTCTGAAGATTTGGGAATAATCGTGATTCCAGGGTAAACTGTGTCCATAGACCGAGTAAATTTGGACTTCTTTAGGGGGAAGAAACCACTCAAAATCGAAGCTAGAACAGAAAAACCAATATGGGCTATCGCAAAAGTGGTAACAAGCTGGAACGAGGTATTGTGGAAAAACAACAATTGTGAAATGGCATTTTTCTCGTAGAATGTCTCACAAAAGTGAACAATGGTCGAGAAATTGTTTGTCTAATCAATATTACTGATGAGACAGTTCATGTGGATACTCCAATTGTGGAATTGGAACGATTACCTCAATGTGACCCCATGGAAATTATGCAACTGAGAGGAGTTACAGTACAGCAAAATCGGATTAAACTATAACATGAGAATCTGAGACTGAACGATCTGAATAATGAAGGAAAAAAAGCATATTAGAAATTTTGGAAGAATATGATTCAATCGTTCAGCTCCCTGGAGACTCACCAGGAATTACCAATCATTTGGAACATATAATTCCAACAATGCATGATGAACTTGTTGTGAATGTGTGACCACATAGGTTACCGCATGCACAAAAGGAAGAAGTTGAACGTCAGGTCAAGGAAATGCTAGAAAATGGAGTTGTACGACCCAGCCATAGTCAATGGAATGCACCTTCATTTGTTTTACCCAAGAAATCTGATGGTCCTGGAAAAGTGAAATTGAGGGTTGTGGTGGATTTTAGAAGACTGAATAATATCACTATTGGAGATTCGTTTCCATCTTATCGTCTTCCGTAAAGGGAGAAGATAAATGCAAAACAGCATTCTCTGCACTTTTGGCCCACTATGAATTCAATCGATTGCCTTTTGGTGTCAAAGGAGGTGCAGCAACATTCCAAAGATTAATGAATTTGGTTTTGGCAAGTATTCAGGGTCTACGCTGTTTCGCCTATCTTGATGACATAGTGATATCTGGAGCGAACCTCAAGGAACATAATGAGAGGCTGCGAGGAGTCTTGCAATGCTTGAAGGAAGCAAATCTCCGATTGCAGCCGCATAAATGTTACTTCCTGAGGAAAGAAGTCGTTTATCGTGGGCACGTGATAAGCCAGGGAGGTGTAAAAACAGATCCCAGTAAAATTGATACTGTAAAAGAATTCCCTGTTCCAACAGGGCTATGCTAAAAAGGTTATGTCATTTCTATGATTGGCCGGTTATTATAGGAAATCCATACGAGATTTTTCGAAAATAGCCAAACTTCTAACTGATTTCCCAAAGGAAGAAACCAAATGGGTTTGGAGTGACAAAGAACAGTTGTCTTTTGGGACATTGAAGGAGAAGTTAATAACAGCACCAGTCCTACAGTATCCAGACTTTACCGAGCTGTTCCTATTACCTACAGACGCATCTAACAAGGCCATTGGCGGTATTCTTTCTCAAGGAGAAATTGGCAAGGATTTACCAATCGTCTACGCTAGCAGGACATTAAACATGGCAGAGACAAACTATAGTACAATGAAGAAAAAACTATTGGCTATTGTTTCGGATGTATAACACTTCAAACCTTATCTTTATGGGAAAAAGTTTCATGTCATTACTGACCATCGACCATTGAAATAGATCTTCAACGTAAAAGATCCACGATCTAGACTAATGCACTAGCGATTGGAATTAGGCGAATATGAATACGAAGTAGTTCATAAAGCTGGTACACTAAATACAAATGCTGACGCATTGAGTCACATGTTTGTTGTGATGCGGGCTCAGCAAAAGAAAGAGACAGAAAAGAACTGAAAAACTAGTCAACAAAATTGTGCAACAACGATGTGACCACTCCACCTGCTGCTGATATCCCAATAATTGTTAGGGAATATCATGATGTATCTTTAGGAGGCCATCCTGGGATTGAAAGGATGTATGATAAGGTGAAATTGAAATACAGTAGAGCGTCGATTATCCGAATCGATTGGGACCGAGTCCAAAATTCGGATAACCGAACACTAATATTTCGTGGGCAAGGAAGTCGATTCTTTCAAAATTATGAAATATATATATACAGGGTGATGTAAGCGTCCACCTCACAAACTTCGGGGGCTTGAAAGATCGGCAATTATAATTCTAATACTGTCAAAATCAATGGAATCAGATAAGAAATCAGATGGTTATTCTCCAAATTGATTCATTTTTCCACCATTACAATTGTCAATTCTTATTTTTCTTATCTCAAAAGTTTGTAAGATGGATGCTGACGTCACCTTGTATTTAAGAAAACGAAGAACATTAATAATACAAGAACATTTCTCGCAAAAATTTCCATAATAACCATTGTATCATTGAATGGTATAGAACGAAGCTGAATATGTATTCAAAAATGATCAAAATTCAGACACAAGTCGCTTGAGTCTGCGGAAAAAGTAATTGTTCAGATAAAAATGAGTGCAGGTTATTCAGGGGGTGATCGCTCGAATAACTGAGCATTCGAATGAACAAAATCATAGTTTAGATAATTAATATTTGTGGATAACCCAAATCACACTTCGGATAATTGACTTTTGGATAAATCCCACTTTCTTTGGGATAATTGACGTTTCGGATGATTGACGTTCGGATAATCGACGATCTACTGTACTACTGGAGTGGTATGGAAAAAAATATGGAAGAAGACGTCACATTTTGTAGGAAGTGCCAAGTGAATAAATTAGGGCAAACTACGAAAGTCCCCATGGTAATAATCTCCAAGACACCTGAATCATCATTTGAACAGTGTTCCATGGATATTGTCGGACCATTTACCAAGACTGAACTGGGTAATGAATATGTATTGACGTTCCAAGATGCTCTCGCGAAATTTAGTAAAGCCATTCCGATTCAAAACCAAGAAGCGTCTACGATAGCACGAATTTTTGTTGAAAAAATAATTTGTGAGCATGAGGCACCTGAACGATTACTCACAGACCAAGGAACAAATTTCGCAAGTGAATTATTCAAACATGTTTGTAAACTACTGAGGATCAAGAAGATTCAAACTCCGGCAAATCATCCACTGACGGATGGAGCCTTGGAAAGATGACATCGGACGTTAGCAGAATATTTGAGGAATTTTATAGATGAGGAACATACGAATTGGGATACTTGGTTGCCGTACGCTATGTTTACGTACAACACAACACCACATACGTCAACAAAAATGACACCATTTGAGCTTCTTTATGGAAAAGCAGCTGAAATCCCAACGTCAGTGAAGCAACCACCAAGGTTAACATACTCATATGATGACTATGCACAGGACTTGCGAGAACGATTACGAGCAGCATGGCAAATTGCGAGTAAAAATGTATTTGAGTCGAGAGAAAAATCAAAACTTCAATACGACAAAAATTCCAGAGAAGTTGACTTCAAGGTGAACGATCAAGTGCTGATGAAAAATGATGTAGTTCGACGCGGAAGGACAAAAAAATCAACTCAGCCCTGGATTGGTCCTTACACTATAATAGAGAAAAATTCTGACGATAACTACATAATTCGATCTGCTAACAAGGAGGAAACACAAAGAGTACATGTCAATCAGCTCCGACCTTTTGTAGATTTATGACTATTTGATCCCCTTAGGGGCTATTCATCAATTACGTAAGGATGATTTTGGCCATTTTTGACCCCCCCTACCCCCATGTAAGGGTACATAAGATTTCTCGAACCCCCCCTCCCTCTTCTTACGTAACATTCAATCTCGTTTTACTCCCGAATGGAAGCATTGTAAACGTCGGATTTTTCGATTCAGAGTTTCCATCGGAATATGACTCCAAATGATCCGAAACGTCGAAAAATCATATTTTTAAATCATGTCTGTAAGTGTGTGTGTGTGTGTGTGGTTGTGTGTGACTAAGTGTATTGACATGTATCGTCATTTTATCCGGAACGGCTATACTTAGCGTTCTCAAAATTTGACAGTATATTTCCTCGGTGTGCAAAATGTTGTCAGCAAAATTTCAGCAGAATCGGTTGAATAGTTTCCGAGAAAAATAAAATTTTCGAAAAAAGCGTTTTTTTGAATTTTTTCAATGAAAAATTAATACGTAGCCCCCGTCTGGGCTACGATATTCATCTCATTAAAACTCACATTTTTCACTCTGGGTAAATTTTTCTCTGATTTTTCGTTTTGGAACTTATTTCAATTTTAGTGATTTTCAGTTTAGAGTTTAGCAGAACGATAACTCGATAAGTATTTGAGCTAGAGACTTCAAATTTTGTCAGTTTGTATATCTATTGGAGGTAGAGTTTTGCATTGAATTTGGGCGAAATTCGTCCAGTGGTTTCTGAGATATTTGCAAAAAATGATTTTTTTCAAAAGGCGGATTTCTCAAAAACTAGTGGGCTGATTAACACCAGCTTGAATTCAAAAAGTTCGTCATAATGAAGGGAATGAACTCTGTGGATTCCCAATTTATTGGTGGAGTATTTCTTTTTGTTATGAAAAAAATTAACTTTTTTAGAAAAAATCAAAAATTTCAATTTTTCTTAATTCTTTACTGAGAACACATATAGTTTTTATTTCATGATAATAAAATATATAATTTGTCACCTAAAATGAGATCATTTTCATCCTGATATGATGATTAGAACCCTCATCGTATGAGAAAATGGAATTAATGAACAGTAGAAAATAATTCATGTGCACATATTAATATAAGGGAACTTGAATCAAATCAATAAAAGTCGCGATGCTTCAATTACAGCTTAGAAATTCCATTCGGAAGTATACTGCCAATGGCATTGGCAGAATAGTAAATCTGGGAATTCAAATGACACACAAAGGGCGAAGGCCTGCTGTTTTGGAATCATAAAAAGTTGTTAGAACAGGATCAGTTGCACTAAAGCTCACAGTTTTACATAAATCAAAGATTTTGACTTTTTAACGCTCTCACCTGAAAAACGTTTCTCCCACTCTTTTCTCGTCCGCGGAGAAAGGGGACTCTGTCCAGTCACGTTCACTGGCGACTGGAACGTATATATAGAGTGCTAAGAAGAAAACTATTTACTACCACTAAATGAACACTCTGAACTATCACTAGAATAATTTAAATTTCGATTCTTCATGGCAATGCACGTTATTTATAAAAATTTGAATATTAACTTCTTATTTTGGATTGCGTAAATCACACGAAACGTGTACGGTCCTACTCGAGCACGTTGCAAGCATAGAAAAGTAGTGGTGGGAGCGAGCGGGCTCACGCGATTGGCCATCCCCACTCCGACCGCCCGAGTACGAGTTAGGCCGACTTTCAGGATAGAGGGTTAACAGATAATTTAGGTTGCACTCTTTTATTGCTATCAGGTATGGATTATCATGATATCATTAGACAACTATCTCGTCTTTGGAATATCATTATTATAATTAAAAGGAAGTTTTAAAATAATCTTGAAGCGAGCAAACATCAATCAGTTGAACAATCTACAGAAGAATACTGCTTTAATAATAATGATCGACTAGTTTCAAATTAATCTTAAAAAAAATAAATTACGCAGTAAAACCTAGATCAATTCAGATCATCAATTGTCGTCTGGACTGAATGGGTTAGTAAGCCATGTTGTCCAATCGGAAACAATTGGTAACTCATCAGATGCAGTGATGAACTCGTTCGATTTATAAAATATTACGTAAGAATGGTTTCACTCCCCTCCCCTCCCCCCAAGATAAGGGCATGTAGAGATTCTTCTAACTCCCCCTCCCCCTTGGAACCCTTACGTAATTAATGAATGGCCCCTTACCTTGGATTATATGGAATTGTCAAAAATGAATAGAGAACGCTATAAATTTGATGAGGAAGTTGAAATAATGAATTCATATTTTATTACAAAACAAATTGGAAATGTTATAAATATACATTCAGCATTTCATGAGGACCAATTTATGTCCATAATTATGATACTATTGCTGTTCGAAGAAGGAGAATCCTGGAAACATGCAGTAAAGACGACGACGATTCAGACAACGGTCGTTATCTCGGTAGCCGATGAGATTTACATGACATGGCTGAGGCAGCGGATCTTCACCAAAGAGTCCACGCGAATTAAAAACGTCAGACACTTGCTCATCAAATATCTGCTCATCCCAGAGACGGATATTTGGTTTTCTCGTAGCTATTCGCCAACGCCTGATGCACATCCGAAACTTGATATTCATGGTTCCGGGAAAAAGGAGGAATTTTCTCTCCTAAAGGTACAGAACGAGGAAAATGAAGAATTATGTAATGACAAAATAAGGGCCTGTTCTCTATTTGATCTAGAAAACGAAGTAACACAAGAGGTACTCACTGAAAATTCCAAAGTAAAGTGCTCTACAGCTTGCAGAGAATACGAGCGTTCCAGTCTCCGAATCTGCAGATCGCGGCGGTCGAACAGAAAGCCAATGGCAGTCCGCTATGAAATGGCCGATAGAGTGGCATCTCACACAGGAACAAGATTGACTCACTAGTAGAGGTGGATACCGAGATCGTAATGCTCTAACTAGAGGAATCTTCAGGCCTTGGTATTCCATACTCTCCTGGTTTTTGAGCATAATTTCACTCGGTAAAACTTCTATGAAGGATTTCCGGATAACTGTACTTCTCAGTCAACACACAGAGTTTTTATGTCGGAAATTGTGGCTGCGTCGGCGATTTCAGAGCGGCAGGGTTCATTGTACGCGGAAACTTCCTGATGTCACAAAATCTGTCGAAATTTCTAGCAGTCTTCACACTGGGAAGCATGATTTCGCAAGTGAGGGAGAAGGACATATGATAGAAAAATTTGTCCACACTCCTGGAATTCATTCTGAACCATTTGGGAAACTCTACCTTAGCAATTGCGAATGGGCAATAGCAGCCTCTACAAAAATAGAACCTTGGATTCAAAGGACTGAACAAGTAAAGGAATATTTCTGGGAGACAAAAGTCTTAAGTTACAGTAGTTCAGCAAAAATACACGAAAAATTTCTTGAAATGATAGCAGAACAGTGGATTTCAGCCTTTGAGGAAACTCAAGAACTCATCTTCGAATTACTAGGACTAGAAGAGCCTGTAAAAAGAAAAAGAGGTCTCGTGGATGGCCTAGGACCCGTCGTAAAATCACTAATTGGTACTATGGATGCTGAAGACACCAAAGAAATCCACGAGAGACTAGAAAGATTGGAGGACGAGAAGGCAACTTACTTCCAGACGGCAGGAAAACAAATTGAGATTTTGAATTCTACATTGTCTCAATTACAAACTACAGAGGTAACTATCCAGAAAAATGAAGAGATTTTACTTCAAACTGTGAAAGGAGCCCTTAGACAATTAAATTCGGGAGCTGATCAGCTTACAGCACGAGTGTCACTGGACGAACATTTCATGATAGTGGAAGCAGTCATGAATGGCGTATTGCGAGATACTGCAAAAATTAGAAGACTTTTGAAAGGCAATGGTGAAAAAATATTGAATGCAGGTATCCTCTCTAAGTCCCAGTGGGTTTCTATTTTTGAAAAGGCTCAGTTACCTAAAGGCTTGAGCTTTCCAGTTGAAGCCAGAATAGGTGGGTTGTTTTGAATGGACAAAATGTCCATTGTGAGTATACATCGAGTTGGTTTACGGGTCATTACACTCGTAAAAATACCATTGGTCAATTTGCAAGTGTTTGATGTTTTTAAATCACACGGCATTCCAGTGAAAACTCCAGAAGGCGATCATTGATATTTAGAACTGGAAAACGAACTGCTGACAATACACGGGGCAATACGACAGCATATTCCACTGACGTCCCAGCAGCTGAAAGAGTGCAGAAAATTGCGTGGACAATATCTTTGTACAGAGATACTTTCGGTACAGGTTATAAAGTCTTATAGTGGCTGTGAAGTACAAATGTACACTAGTTCAAAGAAGCTGCCAGAGGTCTGTGTACCAAAACACTTACCTCTTAGACAATTGTTATCAATGGATGTGCATAGAAGCGGAGTCTCGTTCGAACACTCAGAGTGTGAGGACGCGTCAAACAGGCAATCACAAGCCAAAGTGATAATTATATCACCATAAGTTTATTCAACAATCCATGAACTAAACAACTAGGAATTCTTCTGTACCAACAATTTAAATTAACAGTTAGTGTAAATTAATTAACAAAATAGTTAACAGAAAAAATCAACCAGTGAAAGTGTCCCGCTCGCGGACACAACATGGAGAAAAAAAGAAAAAACAAAGGGACCGTTACAATCCCTGACAACCAAAAAGAAATAATCCTCAGTGATAGTGAAACGGAACAACTCCGCAAACAAGCAACGAGCAACAAACAATTTAAAGCATTAACTGCTCAAGCAAAAAAAAGAAAATTGGAGGAATTAAACTCATCCACCGATTCACAAAACGCATCAGAAGGAATGATAACATCACAAGGGGGCAAGTCTGTTGGAACAGCACCCAGTACATCACTAGAAAAACAAAGTGAAGAAACCAGTAATGAAAAACATACAGAAAATGAACTCAAAAAACTACAAGAAAAATACAACGTAATGAGAGAACATTATGATTCAGCACTCAGAGTTATACAGACGTTGAAAAGCCAAGTCGACGAATTAAATTATAATTCACAGAAATCAAGAGAGAATACAAGAAATAAAAACCAAAATAATTCTCAGAAAATCAATAAATTACCAGTGACTACGGACACCAGTCAAGAGTCACAGACAATCATACCTGCAGACACAAGGCGCTCACACCAGTAACGCTCCATCAACACAGCTAGATAACGAAGACATCCTCATCACACAGCAACCGCTAAACGAAAACATTGAAACTGGAACGGGAAAGAAGGAGAAAATCCCAGCAATCAACGTCTCAGGGTCGAGTGCGAGAGAGACCATCCGGATCATCACTGAAGATTTAAATATAAGTAATTTCAAGGTAAAAACCCTAAACGGTAAGGAAAAACATATCATACTATCAGAAAATGTTTCAGATTACAAAAAAATTTGTGAAAAATTTTCAGAAAGCGCAAAAGAGTACTTCACGTACACTCTCAAAGAGAACAAAATCGAACTTTTTTACTAAAAGGTATCGACAATAATTATGAGCCTGAGGAAATATCAAACCTCTTAAAGGTATATGAATCAGACTCATGAGAATTTGTTAAAATAAATAGGTTCACCACACCCTTGTCTATCACAGAGAAAAAATCTCTATCAATCTTTCTAGTACAACTAACTCCATTAAGTAATCCAGGTAAACTCAATGAAATTAAATACCTAGCTCATCAAGAAATTACATGGGAAAAAATAAAAAAAATAAATAACTCAATGTAAAAACTGCCAGAGATTAGGGCACGTATCAGGTGGTTGCCATATGACCTACAGATGCGTTAAATGCAAAAATCAACACCAACCAGGTGAATGTCAAATTTCTTGTGAGGGAGAGGTAGAATTCGCACAACTCTATTGCGTTCTCCGTCAAAAGTTTGGCCACCCAGCCTCCTACAGAGGTTGTCCAATGCAAAAAGACCTCATTAAAAAAATGGAATCAGGAAAAAAAGATAAAGACAAAACAGTCCCACAAACTACCCATCCTAATATTCCGACCAAATCAACAATAAATCCCCTAATATCATACACGCAAAGCCTGAAAAAAAACACCAACAACATTACCAATAATTCAATGCAAAATGATCAAATCACACTAAATTTAATTAATAGCAAAATAGAAGTGCTTGAGGCAAGCGTACAATCCTGAGTAAACATAGTACAGGCTCAGGCAGCTAAAATCGATCTCCTAATGGAAGATTATTCTAAATAATGGTTATAAGAATGGCTATTCCTCACCAAAATGACTCAAAACAATTAAAGGATCTGACAATCATCTCGGTGAATGTCAACTCTCTCATCCGACACAACAGAAGAAACGCACTTCTGTATACTCTTAATAAACATAAGCCAGATATTGCATTATTATGCGAAACTAAACTAAACTCTTTGCATAAAATTTCATATGAAAATTATATCATGATCCACAGGGACAGGCCCAATAGTAAACGGGGTGGAGGAGTAGCTATACGCCCCCCACGGCCAACACGCAAATTTCAAAACCGAATTGCAAAATCTTTTTGATAAATGAGATCTAAGGAACTCAAAAAATTATCATATTTTGGCGGGAGACTTAAATGCTAAACACTCCACCTGGAAAAATACAAAGAATAATACGAGAGGCAGTTATCTCAATATTTGGCTCACAGACAACCAATACAAATTTAGGGCACATCTGTACCACACAGATATTCCTTTATATCCCAGAGGAGAATCCTTCCTTGATCTCAGTATCGCAGATGAAAGGATAAAAATTGCAAATCCAGACTCAAATGAAATAAAATCAATCCCCTACGACAGTGACCACAACGCATTACTAATTAAAGCTAACCTTAACGACTCAAATAACTGGATATTCAACACAAAACACGAAATTAATCCTCTCAATTACAATAAAACCAACTGGGAAAAATTCCAACTCCATCTAACAAAAATCCACAAAACACATATACCCAAAAACAGAAACTTGACAAAAACAGAAATCAATGAACATATAACTTCATTAGAAGAAAGTAATCAACAAGCTATAAAAAAACGGTCCCTAAAATAAAAATAAAAAATAGTTCTGAACAATACAAAACTTCTCTCATTAAGAATCTAGAAAATAGGAAAATCAGATTGCTGTCGAAAATCCATAGATTCACAAGACAATTCAAAACATACAATAATCCTTCACTCAATACAATGAAAGAAGAACTAAGAATTATCAGAAAACTAATAAAACTCGAATAACGTAATTCAGTAAACTCATACTGGTCAAACCTGATAAAAAACCTCCCCAAAAATACATCAAAAGCTTCCCCTAAAATCAATAATATATTCAGACCAAAAAATAAATCAAACGTAGCAGATTCCATATTAGATAACAACACACATAACAAAAGACTGATAGAATCAAGTGGACTAAACACATTTGAATTGAACGAATCAAATAATCAATTTAAAATCGAGTTAATAAATGACAAATTAGACACATTAGGGCAACACTTTGAAAATATACACCGACAAAGCGGAAATTTAGGCGAGAAAGACTGGAATCTCATAGTAGAGACAAAAACAGAAAAATTCAGGGAAAAAATAAACAACGATAACATAAATTGCGTAACCATAACACAATTCTCGTCAGGAAATAAAGTGACTAATCCGCACAACAATACAGACAATTACTTCATAAATAGCACTAATCTTATTAAAATATTCAAACGCCTGAGCAATGAAAAATCATCAGGATGCGACAAAATCCCGAATATAGTCCTTAAAAATCTACCAAAGAACATAATTATAGAATATTGTATAATCTTCAATAACTGCCTGAATCATAAATATTTTCCCCCTCAATGGAAAAAGGCAAATGTAATTGCTCTTAAAAAACCCGGAAAAAATGAAAATGACCCCCGAAGCTATCGCCCCATTAGCCTCCTACCTAACATCGGGAAAGTATATGAAATTCTCATGAATAACACATTAAATCATATATGCCCAGGAAAAAATGTTCAGATCTGATCGGATCGAATTAGATCTGAGTTCCTTAGATCTGATCAGATCTGAGAATTGGCACGCTCTGATCAGATCTAATTAGATCAAATTAGATCTGAGTTCCTCAGATCCGATCAGATCCAATTGGATCTGCAAAAAAACCGGAATGAAAATTTTCAATTTTTAGAGAAAATGAAAAATAAATAAAAATCTGAATTTTTCGCTAAACAAATGAATCAAAATTGGAGTTTTTGAAGAAAAAAAAATTGAAAAAAAATGCGGTTCAGCGGGATCGAACCCGGGACCCTAGCATTACTAGACTATTCACGTAGAAAAATTCTGATGGCGGCCGCCATGGTGCGGGCCATGGCGGTGGTCATGGCACCGGCCATGGCGGCCGCCATCACAAATTTGCCGCTTTCCATGGAGTTCTTTCCCATGGCGATTTTTCATGACGATTCTTTCCATGGCAATTTTTTGCATGATGATTCTTTTCATGACTTTTCCATAAATTTTTCATGCCTTTCATGAATTTATGGCTATAGCAAATTTCTCCATAGCAAATTCTGCATTGACGAATTCTGCCATGGAGAAAATGCAATGGAGAGAAACGCCATGGAAAGGATCGCCATGGAAAGGATCACTATGGAAAAAGTCACTATGGAAAAGAAAGCTATGAAAAAAAAACCATGGGAAAAAATGAGAAGAATCATCATGGGAAGAAATGCCGTGCAAAAATATGCCTTGGATAGAATCGCCATGGAAAAATTGCCATGCGAAAGAACTTCATAGAAAGCGGCAAATTTGTGATGGCGGCCGCCATGGCCGGTGCCATGACCACCGCCTTGCCCCGCACCATGGCGGCCGCCATCAGAATTTTTCTACGTGTTACCTTAACCATTCACCTATCACACGATTCCTTGATATCATTTGAAATTTAAATCGTGATAACTGAAGAAAATCAGAAATATTAGAGGAAATAACTCCGGAAGAAAGTCGGGACTGCCCAAATGGAATGCAGAATCATCCACGGAAATAAATATAAAATTCTATGATAATGAAATGAGCACAGATCTGACACATTGTGGATTTTTCTAAACAGATAAATTTTCATTTAATAAACATTTCAAAAAAGTCATATTTATAGTTCTATGAAGTTCCTATCTATGCATATTTTTCATTTTTTTAAAATAATGTATCTGTTGAAGAAATTCAAAAAAAACTAGAAATTGTCAAATGTCTGCTATTTTCAGTTTTATTAAATTCTACCTCATGAAGTTTTCATCCATCGCCTGATGCATCATAATGTGAATTGGATTGGATTTGATCATATCTGACTAGATCTGATCGGATCAAACTAGATCTGATTAGATCTGGTTAGATCTGATGAACCGATATAAATAGACTTGATTAGATCTAGTTAGATCTAATCAGGTCTGGTTGGATCTAGTCAGATCTATTCAGATCTGATCAGATCCAAACAGATCTGATCAGATCTAGTTAGGTCTAATCAGATCTATTCATATCAAATTTCTCAATTTAATCAGATCTAATCAGATCAAATTAGATCTAATCAGATCTAATTTGATCTGATCAGATCTAAACATTTTTTCCCGGGTTGATTAGATCTTGTTAGATCTAATCAGATCTGGTTAGATCTAGTCAGATCTATTCAGATCTGATCAGATCTATTCAGATCTGATCAGATCTATTCAGATCTGATCAGATCGAAACAGATCTGATCAGGCATTGATCTGTTTAGATCTGATCAGATCTAGTTAGATCTAATCAGATCTATTCATATCAAATCTCTCAATTTAATCAGATCAAAACGTTTTTTTCCGGGTGTGAAGAAAAAAAAATAATTCCACTCCAACAGTTCGGATTCAGACACAAACACTCGACAATACATGCCGTGTCGCAACTAGTGTCAAACAAATGTGGAGCACTGAATGAAAAAAAATGCACCGCCGCATGCTTCATTGATCTCGAGAAGATCTTCGACATGGTATGGATCAGAGGTCTAATATACAAATTAATAAAAAAAGGATTTCCAATGCACATGATCACATTGGTCTGGAGCATGATTGAAGGAAGAAGCTTCAGAACATTAGAAGGACAAACACTATCAAATAAAACTTTCACATTGAAAAACGGCCTTCAACAAGGCACAGTCAATTCACCCATTTTATTCAACATTTTCAATAGCGATATTTTGTCTTTAGATGATCTCAATGTGAGCGAAGATAAAGTTGGGATCTCTTTCGCAGACGATTTCGTGGTGATTCTGATCATCAAAAGAGTCGGAAAGGTGAAGAATAGTCTCGGAAAAGTATTCAGAGAAATAAAAAAATATTGTTCCAAATCCAAATCAAACCAAAATTATCAACAGCCTCAAGAGAAATAAAAAAAAAGGGGTGCGTGGAACCCACGCGACAGAAGTGAAACTTCTTGCTTATAGTGTATAGATAGCGATAAATTATTCGGATTTTTTCAAATGAACAAGTGAAAAATACTTGAGAAAAGTGAAGGTACGGAGTTAATCTCGAAGGGAAACGGCAAAAAAGCACAGCTCAGCACATTCAGCTGTGTCATGAACACAACACTTTGAGAATTTGAGTATCTGCCTATAGTATTTTGGCGATCTGTTCACTAACGAATTATCATTTTTTCCTGATTATGAAGTGTTCAGACAACTAGATTTTCTTAAATCAGTTTTTTGTAAAGACACAGAAAATTGATCAAGATGGAGCGGTTGTGCTCTAATCCTTTCTTGGAGCTCTCAAAACTCTCTATAAAGGAGGATTCATGCGAGCTTGCTCTATCTTGCTGAAATTCCGGGATATTCGAAGAAAACGTTTACTTCCATATTTTTCTCATGGTAGCCTCATAATATGGTAGACGAAGGGGCATAGTCGGGTACCTTCGATTGTTTTCGGTACATGAGCCATTAGTCATTTCGCACTTGGCTTTGGATTCAAATATCTCGAGAATTATGCAAAATTTATCGAGACATGCTGTGAATGAAATTCAGAGGGAAGATTGACGAAGAAAATGAGCGAAACGCCGTTTTTCTACGACCAGTAGTTTCCGAGATATCAATTTTTTAATGAATGGTTCAGAAACAATGGACGAGGCCCAATAGCAAATGAATAAGCGCTCGGGCGTCCTTCCTGAATTTTTCATTAAAAAATTGATATCTCAATAACTACGAGTCATAGAAAAACAGAGGTTCGCTTATTTTATTCGCTAATCTTCCCTCTAAACTTCATTCACAGCATGTCTGGATAACTTTTGAGTAGTTTTTGAGATATTTCAATCCAAAGCCAGGTGTAAAATGGCAATTTTCTTAAGGAATAAAAAGTGAAGATTATGATGTGGAGCATGGTAATTTTTAAAAAAAACTTTTAGAAAAATTCCCATATTATCCTCTTCGTGCATTGAAAAAAAAAATTACAAAATGAACAAACAGTATGTATGTAGCATTCTGTGCGAAGATCCTACCCCCCCCCCCCCCCCCCTCTGCCGTCTTCCCTCTTCACTGCTAAAGCAGATGCTAGAGTGGCATCCCCACCAACGCACCCTCCTCTTTCTTGCTGCTACTTTTCCCTCACTAATCCACTACCACGTTCCCCTCAAAACCTTTCACTCGTTTTGTGACGCGAGAAGAAAGTTGGTATCCTCCGAAAAGAAGTTTCACTTCAAAAATTATAAAGAATTCAAAATTTATCCAGAACACGACGCAATAAACAATATTCCCCACAAAAAAATTATTAAATATCTCGATATAAACATAGACGAATACCTGAAATGCACCTATCACATGGCAATACAATTGAAAAAAGCCGAAAATGCATTTCATAGACACAAGAAATTATTCTCCAATAAACTCCTAGCAAAACGCACGAAAATTATTTGTTATCTAGCTCTAATAAGACCCATAATAACTTACAGTTGCCCAGTATGGTTCAGCCTAAGCGCTCACCTAATGGAAAAAATAAGACTATTCGAGAGAAAATGCCTAAGATCTTGCCTAAACATGCACAGAACGAAAGAAAGCAATTATAAAAAACACTTCAGTAATAAAGCATTATACCGAGTGGCAGAGATCCCAAGAATCGACGTCCATATCCTGAAATTAGTTAGAGACTATTGGGCCAACACCTACAATGCAGAAAATCCTCTAATAAAAAATAGCAATAGTACACCAGACGACTACATAGAGAAAAGCCTTCAAACAGGTTTTATACCTCCAGAAGGCTTCCTCTATCTAGACAAGAAAAACTTCATCCAAGATCAAAATGACGACCTCATTATGTATCAAGTGCATCGACAATCAAGAAATAAAACAATCCAGTATCCCAATAAGACAGAAAACATAACGGAAAAGAATTTATGGTGCTACAGCCAATACATTTATAATAAAAAGAAATATAACGATTACCGAAAAAATACAGACAAATACCAATGGCTCGCAAACCGAAATTAACGATAGAACCTCAAAATTAACACTCAATCAGTACTGAATACAGTGAAATAAAAAAAAAAAACGAAAACAAAATGTCATGATTCAATTATATTATAAATAATACAATTAAGGCAAAACGCCCGAATACACACACTAATCCCTCACATGGGACATTTCCCCTTGTATATATGTATAGCCCCCACTCCCCAATTGTTGACTAGTCTTAAAAGATGTAAATAATCTTAGATTCAAGGGCCCCAGAGCAAAGGAAATACAGAAATGGTTTCCAAGAAGCCTTCCATTTCGGATACAATATCCTGAGGAAAAAAAAATAAAATAAACAGATATAAAAACAAAATAAGAAAATGGCATAAATACCCAACTCCAAACTTTCGTAACGCCTTAGCAAAGCATGTCAATCACTGACTTTTTTTTCGCAAAACAATAACTCTATAGAACAATTATACAAATCTTTATTGTTGTAACTCAAATTGTGATTGTTATGTACATGGCTTCCAAGAATGAACACTATTAAAGAAAAAAAAAATATGCATAGAAGCGATACTTGGATTCATGCTGCAGCGCAACCTGAGGAGATATTAATGAAGTGTAAGAATAGTGAGAAAAGAGAAATCTCACAACGGTCTAGAATAATCTAGGTCACGGACTTTTGTGAAATTGTTACTTCTGATTTCACAATTAGAGGTCATAAATCATCCGGAGCTCAACTAGATCTGCATGTACAGCCTAAGCTAAATCTCACCCTGAGTGACATTGAGAAAGAAAATCTAAACCACAGCAGGGTCCAGATGAAATACATTAGATGGAAAAATGTTGTTCAAAATATCGGAGAAGCCAAAGGACTCCAATTACAACTAGAGGAAGAAAAACAAAAATTAGAGAAAAACGAGGGGAATGGTTCCCTACATAGATTTTTCACACATCCAATAACAATAAGTTCCGGAGTGATGGTGTTGGGATTCATCATAGTTGCGGGAATACTATTCTACTGTGGGCGTCGACGGTCAACTCCCCCACAACGATAGTCGCAGGAGTTTAGTTTTACTGAAATTTACGATAACCATTAAATGTGAGAGAAAAAAGATATAATTAGATTGAGTAAGTTCTGAGGAGCAGATTTCAGGAGATAAAATCTTCTTCCCTGGTGGGGAGGGATGTTATGACCCAAATATCCATGTAAATGAGATTCCATTTTATTAAGAAATGATAAACGAACGGAGCGGCATTAGGTAAGGCTACGAACTGCAAGCTCAGCACTTCAAGTCTTACTCCACCTAC
The DNA here is from genome assembly GCA_963942555.1 of Aleiodes leptofemur. NCBI lineage: Eukaryota > Metazoa > Arthropoda > Insecta > Hymenoptera > Braconidae > Aleiodes > Aleiodes leptofemur. Next base: position 8,657,291 of record OZ012619.1, read on the forward strand.
TAAAGCGGTCGCTTACCTCACTGGGATAGAGGTAATGCAACACCGAAGGCGTAAACAAACACCGATGTATGAATGAAAGCCGGAGAAGTCTCGAGGCCATTAAGTCGCAAAAGGTAACATGTATTATTTTATTAAATTATACTTAGTTAATGAAGACTTAAATTAAATTATCTCTCGTATTTAATTGACACTTCTTATTGAAGTGACACTTCTTTTCGGAGGGTACCAACTTTTTTCTCGCGTCACAAAACGAGTGAAAGGTTTTGAGGGGAACGTGGTAGTGGAGTAGTGGGGGAAAAGTAGAAGCGAGAAAGAGGAGAGTGCGTGGGTGGGGATGCCCCTCCAGCATATGCTTTAGTGGCGGAGAGGGAAGACGGCAGAGGGGGAGGGGGGGGGATAGGATCTTCGCGTAGAGTGCTACATACATGCTGTTTTTTCATTTTGTAATTTTTTTTTTCAATACACGGAGAGGATAATATGGGAATTTTTCTAAAAGATTTTTATAAAAATTACCATGCTCCACATCATAATCTTCGCTTTCCATTTCTGAAGAAAATTGCCATTTCACACTTGGCTTCGGATTGAAATATCTCGAAAACTACTCAGAAGTTATCGAGACATGTTGTGAATGAAATTTAAAGGGAAGATTGACGAATAAAATAAGCAAAACAAGAGATATCAATTTTTTAATAAAAAATTCAGGAAGGACGTCCGAGCGCTTATTTGTTTACTATTGGGCCTCGTCCATTGTTTCTGAACTATTCATTGAAAAATTGATATCTTGGAAACTACTGGTCGTAGAAAAACGGCGATTCGCTTATTTTCGTCGTCAATCTCCCCTCTGAATTTCATTCACAGCATGTCTCGATGAATGTTGCATAGTTTTCGAGATATTTCAATCCAAAGCCAAGTGCAAAATGACTAATGGCTCATGTACCGAAAACAATCGAAGGTACCCGACTATGCCCCTTCGTCTACCATATTATGAGGCTAGCATGAGAAAAATATGAAAGTGAACGTTTTTTTCGAATATCCCGGAATTTCAGCAAGATAGAGCAAGCTTGCACGAATACTGTTTTAAAGAGAGTTTTGAGAGCTACACGAAAGAATTAAAGCAAAACCGCTCCATCTCGATCAATTTCCTGTATATTTACGAAAAACTGATTTTAAAAAATCTAGTTGTCTGAACACTTCATAATCGTGGAAAAATGACAATTTGTTCGTGAACAGATAACCAAAATACTATAGGCAGATACGCAAATTCTCAAAGTGTTGTGTTCATGACACAGCTAAACGTGCTGAGCTGTGCTTTTCGCCGCTTCCCTTCGAAATTAACCCCGTATCCTCACATTTCTCATTTATTATCACTTGTTCATTTGGAGAAATCCTAATAATTCATCGCTATCTATACACAGAAAGCAAAACGTTTCACTTCTGTCGCGTAGGTTCCACGCACCCTCTTTTATTCGAATCAAACCCTTAAGTATTGACAGCGTTCTTTTGCATTGCATTTTTTTCCATTGCATTCTCTCCATGGCGAAATTTGTCAATGCGAAATTTGCTATAACCATAAATTCAATGGTGGATATTTGTGTGACGTTTGAATTTCACAGTCATAGAATTTTTATGATTATCAAAGAATCCTCACATTATGATGAGCATCAGTGCAGATTTTTCCATAGAGACACTTCTGTGAGATAATCATCTCATAGACGTATCACTAAAGGGAATGTCTCTATAAAATCGAATTTCATGAAGAGGTTCTTCATAAAATGATTTCTTATAAAGTTTTTTTTTCATAAGAAGGCATTTTATGAAGATATTTTCTCTGAAATATATACATATCGTTACCTCAATGATAGAGTAACGCTTTCTCTAATTGAATCATTCTGAAATACTTTGGAGTTTGATTTTGGAGACTTAGAGTCCACTAGACTGTCTTCGCTACTTGGTAATGCTAATCTGTAATTTCCAGCAGTTTTCTATCATCATCATCTCCACTTTTTTCTTTTGTTATTCTCAAGTGCAGTCTACTCGCACTCTTAGTCGATTCATCCAGCTCTAACGACATCTTTTCATATCAATCAATAATAATTGGTTTAATTCAATTGCTCGGGTGAACTTCAGGATTTCAAGTCTCTTCTTCTTCTTGCTTCTTCTTGTAATTGAGAATAGCTAAACTCCAAAATGGATCTTGTATCATTAATTTTTTGAGTTTCTCCTCTTCACTTGGTAAAATTGCCTCGGTCTAATGCTTCCTTGTTTTTCTATTTCATTCAGCTTTACTGGACAGCTGGCAAAGGACACCGAATATACTGACGAACCCAACAATGGAATGAATGTGAAATCTCTCTATCTCGCTCAGTTTTCGAGATATTTTCAACAACAATGGAAAGGAAAAATCAATTTATCCACTTCCTAACTTCATTGATTTCCTTTAATCAATATCTCGGAAACTAAACAAGATAGAGCTATTTTGCCCCTATCCTGTCTTGTAGAAAATTTCCAAATCTACAAGACAATATGAAAGTGAAATCACTCTCTCTCGCACTTCGTTTTCGAGACATTCTCAGAAAAGAGGGTGCGTGGAACCCACGCGACTGAAGTGAAACTTCTTGCTTATTGTGTATAGATAGCGATGAATTATTAGGATTTTTCCAAATGAACAAGTGATAATAATTGAGAAATGTGAGGATACGGGGTGAATATCGAAGGGAAACGGCAAAAAGCACAGCTCAGCACATTTGATTGTGTCATGAACACAACACTTTAAGAATTTGAGTATCTGCCTATAGTGTTTTGGTTATCTATTCACTAACAAATTATCATTTTTCCACGATTATGAAGTGTTCAGACAACTACATTTTTTTGTAAATACACAGGAAATTGATCGAGATAGAGCGGTTTTGCTTCAATCCTTTCTTGTAGCTCACAAAACTCTCTATAAAGGAGGATTCGTGCAAGCTCGCTCTATCTCGCTGAAATTCCGGGATATTCGAAGAAAACGTTTACTTCCATATTTTTCTCATGCTAGCCTCATAATATGGTAGACGAAGAGGCATAGTCGGGTACTTTCGATTGTTTTCGGTACCTGAGCCATTAGTCATTTCGCACTTGGCTTTGGATTGAAATATCTCGAAAACTATGCAACATTTATCGAGACATGCTGTGAATGAAATTCAGAGGGAAGATTGACGAAGAAAATAAGCGAAACGCCGTTTTTCCACGACCAGTAGTTTCCGAGATATCAATTTTTTAATGAATAGTTCAGAAACAATGGACGAGGCCCGATAGTAAACAAATGAGCGCTCGGGCATCCTTCTTGAATTTTTCATTAAAAAATTGATATCTTAATAACTACGAGTCATAGAAAAACGGAGTTTTGCTTATTTTATTCGTTAATCTTCCCTCTAAATTTCATTGACAACATGTCGCGATAACTTTTGAGTAGTTTTTCGAGATATTTCAATCCAAAGCCAAGTGTAAAATGGCAACTTTCTTCAGAAATAAAAAGCGAAGATTATAATGTGGAGCATGTTGATTTTTATAAAAATCTTTTAGAAAAATTCCCATATTATCCTCTCCGTGTATTGGAAAAAAACAAATTACAGAATGAAAAAACAGTATGTATGTAGCACTCTACGCGAAGATCCTATCCCCCCCCCTCTCTGTCGTCTTTCCTCTCCGCCGCTACAGCATATGCTAGAGTGGCATCCCCACCAACGCACTCTCCTCTTTCTTGCTTCTACTTTTCCCCCACTACTCAACTACCACGTTCCCCTCAAAACCTTTCACTCGTTTGTGACGCGGGAAAAAAGTTACAAAAAGAGGTACCCTCCCAAAAGAAGTTTCACTTCAAAAATATCAATTGAAAAAATCGATTCGTTCATTTTTACTTTTTCACTGGATTTTTTTTCCATTTCTCGGAACCCAAACGGAATAGAGCAATTCTGGCGGAATACTTTTTGCTTCCGAATGGAAGCTTCGGAATCGTAATTTTTTCAGAGTTTGAGATTTCAACATAATATGACTGCAAGTGGATGGACTTCGGAGGTAACCTCTTCGGCTAGTTCGACAATACTGCGTACTGGAGCACAGTATGCATACGTCAACTGATTAAACTTGCCAACTGTTTTGTTCTCGTATGTACGGCCGGAGAAAAATCGTGGGGATTGAAGTGAAATTGCTCTATCTTGCTTAGTTCCCGAGATATTGAAAGGGAAAAATCGAGTAAAACGGGGCCATCCATAAATTATGTTACACGTTGAGGGGGAGGGGGGGGAGTCTCAAATTTGTGACAAAATGTAACAGGGGGATCCGGGGGGGTCTTGAAGATTGTGATGTCACAGAAGTCAAAAGTGAAAAATTAGGAAATTTTCAAATATATTTTTTAAATTCCAGGCTATTTCAAATTAACAATGTATTGTTAGTTTACCACCATAATATTATTAAATGATATTGAATAAAGTCTTGAAGATGTTACTAAAAATGAAGTGAAACTTGAAGCCTATCAAATTGCTCGAACTAAGATCAATTTATGCAAAAAAATCCAACAATGATTGAATCTGGGGTATAAAAGGGATTTTTTGACGTCATAATGCGGATGGGGGGGAGGGGGTCAATGAAAATGTGACAGAATGTGGCATCGGGGTAGGGGGAGGGGGGCTAAAAATCTTGAAATTCGTGTGACATACTTTATGGATGGCTCCAACAATCAAATTGAACAAATCGACTTTTTCAATCAATTATTTTTGAGAATATCTCGAAACTAAGCTAGATGAAGCGATTCCACCTCCATCTTGGGGTGAAATCACTCAATCGATATATCCATGCCGCTTAATTTCCAAGATATTCATGAAAAATGAATGAAGTGAAAAAGGAAAACTTAATAAATCATTTGTTTCTCTCAATTGTTTCTGAGAATATCTTGAAAACGAAGTGAGATAGAGTGATGTTATGCCCATCTTTTTTTACAGCTCTTGAAATTTTCGATAAAAAAAGATCCAGCCGACATTGCTCTATCTCGTGTTATATCCAAATTTTTGAATTTGAGATTTACCGTTAGAAATTGCATTCAAGGGAAATTCTGTACTATGAGAGTTTGGAAAGGCTATTTAGAACGAGAGAAGGATGACTTGACAAATTGTTCTGGAGAGTGGAATTAGTTTTTATTTCTTTTTCTTGCAGCTTGGATGGTTTTCGGGTGTGATAGGAAGATTGACTCACTCGGTGTTGTAAATCCCTCTTCCTTTTTATTAATCCCAGTAATAGTCTTCGGTACACTGTTTTTTTTTCACTTATAATGTTTTCTACACTTCTGAATTCCGTTGGAACAGAGTTTGTTTTTACTTTATTTCTATTATTATTTCTGATCTGTCAAATGGTGCATCGTTATTATTTCAGGGGTTAGTTTTATTTATTCTTTTTTTTTTATTTATATATTAGCCCAATTTCCTCTCGAATTTATTTGTGATTATTTGAACTTTTCTTTAATAGTATTCAATATTTTTATCTAAAACTTCTCGAATTTCATAAAACTGATAGATTGAATTATGGTTTCAAATTTCTTTGTTTCTTTTTTTCTTGATTTCTGATGTTTAAATAAATAATTCAGAATGAGTTCGTAACACAGCAAAAGTACACAATCCTGAAGTATCCTTCCAATTGCAGAACTACCAACTAGTTTCGATTTAAGGACGAGTTTCCCTACACCAAGTTAAGTTCGTCAGTCCTCTAATTTTTCTATTCAAAAATTGACCGCGTTACCCTACCATTCTCACAATAGGATAAGTGTATGCGAAGGAAAAGCATTAACTGGCTTTGATCGATTTCGAGGGAAGTTCGCGAGGAGGATTTGTCCTTTACCGAAGTTTGCGACTCGACGTGCCGAAAAGAACTGGTGGTTCTTTTATTTCGTCAAACCAGCTGAGCTCGATTCTGCAATTAAAAAGATGACATCTCACATTCTTTCTAGTTTGTTCGTCGGTGTTCAATATCAGCCTTTTTCTTCACGAACTCTTTATACTGCAATTTCCGAGTATCCCCTTGCATACTGAGGCCGGACGATGCACTCCCGGAAGCCCGAAATGGTTACGTCATTTCGACACTTCGCTGAGTCGATCGTCTCTGATCAATGATCCCGGGGAAGTCTCGCAACTGCTGCACAATTGATACCGAACTTGCGGTTAAAAAAAAACTAAATAATCAGTCTAGATTATATTGAAAATAATTATAATGTTTTAAGGAAGAGCATAAATTAAATATCTGGACATAACACTCACTTAATTTTCGAGCTATTGATGAAAAAAATGAATGACGCTGCAAAGTAAAATTGGATGAATTGATTTTTTTGGTAATTGTTTTTGAGAATATCTCGGGATGGAGCAATTTCATTCTCATCTTGTTTTGTAGCTCTTAGAATTCTCTGTTGGAAAGAATCAGTGCAGAATTGCTCTGTCTCGCTCAGTTTTGAAGATATTTATGAAAAAATAAATCTTGCAAAAAGTAAAATTGGATAAATCGATTTTTCAAAAAATTGCCTTTGAAAACATTTCAAACAAGCAGGCGTTAACTCCTTGTGGGTTATTTGAATTCTTAGATTCAATATTCTGCCAATACAATTGGCAGTACACTTCCGAATGAAATTTTCAATCTCTAATCCAATGATGACTATTTTTGACATGAATCACGTTAACTTACGTTAACAGACACATAAAATATTTTCCAATCGTCATATCAGGATGAAAATGATCTTATTTTAGGTGGACAATTATATATTTTATTATCATGAAATAAAAACTATATGTGTTCTCAGGAAAAAATTGGAATAATTTTCAAAGCTACAAATCAGAGGAAAATTGACCAATAGTGAGAAATGTGAGTTTTAATGAGATGAATGGCCGACAAATTATTAAAAATAAAAAAAACGCGCCATGCGCACGTTTGAAACGTCTTGTTTGGCAGGCCAGAAACTGAACCAGGGTTGGCTGAGCAAATAATAGATGGGTGGTCAAAATAATTAAGTGGTAAATCGAAGATTCGAAAAATCTTACGCAAAAGAATGGAAATAAAATTCAATAACAGGGAAAAATATAAAAGAGGCAGGGGGAAATTTTCAATTTAGCTCATCCATCTATAATTGAAGCAGTAAAGACGAAAAGATAGGCCTTTCTACGTAAGGAAACAGCTTTATCTTTCCACTATTGATAACAATGTACATGGCGCGCCCGGTTTTTTTCAAATAGAATTCTGTATCATTGCAGAACGACTTAACGCAATAAAGACTATGTCAGTCACCTAATAGTCATCTTGATTTTCAGATGAGGAAATGTTTATCATTCCAAGATTCTCATAAATCCATGAACTTTCCATGAATCAAATGCCGATTCGGAGAACAGCTGGTTGAGGTGATAGTCATTCTTGTTGAACCCTCAAACTCATTTTTCTATTTTATATCAATGAGTGTGCGATACTATGGAATGAATGCTCTTTTTCATACATGGTCGTGGAAAATGATGTAAAATCATATTGCTTAGATGATTTTTTCCATCATCACCGTCTTCATTACGCTACGGAATGATTTGATCTATTTGGAAAAAACCGGGCGCGCCATGTGCATTGTTACCAATAGTGGAAAGATAAAGCTATTTTCTTACGTAGAAAGGCCTATCTTTTCGTCTTAACTGCTTCAATTATAGATGAATGAGCTAAATTGAAAATTTTCCCCTGCCTCTTTTATATTTTTACCTGTTATTGAATTCTATTTCCATTCTTTTGCGTAAGATTTTTCGAATCTTCGATTCACCACTTAATTATTTTGACCACCCATCTATTATTTGCTCAGCCAACCCTGGTTCAGTTTTTGGCCTGCCAAACAACACGTTTCAAACGTGCACATGGCGCGGTTTTTCTTAATCTTAATAATTTGTCGGCCAATATTTCATTTTTTTTGCGTCATTTTTGATATTGGAATTCTTATTTGGAAAAAACCGGGCGCGCCATGTGCATTGTTACCAATAGTGGAAAGATAAAGCTGTTTTCTTACGTAGAAAGGCCTATCTTTTCGTCTTAACTGCTTCAATTATAGATGAATGAGCTAAATTGAAAATTTCCCCCTGCCTCTTTTATATTTTCACCTGTTATTGAATTCTATTTCCATTCTTTTGCGTAAGATTTTTCGAATCTTCGATTCACCACTTAATTATTTTGACCACCCATCTATTATTTGCTCAGCCAACCCTGGTTCAGTTTTTGGCCTGCCGAACAACACGTTTCAAACGTGCACATGGCGCGGTTTTTCTTAATCTTAATAATTTGTCGGCCAATATTTCATTTTTTTTGCGTCATTTTTGATATTGGAATTCTTACAATATCATAAGAAAGTAGATATTCGGACGCAGGACTCATAGAATCTCGTGATATTTTCTCTCATATCCTAGAAAAAAATATTTTTTCTTCACAATATATATATATATATATATATATATATATATATATATATATATACATATATTTGTATAATGAAAATTATATAAATATCCCACACCGACCTTCTTTCGGCCAAATATTATGTGAAAAAAAACAAAATAGATAATAGAATAACTAAAGAAAGATTTCTCTTGAGATGAAATCTTAAAACGTTTTGAGAAAGAAAGAATTCGACGTCAAATTTGAGTGATTTTTTTTGTTTTTGCTTCCGCATGGAAGCTTAACAAACGTGAGAATTTTCGATTAAAATTTTTTTGTAAGGCATCACTTAAAATGGTGTTGAGAGTCTGAAAATGATTTAGAAAAAATTTCTGTGTGTGTGTGAGAGTCTGTATGGATTTTTTGTACTCAACGAGTGGATAATAGTATTGCTTTCCAACTGATATAGCTCTTCTGCTAAAACTTCAGCGATATGCTTCGGAATGGAAGTGATACTAAATTTTTGAAACCATCATCATAATATCAAATTTTGAAAAATTTGCTTTCATAATTGATTTTAATAAAATCTGCTTTCAATTTTAATAGCTTATTAGCTATTAAAATTGACAGGCATCTAACTGATACAACTTTCGAGATAATATATGAGTAGGAATAACAGCAATTGAATAGTTTCCAGAAATACCATTAAAAACTGATTTTCGAAAAATGGACACATCTCAAAAGATACCGATAGGATTCTCTTCAAATAAAGCTTGAAAAATAGAGTTCGTCGACAGGAAGTTTTCCACAAAATATGAAATTTTTCTATGGAACCGTTTTGGTTTTATACACACACACACAGACATGCGCTGAAAATATCATTATCTACCATTATACTATTAAACAAATAAATTCATTAATAAATTAATTTTTATTAATAAATTTTTTAAGAGAATCAAATTTCGGAAAAAATATGTAATGCGTAAGCTGGATTTGAACCCACGACCCTCTGATTACATGTTAGGTGCTCTGACCACTGAGCTATTGCGAGTTACTATATTTACCTTCGAATTTTGATTCTCACATCTTTTCTCCACCTCCCATCCACGAGGCAATGTCACCATTAAACAAATAAATTCATTAATAAATTAATTTTTATTAATAAATTTTCTAAGAGAATCAAATTTCGGAAAAAATATGTAATGCGCAAGCAGGATTCGAACCCACGACCCTCTGATTACATGTCAGGTGCTCTGAACACTGAGCTATTGCGAGTTACTATATTTACCTTCGAATTTTGATTCTCACATCTTTTCTCCACCTCCCATCCACGAGGCAATGTCGCCATTAAACACTATTTAGATCATCTTAAGTATCTTCTATTAAAAAAAATTACAATCGATAATTCTGATGATTACATAGCTTCCATCCGGAAGCAAAAACGGTAAAATTTCAGCCTCAAAATCTCATATTTTCACTGTATATTTGTAGTGACAAGTACTTTATTTTGAAACCTTGTTGCTTGGAATTCATTCAATATTTTTTGAGATATGATGATTTTTTCATTTTTGCAAAAAATCTAATTTTTAAAAAATTTCTCAACTGATTTTGTTTAAATTGATTCATAACATTTGATATCATATTCTGTAACTATGTGAATTTTTCTAGATTTCTCTAATACTTGGTTTTCAAATTATGTCGATTTTCATAGCTTTTCATGAAAAATGTTGTTACTTCTATAACAACCAGAACAATTAAGATAGAAACTGCAAATTTGGCTCATATATTGCTTTTCTGAATCTACTGCCTGGGATTGTTGCTGGATAACATTGGAGAAATATTTTTCGAAATACGAATTATTTATTGAAATTTCAATTTTTTCATTTTTTTTAAATCTAGAATGAAATCTCAATCGATTTGATCTAGATTGAGGGATCATATGAGACACTATATTATCTAACTGTGTGAATTTTTTTCAGATTTTTCTTGTCATTAGTTTTCGAGTTATTTTGATTTTACTAATATTGCATGAGAATGTTGTTTTTTCGATAAAAAATCTCGATACAGCTTGTTTTTAAAATATAGGTACTTCTGTTAAATTTCAATTCACAGAATTATCTTGAAACTCAAAATAAGCTCTCAATCGATTCCATCCAGATTTTTATTAGGAGAATATTCGAAATAAAATGTCCACTAAGAAAAAGGGGAACCATTTGGAAGCGACCTGCTAATGAATCAGCAGATAAAACTATAATGATAACTATAATTGTAGCAAGTTCCCACTCCTTTTAGGACAACTCGGGAACCAAGCGAAATGGAGCAATTTTGTGCTAATCTTTTTTTGTAATTCTAGAATTCTCGATGAAAACGAATCCAGGCGAATTCATTCCATCTCACTTAGTTTCTGCGATATTTTCAGAAAACTACAAATTTCAATAATCGAGAGGTAAAGCAGAGATAAACCTCTTTTTCAATTATTTTCTAAAAATATCTCGGGAACTTATAGAGGTACGTTTTTCCCCCTTGTCCTTTTTTCAACTCTTGAAATTTTCCGCAAAGAAGACTTTAGGCAAAATTATTCCATCTCGCTGAGAAAACTCCATGTAATGTAAAATTCTTTGAAATTTTACAGTCAATTTGAATAATAAAAAATGTCCCGCCAAAATTCGGAGTGATTTCGGAGCGAAGATTTCAAGAAAAAAATATTTGAAGTTCCAAGTTTTGCACGGGGAGATATGGGAAGCCGATGGGATTGACGTGAAATCTATTTTACCGTACGAGCGATATAGAAGATTCCATACTACTTTTATCTCCCCGTGTGAAATCTGTGACTTGAAATATTTTTTTCCCAAAAACTAAACTACAAAATTACTCCAAATTTTGGCAGGAGACTTAAGTAATTTACTGAGAATTTATGCAAAATTTTTCCTTCTTAATTATCATTATGATTGTACCTTCAAAAACTCTCGTAATTTTTTTTTTCATGAATTTATCTGTAGTCAATTGTATCCTTTTCTTCGTTTGATTCACTTGATTATTCCAACGTAATGAAAAAAAAATCACAGCTCGTAATAATTTCTCTCATCTATCCATGTTTTTTTTTCAAGCTACTTTAGGATTATGTGCAGAATTTCAAGAGAATTATTCTATCAATCCCGAGTAATTAATTATCCAAATTTGTTCTTCAACGTGAGCTCTTATGTGTCACCATTCATGCGTTTAACCCCCCACGACTTTAAAATCAAAAACTCTCTATTTTGAAATCGTATTTGCCGCCGTTCTCTACCTTGAAACAACAATGATGCCAATATTTGTCATCATTTCATTGGCCAGAGAATAGGATAGTCAGTGCAGCCAACGTTACAACGAAATGTCTCACCGACTTTTCATTCTACCTAAAAACGTCGGGATGGGGCGTGGCTTACATGAAAATATTTTTTTTTAAACAACAGGATTGTTTTTTTTCATATGTGAAGGTTTATTTTCCACTGAAATGCTGCATGTGACATGCAGTATTTTTTGTGACGGAGAAAAGGGCTCAATTAAAAAATTAAAAAAAAACCCTCTAATCGGAAATGTATATATAGCGCTGTGCACGTTTAAACGTACACATGGCGCAAAACGCCGTCGCGTTTTCTGATATCATAGCCCAGACTGGGGGCTACGAATTAATTTTTCATCGAGAAAATTAAAAAAAAACGCTTTTTTGAAAATTCTATTTTTCTCGGAAACTATTCAACCGATTTCACTGAAATTTTTCTGACAGCATTGTGCACACAGAGGAAAGCTACTGTCAAATTTTGGGAGCGCTCAGTATAGCCGTTCCAGAGAGAATGACGATACATGGCAATACACTCAGACACACAACCACACACACACACACACATACAGACATGCTTTAAAAATATGATTTTTCGACGTTTTGGATCATTTGGAGTCATGTTCAGATGAAAACTCGAAATCGAAAAATCCGACGTTTACAAAGCTTCCATTCGGAAGGAAAATTAAGCGAGATAGAGTGATTTGAGTTGCGCACTCTCCTGTAGCCTTCGAAACTTTCTACAAAACAGCATGAGGGCGAAATCAGTCTATCTCGTTTAGTTTCCGAGATATTCAAAGAAAAATAAATCCAGTAAAAAAGTAAAATTTTCATGAAACGATTTTTTTCTTCAATTGTTTTTGAAAACATCTCGAGAACTAAGCGAGATAGAGCAACGTTACTCTTCTCTTGTTTCAGAGCTCTTGAAATTGTCCAAAAAGGAGGTGCATGGAAGCTGCGCGTAAGAAGTGAAACTTCTTTCTCGGAATGCTGAGGTTCATGTACTACCTGTAAAGAATCGAATCTCATTGATTCATCTTCGTCGAATATTTTGAAGATTGTGATACAATTATTTTTTCATTGCAGCCCTAGTTTATTATTTTCGAAATAACGTTCAGTAGCCGAAGATTACATACCCGGGGAATTTTTCCTTGATATAATTGTATCTGATTAGATATGTTTAGATCTCGATGAGCGCCAAAAAATTCTAAATTTCAGATCTCGACAGTTCAAATTCTATCAAATTTCAGATCTGCCAAGATCTGAATATATATAAACATATCTGATCCAGATCTAGGCCGTCCCGTCGTGGGTTTCTCAGATCTCATCGGATCCGGTCAGATCTACTAAATTATGTCAAATAGTACATTATGACCCTAGGCCAGAAAGAAGGCAGCCGCGAAAATAATTCGATCCCCGGGTACATAATAGTTGAGGTCAAATACTTCACATTCGCAATTCCTCATTAGCGGTAACTAGGGCCGTGAAGTTCTCTACGTATGAAAATGTCTGGCATAGTTGTCGAGCAGTCAGAGTACATAAATATTTGCGAAATGGAACTGTACATCAAACTCATAATTAACGTAACAAATTTAACTCATTGGGATCTCAATCAATTGAAAATACGGTCGATGGTTAAAGCTTTCTCCATTCAGATGAAGTTTCCTATTGAATGGCAGAGTTTTCAAAGTGCGCAACTTGGGAACATCTTGGAGCATCTCAAAACCTCTACCATTGAATGAAAAATTCAGCTTTACCTATTGTTACTAACATATTTTGTTCTGTCACATTATTTACGAGGTGGAACAGGAATCGAATTTGAATCCTTGAAGATTTATATTTTATATTGATTGGAAATTCAATTATGGAAATTTCGAATTGTTCCATATTCCAATATTCATAGACTTCGACTGCTTAACAACTTGACCAAATTTTTGTAGACCTCGTGTACAGCATCTCATAAGCATATCAACAAAGTTGAGATGGGGTCATTTTGCTGTAAGTCTTTCTTGTAGAGAATTTTAGGAGCTACAAAAAAATTTCTACAGGTATTTTGCTATCCCTTTTAGTATCCAAGATATTCTCAGAAAAAGTTTGCCGACAAATGTTTAATTTAATAGCAGAGGATTATATTTTCCACATCCATTCTTTCTTGAGAATATCGAGTATATCTCTGAAGCGAAGCGAAATCGCGTCATTTTGATCTCCTGATTTTTGTGAAGAATTTCAAGATCTACAAATAAGGTCCATACTGAAATTTCGATATCCTCCGCAGTTTCTGAGATATTCTCAAAAAACCGATTGGGAAAAGGAATTCAGCTCAAATCACTCCCGAAAGTACACATCTTCTCCCTCTCTCTCACTCTCACTCACTGACCCTCGTATACCATAGGCTCTATGGTATAGGGATACTAGCGCGCACGTGCGTCCTCTCACTCACCGGTTATGTCTATCTCTCTCTTTCTCTTCTCCCACCACGGTAGCGTGGAAAAGTAACGCAACAGCGTTAAACGTGAGAACCTCGGATAAGAAGTTTCACTTAAAAAAAGACTTTGGCTACTTGCACAATACATTTCAAAACAATTCCAGAAAAAATTTGATAGTCCTGCACCGGGAGTCGAACCCTGGATCTTCCGATGTCGCGTCGGGCACTCTACCGATTGAGCTATCCAGTTCTATACGAAATTTCCATTCGAATTGCCTTGATAAGTCACTCGCTCAGTATATACCCCCACCTCTGCCCATCACCCAGTAATTTAAATGAAATTTTAATCATATTTCTGGTATGTTGTACTCTGCGTGACTTTTGCGTGCATTGTACAAATAGTGTGAGCCTAAAACAAAAGGCTGCAACGTATGAAAAACGTCGCACATGGCCCGAGTGCTACACACAGCTCTACCCCCACTGCACTGGTGGCTATGGTAACGTCACATGACGATTAGTGGTGGAGGAAGGCTCTCGCGGGTCTAAAAGGGTGACGTTCGCCCAGATTAGTCAGATGACTCACGGCTTTTGGAAGTGACGGATCTCCCGAAGCCAACTCAACGGAGGAGACTCCCAAGAGTGTTTAATCCCTTGGCCAACGGTGGTTCCGACAACCTGAGGTCCACTCAACGGAGGAAAATCCTGAGAGTGTCTCACTGCACCCCAGGATGAGTGTTCTACGCTCCAATTGGGGAACCTCGGCAGCCAGTATTTTGACAATACTCTGCCAACATTCTGCCGACGAAAGACCGACTTCCCAAGGTTAAAAGACGACGGAGTATCGACACTCCGGAGTGAAACACAACGAACTCGCGGTTCCGAGTGTTATCGAAGAAAATTAGATATTTTGAGGTTATACACGGCAGATATCGTGTTTCCTTAGTGCGGCATGACGAATTCTCGCAATTCTGAATGTTGTCATTATTATTGAGATTCTGAGGATTAATAAATTGAAATGAATAAGACAGAATAAACTAATATTCGTAATCAAAATTTTATGTACGTGGATGGAAATAATTTTGTTCCTCACATGAACGTTATTTACGTTGTATAATTTTTCAGTGATAATTCATATATAGTACACATATTCCATTCATTCCACCCACGCACACCCACACTTTTTGAAATATATATATGCATCATCATCCCGTTTTACATATGGGGTATTCCACGCCAAATCAGACGGTTTTGGAACTTATATTTTTTGAATCATCTGAAAAAATTCTATCTTTTTGTACATGTCAAAAAGTACTTTAGTGAATTTTTGCAAATTTTTTCAGCTAGCCGTTCTCGAAATATTGATTTTTATTGATTTTGACTGAAAACATTCATATAACCGTCAAAAATTGACGGATTTCAACTTTTTTTTTTTTAAATGTCGGTTTTTTTTGGTTCTTTTGATCAAAAATATGTTGAGAATTATTTGACGTATTTTTCAATACAATAATCCACTTTTTGTCTCAAAATATTAAAAAAAAAAATGTTTGTGTCAAGCGATTTTGCTGAAAATTTTTTATGTTAAAGTTCTTCTAATTCTACAACTTTTGTGTGAGTGGCATCGTGGGATTATGATTCTTTCTACTTTTTTTCGAATTTCAAAGAATAAAAAACTGAAAAAACAACCAGAATAAGTCAAAAATAGCGTATATTTCATCAGTATCCTTCATTCTCGATTTTTCCTGAGTGAAGAACCATGGCGTGATCATTTTTTCGCTACGGAATAATTTCGACAGAATATCTTTCACTGGACATTATGGAGTACCTATAGGGTAGACTGGGGCAGAGTGGAATCCCTCGGGCAAAGAGAGGGTTTTCAGCACCTACAATTCAGTTATATCTCCATAAAACCACGCCAATCAGGCTGGGCCTAATGATTCAAAGTGAATACCCAATAAAAATCTCGATTTCATTAACAGCTAAAAAAACATTTGTACTGTGATAATTACCAATTCTGTTGAGTATTTGAGATTAGGCCAATTATTGGCCATGGTGCTTATATTGATAACTATACGCCAGAAGGAGGAGAAGAGAAAGCAGCGAATAGTGACTCACTTTTGGTGCCGAGCTTTCAGATGATGACTGCAACATTGGAGCAGAAATGGCCCAATGACAACGCGGGCCCAATATTGGCATGTAAAATTGGGTCAATAGCAGCTCAATAGCTGCCTCAGTATTGGTTCAACAGCAACATTATATTGGATGGCAATATTGTTTACTGGTATTGGGCTAATCATTCGCCACGTTGTCTATACTGGTTAGCCTTACACGGTTCCTCATTTGGAATGTACGAGAATATCAACACAGACGACGTTTTACGCTCGAACGATTTGACACTCGATTTCAAAATTGAATGATAATTCAATGCCAATTTTCAGTACTGATAGGTTATGTAGGAGTATAGAAGATCTGAAAAAAGAAACTGAATCTTACTGGAAAGTACTTCTCTCTACCCTGAATGCAACTTTCCTCGTGGAAATGTCTTAAAAACTTAGTGGAGCGGTTGATTATTAACACAAAAATAAAGTGAACTTCTCATTAAATTCTAATTCATGTTGTATCGGCCACTTTGCACCAAACTGCGATGCAAAAAACCTATCCCCATGAAAACATCTCAAATACTTAACAGAATTGGTAATTATTGCAGTACAAATTTTTTTTCAGCTGTTAATGAAATCGAGATTTTCATGGGGTATTCACTTTGAATCATTAGGCCCAACCTGATTGACGTGGTTTTATGAAGATATAACTGAATTGTAGGTGCTGGAAACCCTCTCTTTCTCCGAGGGACTCCACTCTGTCCCGGTCTACCCTATAGGTACTCCATAATGTCCAATGAAAGATATTCTGTCGAAATTATTCCGTAGCGAAAAAATGATCACGTCATGGTTCTTCACTCAGGAAAAAATTGAGAATGAAGAATACTGATGAAATATACGCTATTTTTGACTCATTCTGGTTGTTTTTTCAGTTTTTTATTCTTTGAAATTCGAAAAAAATAGAAAGAATCATAATCCCACGATGCCACTCGCACAAAAGTTGGAGAATTAGAAAAACTTTAACATAAAAATTTTTCAAAAAAATCGCTTGACACAAACATTTTTTTTTTCAATATTTTGAGACAAAAAGTGAATTATTGTATTGAAAAATACGTCAAATAATTCTCAACATATTTTTGATCAAAAGAACCAAAAAAAACGACATTTGTAAAAAAAAAAAGAGTTGAAATCCGTCAATTTTTAACGGTTATATGAATATTTTTAGTCAAAACCAATAAAAATCAATATTTCGAGAACGGCTAGCTGAAAAAATTTGAAAAAATTCACTAAAGTCCTTTTTGACATGTACAAAAAGATAGAATTTTTTCAGATGAATCAAAAAATATAAGTTCCAAAACCGTCTGATTTGGCGTGGAATGCCCCATATGTACTGATTTTCTTTATGTATGGTTAAATAAATTGAATAAATTGTTTCATTTTCTGTTTAAATTCCTGTTCTGCCTTTTCATTTCTCATTCCCTCTCTCTCAAGTCTAAGAACCAGTTATAAGTCAGAATTTTCGTATGTTACACGGCAAAGTTTCTCTATTTCGCTTGGGTTCCAAGATATTCGATGAAAAATAAATCCAGTGATAAAGTGAAATTGGATGAATTTATTTTTTCTTTCAGTTATTTTTGGGAATATTTCGAAAACCCAGCAAGATAAAGCGATAACTCACTGAGTAAATCACAGTTTTTTTTCAGCTCTTGAATTTCTCTATAAATGAAAAAGGATTCAAGCAATATCACTCTATCTCACTTAGTTTCCAAAATATTCAAAGGGAAATAAATCCAGTGCAGAAGCAAAATTGGATGAATCAATTTTTCTTCCTAAGTATTTTTAAGAATATTTCGGTAACTAACCTAGATAGAGTCATTTCACTCCCATCTTGTTTCATAGCTCTCAAAATTTTCTACATAACAGGATGAGTGCACAATTGGTCTATCTCACTCAATTTCCAACGTGTGTGAAGAAGAACAGTGTGCTTCGAAAAAAAATCACTATTCATTTCTGAAATAGAATTGACTTACGCCCAATCCTCTCTATTAACTTAATGGAATATAATCATCATTACCGGTTTTTTTCTCTCTATATGTTTTGTGAAATATTATTCCTAAAATTGTTAATCCTGAGAATGCTCACTATATGAAATTTACGACAGTTTTTTTACCAATATCTCCTTAAATATACATCTTACAGTAGAAATGGCGATGACAGTTTTGGTAGAAAATTAAATTTCCCACAAAAAACTTAATCGCTTATTTTTACCGTGGAACGTGTATTCATGAAGATATTCTGAAAACACCACGATTTTATCGAAAAATAAACTTCAAGTGCTCTGCGGCACGTGTTCTTTTCGTCGAAAAATTGGAAAAAAATGGTGATAGTTTTTCACCAAATCGAAGCTTCCTAGGGGGCGTCTGCAGAAATTTAGTTTTCAACGACCAGTCTAGTATGTATGTCTGTGTGTGTGTGTGTGACAGATATCAGCCCATTGCTCCGGAACGGTAATACTTGGCGACCTGAAAATTTAACAGTATTTTCCCTCCCTATACGAATTGCTGTCAGTGAAAATTTGAGCGAAATCGGTTGAGTACTTTCCGAGAGAAATCAAATTATCGAAGAATCGTTTTCTCGACTTTTCTCCGCAAAAAATTGATTCACAGCCTCCACTTTGAGCGATGAAATTCATCCCATTTGAACTCTCAATTTTCACGTGGGGTGAGTTTGGCTCCGATTTTTCGTTTGCAGATAATCCCAATTACTGTGTTTTTCATTTTTTATTTTGTCGCCGCGATAGCTCGGAAAATATTTGAGTTGAAGACTCCAAATTTCGTCAGTTTGTGCATCTAATGAACGGAAAGTTGCGTATTGAAATTGGGCGAAATCGCTCCAGTAGTTTGTGAGATATTAGCGAAAAACCATTTTATGAAAAGAGATTATATCTCCAAAACTATCCAAGCAATTTAGTTCAAGTTTAACTCAGAAGATTCATCTCAATGAGCTCCACAAATGGTGAGAATTTCAGACTTCTCAGAAGAAGTCTCTTATTAAAGTGTTCGATGAGATAGTTTTTTTTTTTTAAACACGGTTTTTCTCCGGCTTTTCTTTAGGAACACAATCAGAAGGAATTGAAATCCTAGATGAAACCAGAAACTGAACTTCTGAACTTCAATTTTTCTATTTTCGAGGTTTATCGTACAATCTCAGTTTTCATTTGATATCGAATTTTTATGCATGGAATGACATTGTTGCTATTCAAATGACTATATTCGAACTGAGACTGTAGGTCCTAAGATTGGATCCTGAACAGATCGATATGGTCTCGAACAATATTCGTAGGAAAGTATAAGTGCGTCTTTGTTGTGAAAATAATGTTATTCTTTGAGCAATGGGATACATGAATAGCAATTCGATTCAATATAGATGGAATTCCATCAGAAAGCATTTTGCAAATCGAATTGGCACAATATTCACTGTCGCACAAGGAGTGGGGTTAGCAAATGTGCACGAAATCGCACGAAAAGTGGAACTCCTGCTTGTTAAGTGAAAAAATTCACACAGACACACATACACACACACACACAGAGATCATTCATAAATATCATTTTCAGACTCTCAATAGTATTTTAAGTGATTTGTAGCAAACAAATTCAACTCGAAAATTCTCACGTTTGTTGAGCTTCAATTCAGAAGCAAAAACAAAAAAATAACGGAAAAATTTGGGATTGAATTCTTCTTTTTTCATCTCAAGACATTTCGAATATGAAAGAAAATATCACTCGATTCTACGAGTCCTGCGTTCGAATATCTATTTTTTTACAATATTGTAAGAATTATAATATCAAAAATGACGCAAAAGGAATGAAATATTGGCCGACATTATTGAAAATGAAAATAACGCGTCATGTGCACGTTTAAAACGTGTTGTTTAGAAGACCAAAAACTCAACCAGGGCTGGCTGAGCAAATAATAGATGGGTGGTCAAAATAACGAGTGGCAAATCAAAGATTCAAAAAATCTTGCGCAAAACAATGGAAAGGAAATTCAATGACAGGGGAGAAGATAAAGGAGGCAGGGGGAAATTTTCAATTTAACTGATTCATCTCTAATCGAAACAGTAAGGACGAAAAGATAGGTTCTTCAACGTTGTGACGTTGAAATTCATTTATTAAGGATGTATTCTAATTTTTTGGGTAAAAAAAAGACCTATCTTTCGGAATTTTTTTTGAGAATGCTATGGAAGCGATGAATATGAAAATGAATAGGTATGATTAATAAAGTCTTGAAATACAACATAAAAATTTTTTTCATCTATTTTTTCCAACTTTTGTATACAAAATCCATTGCTCAACCTAACGCTGTAATTTTGGGGCCGCTCGGCTCCCACACGATATCTCGACAACGGCTTATCTGATACAAAAAAATCGAAGTGCTTTAGATTCGGTATGATATTGGCTACAGATTAAACCTCCAAAATATTGATTTTCAACTGATTTCGTTAATTTTATCTCAAAAAAAGAAAAATAACTGAAAAAAGTGTGCTTTTTTCACCGTTTTTTGTAAAACAAAAATAGTAAAAATCCGAATTTCAACTTGATGGAGGTTCATCTTGTGATTTCTTATGTGTAGAATATGTGGTGTAAATTTCAGAAGGATCGGCTCACTGGTTCTGGAGAAATCGTGGGGTAGGTCTGAAAAAACGTTGTTCAGAGAAAAACGCGTTTTACGTTGTTTTAAACAAGAATTTTTTTTGATAAACAAGAAATCATAAAAAAAATCTTACCAAAATTTACTCTGTGATACCTGCACAATGTTCTGAGATGTATATACATTCGAAAAATGTTTTTAAAAAAATGTGAAGAAAAAAAATTTCAATCTGGAATACATCCTTAATTCCAACGCACTATTTTGAATTTTCATTGATTGATTTCTCTGCTGTTCGGGCCAATTTTATTCATTCAAGATTATTAGAATCTTACCTGTTGAATTATCAATTAAATCAGAAGCAGGATTTCCCCAAAAAGGAAATAGAATTGTTCGGGCTTTATTGTTTTATTATTCTAAATAGGAAATGTTCGGGATATGATTATTTATGGATTTACTGTTCGGGCATACGTTGGAAATGAGATACTCTTTAAGACGATTTGAGATGTTTAAACTTGACAATATTTATTTAATGAGAATCGGTATTCAAGGAACTTTTGACACACCCGGTACCTCTGTACACCGAGTGTACTGCGCGTGAGATATGCTGCGTCCAGCGATATCCCCACTCACTCGCTCTGTCTCTCTCACACTTGTGCAAAACCCTATCTGTAGATTACAATATTATCTTTAATAGCAAAGTAAATACTATTTCCGGGGAAAAACTGATTTCACTACTATCGGATAATTATCCTTGATTTTTCTATGTTTGTACTTTAATCGTTCGAGCACTAATTATTGCGATGTTCGGGTTTTCCGATTATTCGCCACGTGGCAATATCCAAGTGGCCAAGACGGCGTCGCCGGAGGAGCCGGGGACGTTTTTATTGGAATAATCATGTAACGATACTTGATGGGCGCACTTGATACTCGTGAATTCATAAACCGACTGTTAATAATCAACTTATTGCAACAATAATACTTTCGGGCTCGTATTCTAATTATTTCCCGTAATCGCTACGGGAAAACACGTGTTTCACCTATCTTATGTCGCACACACACCTGTCACTTTATGTAACAATTAAGGTGTACTCACGCACAATATTACGCTCGGATTCGCTCTGGATATACTGCTAACTTGTGTAGTATTTTTCTAGTCAATACGGGTCCCCTATTTCAGTTCAATTATCTTAATTTATAATAATAAAAATATATAAATTAAGAAGTGAACCAAAATGTACGAAGACCAAGACCAGAGTGTCGTTGTCCGGGGTCAGGGAGCCAACCACCGCTTGCTCCTTCCGGGATTATTCATTCCGGCCATTCCTGGTGGAGAATTCCCCTTTGTCCATGGCTCATTGGCTGGAAGTATCGTCAATATCGATTGAGGCGCTTGGTGGTGCTAATCGATACCACAGGCCCAGTTATCCAGTCGATAACTGGGTCAATGTCACAACCGATGGTAATTTACGTTTTGGCCTTGAATCTGCTTATTCCGGGAGCAATGACCATTTAGTGCTGTCCTCTAGTCTCTTGGCGGTCTTTTCCTCGTATTTGAATTGACTCTTAAATCGGAATGACCTCTCCGGGACTTCTAGACATTTCTCTGGCCCTGGTACTGTTGAGGTATTGCTGCCCTCCTCCGTTGTCCTCCGGATGATAACTCCTCATCTTCAGCACTCTGGGCGTAATATCTTCTCATTCATTCCTAATTAATTCCATTCTCTCATTTCATACATACTCTTAGCTTAGAGTAGGGAGGGCCAGGAAAGTACTCTCATTCTTACTATTCAATTAACCTGATGGGCATTTATTCCCGTCACAAAGCCCCGTCCAGAATGAGACGTACTTCTCCAACCTCCGTACCCGACTCTAGCCTGATCTTGGTAATTCAATTCGTTATTTCAGTTGTTACGTGAGCTATTTTGTTTGGGACCCGTGCTGTGAGTACTTCTTGATTCAGTCCAATCGGTCTTCATCGTAACAGTGATAGGGCATTTCGGGAAATGAGATTATGAGTATTTGGATTGAACAAGTGGATTGAACGTTCGGTTAGATTTGTTCTTTGTGAATATCTTGATTTGCGGGTATGAGAAAGTGGTTGTTGGCACCTGAGCAATGGCAATGAGAAAAATCATTAAAATTTTCCAAGAGCAATTTATCATTATTTTATGTGTGAGTCATTACCTGCATCTTTCCATCAGGTATTTTGATCGAATGAAAGAGATGAAAGAAAATAGTATCTCGATAAGAAAACTAATATCTCGATATCTCTGTAACCAAAACAAAAAAAAACGAAAAATAAAATCAAACATGTTGTATCCTTCTCTAAGAACCTGAGAAGAAATTTCAATAATGAACAGTTGCAGCTACTTTCATCTCTCCGAAGAGAAAAGGAGGAAAATAGAAGAGAACCAAAAAGAAAATGAATCATTCAGCATTGCTGCAAGACAAAAACAAAAAAAAATAATTTGTATCAATGTTTCGTCGGAGCAGAGAGGAGCTACTGCCTTCTTTGGAATTTGGGTTGAAGTTGTACGATTCAGGCTCAGACCCATGTGAATCTCATTCCACGAGCTGTGTCCAATAGTTACCGGCATTCTTAGCTGGTTCCTCCAGCTCAATGCCTGGTTGATGATAACTGCTGTCTTTTCCCATGCAGCTTGTTCTTCGGGTTCCCAACCCCATCTGGCATTTTCCTTCAGCAGCCTCCATAAGGTCATTTCCTTTCGTGCTACTTCACTCAAAAATCGTAACTGCGGACCGATTTTCCTGAAGATTTCTCTAAGAGATCTTGGTGTTCTTGGTGATGGGTAGTTCTGCACAGGTTCCTTCATGGGTGTCGTCTCAGGCCATTCAATGTTGCATTTCGTCAATGGATTTACTAGAATCATTTTGGGTTCTTCGGGGAACCAACTCTGCAGTTCTTTATTAACTTCGTGATGACCCATTTCCAGTGGAGCGGTTAATTGGATTTGACTGACTCCGATCCTGAAATGTTCTACCCCAATCTTCGGGTACTGAAGTGGTTTAGCCTTGTTATTCATGAATTTTCTTTCAGACATTCCTGATAACCGGTATGCATTCTCTTCTGCATTTAATCTAACTCCAGTGAGTTTCAAGGAGTCCATACCCAGAATACTCTCCTCTTCCGATGGATCCACAATCACTACGGGAATCGGCCTCTTGATTCCATCCCAATTGAATTCCGGGACTGCCTGGTCCCTTGTAGCTGTTGCTGTGCTATTAGCTGCATAGCTTCGTCCAGAATGATGAACAGTGAAGCCACGTATTTGGGTTTCTAACTTCTGGCTAATACGAGTACAAGCAACGCCTAGACCTAGCGAAGCTTGTCTCAGTTTTACCCGTAATTCCTTTGCCATATACCATCTTGTGGGTTGCCTTGATGTAGCTCTCGATTCCTGAGGATATTCTAGTGCTATTAACTTTGGTGGCAGCTGCACAGGTATTTCGGGCAGTTGTTCAATCCCTAAGAGCATTGTTTTTAAGCTCATAGATTGAAGGAACTCCCACCCGTCTCGTATAACAGGTAGACTGATGTGTATCTTACTACTTGGAGCTTTTTGTGTCGCTCGATGCCTTCCCTTTCCCCTTGTCTAATGACTTCATAATCTTCAGGTTTTGTGCACATTTTCCATCCATGTCCAAGTTTTTCACCATCAAAACATGTTTCAGTGTATCTTGCTGATGATGTTGATTCAGTAGATGGAATTATCTTCGGGATTCCATTCGGCCTTGATGCAGCTGGAGTTAGAAGCGTTGGAGATTTAGCGTGTCCAGTTAGTGATGATACTGGCTGAGGTGGCCAGGTCTTTCGTGCTGTATTGTTCCTATTTGAGCCAACAGGAAGGTATGACTTGGTTTGCATGAGTTGAGGCACTTGGTTTTGTACCATAACTTGTTGCAAATACTGTGGGCTCACTTGCCCTCTCTGCTGCACCTCCAATCCCTCCAGTATGAGCAAGATATCCCGGGTAGCGGTTTCGGGTTGAGGATTATATGAAACTGTATCTTCTTCTTCTAGACTTATCTCGTTGATTCGGGCTCGGTATTCATTCACTCTTTCGGCTGGTTCATCCCCAACTCTTCGAGTTACTGTGCGTTGGTGCAGCTCGTATCTATCACTGACTGTGAGTAGTGGTGGACAATCAGTTTGGATATATTTCAAGTCAGCTCCCTGCAGTTTAACTTCCAACACTTCCAATAGTGTGGCAAGCTTTTCTCGACCTAGATGTTCTCTCACATTCGGGTGGACCGTGGAGATGATACATCTCACCTGTTGTTCTTCATTGTACCCCAAGTCCCTCGATTTCAGGACTACATCAACATAAGGTGGAATTATCCTCTCTTCTTCTTTTTGTTGTCGGGCATGCAGCTGTCGCCCCAGCTTTAGCCTCCAGTCTCTCGTGATGAATGTTCTTCTGCAGGAGAGCAGGAAATCTGTATATGATTGACTGGCTTGTCTTGTAACCTGATACCATCCAAAGTCATGATGACGAAGAATGAATGGAAGTAAAGCGTGTTGTTCCTTTTCGTCAACACCATGCCTCCTGACAATGAATGTCATCTGGGCCAAATAAGTTACGGGGTTTTCATCTTCCATTGCCACGTATTGGAGGTCTGTACTGCACGATGCATCAGCTGCTTTGGCACATTTACCTAGCGCATTTCCGGTGCCCCGCACGAATGGATTATTTCCAGATGTCATATCGCAGCCTTGCCAATTTCTCCGGGTACAATTTGTGTTGCTCTGGCTATGCTGAGGCTGTTTGCCCTCCCCAGAATCATCTGACAGTACCGGATGATCGTTGGGGTCACTATTTGATCCATTGTTGCTAGGCCCGGGATCATCTCTTCCGGAACCAACCATTTGAGAATATCCAAGTGGTTCCCCCACTAGAAACTGTTGTGGATCAGTTGGAGCAGGAACTTCTAGATCCGGAGGATGAGTACTCCCTGCTAGAGTCTCATTCAAGTTTCCCTGATTCGAATCGGCTGAGTCTTCCAGTGCTCCATTTCTGTTTTCATGAGTATATTGAATCATTCTAGTCCCTTGATTTTCGGTCAACAAGAGCAGCTGTTGTTGTTTGGACACCTGCTCAATGATCACTGATGGAATTAGTGGAATGATCGGTGTATCTTCAGTGATATCTCTTCGGGTATTTTCGTTGATTGATCTTGACGGTGTAGCCATTGCTGGCGAAGATACTGAGGCTATTGGATTCAGTGTTAATACCACACTGATTGTCATAAAACTCCCAGTATTGTTGAGTAATCCACCGTTGCTATTGCGGGAATTATCGTTCACTCTATTTTTATTTTGATCATCATCAATGTCTCCTGATCCATTTGAGGGATTGGGAGCTGGTGATGAATGTCGAGATGCCAGACATCTAGAAAACGACCAAGTATCTGGAGCTGGTATCCCTTTTCCATCAGGATTAGCACTGAGCTCCATCGGTGGTGACCGATCATCAGCACCTGATTGATGATCAGCGAAGGAGCCTGGAAGATTGTACTCACCATACGACTTAGATGCAAATTCGGGCATTTTTGTGAACTCCTGACCAGGTGATCTTGGCTGATCATTTAGAGGATGTACCGCATGACCTGCTGGCTCGCATCTCGGTTGAGCTAGCTCCAAATGGTCTGGTACAGAGAAAGCCATTGGTCTAGCTTGCTCATGATACCTTTGTCCGGGATTTTTCTGGACTCCAGCTGGTGTATGCATCGCCACAGCTGATTGGCAGTTGAGTGGTGCCGTACTACCATGCATGTTTTCGGGATGAGGCCACTTCGTTCGGTAACTCTCTCCTATGACTTCCACCAGTGGTACACCAACGCGAAATCTCTAGTCTCCATCTTGCAATAAAACCGAGTACTCAGCTGGCCTTCTAGCTGATGAAAATTGTGTGTCAGTGGAAACCTTGATTTTTGAGTCTTGAGTACCATCGGTTTCTAACAGAGCTTCCGGGATATGACTACTGAGCTGAGTTCTTGGATTTTCCAGTGTTAAACCACCACCTTCATCAGCCTGTTGTTTCATTTCATGACCCGTATTCACAGGCAATGTCAATAATTGCCGATCCTTTTCATATTCAGGAATAACTCTCGGGATCAATGATGTTACTGATGGATTTGTGGTGGAAGTTCTCCGGAAATGAGCCCCATTCTGCTGTTGTACTGTAGCAAGTGTTGGTGTGGATACTGGCGTCGTTACAGTTAGTATTGATGGTTCGACTGTTATCACATTTCCAGCAGTGTCTGGCTCTTCAATGGGTTCAACCACGAAATTTCCATCTTCTCGGCTATTACTTTGGTTACCCTCGGAATTGACGGGCTCTACGTTGGGTTGCAACTGAGAATAGTTGTTGTCTTGTTTTGCGGGTGATGAGCACTGGTTGATCCCTGGTATCGTGTCTGACTCCTGTGCTCCACTTTGTTCCTCTGCTGTCGGACGCGGCTACATGCACGACTCGTGAATTCCCAGGTGTCCCAGTCCGTGAATTCACGGAGAAAACTAGGGAATTTTGAGTTGTATCACTAGTAACAATTACCGTGAAAACCCGGAGTTGTCCAGGTAATTTTCAAAATACGCAGTTTCCTGAGGTGAATTACCTCCAACGTGATCAAGCTCCACCCTTGCGGGCTGTCAAAGGGCAGACAGATGCCTCCCGTGAAAACACGACTGTTCCGTGAAAACACGGTAGTTTCCGTGCAAACGCGGGATATTCCGTGATAGCACGTAGTATTCCGTATGAGCAGAATTCTCTCCGTGCGGAATCGAACTTCCCTAAGTGTACGGTACGTTTCTCAAATGAGACACGGGAATTAACGAAATTTAACGCTACGAAGTGGGTGAGGGAAGGGAGGGGGTACGTGGTTACACGTTTGATGTGTGTGGAACAGTGGGTGAGGATAGGGGGGTGCGTGATTACACGTTTGATCGGTGGAACAGTGGGTGAGGGAAGGGGGGGTGTGTGGTTACACGTCTGATGTGTATGAAACAGTGGGTGAGGGATGGGGGGTGCGTGGTTACACGTCTGATGTGTATGGAACAGTGGGTGAGGGAAGGGGGGGTTCGTGGTTACACGTCTGATGTGTATGGAACAGTGGGTGAGGGAAGGGGGGCGGGTGCGTGGTTACACGTTTGATATGTGGAACTGTAGGTGAGGGAAAGGGGGTGCGTGGTTACACGTTTGATGTGTGTGGAACAGTGGGTGAGGGAAGGGGGGTGCGTGATTACACGTTTGATATGTGGAACAGTGGGTGAGGGAAGCGGGGTGCGTGGTTACACGTCTGATGTGAATGGAACAGTGAGTGAGGGAAGGGGGGGGGGGGTGCGTGATTACACGTTTGATATGTGGAACAGTAGGTGAGGGAAAGGGGGTGCATGATTACACGTTTGATGTGTGTGGAACAGTGGGTGAGGGAAGGGAGGGGTGCGTGGTTACACGTTTGAGTGCGGAATCGTAAGAGAATTCCGTATTCTTAAGGAAAATTCCGGGTTTTCACGTAGTTCCGGGTTTTCACGGAAAATTCCGTGTTTTCACGGAAAGCATCTCCACCCTTCAGAAGCCTGCAAGGGTCGAGCTCAATGACATAGAGGGGAGGTCACCCCATGAAATTGCGTCTTGTGACAATTACCCTGAAAACTCCGGGTTTTCACGGTCATTGCTGCCAGTGATGCCACCTTAAAATTCCCTAGTTTTCTCCGGGAAGTCACGTACTGGGACACCCGTGAAATCACGAGTCGTGCATGTAGACACTGCGAATAATGAACACCATAACCACGTCTCCGAATTAGTTCATACCGGAATGCTCGATTGAGGATTGTCTCCTGATCTTATTGGGCAATCCTCAGTCCAGGAATGTCCATCCGTACCAGCAGCAACCCATATGGTACATACCATAGCGATTGCCTCAAGCACTCAACTGGGACCTCATCGGAGATCAATCTCGTGCTGAAGGTGAAGCGTTGGACTGATGAGTCATCTTGTCCAATCGTCGTTGATTTTCCTTCGAGCCATTAGACTGATTGTCTCTCCTCTCCTCCAGAACTCAATGATACTGGTATTTTATATTCACGTCAAGTTCGGAATAGAATGTGCATAAAAATTATATTCGAGATTGATTCACTTATAGGAGACTCGTAACTCTACTCTCTGCTTCAATACTTCTGTTCAAGCTGATCTAATCCGAATATAGTTAATTAGTATTATATTGCTATCAGTGATGACAGCTACTTGATCATTACCATTGCAATGGTGATTTTACTTTCCTTAATTTGAATTTATTATTGAGACTGAATTATTTTCTCAACTTCCATATCCCGGGATAACTATCACCTCTTCGAGAAATACTGCCACGATTATTCTGCTAACAATCCAGTAGAGTTCGAGCTCTGAAATATTCGCGGTAATTCATGATTCTTCGGATTGATTCCTTCTGATTCCGAGTCAAATTTAATTGAGTAATTTCAAGACCTGTATCACTCCCTGATCACGCGTAGCAATCGCAAATACAATTTAATTATTTGTATCTGACTAGAAATTATTTCGGTTAGAATGACCACAACCACCACGCGTGGGAGGAACTTCAAACTCCCGAAATATCAAAGCTTCCACAAGAAATCTTTCCCTGAAAATTCCAAATCCAATTCAATTTTCTGAATTTCAAAGATACCTACTTTGATTCTCAATTACTCTTGCCAATACTCAATGCCAACAGGGAAAGGAGGGATTGTGTAATTAGGATTTAGTGAAACAATTTTCCAGTATCATCAGACGTTAAGAACTATTTTAATTTTATTATAAGTGACAGGTGCTCCCTAGCTACGCATTCACACTCATTCTTTTCGGCAGATTCTGTCTCAAGTGTTTCGTCTGTGTCGTTATTTTGTTCCAGTGTGAACTTTTTATCATTGCGCAATATTGCTGCAATTTAACTCACTAATTTTTATTTTGAATTCGGGTTCTATTTAGCCCTCATCCAATTTAATTCACAATTCAGGTTCCGGGAAATCTCAAGTCTAAAAATGTTCTCAATTCAAAATTTTGACTGTTCAACTTTTTCAAAAGTTTCCTTTTGTTCAATGGATCTTTACGTACATGTTTTATTGAATGAGACTGGGACTGAACTTTCTCGTGACTTCATACACCATTACTCATTCAAGTAGCTTATCAAGCAGTACTGTTGATAACACAAATTTTTTTTTTTTATATTTCGTTTGGCTCTCAATTAGCATCCTAGCTCTGAACTCAAAAGTCAAATTCCGGGGAACTTCAATTTGAAAATTGTCAATCTAATTTTTAATTACGAAATCTTTAATGTTCATCTTTCAATTAATTTTCGGATCAAGTTTCAATGCTGTTAACTTGCTGAAATTCTTCCCCCCCAATGAGAATTGAATTCCACACGACTTTGACTCGTGAAGTCAATTCCGAAATATTTGTGTCAAATTAATTTTTATTAATTGGCTATATTTATTTTTCGTAATTGAATTCGGGCTTCGTAGCCCTTTCTCTCTTTAATTCATGACCTGAGCTCCAAAGGATTTCGACTCAATAATCTATTCATTTACTCTTTGAAATTTTAATTCTTGAGCTTCAATGCTTCATTTCTCAATTATTCGTTCGGGAATTGAGTCGAATTCCGAGGATCGCAGTACGTGTAATCCTTCTTTAAATTTTTCTTAATTTGTCGTCAATGCAATTACGAATTTGTATTTCCTCGGTTCTTTCTTCTCTGGGTCCAATCGGCCCAGTCTTCTTCCACTACGTGATTCAAGTTCCGGGAAACTCCACTCTACCTGTGAATTGATTTCCACAATTTCGATGACTCGACCTTATTATTTCAATTAACCTTCTCAATCAACTCTTTGAGTTGATTTACTTTCCAGGAACCTTGACTCACGAAACTCTCTTGAGTTTTCTTACAATTTATCTCACAATGTATTGTTAGTTATTTTACATTTAGATGACACAAAACAAAGTATTAAACATCTCAATCCGTCGTCCAGTGCTACTGGAGCTAGATGATCAAGCTCTTAGGCTGCAATCAGAGTGATTATGTCTTCTAAATCTGTCCGGGCGCCATTTGTGACGTTGGAATTCATTTAGTAATTCCAACGCACTGTTTTGAGTTTTTATTGATTGATTTCTGTACTGTTCGGGCCAATTTTATTCATTTAAGATCATTAGAATCTCACCTGTTGAATTATCAATTGAATCAGAAGCAGAGAGTGCTTCCCCAAAAAGGAAATAGAATTGTTCGGGCTTTATTGTTTCATTATTTTAAATAGGAAATGTTCGGGATATGATTATTCATGGATTTATTGTTCGGGCATACGTTGGAAATAAGATACTCTTTGAGACGATTTGAGATGTTTAAATTTAACAATATTTATTTAATGAGAATCTGTATTCAAGAAACCTTTGACACACCCGGTACCTCTGTACACCGAGTGTACTGCGCGTCGGATATGCTGCGTCCAGCGATATTCCCACTCACTCGCTCTGTCTCTCTCACACTTGTGCAAAACCCTATCTGTAGATTACAATATTATCTTTGATAGCAAAATAAATACTATTTCTGGGAAAAAACTAATTTCACTACTCTCGGATAATTATCCTTGATTTTTCTATGTTTGTAACTTAATCGTTCGAGCACTCATTATTGCAATGTTCGGGTTTTCCGATTATTCACCACATGGCAATATCCAAGTGGCCAAGATGGCGTCGCCGGAGAAGCCGGGGACGTTTTTATTGAAATAATCATGTAACGATACTTGATGGGCGCAGTTGATACTCGTAAATTCATCAACCGACTGTCAGTAATCAACTTATTGCAACAATAATAATTCCGGGCTCGTATTCTAATTATTTTCCGTAATCGCTACGGGAAAACACGTGTTTCACCTATCTTATGTCGCACACACACCTGTCACTTTATGTAACAATTAAGGTGTACTCACGCACAATATTACGCTCGGATTCGCTCTGGATATACTGCTAACTTGTGTAGTATTTTTCTAGTCAATACGGGTCCTCTATTTCAGTTCAGTTATCTTAATTTATAATAATAAAAATATATAAATTAAGAAGTGAACCAAAATGTACGAAGACCAAGACCAGCGTGTCGTTGTCTGGGGTCAGGGAGCCAATCACAGCTTGCTTCTTCCGGGATTATTCATTTTGGCCATTCCTGGTGGAGAATTCCCTTTTGTCCATGGCTCATTGGCTGGAAGTATCGTCAATATCGATTGAGGTGCTCGGTAGCGCTAATCGATACCTCAGGCCCAGTTATCCAGTCGATAACTGGGTCAATGTCACAACCGATGGTAATTGACGTTTCGGCCTTGAATCTGCTTATCCCGGGAGCAATGACCGCTTAGTGCTGTCCTCTAGTCTCTTGGCGGTCCTTCCCTCGTATTTGAATTGACTCTTAAATCGGAATGACCTCTCCGGGACTTCTAGACATTTCTCTGGCCCTGGTACTATTGAGGTATTGCTGCCCTCCTCCGTTGTCCTCCAGATGATAACTCCTCATCTTCAGCACTCCGGGCGTAATATCTTCTCATTCATTCACAATTAATTCCATTCTCTCATTTCATACATACTCTTAGCTTAGAGTAGGGAGGGCCAGGAAAGTACTCTCATTTTAACTATTTAATTAACCTGACGGGCATTTATTCCCGTCACAACGTAATGGAATAGCTTTATTCTTTCACTATTGGTAACAATGCACATGGTGCACCCGATTTTTTTCAAATGGATCAAATCATTTCGCAACGTAATGGAAACGGTAATGATGAAAAAAATCATCTAAGGAAGATGATTTTACATCATTCCCAATAAACATGTATGAAAAAGCATTTGTTTCATAGTATCGCACACTCATTAATATAAAATAACTAGGGGTGAGCAGTTGCTCGCTCGCTTCGCTCGCTCGCGAAGTGGGGTGCATAGTTGCTCGCTCGCTACGCTCGCTCGCGAATAGAGTAGTGCGTAGTTGCTCGCTCGCTACGCTCGCTCGCGAATAGAGTAGTGCGCTGCTGCTTGTTCGTTCTGTTCGTTTGCGAATTGTATGGGTTATTGTTCGCTCATGAACTAATTGTGATGAGTTAGTCAATATATATTATAATAATCATGAGTGTGATTCTTTCAATCACACTAAGAACTTCCCGATAATTCGTCTGACGTATCATTAGGAGAAAATGATGAATGAAAAACAAACAATAAATTTTCAATTTTTTTTTTTCCACAATTTTTTTGAATATATCACTAATAGGACCGGAGATATTGTGAAAAACATTTGATTACGTTCTCGTAAAAAACTAAGAAATCGCTGAACCGATTTCAACCAAAATCTAATCAACACCAATCTATATCGAGATGCTTCGATTCCAATATTGATCATCTCGATCGCATTATTGATTATCGAGAAAACGTGAACGAAAAAATCGGTCACATACACACACACACACACACACACATACATACAGACATGTTTCTAAAAACTATCAGAAAATGTTGTGGACGTCTCAAAACGTAAAGATCCATCAAAAAATCGAATTTTCATTTTCGGGGTAAATACATAAACTTCCCTATCGGGAAGTTAAAAACAAGTGAAAAACTGTTTGGTACTATTTATTACGTAGCTTTTTCTGCTAATCCATTAGCAATTCGCTTCCGAATGGTCGGTATATTTTTTCTCATGAAACTGACTTATAAGCATCATAATATAGCAATTATATTTGTCATTATGATACAGCAATTTTCCCTAAATGAAAGAGAACATGAACAATAGCATTTTAATGCTTTAGAATATGTGTGTTCTAGTGCACGATCGTTCTGCATTAATAAATTATCCACCATACATTTATTCAGAACGAAACATTATTGCTTCCGTATGAATTCATCTCTCTACGGTAGTTATGACTGTCAATTGGAGCTACTCATGAGTCATTCGATCAATTTCCATCGTTTCTACTTGTTATTATTCAGATTATTCACTGTACCACGGACCATGTTAAAATCCAGCCTTCATTCCTTTCTCCATCTTCATTGAAAGTTGATAACAATACTAAATTGAAAATAGGATTAAATTAGTTCTCCTACTAATTGTGACCAGTAATGATTTCAGACGGGAAAGATCGTTCAAAAAAACCTCATATCGCTCCATGAGACTGTCTACAAGTAGTTGAAATATTGCTGTTTATGAGGACATTCATATACGCATATACAAAATCATCAGTAAGTAGTTTTTCTCCCAGTCATTGAAGGAACATCTTTTTTTTCAGTTTCTCAGATAAGAAGAAGGGAATCACCTACTTGTAAATTTAAAAAAAGATTCGATGAAAATTCAAAGGTCCGAAAATACGATTCGACGGAATCATTTTTTATGAGTAACTCAAGAACTCTTTTTTTGATCATATCCGAAATTCATCTCAGTCTTGATTTTCCGTGAGACTAGAAAGTCCCTCAACTTGAAGTTTTCACTATTTATAGTTTATCGGCTACCGTGTTGCCAAGGTTTCCCATGAAGAAAACCTTCATACGGAAATAACCAAAAAACGAATTGTAGGAAAAATTTGAGAAAATTCACACAACTGAATGAAAAGATAATCATCATCCTCTGTGAGTTTGAACGAACTCGACTTGAGAATTTTCGAAATAGAAAAACTTTCAGAAAAATTGGAAATCATAGATTTTTTAAAAACTACTCTGCCAATTCCGACCAAATAGGGCTTAAAATGAAGAGCTTACTGATACCAATATACTCATGAAATTCGAAGTTCCTAGGCCAAATCATTCAGGAGTTATGTGATCTATTGAACCATACAGACATACATACCGACACACATACAGACAGACGTTTTTTCTGAATATCATTTTCAGTCTCTTCAAATCATATTAGGTAGTTCCCAACGAAAAACCAGCATTTAGAAATTCTCACGTTTGTAGAGCTTTCATTCAGAAGCAAAACGGGACGAATATTCAAATGGCAAACTTGACTTCGTTAGAAGACATGTATGAGGAAGAAATTAGGACAATAAAACTGAGACCACTTTAAAGTTGGAAATCATGTTAATTAACCTAACAAGCTGAATTTGATGATTTGACTGATAGAGCTTGGGAAATTTGAAGATACATTGGGGATAGACTACGCTGAGTTCCCTGGCAAAATGGACGACCCTGGCACATGGAGAACTTTTTCCAAGAGGGTCGGGGGTCATTAACACTGGGGACGGAAGTGCTGAAGATTACACGGGAATCCACAGAGAGTTGGTTGAGAGCCTACTACCCACAGAGATAAACAGTGGGAACCTGAACAGAAGAGGAAAGATGCGCTCTCATCAAAATCTTCTGTTTTCCAAATTTATGATGAGTTTTATTATCAATCCATTATCCAATAATGGTGAGCAGAGGTTAAATTTCTATAGTTTCTACTTGTTTCTATTCAGATTACTCTCTATAGCATGGATCATGGCAAAATCGGACCTTCATTCCTTCCTTTACTTTCATTGAAAGTTCGTAATGATGCTGAATTGGAATCGATTGAATTAGTTATTCCAATAATCTCGATCCGTGATTATTCCATTTGGAAAAGATTGTTCAACAAAACATCATATCACTCCATGAGACTGTCTTTTAGTAATTGAAATATTGCTGTTTATGTAGGCCTCCATATACGCATATACAAAGTTATCAGTATTTAGTTTTCCTCTCAGTCATTGAAGGAACATTTTTTTTTTCAGTTTTTCATATAACAAGATGTGAATCACCCAGTTGTAAATTTTGGAAAAGATTTGACGAAAATTCAAAGGTCCAAAAAGACGATTTGAAGAAATCAGTTTTATGAGTCACTCAAGAACTCTCTGTTCGATCATATCCAAAATCAATCCCAGTCTTAGTCGTTCGTGGGACTAGGAAGTCCCTCAATTTGGAGTTTCCACTGTGTATAGTTCAATGACTATCGTGTTGCCATGGGATTCCATGAAAAAAACCTTAAAATGAAAATAATTCAAAAACTAATGGTACGAAAAATCTGAAAAAATTCACACAACTGAA
Source organism: Aleiodes leptofemur (assembly GCA_963942555.1). Lineage (NCBI taxonomy): Eukaryota > Metazoa > Arthropoda > Insecta > Hymenoptera > Braconidae > Aleiodes > Aleiodes leptofemur. Next base: position 8,693,279 of record OZ012619.1, read on the forward strand.
TGATGAGAAGAGAATCATCCACTGTGAGTTTGAAGAAATCGATTAAGGAGTTTTTGAACTAAAAAAAAAATGTCATGAGGGTAAACTGACTGAGGCTATCTAAAAATCCCCAGGTCATGAGGATTAACTAACTATGGCTATCTTTCGTGTATTGAGCATAAAACCCTCCAAGTTATGAGAAAAAACTGACTTACGGTTCTCTCTTACGGGTATCTCAAAAAACCTCATAGTTACGAGGAAAAACTGACTTAAGGCTCTCTAACGCAGTTATCTCAAAGATTCCATTAATCAATACCGCAAATCACGTAGAATTCCCGCGATTAATAAATAATCACCGCCATAATACCACCACTTCATTTTTCGTGTCTGATTCTCCGTAGGGCAGTCCGTTTCAGCTATCTTGCGGTGGAAGAGAGGGCCCGGAAGTACCTATGGTTAATTGACCAAGACAACGTGTTTTCTGGGGCTTCCAGACCACCCTCTTGGTCGCCCTCAAGGGTGAGTGCAGAGGTCAGCTTGAGAGGAGTCGCGCTCCAATTCTGTGGGAATTCGGGCCCTCGGATGGAAGGTCTGGATGCAGGAAATAACCCACCCTGTGAAAGAAATTGCCCAATTCGGGTTTACGGTACCGCCGAGGCGAGTCCGCTCAGTCCCCGGGAGACGTGCCCCTCTGATGGTGACTATCCACTGCGGGAAGGAGGGAAAACACCTCCCCAAAAGGGCTCAAAAATAATAAGCCGAAAGGGTCTCCCAAAAATCCAATTTCCCAAAAGATTTCCCCATCTAATCATAAAATTCATCCTCCTTTAGAGCCACCATAGTTCTCATTAAATCCGCTCAAAACCACCCCCTATTAACCGACCCAAAATTACTCCCGTCAAACCCCTTGATTTTATTCGAATAATTACAAAATAAATGAATTAAAATTAAACCCGGGAGAATTCAATTTCATTTGAATTCTCCCGCCTAAGTAAATACGCATGAGTGCGTTATAAGTATCTCGGAGTGGCGCGAGGGCGCAGTACAACGGCCGGACCCACCACTCAACTCAACTCAACGCACTCCCCACTCCCGAAATATTCAGTTCGTGAAGTGGCGCGTAGCAGACAGCATCGTTCGTGTCTCTGCTCCGAAATTACTCGTGTTTTCACGGAATATTAAAAAGTTTCCAAAACCCCAGTTTTCCCCAAAAGTGCATAGAACGCCGCGGGAAACGATGGTGAGTCGAGTTTTATTAATTAATGTCGCACCCGACAGTTTGGCTGTTCGGTCTGTGTATGGCTCGACGGATCTACCGGGTTAAGCAGCATTGCGTCTGGTTACTACTTAGATGGGTGACCGCTTGCCGTACGTAGATTCGAATGACAAACTGAACGGTGAGGGGTGACTATAGAGAATGAGTGTATCTTTCTCGTCAGCGTGACAGAAAAGCACATTAAGGCTCTGTATGAATCCGACTGCACTGATCAGGGTTTTCCATGGTTTCCCTTGGTCCACGGCAAATGCGGGCAAAAATAGAAAGTCGATCCATGGCTCTCGCAAATAGAGAAGGAAGGCGGCAAAAAAACAAAAGACAGATGAAAAAAGGAGAGGGTATAAAACCGATATGGTAATACCAAAATAGAAAAATTAAAAATAAAAAAAAAATCATTAATGTCGCGAGTGTTAATTGATTAAGTAATTCCGAGTACCGCGAATGAAAAATGTGATGAGACGCTACACGTGGTTGTAGCGTCCCTTTTATTCCTCCGTTTTCCCCTATTCTCTCATGGCCAGATATCTCGCGAGTTAATAAGGCCACTGAGGAAATAAATGAATAAAATCACATGGGTTCATTTCTCGTTATTTTTGCGATTTTCAGGATTTTTAGGGGACAAAACAAGGAGGAATGCAGTAAGACGCAAAACGACGCACCTTGTGGTTCCATCATTTTCCCCGGCTTCCTTTATCTCTTCTGGCCGGATATCTTCCATTAATTAATGGCCAGTGAGGAGATGATGGGAAAATTAAAACCACTGGAATTTTTCCGATGTTTTCAGGATTTTTTCCAGCAAATTTGGAGCATTTTGGAGCATTTTTGAGCGAAAAATCATTGGCTGATGCAATGCCGGAAAATACGTGCTCTCCACGCTTGGGTAGAGCCGGCTTTCTTTTCTCTCTCGCACGCATTTATTTCTACATGGTTATCTCTCTCGCACGCATAGCTGACGTAAAACTCGTCATAATGCGTTGCTATGGCTCTCTCTTCCACACTCATTGAATTGCGCACTCTTTCTCCCTCATACCCATAGCTGTTAGAATTCTTTCGAATTCACAGCTATTGCTGTCTCCCTCGCACTCATGCACACCTAAATATTATCTCTACCTGAAATGAAAGCATGCAAATATACGCTGTTGAGTTATTTCTCCCATCAATCCGGAAAAATAATTCCAGCCGGAATTCTCCGAATTCCCGAGTGCCTTTCTCTATAGACGCGAAGAAATCCATCAAAAGATTCCATAGGAAAAGATAATTCTCCTTCGCAATAGTTGCGAGAGAATATTCGAGTGTGACGCTCGTGAAAGCACGCCTAAATTTCCCCCTAGTCGGCTGCTTGGGAGTTTCCCCTAGCCTAGGGAATTGGGTGTGAAGGTAGTTGAGAAGCGCTCACTCCCAGCGACTAAGCCTAACCCGAGAATTCCCTAGGCTAGGGGAAACTCCCAAGCAGCCGACTAGGGGGAAATTTAGGCGTGCTTTCACGAGCGTCACACTCGAATATTCTCTCGCAACTATTGCGAAGGAGAATTATCTTTTCCTATGGAATCTTTTGATGGATTTCTTCGCGTTTGGGTTATCTTTATGGGATTTTTGTGCTAATCGATGCACAATGAATAATCCCCTATATCTCTCAACGAATTAGGAGACTTTTAGTCTTTTCCAGTTCCCTCGTGGCATTTTTGAAAGAAATGCAAGTAACCCAAGATAATTGTTAGGTCCAGATGAATTTTCACGTCATCTTCTTAATTTCTAATTTTCAAAATTTAATTCTGCAGTTACAAATTATTGAAATTTCGGATTACTACATTGGCGACAGCAGCAACCCAAAATTTGGAAACTGACACCATTCCTCATACTTTCTAGAACACCAAAAATGATGAGTATGGGTTTCAGCATTTGTCAACATGTGTGTCAAATTCTGAACCACTGAGATCATTAATTTTTCCATTGACCAACTGATTAAGAAATTATATTACGACTTGTGAATTTCGTGCAAATTCATCAATTTCGCAAAATTGAGAAATTGGAATCTAGAATTTAACGATTGACCGAACTTCTAAAACGAAGTCAGTCTTGTCTCATCCTTCGGAAAATTAACAGTAAAATCACTCTAAGAATCGATCTGTAAAATTGACCTCTTCTTGCGCGAAGTTATCAATCTATTAAATTGCTAATAAACCGATAAATGTTATAACATCAGGAATTGGGCAAATTGGAACGTTTAGTCAAAATAAGTATTTTTGATTTCAATAATAACAAAGTGTAGTTATTTTGTGATTGACAAGAACTAATTCCATAAAAAAAACATTGAATTAAATTGAACATAAAAGTGGATCATTCAATCATCTCAAGGATTTGTGAATAATCAAGGATCCACATCTAGTTAAGAAACGATAGTGTTATACTGTTGCAATATTATTGGATTACTTCTAGAACCATCAAAATTCTGTAAGTCACTTTCTGATTATTTTTGTATCAGAATTTTCAGAAATCTGTCAAGAAATCTTCATTTATAAATTCGTTAAGTAATTAGAAAATTGTAAACTATCTTTTTTTTTTTTTTTGTGTCAATTAAAATTTTCAAAGAGTTTTTAAAAGCAAAATTGAAGTGTTTTCAAATCTTTATTTGATTTTCCTCAAGTAAAGATCCCAAACAAACCTCCTGTTAACAAGAGCATAAACAATAGCGTCCTATAAAATAAATAATAAACGATAATTCATAGAAGATTTTGTCCGAATAATAATAATTTTTGCTGATTGTCCTCGACGCTACAATTGCATCTCGGACATAACATACTAGTGGGATGAATCATGCCGCCGGTTATCTTTTACGTCATTTCGTAGAAACCTAAGGGCGTATGAGTCTTTGTCGATGGTGCATGAGATAGCTAATACTAATAATTAAGGATAGTTATAAATCAGTACTTGCGGGTACTTTTAAGGAAATTCCGCCCAATTTAACTTATAGATAATTATCTAAAAATTATCTTTGCCAGATTTTGAAGTATTTTTGTACCTTTCGCCATAAACCGACGTCCTCGGCGATTTTAGGTACAAATTTATAAATTTAAGTAATTGTCTCGATTTTTTACGATTATTCTCTCTCTCTCTCGCTCTAATTGAGATTTTAAGTACTTCTTGAGTTATTTGGATTCTCCGACCGATTAATTGACTGATTCGGCCTTTCTAATGGCGTTAAGGGATTTTGAACCGATATTCTGGAAATTCCTTTATAAAAGGCGCTTCTCGCAATTTATCTGGTAGCATTGGCTACTTTTCAATAATGGGGAAAGTAATGTAATTAATTGATGTATTATTCGAAATTCTGTATGATATTGAATTCTTATTTAAGCAATAGCAAAATACGTAAGGATATTATTCGTCTCGTACTCATTTATTTCTCTATTCCTAGCCCTAAACTCTCGTTCTATGGTTCGGATCTCTTTCTATGATTTTATGGTGTATCATCTCATTTTTTTTGGCGACTTCTGAGTGTGCCCTAGACCTACGCCCTCTCTCCACGAAGCCGATTAGCCTAGCAATAGCCGCAACCCCCTTTCCCAACACCCTCTTCTCTGGCGTTCCCTTGATCCCCTAGTGAGTTCACCACTACCGTTACCGTAATTTTACCGTTGGTCTGGTTCGATAGGTCCAGCAGTATCAGAATCTATCTGGTGCCCATATATGTTTTAGTTTTTGAGCTACTTACTAGGCGGATTGGGGGACGGTATTTTGAGCCGTATCAGGTGTTACAGCCACGCTAGAGGAAGGGGATGATTTGTTAAGGGGGCCGAAGGTGAAAGTTAGAATGATTGCTAAAATTATGGTATCGAGTATAAGGGAACAACGAGAACGAAGCAAATATTTTAATTCCTCACAACTCATCCTATTGTGATCAACTAGGGCTTAAAATATAGAGTTCAGTGATAGTAATATACTGACAAAATTCCAAGTTCCTAGGCCAAATCATTCAGGAGTAATGTTATGTAACGAATCATACAGACATCCATACGGACACACACACAGACAGACATTTTTTCTGAATATCATTTTTGGTCTGTTCAAATCATATTAGGTAGTTCCTAACAAAAAACCAGCATTTGGAACTTCTCACGTTTGTAGAGCTTCCATTCGGAAGCAAGAAATGAGTTTAAGAGGTCAAAAAGAATGAATATACCCGGGGAAAAATTGCCATATATGAACATATATGTACATATATGGGACATATATGTGACATATATGTGACATATATGTACATATATGAGACATATATGAACCATATATGTACGTATATGGGCATATATGCTCATACGTTTCTCCGAGAAATCAGACAGCTATGGGCATGTATGGACATACATGATACATATATGGGCATATATGAGCATATATGGGCATATATGGAACATATATGAACATATATGGACATATATGAGCATACATGGTCATATATGGTCGTATAATCCTGTGGAAATTGAGCAGGTATGGGCATATATGAGCGTTTATGAACATATTTAGGCATATATGGAACATATATGAACATATATGTGCATGTATGGAACATATGAAAAAATGCTCACTCAATTCATATAAGAACGTGAAAATTATAAATTTGAATAATTAATGGTAAATGCACGTTCTGTTGGTTGTTCACCGCTTACTTTGAGAATTTGAAATTCTGCCAGCATTCGAAAACCATTTTTTTCGGTATCGCTAAATTATTTCCAATGATTGAAATAATTCAATTGAATTCACTTTTTCTAAGTCTGAAAGACATTGATCACTATATCAGGATTAAAATTTGTTCAGCAAGTATGTGAAATGCGAATAGCAAAGGTGGTAGGATGATGGACTCATCATGTGACGGTCCCGGGTTCGATCCCAGCTGAATGTTTTTTTTTTTTCAATTGAAATTCGTTATTAATGAGGAATTGAGTGATCGAGAGAATTGATACTGATGTATTATGTTCATATATTAGAACATTTTGATGATATATCCCGGGAAAATATCTACATATATACCCATATATGATCATACATGCCCATATATGATCATATATGATCATATATGGGATGGCCATACCCGGGAAAAAATCGACATATATGTCCATATATGTCCATATATGCACATATATGTTCAGATGTACATGTACGGTCAATTCGCATATATGTCCATGCATGGAACGTTCATATATGATCATATATGATCATGTATGGACATGTATGACAATTTTTTCCCGGGATTAAAACGGGATAGTGGAACACTTGAACATACTAAAAAAAATATCAAAGGTATTAACAGTTGGATTTTTTTAATAAATTGATTATCGTTCAGTACGATATGTTTTTTCTCATTAATTCATAGTAATAGAAAAAATAGGAGAACAAGATTTATTAAAAAACGCCAATTAATGAGATTGGAACAGAAAAAGAAAGATAATAGCTCCATGAAAGAACAAGGACGAAAAAGTAAATTTACTAATTTTTTTCCCCCTTTTATCATTTTCAACAAAAAAAATTATTTCTCATGTCGACGTTAGAATCAATATGGAGATAATACGGAGCATATGGAGAAAGAATAAATTGAAGTATGATAGTCTTGTGAAGTGAACGTGAAGTGTAAGACTTCTGTGGATTTTCAAACATCTTTCCCAATGAGTGCTCATACGTCAACGAAAGAAAATTGAAAGAACTTCTTATCGATGGTTATAAGTGCTGTAGGCTGAAAAAAAAAATAATAATATTTTCCGAGGAAACCCAACTTTTCCACTGGAAAGCTAGCTTTCCCGTCCTACACCGAACTGTACTCCGTTTATTCAAGATATATTGACCATTCGGAAGCCAATAGCTAATAAATCAGCAGATATAGCTATAAGCATACCATTAGGAGGCAATTTTCTACTTGTTCCAAATAAAAATCATAATAATAGCAAACAAGCAGGAGTTCCACTCTTTGTGCAAAAAATCGATTGGTTAAATTTGTACCAAAAATAGAAGGAGCATGGTTTTGCTCCTTAAACATCAACTAATGATGATTAAAACAAAATGTTTTCATTAAGCGTTACTTCCTTCAGATTTTATATGGGATACACGTTGACTCAAAAGAGAATCATCAAGAATGCTGGAACGAAATTTCTCGAGTCATCATTGCCTCAATTTAGAAACTTTGTCATTTCTCCAGTTTATAAAATTTGTCAAAAACAGAAAGAAAAATCAAAAATCATCGAACATGTTTTTGAAAAAGTTTTCAGACATCTTATTCTCACTCTGGATGGAATCTCTTCATTCGTAATCCAAAATTTATCGGAAAAAACAAGCAGGAGTTCCATTCTTTGTGCGTTATCTGCAAACCCCACTCTTTGTGCGACATTTAATATTTTGCCGATTTGATTGGCAAAATGCTTCCGAATGGAATTTTATCTATATTGAATCGAATCGCTATCCATGTATCCTGTTGCTCGAAAAATAACATTATTTTCATCACAAATACAGTACACTTTCGATATAGTGCTACTCACGGGACTGTAGAGGGAGAATTAACGAGAAATAGGTTTCCCCCACTACATATCGGTGGGCCGGCACTATTGCGAGCGTGCCACACGTTCGATATAGTGCCTACGGCTTTGTCTGTATCGTGAGAATGTAACTGCACAATAAAATTGAATAATACAGCATAATGAATTTTGAGATTATTGGGATATTGGACAGAAGAATAATGAATTAGAAGTCAATCTTCACATTTATTTCCTAAAATTGCGACGTTTCGCTTCTGATTAGAAGCTTCTTCAGGCTCTATGAATACAATAAAAATAAAACATACATTAAAAATACATTCAAGAATGCCTGTGGCAAAATTATGAGCCTGTGAATGTGGCAAAGTCTATATCGGTCAGACTAAGTAGAAACTGGGTAACAGAATTAAGCAACACCTGAATGACTGTAAGAATACTAATATTCTTAAAGAGAATAAAACAACATTAGCCAGTCACCATTTTGAGAATGGTCACCAGTTTCAGTTTGACGAAACATCAGTATAAGACTATGAACGAAATTGGTTGAAGAGAAACGTTAGTGAAATGATTTTCATAAAAACTAACGATACTGTTAATCGTAGAACGGATACAAAAAACCTAAGTTCTATTTATGCAGTAGTCTTAGGTAAAATGCTAAAAGATCAGCAAAAGCGTAAACAACAACATTAGCCTAATTCTACTGATTGCATTGGACTCAGTGGACTGATGATACTCTCGTCCTGAAGGACCAGACGGAGAGAGCCAAACTCAGCGTGTTGGTGAACACATGAAGCGGCAAACTGAGACACACACAGACGGGGAACATCTGCTGATGTACGTGAGCCCACTCATGACACTGCTACTGAGTGTGTGAGTGTATGAGTGTGAAAGCGTCTACTCCCACTAGTATCTTCAACGTTCAACGTGTATTATTGTTGTTTTTGTGTCGAGTCGTTTCATTTGTGTCAATTTATGTACTAATTTATTAAAAATAGTGTTCGATTAAATCGTAGATAAAAACAATAGAAAAACAATGAAGACTGATAGAGTGCAGGAAAACTGTTCTTCAATTTTAATTTTAATATTATGACAATTTACATTTATCTAAAGGTATTCGAACTTTTTTATTAATTCCTCATAATTTTGTCACAGGCATTTTTGGATGTATTTTTAATGTATGTTTTATTTTTATTGTATTTATAGAGCCTGAAGAAGCTCCTAATCAGAAGCGAAACGTCGCGATTTTAGCAAATAAATGTGAAGATTAACTTCTAATTTATTATTCTTCTGTCCAATATCCCAATAACCTCAAAATTCAATATTCATCATTATGGACGACAACAAAAATAAAAAAAATACAGCATAATTTTCGATTTTGGGACCTCATTGCTCAGCGGCACTATTGCAGACGTGTCGCACATTTGCCATCAAAAAAACAAGATAGCAAGCGTGGTGGGCACATGATCTGGGCTGGCATCGGAGGTCGGGGCACTATATCGAAAGTCTACTGTACGCACTTATACATTCCTACGGATATTGTTCCAGACCATATCCATCTGTTCAGGATTCAATCTTAGGACCTGCAGTCTCATTTCCTTGATACTCATTTTAATAGCAATGATGTCATTCCATGCATGAAAATTCAATATCAGATGAGAACTGAGATTGTACGATAAACCTGGAAAATCGAAAAATTGAAGTTCAGAAGTTCAGTTTCAGATTCCATCTAGGATTTCTATTCATTCTGATTGTCATCAAAATGAAAATGGGCTCATTTTGTAGAGTAAATTGTCCACTTTCAAATGGTACAATAAAGAATAGTATTTTAGCCTTCTGATACACTCAGCAAAAAAATTGAAGGAACAGAAAATTTTGTCAGTTTTTTCCGTCATTTCCGAATGGCTGTAACTTCGCCAAAAATCGATGATTATCAAAATAAAAAAAAATGGTTGGAAAGCTTGAAGTATCTCTATTTGACATCTTGAGATGGAAAATTTTATTGAGCATCCGTTATAACGAGATAAGAGGGTTGAAAGCGGACAATTTCTTTTTCCTTTTTTTTAATTTTTTCAAATTGCTCCACGGTCTTTAAAAATTTTATTCCGACTCGACCCTTATTAGGATTGTGTAGCCTGGCCTTTCAGCTTCAATTCTTTTTTCTTTTCTTACTACCATTTGTTGCTGAGATATCGTCAATTGAATCAAAAAACACCCTTTTGTCTTTAATCGTCGATATCTCAGGAACTACTGATCGCACAGCGAGCGGATGATGAGATTCGTAAACTTGAATAAATTTCCTGTAAGGTTCTTGCACTGCTTTATGGAAAAAAAAAAATTCTTCCACTTTTGGGACTGGTCCGAAGAAGTACTGAAGAATGAAGTTTTTTTTCTTTTTTGAAAATTGCCCTAAATTTTGCGAATTTTGTAAAAACTGCAAATGTTTTAACGTTTTTCTTCAGTTCACTGTATGCTGGAAGACCCTCTGAATTTAGAAGCCAATCGGCTGGACCGTTTTTTCTCTCGAATGAACAAAGTTTCAGCAAAACTTGAAGGAACACTTTTTTGTTCCTCGAACACCAATTAATGATGATCAGGGCCAAAAATAGTCTTTCTCCATTGTTTCTCCGTGATTTTTTTGTGCAAAATTTGTTGAATTTCATCAAAAAAAAAACAATGAAAAAAAAACAAAAAAAATTGAAATTATTATTTCTTTAAATCAATGAAAATTTCAAAATTTTTATTTGGAAACTCGATAAAAAAAATCAAAATTAAAAAAAAAAATACGAAAATCGAAAAAAAATTGAAAGAAAAAACGCCGGAATCGCATTTGACTTGGAGAGATAATGACTCAGAAATTTTTTTAAAGAAAAAAAATCTATTTTTTCATTGATTTTTTTTTCGATGGAATTTAACAAATTTTGCACGAAAAATCACGGAGAAATAACAGAGAAAAAACATTTTTGGCCCCTATCATCATTAATTAGTGTTTGAAGAACAAAAAAAGTGTTCCTTTAATTTTTGCTGGAACTTTGTTCATTCGGAAGAAAAAACAGTCCAGCCGATTAGTGTTATGTCCTAATTATTGACCGTAGAGCGAGTTATTGACTCGCATGGAAAAGAGCGGTAGCATTTCCAGTATGATATATATATCATACTTGAGTAAAAGCACTCGAAGTGCTCCCTCAACATATATATATATGGGCCAACTGTCTCATTGCACTTCTTAAAGAATTTGTGCAAGTATTGATTTTTCACAACTGCGTCCGTTACGCATTGTGTTGGAATTTTTATCCATTGTCTTTGCTAATCAATAATGTGCTGACAAAGAGCGACACATATATATAGATATAGATGCATTTCATTGCCAAGTGCAATCCCTCCGCGGGGAGGAAGACTAACACATTTTCATAGTCCTATAAAAAATTGTAATACCGAGAATCGGCTCGGCATTCTATCGCATTGCCTTATATGGTCAATGCATAGTCCGGGATAGCTCAGGGACACTTTCTGCCCTTAGTAACAAGACTTGATAAAAGGGGATGCACTGCCCTGGAACAGGCACTTCCAGCCGAGTTTTTGAGCAGTGATTATCTTACAATGCAGTAATTATCGTGCAATTGTGTCTCTAATCTGAAAATTATATCTTTGTCTAAATTTAATTGGTGATAGTTGAAAAATTGTGAATTCCGAAGGATTACAAATTGTCAATCCATAAGTTTAATCATTCAAAAATCATTTAACAATTCAAATTACACTACAAACTAACTTTTCATTAATCAATCGCGTAACCCGAGTTTATTAAACACATTGTAACAATTAAATCACTCAATGAGACAATAGTGCGATAAGATAAAACATTGTCAGACTAATTGAATAAAAGATTGTAACCCGATTTTAATAATTTGGAATGTTATTCGGCAGAATAAATTGGCATTTAACATTAACGTTGTTTTGTTTATTGTTAAACATAATTATTGTGGCCTACCTAATCCTTAAAAATCAAAAAGGTGAGAACAAAAAAATTGGACAATAAATTTTTCTTGATCTTGGTCTCGATCCCAGGTGTAAAGGACGTATGTCTTGACCCGAAACAGAGACCACAGTTACGTTCGTTTTAATAGAAGGATCAGAGTCCTCCGGACGTAACATTAGCTTGAAAATTTAGGGGGTCTTTCAGCACACAGTAAACTAAAGAAAAACTTCAAAACATTCGCAGTTTTTACAAAATTCTCGAAATTCAGGTCAATTTTCTAGAAAGAAAAAAAAACTTCATTTTTCGGTACTTTTTCGAATCAATTTTAAAAGTGAAAGAATTTTTTTTCCAATGAAGCAGTGCAAGAACCTCACAGGAAATCCATTCAAGTTTACAAATCTCATCGTCCGCTCGCTGTGCGATCAGTAGTTCCTGAGATATCGACGATTGTAGACAACAGGGTGTTTTTTGCTTCAATTGACGATATCTCAGCAACAAATGGTTGTGAGAAAAAAAAAAGAATTGAAGCTGAAAGGTCAGGCTACACGATCCTGATGAGTGTCAAATCGGAATTTTTTCTTTTAAGTCGGAGCACTTCGAAAAAATGGAAAGAAACGAAAAAAAATTGTCTGCTTTTAATCCTCTTATCTCGCTATAACGGATGTTCCAGAAAATTTTCCATCTGAAGACTTCAAAAGTAGAGACTTCAAGCTTCACAACCATTTTTTTAAATTCCGATCTGATGATTTTTGGAGCAGTTACAGCCATTTGAAAATCAGGGAAAAAATTGACAAAATTTACTGTTCCCTTAATTTTTTTGCTAAGTGTAGTAGTGTTCTCAGGGAAAAAGCGAAGAAAAACCGTGATTTTTGGAGAAACTAATTTACCGAATGCTTTCACAGAAAACTTCTTCTGGAGAATTAGAAATTCTCACCATTCGTGGGGCTCAAGGAGATGAATCTTTCAAGTTAAACTTGAATGTAATTGCTTGAATAGTTTTGGAGATATAACATCTTTTCATAAAATGTTTTTTCGCCAATATCTCACAAACTACTTGAGCAATTTTGCCCAATTTCAATACGAAACTTTTAGTTCATTAGATGCACAAACTGATGAAATTTGATGTCTCTAACTCAAATATTTTTTGAGCTATCGTGGTGGCAAAATTTAAAATAAAAAACACAGTAATTGGAATTATCTGCGATCGAAGAATCGCAGCCAGATTTACTCCGAGCGAAAATTGTGAGCTCAAATCAGATGAATTCCATCGCTGGAAGTGGGGGCTGTGAATCAATTTTTCGCGGAGGAAAAACGAAGCAACGATTTTTTGAAAATTTGATTTTTCTCGAAAAATACCCAATCGATTTGGTTCAAATTCTACTGACAGCATTTTGCATAGGAAGGGAAAATACTGTTGGACTTGCAGGTTGCCAAGAATGACCGTTCCGGAGCAATGGGGTGATATGTGGCGCACACACACACACACACGCATACATACAGACATTTTTTAAAAATATCATGTCTCGGCGTTTTGGAACATTTTGAGTCATATTCCGATGAAATCTCGAAATCGAAAAGAAGAGGGTGCGTGGAATGTCGCGCGTGAGAACTGAAACTTCTTTTTCACAATACTGAAATTCATGCACTACGTATGAAGAATCAAATTTCATTGATTCATCCTCTCTAAATATTTGGATGGTGCACGAGACTTGTGGCAAAATTTTATCCCCATCACAACCCTATCATATCATTTCCAAAATACCGTTCAGTAGCCGAAGATTACACTCTTCAGAAATTTTTTTTCTCGATATAACTGTATCGAATTCTATCTATTTAGATCTTGGCAAGTGTGAAAGAGGGTGCGTGGAATCCACGTGCGACAGAAGTGAAATTTGTTGCTCATTCGGATAGCTAGAGATAAATTATTAGTATTTTCTCACGAAAGATAATAGTTGTGAGAATAGTAAGTGGATGTGGGTAGGAGCTTAAATGAAAACAACTGAATGCGCAGGTTCGCTAGCTGTGCAATGACTACCTATAGGTATTAATTACCAAAATTTTGAATACCTGCCTACAGTATATTGGTTTTTGTTCACTAAGAAATTACATTTTTTTCCACGATTATGAAGTACTCAGATGAATCGATTTCTTTTTCAATCATAGTTACCTGTGAATATCTCGGAAATTGATCTAGATAGAGCGATTTTGCCTCCATTTTTTCTATATTTATCTGGAAATTCTCTACAAAAAATATTTAGAGCAGAATTGCCCTATATTGCTTAGATTCCGAGACATTCAAAGAAAATTGATGATTTAATGGAATTAATTTGTGTAAAAACTTGAAATTGTTCTCTTTTCAGCATTCTTCTTTTCAGGAATAATATATCTTGGAAACCGAGCAAGATAACGAAATTTTCCTGTAAACAACTTTTGTAGAGAATTTCAAAAACTACAAAAAGAGTTGTGATGAGTTGAAATTAACTCATCAGCGTGAGTTTAGCGTAGCGCGTTAATCGAGAGTGGGGGATGGCTTCCTCACCAAAGGATGAAAAGTAGATGAGGGGAGCGATTCTGCTGATCCTCTTTGTCAAGTCAAGGGACAGTCAAGTGGAGTGCAGTCAAGTTTAGTCAAGTGCAGTAACGCCAAGTAGAATGCAGTAACGTAAAGTCGTCGAGTCCAGTCAACGTCCTCAGGGAGTCCAATAACATCAGTTGAGGAGTTCAACGTGAAGTCCAGCCAACGTCGAGTCAACGTAACGTCTAGTTCGAGTCAATGTAGAGTTCCGTCAAGAAGGTCAGATCCACCCACGTTCATCGCCCTTCTGGCCCGTTAAAGATTACATGTAAACTAGAGTCATTTTTGTAACGTGACTTTTCACCCCGGAGGGGAGGGCCGAATTCAGAAAAAAATTTAAATTCAGTTGTATCCCAATGTGGGACTCTGTTTCAGCGCCGGAGCTGGGACCGGGCCAAACCCGATAAAATATATATATGTAAAAACGTCATTATAAATATTAACTATTATAGTTAAAAACGTTATTATAAACTAATATTATTAAAAAAAACAAATCATATGACGACATTCAATGACTAGTCATTTGTTTTTTAAATAGTTATTATAATTTATAATTATTATATATATAATATTATATATTTATATAGTTTATTATATAATAAGCATATTTCATGGGCGCTCTTCTGCACAAATACCACGTGTGGTAATTGTGTATAATAGAGCCCACAATAAAATTAATTAATTTAATTTAAATTACCTCAGGAAGGGAGGTGGCGAAAATGATGTAATATATCTTGGTCAAAAATTTGAAGGAAAGTATAGGAACTCGCAATAGCTCAGTGGTCAGAGCACCTGACATGTAATCAGAGGGTCGTGGGTTCAAATCCTGCTTGCGCATTCCATATTTTTTTACGAAGATTTCACTTTGATAATTATTTAAATTTTTTTTTTTTTTTTTTTTTTTTTTTGAAAAGTTGTGAAAATAGGGAACGGGGAACTCTCAAATGAATTACTCGCACCCTAGAGAAATCTGGTAAAATTAGAGTATATTAACAAAATAATAATAGTTACATTTAACTCGACTCGAAAATTAAGAATTCTCGGAATCTTCAATCAGAGACAAAGAGAAGTTATTTTATAAAAAAAAATAATTATTATTGAAAATTGAATTTGAAAGGAGTAACAAAAATAAATTATTTGAGTTATGATTATTTCATTTCAGGAAGTACAATAACCATCCAAAAGGCACAAATTCTCGGAACTCGTCCAAGGTATACGGGTGACGCGATACGGGGGGAAGGGGGGAATTAAAATGCTTCGTTTACAGGGCTAACGCATTTTCGTCCAAGATTATATTTTCGTTTTTCTTTAATAAAAAAATCGGAATATGTTTCGGGAGGGCCAAATTTGGGGTCATTGGGTTCGTCTATTCATCCCTATCGAAGAGGACTGATTACGGGATTTTTGACCTTAGACAAAAACATTCGTGGATTTAACGAATGGTTCCGTGGATTTAACGGAACTGAGCTGAAAAAAAAATATTTGTGGATATAACAAATTATTTCGTAGATTTAACGAAATCAGCTCAATAAAAAGAAAAAAAAAAGAAAAAGTGAATAATTTTCTGTGGATTTAACAGAACCTCCGACAAAAAAAACATTCGGGGATTGAACGAGTGGTCCCGTGGATTCAACGGAACTGAGCTAAAAAAAAATATTTGTGGATATAACAAATTATTTCGTGGATTTAACGGAATCAGCTCAATAAAAAAATGAATAATTTTCTGTGGATTTAACAGAACCTTAGACATAAACATTCGTGGATTTAACGAATGGTTCCGTGGATTTAACGGAACTGAGCTGAAAAAAAAATATTTATGGATAAAACAAATTATTTCGTAGATTTAATGAAATCAGCTCAATAAAAAAAAAAAAAAAAAAAAAGTGAATAATTTTCTGTGGATTTAACAGAACCTCCGACAAAAAAAAACATTCGTGGATTTAACGAATGGTTCCGTGAATTCAACGGAACTGAGCTGAAAAAAAATATTTGTGGATATAACAAATTATTTCGTAGATTTAACGAAATCAGCTCAATAAAAAAAAAGAAAAAAATGAATAATTTTCTGTGGATTTAACAGAACCTTAGACAAGAATTCGTGGATTTAACGAATAGTTCCATGGATTTAACGAAACTGAGCTAAAAAATATTTGTGGATATAACGAATTATTTCGTGGATTCAACGAAATTCGTTTACAGGGCTAACGCATTTTCGTCCAAGATTATATTTTCGTTTTTCTTTAATAAAAAAATCGGAATATGTTTCGGGAGGGGTAAATTTGGGGTCATTGGGTTCGTCTACTTCATCCCTATCGAAGAGGACTGATTACGGGATTTTTTCTAAGGGAATTATGGAAGTTATTCCTAAAAAACCATTTTCCCTACCCAACGTAACGAGTGCGAGTGAGATAGACTCACCACGCGAAACGGCAATTAAAAGACGCGGGGCTTTCCGAGTTTTAACGTACGACAAAAAAGGGGACGATAACGACACGGCGGTTTTACGGTTAATTAATTAAATAATTAATTGTTTCGGGGATGAGTCGAATAGTTACGGCAAAATCGAAACGGCTAACGAGAGTCAAACGAGATGTTGGGGCAAGCGATACGTTATTTCACCCAACGTGATGGCGACTTCTCCTGGATTCTCCTCATCCTCTTCACGAAGAGTCCTCTCCACATCCTGCCGGAATCCTCGTCTCCACGCATCCTTGGCTGCTTCCGATGACAGATGACTGGCACGGGCTCGCACGTGCTTTCTCGTTGCCGGCTCACACTCGACTGACTTCGAACGCGATCAGTCGTCCGAAAGGGGGAGGGGGGCGTGCTTCACGCGGACTCTCTCGTTCGAGCCGACTCATGCCCCTCAGTGCCGTCAGGGTGCATGACAGTCGCGCTTGCTACGGGACTCTTCTCCACGCGGGAATATTCAAACACACGCAAAGCCAAACTTTTAAATAACGGGATTTTCTCTGAGTTTTCAAATTAATCCGCAACCGGGTTATTTTTCGGAGCGCTTCTGCGGGGATTCTTTAACTGAACTAATTTGAATAAAATACTCATGGGACACGGATGGTGCCCACTGATGCCCCTTAAACCTAACCAGGAATTGTTCCCAAAATTAACTCCCTAATTTCCTATCACTAATTAACCTAACCGGGAATTTACCTCCCAAATTTACACAAACGAGGCACAGATCTTGCCTGCTGATGCCTCCTAAAACTAAACACGATTGGAGTACTCTGAGGCACGGATCTTGTCCGCTGTTGCCTCCCAATCCTCAATACTAATCTAGCCAACTTTTCCCCTGAGAATTTCAAACCAACTATTAACTAAATCCCCTTATTGGGAGCACCAGTTTCACTGCACTTTTCGCGCTTTCTCCGATCCCTAGCCTCGCTTCCGCTCTATACGGTCGCGTTACGGGGTTGATACGGGATTTTGTTCCGGGTTCATGTCACGGGTTTGGATGGGACTTTTCAGGGGTATTTGCCTTTATTTCGTGCGCGATGTAATAACGTAAAGTCGTCGAGTCCAGTCAACGTCCCCAGGGAGTCCAATAGCATCAGTTGTTCAGTTGGTCAGGAGTTCAACGTGAAGTCCAGCCAACGTCGAGTCAACGTAATGTCTAGTTCGAGTCAATGTAAAATTCCGTCAAGAAGGTCAGATCCACCCACGTTCATCGCCCTTCTGGCCCGCTCAAGATTACATGTAAAGTAGAGTCATTTTTGTAACATAAAGTCAAGTCGAGTCCTTTTATACTAAATGAAGTTAAAGTCGTTCTACATTGTAAAAAATTCGTTATTATTTCTCACTGTCTCACTCGAAGATGGAGGTAAAGTACAGGACGCAAGGAGTATCGTCCTCCTCACCTTCTGAGATGCTAGCTAGCTGAATTGTTGGTCATTCGGCATTTTTCTGAATTCAGACCAGCTGGCGCCCAAGATAAAGTAGAGTCAAGTTTCAGTAAAGTTCCGTAAATAGTGAAAGTTCAGTAGAGTCAAGTTCAACTAATTATAAACTGCGTCAAACTTCACAGAGTTTCCATACAAGATGCATTAACTCGTTTAGTTTCCGAGATATTCATCAGAATTCTACGACAAAGAAATAGACTTACAGATAGTCGTTGGCTCAATGATTTTCCGGAAATAGATCAAAATCTAATGGAAATACGACCTCTTGCAACTCTTCAAATGTTCTACAAAAGATCAGAGTAGAATCACTCTATCTCCCTTAGTTTCCAAGTATTCTCAAAAATTTATTGTAAACATGAAAAAATACAAAAAACAGGAAAAGTCGATTGTTTTTTTGAAAATATTTCAGAAACTAATCAAGATAGGACAATTTTACCCTATAGCTACTTTGTAGAGAATTCAAGGTTCATAAGAAAGGTATGTAGCAAACTCACTATATCTCGCTTAGTTTCCGAGATATTTTCAATAGAAGATCGGAGAAATACATCCGTGCTCTGCATATTATTAAGACTGCCGTCCCTCATGCGCAGGTGCCACCCCACTCCTTCCCTATCCTCGGTCCTCTCACTCTCTCCTATACCTGATATACTGGCGTTAAATTCAATGTGTGGAAATTTAAAGCCAGCGTTACACACGTCTCACGTCATAAAAGAAGTTCTACTTCAAAAATCGCGTTCACAATGCTGCTATTCGAAAGCAAAAGTATAAAATAAAAAAAAATTACATCATTTATAACTCAATTGATAGGGGATCAGATGGTCATTTGAAGTATGTGAGTTGAAACCTCACTTGCACATTTCCTATTTTTTCCCCAAATTCAATTCCCCAACAAGTTTTTGGTTGTAAGTGTGGTGATAGTCGATATTATGAATTAACTCCATTTCATAATATTGACACTCATCAGATTCACAACTGAGGAATTGTTAAGGGATCAAATTTTGGAAAGAATAGGGAAATGCACGAGCGGAGTTCGAACTCACAACTTTCAGATTACATGTCTGATACTCAACCAATTGACCCATTGCGAGTTCTTCTATTTACCATTGGAATTTTGATTCTGAAGCAATGACACCTTTCCATATTATGGACAATCACTGGAATAGCAATCGAGAAATTGTCAAGAAATCATCTTCAGAAAGAATAGAGAATGCGCAAACGAGTTAGACTTCACAACCTTCAGATTACATGTCTGATACTTTACCAATTACCGAGCTATAAAACCTCTGAGTCGATAAAACTTGTAAGTAATGAGTAGGGCTGGAGACTTCCTTCAAATTTGAGTTTCGCATAATTGCTAGGTGGGTAGGCTGTTCGAAAACATAGAAAAAGTTAATTCGACACCCGCTATTCAACAATTCAAATTCGTATCAATTGAACTGTCATATCCATCCGTTTAGAAATCATGCGAAATGGACGGATCTATACGGAATAAATGGGTTCTGCTCGTGTGAAACATAGAAAAGGCTTGGAACATGTGTGAGGAATGCTTGGAAAGTGCATGGGGTAGACCTGGGAAATACATTAGAAATATATTTCCGATGTATTTCTCATATATTTCACATGCATTTTTGAGACACCGGTAATGCATGATGAATGAATAAGAAATATATTTCTAACGTATATATTTCCCATGTCTCTTCCACGCCCACTCAATACATTGCGCACACATTTTCGAAGCATTCTTCATGTTTCATACGTGCTTTGTCAATGTATTCCGCATGTACTTCTGTCCTTCTTGCGTAATCTCTCAGTGGATAAAAATAACAGTTCAATTGACATGAATTCGAATTGTTGAATAGTAGCTGTCAGTTATCAATGAACTTATCCATGTTTTCGAACAGCCTGGTTTTCTAGGAACTATTCGAGACCCGGATTTCCATGAAATTGCCAGCTTTAGTAATGAGTAATAAAATTATATTATTTTTTTTCATTTGACATTCTTTGTTATTATTATGATTTTTATAGAAAAAAGACATAAAAAGGAATCTAAACATGAAAATTAGTTCGTCAGATCATTAGCACTGTCTAGAAAATAGAATTCACAAGTTCTATTCATACAATAATTGTTTGATATGCGTATAAGAACGAATGTTACTAATAAATTGAAGAAAAATTATTTCTTTATTTGCTCTACAAGACGATTAGATAATTTTTTGAACTTCATTCAAGGTTCTCTTCGTTGGGAATTCGATTCTCGACGAAAGGAGATCTTCTCTTTGTTTTATAGATCATATTCCGTTAATTTTAAGGCATCAAGTTATTAAGAAATGTTTTATTCTTGAAAAATCCTCATTCACGCGATTGCCAACTGGAAAATCAAGATGGTAAGCCCAGATTCGGTGAGAATTTTTCTATGTAATAGAAAATGTGATTTTCACATGGGAGCCCGAGGAAAAAAGATTATATATAATGCTGTTACGGTTTCCCCCTCCAACCACCCATACATGATCTGAAGGAAGAAACGATGATTCGTAACCTCCCTAGCAACGGTTGTCATGGGAGATATTAACAAATACCGAAGATTCATTGAAGACAGTTCTGCAGAAACTTTCCAACAACCGGAAGTGGTAGGAAATTTCCGTAGAATTACGAGAAGAACATAACGAAATGGATGAATTAATTAATTAAAAAATTAATAATAAAAAAAATAAATAAACAAACATGAAAAAAAATAAAGTGAAAATTATAGTTGAAAGAAAAAAAAACCGGAAGTGATAAAAAGAATTAGTGACATTCTCAGAAAATACAAATGAATGAAAATAATTGGATTTGCGGTCGAACTTCGGGTTTTCGCTCTCATACAGCCCCAACAACGGAGAATATCGAGAATCGCCTTCGATCAGAATTAACAACACAATTGAACGAGATTAGAAATAACCTACGAGGAGAAATGGAACAAAGCCGAAGGGAATTCCGGGATGAGATTTTCACCAACATCAGGGAAACCCTCCGAGCTGAACTGGAGGATCATAGGCGTGTTGCCAGAGAGGAAATTCACAATTTGCGGAGAACTACAGTTCCAACAGAAATTTCTACTCCAGATAACAATTTGCTTCATTCTACTAACACTAACACTTTAATTCATGCTTCACAAAATTCACACACTTCTATTCCTATTATCAACACATTAGAAACAAATAAAATTCCATTCATTAAACCCGATAAATACGACGGTTTACAACCTTGGTCCCGTTATCGGAAACACTTCGAAATTGCTTCAGAAACGAACGGTTGATCTGAAGAAATGAAAGCTTCTCAACTATTAACGCGTTTTCGTGGTAAAGCACAATTAATTTTAGAAAAAATATCAGAAAATGATTTGAATAGTTATAAAAAGATTACAGAACTTCTTAACGACCGATTTGATGATAAACATTTGGCAAGGATGTGTCATGATGAATTGAAGGCTAAAAAAAGGAAGAAAGAGGAAAGTCTCATTACATATGCTGAAAAAATTGAACGTCTCAGTAGAATTGCATATCTTCATTTATCAGAAGATAATCGGGATGAAATGGCTTGTCGCGCGTTCATAGACGGTTTTAACGATCCTCAAATCGAATTTACTCTCCGGTCAGAACGACATGAAACTTTACAGAAAGTCCTTGAAAGAGCTACCGAATCAAAATCAATCGCTTCACTTTTAAGTAGCAGACAACAAAACACACATAATAATAATGCGATATGAAACTGCTTTTCTGTAGAATGAAACTAATTTATTAAAATTCTTAGTTACCTGATAGAAATTTATATTATTCGTGGATTCAACGAATGCTTCCGTGGATTCAACGAAACAGAGCTAAAAAATATTTGTGGATATAACGAATTATTTCGTGGATTTAACGGAATCGGCTCAATAAAAAAAATAAGAATAAAGAAAATGGATATTTTCTGTGGATTTAACAGAACCTTAGACAAAAACATTCATGGATTTAACGAATGGTTCCGTGGATTTAACGGAACTGAGCTGAAAAAAAAATATTTGTGGATATAATAAATTATTTCGTAGATTTAACGGAATCAGCTCAATAAAAAGAAAAAAAAAGGAAAAGTGAATAATTTTCTGTGGATTTAACAGAACCTCCGACAAAAAACAACATTCGTGGATTTAACGAGTGGTTCCGTGGATTCAAAGCGAGAACAAGTCGGAATTATGTATTCCGCGATAACCTCTGGATGAGCCCGTGCGCAGTATTCCTCTCATCTATCGTCACCCAGAGATACCGGACGTCTCCATCCACACGAGAAACGCCACGTAGCCGCGCTACGGGCAACCAACGATAACTCTCGCCTAAGCGAGCGATAGAGGTTCCAGGGACTACTCCCGATCCTCTCGAGTCTGCCGCCCAAGGCAGACTAACTGCTCACCGTGTCGTTGGGTCCATTTATATCGGCTGAGGCTGCTTCTCCTCGTCTAGAGGTCTCTCTGCGCGCCTGCGTGGTTCTTCCTCTCACACCACTGCCAGGCCCGGAGATAACTCTGACATCTTTAGTGGAGCGCCAGCATTTCAGCTGGGCTTCTGCCTTATCCTCAGCCGCGTGTAAGTCCCACTGACGTGACAGTTAGTTTACGGTAACTTTAAGGTGTCATCTTACGCAGATGGCACCACGGTATGAATTGTCTAGCTGTTCATGTGTGAGTCTTCTCGAGCTCTACACTTGAAACAGCTTCACGCGAAGGTGGCTTAAGCTGATGCGATAGCTGTAACGAGAAACCTCGTTACAGACTATGTGACTTTTCCACTTATGTAATATGAAGTTTGTAGTTATTTTTGGAATTTAGCTTCACAGTTGAACAATATGTAATTAGAATTAAAGCCAGAAAAGTAGCAAATTTGGAGAATGCAGTTGCTTAATTGATGAATTTCTGGTATCTTTGTTTTTCTAATCAGAGGGATTTTGGTGTTTAATTGTTCACAGATATTGGATCTACTGTCACGTCCTAATGTTGAGGTTATTTCTAATTAAAGAAAGAAATTTAATTAAATAATCAAATTGTCCCCCAATCACTAAGAAGTTAAAGGAATACGTCTCAGCCTCCGTTTTCGCCCTCACCTTTCGGTGAATAGACTGAATTGGAGTAATGTTGCAATGGTTCTAGTTGAGGATAAATGAAAATGAAAAGAAATTTGATTTTCTTTAAAATGGCCGAACTGGCCTATATTTCTATATTTAATTTTTTATAAATTCAGTGGATAGAATTTTTACGACTTATTACCTTTGTAGTTGTCTTGTTTAACTAATTCAAAATCGCATTTGCAATTACACTGATCTCAAATCTTACTTCAAATTCAATTTCGAATTTGTTTGAGATGTATTTATCATTTCCTGTTTCTTTTTACGCTTTCTCATTTTTGAGAACTAATCGGTTCTGTACAAATGAATTTCGCAGTGTCTACATGCACGACTCGTGAGTTCACGGGTGTCCCAGTACGTGACTTCCCGGAGAAAACTAGGGAATTTTAAGGTGGCATCACTGGCAGCAATGACCGTGAAACCCCGGAGTTTTCAGGGTAATTGTCACAAGACCCAATTTCATGGGGTGCCCTACTCTCTATGTCATTGAGCTCGACCCTTGCAGGCTTCTAAAGGGTGGGGATGCTTTCCGTGAAAACACGGAATTTTCCGTGAAAACCCGGAACTACGTGAAAACCCGGAATTTTCCGTAAGAACACGGAATTTCCTTACGATTCCGCAATCAAACGTGTAACCACGTACCCCCCCTCCCCCCCCTCCCTCGCCCACTGTTCCACACACATCAAACGTGTAACCATGCACCCCCTTTCCCTCACCTACTGGTCCACATATCAAACGTGTAACCACGCACCCCCCTTCCCTCACCCACTGTTCCATACACATCAGACGTGTAACCACGCACCCCCCTTCCCTCACCCACTGTTCCACATATCAAACGTGTAATCACGCACCCCCCTCCCTTCCCTCACCCACTGTTCCAC
Source organism: Aleiodes leptofemur (assembly GCA_963942555.1). Taxonomy (NCBI): domain Eukaryota; kingdom Metazoa; phylum Arthropoda; class Insecta; order Hymenoptera; family Braconidae; genus Aleiodes; species Aleiodes leptofemur. The sequence continues at coordinate 8,717,522 of OZ012619.1, forward strand.
ACACATCAAACGTGTAAACACGCACCCACCCTCCCTCCCTCACCCACTTCGTAGCGTTAAATTTCGTTAATTCCCGTGTCTCATTTGAGAAACGTACCGTACACTTAGGGAAGTTCGATTCCGCACGGAGAGAATTCTGCTCATACGGAATACTACGTGCTATCACGGAATATCCCGCGTTTGCACGGAAACTACCGTGTTTTCACGGAACAATCGTGTTTTCACGGGAAGCATATGTCTGCCCTTTGAGAGCCCGCAAGGGTGGAGCTTGATTACGTAGGAGGTAACTCACCTCAGGAAACTTCGTATTTTGAAAATTACCTGGACAACTCCGGGTTTTCACGGTAATTGTTACCAGTGATACAACTCAAAATTCCCTAGTTTTCTCCGTGAATTCACGGACTGGGACACCCGGGAATTCACGAGTCGTGCATGTAGCCTCGTCCAACCCATACGCATCAGCTATCACTCTCGCGCGACACGTAAGTGCATCGACCCTATTTTGGAGAGCAATAAACGAATTTCTCAATATGTGGGGAATAGTAATGAGATCCTGTATGGTATCTCCAAAAAATATGTTTGTTCTAGAAGAGGCCTATGTGTAGAAATACTTGTCTATTTTCATCGATTTTTAGAATAAATTTTAGACAAAAATATACAACAATAAAAAGACGTGCGGACGTCACACTACAATGGAGGAAAGGCTCGATTAATATTTATCGGTTTCAGAAAATCATTCTACTCACAAATACACTGACACTCTTCCGATATTAATGGATGAATGGATTTCATATTGAACTTGAATTTTGTTTTAAACATTCAAATGTGTATTACACATCTCTTCATAAATTTATGTTCATATAGAATCAAATGAGAATGATCGTATCGGAATTGTTCTTCAATGAAGATTCCTGGGAGGTTTTAGTTGACTGAACAAACTGGGGCCCTCCCTATGTGAGATCTCCTACTATCAAAAAAAAAAAAATTTACACTCATTACTTCTTTCATTTATCGCTAAAATTTGAAAGTTGTAATATCTCAGATAGTCCCTGGTCTGATCGCCGGGGCGGCAATCTTTTTCATGGAGGGGAGTAGTGTTACGGTTTCTCCCTCCAATCACCCATACATGATCTGAAGGAAGAAACGATGATTCGTAACCTCCCTAGCAACTGTTGTCATGGGCGATATTAACAAATACCGAAGATTCATTGAAGACAGGGAGCTAATGAAGATCAGATCTCTTGTGCTTTTGGATTAAATAAAACCGCCCCAAATATTTGAATACTACTGAGTCTTATTCATTTGCCCAAACGTAACAATTCTATAGAATTCTATAGAATTATATATGATTTATACAGAATATATGAGGTATTCCACGTGAAAACGGCAGAATTTTTCCCTGACCCCTGCCAATTGGGTTCAGTTTTTTTTGTATGATTATTTCAAGTTCAAGAGACACCCCGGAATTTTTTCAGATTTTTCTACATAACCCTTGTTGAGAAAAAAAAATTTTCACCTAAAAAAACAACGCCCAATTTTAAAAATCTGAAAAAATTCCCAAAAATACGCTATTTTATGTAGAAATTTTCAAGCCATCGTCCAGAGTGAATGTACGAGCCTTTCTGTGTTTAACAAGCCATTAATGTTCAAATAATTTTGCAAAATTCGAGAAAAATTCACTTTGGGTAAATAATTGAATCCTTTGACTCACTGATAGATTTTTTGGCGGACAAAGGGCCCGGATATATATCAGGAAGTATCAGCGGACCAGATCCGTGCCTTAATGATTAAGTTTGCGAAACTTTTTTGTTAAGTGATAGTATAAATTTTGAGAATTAGGTCCCGATTGAATTGAGAGAGGCATCGGGAGTCAATATCCGTGCCCAAATAATTATTGTCGTCATAAAGTGTATAGAATCCCGGAAAAGCGAGCCAAAAATAGCCCGGTTGCGAGAAAAAGAGTAATAAAAATTTATTCAAAGTCCCGTGTCAATTTGAATGAAATATCTTGATGGAATACTATACGAAAATGGAATTGACAGTATCACGTGCAAACATTGGGTTTCAACGCCTCGTACAAGTCTCGAAACGGCTGTCAAAGAAACATCTGATTTGGTTGTTGATTGTTGTGAGAAAGTCAAAACTATTTTGCCACACTCTTTCATCGCGAAAGCACAATCAACTTTCGTAAAATCGGTGAGAGAATCTCTCAAAGATAATGAATTTCTGGTTCAGTGTGACTTTGCCGAAAACTACGCGTTTGTTGTGCAAGAAGCAGCTCCAAGGTTCCATTGGAACAATAACCAGGCCACAATATATTCAGTTGTCGTCCACTTCAAAAGCAAAGATATTATTGATCACAGAAGTTTGGTCATTATATCCGATTGCTCAAATCACAACTCAATCGCCGTTCACGTATTTTCCAAAATTATAAATGACTTCATAAAATCGATTGATGCGAATGTTTCCGAAATCTATTACTGCTCCGATGGTGCACCACAGCAGTTTAAGAATTATAAAAACATTCTCAACGTGTATTATCATGAGTCTGATTTCGGCATCTACGCAGAGTGGCATTATTCCCCGACTGCGCATGGCAAAGGAGGCTGTGATGGCGTTGGGGGGTACTGTCAAGAGGATTGCTGCTCGTGCGAGCTTACAACTACCACCTGATCGTCAAATCACGACTCCACAAGAATTATTCAACTGGGCCTCTCAACCAACCAATTTGCCGAATATCGTAGTCAAATTTTCTCCGAAAGGAGATTACGATGTAGTGAAAAACATGCTCCAGAATCGGTACAAAATCAGCAGACCAATACCGGGAACTCAGAAGATCTACTGTGTACTTCCTCAAGCAGATGGAATTATTTTTGTGAAGTCATTTTCCGCTTGTGGAGACCACAGATCGCATAAGATTTTAAAAGACAATTAACTTTTTTTTTGTGAACAAAAATGACATTGAATTGCTGTCTTCTAATATCAAACAAAACAAATGGAAGAATACTCCTACTCTGTATTATAACTCAGAATCGTTGTTCTGTGATGCTGACATTCCGTGAATTCCTGGAAAATAAATATTTCCTTAAATACGAGCGTTTATTTTCTAAAAATGCGACCATGAATTTTCTTCGAGAGGCTGGCTGGTTTGCAAAGAGTGGAACAAAATGAGAGTAGGTTTTTCTGCAGATTGAATATTTTGAAAAATGATTCAACAAATCGTAGAGGGTCAAAGTCGAATGCCATCGAGTTAGTAAGGTAAGATCTTTTGAATTCAAATTAATAGCAGGTCTTTTCAGCTGCTAGCTGATCAAAATTCATATTTATAGTTTGATTATTCAGAAAATAGCAAAGAAATTCGGTTTTGGTACCGAAATATCGAAATATCTGCCCGAAGTGAATTTTTCTCGAATTTTGCAAAGTTATTTCAACATTAATGGCACGTAAAACACAGAAAGGATCGTACCTCCCCTCTGGACGATGGCTTAAAAATTTCTACATATAATTACGTATTTTTGGGAATTTTTTCAGATTTTTGAATTTGGGCGTTTTTTTTTTAGGTAAAATTTTTTTTTCTCAACAACGGTTATGTAGAAAAATCTGAAAAAATTTCGGGGTGTCTCTCGAACTTGATATAATCATACAAAAAAAACTGAACCAAATTGGCAGGGGTCAGGGAAAAAGTCCGCCGTTTTCACGTGGAATATGTATGATTATATTCAATTATATATAATTCTATACACTCAGCAAAAAAATTAAAGGAACGCTAAATTTCGTCAGTTTTTTGCTTGATTTTCAAATGGCTGTAACTTCGCCAAAAATGATCGTATCAGGATTTAAAAAATGGTTGGAAAGCTTAAAGTTTCTACTCTTGAAATTTTGAGAGGTAAATTTTTCTTGACCATCCGTTATAACGAGATAAGAGGGTTGAAAGCGGGAAAATGTTTTTTCTTTTTTTTCCATTTTTTCAAATTATTCCACGGACTTCAAAATTTTTTTTTCGACTTAACCTTTATCAGGATCGTGTAGCCTGATCTTTCAGCTTCAATTTTCTTTTTTTTTCCCTTACGACCCTTTGTTGTTGAGATATCGTCGATTGAATCAAAAAACACCCTTTTGTCTTTAATCGTCGATATCTCAGGAACTACTGATCGCACAGCGAGCGGGTGATGAGATTCGTAAACTTGAATAAATTTCCTATAAGATTCTTCCACTGTTTAATTGGAAAAAAAATTCCTTCTACTTTTGAAATTGGTTCGGAAAAGTACCGAAAAATGGAGTTTTTTTTCTTTTTTGAAAATTGCCCTGCATTTCGCGAATTTTGTGGAAATTGCAAATGTTTTAACGTTTTTCTTCAGTTCAATGTGTGCTGAAACACCCCCTAAATTTTCAAGCCAGTCGGCTTGACCGTTTTTTTTCCCGAATGAACAAAGTTTCCGCAAAAATTAAAGGAACACTTTTTTGTTCCTTAAACACCAATTAATGATGATTAAGGCCGAAAATGTTTTATCTCCGTTTTTTCTTTGTGATTTTTTGGGCAAAATTTGTTGAATTCCATCAAAAAAAATAATAAAGAAGAAATCGATTTTTTTTTTTAAATCATTGAAAAAAATCGAAGAAAAAAAAAAAAATTCGATTTTAAATATTTTTTTTTGATTTTTTTCTTCTTTTTTCGATGGAATTCATCAAATTTTGCCCAAAAAATCACAAAGAAATAACGGAGAAAAAACATTTTCGGCCTTAATCATCATTAATTGGTGTTTAAGGAACAAAAAAGTGTTCCTTTAATTTTTGCGGAAACTTTGTTCATTCGGGAAAAAAAACGGTCAGGCTGATTGGCTTGGAAATTTAGGGAGTGTTTCAGCATACATTGAACTAAAGGAAAACGTTAAAACATTTGCAATTTCCACAAAATTCGCGAAATGCAGGGCAATTTTCATAAAAGAAAAAAAACTCCATTTTTCGGTATTTTTCCGAACCAATTTTAAAAGTGGAAGGAATTTTTTTTCCATTTAAACAGTGCAAGAATCTTATAGGAAATTTATTCAAGCTTACGAATCTCATCACCCGCTTGCTGTGCGATCAGTAGTTCCTGAGATATCGACGATTAAAGACAAAAGGGTGTTTTTTGATTCAATCGACGATATCTCAACAACAAAGGGTCGTAGGAAAAAAAAAAAAAAATTGAAGCTGAAAGATCAGGCTATACGATCCTGGTAAGGGTTAAGTCGAAAAAAAATTTTTGAAGTCCGTGGAACAATTTGAAAATATGAAAAAAAAAGAAAAAAAATTTCCGCTTTCAACCCTCTTATCTCGTTATAATGGATAGTCAAAAAACTTTCCCTCTCAAAATTTCAAGAGTAGAAGCTTCAAGCTTTCCAGCCATTTTTTTTTATCCTGATACGATGATTCTTGGCGAAGTTACAGCCATTTGAAAAACAAGCAAAAAACTGACAAAATTTAGCGTTCCCTTAATTTCTTTGCTGAATGTATAATTATATATATTTATATATAATCATATATAATAACAAAAATTATGTCCGATGTGATCACAACACCAATATGGGGCATTCCACGCCAAATCGGACGGTTTTCAGAATTTTTATTTTTGATTCCCGCCATTTTTTGATATCTTTTAGTACGCATTGAAAAACACTTTCTCCTGAATTTTTGGATTTTTTTGATCAACCGTTCTTGAGATATCGAATTTTTAAAAAAACAGGTCTTTCTGTGGTTTTTTGCCCGCAACTTTTTTAAAACTCATCCAAATGAAAATTTTCATTCCACATCAAAGTTTTGTTTTTCAATGGGCTTTCAGAAAAAAAATTTTGAAAAATTATTTAAAGTGTCTTAATACGTAATATTCGCTTTTTAAACTTTAAATCGCATTTTTTAAAGTGATTGCATATTTTCATTTTTTCCAAAAAATTTTACAGCTAACTACTACTAATTCCACAACTTTTGAGACCGGTCTGGTCGTGGGCTTCCGATAATTACTATTTTTTATGGATTTTTGAAAATCGAAAAAAAATTTTTTTTCCCATCTCATCAAATTTTGTTATTTATTTCTTTCTTTTTATGAATTTCGGAACACTTGATATATTTTTTTCATTATGAAAAGCATAGGGAGGTCTCAATGACTGATTAAAGTTAATAATTAACACAAATAAGAAAAGCCTTAATTTATTTTCGAGGTTTTTTGAAAATTTCACATGTGCGATCATAAATAGAAATTGAATATTCTTCAACTTGCATGGCTCCATTATCTTTTGGAAGAACACTATGCAATTTTTGGATTCCGATGATTGACTTCGCGGTGTTGTATCTCTTATCTAGCTTTTTCTTTGCTCCTGTGTAATCTGATTCAGGTGAAAACTTTACAGCAATGTTTGGGAGACTATTTGGTTCAGATGCCCATGCATGTAACTCATGAGTTGTTGTTATTTGTTTATCGATCGGTCGTTGAAGACTTACTCTCGCTGCTTTTCTTTTAAATGTTCCCCCGACACCGTCACATGGCCCTTTACCGTGAGCTGTCGCAAAAAAATGCCATTCAACATCCAAGCCAAAGTCTTCTCCATGATAATAAATGTTCACAAAATGCTTAAAATTTTTGAATTGTTGTGGAGCGCCGTCGGAGAAGTGAATAATTTTAGTTTCATTGGGATTTAATTCTTTGACGAAATCGGTAACAATTTTCAAATAAACATAGACAGCAATTGTAAAAAATGCTATTTCATTACAGAAAATTGTATTGGATAATAGACTGCCTAAATTTCTCAAAAAATCACGAAAATAAATCAGGACTTTTCTTATTTGTGTTAATTATTAATCTTAATCAGTCATTAAGGGAGGGGGGGGGTATAAGGGTTTACGCGTGAAAAAAACGCTTTTTTTACGATTTTTTTTTATACGTATGGATTGAGCAACTTTATTGAAACCTCTTGAACATTATTAAGTATGGATTCAACAACATGAAGTAAATTTTTTATACGAAAATATCCACAAACAAGCCGGTGACAGAGCTTTTCTGAGAACGTCTCTTGAAATAGACGATTAGCGGTGATCACTGTATCTCAGCTGGAAATTATCAGAAATAAAAATCCATTGAAATTTAGTCAAAGTATCATTAAATCCTCCCCCCCAACGTTCTCTGATTATTTTTTCTTCCATTCTCCAATTTTTGGTGGTCATTTAAAAAAAAAACTGCTATATTTTACAAAAAATCGCCCCATTTTGTGGCACAATTTTGGTGGAAAACCCCTTTAATGTAAAAAAAAAAATAATCAGAGAACGTTGGGGGGAGGATTTAATGATACTTCGACTAAATTTCAATGGTTTTTTTATTTCTGATAATTTCCAGCTGAGGTACAGTGATCACCGCAAATCGCCTATTTCAAAGGGACGTTCTTGGAAAAGCTACGTTGTTAGTGGATATTTTCGCATAAAAAAATTACTCAATGCTGTTCAATCCATGCTTAATAATGTTCAAAAGGTTTCAATAAATCTGCTTAATCTATACGTCTAAAAAAAAATCGTAAAAAAAGTGTCTTTTTCTCCATGCGTAAACCCTTACCCCCCCCCCCCCCCCCTTAAGACTTTCCTATACTTGCTATAGTGAAAAAAATATATCAAGTGTTTCAAAATTCATGAAAAGAGAGAAATAAATTACAAAATTCAATAAAATGGAAAAAAAAATTTTTTTACAATTTTCAAAAATCGACAAAAAATAGTAATTATCGAAAGCCCACGACCAGACTGGTCTCAAAAGTTGTGGAATTAGTAGTAGTCTGCTGTACAAAATTTTGAAAAAAATCAAAATATGCAATCACTTTAAAAAATGCGATTTAAAGTTTGAAAAGCGAAAATTACGTATTAAGACACTTTAAATAATTTTTCAAAATTTTTTTTCTGAAAGTACATTGAAAAACAAAACTTTTATGTAGAACGATGATTTTCATTTGGATGAGTTTCAAAAAAGTTGCGGGCAAAAAACCACAAAAAGACCTGTTTTTTTGAAAATTTGATATCTTTAGAACGGTTGATCAAAAAAATCCCAAAATTCAGGAGAAAGTGTTTTTCAATGCGTACTAGAAGATATCAAAAAATGGCGGGAATCAAAAATAAAAATTCTGAAAACCGTCCGATTTGGCGTGGAATGCCCCATATACAATTTGATAGAATTGTATATAATCCTATAGAATTATGTATAAATTTAAATAATTATGTATTCAAAGGAGAGGGTGGGACAGAGTGGAACGATATTATAATGTGGAGGGCATTTCCGTGGCAAAAGGTCGTAAGTGCAATACATATGACCGTCTGCTTTCAGTGCGCAATGGAATAATCTTTTCATTAATTCTCAAATCGCATTTCAGGTGTGAAGCGGTAAATCATGAGAATTATCATTTTTTCTCCATTCGTTTTTTGAGTACATCTTGGAAATGAATAGAGATACACCATTGTTATTTCCAGATTCTTTTGTAGTTTTTAAAATTTCTTATAAGAAAGGATGGCAAGAAAACTGAGCTATTTTGATTAACTTCCCAGATATTCAGTGAAAACAAGTGATAGAAAAATAGAGTCACCCTGAATAGATTTTTATTTTCTATCTTATCTTTGCTTAGACACTAAACGACCCCAAGGACTCATGATCAAACTCCTTTGATTTATTTCAATCAGCCCAAGAAACGGAGGCGAAAATGAGATTATCAGGATTAAAATTTCACTATTATTATATAAAATCCCGATGGCGCACCTGGAAGAGTAACGGATTGATATCCCAAGGGTCCCGAGACTGTTCCCACTGAGACGCACTTTTTTTTTTTTAATTTTTCCCTTTTAAAGTTTCAATTATGTATAGGAAATGGTCGGAATGAGACCCGGTCTCCGGCCTACACCCCAGGAAAAGGAAAAATATATGAATATAGAAAATGGCCCACATCATTATATATAATTTTATATAAATACGTATGATTATATATAATTATATATAATCATATAGTCCCATTTTGCTATATAAATTATATATAATATGAGTTAATATTCTATATAGTTATATATAATTTTTTTTACTCAGGAGCCAAGAAAAAAAAAATATTCGTCAAATTTGGCACAGTCTAATTTACACCCTGTATAAATTTCAGGACTTCTCTAAGAAAGTCATTTTGTGGCTGAACTACCTTGAATTCAACTATGACTACAGCATTTTTTCTGGCCGAACAGACATTTTGACTTTGGCCATTGCAAGAGGAACAGTGTTTCAAATGCATTCTGTACTAACTCCATTTGGGACTATGAGGATTACTGTGAGTAAATGCTGAATGAAGGATATGTATTGATTTTTGTCATTCACCTTTCATCGCTTGTTTCTTCCATGATGCTTTATTGTCAATAAGACATTGGACCCAGGGTTTTTTAATCAGGAATCTTCTTCCATCTGAAAAATGTATCAGTTGCCTGTCAGTATGAAAACATACATTCAAATAATTAATAAATACTTCGAAGCAATATTCACCATCATCGACCTTATTGGATGTATCTTTAGAATTAAGAGGTGCTAAAATAGTTTCCAGCATATCACTGCAAATCTGCATACTGGGTTCTACGATGAATTCAATAAAACCAATTTGTGATTCAGATACTAATGTATTATTGCGATCACAAAGAGGAGAAAACGGTAGACCAAGTGCTCTCTCTGCATCACCTTGCCTGAAGAATTCTTCCAACAATTGGGTTGTCCATCTGCAAATAAAAAAATAGAGTTCTTCCCCTTCAGAACATTATCAATGAAGCATCGCATTGAGCATGCGATGCTCCATCGAAGAACTGTCTAATTATGATACGATACCTATAATGGAGATCCCATCTCTTAGCTGGATGTGAGATATCACAACAATGGAGAACTAGACTCAGGGCCTTACTCTTATCCACACTGTGCTCAGGCAGTGTCAATAAATGCTTCATATTCTTAATTTGTTGGAAATGATAGCTCATGTCTGTAGCTAAGACCATATCTATTATTAGAGTCCTGAACTCCCGAAACTCAGTTTTTGATAGATTTCGAAGAATATTTGACTCCGCTTCTTTCAAAATCCTAAACAAAAAGCAAGATCTTAACAGAAAAAATATCCATTGCAATTCAGATGCACTAAAATGATTGTCATTGGTGTGAGCTGACTGTAGATGAGATGATACGATAAAGAATAATATTTTCCCTTACCTAAAGGTTGCCGACACATGATGATTCTCGAGAACGGCTCGATCATTATAGAGAAGAGCAATATCGCTACCTGACATCACATGGAAATTATTTGTCGTTCCAGTATGTTCAAAATCATGTATCATAGCCGCCACAAGAGTTGCAAATATCTCAAGGTCAGTTAGCCAATTCTGTCATTATATTCAAAACACTTCAATTCTCAAGGGATTTCTGATAGGGATCATTGATGATTCAAGCTCGTCATGGGAAAGTTGATAATTTTCTCATACACTCGGGTATAAGTGCAATATTTTTATCAGTCATTCAAAGATGCTATAATCTTTTTTGATATTGATAATTGTCGAGATTCGTTCATTGGGGAGTTTGAAAATTCAATTTCTCTCCTAATTAGAAGCCTTTATGTATGTTTTCTATTCAACCTATTATATCAAAACGATCTTTTTCGTGAAATTACATATCTAGCATGCATTATCACCTGAGAATGAAATGAAAGTTTGCAATATTTCTCAAGATATTATTTCATACACATAATTCTACTTGAGATGCTGTAATCAGGGCCCAAAGCTTCCATCATCATTCAACACTGTCTTAACAGTGGTGATCTTGATATTTCAAGTTCCCGAATCTGCGTGCTCAACTCAACTTTCATTATTTGTGGATCCAGTAATGATCGAGGTGATTGGGAGAGAAATAACAATCAATCACAAATGCAATCAATGTTTTCATCCAAGGTTTATGGTAATCGCGTTTAGTTTTGAAAGAATATGTATACAAAACTAAAGTCTTCACAATCGACATGATCTCAACTGATCAGATCGTACTGAACAAGATTTTCATATTGAAGAATATCATGTGATACAGACTATGATGACTGCACGATGTACAGTCTAGCATGAATTTTTCGGAATGGAGCATGAAGTCGTATGGTCAAGCAAACTCATGACAAGCTTCAATCAGAGTACTTGGAAGAATTTCACTTGAATACACTTACCATGAGCCCTGTTTGGCAAAGGATATAGTGCATCGTTTGAGTCACATCTGCGGCATGCAAGTTATTATGGTAAGGGTTCTGGTACCGGCTGTATCCATTTTCGATTTTTGTGAGAAAATTTTCCAACACCAATGGTGGAACTTTAAACTTGTGAATAATACCGTAGCGGTTCAATAAATCGTAACCTAGATATTTAACTGGAGCACCCATCGCGGCATTATTTAAGCAGAAAGCGTCAAATGACCATTCATCCAGCATCTGAAAAATTCAATAGTTTGTATCAGACAAAAAAGGAAAAGTCCCATAGAAAACTATTTACCTTCAAAACTTCTACAACTTCAGCTGGAAACTGCATCAATGTAGTATTGGTGACACGTCTCGAGATTCTTTCAACGAATATACCGGCTCTAATAGCGTGTGCTACGGAGCGGAACTTCGGTTTCTCGTCAGCTTTACGTCTCGCAGTCACTATCTGCCTTGTAAATGTTGACGCTAGCCATTCACGAACTTCTGATGGAACAGCATCAGGCTGCACCTTCAATAATTCATCATCCTCGTTCGCCAATCGCCTAGAGAGGGATTGTACCATCATCATTCAATGTCCTATTTCACTGTTGTACGTGAAACAGATCTGCACTATTCTTTTCTTGGAGCATGAAGCTCATAGAGATTGAAGATAGAATTGACCTGTTATCTAACAGGTTTTGAACGAAAATTCTAGTATTGGGATAATTTCAATTCTCTCGTGACTGAGGTGTACTGGCACCTGATGAGATCTCTGGAGTAGGGAGAAGAAAGAGTCTGTGAAGAGATTGAACTTTTAATCAATTATTGATATGTTCTCTCTTGGAAGAATCATTTTCTTAACGATTCAAAGAGCCGTAAACATATTTGAGGAAGAAATATGCATAAAAATGTTCAATTTTAATCATTTGAGCAGTCTCAAAGATCGCATAAGTCTAAGCGACAAAAAATGAATAGCTCATTTGTTACTGAATTATCATTCAGTACGTTGATCAAGGAGTAGATCTCATCAAGTCCATTTATATCGGTTCATCAGATCTAGTTAGATCTAATCAGATATAGTTAGATCTAATCAGATGTAGTTAGGTCTAATCAGATATAGTTAGATCTAGTCAGATATAGTTAGATCTAATCGGATATAGTTAGATCCAGTCAGATATGATCAAATCTAGTCCAATTCACATTATGATGCATCAGGCAATGGATGGAAACTCCATGAGGTAGGATTTGATGAAACTAAAAAAAGCAGACATTTAACAATTTCTAGTTTTTTTAAATTTCTTTAACAGATAAATTATTTTTAGAAAAATGAAAAATATGCACATGTAGGACAGTCATAGAACTATAAATACGGCTTCTTTGAAATGTTTTCCAAGTGAAAATTTATCTGCTTAAAACAAATCCACAATGTGTCAGATCTGTGCTCATTTCATTATCATAGAATTTTATATTTATTTTTATGGATGATTCTGCATTTCATTTGGGCATTCTCGACTTTTCTCTGAAGTTATTTCCTCTAGTATTTTTAAGTTTCACCGATTATCACGATTTAAATTTCGATCGATATCAAGGAATCTTGTGATGGCTAAGTGGTAAGAGTAGCAGGCTGGTAATCCTATGGTCCTGGGTTCAATCCCGGTGAAGCTCATTTTTCTCGATTTTTTTTCTTTGAAAATTTCAATTTTAATTCATTTGTTTAGTTAAGAATTCAGATTTTTATTTATTTTTCATTTTCTCTGAAAATTTTTGATTTTTTACTTCGGATTTTGTGCAGAACCAATTAGAGCTGATCAGATCTGAGGAACTCAGGTCTAATTAGATCTAATTAGATCTGATCGGAGCGTGCCAAATCTCAGATCTGATCAGATTTGAGGAACTCAGATCTAATTTGATCTGATCAGCTCTACTCATTTTTTTCCGGGCGATAATGCCTGTTGATTTTTTGTGGCATGTCGATGCCTATTGACATATATTGACTCAACAACGATTCAGATCAGGATAATGTTACATAACGAATGAGAGGTTAAACTAATGACCAGTAGAAAATCTCACATAAAAAACAATTATTTAAGGGGTAACATGTAGGAGTGTTCCGGGATTACGACAAGTGCAATTAAATAATTACCTCAATGGAATTGTCTTATAACTCATATATTTGAACACTATTATTTACAAGTATTATTTACAAAGACATTCGACGCGTGAAATTATATATGACGATTGAGAGATAGAACCGATGCTCCTACTCTGAGAGCTAGACGCTATCTGTATGAGATTCGCGCGTTTCCCGAAAACCAAGCGTTTTCGTGGAAACAAATACAGATGAGTGTATATGTCACTCATTTGTCATTTGATTGTATGGGTGTCTCTGATACGGTCAACGGCTGCGGGACAGGTACTCAGAGACGATACATGTCTCCCCTGGTTGAAAAAAAAATTGTGATAATTTTTCAGCAACAGAAATTGAAATTAAAAAAAAGAAAAAAAATAATCAATGTGAAAAACGAAAAAAAATGGAATTTTTAAGTTTCCAGGAGACAGAAGAAATAAAAAAATAATAATTAATGATCGTAGTGGCATAGAATGACCTCATTCCTTGATGCCACCTTTTTCGGTCGTCCACGTGGTCGTGGATTCTGCTGGCGTTTCTGGTATTGTCCAGCGTATCCAGTTGCTGCAGGATTTTGCCCTTCCTGTCTGGATGTTCCTGGTTGTGGGTCAGGATTTCTGGCTCTCTCTGCTCTCGGCCTGACCAGTTGAATTGGTTCTGGTGGCTCTTCCCCTGGGATCAGGTAGGCTGAATTTAGGCGGTCCAGTGAGATGAAGATTTCATTGCCCTGAAACAAAACTTTGAACGTTTTCTCGCCTCGTTGTATTACTGGATGAGGGCCAGTGTATGGTTCCTTGCGAGTGCTGGCGAACCTATCGTTCCTGACGAACACGTGTGTTGCTTGGGCGAGATCTTGTGAGACGAACACTGGAGCTGTGCCATGTCTCGACATTGGTGTTGGTGCAAGTGTCCGGAATTTTTCGCGCAGAGATTTCACAAGCTGTGGAGCTGGTGCACGTTCTGCTGTTGGACTCAAGAATTCCCCTGGAAGGCGTAGAGGCTCGCCCAACACCATTTCTGCTGGAGATGTGCCAATGTCTGCTTTCAGAGAGGCCCGCATGCCCAGAAGGACTACCGGAAGAGCCTCGTACCAGCTTCCTCCATGGCATCTCAATGCTGTTTCCAATTGCCGGTGAATACGTTCAACAAGCCCATTGCTAGCTGGATGATAGGTTGTTGTGGTGATGTGCCTCACTCCTAGCAGCTCTGCGAGTTTTCTGAAAACATGAGACATGAACTGAGCACCTTGATCTTTGGTAATTCGTAGTGGCATGCCGAACATGGGGATCCCGTTGTACATCAGTGCTTCAACTGTGCCTTCTGCCGATTGATTCGTTAATGGGATTACCATAGGAAACCTGGTGAAACGATCTACTATGGTAAGGCATACGGTAAATCCCTTGGATGGTGGCAAGATCACCAAATCTATGTGAATATGCTCAAATCTCTGTAATGGAGGTATGAACTCTGCCACAGGTGTCCCCGTATGTCGGTGAATTTTGTTGCGTTGGCATTCTATGCAGGTTTTTGCCCAAAGGACACAGTCCTTTCTCATCCCAGGCCAGACGAACCACTGCGACACCAACTTCACTGATGCTTTGACTCCTGGATGAGCTAGACTGTGAAGAGAAAGGAATACTCTTCTTCTCAGCTGCTCTGGAACAAAAGGACAAGGAGGAAGTTGAGAAGTATCACAATGAAGATTGATACCAGTTTCAGGATGCTCCAGATACTCTAGTTGGAGGCTGTGGTCTCGAACTTGGAGAAGATGCTGCAGTTCTTCATCATTAGCTTGCGCTGTACTTATTTCACGATGGTTTACTGCTGGTGAAATGGCTTCAATCCTAGAGAGTGTGTCTGCTGTCACGTTATCTTTGCCTGAGACGTGCCTGATGCCGGTGGTGAACTGGCTGATGTACGCTAGTCGCGTTCTTCTCGTTGGAAGTCTTTCATCATTGGCCTTTGAGAACGAGTAGATTAGCGGGTTGTGGTCGGTGAAGATAATGACTTTTCTGCCTTCCACAAGGTACTGAAAGTGCCTCACTGCCTCAACAATCATCTGGAGTTCACGGTCGAATGGAGATCCAGCCTTTAACGCGTCATTGAATTTTCGGCTGAGAAATGCTAAAGGCTGCCAATTCTTACCAACTGTTTGCTGGAGTACGGCTCCCATGGCTTCACCAGAGGCATCAGTGAAGATAGCCCAATCGACGTCACTTCTAGGGTGGACTAGCAAGGTTGCTGATGCTAAAGCTTCCTTGGCTGCTTCAAAAGCTTCACTAAGAGCAGGTGTCCAGGTGACAGGCTGAGAACCACGAACTTTGGGACCTCTGAGGAGTTGATGGAATGGCTCCAGCCGTGTTGCTGCATTCTTGATGAATTTACGGTAGAAATTCAACATCCCCAGGAATCTACGTAGTTGCTTCACCGTCTGTGGTTGAGGTATCTCGCGGATAGCCTTGACTTTGTCCTCAAGCGGTTTTATTCCCTCAGCAGAGATGTTGTGACCAAGAAAAGCCACTTCTGGTTTACCTAAAACAGTGTTTTCAACATTAATAACGAGTCCAGCATCTTGAAGACGCTGAAACATCATTTTCAAGTGTTCTAGGTGCTCTTCCTCGTTGACAGAGGCAACCAAGATGTCGTCGATGTAGACGAAGACGAATGAGAGATCTTTGGTAATCTCATCCATGAATCGCTGAAACGTCTGAGCTGCGTTCCTCAAACCAAACGTCATCTGGGTGAATTCGAATAAACCGAATGGTTTGATGACTGCCGTCTTCTCTACATCCTCTTCAGCAACCGGAATCTGGTTAAAAGCTCTGACCAGGTCAATTGGGAAAAAAATCTTAGTTCCTGCCAGGTTCGCTGTGAAGTCTCCGATATTCTTCACAGGATACCTATCGGGAATCGTGTGGGCGTTGAGTGCACGATAGTCTCCACATGGCCTCCAGGTTCCATTTTTCTTGGGTGCAAGATGGAGTGGTGTCGACCATGGGCTGTCGGATCTCCTGGCAATGCCCAGTTGAACCATTTTGTCAAACTCGGCCTTGGCAATCTTCAGCTTGTCTGGCGCAAGAGGACGTGCACGAGCTGCAACTGGTTGTCCTGGCATCGTCTTGATGCAGTGTTTTGTAGCCCATTTGGTGTTGCTGATGTCACCGCTTGGCTTGGTAACTGCTGGAAATTTTGCGAGCAATTCCCAGAAGACAGAAGAATTCTCCAAGCTCATGGTCTTAATGGAGCAGCTGGTTGCTGTCTCAATATGCCCTTGAGAGCGAAGACCAGTAGCCCCATCAAGTAGACAACGTTGTCCGAGGTTAACCAGGATTCCATGATGCTGGAGAAAATCTGCGCCTATGATGGGAGAAGAGACGTCAGCGACGCTGAACTGCCAAGTGAAGGATCTGCGAAGGCTTAAACTCACAAAAATAATGTAAGTACCGTAAGTATTAATACAAGAATTATTTGCAGCAAAAAGGCGATACTCAGCTGGAACTATATCGCCGTGACTTCCTGGAGGAAGGACAGAGACATCTGATCCAGTATCGATGAGGAAACGTCTTCTTGTGATGTGATCTTGGATGAATAAGCGGCACGTTGATGAAGAAGAGCCACTTGCCGCTTCTAGTGACTCGTGTGTGAGTTTTTTGTGGTGAATTTGCATCCGGCCTCACAATTCCTCGCGTCGTTACCAAATTTTGTGTGAAAGTAGCAGATTCCCGTCTTCTTCAGTGAACGTGAGCGGGAACGTGGACGTGAGCGTTGTCCAGAGTTCCGCTGTGGGTTTCTGCCACGCCTTTGAGAGTTCCCAGAGCCTCTGCCAGCCCGCAACTCGCTAATCTGAAATGTTAAATCAGATAATCACTTCTCTAGCCGAGAAATACGATCGTCAGGAACCATGGCTGATGTTGCTGCGATCATTTGAGGCTTGAGCACCTCCATCACCCGGTCAGCTGTTTCAGCAAGGTCATTCAGCTCGACCTGATCTTGAGCCGCAAGGCATGCCCTGACTTGCGCCGGGAGATGAGACATCCATTTGGATTTTGAAATATTTTCAGAGATTCCTGGGACCAGTGACTTCAAATGACGAAGATGTTGTGATGGTTGTCTGTCACCAAGAGTTTCTCCTTCAAGAAGTTGGGCGATCCTCGCTGCCTCCGATGCAGAAAAGGCTTTGACAATAGCCACCTTCAAATCACTGTATGCATTGGTTCCTGCATTTATAATTTGCTCTTCAACTTCTATAGTTATCTCATTGTCCAAAAGAGGTACCACGTGTGCAAACCTCTCTCGTTCAGTCACAATGGCATGCTGATCAAACTGGAGTTCCAGCAATGTGAACCAAAGTGTGGGCCTTTTCTTGCAGAATGGTTGTGCACGAATGACAGGTGGTGGGGGTGGCTGTGTGACAGTTACTGTTTGTGGTATTGTCGGATTCCCACCTTTTACATCATCAGCTGATTTTCTGTTAGTCATTTCAAGGCGAAATAGACGTTATATAAATTTGAAGAAAAATCAATAGAGAAAAATGAAATTAAATAAAATTAAAGAGAGAAAATAATTTTGAAAGAAGAATAAATTTAGAGATAAATTTAATTTCAAGAGGAATTCGTGAGAAAATCGAATTTAGAGATGAATTCTATTCTCAAATTATTCACTGTTGTTGTCCAAGGTCTCCCAAAGGTCCAGCGTTCAGCCTTGTTATTGCCAACAAGGTCGTGCGATGCTTCAACTTTTCATGAAAATGTTCAGTTTAATATCTGAATAAAATTTAACATGAAAAATTTTCCTTCACTGTAGCACAAAGTTCCTGCTGTCCAATGAAGTTTGTGTGCTGCACTTGACTTGCACAGTAGCTTAATGTCACTTTGAGTGTTTGAAAATGTCACAAATGAACTGCACTTGATCGGGAATTAATTACTAGCTTAATTAATTATTTTTTTATAAAAAAATCACGTCGAGGTCACTAATTTGTAGGAGTGTTCCGGGATTACGACAAGTGCAATTAAATAATTAACTCAATGGAATTATCTTATAACTAATATATTTTAACACTATTATTTACAGGTATTATTTACAAAGAACTTCGAAGCGCGAAATTATATAAGACGATTGAGAGATAGAACTGATGCTCCTACTCTGAGAGCTAGACGCTGTCTGTATGAGATTCGCGCATTTCCCGAAAACCAAGCGTTTTCGTGGAAACAAATACAGATGAGTGTATATGTCACTCATTTGTCATTTGATTGTATGGGTGTCTCTGATACGGTCAATGGCTGCGGGACAGTTACTCAGAGACGCTACATAACACCACTCTAGGATTTCCGAAAAATCCTTTTTTCTTGACTTAAAAAATAGTTTAGGGTTTCAAGAACAATATCCAATTCGTCCTATGCCAGAAATCTTGCACCTTATGCATTAATTGGGGATGAAGATAGGACTGAACTGCTATAACTTGTGCAACGGAATCCGATAATTCCGTCGGGGTGAAAGCCCTTAAAAATAATTTTCTTCGTTTGACGAAAGAACTCCAATTCGTTCCCCAATTCAAATACTCGTGGGCATCGTGAGGCCAATTCTCGTGCTGCTCTGTTACTAAGTGACAGCAACACAGCGCGCACGTATCACCTTCACTGGACACGTCGCCATGTTCTCATACATGACCACGTGAAACCAGTTGCGTCGTACGTGTGATACAGAGCACAAGGAGTGCCGAGCCAAAGAATAAAACATGTACCACGAAAGAAATAGAGTCGTGCGAATGAAGTGAAGTTTTGTTGAAGCTGCCGCTGGAGTTATCTAGCAACTCCAGGACCACCCCAACATCAGTCACGGGAGGAGACGAGGACTGAGGCGGGGGAGAGAAGCCGCAGCGGGAGCAAACGACCCCAAGAATCACTGGCACGAGGGTTCAAACCAGAAGTGAGTCGTTTTTCCTTTTTATTGCCATGCAGTCAGTTTCAATAAATTCAATTCAATAAATTCTGTTCCTTTGGGAGAAATGCTAAATTCTCGCGGTATGATTAACTAATTAATGCACTAATTAATTTAACGCCTGAAGTCAACCCTTCAAGGGGGTTGTGTTGTGTTCTCGCGTATTTTCTCGTTTTTTTGTCATTTCCCGCTGGTTTTTCAGCAGCGTCGATAGTGGACGAGCCCATTGCCACGCAGGGGTGTTAGGCATTTGGCGTTAGTCTAACTTTGCACCCTGGTGGGCCTGGCTCTACGCAACTCACCCTGAGCTCAATTCAGGGAGAATTTCATTAGTCTGGAGATTCGTTTTGAGTTTCTTGCAAAAACCACCCCCAAATCTGAAGTGGGGAATCCTATTTATTCCTCACATGATTTGGGGACGAAATCGATTAGTCGAGAGACTCTTGGACGTCTCTTGCTAAAGACCACCCTCAAATCTGAATCGGGAAATTCCTGGGATTTTCTGCATGATTTGGGAAGATGGGCATTAGTCGAGAGACCCTTTGAGCCTCTTGCACAAAACTCACCCCCCAAGTCTAAATCGGGAAATCCTAGTGATTTTTCGCATGATTTGGAGAGGAAAAGCATTAGTCAAAAGGCTCTTTTGAGTCTCTTACTAAAACCATGCAAAGTCTAATTCGGAGAATCTTTTGGGATTCGTTACATGATTTGGGGTGAGGAGCTGATTAGTCGAAGGGCTCAGTGAGTCTTTTGCCCAAAACCAACCCCCAAATCTAATTCGGACAACCCTTCGGATTGTTCGCATGATCTGTGGAGCAGGTCGATTAGCCTCCGAGGAGCCTCTTGCCAAAACCTACTCCCGACTCTCGCAAGAGTTGGGGCAGGTCTAATGAGTGGAGGATTTCGTTGAGTCATCAGGTCGAGAAACCACCCCCTTGAGTGGCCCTTGCGCCCATGCCGTGGTCAAGGGACCATCCCTAGTTCACGGATCTTCAACGCCACGGACCAATGGACTTGCGCCCTCCCCCATCGCATTATTGTGATTAGTATTATTTCTATTGTTATTATTCTTACTATTTTGTATTTTGAGTTTGTCAATAGTGGAGTATGTAAGGACCATCTTAGTGTTTTATTATAAGTTTACCCCTATTGTCCCATTTTCACCTCCGAATCCACCCCTCTCTCCACAACCGAGTGCTGGGCTGCCGAGAGGCTGTTCCGAACCCTTCCGCCCCTCTCAGTTAGAGCTGAGGTTTTGCGCTACGTTGGAGTAGTTTCGCGTGACGTTTTCAGATTTTAGGCTAAGGATATAAACTGGTTGGCTGGAGTAATTGTGGTGTTGGTCCCGCCGAATCAGACCAGCTGGCGCCCATTTTAGCCCCTTCGGGGGAGTTCTAGTTTTAGGTTAGCAGAGGGGAGGGATGAGAGATGAAGGTGCCGGGATTTTCGAGGTTCAGAAAAAAATGTCACGTGACACTTGTATGTGGAAACTGAGAAACGCTGCATGAAATTTTCCGATCAATCCCTCACCAATGCCGCAAAAAAAACTCGATTGGAGTTAAAATCACCTAGGAACAGAGTATTAGCTTAGATGGCCAAATGTACGGTGCAGGGATAGTAGATTGAAGATAAAACGTGATTTTCACAGATTCAATTACTTGTAAACTTTAAACGCGTTGTTTTCGAAATCACTTTTTCCAACTCGGGTGGACTAACTCCTCGAAAATCGTTCGATAGAGTGCTCTGAAATTTTTACCGTAGCTACAAAATCACATTATCTAGTGAACTACATAGCCGTTTGTTGATCGAACGTGAACTTGTTTTCATGGAAACGATTTTCTGCAAAAATTTTCGTTAAAAATGAATTTTTTTTCAAACCTTTGCTGATTTTCCAAAAATTGGTTCAAAAAGAAAATCCCATGTGTTCCACTAGTGAATTATATGTGCTTTCCGGAAAAATTTCATTTTTGCTCCTATAATTTTCACACTACGAGTCCGCCCGTGGAGGTATAGAAAAAAAGACCTTCTTGAAGATTGACGGTGTTGCAGCTATTCCATTTGGGAAATTCAATAAAAAAAAAATTTTATATACGTCGATATGTGCTGAGTGACCCCTGAAAAAATGAACCCGATCCCTTAACTTAGATCCTCAAAAAAAGTTCACAAAGCTTGGTCTTTTTCTAAAGGTCTAGAGTGATGTTACCCCTTAAGAGAAGTACAACTTTGTGTTCTTATTACATTATCTAAGATAAAATTCACAATTCATTGATGGCAATGCATATACAGGGTGTTTTTGACCAAACGTAGCAAAATTCAACTGGTGATGGATGGAGGCGTATGAAGACCAAAAAAAAATTCGAAAAAGAAAAATTGAACAGAAATTTTTTAAATTTTCAACAATTAAAGTAGGCCAATGAGCTTGGACCATTCTGGCATGCGGAAAGGAGTGAGGGGATTGAGTGAAGATGAGGTAATATTGAATTAGGATACAGTCGAAGCTAAACATCGCGACTGGCGAGTGTTACGTAGGTTACCAGCTGACAGGAAATTCCCGAAACGACCAAAAAGCCCCAGCCTATGAAACTTTCAGCACTCGAATTTTTCCCTCAATAAAATATTTCGAAAAATATTTTCCAGAACCTCAATGAAACGATTCAACAAGTATTCCCTCAAACCTTGACCCAAGCACGACGAGTAGAAGTAATTGAACATGTGGCAGCTGAACTTTAACCAAGCTTCAAGTCGTGAAAACCATAAACATAATTCTTCGGATTTTTTCTATTGTGAAAGTATTTCCCTCTACAATCCTGAGAAATATCCCTCTCTCCTTTCTTTGCTTTTCTTATTGTTCACCTCAACACGTGGAAGTTATAAAACCCGTGGAACTTCTTTCCATTGGGAAAGTACGCAGACCCGTGATTTTTCGCCTTCTGCTTCCAGCATTGTAAACGTGATTTTTGTCGATTTCGAGATTTCATCGGAATATGACTCAGAATGTTCCGAAACGCCGAGAAATGACATTTTTAAAAAATGTCTGTATGTATGTGTGTGTGTGTGCCAGATATCAGCTCATTGTTCCGGAACGGTAATACTTGGTGACCTGAAAATTTAACAGTACTTTTCCTTCCCATGCAAATTGCTCTCAGTGAAATATGAGCGAAATCGGTTGAGAACTTTTCGAGAAAAATCTAATTTTCGAAAAATCGTTTTTGTCGATTTTTCTCCGCGAAAAATTGATTCACAGCCCCCACTCTCATCGATGAAATTCATTTCATTTGAACTCACAATTTTCACTCGGCGTAAATTTTGCTGCGATTTTTCGTTTGCGGATAATTTCAATTACAGTGTTTTTTATCCTGAATTTTGTATACACGATAGCTCGAAAACCATTCAAGTTAGACACTTCAAATTTCGTCAGTTTGTGCATCTAATGAACGAAAAGTTTGCTATTGAAATTGGGCGAAATCGCTCCAGTAGTTTCTGAGATATTGGACAAAATCCATTTCATGAAAAGAGGTTATATCTCGAAAACTATCCAAGCAACTACATCCAAGTTTAGCTTAAGAGATTCATCTCAATGAGCCCCACAAATGGTAAGAATTTCAGATTTCCAAGAAGTAGTCTCTTGTAAGAGTTTTCGATAAATTAGTTTTTTCAAAAATAACGGTTTTTGTTAGCTTCCTCCCTAGGAACACTACTATTTTTCATGTCACCATTCAAAAGGAGACAATTTTTTCTACAAAAGGAGTACATTTTTTTTTGACGACAATCAGAAAGAATAGAAATCCTTAAAAAAAACCCGAACTTCAATTTTTTAGATCTGCCGTCGGATTTTCCATGTACGATTGAAAAATTGTTTTTTTTTTTCTTGAAACAAATGAATAAATAAAATTCACCAAAGATCGAACTATCATTTAATTTGTCCTCACAAGCGAATTTAATTTGGAAAAATGTCCACTTATGACAATTCCACAAACTGGGGAATTTGTGGTTGGGGGAAATTGAGAAACAGAAAGGAAAAATAAACAAGTATAAAAAATGGTTGAGCATTTAGAAACGTCTTGGCTGAGTATAATCAAATTCTACACGAGATTATTGTGGATCGGAGCATTCCTGAGAGTGAAAGTGATCAGTGTTATCAATATGTGTTCTTATAATGTGGTTGTTATTATATTGTCATTATTATATTATATTTTCATTGTGAATAAGAGACATATTGAAATATTGAAAAGTTGGAAGATTTGATTGATCTTGAAATTGAAGTATGACATGTAAAATTGTGATGTATTCATAAATTATAGTGTAAAAAAATGTCTGTAGAACTGTATAATAAGTACTCATCTGTTGAAAAAACCAAGTTTCAATACTGCATTTAGAATAATGGAGAATGTAAATAGTAATTTCATGGATAATATGTAAAAAAATTCCATTCGGAAGCATTTTGCCAATCGAATTGGCAAAATATTAAATGTCGCACAAGGAGTGGGGCTTGCGAATAACGCACAGGATATAACGCTTTTGCTTGTTTCCTTTTTTATGGTCAAGAATCCCTTCTCCATGACTGGAGCGCTTCACCCTCGGACTCCTCCTTCCCTTAGACTCAAAATCGAAAGTCCCGATTGGCAATCTCTTACCCCTCTCACTCAGCCAGAGGGTTGGACCCCAAGGAACAAACATGTGAAGAAGAAGAACCATTTTAAGAGACAATCACTTCCGAACGGACAATCAAGTCATCAAAAACTCGGAATACTTAGTAAAGCTTCCACAAAAATCATTATGAACGTCGATATAAATTGAATGAATAACGATTGGTAGCACTGATTTGGGACTTAGTGAAGTTACTTGTAACCCATCAATGTGATTTAAGTAAATAATTTATGTTAGTCAATGAAACATCAAGTGTTAGTAATAATTGGATGATAAGTTCTTCATTTCAAACTTCCTATACTTTTGAATAGAGGGCGTCAGCGCCTCCTCAGGCTACGCAACCCAAGTAAAAATCTCACGGAGAATAATTCACAACACGTGAATTTGAACCATCCTTATGTTAAATCATTCAAGTGGATACGGAGAGATGACGCTCACAATTATAGATTTCTTCATTTTTCCATTTTGAAATTTAAGTTCGAAATTCAATTTGCTCCATTCAATACCTGAGCGTACTTGTGGCTCAGTCCATGGACCAGTCCATGGCCACATGTCAGGGTCCCTGCCGTCAGTATTTCAAAGAGAACCCATGAACAGTAACCATGGACAAATCGTCGCACGATTATTTCACCAACGGAGATTGTCCATGGAGGATTCGCCATGGCTGAAGGGAGATTCACCATGATTTCTTTCATTTATGAATGGTCATCATTACGAACCTCCGTGGAGTCTTTGCCATGGATGACGATGATTCACCATGGTTTCGTCCTCGTTTGAGATATTCTCATGGTAATCATCCATGGAGCATTTGCAATGGGAAAATGAGGACTTACCATGGTTTCTTTAATTTATAAATTTTCCGCGATCATCCATGAAGTATTTGCCATGGATGAACGATGACTTACAATCGTTTTTCTTCTATTTGAAATTTTCCCATGACATGAATAATAGTATATTAGACAACGAGTGAGGGGAGGGCTGAGTTATCCACGAGCACGTAATTGAGCGCACTAGCATAGCGAGTGCGTTTTAACGTGCGAGTGGGTTATGCGCCCGCACGAGTTAATTATACAGCTTCATATTACTCACATGTGGTGTCAAATTGCGCTTGACCTTACTCTTCAGAGGTTAGTGAGTGCTTTTTCCATCCAGTGAAACGTCTTACTGATCGAACGTGGTGGGTAAGATATTTCAGTGAACAAAACAGCGCTTGCCAACCTCTAAAGAGAGAGGTCAAGCCCAATTTTACCCGCATGAGTGATATAAACGAAATTTACCATGTTTTTTTTTTATTTATGAATTTCCGTCATCGCGATCGTCCACGGAATATTTGCCACGGATGAACGATGACTTACCATAGTTTCATCATACATAAATTCTTGCCATCACGATCATCGATAATGTTATCTACCATAGATGGACAAAAACTCACAATAGTTTTTTTATACAGGGTGTTTCTGAATTGATTGAAAACCTTTTGGTATCCCATAGAGTAAAGCTCGAGAAATCTGAAATAATACTGGAAAAATTCTGCGCTCAGGCAATTTTGAATGATTCATGGGTCTGTCTACTTCGGATGCATGCTATCTTCATTAATTTTTTCAAGAATACTGTTATGTTTATTGATATGAAATTTTCAGGTTCAGTATGACAGTGGCTCTATTCCGGACCAGGATTATTATTTTTACTATTTTTTTTGGCCGAAAACATCAATAAAAGTTTAACACGTTTTTTCATTTTTTTGTCCACCATTTTGTTATTTTCGCAGATAAAATGATATGAGAGGTTCGGGATACAGTTGCTGTCATACTGAATCGGAAACTATCCTATTTTTTCGCATCAGATGGGTCTTTGTTCAGATTTTTTTAACAGCGCACTTTTTGAGGACTCCTGTTGACCTGGCATTTTCACAGTGAAAAAGGGAGTAAAATTGATCGAAAAAATTTTTTTCTTTTAATTTACAAATGTTTTTGTTGAGCCTAACAAGTTTCATTTCAATAAACATAACAGTATCCTTGAAAAAAATTTAAGAGATAGCATACATCCAAAGTAGACAGACCCCTTCAGCATTACAATAGACAAATTGAAAGTGATTCCATGACTAGAGACGATGGAGTGGAAGAAGACTAGAAGTAGGGATGGAGATGTGACAACGTCACACTTCAATCTACAGCGAAAAAATATGTAACATGCATCTGATGACTAGGTTTACGTCCATCATTATCAATAATGAGTTCCCCATGAAGTAGCACCCTTCCGGAAGGAAATATTATTTTCATTTATTGAATTGAAGCAAGAAAAAGTAACGCAAGCACTATTGATATAGCTGCAATTTATAATTTCAGAAGAAGTTCTAATTTCTAATTATGATTTCTCAAGATTCGTCGTCAGATAAATTTCAGAATTCTTATGTGTTCTGATGTGCTTTCCAATTTCCATATGTTTTCTCTCAATTCATTGACATGTGATGACTCTCGAGGGAACTATGAATTGAATCCCATTGAGCATGAACGTTAACGTTCGACCAACAGTTTCGGATTTGGAATTTTTAGGAAATTCTGAATTCCCATGGCCAGCTGTCATTGAATTGACACCCACAGATATTAAGACTTGCCCTACAAAATTCACAATTTGCAACTGTTTTGGAGTAGATCCTAGGATCTCAAATCGCTTGATTGATGTTGGAAAATTTCTCCGACTCGGACATTTCATAGGCGCAGTGGATTTTTAAGGATTCCATCTCTAGAATTTGTCGGAATTGATTTTTTTCTAATTGGCATTGCAGACACCAAGTGTTTTGCCATGGAATTGATCGTTGGCAATAATTGTCAAATGAATTCCGTAACAACAAATCGTGGAGTAGATGTTGATGGATCAGTCACCCGCGAATTCTTCACGAATTTTACTGAGAGCTGTTTCAGTCAACCTCTATCAGATTGACACTTGCAGGAATTGAGATATACACTACGGAATCCACAGTTCAAGACTATTCCCAAGAAAATTATGTAATTATGAGGACACTTCATGTGAATTTTGAGCGTGCTCCCGGCCTGTAGGCGTGCTCAAGCGCACCAAGAGTGAAACCAATGCGCACTAGCAACACCACAGCAGTGCAAGTAAAGTGCATGAGTTGCGCAGCAGAAGTACACTGAAAGTAGGGGTGCACTCGAAGCACGTGTTAAGTGCACTGCGAGCATGTTAGGAGGGCACTTGGATTATGCTTGAAGTTCAATATGAGTACTTTTGGAGGACATTAGAAGTGCACTCGGAGTACGGTTGACGGGCATTTGCAGTGCGCTTGAAATGCGAAAAGGTGCGCACGGTGCACTCGGTGTACAATGGAAGTGCATTTGAAATATCCCTGGACTGTACTTGTAAAGCGCTTGAAATGAACTTGGAATGTGCTTGGAGTAAACTTGGAATGCACTTTGGGTATACTTTTAACGTATTCCTAATGCACTCGGAGCGCACTTCCCAAGATCACTCCAAGCACGCTCCAACTGCGCTTTAAGTTCCATCCAAGCACACTCAAAGTGCACTCCAAGTGTACTTCAAACTGAAAAGGCACTTTCATTGCGCTCCGAGTGCACAATGCACACCATGTTGCATTTCGAGCCGACTTAAGAGCGCCTCAAACGCACCCCTAGTGCACTGCAAGCAAGTTCCAAGTGCATCTTCAATGCACTTCAAGCGCTCCCCTAGTGTATTTCAAGACCACCCTGAGTGCACTCTGAGTGCTTTTCAAGCACACCCCTGGTGCATTTCAAGCACACCCCTAGTGCATTCCTAGTACTTTTCAAGCGCACCTCTATTGCGCTAGTGCACCCCTAGTGCACTTTGAGCGCACTCTGAGTAAATTTCTAACATGCTTCGAGTGCCGTTGAAGCGTACTCTGAGCGCCCTTCACGCCTCTGTTAAGTCTACTCTAGCTGCGTCCCTAATGGACTTTACTCGCAATTCTACTGTGTTGCTAGTCCGCATTGGGTTCATTTCTGGCACACTTGAGCACGTCTACAGGCTGGATGCGTGCTTGAAGTGCACACGAAGGGTGCTGATAATTACACAGTTGACCTCGGAATAGTTTGAAATTGTAGATTTTATAGCGTAGATCTCCATTCCTGTGTTATGTCCAGGAGGACTAATCAGCCGAAAATCTGATTCAATAACAGATAAATTGAGAATTGAAAGGGAGGAGTAAAACTTCTAGTTTTTTCTCAGAAAATCAGTTAGCATTTTCCTTGTGTCGGTGTTTCTCTTTTTGTAGTATCTAGTATCTTGTATTTTGTTTGATCTTCTTTTCATTGCATTTTCAAGGTGAAAGAAAGTATCAATATGTAGGAGTTGAGAATGTAGGAAATTTGGAAGGCATACTTTGTTTTCGACTATACCAAATTTCACTAAATTCAACCCCTTTTTAATCTTTCGAGTACGGGGCCCATACGCTGTGGCCTGTCCTCATCGGTCGGAAGCTTCTTGACGATCAGATTGCACTGCTCAATGCCCAATATTCCGTGAACCATTCATCCAAAAATTATGAAAAAACTCCCATTGTTCGCATTGGCTTCCCATATAAATACTATAAAGGTATAAATTTTTCCAGGTTCAGCGTTATAGAAATATTAGTTTGTATGTGTGTGTGGGTGTATGCTTGTGTGTGATGATGCATTCTCTGCTTTACTCTGAAATGGGGCTAGCTGGCAATTTGAGAATCTCACAGTATGCTTATGATGTGTGCCCCAAGCACTCTCCAAAATTTTAGCTGAATCAGCCAATAGTTTCTCAGCCCTCGAAACAAGGAAAATTTCAAAAAATCGTTGTTTCGATTTTTCTCGATAAAAAATGAAATCTCAGCGTCCACTCCCAGTGATGAGATGCACGCTTATAAGCTGCATCTTCAACCTCCGGAGTGGTAGGAGCTCAGATATTCAGTTTATCCTGTATACAGCTTTTGAGATTTTTTTCGTAGAAATCTTGATGCCTCTATAACTCAATGAATAATCGGGTTGGAGACCTCAAATTCTGTGAGGGCATACATTCGATGAGCCCAATGTTCGTTATCAAGACTGAGCGAAATCGGTCCAATAGTTTTTGAGATATGAGCATCGGAAGATCCGAAAAAAGCAGGCTATATCTCTAAGACTATTCAATTGATTATCCTGAAGATCAGCTTAAAAAAAGGTTTTTATTATGCGTAATTTGTGCTATACGTTTCAGATTTATTGAAGAAATAATTTCAGGTAACTACTCACAAAATCGATTTGTCTATAAATTTCGATTTTTCTCTATTTTTTTCGAGAAGGCGGATACATCTGAATTCATCATCTTAAAGTACACAATTTTCCCTGCGAAATAAATCCATCGTCATTTTCGTCCAATATTTGAAATCATAATAAAAGTCCTTCGATGCACGACGTTAATTGGATTTTGAGATTCCTATTCTCGAACTTTGAAATTCCAGTGGAGGGTGGCTAAATTGATTCAGAAAGGATTTCATTCACTGATCGCCGTACTCTTCCTCCATTTTCAAATCATATATTGCTAGAAATGGAAATTTATTAGGAATTATCATATCCTCTATATTATTGTAGACGATAATTAATTGGTTACAAAACTCCGTTCGGAAGCGTTGTGCCAATCTCATTGGCAGAATAATGAATATCGCATGAATAGTAGGGCTGTTGAATTACGCACAAGTAGGGGGAGGGGGGCTTCTGCTTGTTTCACTGTAGTTCAGAATGTGAAGCTGCCACATTTCCATCCCTACTCCCAATTTTCTCCTCCTCCATATTCTCTAGTTATGGAATCACTCTTAATCGGCTTATTTTAATGAGTAATCATTCGAAATTGACTGAGCGCAGCATTTTTCCAGTATTTTTGGCAGATTCATCGAGCATCATTCCATGGGATATCAAGAGGTTGTTAGGTCCAGAATAATTTTTGCTATAAAACCTATCGGTGTTGCCCATTATTTTACTTGCAACACTTAATTCTTCGCGAATTATGAGGGTCATGAAATTTGTAATAATTCAATTAAGTTCATCGTGTCATAATTTGTAATCGAGTTTACTGGAACAAATTAACTGATGAATTGACATTTCAACATTTCAGAATGTGGAAATGTTGAACTCATTAGCTGTTTGATGTATCGATTCATACCGAAACTGCTACTCACTAGCAGCGTTAGCAATTTTGTAATACTGAGTAATAATGAAGTACCAAATTTTACGACTGACCGAATTTCAAAAGGATGGTCAGTCTTGTTCGTGCCACCGAAATATTAATACTGAAAACTTCTTCGGGATTTAACCGCGAAATTGATCTCTTCCTGCAAATGAGTTGTCAGATCATTCGTTGAGAATAAAGTGACAAATGTCAAGTTGTGACATCAGGAACTGGGCTTATTGTGGTCTTTAATCGAGTGTAGCCGTGTAAATCTCAATTGAAAAGAGTGTAATTAAGTTAAGAATTGTTATAAGTGAAGAATAAGAACTCAAACTCAAAAACATTTAACAAACAAAATATTTAACCGTGGTATCCGATCATCTTTTGTTGAAGCTCCTCATCGCAGAAGAATAATCAAGGATCCACACCTATCATTAAGGAATAAGGATTAATAAGAATTTCCAAAAGATAAGAACATAATTTGATTCCACAACAAATTTATAGCAGACTAGTGAGTAGTAATCAGAATAAGGGTTCTGTTATTATTTTTCACGACTAGTAAAGTCTTCTAAGAGTTCAAAAATTTAAAGTTTTCTGCTTATCATAAATCAAGAATCAATCTCAGATTCTATTGACGAAAATCATCTAAATCCAAATAGTTATTTTGTAATTTTTCATTCATTCAACCGTCCATTTGTAACAGCTTATGTAAATTTGATGAATTTCTTTTCTGAATTATAATAAAGATTAATGAGTGTATAAAACTATAGCGTCCTATATTTATTCATGATTTTAGCTTACATGTTTGAAAACAAAATTGAATTTACTTATTGTCCTTGACGCTACGATCACGTCTCGGACATAACAAGGTTTTCCGTCAATTCAAAATCACCCTGTATATTAGACTGTGCCAAATTTGACGACTATTTTTTTTTTTCGGCTTCCAAGTGAAAATTACATTTTCCATGACGAAAAAATAATGCTCCCCAAATCCGGGCTTCCTATCTTTTTTTTCCAGTTAGCGCTCGCGTAAATAAGGATTTTTCAAGGAAAAATTTTTTAAAAATGATTTTAAACCTCAAAATTCATGGAATATGATCTCTAAAAATTTTCAAAACGCATCATTCCCTCGAGAATTCAATGCTCAACGAAGATAATCGTGGACGAAGTCAAAGAATAGCCTACACGCCTTGTAGACCAAATATAAAGCAAATTTTCCCTCAATTTATTACTAACATTTATTCTTATACACATTTCAAACAATGAATGTGTAATTGAAACTTGTGAATTCCATTTTCTAGACAATCCTCATGATCCAAAGAACTAATTTTCGTCCCTCAATTCTTCTCTATATTTTTTCCTTCAACTGAAAATCATAATAATAGCAAACAATATAAAAAAAAATTATATTATTTCATCATTCATTACTCACAACTTTTATTGACTCAGAAGTTTTTAATCAATATTCATAACGTTGATGCTTATATTCATGGCACCAATTATAGTGATTGACATTCGTGAGTGATTTACCAACATGTTACTCCAAATATTAGTCAGGAGATGTTGCTAGCTTCTTTTTGAAGTGAAACTTCCTATACGAAGTCTTCGCGTTTAACGCTGTTGCGTTACTTTTCCACGCTTTGGTGGTGGGGGAAAAGAAAGAGAGAGAGAACGAATGTGCGCATGTGCACTCGTATCCCTGCAGCATTGCTCGTCATAGTAGGACTAGCGAAAGGATCGATATCGACTTTCCTCGACGTCCATGCCCCACCAAATAATCTTTGGCTTCGGCATGCCTCGTGTGTCGACTCTTTCGTTAGTACAATACCTGGCCTGTTACTGTTTATTTTCTATTATCAGTTATTCAAGAATATCTCGGAAACTAAGTGGGATAGAGTGATTCTGCTTTCCTCCTTTTTCGTAGATCTTTAAATTCTCGACAAGAAAGCTTAAAGTTGAAACTGATTTATCTTATTCAAATTCCGAGATATTCTCAAGAAACAATTGACAAACAAACCAAAAAAATAGAAATTTTTTTTTTTTTGTTGATAATTTTCTGGGAATATGTCAGAAACTACGTAAAATAGCGTTATTTTGCTCCAATCCTTCTTCATAGCCTTAGAAATTCTCTACAGAAGGCCTTCAGGTAAAATCGTTGTATTTCGCTTAGCTTCCCAGTTATTTTCGAAATACTATCGACAAAAAAAAACCTACTTTCCTTGTTATTCGAATTATTTATTCCCGAAAGTTTTTTTGAGAATACTCAGAAACGGAGGAAGATGCAGCGATCTCACTCTGGTTTTTTTTCTTGATTTTCAAGACAAGCTATTAGAAAGGATTAGGTCAAAATGGCTTTACCTCGCTGAGTTTCCAAGATATTCTCAAAAAATCATTGGAATAGAGTTCCTTTTCTTTCTAAAATAAGTTCATTTTTCGTTATTTGTTTTTGATAAATATCCCAGAAACTAAACGAGATAGCATGATTTTGCCCTAATCCTTTCTTTGTTGAAGTTTCAAGAGCTTCAGAAGAAATTGAATCAAAAAAGGCGTTTCTCCGTTAGATTTTGATATATCTATGAGTCTATGTTCTGGTCGTAGGATTTTGATGGATGTCTCTCAAACTAAGCGAGATAATGAAATTTTCGTAGAGACCCTTTTTGTAGTTTTCGAGATTCTCTGCAAAAAAAAAATCTTCAGAAAAATTTCGTCATCTCGCTCACTTTCCGAAATATTCTTGAAAAGAAATGGATGTTGAGGAAGAGAAAAATATCAAGTTTGTAGACAAATTGAGTGCTCTTTACCATCAATTTTCTTTTAATGTCTCGAAGTCTAAGCAAGATACGGTATTCTTGCACTGATCCTTGGACGATCAGCAAGAAGTTTCACTTCTGCCGCGCGTGAATTTCACGCACCCTATTTTTTTTCTAAGCTTTACAGGTGTCAAGTATTTTTATTAAATCATTATGATTTCAGTTTAAAGAAAAGTGCAAAGAAGGATAAAAAGAGCATAAAAATTAGTTCTATAGATCATGAGGATTGTCTAGAAAATGAAATTCACAAGTTTCAATCACACATCAATTGTTTGATATGTGTATAAGAATGAATGTTAGTAATAAATTAAGAAAAAATTCGCTTTCTACTTGGTCTACAAGGCGTGTAGGCCATTGTTTTGACTTCGTCCATGGCTATCTTCGTTGGGCATTGAATTCTCGACGAAATAATGCTTTTTTTCAATGTTTAGAGATCATATTCCATGAATTTTGAGGTTTAAAATCATATTTTAAAAAATTTCCCTTGAAAAATGTTTATTTACGCGAGCGCTAACTGGAAAAAAAAGATAGGAAGCCCGGATCTGGGGAGTATTATTTTTTCGTAACGGAAAATGTGATTTTCACTTGGGAGCCGAAAAAAAAAAACAGTCGTTAAATTTGGCACAGTCTACTGTATATGTGAAATTTCGTTGCGATTGTCCATAGAGTTTTTGCCATGAATAAACAAGATCTACCATGGTTTTCTATATTGTCACCTTAGAATCAAAGGGATGTAAGTGCTGTGTATAAGCATAGCACTTACGACCCTTTCTTTCTAAGGCGATGATATATAAAGTCTCGTCTTGATTATTTCAATTAACTTCAGTTTTAGTTCAGCATTTAAGAAAACTAGATCTAATTGAATCTGATGAGATCCAATCGTATTCGATCTGATCAGATCCAGCTGGTTCTAGAGGTGGCACGTCTCCACTGCACAAGGTCAATTCCACACACATACAATTCAACATACATATTCAACACAAGGTCATTCCATCATATTAAATTTCTGCATAATTTCATTTCAGCACAATCAAATTTAACAAAGATTTAAAAAGAAACTTAAAAAATCAGTTATTCAAATACAACGTAATTAAGCGCGATATCTCCCAGGCAACAGGATACAATTATATAATGCATTAATCCATTACGAGACAATTAAAATAATTCAGAACTTTTTTTTCTTCATATTTTCACATTATGTGCATGGCCATGGAGGTATTCAATAATATCATTTGTTTCATCAAAATTCTGTACTATTTTTTCCAATTTTTCGTCATAATCTTGGTATTTTTGAAGTTATACTTCTTTAGCGGCGTTAGAAAAAAATCACGGGAGTGAAAATATACGTTGTAACGAAATGCGTGCGCATATGGTGACACGATGTTAACTGGATGAAGGTAGTCGCGAAACCGAGTGACAGGAGAATACATCATCTGCCAGCTAACTTCTCTCCTAAGAGGCCCAAACTACTAGTATAGTAGTGAGGGTCGGAGGCGAGTGCATGCACTTGGCGTCTATCTTTGGCTAGTTCGGCTATAGAGTCGAACTAGCCAAAGGGAGATCTTCGGAAATATTCGGCTTCTATACTATAACATGTGAATTTCATCGTTGGGTCAACTCCGGAAGATCCCTCTTTGGCTAGTTCGACAACATTTAGTTGTGCTTGACATCGCTTCATATTCACTACGGCTTACAACGTGTTTCGGGGCATAAACCCATAAATAATAAATAAAATATTAATTTCGATGAACGTTCGAAGCGGACTGTGAAGTGATCTCTACATTAGTGGTAATATTAGTATCAAAAATTGTATGAATAAAGTTTGATACTGTACGAAAAACTGAGGTTAATTTTCTATAAGTATTATTCATTGGCATCATGAATATATTTTTACTATCGGACTATTGATTCATCTGTTTAACGAGACGAGGATAAATTACCAATGATTCTAAGTGGAGACTTCAACTTTAATTTTGCCCGAAAAGATTCCACTCCACTCCACATTAACTTTCT
This sequence comes from Aleiodes leptofemur, assembly GCA_963942555.1. Lineage (NCBI taxonomy): Eukaryota > Metazoa > Arthropoda > Insecta > Hymenoptera > Braconidae > Aleiodes > Aleiodes leptofemur. The sequence goes on from OZ012619.1 coordinate 8,752,438, forward strand.
TCAGGAGCATCTCCAGTTGATAATAAATAATGATCCTTCCAGATCAACTACATAATATGACACTGCCACTGATCCTGTATCTACATGATACCGCAACAACGTAACTACAAAGCTCATCGTATCATATTTTAGTTATCATAAGCCACTGATAACTTATGTACCATTACGATCTGGAGCAGCTATGGAAGCGTGCGAGACTGAAAACCATTTGATATTCTAAGCTCGTTGGAAGTAGACTTGAATATATTGTAAGAAAAACCAAAAATCATAAATATTTATTTTCGAAATTCGATTCAAAAATTGATCAATCCTAGTTAACATGTCCCTCCCTTGTTTTTATAATTCCACTCAAGGATATTAATTGAAATTCGATTGAAAATAAGTTTCAGATCACGCTAACAAAGTGTAACTCCTATAGCGCGTACAGGTGTTTACGCACCCTCTTTTTTTCTTCTTCATTTTTCAATTCGACATCCTGCAATGAATTGTTCAATCAATCCTTCCGTGACCGACTGTTCATTTTTCAATACATTTATGAATTCCTCCAATTGTGAATGTGCCGTCTGCAATCTATTCGCAAATCCAAAATGCCATCCCTGGACAGCATTATTTGTACATGGATCATCATTCAGAACTGCATCATGAAAATTCCATGTATCGATAGAGTATCGTGGCTCAGAAACACGTCCATTCTTTTCTTTTCTAAAAACCCAATTTTCCTCAACTTGTGCTCATTAAGTTTGTGTTGAATTGATGTTGTGCTGTACAGACATGTGAGTAATTTTACTTGTGTTGAAATATTTTCAAGTGAATTGTACATGTGTTGAATTTGTGTGCTGAATTGACGTTGTGCTGTAGACATGTAACCAGACGAACAGACGGCCCTGACGAACCGAGGCCCCTGAGAGCTTAATGCATTAGTATTATTTTCTTTTCATTTGATTATTATTATTATTATTACTAAGGGTCAATGAGACTGACCACACTCCTTTGGCGTCCTGATAAATTCAGGGGAACGCAGTATTACGTTTTGTTTTGTTTCTTTTTTTTCTACTACTTTTGCACCGATTACAGTAGAGTGTGGCCTCGGCCGAAGCCAAATAAAGTCAATTAAGATAGAGTTATCACCTGCTGTGTGCACTAGATGTATTATTAACCCGTTTCTCCCAAGAATTTGCCAGGCTTGAGGCCGAGGAAGGCCCCAGACCTATGCTAGCCCCGGGACTCTGTGACCGGGTGATTTCTCCCTGAGCCCCCTCCACCCAACATAACCTCCCCATCAGTATGAATGAGTGAATGAATGTGATGAGTTAATTAAAATAGTACTCGACGCGCCATCGAACTGAGCTGAGGAGAACCACGAGGCGAGAGCGAGCATGTTCTATACTGGCCGGCACAACACACACACACAGTATTAGAGACGCTGACACTTGTTGCATCGTGCATTTTTGAAAAGAGCAATTAGGGACATTTTGAGTGATTTTGAGAGTAGAAATTGGCGAGAGTAACTCCTCAGAATGTGCGGAATCTTTGAGAAGCATCGTTGGAGTAATCACCAGAGCTTTGGAGGCGACAATTACCCCTGAGGAGAGCTCATGGTGTGAGTGCCAATTTACTCTATTTTTCTCTCTGCCACGTGTTTTCTAATAGAATCTCTGGAATTTTTTCGGTTAATTATTGGTCCGAGTCCACGATTGTGTGGAATAGGGAACTTGCGTATTTAATTTTTAATTTTTATTTCCACTGCAATTGATTGATTAGGATTACTTGAGTATATATAGAGAAATAATAATAATTGAAAATGTTTGTTTATGTTTTTTTTTACTTTGAAAATTAATAAATTTCAAATAGTCAGAAAGCGGAAGTTACGTCGATATACCATATAGTTTTGGAAAGTGTCATTAGCTGCTGCTCTAGCTCCAATGTGATTGGTCAAGGTGTATACTCTGTATGATGCAGAGGTTACGTAGTGGATATAGAGAATCATTAGAATTTGGTTTATGAAGTTTCATTATTCACATCATGTCTGAAGTAGACGAAAGCATCTTCGTAAAACATCTTTAAAGTTGATTTGGGGATGCGTATGGATTGTTCAGCACTGATATTCGAGTTCTCTCAACTCACGCTAGACAGCGCTGCCGAATCATTCGGTATTTTGACGTCACTTCCGATTCATCTTCGTTCAAAAAATGCAATTTTCAATAATTCATAGTTAATTAATTGGGTAATGAAAAAGAAAAACATGATTTTCTCATTTCAAAAACTTTCCCCTGCAAGAAAAAAGAATTGAAAAAAAATATGCAAGTTCCCTATTGTATACGAGAGATCCTCTGAGGAAATCTCTGAGGCTGAACCCCTTTTTTGTGGCTTCAAAAAACCATAATTTAATCAAATAAGAGAAATCATAGTCAGTTGTAGTAGTCATTTCCATGTTCATAAATTAAGATTTGAGGATCATGGGACGTTGAAATATTGAATTTAACAATACTAATAATTGTCAAATGAACGACATTTCGCCCGCTTTATTCGAGCTTCCTCAGGTTCTGGAAAACCACATTACAAATTATAGTTACAAAAGATAAAAGCGCCTAAAGGGATCATCATGGATATGATTAAGTTCTGTTTTGATGCTAGTTACTTCACTTTTGATGGTGAAGACTTCCTACAAACTGATGGAAGTAGCATGGGTAATCCAGCGAGCCCAATACTGGCAGACTTAGTGATGAACTACATTATTTCTAAAGTAATGAGTAAGTTACCTTTCGATATTCCCTGGATTAAATTATACGTCGACGACACTGTACTACCAGTACCACAAGATCTAATAGACCTCACAGTGGAGAATTTTAACTCTGTCCACGAACGGATCCAATTCACGGTAGAGAGGGAAGTTGATAACTCATTGTGTTTCCTGGACACAAGGATCCATCGTATGGAAAATGGAAGCCTGAAACTCAACTGGTATCGTAAACCCACCAGCTCAGGCAGAGTTATCAATTTTGCATCGAATCACCTAACTGTACACAAGATTGGTGTAGTCTCTGGAATGTTACATCGAGCTATTGGCCTAAGCCATGAAGATTTCCATGATGAGAACATCACCATAGTTAAATCCATCCTGAAGAAAAATGGCTATCCAGAGAAATTCACCAATAGATGTGTAAAACAGTTCCAAATTCGAAGGAACTCGGAACAGAGAGAAAAGAAATCTCCGAAACGGAAGAAATGCTTCAAATTTCCTCTGATTAAGGGACTCTCACAGCAGGTGGATCGTTGTCTCATGGATACAGATTCGAGATTGGTCTTCTACAACACCAAGAAGATAGGAGATCTATATTTAAAACTGAAAGATCCAGTTCCGTTACAAGAGAGATCGGAAGTTATTTATAAAATTCCCTGCTGTGAATGCTCCAAGTGCTATGTAGGGCAGACAAAGCAGAGACTGGAAGCAAGATTGAAGCAACATAAGAACGATTGTGCTCCAACCAAGATCCTGAAGAAAGAAAAAACGGCGTTGGCTATACACCACTTCAACACGGGGCACTCGTTTCTTTCTAATGAAGCGAGCATTTTGGACACTGAGCCGAATTGGCAAAAAAGAAATGTCAGTGAAATGGTATTTATTTCCGTCAACGACACAGTGAACAAAAGAGAAGATACACAGTTCTTGAGTAGAACTTATTCTGGGATCCTTAGTAAATTCAAAAAGAAGATGGTAAGGAAGGAACCAGATTGATCAGTTGTTCTCATGAGGATAGGTCAAGGAGGTGCTGAATATATGCATATAATACGATATATAGCATAGAAAAAATTAAGATTTCTCGAAAATGTCAAAATTTGAGATTAAATAGTCATTTTAAAATATTGCTATTGTGAAGGTGTAGCGGAGAGCGAGAAAGAGAGATTGATTGATTGATTGATTTCTGTTTATTGCTGTACATTATGTTGTACAAAATGATTAACAGATTTAGAATATTAGCAAATTTAGAACAAAAGCAGTATAGATTTAACAAAGTCGTAGGTGGCAGCACCACTTTGAACATAATCAATAGCAATCGATAGCATTAATAGTAATGAAGCATAATAATAAAACAAAACAGCAACAAAAAAAAAACGGCAAAGGCTTCTTATTTGGCAACAAAGACAGATTGTGGGATTCAGGCCCAAGAAAAAGAAGAAAAGAAGGTAAAATGAAGCACAGGAAGGAATAAAGAAAAGATGCATGGTAATATAGAATGATAAGTAAAAAGCAAAGGAAACGTTCCATTTTCAAATTCAGTGGTGTTACTCAGGAGCTGATAGTGAAAGGGACATCGGTGATGTTAATATTGGAGTTGAATGGGAGAGTGAACGAGACAAGCCAGAAAAAATAGAAGTAGATGGAGAAAAAAAGAGAAAAAAGAAAGAGAAAGAAGAGCATAGGGAAATAGCTTTTAAGAAGAGCCTCTTACAAAGTTTTTCAACTGATTAAGCGATGTGATGCAAGTACCAGGATCATCCTTCTTCTTCTTGATAAAGATGGCACCATCACGCACAGAAGTAAAGAACCCTTTCTCCTTTGCTGCATACTTCACCTCACAACGAAACTTATGAAGATCCGGTGGAAGGAATTCGTTGATGCTAATGAGTGAGGACTTGAGAGGCAGTGGAGTCCCGGACGTTCTAACAAGACTATCCTCCAGTTGCGATGAGTGCAACTTACCGTGACGAGCCTTAGCAACAATCACATTATGAGCTAGGACTCCCGAAGATAGAGTCACCACTAAAGAGACTGGTCGTCTTTCAGGGCCAACTGTAGCAGTAGACTTAGCAGTAGAGCCTTGCGCTGCAGCACTCCCCATCGGTTGACGTTTAGGACGAATTGGCCTTACGGACACTATGTGCGCTTTTACAGAGGTGCGACACACCGAGCCAATCACTGCCAGCGCCAAGCCCTTCATGTCAGCCTTTTCAGGAGCATGTAACCCAGACATCACAATATCCGATGCCATCTTTGCCCTTTCAGCATTGATCAAAGCCAGGGATTTCGAGAATTCCTTCATTGACAATTCGACTGAGCCAAGCCTATTTTCCATGACTTCGGGAACCATAACAGAAGCACCGGCCGTAGCCGTCTCTTTGACAAGGCAGCGCAGGTCCCTCTGTGCAGCTTCGACTATTTCCAGGCGTTCTTCCACAGCCGCAAACTTCGCCACAAGCCATTCTATCTTACGTACTAAAGCTGGAATTACATCAAGTGTGGAAAGCCGATGTAAAATCTCTCCTTCGAGAGCCACAAAGCGGGTCTCAATGTTCTCCTCGAACGATGTTGACCGAGCCTGCAATGCAGTAAGCTGAGTGCAGATCATCTGCAGTGTTGGCATCATAATCGCAAGATCCTTGGAGAGAGGCGGGTCACCTAGCGAAGGGACATCAGCCATATCAATCATATATCCCGCGTCGTGAGGTCTCCAAGCAGGTAATGTAACTCCAGTCGATAATAGGGATTCCTCACTCCAGTGATTCCCACAGATGGCGCAGAGATGTTGTTCCAACTTGTATGACAAAGACGGAAACCACCGGAGGAGAGAGATAGCCACCAATTAATTGCAGGTTATGTACTCACGTGCCCGCAAACCCAATTTTGAAAAAAAGCCTTAAATATGTAGAGGAAGCAACCAACAAACTAGATTAATATCTTTAAATGTTGGTTGCAAAGAGGCGCATGCAACGTGCTGTAACAGAAAACGCCCGAGGGCGAAATTGATGCAGAAAAGCAGTTTTTGAGAAAGAGTGAGCAAAGTAGTGTATCAGCCTACTTACAGAGAGAGAGAGACTAAGAGACATCTTTAACAGAATTGTGAAATAAAGATGTTTCTTGATTAATATGAGAATATATGCATATAATACGATATATAGCATAGAAAAAATTAAGATTTCTCGAAAATTTCAAAATTTGAGATTAAATAGTCATTTTAAAATATTGCTATTGTGAAGGTGTAGCGGAGAGCGAGAAAGAGAGATTGATTGATTGAAGAGAGAGAGAGACTAAGAGACATCTTTAACAGAATTGTGAAATAAAGATGTTTCTTGATTAATATGAGAATATATGCATATAATACGATATACAGCATAGAAAACAAAAAAAAAAAAATTAAGATTTCTCGAAAATTTCAAAATTTGAGATTAAATAGTCACTTTTTTTTTTTTTTTTTTTTTTTTTTTGACATCGTCCATCAGGACGGTCGATAGATGAATTAATTATAACTTGTCACTATGACAGGTAGAAAAACTTGTTTACAAGTACAGTGGGAATCGAGTGACACACTGCAATGTTAATTTTAATCTTTTTGGAGGTTTTTAACTCCCGATTGGAGAAAAATAACTTTAAGTTGACTATACACTAATGATGTCAAGGTATTAAATCCTGTTTTTATTTATTTATTTGAATTTTTGGTAAAAGAAAAAAGGAATAAATTTTTCAATGTTTGTAAGACTCATTAGTGAGGCGAATTTGTGAGGTTATGAGGGAAAAAATTTTGCATTTGTTTGTTTGTTTTGTAATTTTCAATTTTGTAACTATAATTTGTAATGTGGTTTTCCAGAACCTGAGGAAGCTCGAATAAAGCGGGCGAAACGTCGTTCATTTGACAATTATTAGTATTGTTAAATTCAATATTTCCAACGTCCCATGATCCTTAAATCTTAATCTCAGAAATCATAGTATTCGGAAACCCCCCCCCCCCCTTTCATTTGAGAATCAAAGCGGTATTGCTGGACGTTTTCATCGTGATGGCAGAACCCGGTCATTTTCTCAAGTAGTAAATTCTTGAGGGTCACTTTACGGTAATTTTGGAGAATTATTACCGAATATTCAGAAATCCATTCCCAGTATATTTTATTCATCTCTGAGGCATTCCCTGAGTAATTAGCAATACATGAGTGAACTGAAGGTTTGTGAGAAGGGCGAGAAGGGATAGTTCTGGAATAAAGTTTTGATTCATCCTTATTATAGTTTGTTTAGATTTATTTTTCCCTCTCCCCAGATTTCCCAATATTTTCCTTTATTCGTGAGGACCAATCTCACAGTTCATATATGTCTATATATGTCTTTTATATGGGGCATTCCATGCCAACTCATCCTACCAATTGCCTTTGGTGCCTTTGGTTTTGACAAAATCACCCTGTTGTGTACTCCCGGTTGTGTCTCTGCGAGTCCAAAGTTCTTATTCTACTCTTGAATAAATTGATGAATCTTGTTAAATTTAACTTTTATCGAATTTAATCCAGTTACTGCCCAGTCATTTCCTATCTTCGCGAAGTGATCTCTTTATACTTAAGTATTTAATCCCGAACGGCGCGTTCCCAATTTATTGCATGCAAAAGTGAATTAAAATAATAATTATCGTGGATCGCAACTATTCCAATTTTTGTTTTGCGATTAAAAAAAAGGAAGAGCAAGGGTGATTTGGAAATAATAAGGAATGGATAATTAATGAATTCTCTCATTAAGTTTCTCCAATCTTACTTTCGCTCGCAACACACCATCCGCATTTCAGCGGTGGATAAATAAGGTATTACAAGAATTTATTGACCGAGGGGATGTAGTTGTGTATCTCGATGATATACTGATCGCAACAGAAACGTACGACGATCACTTTAGAATATTAGAGGCAGTACTAAACACGCTTGTTCGCAATAAGCTTCAGCTTCGACTTGACAAGTGTCAGTTTCTCTTCACAGAACTCGAGTATTTGGGGTATAGAGTCAGTCAAGAAGGTATCCGCCCTACAGAAAGCGGAATTGAGGCAATACTAAGATTCCCAGTACCACGAGACGTTCGGGGTGTCAGGCGTTTTCTCGGGATGTGCTCCTATTTTAGAAAATTCATTGAGGGTTTCTCTGTTTTGGCGAAGCCTTTATCAGATCTTACGAGGAAGAATGTTTCGTTTCATCTGGGAGAAAAGGAACTAGGAGCTTTTGAAAAGCTGAAGTTGAAACTAACTGATTCACCAATTCTGTCTATCTATAGCCCTCATGATGAAACGGAACTTCACTGTGACGCTAGCTCGAAAGGGTTTGGCGCTGTGTTAATGCAGAAGAAATCAGATCACAAATTCCATCCATTGTTTTATTTTTCTAAGCGCGCTTCTGATGCTGAGAGCAGACGTCACAGCTTCGAGCTAGAGACACTGTCAATTATTTATGCTTTGCGCAGATTCAGGATCTATCTTCAGGAGTTTAAGTTCAAGCTCGTGACGGACTGTAATTCTTTGAAGATGACGTTGAACAAGGGAGAAGTGAACCCAAAAATTGCGCGATGGGTACTTGAATTGCAGAATTTCGATTACGAAGTCGAGCACAGGTCAGGCAGTCGTATGCAACATGTCGATGCACTGAGTCGTGCAGATGATATCCTGGTGGTTGAAGACAATCCATTCGAGCTTAATCTCTCTCTCAGCCAAGGTCGAGATGCAATAATTAAAGAACTGCGTGAGACGCTTGAAAAATCAGAACAGCGTTTGTTTGAAATGAGGAATGGTCTCGTGTATCGGAAAGAAAAAGAAAAATTATTGTTTGTTGTTCCGCAGAACATGGTCGCACACGTGATACGAAAATGCCATGACGAGATGGGGCATCTCTCGGTTGAAAAGACGTGTGGTGCAATTAAGAATACGTATTGGTTTCCAAAGATGAAAGAAACAGTAAAAAGTTATACTGATGATTGTTTAAAATGTATTGCATATAATCCAGTGTCGGGAAAATCTGAGGGGTATTTACATAGCATTCCTAAAGGCAATGTACCGTTCTCCACGATTCACATCGATCATTATGGCGAAATTGAAAAAGCACGCCTCGTGAAGAAGCACATTCTCGTCGTGGTAGATTCGTTTACTAAATTCACAAAATTGTATGCTGTTAAGACAACTTCCTCAGAGGAAGCTATCCAATGCCTCCAGAGATTTTTCGTGGACTATAGTCGTCCCAAGTGCATTGTGTCTGACCGCGGGTCCTGTTTTACTTCGGGAGTGTTTCATGATTTTCTGGAAGAGAACAATGTTAAACATGTACTGATTGCGACAGGTTCTCCGAAGGCTAATGGTCAGGTCGAGCGAATTAACAGGGTTCTTGGTCCAATGCTGGGAAAATTGACTGAAAATGTTTCCGGCAAGTATTGGTACAAGGTTCTCGGGGATGTCGAATACGCTCTCAATAATTCGGTTCACAAATCAACTGGTGAAACGCCAGCAAAGCTCTTATTCGGAATAAATCAGCGAGGTAAAATTCCTGATGAAGTCAAAGATTTCCTCGAAGAAAATGTCGTCATCAGTACACGTGATCTCGAGTCAATTCGCGGAAAAGCTGTAAAAGTATCGGAAAAGCTCAAGAGTACAATCAAAAGTATTTTGATAAAAAGAGAAAAGAATCGCATAAATATGGAGTGGACGATTATGTGATGATCAAAAATTTCGAGAGCACTCCAGGGGCCCCTCTAAAGTTAATGCCGCGATTCAAGGGCCCGTACCGAGTAATTCGTGTACTTAGAAACGATCGATATGTTGTTGGAGATGTGGAAAATCATCAAGTCACTCAGAGACCGTATTGTGGTGTCTGGGAAGCCCAGAACATGAGACCCTGGTGTGCTGCCGAAAAAGAAAATGTATTGGCGAGTGATGGGAAAATGAATAAGAATATTGATAAGGAAAATGAGTGAAGGTCAAGACTGAGAGAGAATGCAGTGTATGTGTGTGATGTGTAAAGTCCGAGGACGAACTAGCGGTCAGGAAGGCCGAACTGTGATATCTGATAGAATTTTTAAAATTACCGCTGTATAAGTATGGTAGTGTGAGTGGTAGTGACGACACCTGTAGGTGATAAGCCATGGAAAGGGCAGTCCGACGAGCGCCGTTGTGAAAATCACACGGCTTAATGTATTTTGCAAAACGGTCTTAATTAATTAAAATAACTATTTTCAATAACTCGGTTTTATTTCAATTTTATATCCATCCAGTTTTGAAATTCCTGATTCCTTACAATTTTCACTCTGGGTAAATTTGGCTGCGATTTTTCGTTTGCAGATAATTCCAATTCCAGTGTTTTTTATTTTGAATTCCGTCGCCACGATAGCTCAAAAAATATTACAGAGACTTCAAATTCCGTCAGTTTGTGCATCTAATGAACAAAGAGCTTCGTATTGAAATTGGGTGAAATCGCTAACGTAGTTTCTGAGATATTGGCGTAAAACCATTTTATAAAAAGAGGTTATGTCTCCGAAACTATCCAAGCAATTACATTCAAGTTTAGCTTAAAAAATTCATCTCAATGAGCCCCACAAATGGTGCGAATTTCAGATTTTTCAAGAGAAATCTCTTACAGAAGTGTTCAATAAATTGGTTTTCTCAAAAATCACGGTTTTTCTCCGCTTCTTCCCCAGGAACACTAGTATTTTTTATTTTACCATTCGAAAGTGGGCAATTTTCTCTACGAAATAAGCACATTTCCATTCTGATGACAATCAGAACGAATAGAAATCTTATTTAAAACCAGAACTATAATTTTTAAGTTTTATCGCAGGATCTCAGTTTCCATCTAATATTGATTTTTCATGTACCATATGACATTATTGCAATTCAATCGATTATTTTGGGTTGATATCGAAACTCCCAAGTAGACTTGAAGTACCGCAGATGGAATCTCAAACAGATCAATACATTCTAGAGCAATATTTGTAGGAATTCATACGTGTGCATTTTTCGTGAAAATAATCTTGTTTTTGAGCTATGGAAAATATAAATAGCGATAAATCAAAAGATTCATTATCGGTGAAATTGCATTCGGAAGCGTTTTGCCAATCGAATTGGCAAAATATCAAATGTCGCACAAGGAGTGAGATTTATGAATACCGCACAGAGAGTAGCACTTCTGCTTGTTTTTCATTTAACCGATATTCACTGAGATACGAGCCTCCACAGCTGGGGAGGAATGAGCACTCATAGCGCTTTCTCAAAACTAAAAATATTAATGAAATTTTCAAGAAAAAATGGTTTCTTTCCCTTGCAGGAAATGACTCCTCTTGAGCATTTCCACAACATATCAAGAATTGAACAAAATTAAAAATCATCACCCGAAAAATGAGTGTGATAGCGTGGAATGCCCCATATAAACTCAGCAAAAAAATTAAGGGAACAGTAAATTTCGTCAGTTTTTTTCGTGATTTTTGAATGGCTGTATTTCGCCAGAAATCATCGAATCGGAATAAAAAAAATGGTTGGAAAGTTTGAAGTCTCTACTTTTAAAATCTTGAGATGGAAAATTTTTCTGAGCATCCGTTATAACGAGATAAGAGGGTTGAAAGTGGACAATTTTTTTTCGTTTTTTTTTCATGTTTTCAAATTGCTCCAAGGACTTCAAAAAATTTATTTTTGACTCGACCCTCATCAGGATCGTGTAGCCTGACCTTTCAGCTTCAATTACTTTTTTTTTCTCGTTACGACCATTTGTTGCTGAGATATCTTCAATTGAATCAAAAAACACCCTTTTGTCTTTAATCGTCGATATCTCAGGAACTACTGATCGCACAGCGAGCGAATGATGAGATTCGTGAACTTGAATGAATTTCCTGTAACGTTCTTGCGCTGCTTCCTTGAAAAAAAATTTTCTTTCACTTTTAAGATTGGTTCGAAAAAGTACCGAAAAATGAAGTTTTTCTTCTTTTTTGAAAATTGCCCTGAATTTCGCGAATTTTGTAAAAACTGCAAATGTTTTAACGTTTTTCTCCAGTTCACTGTGTACTGAAACACCCCCTGAATTTTCAAGCCAATCGACAGGACTGTTTTTCTTTCCCGAATGAACAAATTTTCAGCCAAAATTAAAGGATCACTTTTTTGTTCCTTAAACACCAATTCATGATGATTAGGGCCGAAAATTTTTTCTCTCCGTTATTCCTTCGTGATTTTTTGTGCAACATTTGTTGAATTTCATCGGGAAAAAACAATAAAAAAATTTGAATTTTTTTTTTATCGTTAAAGAATTCTAATTTTTTTTTTAACGATAGAAAAATCGATTTTTTTTTGTTTTCTTAAATTGAAAGGAAAAAGCTGAAACCACATTCGACTTGGAGAGATAGTGACTTAGAAATTTTTTTTAAACAAAAAAAAATTGTTTTTCAATTTTTTTTCGACTAAAATTTTTTTTTTTTGCTTTTTTTATGAATTTTCTTTCTTCATTTTTTTTCGATGAAATTCTACAAATTTTGCACAAAAAAACACGAAGAAATAACGGAGAAAGAAGATTTTTGGCTCTAATCATCATTAATTGGTGTTTAAGGAACAAAAAAGTGTTCCTTTAATGGTTGTTGAAACTTTGTTCATTCGGAAAAAAACGGTCCAGCCGATTGGCTTGAATATTTAGGGAGTGTTTCAGTACACAGTAAACTGAAGAAAAACGTTAAAACATTCGCAATTTTTCACAAAATTCGGGGAATTCAGGGCAATTTTCGAAAAAGAAAAAAAATCATTTTTCGGTACTTTTTCGAACCGATTTTAAAAGTGAAAGAAAATGTTTTTTCCATGAAGCAGTGCAAGAACCTCACAGGAAATTCATTCAAGTTTACGAATCTCATCATCCGCTCGCTGTGCGATCAGTAGTTCCTGAGATATCGACGATTAAAGACAAAAGGGTGTTTTTTGATGCAATTAACGATATCTCAGCAACAAATGGTCGTAACAAAAAAAAAAGAATTTAAGCTAAAAGGTCGGGCTATACGATCCTGATGAGGGTCGAGTCGAAAAAAAATTTTTGAAGTCCGTGGAGCAATTTGAAAAAATGAAAAAAAACGAAAAAAAATTTGTCCACTTTCAACCCTCTTATCTCGTTATAACGGATGCTCAGAAAAATTTCCCATCTCAAGATTTCAAGAGTAGAGACTTCAAGCTTCCCAACTTTTTTTTTTTATTCGGATCCGATGATTTTTGGCGAAGTTACAGCCATTCGAAAATCACGAAAAAAACTGACAAAATTTACCGTTCCCTTAATTTTTTTGCTGAGTGTATAATGGAAATCTCTCCTGAGTTACTGCAACGTACAACAACACGTAGATGACATAGTGCTATCTGCACAAGAGAAAAATGTAGACAAACTGGTAGAGCAGTTGTAGACGTCCCTGGTGAAGCTGAATGCCTGTTTATCTGAGAGGGGTCTAGAACTGGCGCCAGAAGAAACCAAAATCAGTTATTTCACGAACAAAAAATTGAAAGATGATAAAATACAGAGCTCGACAATCAATGGAGTACCAATCCAATGAGAGGGCGTCAAAATTTTTGAGGTGATATTGGACTCCAAGCTTACTTGGCGTTCCCATATCAACTCTACCTCTAGTAAGGCAAAAAGAGCCCAAAGACTCATGAGCTACCTATCAGGAACGAACTGGGGCTGTCAAGTACTTGCAGAATGTGCGATACACCTGATGAAAAAAATGGAAACGATCCAAAATGCAGCAATCAGATCGTACCTAGGACTAGTGAGATCGACACCAGATATCGTAGTGCTGGACATGGCAGGGGAAATACCAATAGAATTGGAACAACACCATGTCAAAAAAATACAATCAACTTCTAAAAAAATGTGAAGCTCTGAATAACGAATTGGAAAATGCGGCCAATGCCAAAAAATTAAGTTCCACTGGTTTGAACAATGAAATCAAATGAGAATGCAGGGAAGAAACATCATAAAACTATCAAACCACCCACTATACGATATTAGCTTCTACCTTTGAGACCTCTACCGACTTCAGTAGTGACTTCTAAAAAAAAACTGATGGAACATTTGATCTCTCAACAGGCTGAGTTCATTGTTTCCTCTGTATAGACCCAAAAAATAGTTGATAATTGAAGAAATATGTAAATTGAAATAAAAGAATTTTTCATGGAATGAATAATTGAATAACGAACTATTATGTTAAGATGAATAATAATTCTAACCTGAACCTATTGGACCCATTGAATAACACCATCGGACTCCAATCATAGAGAGCTGGGCAGAGGTTGACGAAAACCATTGTGTTGAGGAACGCAGATAGCGGGGAATTGACACACACACTTGAGAACAGCTGGAGTTGGTGTGTGTGAGCTAGTTCATAACACCTACAACGAATTTGTGTAGTCTCACCAGTCTCGTATTGTCAATATTGTATGTGTCATTTGAGTTTATCAATTTGTTTATTCATTCATGAAATGTTATACCGTTAAAATAATGATGGGGAGTGACAAAATACGAAACCATTCTTTAAGTTTAATATCATCATAACAATTTACATTAATCTAAAGGTAATTATAACATGTCCAATATCAACACATATTGTTTAAGCTTTTCCATACTGCAGTTGATGTATTAAATGTCTGTTTTGTTTCATTTCGTTCATAGAGCCTGAAGAAGCTTCTAATCAGGAGCGAAACGTTGCGATTCAAGAAAAGAAATGTGAAGATTGACGTCAAATATTTATTTATCAGTCCAATATCCCAATTAACCTCTGAATCAAATATTTATCATCATGGCCCGGGAAAAAATAATTTTGTCTAAGCATGTATGATTGTATATAATTATATATAATTATATATATTCATATATGGATTCATATATAATCATATATAATCATATCAATCTCCATATGTAGTTATGTATAAAGCTATATATAATTAGACCTGTTCCTATCTAACCAGTATATGGCGTCTAAGGTTATATATGGAATTATATATAATTATATATGCGTTCATGCATGATTATGTTTAATTATATATATTCATATATGAATTAATATACAATCATATCTAATTGTGTCTATCTCCATACATAATCAGATCTGATCAGATCTAGCTAGATTGAATTCATGCATCATCAATGTATGAGCCTATATATAATTTCAGATTCTCATGAGTTATCATATATAGACTCATGTATAATCATATCTAATGAAGCCATCAGTGTCGAAGTTTTTTGTGAGAATCTCAAAATTATTTATTTTACATTTTTTGAATCATACAATATGATATTTTCACTGTAACAAACGAACGTTCAACCAGCACGCACATTAACTATTCAATCATTCTTAATGTTCGATGAAATGCCTGGATCTCGATATATTTTATTTGAGATGAACGAAATAATTGTGGATTAAATAATGGAGCGTGGAGCGTGAAAAATAACGAGCGCGGACACGATTATTTTATTAACAACACTTTTATTTAACAGTTTAAATAAATGTCTCTAATATTATAATACTTATAATTAACTTTTGAATTACTTTGAGTTTATTATTAAATGGTTGAGAAGTTCGATTGTTTTAAAGAGGTTAACTGATAATTAAGAAAATTCCGAGAAACACTTGTCACGATGTTTTCACTGAGAGTTCTTAGAAACGAGTGAGAAAGAGACAATAAATCAAGATGGCAGGTGTCTAATTTGGCGCGTGCCAAGACACCTGTCCATCATGTGGCGCCTCAAGTGCCCAAAATAATTAGGTCAGTGTCGAGAGGCCGATGACCGATAAGGCAGAGTGAGGAAATCAGTGTGTGTATATATGAGTGTATGGGCCAGCTGTCATCCGGTCCATAACCAAACACTTAATATCGAATGAAAATTTTTTTTTTAATATCGAATAAAAGAAAAATTCTTGATATCGATTATCACCAATTTTTTTTTCATTCTAGTAATTTTTTTGTATACATAATTACCAACTCTTATGAGCTGCATTATTGCTTCAATATCCTTCAATTTAATCAACATTAAATCTTCACTATCTTTCATTGGAACTATATGCTCAATTATCGTTCTTGACATCGGGTGACAAAATAGTTTGGCATGTTCAATCTTGAAGCGGTGAATAACGATCCATAAATCCTCTTGAATTTGAGCGAAAAATCTAATTGGTCCATAGATCTGTAACGGGTATTCGTCCAATCCCGTCACACTTCCGGCCATCCCTTTCCGCACACACGGTTCGATAGCGTGGGCACCAGTTTATTCTTTACCGGAGGAATAAACAGAACTCACTGTGTGCTGGTTTTCCCTGGGCTCACCACGCTTAACCTCTTAGGGCGGTTTCGGGCTAACCTGCTGAACCTTCGGTAGTAATTACTCGGGGAATGACTAACCCCAATGGATGGCATGGGCAATCCATTCCCGGTAACCCAGTGTGCTGGTTATGGTAGAGGGGCGTGGGTCTAGTCACAGTCCCTCTAGAGAGAACAAGTCGGAATTTGGTATTCCGTGATAACCTCTGGATGAGCCCGTCCGCAGTATTCCTCTGATCTATCGTCACCCAGAGAATACCGGACGTCTCCATCCACACGAGAAACGCCACGTAGCCACGCTACGGGCAACCAACGATAACTCTCGCCTAAGCGAGCGATAGAGGTTCCAGGGACTACTCCCGATCCTCTCGAGTCTGCCGCCTGAGGCAGACTAACTGCTCAACGTGTCGTTGGGTCTATTTATATCGGCTGAGGCTGCTTCTCCTCGTCTAGAGGTCTCTCCGCACGCCTGCGTGGTTCTTCCTCTCACACCACTGCCAGGCCCGGAGATAACTCTGACATCTTTAGTGGAGCGCCAGCATTTCAGCTGGGCTTCTGCCTTATTCTCAGCCACGTATAAATCCCACTGACGTGACAGTTAGTTCACGGTAACTTTAAGGTGTCATCTTACGCAGATGGCACCACGGTATGAATTGCCTAGCTGTTCATGTGTGAGTCTTCTCGAGCTCTACACTTGAATAGCTTCACCCGAAGGTGGCTTAAGCCGATGCGATAGCTGTAACGAGAAACCCCGTTACAGATCATAGTGTCACTTACTTCAATCAATCAAAGGGTAATGTTTCAAAGAATTGGAGAATTGAAGAGAGCCCAGAATGACACTGAAAAAAAATGTCACTGATTCGACATCAAAGTAATATTCTTGTACTAATACTTTGATATTCTCCTCTTTTTTAAACTTTTTCATTGCTATTTTTTCATTCTATCCAGTATAATGACACTCTGATTATACATTATGTATAATCAGGCAAAATCTGTTTTGGACATTTTATATAATTATATTTCGTTATATATATTTATGCATAGTTATACATAATTATATCTGATTAGACATTGCCATTTTTCAAATCTAATTATATATAATTCCTTATACATAATCATATATGCTGAGACAAAATCTTCTTTTCTCGGGGGACGACAAAAATAACATCAATAATTCTAATGAGCCTTACATTAATTTGATCAATTTCTACGACAATAGTTGTTCGAGAAACTGCACTGAACCTCCTTAAGGTTTAACTATTGATGATTCGATGTACGCTATGTTGATATAAATTGTGAATCTACGTGTTGAGTATGATGCTAGATTGCTTGATGAGGGCTTTTGAAATTTTATTTCATCGTGTTAATTAAATTTAATCAACTCATATGCGATATCATTTTGATGTCTCAACATCGATTATATCTTGGAATTTCTGTATTCTTTGGAATCCAGTGTAGGCAATTCTCAAACTTGACCTGCAGCTCTGGTGATGTTTGTTTTCTCTCGCTTATAATTAATGTAACTTATGTGTGGGGCATTCCACGTCAAATCGGATACCATTTGGCTTTCGCATCCCGGATTGTTTTCATCATTTATCATGTTATACAATCAGTTGAAAGAGGCTCCCCGAATTTATTCAATTTTTTTTTATCGAGATCTCTGAGATATTAATTTTTCAAAAAAAAAAGTTATTTTTTGTTAATGTCTATAACTTTGTGAAAGATGGTCCGATCGGAACTTTTTTTTCTTCTGAAATTCTTCTTTTTGAACATACTTTACAAATGGAAAATCGAAAGAATTCTTAAAATTGTATCTCTATAAAATTCTGAAGTTGTTAATACAAAACGTCAATTTCTGAAAAACACCTATTGATGGATTTCCGCAACTTTGGAACCTAGTCCGATGATGGGATGACGATGGGATCTTTTTTTCGAATTTTTGAATTTCCATGAATTTCATTCACCGATGAAAGGTAGCCGGAGTTGAAATTATGAGTATTTGAATTTCTTCGGATAGTGTGGGAACTCCCAGTAGCTTAGTTGAAAGAGTAGCAGACCAGCAATCCAATGGCGCAGATTTGAATTCCGCTCGCGTATTTCCGATTTTTTTCCAAATTCCTATCCTCTAGGAACTCATAATTGAATTTAATCTTCCTGAGGAAGGGAGGTGCAGATGAAATTATGAGAATTTGAATTTGATCGGACAGTGTGAGAGCTCTCGGTAGCCTAGCTGGGAGAGTAGTGGACCGGCAATCTGAAGGCGTGCGTTTGAATCTTGTTCGGGCATTTCCGATTTTTTTCTGAATTCCCCTCTCCGAGGAATTCATAATTTTTTTTTTTTAACTGAAAATTTTCTAAAATTAAATTTCAGAATATTGACAATCACCAGGCTTCCAGCTGAAAAATTGTCAGGGACTTGGATTTCGGAAAGAATAAGGAATGCGCAAGCAATGTTCGAAATCATGGCCTTCAAATTACGAGTCTGATGCTCTATCATTAGGGAATTTACATATTTTTTGAAATGAGGAATTCATGTTTTTTCAAACTGCTTAATTACTTATGAATTATTAGCAATCTAATGTTTTCAACGCTGATGAATCGAAAGTGACGTCAAAATACCGAATGATTCAGCATCGCTGTCAATCGTGAGCTGAGAGAACTTGAATATCAATGTTAAACAATCCTGCGCATTCCCAAATGAACTTTGGAGATGTATTGTGAAGATTTTTGTTCATAGCCTTCGTCTACTTCAGACATTATGTGAATAATAAAACTTCATGAACAAAATCCTGATGATTCTCTATATGCACGGCATAATCTCCTATTGAAAAAATATGGGTATAAAATATGGGTATAAATTATGAGTATAGAATATGGGTATAAAATATACTTATTATGTACACGTGTTTTTTCTAGGACCTTTTACCTATATTTTTTACCCATATTTTTTACCTATATTCTTTACACACACATGGAAAAATTCTGATGGCGGCGGCCATGGCGCTCGTCATGGCAGCTGCCATGGCGGCCGCCATCAAAACTTTGCCGCTTTCCATGGGGTTCTTTCTCATGGCAATTTTTTCATGGCTATTCTTTCCATGGCGTTTTTCTGCATGGCTATTCCTTTCATGACGTTTTTTTCCATTGCATTTTCTTCTTCGCGGAATTTGTCAATGCGAAATTCCCCATGGAGAAATTTGCTATAATCATAAATTTAATGGTGAATATTTGTGTGATGTGTGAATTTCACAATCATAAAATTTTTGTGATTATCAGAAAATCCTTCGTTCATAATGAATATTAGTGCAGATTTTTCTAGAGAGATACTTCTGTGAAAAAATGTTTTTATGAAATCAAATTTTATAAAGAGGTTCTTCATATAATGATTTCTCATGAAGTTTTTTCGTTATGAGGAGGCATTTTATGAAGATATTTTCTACGAAATACATACATATCGTTGTCCTAATGATAGAGTAACGCTCTTATAAGGACTTATAGCCCTGATATGGCTCTGTTGTTAAGGGGACGATAGAATATTTTTCGTCATATCAATTCTTTACATTTTCAATTTTTTTGCTGATGAATCTTTAATGATTTGAATTGAATCATTCTGAACTACTTTGAAATTTAATTTCGGGGACTTGAAGTCTGCTAGACTGTTTTCGTTACTTGGTAATGCTAATCTGTAGTTTCTAGCAGTTTTTTATCATCATCATCTCCACTTTTTTCTTTTGTTATTCTCAAGTGCAGTCTACTCGCACTCCAAGTCGATTTATCCAACTCTAATGACATCTTTTCATATCAATCAATAATAATTTGTTCGATTCAATTGCTCGGGTGAACTTTAGGATTTTGAATCGCTCCTTCCTCTCGCTTCTTCTTGTAATTGAGAATAGCCGAACTCCAAGATAGATCTTGCGATATTAATTTTTTGAGTTTCTCTCCTTCACTTGGTAAAATTGACTCGGTCCAATGCTCTCTTTTTTCTCTATTTTATTCAGCTTTACTGGACAGCTGGCAAAGAATACCAAAAATACTGACGACCCCAACAACAAAATGAATGTAAAATCCCTGTACTTTGCTCAGTTTTTGAGATATTCTCAACAACAATTAAGAGAAAAAATCAATTTATTCAATTTCACCTTTTTACTTCATTCACTTCTTTTAATCAATATTTCGAAAAGTAAGTGAGATAGAGCAATTTCGCCCCTATCCTATCTTGTAGAGAATTTCAAAGGCTACGAATCAAGATGGGAGTGAAATCACTCCATCTCGCTTCGTTTTCGAGATATTCTCAAAAAGATTGATTGAAAAAATCAATTCGGTCAATTTTACTTTTTTACTAGATTTTTTTTTCAATTCCTCGGAAACTATGCGAGATAGAGCAATTTTGACTGAATCCTTTTTAATGGAAAATTTCAAGAGCTACAAAACAACATGAGCATAACATAACTCTATCTGGCTTTGTTTTCAAGATATTCTCGAAAACAATTGAGAGAAGAATCGATTCATTCAATATCACTTTTTCACTTCATTCATATTTTTATGAATATCTTAGAAACTGAGTGAGATAGAGTAATTCTGCTTGAATCCTTTTTTATTTATAGAGAATTTCAAGAGCTAAAAGTAAGTTGTGAGTGAAATCGCTCTATCTTGCTGGGCTTTCAAAATATTTCCAAAAACAACTAAGAGAAAAAATAAATTTATTCAATTTCACTTTATCACTGGATTTATTTTTCTTTGAATATCTTGGAAACTAAGCGAGATAGAGCATTTTTGCCAGAAGCCTTTTTTATGGACAATTTCAAGAGCTACAAGATGAGAGGAGTGTAATATTGCTCTATCTCGCTTAGTTCTCGAGATATTCCCAAAAACAATTGAAAGAAAAAATCGATTCATGAAAATTTAACTTTTTCACTGAATTTATTTTTCTTTAAATGTCTCGGAAACTGAACGAGATAGAGTAATTTTGCCCGCATGCCGTTTTGTAGAAAATTTCGACGGCTACGAAAGCGTATGCAAGTAAAATCACTCTATCTCGCTTAATTTCTGAGATATTTTCAAAGGTAATTTTTTAAAAAATCGATTCATCCAATTTGACTTTTTACCAGATTTATTTTTTCATAAATATCTTGAAAACTGAGCGAGATAGAGCAATTCTGCATCGATCCTTTTCTACAGAGAATTCCAAGAGCTACAAAACAAGATGAGAATGAAATCGCTCTATCCCGAGATATTCTCAAAAACAATTCCCAAAGAAATCCATTCATCCAATTTTACTTTACAGCTTCATTCATTTTCTTTCATCAATATTTCGGAAATTAAGCGAGATAGAGCAATGTCGGCTGAATCTTTTTTTTATAGAAAATTTCAAAAGCTGTAAAAAAAGACGGGCATCACATCACTTTATCTCGTTTTGTTTTCAAGATATTCTCAGAAACAATTGAGTGAAAAAAACTATTGATTCAATTTTACTTTTTCGCTTCATTCATTTTTTATGGATATCTTGGAAACTGAATGAGATAGAGCAATTTCGCTTGTATCCTTTCTTATTTATAGAGGATTCCAAGTGCTACAGAACGAGTTGTGAGTAACATCACTCTATCTTGCTTAGTTTTAGGAGTATTTTCAAAAACAATTAAGAGAAAGAATAGATTTATCCAATTTCACTCTATCACTGGATTTTTTTTTCTCTGAATATCTTGGAAACTAAGCGACATGTAGCAATTTTGCCTGGATCCTTTATTATGGAGAATTTCAAGAGCTACAAAACGAGTTGTAAGTAAGAACAATTGAATGAAAAAGTAGATTTATGCAATTTTACTTCATCACTGGATTTATTTTTCTATGAATATCTTGGACACTAAGCGAGATAGAGCTATTTTGCCTGAAGCTCCTTTTATGAAGAATTTCAAGCGCCACAAAACAAGGGAAAAGTGAAATCGTTTTATCTCCCTTGATTTTCGAGATCTTTTCAAAAACAATTAAAAGAAAAAATTGATTCATGCAATTTTATTTTTTTATGGACATCATTTTTTCATGAATATCGCGGAAAATAAACGAGATGAAGCAATTTCGCCCTCATGCTGTTGTGTAGAAAATCCAGATACGCGATAGCGTATCGGCCAAGTACATGTTGAAGGGCCGAGCACTGAGCGTATATATTCCCGACAGAACTTCCCCCTCCACTACTCTTTTTCCTTTATTATTTAATTGCTCGAAAACGGAACAAGCTACGCAAAAAGTAGCCTTAGTTACATCACCTAATTCGACATCGAGCATTCCAATGGTGATTTTTTTTTTTTTAATCGATATTTAATTAAAAACGTCTCATAGCAACGACCGCGGAACATTTTTCGCCAATTACATTATCTCAAAGCTACATTTCTCTTAAAAGGTTGGCACTACTGTCTTTCTCGTTGACAGCCAGTCTATCGATAAAACAGGAGTGAAATCTGAAAGTCGGTAAAGAAAATTACCATTCGCTGGTGAGTGATTATCGACTCTCAGGAATTTATGGCTTGAGGTCAGACTAGCTGGAGGGAAAGAGTCAGAATAGAAAATTGCTCGAGAAAATAATGTCCTCATGCTAATTTGGACGAAAATGATGTACAGAAGAATTTTCAAATGTCGTCGACCTAGAAACAAAAGGGCGTAAGCGCCAAAAAACCCACTTTTCAGAGGGAAAAGGGCGTATGTCCAAAATGCCTCTGAAAATGTTTTTTATGCTCTCCCGATGGAAAAAAAACGAATTTAAAATTTGAGTAACAAAAGGACGTATTTGCCAATCTTAGCAGGAATAGGGCGTATTTGCAACATATACGCCTTTTTGTTATTACGTTTTTTTGTTTTTGCTTCACTTCCCTGATTTATTTAATACCAAAAGGGCGTATGTTTGGAAGATACGCCCTTTTGTTATTAATTATGACATTAAATTTTTGGAAAGTTACGAAAATTTATAACAGTAAAAGGGCGTATCTTTCAAACATACGCCCTTTTGTTATTAATTTTATCCTCCATTCGCGATCCTGTATATAATTTATAATAACGAAAGGGCGTATGTACAAATCATACGCCCTTTTGTTATTATACATTCTCTACAGGATCGTGAATTGAGGATTAAAATCAATAACAAAAGGGCGTATGTTTTGCACATACGCCCTTTTGTTATTATAAATTATATACAGGATCGCGCAATTAAGGATAAAATTAATAACAGAAGGGCGTATGTGCATAACATACGCCCTCCTGTTATTGTGCAAAACATACGCCCTTCTGTTATTAATTTTATCCTCAATTGCGCGATCCTGTAGATAATTAATAATAACAAAAGGGCGTATGTGAGGGAGATACGTCCTTTTGATATTAATAATTGGAGATACGCCCGTTTGTTATTCGAGAAAAAAAATGCTCCAAATGATCGGCAAAGTCGAGCATAGTCGATGGAGCGAATAAAAAAAAATTACGCCCTTTTGTTATTAAAAAAAAAAAAATTTAGAAAAAGAGCACTTACGCCCTTTTTTTCTAGGTCAACGATGTAGTAAAATTAAGATGCCGAAACTTTTTTATGTAGAAATATTTATTCGAAGAATCCGTAACTTTTTGAAAAGAAATTATTGACGATAAAAAAGATGGTAAATGATATGTTTTCATAAAAAAAATTTCCTTACATATACTAATTCCGAAAAGGAACTAGTGCGATAAATAATCGCCAGGATCATTAATTACACGAAAAAATAATTGAGAAAATATTCATTCATGGAATTATTAATAGTCCGATGACATTACCATTTTGAATAGAAAATTGGGAGTACTTAGAGATAATGAGTAAAATGAAAAATCGCATTGAACTATAGACGAAGAAATGATATTCAACATTGTTCAATGGAGGAATTAAATTTAAGATGAATGAATGATTAGTAGGCCTATAAATTTTGGGGTAATTATGATTTCAAAAATCAATTCTGGACCGATTTCATTTCCTGGAGAATTGGAAATTCGACGAAAATTTTATTTGACACATTCATAGAAATAAGAAAAAAAAATCGAAGCATTCTAATTTGGCGAATTTATGGGTTCTCGGTAAAGAAAAGGATTTTTTTTCGGGGAAATTCTCACTCTCCAGGAAATACAATCGGTCTATATTTGACTTTTGAAATTATAATCACCCCAAAATTTATAGGCCTACTGATTATTAATTCATCCCAAATTCAATTCCTACATTGAACAATTTTGACAATGATTTTTTCCGCACGCTACGCGTATGGTCAGTGGCACTTTCCACACGTTGTGCGTAAAAAATTGTATCTTACACGTGCGGTAAAGATTTTAGGACTCGTGTGATTACAACCCTCACCTTCGGCTCGATTTGCAGCCCCACACTCGTCAGAAAAGTACTTTACCGCACTTGTTAGGTAATATACTATTTCTTCCATAGTTCAATGCGCTTTTTCCATTTTCCTCATTATTTCTAATTTCTCCTAATTCTCCATTCACAATGATAATGTCGTTGTACTATTAATAATTCCGCGGATAAATATTTCGTCAAACAGTCACTCGTGCAATTAATGATTCCAGCGATTATTTATCGCACTGTTTCCTTTTTGGAATTACTATATGTGGGGAAAAAATTTTTTTATAAAGAAATATCATCCTCCATATTCTTTATTGTCAATAATTTTCTTTCCCAACAGTAACGGATTCTTCGAATAAATATTTTTAACTAAAAGAGTTTCGGCATCTTAATTTCACACACTTTAGAGAAATCATGTGGATCTAATTCGGTCATTTATCCATGCGGAGGGGGAATTTTAGAAAGAATTAGTTATGGGACTTTTTTCTTTGCCCAGTTTTTTGATCCAACCTTTTTCGTCCGGCTCGTGTGACCTCAACCCGAATTTATTGAAGAACAATCCGAAAAATTTAAAAAAACAATGAAATCTGGGAGACAAAAACAGAAACTGAAGTTTCTGTTAAAAAAACTTGGCCAAGTACATGTTGCTGGGAATCCCTCTTTTTGAAAAAATGAATGAGATAATTGGAAGGAGCCAACAATTGAAACTATTCTGCGAAGGCTGATGAGGAGGAGCAGGAACAAATACGATTGGATGGCAGATTATTTGGTAGGGAAAATTAGAAACTTGGCCTTTTCGATTATTATCAATGACTTCAGATGTCGAAAAGGCCAAGTTTCTAATTTTCCCTACCAAATAATCTGCCATCCAATCATATTTGTTTTTGCTCCTCCTCATCAGCCTTCGCAGAATAGTTTCAATTCTTGGCTCCTTCCGATTATCTCATTCATTTTTTCAAAAAAAGGGATTCCCAGCAACATGTACTTGGCCACGTTTTTTTAGCAGAAACTTCAGTTTCTGTTTTTGTCTCCCTTTTAAAAGCTACAGAAGAGTATGAACTTTCATAAATTCACTCTATCTCGCTTAATTTCCGAGATATTCTCAAAAATAATTCATTGAAAAAATCAATTTGTTCAGTTTGACGTTTCCACTGAATTTTTTCTTCAATATCTCGGAAGCTAAGTGAGACAGAGTGATTTGCCGTGAAACTTTTCTGTAGAGAATTCCGAGATTTGAGGTACGGCCTCATGCAGGCGTTTTTGACGCTAGCGTCAGCGTCAAATCAGGTCACGTGAAACTATTTTGAATTTCCCGCTGCTTAAAAAAATTTAGCGATAAGTTGCCGCGTCAAACAGCAGCGTCAACATGGCTGTTTACAGGAGTTTTAAGCATCAGTAGATGATGAAAAATAGCAATTATTGTCCGAATCTATATTTTTGTCATTTACTGAAACATTTTTTAAGGTTTACATCATCTGAAGTCATTATTTTTAATATTTTATGACGACAATATTGACGCTCCTTTCCCAGCGATGAAGCTCAGATTGTTGAGCTTCTTGCTACTTGTCACTAAATTTCTCATGAGTGGCAGGAAATTCAAAATTGCGTCACGTGACCTGATTTGACGCTGACGCTAGCGTCAAAAACGCCTGCATGAGGCCGTACCTTTACAAAAAAAAACGCTTCATTTCATTTAGTTTCCGGACTATTCTCGAAAACTATTGATAAAAATTGTAACAAACCCGACACGATTGTTCTCTGGCCGTACATGCGAGAAGAAAACGGTCGACGAGGTGAATCAGTTGGCGCATGCGTAAAGTCGTAGCAACCAATGGAGTAACCTCGGAAATATTCGGCTCCTATGCTACAGCATGTACATTTCAGTTTTGGGTGGACTGCGGAGGATACATCTTTGGCTAGTTCGACAATACTGCGTACTGGAGCACAGTACGTATGCGCCAACTGAGTCACCTGTTAAAAAACAGGCTGAGAATTTAGCACATACTCCCAAGTGGGAGTATAGCTATAAGGAAAAAAAAAAAAAAAAAAATTGATTCACCTCGCCAACCGTTTTCTTCTCGCATGTACGTCCGGAGAAAAATCGTGTCGGGTTTGTTACAATTTTTATTAATAGTTTTTCGAGAATATTCCGGAAACTAAGTGAGATGAAGCGTTTTTCTTGTAAATTTTGGAATTTTCTACAGAAAAGTTTCACGGCAAATCACTCTGTCTCACTTAGTTTCCGAGATATTGAAGAATAAATCCAGTGAAAACGTCAAACTGAACAAATTGATTTTTTCAATGAATTATTTTTGAGAATATCCTGGAAATTAAGCGAGATAGAGTGAATTTATGAAAGTCCATACTCTTTTGTAGCTTTTAAAATTTTCTACACAACAGCATGAGGGCGAAATTGCTTCATCTCGTTTATTTTCCGCGATATTCATGAAAAAATGAATTCCATAAAAAAATAAAATTGCATGAATCAATTTTTTCTTTCAATTGTTTTTGAAAAGATCTCGAAAATCAAGGGAGATAAAACGATTCCACCTCTCCCTTGTTTTGTGGCGCTTGAAATTCTCCATAAAAGGTGCTTCAGGCAAAATAGCTCTATCTCGCTTAGTGTCCAAGATATTCATAGAAAAATAAGTCCAGTGATGAAGTAAAATTGCATGAATCTACTTTTTCATTCAATTGTTTTTACTTACAACTCGTTTTGTGGCTTTTGAAATTTTCTATACACAATAAAGGATCCAAGCAAAATACCTCTATCTCACTTATTTTCCAAGATATCCATAAAGAAATGAATCCAGTGAAAAAGTAAAATTGGATGAATCAATTTTTCCTATTTATAATTTAGAGGTTAACCTCTAAATTAATTATCAAAAATAATCAATAGGAAAAATTGATTCATCCAATTTTTCTCTTTCCTTTTTAATTAATTAATTGATTAACTGATAATTAATTAATTGGGATATTGGACAGTTAAATGAATATTTGGAGTCAATCCTCACGTCGAATATTTATTTAACTGTCTAATATCCCAATCAACCTCTCGACTGATTATATCATCATGGGCGACAGCAATAACAGCAATTTTTAATAATATGTCGGAAATTAAGCGAGATAGAGCGATTTTGTTCTGATTTTTTTTTTAGCTCTTAAAATTCACTACAAAAAGGATTCACGTGAAACTGCTCTATCTCGCTTAGTTTACGAGATATTGAAAAGGAAAAATCCAGTAAAACAGTCAAATTGAACCAATCGACTTTTTCAATCAATTATTTCTGAGAATATCTCGAAAACTAAGGTAGATAGAGTGATTTTATCTTCAACTCTGTTTTGAGCGTATTGATTTTATTCGTTGAATTTCAAGGTGGATTGCAGGAGGCGGCTAATGATAGTGAAAATAAGTAATAGTTGGATTTACACTGAGCCGCAAGGCAAAACCGTTTTATTTGGGAAAAAAAGCCCGCTCGTCGACAGATAATATAAAAGTTGAATAAATTAGATGAATAGTTGAATTTTACACAATAGTTGAACAAATTAGTTGAATTTAACTACACTTGAGACAAACTCTACAATAATAGAGAATATTAACACTTGAAACAATTATAGAGATTTTCACGATGAATAAATTAGTTGATGCGTCTTGATAGAATCTTCATACGCAAGTGATGATTCTGGAGGGGATCATTCCGTCTTGACCCCTCCTTGACCAGGTGTCTGTTGATTGGTCAACTTTACCGGCGAGAGTTTGATTACGTTTCAAACATACTCCCCCCACTCAGCAGTGAAAAGCTGCTGAATCACCTCTTCTGCTCCTGCTAGTTGATCGTCTTGTTGTAGCTCTGGATTTGTTGATTTTTTGTCGTCTTCCTGGTTCAGACTTTTTGCTGTAGCTCAAGTTAATGCACGTTGGACAACATCTTCACGGCCGTAGAAGATATTGCCGTTGGTTGAGCCCTGCAGCAGATCGGATTTGAGGATATCCGTCTGCGATTAGTTCGTTGCGCAACTAATTGAGAATTTCCTGGCTGGACAAGTTCATCCTTGATGATTCACCCTTCTTGTCAGCCCCGTAGTTGATGTTGTTGAACCAGGGTGTACTTCGGCACTTCGTCGCCGATTGAGAATGTCTTGCACGAGGATGTGGCAGTCTGGTTGGAAAACCTTGATGGAGATGGGTGCCTTGTTGACTCGCTTGTTGAAGAACGGTGACTGTCACCTTTTCCCCATGAGACCTCAATTGTTGGATCTCGGTTGGGTCGGCTGCTCAGTTGACCTTGAAAGAGGCGTAAATTCTCCAAGGTCAGCTGAACTCCTGTTGATGAGATTGTTGATGACCTTTTTCGTTGAGATTGTCGTTGATCCATGATGTTAAGCCATTTCATGGAACACGACCTTTTTGTTGATGACATCTGGTTGATGATGATGATTGAGAATGTTGAGTTTCTCTGCTGAGGTTGCCAGTTGACCTTGAAGGAGGCGTAAATTCCTTCAAAGCTGGCTGACACCCTGATGATGAATCTCCTTGTTGATGAGGGTGAATGGAGTCGATTCTCCATTCTCATCTGCTAGTTGATTTATTTTTGTTGGGAGTCTCACAGCATCTTCCCGTGGATGCTGGACCAGATGGGAGAATGCATGTTCTTCATGCAATAACTCACGCTGGGCATCTTCTTGGATAATGAAGACTTGTTGTGTGACATTGCTGTCTCTGTAAAGAAAACGAGTCTTTGAGGAAGTAATTTGTGTGAGCAAGATATAAAAAATATATGGACTTGACTCACCAGATTACTGCTCATTGTCTGTTGGTTGACTCGTTGATCTAGATGCTGCTCCAAGAGATGATTCGATTGAGCTTCTAGTGTTCGGTTTCGACTTGACCTTGAAGGAGGCGTAAATTCCTCAAAGTCTACAGGATCCCTGCTCATATCCCTAGATATTGATGTTGTTGGAGATCATCGTTGAGTCCCACAGGTGAAGAGTCTTCAGTTGAAAATATTGTTGTGTGTCCAATCGGTTTTCGACACGTGAATTTGATTTGAGAAATTCTTGTTGCGGTACAAATGATCTTGAGTGTCATTAGATAGAGTTTTCTCTCCTCTCATGACATCCCATTCCTTCTCTTTCTATCATCTTGAGGAATGACAAGATGTGACGGGAGAGTGAGAGAGATAGAGTTGCTCTACCACGCGTTGAGTCGAGTCTCAATCAGCTGTTGTTGGATATCAATAATTGGGCGGAGCTTTACTCGTCACTTCTGCCGCGTTAATTGAGAATAGTGGAAGGAGAGGGGATAGAAGACCGCTCGCACGCCTGAAGATGTCCAAAGATGCCCGAACTCGTAGAGAGAGAAATTCAATTTAATTTTCTCTCTTCGTTGTTTTATTTCTCGAAAGAATTAAATTTAATTCAAATGAGAGATAAATTTTAATCTGAGAATATCGATCGGTGTGGCCTGTTGTGTGTCTCTCTATTGTTGACCGTGAGTTGCTCTGTCTGAGAATGTGGTGGTGTCCAAACGTCAACACTGTTGGAGACCTTGATGATACACACAGTAACTCACTCACGAATATAATATTCGTTGGGTTTCAAATTTATCACACCAATTTTATTGTTCTTGAAATAGCTCGTGTGAACCCCGGAATTTGTTCACCACGAGGCGTCCCTTTTTTTCACTTCACAAAAACTGCACTTTTTATCGCCCTGCAGATCCGGCTACTCGAAGGACCAATGTTTTGAGCGTGTTGATTTTATTCGTTGAATTTCAGGGTGGATTGCAGGAGGCGGCTAATGATAGTGAAAATAAGTAATAGTTGGATTTACACTGAGCCGCAAGGCGAAACCGTTTTATTTGGATAAAAAAGCCCGCTCGTCGACAGATAATATAAAAGTTGGATAAATAGACGAATAGTTGAATTTTACACAATAGTTGAACAAACTAGTTGAATTCAACTACACTTGAGACAAACTCTACAGTAATAGAGAATATTAACACTTGAAATAATTATAGAGATTTTCATGATGAATAAATTAGTTGATGCGTCTTGATAGAATCTTCATACGCAAGTGATGAGTCTGGAGGGGATCATTCCGTCTTGACCCCCCCTTGACCAGGTGTCTGTTGATTGGTCAACTTTACCGGCGGGAGTTTGATTACGTTTCAAACAAACTCGTTTTGTAGCTCTTGGAATTCTCCATAATAAAGGATCCAGGCAAAATTGCTATATCTCGCTTAGTTCCCAAGATATTCAAAGAAAAATAAATCCAGTGATAGAGTGAAATTGAATAAATCTATTTTTTCTCTTAATTGTTTTTGAAAATATTCCTAAAACTAAGCAAGATAGAGCGATGTTACTCACAACTCGTTTTGTAGCTCTTGGAATCCTCTATAAATAAGAAAGGATACATGCAAAATTGCTCTATCTCATTTAGTTTCCAAGATATCCATAAAAAATGAATGAAGCGAAAAAGTAAAACTGAATAAACAGTTTTTTTCACTCAATTGTTTCTGAGAATATCTTGAAAACAAAGCGAGATAAAGTGATGTAATGCCCATTCTTTTTTACAGCTTTTGAAATTTTCTATAAAAAAAACGATTCAGCCGACATTGCTCTATCTCGCTTAATTTCCAAGATATTGATAAAAGAAAATGAATGAAGCTGTAAAGTAAAATTGGATGAATGGATTTTTTTGGAAATTGTTTTTGAGAATATCTCGGGATAGAGCGATTTCATTCTCATCTTGTTTTGTAGCTCTTGGAATTCCCTTTAGAGAAGGATCGATGCAGAGTTGCTTTATCTCGCTCAGTTTTCCAGATATTTAAGAAAAAATAAATCTGGTAAAAAGTCAAATTGGATAAATCGAATTTTTAAAAAATTGCCTTTGAAAATATTTCAGAAACTAAGCGAGATAGAGTGATTTTACTTGCATACGCTTTCGTAGCCGTCGAAATTTTCTACAAAACAGCATGCGGGCAAAATGACTCTATCTCGTTCAGTTTCCGAGACATTTAAAGAAAAATAAATTCAGTGAAAAAGTTAAATTTTCATGAATCGATTTTCCCTTTCAATTGTTTTTGGGAATATCTCGAGAACTGAGCACGATAGAGCAATGTTACGCTCTTCTTGTCTTGTAGCTCTTGAAATTGTCCATAAGAAAGGCTTCAGGCAAAGTTGCTCTATCTTGCTTCATTTCCAAGATATTCAAAGAAAAATAAATCCAGTGATGAAGTGAAATTGGATAAATTTATTTGTTCTCTTAGTTGTTTCTGGAAATATTTTGAAAACCCAGCAAGATAGAGTGATTTCACTCACAACTTACTTTTAGCTCTTGAAATTCTCTATAAATGATGAAGGATTCAAGCAAAATTACTCTATCTCACTCAGTTTCCAAGATATTCATAAAAATATGAATGAAGTGAAAAAGTGAAATTGAATGAATCGATTCTTTCTCTCAATTGTTTTCGAGGATATCTTGAAAACAAAGCCAGATAGAGTTATGTTATGCTCATGTTGTTTTATAGCTCTTGAAATTTTCCATTAAAAAGGATTCAGCCAAAATTGCTCTATCTCGCATAGTTTCCGAGGAATTGAAAAAAAAAATCCAGTAAAAAAGTAAAATTGACCGAATTGATTTTTTCAATCAATCTTTTTGAGAATATCTCGAAAACGAAGCGAGATAGAGTGATTTCACTCCCATGTTGATTTCTAGCTTTTGAAATTCTCTACAAGATAGGATAGGGGCGAAATTGCTCTATCTCACTTAGTTTCCGAAATATTGATTAGAAGAAATAAATGAAGTTAAAAAGTGAAATTGAATAAATTGATTTTTTCTTTTCATTGTTGTTGAGAATATCTCGAAAACTGAACGAAATAGAGGGATTTTACATTCATGTCGTTGTTGGGGTCGTCAGTATTTCTGGTATCCCTTGCCAGCTGTCCAGTAAAGCTGAATAAAATAGAGAAAAGAGAGAGCATTGGACCGAGTCAATTTGACCAAATGAAGAAGAGAAACTCAAAAAATTAATATTGCAAGATCTATTTTGGAGTTCGGCTATTCTCAATTACAAGAAGAAGCGAGAGGAAGGAGAGATTCAAAATCCTGAAGTTCACCCGAGCAATTGAATCGAACAAATTATCATTGATTGATATGAAAAGATGTCATTAGAGTTGGATGAATCGACTTGGAGTGTGAGTAGACTGCGCTTGAGAATAACAAAAGAAAAAAGTGGTGATGATGATGATAAAAAACTGCTAGAAACTACAGATTAGCATTACCAAGTAACGAAGACAGTCTAGCAGACTTCAAGTCCCCGAAATTGAATTTCAAAGTAGCTCAGAGTGATTCAATTCGAATAATTAGAGATTCATCAGCAAAAAAATTGAAAATGTAAAGAATTGATAAGATGAAAAATATTCTATCGTCCCCTTAATAACAGAGTCATATCAGGGCTATAAGTCTTCATAGAAAGCGTTACTCTATCATGAGGGTAACGATATGTCTGTATTTCGTAGAAAATATCTTCATAAAATGCCTTCTCATAATGAAAAAACTTCATGAGAAATCATTATATGAGGGCAGATCCATTACTTTTCGACAAAAACGTGCGGGCGTGGGTCTGTGATTTGGCTGACGATTTTTTCATCAAATATAGGTCACAAAAAGAGGTGATCACCGAAATTTCAGCTCAATACAACCAAATGCGGTTTCTGTGGAATTTTTCAAAATTTGAAAAAGGTCGATTTTTCACTCATTTTCAAAAATTTATATCTTAGCCACCATATGAGCTAGAGATTCGTATAAGCCGGCATGTTCTTCTACTAACCTTATATTTTCCAGAAAAAAATGAAATTTTGATCTACGCTCGGATCTGGCTTCGCTGGGAACTTCCAAATGAACCACAGTTTCAGCTAAATTTCGTCTACTTTTGAGACGTGCTCAGATCTACAGTTCTTCAAGTAGAAAGTGGCCTGATGGCTTACATGCTTCATCTAGGCATATTCTCTCCATATTCACCCTAATTTCCGTCAAATACTGTTATTCCTCAATTATATGACCAAATAAAGCCGCTCGTTTTATGAAAAAACGCAGTTTTCAGATAGTCATAACTTTTTTCTATGAACTGCAAATTGCTTGAAATTTTTAGGGAATTGCCTTCATTCTGTCCTCAAGCAGCCCTGAAAATTTCAAACTTGGGATAGAAGTGGTTAACGAGCTGTAAATTTTCACAAGTAGTCAATTTTTCACTCAAGTGGCATTATTGAAGCTTTATCTCTGATGTCCTACATTTCGCGTTATGAATCAGTCCCTATCCATTATTTGTATATATGGAGGAAAAATGATGAACGATGGTTACAAAATTCAACATCCAGCTCGAATTATAGGAAATCGTGGAATCATTGAAAATTCAATTTTTTATTTGTTAAAATATTACACTAGCGGAAAAAATTGAAGGTTAAAAAAAATCCAAATTTTTAGCGGTTTTTCAAATGGCCGTATCTTTGTCAAAAATGATCGTATCGGAGTAAAAAAAAACAATTCGAAGCTTGAAGTCTCTAGTTTTGAGATCTTGAGACGAAATTTTCTTTCAATCAATGTGTACGGCGCTATTCTAACGAGTACAGTGGAAATTTTTTTTTCGAAATTTCTCAATTTTTTTCTTGTCTACGGACTTGGGAAAAATTTGCCCAGTCCAACCGCTATATGGACCGGATAGGTTGTTCATTCAGCTTCAATTTGTTTTTTTTTATACCTTGATTCGACCATTTTTCGCTGAGATATCGGACTTTGAATGAAAAAAGATCGTTTTGTCTTTGATCATCGATATCTCAGCAACCAATGATCGCACAGAAAATTCACGGTGGGTTTCGAAAAGCTGAATAAATTCTCTACAAGAACAAGGCTTTTTTCCGGGAGAAATTTTTTTTACGTCTTTTACATGAATTTGAAAAAACAAGACAAAAAAGGCTTTTGGTAAATTTTTGAAACATCAAATTTTTAATCAGAAATATTGAGAGAACCACCCATGTTAAGTGTGCCTTTTACAGTTCAATATACCCACAAAAACCCTAAAAAGTTTCAATTCAATCCACCCAGCCGTTTTTATGTTTTATTCGATTGAATTTTCGAAGAAATTAAAGGATCACATTTCTTGCACTTAACATTCCAGGATCTTCAACGAAATGAAAGATAAGGATTTCCTCAGCTTTTTCCACATTTTAATTCTGAACAGCGTTTAAATTTATGAAAGAGAAAAATGTAATTTTTTTTTGTGTTTTTTCATGAATTTAAACGCTGTTCAGAATGAAAATGTGGAAAAAGCTGAGGAAATTCTTATCTTTCATTTCGTAAACCACTTCTATTCCAAGATTGAAATTTTCAGGGCTGCTTGAGGACAGAATGGAGGCTATTCCCTAAAAATTTAAAGCAATTTGGAGTTCATAGAAAAACGTTATAGCTATCTGAAAACTGCGTTTTT
This sequence comes from Aleiodes leptofemur, assembly GCA_963942555.1. NCBI lineage: Eukaryota > Metazoa > Arthropoda > Insecta > Hymenoptera > Braconidae > Aleiodes > Aleiodes leptofemur. The sequence continues at coordinate 8,787,323 of OZ012619.1, forward strand.
TCATAAAACGAGCGACTTCATTCGGTCATATAATTGAGGAATAACGGTATTTGACGGAAATTAGGGTGAATATGGAGAGAATATGCCTAGATGAAGCATGTAAACCATCAGGCCACTTTCTACTTGAAGAACTGTAGATCTGAGCACGTCTCAAAAGTAGACGAAATTCAGCTGAAACTGTGGTTCATTTGGAAGTTCCCAGCGAAGCCAGATCCGAGTGTAGATCAAAATTTCATTTTTTTCTGAAAAATATGAGGTTAGTAGAAGAAAATGCCGGCTTGTACGAATCTCTAGCTCATATGGCGGCTAAGATATGAATTTTTGAAAATGACTGAAAAATCGACTTTTTTCAAATTTTGAAAAATTCCACAGAAACCGCATTTGGTTGTATTGAGCTGAAATTTTGGGGATCACTTCCTTTTGTGACCTATATTCGATGAAAAAATCATCAGCCAAATCACAGACCCACGCCCGCACGTTTTTGTCGAAAAGTAATGGATCTGCCCATGAAGAACGTCTTTATAAAATTTGATTTCATAAAAACATTTCTTCACAGAAGTATCTCTCTAGAAAAATCTGCACTAATACTCATTATAATGTATGGATTTCTTGATAATCACAAAAATTCTATGATTGTGAAATTCACACATCACACAAATATTCACCATTAAATTTATGATTATAGCAAATTTCTCCATCGGGAATTTCGCATTGACAAATTCCGCGATGAAGAAAATGCAATGGAAAAATACGCCATGGGAAAAATCGCCATGGAACGAATCGCCATGGGAAGAATCACCATGGAAAAGAAACGCCATGGGAAGGAAAGCTATGAAAAAAAAGCTACGGAAAAAAATGGGAAGAATCGCCATGGAAAGAAATGCCATGGGAAGAAACGTGATGAAAGGAATAGCCATGCAGAAAAACGCCATAGAAAGAATAGCCATGAAAAAATTGCCATGGGAAAGAACCCCATGGAAAGCGGCAAATTTATGATGGCCGCCGCCATCAGAATTTTTTTACGTGCATACTTTTCTTCCCCTTTTTTCATCCGTTATTTGCAGCTGAATTTGAATACTAATTCAAGTTCAATGTTCGATTAAATATGGAAATTGGAAAATAAAGGGATTTAAGCCAATTGTTGAATAATGGTTATTCAACACTTTTTTTAATGCAATAGTATCACAAAAGTATTCCAAAATTATTGCTAGTTTAAATATTTTGAATACAATATAATTATCGATATTTTTGAGAATACAATACCAACCTTCTTAAACTCATCAATGTTCCCAAAGACCAATAGTTTGGTTGTTCGGTCAATAGTTTGGGTGCGGCTTGGCAGATCCACTGGGTATTAAGAATCTCAAGAAACTAATCAATTAGAATGTTTGAATCGCGAAGAGTTTTTTGCTGAACGAGAAAAGAACGAAAAATAACGGAAAAATGATTTTTTCCCTTTCAATTGAAAAAAAAAATAGGAGTTATATTTCTGTATTACATAGAGTAACTGCCTCGGGCAGATTTAGCTCCATCTCTTCTTTTCTCGTTTTAATGAGCATTTTACCTCGCAGAGATATCATTCGATATTAAATACCAACTAGAAGCATTTAAATGGCCAGACCAAAAACAGATTCAATAAATTGTTTCATTCTCCCAATGAACAGTGTAGCTGCCATCAGTTGCATTATCTCAGAAACATGAGCGCACTGTGTGTGAACTAGCTCCATCTTAGAATTTCATAAAGAGAGAATTAAGGCAAAATTGTCTTATCTCGCTTACTTTCCCAGAACTCCCGAAAAATATGCCTATAAAGTTACCACAATTTAACGATTTTTTTTTTACAGAATAAACTATTATATTGAAAAATATTTTTCAAAAATTTGCACTTGTGTTGTTTTGAATATTTTACATGTGCATATTTTTTTTCTTCATATTTTATTTATCATAAAAAGAAAATGTCGAGGGTCTGCTATTTTCAGTATTATCAAGAAACTAATGATGGAATGAAATTGATTTTTCTGAAAACTTCAGCGTCGTAAAAATCAAAAAATTCTCCGAGCTTTAGAATAAATCATTGATTCTCTTGATTCTTTTCCCAGTTCAGTGCACGATAATGCAGAAAAATGAAATGAGTTCACACACAGCGCGCTCATGTTTCTGGGATGATGCAACTGATTGCAGCTACACTGTTCGTTGAGAGAATGAAACAATTCATTGAATCTGTTTTTGATCTGGCCATTTAAATATTCCTAGTTAGTATTTAGTATCGAATGATATCTCTGCGAGTTAAAATGCTCATTGAAACGAGAAAAAAAAAGACAAAGCTAAATCTGCCTGAGGCAGTTGCTCTATGTAATATAGAAATATAACTCCTATTTTTTTTTTCAATTGAGAGGAAAAAAATCATTTGTCCGTTATTTTTCGTTCTTTTCTTGTTCAGCAAAAAATTCCTCGCGATTCAAACATTCTAATTGATTAGTTTCTTGAGATTTTTAATACCCAGTGGATCTGCCGAGCCGCATCCAGACCGAACAACCAAACTATTGGTCTTTGGAAACATTGATTAGTTTAACAAGGTTGGTATTGTATTCTCAAAAATATCAATAATTATATTGTATTCAAAATATTTGAACTAGCAATAATTTTGTAATACTTTTGTAATACTATTGTATTAAAAAAAGTGTTGAATAACCATTATTCAACAATTGGCTTGAATCCTTTTATTTTCCAATTCCCATATTTAATCGTACATTGAACTTGAATTAGTATCCAAATTCAGATACAAATAACGGAACGAAAAAGGGGAAGAAAAGTATGTGTAAAAAATATAGGTAAAAAATATGGATAAAAAATGTAGGTAAAAGGTCCTAAAAACAAGCAGGGGCTCCACCCCATGGGCAATCTTCGTAAATTTCAATCCTCGTTATTGACTTGATAGAGTCTTTACTATTGAAAAATTTATCGCAAAGAACGTTTAATATTATGCCAATGCAATTGGCATAAAGCTTCCGAATGGGATTAATATCTCTTCATTTTTTATGAATTTAAAATGATATCAGGATGATTACGGTCTTATTTATTTAGCAAAAATTATCTACTTTCGAATGATGAAATGATAAATACTAGTGACCTTAAAAAAAAATTGGAACAAATTTGAATTTCTGAAGAAAAAAAAAATTTCAGCATTCTTGTAGAAGAATCCTTTGAAAAATCTGAAATTTTTAGGATTGGTGATGGTCATCTAAATCGATCTTTCAAGCTCAACTTGGATATGGTCAGACAAGCAGTTCCGTGCATATACGCTCATTGCACGGAATAGTTTTTCAACCATATCTCAGGAGCTGTTCGGTCGATTACGCTGAAATTTAATACCGAAATTTGCACTCATAAGATGTACAAACACATAAAATTTGAAGTCTCTAACTCAAATATTTTCTAAGTTATCGCGATAACCATGATTTTGCAAAAATCACAGTAAAAAAAATATAATAAAAAAAGTAAAAATGGGAGCACTGGTCACCATTGGGTGACCAGTGGTCAAACTTGGGGTTTAATGTGCGCCCTATCCGTGCGCATCTCTTCGCGGAGGATAGACGCTGTAAATTGATTTTTCGCTGAGAAAACTCGAAAAAATGATTTTTTGATGATTCACTTTTTCTCGAGAACCATTGAACCGATTTAGCTGAAATTCAATAGCAAAGTTGGCACTCATAAGATGTATAAACACACCAAATTTGAAGACTCTAGCTCAAATATTTTTTAAGTTATCGCAATAACTGCGATTTTTCAAAAATCATAATAAAAAAACTATTTAAAAAAAACTAAAAATCGGAGCCCTGGTCATCCTTGGGGTTTAATGTGCGCCTCATCCGCGTGCATCTCCTCGCGGAGGATAGACGCTGTGAATTGATTTTTCGGTGAGAAAACTCAAAGAAACGATTTTTTGACAATTCGCTTTTTCTCGAGAACCATTGAACAGATTTGGCTAAAATTTCGCAGAGAGCATTGCGCTCACGTAGTGAATACTCTCTCATGATTTCATATCGATACATGCAGCCGTTTCCGCATAAAGTGATGAAACGTGTCATCACACACATACACACACACACACACACATACATACACACTAGACTGTGCCAAATTTGACGACTATTTTTTTTTTTCGGCTTCCAAGTGAAAATTACATTTTCCATGACGAAAAAATAATGCTCCCCAAATCCGGGCTTCCTATCTTTTTTTTCCAGTTAGCGCTCGCGTAAATAAGGATTTTTCAAGGAAAAATTTTTTAAAAATGATTTTAAACCTCAAAATTCATGGAATATGATCTCTAAAAATTTTCAAAACGCATCATTCCCTCGAGAATTCAATGCTCAACGAAGATAATCGTGGACGAAGTCAAAGAATAGCCTACACGCCTTGTAGACCAAATATAAAGCAAATTTTCCCTCAATTTATTACTAACATTTATTCTTATACACATATCAAACAATGAATGTGTAATTGAAACTTGTGAATTCCATTTTCTAGACAATCCTCATGATCCAAAGAACTAATTTTCGTCCCTCAATTCTTCTCTATATTTTTTCCTTCAACTGAAAATCATAATAATAGCAAACAATATAAAAAAAAATTATATTATTTCATCATTCATTACTCACAACTTTTATTGACTCAGAAGTTTTTAATCAATATTCATAACGTTGATGCTTATATTCATGGCACCAATTATAGTGATTGACATTCGTGAGTGATTTACCAACATGTTACTCCAAATATTAGTCAGGAGATGTTGCTAGCTTCTTTTTGAAGTGAAACTTCCTATACGAAGTCCTCGCGTTTAACGCTGTTGCGTTACTTTTCCACGCTTTGGTGGTGGGGGAAAAGAAAGAGAGAGAGAACGAATGTGCGCATGTGCACTCGTATCCCTGCAGCATTGCTCGTCATAGTAGGACTAGCGAAAGGATCGACATCGACTTTCCTCGACGTCCATGCCCCACCAAATAATCTTTGGCTTCGGCATGCCTCGTGTGTCGACTCTTTCGTTAGTACAATACCTGGCCTGTTACTGTTTATTTTCTATTATCAGTTATTCAAGAATATCTCGGAAACTAAGTGGGATAGAGTGATTCTGCTTTCCTCCTTTTTCGTAGATCTTTAAATTCTCGACAAGAAAGCTTAAAGTTGAAACTGATTTATCTTATTCAGATTCCGAGATATTCTCAAGAAACAATTGACAAACAAACCAAAAAAATAGAAATTTTTTTTTTTTTGTTGATAATTTTCTGGGAATATGTCAGAAACTACGTAAAATAGCGTTATTTTGCTCCAATCCTTCTTCATAGCCTTAGAAATTCTCTACAGAAGGCCGTCAGGTAAAATCGTTGTATTTCGCTTAGCTTCCCAGTTATTTTCGAAATACTATCGACAAAAAACAACCTACTTTCCTTGTTATTCGAATTATTTATTCCCGAAAGTTTTTTTGAGAATACTCAGAAACGGAGGAAGATGCAGCGATCTCACTCTGGTTTTTTTTCTTGATTTTCAAGACAAGCTATTAGAAAGGATTAGGTCAAAATGGCTTTACCTCGCTGAGTTTCCAAGATATTCTCAAAAAATCATTGGAATAGAGTTCCTTTTCTTTCTAAAATAAGTTCATTTTTCGTTATTTGTTTTTGATAAATATCCCAGAAACTAAACGAGATAGCATGATTTTGCCCTAATCCTTTCTTTGTTGAAGTTTCAAGAGCTTCAGAAGAAATTGAATCAAAAAAGGCGTTTCTCCGTTAGATTTTGATATATCTATGAGTCTATGTTCTGGTCGTAGGATTTTGATGGATGTCTCTCAAACTAAGCGAGATAATGAAATTTTCGTAGAGACCCTTTTTGTAGTTCTCGAGATTCTCTGCAAAAAAAAATCTTCAGAAAAATTTCGTCATCTCGCTCACTTTCCGAAATATTCTTGAAAAGAAATGGATGTTGAGGAAGAGAAAAATATCAAGTTTGTAGACAAATTGAGTGCTCTTTACCATCAATTTTCTTTTAATGTCTCGAAGTCTAAGCAAGATACGGTATTCTTGCACTGATCCTTGGACGATCAGCAAGAAGTTTCACTTCTGCCGCGCGTGAATTTCACGCACCCTATTTTTTTTCTAAGCTTTACAGGTGTCAAGTATTTTTATTAAATCATTATGATTTCAGTTTAAAGAAAAGTGCAAAGAAGAATAAAAAGAGCATAAAAATTAGTTCTATAGATCATGAGGATTGTCTAGAAAATGAAATTCACAAGTTTCAATCACACATCAATTGTTTGATATGTGTATAAGAATGAATGTTAGTAATAAATTAAGAAAAAATTCGCTTTCTACTTGGTCTACAAGGCGTGTAGGCCATTGTTTTGACTTCGTCCATGGCTATCTTCGTTGGGCATTGAATTCTCGACGAAATAATGCTTTTTTTTTAATGTTTAGAGATCATATTCCATGAATTTTGAGGCTTAAAATCATTTTTTAAAAAATTTCCCTTGAAAAATGTTTATTTACGCGAGCGCTAACTGGAAAAAAAAGATAGGAAGCCCGGATTTGGGGAGTATTATTTTTTCGTAACGGAAAATGTGATTTTCACTTGGGAGCCGAAAAAAAAAACAGTCGTTAAATTTGGCACAGTCTAATACACACAGACATGTGAAAAAAATATTCTTTCCGACATTTAGATCATTTGGAGTCATAATCCGATGAAATCTCAAATTCGAAAAAAATGACGATTACGATGCTTCCATTCGGAAGCAAAAACACGTGTACATAATAAGTATATTTTATACCCATATTCTATACTCATAATTTATACCCATATTTTTTACCCATATTTTTTACCCATATTTTTTCAGTAGGGTCTGCATCATGCAGAGTATACGCACTGTGCAATCAAATTAGAGCTGGAGCACCGGCTAGCGACACTTTTCAAAAATATATGATGTATAGATGTCACTTCCGCTTTCTGGCTGTTCGAAATTTGTTAATTTTCAAAGTAAACAAGAACATCAAGAAACATTTTCAATTATTATCATTTTCTCCCCCGTATAATGAACTAATCCTAATTTATCAATTACAGTGAAAAAAAATTGAGAATTCGATATGCAAGTTTCCTATTGAGCTATTGCGAGTTCTACCATTTACGTTCGATTTTTTAATTCTGATTTACTACCTCGTTCCCACGACCTTCTCTGAGGCAATTTCAGACCTTTCCAGAATATTGACAATCACCAGACTTCCAACTGAGAAATAGTCAAGGAATCAGATTTAGGAGGGAATAGGGAATGTGCAAGCGAGGTTTGAACTTGCAGCCTTAGCTATAGCGAGTTCCACTATTTACCGTTAAAATGTGACTCTTTGAGATTCAAGAAATTCTCGTCTTCTTCAGAATCGCGAATTCACAAAATATTCAAACGCATGAGAAATGAAATACTACTCGATGAAAAAAACTTCACCGAATATGATAAGTACTTCTTTCAACTTATATTTTCTGCTTGAAACCAATCTGTTAACTAATCAATCATCATAATGTGTCGGATAATTCTTAATAAGTGCTTGTGTGTATAGTTTTTTTTCATTTTGTTTTTAATTCGAAAAAAATGGATCTTATCGTTATTCCATTATTGGACTAGGCTTGAAGGTTGTGCGATGAGTGATATTTTTTCAGAAAAAATTTGCAAGAAAATTCATCCGTACGTGTTTTTCGGAAATCGACATTTTGTATTAAAAACTTCAGAATGTTAGATATTGTAACTTAATTCCTGAGCCTAACGATGAACTCAAGAATTAAGCATGCTTGGAAGCACCCAGTAGCCAACAACAAAATTCATAGACTACACCAAAAATCAAATGGGCACCAGGATGGATCTCAACATCCGATCAATTTCGAATTGATCTTAACACAACAAACAAAAATCAAATCATTCAAACCATGAACTCAAATACTCCCCTATTCAGCTCGACTATCTGCAGTCTCCTCTCAAGGTCACTGTTGAGTTTGAGTGAGGAGCCATAAATAATTTGAAACAAATGGTTTCGGGGATTCAATAAAAATTTCATATAAAAAAAAATTAATGATAGAATTTATGAATTATTTAACCCCTGTGTTAGTCAGCTTGTGCGCAGCACGACAACAAGAATTTAATTCAAAATTTGAATAATATTAAATATCATTAAAACAACTTCAAATGAATAATTAATTAATAACAAACAAACTATCCGAGACTGAATTGAAAAAAAATTACTAATGTCAATCATAAAATTCAATTAATTAATAAATTAATCCAATTATTCAATAACCATCGATCACTAAATTCGAATTCTTCATCTCAATTAACCAATTCAAAAGAAAAATGAATGGTGCTGCCACCTCCAATTACTTTTCGTAACGAAATGAAAGTGACTAGAATTTCCTTAGCAAAATTTACTGAGTGTCATGACTGACTCAACCATTTCGCAATGCATGAAATTGATAAATTAATTTCATCAAAATTTAGATTCCTAAAATTCCTCTAACAATGTTGAAATAAACAAAATACAACAATTCACGAAATTTCATAAAGTCGAGAGACTTCAAAATTTCTCAAGAAATTGCAATTAATTAACTCAAGGATCCGGCGGTCTGGCGCTGTGGATATAGTCAATGATTCACACGCGGTAGACTCGGGTTCGATCCCCGCCGGTGACACTGGTGAGATCTAACCAGTACAAAAAGTCTTGATCAGTCGTTAAATACGCCAATCTAGGGTGTCAAAACGCGACGGTAAATAATATAAAAAAAAAAAAAAAAAAAAAAAAAATTAACTCAAGGAAAAACGCCAAAGAAAATTTTCATTGATTAATTTTTAATTCGCGACAAATTAATTTCCAAAAAAAAAAGATTAACCAAAAAAGAAAGTATTCAATAAAGAGATGATATTTCTCCAAAAAAAAAAAGATTAACCAGAAAATAAAGTATTTAATAAAGAGATGATATTGAAAGTCCAATGATATCAGAATATTTCCTTATTTCAATAAAATCACCTAATCAGGAGCGAAACGTCACGAATTTAGAAAATAAATGTGAAGATTGACTTCGAATATCTATTCAATTCTCCAATATCCCAATTAACCTCTAAATTTGAGGAAAATGTTCCCAAAACTATTAAATAAAAATTCGCCGATAAATGGTATTGTAGCGTATCCCCCTTCTACATTAAAAGTAAAGAGAGTAGTTGCACCTATGTCCCCATGGAAACTGAAATCTGTTGTTTAACAACAAGGAGACTCTACTTTCCTTTGGGATTTGCCATAAGAACCATCAACTGTCATCAATTAAATACTAAAACGCCCTTTTCTTTTAAACTGGACTATTTAATCATTTCAAAAGGATGACATTGGTGTCAGAAGTGGTCCTGAAACGTACCTGGAACGCGTAGAAGGACAATTAACGTGTGTGTGTGTGTGAAAAAAATAAAAAAAATGAAAAAATTGGTGAAAAATAAAATGACGTGAATTAAATTTATCCGTCAACGACAAAAGGAAAAGGAAAGGAAAAAAGAGGAAAATAAAATGAAACAAATCAAAATGAAAGTCAAGTGAAATAAATGTATTTGACTGGATTAATTGAAATCAAGTAAATTATATTAAATAAATTATATGAATAAAAAAAAAAAAAAATAAATAAATAAAAAGTGACATGTTTCAAGAATTAAAAAAAAAAGAGGAGACAAAAAAAAAGACAATAAAACCATTCGGAATGAAACAGATTGAATTTAATTCCAAACCAATTAAAAAAATCGAGTGACATTAGATTTAAAGTGAATTAAATCAAATTAATAAATAAATTAATTAATTCAAAATAAAAAATAAATGAATAAATAAATAGAAAAAAAAATTTAAAAAAAAAAATCGAATACGTGAAAGGTTATTCTTCTATTGTGAAGTCCCTATATTTGTTGACTGAGGACAAAATTTCATTTGAGTGGTCAGGAGGAACGCAAAAGAGTTTCGATCAATTGGAATCTGCTTTGACTTCCCCACCAATCCTTGCAATACCAATTCTAGGTAATGATTCCATCCTCGATACGGACGCTTCAGCCCTAGCTATGGGAGCGACACTTTCCCAAATCCAAGACGGGAAAGAAAAAGTTATTGGCTATTTCAGCAAATGTTTTAATAAAGCAGAGAAGAATTATTGTGTCATACGTCGAGAACTTTAAGCCGTTGTAAAATCAGTAGAGAATTTTAATTATTACCTACTAGGGAGAAAATTTACTATCAGGACCGATCATACAGCTCTTGGATGGCTTCTTTCATTCAACAATCCTCAGGGAATTGTTTTTCGCTGGTTAGAGACTCTTTCCAAATATGATTTTTCAATCGTACATAGGCCGGGATGTCTTCACAATAATGCTGACGGTCTGTCTCATCGCCCTTGCACGTGCAAGAAATCTATAAGGATAAATACTCATGAAGGAGTTTCCCAAAAAAGGGTTTGTCGTACTATTTGTGTAGTTGACGAAGAGTTCGATTGGAAACAATGCCAGTCAACCGATTCCATCCTCAACTCAATAATCCAGTTCAAAATTAACAATGTGTGTCCAGAATGACAAAACATATCTCATCTGGGACCAGAGTTCAAAATTTACTTGCTCTATTGGGACTCTCTTGAAGTGAAAAATGGAATTCTCTATCGTCGTTGGGAATCTACTGACCAATTGAAATTCGTATACCAGATCATGGTTCCTAAGGCTTTGATTGAAGAAATCCTCAATTCATCTCATGCCTCGCCTGTCGCAGGGCATTTTAGAACAAATAAAATGCTAGATAATATTCGCAGAAGATTTTATTGGGCCACCTGTAAAAAAGATGTGGAACAGTGGTGTAAGTCATGTTTCATTTGTTTCAGTCGTGATGGTCCAAAACATCGCGCCAGAGGAGAATTACAAGTCTGCAATGTGGGACTTCCATTTGAGAGAATTGCAGTGAATATTTTGGGTCCTTTGCTCAGATCTTCTCATGGAAATCAATTCATCCTAGTAGTGTCCGATTATTTTCCACGCTGGCCCGAAGCTATTGCCTTACCCAATCATCAAGGACCTACCATTGGGAAAGTATTAGTGTCTCAAGTATTCACTCGTTTCGGTATTCCGCTTGAGATTGATTCAGATCAGGGTAGAGATTTTGAATCACAAATTTTTACTCATGTTATGGAACTCCTTGGTATTCATAAGACGAGGACCACTCCTCTTCACCCTCAATCGAACGGAATGATCCAACGCTCGAAGAGGACTATTTAAAGGGGGGGGGGCGGGTAGGGTATTTAATTTTTTGTTCCTCGATTTTTTGAAAAATTTTGAGGTGCAAGTACCACATTTCAGGAATATTCTCTGAAAATTTCAAGTCGATCCGACGAAAATTGACGGCAATACAGCATTTTTAGTATGAGTTGTTTATAATTGAGCTAAAATCAAAACTATGCTTCAAAGCAGAAAAGGTCGGGTTAGCCGTAGACAAGAGCAGCGATGTATTCTGGACACCTCTGATGGCAGTGTCATATTGCACGGATGCAGAATTGACGACTCTATGTAAGTAAAAAGTTTGAATTTCAAAATTTGAGTTCAAACTTCAAATTGATTTTCCCACAACTTGCTTTTTAAAAGTCGGTGGACTCTTTCACTCAGAATCTACTGAACCGATCAATTTGATTTTTTGCACACTTTTTAAAAACATATTTAGCGAGGTAACGCTGTCGAGTTTTTTTTTTTTAATTTTAAGTATTTTTTATAGGGCCTTGAATATTGGTTTTTTAGTCGAAAATCGAGTTTTTGACTTTAACGTGCGACCAAAAATCCAAAAATGTAAAAAAAAAAATTTTCTCGACAGGGTTACTTGGGGAATCTTATAAACAAACGGAATCGCTTCGCTTTTTTTGTTTTAGATGATCCAGTCCAGAGTTCCGCTGTCCACCGCAAAACGCCTTTTTTCCGAGGCACCCGACAAGAGTTGCTCCCACTGGCTCCAATCTTTATATGTTTCCACGAAAAATTCACAGAGTGTTCTTGAAGTGTGACTCAAGAATACCCCATGGGAACAACATCATTTATATTAACTGTTTCGTCAATAAAAATTCATAACAATATGCCTTTTTTGACCGAATTAACCCTACTCCCCCCCTCCCCTTAAATTATCTAGCCAAATTCGTCGACGATAATCAGAAGGATTGGAACAGATGGTTACCCCTCTTCTTGTTGGCCCATCGATCATTAAAACACCAGACGACAGAATATACTCCGGTGATGCTAATGTTTGGAAGGGAACTGAGACTACCTTTAGACTTATTATGGGGTAATCAACCTAACAATAGTTCAAACAACGACAAGAATCTGTCCAATTACGTTAATCAATTACAAGATGATCTGAGTGACATTCACCAAAGAGTCAAATGGTCACTAAAAAGTGATAAAATGAAATCTCATTTCGACTTAAACGCTAACATGATTTACTTTAAACCGGGTCAGAAAGTTTGGTTGTTTGCCCCCAATAGAACCAAAGGAAAATGTCCTAAAATCCAACGAGATTGGGAAAAGACTTATGTAGTTCGTACAAAATTAAACGACGTAGTTTACCGCATTCAAAAGCTTCCCATAGGAAAATTCGAAGTCGTACGTGTTAATCGATTATGGCCAATGGAAGACGATCTTCATTCTTAGTTTTTGAGTTTACTCCGTGATTAACGGAGATGATTCGTGGTTAACGAATCGTCAGTGGTTAACTGACTTAGGACTCCGTGGTTAACGGAAGCTGATACACAGCCCACGTTAAGTTGTCTTGACAAAATTTTGCGAACTCTGGTGATTATGGAAAGTATAAAACAAAATATAATTATTGTAATTTTGTGGCCGATCATCGGGTCCCTGAACTGGTAAAATAATTTTAGTTGAGATGGACAGATCTTGATTGTGTTGCCATAAATATTAGTAGAAGTATAATTTTTGCATGTCAAGACACGAACGTTGTTCAATTTTTGAGGCACAATATTGTGTATCAGGAACGTCAGTGATTAACTGACTAGGACTCTGCGGTTAACGGAAAGGATTCGTGGTTAACGAATCGTCAGTGGTTAACTGACTCAGGAATCCGTGGTTAACAGATTACCAGTGGTTAACTGGCTTATAACTCATAAATCAAGAAATTTTTCTGAAGTCGAACAATTTTACTCAATGTTTATTTTAAAATGAATTCTCGTGAATTTTCCTCTGTTTACTATAATAATTGCTAATGAAAATGATCGACAGTCACACTGTAGAGCTTAGTAGGGTATTGTTTCAATATTTTGGTATTTTATTCGAATACGAGACTCTTTCGTTTTGAGATTACAGATCCTGAGAGTCGTTATCAAAAGGAAATTATCTGTATAAATCCTCATTTTATAAAATTTTGAATGTCAATTGTGACAGTGATGGATAAGAGTGAATTTCTTAAGGAATGCAATATGGAGTGAATGACACTACACTTTACTCAGACATTGATAAAAATTGTAACATTTTTGAATTATTGTTAAATCGAGTCACAAAACGTGTGAGAGTGTCCGGATTTGTTTCTGCAGCATCGATTTTTGGGCAGTTTTAGCTGAAGATACAACTGAGGCCCTCCCTATGTGGGATCTTCCATCTCACAACATTTATCCATTTTGATAGCGCTTCGCTGGTTCATTTTTGTTAATTTTCATCTTTAAAAAAAATGTTGTTGGATGCTATATCTCAAATAGCTCCAGTGGTTGTCGGGCGACAACCTTTTCTGGGAGGGGAGTAGTGTAGCGTATTCCCCTTCTCCATTAAAAGTGAAGAGAGAAGTTGCACCCATGTCCCCATGGAAACTGAGATCTATTGTTTAACAACAAGGAGACTTTCCTTTCCTTTGGGATTTGCCATAAGAACCATCAACTGTCATCAATTGAATAATAAAACGCCCCTTTCTTTTAAACTGGACTATTAAATTATTTCAAAAGGATATCAGTATTTAATCTCGTGGCGTCACCAGTACGTAGCGTCATTACGCTAAGAAGAATAAAATTCCACGACTCACGAAATTGAATAACCGTACAAAATTCAAGTTACCAAAACGTGCTCGCCAGATTATTCCAAAATTCAATGCACCCGTGAGCAATATTTTATCGAATTCATTAAACGACAATTAACATAATTAATTCCAAGTAAATCAATTAATGCCAAGACGTAAGAAATGGCGGTTAACGAGAGTGTACAAAATTGACACAGCAAAACATGTGTCTTTAATACGGTACACCAAACAAGAATGAGCCCACAGCAAGCGCTGTACACTGGCCCAGGCGTCTTCTCCGGGAAGGATGTTCCTCATTGGTTAGTCCCAGAATACGTCAGTTAATCCAGCGTAACTTGACAATAATTCCTCTTTCCAATGATGATAAATTCCAACGAAGAAAATGAAGGAACTCCACGTCGATGACATTAGAGTTGGGACAAATGAGTTAGTCCGAGGATGCAACAGAATTCCATCAAAATGTCTCAATTAATTCTTCCGATAAATTTCGTAATTGGCGGTGAAATTTCTCTCTCATCAGCTCCTTCATTAACCAGCTTCTTAGGCAATGTCGTATTTCCTCATTATCGTCCATCTGGTGTCTCTCTCTTTCAGTCACGAGACATCAACTCAATTGACGATAATTCAGTGAGCGCTAATATACAGAATTAACCAATCGGCATTAGTTTTACTCGATTTTACTGGAATTGAACTCTCGTGAATCATTTATTTGATTCTCAATTGGTGGTGCTAAAATTATTAAAAATTCTAAAATTAGTTATGCGTCCGGATGATAGCAAGTAACGTCATCGTCAATCGTATAGTTACGTGAATAGTAACGTCAATCGTACCTCTCCCTCTCTGTGAGTACAACTGCACGTTTTCTCTTTCGCTCCTGCTTTTGTGAACATTTTCTGCCTAAATCTGCCTTCGGGCGTTTTATTTTTTTGATCATTGCATGCGCCTTTATGCAATCCACATTTTGATATATAAATTTCGATTGCCTGCCTATTTATTGCCTAAAAATTGCATCTATAAATCGTTGGAGTGACAGCTTGAGGTTGTGTTCTCTGGCTTTGTATTATGGCGCTATCCTCATCGCATGACCAAAATCTTTAGCCAAAACGCCATTACCTTGACATGGTGATCTCTGCAAGCTTCTTCTATTCATACCTGTCGATAAGGCTCAGCTCTGTACAGCTCTACATTATCATCGGTAACACCGGAATCATCTATCTTCTCTCTGCAAATCTGTCTGCTACATCATGTCCAGATCTTCACTTCTGCCAGCTTCTCCATCTTGTTCGGACTCTTCCATTCTCTCTGGTGGATCGGGAGGATCTCTCCTACACTCCAGGGTGCGTCGGGCACGTAAGCATGCACCCTCAGATATTAAGCAGGCTAAAAATTTCCTCGCCACCAAATCTACTCTCGATGGGATTATGGAAGGCATCAATAAACTTGAACAATAGGTCGATCATAATAGCGACATCCTTGAGTGTATGTCTGGTATTTCTAGCAAAATCAATCATTCTACCCGCGAACTATCTGCTCTCAAGGTTACCACCGACACGGTTGTCAGCAACCAGGACGTGCTGAAACAGACGGTTGCTGCACTCTCTGCTAAAGTTGACAGTCTTTCTGCAAATGCTGCTCCTTCTTCTCATTCTCCTGGAGTTTCTCTTACCGCTGTCAGCCCGTCGGTCACTGCAAAAATTTCCACTGCTACAATTGCTAATACTGCTTGTCTTCATCGGATCTTATCTCTTGCTCTTTCCCCAGATAACCCGGCTGAGTTAATTTTCTCTGGCTACCCTATCGCCAATGATGACACTCTGGAATCAGTGGCTCTGGTTCAAGCAGCACTAGCGGCTATTAATTATGACTTGAACTCAACTGACTACGTTAACTCCCGTCTTTTAATACCGAAAACTACTCAAGAGTTAAGAAAATTATTGCCAAGAAGAAGGTACATGGCCGTCTGAACTTCTCGCAGTTGGATGAGTTGGCGATTCCTGATGCTCTTAGGGCACTTCCTCAGTGGCAGCATGATTTTGTCATAAATATCAATGCTCTCCTCCTGAGAGCCACGTACAAACTGCTGAGCAGAGCTAAGGTGGTGTTGAAGCCGGTCGGCTTTCGATTCATATGGGTGAGAAATGACCTGGTGTGTGCTAAAAACAACGAACAAGATCTCACTCATACAATCTTGAACAATAACGACACTGATTTACTTAGTACACTTCATTCATCCAATTGATAATTAGCCCAGCCAGCTCCATGCTTTGCCACACACTGATCTCGTGTTACCAGCAGCCATTCTCCTGCCACCAGCTTCACTTCCAACAACTCGCTTCGTGAAGTCTGCTGCCTGAACGTCAACTCTCTTCGCTCTCATCTCGACATTCTCAATTCTTACATCAACATTCACCCTGGTTATCACATCATCGTCGTGACTGAAACGTGGATCTCGCCTGCTATTCCTGATTTTATCATCAGCTTACCTGGCTACGTTCGGTACCGCAACGATCGTAATAACCAGGGCGGTGGAGTTGGCGCCTAAGTGGGGGACCACATTAGCTTCAGGGTGATCACGAAATCAGTTAACATTTGGCTTGGCCAACCTGGCGTCTCAGAATACCTGTTCGGAGAACTTAAACCCAAAGGTGGTGATAAAGTGTTTCTTGCCGTGGTCTATCATCCTCCATATGCACCCTCCAATCAGCCGAGTAACTTCAGCTGAATATTCAGCTGAACATCACGAAGCCTCCGCCTCGTAGTATTTTCTCTCGAATCTACCATCATCTAGCTGATCCATCAACAACATCAGCTTCTTTAGCTGTCGATTGAAATATGCTGGTGACTGCACCAGGACTTTTCGACTGCGTTGTGCTGAACTTCAGTGTAAAACTCCTCGAGATCTTGGATTCTTCTTTACTATTAAGGAGATCGTGATTAATACAGCCAGGGGTACCCTTGAATGAGCAACTCAGATCAAGTGCAGGTAATGACGCTAGGCTCTATCGTCGCTATCGTCGGAACAATAGCTCAGCAAATCGTGATTCTTATCACGTGATGCGGGATTTCCATCGCCTGAGCCTTACGCATGCCAGGATTGAATGTTATAAGTCGAAAATTGCAGGGATCCATCCACATCTTATCTGGAATGAGCTTCGACATCTTGGGCTTATAACATCTGGCTATGATCAGGAACTGGCAGCTGACCCGTCAGCAGTTAATTCTTTCTTCGCCTCTACTTCCAACGTACTGTTGCCTGCTGATGTCAGTGCTGCTGTACACCCATCCACCTTGATACCTGTGATGATGGCCTGTGTTTGACCGTGGTATCTCAATCGAAGGTCAAGGAGGCTCTCTTCTCCGTTCAGTTCAATGCCTGCGGTGCCGATGGTTTGTCTCGTCAGCTATTTCTCTCGGTTCTGGATATGGGTTACACGACTAAATATCACAGTCAAAGTATCACACGACAGAATATCACAGTCAAAATATCACACGTCAGAATATCACATGGTCAAAATATCACAAGGCCAAAATATCACAAAATACAATATCACATGACAAAAATATCACAAAATAAAATATCGCACGTCAAATTATCACAAAATTTTATTGAAATGATACAAAATCGAAATTAAAATAATTAAAATAACAAAATTACAAAAGTCAAAAATGACAAGACAACATTGTGTCTACACCCACGTAGGCAATTGAGCATTTGTGACGGATCATAATTAGCAACAATATTTTCAAGACGAATATCATAATTATCATACTTCTTACGTCTAGTATGCACAGTGATCAGCCCCGCAGCCAGTTGATTAATAGATAATTCAGTGAAGTTTTGTTCACTCTTTAAACAATTAATAAATTTACTAATTTGCGCATGATTAATATTAATAGGTGATGATTTACCTTGCGATATTGTGATTAGATGATAATTCACCTTGTGATATTTTGACCATGTGATATTATGACCATGTGATTCTTTTTACAGTGATATTTTGACAATGTTGTATTTCGACGTGTGATATTTTCATAGTGATATTTAGTCATGTGATAGTTTGACTGATATTTAGTCGCGACACCGCTAGAGATTGAGCCTCGATTAAAACCTAAATTTATCCTGTCCGATTTTGAAGCAGGTTCTATTAACGCTGCTGGAAAAGTGTTCAATGGTGCTGTAATGCGTGGCTGTTGTTTTCATTTTAGTCAGAGTATATGGCGTAAAACTCAAGGATGCAGTCTGCAAGCCAAATACGCTGAAGGTGGACATTATGCACTGCAATTGAAAACATTATATGCGATGGCCTTTCTTGCAGTTGATGATGTTGTGACTGCCTATGAATTCCCTATTAAAACATCGTTATTCACTGAACATGGTGATGAGCTGCAGCAGCTGCTTGATTATTTAGAGAGTACATCGGTTGGTGGATTGAATCGTAGAGGTCGCACAGGTTCAACATTCAAACCTCAATTTTAGAGTTATTACTCTGCGACGTTGGCCGGGGATCATCGTACCAACAATGCTGTTGAAGGCTGGCATAGTGGTCTCCGTAATCGTGGCCAGGCTGCACATCAGAATGTGTGGAAGTTCATTGACTTCCTACGTGATGAACCGACTCTTGTTGATTTGAAGTTAGAGCAGTTGACCCACGGAGACGCTCCAAATGTTATCAAGGCTGTGTATCGTCGTAATGAACGTCGTCTCGTGAACGTTGCGAAGAAATATGACGATGTTGCACTCGAGAAATTTTTTCTGAGAAAATTTTAACTGAGAAATGAAATCTCTCTCTCTCTCTCTCTCTCTCTCTCTCACTTGCTCTGCGGTAGACCCTTCCTTTCAGAGGAACAATTGGGGGGCATGAAGGACAAGGCTGAGTGAAATAAATGAGAATAGTATATTGTGCATCAAGGGAGTAAAGTAGGTGCTTTACTCCCACATATCTGTGCCACCCGAACGAAGCGAGGGCGCGACAGATATGCGGGTTGAGCGCCTACTTTACTCCCGGAGTGCACATACTATTTTTCATGCCACCGATGTGGAAAGTTCGCAAGAAATTTATTATTTTCATTATGATGAAGTTTACATTTGTAAATAACCACAAAAGATGATGAGGGCAAAAAGGGCGTACCTCCATTAGTTTCAAGAACTACGACCCTAACCGAGCGCAGCGAGGTTAGAAACGCCGTAATTTACTCCCTGAGAGCAGAAAAATTTATTATGCCACTGATGTGGAAAGTTCGCAAGAAAATTATTATTTTCATTATCATGAAGCTTACAAATAAATCGATTTTTCTTAATTACATTTTTTGAGAATATCTCGGAAATTAAGCGAGATAGAACGATTTTGCTCGATCAGTTTCTGTAGCGATTTTCAAAAACCACAAAAGAAGATCAGGGCAAAAAAAGCGTATCTCCATTAGTTTCAAAAATGTTCTCAAAAAACCAATGATAAGAAACCGATTCATTCCTTAGAAATTTAATCCAATTATCATTTGTTGAGAATATTTTGCAAAGTTATAGAAATAGGAAGATTTCGTCTGATCCTTTTTTGTAGAGAATGTCAAGAGCTACAAAAAAAGTCCCTACAAAAATTGCATTATTACGTTTAGTTTTTGAGATATTTTAATGAAACTCATTCTCAATGTAAAAAGTTAGAAAAAGTTCAAAGAAGTTTCATTTTTCTCAGTTTGAAAGTTGATAAAATTTTTTCATTCATGACATTTTTAGAAATAAATTCTCAAGTTTTTGAAATCACGAGAATGAACTGAATAAAGACAGCAGAAATCAAATTTGATTGTGATATTCAATGTGATTCAATTTCTCAAAAACTTCCAATAATACAGGGAATTTCCAACTGAGAAATAGCGACGTACAATGGAAGAAAACGTGGGAATATAGTCACAATAGCAAAACAGTCGACACAAGCCGGTTGACGCATGCGCAGCATGTTCGGATATATGTGCATACTCTAGAGAGCGAAGCTGTAACTTTTCTCCCTCCGTAGAGGGAACTGTTGCGAACGTTACACGTCAGAGGTATAAAAAAATATTTTTTTTTAAATTAAAATTTCACAGATATTCTTCTATTTTCAAATCTTATCATACATATGTCTCATGCGGTATATAAAACGCTGGCACTTCAATAGGGGCACCTAAAGCATAGCTTAAATTATTGTAATCGTAATTAAACAATTCACCAAAGAATTGATACAAATATTTCAAATTATATCGTGGAAATTGAGCACGCAGTCTTGCATAAGCACTTTTATCGATGTCCCCAAAATCATCCTGAATGTATCCATGCATTAAATCGGCAGACGGCAAAGCGTTATACTCCATATGTTCCATCGCAGCACGTGTGATCCAAAAGTGAATCCTTATACGCTGCAATCGGCAAAGTATTCAAGTAATTCAACCATTGATTGGCCCACGATGCTTTCTTTTTCAGGCCCATAATTCATGATTTAAGCATCAAAATTTTTTGTTCACCATCAGCGTGGGAAAAAGTGATGGAAAGATTTTGGAATCTGTTTGTAACTTTAACATTCTTTTTCCCATAATTCTTTTCATGGAATTCCATTTAAAAATCCGTTGAAGTTTCTAACGCTTCAAAATAGTGCAGTAGGTGTGGGAGATCCTCACACAGCAGGTGCCATTCTTCCCCGCTTAAGGAAATGACAGCATGGTGTGGGCGTGAAGCAATAATTTGCACCGACTACCCAAATTCTTTCCCAGTATTCCATTTCAAACCGACACAAAGTTGCTTTGTGTCGGATTTATTCAAAGGCACTAACTGCGCCGATACCACATGCTGTTCGGGTACACTACTAGTCACTGACTTACTCGTGGCCATGATCTCACAGCAGGTATATAGACAAGGTGGAACTGATCACAATTCTTCCCTGGAGCCTTTTTATATGCGGGTTTTTTAATAGTCAAGCGGTGGGGATCAACCCTTGAAAAGATAGGGGAAATGAAACATAAATGAGACCCTCCCTCCATCGCTTGCTACGAATTTCCATTTGCTGGCGCGCTTCTAGCGAAAAGGGTCCAGCGCTCACCCCCCACTATTGCGAGTTTTCAGCGCTCCCCACGATTGGGGAAAATGGGTCCAGCGTATCCCCACGCTCATGTGTTTTTTGAGCAGCCCCCTGCGACTAAAAAGATTGGAAAACAGATGGAGGCCTCATTTTTCCGTATTTAAGTCGAAGTGCCTAAAATTTGGAGGACAGTTTCCTCCTGAAAAAAATGGCATCGACATCGATTAATTTTTAAAAATAAAAATTGAAAAATATTGAATGAAGAAAATATTACAACCATAATTAAATATTTCGTGCAGTGTTCAGTTATTTTCATCATTTTGTAAAAACCCAATTTCCCAGTCCATTTTTCTCTCCTTTTTGCTTCCGAATGGAAGCGTTGTTTTCGTCGGATTTTTCGATTTCGAGATTTCATCGGAATATGACTACAAATGATTCAAAACGTCGAAAAATCATATTTTTGCTTCCGTATGGAAGCATTGTTTTCGTCGGATTTTTCGATTTCGAGATTTCATCGGAATATGACTACAAATGATCCAAAACGTCGAAAAATCATATTTTTAAAGCATGTCTGTATGTGTGTGACTGTGTGTGTCTGAGTGTATTGCCATGTATCGTCATTTTCTCCGGAACGGCTATACTTAGCGCTCTCAAAATTTGACTGTATTCTTCTTCTGCGTGCACAATGCCGTCATGAAAATTTCAGCAAAATCGGTTGAATAGTTTCCGAGAAAAATCGAATTTTCAAAAAAAAGTTTTTTTGAATTTTCTCGATGAAAAATTAATTGGTAGCGCCCAGTTTGGGCTATGATATTCATCTCATTAAAACTCACATTTTTGGCTGTTGTCAAATTTTTTACTGATTCTTAGTTTTGGAAATTATTTCAATTTTAGTGATTTTCAGTTCATATTTCAGCGGAACGATAACTCGATAAGTATTTGAGATAGAGACTTCAAATTTCGTCAGTTTGTATATCTGATGAAGGTACAGAGTGCTATTGAAACTAGGCGAAATACGTCCAGCCGTTTTTGAGATATTTGCAAAAAGTGATTTTTCTTTAAAGGCGTATTTCTCAAAAACTACGCGACGGATTTGCACCAGCTTGTACTTAAAAAATTCGTTATAATGGAAGGAATGAACTTTCTAGACTCCCAATTGATTGGTCAAATATTTAGTTTTATTTTGAAAAAAAATAACATTTTCATAAAAAATCGAAAATGTAAATTTTTCTCAATTTTTTCCCAAGAACACACATTGTTTTTATTTCATGATAATAAAATATATAATTTTCCGAATAAAATCAGACCATTTTCATCCTGATATGATGATGAGAACATTGAAAAGTTGAATCATCAAATTCAGAAATTAATTAATTCATGTTAATTAAAATGATCATTATTGGATTAGAGATTGGAAATTCCATTCGGAAGCCTATCGCCAATTGTATTGGCAGAATATTTAATCTAAGAATTCAAATGACCCACAAGGAGTTAACACCTGCTTGTTTTACTGACTTTCGAACACCAGGAGGTATCCCGACAAGTAAGCAAACGGTCGAAGGTCTTCCGGTGAAATTGCCGAAACCAAGTGGGCGAAAACCTGCAATAAATGTGCAAAGCGCCAGCGGGGGGCCTGTAAAGAAAAGAAGGAGGATGACAAAGGAAGAGGAAGAAGAATGGTTAAATTGGGTCAAACAAATATTTGATTACGGGGATGAGGAAGACTTTGATGATGATGATGTGACGATGAATAGGGATGATGAGCTCGCATGAGGTCACAAGACGAACGGATGAGCCTTGCAAGGATGGAACAGGAGCGTGAATACCGTCTACGCAAAGCAGCAAAAATGAAAGAAGAATTTCGTGCGCGTGATAAACTAGATCAGGGAGAGGAAAAAAACAAAGCAGCAGAGCCAAATGATGAAGAAGAAGTTCCCGTGGATCATGTGGCACTCATAGCAGAGGTTTTCAACGCAGAAGAATTAGAACATTATGGTAAATATTGATCACAATAAGTCTTTTAATTCTTTTCTATTGGAAATTCGCACAAAACATAATTTTCGGGTCATTTGCTCATTGTTACAGCACAACAGATCCCGTCAATTGAAACAAGCCCTTCGGAGGGATGTCCCCAATTCACATCACAGGAGATAGTCGATTTACATATCGATATCACCGACAATGAGGATGAGAACATGCTGCGCCAAGGGTTAGATTTCGCGAGTTTCACGCAACTTTTTAAAAAATTCTACTTATTTCATTTTTTTTCCATCTAATTTTTATAAATAATTTTTATTCTCAAATAACGTATTTATTTGAGATTTCTACTATGTTTTTATCAACTCTCAAGCTACTTGCTCCGATTAATATAATGTACAAAATGTGAATTTTCTACTAATAAAGAAAAAAAGTTAACAAACGAAAGAATTCATCCTTATGAAATATCCGTTTCCCTCTCTTTCTAATGGAGTTCCTCCACTGAGGGATTTCTTCCAGGAGAGGGGAGGGGTTTACCTGAAAAACGTAGAGCTTTCATCTCTTTTTTCCCGCTTCCTCCGAAAGCTCTCCCTCTGGAGCATGACTTCTGAGGGTGCTATCCCCTCTTCATCCAGGGCGTCTCACCGGATATATAAGCTGCTTGGAAACTCTCGATGCCACAAACAGTTTTCCAAGCAGCTTGACTGCTTCGAAACT
This sequence comes from Aleiodes leptofemur, assembly GCA_963942555.1. Lineage (NCBI taxonomy): Eukaryota > Metazoa > Arthropoda > Insecta > Hymenoptera > Braconidae > Aleiodes > Aleiodes leptofemur. The sequence goes on from OZ012619.1 coordinate 8,811,147, forward strand.
TCCTCCGTGTTTCTTTCCAAAAAAAAGTTTTAAAAAAATGGCCGCTGTCAGTATCCTCATGGCAGTCAGAGTGCTGTTCGTTTGTGAGGTGAGCGTTGTATTTTAGAGTCAGTGCTTCTAGTGTTTCTGATAGTGTTTTTCTGTTTTTCATCAATTAATCATGCGTGTGTTTTTTCTTGTGTAGATGCAGGAACGTCGGCGCCAGCGGGCCATGGATCCGGCCATGAACGATTGGTTCTCCTGGACGGGGCCTGATCTAGAAGCGTATGAGGGAGAGGACGTATGGGGAATTGGAGACCTCTTCTCCAGGGCAGAGGCAGTGCAGAGGCAGCTGGAGCGCCAGGCTTACATGGTAAAGGTTTTTCAAATATTTTTTCCATTTAATTCTTTTTTAAATTTTTTATTATTTTCAGTTTTTATTCTATTTCCCAAAAGAGCTTTCACCCCCATTTAAAACTACAATTTTTCCCTCAATTTCTCTTCATTTATAAAAAATTGAAATGACTAACTTATTGTTTTTTTCTGTTCTAGCGCGGGGAACAGTTCCGAGGAGGGATTGGTCCTGATACCCCGAAAGCCCACTGGATCGCAGAACTCAGGGCAGAGGCTCACCAGTATCACCGTGACGAGGAGCTCACCGCAAGTCTCTACGACTTGGAGGACCAGTGGGCCCTGAGGATCCTCTTCGGAGAAGCCCCATCAGCCCTCGAAACTCCACAAGAGGACTGGGATCTTGAATCCTGGGATTAAGCCCAGCCTTCCCCAAAAATAATAATAATAATAATAAGTCTTAGGGAAGGATGAAGAAAAATAATTGACAAATGGAAATATTTTGTATTAGCTTTTAAGTTTATTTCAATTATAGAGAAAATAAAAGAATCAAAAATGGATGAAATTAATGATTTTTTCATTTCAAAATACCCTCTCCCTGATATCAATATTCATAATAGTCACTATAAAAAAAAAAAGAAATGAGCTTGAGAAAACTCAAACATAAAAATTGAAAAAATTACTTGAAAAAAAAAGATCGACTTAAGAAAATTAAATTTAGAGAAAAAATAACTGTTGACAGAAAAATTTGAAATAAGAAATAATTTGGGGTAATATAATAATAATGATAGTTTATTGCAAAAAGGGTACAGAGTCCCAAAGCAATGGCATTGGGGGGTACAATCAGTAGTACAGATTATAAACATTATATAGATACGTGAAAATTATATGTGATTTATACAAGTGTTTCCCTCATTTCAAGAATTTGCTTAGTGAGTTTAAAAAGTTTTTTACAATCATGGTATTGCAAGTTTGCAAATAAGAAGTTGAGTGTGGTTTCTTCTGGGTCGTCGTTATCGTCATAAAGACCTTCACGTAGTCCACCAAAGGTTGGACAGAAGAAAATTAGGTGTTCCACAGTTTCCAGCTCATTCATCGAGCAGCACATACATGGAGACATGGGTTCTATTTTTTTTCCTTTGTTAATCGTAAGAAACGCTTGGTATTTATTCGCTAGTCTCAATTGCACAATAGTCCTTTTAATTGCCATGGTGTGGTTGTCGTAGAGATAAGTCGGTTTCCTGAGCACAGTAGTGGAAGGTTCATAGAGGTTGAAAAGACAGGGAGTTGAGTTTAGGTAGCTGGCTTCATCTTTCTTCTTTAGTACAAGTTTGAAACTATCAAATATTTCAGTCTTCCTGGCTCTCCACATATCAGGCTCCTTACAGCTTAGCAGGTCAACAGCACCGGTTTCTTCAAGGAAGAGCTTGAATTGCGCGAACCAGTTGAGTTCTGGGGTGCAGGCTGGGCTCTCTGCCAGGACCATCAGTCTGATCAAGCAGATTCTAGGGAGGTATCGCTCTTTTGTTGCAAGAATTTTTACAAGCCAGTCCCACGTGTGTTCCATCACCTCGAACTCCAGCGGCAGCAGATCAAGTTCAGTGCGGGTGGCCCAGTTTGCAGTGCATCTAGGTAGTTGAAGCAATTTCTTGTAGAAATCTGTTCCCACTTTCTCCATCTGGTTTCTGAATTTCAGCCCCCATGGAGGGACAGCATACAGCAGTGTCGATTTTACCATACTCTCATATAGCTTAGAGCTCGCAGGAACAGAGTTAGAGTCAGCTCTTCTTACTATGTCTAAAGTGACATTGGCTGCAACACTTGCTTTGTCCATAGCATAGCTTACTGTTGGGGGGCCAAAGATGGCTGAGGTTAGACGAACACCCAGGTAAATGAATATTTTCATGATCTCAATCAGCTCGTCACCATAAAGGCGCAGGTTTTCTCTGAATGGTTTTGCGCTACCTTCCGCCTTGAATACCATGATCTTGGTCTTGCTGGTATTAACCTGTAACTCATTTAGGTGACAATACTCATATAGACACTTCAGTTTTCTGGATACATCAATGTGGCTAGTGGAGAGTATTGCAGCATCGTCTGCGTAGAGGAGACATAGGAGATCGTTTGTACCATCAATGTTAATGCCTTCAAGACCTTTGTTTCTGAAGAATTCGTCGATGCCGTAGATGTAGAGAGAGAAGAGGAGTGCACTGAGGGTCTCACCCTGTAATACGCCCTCTGATATATCAAATTCATCTGATAGATTTGTACCAGATCTCACCTGGACACGTGCAGAGTCATAGAGTGATTTGATTACGTTGATTATTTTAGAGCTGATGTTGATCTGTGAGAGTTTAGCCCACAGTTTATCGTGGGAGATTGAGTCGAAGGCCCTTTTGAAATTGACAAACAGTGAATAGACTTTACGATTGCCAAGACGCAGTTGCAGCTGGAGCAATAAGAGTGAAAATTGCATCGGTGCAACTTCTGCTGGTTCTGAAACCGAATTGACATTCAGGGATTACCTCCATGCGCTCAGCCCATTCTTCAAGTCTTCGTTTGATGATTGAGGTGAAGAGTTTGGTAATGTGATTGAGGAGCGCAATGCCTCTATAGTTGGCCGGGTCTGAGGTGCTGCCCTTTTTGTGAATCATACTAAGAATCGCTTTTGACCACTCAGTAGAACAGGTTTCTGACCATAGTTGAATAGGTTTAGCAGGTAGCTGTACCATGTCACAGGCAAGTTTTTCAGGGCTTCGTTGGCTATTCCATCAGGGCCCGTTGACTTATTGTCCTCAAGGCTGTTTACTGCTTTATTTAGTTCAACAAAGGTGATAGGGCCATCGAGCATTGGGTCATCACAACGGTGTATAACAGGTGGGATGCTCAGCCTTGGCTTGTATACTTCCCTGTAGAATTCGTTCCATTGATCTATTGATGGCTTATTTGGAGAATTGCAGTGTGGTTTGAGGCTCCTGACAGCTTCCCAGAACTCCAAGGGGTTTTTAATATTGTTGAAGTTGCTCTCAAGGGTTTCCTGGTGTTTCTTTTTGTTGACAATTATATGGTTTGAGTAATTCTTCTTCAGCTTCAGGAATTGGCTCTTGAGCTCTTCAGGGTAGTTGTTTTTGATACAATTTTTCAATAGGGCATTGCAGTCTCTTTTGAGCGAGGCGGTTTCCAAGGTAAACCATGGTTGTGTCTTTGGGTTTGGAGGCCTACCACTACTCTGAACGACCATCGTCAAGGCATCAGCAGCTTCATATACTGCTGCACAAAAATTATTGTGTAATTGGTCAACCGAATTTATATCAAAATTTACGTTTTTGCGGTATGAGTACTTCAAATTATTATAAAACATTTGCAACTTCTCTACAGACTGATTAGTCCATTTTACAAAAGGCATAATGGTAGACGCAGCATTTGTGTCAGTACTCCTAGAGGTACAGGTGTCTACAAGCTCAAGTTTCACAGGGAAGTGATCAGAGAAGGTTACTTCAGACACAATTTCGAGATCATGTACCAGGTCCAGGTGCTCGGTCTTCGTCCAGATCAAGTCAATTACGCTCATGCCGTTTGTATTGCAGAAAGTGTGCTTTGCAGGAGAATCTCCAGGGCATCTTCCATTCAACAGGGTGAAGCCATTTTTGTGCATAAAAATAGTTAAACATTCACCTCTTTCGTTTTTCACTTGATCGCAGGACCAATGATGATGGTCAACAGCCGTGTCTTCAGTGAGTTCTTCAGGTATTCCCGGTAAACAACCGACTCTGGCATTGAAGTCACCTCCTAGAATGATTGAGTCAAACTCATTATTAAATTCACTGTCTAAGATATTTTGGAGCTTGGCTAGGTCGTCTTTAATAATAGAGGTAGGTCTTAGATAGATATTGCCTACCATAGTTTTCAGATTAGATATTACAACTTTTGTGAATATCCAAGAGGGGTTTACGTTAATTACTGCAAAATCGTGTTCATTCTTAACTGCTGTTAGAAGGCCTCCACTTGGTCTGCCACCAAATTCCGGTTTTCTTGCATTGGCCGATATATTTTGGAATTGTCGGAGGCATGTATTTTGGCTCGCTGGAGGTGCTAGTAGCCATGTTTCGGAAAGACAAATTACCTTGGTATTTTCTAGAAAATCAGAAGGTGATAGATTGTTGTACCCATGTAAGTTCCAGAAGATTAAGCTGATTGTACCCTTATTTAAAAGTTTTTTGACTGGGATTTTATTTGGTTAGATGTAGTATTGTTAACAATTCTCTCCTCACGTGATGGGGATTGGCGCTCCCTACTGTTCTCTGAGTGTTGTTTTAGTGGGATTAGATCGCCCTTTTCCTCACTCCATGTCCACCACTGTTTGTCGATGAGTAATTTGGTGCTATACACCTTCACGCCTGCTCCACGTTCTTTACGTTCCTTTGCAATGTCTCTCAGATTCTCTGCAAATTGTGCTTCCTTGGGCGTTAGGTCCACCTCAATGTATATCTGCGATCCCTTGAGCACTGCAGATTTTTTTTTGAGTATTTCATATTTAGCTACTGGGGATATTAGCTTCACCTTGATAGCTTGACGATTTGCACCAACATGAAAAGCCTCTTCCACACACTCCGGTATCTCGAAGCGTGTCTCGGAGAAGGTGTTCAGGTGAGTCTTAAGGTTATCACCCCTAGCATTTAGACCTTTAATTATCAGCGAATTTTTTCTTACCAGTCTTTCGTTTTTTCCCAATGTAGTTTCAACCGTCTTCAACTTTTGCTGCACATCGAGAATGAGTGTTGGGTTATTCCCAGCAGCGAGTGTGGTGCTGAGTGACTCTTTGGCTTCCACAACTACTTGACTAACAATTTCATCTTTGGGTGCATTGACTCGCATCCTCAGTGCATCCACCACTTGCTCCAGATGGTTGAATTTGTTTTCCCATTCATCATAATTTTGTTTGAGCTGATCTTTAAGTTCTTCAATAGCCTTTGTGTGTGCATCATCAGCGGTTTTAATTTGCTTTTCAAGATTATTGAGTTTCGCAGCATTATCCTCTCTACTTAATCTTATTTCCTGCAGAATCTGCTCCATATTTTCAGCTCTTAAGAGTGGACATTCGAATGAGTTAACAGATGTGACCCCGCTGAGGGTTTTCTTCTTTGGTGTAGGGGTAAATACATATGCTTGGGGGGATACCAAATCTTCACTGTCGTCATAGGCTCTCTTTCTACTTATATAGTTGCAAATAGAAGTTGAGTCAAGTGAGTTATCTTTATGCTTTGTCCAACTATCAGCGATTGATGGACGGCCTAGCCTAGATTCACCTTGGTTTGAATTGCTACCGCTGCCATTTGGTTGTTTTGGTTTGGAGTAGGTGGGTGTCACGGAAGAGGTCTCTGTGAGTTTAGGGCTGGATGTCGATTTTCCCTTTGAGTTTGCCTTACTCTTCTCTACTTTCTGTGGTGAAGTAAACATCACCTTACATAACCACAAACAGACAGAGTTGCCGATCAAATGTGTAAAATGAGGCAATTAATGTGCCTTAATATGTTGTCTTATTATTTGAAATTCACAGTCACCACTCGATTGATGCACCATCCTCGTGTCAGCAGCTACAAACACTTATTTATCACAAGCAGGGACAGAGTTTGGGAGCACATTGGGAAAGCGTGCATTCGCGTATCAATCACATGGATACCCCATTTAGGGTAATTAGGTTACCACGCAGTATTTTTAAGATAACTTCTATAAAGAAATTTTGTATTCAAGATGTTAGAAAATAAAACGAAATTCATTTTCGAATAATGTATTTATTTATTTCAAAAAAAATTTATCCAACTTTCAACACCATTTCAACAATTTCCACATTACTGATAATTCTGTTGCATTATTCCTGAATCCTCTAGTTTTGCTTCCGAATGGAAGCATTACTATCGTGAAAATTTTCGATCTGGATTTTTTTGTTGGGAACTACTTAAAATCATCCGAAAAGTCCAAAAATTATATTTAGAAAAAATGTCTGTATGTATGTGTGTGTGTGTGTGTGTGTATGTCTGTGCACACACACATGTCTCAATAATTTCTGGAGTTTTATATGTAGGATTCTGAAATTTTGTCAGTATATTCCGGTCATTGAACTCTTCATTTTAAGCTTTTTTTATTGGAATCGGTTCAGTAGTTTTTGAGATATTAGCAAATTTCGAATATTTGTATTTCACCAAAATTTTGAAAACTTCTGAACCGATTTCGCTCATATATATAGGTTGTGCTGACAATCATATGAGCCAGCTTGCTACCACTTTTTAACTCCTTATTGATGATAGTTTTTGAAAAATTTTGATTCTGATGATTTTTTCAATGGAGTTCTTGTTAGCACGATAACTGAAAAAATATTCGAACTAGAGACTCCCAATTTGTTGGATATAGGCTTCTTATAACACTGATGCATGGGATTGCTCATGGGCATAATTGATTGAAAAATTTTTGATGGAGGAAATTTCTTAGGTTTTGAAAAATTTCAGTTTTTCAGAAATATCTCCGGTCCTATCAGTCGTAGTGATTTGGGATCGATCTCAAATGAAAGATGAGTTCATTTTCCATCGATTCATATAGTTCTAAGAAAATTTTTTTCGATTTTTCCAATAGATACAACGTAAAAATTGATTTTCAGATAATGGGCTATGAGTAATTGAAAAATAAATAAAATAAAGATTTGCATGATATAAATTGATGAGAAATGATCTCACCTTTCATTTGAGATGACAACCAGGTTGCTGCGACTAATAGAACCGGAGATATTACTGAAAAACTGAAACTTTTCAGAACCGACAAAATTTCCTCCATCAAAAACTTTTCAATCAATTATGCCAACGAACAATTCCATGCATCAGTGACATAAGAAGTATAAATTTACCGAATTGGAAGTCTCTAGCTTAAATTATTTTTCTTATTATCGTGTTCACAAGAACACCAATGAAAAAATCATTAAAATAAATTTTTCTGAAAACTATCATCAATAAATAGATAGATCATCAAGAATAACGTTGATCAAAAATTGGTTACCAAGGGAACATTGAAAATTGAATGAATCAATCGATATCCGCAAAACATTAAAATAGAATTCGCAATAAATAGCAATTTGAATGAAATGATTGATTATTAATTCAAATTAAATTATCAAATTTTATTCTCTTTCTAAATTTGAACACAAAAATGGAAATTCATGTGAAACGATTTAGTAAAGTGGAGAAAAAGGAATCCATTCGGAAGCGACTTGCTCATAAATTAGCAGATAAAGCTATAATGATAAACATAATGATGCAAGTTTCCACTTGTTTCCAATACATCGGAATTATTCATTGTTTCTTGGGATTTTTAAAAAAAAATTTCGCAATGAAAACTACTTTATCAATTTTCTCCGATGTTTTGCAGTTTTTTTTCGACATCTAGCGAATTTTCCGCAAATTTTCCTGATTTCTGCAGTTTCTATCGATTTCCAATAGAATTCACGGCACCTGGTGGATTCTTCGCGAATTTTCTTGATTTTTGCAGTTTCCACTTTTATCGATTTCCAATGGAAACTACTTTATCTATCGCTATTTTTTTGCATTTTCATGGATTTCGATGGAAATTACATTATCTTTTGCTGTTTTTTTTTGCCTTTTCCATCGATTCCCCATGGAATCTTCATTATCAATTGTTCTTTTGGCAATTCTCACTTTGTTTTCAAATAAAATAAATTGATTTTCACTAATTCACATTAAACACTGCACTCTCTTATAGTTTCATTGAATTTTTTGATATTTTTAGGAGTTCCAGTTTTCCCTAACATTTTTTTTTATCATTTGTTTAAGGAATTTTCTTTAAAATCAGAAATAAATCATGCTAACAACGTCTGTTTGTGTAATTCTTCTTTATTTTCCATAGAAATAATCATAATCATAACAAATTTCAATCTTTTACTCATTATTTTTCATTTAAAATCTAAGATTTTTCTTAAATTTATTTGTTTACTATATTTCTCTTCGCTTCTTCCTGCTTCAAAAATTATCTGATGCATTTTTCATGGTTTTTCCTTTCGCCAGATTATTCACCCCCTTGAAATCTAACATTTGATCTTAAAAAACTATCATATTTTCCGTAAACTGAGACATTTCCCTTAAATCTCAATTATTTTCCTTCCAAAATCTGAAATTTTTCTCAAATCTAGTCGTTTTCTGTATTTCTCTCCTACCAAATTATTCTTTCCTTAAAGTCTAACATTTTATCTTAAAAAACTATCATATTTCCCTTGAATCTCAATTACTTCTCTTCCAAAATCTGAAATTTTTCTCAAATCTATTCATTTTCTGTATTCTTTTCCTAGCAAATTATTCTTTCCTTAAAATCTAACATTTTCCTTAAATCTACATCATTTTTTTCAAGTTCAATTATTTTTTATTCAAAAATCAACATTCTTCTTGAATCTATCTTATTTCTATACTTTTTTCTTCGCTTCTGTTTTTGTTTCTAAAATTTTCTTGAACTTTTTTCAATTTTTCTTTCAACCTCAATTATTTTTTATTCGAAATTCAACATTCTTCTTAACTCTATCTTATTTCTATCCTTTTTTTCGGATCTAAATTATGTTTTCATGCAGAATCTATCTTATTTCTATATTTTTTCTCATCTTTATTCCTTTTGAAAAATTTTCTAATAATAATTTCTCAAATTTTTCTTCTAATTATTTTTCCCTTAAGCTCTATCATTTTTCCTACGTTCATCTCCTTCTTGCTCTGTCTGATCCTGATTATTTTTTCCAGAATCCAGTATTTTCTTCCTTGTAATTTTTTCTTCTTCACTTTTTCTTTTTTTAAATTTCCAACAATTTGTGAGATATTTTTTCAAATCCATTTTTTCTAAATCTAGCTTATCCTTCTCAAAATCTAACGTTTTTCCTTATACCTATCTCATTTTTCCGCCCTCAATTTTCCTATTTTCTTTAGAAACCTCCTAAGATTTTTTTTTTGAAGTGAAACTTCTTTTGGGAGGGTACCAACTTTTTTCTCGCGTCACAAACGAGTGAAAGGTTTTGAGGGGAACGTGGTAGTGGAGTAGTGGGGGAAAAGTAGAAGCAAGAAAGAGGAGAGTGCGTTGGTGGGGATGCCACTCTGGCATATGCTTTAGCGGCGGAGAGGGAAGATGGCAGGGGGGATGGGATCTTTACGTAGAGTGCTACATACATACTGTTTTTTCATTTTGTAATTTTTTTCTTTCAATTCACGGAGAGGATGATATGGGAATTCTTCTAGAAGATTTTTATAAAAATTACTATGCTCCACATCATAATCTTCGCTTTTTATTTCTGGAGAAAATTGCCATTTCACACTTGGCTTTGGATTGAAATATCTCGAAAACTACTCAAAAGTTATCGAGACATGTTGTGAATGAAATTTAGAGGGAAGATTAACGAATAAAATAAGCAAAACTCCGTTTTTCTATGACTGGTAGTTATTAAGATATCAATTTTTCAATGAAAAATTCAGGAAGGATGTCCAAGCACTCATTTGTTTACTGTCGGGCCTCGTCCATTGTTTCTGAACTATTCATTAAAAAATTGATATCTCGGGAATTACTGGTCGTAGAAGAACGGCGTTTCGCTTGTTTTCTTTGTCAATCTTCCCTCTGAATTTCATTCACAGCATGTCTCGGTAAATGCTGCATAGTTTTCGAGATATTTCAATCCAAAGCCAAGTGTGAAATGACTAATGGCTCATGTACCGAAAACAATCGAAGGTACCCGACTACCCCTTCATCTACCATATTATGAGGCTAGCATGAGGAAAATATGAAAGTAAACGTTTTCTTCGAATATCCCGGAATTTCAGCAAGATAGAGCAAGCTTGCACGAATCCTCCTCTATGAAGAGTTTTGAGAGCTACAAGAAAGGATTGAAGCAAAACCGCTCCATCTCGATCAATTTCCCGTGTATTTACAAAAAACTGATTTCAAAAAATGTAGCTGTCTGAACACCTCATAATCGTGAAAAATCATAATTTATTAGTGAACAGATAACCAAAATACTATATATATAATACTTTTTTTGCCGCTTCCGTTCGAAATTAACTCCGTATTCTCACATTCCTCAATTATTGTCACTTGTTCATTTGAAAGAATCCTAATAATTCATCGCTATCTATACACAATGAGCAAGAAGGTTCACTTCTGTCGCGTGGGTTTTTTTTTAACTTCCCGACAAGGGAAGTTTATGTATTGGGCCCGAAAATGAAAAATCGATTTTTCGATTAATCTACATGTTCTGACACTTGCCCAACATTTTTTGATAGTTTTCATGACTATGTCTGTATGTGTGTGTGTGTGTGTGTGTGTGTGTGTGTGTGTGTGTGTGTGTGTGTGTATGTGTGTATGTGTGTGTATGTCTGTAACCAAATGTTTCGTTCACGTTTTCTTATAAATCAATAATGTGATCGAGGTGCTCGATATCGTAATCGAAACATCTTGATATAGATTTGCGGTCATTAGATTTTGATCAGAATCGATCCAGTAATTTCTTAGTTTTTCAAGAAAAACATAATTAAATTTTTCTCAACTTCTCAATAAGCGAAGTCTATGTACTGACCCGAGGAGGAAAAATCGATTTTTTCATCGATCTCATATTTTGCAATCTCCCCAACATTTTTTGATAGTTTTCACTACTATGTCTGTTGTTATTCATCGTTCTTTTCATTCATCATTTTTTCTAATAGTAAATGAGAGAAATTATCGTGAAGTTCTTAGTGCGGTTCGAAGAGTCACACTCATCATACTACATTCTTACTAATTCCTTCTAATCAGCAGTAACGCATCCCTTCACTCGCGAGCGAGCGTAGCAATCGAGCAACTACGCACTCCTCCATTCGTGAGCAAGCGCAGCAAGCGAGCAACTACGCACCTCTAGTTCCAATTTTTTATGATTTTCTTTTTCCACTAATTCTGCTGGAGTTTCTTGAACCCATAAAGAAGAGTTGTGGTGCCCTCATGAAAACGCCTTTTAGGCTCTGTGGCGCGAATTTTTTTATTTTCAGGTTTTGGAACGACGTCGTGGTACATTGTGCGGCGTATTCCTTTGTATTCGATCGTAAACGGATCCTTTTCATCAACGACGAGCGCGCGGACTGAATCGTCATTAATTTTTTGTCTCGTTTCATAATTCAAGCGAACTCCTTTGATTTTACAAACTTCCGCGATCGAACCGTCTGACTTTTGTACACGATATGTGTTTAATCACTTAGTGTTTTATCCTGATTGAATTTAAAACAACGTAGACAGCCATGCCAATAACACCCATGGAATTGATGAGCATATTTTATGCTTTCTAGCTCATCTTCCCAATATCCATCTAAACGATGACCTGATTCGGCCCTATGTTCACGCTCATTTCCTGCATGCACTATCCTATGTCTTTCTTCATGCTCCCTCCATAGTAGCCATTCGATCGCTGCTCTAGATTGCGTTTCACTGAGTCGGTAACCGCCCTGTGGAATGATGCCAATTTGTTTCTCCTTTAAAAAATTTGTCTGATATATTCACATACATGTTGAAGCGATCGTTACGCATTCCGTTAGAGAACAGACATTACCAACACCTAAAATTGATTGTCGGAACTTGATGCAGGCACGTCTCAAAATTGTTACATCAAGTTTACGATAATGAAGAATCTCTTTTTTAAAATCAAATCTATCATTTTCTTTTTTACGAGCATCGTACCATTCAACAAACTTTTCACGAGCTTCTACACTCATTGTGTTATATCCATAATACTTTTTATCTGGTATAGCATCTACATAATGCTGATTGTCACGCGTATTGAAGGAATGAGGAAAATATCCTTTCCCTATGTCACCTAGCCCAAAAGCCTCAGGCAATTCAGCCAGAGGCATATGAAAATAGTTCAAACTATCGATGAATTTATTGTTATTGAACTCCATTAAAATTATATTTGTCCCGTTGATGATAGCTTTAATTTCGCTATTTATTCGCTTCATTACATCACGTAGAATAAACTGTGAGTCATACTCCTTTGCATTATGGGCGATGCAGACTACCTTTTTATAAGCCTTTCCCATCGATGTGATGTGATCCACAAATCCACGAACAGGATCTTCACCATCAAACATATTTTCACGTTTCTTACAGACCTTACAAGGGCTGTTCCTTGTCATTCCGGCAATGTCATCATCGTTCTCTTCGGCACAAAGATCACATACGGTTTGAGCAATGCAAAGTGTCGGCACATGTATGTTCACATCGTCATTACCGGCCATCGTATCATCCTGCCTTGTTTCAAAATCATAGAAAATGAAAGCAACACGTTTCACAGTTCCATGTTTCTTCAATTTCAATGAAGACATATGGCATAGATGAGATACGCTTTTGGACTGCTGACACGTTGAACACATATACTTGTAACACACATGCTTATGTTTGACAGGATTGAACTTTGTGTAACATTTTCTACACAGTTGGATGTTAGCACACACTGTTGGATTTTTCCCACTGTATGATCCCGATTGCTTATGATGTTGGAGGCATTGCTGTCCATGAAATTCACGAGCACAACTATCACATACTATTTTATCTACGATTGTGCTATCACACGGAGGGTTTTTCAAATATCTATCACAAATTTTGTCACATATGTGACCAGGTGATTCATAAGGCTTCTCACAATGTCTGCAATAATATTTAGAGCTGAAGAAGGCATGCAGGCAGGTCATTGGCTTATAATCTTTTGTTTTCCTTATAATATACGATAGGGAATGTATCTACTAAAGCCACTTTATTGGCAGCAACTTCGGAAGTACCATCATAGAGGATGGGTCGTAGTTTACCTTTCCTTTTTAGTGCATGTACTATAATCGCATACCTCCTTGAGCAAGATACCTCTGATATTGTTTGATTTCTTCCAATCCACAACCGGTCCCAGGTATCATCATCCTTGCATCATGATTCAACTTCACTGCTTCCGTTCGTTGTAATTTCCTCTTGACCTGTCGAATGGCGTTCCATTGTTCTTTTATTTCACCTGAATCAGCTCTGGAACTCGTTTTTTGCGCATGTACCCTTGCAACGACAATTGAACGGGCTAGACATAAATTGTCCATATTGAGAATTTGTATTACACCAGAGTTTCTCTTCCGCGATTGGATTTCTGTATCAGGATCAGCCATGCCTTCTGGAGTTTCTGCCACATGCAGTTTCATCCAAAAAGTATCGGCACAATCAAAACCATTAGCACTTTGTGCGACTGAACTAACAAGATTCCATAAATCCTCAAATTCATACCCGTTTATGGCACGGGGCTTACCAGGCATTATCCTTTTGCATATCAGCCAAACTGAATGTCAAACACATTCGATCCTTACCATCTCTGCCTGCCTCAATAATTCTATTATATACTTCCCGGAAAGCACATTCTACTCAATTTTGAGGATTGGCACCGTCCGGTAAGGAGTTAACTTGAAACTCCATCACATGTGTGTCCAATTTGAAACGCTTAAGATGCTCACGTGATCTGCGTATAACTCTCAGAGCTGAGCGATCTTCCTCTTCTTCAACAGGGTGTAATCCATTTCCTAGTTGATTGATCATCATCGACTGGTCAAATAATTGTGGGTCTTAATTGACAACATATTCTTCAGCGTTTTCCGGAATTTGAGGATTATTGAATAAATCTTCCCCATCACTGTCACTCGGTTCGACAAATGAATCCGGGTTGAAATTTTCAATATAATCGTACGCATCCTGTTGAACTTCAGGATCAGCGTACGCTAAAAATGCAGGCTGGCTGGAACCGCTTGGCTCGGGAAATTCGGGACGCTGTGACATTGTCAACAACTAAGATTGAACTGACCACAGCATCTTAGAAAAGAGAGAAAAACCCAAATTTCCGGTAGGTGTGCATAGGAAACAAGCAGGCGCTTCACCTTATGGGCATTTTTCATAAATTTCACCCCTCGTTATTCACTCTATGATGTCTTTACTATTGAAGAATTCATTACGAAAAACATTTAATATTATGCCAATGCAATTGGCATAAAGCTTCCGAATGGATTTTCAACTATTTATTTTTCATTAATTTGAAAATGAAAATTAAGCAATAATTTTGATTTTGAAAAACCTCGAACCCCTAGCGAGTCGAACTCAGAACCCTCCAGTAATGCGTCGGATACTCTTCTAAGTGACATAGCGTGGGCTCCCAGAACTTATTTCTCAAACTAATCACATCACCGTCTATTATACTGTCAGTTAAATAAATTGATATAAATTTTACAGTTAAAATTCCAAAATCCACGCCGTGAGTCTAACTTGCGACCCTCCAATAATACTTCTGGTCACTAAATGTAATAAAAGTCAACACTACACTGAATGCTTCCGTGCATATACGCTCATTACATGGAATAGTTCTTCAACAATATCTCAGGAACTGTTCGGTCGATTACGCTGCAATTTGATATCGAAATTCGCACTCATGAGATGTACAAACACACGAAATTTGAAGTCTCTAACTCAAATATTTTTTAAGTTATCGCGATAACCGTGATTTTTCAAAAATCACCGTAAAAAAAATATAATAAAAAAAGTAAAAATGGGAGCACTGGTTACCCTTGGGGTTTAATGTGCGCCCTCTCCGTGCGCATCTCCTCGCGGAGGATAGACGCTGTACGTTGATTTTTCGCTGAGAAAACTCGAAAAAACGATTTTTTGATGATTCACTTTTTCTCGAGAACTATTGAACCGATTTAGCTGAAATTCAATAGCAAAGTTGGCACTCATAAGATGTATAAACACACCAAATTTGAAGTCTCTAGCTCAAATATTTTTTAAGTTATCGCAATAACCGCGATTTTTCAAAAATCACAGTAAAAAAAATATTAAAAAAAAACAAAAGATCGGAGCCCTGGTCACCCCCGGGGTTTAATGTGCGCCTCATCAGCGCGCATCTCCTCGAGGAGGATAGACGCTGTAAATTAATTTTTCGCTGAGAAAACTCGAAAAAACGATTTTTTGACAATTCGCTTTTTCTCGAGAACCATTGAACCGATTTAGCTGAAATTTCGCAGAGAGCATTGCGCTCGCATAGTGAATATTCCCTGAAAATTTCATATCGATACATGCAGCCGTTTCCGCATGAAGTGATGAAACGGCTCATCACACACATACACACACACACACACACATACATACACACAGACATGTGAAAAAACTATTTTTTTCCGACATTTTAGAACATTTGGAGTCATAATCCGATGAAATCTCAAATTCGAAAAAAATCACGATTACAATGCTTCCATTCGGAAGCAAAAATGCCTCACCCACCACTATGGGCTTTTCCTTCACTAACAGGTGCGACAAAGGGTCACCCGGCGCAGGTAGATTCTCCGGCTGACGCTCGGACCCCCCCAGCGCACTACCCCCAAAGAAAGGCTCAGGTGCTCAGTATCCCTTGAGAAATGCATAGTTTTATTATAAAAGAAGTGTTCGTTCTGTAAATTCATTCACATACGAAAATGGATCTGAGATGAAAACATCCTTTCACATCTATGATATGCGGCCCTACGGGTTGTGGGAAAACTTTTTTTGTTAAACGTTTTTCGAAAGAAATTAAAGAAATTTGTGACACGGAAATGAAAAAAGTGATATTCTATTACGCTGAATGGCAAAGTGCATATATGGATTATGATAAGGATTTCGTTGAATTTCGGGGAGGAATTCCAAAATCCGGTGATTTTGATGATAATCTCTCTAAACTCGTAGTAGTTGATGATTTAATGCGTGAATCACCAAATGGCACCATAGTGGACTTATTCACTAAGGGTAGCCATCATAAAAGCCTCAGTGTAATGTTTCTCTCGCAGAATCTTTTCCATCAGAGTAAAGGTCAGCGAGATATTTCATTGAACACCAACTATCTAATTGTTTTCGAAAATCCCCGCGATCGAGCTCAAATTGCCCACTCAGCATGGCAAATATATCCTGAGGATCCGAAATTTTCGTAAGAAGCATATTTCGATGCTACAACACCTGCACATGGGTATTTATTACTCGATCTCAAATAATCGACACCAGAGAATTGTAGATTCAGAACTCGCATCTTCCCTAGCGACATCTACCATTATGTTTATGTTCCGCAAAAAAGTCAGCTTATAAAAGGAGGAGGTAACTCGACGAATGTACCAGTTGTGAGATTGTAATGGCTGAGAAAAGTCGCTGTGGATCCAGCTCCATTCGTAAGTCACTGGGTGAAAGAAATACATCCCTATTGTACGCGCTCATTCACGCTCCTCCCAAACTGCGCCGCATTCTATTGAAACACGCTCATAAAGATTTGATACGCTGCATCTGCGAGTGTGCTCTGAATTTGTTGCACGGGAACGTTCATTTGAAAGAGCCTGAGAAAGCGAATCTGAGAAAATATAAGAAAATTTTAAGAAAATTGGCAGATAAAAAGAACCTCCCGGGAAGAAGAAAAAAATTATAAATAAAAAAGGCGGTGCCCTTCTCTCATTACTCCTAGGTCCTATAATCAGTACGATCATTTCATCTCGAGTTTGACAAACTGGAATGAGAAAAATTCTTACTGGTCATGATGCACGCTCAAAAAATGGTTCTTGTCCCTGAAAATCGGGTGGAGCATTTGAAGCATCGGCAAACTGTAGGTGCTAATAAGAGCACACAGCAAACACTGCAGCCTGTTATCCAAGAAATTCAGCCCACAGCCCAAACACCTGTTGATGCTATCAGTCGTCTGGATGCGCCACTGCTGGAGATTTTGAATTCAAAAAATCGTACAGATGATCATGAAAAGTGGAAATTATATGATGAGGTTTTGAGGCACTACTTGTTTTATAGCAGGAATAACACGGAGCATCCACAAATAATAGAAGGCTCTACGCCCGAATCGCGATAGGAAGCAGAAGCAATTGTGGCAAACATTCCTAGAACATATAAATGTAAGGCTTCAGGATTACTTGAGCATATAGATCAGATTGATGGAGGGAGGAGATTGAAATGGGATGAACGTGGACAAGTGACGTTGGATGGTCAATCAATACCCGGGGTTAATATAATTGATCTTGTACAGGATGCCCTTTGCGCTAGAAAAAATCATCACGCTAGGGGCTAGGAAGCTTTTGCTAAATTTCTTCGGGAGATGAACACACCTCTGGAGTTTATGGGCAACCCTAAATACCAAGCTGGAGTGTTCAGACGTGTATTTACAGCACCACCGCCACCTGTGGACAATCTTCAAGAAGGAGCAGAAGGAGTGCTATCACCACCCTCATCACCGCCGACTCAGAAGAAAAGGAGAAGAGAATGGCTCCACTTCTGAAAAAGTTGCCAAGATCGTATCATAGACCCTCAGAACCTGTAGGATACACAGGGGCTCGGAACCTTCTAGAGAAATATGAACGTAAAATCCCTGCAGATGATGTTAAGAACTGGTTGAATGCTCAGGATACGTACACTCTTCGTAGACCGATAAGACGGAAATTCCCTCGTTTACACTATGCTGTTACGAATATTGATGATGTGTGGGAGGCGGATTTGGTAGAAATTAGATCGTTGAAAACTTATAATAATGATATATGAGGCATTCCACGCTATTTCACTCGATTTTCGAATGATGATTTTTAATTTTGTTCGTTTTTGGATATGGTGTTGGAATGGCTAATAGAAGTCATTTTCAATGGTCCAAAAAAAAAAAAAAATTTTTTTCAAAATTTATGACCATTTGAAATTTTGAAAAAACGGTGAAAATGCCTATCCTACTCCAACTTTGAATGCTTCTATCTCGTTAAATATGAGTTCTATCAGAAAAATGGAAGAATACTTATTTGTGGGGAAAGAGCATGGAATTGTATTAAAATTAAAAAAAAAAATAAAATCGCGTTTTTTCTATTTTTTATTAATAATTGAAATAAACAAATTAATGGCAATTATCCCCACGCACTCTTAAAAATCTGAAAAAAATATATGTTAAAGATTGATTTATTTCCGATGTTCATGTAAATTTTTGTGAGACTTCATCGGACCATTCGCGAGATATCACTTTTTTCATCTTTTTTCGCGATCCGAAGTCGCTGCCGAACAGCCGTGCGCATGCGCACGCCATTCCTGTTGCGAATGACGTCATCACTGGCGCGTAAATTGCGTGCTCTCTACTGCTGAGTTTGTGTTCTTCTGTTATCTAATGAAGTAGTGTAACAAAAAAAATAATGACAATGGATCAATTCATTTTATGAATAATAGCTTATGAAATTTGCCGAATAGAAAATGAGGTAACCCACTCATTGACCTGCATTGTTATACAAAAACAACGCATTTAGGCTGAGGCTCAATTCTGATACTATGAACATTGAAAATAATACCCTTACAGGCCTTATAGCCAAGGTCAACTGACACAAGTACGGTTGAGCTTCTATGGAATCCACAGGGGGTGGTTCCTGGAAGGATTCGATGACTCAGAAATGATGTTCAGTTCAGTTATTAATAATAATTCTTAGAATCTATCCATGACACCTGCATTTAGCTGTTCCTCCATGCTGTTCTCATTGGACAGGTCAATAGTCTATCATTCATACGTGACCAATCACGAAAAGTTGTACTACATGATGGATGCATAAATATCAATAATTTTCCATGAGCAGCTCATTCGTCTTCGAGACATCGATTCGAATTCTTTTACTCATATTGTGAAAATATTGCATTTACTATGAGTGGTGCCAGATTCTGTTGCAATCCTTTTGCAAAAACCGGGCATACACGAATTGTGAATAGATTGACGTGTGTGAGTGCTAAATTACGTGATGAATTCCCTCAAAAACTTCACGTTGGCAAATTCATTTGCAATGCCTGTTATGGGCAATTCGTTAAACTGAGGAAATCTACGTCATTAGCCAATGAAGAAGCATCAGAGGATTTTGAAATGAGGGAAGATTCTACTGATTCTGGGCAGTCAGACAATGACGAGGAGAACGTTCATCAACTAGTTCTCATCGAAGCTCTCAATGCCGTTTTGCCACTGCTTGGAGAATCTACAATTCCTGAGAATTGGACTCAACGGAGTGTTTCGGAGAAAAAGAAGAAGTTTCAATCAATTGTAGCTTCTCTCTCAAAGACTTTAATCCCCGAGGCTATAATGGACATGGACGCTGTGGTCTTGGACATACAGGAAAAGTTGGGAGATACTCCAGAGAGAGCAAAAAAGATTCAACTGTTGACGGTAGTTCCCACATCATGGAGCATTGGGTGAATTGAAACCACCTTCGATGTAACAAATCATGTTGCACGTCAGGCTCGTCAGCTGCATCGGGAGAGAGGAATTGGGGCTGCTGTATCGAAAAGACCACGACGTTCTTCGGTAAGTTTTACTACTAAACAATTAGTTGAAAATTTTTATAAGAGTGAAGACATAAGTAGAGTTATGCCGGGCAAAAACGACTATCGCTCGGTAAAAATCGACGGGATTAGACAACATCTTCAAAAGCGTTTAGTCTTATCCAATTTAAAAGAGACATACGCAGCTTTCAAAAGAGAATACTCAGAGGAGAAGATTGGGTTCTCAAAATTTGCCGAATATCGTCCTCCCGAATGCGTGTTGGCTGGTAGCAGTGGGACTCATACAATTTGTGTTTGTAAAATCCACCAAAATGTAAAACTTAAATTATTAGGGCTCCAAGGTGATAAATTGCTTGATGAATCTGGTCTCTGTTCGTTTCCAAATCATTACTCAGATATATTAGGATTAATGATGTGCGCAGTTCCTACTCCGAAGTGTCATCTTGGAGAATGTTCTCGTTGTCCTGGAGATGAAAATATTTCATTGCATTTACAAGAACTTTGCGATATAAATTCAATCAATTCCGTTAGTTTTAAACATTGGACATCCACTGATCGGGCAGAATTAGTCATAAAAACAGAAGATACAGACTTGTTTATTGAAAATTTATGTAGTGATTTGAATATTCTCAAGACGCATGATTTCATCGCGAAAAGCCAACACAATTTTTTAAAAACAAGTAAAGCCAACCTAGGGTCGGGCGAATTTATAATTTTAAGTGATTTTTCTGAAAATTATGGCTTTGTCATTCAAGATGCCATCGCTGGTTATCATTGGACAAAAGATCAGGTCACTCTTCATCCTGTGGTTGTCTATTATAAGGAGGATAATGAATTAATGCATGAGAGTTTTGTAGTAATTTCGGAATCTTTGAATTATAATACAGCAGCAGTCCATTTATTTCATCGGAAAGTTATTGCCAAATTGAAAGAGAGACATTCTCTAATTACGAAAATTTCATATTTTTCCGATGGAGCAACTGGACAGTATAAAAATAAGAAAAATTTCATGAACCTTGTTTATCATTCCGCGGACTTCGATATTGCTGCGGAGTGGCATTTCTTCGCAACATCACATGGAAAATCGCCATGTGATGGACTTGGAGGCACCGTGAAAAGAGCTGCCACTCGTGCTAGTTTACATCGACCACATGACAATCAAATTACAAATGCAGATCAATTTTATAATTTCATTTCAGAATCAGTAACCGGAATACGATCCATCTTTTGTACTCACGCAGAACATGCAGCCGAAGAAGCTGCTTTAGAAGAACGCTTCGGCAGTGCGATAACGATTACTGGCACTCGACATTTCCATTCATTTGAACCAATAGCCAATACTCACAGCCTTAAGTGCCGTACACACTCTTCAGATGATGAGTATCAAATATGTAAAGTAGGATAAATAAATTTATTATAACAATACAATTAATGAAATAGAAAATATTGTGCAATTTCATTTCAATTATGGAGGGGCAAAAATCATGGAAGAGCCTCACAGAAATAGGCGTGGCTGGGGCCTATTTTCATTTTTACGATAATAAAATTTAATAATTGTTTTGGAAAGAATCATCTAGAGAAGTATTACCCGTGTTTGACAAATTTCATGATTATGTATAAACTTAGAATGATGACTCTAAAAACTCCGCAGTAAAGAGCACTCAATTCACGCACCAGTGATGACGTCATTCGCAACAGGAATGGCGTGCGCATGCGCACGGCTGTTCGGCAGCGACTTCGGATCGCGAAAAAAGATGAAAAAAGCGATATCTCGCGAATGGTCCGATGAAGTCTCACAAAAATTTACATGTAAATCGGAAATGAATCAATCTTTAACATATATTTTTTTCAGATTTTTAAGAGTGCGTGGGGATAATTGCCATTAATTTGTTTATTTCAATTATTAATAAAAAATAGAAAAAACGCGATTTTATTTTTTTTTTTAATTTTAATACAATTCCATGCTCTTTCCCCACAAATAAGTATTCTTCCATTTTTCTGATAGAACTCATATTTAACGAGATAGAAGCATTCAAAGTTGGAGTAGGATAGGCATTTTCACCGTTTTTTCAAAATTTCAAATGGTCATAAATTTTGAAAAAAAAATTTTTTTTTTTTTTGGACCATTGAAAATGACTTCTATTAGCCATTCCAACACCATATCCAAAAACGAACAAAATTGAAAATCATCATTCGAAAATCGAGTGAAATAGCGTGGAATGCCTCATATGTTATATATTGGTAGTTATAGATGTTCTGAGTAAATATGCATGGGTTGAACCTTTGAAGGATAAGTCGTCGTCACAAGTGCTTGACGGTTTCAGAAAGATTTTGGAAAGAAGTGATGGTCGTGTGCCTACTGCCATACAAACAGACAAAGAGAAAGAATTTATAGCCAGTAGCGTTCAAAATTTTTTAAGGAGAATGATATAAAATTTCATATATTAAATTAGATGGTGGCCTTGTAGGTCTCTGCTTGTGGAAAATTGATTCTACGATGATTTTATTTTATTTTGACGTATCGACGTTTCGGCCTCTTTGTGAGGCCCTCTTCAGGATACTCATTTTATTTTTGAAAAATAAAATGAGTATCCTGAAGAGGGCCTCACAAAGAGGCCGAAACGTCGATACGTCAAAATAAAATCATCGTAGAATCAATTTTCCACAAGCAGAGACCCACAAGGCCACCATCTAATTTAATATATTAAATATTTAAGGTCGTATATCCTATTTATTGATATAAAATTTCGGATTGCTCGTAATCCTGATATACAAGCTGCTGTTGTAGAGTGTTTCAATCGAACTTTGGAAGAACGAATGTGACATTTTTTCACGTATTCTAGAACTTACAAATATGTAGATGTATTACAACAAATTGTCAATGCTTATAATCATTCAAAACATACTTCAATAAAAATGACGCCTGCAGCAGTCACTATTGATAATGCTTCGCAGGCATGGCGAAATATACAGGAACGAGTTAGGGGCCATTCATTAATTACGTAAAGGTTCCAAGGGGGGGGGGGGGGGGGAGTTAGAAAAATCTCTACATGCCCTTATTTTGGGGGAGGGGAGGGGGGTAAAACCATTCTTACATAATATTTTATAAGTCAGAATTTATCACTGCATTTGATGAGTTACCAATTGTTTCCGATTGGACAGCATGGCTTGCTCACCCATTCAGTCCAGACGACACTTGATAATCTGAATTGATCTAGGTTTTACTGCGTAATTTATTTTCTTCAAAATTAATTCAAAACTAGTCGATCATTATTTTAAACGTAGTATTCCTTTGTAGATTGTCCAAATGATTTATGTTTGCTCACTTCAAGATTATTTTGAAATTTTCTTTTAATTATAATAATGATGTTCCAAATACTAGATAGTTGTCTAATGATATCATGATAATCCATACCTGATAGCAATAAAAGAGTGCAGCTTAAATTATCTGTTGAAAAGTCAAAATCTTTGATTTACGTAAAACTGTGAGTTTAAGTGCAACTGATCCTGTTCTAACAACATTTTATCATTCCAAAAACAAGCAGGCCTCCGCCCTTTGTGTGTCATTTGAATTTTCAGATTTACTATTCTATCAATGCCATTGGTAGTATGCTTCCGAATGGAATTCTTGAGCTCTAATTGGAGAATCGCGACTTTTATTAATTTGATTCAAGTTCACTTATATCAATATGAACACATAAATTATTTTCTATTGTTCATTAATTACATTTTCCCATACGATGGGGGTTCTAATCATCATATCAGGATGAAAATGATCTCATTTTAGGTAGAAAAGTATATATTTTATTATCATGAAATAAAAACTATATGTGTTCTCGGCAAAAAATCAAGAAAAATTGAAATTCTGATTTTTTCTAAAAAAGTTAATTTTTTCATAACAAAAAAAAATACTTGACCAATAAATTGGGAATCTACAGAGTTCATTCCCTTCATTATCATGAACTTTTTGAGTTCAAGCTGGTGTAAATCAGCCCAGTAGTTCTTGAGAAATTCGCCTTTTAAAAAAATTCATTTTTTGCAAATATCTCAGAAACCACTGGACGAATTTCACCTATATTCAATATACAAACTGACAAAATTTTAAGTCTCTAGCTCAAATACTTATCGAGTTATCGTTCCGCTAAACTCTGAACTGAAAATCACTGAAATTGAAATAATTCCCAAAACGAAAAATCAGAGAAAAATTTACCTCGAGGAAAAAATGTGAGTTTTAATGAGATGAATATCATAGCCCAGACTGGGGGCTACGAATTGATTTTTCATCGAGAAAATTCAAAAAAACGCTTTTTTGAAAATTTTATTTTTCTCGAAAACTATTCAACCGATTCCGGTGAAATTTTGCTGACAACATTTCGCACACAGAGGAAAAATACTGTCAAATTTTGAGAACGCTAAGTATAGCCGTTCCAGAGAAAATGACGATACATGTCAATACACTCAGACCCACACAACCACACACACACACGT
The DNA here is from genome assembly GCA_963942555.1 of Aleiodes leptofemur. Lineage (NCBI taxonomy): Eukaryota > Metazoa > Arthropoda > Insecta > Hymenoptera > Braconidae > Aleiodes > Aleiodes leptofemur. The sequence continues at coordinate 8,835,327 of OZ012619.1, forward strand.
ACAGACCTGATTTAAAAATATGATTTTTCGAAGTTTTGGATCATTTGGAGACATATTCCGATGAAAACTCGAAATCGAAAAATCCGACGTTTACAATGCTTCCATTCGGAAGCGAAACAAAAGTGAATGTTACGTAAGAAGAGGGAGGGGGGGGGGGGGTTCAAGAAATCTTATGTACCCTTACATAGGGGTAGGGGGGGTTAAAAATGGCCAAAATCATCCTTACGTAATTAAAGAATGGCCCCTTATCAATGAAAAACCCCGTAAAGAATCCTCTAAATATAAGGTTGGAGACTATGTTCACATCAGTAAGGCTAAGGGCGTCTTCGAAAGAGGATATGAGAATAAGTGGAGCAAAGAAATTTTTGAAATACGTAGATGTCTGCTGAAGCAATCTCTTCCAATAGATGAATTGAAAGACTTAGCTTCGGAAGAAATTGATGGAATATTCTATGAACAAGAGCTAGTTCCTGCGAATAAAACCATTGAAGAAGAAGAATTCATAGTAGAGCGTGTCATCCGCTCTAGAGGGAAGGGAAAGAATAAGGAAGTGATTGTGAAGTGGGAAGGATACCCCGACAAATTTAATTCTTGGATACCTGCAGTCAACATTCAGAATATAGCGGAAAAATGACGAAAAACGAGTTTTACGTTGTATTGCCCAGTGATAGCAGTATGGACTACAATGAATCTAATACAGCATTGAAGTTCACTACGCTTCTCCCCAGTCGAATTGAATTGAGTGGGGAGTGGGTGGTAGCATTAAGCGAGATTCAATTTCCTTGTAGTTTTCTACATATTGACGTAGATGAAGATTCTGTCGAAATATCCATGGCTACGAAGCTAAAAGCAGCTAGTGCTAATTCAGCTAAAGTTCCTCTTCAGTCAGCACTCTATAATTCTATTCCTGATTTGGTAAAAACCTTAAATAGAATAGGTGTAATGGCGGATCACCTGCAGTTCAGATGGGACCCTAAAACCAATTTCATTGCATTACAGCGTATCTGCAAGAGGCCGGAATGCACTCCAATGGTCCATATTCTGAGGATTTCTCGGAAAATCGCAAATATATTCGGGTTTGACTTCATTCATTTCAAATTTGATAAGAATCGTGTGCTGAGAGCCAGATGACCAGCGAGTCTGCTCCGCGTACTTCCTTCGAACCTTTCCATTTATTCAGACTTGTGTACGCCCTATGTCACAGGTGATGTTGTGTTATCACTGCTACACGTCATTCCTCTGGATGCTGCTAAATATGCTTATGGTAGTACAAGCTGTGTAACATTTTCACGACCTGATTATATACCAATCATGAGATCATCCTTCCCCACAATAGAAATAGATATAAGAGATAACCGAGGGGATGCTATACCATTTGAGTACGGACCTTCAAACGTGACACTTTATTTCGAAAAAATCAATTAATTATGACACCCTATCTCGAATATTATGAGCATCAGGCGGGAGGAGGAGCTGTTGAGGAATTCAGCAATTTTGGGTGGGTTTATGTTGGAAACCCTTATCAAAGGGACCATGGAATCGGGGCATTCCTTGGAGGACATTTTCGACTATTCTACCTCTTCTTGGTAGCACTGCACGCACTGTTGGTAAAGAAGCCCTTCAGGTTTGAACGTCATAGGAGATGTGGGAAATAGAGTACCACTGAAGGTGGTGCTCGAGAACCGATTAACCGAGTCAGGACGTGTCTTGAAAAGGAAGGCCGTGGAGAAAGAATCGTCTATGATGCAGGGCTCGGGTTATAAAAGAAAGCGTAAACGTCGAAACACCCAGAAACGAGCTGGTCGTAGTCGTGTCAACAACCTTAAAAGATTGAGTAAGAAGAAAAAGAAGAGTGCTTCAATCAGAAAGAAGAAACACACGGCAAAGAAGAGTTCAAAGAAGGAGAATGAGAAACGCAGTGTTTACGATATTTTTCAATAAACAAAAATGTCCTTCTTACATTCTCACTCCTCCGAGTGTGCAAAATCTGAGCTGGACCTTTTCACGCTGCCCCCAACGCAAACAAGTATTGAACAATCGCAATGTGTTTATTACAACCCGATTCCTACAATAGGTGAGGATGCTCCGATTGAATTCGTTGTACCCGGCCATGGTGAAGACTATCTAGATTTAGCTCATACTATGATAAAAATACAGGCTAAATCAGTGAGACCTGACGGTACTGCCGTGGATGCAGACTCCGTTGAACCAGTGAATAATTTCTCACATTCTATGTTCAATCAAGTGGACGTGTTCTTCAATCAGAAAATTGTCACGCCCCCTAACAATTTATATGCGTACAGAGCCTACATTGAAAAACTATTGAATTATGGCGAGGATGCTAAAAATTCTCATCTTCAAATGGGGTTATGGATGTCGGATACTGCTGGTTCAATGGATAAAGTAGCTGCTGCAGCAACTAACAAAAATGAGGGGCTCGTTGCTGAACACAATTTTACAAAAGGGGGCAAAACATTCAATATGATTGGGCATTTGCATTGCGATGTTTTCAATCAAGATAAATCTTTATTGAATGGTGTGGAGATGAGGGTTCGCTTCACTCGCGCCAAGGATAGTTTTTGCCTCATGGATTATACAGCTCATAATTACAAGCTCCAAATTATAGAAGCATCACTAATTGTCAGGCGTGTTAAACTCAGCCCTGGAATCCTGATTGCCCATGCGAAGACCTTATCAAAAACCACGGCAAAGTATCCATTAACGCATGTTGAAGTAAAATCATTTGTACTTCACAGCAGTATTCTTGGCGAAACTATCGATAATGTAATTTTTGGACAATTACCTAGAAGAATAATTTTAGGCTTTGTGGAACATGCCAGTTTTAATGCTACAAAGAAGAAGAATCCATTCAATTCCCGAAATTTTGGTATTAATTTCCTTTGTCTGAATGTTGATGGCCGTCAAATACCTACGAAACCCCTTCAACCGAAATTCACTGAAGATATTTCAGCATCAGTCGAAGCTTTTAACACTGTATTTTGTGGAACTGGGACACACTTTAGCGATCACGGCAATGGTATCAATCGGTCCTCATATGCAGACGGTTATTGCTTATTCGTTTTCGATCTAACACCAGATCTATCAGCAAGCTGCGCAAGTCATTGGAACGTTGTAAAGAGCGGATGTGTCCGTATCAAGGTAGGCTTCGCGGAAACAATAGCACAAAATGTAAATTGCGTTGTATATGCTGAATACGACAACTTATTAGAAATTGATTCTACGAGACAAGTTATAACGGACTACAGTGGCTAAGAAAAAACATCTATATATTGGGATCTTGTTTTAATATGTATCGCAGTAAGGTACGAGCATCGTTCTGAGCAGCACAGTTTATTGCTACAAACTGCGGACCTTTTTTTATGAATACCCTACAGTTGCGTAAAGCATTACCGTTTACTGATGTCGGTATCGGAGGGGTCTACCCTGCGGACAGAGTTCCCTGGTCCTGGACGAGGCCTTGTGCGATCATTGTCAACACCGATAATCACTCACAGCCGGAAACCCACTGGGTGGCAATATATCTCGGTTCCAATGGACGCGGACTCTATTTCGACAGCTTCAGAATACCACCTTCCAACTCAGTAATCACTCAAAGCCTTAGGAGAAATTGCCGTATATTTGAATGGAGCGGAAAAAGACTCCAAAACATATCGTCTAATGTTTGCGGCCAGGACTGCATTGTTGTGCTTCACTGGGTTCACAATAATGAGAGCTTACGCTCCTTTCATAGATTATTTACAAATTATACAAAACGGAACGATCGTATCATCATCAAACTGCTTAAATCTATCACGTCTAAGATGAAGAGGAAGCGTAATAATACAAGAAACACCTTCCAGAACTTGTCTGGTAGAGGATTATCTTATTTTCATCGATATGCTAAGCCACGGCTGATTGTATCCTAGTTTCAAGATTTAATTTGAATAAATTTTGTCAATTTCATAAAATATTGATTTGTTCATGATCTTCTTCTTTTACCCGTTCCCCTGACACCTCACACGCCACCCTCCACCTTATTTTCCTCCTCCCACTACCCACCTCCCCACCCACTTGAAAATATTCTCCCCAATGTCTTCAAAATTCACCCACCATCGACCTCCCCACGTTTTCCCCTTTCCCCAGACACCTCACATGCCACCCTCCACCCTATTTTCCTCCTCCCACCACCCACCACCTCCCCAAAAATTCCTTTCCCACCCGCTGCCACCCACCTTCGGAAAAAATCTTTCACACGCGGGAAAAACCATTAGTCAACTCTTACAGGTGAACACCTGCACCATAGAAGGGCCCCACAATGGGCCCCGTCCTCAATCACACTGCCGACAATGGGAAGCCACGCCCCTTTTCGCTAAGAACGCGCCATTACTACTAACTGAAAATAGCAACCATTTGACAATTCCTTTTTTGAATTTCAACAGATAAATTATTCCTAGAAAAATGAAAAATATGCACATCTAGGACAGTCATAGAACTATAAAAACGGCTTTTTTGGAATGATTTTCAAATAAAAATTAACTGTTTAAAAAAATCCACAGTGTGTCAGATCTGGGCTCATTTCATTATCATAGAATTTTATATTTATTTTCATAGATGATTCTGCATTCCATTTGGGCATTCCCAACTTTTCTCCGAAGTTGTTTCCTCCAATATTTCAAATTTTCTCCTGTTATGAGGATTTTAATTGCAATTGACACCAAGTAATCGTCTGATAGCTGAGTGGCTAGAGTAGCAGGCTACTAATCGTACGGTCCCGGGTTCGATCCTGCTGGAAATCATTTTTGTTTTCGATTTTTTTTTCTTTAAAAATTTCAATTTTATTTCATTTGTTTAGTAGAGAATTCAGATTTCCATTTATTTTTCATTTTCTCCAAAAATTACAAATTTTTCATTCGGGATTTTGTGCAGATTCAATTGGATCTGATCAGATCTGAGGACCTCAGATCTAATCAGATCTAATTAGATCTGATCGGATCTAAGGATCTCAGATCTGATTAGATCTGCTCAGATCTAAGGATCTCAGATCTGATTAGATCTGCTCAGATCTAAGGAACTCAGATCTGATTGGATCTGCTCAGATCTAATTTGATCTGATCGCATCTGAACTTTTTTTCCTGGGGAGTCATATTCCGATGAAATCTCGAAATCACGTTTACAATGCTTCCATTTGGAAGCCAAATGGGGTTTCGCCATTTTATATTGAGCTTCGCAACGCTACGGCATACGGAGATAATTTTGGGCTCGAATATCCTACTATTTTATGTTATTCAACAATATGTGAATTAATATTTTTGACGGCTAATGAGTCTGTGAGTATCAATTATTATAAATGAGAACCGTTCAGGCTCTACCACTTCAGTGAAAATGTCATGATGGGCGCCCAGCCCCTGGAAATATTCGCGCACCCGTTACCCCGTACTTGACAGATTAAGAACATGACATTTCCTTAGGTGGTTCTGAACATCATGACTCACTTTAGATGTAACCATAATTCCAAATTCAAGAATATTTCGAGTTTATTTCAATTGATGCTCATTAAATTTCGATTCTAGGTAGGAAGAAAATTTGGAATTCTGTTCGTAATAATGACCAAGAATGAAAAATATTGGATTCCGTTTTTTTCATTTGTCAAGAACCTCCTCGTCAAGAATCATCATTGTTTGAATGCTATGAATGTGATATCATTACAAAACAGTTTTGAAAATTTGACAAATTCGGTACGAAACTCATTCCTTTATGGAAGCTCATGTTCAATTCTGAGAGATTGTAATGAGACTATCTCTCATACTATGCCACCAATACTCTCGAAATTTGACAGACCTATTCAGGATAGGAAGACACATACCCCACAATTTTTTCTCCACACCCATTAGAGAAGTGGGCATTTTGGAATCCTGCGAAGGGGGCTTTCTCTTCTTCGAAACCCACTCTTCTAGCACTTGTAGAGGGAACAGTCATTATCGGTCTCGAGAATTTCGCGACCATTGTCATTATTCCCCGGGTAGGAATGGACGAAGGATTCTAGATTGGTTCATCAGCCTTGCTCCAGCCTGGATCTTCAGGCCTGATGCAGGCTTGCTGGAAGCCGAAAATGAAACACTGATCCAAGGCTCAGAGAAGTATATTGAATCAAGTCTTGAGAGTCAAGGCTTGATAAAGGATCGACAATCTAGCTTCAATAAAGCTTGAATGTCAAGGTTCAATAAGGACTCGAACTGGAGCTTCTCTCAAGATTTGAGATGCAGCCTTCGATTGAACTGTGTATTGTTATTCAATAGTTTAACTGCGTAAAAAATGGACCATGATTAGTCTCCTATTCTAGGCTGGAATTAACATTCAGCCAAAGCTTGATTAGCTTATAATTTTTTTCTTTCGGGAATTTGTAATATATTTTTCCAAATTATTCTGGTTAACATCATCTTTGTACTCCAGTTTTTTTCTCAATTACTGAGATTTTCAAGATTTATGTTTTTTTCGACGTAATAAAATTTCCAATTTAATTTTTTTTCATTATTTTTTTTTCCATTTAATTTTTTTAAATTTACGATTCCCTGAAATCTAACTTGATCAGTTGATATTCCATTGATACTCCAAACCCGGTAGCTCGCTAGAACTTATGATTTTTAGGATGAAACTTGACTTGGGGACGAGAATCACTACATTGCGCTCCTAGCGCTGAGTAGTAGAACTAAGTCTGCTAACTATTCGAAGACTGATCAAGGTAGAATCTAGACTGACCAGCAGCAATTCCCTAACCTTGATTTATGCAGCCTGTATCAATTGTGAGGAAATTGTTCAAGTATACGGATAAGCACTTGAAGGAGCATTAATGATCAAGATAGAATCCAATAATGATTCCATTTTGGAATCAAGATTGATCGAATGTGGATTTCTCAACCTTGATCTATGCAGGCTCTACCAAGCTTGGAGAACTGCTCGAAGGAATATTGATCTCCAGGATTGTATCCTGAGTTTCTATGACGAGGTGACCTAGCTTGTTTCAAGCCTGGAAGTCCAGCGTTGATAAAGCAAACTAGAACCAAGCTGGATTCCTTCGTCAGCCTTGATCTTTTTACCTGGGTAATATACTGAGCTTCCCGAAGGATGCCGCCAGAATCCAACGCGACGTACATCCGGAACCCAAGCACATTAGAAATGTCGGTAAAGGGGTAGTAGAGCTCATAGTCTGATGAGGGAATGAGTTACCTGCGAACAATCTATCCAATTGTCTTAAAAATATGAGTTAGGGCTCTTTCGATTCGGAATAAAATCATGAGAAAAGCGTTTTTTTTTAATTTCTGCAAACAAAAATTGCCATTGTTATTAACAAAAAACTGCACTCAAGAAATGGGCTTCAGGATTTTGAGGATAATTCGGAAATTATTATCATTTGAAGATTTTTGGGAGAAGATCCTGAAAGAGGAGGAAATTTCCTGAAAGAAAGTCTCGACTCCCGGCATTCTATCTCAATTACGTATACTCTTAATTTAACTCTGAAAATAGGGCTCCGCGTGGCCATTATAGCATGCGCGCGCTGTTGCCGAACGCGGTATGTTACAAATATCATTTTTTTTTAGTATTAATTATTAATTCAAAAATTTGAAAAAATTATGGTGTCATCAGAACACTTGAATGAATGAAACTCCGTTGAAAAAAAATTTTATGTCACTTTTTCAAAAATTTATTCAATTGTTAATTAACTCATTTTTTTCAATCTCCGTTTTTACAAAAGTCGACATAAAAGTTTAAATAATTGACCTATAAATTTTTTACTCTTTAGAGTCCTTCTTATATACGGGGCATTCCATGCCAACTCATCCTACCAATTGCCTTTGCATCTCCGATTTGGCTGAATCTCAAGCATCTTTTTGTACCCTTCGAAAGAAGTTTCTGTGAGTTTTTTCGATTTCTTTTATCCAGCCACCTCGGAAATATGAATTTTTTAAAATTTCGGGTTTTTTGTTGAAATAGCCATAACTTCATGAAAAATTGGCCAATATGGGCGTTTTTTTTTTGTAAATTCGTGTTTTTTAATGAATTTCCTGAAAATTTCATGCAAAAAATCATTCATGATCATTCTGAACAGTTTTTATTTATTTCAAAGTTAAAACATGAATTTCAAGACTGTTTATATCCTTCGATTTTTAAAAAAAAATTCTCACGAATACTACTCCTAAAAACACAAATTGTAAGCCTAGTCCGGTAATAGGATAATGATGGGATATAATTTTTTTTGAATTTTAAAAACAATGAATTCTTTTTTTTGTGTTTTTTTACTGTTAATGTTTTGGAAAAAGCTCATATATGAAAATAATTGACAGTTAAAGTAAAACTTCAAATTTTCGGGGTGAATTGTATCAATTACCTGAAAGAAATTTAATTTTTTTTCACGTTTAAATATTTTACAAGAGTATGTTGTAATTGAACATGAAATCAATTTCATTGTGAGAGATCCATCTGTTTATGGTACAACGCAATGACACTTTTGGGTACCTGTGATCGTTTCAGCTCGTTATTATTATTATTATCAATCAATTGATCAGATTGAAGAATTAAGTCAATCGAATTGATTAAAGTGCACCAGTTTCCGAAAAAATTCGAGGTTCTCAGATACGATCTCGGGTGAGAATCAAAGCTCACGACCTTATCTACTTTCCGAGCACCTCCAATTTTTTTTCAGGAAACTGGTGCACTTTCATTAATTCAATTCACTTAAGGATATTCTAGTGGCAGGTTCGAATGATCGACTTTTTTTTTCCTCTTAGTTATTATAATCACTATAACTATTTCGATTTTTCAACATTTTACCGATACTAGAACGATATCCGAGATGATGAATTGTTAATAAATAATATTATGAACATTCAATATTGTTCCGCATTTGACTCACGCTGTCCCAGCATCGAGGGCTGGGATTGGAGGATTCTCGGATTTCAAATACCAATATGGCTGCCATTGATGTTTTCATGCAATCAATTGAATTAATCGCCACTATATGTCCGGTAACATACATTTTTCACGATTTCAAAAAAAAATAGACATTCTGACGAACAAAAAATATATAAGGTTATATGAAGAAAAAATAGGTCTGTGACCATGAATTTTCGCAGTGAAACTGAAACTGAACATCGCTTATGGAATTTCAATGTTAATTTAATTATTTTCAAAAATCAATTTTGGCCTTATTTGTCCGGTAACATGGGGTAAACAAAATTTAAAAAAAATCTACTCATGCTATTCTATCGAAAGTCACCAAAATTGAAGAGGAAAAATAGATTGCCCGAACCACTAGGATATCCTTAATTCTTCAATTTGATTGATTTATTTAATAATTTAATTTCCATCTTTATGCGATAATATGAGATTTCAACTGCTATAACCTGAATAGGTTAGAAGTTCGAATACTCAGGCATTCTAAACCTTCCCTCCACTTAAGTTCCGATGAATTTCCCATGAACGAACGCCTATATATGACCGAAGTTGCTGCAAAAAAGGATGCCACGAAATCATAAAAATCATCTATGCACGGTCGGTAGAATCAAAACACCGTGATATTCAAGTACTGCGATTATGAAGGAGCAGCAGAAAGTTTGAATGTACGTCATTCTCGAGCTGAAACGATCACAGGTACACAAAAGTATCATTGCGTTGTACCAAAAACAGATGGATCTCTCACAATGAAATTGATTTCATGTTCAATTACAACATACTCTTGTGAAATATTTAAACGTGAAATTTTTTTTTTTATTTAGGTTATTGATACAATTTACCCCGGAAATTTGAAGTTTTACTTTAACTGTCAATTATTTTCATATATGAGCTTCTTTCAATACATGAACAATGAAAAAACACAAAAAAAAGGAATTCATTGTTTTTAAAATTCAAAAAAAATTATATCCCATCATTATCCCATTACCGGACCAGGCTCAGAATTTGTGTTTTTAGGAGTAGTATTCGTGAGAATTTTTTTTTTTAAATCGAAGGATATAAACAGTCTTAAAATTCATGTTTTAACTTTTAAATGAACGAAAACTGATCAGAATGATCATGAATAATTTTTTGCATGAAATTTTCAGGAAATTCATCAGAAAACACGAATTTACAAAGAAACAAGCAGGGGCTTCACCCCATGGGCATTCTCCGTGAATTTCAATCCTCATTATTTACTTGATAGTGTCTTTACTATCGAAAACGAGGACTCGGCGGAGTCCTGCCCTACATGTTTACGGCTCATAACCGGCCCGTAGCAGCCAGGAGTTCCGCCGAGAACGGAACGAAATAAGAGGAGGGGGGGAGGTGTTACCTTCTTCCCGGCTAGCCCGAGAGAAAAAACGTATCATGAGTCAGGGGGGGAATCGGGGGTGTGAACCCGATCCGATGCCATTTCCCATTAACGCAAAGGAAAACCCTTAAAACTAACCAAATGAAATCTGAAAAGTGAGAAATTTTGGGAAGAGGAAACCCTCAAATAAATTACTCGCACACTAGAGAAATCTGGTAAAATCCGAGTATATTAACAAAATAATAATAATTACATTTAACCCGAAAGAAAGTTATTTTATAATAAATGATAATTATTGGAAATTAAATTCGAAAGAAATTACAAAAATGAATTATTCTAGTTATGATTATATTAATTCTAGGAAGTACAATAACCATCCAAAAGGCACAATTTCTCGGAACTCGTCCGAGGTATACGGTACGGGGGGAAGGGGGGAATTAAAAATTCTTCGTTTACAGGAGTAACGCATTTTCTTCAAAATTATTCTCCAGATTTTATTCAATAAAAAAAATAGATATATGTTTCGGGAGGGGTAAATTTGGGGTCGCAGGGTTCGCCTACTCTATCCCTATCGAATGGGATCAATTTCGGGATTTTTCCACGGGAATTAGGAAAGTTATTCCTAAAAAACCATTTTCCCTACCCAACGTAACGAGTGCGAGTGAGATAGACTCACTGCGCGTCACGGCAATTAAAAGACGTGGGGTTTTCGAGTTTTTACGTACAACAAAATGAATGATAACGACACGGCAATTTTTAAAGTGAATTAATTAATTAATTAATTAATTAATTGATTAATTAATTAATTAATTAATTGTTTCGGGGATGAGTCGGGAAGTTACGGCTTGAATCGACATGGCTAACGGGAGTGAAACGGGATCTTTGGGGTAACGATACTTTATCTCACCCAATTCGATGACTTTTTTTTCCTGGGCTCTCCTCATCCTCTGGACAAAAAAGCCTCTCCACATCCTGCAAGAATCCTCGTTTCCAAAAATCCTTGGCTGCTTCCGATGCCTCTGCTGACGTGCACGGGCTCGCACGTGTTTACTTGTTGCTGGCTCCCACTCGACTGACTCTTCAGACGCGATCAGTCGTCCGGGAGGGGAGGGGGGGGGGGGGGGGGGGGGGGGGGGGTTTCGAGCCGACTCATGCCCCTCGGTGCCGTCAGAGCGCATGACAGTCGTGCTCATACGGGACTCTCCTTACGCGGGAATATTTGAACCCTCATCAACTCAAGTTTATCTCGCGGGCTTTTTTTCTAATTGTTTTTATTAATTCGCGACCGGGCTACTTTTCGGAGCACTTCTCCGGGGATCCTCTAATGAAACTAATTTAAATAACATAATCCTGGGACACGGATCTCGTCCACTGATGCCCCTTAAACCTAACCGGGACTTACCCAATATTAACTCCCTAATTTCCTCATACTAATTAACCTAACCAGGATTCACCTCCCAAAATTACACCAATGAGGCACAGATCTTGTCTGCTGGTGCCTCCTAAAGCTAAACGGGACTTTATCCCCAAAAATTTAAAACATGAGCCATTTGAGACACGGATCTTGTCCGCTGCTGCCTCGAGCTCCTTACTACTAATTTCACTAATTGTCCCCTCAGAATTTAAACTGGATCCCCTTATTGGGAGCGCCAGTTTTACTGGACTTTTTGCGCTTTCTCCGATCCCTAACCTCGCTTCCGCTTTAAACGATCGCGTTTCGGGGTTGTCACGGGGTTGTTACAGGGTTTTCGTTACGGGGTTGGATGAGACTTTTCGGGGGTGTTTGCCTTTTTCTCGTGCGCGATGGTTATTGCACTTACCTGTGCTCGGCCGATGTTCTGCTGGACAACGAGAACCTTCGGGGCTCGTTACAGGTGATGCTCGTCTAAATTGATATTTTCAGCTCAACTCGGATGTAATCAGACAAGCAGTTCCGTACATATACTCTCTCTTCATCCAATAGTTTTTCGCAAATATCTCAGAAACTGTTGGGTCAATTTCGCCGAAATTTAATACCGAAGTTGGCACTCATAAGATGTACGAACACACGAAATTTGAAGTCTCTAGCTCAAATATTTCTTGAGTTATCGCAATAACCACGATTTTTCAAAAATTACAGTAAAAAAATTATAATAAGTAAACAAAAAATCGGAGCACTGGTCACCCTCGGGGTTTAATGTGCCCTATCAGTGCGCATCTCCTCGCGAAGAATAGATGCTGTAAATTGATTTTTCGCTGAGAAAACTCAATAAAACGATTTTTCGATAATTCACTTTTTCTCGAGAACCATTGAGTCGATTTCGCTGAAATTCAATCGCAAAGTTGGCACTCATAAGATGTACAAACACACTAAATTTGAAGTCTCTAGCTCAAATATTTCTTAAGTCATCGCAATAACCGCGATTTTTCAAAGCTCACAGTAAAAAAAATATAATAAAATGTAACGGGTATTCGTCCAATCCCGTCACACTTCCGGCCATCCCTTTCCGCACACACAGTTCGATAGCGTGGGCGCCAGTTTATTCTTTACCGGAGGAATAAACAAAACTCACTGTGTGCTGGTTTTCCCTGGGCTCACCACGCTTAACCTCTTAGGGCGGTTTCGGGCTAGCCTGCTGAACCTTCGGTAGTAATTACTCGGGGAATTACTAACCCGAATGGATGGCATGGGTAATTCATTCCCGGTAACCCAGAGAATACCGGACGTTTCCATCCACACGAGAAACGCCACGTAGCCACGCTACGGGCAACCAACGGTAACTCTCGCCGAAGCAAGCGGTAGAGGTTCCAGGGACTACTCCCGATCCTCTCGAGTCTGCTGCCCAAGGCAGACTAACTGCTCACCGTGTAGTTGGGTCTATTTATATCGGCTGAGGCTGCTTCTCCTCGTCTAGAGGTCTCTCCGCGCGCCTGTGTGGTTCTTCCTCTCACACCACCACCAGGCCCGGAGATAACTCTGACATCTATAGTGGAGCGCCAGCATTTCAGCTGGGCTTCTGCCTTATCCTCAGCCGCGTATAAATCCCATTGACGTGACAGTTAGTTCACGGTAACTCTAACGTGTCATCTTACGTAGATGGCACCACGGTATGAATTGTTTAGCTGTTCATGTGCGAGTCTTCTCGAGCTCTACACTTGAATAGCTTCACCCGAAGGTGGCATAAGCCGATGCGATAGCTGTAACGAGAAACCTCGTTACAAAAAAAACAAAAATCGGAGCACTGGTCACCCGTGGGGTTCAATGTGCGCCCTATCAGTGCGCATCTCCTCGCGAAGGATAGATGCTGTCAATTGATTTTTTGCTGAGAAAACTCAAAAAAATGATTTTTTGACAATTTGCTTCTTCTCGAGAACCATTGAACCGATTTAGCTGAAATTTCGCTGGGAACATTGCGCTTGCGTAGTGAATATACCCTCAAAATTTCATATCGATACATGCAGCCGTTTTCGAATAAAGTGATGGAATGTGTCGTAACGGTTTGCTCAGCTGACCTTGGCCAACCGTTAAAGGCACAAAAAATTTTCTAAATTTAACCCAATTTTATGCTTCTAGTTCTTTTTCAACTTATTCCCAATTAATTTGCCTTCTTGAAAAAATGGGCGCCAGTCGTTTTTGAAAAATTCTACAAATTTGGGGGAAAACGACAAATCCCCAAGTTTTATTTAATTTTAATGAACAACAAAAATCCCAAAAAGACTCTAATTTAACCCGCTTTCTTACGAGAGACTCCTATATTGTCTCAAGGGGGGGGGGCGATACCCTCCCTTTGGGTATTCGGACAAACGAAAAAACTTTACACAAACTCCTGAAAATTTCGGTTTAAATAACAAAAAATTAGATATATTCAAAAAAATAATATGTGTACATTTAAATCAGAGGAAATAGGAATTTTTAGGAATAATGTGATGATTATTTCACTTTAATCATCAATCTTCAACGTAACTCAGAATAAACAAAAATAACCTTAATTCTGCTTGAGTGAAAACACCCCAAACAGACACTAACTCGACGTTTTCTCTACTCTCCACCTTTTACTCAAAATTCTTTACTTTATAACTCAAAATATTAATTATACGGGGACTCGCATACCTTCCTCTATTTGCGCTATCTTTCCTCCGTCTTGGCCTCTTCAACTTCTCTTTTTAATTACTTGAATTTCTCTACAATTTTCCTTGTACTTTTCTTTAATTTCTCCCAATAGTCTCTACACGATGTGGCCGCCACGGTGTCCCGGGAGAAGAAGAACGAGTCTTCTCTCCCACAAGCTAGCGTTGGGTGCTCTCGGCTGTTTCCGTTCAACTTCGGTAGAGCCGAGGCCCCACTCGACCAATTATCGCGCGAGTCCCCCACTACTTTTCTCGACATCACTGACGTTGCTTGAATTCCGCGAACTCGATACGAATTCTCACTCTCAACTAATTTTGTATAACACACGAAAATAATCATAATAATTGCAACATGACAATATTTTCCCGACAATTAAACGGGAAAGTTTTGTCTCTTATTTCACAGGAGTCTTTCCTTCTCACTTGCTTCGGCGTTGTCCCCGACGATCTCCAGATTCCCTCGCTGTTGGCCAACATTTCCTAGTGTTGGCTGATGCTGGACCAAATGTGGATGCTGCTTCCATCCAGGCTCCTCCCTGATTGTCTTTGATATCCTCGATTCTTCCACGGGACTGGGGAAAATCCTCTCCAGTCCTGACTCTTGACTTTTCCTCCATTTTTTCGGAGTTAATTTAACAAAAACAAACAAAACAATTAGTGAGGTCACAAAAATCTGTTGACCTCACTCTGGGCATTTGCTGTTTTGTCTCAAAATGAGCCCCATCCTCACCGGGTACCGCGAATTGCGGCCATTATAAAATAATTAATTTTTCCGATTTTTATTGATTCTGTGACGGTAAAAACCATCACAGTGTCATCACACACATACACACACTGTAACGGGAGGAAATACGACCAAAAACAAACGCGTAGCAAAAAGCATTGAAATAAAAAGCGCGCTCGTGATTGGTCGGTAGCGAGTGAGTGGGGGGGAACGATCGCACACGGTCCGCGCTGTGGGGATATAAGAAGCCCACAGCACGGACCGCAGTCACTCTGCCTCGGACAGCGGTAGCAGTCAGACCTCTCCTCTCCGACGAGCTAACGCTCCTAGGATTCCTTTCCTCTAAACCCAAGCGACACGACGGCGTCTAGCCCTAGTAAAAGCAACGGTGATTCCTCACGACGGCGTAAGCCCTAGTGAAACTCCCAGGCGACGAGGAAACTCTTAGCCTAATCCACCAGAACATCGGAACATCGAAGGCAGCAGCACGGAGCCCAGCAGCCAATCCGGAGACCAGAACACCGCAGCCAATCAAGGTAGAGCCCAGCAGCGAGAGAAGGGGAAGCCGCAGAGTGGGGGATCAGAGCCGCTGACCACTTCGGGCATATAAAGAGCCCGCTACGCAGAGAAAACGGCAGTACGCTTCTGCCAGCCACGGCAGAGACAGCTCACCTCTCCGACGAGCTCTCGCAGCTCCTAGGATTTCCTTTCCTCTCTATAACGGTGGATAGCCCTAGTAATTTTCCTTAACGACGGTGCGCAACCCTAGTCCGACAACGCCCCCATCCTTCACGACGGCGAAAAGCCTTAGTGCCCCCTGCGACGAGCCCCGAGCTCCTAGCAAATTTAATAAAGATTTTCCCACCGACAAAGGAGATTACGGAAGCCACCCACGGCGAAGCCGTTCGCGGACGCACCAGGTCCCAGGAAATCAAGGGCCAGGACGATGAAGAGCACCCGGAGGTTCACCAAGAGGACGTAGCCGTCGGCAGCATTTTATCAATGAAAATACTACGAATTTAGTAAAATCAAAGGGTTAATCATTCATAAAATGAAAATATTAAGATAAAATTCTAAAAATAAAGATCATTTCCAGTGTCAAGAGGATAAATGCTCCTCTTAAACTTCCTTGTAAATAGTTAAAATAAATATGATTCTTTAGAGCATAACCAAATTGTGTCGACTACATCATTTAATACTTTAGAATGAGTCTCTCTGGTTCATGGACAAAGACCCATCCACTCCTTTCGTTCTTTCGTACAAAAGTGGTACGTTACAACACACACATATGTACACAGAGACTTTTGAAAAAAAACATTTTTTTCCGACATTTCAGATCATTCGGAGTCATAATCCGATGAAATCTCAAACTCGAAAAAATGACGATTACAATGCTTCCATTCGGAAGCAAAAAAGACCCATATTGGCCAATTTTTCATAAAGTTACGGCTATTTCAAAAAAAAAAAACCCGAAATTTTAAGAAATTCATATCTCCGAAGTGGCTGGATAAAAAAATTCGAGAAAAATCACCGAAACCTCTTTCGAAGGGTACAAAAAGATGCCCAAGTTTCAGCCATATCAGAGATGCAATGGCAATGGGTAAGATGAGTTGGCATGGAATGCCCCATACATACTTGACAAGATCACGCGATAAAAGTTCATCAAAGTCTCATATATTGTTTGTTATAATTTTTTTTTTATAAACAAAACATGGAAAATTCGGGAAATTTTGTTAAATTTTATTTTTTTTCACTAATGTTGATACGTAGCTGTTTTTGCATCTAACAATAACAGCAATTGACGTAGGAAAGCTATTTCTTACGTCATTTGTTGAGAAATTGTTTATAAATGAATAGACAAGCTCAATACTTTTTAGAAATTTTTTTTTACCTTCTCATTGTCATAATGAAATCATGATTTTTAGAAAAAAAAATTTTTCTCAAATAAATTTTTTCATTGTTTATCGTCGTTTTTTTCATATTTCGATTGATTCAATAATTAATTAAGACTTTTTTTTCCTCTGAAAATTATGACTGGCACTCCTCTATAAGTCAACGAACGAAAGATTTCATTTCGTACATAACTTCATTGTTTATTCCGTTAACAATTTGTTATAAACAAATTCCGAATATATTTATTTTTTTATTTCAGAAACTAATAACAATTCTAAAATCAGCCATGCGAATCAAATTCATTTATATTTCTTTTAGCGTGTTTCAAAATCATCTGCTACGAAAGTAGCAGTAATCACTTGATTTGTTATGTTTCAAACCGCTGTAACTTTTAAACAATGAAAGATACGAATATTGACATTGAACACTTTTCTATAGAGCATGAGTTAATCTATTAAATCAACTTACCGTCAAGTCTGTATCTTTCATCGTTCACTGTTATCATGCATTTTTTTATAAAATAACGGGTCACTGACTTCTCGGAAATGTTTATATCTCGTGAACTAATCAAGTTACGACTAAGATCCAATGATTGAAGATCATTTCGAATCATTATTAAACTATTCAATGGTCATTTTTTCCACTTTCTATTTTCAATATATCATTAATTAGTCGAATTTATTTAAATAACTTAGCCACCGCAGCAGCATCGAATCAGATATTTGTTGCAATTGAAATATTTTTGGCTCGGCATATCTGCAGCTACACAAGGAACATTCATTTCGGAAATACTTATTGATTGCCGACATGAACTTACAGCCTAATAATCATCAGCTGGCATTCTTCAAGGCTATATTTCTCTTGTTAAATTTCATACCTGGACCCTTATAGTACGTTACTGTCCTTTTCATTTTGGAGCAGAAAGAGCAGTTGCCTGCCAGTTTGTACTAAGCCTTGGCTACGTACAGCTGTAGTTCTCGTGTATGAAAAACTGAAACTGTAATTCATATTTTTGTTTTTTCTGAACTCTTATTTATTCATTAATCCAATTCGTTATTGTAGGTCGATTTACTTAATATTAGTTTTGTGCAAAGGACATTCCTTTTACGAATAATTCTATTGATTTCCTTTATAAGTATAGATATCACGAGGTCATGTTTTGTGTGTACAAAAATTTTTAGTGCTAGTGCAACTAAAATCGTAAAATCGAAAGGTATCGGAACATTGATCGCTTACAGTCACAAATATGGTGATAAAAAGTGGAAATTATTTGAGAACAAAACTGAAATTAGTATTCACAAACGATGTTATTCAAATTACTCCACTGGATTCTACAATATTCTTGATGCTGCTGATTCACCATCTTCTGGACGATCCTCGAGAGCTAGTTCCACTGATAGTTTTGATTTCCAATCTCTATGTCTGTTCTGCCATAAGAATTGGGTGAAGTCTTCTTCACGCAAGTTCCCAATCTCATCAGACTTAATGAAAAATAAAATTTTAAAAGTTGCTGAGGAGCGTAAAGATAATGTAGGAGCAGCAGTCATTTCTACGATTGATTCCACACCATCACTAGTTGGAGCCAATGCTCGATATCATGCTACTTGTTTTGAGAAATTATGTACATTTCTCGACAACCCACCTCTACCGATATTCCTGATCCGTGAGTAGAAAATTCTTTGCGGTCTATTTATAATTATGTAGAGAATCATGAAAGTTGCCAGTTTACAATAAACGAATTACAAACCGCCGGAAATAACGAGTTATCAAATAAAACAATTCTAAAATATTTACAAATAAAATACAACGAAGATGTCAAAATTATTACGTGTCCTCGGAAAGATACAATAATTTGTTATTGCGGAACCGGAACGTTGCCTGTTGATGACTCCTGGTACTTACATAGGGAGGAGAAGAAAGAAGACGAACGAACAAGGATTGTTAAAACTGCAGCAGAATTAGTGCGAAAGCAAATAAGAAGTGTCAGTTATGATTATAAAACCTACCCTTCATCACCGAATTTTCTTGAAAATGTTGAAGGAGATATTCCAAATTATTCAAACATTTCTCTGGAAGAGGTCTCTTGGATAAGTTTGTTTAAAAAAAACTACACCCAATCTTAACATGGAGGAATCAGCAACTATCGAATTCTCTGCAGACCATCATTCGATACAAGAAGGTATGTGTATAGCGCTTCCATTTATTTACCTGTGTATGAATTTCATTGGCTAATTCACACTCATTGATAAGCTCAAAAAAATGGAAATAAAAAATAATTATCTTGCCCATTCCATTATTTGTGCTGTCCGTCCCAAATTATTTATTTCTACTTTGCATCATGCGACAGGGCTGTATATGAATCGAAAGAGTGGTTCGAAGCTTATAGTTGATCTTGTCTCCAGTCTAGGCGTTTGCTCTTCATATTGGGACGTTGCTTCACACGAAATATCAGCAATAAAAGCTGAAGTGACTACCATAACATCGTCAATCTTCGCGCAGTGTTCTACGACAATTCCGATCATAACGCTTCTACACTAGACGGTAGAAACACAATTCATGTGGCTGCTGGAATAGTTGCAGTTCATCCTCCATCAGCTGTAGGAACCAATCGTCCAGTGCCAGAATTGAAAAAATAACCGCATGCTGCTGAAGTAGCTTCTTTCGGCAACGTACCACTGGAGGAATACAGTAGAGCGTCGATTATCCGAATCAATTGGGACCGACCCCCTTTCGGATAATCAAAATTTCGGATAACCGAACACTCATATTTCGAGGGAAAAAAAGTTGATTCCGTCGAAATTATAAAATATATATATTTAAAAATACGAAGAACATCAACAATACAAGAACATTTTTGGGTGAATTGCCATAATAACCATTGCATTATTGAGTGATATGGAATGAAGTTAAGTATGCAGCTTATTCAGGGCGTAATCGTTCGAATGAACAAAATTATTTTTTAGATCATAATATTTATGAAAAAAAAAAAATTAATATTTATGGATAACCAGATCAACATTCGGATAATCGACTTTCGGATAAATTCTATTTCCTTTCGGATAATTGACGTTTCGGATAATTGACGTTCGGATAATCGACGCTCTACTGTACGTAGATTATGGCACTTCGTTGAAGTCAATAGTATATGAAGATGTTCAACAATATAAATTTGGCAACATGGAAGCAGGATTAACACCTGCATACAGTATTTATGTATGGGGTCGTTTCCTAAGAGTATCGAATTTGCCAAGTCTTCAAGGCTTTCTCGAGAAAGTTTCGTCTATAACTGATTACAGTGTTTCGAGAGTTCTCCTGTTGCCAATAATTGATCAAGATCCATCTAACTCGCAAACAATATGTACTGCGTTACATTATGCAGCGGATCATGCAAAATCAATCAAAATGAGTACTTACTTCATTTCTTTGGATTCTGCTTTATGGATTAAAGCGGAGCAGATTCTTTGCAACAGTCCAGATGAAAACTTAAAGAATGTACAGCTTCGTTTAGGCGGGTTCCATCTATCAATGTCATACTTGAAAGCTATCGGTACAATAATGGGTGGTTCTGGGATGAAAGAACTTTCTGGGACTGTGTTCGCAGTAAATTCCGTCGACAAGATGTTAAAGTGTACAGCTTATTCCAGAGCAGTACGGGCACATATTTGAACAGCAACGGCCATTGGGGAGTTGATTGTGAATGTTGCTCGTACCTCAGAAAACATTAACAACCATGCTGAAATAGAAGGTCTCAAAAAATTTGATCCTCGTCTAGCTTCACCGTCAGCAATGAGTGTTCAACGAGTGATTGATGAAAAAAAAACAAAATTATCGACTCTTCTTAACGATTTCAAAGACAATCCACCAACGTCAGACTTCATCAATAATGATGAAGATTGTAAAGCCATGTTTCATCTATTTCTAAGTGCTCTGAGTACTTTAAAAACATGGGGCCCAATAGCTCAATTATGGCTACAATATTTCCAGATGGTATTAACAGCTGTGCAATTCATCGATCCAGAGAGGAATGGTAACTGGCACTTTCATTTATCGTGTGTTCGTGAAATGTTACCCATATTTCATGCTGCTGGTCATTTCAATTATATGAAAGCCGCTCAAATATATTTGCAAGATATGATGAAGTTAGAGAAGGCTATGGATGTACAAGAATATCTAACCTTTTCTGACAAAGGCCTGTTCACCATCAGGAGAACGAATAAACCTTGGTCTAGAGTATGGTCTGATATGACAATAGAGTAGACAGCGATACGTTTTTTTTGTACAGGTAAAGAAAGAACGCAGCATGGTCGTACCATGACTGATAGTGTAGTATCTCGTTTTATTACAGGCATGCCATATGCCTTTGATATACTGTATCGATTAGAAGAAATAGCAGATTGCAGAAGTGCATCATCGGATCAACATTGAATTGACTTCATCTCGTCAAAAAAAAAGATAAAGATAACATTCAAACTCTCAAAAACTGGCTGAATGAACATGGTATTTTTGAACATCGACTGGATAAATTAATTTCTCTATCAGCCGGACTTGTTGGGGATGCAACAATTGATTGTCACCGAGCAATCGAAAAAGGCTTAGAAAGTATGAAAAAAATGATCAGCTTAAACGCTGATGCATACAAACATAGTAAATCTAATAGCGTGAAAACTTTAATTGCTACGACACCCGTTATAGAGATAGAAGATAAAGAAGTTTCCGTCAATACTGCGCTTATTTTTCAGAAAATTGCAGCTGGACTGATAGATAATAAGAATTCAATGACATATGCTATCGAATATGAATTATCACCATATCTTTTGGCTCTTTTCAATGGAAAAGGAGTAATGCGAGAAAGCAGCAAATCAGAATTGTTTAAATTTTTGAAATGTACTTCTTACGACAAAAAATATTCCTCTGGAGTCCATATTGTGATTGATGGTGGTTACTTATTACATAAAGTAATTTGGCCGAAAAATGCTACGTTCGAAGAAACATTCAAGGTATATGAATCTTACATTATTTCAACTCTTCTTCAAAAGATGCAACGATAGTCTTCGACGGCTATAATCCAGAAAATATGGGAATTAAATCATACGAACACTACAGAAGAGTCTACAAAAAAAATTCCCCAGAAATGAACTTTACAATTAACATGAAAGCTCCACAAGAGAAAGATTCCTTCTTATCTAATAATAAAAATAAATCAAAATTCGTTGAAAATTTGATATTCTCTTTAGAAAAGCGCCATGAGCTGTCGGCCGTTCAAGCTCAAGAAGATGCTGATGCGTTAATAGTTCAAACAGCCATCGAAATAACTCAAAAATCCGACGAAACAGTGATTGTGGCTGGTATCGATGTTGATCTAGTGGTGCTAGTAATTGCTTCAACTCCAGAAGAAAAACACGTACACATGTTGAAGCCGAAAGTTTTTAAGCAACCAGATACAATAATATCTTCCGGTGAAAATGAGATGTTTAAAGACTTTATTTTATTGGCACATGCTTTCTCCGGCTGCGACACTGTGAGCTCTGTGCACAAAAAAAGCGAAAAAAGCTTGCTGCTATTGCTACAGACTGATACAGTAGCCCGAGAGCTCGCACAAACTTTTTACAGATGTAATTTGACTCCAGAAGAAGTTAAGCATGCCGGGGAATTAATGATGCTGAAGCTCTATGATTCAAAGTATTCTACAATTAAAGCTTGCCGAGTGGATAGATTTGAAGGTGTTATGCGGAAGTCATCGACAATAGATTTGGCCGTATTACAACCTACATCAGGAGCTACTTATCAGCACTCACGGAGAACTTATCTACAGGTTCAAATTTGGCTGGGCAATGCTTTAAATGCGGAAAACTGGGGCTGGAAGAAAACCGAAAAAATGTTTCTTCCTGTTCGAACGAATGAACCATTGGCACTACAGGAGCTTTTAACAGCAGGACATTGCAGTTGCGCAACCAGTAGTTGTACCAAAATGTGTGGATATAGGAAAGTGGGGCTGCGATGCACAAGGGCCTGCCAAAATTGCCGAGGGGAAACTTGCTTCAACGCAGCAGATATTGTTGAAGAAAGTAATGAAGATGACGGTGACAATTTTGAAGAAATTTCAGATACTGAAGGCGTGACGCTTGATAATGGATACGTTATCAAACCTGGCTACCTTGAAATAAGGAAAAGTATTCCTGGTATTGATAGTGATGATGACGATGATAATGATAGAACCATTCACGGACTGATACTGAAAGTACCAATCAATCGGGAGAACTCTGTGGAATATCGATAGATATTAACAAACCATCAACATCGAGCGACCAACCCCCTTCCAAATTGAGGGAAGAAGAATAATAATGAACATAAAACAAGCAGGAGCCCCACTACTTGCGCGTGATTTGGAAATCGTACATTCAATATTCTGCCAATGCAATTGGCAGAAAGCTTCCGAATGGATATTTCAATCTTACATCTACCGTCATCGATCTGTGCGTGGTATGGGGAAACTCAAATAGGCCTCAGAGGGTTAAGTTCACCCCAAATATAATCAATTGAATAGTTTTGAAGATATAGCTTGCTTTTTCTGATGTTTCTATGCTAATATTCAAGAAACTACTGGACCGATTCCGCTCAGTTTCAATACCAGCCGCTGTGCTCATCAGATGTATAACCTCACAAAATTTGAGGACTCTAGCTCAATTATTCATTAAGTTATCGTGGAATCAAGATTTTTATGAAAAATTTCTCAAAAGTTTTATACAGGACAAACTAAAAATCTGAGCTCCCACCACCCTAGGGCTCAAAGATGCAGCTCCTGGACGTGCATCTCCTCGTGGAGAGTGGACGCTGTGATTCCATTTTTCATCGAGAAAAGTCGAAAAAACGATATTTCGACATTTTAATTTTTCTCAAACACTATCCGGTCAATTTAGCTGAAATTCTTGTGAGAGCCTGGGGCACGCACGGCCAACTTATGGTGAAATCTTCAAATCGCTAGTCAGCCCCGCTTCAGAGTAAAGTGGAAAATGCGTCATCACTTACACACACACACATACACACAGACATTTTTTTTAAACGGTGGATCTTGACGTTTTGGGTTATTTGCAGTCATATTATGATAGAATCTCGAACTCGAAAAAAATTACGATTACAAAGCTTCCATTCGGAAGCAAAAAGTACCAATTCTTTTTTCATTTCTCTAAAATTTGTAACGAATAAAACAATGAAATTTTCATCAGCATATCAGTTGTTTAATTTTTGAATATTTCATCCTCAGTCTACTTCAAATTTCAATTTACTTCACAATTTTTTCAACACTCATACTATTTCATACCTGAAATCATTTAAATGAATTCGAGTAATTAATGATATATTGAAAAGCAAAAGTGGAAAAAATGACCATTGAATAGTTTAATAATATATCTACGAAATGATCTTGAATGATATTAGTCTTAACGTGATTAGGTAACGAGATATAAACATTTCCGAGAAGTCAGTAACCCGTTATGTTATAAACAAATGCATGATAACAGTGAATGATGAGAGATAGAGACTTGACAGTAAGTTGATTTAATAGATTAACTAATGCTCTATGAAAAAATGTTCAATGTCAATATTCGTATCTTTCATTGTTTCAAAGTTACAGCGGTTTAAAACATAACAAATCAAGTGATTACTGCTACATTTGTAGCAGATTATTCTGAAACACGCCAAAAGAAATATAAATGAATTTGATTTGAATGGCTGACTCTAGAATTGTTATTAGTTTCTGAAAAAAAATATAATAGAATTTTATTAATTGTAAAAGCCATTTGGCTTGTTTACCATGGAGTTTCACACTTTTTTTGGAAGTTTACAGCAAGGTAGTACATGGTAATACATATTGTTTCTAATAATATTTTAATCTATTTTGTTCTGCCACCAGGAGAGTAGCGCTTTAATAAAAGAATAGAAAGTTTTTGCTAACTCTTTTGAAGACGTATTTAGTCATTTCAAACAGGCTACAATTAGGTTTTCGGATAATTTGAGAAATTTAGCCCTAATTTGATTATAGAAGGGGCAATCACATAGCAGATGAAAGATATCTTCGGTGATATTAGCATGACATATTGGGCATGAGTCGTTTTCTCGTATGTAGTAAGTGCGTCTCTCCAGTCTTATACGAGGGGATATTGAGTTAAAAAGTCTAATTTGGGCAAGAACGCGGGTGAAAAAATAGGCATTCTCACAGTGAGATACGGAGAAAGAGTACCGTCTACATTGTGGATGATTTTAAACAGTTGGAGAACGCTTTACCTCTCATCACATCAGTTCTATAATATCCCTCCTCATACTGTCCAATTAAATTTGTCACTTTATTATCGAAAATATACAGTGAAGTAGACTTCCAGAAATCCTTGAGATTGAGATTGAATGTTTTTTCCATTTGTGTTACCCAATTATACTTCTTTGATATTTTATTTCTTCGTTCTTTACTATTGAGGTTCATTAGGTCTTCTAGGCATATTCTTGGCAGTCTATCTTCACTCATATTTTTTATTTTTCTCACCCATGACATCATAGATTTGAGGATTGAGACCGATAGGAGAGGGATACCACATTCGTTCCTTATCGCATAGCCTGGTGTACACGTCGGTAAATGTAATAATGTTTTGTAGAGGGTGTTCTGCACCCTTTCAATCTCCTCCAGGTGCCTGATGCCCCAGATATGTGCATTATATAATAAGGTGCTTTTTGCTAATGAATTGAAAAGTATTTGTTTTGTATTCCAAGAATCCGATTTGCCACATTCTAAAATTTTCAAAATTGTCGAACAAGCAATGTTCGCGTTTGCAACTCGTTTTTTCTGATTGGCCTTGAAAGATCCTGTACTTGAAAAAATCATTCCAAGATAACAAAACTTCTGGACGACATCGATTGGGTTCCCCTGATAACGGAAAACTGGTTGATTTTTTGATTTACCCCTTCTAAAAATCATTATTTTCGATTTGAGCTCATTTATAATTAATTTATTTTTCTTATAGTAGTTTTCTAGTATCTTTATTTCCCTTCTTAAATCATGAGGGTTATCAGCCAAAAGCACTCAGTCATCTGCATAAGCCAGAAAGACAACCTCTTTTTTTGGATTCAGTGAAATGCCTCTTAGCCCCTCTTCCAAAAAGAAATCTTCTATATCGTGAATGTACAGAGAAAACAGCAAAAGGCTGATGATTTTGCCTTGCAGGACACCCTGCGTTATTTCTATCGGTTGAGTGAGGCCCCTTCTAGTACGAATTTTAACTTTAGCATTTCTATAAAGACTCTTTAGGAGATTGAGCATTTTTGCACTTAATCCAAGGTTTTGTAGCTTCGACCAGAGTAAAGAGTGATCTATGGAATCGAACGCACGTACAAAGTCAATAAAAAAAGCTTGAATTTTTCTCTTGGAGTTTTTTCTTACATTCATTTGTATGAGAGTATTCAAAACAAAGATATTATCTTCACAACCTCTTCCCTCTCTGAAACCCGCCTGGAATTCAGGAATGAGATGGTTGTGATTTGCTCATAATGTGATTCTAGTGTTTATCATTTGCGTGAAAACTTTAGCAATTGTGTTCACCAGAGGAATACATCTATAATTTTCTGGCTCATTTCGATCGCCTTTTTGAAGAGCATTGACGCTTGCAGTTCCCCTCAAGCCCTTGGTATACATTCCTCTTCCAGTATTTTATTAAAAAAAGAGCTGTAGAAATTGCAACCAGTTAGGAGGTAAATTCTTATAGAATTCATTTCTAATTGTGTCACTTCCGGGTGATTCATCTTTCTTACATTTCTTTATTGCTTTTTTTTATTTCAAACAATTTTATATAACCGTCAAGAGCTGGTAAGTGAGGGCTCTGTACTTTCTCGTAACAAAAATGTTTTTCTGGGTATTGTTTACTGAAAAATTCCTCCCATCTGGCTGCACTTATATTATTTCTCTCTACAGATTTTTTCCTCAATTTTCTCACTACTGCCCAGAAAGCTCTACCATTGCGACATTTTGCTAGCGTATCTATTATCTTTTCCGTGTATTTTTTTTTAACTCTCCTTAAATTAATATACGCATTTCTCAGAACTTTGAAACGATTGACAGGTAACTGGCCTACATTTTTCTTTTTTTTGTTTTTTTTCAGAACTTTCTCTATACCTCTACGCGCTTGATAACATTCTTCGTCGAACCATGGTTTTTTATACATGATCTTATTTGTTTGTGTTTTTTTTCTTCTTTTCACTTGTCGTGGACCTTTTCACGGTGAAGCCTGAAAACTTTGCGGATTCTTTGATATTCTCAACTAACAAATTATTTAACTCATCAACACTTAGAGACGTTAAATCACTTTAAAACTCCACATTTTGCATGTGATGATAATATTGACTTTTAAGTTGCTCCGACCACTCCGAATTGCTATATTGCTCTAAGTCAGCCTCATCGCTAGAAATGGAAGTGCCTTGCACGCTTTGTATTTGCTCCGATAACAGATTCAAAAAAATCCGAATTGGCATATAATCAGATCCCGTGGGAATTGATGAAACTTCGAAGTCCTGGATAATATTTAGATGTTCAAAATTACAAACTGCGAGGTCGATTATGCTGCATTTGTGTTTCACACTTCTCATCTCTTCATTTTCATTCTTCTTGTTCTTGGCTTATGTATTATTTAGACATTCTGAAGAGCTGTTGGTGTACAGTGACTCCGAGGTTTCTGAGGAAGAAAAAGAATCTGCGGAACTGTAGGCATCTTTGTCGTCAGCTACTACCCCTGCCTTGGAGTGTCCATAATAGGTATACTATGCAGGACAATCCTTCAGCAGTCTTCCATTCAGGAACACCATTCCTCTTCTTTCTAGCAGGTCTACTAGTTTTTCTCCTCTGCCATCTTTCCTGCCATCAATCGCTTTTCGTTCCGCCTGTATTGAGTGATCGTCTTGTATTGTTTCTTCATCCAGTTGGTTTAGTTATCCAATTTTAGCGTTAAAATCTCCTAACAGGATGAGGCGAAGATTTTGGTACTTCATTTGAACATCTGTGATTATTGCATCGAGGTTTAAAAGTGTTCCAATGAAAGAGATCTGGATATCGTTTCTAATTACTTTATGGGGAAGATATACCACACCGAGAATAAAAGTTTCTGAAAAAAAATATAAATATATTCGGAATTTGTTTATAACAAATTGTTAACGGAATAAACAATGAAGCTATGTATTAAATGAAATCTTTTGTTCGTTAACTTATAGAGGAGTGCCAGTCATAATTTTTAGAAGGAAAAAAATTCTTAATTAATTATTGAATCAATCGAAATATGAAAAAAAAACGACTATAAACAATGAAAAAATTTATTTGAGAAAATTTTTTTTTCTAAAAATCATGACTTTATTATGACAATAAGATGGTAAAAAAAATTTCTAAAAAGTATTGAGCTTGTCTATTTGTTTATGAACAATTTCTCAACAAATAACGTAAGAAATAGTTTCTCTACGTCAATTGCTGTTATTGATAGATGCCAAAATAGCTACGTATCAACATGAGTGAAAAAAAAAAAATTTAACAATATTTTCTGAATTTGTTAATTTTTGTTCATTATAAAAAGTTATAACAAGCAATATATAAGACTTTGATGAACTTCTATCGCATGATCTTGTCAAGTATGTATATAAAAAGGGCTCCAAGGAGTAAAAAATTTATAGGTCAATTATTTAAACTTTTCTGTCGACTTGTGTAAAAACGGAGATTGAAAAAAATGAGTTTATTTATTTATTTATTTTAAACTGCAACTCGACAGCCGAAGCCGATTACAGAGTCGCTACAAGCGATTATTATCAGACTTTTTAGAAAAAAAATTGCAATGAATGATATAAAATGCTGTACACTGGTGGCTTATAAGTACATAACAAAGTTTTACAGTTTTTACATAATCGATTTTAATATATCGATGCATTTGAGGGCAATCGATTCTACAAAGTCATTGATAAAGTCACCTTCCGGGAAGCGTTCAATAAGGAGGTTGATAAGAAGGTTAACTGGAGTTTTGTATGACATGTGAAAATTTACCGAAAGAATGCTTCCCGAAACGAATTGTTTAGTTGATCAATGTTAAAGTATCAAGACGAGTGTCCATTGACGATTGCTGGTAGAAGATCTCGCTGCAGTCCACTAGAGTCGTCCCGTGGGGGTCTCCAACCACTGAACAATTAAGAGAGAGCCATTTCTTGTAATTATCATCAGGCCCATCTCTCCCGCCTGATTGCGACGAATTAGCTCCTCTTTCAGAATCCCATACTCCATCCTCTGAGCCACCGTCCAATCCGAGATGATCTTCAGGTGTCTCAACGACTTCGGCGGTGAATTCTCCTTCTTCAGGTTCACCAACTTCTGCGTAAAACGAATCGCAGATGAATTGTCAACGAACGTCAATTTCACAGGTCTTGGTAGAGCCAGGTCAGGTGAGGATTTGCCAAGCCTGAAGGAGTTAACGAATGTTTGTTCCAGGCCTGAGGAGACAGATTCCAGAAGTTGACGAATGGCAATCTTGTCTTTCTCAATTTTAGTCTTAGTATCTACACCAGTAGCCTCAGTAAGACCGTGCAGAATCAGGTTTCTGCCCCTCCAAGCCCGTTTCCCCACTTCTTTCAGACATGCATTCATGATGGTCGATTTATCAGTACTACCGTCAGTCGGTAACTTAATGATATTCTCTTCCACCTCAGCAATCCCCGTCTTCAAATCCTCTACATCCGTATTGAGACCTTCAACCTGCCCAACCAAAGCCGTTAGTGAGGTGTCCGTCATGTTGACCTTTTTATCCAGCTTTTTAACCTCAATGCTCACCAGGTCCACCGAGGCTTTTATATCATCCAGACGCGGGTTGAATTCAGCTCTTAACGCTGTAACTTATTCCTCAATAGAAAATGCTGAATTAACTGGAGAGACTCTACCCGAGCCCGAACCACCACAGCAGGCCTTGTATGATTCAGATGCTTTTTCCCACCCTGTTGGCTTATCTCGGATGATAGTGTTGCTCACACTCCACACTGTGCACTAATTCTTTGACGATGTTTGCCTTGCACTTGAAACACTGCAACAAATTTCCTTGCGGTGGAATTTCCAGGCGCAATGGATTGACAGTATTTGGCATTTTGGTGTTATGATTAAGAGAGAGGAAGAGAATACACCTGGCACATACCCGCCAAGGGTAACCACTTAGTGAACTAGACCACTAATAGGTGACAGGAGCAGTCAAGTATAACAATCACTAGGTCTAGGGGAACTGCAACACAGGTAGCTAGCACCAAAAGTTACCAGATTTTCGCGTTCAAGATAATTCACTGGATTTTCATAGATTGAGGTTAGAGTTTCAGCAACACTTCGAGCCCCTATGTGCTCGGAGTTATAGTTAATTGCACTAAAATTATTACTCAGAAAAGCGCAACGTGATGCAACGCATCCGAAAAAACAAAACCCGGCAGTACTATGATGACTTTACCCAAATGATATTAAAAATAAGAATCGACTAGAAATTTAACTGCATCTTGCACTCGCAGCGCCACCTTTGTTATTTAGCAAAGAGTTAATTAACAATTGATTAAATTTTTGAAAAAGTGACATAAATTTTTTTTTCAACGGGGTTTTATTTATTCGAGTGTTCTGATGACACCATAATTTTTTCAAATTTTTAAATTAATAATTAATACTATCCGGCAGTCTGGCGCTGTGGATATAGTCAATGATTCACACGCGGTAGACTCGAGTTCGATCCCCGCCGGTGACACTGGTGAGATCTAACCAGTACAAAAAGTCTTGATCAGTCGTTAAATACGCCAATCTAAGGTGTTAAAACGCGACGTTGAATGATATAAAAAAAAAAAAATAAGTAATACTAAAAGAAAATGATTGTTGTAACATACCGCGTTCGGCATGGCGCGCGCATGCTGAAACGGCCACACGGAGCCCTATTTTCAGCGTTAAATTGAGAGTATAAATAATTGAGATAGAATGCCGGGAGTCGAGACTTTTTTTTAGGAAATTTCCTCCTCTTTCAGGATCTTTTTTCGAAAGTTCTTAAATGATAATATTTTTCGAGTTATTCCCAAAATCCTGGAGCCCATTTTTTGGGTTCAGTTTTTTATTAATAACAATGGCAATTTTTGTTTGCAGTAATTTGAAAAAAAGCCTTTCTCAGGATTTTATTCCGAATCGAATGAGCCCTAGCTCATATTTTTAGGACAATTGGAACGATTTTTCGCAGGTCACTCACTTCCTAATCAAACTACTCAGCCAACTGAAAGTATTTATTTTAACATTTAAAATCCGCATTTTCTGATCATTTTTCAGCCAGAGCTAGTTTCAACTGTCGCATTGATAATAATAATTTCAAAATTTGATTTTATAAAGATGGAAATATGTTTGTTGAATAATTTGCTTCGAGTTAAATAGCTCGAAGTAATCTCATTGTTTTCAACAAATCAATGAATAAATTTCAGCATTTTCCAAAATTTTAACTTCTGAAATATAAGAAGAATAATGATTCAAGTTAAATAGAGTAGAGTATCATTGTTTTGATTGAATAAAGAGAGAGGGAACTTGATGAGAGGTGAAGAGGTAATGAAATAATCGATATCTTCCTGTTCAAGACAGTTGGTGTGAAAACACGATAATAAACAGAGACCAATGGTCATAAGAGAACGGTAAATTTGGTAAATCAACCATATGAGCCTTTTCTAGGCCAGTATAATTTTGGTTGTCTGCAGTGAAACATCAAAACTGTGTGTTTTGAATTAAAATTTAGTTGCCATCACTGCGGGTGATTTTTCTTGGGAAATCCAGATTCCAGATGAGTATTCCAAAGTTTCATTTAATCTGTATTAAATTTATGAGGGTTTTTTTTCACTTTTTTTCGCGTCTTATCGTTTCACTTTGTATGAAGTATATTTAGATTGATATCCCTAGTGGACCTGATTCACGGTGATATCACCGTAATTCACGGTGAGAGCTCACTGAACTTTCACGGTGATGGCACCGTGATTCATGGTAAATCACCGTGACTCACGGTGTCATCACCGTGAGTCACGGGGTCATCACCGTGAATCACAGTGACATCACCGTGCATCACCGAAATTACCAACCGTAAAATTCAGTGATTCACCGTGAATCAGAGTGATTTACGGTGAATCACTGGAATTATCTAGCTTTAAAATTTGGTGATTCACGGTGGATGACGGTAAGTCACGGTGATTCACCGTGAATCACCAAACTTTGAATCTAGATAATTCCAGTGATTCACCGTAAATCACTCTGATTTACGGTGAATCACAATAAATTACGGTGTTTCACGGCGATTCACCGTAAATCACCATGAATCTCCGGAATTATTGAACTGCCAAGTTTGGTGATTCACGGTGAATCTCAAAAAATATATAATTCAGCGTGAATTATCACAACACAACTATGATAATATATAATGAAGCCTTGAAGATAGAGTATGTCAAATATTTTTATTTTACAACAGGAGAAATCATCATTTCTCACGGGAGCTTGTGCTTCATTGAACACGAAATGGGATGTGTTTTCATCGAATTTCTCTATCTTGGGTAAAGGATTATAACTTCACTTTCCATTTTCCCACTCTTCGACATAAACTTCACTCAAACGCAGGATCTCATTTCGCGATGAATTTTTGCGTTGAATCAAGACATATTTTTTAAACGCCATGTCCAGACATAACCTCAATATCATCCAAACAAATCCAAATGTTCTAGTCAAATAATTTTTTATGTGAAATTTTGCAAGAAGTTCATGGATAACTCAATATTAATAATCAAATCAATATTAATAATAAGTATCCCGATTTTTGATCGACTTTTTATGTCATGAATATTTTCTGACGCTTTAAGAACTCAACCAGAAAACACAATCAACTGCAGTCGTTGGCACATGACGTAAAGGGTGAAATGGTGTAAAGTCGAACCGACGAGAGGATGGATGTAGAGCTGAATCACCTATTCACGGTGCTTCCATCACTACTCCAGTTGGGACCAATGGCACCCGTTGTATTACTATAGAACACGATCTCATTGGTTACAACCATAGGAGTGAGGGAATGCACTGCGTGCATTTATTCACTATAGTGTATAGTCCGTGCGATTCAAATCCGCAAAGTTTTACGGTGCATTCACTGTGATTTTCAACGCACCTTGGTGCATTAACAAATCTTGGCGAATCACCGTGATTCACCGTGAATCATGGTTATTCACCAAGATTCAGGTGCGTTGAAAATCGCGGTGAATGCACGGTGATTCACGGTGAATGCACAGTGGTTCACGGTGAATGCACCGTGATTCACGGTAAATCACCGTGAATCACCATGCATTCACCGTGAATCCGCATTTTACCGTAATTCACGGTGATTCACCATAAATCACCGTGAATCAGGTCCGCTAGGGATTGTTCCACGCAATGTGTACAAGTTATTGACAAATGAGAAAGAAGTACGTTTTTTTAAAAAGCACAATGTGTATGAAGTACTCGTTTTCGTATTAATATAAAAATTAAATTTTTTATGCCCGATGGAGGTGGGTGGAGTTTGTGTCAATAAAATCTTCATCTAAAATCCCGAGTGTTATCTATAGTATGGGTCGTGATAGGTTCTTTTTCGAGGCCTATACACCACTACGTCCTCGTCGTGGCCTCGGGTTACGCAAAACGTGGTGATAATCTCAATTTCATTAAATGGTTGTTTTTTTTCGTCTTTCAATTGGTTCAATTTCCAGAAAAAAGTTTGTTGTTTTTTGAAAAAATTCAATTGGGATGGTCTCTTAGCCCTCAAATCCGGTGACCGACATCTGATCAATCAATACATATCATAATATAACAAAAACATCCAAAATAATCATGTAAAATTTCATTTTGTTTGGCTGAGTGAAACTACCCCTTTACCGAAATGTCATACGTCACATGCACAGGCAGATTGTTCGGGCTCCTGCGATTTTGAAAGTCGTTTTCGGCTCGTATTTCAATTCTTGCAAGGGCATAAACTAATTGTCCAACCCTTGTAACGAAATGTACTATCGCACAATTTTCGTAACATGTTCGATAGATATCCGAGAAACTTCCTTAGGTTGGAATTTGAGTTCTCGTGCATTCTATTCCTTCATGGGTGCATAGTATCGATTAGATTATTCGAAAAAGACATGATTTGAATAATACGAACAGCTTAAATAGTTCGAATAATTTGGATAGAATTAATACTTCAAATATTTAGGATATTGTGAATAGTTCGAATATTCAATCCGATTCTCAAATTGAATCGTTCGAATTCAAATTGTCACGAATCATATCTATCTATCTGGTTCTCCTACGATTTCAGATCATTCCAAGCCAATATATATTATCCGAGGTTTCCCATGAGATACACTGTTACGGATAGCGCTGCTACTTTTTTGGGAATTTTTGATAGATCAGCATATGGGATGACTGAATCAATTCAATCATTTCACTTCAAGAATATGACACAATAAGAACAAATATCTGTGGAATAGAACTTCATAGTTCACGAGTATGTGACTATATCTAAAACTATTTGCATTTCATCATGATGTGTCAAAATCAATTCAACTTATCTGTATGCTAGGGTAAACGTAGGCATTCGAGGTGACTAATAATCACGGAATTCCAGTTGGAATCCTTTTGGTGCAATATATTCTTACTTTTTTTCGTCAGTGAAGACCGTTTCCAAGACATGAGCAGCATATTGGAGATTATGCTGCAAAAGATCCACTGATATTGAGCCGCGTTGAATTTGTCGAAGCAAAGATCGCAGTCTGGAAATTTGTTCAAACTTGAATGAACTATCTGAAAGTGGAGCTTTACAATCGGGATGTATCCATTACTAACCTGAGTGCAGCTGTATCACAAGCATCTGATGTGTTCACAGATGGTAGAGAATTCAGTGAAAGATCAACACTGTCGAGTACTGTATCCAAGTTCCCCAGCCCGTCGAAAGATGAACTTCTGATCGTTTCATTAGACGTGGTTGTGTCAACACTCTTACTGCAAATCTGTTTTCCTTCTTCATCACTGCTGTGTGATATCTTCAGAGTAGTTTGTTCTGAAACACGAATAAGGAGGAATCTATTTCTAACTGAGTTATTAAAAATAACTGTACGTGGCACGATAAGAATAAAGAAGGAAAAAAAAGTAAAAATTGACATTAAATAATCTCCGACAAACATTGGAATAAAAACATTAATATTCAGTGAAAGTGAATATGAAAAGGTTGAAATGAAAAATTTTTACTCGAGGAGCGTCGCTGCTCGCTCGCCACGCTCACTCGCAAATTGAGATGCGTTGAGCAGCTTGCTCGGGGATTGGAATGTGTTGTTGCTCGCGCGCTACGCTCGCTCGCGAATTGGGATGAGTTATGCATAACCAAGGTGCGTTAGTACATATGATTGTAATATAATGGGAATGGATGTCACCCTTCGGGGCCGCACTAGGAACTTCTCGATAGAAATACACACACACACACACACATCCTGATATGGTTATGAAAATTATCAGAAAATGTTGTGGAGGTCTCAAAACATGGAGATCGATGGATAGAATGATTTCACATTCCGGGGCCAGGACATTGGTTACACGCACACAAACACACACACACGGTAACGTACCACTTTTGTACGAATTAACGAAATGAGGAGTGGATGGGTCTATATCCATGAACCAGAGAGACTGGGGACTAGAGTACGGAATAATGTGGTCGAAACGTTTGGGGTTTATGCTCTAAAGAATACAATTTATTTCCTTCCTGTAACAATCTTCACATTTGGAAAGGAGCATTTATCCTCTTTACGATCCTTTTATTTTAAATTCTTTATTCTATGAAAGCGTTTATACGATAAAATTCTCTTCATTATGTTTAGGGGAATCTCTTTTCATCAATTAATAATGAATGAATAACCCTTTTATTTGACTATTTTCATAGTAAATTCATTGATAAATCGGGGCATATGGCGATGCCCTCTTGGTTGGGATCCTGGTCTTCTTCCGCGAGCTGGCTGTTGCCTTTTTGAGACCTGGGGTATCCCTCTGAGCCTACATTTGGTAGCGCCTCAGGGTCTTCTTTTCAATAATATTTTACAAACTATTCACAAAGAATATTTTATTAACTTGAATCGTTCGGGCTCTCCACTGTTGCGGGAAACATGCTCGGGCTCTTCACCGTCGCTAACAGACTCGGGCTTTTCACCGTTGCTTACAAGGATCGCTCGGGCTCTTCACCATCGCTTGAGGAAGTAAGATTTCGCTCGGGCTCTTCACTGTTGCGAGATGAGTCTTCTACCGCTAGCGGCAGTCGACTGAACTCTCTCAGCTTTGCGGGCTTCTTAGATAGTCTTCTCTGCTGGTAGTGCCACTCCCCTACTCCTGGGTTCCCCTTCTCTCCGCTTCTGCAGCTGCTCTCTGATTGGTCAGCTGGTGCGCGGCTTGTGCCGTCGTAATGGGAAGTCACTCGGGCCGTTCACCATTGCTTTCACTCGGGCTGTTCACCGTCGCTTACGCTCGGGCTATTCACCGTTGTTTTCGCTCGGGCTACTCACCGTTGCAGAAGATAAGGATTTCGCTCGGGCTGTTCACCGTTGCTTCACTCGGGCTATTCACCGTTGCAAGGGATTCCTCGGAGCGTGAGCTTGTTGGGGAGCCTCGGGTGTCTTGCACCGTTGGCGAGGGAAGAGTGAAGTTCGTCTGCACTGCGGGCTCCTTATATGCTAGCCGCACGGTCCCCCGCATGCGGAGAGCCGCCGTCTCTCCCCACTCACTGGCTTTCCGCCAATTGGGAGTCATTCCCCCCACGCGCTCACTCCTCCCAATTGGGAGCTGCACGTTTGTTACTTCACTACCGTTACAACACACACACACACACACACACACACACACACACACACACACACACACACACACACACACACACACACACACATACACACACACACACACACACACATAGTCTTGGAAACTATTAGAAAATGTTGTAGAGGTCTCAAAACGTGAAGATCGATGAAAAGAATCGATTTTCCATCTTCGGGGCCAATGCATAGACTCCCCTTGTCGAGAAGTTAACCCTTCGTTAGTCGCGTGTTTTCTAGTATCTCACTTGCACTGCCGTAACTCTCAATAGGTTGAGTAGTGTCCGGCGGCACGCTGCTCACCACGCGAGCAACGAAGGGTTAATGAAAATCGAAAATAACAAATGAAAATCAGATTTGAAAAAAGTGAAATTGGGTGACGTCCCTGAGTACAGTTATAGAAAAATCTAGACGGCGTCCAACTTCTTTCTCTTCTCAAATATAATTTCCATTCATCATATTGGCTTTTATTCAATTATTCCTCCAATTTCGATTTACTTTTGTCTTATTGGTTTTTCTTCGGAGTTATCGAATTTCAATTGTTACTTTTTCTTCCCTTTTTACCTTCTTCTACTTAGATTTTTTACCATGCATTTCTTTTTTCCTTGCAATTAATGAGAAAAATTCTTCATTGCTCGAACGACGTGTCGCTTATCGTCAACGGCGAGTGAAACTCCACCTCTACTGTTTCATCAAAAAAATTGGATATCTCTAAACACCGGCTGATTACTGTTTCCATTTTCGTGAAGAATTTCAGTCTGAGTTACTATTTTCTCGAAGATCATCTAATTCTCCTTTTTCGTTGATGTACGAGCACTCATTGGGAAAGATGCTTGGAAAATTAACAGGAGTTTTACACTTCATGTTGACTTCACAAGACCGTCCATAATACTCTAGCTTTGTCTTCACACTAAAATAATATAATGTCTGGTCTGAGGTCTCAATCTGTACGAAATCAATTGAGATTCTATTCAAAATTTAGAAAAAATGAAAAAAGTTCAAATTTCGAAAAATCACTCATATCTCGAAAAGTGTTCAGTCGATACTATCCAGTATTCGAAATAACAATACATAAGCTAAATCCGAAGTTTCTATCTCTATTACTTTGATTGTTATGGAGAGAACAACATTGTCCATGAAAAACTTCAAAAATTGACATAACTGAAAAACCATATATTGGAGAAATCTGAAAAAATTGACACAGTTACAGAATAAAAAAACTGCATCATGCGCACGTTCAAAACTTGTTGTTTGGCAGGCCAAAAACTGAACCAGGGCTGACTGTGCAAATAATAGATGGGTGGTCAAAAAAATTGATTGCCAAGTGGAAGATTCGAAAAATTTTATGCAAAAGAATCAAAAGAAAATTCAATGACAGAGAAAAATATAAAGGAGGCAGGGAAAATCTTCAATTCAACTCATCTATCTATAATTGAAGCAGTAAAGACAGAAAGATAGGCCTTCCTACATAAGAGAACAGTGTGATGTCCACGTGTCGGGGGAATTTCGAATATATTTTAATCATTCAACTTGAATTGAATTGATTGGATATAAGCCCAGGGCACTAAAGAACAAATAATGACTCGACTCAGTCCCCGTTTTTGCCCTAGCCTGTCGGCTAATAGACTGGAAAGGGGATAGTATTGGAAGGATTTTTGTGCAATAGGACAAAGAAAGTTGTTCCAATACGAATTTTGATTTAAAATGGTTCATCCCAACCTATATTTTAAAACTCAATATTTGTATACATTATAATAATTTGTTTTGCCGACTTACGTAGTGGAGCTGTAGTGACCCAAAGAGGAGGAGGGTGATCGTTGATACGAGGGTGTAGATTATTACATTGAATTTTTTTCTTCAAATTGTTTGAATTTATTCTCACACCACTGTTTCCTATTCACTCGAACTTTTTGGTTCACTATGGATGTATTCTTGAAATTATTTTTAATTAATTTTGAGAGGAAGAAACACTACTCTCATTCACCCGAAGGAACTTGTTTCACTTTGACTCTAAAGAAAAACTAACGCGAACTTCTAATTTTGTTATTATTTTCCGGATTCGAAAATATCAATTGGGCGGAAACTTCGCAACTGATTGTTGGGGGTTTCTTGTTTTCTCAGGAAACCTTGGTTTCCGTGTTTCTTTCCCTCTTTGGAGGGTGGGGAAAATCTTGGCCAATGAGACAAGGGTCTTGACCTTGACCTTTCCCACCTTTTCTTCAGGACCCAATATTTCGGGACCGCACGCTCCCTCCACATAGAGTTTTCCTTAATATTGGTACGTGGACCCACCCATTTATTTATCCCTCCCCCAAGTAACCAATTCAACCTCTCTCTCTAATTTCTGAATCTCTCTTTCTATTTTCTAAATCTTTCTCATTTGTTCTTATAATTAATTCCTTGAATTATCCTTCTTATTAATTTGAAATTGAATTTATTCATTTGTCTTGATAATTAATTTCTCGAATTATTTATCCTATATTACATTGAAATTAAATTTATTCGCTTGTCTTGATAATAAATTTCTTGAATTATTTATCTTATCAAATTTTATTTTATTATTTATTATTATTTTATTAAAGCTTTCAGGGGGGCGCCACTTGGCACATCACTGAGTATATACGTTTTTAGTGTCTGCTCCAACATTATACTATTTTGAAAAAAAACTCAGATTGTCATAAGTAAAAACTTCAGCAACAACGCATAATTAACATGTGGTCCAATAAATAAACAATCCCAAACGTGCATTTTCACCCCATTTCCCGAGATATGAGATGATTAACAGCAAGTTGGAGGTTAGTCCCACTGTCACCGAGTCCAGCCTGTCACTGGCAAAGCATTGTTTTACATCGTATCTCATCGCAAACACAATACAACCCCAGGCCAGTTGATGTCTGAAAATTCACCAATACTTCCGAAAAAACCTGGTCGCCCCTTCAAACCGCTCTCATTTACGCGAGAAAGAGCAGGATCGGGGTGCGACATAAGAGAATACGTTAAGAGGAAGAGACCTGACAACGACAATGAATTGGATAATTCCTGGTCAAGCTTAGAAGAAAACCTTAAACAGATCAAAAAAACACACAGCTCTCCTCCTCAGGCAACAATGAATGACCCATCTAAAACAGATAAGTACTTAAACAACAACGATATTTCTCAAAACCAGAATAACGCTGGCTTAATTCTTCCTATTACAGGGGAGAATGGTGAACTATCCACACCAAACACTGCTTCGATCACATTAATTGAAAAACTAAATCAGCAAATGATAGACATGAGAAGTGGAGCTAGCAGTAACATCAAATCACTTGAACTCCAAATCCAAAAAGGCCAACAGGAAAACAAGGTCCTGATTGAAAACCTCAGAACTGAGTTCAAGTGGCATGAAAAATCGCTCAATCTCCAAATGCAAAATGTTATAACTAGACAAAACGATCTTGAAGAAGAAGTAAAAATACTCAAATCGAGTAAACAGGCGCCGAACAGCCAGGCATTAGAGGAGACAAACAGGAAGATGAAACACCTGGACAATCTAATACAACTGCAGGAAAAGAACATCAAACGCTCCAACATTATAATCAAAAATCATGACTGGCAAGAGCCAAATATCAAGCTGCAAGCAGGAAAGTTCTTTAAAGATAAGTTTCACCTAGATAATGCCATTGACAGTATCACCAAGGTCCACAGAGACTCTGACATGCTGAGAATACGTTTTACAAGTGAAAATGCAAAGGAGACGGTTATGCGCAATAAAGCATCCGTTCTCCAAAATACTAGGCTATCATTCAACCACGACCTCACCAAACGTGAGCTACATGGCAGAAAAAAACTCAGAGAAACGGCAGACGAATGCAAAAAAACAGGTGATAACGTAAGAATCAAAGGCAACAAGCTATGGATGAACAATATGTGTTATATTTGGGATCATACAACAGATGAACTAAGGCAGCTAAAAAATACCAACGGTGAGCCTGTCCTTTCATCCAAAACATCAGGCACATCCCGGCCTCATTCTCCCAAACAGCATCCAAAAAACTGCACTTAATATCTTGGAACGTGCGGGGATTCCAGAACTTCCTGAACTTCACCTTCAAGGAAAATATTGATATCTTTTGCATAACAGAAACATGGGCAACCAATCCATATACTCTTCCTGCCAAATGGCATGAATATAGGACACATTGGGCACCGGCAATTAAAGAAAAAAGTATCGGAAGAGCGAGTGGAGGCATTTGCATTCTAGTTAAGCAGCACATTACCACGGAAACACTAGATGTCTCAGACAGTTGGATCATTATAAAGGTCTCCCATGGATCACACAGCTTCATACTCGCATGTACATACTTCAGACCACAACGCAACATGGATATATCACTAGAGCTACTCCAGACTGCAATAGATGATGTTAATCAAACTTATGCTCCCTGTACTAGTTACTGGCGACTTTAACGCCCATGTGGGTGCTCTCGATGGAGTCCCTGAAGAGATCTTATTGGGAACCAATCTGCTAACCAACAGATTATCCATAAACGAGAAGACTGATACAAGGGGCCACAAATTCAACTCATAAATGGCAGAAGTCACAGCGACCATCCTGGTAAATCTACATACTATGGTAAAAACCAGAGCACGATCGACTTTATATGGGCCAGCATTACCGGTATTGAACTCATTGAGGACCTGGAAGTACTACAAATAGAGAATCCATCCGACCACTTCCCACTACTACTCCAACTATTCAACCCGGATGCAGCCACTGAATTACCTGTTCATGAACAAATCGCTGATAATGTGCCCGGGAAGATCTCCTACTGCTGGCAAATTGAGAGGGGCGTCTACTTCAAGGATCGTATGCTACGATCAACAAAGATTGGTATTGATATCCTCCATTCGACAGTAGATCGATTAAACGACAATCTTCAAGAAGCTATTGTTGAAGCAGCTGCTGAAACTGGAATGGCCAGAACCACAAGAAAAAATATCATGAGAAACTCCGCAGAATGGTTTGACACTGAGTGCGTGGACAATAAAAGAAACGTCAAACATCTTTTCAAAGCCTTTAAAGCAGCCAACTTCCAAGGCCCAGCTAAAGAAAATTATTTTACGGCAAGAAAAAAGTACAGAAACCTGGTCAAAACGAAAAAATAACAGCATAATAAAGTCCTCTTAGACAAAATAGCAAACATCCGCAACGCGGGTGAATTTTGGAGCACAATAAACAGATACAGGAACAGCCGCAGCTATCACCCAATCCCAATTGACATGGAGACCTGGGAAAATTTCTACAATGAGACAATTCCACCGCGAGAGCCAGATACTACAGTATTCTATGGAGTCCTACATCCAACAATGGACTTACCATTTACAATGGCAGAGTTGAACCAAGCTATAAAAGACTGTAAGACAAATAAAGCACCGGGTCCTGATGACGTGAAAAACGAGTTCTACAAAGCTCTACCACAGAACTGGAAGCCCTACATCTTGTGTCTCTTTAATAAAGTCCTTGACACAGAGACAGTTCCAAACAACTGGTTCACGGCCATAGTGACACTGTTACACAAAAAAGGAGACAGGACTGATCCACATAATTATCGAGGTATAGCCCTTATCAACCACATAGCTAAATTATTCACTGAAATGTTGAACAAGTGATTGGAGAACTGGGCACGAGTCACAAGAGTCATTCCTGAACCACAAGCCGGCTTCCAGCGACGCAAAGGCTGCCTAGACAATCTGTTCAGCCTTATGACTGCAATACAATTACGCCTTCGCCAAAGGAAAACAAAGCTACATCTACTCTTTGTTGATTATAAAAGAACATTTGACTCCATCAACCAAAAACTCCTATGGTCCAAATTATTTGAGCTTGGAATTAGTGCAAAGATCGTAAGACTACTCAGGTCCTTATATAGCTCAGCGACATTCATGATCAAGAGCAATGGAGTGCTCTCTAGAAAGTACGATATACAGAAGAAGTACTGCAAGGCGACATATTGAGCCCACTGCTCTTCATACTATTCATTGCAGACCTGGAAGAGACTTTCAGAGCTGAGGGACTTTCAGGGACAAACATAGACGGCCTCCACGACATCCTGATGCTATTGTTTGCAGACGACCTCGTCATCCTAGCAGACTCAGAAGTAGATCTGCAAAGAAAACTTGGAACTTTACACCAATATTGCCAGCAGAATTTACTAACCGTGAATGCAGCAAAAACAAAAATACTCTGCTGCCGCAGAGCCGGGTGAACGCGAAAGGATAAGAGGTTTTTCTATGGCGAACAAGAAATCGAGAACACAAATCACTACGAATACCTAGGCCTTTCCGCTTCTCCCAATGGATTTGGTCGCAGTACCGCCCTGAACATCACCAAGAAAGCGCTATTTGCCGTTAATATGGTCTCCACAC
Organism: Aleiodes leptofemur; assembly: GCA_963942555.1. Taxonomy (NCBI): domain Eukaryota; kingdom Metazoa; phylum Arthropoda; class Insecta; order Hymenoptera; family Braconidae; genus Aleiodes; species Aleiodes leptofemur. The sequence continues at coordinate 8,878,661 of OZ012619.1, forward strand.
TGGTCTTCAAGGCCAAAATAGACTCCACTGACTGTATCTTTAAACTGTTTGACTCTATCGCTGCAGCAACCGTACTGTACGCCTCACCAATATGGGCTATCCCCTATTTGGATTTGGTTGAAAAAATACAAAGCAACTTCATCAAGAGGATATACGGGCTACCGAGGAACACCTCAGCAGCCTTGTTGAGGATTGAACTGGGCCGACTACCTTTGTCATTTAAAATAATCCAAGCTACACTCCAATGGATATTGAAGATCCTAACAATGGACAACTCTAGACTGCCCAGGATATGTTTATTCAGACTGCATCACCTCGCAAAATCCAGCCCAGCGAATCCAAAATTCAACTGGATGTCATCACTTAGCATTGATCAAAAAAGTCTCCCCGGAAATCACCGAATCCCTCGAAGACCTGAGCTACGACACCTGGTACACCCAGACAAGTATATTCCTCGATCAATACAAGCACTTTCTTCTCAATCAAGATCTTGAGCTTGTTGCAAACGCACACTACTTGCAAATGCCATATACTCCGACAACTTCAAGGTGTCCATATCTAGACACTAGATTGAACCCCCAAGCCACGAGAATTTTTATGCAGCTCAGACTGGCAAGTCGCTACTACTGCAGAATCTGGGTTGATAGTCAGCAGCACCAATTCAGCTACCGAGAGAACTGCTCAATTTGCAATCACAACCAACTGGACTCCATCGAGCACTTTATTATATCATGTCCCATATTCAATTGCCACCGTCAACATTACCTAATACCCAACTTCAAATCCCCATTAACGATCCAAGATATCTTAAACAGCTTTGATACAAGATCAATTATTTCACTGTATCATTACATAAACGCATCTTGTCGCCTACGAGCCTTCATCCTAAATGAATAATTACACTTATAACACTAAATGTATATACTTGATGTACTATACTTAGTTACTGCTATTTTGTTTATATTTTTACTTGTTATATATCAAGATTCCCCCATGCTATGGATAACACAATGTACCTAAGAAGCAATAAAGAAATCTAATCTAATCTAATCTAATCTTATTAAAGCTTTCAAGGGAGTTACAATAATCCACGTAGCTTGGGGGATGAGAGACACATCTGAGTTTATGTACAGTGGTAATTCACGAATTCAATTATGTAGATAAAAAAGAAAAGAGAAAAAGATAACGAAAAAGAAACACAGCCTAAGTAGATGGAATCAATGAAATTAATGAAATTATTGACTGTATTGAGTTCACCGGATTTTTTAAGTGTAATCGAAACACAGTTCTTTGGAAGCCAGAACATTCAGCATAAAGCAGTAGAGACTTTTCATGTCATCCCTGGTGTCAAGCTTGATGTTGTCTTGTGTAGCCTGGGAGGCGGAGGTATTCAGGAATTTGATCCTGGCTACCTCGAACGAAGGACATTCTAATAGAATGTGATTTACATTCTCCACGGCACCAGTATTGCAATAAGCGCAGCACTTCTTCGGGTCGAACGTGAAAGTCATATTGTCTTTATGTAACTTCAGCTGGTAGCTGTTGGCGAGTCTGAGTTTAGCACACAGCCTAGTCCACTCTATTGGACACTGGATACCAAAGTATGCTGCTGGAGCATGTTCCGGAGACACTTCATGTATATTCTGGCAGAAGGTGGTGACTGAGTATTTCTCGATATTCTTGGCTCTCATGTGTGTGCGCAGGTTGTGGAAGACCACCTACTCTGCTGTCATCCAGGTCCTTGTGTCTAGGGTGTGCCACAGAGATCCGTAGCCAGTCAATTCCAACAGTGCAAAGAATTGAGACGCCCAGTTGTATTTCGCATCGCAATCCGAAGCCAGAGACAACTGATGTAGTCTCAGGAAGCACAGGCGAGGTAGTCTGTTTTCAGGCATTTTCAGTAGTTTGAGTATCCAACGCCAAGCCTGTTGGAAGACTTTGTATATGATGGGTGTCAAACCCAGCTCCAGCCTAAGAGCGTATCCTGGGGTACTTCTAGGGAGGTGCAGAAGTTTCTTGAAGAAACCGACCTGTACTGACTCCAGTTCCTTTGCGTACCTGAGACCCCAAATGTGGGCACCATATAGAAGCGTGGAGGACACCATGGCCTCGAAGAGTTTGGTCTTCGTGGACCAGCTGTCCGATTTACTTCTGCTCAATATCGATAACACTGCTGATGGAGCTGTTCTAGCTTTGGAAATCGCCTTCTGGGCTGCTTTAAGCCCCACTGCTGAGCTGGAGAAGGCTGCCCCAAGGTACTCGCTTATCTTCACTACCTCAATGCGGGAGTTGTTTATGGCGTAATTTTGTTTTCTGGAAGAGCTAGATGAGCCTGATTTATTGAAGTTAATTATCTTTGTTTTGGGTATGTTGATGCGCAGTTTGAGCGACTCGCAGTATTTGTCTAACAGGATCATCTTTCTTTTTATGTCTGTTGGGTTCTTTGCCATAACAATCAAGTCATCAGCGTATAGAAGAAGAATAACGTCGTTTCTCCCATCAATGTTAAGTCCTTCGCAACCGTTCTCCCGAAAGAATTTATCGATGTCGTTAAGCAGTAGGATGAATAGCAAGGGGCTGATGGATTCACCCTGCAGGACCCCTTCCGCTATTTTGATCTCTTTGGAGAGACTGCCCAGTTGTTTAACCTGAGTTGTAGCTTCACTATATAGCTTATCAAGAATTCTCACAAGTTTTGCGCTGATACCTAGCCCAGCAGCTTTTTCCAGAGTATTTCGTGATTGACAGAGTCAAACGCACGCTCAAAATCCACCACCAGCGCCAAAGCTGATCCATTCGCTTGTCTGACCCTGAGATGGATCACTGATTGGAAGATAAAGAGATTACCGTCGCAGCTTCTGCCCTTCCTCAATCCTGCCTGTACTTCTGGGATTAGTTGGAGATCTTCAGCCCAGGACGTCAGCCTCTCTCTCAGTATTGTCGTGAATAATTTGGCGATACAGTTTATTAAGGCAATTCCTCTGTAATTTTTCGGTTCCAAGGGAGAGCCCTTCTTGAACAGCATGGTGAGCACCGTCTTGGAGCAGTCTTTTGAAATTATTTCAGTTCTAAGGATTTTGTTAAAGAAGGCTACAAGATATAGACGCCAATTTGCTGGAAGACACTTGTAGCACTCATTGGGTATTAGGTCGAGGCCAGGGGCTTTTCCGGGTTTTAAGTTTGAGATGCACTTGTTCAGTTCTTCCAGCGAGATGTCACGGTCCAGCCACGGGTCGGTCACTCCAAAAAAGAAAGGTGGTGATTCACTCCTTCAATCCTCCCCTGGGTACATGGATCCTAAGAACATTTCCCAATCCTCCAGGGAGATACAAGGTTCATGGGCTTTCCAGGGTCGAAATCCTCTGATGGCTTTCCAGAACTCTGCGGAGTTATGAACATTCGCGAGATGATCTCTTTTTTCCTTGAAGTATTCCTTCTTCTTACATTTGATGATTTTCCCGAATTTTTTCCTCACATCTTGGACTGTCTTGGCACATGGCTGGAATTTCCTTAAGAGATGCTTTCTTGACCTTAGGGCTGCTCTCATTTCTTTTTTAGCTAGTCTGCAGGAATCATCAAACCATGGCTCATCAAGAGGTTGATAAGGTGTCTGCAGTTTAGTTCTCCCATCCTTAAATAAGCCAGATGCTTTCGCGGAGTCGATGATGGCCGTGGTGAGGTTGCTGTTGATGTCTCCGACCGTCCAGTCCTCAAAGTGTGCTTGCGATCGCGTGGACCACATCAAGCTGTTGCTGAAGGATGCTGAACCCTCTGGTGTCCAGAATATTTTGCCAGTTGCCCTGTTTTCTGTGTTTACCATAGCTGCCTGAACACGTTGTGATTCAATGCCCTGTTTTAGCACTGGTAGATTTGCATGGAACTCAACTTTGACCGCATAGTGATCAGCAGTTGAGGACATGTGTATTACAGCAAGATTAACAGTGCTGTCCAGCTGCAGGACAGACACCTAGACTGAGTCAATCACGCTCGTATCACTACTAGTGAAGGTGTTCCTAGCCGGAGTGTCACTGTCCGAGCGACCATTGATGACTGCGAAACCGTTGCCTTCCATAAATTCAAGCAATTCTCTCCCTCGATTATCCAGGACCGAGTCCACTGACTCCCGCAGTGGGTTGAGTCTGCAGTTGGATAGTAGTTCCAGTGCCAGCACATTTCCTTCTCGGATGTGTGCATTCATGTCTCTAGCTAAAATAATCAAATCATTGTTATATTTGTCTTGTATTGTGCTAATATTCAACTGGAGAAGCTCTAGTACCGGAGTCAGAGGAAGTTCAGGGTTTAGATAGATAAGTCCCAGAACCACGCTGTTTTTCCCTTTATGGATTCTGACGAAAATCCACCATTCTTTAATTTCAATCACCATGGGCACAGGGAATTTTTTGCTAACTAAAAGAAGTAGGCCTCCTGCAGGCCTGCCTGGTCCTGGCGGTTTTCTAGCCGATGCCCAAACTTGATGGTAGTTTTGTTGGAAGTAGAGATGAATTGCTGAAGGTAATGTCTTCCATGTTTCACTCACGCCAATAAAGTCAGTTTCCTGCAGTTCTGCTTCCGGTTTTAAATTCTCTAAGCCATAACAATTCCAGGTAATAAAGCTGTGTGGTAATCTCTCTATTAATTTTTTGAGGTATTAGATGTATGACGAAGACTGGTACCTACTTGTTGCTGTTGCTCATTGATTCTTGATGGGTGTGTGCTCATATCACCGTTCAATTCGCTGATTGGTCCATGGTTGTCGTCTTCTACGTCTAGGAGCTTATCTGACAAATAGCACCATTTCAATTTTTTTTTGTTGATGGAGATCCAATTGAAACCAGTCCTGACATCGTTCCCAGCTTCCCTCTCCCTTTTTGCCAACTCGCGAATTTTTCTTTGGGCCATTCTTTCCTCCCAAGAGAGGTCGTTGTCGATAAAAATATTTCTACCTTTTAAAGACCTTTTTTTTCTTAGAATTTCCAATTTTGCCTCGAAATTGCATAGTTCTACCATCAAAATTTCCTTATTTTTTCCCACTCTCGTAACTGACTGTACTATGTTATTCAATTCAAAGTTTGTACATAAGAAATCGGCGACGGCATTTTTTTCTTGACCTTTATCACATAGGAAGCACTTGATGACAATTCTGAGACTCCTCTCTGAACGTTCAAGTTTTTCTAACCTTTGGATTTTTGACATGACAGAGCTCCACCCTTTCGGTTGAGATACGATGTCCCCTGAGTTCGAGAGATGAGAAACTGCTTCTTCAAGTTTTTGCACTCTAGCTATCGTTTCATTTGATGTGGGAATTAGATGATCTGAGGGATGGTTTCCAATAGATGACTAAGTTTCCGTAACCCTCTCCACGAGATTTTTATGCACTTCAGCCCATTTCAAGTTACTGTCTCTGACTTCTTCCCCTATTTTTTCAGTGCGAATTTGTAGGTCTTTAGCCAACTCATCTCTGTATTTGCTGAAATCTTCTCTGATGGCTTTGCCTTGGTCTACGATCATTTTTTCTACTTTCTCAGAAGATTGAGTCATCATTTGGACTAATTTATTCAAATTGGAGTTTGGAGTTGGGTTTTCATCGAGATTTGAGGGAGTGAGATTGAAGAGGGTGTTCAAGGTGCTCTCGTTGTTGCCCGACATTTTCCTCACTTCAGGTAAATTGAGCTTGGATTTTTTCGGGATAGTCCTCAATAGTTCTGTGAATGAGGGAGGCTGCCAGGTGTCTTGGGGTGGAGAATTACGCTTCCGCTTTTTCTCTTCACTTCCTAGTAATTCTGGAATCGGGGGAGTGTTGCCTTTGTACTTTCCCAACGCAGCAGCCGATGATAGTCTTCCTCTTCTGGATCTAGGAGTAGATTTGGATTTAGCTTTTGATGTATTTTCCGCGAGAAATTTAAAAACCTCGCACTGCTTTATCGGTTGGGATTCGTCAGAGGGAGGGGGCGGAGATTGGATTTCACTAGGTACGGCACTGCACTGGGCGCCTTTAATATTGTCTGGGACGACGGCAACAGAGTGGCTGACTTCACTCTTGCTTCCTTCCATACCCTGCCAGACCCCCCTAAGCTAACCTCAATTATTCCGCACTTTGGAATTATCAGATTTATTTGATTAACACTGTGACCCTCACAAGGATTTTATATTTTAAATTGATAAGAGTTAACCAGACCTTAATGTAACACTGCTATTTTCTGTTCTTACCGTTTATCTTCACTCAATTGATAACTTGTTTTGACCATACATATTTATGCAACCGTTTAGAACGCCGGTCCCACGTGATCCCACATTTATCTTATTAAACTGAAATTTAATTTATTCATTTGTCTTGATAATTAATTTCTTAATTCTTGATTTTCATTAAAAATCATAGAAAAATTACTGATTCAAAAAAAAGACATTAGTTCGATTATTATTCCTAATCAGTTTAGATAATTCCCTTCCGTGTTCATGATTTCTCTTTATATTTTATTTTAAAAAGAGAAGAAAAATAAAATGTTTTTTCAAGAAAATTTTTATGACTTGAAAAGTTACTTTTATTCTGAATCTTCTTAAAATTCCTCAAAAAAAAAAAAAAGAGAAATTTTATTTTACCCTTAAAATTTGCCAAAAAGGCAGCTGCAGATTTCGAATAGTTCATTAGGGTTCTTTTTTTTCTAACAGTACTGAAGAATTTCAACGAAAATCCGTTTCTTAAATTTTATGGATTTTCCCAGAATTTTGGGCACTCAGACAAGGCCTGTAAAATTTCGCGAAGGTCCGCGTAAACCCGAAACTTTCTAGGGCTAAATGGGACCGTCATAACATCGAGAGAGACAGTGCAGCTGAACACTTTCAGCTGTGTCAAGAATTACCCCGAACTTTACTCGAGAAACTTTACAACCCCGTTTCCTGTGATTTATTTTTATTATAGAGAAAAAAATTGTTCTCCGAAGTAAAAGGCCTCTTGTGCCTTTTACGGGAAAAAAGTCCCTTTATTTATGATTTTCGGGGAGAGAAAAACATTGAAAATGTTTTTCTACCTTATTCCTTGAAAAATCCTACAACAGCTTTATTTTTCCACTATTGGTAACAATACACATGGTGCGCCCGGGTTTTTCAAACAGATTTCTGTATAATTGTAGAACGATTCAAGTTATGAACGGTTATGTCAGTCACCTAATAATCATCTTGATTTTCCGATGAGGATATGTTCATAATTCGAACATTCTCATAAGTCTATGAATTTTCCATGAATCAAATACCAATTTAAAGGACAACTGATAGAGGTCATATTCATTCCTTTTGAACTCTCCAACTAATTGTTTCATTTCATATCAATCAGTGTGCGATACTATGGAACAAATGCTCTTCCTCATACATGCTTGTTGGAAATAATGTGTAATCATCTTGCTCAGATAATTTTTTTCAGCATCATCATCTTCATTATGCTACGGAATGACTTGATCTACTTGAAAAAAAACAGGCATGCCATGTGCATTGTTACCAATAGTGGAAAGATGAAGCGGTTTTCTTACGTAGAAAGACCTATCTTTCCGTCTTCACTGCTTCAATTATAGATAGATGAGTTGAATTAAAAATTTTCTGTGCCTCCTTTATATTCTTCCTTGTCATTGAGTTGTATTTCGATTCTTTTGCGTAAGATTTTTCAAATCTTTCACTTCCTACGCGATTTTTTTGACCACCCATCTATCACTTGCACAGCCAACCCTGTTTCCATTTTCAGCCTGCCAAACAACACGTTTTGAACGTGTACATGGTGCATTTTTTTTTTATTTTTAATAATTTGTTGGCTCACATTTCATATCTTTTACGTCATTTTTGATATTGGAACTCTTACTATTTCGTAAGAAAGTAGATATTCGGACGCATAGAATCTCGTCATATTTTCTCTCATATTCTCAACGTCTTGAGATAAAATCTTGACAATTTTTGAAAAAAAAAAGAATCCCGAGTTCAAATTTTAGTTATTTTTTTTCGTTTTTTTAGCATAACTCGAGAACTAAGTGAAATAGAACGATTTCGTCCGGTTCTTCTTTTGTAATTCTAGGAATTCTCGAGAAAAAAGAATACCGGTAAAATCACTCTATCTCGCTTAGTTTTCGAGATATTTTCAGGAAACTACAGAATTTAATAATCGAGAGGTAAAGCAGAAGAAGATCTCTTTTTCAATGGCTTTTATAAAATATCTCAGAAACTAATAGAGGTGCGTTTCTCCCCTTATCCTTTCTCTAGCTCTTGAAATTTTCCGCAAAAAAGACTTCAGACAAAATCGTTCCATCTTGCTAAGTTTCCAATTCATTCTGAGAAGAAGAATAATGAAAATTTGAAAAAATGGGTGAAATTAAGTTAAAAAGGAGAGAAAGAAAATTACGTGCCATGCTTTGGTAGAAATCCACGCAATTTTTCGAGGGTCAATTTTATTTGACAGATTACAACGCTGTTATTATATATTATGTAGTTATTATCATTCAATGAAAACAAGCAGGAGCCCCTCCTCTACTTGTGCGTAATTTGAACATTGTACATTCAATGTTTTGCCAATGCAATTGGCAGAAAAACTTAGAATGAATTTTTTTTATTTTAAATCTACCATGATTGATCTAATTCATATTGATCACTTCAATGAATGAACTAATGGAAAAATTATATTTTTCCAAAAATACTCTTATTGCGATACTCTAATTCGACTTGAAAATTGAAAACTAGAGCTGAATATTATGTTTTTTCACTCGAATAATCCCACCTGATACAGATGCACCCAAACTAACTCCCACGATGAAATTCAAAAATGAGAAAATAAAAGCTTAGTTCTCAAACAGTATTCATATTCCTTATTGTTATCAGATTGAGACGACAATGGGCTCATTTTATAGCGGAAATTGTATAATTCTGAATGGTAAAATGAAAAATAGTAGTGTTCGTAGGAAAAAAATCGGAATAAATAGTCATTTTTGAAAAAACTAATTATGGGAATACTCTTATAAAAGACATACTTTGAAAAATATGAAATGAGTTGGATTAGTAAGACTCATTGAGATGAAGCTTTCAAGCTAAGTATGAATGGAATCCATCGGATAGTTTCGGAGATATAACTTTTTTTCATGAAATCATCTATATCTCAGGAACTACTGGCCCGATTTTGCTAAAATTCAATACCAAACTTCTCGTTCATTGAATACACAAACTGACGAAATTTGAAGCCTCCCACTCGAATATTCTTCAAGTTATTGTGGCAACCAAATCTAGAATTGGAATGATTGAATCTGAACAATCTGCAAACGAAAAGTCGGAGAAAAATTCACCCCGAGTGAAAATTATGAGTTGAAATGAGATAAATCTCATCGCTCAGAGTAGGGGCTATGAATTTATTTCTCATCGAAAAAATCAAAAAAAGATTTTTCGACAATTCCATCTTTCTCGGAAAGTACGCAACTGATTTCGCTGGAGTTTTACTGGGAACATGTTGCATTTTGAAAAAAAAAATACTGTCAAATTTTCACATCGCCACATATAATGGTCCAAATAACCACATATAATGTTCCAGGAAAAAGCGACAATATACGTCGTCACTTACACACGCACACACACATACATACATACAGACATTTCTTTTAAACATCATTTCTCGACGTTTTGGAACATCCTGAGTCATATTCCAGGAAAATCTCGAAATCGAAAAATGTCAGGATTACGATGCTTCCATTTGGAAGCAGAAGAATGAAATGAGAAAAAAATTGATAGAAAATTCGTGAAATCATGTAGAAATTACACTTTCTAGGAATTTTGAATATCAATAATTTCATTCTCAATAATGAATTCAGGTTGTTTAGGAAGAAACTCCATGTAATGAGAAATTCTCCAAAATTTCACAGTTAATTATTTAAATAATAAGGAATGACCTGCCGAAATTCGGAATGATCTCGGAGCGATGTTTTCAACAAAAAAATATTCGAATTTCCGAATTTCGCACGGAGAGATACGGGAAGCCGATGGTATTAGCGTGAAATCTGCTTTATGCCGCGAATGGTATAGAAAATTCCCTATTTTTATCTCCCCGTGCAAAATCTATAACTTCAAATATTTTTTACTCGAAAACTAAACTCCAAAATTACTTCAAATTTTGGCAGGATGTTTAAATAATTGACTGAAAATTTTTGGAGCATTTCTCATTTTTAATTATCATGACTATTGTACCTTCAAAAATCTCAGAATCTTTTTTCTTTATCATGATGCAGCCAATTGTATTCTTTTTTTTTATTCACTTAATTATTTTAATATGGGCTGCTATTTTTTTTCATCAATTTCTCTCATTAATTCATATTTTTTCATCAATTAATATTTTTTTCTTCATTTGAGAAACTGCCTAACACGGCTTATATTACCTGGAGAAAATCGTCATATAAGAACATATATGGATGCTCATTAGGGTGTTTCAAAAAAACAAAAGATTTTTTTTTTCTGATGGTGTCCGAAAATTGATAGTATACCTAAAAACGAGAATTTTGGTCATAAGTGGAGCTCTTAATATTGATATTAAGGTTTGCCTCAATCGATTTTTATATTTTCCCATTTAAATAACACAGAAAAATATTTTTTCAATTCTATAATTTTTGTAGCTTGGGAACAGTCCATTGCAGGGAAATTTTGAATGATGGATCTCAACGGAAATTGAACGATTCACGAAAAAGATCTCTTGCAAAAAATCCATAAAGTCAATTGTTTTCGAGTTATGAGTCTGTTAATTAGTACCTGATAGAATTTTCGAGTATTTTGTCAAATAAATTGAAGTATCAAAGTGGTTTTTCATATTAGTGCTATATATATTATAAAATTACTCAACTTCTATTGAATTTAAAGTAGAATTATGTATCTTCGATAGAAAATTCAATAAATTATCGCTAATAAACGATTCTACGTGAATAAGAATTGTTGGAACTATCAAATGGGTAATTTATTGTTTTTTCTCATGAAACATTTGAAATATTTTCAACTAAATATTTAATGATTTCATTGACGGTAACATTTCAAATGGCATTTCAACAACAGTTACCGATAAATATATTCTTTGATTATCAAGTGTTATTTAAATCATAGGAATTCAATTGAATAATTAAATTGCCCTCGTGTAATGACGCTAAGTCGTTCTGGAGTACAATAAATCGATTTAGACCGAAAATTTTTAAACAAAACCCAATTACTCCAGATGAATGGCATGACTTTCTTTCCGAATTATATCCTAAACGAGAAAAAAATTCCCCTAGCTTATCCGATCACTCGGAACCTTTTCTTGATAATCCTATCACTAAAGAAGAAATTCTGAAGAGCCTGAATAAATGTAAAAATGGGAAATCCCCAGGGCCAGACGGAATTTCTAATGAATTTTACAAAAACTTACCGGACAATTGGGTGTTATACTTGGAAATATTTTTCAATAAAATACTACTGCAAGAAAAGGTTCCAGAGGCTTGGGCTTCCTTGAACGCCACTATGATCCACAAGAAGGGAGATGAGCATGATCCACAAAACTATAGATGCATCTCGCTTGTCAATTCAATCACTAAAATTTTCACTCAGATTATGTATGAGCGCCTTTACGGATGGGCTGAAAAGGAGAATAAACTACCAGAGTATCAATCTGGATTCCGTAAGAAAAGAGGCTGCGCCGACAATATTTTCATTTTATCTTCTATAATACAAATTCATCTTGGTAAACCAAAGAGAAAAGTTTTCTCCTTTTTTGTGGATTTTGTGAGGGCGTTCGACTCTATTAAACATTCACTTCTATGGTCCAAACTCTCCTCTTTAGGAGTAAGTACCAAATTCATTAAAATTTGTCAAAGCTTATATGATGTAGCACAAATCTCCGTGAAAACGACAGTGGGACTGTCAAAACCGGTTGACGTATCGGAGGGCGTTCTGCAGGGAGAAATTCTCAGTCCATTGTTGTTCTCGCTCTTTATCTCTGATTTGGACCAATTTTTGCAAGAAAAAGGACTGAGAGGTATCTCAGTGGGTCCAAGGAATGAGATAACTTGTATTGCATATGCGGACGATCTTGTTTTTCTAGCGGATAGCCCTGCAGATCTCCAGAGAAAAATAAATATTATGAGTGAATATTTTGATAACAACTGCCTTGAAGTAAACACGGAAAAGTCAAAAATACTAGTATTTCAAAAAGGCCGCGGATACAGAACAAAAAACAACGGCTCATCCTTTTGGTATAAAAAAAAGAAAATTGACATTGTAGATGAATATTGTTATCTAGGCTGTATTTTCCACAAATCTGGCTCATTCTCACTGCAGAGCAGTAGGGCCACAAGTGGAGGCCATATAGCCATCAACAATGTGTTGAATATCTTGCGTCAAACCAAATCGAACACTTGGAGTACCAAAGAGTACCTTTTTCAATCTCTCGCATCCAGCGTAGTTTTGTATGGTTCTGAATTCTGGGGCCTCAAATTCCTTAAAGACGTAGACAAAGTGCAATCGTACTTTTATAAAAAACTTCTAAGTCTTCCTAAGTACACAGCAAACTATGCCTTAAGACTAGAATTAGGTACTCTTCGACTCAGCTGCGAAGTAATCAAAAGATCTCTTAACTGGCTATGTAAATTGCTAACAATGGAGAATTCCAGATATCCCAAAATCTGTTTTAATCAACTTTTGTCAGAAAGTAAAAACTCCAACGTAGCCGATAAATACAACTGGTGCACGCAGCTCAATAACGAAATCACCAAATTTTTCCCGCAAGGGATTGAGGGGCTACTAAAATCCCACAGAGTGAAGGTAGATTGCGAAAATATTATGAAGCACATGACATATTATCTGTATCAGCAAGATAAAAACAAACTTATGCACTGCTCACTCACCGTCTATCCTTTTCTTTCTCTCATAGAAGGCAGGCAGCATTATTTGAACTCCCAACTTCCTCATAATATAATACAAACCATTGCCCAATGCAGACTCCTGCCTTCCAAATTCCCCGCGTCAATTAGCACAAAAAATATCAATATTAAACTAGAAACCGAAGGCTGCTGTCCCAATTGTAATCAGCCTGTAATAAACGACCTTTTCCACTTACTCAATAAATGTACCTTCTTTCACGAAGAACGATCTGCATTGCACGCGAAAATCGAATTGTCTGAATCTCTTGCTGAAACCAGCCTGAACTTACTCAACGCAAGCTCAATCAAAAACATAAAATATTTCTATCACTTCCTTGCAAGCATACATAATAAGTTAAACAAGCGAACATCGTAAGATCAATGTAACTTTAAATTAAGCATACATATTAAAATTAAAAAAAAAAAAAAAAAAATATCTGTATCCTAAAAGTGTACACCGTCTCGAAACCTCATTTGTAAAAGACTGTATATTGTCAAAACAAATTAATAAATAATAATAATAATAATAATTAAATTGCCCTGGTGGATCATGCAACCGGGCAGTCAATTTTTCCACGAAGTTGACCGTAATTCGATCACGATGCGTTTGCATCGCAGTCGCATCGTGGTCACATGACAGTCGATTTCATGAAAAAATCGCCTGTCTGATCGATTTATAGTTGATATGTAATCGCCCGATCCATCAGGGTGATGGGAAGTTTTTTTTGATTGCAAGTAGGATATTTTTTTCTATGTTCACTAACTACTTGCAATGAATACTGGAGCTGTTCTTCATTTTTCGTTAAGCATTGATTGTACTGTTCAATCAATGCTACACTGCGTTCAGCAATATCATTCACGATTTGAAGATGCTCAAAATATTTAGTTGGAAATATTTCAAATGTTTCATTAAGGGGGGGGGGTAAAGGTTTACGCGTGGAAAAAACGCTTTTTTTACAAATTTTTTTTAGACGTATGGATTGAGTAACTTTATTGAAATCTTTTGAACATTATTGAGTATGGATTCAACAACATGAAGTAATTTTTTTATACGAAAATATCCACAAACAAGCCGGTGACGGAGCATTTCTGAGAACGTCTATTGAAATAGACAGTTTGCGGTGATCCCTGTATCTCAGCTAAAAATTATCAGAAATAAAAATCCATTGAAATTTAGTCAAAGTATCATCAAATCCTCCCCCCAACGTTCTCTGATTATTTTTTTTTTCATTTTTCAATTTTTGGTGGTCATTTAAAGTAAAAACTGCTATTTTTTACGAAAAATTGCGCCATTTTGTGGCACAATTTTGGTAGAAAACCCCTTTAATGTAAAAAAAAAATAATTAGAGAACGTTGGGGGGAGGATTTAATGATACTTTGACTAAATTTCAATGGTTTTTTATTTCCGATAATTTCCAGCTGAGATACAGTGATCACCGCAAATCGTCTATTTCAAAAAAAAGTTCTTGGAAAAGCTCCATTGTTAGTGGATATTTTTGCATAAAAAAATTACTCAATGTTGTTCAAACCATGCTCAGTAATGTCCAAAAGGTTTCAATAAATCTGCTTAATCTATACGTCTAAAAAAAAAACGTAAAAAAAGTGTTTTTTTCTCCACGCGTAAACCCTTACCCCCCCCCCCCCCCCCTTAAGAAAAACAATGAAGTACGCATTTGATAGTTTCACCGATTCTTATTCACGTAGAATCGTTTATCTAATCTAATATATCTAATATATATAATAAAAGAAAGTGTCCTATGTGCGTGCCGTTAAAACTCAGAAACCAATCCTCATATTCTTATGGGTGTTATATGGGGTGTTAGCCCTCCATCCCCCATCCATGAAGAAGTTTTCCGTTTTCAGCTACGGGGGTTGGTTTTCGAGATATGGGAGTAGCGAATATTGCTCTTTACGGGGGTGAAATAATGTTCTAGATCGTTCTACAGAACACTAGAATGATCTAGAATAGTTGACAATGCTTTAGAATGTTCTGGAATGTTCCAGATGGTTCGGGAATTTTCTAGATTGTTCCAAAACGTTTCGGAACATGCTAGAATTTTCTAGAATATCCCAAGAGATTTAAAACTATTTTGAAGTGTTCCAGAAAGTTTGAGAACATTCTCAAATGTTTCAGGAGGGTTGGAAATTTTTTTAAATGATGCAAAAGGTTTGGAAATATTCTTAAATGTTCTAGAAAGTTCTAAAATAGTCTAGAATGTTTCAGAAAGTTCCAGAATTCTCTAGGATGATCCAAAAAGTTTGGAATTTTTTTTGAAATGTTACAGAAAGTTCGAGAACACTCTCGAATGTTGCCAAAGGTTTGAGAATTTTCTAGAATGTTCCAAAAGGTGTGAAAATATTGTAGAATGTTCTAAAACGTTCGAGAATACTCTGGAATGTTCTAAAACGTCTGAGAACTTCCTAGAATGTTCCAAAACGTCTGAGAACTTCCTAGAATGTTCTCAAAGGTGTGAGAATATTTTCGAGTGTCCGAGAAAATTCGAGAACATTTCAAAATGTCCCTAAGGTTCACGAATCTTCTGAATTGCGAGAATATCCTAGAAGGTTTAAGAAGTTAGAATATGTTTTCAATAAGAAAGAAAAGTACTTTCTATATTTTGAAGTTCATTCTTTTATCCCAACTAACACACAATCTCATATCAACTCCTGAGCGAAACCGGGTAGTTTAGTTTTTAGCTAGTTAACAATAATTTATTGAAATTTCTATAAAAAATACATAATTGTACTTTAATACATAAAGGGTGTGGGGGGGGGGGGTACACAGGCAACGCGCCATGATGATAGTGACGTCAATCTAACGTCTAGATTCGCGTCCGTCATTTGACTTCAGAAGATGCACGTTCATGCGTAACGTCTTTTTTGAACTCAGTTTAAGGCGATTGGCAATAATAGGAAACGTCAAATTGAAATGATCGGGAAACGCCGAAAACTGCGTATTGTGATTGCTGAAAAATCTTGTGCGTAGAATATCTCCAATTACACACGAACATCATTAATAAATATGTTTTTTCCATGTTTTATACCATTATAACATTGGTCATGGAAACTTTCTGTAAGCGATGTTCGTGAGGGAGCAATAGACTTATCGTTCATTGACTTAATAGATCAACGATTATTTGAACACCATTAAGTTAGTGATGAGCGATTTTTTTTTCTATTATTCTATTAATTTTCCATTTTTTTTTTTTTAATCAATTCGGCGATTTTCTCATTTCGATTTTTTTTTGAAAAAATCTATTCATAAAAATCGTTTATTATGAAAATTGATTTTTTTTGCGAATCGATTGTTTTTTCGGAGATCGCCCGTCCCTAATTACAGTAAATTTAATCGCTGGGAATCTCGTTTCAGACAATTTCTGGATTGCCTTAGATGAGTTGTTTACTTCCCTATTTCCAGGCTTATGAAAAGTGATTTTCTCAAATTAGTTTGTTTGCTGCATGAGAATGAAATTTTTCCACTAAACAGAAAATCAATCCTTCCATCATCTAGAGATTAACGTTGAATCTCCAAAGGGTAAACATGGAAATGATCGAAAAGAACTCATGAATTACATTATGTTTCGCCAAAATTGATCAATTTTAATTGATTCTTCACAGTATTCTAGCTGAAATTTTCTCGTTGAACGATTCAACAGCAACGTTGACTGATCCTATGTTTTATAATGAAGAAATTTCATACAATCAAGTGAAAAAAAAACTTTTCCTGAGAAGAATGATATTTCGACTAAGAAACTTCAGTTTTTTTTGAAAATTCAATACTCGTACATTTCAAGATTCTTGATATTCTTTTTGAAATCATTACCATTAAAAGACATTAACATGGTGTAATTATCAATTTTTCTTAGGAATATTGAATGTGATTTCATGAAAGAAGTAACAAATCTTGGAACATCAGAAGGGAAGTGGGATGGGGGAATTCCTGAATGAGTAATTAATTCCTTAGTTGGGTGCACATCTTTCCAATAACAGTGCGATATCTGCTGGGGGCTTATTTGATTCTCGGGTAACAGAGTATTAATATAATCTGCAAACAATCCATTGTTCTCATTAAGTTCATCATATTTTCTTCCGTACACCATTCTCTGCAATTTATTTTTTCCCATTGAAATTTTTAAACTTTAAGGAAGCTATTACAACAATCAGAATTTTATAGGTCATTTTCAATTGATTTTTTAAATCATCAATATTTTCCATTATGCATTTTTTCAATTCTTGAGAGAAGATTATGATGGATTTAGAAATCTATGAAAGTTGATGGATAAGAACTCGGTTCGTTGTATTTAGTTCATAGTCAAGTAGAAATAGTCAAGTAGTAATAGCAGAGAAGAGTACAGAATGATATTTAATTGAATATTAATAGCAAAAGAATAGAGCAAAAACAAACCGATGAACCGTTTAACGATAGTGACTATTGTGGGAGTACATTTGTTTTTCATCAATTATTCTTCTGTATGAAAAAGCAACGTTTTAGAGATGAAGTAAAAAATTTGTTCCTGCTACATCCTTGTACAGCAAAAAGAAGAGAAAAATGAAAATGTTGAATACCAAATATTCCAAGATACCAATGCTCAGGAATAGCCTCCAATTGACGAGACTTATCTCCTTTTGGGCTCATGGATTTCAAACGATCGACTCCAACGATTGTTTTCATTAGTCTCCGAGCTAGTTCATGGATATTAGGAGCTTTATGCTGGAGAACAATCTGTTTCACAATTATTTTCAAGGATTCGCGTTTTATGAAAACTCCACTATTTTGAATTAATTCTACAATTTGTTCTGCAATAAAAAATAAAGACTGAGATTATGCGAATACCTCTCGATTTCAATCTAGCTATGTCCATTGTGAAATATCGAACCATCAAAATTCCGTAATGGCGACCGAGGTATGGAAAGTCGATTATCTGATGGAGACTGAACTGTATGAAATCTCGATTGTTGAGAATGCGGTTGATGTGCTGGTGATGGCAAGTACGGAGGATACTCTGATGAGCTCATAGATGGTGAGTCTGAACATGAATGTGTCTGTGAGGTGGATGTAGAATATTTTCGTGTAGATAATTTTGATTCCATTTGTGAAGATCCATGCAAGTCGTGTTGTAAATTCACTATTGAAGATGAAGACAGATGGTGTGGTGAATGAGAGCACGACTGTACTTGCGAGAATGAGTGGGCATAGTATAATGTCTGAGAACGTGAAGTCACTCGCGAAAGACGTTGTTCATGAATTGATGAACGATGATCGTGCTGTGAGCTTCTTGATGGTGCTGAATTAGGATGTAGTTGGGAAGAAGTTGATGGTTGTGATGAGGTACATGGAACATTCTTTGCGTATAATGGTTTTCGACAGGGCATTTCCATATCCAATCCCGATGATGACTGTAAAGGAAAATGTGAGTGATTTAGATATTTTTCTTAATCGTTGAGAATTAATGTAAATGAAATTCAATGTTAGTGAGCTCAGATAATCCCATTTCGATCAGTATCAAGATTTTCGGATTATCTTCATTATTTCAGCGTCGCCAAATTCCAAACAAGTATTTTACCTCAGTCTTACGAAAATTTAGGGATGAGAATGAACGAGATTTCACTCCCAATTGTCGCGGGCCAGCTGTTGCATTTCTGTGAGATATCTCCGAAGAGTTTAATCCCGAGCCTGATGGTGATGTTGGTTGTGAGGGAGCTGCTCGCTTCGAAAATTGTGAACCTGATACGGATGGTCGTTGTGATGGGAAATTACTGGGTCTCGGTGAGTCTATTGATGAAGGAAGTTCTATTTCTTGAGTTGCACCTGTCATTGTTTGTTTTTTTGGGATTGGGAAACGTAATACACCATATTGGTTCACGCTCAAACTTTTCAAGAAGTCTTCATCATCTGTTGGAGTTGCAATGTGAAATTGAATATCAATTCTGGAACGTTCTCAAGACGCTGTGAGAAATCCAAATGAAAATAATGAAAATTATTGCAGTTATGCTGCGTGCCAATTTGAAAAATCATGTTTCGAGAACAACACGATTGAAGTTTTGAGAAAGATGATGATTTTTTTTTTTTTCAATTCATTGAAAGATGAGGATGCTCATGAATTTCGGCAGAATAATGAATTTTGGTGACGTAAGCAAAGTGGTTCATTCTCAGAATGATGATCAAATAATTCAATGATGAATTGATGAAGAACATTCTCGAAATATCATGATTTTTGAAAAAATCTAAGATCATTGGACAGTTTTAGTTATTCAACAGTTGGAATTTGTTGAGTGTAAAGCTATTACTTAATTACTGAGCAAGTAATCAAAATTTTCCATTCCGAGTTATCAGAAAAAGTACAAAGATCCGAACTCTCAATTCTAAATCATGCATATTTCAATATCCCATCAATTTCTTAAATTCCATCTTGAATTTACCATTCTCAGCAATTATATGAAGAGCAGCATAGGTAGCACTACTGCTCTGCCATGGAGCCCGAATATCTGTTTTTCGACGAATAACTTTTCCACTCAATTCCACACTTGTAGACTTATCACGCCAAAGAATTAAAGAATACATCTCTACAATTGAGAATTATCTATCGTTTAAAGAGATATGCAACTGGAAATGCCAATTTCTTCAATAACAAATGCTCTTTTGTCTTGGTCTCCAATGTGCCTTCAGGTGTTTCTGATATTGTATTTTTTCATGGAAATATGAATGAATAGTAATGCATGAGTGTTTCGGATAGTGTACTGGAGCGTTATTGCCGCTAAGGGTGACCTTTTTTACTATTTCACTCTTTCATAAAAAAAAAAATATGTGAAGTCATATTCATGATTGATTCTTTTTTTGATGAATTCTAAATGCACAGTGCAAGAAGATTCTATAAAATATGGAATAAGTTGATTGTCATGGCTCCTGTAAAATTATGAAAAATATGAATATTGCTCTATTCTCATGCATCATCGGACATTATTATCCTGACTGAGGAGTAGAACAGTTTCCATTCATTTTTACGACAAATCATCAATTTGGTAGGTCAAAAAACATGCCACGAATAAGTTGTGCAGAGGATTTTACCACAGCGCATAGTACCAATCACCAATGCTTATAATAATGTGATAGAGTTACTCCTATGTCATGTACAGTCGGACATTATTTATTTAGAACACGAAAAATAACAATCTTAACATGTTTTTATCTTCGTTCCATGAATATAAGTGTCATTAATAATGCCACCAATAGTTATTGCAGAGTATGCAAAACGGTTTAAAAAATTAATGATATGTATGGAAAAATGATTGATGTATTATTTTGATCATCGACAATTTTATGCATACTTAATACTGTTATCGGTAAATATTGAATAAAATTGTTATTCTCTCAGTGTACGGAGGAAAAGTGAGATTAAAGTTAGACTTTGTGACAATCTACGATTTTTATAACTTCGAGTAATACAGAAGTAATTCGGAACAACACATTTACTTGAGTATTGGGAAAGGAGATATCATAAATTGATGATGCTCCAGTACCCACTCAATCAATTGATTAACAGATGTTCAAAATGCCACCTCCCTGAACAAGACAGCATTCCAATCTTGTTATCAAGTTCCGTCTGCAATTAACCAACATCTCGGGAGTAATACTTGCAATCGCACTCCGAATTCGAGCTTCCAGTTGCTCTATAGTGTTGATTTCTACAGAACACACTTGATATTTGACATGACCCCAAGCAAAAAAATCAAGTGGTGTCAGATCAGGTGATCGTGGAGGCCAGCTATGAGAAGGCGGCTGATGAGCTCCAGTTCCAATCCAACGATCCCCAAAAATCTCTCTCAGTGTAGCAATATTTTGTCTTGTCCTATGGGGAGGGGCTCCATCAAGTTGAAACCACATAATGTCACGAAGGTTTTGAGGAACTCCAGCTTCATCTAAGAGTTCAGGTAGACGCTCAGTCAATAGTGCATTGAAATTGGCTCCGTTCAGATTCTCTTGATAAAAAAAAGGACCAATCTGAGAAAATTGGATTGATTTATAATCTCATTCTTATTTTAAGTGATTGAAACTCGGGATTCAGTACACAACGATTCTTTTAAAACTATGATTCACTAAGATGTAACTAATAGCCACCATCAAATAATAAACTGAATAATTTTTGTGTCTGTCGTCATTTGTAACTAATTGTCCTCGCCCTAACCATTATGTTGATTCGTTAGAACGTTAATAGACTATCACTGTTGATAATGGCTCGAAAAACAATTTGTTTCGGCTGGAAGTTGATGAATATTTTCCTTTCCAGTGGAAAAAGTAAAAATTGAATTCCTGGAGAATCACCCCCATTAATATTCCATCTGCAACAATTAATATCGGCTTTTACTCATTTAATACTTGAACAAAAATGATAGTAACATAACGATTGATGATATAGAAAGAAAGAAAGATAGACTAATCATGACTGCTCATTAAGATCCATCTGCTAACGCTCCTTGCAGAAGAAAGACAGAGAGAGATAAATTAAAACTTGTATTTTAAAGAATAGAATAAGAGACATGATTTAAGGAAATTGATAAACTTGTTTTCTTCCCATAGCTCTCACTAATTGCGTCGGAGCTTTCTAATGAGAATAGACGGAATAATTCATTGAACTATAATTAATGAGAAAGAAAATGGAAAATACGCAGAATAATCAGTGAAGATTATGATGAATTTGAGTGAAATGAATTGAATAGAGAAGCTGAAAATAGTAGATATGTAATTGGAAAAAAGATGTTGATGTTTCGTCGTTCTTGTATATCCTTTTCTGACAACGCATTGTTCATCAATGAATATTCCCTGGAAAAAATGAGCGAGACATGTCACCGAACATTTTCAAAAGACAAATAGGAATGTCACATTCATTTAAAATGGCAATGAAAAACACAGAAACACTTTAATAATTTTTATCGCTCACAGACGCCTCCTAAATGCATGGTAAAAATTGATACGGTCTCTTTTATCATCATTAATAGAAGGTGTTCCGAGCATGATAAGGAATAGCACAAAAAATTGGAAGAAATAATTAATTACCTTATAATTACCGAGAATACCTAGCCACACATTGAGATAAAATAAATTTTGCTGACGGCGATTAACGATAAGGGGATACGGACGATTCGCTCGGTCACCCCACTCATGTTCATTGTGCTGGTTGAAGGATCCACATCGTCCAAACTTGGCTTCATCAGTGAATAAAATTTGTGCAACGAAATGAGGATCATGTCGATGGCGTCTGAGGAACCAGCTACAAAAGCTGACTCGATTAGCTGCATCAGGTGGATGTTGTCCTTGTACTTGAACATGATGATAGGGATACTGATTATGGTCGCACAAAATCCTCCAAACGGTTGTGTTGGAGATTCGCAGTCTTCTAGCAACTCTACGAGTGCTTTCTCTTGGATTTTCTTGGAAAATCTCCAATATTTCCTCTTCGACTTCCTCTCGCACGTTGCCCAGCCGTCCACCATTCTGCCGATTAGGCATTGGATTATTGAATCTTTGCATGCGGTTCACTGCTCCCAATATGACGTTAACCGAAGGGTGCCGACCAGGGTAAATTTCTGCATACCTTCGAGCTGCGGCTGCAGCATCAAAGTTGTATTCTTCATACAATATTATCATTCGGAGATATTCCCCCAGCTCATAGGCAGCCATTGTGTTCAATGAAACCGTATCACTCAAAAGGAAATCACTGAAAACTCGAACTTTGTGAAGCCAGTGTCGTCTTTTGTTTTCACTTTTCGAGTTCAGTGGAAAACTTCGAAATTTTTTGGCAACTACTTGCGCATTTCATCAATAATTGAATGGTTTTGCTTCCGAATGGAAGCTTTGTTTTCGCAATTTCTTTCGAAATGACAATTTTCATTGAAAATGACTCAAAATGATCCAAAACGTCGAGAAATCATAATGAGAAAAATAGTAGACATGTATGTGTGTGTGTCTGTATGAGACTGTGCCAAATTTAACGACTATTTTTTTTTTCGGCTCCCAAGTGAAAATTACATTTTCCGTTACGAAAAAATAATACTCCCCAGATCCGGGCTTCCTATCTTTTTTTTCCAGTTAGCGCTCGCGTAAATAAGCATTTTTCAAGGGAAATTAAAAAAAAAATGATTTTAAACCTCAAAATTCATGGGATATGATCTCGAAACATTAAAAAAAAGCATTATTCCGTCGAGAATTCAATGCCCAACGAAGATAGCCATGGACGAAGTCAAAACAATGGCCTACACGCCTTATCGACCAAGTAGAAAGCGAATTTTTCCCTAATTTATTACTAACATTCATTCTTATTCACATATCAAACAATTGATGTGTGATTGAAACTTGTGAATTTCATTTTCTAGACAATCCTCATGATCTATAGAACTAATTTTTATGCTCTTTTTATTCTTCTTTGCACTTTTCTTTAAACTGAAATCATAATGATTTAATAAAAATACTTGACACCTGTAAAGCTTAGAAAAAAAAGAGGGTGCGTGAAATTCACGCGCGGCAGAAGTGAAACTTCTTGCTGATCGTCCAAGGATCAGTGCAAGAATACCGTATCTTGCTTGAATTTCGAGACATTCAAAGGAAATTGATGATAAAGAGCACTCAATTTGTCTACAAACTTGATATTTTTCTCTTCCTCAACATCTATTTCTTTTCAAGAATATTTCGGAAAGTGAGCGAGATGACGAAATTTTTCTGAAGATTTTTTTTTTGCAGAGAATCTTGAAAACTACAAAAAGGGTCTCTACAAAAATTTCATTATCTCGCTCAGTTTGAGAGACATTCATCAAAATCCTACGACCAGAACATAGACTCATAGATATATCAAAATCTAACGGAGAAACGCCCTTTTTGATTCAATTTCTTCTGAAGCTCTTGAAACTTCAACAAAGAAAGGATCAGGGCAAAATCATGCTATCTCGTTTAGTTTCTGGGATATTTATCAAAAACAAATAACAAAAAATGAACTTATTTTAGAAAGAAAAGTAACTCTATTCCAATGATTCTTTGAGAATATCTTGGAAACTCAGCGAGGTAAAGCCATTTTGACCTAATCCTTTCTAATAGCTTGTCTTGAAAATCAAGAAAAGAAATCAGAGTTAGATCGCTGCATCTTCCTCCGTTTCTGAGTATTCTCAAAAAAACTTTCGGGAATAAATAATTCGAATAACAAGGAAAGTAGGTTTTTTTTTGTCGATAGTATTTCGAAAATAACTGGGAAACTAAGCGAAATACAACGATTTTACCTGAAGGCTTTCTGTAGAGAATTTCTAAGGCTATGAAGAAGGATTGGAGCAAAATAACGCTATTTCACGTAGTTTCTGACATATTCCCAGAAAATTATCAACAAAAATACCTTTTCCTGTTTTTTTGGTTTGTTTGTCAATTGTTTCTTGAGAATATCTCGGAATCCGAATAAGATGAATCAGTTTCAACTTTAAGCTTTCTTGTCGAGAATTTAAAGATCTACAAAAAAAGGAGAAAAGCAGAATCACTCTATTCCACTTAGTTTCCGAGATATTCTTGAATAACTGATAATGTAAAATAAACAGTAACAGGACAGGTATTGTACTAACGAAAGAATCGACACACGAGGCATGCCGAAGCCAAAGATTATTTGGTGGGGCATGGACGTCGAAGAAAGCCGATGTCGATCCCTTCGCTAGTCCTACTATGACGAGCAATGCTGCAGGGATACGAGTGCACATGCGCACATTCGTTCTCTCTCTCTTTCTTTTCCCCCACCACCGAAGCGTGGAAAAGTAACGCAACAGCGTTAAACGCGAGGACTTCGTATAGGAAGTTCCACTTCAAAAAGAAGCTAGCAACAGCTCCTGACTAATATTTGGAGTAACATGTTGGTAAATCACTCACGAATGTCAATCACTATAATTGATGCCATGAATATAAGCATCAACGTTATGAATATTGATCAAAAACTTCTGAGTCAATAAAAGTTGTGAGTAATGAATGATGAAATGATATAATTTTTTTTATATTGTTCGCTATTATTATGATTTTTAGTTGAAGAAAAAAATATAGAGAAGAATTGAGGGACGAAAATTAGTTCTTAGGATCATGAGGATTGTCTAGAAAATGGAATTCACAAGTTTCAATTACACATTCATTGTTTGATATGTGTATAAGAATGAATGTTAGTAATAAATTGAGGGAAAATTCGCTTTATATTTGGTCTACAAGGCGTGCAGGCCATTCTTTGACTTCGTCCACGATTATCTTCGTTGAGCATTGAATGCTCGACGGATGATGCGTTTTTAAAATTTTTAGAGATCATATTCCATGAATTTTGACGTTTAAAATCATTTTCAAAAAATTTTTCCTTGAAAAATCTTTATTTACGTGAGCGCTAACTGGAAAAAAAGATAGGAAGCCCGGACTTGGGGAGCATTATTTTTTCGTCATGGAAAATGTAATTTTCACTTGGGAGCCGAAAAAAAAAAATAGTCGTCAAATTTGGCACAGTCTAGTCTGTATGTACGACTTTACGACTCTCTATAACTCGAGAACGGTGACAGATAAAAATCTGAAATTTTGGCAAGATATTGATTTTGATGAAGTGTATGTTCCATGAAGATTTCAGCAAGATCGGCTCAATGGTTTCTGAGATACAGTAATTTTTCAAAAATCGTATTTCTCGAAATTTCTCAATTTGCGTAAGACAAATTCTGCTCAATATTTTCTGCACACTCTGTGCACCAGAAGTGCACCGGAAGTGCACACTCTGTGCACCAGAAGTGCACCGGAAGTGCACACTCTGTGCACCGGAAGTGCACACTCTGTGCAGTGGAAGTGCACACTCTGTGCACCAGAAGTGCTCCGGAAGTGCACACTCTGTGCACCGGAAGTGCACACTCTGTGCACCGGAAGTGCACACTCTGTGCACCGTAAGTGCACACTCTGTGCACTGGAAGTGCACACTCTGTGCACCAGAAGTACACCGGAAGTGAACACTCTGTGCACCATAAGTGCACCGGAAGTGCACACTCTGTGCACCAGAATTGCACAATTTGCGCACCAGAAGTGCACTCTCTGTGCACCAGAAGTGCACACTCTGTGCACCGGAAGTGCACACTCTGTGCACCGGAAGTGAACACTCTGTGTACCAGAAGTGCACTGGAAGTCCAAACTCTCCGTAGCAGAAGTGCACACTCTCTGTACCCGAAGTCACACTCCATGTACCAGAAGTGCACACTTTGTGCACCAGAAGTGCACACTCTGTGCACCAGAAGTGCATACTCTGTGCACTAGAAGTGCAGACTCTGTGCGCCGGAAATGCACACCCTGCGTACCTGAAGTGCACCAGTACACGCTGTGTACTGGAAAGTACACAGTGGACTAGACGTGCACACTGTGTGCGCCGGAGCTGCACACTTTGTGTACCAAAAGTGGCTGGGAAGTGCACTCTCTGTGCAGCGGAAATGCACGTTCTGTGCACTGGAAATGCAGCAGAGATGCACGTTCTGTGCACTGGAAATGCAGCAGAAATGCACGTTCTGTGCACTGGAAGTGCACGCTCTGTACATCGGAAGTGCCTTCCCTGTGAATCAGAAGTGCGAACGATCACGCTCGAGATCAGGTCTTTACTTGCACTTCAGGGTTTCCAGGACTTGACCTGTCTAATTAGAGATGAAATTATCTTCTAATGACCACCAAACCAAATTTCTAGCACGAAAATGAAATTAAATGGAAATCAATCAATTAGGTTAGCCATGATTAATCAGGGCAAATTCGAGTCATCTTGGAGCGTAGAGCCTAGCTTTGAATTGAGTTTGGAAAAATTACGTGCGAAATTGAACTAAACATGAATGACAGACGTGAACCCAGACGCTATGTTCACGTCACTCACATCATGGCGCCCACTCTGTGTATCCCCTCCACACGGTTTTCTACTCGATGAAACACGAAGTTTCATTGGTCTACTTAAAAAGTTAATTATTCAAAATCTATTGAAAAATTATTTTTTTCAATATTTTTCTAGTGTTCTAGGTACATTTCTGCACCAGCAGCTCACCGGATTTAAACTTATTCAGTGACACCCTATATATAGCACTAATATGAAAGACAACTTTACTACTTCAATTTATTTGACATAATACTCGAAAATTTTATCAGGTACTAATGAACAGACTCATAACTTGAAAACAATTAACTTTATGGATTTTTTGCAAGAGACCTTTTTCGTAGATCGTTCTATTTCCGTTCAGATTCATCATTCGAAATTCCCCTGCAATAAACCGTTTCCAAGCTACAAAAATTAGAAAATTGAAAAAATATCCTTCTGTGTTATTTAAATGGGAAAATAGAAAAATGGATTGAGGCAAACCTTAATATCAATATTAAGAGCTCTACTTATGACCAAAATTTTCGTTTTTAAGTATTCTATCAATTTTCGGACACCATCAAAAAAAAAAAAATCTTTTTTTTTCTTTGAAATACCCTAATATATAAGGCATTTTACACTATTTCACTCACTTTTCCGGTTAGATTTTTTCATTTTTTGATATGTTTTGGAAATGCTCAAGACAAGTCATTTCCCAGAAGAAAAAACCCAAAAAAAAAATTTTTTCTTAATTTTACGACCATTTTCATTTTTGGACAAACGTCGTTGGTGTTCATTTCTCTCGTGCTTCTCGCGGAGGCTCCAATCTCGGTGAATATCAGTCATATTAAAAAAAAAAAGAAATACTTTTTTATGGTGAAAGAGCATAAAATTGCATTAAATTTTTTCTGAATAACCAAAACGTAATTTTTCTATTTCTGAACAACTATTTAGATAAACAAATCGGCAGCGATTATCAAATACATGCTCCTAAAAATCTGCAAAAAATATATGTTAAAGATTAATTTATTCCTGATTTTTCTGTAAATTTTCGCGATGCGCACTTGAACCATTCGCGAGAAATCGCATTTTTTATGTTCTTGCGTGATCCGAGGCCGCTACCGAAGAACCATGCGCATGCGCACAACGTTTCAGTGGCCAGTCACGTTATCGACTGGTGCGTAAGTTGAGTGCTTTCTACCGTTAACTTTTTGGAATAATAATTGATTTGTTCATAATTCCCAATTTTCATATCATAAGCATTCGAAATGAGACCATTCAGGTATAATATCTGAAGGATATTGTTGTCATATAGTCAATATCTATCGATACAAGTACGGTTCACGCATCATCCCCTGTGGATACCATGGGCTGTTCTCGGAAGGATCCGATAATTCAAAAAAAATGTTTAGTCCAGTTATTAATAATAGTTCTTAA
The DNA here is from genome assembly GCA_963942555.1 of Aleiodes leptofemur. Lineage (NCBI taxonomy): Eukaryota > Metazoa > Arthropoda > Insecta > Hymenoptera > Braconidae > Aleiodes > Aleiodes leptofemur. Next base: position 8,906,844 of record OZ012619.1, read on the forward strand.
GATCAATTCATGACACATACATTCAGCGGTACCATTATACTGTCCTTATTGACCTGGTCAATGATGTGTCATCCATACTCGACCAATCATGAAACAGTTGTACCATATGATGGATGCATAAATATGAACGATTTTCTATAAGGAAATTCGTCCCCGAGACATCGATTCGAATTCCTTCGTCACATTGTCAAAATATTAGATTTACTATGAGCAGTACCAGGTATTGTTGTAATCCTTTTGCAAAACCAGGGCATTCACGAGTTTCAAAAAGATTAACATCTATGAGTCCTAAGTTACGTGAAAAATTTCCTGAACAGCTTCTGAATGGCGAATTCATTTGCTCCACCAGTTATCTGAAACTGAATAGAATGAGGACATCCATGTCATTGGCCAATGAGGGAGCAGCCGAAGCCTCTGAGATGAGGAAAACTCAACTGATTCTGGCCAGTCAGATGAAGAGGAGAACATTCATCAACTAGCAATCATCGAATCCCTTTACACCACTCTATCACTACTTGTAGAATCTACGATCTCTGAGAACTGCACTGAACAGAGTGTTCCAGGAAAGAAGAAGAAATTCGAATCAATCGTAGCTTCTTTGTCAGAGGTTTTAATCCCCGAGACTTAAATCGACATGGACACTGTCGTCTTGAACATGCACGAGAAGCTGAAAAATATTAGGGAGCCAGCGAAAAAGATCGAACTTTTGACGATAATTCCCACATCATGGAGCATTAGACCAATCCAAACTACCTTCAATGTGACAAATTATGTTGCTCGTCAAACTCATTCGTTGCATCGGGAGAGAGGGATAGGCACTGCTGTATCGAAAAGACAACGAAGATCTTCGGTAAGTTTTACTACTAAACAATTAGCTCAAAATTTTGACAGGAGCGAAGAAATGAGTCGAGTTATGACGGGGAAAAATGACTATCACTCAGTAAAAATTGATGGGGTTAGACAACATCTTCAAAAGCGTTTAGTCTTATCCAATTTGAAAGAGACATACACTGCTTTTAAAAATGAATACCCAGAGGAGATAATCGGTTTCTCAAAATTTGCTGAATTTCGCCCTCCGGAATGTGTGTTAGCTGGTTGCAGGGAAACTCATACAATTTGTGGTTGTAAAATCCACTAAAATGTTAAGCTCAAATTATTAGGACTCCAAGGTAATCAACTAGTTGATGAATCTAGTTTCCGTTCATTAACCCAGGAACATAGGGCGAGAACAGGGGTCAACCTGGGAATTTGAGATAGTCAGCTGAAAATTTGCAGGGACCTTTGTTTTGACATTCTATAAGCTGTCTTAAAAATTGAATATCATATCACGCCGGCGTCTTGAGGTATTCGTCTTGAGAGGTTAAAGGTCGTGAAAATCGGTTTTTTGCTAATATCTTGTTTTCTGAACTCTCAATAATATTTTTGGTCATTGCAAAAGTTGTAGAAAATTAAATTCTCTACACATTTTGACTGGAGCAATTTTCCATGTCCTGAGCCGTTCTTGAGATACAGTGCGAAGGGTAGGGAGCACTCTGCCCTATCTATGATAACGCTACGTGGATGATGAAATACAACCGATAGTAGCGGTTACCAAGTTAATTATTGACTAAAAATATCATGATTATCTATAATAGGGTGTTTCAAAAAAAACAAAATGTCTTGTTTTTTCTTGCAAACAGGCTTGAAAGTTTCGTTTATGTATAAAAATACATGTGTCAAAATATGAACTCTTAATATTAATATTAAGATGGTCCACATCGCACTTTTCTATTTTCCATAAGAATAACATAGAAAATAACATTATTTTTACAACAAATACGGATTTAGACATTTCTACAAATATTGCTCCAGACTGTATCGATCTGTTCAGAATTCCATCTGTGGTACTTCAAGTCAATTTGGGACTCGAAATTTCTGCTCAAAATAATCGATTCAATTGCAATAAAGTCAGATGATCCATAAAAATTCAATATTAGATGACAACTGAGATCCTACGATAAAACTTGAAAATTGAAGTTCAGGTTTCAGATAGGATTTCTATTCCTTCCGATTGTCATCAGAATGAAAATGTGCTCATTTTGCGGGGAAATTGTTTCCTTTCGAATGGTAGAATGAGAAATAGAAGTGTTTCTAGAGAAAAATCGGAGAAAAACAGTGATTTTTGAAAAAACTAATTTATCGAACGCTTTCATAAGAGATTTCTTCTGAAGAATTCAAAATTCTCACCAGTTATGGGGCTCATTGAAAGGAATCTTTTTAGTTAAACCTGAGCGTAATTGCTTGAATAGTTTTGCAGATATAGCCTCTTTTCATAAAATGGTTCTCCACCAAAATCTCAGAAACTACTTGAGCGCTTATGCGCAATTTCAATATGAAACTTCTTGTTCATTGGATGCACAAACTGACGAAATTCGAAGTCTCTAACTCAAACATTTTTGGAGCTATCGTGGCGACAAAATTCAGAATAAAAAACACTATAATTGGAATCATCTGCAAACGAAAAATCACAGCCAAATTTACCCCGAGTGAAAATTGTGGGTTGAAATGAGATGAATTTCATTGCTCAGAGTGGGGGCTATGGATCAATTTTTCGCGGAGAGAAATCAAAAAAACGATTTTTTGAAAATTTGACCATTCTCGAAAAGCACTCAACCAATTCCGCTCAAATTTCACTAACAGCAAGCTGCATAAGGAGAGAAAATATTGTTGAATTTCCAGGTCGCCAAGTATTACCGTCCTGGAGCAATGGGCTGATATCTGTCACACACACACACATTCAGACATGTTTCTAGAATGTCATTTCTCGGCGTTTTGGAACATTCTGAGTGATATTCCGATGAAATCTCAAAATCGAAAAAAATCGCGATTACAATGCTTCCATTCGGAAGCAAAAACAGATTTGTTGAATAAAACCACTGATCTTTCAGTTTATATCTTGCTTATAGTATTCAAACGATTCAAAAAATATTTTTTACTTCTAAAATGAAGGAAAAGTCGATAAGAAACGATAATTGTAAAGCTAACTTCTACATGAAATCCTCTTAGTGTTTTATTTCTTTCATTTTTGCTAGAAAAACTATGAATTTTCTTCTCTTGAGAGCTGAATTGATTTTCTACATGAAATTTTGTGCAATTTTTTCCGACAAGGCTAATTCTCTCACTACAATACTTAGAAATTGTTCGAATTCACGGTAAACTTCACTTCAATCTTGAATAACTTTTAAACCATTAGATTCAGAGGAAAATACTACGGGACCTTTTTTGTAGAACGTTCAGTTCTCTACAAAAATATGTATGGAGACTCCTTTTATAACACGCCATTAGGACGTCATAAAAATCAAAATAAGCAAAACGAAAATTTTCTATGTTATTCTTGTGGAAAATAGAAAAATGCGATTCGGACCATCTTGATATTAATATTAAGAGCTGATATTTTGACACATGTATTTTTATACATAAACGAAACTTTCAAGCCTGTTTGCAAGAAAAAACAAGACATTTTGTTTTTTTTGAAACACCCTAATCTATAATGCTTGCTTATTCATTAATTAATTGATATTTATAAGTAACATTGATAATCGAAATGACTCAACTTTTCAATTCTTCCTTGAATTTTTCCTATTTTTACTAAATTTTCAAGGAACAATTAAACTGAAATTTACAAATTTCATTGATGTCTAGGTGTGAAGTTATTTGAAAATCGATGATGTGTTCGTTTTTCAATGAAGTAATTATCTGAAATTTCAGTAAAAATGTCACTTGTTAGAAATTTTTGGGATTTTGAACGGAAAATTCAGATGCAAATTTTTAACAGTGTAGCAAAGGTGTATTATCAACGTTAAACATCCAAATCCATTGATTCGAGATAAGAAATATTGATAACTAACTATTTTATTATGTTGAAATTTTCTAGTAAAAAACCAAGGAATGTTCGAAACTACGCCCTCTCCCCTATTATAGGAGAAACCGAACCATCAGAATGAATGAATGAAAAATGAACCATCAGGTTAAAACAATTCAGAAATTTTTTCGGAGGGAAAGACTGCGCCGAAAAATCTAAAATAATTTGAAAAGATTCTTCAATTTGCCTCTGTTATGGATGAATTTTTTCGATTCTTTTATAGAGGCCTTTGCTTAAGAAAAAATTCTAGATTCTTCAGTCTTGTAAGTCCACCCGGGGAAAAATAATTTTGTCTAAGCATGTATGATTGTATATAATTATATATGAAATTATATGGATTCATATATAATCATATCAATCTCCATATATAGTTGTATATAGATCTATATATAATTAGATCTGTTTCTATCTAACTAGTATATGGCGTCTGAGGTTATATATGGAATTATATATAATTATATATGCGTTCATGCATGATTATGTTTAATTATACATATTCATGTATGAATTCATATACAATCATATCTAATTGTGTCTATCTCAATACATAATTAGATCTGATCACATCTAGCTAGTTTGAATTTATGCATCATCATGTATGAGCCTATATATAATTGCAGATTTCTATGAGTTATCATATATAGACTCATGTAGGGGAGACCGGGGCAAAATGGGGTACTTAAAGCACATTTTGGCTTTTCAAAGCTCAAATACGATAAAAATGCTTTTTTTCATTCATATTCGAAGTAAATAAGAGAAATTTCTAATTGCTATGACAAAAAAAAAATTCTGTTGATGGGGCAAAATGTGGTACCCCTAAATTTTTTAATTTTTTTTTTACTATGATCAATTTTTTGAGATTCAAATTTGGCGTTAATATGCACGTTTACTGTCTGTCTTCACCGCCGATGGCGCTGTGTTCGCGCCTGATTTGTAAATTCAAATTTCTAACTTGTATTTTCTAACTGACAAGTTTTTGTTGACAAATGAAGTTCTTTACATGACGGTGCTAATTGTTGAAAAAATTATTTGTTGTTGCAATAAAATTGATAAAATATGGTGCGTCATTACGAACGAAAAACTGACAGACCAAGCTGGGACGAAATTTCGATGGCTAATGCCATCAAAACTGTTTATGATAAACTAATGGGATATAAAGCAGCAGCCAAAAGTTTTGGAGAATGTTCTTACGACTCATGTGCTGATATTTCAGAGGACGACACGCAATTCATTTGTGATTATCGTGAATAGTTGTACTGTACCTCTAGTGAACATTTTTTTAAAAAAATTTTTGTTGATCAATCGTTATTTATTGTTAGCTTGAAGTTGAGAATAACAGAGGCAGTTTAATTCCACAGAAAATACTCTTGAAAAGGGATAATTATTCGTTAATTAATTATAAAATATAAAATTACTAAAAGTTTTAGTGGTGAAAGTTCAGGAATTGTAAACATTCTGAGGTCATTCATATGAATAAATTAAATTTTCATTTTTGAAATATTTCTATTGCCAATGTTTTTCCAAAAATTGTGAAAAAAAAACATTCGTTTGAGCTAAAAATATTTTTGAAATTCATTTTAGGGCATTCTAAAATAATTTAAAAAAAAAAATCGAAATTTTTGGGGTACCCCATTTAGCCCCGGGACCCCATTTTGCCTCGGTCTCCCCTATAATCATATCTGATAAGGCCATCATTGTCGAAGTTTTTTGTGAGAATCTCAAAATGATTTATTTTACATTTTTTGAATCATACAATATGATATTTCTACTGTAACAAACAAACGTTTAACCAGCATGCGAATTAACTATTCAATCATTCTTAATATCGAATGAAAATTGTTTTTTTAATATCGAATAAAAAAAAATTCTTAATATCGATTATCACCAATTTTTTTTCATTCTAGTTATTTTTTCGTATACATAATTACCAACTCTTATGAGCTGCATTCAATATCTTCAAATTTAATCAACATTAAATCATCACTCTCTTTTATTGGAACTATATGCTCAATTATCGTTCTTGACATCGGGTGACAAAATAGTTTGGCATGTTCAATTTTGAAGCGGCGAATAACGATCCATAAATCCTCTTGAATTTGAGCGAAAAATCTAATTGGTCCATAGATCATAGTGTCACTTACTCCAATCAATCAAAGGGTAATGTCTCAAAGAATTGGAGACATGAAGAGAGCCCAGAATGACATTAAAAGAAAAATGTCACTGATCCGACATCGAAGTAATATTTTTGTACTAATACTTTGATATTCTCCTTTTTTTTAAACTTTTTTATTGGTATTACTTTATTCTATCCAGTTTAATGACACTCTGATTATACATGATTATGTATAATCAGGCAAAATTTGTTTTCAGACATTTTATATAATTATATTTCGTTATGTCTATTTATACATAGTTATACATAATTATATATGATTGGACATGGCCATTTTTCAGATCTAATTATATATAATTCATTATACATAATCATATACGCTTAGAAAAAATCTTTTTTTCTCGGGCATTCTGCTCCGGTCTTTCCTATTTGTTTATTGGAAAATTAGTAGCAAAGAGATGAACTCGAGTGAGACAATTTCTCAAAACCTTTTTTCAAGCTCTTGAGGATTTCTATAGGAAAGGATGAAAGTAAAAAGGTTATCGGCATATCTCCATTAGTTTTTTTTGGATATTCTCAAAAAATTCGTGAAAATCCCACAGTATTCGATTTTATCGAGCGTATATTTATTATTATTATTTTCGTGACATCCCTTCAATGGAAATTTTGGTCATATATAGGTGTTCGTTTATGAGAATTTCATCTGAACTTAAATGAAGAGAAGGCAGTGCTTGAGTATTTGAACTTTTAACCTCCCTAGCGATTTCTTGATCACGGTGAAAATTTAGTGAAAAAGTCGTGAATTGACGGTGATTTGATTTTACCGACAAATCACCGTACATTCACCGTCGAACACCAGTCGTTGTGCCGTGCATGAGTAGTGCGTTTGTGCAAATTCGGCACCATACAATGACGGTGAGTCGACCATCTTTTTACCGTTATTCGGCCGTGATTTTTCTGACGATTGTTGGTGACTTGCTTCGTAAAACGCGAATGAGTTGTCGGTAAGGTAGGAGGGAGTAGTCGGTGAATCGCCAGTGGCAAATTTATTTCTGTTTTCAAATGTCTTTTTTTTAATGTTCATAAAGAATTTTGTTCTTCATACTACCGCGTGAAGTGCAATTGTTAATAATGAGCATATATGAAACATATAGAAAAATGCTCGCTCATTTCATATAAGGATGTGAAAATGGTAAATTTGAATAATTAATGGCGAATGCACGGTCTGTTAGTGAATTTCTGCTTAGCTTGAGGGTTTAAAATTCTGACAACATTCGAAAATCAGCTTTTCCGTGATTACTAAATTATTTTCAATGATCGAACCAATTCGATTGAATTCAATTTTTCTAAGTCAGAAAGACACTGATCAATATATCAGCATCAAAATTCCTTATTCAAGTATGTGAAATGCGAATAACCACGACGGTTAAGTGGTGGGCTTACAATGTCAGGGTTTCGGGTTCGATCCCAACCGAAGGCAATTTTTTGGTTTTTTCGTTGAAATTTATTAGCAATGAAGAATTTAGTAATTGAGGGAATTAATACTGATATATTATGTTCATATAATATTGTTATCCTTTTGAAATAATAAAATAGTCCAGGTTGAAGGAAAAGGGCGTTTCATTAATTAATCGGTGACAGTTAATGTTTCTTGTCCCAAATCCCAAAGGAAAGTAAAGTCTTCCTGTTGTTAAACAACAGATCTCAGTTTCCATGGGGATATGGGTGCAACTTCTCGCTTTACTTTTAATATAGAAGGGGGATACGCTACAATATCAATATGAATGATGTTTATATTAGGAGACGAATTATATTCATATATTAGATCTATTTCCAGTTCACTGTAGTTCGCCAGTCAAAGTCCCGTGAATTCACGGTGAGTTGTCGGTAAAACGGCGATCTTCTCACCGTTGACTCACCAAGTATTTCTGGTAGATGCCGAGCGAAAGTTTTGCACAAACTCACTACTCATTCACCGTGAAAACACCAAACTTCAATCGGTTTATAACTGTTTATTCCCCAGCAAATCACCATCAATCGTCAGTGATTCGACCGTGACCAAGAAACCGTTAGGGTATTTCGCTTATAGTAGTTGAAACCTCACCTTTTCCGAGCACGTCCAATTTTCTTCGGAAACTTGTGCATGTAAAAGTAGTTGAATTAATTTAATCCTCTAATTTAATCGATTTCTTCAATCATTTAATCTCCATCTTTACGCGATAATATGAGATTTCAACTACTATAACCTGAATAGGTTAGAAGTTTCAATAGTCAAGCACTTTGAGCCTTCTCTCCATTCAAGTTCAGATGAAGTTCTCATGAATAAACGCCTATATATGACCGAAATTGCCGTTGAAGTGATGTCACGAAAATAATAATTGTGAAAATTCCTGTAATGAAGAGGTAAAACTGGATGAAATATTTTTTCTACCTCTTTCTGAGAATATTTCCGGCTACTCATGGAAATACGCCCCAACGATGAAGAAGAAGAAGAAGAAGATGAACCCTGATTAATGGGAATCATTGTAAACTGAATAAACTTAATTAATGAACTGAATATTTCAACAGTTGATGTCTTATTTATTCATATTACCCATGAATATCATCAATTATTTAATAATTAATCAAGCATTATTGATAATGATAACATTTTCAGTCAACAACTAACCTGATGGCTGCTACTATGGGCTGTATTCCACAGTTCACGTTCCGTTATCATCGATAGGACAGAGCACTCCATACTCTTTGCGCTATATCTTAAGAGCGGATCATTGCATGGGAAATTGTTCCGAACAAAATTCGTACAGAATTTCATGTTCTACAACTTTTGTGATGACCAAAAATATCATTGAGTGAAAACTAAACACGATATTAGCAAATAACCAATTTTTATCACTTTTGACCTTGAATATCTCAAGACGCCGGTGTTATATGGTATTTGATTTTTGAGACAGCCTATAGAATGTCAAAACGGAGGTCCATGCAAATTTTTAGCATACTATCTCAAATTCCCAGCTGAAATCCTTATTTTTCTGGGCTATTAATATCTCAAAAACTACTGAAATGATTCTAATAAAAAAAAGCTTAAAGTGAAGAGTTTAGTGACTGGAATATACTGACAAAATTTCAGAATCCTGCATATAAACCAGTTGTAGTAATCATTTCCATGTTCATAAATTAAGATTTAAGGATCATGGGACGTTGGAAATATTGAATTTAACAATACTAATAATTGTCAAATGAACGACGCTTCGCCCGCTTTAGTATATCGTAAAGTATATCGTCAGATAGAATATCGTAGAGGTTATTGGCAGTGAAAGCTCAGCTAAGATTATTGGTTGAAAGTAACTAGCATTGAATGACATAACATTTGTCATTCTCAACCTCTCACGTCATACTTGTTATCCAACAAGAGAAGATTCAAATCGTACTAAGCAACTCTTTTGAATTACCAAATCTATTCGAAAGAATAGTAAAGGATTTTAAGCTGTTAACACAGTTAAAATCGAGTCTCCGGAAGGGGTAGGAGAATCATAGATGATTTCCATTAGAACCTGAAGGAGTTACGTCTCAAACGGAGACAGAGTACATTTAGACGGGGCCCACGTCGTTGACAAGTATGTCAGTTTTTGGAGATGCTTTGGCCTGCGTGTCAATAGCAAATGGACGTATACCACGTCGTTGACAAGTATGTCAGTTTTTGAAGATGCTTTGGTCTGCGTGTCAATAGCAAATGGACGTATACCACGTCGTTGACAAGTATATCAGTTTTTGAAGATGCTTTGGCCCGCGTGTCAATAGCAAATGGACGTATACCACGTCGTTGACAAGTATGTCAGTTTTTGAAGATGCTTTGGCCTGCGTGTCAATAGCAAATGGACATATGGTTGGAGTGCCAACGTCACGGACCAGTATGTCAAGTTTTTGAAAAAAAAAGATCCAGTCACAGATGGACACTTGGTAGACGTACCAGTGTCTAGGGAATCACTAGTCAAGACGACAAGAAATAGTGATATCCATAGTTGGAAATTTGAGCATAGTACAGGAAGTGCGAGCTTCAGTGCCAACCGGCAAAGAAAAAGATTCTCACCAATTCAGGGGGAAGATATAAGTCTACTGAGAGAGCTAGACATTCTCATGGAAAAAACAGTTGATACATAGGGAGACAATCATCTGGAGAAGGTTGTTTCAATTGTGGTCTATTGGACCATGTCGCAAGAAATTGCAAACGCAGAAACGTTATATAACTCTGGTAGAGTCTGAGTACAAAAGTACAAAAGCGACAGAAATCAGAATACGAAATTCTTGAAGGGACTACATCTGAATTTAGTAGCCTTCAGCAAGGAATAGATGAGATCGTTAGCTCACCTACAGTTCGTGTTGAAAAGAGAGCTATGAGTATTGCCGAGATTTGCTTTTGGATTATGTTTGAAATAACTAATTCAATGTTCTGAGCATCAATTAAGAGCACAGAACTTCGGGCAAGTCGTAGTGCATAACTCAGCAGTAACGCCGAAGCATGAAATAGGTCAGGGGTTGACACAGAAAAGGAAGCAATGAGGGAGGAAATATAGGTGAGAATGTGGCTACAACACTCAAAACCTTGAACCTTCAAGAAAAAGAGAGACAATGTTATAAAGACGTCGCAGGAATGAAATTAGACATACAATGACGTCAGACCAGGTTTAAAAATTGTTTCACTTGAACAAAAGAAGAACGCACTACTGCAGCGTGTCGATTCTTACCAAGAGACCAGTGTAATCAAGAGGTTATTCAACCGAATAACAAGTTTGATGAAACAATTTCTGAAAAAATTTAAACATTGCTTATTGAGTAATCATAATAATCGTCAGTGTCGCAAGTCGAATATAGAAATTGGAATTTCTACGTCATCACATATTGCGACAGCTGAAAACACTAAATGTAGTACAGCGAGAAATACAAACAATTTCACTGGCAGACAAAAAGATGAGTCAGCTCAAGGATTACGAAAACTCAGCCAGCAGTTAAGGAAAGTTCATCGCATCATGGCATACGGAATCAAGCGAGCTTCTCAAGTGTGTAAACAAGCACAACGAATGATAAGATCAGTCAGCTCAATTGAAAAAAAAGATGTCAATTTGAGTTCCCAAAAACTCAGGAAACAGACAACGTTTTCAGTAGATCTGGCGCTATGGTTTCATCGAACAAGATTGAGAAATCACATGATGGAGTTCCAATAAGAGACAACGCCGATGTAATTCTAGGAATTGTTAAGAAAAAAAAATATCTTGATTGGGAAAAGTCATCATGAATTTGAAAATTATCCGAGAAGAATTGGGACATGTATTTCATGGAGTATCCAATGAATTTCTATGATCAGAAGGGATTCTCGGCGGGAACTTCCTTCAATGAGAAGATTCTAACGTACAAGTCAAGCCAGAAAAAGTTCTACGAATAAATGGGACTAGCTTCAGTTACCGTAAAATATGAGAACGTAGAAAATGCATGAATGGACAACGAGCTAATTCAGAGCTGAAAGAAAATCAAACTGTGTAGAGGAAAATCAGCAAGAGAAGATCGAGATAATTTACAACTAATGTCTGGACAATTCAATATCTGAGAATCCAGTTATCTGTACAGAGGAAGACTTAAATCAGAATTCCGAAATTTCGAGAAATGATTCTGAGATTACTGAAGGATCTAGCGAGGCGGAATTACCACTGAAATACTGACCAAGATCCCAAGGAGGAATAATTTATGCAGGCAAGCTGAGTGCACATACATTGGAAAAGAACCAAATAAGCAGTTTTCATTTGCGGAAGGTTAAGGTCATCACATCGATCAACAATGAATCATATATTCAGAATATCCAAGAGTCTTAATAACAAGAGAAGACTACTCCCACATCAGCGAGAGACTAATTCATAGATTTCAAAACATGTCAACTACTTGTGGACTCAGATTCTGCTCAATTCGAACAACACATTGAAACATAAATATTTTAATCTAGTTTGAAAGGACAAATTGATGAGGAACGAGCTGAAATTCAGCAGTCGGTAAATATATCCATTTTCTGTGAAATGGCTATATGAGTGAAATCCCACAAAATGGGATGTGAGTTAAGATAGTAGTTCAATAACCCGCATTTGTCTTTGATTGATAATGGATTAAATGGATTACAACATCGTCGAGTCCACAAAGCAGGAATTATAAGATCAATATGGAGCTGAATTTTCTAAAAGTGTTGAACGAGAAACACGAGAAATTGAGTTTAATCAGTTCAATTATCTGAAAAGAAAAATCTGAATCATTCATCGAATGAAATGACACTGATCCTATACGGATGCTGGGAGGAAACGGACGATATTCAAGGAAACAATTATTGAGAAAATTGTTGATTGTACCAATCATTTGAAATCAGAAGGTTGAAAAATATCTCCAATGGACATCTCACACGGAAAGTAGCATCGGAACATTCATTCTCTTACGGAATACACAACTACGACTGAGATTATGAATGATCGAATCAGTCCCACATAAAAATAAGTTGGAATTTAAGAAATAAATAATACTCTAAATTCAGTCGATTACATAATGCGAACTCAGTGTAAAACAGGAAAAGAACGATGTCGAAATTTGTTTACTAAGCATTTAATTCAAAGTGAAGTCATTATATTGGTTGACATTCAGATACTGACCAGCCTCAAGGTATACCGAGAAACAACAGTTACACGAACAAAATGAGTGCATTCTTGAGTGCAAAAAACGAAAAGTTTTCATATCACATCAAACATAGAGAAAGTATCTAAGATTTTGGTCGCAAGATAACACTGTTTCATCGAGTAAAGACCATTTCATAGATTTCAGCGAGGCCTTATAACAGGTCAACTGCTCATGGACGCTGATTTCGTTGAATTTCAAGAATCAGTCAATGAGAAACGATACGAAATCCAGTGGCTGACAAATATCTATTTTCGTCAAAGCACAAAATCGACTATATTTGAAATCATGAATTTGAATTTGGATGGAAATTCAATAACAGAGAAGCCATATTTTCTTCCATTGAAAGTAAAAAGTTGATGAATTACAACATCATCGAATTTCATAAAACGAAATCATAAGATCGATCACGGAGATGAAATTGATAGAATCTCATTTGAAAAATTGAATAAGGAACATGAGAAATTGATTTTTCATCTGGATAGTTTGGAGGCTTTTCGACAGGAGAAGACTCCTGGGGGGATAATTTGAGGAAAAATAATCGGAGACAGAAAGAAACTATAGAGGGAATAATCATCGAGTAAACTGGTGCTCATACCAATTATTTGACAAACATTCCTGAAGGTAGGATAAAAAAGAGGCATGCTCTTACAGGATACAAAACAACGATAGAGATTATTCGGAAAAATCAAGAGCACGCTGGTATTCAAGGTTAAAGCAAAGAACAATACTGCAAGTGCAGTTGATTACATGTATTACGTAATTTGACTAACGTTATCACGCTCTTTGGCCTCTTTTTTGTGTGACTAGAGTAAAAGAAAGAACTGTTTACAATCCTATTACTTCGTAAGAATGCCAGAAGAAGTTAACGAAGAAGAACAAAACCACTACAGCCAGTGATCAGCATATGGCTTATTGTCCAATAAACCTAAAAGAATTTGGAAAAGTCAAAAAGTACTTTAAGATAAAAAAAAATATGTCAGGCTCGCTATAAGGGCACGGAGCTTGGAGAGTGTTGAGTGAACTTAGACTTTGTCTTTTTAGAGAGACTGGAGACTCTAAGTAGAAAATATAACCACTATATCTCAAATTCAATTGGTACCATCCTTGAGGGTGTCAGCTACTGATCAGCCCCAAGGCATATCTGGAAATGAGTGGTCGAAAAGCGGAAAAATTTGGACTCATCAGAATCGTGGGCAGAATTATGCGAATTCAACAAGCAGATATCTATCTAGTCGACCAAGTAAATAGATAAGAATGGGGACGAGTTTCAGGCAGAAAAAAAAATTAAATGTTCTCACGTCACAGGCCGTTCAACTTCATCAATCTGAAAAGATAATCGACCAAACTATTCTCATGTTCTAAGATCTCAGAACACTAGTCAGGACCAGAAACCATCTTTGATAGTAAATTTGATAGGATAACCAAAATCCAGATCTGAAGATGTTTCACGAAATACTTATAACAGTGAGGGAGGAATTAGAAGAAATAGATTGTAATCGTGAAAAAAAAATCATCAACAGTCAACTAGACGATTTTTGGTACTTCAACATCTGTATTCAGAAGTTACTGCAAGAGCATCTGAAGATTCTGCAAATGTCGTTGGAACGTGGATCAGAGAAATACATAGATATATGATGGAAAAATATGCATTACATACTTTTAGTCCTTTCCATACAGATGGAAGGTAATTGAGATGAAATTTGAATCAATAACAATTGCTGAGGAATACCTGGAGCCAGAAAATTTTACGATAGTGGAAGTGCATAATTCAGGAATAGTAGAGCCCTTTGGAGCCCTCAGAATTGATAATACATTCGTTATAACTGTCGAAAAATATCAGGCAAAAAGAAAAGCACAAGAAGTAATACATCAAAAGTGTGTCAAAACTATTATTCGTAAAATAACAATTCAAATAAAAATTTCAATTAAGAAATGAGGCGAAGTGAAGATCGAATTACGGCAGCAGACGACCATCGGGCAGTGCACTGAGTCAAAGACGCTGACGTCTGCATTCTTCAACGTTCGTACTGATGGATCACCCGACACAATAAAATACGAAAAATGGAAGAAGGAATAAACAGCGATGAAAATAATATTTAATGGAATTCCGGAAAAAGAGTAAAGGAAACTGAAACTATTAAGCTTCTATGGATTCCTGATCCATAATAAGAAACTGGAATACAAAGACTTGCTGGAATATCCTCGTTAGATAAGGATAAGGATAATTTTAGAAGTCGTAGAAAGGATCTATTTGATATCATGGGAGATAATCAAGTACTCAATTTATTTTTTACAATGAAAATAGATTTGATAGTACAACTATAGTGCGCATTTATTTAGTATTTAGTATTCATTTGTAATGAAAATGAATACTGAGGTCAATGTACCATTCTCCATCAATTTGAAAGATAGAAGTAGCCCAATGAACCTCTCATGCAAAGAACATATTTTAATAGAAAACATTAATAGAGAACATATTTTATAGGAAGAATATAAACTTATTCTGATTCACTATGGATGATCAGAACACTTGTTCGCATGGAAATACGGAAATCGAATGAGACAATTTGGCAAAAAAAAAGTAATGTTATTTACTTCAATACGTTGTCAGCAAAAAGCTACGCTTATTGCAACTCAAATGACAGCAAATTCCATCAAGATCACACGAATTTAATAGTAAAGGTCCAAATTCAAATTCGATGTTAGGAAACATTCTTCTCAAGAAGGGGGAAGGAAAGAAATGGAGCTAAGGTCAGAGTAACTTATATTCAGGAATTCTCAATACAGACATCAAATTCATTATCTTCAAGGAAGCGGTATCTCAACAGGTCGAGAAAAGTCAAAAATCATACTTTTTGACGTAAAGACTTCGCATGCATGGAGAATTTGCCGACGCAGAAGTTCATTGTACAGCTGATTTAGCAGAACGACCATGTCGATGACACCAAGGCCAAGTGCACGATAGCACTTGCACAACAGCTGGTGCAAATCGATGAGCTCAAGAGCACACCAACGAACTCGAATGGATTCCTTTCTATTCATCCAAATCTACAGACTATCAACAGAAACATCCTACAGGAAGATGCAATTGAAGATAGAACATCGACGAACAATTTCAATCAGAGAATCAGTAGGTCAATCAAGAGAAGTAGAGACTCCAAGTCTCCACCATAGAGATTCTGAATAGAAATTCGATTGCAATTATCACATTAACACAGAAAAAATATATATATATATATATATATATATATTTCTATCCTTAAAATGGTTCATTCGTACAAGTTTAAAAAAGAAAAAAGGAAAAAAAAAATCTATGAAAGATGATAATGAGAATTTACGTTTGAGAAAATATTTTAAAAACGTAAAAATTGTAACGAAAATTGTCAAATTCTAGTTATATGAGGCATATTTTTGTCTATAATAAGAGAAAATTATCAGGAATAATAATTTTCTTCCCTGGGGGGGAGGAATGTTATGCCCCATAAGCATTATTTAAAATCATTCAATTATTTCATAATTACAGTGAAGAAGTTGAACACATTAATGAGTTCAACTTACTTCACATATTATTTGACTCAGCGTCTTATTGCTACATGTATAATCATGTTGCAATGTGACACTGATAATTGACTATAAGAATCGAACTCACTGATTTTCGAGAGGTCAGTTCTCAACCAGACACGACAGTGTGTCATTGTACCAGTCACCTCGGAGACTGGTGCCTGTTATTATTACATTTTATTATACATAATGGACATTAATTAATCATTTAAATAAATAAATATTTATTCTTTTTCTAATAAACCACCGAGTTGAAGTATCTATTCACTGTAGAGCGTATCTCTACAGATAAACCCAAAGAACCTACTCTTGGACCAATTCCAGTCCTAACATCATCTATAAAATTCCCTGCTGTGAATGCTCCAAGTGCTATGTAGGACAGACAAAGCAGAGACTGGAAGCAAGATTGAAACAACACAAGAACGATTGTGCTCCAGCCAAGATCCTGAAGAAAGAAAAAACGGCGTTGGCTATTCACCACTTCAACACGGGGCACTCGTTTCGTTTTAATGAAGCGAGCATTTTGAACACTGAGCCGAATTGGCGGAAAAGAAATGTCAGTGAAATGGTATTTATTTCCGTCAACGACACAGTGAACAAAAGAGAAGATACACAGTTCTTGAGTAGAACTTATTCTGTAATGCTTACACGTATGAAAAAAACGTATAGATAGTTTCTATAGAAAGTTTCTATAGAAATTTCTATAGAGAATCTTATAGCTTTGCGTAGATGATATTGGGATATTTTCTTATACGCCCTGAATTTCGTATTTTCCTATACGCAAATTGCGGGCATATAAGAATAATTTCTATATGAAGGGGATTTTATGGGGTTCTATACGCAAATTGAGGGCGTATAAGAATAATTCCCATATGAAGGGGATTTTATGGGGTTCTATACGCAAATTGAGGGCGTATGAGAATAATATCCATATGAAGGGGATTTTATGGGGTTCTATACGCAAATTGAGGGTGTATAAGATTAATTTCTATATGAAGGGGATTTTATGGGGTTCTATACGCAAATTGAGGGCGCATAAGAATAATTCCCATATGAAGTGGATTTTATGGGGTCCTATACGCAAATTGAGGGCGTATACGAATAATTCCCATATGAAGTGGATTTTATGGGGTTCTCTATACGCAAATTGAGGGTGTTGTGGCAAGGGCCTGGTTTTTGACAAGGAAAAGGTCAATGACCCGGCACCTGTCGGGAATTGGGGCAATTACTTGCCAATTTGTCATCTTCGGATTAATTCGGACAATATTCGGCTTTTGACCCCCCCTTGTGGAAGAACAAGGGCAAGGTCTTCACTTGATCGGCGGCAGTCTATGAAAGAGGAATAGTTTTCGGTAGTAGATAAAGCTAGAGATAGAGACTCTGCACCTCGATCTCTAGACTGACTCTACGGTATTCGGCTTCGGCAAAAATACAGTCCACTATTTTCGGTGCTAATTACGGAATTAACTTCAGTGTGAATTTAATTGACAAAGTGCATATTATTTATTCTTTGAATTGTAACAATAGATGACAACGCCTTGTGGCTAAAATCAGTGTTTTTCTTCTAAAACCAAACTCTTCCCAAAATCACCTTTTCCAGGCCGCCACCGGCAATAAAAAACGGTTCTTCTCGAAACAGAGGGCGTATAAGAATAATTCTCATATGAAGGGGATTTTATGGGGTTCTATACGCAAATTGAGGGCGTATAAGAATAATTTCCATATGAAGGGGATTTTATGGGGTTCTATACGCAAATTGAGGGCGTATAAGAATAATTTCCATATGAAGGGGATTTTATGGGGTTTTATACGCAAATTGAGGGCGTATAAGAATAATTTCCATATGAAGTGGATTTTATGGGGTTCTATACGCAAATTGAGGGCGTATAAGAATAATTCCCATATGAAGTGGATTTTATGGGGTTCTATACCCAAATTGAGGGCGTATAAGAATAATTTACATATGAAGGGGATTTTATAGGTTTCTATACGCAAATTGAGGGCGTATAAGAATAATTCCCATATGAAGTAGATTTTATGAGGTTCTATATGGGGTATTCCATACCAAATCGACCACTTTTGACCCTGACCCCTTTCGATTTGGCTGGCGATTTTTTATCAGTTTCTATCCTATGAAAAACGGTTCTCAGAATTTTTTCAAATTTTTTCACCCAACCCAAAAAAAGTTATGAATTTTTCGAAAAAATGGCTTTTTTACTTTTTGAATAGCTATAACTTTCTTGAAAATCAACTTATCGGGACGTTTTTTTTTTCAAAATTCTTGTTTTGAAATCGACTTTTCAGAAAAAAAAAATGTAAAAAAAATGAAAAATGATAAATTCAATGACATTTTTGCCCTTTTTGAGGAAAACCGTTATTTTCTCCAAGTTCGACATTTTTTATTTTTTTATTTTTTTCTAAAAAAAAACTTCAGTCAATCCTGCGATTATTCCCACAATCCCAGAGTGGGCTGACGTTTCTTTCTATTTTTTTTACTTGATTGAAAAAAAAAAATTTCATTAAAATTTTTTATTTTTTTATTTTTTCAAAAGTTTCGTTTATACGATGAAATAAATGCAATGAAACGATTCCACAGCATTATAGACTCGATTCATAGTTTCATTCTACAACTATAATGGCTAGGATTCAAATTTAATACACTCAGCAAAAAAATTAAGGAAACGGAAAATTTTCTCATTTTTTGAGTGATTTTTAAATGGCTGTAACTTTGCGAAAAATGATCGGATCGAAATAAAAAAAAACTATTTCAAAACCTTAAGACGGAAATTTTCGATTCAATCTTCATCGGAGTCGTCTAGCCTAATCCTCTAGCTTTGATTCCATTTTTTTGTATCTCTCTACGACGATTTGTTATCGAGATATCGGCAGTTGAATGGGAAAAGACACTCTTGTCTTTGATCAACGATATCTCGTAAACTACAGATCGTACAGGGAACGGATGGTCGGTTTCGTCAGCTTGAATGACTGTTCTATAAGTTCTTACGTTGCTTTGTCGAAAAAAAATTGTATTTCATTTTTAGAATTGGTTTCAAAAAGTACAAAAAAAAATGTAGTCTTTTCGGTTTTTTGAAAATTTAGCTAGATTTTACAAACATTTACAGAAAGTACCGATGTTTTAGTGTTTTTTCCTAGCTCAATATGTGCCTGAACACCTTGTCAATTTTGAAGCTAATTGGTTGGATAGTTTTTTTTCCCAAATGGTCAAAGCTGATGCAAAAATTGGAGGGACGCTCTTCTGTTCCTCAAACATCAGTTAATAATGATTAAGACCGGAGATTTTTTTTTCTCGTTATTTTTCCATGATTTCTTATAGAACACTCGTTTGATTTCACATGCTCACTTCCACTTTCTCACCCACACACTCACCCCATCCACAGCATCTCCACATAAAGAATCACGAAAAAATAAAGAAAAGAAATTTTTCTGGTCTTAACCATCATCAATTGGTGTTGAAGGAACAGAAGAGCGTCCCTTCAATTTTTACTACTCCTTCGACCTTCTGGGAAGGAAAACGGTCCAACCGATCGGCTTTGAAACTCACAGGATGTTGAGGCAATATTCATCTAGGAAAAACCGCTGAAACATCAGTACTTTCCGTAATATTTGCAAAATTCACATCAATTTTTAAAAAAATGAAAAAACGTCATTTTTTGGTATTTTTTAAGACCGATTCTAAAAATGAAAACAAAATTTTCTCGACAAAACAGCATAAGAACATGTAGAACACACATTCAAGTTTACGAAACCAACCATTCGTTCCCTGTGCGTTCTGTAGTTCACGAGAAATCGTTGATCAAAGACAAAAGTGTCTTTTCCCATTCAACTGCCGATATCTCGATAACAAATCGTAGAGAGATACAAAAAAATGTAATCAAAGCTAGAGGATTAGGCTAGATGACTCCGATAAAGATTATGTCGGAAATTTTCGTCTCAAGAGTTCGAAACTTCAAGCTCTTGAAATAGTTTTTTTTTATTTCGATCCGATCATTTTTCGCAAAGTTACAGTCATTTGAAAATCACTCAACAGAAATTTTTCCGTTTCCTTAATTTTTTTGCTGAGTGTATTAAATTTGAATCCTAGCCATTATAGTTGTTGAATGAAACTATGAATCGAGTCTATAATGCTGTGAAATAGTTTCATTGCATTTATTTCATCGTATAAACGAAACTTTTAAAAAAGTCAAAAAAAAAAAAAAATTTAATGAAATTTATTATTTTCAACCGAGTAAAAAAAATAGAAAGAAACGTCGGCCCACTCCGGGATTGTGGGAATAATCGCAGGATTTATTGGAGTTTTTTTCAAGAAAAAAAAATCAAAAATCAAAAATGTCGAACTTGGAGAAAATAACGGTTTTCCTCAAAAAGGGCAAAAATGTCATTGAATTTATCATTTTTCATTTTTTTTGCATTTTTTTCTGAAAAGTCGACTTCAAAACAAGAATTTTGAAAAAAAAACATCCCGATAAGTTGATTTTTAAGAAAGCTATAGCTATTTAAAAAGAAAAAAGCCATTTTTTCGAAAAATTCATAACTTTTTTTGGGTTGGGTGAAAAAATTCGAACAAATTCTGAGAACCGTTTTTTATAGGGTAGAAACTGATAAAAAATCGGCAGCCAAATCGAAAGGGGTCAGGGTCAAAAGTGGTCGATTTGGTATGGAATACCCCATATGCAAATTGAGGGCGTATAAGAATAATTTCTATATGGTGAGAATCTTATGGGTTTCTATACGCAAATTTAGGGTGTATAAGAATAATTTCTATATGGTCAGAATGTTATGGGTTCTGATACGCTAATTGAGGGTGTATAAGAATAAATTCTATATGGTGAGAATGTTATGGGTTCTTATACGCAAATTGAGGGTGTATAAGAATAATTTCTATATGGTCAGAATGTTATGGGTTCTTATACGCAAATTGAGGGCGTATAAGAATAATTTCTATATGGTCAGAATGTTATGGGTTCTTATACGCAAATTGAGGGTGTATAAGAATTATTTCTATATGGTCAGAATGTTATGGGTTCTTATACGCAAATTGAGTGTGTATAAGAATAATTTCTATATGGTCAGAATCTTATGGGTTTCTATACGCAAATTGAGGGTATATGAGGATAATTTCTATATGAATGGAATCATTTTATGAGTTTCTATACGCGAATTGAGGGTGTATAAGAATAATTCCTATATGGTGAGAATCTTATGGGTTTCTGTACGCAAATTGAGGGTGTATAAGAATGATTTCTATATGGTGAGAATTTTATGGGTTTCCATACGCAAATCGAGGGTGTATAAGAATAATTTCAATATGAATGGAATCTTATGGGTTTCTCTACGCGAATTGAGGGTATATAAGGATAATTTCTATATGAACCGAATCTTATGGGTTTCTATGCGCGAATTGAGAGTGTATAAGGATAATTTCTATATGGTGAGAATGTTATGAGTTTCTCTACGCAAATGGAGGATGTGTAAGAATAATTTCTATATGAAGGGAATTTTATGGGTTTCCATACGGAAATTAAGTGTGTATAAGAATAATTTTTATATGAAGAAAATTTTATGCGTACTTATACGCAAATTAAATGCGGATAAGAATGATTTTTATACTAACGGAATTCCCTTGGTTTCTATCCACAAATTGAGGGTGTATAAGAATAATTTCTACATGAAGAGAATTTTTTGTTTTTCTATACGACTTATTTATATACGAATAGAATTTCTTGTTTTTCTATACGTGAATTCAGTGTTCATAAGAATCATGTCTAGGCGAATAGAATTTCTTGTGATTCTATACGCTAATTCAGTGTCCATAAGAACCATTTCTATGAGAATAGTATTTTGTGTATTCTCATATGCAAGTTCATTTTCAGCTGTCATGAAATTTGTCATTACAAAGTCCATGGTATCTGCCATGATTATTTTGGAAAAAAAACATGGATCAATCATCGCAGGATCGTTTTACAAACGGCGATAGTCCATGGAGGATTTGCCATGAATGGAAAAGGTGTTACCATGATTTTTTGGTACATAATTCTTGTCACCGCGATCATCTATGCAGTATTCGCCATGGATAAACGATGATTTGCCACGATTTTTTTTCCCTATTTCAAATATCCTCATGGAGATCAGCCATAGAGTATTGCTATGAATCGATGAAGATTTGCCATGGTTTTTTCATTTGAGAATTCTCCCTGGCGATCGGTCATGGAGTATGAGCCATTCTTAGTTTTTCGATAATGTTTCGTTGAATGATGGAGATATGACCTTTCCACTGTGAAGCAATTTTATAGAGAATTTGAGAATCTATAGAATTATCTCCAGGCAGAACGGGCGTATCTTCAATAGTTTGTGAGATATTTAAAGAAAATTGCATGGTGAAAAAATCGAACTTTCTCTGTTTAATTATTGGAATAATCAATTTCGTGATTCCTTGAAAATATCTCCGTCAATAATGAAGAGACGCCCTCTTCGTCCATAGATGGGTTCCTAGGAAATTTCGAGAGTTCCCAGGATAGAGTGGGGGAAGGAGAACATATTTCCAATAGTTTCTGAGATTCTGAAGGAGCTGAATGACAAAAACGAAATTTTGCCGTTTTTGATTCTTTAATAGTGATTTTTTTTCCGTTTTCAGAGAATATCTCCATGAATAATGGAGATACAACCTTCTTCGTCCTGGAATGGTTTCGTAGGAAATTCTAGAAGCCACGAAATCTTAGGTCATAAAGCTTCCAACAGCTTTTGACAGATTAAAATAAAATAAATGCCAGAAAAAATCCAACTTTCTCGTCTTCAGGCGTTGATAATGAATTTTGTTGTTCTTTAAATATATTCCAGTAAATAATGAAGATACGCCCCTACCGTCTGGCAACACTCTTGCAGAGAATTTCAAAAACTGCAAAGAAGGATTGGGAGAAAATTGGTTCATCTCGGTTCATTCCCTCGATATTCTCAAACAACCAAACCATGAAAAAAAAAATTTCCGGATCAAATTTTTTCATAGTGAATTTTTTTGTTTTTGAGATCATCTCTGTAAATAGTGGAGATAGACATTCCTATAAAGTGATTCATTTCCGTAGCTCTTAAAATTCCTCACGAAACTACTTTAGGGCAAGAAGGGCGTATCTATATTAGTTTCCGAAATATTAAAACGAATTACAAAATTCAGTAGCGAAGAGTTGAAATAACATACTTCATTTTTTCATCACTTTTTCTCGAATATATTTGAAAATGAGTGAGATACAGTGATTTCACCTGAATACCTTTTCATAGTTCTGAGAATTCTCTATAAAAATGTTCCAGGACAAAGAAGCGTATCTCCATTTGTTTTCAAGATAATTTGAAAGAGCTAAGTGATAAGGAAATAGATGAATCTTGTTTCAATTATTCGATGATGAATTCTGCTGTTCGTTTTCAATATCTCGGAAAGTAATGCAGATAGCATTATTCCAAGAGCCCCAAAAATGGATTTTGATGATAAGAGCGTATCTCCCTTACTTAAGGAGATATTTTTTGAAGGAAAACATGGAATTCAATATTGAAGAATTGAAACAACAGACATTATGAATTTCTTGTCATTTGATTTTCTTTACATCTGTTAGAAACGATTGGAGATGTGTCCATTCTGCCCAGAAATGATTTTGTAGCTCTTTAAATTCTCTAGAAAACAATTTCAAGATGAAGAGGACAAATCTCCATTATTGATGAAGATATATTTTTTAAAAATGAATTATTGAAGAATTAATAAGCGAAAAATTTCATTTTTTTCGTCATTTAGTTTTCTCAGAATATCTCAAAAACTATTGAAGATATGCCCTTTTCCCTTAGAACCTTTCTTGTAGCTCTTGGAATCCTCTATAAAATTACTTTTCAGGCAAAGAAGATTCATCTCAATTATTCAACGAGATATTCTCAAAAAAATACAAAATTAAGTTTTAAAGAATCAAATTCAATTTTTTTGTTATTTAGCTGATGTAAAATATCTTGAAAACTGATGGAAATAGGTCTTTCTCTTTCAAGAATGATTTTGTAGAGAATATCAAGAGCTATAAAAGTGGTTACGAATGAAGAGAGCGTACTTCCACTCTTTATGAAGATATTCTCAGGAAAATAACCGAATTCATTATCAAAAAATTGCAACCAGAATTTTTTTTTTGATCATTCAATTTTTTCGATAATATCTTGGGGATGAATATAGATAGAACGATTTTACCTTCATCCTTCTTTGTAGCTTTGGAAATTCTCTATAAAGGTTTTGTTCGCGAAAAGTGGAGTATCTTCATTATTAATTATGGTATTTTCAAAGAACATGTAAATTCATTATTAAATAATTGAATGCAAGAAAGTGGAATTTCTCTGTAATATCTCAGAAACTATTGAACATACGCCCTTTTCCTTTTCATTCATCAGATCACCTTTAGACAGAAGAAACATACCTCCTTTACTTGACGGGATATTCTCAAAAAACCAAAGAATTCTTGAAGAATTGAAACGAAAAAATTTGTTTTTTTTCGTCATTTAGTTTTTTGAGAATATCTTGAAAACTGATAGAGATAGCCCTCTTTGTCGTGGAGAGGTCTTGTAGAAGATTCCGAAAGCTACAAGAGTGAATGAGGGAGAAAAGACCGTATCTCCACTATTTACGAAGACTTTAAAAGAAAACCACAATGTCAATTATCAAAAAATTAAAACCAGAATTTTTTTTTTTTCATTCAGTTTCTCGATAATATCTTGGAAATTGAAGAAGATAGTGTCCTTGGGCGAAAAGGGTGCTGCTCCTTCAGTCACTGGGTTATTTGTGAAGGAAGAACGACAAAATTCATCATTAAAGAATTAAAACAAGAATCTTTGATTTTTGCATTATTTAGTTAATTTTCACGCTGTCAGAAACTATTGGAGATACGTCTTTGCCCTGAGACACTACTAGTCTTGAAATTCTGTATGAAACCATTTCAGCATGAAAATTACGTATCCCCAATTTCTACGATATTCTCAAACAGCCAAATGATAAAAACAAAAATTTCCAGTTGAAATTTTTCCATAATGAGTTTTGTTGTTTTTGAGATCATCTCTGTAAATAGTGGAGATATACCTTCCTATAAATCTATTCGTTAGAGTAGCTCTCAAAATTCCCTACGAAACCTGTTCAGGGCAAGAAGGGCGTATCTATATTAGTTTCCGAAATATTAAAACGAATAACGAAATTCAGTAGCAAAGAGTTGAAATAAGATAATTCATTTTTTTATTCCTTTTCCTCGAATATATTTAAAATAAGTGAGATATAGTGATTTTACCTGAATCCCTTCTTGTAGTTCTGAAAATTCTCTACAAAAATGTTTCAGGACAAAGAAGTGTATCTCCATTAGTTTTCAAGATAATTTGAAAGAGCTGAGTGATGAAAAAATAGATGAATCTTGTTTCAATTATTCGATGATGACTTCAGCTGTTTGTTTTTAATATCTCGGGAAGTAATGCAGATAGCATTATTCCAAGAGCTCCAAAAATGGATTTCGATGACAAGAGCGTATCTCCCCTATTTACATGAACATTCTTTGAGAGAAAACATGGAATTCATTATCGAAGAATTAGAACAACAGAGATTGTGAATTTTTTGTCATTTGATTTTCTTCAAATCTGTTAGAAACTATCGGAGATGCGTCCATTCTTCCCGGAAATGATTTTGTAGCTCTTCAAATTCTCTACAAAATAATTTTAAGATAAAAAGGACGAATCTCCTTTATTTATGGAGATATAACTTCTAACGTTCTTTACGAAGAACTAAAAAGCGAAAAAGTTCATTTTTTTCGTCATTCAGTTTTCTCAGCATATCTCAAAAACTATTGAGGATATGCTCTTTTCCCCTACAACCTCTCTTGTAGCTCTTGGAATTCTCCATAAAATTACCTCCAGGCAAAGGAGATGTATCTCTATTATTTAATGAGATATTCTCAAAAAAAAAAACAAAATTGAGTTTTAAAGAATCAAATTCAATTTTTTTTTGTCATTCAACTTATTCAAAATATCTTGAGAACTAATGGAGATAGGTCCTTCTCTTCCAAGAATGATTTTGTAAAAAATATCAAGAGCTATAAAAGTGATAAGGAAGAAAGAGGGCGTACTGCCACTCTTTATAAAGATATTCTCAGAAACATAACCGAATTCATTATCAAAAAATTGCGACCAGATTTTTTTTTTGATCGTTCAGTTTTTTTGATATTATCCTGGGGATGAATCGAGATAGAGCGATTCTACCTTCATCCTCCTTTGTAGCTTTAGAAATTCTCTATAAAAGTGTTCGTTGGCGAAAAGGGCGTATCTTCATTATTCATTATGGTATTTTCAAAGAGCAAGTAAATTCATCATTAAAGAATTGAATGCAAGAAAGTGGGATTTTTCTGTAATATCTCAGAAACTATTGAACATACGCCCTTTTTTTCTCCATTCATTATTGTAGCTTATGGAATTTTCTATCAGATCGCCTTTAGACAGAAGAAACATATCTCCTCCACTTGACGAGATATTCTCAAAAAATCAAAGAATTCTTGAAGAATTGAAATGAAAAAATTAGTATTTTTTCGTCATTTAGTTTTTTGAGAATATCTTGAAAACTGATAGACATAGTCCACTTTTCGTGAAGAGGTCTTGTAGAAGATTCCGGAAGCTACAAGAGTGAATGAGGGGGAAGAGACCGTATCTCCACTATTTACGGAGACGTTTAAAAAAAAAAAAGTGTCAATTATCAAAAAATTAAAAGCAGGGAATCCTTTTTCTTTCATCTAGTAACTCGATAATATCTTGGAAATTGAGAAAGGTAGTCTTTGGGCGAAAAGGGTGTTCCTTCCTCATCCACTAGGTTATTCGTGAAGAACGACAAAATTCATCTTTAAAGAATAAAAATAAGAAAATTTGTTTTTTTCATTATTTAGTTTGTTTTAACGTTGTCAGAAACTATTGGAGATACGTACTTGCCCTCAGACACTTCTAGTCTTGAAATTCTCTATGAAATCATTTCAGGATGAAAAGTACGTATCTGCTTCTGGAGATATTCTCAAAAAATTGAAAGAAAATCATTATTGAAGAGGAAAAATTGGGAAAATTCGATTTTTTATCATTGAGTTTTTTTTCAGAATATCTCAGAGACAATTGGAGATGTGTCATTTTTCCCCCTCATTCCTTCTTGTAGCTCTTGGAATTTTCTATAAAATCACTCTTCTGTAAAAGAGACATTTTCCCATTATTTGATGAAATATCTTCGAAAATTTGAAAAATTTATTTCTGAAGAATGAAAGTTCCCTCAATATTTACCTTCATCACACGAAATATCGTGAGCTGGGAGACCCCATGGAGTTAACCTAAACGTGAAGTGTGTTTTACTTTCAACTTCAACGCAATTATTTTCAACGAATGAAAATATTCACTCAGAGATAATAAATTCATCAAATTCACTATATCAATTTTTTTTTTTTTTTTTTCAATGCTTGATTAATCCTTTTAAAAGGAAAATTAGCAATACAATCGTTATAACATGTTCATATTTCACTTCTGATTGAATTTTTAAATTACAATGTTTCATGAAAGTGTCAATAGCTTTGATAACAATTGGGTTAATGTCACAGATTAATGATGCAGTGTTCAATGGAAGTTGATAGTTTATTTTGATCTTTCTCATCATTTCAGCTCTTTCGTTTTCATATTTTTCACATTGCCAAATTACATGATCCACGGTTTCCTCTGGGTGACCACATGCACATGCTGGATCTTTTTCACTCCAATCTTATGGAGGGAACTAGCTAGATGGTGGTGATTGGCTTTTACTCTATTGATCCAGACGATGGTTTCCCTGGAGAAGTTGTAGTTAGCGAACCGTGGTCTGACTGAGTCTCTTAGGTAATTCGCAAAGTATATTGTTCCTTTTTTTTCTTTTAATGCTCGTTCTTTCATTTGTGTGGATGGGTTGGCTCTGGCGTCTCTCTTGAAGAGACCTGTCAAGTCTGTATGTGGTACCTTTTCTATGACAGGTCTTGGACTTCGTGTAGCTGATTTTGCCATTTCATCAACTTCATCATTCTCCACGATGCCTCTATGGGAGGGTATCCAAAAGAATTTGATATCTTTTTCTGGATATCTTTTCGTAAAGTCCCTGTACATTTTATTAATCTGTAGAATATGCGAGTTTACTTTTACTGATATCCGTGGGTGATTTAAGGCTGTAAGTGCACTCAGGCTGTCTGAAAAGATGAAGACATCTTTTTCTGGTGTCTGTTTCACGGTTTCCATGGCTTCTTCTAGTGCTATACATTCTGCGGTAAAGACAGAAGCATGAGGGTTTAAACTTTTCTGGATTCTGAGATTGAGCTGTGGACTATAGCAAGCTGCACCAACACAATTTGATCCTGCAATCTTACTGCCATCTGTGAATATTGCCACCGTCTGATCCGCCTTTTCCTCAATAAACCTGGTAACCATCTCTGGTTTGCCATTTTTTTGGATTGTTCCATCAATTATTGATTGATTATTATGATAAAAATTGCAGCATCACCATGCAATGAAACATCCGTGCTGATCCATGCCACTTGAGCACCATATTGGTTTCTTTCATAGCAAATTCTGGCGCACACGCATGACTTTGTAGCATAGCGACTTGTCATGCATGTGCGCCAGAATTTGCTATGAAAGAAACCAATATGGTGCTCAAGTGGCATGGATCGGCACGGATGTATCATTACATGGTGATGCTGCAATTTTTATCATAATAATCAATCAATAATTGATGGAGTGAATTTGATGAATTTATTATCCTTGAGTGAATATTTTCATTCGTTAAAAATAATTGCGTTGAAGTTGAAAGTAAAATACACATCACGTTTAGGTTAAATCCATGAGATCGTCCAGCTCACGATATTTCGTGTGATGAAGGTAAATATTGAGGGAATTTTCATTCTTTAAGAAACAATTTTTACGATTTTTCGAAAATATTCCATTGAATAATGGAAATATGTCTCTTTTACTGAAGAGTGATTTCATAGAGAATGCCAAGAGCTACAAGAAGGAATGAGGGGAAGAAAGGACGCATCTCCAATCGTCTCTGAGCTATTCTGAAAAAAAATGAATGATAAAAAATAGAATTTTCTCCCCTTTTATTCTTCAACAATAATTCATTTTTTATTTTTTGAGAATATCTCCAGAAGGAGATACGTATTTTTCATCCTGAAATGGTTTCATACAGAATTTCAAGACTAGTAGTGTCTCAGGGCAAGGACGTATCTCCAATAGTTTCTGACAGCGTGAAAATTAACTAAATAATGCAAAAATCAAAGTTTCTTGTTTTAATTCTTTGAAGATGAATTTTGTCGTTCTTCCTTCACAAATAACCCAGTGAATGAAGGAGCAACGCCCTTTTCGCCCAAGGACACTATCTTCTTCAATTTCCAAGATATTATCGAGAAACTGAATGGAAAAAAAAAAATTCTGGTTTTAATTTTTTGATAATTGACATTGTGGTTTTCTTTTAAAGTCTTCGTAAATAGTGGAGATACGGTCTTTTCTCCCTCATTCACTCTTGTAGCTTTCGGAATCTTCTACAAGACCTCTTCACGACAAAGAGGGCTATCTCTATCAGTTTTCAAGATATTCTCAAAAAACTAAATGACGAAAAAAAACAAATTTTTTCGTTTCAATTCTTCAAGAATTCTTTGTTTTTTTGAGAATATCCCGTCAAGTAAAGGAGGTATGTTTCTTCTGTCTAAAGGTGATCTGATGAATGAAGAGGAAAAGGGCGTATGTTCAATAGTTTCTGAGATATTACAGAGAAATTCCACTTTCTTGCATTCAATTATTTAATAATGAATTTACATGCTCTTTGAAAATACTATAATTAATAATGAAGATACTCCACTTTTCGCGAAGAAAACTTTTATGGAGAATTTCCAAAGCTACAAAGAAGGATGAAGGTAGAATCGTTCTATCTATATTCATCCCCAAGATATTATCGAAAAAATTGAATGATCAAAAAAAAAATTCTGGTTGCAATTTTTTGATAATGAATTCGGTTATTTTCCTGAGAATATCTTCATAAAGAGTGGAAGTACGCTCTCTTCATTCGTAACCACTTTTATAGCTCTTGATATTCTCTACAAAATCATTCTTGAAAGAGAAGGACCTATCTCCATCAGTTTTCAAGATATTTTGCATCAGCTAAATAAAAAAAAAATTGAATTTGATTCTTTAAAACTTAATTTTGTATTTTTTTGAGAATATCTCGTCAAATAATTGAGATGAATCTTCGTTGCCTGAAAGGTAATTTTATAGAGGATTCCAAGAGCTACAAGAAAGGTTCTAAGGGAAAAGGGCATATCTTCAATAGTTTTTGAGATATTCTGAGAAAACTAAATGATGAAAAAAATGAAATTTTTCGCTTATTAATTCTTCAATAATTCATTTTTAAAAAATATATCTCCATAAATAATGGAGATTTGTCCTCTTCATCTTGAAATTGTTTTCTAGAGAATTTAAAGAGCTGCAAAATCATTTCTGGGCAGAATGGACACATCTCCAATCGTTTCTAACAGATGTAAAGAAAATCAAATGACAAGAAATTCATAATCTCTGTTGTTTCAATTCTTCAATAATGAATTCTATGTTTTCCTTCAAAAAATATCTGTTTAAGTAAGGGAGATACGCTCTTATCATCAAAATCCATTTTTGGGGCTCTTGGAATAATGCTATCTGCATTACTTTCCGAGATATTGAAAACGAACAGCAGAATTCATCATCGAATAATTGAAACAAGATTCATCTATTTCCTTATCATTTGGCTCTTTCGAATTATCTTGAAAACAAATGGAGATACGCTTCTTTGTCCTGGAAGATTTTTATAGAGAATTTTCAGAACTATAAAAAGGTATTCAGGTGAAATCACTTTATCTCACTCATTTTCGAATATATTCGAGAAAAAGTGATGAAAAAATGAAGTATGTTATTTCAACTCTTCGCTACTGAATTTTGTAATTCGTTTTAATATTTCGGAAACTAATATAGATACGCCCTTCTTGCCCTAAAGTAGTTTTGTGAGGAATTTTAAGAGCTACGAAAATGAATCAATTTATAGGAATGTTCATCTCCACTATTTACAGAGATGATCTCAAAAACAAAAAAATTCACTATGAAAAAATTTGATCCGGAAATTTTTTTTTTCATCGTTTGGTTGTTTGAGAATATCGAGGAAATGAACCGAGATGAACCAATTTTCTCCCAATCCTTTTCTGCAGTTTTTGAAATTCTCTGCAAGAGTGTTTCCAGACGGTAAGGGCGTATCTTCATTATTTACTGGAATATATTTAAAGAACAAAAAAATTCATTATCAACGCCTGAAGACGAGGAAGTTGGATTTTTTCTGGCATTTATTTTATTTTAATCTGTCAAAAGCTGTTGGAAGCTTTATGACCTAAGAAGATTTCGTGGCTTCTAGAATTTCCTACGAAACCATTTCAGGATGAAGGAGGTTGTATCTCTATTATTCATAGAGATATTATCTGAAAACGGAAAAAAATCACTATTAAAGAATTAAAAACGGCAAAATTCCGTTTTTGTCATTCAGCTCCTTCAGAATATCTCAGAAACTATTGGAAATATGTTCTCCTTCCTCCAATCTATCCTGGTAACTCTCGAAATTTCCTAGGAACCCATCTATGGATGAAGAGGGCGTATCTTCATTATTTACGGAGATGGTTTCAAGGAATCACGAAATTGATTATTCCAATAATTAAACAGAGAGAGTTCGATTTTTTTACCATGCAATTTTCTTTAAATATCTCACAAACTATTGAAGATACGCCCGTTCTGCCTGGAGATAACTCTATAGATTCTAAAATTCTCTATAAAATCGCTTTACAGTGGAAAGGTCATATCTCCATCATTCAACGAAACATCATCGAAAAACTAAGAATGGCTCATGCTCCATGAACGATCGCCAGGGAGAATCCTCAAATAAAAAAACCATGGCAGATCTTCATCGATCCATAGCAATACCCTATGGCTGATCACCATGAGGATATTTGAAATAGGGAAAAAAAATTGTGGCAAATCATCGTTTATCCATGGCGAATACTGCATGGACGATCGCGGTGACAAGAATTATGTACCAAAAAACCATGGTAACACCTTTTTCATTCATGGCAAATCCTCCATGGACTATCGCCGTTTGTAAAACGATTCTGCGATGATTGATCCATGGTTTTTTTCCAAAATAATCATGGCAGATACCATGGACTTTGTAATGGCGAATTTCATGACAGCTGAAAATGAACTTGCATATCTTGCATATGAGAATACACAAAATACTATTCTCATAGAAATGGTTCTTATGAACACCCAATTCACGTATAGAAAAACAAGAAATTCTATTCGTATATGAAAAAGTCGTATAGAAAATAAATTCGCGTAAAGGAACACGAGAAATTCTATTCGTATAGGAGTAATTCGTATAGCCTCTTATTTGCGCATAGAAACTCAAGAAATTCCATTCGTATAGAAATAAGTCGTATAGAAACTGAATTTGCGTATAGAAAAACAAAAAATTCTTTTCACATAGAAATTATTCTTATGCACACTCAATTTGTGGATAGAAACCCAGGGAATTCCGTTAGTATAAAAATCATTCTTATCCACATTTAATTTGCGTATAGATACGCATAAAATTTTCTTCATATAAAAATTATTCTTATACACACTTAATTTCCGTATGGAAACCCATGAAATTCCCTTCATATAGAAATTATTCTTATACACCCTCCATTTGCGTAGAGAAACTCATAACATTCTTACCATATAGGAATTATCCTTATACACCCTCAATTCGCGTATAGAAACCCATAAGATGATTCCATTCATATAGAAATTATTCTTATATACCCTCAATTTGCGTATAGAAACCCATAAAATTCTGACCATATAGAAATTATTCTTATGCACACTCAATTTGCGTATAAGAACCCATAACATTCTGACCATATAGAAATTATTCTTATACACCCTCAATTTGCGTATAAGAACCCATAACATTCTGACCATATAGAAATTATTCTCATACACACTCAATTCGCGTATAAGAACCCATAACGTTCTGACCATATAAAAATTATTCTTATACACCCTCAATTGGCGTATAAGAACCCATAACATTCTGACCATATAGAAATTATTCTTATACACCCTCAATTTGCGTAGAGAACCCCATAAAATCCCCTCCATATGGGAATTATTCTTATACGCCCTCAATTTACGTATAGAACCCCATAAAATCCCCTTCATATGGAAATTATTCTTATACGCCCTCAATTTGCGTATAGGAACCCATAGAATCCCCTTCATATGGGAATTATTCTTATACGCCCTCAATTTGCGTATAGAACCCCATAAAATCCTCTTCATATGGGAATTATTCTTATACGCCCTCAATTCGCGTATAGAACCCCATGAAATCCCTTTCATATGGAAATTTTTCTTATACACCCTCAATTTGCGTATAGAGACCCATAAGATTCTCGCAATATAGTAATTATTCTCATACACCTTCAATTTGTGGATAGAAACCCATAAGATTCTCGCCATATGGAAATTATTCTTATACACCCTCAATTCGCGTATAGAAACCCATAAAATCCCCTTCATATGGAAATTATTCTAATACGCCCTCAATTTGCGTATAGAACCCCATAAAATCCACTTCATATGGGAATTATTGGTAATTCCGCAGTATAGCTCTGCCAACTGAAAAATAGTGAAATTAGAGTTTTTGTTCCGGTTTTTTTGACTAGACTGGTTCCTTGGGTAGTTTCTGGGTTCGCATCAAAGTTCGTTCGGTGAAATTCTGTGAATTATAGATATTTGATAGTTGACACCTTATTCCACCTAAATACCGCATTCTAACTCTCAAAATGAGGTATGACGAGGTTTGTCACCACACCCGTAGTAAAGCTGATGCTATCATGTTCCTAAGAGAACATGATATAATCAAGACCCAAGCTTTGTGTGAAAAGTGTGGGAGTTTGATGACCATTAACAAGCAGCTTACGGGATTTGTGTGTAATGGCTCACATTATGAAAGGGACAACCGCCGTCGTAGGGTTCGAGTTAGATGTTCAACGTACTTAAGTATTTATGATGAATCGTGGTTCGCGGGACGAAAGGCGAAGATTCAGAGCATCTTGAGGTTGATCAGTCTATACATGAATAATAATACTATCACCCTGAGCCTTCTGTGTTTTGAGACTCAACTGTCTGAGAACACGGTACGGTTCTGGGTTAAGAAAATTAACGAAAGACTCGTGCAATGGACTAGTGAAACCAATAATGAACAAATGGGAGGTGTGGGACGAGTAATAGAGGTTGATGAAACAAGATTAGGCGGGAAACAGCTAGCCAGAGGTAGACCGGTCAAGGGTGCGGTGTGGGTGCTAGGTATTCTCGAGAAGGACTCTGGACGACTAGTCATCGTTCCGATTCCCAATCAGAAGGCTGAAACACTTATACCAATCATCCGCAAATACGTAAGACCGGGTTCAGTTATCCGTACCGATTGTGGGAGGTCGTACAAAAGATTGTACTGTTATGGCTACTACCATATCAGGGTCAATCATAAAGTACACCATGTTAATCCCTATAACAAAGCTAACACGCAAAGTATCGATCGGACCTGGAGAGAGCTGAAGGCTGCTATTCCTAAATACGGGAGGAAACCGGCTAAGTGCCTTGGAAGAGTGGCTAAATTCCTCTTTTTCAGGACTCATCCTGTTTCTGAACGTATGAACGCTTTTCTTGACTTGATCAGCTTCCATGAAGATCTTGATTTACTACCTGGTGATAACTAGTTTATGTACTTGTTCTGGATTCTTGAAATTCTACTATTAGTTGTGTTGAATTTGACCGGCATACTGCTTCTCACAATTTACTCATCAACGCATGTGTACGTTATGAGTGTGAAAAGGTTGTATGTAGAAATGTATAAAAATAATTTAAAATTTTTGATGCTCAATGAAGGTGAGCGGTGTTAGGTTGAATTCTTGCTAACTTCATCAGCAATTACCCAGTTGGTTAGGTGAATGGTTGCGGAGGTCTTCTTTTGGGACCGTCGCACTACCACGTCCTCGCCGTGGTCCTGGGTACAGCTAAGAGTAGTGCATTTCCTGGTTTCGTTTCGCTTGTTATTCAAAAAAAGTTGTTAGAGGTTGTCCATTAAGGTTGTCGTACACTTACAGTTGTCATTTGAAGTAAAACTAGGCGAAAAAAAAAAAAAAAAAAAAAATCCTTGAAAATTCATAATATTTGGCAGAGTGAAACTGATGAATTACCGAATTATTCTTATACGCCCTCAATTTGCGTATAGAACCCCATAAAATCCCCTTCACATGGGAATTATTCTTATACGCCCTCAATTTGCGTATAGAACCCCATAAAATCCCCTTCATATGGAAATTATTCTTATACGCTCCCAATTTGCGTATAGAACCCCATAAAATCCCCTTCAAATGGGAATTATTCTTATACGCCCTCAATTTGCGTATAGAACCCCATGAAATCCCCTTCATATGGGAATTATTCTTATACGCCCGCAATTTGCGTATAGGAAAATACGAAATTCAGGGCGTATAAGAAAATATCCCAATATCATATACGCAAAGCTATAAGATTCTCTATAGAAATTTCTATAGAAACTTTCTAAAGAAACTTTTTATACGTTTTTTTCATACGTGTAGTAAATTCAAAAAGAAGATGGTAAGGAAGGAACCAGACTGATCAGTTGTTCTCATGAGGATAGATCAAGGAGGTGCTCACATCTGATCGATCAGGACGGTCGATAAATGAATTAATTATAATTTGTCACTATGACAGGTAGAAAACTTGTTTACAACTACAGTGGGCTTCGAGTGACACACTGCAATGTTAATTTTAATCTTTTTGGATGTTTTTGACTCCCGATTGGAGAAAAAAAAATAACTTTAAGTTGACTATACACTAATGATGTCAAGGTATTAAATCTTGTTTTATTTATTTATTTGAATTTTTGGAAAAAGAAAAAGAGAAAATTTTCAATGTTCGTACGACTCATTAGAGAGGCGAATTTTTGAGGTTATAAGAGAAAATTTTGCATTTTTTTGTTTGTTTGTTTTGTAATTTCAATTTTGTAATTGCAATTTGTACTGTGGTTTTCCAGAACCTGAGGAAGCTCGAATAAAGCGGGTGAAACGTCGTTCATTTGACATTTATTAGTATTGTTAAATTCAATATTTCCAACGTCCCATGATCCTTAAATCTTAACCTGCATATAAAATTTCAGAAACTATTGAGACTTATGTGTGTGCACAGACATACACACACACACACACACACACATACATACAGACATATAATAAATATGGTTTCTGGACTTTGTTGTTGTTGGAATGGATTAGGAAAGTCATTTCCTATAGGAACAAAAAAAAAAATTTTTTTCCAAAATTATCACCATTTGAAATTTCGAAAAAACGGTGAAGATGCCCTTTTCACTTCAGCTTTGAATGCTCCTGTCTCGTTAAATATCAGTTTTACGAAGGAAAGGCAAAAATACTTTTTTATTGCAAAAGAGCGTATGATTCCAACAAAATTTATTTCGATTCTTAAAACTCAACATTTCTATTTGTTATGAACAAAATAAATAAAAAAATGGCTGCCGAATGCTGTTGTCACCATTTTAAGAATCTGAAAAAAATATATTATATAGATTCAACTGTTTCTGATTTTCCTCCGAAGTTTCATCATACTATCTCTAACGGTTCGGGAGATATCGCTCTTTTTTTCTCCTTCCTGTATCCACGGCCGAGTCAGAAAACACATGCGCATGCGCATACTACACAACTCACGCACCAATGACCACGTGACTCGCGGCTAGGTACTGTGCGCATGCGCGTGGTTTTCTTGACCCGACCGCGAACGCAGGAAGGAGATGAAAAAAGCGATATCTCCCGAACCATTAGAGATGGTATAATGAAAATTGAAAGGAAAATCAGAAACTGTCGAATCTATATCATATATTTTTTTTTTGATTCTTCAAATGGTGACAACAGCATTCGGCAGCCATTTCTTTGTTCATTTTGTTTATAACAAATAGAAATATTGAGTTTTCAAAATTGAAATAAATTTCGTTGTAATTATACGCTCTTTCACAATAAAAAAGTACTCGTGCCTTTCCTTCGTAAAACTGATATTTAACGAGATAGGAGTATCCAGAGCTGAAGAGGAATGGGCATCTTCACCGTTTTTTCAAAGTTTTAAATGGTCATAAGTTTTGAAAAAAAAAAACATTTCTTTTGTTCTTATAGGAAATCACATCTCTAATCCATTCCAACAACATATCCAACAAGCAGGCGTTAACTCCTTATGAATTATTTGATATTCTGCCAATACAATTGGCAGTGCGCTTCCGAATGAAATTTTCAATCTCTACTACAATAATGACCATTTTAATTGACATGAATCACGTCAACTTACGTTAACAGAGACATAAAATATTTTCCAATCGTCATATCAGGATGAAAATGATCTCATTTTATGCGGAAAATTATATATTTTATTATCATGGAATAAAAACTATATGTTGTTACGATGTGATTGTATAAGGGTTTTATCGTCGAGGCGCCCTCTCCCTCCTCCTCCGGATAAAGGTAATAATCGGCAGTCGATAATCGATTTATCGAGTGATCATAGATAGAAGCAGCACCTGCCGGTGACAGAAGCCAGAATTTTCACAGCTGAGTGAAAATCCCCACTCCTGTAATAACTGTCAAAGCACACAACATACATTTTAAGTTCTCCGTAATATTTAAGCATTTAATTGAGGATAATTAGTGATAAGTGAAGCAATTTTAAGTGAACAAAAGACTCAAAAGAGATTAGCATTAAGTGATTATTGTAAAGAGACTCTAAAGAGAGAAATAAGTGGGAAATCCGGAGAGTAATACCGTTGGCTGTCACAAGTAAGTGTCATTCCGTTACCGCGTGTTCAGCCTCAGCGTTTTAATCAATTGGGAATTAATTAGCCGGATCTATCAGGGTTGATTGGGCTAGAAAAACAAAGGTGATAATTGTGGATAATTAAGGCGTATATTTTGGCCAAAGATTAGAAGTATTTATGGTAGTAGAATTCGGTGAAAAATCACACGAGTGTAATTGGCGTCTCCATGCCAATTAATTATCTAGAACTGAATCCACGATTATCTACCCCATCCAATTGAAAATCGAGTATAAATCTCATCCAAATCGTGGGAAAATCAATGAAGAATAGATAAATAATATTATTTCCGAACGAATCCGGAAATAATAAATCATAAGATCTGAAATACACAAAGCATCAACAGGTGTTGTCTCGCGCCACGTGGTTGGCCATCTTGATACCGGCCACACCATCAGGTACACTCACGACATTGAGTGACAACACACTCGAAGTATACTTACGGCACATTCGAGTGACGCCAAACCAAAGGCGCCAAATTCAAATTGTAGGAAACCGGACTTATTATATTTTGTTGATTAAAGAGGGATAATTCACAGGAAAAGAGACGTTTTCATATCATTTATCGGAATAATCACCCCAAGCCCTAATACCGAGTAATAAGAAGATGAGTCCCATTGAAGAGGGTGCTGCAGGGAGCTGAGCAGCGTTGGTAGTTCCGGATTCTTTTGCAGAAAACCTCCTTTGGATTTAGTAATCGCCTTTTTCCGCCTTTAGACACGCACACACCTAACACACAAACACACGCACCTACTACACACACACGCATTCAACACGCACCTAACACACACACGCACCTACACACAACGAGGCAGGAATTCCTCCCGAATTTCTAGCCTCGTTACAATGTGTTCGCAGGAAAAAATTGAGAAAAATTTACATTTCTGATTTTTTCTGAAAAAGTTCATTTTTCTCAAAATAAAAATCAATAATTGACCAATAAATTGGGAATATAGAGAGTTCATTCCCTTCATTATAAAGAATTTTTTAAGTACAAGCTTGTAACGGTTTGCTTAACTGACCTTGGCCAACCGTTAAAGGCACAAAAAATTTTCTTA
Organism: Aleiodes leptofemur; assembly: GCA_963942555.1. NCBI lineage: Eukaryota > Metazoa > Arthropoda > Insecta > Hymenoptera > Braconidae > Aleiodes > Aleiodes leptofemur. Next base: position 8,946,242 of record OZ012619.1, read on the forward strand.
ATTTGACCCAATTTTATGCTTCTAATTTTTTTCTAATTTTCTCCCAATTAATTTACCTTCTTGAAAAAATGGGCGCCAGTCGTTTTAAAAAATTCTACAAATTTGGGGGAAAACGACAAATCCCCAAGTTTTATTTAATTTTAATGAACAACAAAAATCCCAAAAAGACTCTAATGTAACCCGCTTTCTTACATGAGACTCCTATATTGTCTCAAGGGGGGGGGAGGGGACGATACCCTCCCTTTGGGTATTCGGACAAACGAAAAAACTTTACACAAACTCCTGAAAACTTCGGTTTAAATAACAAAAAATTAGATATATTCAAAAAAATAATATGTGTACATTTAAATCAGAGGAAATAGGAATTTTTAGGAATAATACGATAATTCTTTTACTTTAACTATCAATCTTAAACGTAACTCAGAATAAACAAAAATAACTTTAATTTCCCCCGAGTGAATACACTCCAAACAGAGGCTAACTCGGCGTTTTCTTTACCGTTAATCTTTTAGTCAAAATTCTTCACTTTAAACTCGAAATAATAATTGTGCCGGGACTCGCGTACCTTACTGTATTTGTGCTTCCTTTCCTCCGTATTGACCTCCCTCTTTATTTCTCTTTACTTCAACTTTCTCTACGTAATTCTTTACAATTTTCTTTATTCTTCTTAACGTTTTACTAAATTTTCTCTACACGATGTGGTCGCCACGGTGTCCCGGGAGAAGAAGAACGAGTCTTCTCTCCCACGAATTGCGTTGGGTGCCCTCGGCCGTTCCCGCTCAACTTCGGCAGAACCGAGGCCCAACTCGACCAACAACGCGCGAGTCCCCCACTACTCTCCTTAACGTCACTGAGTTTACTATATATATATATAATATATATAACACGCGAAAATAATCATAATAGTTACAACATGACAATATTTTCCCGACATTTCTAAACGGAAAACTTTAGTCTTTCATTTTCACTGATAAATAGTCTTTCATTTTACTGATTCCCACGTTGTCCTCGACGATCTCCAAATTCCCTCACTGTTGGCCAACATTTCCTCGTGTTGGCTGATGCTGGACCAAATGAGTGGATGCTGCTTCCATCCAGGCTCCTCCAGATCGTCCTTGATTCTGCTACTTTATTTGTGGGACTGGGAAAAATCCTTCCCAGTCCTACTCTCGCACTTTCCTCCAAATTTTGGAGGAAGATTAAGCAAAAATAAACAAAAATAATTAGTGAGGTCATTAGCTTTTGCTGACCTCACTCTGGACATATGCTGACTTGATTCAAAATGAGCCCCATTCTCACCGGGTACCGCGAGTTGCGGCCATTATCGCGATTTTAGTAAAAATAATTAATTTTTATGAATTTTCTTGATTCTGTGACGGTAAAAACCGTCACAAGCTGTTGGGAGGGCACAAATTATATTATAATTTGCCAACAGTTTGGGAACCTTAATTCCTCAAGGCTCCCTTAATTTAAATGATCCCTACTTTACGACCCTACGGGTTTCCCGCTTCTGCGACTTTTCCGAGCGATTTCCGTATGTAGGTAAAGAAGTTTAGGTAAAAGTGAAATAAAAAGAGTGACTCGTATACGTTTGACAATTTTAATGCGTAATTTGTTTAATGGATTCCCTCTGAAGTAGGAAAGTACAATGTGACAAAACAAAAAGGGAAGTGTATAGCTACGAATAACGTGAGAGAGAGAGAGAAAGAGCGCGGGAAAACACGGGACACGTTTACCGCGAGGTCTCTATGAGGACTTAGAATTCGGAATTTCGATTTAACGGATGTGAAGAGACGAAATTGATGACTTCGGTTAGATATTTTGGTAATTTAGATTTGAGGCTCACCCAATGTACAAGGAGTTATTTTCTGTCTTTAGTGTCATTTGCTGATGAAGACGGGGCCTATTTCTCCGGGTGGCCAAATCGTTGTCCGGGGGAAACTGCAGTTGTCTATAGAATGTCGAGGAGTTGATGATAATCACCGACCCCATTTCGACCGTGGCCACTGAACTGTTAGGGTTGTGCTATTACGATTTACAGGTTATACATAATGAATTGTTCGAACTTCACTATTTGTTTATTATGTAACTTCATAACTCATGTAAGAAAGTGATCGGAAATAAATATGGCGTTAAGGTGAATCTACAATAACGTGCGTCGCGAGTTTGCGTTGCGTTGCTGAGATAATTAATAGATGTATAGATACGGCATTTAATAAATATAGATATATCAATTACATTAGCAACGCGACGTGAACCTCACAACGCGCGTTATTGTAGATTCACCTTTACAATAGGCAGGGTGTAACCAAACTACGTGTCATCCACGAATCAGGTTCAGGTGTGAATCCTGAATCGAAAAGTCCTGTGGCACTTTTCGATCAGATGTACCCCTGTCAGACTGGTAACCGGTATAAATTCCCCCGGAAAAAATCTCCCGGAGAAAATTTTCCGGAGGAAATTCCCCCGGAAAAAATCCCTTCTACAAAAATCTCTTCTTGAAAAAAAAAATTACTCAAATCAAAAAGTTTCCAGTACAAATCATTTTATTCCAAAGCATTACGATTGGAATTAATCAATAATTTTCGAAGCAGAGTGAGTGTTTGTTTTTCTTCAGACTCTCAAGGTACGGCCTCATGCAGGCGTTTTTGACGCTAGCGGCAGCGTCAAGTCGGGTCACAACGTGGGGAGGTGGGTGGTGGGTGAATTTTGAGTATACAGGGGAGAATTCTCCCAAGGGGGTGGGGAGTGGGTGGCGGGAGGAGGAAAATGGGGTGAAGGGTGGTATGTGGGGTGTCAGGGGATCGGGTAAAAGAAGAAGATCATGAACAAATCAATATTTTATGAAATTGACAAAATATTTTCAAATTAAATCTTAAAACTAGGATACAATCAGCCGTGGCTTAGCATATTGATTAAAATGAGATAAGCCTCTACCAGACAGGTTCTGGAAGGTGTTTCTTCCATTATCACGCTTCTTCTTCATCTTAGACGTGATAGCTTTAAACAGTTCGATAATTATACGGTCGTTCCGTTTTGTATCATTTGTAAATAATCTATGAAAGGAGCGTAAGCTCCCATTATTGTGAACCCAGTGAAGCACAACAATGCAGTACTGGCCACAAACATTAGACGATATGTTTTGGAGTCTTTTTTCGCTCCATCCAAATATACGGCAATTTCTCCTAAGGCTTTGAGTGATTCCTGAGTTGGAAGGTGGCATTCCGAAGCTGTCGAAATAGAGTCCACGTCCATTGGAACCGAGATATATTGCCACCCAGTGGGTTCCCGGCTGTGAGTGATTATCGGTGTTGATAATGATCGCACAAGGCCTCGTCCATGACCAGGGAACTCTGTCCGCAGGGTAGACCCCTCCGATACCGACAGTAGTAAACGGTAATGCTTTACGCAACTGTAGGGTATTCATAAAAAAAGGTCCACAGTTTGTAGCAATAAACTGTGCTGCTCAAGAAGATGCCCAGGTGGAAATATGCATGACATATTCTGACAAAAAATGTTATAATGTAACAAAAAATGGCAAAATATGACAAATCATCAGGGTGATGATAAATTCTGTCATAATGTTTCCTTTTTTGACATATTATTACAAGAAATGTCATTTTTTTTCTGACCAATAAGGACCGAATATGTTAGATTCGGTCATCGATCAAAAATTACAAAAATTGTTAGAAACTGTCATTTTCTGTTGAACATGTGTCAAAAAATGTCATTTGTTCTCGAAAATTTCCGACTGTTTTCTGACATTTTATGACATATTTTGATTTGTCATAAATTGACAAATTCTGATAATCAATGAGATTTTCTCATGAAATATGTGATAATTTTTCAGGCATTATTTGTCATATTTTTCATGGGCATCAAGTGTAAGAATATGACAAAATATGTCATAATAAGACATATTATAACAAATTTACATATTTCATAATTGGCCATATCCTGATCAATTCGGACAAATATTTTTGGGAAAATGTGGATGTCATAATTTGACAAAAAAAGTCATAATATAACAAAAATCACAAAACAAAACAATTGAAGAGAATAATGTCAAGTGTTGTCATTATATTTCATTCTTTGACATATCACAATAGAAAATATCATTTTTTTTCTGACCAATAATAACCGATATGTCAGATTTTCTCATTGACCAAAAATTACATAAATTGTGAAAATTTAACATTTTTTGTCAAACATATGTCAAACAATGGCATTTGTTCGAAAAAATTTATGACCGTTCTTGACATTCTATGACATATTCTGATTTATCATCAATTGACAAATTGTGGAAATCAATGAAATTTCTTCGTGAAAAATATCATACCCTTTCGAACATAATCTGTCATAATTTGAGTAGTCATAAAATGGGGAAATATGACATAATATGTCATAATTTGTCAGAAAATGACTGAAACTGGTAGTTCCGAAGGCGCCGCTAGAGTGCGCATTGTCGATAACTAGTCCCTAAGCCCGCTATCGTTTTGAAAGTCATAAATTCAAACAGGCGAGCCAGTTTTCTTCGTGAATCTGACCGGGCAAAGATAATGCTCAACAAGATTACCGCATTTTTGATATTTTCCGTGTGGGTCGTTCTCATACGGCATAAAAGAATAGTACCCGTTTGTGTTGGCCTTTCTACTTGTGTCATGCAATGCCATGTCCAGTCCCTTATGCTTCATCAAGGTGTACGACATATTATAACGTGAAGTCTTATAGTATATTTGGATAATTCAAAGAATGGCAGAAATGCCGAAGGAATATGTCGAAATTTGTCCGATAATGACAGTTTATGAGCAATTATATCAAATTCTGACATAAGTTCTCTCTAAGATTCAGTAAAAATTTGTCATATAATAATTTTGACAGAATTTGACATTTTTCTACTGAAAATAACAAATTCGGAGAACGAGTCTGGAAATATTTTGTAATTACATGTTGAAAAGTCTCATATGATGATAAACTTTGTCGTTTCCTGTTATTTTTTCTCATTTTTTCGACGTTTTTGTCAGAATATGTCAAGTTCACCAGAATTGTGTGGCACACAATGAAATAAAAAAAATGACACATTCTGTCATAATTTGTTAAATTATGACAGAAATTTTTCTGGGAAAACTTGACGAAAAATGACATACCGTTCCAATAGATGGTCAAAAATGCACATATTATGACAAAAAAAGTCAAATTATAACATTTTATGATAGATTCTGTGAACATCTGTCAAATTATGACGGATTTTTTTCCAAAATGTGTCAAATTTGATCAGAATTTGACATTTTCTAACCGAATTTGACATGCATATTTCCACCTGGGTGCTCGTACTTTACTGCGATATATATTAAACCAAGATCCCAATGTATAGATGTTTCTTTTTAGCCGCTGTAGTCCATTATAACTCGTCTCGTAGAATCAATTTCTAATAGGTTGTCGTATTCAGCACATACAACGCAATTTACATTTTGTGCTATTGTTTCCGTGAAGCCTACCTCGATACGGACACATCCGCTCTTTACAAGGTTCCAATGACTTGCACAGCTTGCTGATAGATCTGGTGTTAGATCGAAAGCGAATAAGCAATAACCATCTGCATATGAGGACCGATTGATGCCATTGCCGTGATCGCTGAAGTGTGTCCCGGTTCCACAAAATACGGTGTTGAACGCTTCTACTGATGCTGAAATATCCTCAGTGAATTCCGGTTGAAGGGGTTTTGTAGGTATTTGACGGCCATCAACGTTCAGACAAAGGAAATTAATACCAAAATTTTGGAAATCGAATGGATTCTTCTTTTTTGTAGCATTAAAACTGGCATTTTCCACAAAGTCTAAGATTATTCTTTTCGGGGATTGTCCTCAAATTCCATTATCGATAGTTTCGCCAAGAATTCCGCTGTGAAGTATAAATGATTTTACTTCAACACGCGTTAATGGATACTTTGCCGTGGTTTTTGATAAGGTCTTCGCATGGGCTATCAGGATTCTCGGGCTGAGTTTAACACGCCTGATAATTAGTGATGCTTTCATAATTTGAAGCTCGTAATTATGAGCAGTATGATCCATGAGACAAAAACTATCCTCGGTGCGGATAAAGCGAACTCGCATCTCCACACCATTCAATAAAAATTCATCTTGATTGAAAACATCGCAATGCAAATGTCCAATCATATCAAAAGTTTTGCCTCCTTTTGTAAAATTGTGTCTAGCAACGAGCCCCTCATTTTTGTTAGTTGCTGCAGCAACTTCTTCATCCATTGAACCAGCAGTATCCGACATCCATAACCCCATTTGAAGATGAGAATTTCTAGCATCCTCGCCATAATTCGAGAGTGTTTCAATGTCGACTCTGTACGCATCTAAATTGTTAGGGGGCGTGACAATTTTCTGATTGAAGAACACGTACACTTGATTAAACATAGAATGTAAGAAATTATTCACTGGTCCAACAGAGTCTGCATCCATGGCAGTACCGTCAGGTTTCACTATTTTAGCCTGTATTTTTATCATAGTATGAGCGAAATCTAGATAGTCTTCACCATGACTGGGTACAACGAATTCAATCGGAGCATCCTCGCCTATTGTTGAAATCGGGTTGTAATAAACGCATTGCGATTATTCAATACTTGTTTGCGTTGGGGGCAGCGTGAAAAGGTCCAGCTCAGATTTTGCACACTCGGAGGAGTGAGAATGTAAGAACGACATTTTTGTTTATTGAAAAATATCGTAAACACTGCGTTTCTTATTCTTCTTCTTTAAACTCTTCTTTGCCGTGTGTTTCTTCTTTTTGATTAAAGCACTCCTCATTTTCTTCTTACTCAATCTTTTAAGGTTGTTGACACGACTACGACCAACTCATTTCTGGGTGTTTCGACGTTTACGCTTTCTTTTATAACCCAAGCCCTGCATCATAAACGATATTTTCTCTGCGGCCTCTCTTTTCAAGACACGTCCTAACTCAGTTAATCGGTTCTCGAGCGCCACCTTCAGTGGTACTCTATTTCCCACATCTCTTATTACGTTCAAGCCTGCACTGAGGGCTTCTTCACCAACAGTGCGTGCAGCGCTACCAAAAAGAGGTAGAATACGTCGAAAAAGTCCTCCAAGGAATGCCCCGATTCCATGGCCCCTTTGATAAGGGTTTCCAACATAAACTCGCCCAAAATTGCTGAATTTCTCAACAGCCCCTCCTCCTGCCTGATGCTCATGATATTCAAGACAGGGTGTCATAATTAATCGATTTTTCTGAAATGAAGTGTCACGTTTAAAGGTCCGTACTCAAATGGTATAGCATACCCTTGGTTATCTCTTATATCTATTTCTATTGTGGGGAAGAATGATCTCATGATTGGTTTATAATGAGGTCGTGAAAATGTTACACAGCTTGTACTACCATAAGCATATTTAGTGGCATCCAGAGGAATGACGCGTAGCAGTGATGACACAACATCACCTGTGACATATGGTGTACACAAGTCTGAATAAATGAAAAGGTTCGAAGAAAGTGCACGTAGCAGATTTGCTGGTCGTCTGGCTCTCAGCAAACGATTCTTATCTCATTTGAAATGAATGTAGTCAAACCCGAATATATTTGTGATTTTTAGAGAAATCCTCAGAATATGGACCATTGAAGTGCATCTGGCCTCTTGCAGATACGTTGTAATGCAATGAAATAGGTTTTAGGGTCCCATCTTAACTGCAGGTGGTCCGCCATTACACCTATTCTATTTAAGGTTTCTACCAAATCCGGAATAGAATTATATAGTGCTGACTGAAGAGCGACTTTCGCTGAATTAACACTAGCTGCTTTTAGCTTCGTAGACGTGGATATTTCGATAAAATCTTTATCTACGTCGATATGTAAGAAAATGCAGGGAAATTGAACCTCGCTTAAGGCTACCACCCACTCCCCATTCAATTCAATTTGACTGGGAAGAAGCGGAGTGAACTTCGATGCTGTATTAGATTCATAGTAGTATGGACTACTATGAATCTGCTATCATTGGGCAATACAACGTAAAACTCGTTTTTCGTCATTTTTCCGCTATATTCTGGATGCTGACCACAGGTATCCGAGAATTAAATTTGTCGGGGTATCCTTCCCACTTCACAAGCACTTCTTTATTCTTTCCCTTCCCTCTAAAGCAGATAACACGCTCCACTATGAATTCTTCTTCTTCAATGTTTTTATTCACAGGAATTAGCTCTTGTTCATAAAATATTCCATCAATTTCTTCCGAAACTAAATCTTTCAATTCATATATTGGAAGAGATTGCTTCAGGAGGCATCTACGTATTTCAAAAATTTCTTTGCTCCAATGATTCTCATATCCTTTCTCGAAGACGCCCTCAGCCTTACTGATGCGAACATAGTCTCCAACCTTATATTTAAAGGATTTTTTACGGGGTTTTTCATTAATGAATCGTTTTTGTATATTTCGCCATGCCTGCGAAGCATTATCAATAGTAACTGCAGCGGGCGTCATTTTTATTGAAGAATGTTTTGAATAATTATAAGCATTGATAATTTTCTGTAATACATCTACATATTTGTAAGTTCTAGAATACCCGAAATAACGCCACATTCGTTCTTTCAAAGTTCGATTGAAACGCTCCACAACAGCAGCTTTCATATCAGGATTACGAGCAATCTGAAATTTTTTATATTTCTCCTTAAAAAATTTTTTAACGCTACTGGCTATAAATTCTTCCCCTTTGTCTGTTTGTATGGCAACAGGCACACGACCATCACTTCTTTCCAAAATTTTTTTGAAACCATCAAGCACTTGTGACGCCGACTTGTCCTTCAAAGGTTCAACCCACGCATATTTACTCAGAATATCTATAACTACCAGTATATAACATATATCATTATTATAAGTTCTCAACGATCTGAGTTCTACCAAATCAGCCTCCCACACATCATCAATATTCGTAACAACATAGTGTAAACGGGGGAATTTCCGTCTTATCGGCCTATGAAGAGTGTACGTATCCTGAGCATTCAGCCAGTTCTTAACATCATCTGCAGGGATTTTACGTTTATATTTCTCTAGATCGTTTCGAGCCCCCGTGTATCCTACAGGTTCTGAGGGACTATAATACGATTCTGACAACTTCTTCAGCAGTGGAGCCATTCTCTTTTCCTTTTCTTCTGAGTCGGGGGTGATGAGGGTTGTGATAGCTCTTCTTCTGCTCCTTCTTGAAGATTGTCCACAGGTGGTGGTGGTGCTGTAAATACACGTCTGAACACTCCAGCTCGGTATTTAGGGTTACCCATAAACTCCAGAGGTGTGTTTATCTCCCGAAGAAATTTAGCAAAAGCTTCCCGGCCCCTAGCGTGATGATTCTTCCTGGCGCGAAGGGCATCCTGTACAAGATCAATTTGAGTCACTTGTCCACGTTCATCCCGTTTCAATCTCCTCCCTCCATCAATCAGATCTATATGCTCAAGTAATCCTGTAGCCTTCCGTTTATATGTTCTAGGAATAGTTGCCACAATTGCTTCTGCTCTATATCGCGATTCGGGCGTAGAGCCTTCTATTATTTGTGGATGCTCCGTGTTATTCCTGCTATAAAACAAGTAGTGCCTCAAAACATCATTATACAATTTCCACTATTCATGATCATCTGTACGATTTTTTGAATTCAAAATCTCCAGCAGTTGCGCATCTAGACGACTGATAGCATCACCAGGTGTTTGGGCTGTGGGCTGAATTTCTTGGATGACAGGCTGCAGTGTTTGCTGTGTGCGCTGATTGGCACCTACAGTTTGCTGATCCTCCAAATGCTCCACCCGATTTTCAGGGACAAGAACCATTTTTTAAGGATGCACCAGTAAAATTTTTTCTCATTCCAGTTTGTCTAACTAGAGATGAAATGATTGTACTGATTATAGGACCTAGGAGTAATGGGAGAAGGGCACCACCTTTTTGATTTATAATTTTCTCCTTCTTCCCGAGAGGTTCTTTTTTATCTGCCAATTTTCTTAAAATTTTCTTATATTTGCTCAGATTCGCTTTCTCAGGCTCTTTCAAATGAACGTTCCCATGCAGCAAATTCAGAGCACACACACAGATGCAGCGTATCAAATCTTTATGAGCATGTTTCAATAGAGTGCGGCGCAGTTTTGGAGGAGCGTGAATGAGCGCGTACAATAGGGCTGTATTTTTTTCACCCAGCGACTTACGAATGGAGCTGGATCCACAGCGACTTTTCTCAGCCATTACAATCTTACAACTGGTACATCCGTCGAGTTACCTCTTCCTTTCATAAGCTGACTCTTTCGCGGAACATAATCATAATGGTAGATGTCGCTAGGGAAGATGCGAGTTCTAAATCTACAATTCTCTGGGGTCGATTGTTTGAGATCAAGTAATAAATATCCATGTGCAGGTGTTGTAGCACCGAAATATGCTTCTTGCAAAAATTTCGGATCTTCAGGATATATCTGCCATGCTAAGTGGGCCATTTGAGCATGATCCCGGGGGTTTTTGAAAACAATTATGTAGTTAGTATTCGATGAAATATCTCGCTGACCTTTACCCTGATGGAAATGATTCTGCGAGAGAAACATTACACTGAGGTTTTCATGATGGCTACCCTTAGTGAATAAATCTACTATGGCACCATTTGACGATTCACACATTAAATCATCAACCACCACGAATTTTGGGAGATTATCATCAAAATCACCGGATTTTGGAATTCCTTCCCGAAACTCAACGAAATCCTTATCGTAATCCATGTATGCACTCTGCCATTCGGCGTAATAAAATATTACTTTTTTTATTTCACAAATTTTTATTTCATGTCACAAATTTCTCTAATTTCTTTAAAAAACCGCTTAACAAAAGAAAATTTCCCGCAGCCTGTAGGACTACCCATCATAGATGTGAAAGGATGTTTCCACCTCGGATCCATTTTCGCATGTGAATGAATTCATAGAAAAAACACTTCTTTCATAATAAAAATATGCATTTCTCAAGAGATACTGTAGTACCTGAGGCTTCCTTTAAGGAAAGCGCACTGGGGGGGGGGGGGGGGGGGGGGTCTGAGCATCAGCCGGAGAATCTACCTGCACCGGACGCCCCTTTGTTGCACCTGGTAGTAAAGGAAAAGCCCATAGTGTGTGCTCTAAACTGTGTGTGATTCTTGTGCCGAAGAAAATGATGATGACATTGGGGGGATGGCAATGAACAGTCTATGTGAGGTTTGTAAGAAACGTGAAAATATATTTGACGGAGATGATCAGGTTCGTGTTTTCATGGATTATGTTACATCAATGGGGAAACCATATAAGAAGGTAGTTTGCATCGCTCATAATGCGAAAGGGTATGACGCACAATTCATTTTACGAGGCGTAATGAAGCGGATAAATAGTGAGATTAAAGCTATCATTAACGGAACTAACATAATTTTGATGGAATTTAACGAAAATAAACTTATCGATAGTTTAAATTATTTCCATATGCCTTGGCTAAATCGCCGGAATATTATGGATGTAACACTATGATTGTGAAAGATCGTGAAAATTTCTTCAAATGGTACAATGAGCAAGTAAAGGAAAATGATAAATTCGATTTCAAAAATGAGATTCTACGTTATTGTAAGCTTGATGTAACAATTTGGAGACGGGCTTGTATCAAATTCCGTCAATTGATTCTAGGGGTTAGTAATGTCTGTCCTTCAACAGAGTGCGTGACAATTGCCTCAACATGTATGCGAATATATCAGACGAATTTTCTGAAAGAGAAACAAATTGGTATCATACCGCAAGGGGGTTATGGACTCAGTGAAACGCAGTCTAGAGCAGCAATTGAATGGCTATTATGCCGGGAACACAGAGAAAGACATAAGATAGTTCACGCGGGGAATGGGCGCAAGCATAGGACTGTATTAGGGCACTGCTTAGATGGGTATTGGAAAAATGAGTCTACAGGTATAAAATATGGGGCATTCGACGCCAAATTGGACGGTTTTCAGAATTTTTATTTTTGATTCCCGCCATTTTTTGATATCTTTTAGTACGCATTGAAAAACACTTGTGACGAGTGTCAAAGCACTCGTCAACGCGAGTTGGTCACGGGGCGATATGGGTGGGTGAGCGTGGGGCAAGCGGGCTCTGGATGAAAAGACAAGAGCCGGGACGAGAGGAGTGGGGAGAGGAGTTGAGGGAGAAGGCTCGCGAAAAGTGGGCTTCTTCGAAAAAATATCGCGGTGAGAATAAGTTCGTCGAGGAGAAAGAAGAAAAAGTCATCGTGCAGAAAAAGTGAGAGTCATCGTCCAGGAGAAGGTTGTCGTCGTAGTGCAGTCGGCGTCAAGGAGCTGGTCCCGTCTTGGTTCAGTGTGGAGGGAATAAGTGCAGGAACACCCAGAGTATCGAAGAACAGTCACGAACGTCTAGTGCATCATCATCCTCAAGGTCAGCTCTACCCGTATCACTGCCCTTCTGGCCTTCTCGCGCGCGTATGAATTTTGCCAATAAATTTCTGCTGTAAGAGACGAGTAAATTAGCATATTTTTCTCTGAATAAACTTTCATTTGTCCATTCAACTGCTCGAGTCCTTGATTGCTTCCCTACTCAAATCATTAAGTAATTAAGAGGCGCAAGGAGTTTCGTCCTCCTTCCCCCCTGAGACTCAGACTAACCGAATTGTTGGTCATTCGGTGTCTTTTTTATTGGAATCCAGACCAACTGGCGCTCACCAGGTAAAGTTCAGGTTGTTAATCTTCCTAGTTTCGTTTTTTGGGAAATTCACAATTTTGCTCGTGAATTTAAATTGCGTTATTCGTCACACACTTTCTCCTGAATTTTGGGATTTTTTTGATCAACCGTTCTAAAGATATCAAATTTTCAAAAAAACAAGTCTTTTTGTGGTTTTTGGCCCGCAACTTTTTTAAAACTCATCCAAATAAAAATTATCGTTCCACATAAAAGTTTTGTTTTTCAATGTACTTTCAGAAAAAAAATTTTGAAAAATTATTTAGAGTGTCTTAATACGTAATTTTCGCTTTTTAAACTTTAAATCGCATTTTTTAAAGTGATTGCATATTTTGATTTTTTTCAAAATTTTCTACAGCAAACCACTACTAATTCTACAACTTTTGAGACCAGTCTGGTCGTGGGCTTTCGATAATTACTATTTTTTGTCGATTTTTGAAAATTGTAAAAAAATTTTTTTTTCCATTTTGTCAAATTTTGTAATTCATTTCTCTCTTTTCATGAATTTTGAAACACTTGATATATTTTTTTCACTATAACAAGCATAGGAAAGTCTTAAGGAGGGGGGGGGGGTAAGGGTTTACGCATGGAGAAAAAGACACTTTTTTTACGATTTTTTTTAGACGTATAGATTAAGCAGATTTATTGAAACCTTTTGAACATTACTAAGCATGGATTGAACAGCATTGAGTAATTTTTTTATGCGAAAATATCCACTAACAACGGAGCTTTTCCAAGAACGTCTCTTTGAAATAGGCGATTTGCGGTGATCACTGTACCTCAGCTGGAAATTATCAGAAATAAAAAAACCATTGCAATTTAGTCGAAGTATCATTGAATCCTCCCCCCAACGTTCTCTGATTATTTTTTTTTTTACATTAAAGGGGTTTTCCACCAAAATTGTGCCACAAAATGGCGCGATTTTTCGTAAAAAATAGCAGTTTTTACTTTAAATGACCACCAAAAATTGGAGAATGGAAGAAAAAATAATCAGAGAACGTTGGGGGGAGGATTTAATGATACTTTGACTAAATTTCAATAGATTTTTATTTCTGATCATTTCCAGCTGAGATACAGTGATCACCGCTAATCGTCTATTTCAATAGACGTTCTCAGAAAAGCTCTGTCATCGGCTTGTTTGTGGATATTTTCGTATAAAAAATTTACTTCATGTTGTTGAATCCATACTTAATAATGTTCAAGAGGTTTCAATAAAGTTGCTCAATCCATACGTATAAAAAAAAATCGTAAAAAAAGCGTTTTTTTCACGCGTAAACCCTTATACCCCCCCCCCTTAATGACTGATTAAGATTAATGATTAACACAAATAAGAAAAGTCCTGATTCATTTTCGTGATTTTTTGAGAAATTTAGGCAGTCTATTATCCAATACAATTTTCTGTAATGAAATAGCATTTTTTACAATTGCTGTCTATGTTTATTTGAAAATTGTTACCGATTTCGTCAAAGAATTAAATCCCAATGAAACTAAAATTATTCACTTCTCCGACGGCGCTCCACCACAATTCAAAAATTTTAAGCATTTTGTGAACATTTATTATCATCGAGAAGACTTCGGCTTGGATGTTGAATGGCATTTTTTTGCGACAGCTCACGGTAAAGGGCCATGTGACGGTGTTGGGGGAACATTTAAAAGAAAAGCAGCGAGAGTAAGTCTTCAACGACCGATCGATAAACAAATAACAACAACTCATGAGTTACATGAATGGGCATTTGAACCAAACAGTCTCCCAAACATTGCTGTAAAGTTTTCACCTGAATCAGATTACACAGGAGCAAAGAAAAAGCTAGATAAGAGATACAACACCGTGAAGTCAATCATCGGAATCCAAAAATTGCATAGTGTTCTTCCAAAAGATAATGGAGCCATGCAAGTTGAAGAATATTCAAGTTCTATTTATGATCGCACATGTGAACTTTTCAAAAAACCTCGAAAATAAATTAAGGCATTTCTTACGGTTACACGTCACCACTGCACAACGTTAATTCAACACACATACAATTCAACACACAAATTCAACACATGTACAATTCGCTCGGAAATTTCTCAACACACGTAAAATTCCTCACATGTCTGTACCGCACAACATCAATTCAACACATCTTTAAGGATATCCTAGTGGCAGGTTCAAATGATCGACTTTTTTTTTTTCCTCTTAGTTATTATAATTACTATGACTATTTCGATTTTTCAACATTTTACCGATACTAGAACGATGTTCGAGATGATGAATTGTAAATAAATAATATTATGAATATTTAATATTGTTCTGCATTTGACTCACGCTGTCCCAGCATCGAGGACTGGGATTGGAGGATTCTCAGATTTCAAATACCAATATGGCCGCCATTGATGTTTTCATGCAATCAATTGAATTGATCGTCACTATATGTCCAGTAACATACAGTTTTCACGATTTCAAAAAAAAATAGACATTCTGATGAACAAAAAATATATAAGGTTATATAAAGAAAAGATAGGTCTGTGGCCATGAATTTTTGCAGTGAAACTGAAACTGAGCCTCGCTTATGGAGTTTCTATGTTAATTTAATCATTTTCAAAAATTAATTTTGGCCTTATTTGTCCGGTAACATGGAGTAAACAAAATTTTAAAAAAATCTACTCACGCTATTCTATTGAAAGTGATCCAAATTGAGAAGGAAAGATAGATTGCCCGAACCACTAGGATATCCTTAATAAACGCAAAATTTTATATACACACATATGAAAATAAAATAATCAATATATTGATTTCCTAACGCCTTATTACGTCTCTCAAAAACAAAACTGAGAGATATCGCATTCAATTATGTTGTATTTAAATGATTCATTTTTTAATTTTTCTTAAAAATCTGTGTTAAATTTGATTATGTTGAAATAAACTTATGCAGAAATTAAATATGATGAAATGAACTTGTATTGTATTTGATTGTGTTGAATTTGTGTGTTGAATTGTATGTGTGTTGAATTGACGTTGTGCAGTGGAGACGTGCCACCTTTCTTACTTGTGTTAATTATTAACTTTAATCAGTCATTGAGACCTCTCTATGCTTTTCATAATGAAAAAAAAATATCAAGTGTTCCGAAATTCATGAAAAGAAAGAAATAAATTACAAAATTTGATGAAATGGAAAAAAAATTTTTTTTTCGATTTTCAGAAATCGATAAAAAATAGTAATTATCGGAAGCCCACGACCAGACCGGTCTCAAAAGTTGTGGAATTAGTAGTAGTTTGGTGTAAATTTTTTTGGAAAAAATGAAAATATGCAATCACTTTAAAAAATGCGATTTAAAGTTTAAAAAGCGAATATTACGTATTAAGACACTTTAAATAATTTTTCAAAATTTTTTTTCTGAAAGTACATTGAAGAACAAAACTTGTAGGTGGAATGAAAATTTTCATTTGGATGAGTTTTAAAAAAGTTGCGGGCAAAAAACCACAAAAAGACCTGTCTTTTTGAAAATTCGATATCTCAAGAACGGTTGATCAAAAAAATCCCAAAATTCAGGAGAAAGTGTTTTTCAATGCGTACTGAAAGATATCAAAAAATGGCGGGAATCAAAAATAAAAATTCTGAAAACCGTCCGATTTGGCGTGGAATGCCCCATGTGCTTATCAATTCCACGGATGGTACTGGCATGGTTGTCCTCGCTGCTTCAAATTTAATAGAGATAAAGAATTATCCCACAAGGATACATTGGAAGGGCGTTATGAAAGGACTGAATCTACTATCCGAAAACTGCAAAATTTAGGCTATAAGGTTATTAAAATGTGAGAATGTGATTTCAATCATGCTAAAAAGAATGACCCTATATTATCCAAATTTTTGAGTGGTACTGATCAACAATTATTCGTACCGTTAGATCCCCAAGAAGCTTTTTTTGGAGGGTGTACAGGGAATACTGTTACGCATCACGATGTGAAGGGAAATGAAAAAATTCGGTACGTTAATGTGTGCTCATTGTACCTGTATGTGTTAAAACCGGTATTTTCCCTATAGGTCATCCTGAAGTTCATGTTGGAGACGCATGTTAAAAAATATGTCTGAATAATGATATATCGCGGATTGAAGGGATCATAAAATGTCGAGTTTTACCACCAAGGCAATTATTTCATCCTGTTTTACCGATTAAGGCTCATGGAAAGTTATTGTTCCCGCTCTGTCGTTCTTGCTATGAAGGATTAGTGCAAGATGATTGCCCTCACGATCATCCTCAAGACCGTGAATTTCTGGGCACTTGGGTATCAATTGAACTACGTGAAGCTGTAGAGGTCGGCTATAAAATTCTAGAGATTAGCAAGATTTGGGAATATAAAAAAACAACATGCTATAACCCAGTAACTCGCACAGGAGGCTTATTTGCGGGCTATATCGATATGTTCCTGAAAATTGAACAGGAAGCATCAGGCTGGCCTGAATAATGCGTGAATAAGAAATTGAAAGAGAAATATATCGCGGAATATGAAATGAAAGAAGGCATTAAATTAGATGAAGATAAAATTGGAGGAAATCCAGGACTAAGGGCTGTCGCTAAACTTTGTCTGAATTGTTTATGGGGGAAATTCGGAGAGCGAGAAAATTTATCGAAAAAAGCAACAGTTCGTTCTTATCAAGAATTCGCAGAATTGATGTTTAATCCGGAAGTAGAAATAACAGGGTTGGTTCCGGTTGACAATGATACACTCTCCATATCCTGGAAACATTTGAGAGAGGCAGCGGAGCTTCCTACGGAAGCGAATGTTGTGATAGCCGTGTATACAACAGCTCACGCGAGATTGAAACTTTATAGGTACTTGGAGAAGCAGCAAGACCGCGTTTTATATTATGACACGGATTCGGTCATTTATGTAAGTGATGGAAAAAATGATTTACCATTAGGTTACTTCCTCGGTGATTTAACCGACGAAGTAAAGGGCTCCAAAAAAGGAAGTTATATCAAATCATTCGTTTCCGGAGGCCCAAAGTTTTACTTATTTCGTGTACAAAATGCGGATGGTTCGATCGTCGACGTTTCTAAAATTAAAGGAGTTCGGTTAAATTATGGAACAAGAGAAGAAATAAACTATGATTCAATCCGTGCCCTTGTATTCGATAAAGCGAAAGAGTTTGAGATCTTATACAAAGGGATACGTCGTACGATGTACCACGACGTCGTTACAAAGTCTGAAACGAAAAACATTAGAGCCACAGGGCCTAAACGCCGTATCGATGAGGGCGCTACTACTCCTCCGTATGGGTTCAAAAAACCACGGAGAAATTAGCGGAAAAAAAATCAGAAAAAATTCGAAAAAAAAATCAGATGATCAATAAAAATAAGTAAGGTAAACAAAAAAAGTAAAACAAAATAGATTTAAGACGAAGTTAGATTGGAAAATGAATGAATAGATTCAAAAAAAAAATATTTTTAGAGGGGCGGGAAAAAGTTTTGGAAATACATTTTCACCGCATATTTCTTCTGTAAATTCTTCTTTTCTTGTATTAATAAAAATTCTCATCAATGCATCATTACAATAAAAAAGAGTAGTTAGAATCAATACGAGTAACGTTGAGTTTTTTAATTTAATCATCATTTTAGAAAAAATTATTTTAAAACATAAATTTCGAAACGTCGGCGCAACGCTAAAGACAAATGCGGCATCCATCTGGAAGCCAAACATATCAATTATTTTAAAAATTGAAAGAAACAATTTTAATTAATTGAATTTTTTTATAAAA
Source organism: Aleiodes leptofemur (assembly GCA_963942555.1). Classification (NCBI taxonomy): domain Eukaryota; kingdom Metazoa; phylum Arthropoda; class Insecta; order Hymenoptera; family Braconidae; genus Aleiodes; species Aleiodes leptofemur. The sequence continues at coordinate 8,964,709 of OZ012619.1, forward strand.
GTTGCGTGAGACTTGCGTAATCTATCCCTTGCCACAGCATGTTTTCATCTTCGTTATCGGAGATCCACATGTTCAAATCAACCCACTCCTGTGAGGTGAAACGTGGGCATCTTTCCGGAGGAGTTGCGTCAATCGATGGGAGACGTTCGACTGTGAAAAAGAAAAAAATTAATTACCACATCAAAATTTGTAAAAATATTGCAAAAAAAAAGTTATTTAAGATTTATATTTACCGTAGTCATCGAATTGTTCTTCGTCAAAGCACTCCGCCATGCGTGATACAGCGTCCAGTGCAGCTCCTTCTCCAATTGATGCTGCAATCAATTTTTCTTCCTTTTCCTTGCGAAGTTTATCGTGGGCGAAGAACTCTTCTTCCTTCTTCGCTGCTTTATTGAGCCGCCTCTGCTTCTCTTCTTCCATTTTTTCAGCCCTCCTACCATCACTGAATGAAATGAACGATCCTTTTTATCGTTGAACACTTCCGTAACCCGTTTCAACCATTCTTCGTCCTCTGCGGATATCCTTCGTCTTTTCCTCACAGGCCCCCCGCTGGCAGCTTGTCAATTCATGACAGGATTTATTGCACTCACTTTTGGTAATTCTAACTGAGGAGTTTTGACGGTGTGTTTCATTATTGGGAGACCCCCTGGGGCCGCTCCACTGTTCTCGTCGCTCTCTGTCACATTCGATTCAATCGGTTGAATCCACTTTCCGCGGCACACTTTTTTAATCACTTCATTCACTTTTGTTTTCACTTCATTCACATTTCTTTCCACTTCTTCTTCGATATCGCGTGATGATGATGATCTGGATCTCGAAATGTCCAAGGCACTGTACCCCATAGATGCCGTGCTGCTGTTAGTGATTCCCAATGTTGATGCCATTTTTTCAGGTGGAAACTGTGCCCCAAATCTCAGGCACTTTGCCGAAGAAGATTGGAAAATAGATGAAGACCGAATTTTACACCTTTGATGGAAGGAAAATTAACGGGAGTGGGGGATACGCTGGCCCTATTTTCCCCAATCGTGGAAGCGCTGAAAAGCCTCAGTAGTGATGATACGTACTGCCCCCTCTTTCGCTATAAACGCGTGGGTGAGTGAAAAGTCAGAGCATAGGGGTGGGAGGTATTGAGCATTCGAAAAACCCCCCTATAAAAAAGGTTCCGATGAAAACTGGTGTCAGTTTCCTCTTGACTTTATACCTGCTGTGAGACCATGGCCACCAGCAAGTCAGTGAGTAGTAGTGCACCCGAACAGCATGTGGTATTGGCGCAGTTAGTCTCTTTGAATAAATCCGACACAAAGCAACTTCGTGTCGGTTTAAAATGGAACACTGTAAAAGAATTTGGGCAGACAGTCCAGATTATCGCGTCACGCCCACATCGTGCTGTAATTCCGTTAAGGGGTGCAGAATGGCACCTGCTTTGTGAGGATCTCCCTTACCTACAACATCATTTCGAGGCATCGGGACATTCAGCGGATTTCCAAAGGGAATTCCAAGAAAAAAATTATGGGAAACTGACTGTCAAATTCACAACCAGTTTCCAAAATAGTTCCATCACATTTTCCCACGCTGACGAGGAACAAAAAATTGTGATGTTAAAATCAACAATAATGGAGCTGGAAAAGAAAGCATCATGGGCCAATCAATGGCTGAATCACTTGAACACTTTGCCGATTGTTGTATACAAGGATTCTCTTCTTGATATTGCCACACGTGTCGTGACGAAACATATGCAGTATAACGCATTACCGGATGCTGCTCAGCTACGAGAATACATCCAAGCCGATTTTGAGGACATCTTCAAGGGCTGTTATGCAGATCTACGCGAGCGTTTCCCCCGATATAATGTGGAATATTTATATCAATTCTTCGGTGAATTATTCAATTTCGACTTTGATAATTTAAGCTACGCGTTAGGCACACCTGTTAAGGTGCCAGCCGTCTTATACACCATATGATACATATGTATAAAAAATATTGAAAAGAAAAAATATATGTGAAATTTTAATTCTGAAAAAAAACTTTCTTTCCCATTTATTCGACCCAGTCTTGTCCTTTACAACCTCCAAATATTTTCCTGGGAAAAAGGCCTACCGCATGAAGACAGAGAGAGAGGAAAAACTTTTGGGTTTTCTGTTGGGTTCACCCCAAATGGTGAGATCCCAAAGATAGACGACCACAGAACGAGAGAAAGAGAGCGAAAGAATTTTTGGGTTTTTTCATCTTTGAGAAAGGGGCTTTCCACATTCCAGGGTCATCTTTAGGATGGTCATTCTTTTGCTGCGTAGGGTTTTTTCTGTTTAGGGAGAGGGAAAACTTGTAGAACGAGAAAAAGAGAGAAAGAAGGAGAGAAGAAAACCTTTCTCGATCCTTTTGGGGTTTTCTATGAAAGAAGGTATTTCAAATTATATAATTGGCTATTCAGACCTTGGGGCAATTTATGTTTTCTCCCCTGGGGGGAAACGAAAAGAAAAAAACATGTTTTCTTGCGGCAGGTTGTCTAGAAAAGGCACCTTTTTCAGCACGAGGTTGAGGAAAAGGAGGAGAAGAGGATGAGGAGAAAACATGAATGTTTTTTCTTTTTTTTTTCATTTTTTAGGGATGAGTTTCGAAAAATGAACTTTCAAAGTTGCGAGATTTTTTCTCGCTTTCGGAATTTCAAAATTCACCCACCACCTACCTCCCCACGTTCTCCCCTTTCCCCTGACACCTCGCATACCACCCTTCACCCCATTTTCCTCCTCCCACCACCCACTCCCCACCCCCTTGGAAGAATTCTTCCCTGTATCCTCAAAATTCACCCACCACCCACCTCCCCACGTTCTCCCCTTTCCTCAGACACCTCACACGCTACCCTCCAACCCTTTTCTCCTCCTCCTATCACCCACTTCAGAAAACCACCTTCCCGAAAATTCATTTCCCACCCGCTACCACCCATCTTCGGAAAAATCTTTCCCACGACGGAAAACCCATTAATCACCCCCAGCAGGTGACCACCTGCACTCTAACAATAGAGGGGCCTACATTGGGACTGACGCACAATAGAGAGAGGAGAGGGGGAGGGGCCCCGCCCCTTTTCGCTAGAAACGCGCACTTACTAATTTCAGATGAGGTAAATATTGAAAAATGTTTCATTAAATGATGAAAACATAGATTCAGACAATAATTGCAGCTTTTCATCATCTACTGACGCTCAACTCCTGTAAATAGCCATGTTGACACTGTTATTTGACGCGGTGACTTATCGCTTAATTTTTTTAAGCAGCGGGAAATTCAAAATAGTCTCACATGACCTGCTTTGACATTGACGCTAGCGTCAAAAACACCTGCACGAGGCCGTTCCTTCACACTCACTCATTATATTCTTCTCTATTAAATTTTATGGATATGGAAGAGGGAGAGCGACAGAGAGAGAGAGAAGATGAAAACAATTAATGGTATTTGTGCGCCATAATAATTTCTTCTATTCAGTTATGAGTGGGGTCGATATTATTAGAGTTGTTTTTGTGATCTTTTTTTTTCTATTCACTAAAATCATACCGTTGAAAATGATTGAAAGTAGTAAAAAAAAAAAGCTTAAAGTGTGATGATTATTTTCTGATGTTAATAAATAATTCCTATAATGCACTATGTTACTGAATTGCCAATACATGATCAATGAATCGAGAACATTTTATTTAATGGAATTATTTCCTGAGTAATTCTTGTAGAGAGGATTTTGGGGGGGGGGGGATTTTTGTCGAGGGGATTTTTTCCGGGAAAACTCTTCCGAAGGGATTTTGTCCAGGAAATTAATTCCTAGAACCGTCAAGCTATTGAAGGGAGAAAATCGGCCAGACTTGAGCGTCTGATGAGAAGTATCGTGCCGGTGAGGCGAATGAGCATGTATCAGTTCCTCTCCTCATCACACGAATAATTCGGCAGGGGTACGTCTGAGTCTAACGCATCGCAGACGACACGTCATTTTGCTACACTCTGTATGTCCATATCTTTGGATATGTACAAATAGTAGAATGATAGTGCCATCCATCATCAAACAATATAATATAATATAAAGAATAATAACGAGGCCTCGGTCTCAGTTTTCCTGTATAAGTAAGACGAATGGCATGTGCCAATAATTGATCAGAAGAGATCGCTGAGCACAATAATGGAAACTCGTATTCATTTCTCAATTACTGTCTTTCATTGATCCACATACATTACATTACCAGTCGAAAGCAGACGACTTTTTCCGACAAAATGAATCGACTTTCATTTGAATCTGAAAACAATGAGAAATAAAAATACTGTTTGAAACCTGAACTATAATGTTTCGATTTTAAAGTTGCATCGTAGGATCGTGGTTTTCATCTAATATTGGATTTTTACACAGAGCAAAATGTTTTCTTAATTTAACCCTCTGAAGACAAACTCCGTCTCCCCACCACTGAATCAGACCGAAGGGCGAGTGACTCGACCCTATGGTGGGGCGCAACATCCAGTGCCGGCGTATAGCGCGGGGGGCCGGGCGAATCACTGCTTAAAAAAAATACAATCAACCGGGAAAAATAAATAAAAGATGGATTGGTTTTGAGACAGTGAACTTTTTTAAAACATGTATTTTCTTCAATTTCAACGAAGAAGGATTTTTGATGGAATTTTTGTCGTTCTTCACTGTTATAACTGGAAGAATGTTTGCAGATGAATTTTTTTTTATTTCCGTTTTTGTTGACGCGTCTCCATTATTTCTTCTCCAGTAAATAGTATTTTTAAATCAAACACTTTTTTCTTAGTCTAAACAATTCTATCATAAATTTCTATTTTTATTATGAACTTGGAAACGAGAAAAAATATAAGAAAAATCGTAACCGGCCAGGACCCACACGTTCACGAGCTCTGTACGGTCATGGGATAGTAGGAGAGGGGGCAGCCATCTCATGACGTCACGCACTAACACACTGAACGCGTGCCCGCGATTGGCTATTCCCTCTCTCTAGTTCACACGACAGGGATTGCTAGGAGTTTGTCTTCAGAGGGTTAAGAATGTGCAGTCACTTAATTTAAGAATGTGCAGGTCACTTAGATTAAGAAAGAAAAAGTCACTCGATTTAAGTGAGAAAACTCACTTGATTTAAGTGAGTTTTACTTTCTCAAATTAAGAAAGAAAAAGTCACTTGATTTAAGTGAGAAAAGTCATTTAATTTAAGTGACTTTTACTTTCTCAAATTAAGGAAGAAAAAGTTACTTGATTTAAGTAAAAAAAGTCACCGATTTAAGTGAGAAAACTCACTTGATTTACGTGAGTTCTACTTTCTTAAATTAAGAAAGAAAAAGTCACTTGATTCAAGTGAGAAAAGTCACTTAATTTAAGTGACCTGCACATTCTTAAATTAAGTGACTGCACATTCTTAAATTAAGAAAACATTTTGCTCTGTGTATGTATCAAATGACATTGTTACAATTCGAATGATTATATCTCAGCTGAGATACCAAGTACCAAGGTGAGTTAAAGTACCATGAGTTGAATCCTGAATAGATTGATGAAGTCTGAAACAATATTCGTACGAATTTATTGCGTATTTTTTATGAAGATAATATTATTTCCTGAGCAATGGAAGAAATAAATTGCGATTTGACTATCATTGGTAAAATCCATTCGGAATCGTTTTGCCAATCGAATTGGAATAGTACATTACGCACCTAGGGCCGAAAAAAGTAAATGTCGACAAATTTTCCTCCCAAATGAAGCGAAGGTGAGAAAATTCTGTCGGAATTTTCTTTTATCCGCCCATGGTGGGCATGGTATTTTTTTGCTTAAAGGTGTTGGGAAAATGCGTTTCAAACCACGCGAAGTGAGGTTAGAAACCCATTTTCCTAGCACTTTGAGCAAAAAAAATATTAAATGTCGCACAAAGAGTGGGGCTCCTGCGCTTTTTTTCGTTCCATGGACGATGACTCCTTTTAGCCTTTTCAACGCCATATCTAATCATGAACGAAATAAAAAATCATCATCCCCGAAGTGAGTGGGATGCCTCTATCTATTTCTCGTGATAAATCTTCCTTTTCGAGCCTTTCTTGATTGGAATCCGCATATCCAATATTTTTTGAGATATAATCAATTCCTTGAATTTTTGCTTCCGAATGGGAGTCATGTAATCATCAGAATTTTCGATTGCAATTTTTTCAAAAGGAGATACTCAAAATAATCTAAAAAGAGGGGAAATGATATTTTTAGCGCATGTCTGTATGTATGTGCGTGTGTGTTTGTGTGCACATAAAAGTCTCAATGACAGGAGAACAGTTTTATAGAAAAATTTCATATTTTGTGGAAAAATTCCTCTCGACGAATTCTATTGTTCAAGCTTTATTTGGAGAGAATCCGATCATTCCTTCTTGAGATATGACCCTTTTTCGAAAATCACTTTTCAATGGAATTTCTGGAAATGATTCAACTGATGTCATTTAGACTCATCTATTATTTTCAGAGTTGTATCTGTTGGATGCCTGTTAATTTTGAGCTCATTTGCATGATCAGTTCTCGAGTTATTGCCGTTATAGTGAATTTCATTAAATCTGATATTTTGATGATGGTTCCAAAAAAGTTGAATCAGTGCTTTTGGAGGTATTGAGGCTCTGAGTGAGTAGAGAATTGAATGTTACATTAATTAGAATCATTAATAGTTCTGCTAGATGATTGAATTGAAAAAGGATGCACGAAATGCATCCATCTGGAGAACTCCTGTTTACAGCCATTATTGAGTTCTATGCTTTGAATAGATGACGAATTCGTAAGCCAAATTTATCTATCGCATTATAATGTAACGGTTTTCACCGTCACGTAACCAATAAAAATCAGAATCAGTAATTATTTGTAATGGCCAAAGTTTTGAACAAATTAACGTTCATCCTAATTTTATCTCTTTCTTCTTTAAATAATACAGAAACAGCAGATTTTCAATTTTTTATATTTGAGAACAGCTTCGACGGACGTAACCATATAAAGTAATAATTCACGAACTGAATTATTGCACCACGTGCAAAGTAAAGTGCAAGGAAGAATAGAAGAAATCACGCCACACAAAGGCAATAATCTTCTGTCATTGCACTTTTGAGGTGGCGTGATGTCTCCCACCAATAAATTACCGAGTTTTCTTTAAAGGAAAACTGGAAATAATTAAACAGTTCAGATTGAGCGATAATTGGGGGAAGCCAGAAATTATTCCTCGCGTCCTTAGTGTTTTGTCTCGCGAAACCAGTCGAAGTTATTGTGGTAGTGCCTAGAACAATTGTTCCTCGTTCAGAGACTTTGTTTAGAAAGGAATATTATAGAATAAAAGTAAATAATATTGATAATCCAATAACCGGGGAGATTCACTCATTACCGGGATAAGCGTTGGTAATTCTACATTTAAATATGAATAAAACGTGAAGGAGGAAGACTGTCTTCTCCCAAAATTACGGGACTCATCATTATACAACAGATATAATTTCAAAAAATCCAATATAAAGTGGAATCTTACTTGAATTACAATTCAAGGGAAAATAAAGTTAAATTGTTACACTTGTCGAAATTTAAAGTGACCTTCTATCAGAAATTCAGAAAACCTATACAGTCTAAAACTAATTTCATTAACCAGCAAAAATTCAGAAGTACATTAGTAAAATCATTGACAATATTCAAAACCAATTCAAATCAATTAAATTAAAGAAAAACATTTTCATACAATAAAAATATAGATAAAAATTATAAATCAACATTCTAGAAAACTAAAACATTTTTCATTCCACAAAAATTTAGAAGCAATAGAATTAGAGACAATAGAAAATAAATCGGGAAGAGTAAACTGTGAAATTTTTAAGGACTCAATTTCAATTCAAAATCCGTAACAAAAATATTAACTATTGTTATACTTGTGACGTGTGGAGAAATCACATATCGCTTATTTATCCTATCTTTAATATATATAAAATGATGAAGAAATAAAATAGAGAATTTTAATGTGAGAAAATTATGAAAAGACGCAAAATAAACATTTCGCGTCGCAGAGTCCAGTTCATCTTGAGAACTGTGTTACTGGCCAAACCGTGGGAATGCTTATTTTGCAGTTTTGGGAGACGATGTAACTAACGATTCGAGTCTCATCACTTCGGGGATTACTCTCGACCAGTGGACATCTCCGGGTGTCCACTGGAAAAAGGCCGCAGAAATATTAGCTTCGCGAGCGGACCCAGTTAACTCTTGTACTTTGTTCATTATTCCACTATTATATTATTGATTTCAAATCCTTATGATCGTTATTAATTGGAAGTTTCCCGTCAATATTCCCTAAATATCCCGAAGCCGCAAGTGGATCCACCCGTGAGCTCTCCTCCGACGAGCTAGTCGAGAAATCATCGTGTGTACAGATAGTGAACGTGAGTGGGCAAATTTCAAGATCGTCCAAGGACAATTGCTAAAACCCCACACGTAACTATGGCGCCCAACGTGGTTTTGACACTCGAGAGGCATTTTGGAGTTGTAAACTCGGAGGAATAAGTGTTTATGAGTGAAATGTAAAGGAGATAGAAAACACACGGGAGGACCCTGAAGTCAAAGACGAAAGATAATAATTATAGACAATGAGGAGTGAAAACAGTGAAAAAAATTTTGATTAAATTCATTTATGGTTGTGAGAAAAATTCGTCCATATCGGATTTTTGAGTGGAAAAAAAATAATATAATAAATGAATGGGAATTGAAGGGAAAAAAGGACAAGCGTGCATTTAAGATCGAGAAAGTGGAAAAAAATCATGCCCTGGTAGTTCGTGCTGAATTGGAGTTACTGAAACGCACATCGGAGGAAGCCGACATGGAGCGCGAGAGAAAGCAGTAGTCAGTGTCCAAATGGAAGGGAACACTGGCTATCCAGAGGAATTTATGGGGAATTACGGGGGCATCAAGCGGGAATGCAGGTGTCGTTGCTGCTGATTGCTGTTTGATCCATGTAAGTACCCGTATTCATTCTCTTCGCGCCACGTGTTCCGGGGGAAGACTCGACCAGTCGCGAGGACTCAAAAATCCAAAATACATAAAATTGTTAACCGTGTGTGTCAGACCAACAAAAATGAAACGGAAAATACACAGATATATTTAAATTGGAAGAAAAAAGTTTTTGGCAATAAATAAATCGGTAAATGATGAAAAAAAATAGGAGAAGAGTAGAGGAATAACAGACGGCAGATAGGAAGGATTTTTGCGAGGAAAATGAGAAAGCCACGATAGAATTATTATAGATGAAAAAATAATAATAATAATACCATGCCCGTGAGAGTGGATCCCAGGCCGTCCTGTGAGTAAAGACGGGGAACAGCGACTAAACGGGAGGGTTGGGTATTAATAAAATTGAATAAATAAGGGAGAAAAGGGGAGAATCTGCCAGGCAGATTTTCTAATGTTAGTAGATAGAAAAAAAGAGCAGCATACCGCGCCTGCGACAGTGAATCCAAAGCCACCCTGCAGAATTTTTCCGGATAGGCTCCGGGGACATCGACTAAGCGGGAATGACGAGTATGAGTAGTAATAAAAAGAAATAAGTATTCTGGTTTTCTCATATGATTAATTAATCCTTCCAATTGGAGTGCCAGCAGTCAGTCGTTCCACTAAGCTTGTTGAAAAAAAAAAAAAAGAAAGGAAAATCTTCACCTAAATTTCGCGTCAGTAGTCCTAGATGAAATTCTAAAGAAATTTCGATCTCGGTTGTTGGTTTTCGAAAAAAAAAACCAACTGGTGTCCAGAAAAAGAGGAAAATTGGAAAGAAAAAGAAAACTCACACTGGGAATCATTCTTACGGGAGTAAGAATAGTTTAAGTGAGGGAGGGGGTTGTAAACTTCGTTTACAACGAGAATAATCGAGAAATTGAAGGAATAATGAAAAAAAAATAACTAAGAGCAGTAAATACAGTGGTAAATAGTGATAAATGGTCTGTGATACGCGGGAATGGGTTTTGAGACCCTCGCAGTGGTAGCGGCAAATTTTTGGGAATGCTGGCTGGTCAAGGCTTTCGGTGGTACCTCGTGGCGCGGCGTGGATAGGGTGCTTCGGAATCAGCAAGCAGTATAATCTCATGGGCTTGTAAAAAAAAATACCACCCCCTTTCAGAAGACGAGGAAAGGAAAACAAGACTTCTGTACAATGGTCTTTTTTTTCATTCGATATTCCCATATTCATTTTTTATCATTACTCTCAATTATTTTGTCATCCACTTACTAACACTTCTTAGAGTTGATATCAAGTCAGATCCGTGAAATAATGTGTAAAGAAAGGAAAGACAAAAATTCTTGTAAGGCTCCGACCGATAGGTGATAGCTCTAGAACTCAGCTCATGAAGCATCTCAATTTTATTTTAATGAATTTCTATAACAGTTCTTATTTTATTTGAAGATGAATTTTTGTTTGGGGAATTATTCTTATAGAGTGTGACGTGTGGAGAAGTCACACGTCACTTATTCATCCTATCTTTAAGGGGGGGGGGTAAGGGTTTACGCGTGGAGAAAAAAACACTTTTTTACGATTTTTTTTAGACGTATAGATTAAGCAGATTTATTGAAACCTTTTGAACATTATTAAGCATGAATTGAACAACATTGAGTAATTTTTTTATGCAAAAATATCCACTAACAACGGAACTTTTCCAAGAACGTTTCTTTGAAATAGACGATTTGCGGTGATCACTGTATCTCAGCTGGAAATCATCAGAAATGAAAAATCATTGAAATTTAGTCAAAGTATCATTCAATCCTCCCCCAACGTTCTCTGATTATTTTTTTTTCACATTAAAGGAGTTTCCTACCAAAATTGTGCCACAAAATGGTGCAATTTTTCGTAAAAAATAGCAGTTTTTACTTTAAATGACCACCAAAAATTGAAAAATGAAAAAAAAAATAATCAGAGAACGTTGGGGGGGGGGGGGGGGGGGGAGAATTTGATGATACTTTCACTAAGATTCAATGGATTTTTATTTCTGATAATTTTTAGCTGAGATACAGTGATCGCCGCAAAACGTCTATTTCAATAGACGTTCTCAGAAAAGCTCCGTCACCGGCTTGTTTGTGGATATTTTCGTATAAAAAAATTACTTCATGTTGTTAAATCCATACTCAATAATGTTCAAAAGGTTTCAACAAAGTTGCTCAATCCATACGTCTAAAAAAAATTCGTAAAAAAAATGTTTTTTTTTCACGCGTAAACCCTTACCCCCCCCCCCCCTAATATATAAAATGATGGAGAAATGAAATAGAGAATGTTAATGTGAGAAAATTATAAAAAGAAGCGAGATGAGCATTTCGCGTCGCAGAGTCCAGTTCATCTTGAGAAACTGGCCAATGCGTGGGAATTCTTATTTTGGAGTTTTGGGAGACTATGTGATTGACGATTCAAGTCTCATCACTTCGAGGATTACACTGAGAGAACGATTCGTTAACAGTTAACTCACGGACTGAGTTGAACTGGAAAACTTCACCCGGTTGAGCCAAAATCGTATTTTTTCATATTCAGCAAATATTATGTGTCATCAAATACATGAGCAGGTTGACCCAACAGCGTATTAGTTAACTGTTAACTAATACGCATTTGAGGCGTCGTACGCCACCTGACGGATAAATTTGCAAAATTTCCACCTGAACATTTTTTTCCTCGTGTTTTAGTGAAGTCAATTAATTGAAATTCAGGAAAGAAAATTATTCCATAACAATTTAACAGAAACTGCTTTTTGTATTTCGAACTAACCTCGAAAAATGAGGAAAATGTAGCAATTTTTGCGAATTACGAATCAAAATTCCGGTAGAATCCCTTCATCTCGCTTCGCTTCCGAGACATTTGAACAATAATTCATAAACATGAGTCTATTTGTCCGGTGCCACCTTTTTCCTAAGGTAAATTTCCTTCCTTTATTTGACGGTTGTGGAGTTTTTCCTTCATTTTCTCATTCTGGAGTTTTTTTTCTTCTTATATCTTGACAAATTTTGTTTGAGAAAAAGATCAATTTCGAATGATAATATAATAATATAAATAATATAAACACATGAATATATGAAAATAAATCCTATATTTTTTACTAACATTAATTTCTCTCAATCGATAGCTTCGTTAATTATAAATAAATCTGAATTTCAGTCAACTAACCCTTATTTTGAGACAACACATCACTAGTTAACTATTAACTAATGGTCCATTTGTCTCAACAGAAACCCCCTGAACGAGCCATTCGTTAACTATTAACGAATATTAGTTTGGTTGCCATCCCAACTAATATTAGTTAACAGTTAACGACGCTCGTTACAGCCAAACGAATCGTTCTCTCAGTGTACTCTCGACCAGTGGACACCTCCGGGTGTCCACTGGGAAAAGGCCGCGAAAATATTAGCTTCGCCAGCGGACCCAGTTAACCCTTGTACTTTGTTCATTATTTCACTATTATATTATTGATTTCAAATCTTATTGATTGTTATTAATTGGAAGTTTCCCGTCAATATTCCCTAAATATCCCGAAGACGCGAGTGGATCCACCCGTGAGCTCTCCTCCAACGAGCTAGTCGAGGAATCATCGTGTGTACAGTTAGTGAGCGCGAGTGGGCAAATTTCAAGATCATTCAAGGACAATTGCTGAAACACCACACGTAACATACTTATATTAACTTTTTTGGAACTACAATTATTGAAGAGACACAATATTTCATAAAATAGAATTCAACTCCAAGTGTACTGTGTAAACTGTTTGAAAGTGTTAATTTGATTGTGACAACTATTGGATAACAAATAAAGTGAAAAGTATGAAAAGAACCGGGTAATGTGCGTTAAGAGTTTTCATTAATCCGAAACCTAGATAACCGTTCCAAGACCATCCTAAAGAAAATAGTAAAATCATTCAAATCCTCGAAATCTTTCCTATAAAAATTAAAATAAATAGTTTTCACGAGAATATAAAAATCTAGCGTCGTCCTTTGTAAAATTAAAATCATGATTGCAGCTTCATGTCAGATAAATAATCGCAAGGACAAATCCGGACATAACATATTTTTGTTGGAATCACATCAGTTTCGTGATTCGTGGTACCCTGGGATGATAGGGCTCATATTGAGTCACAACAGCACATGCCCAGAGTGAGGTCAACACATTTTTGAGACCTCATTAATTATTTTTGTTTCTTTTGTTTAAAATCACTCTGAAAAAACGGAGAAAAAGTCAAGAGTTGGGACTGGAGAGGAGTTCTGCCACTCCCAAAGATGAATTCCCGATACCAAGGACTTGGGAGAAACTCGAGAAAGAGCAGCATCCACAGAGCTAGTCCAGCGTTGGACAACACGGAAGAACGTTGGTCAAGAGAAGGGGATCAACGCGGAACATAGTGCAAAAAAAGACAGGACTTTGTCGTTGATATTGTCGGGAAATTATTGTCTGTAGACAATATCTATAGATTATTATGATTATTTTTGCATGTTATTTTTAATAATTTTCAAAGGAGATATTCAGGAAATATTCGTGAAATTTGCGTAAACTCAGTGGCTTTGAGCGTAGTGGTGGAGAACTCGCATCATCATTAGTTGGGTTGGGCCTCGGCTCTACCGAAATTGAGGGGAAAGAGCCGAGGGAACCTAACGCCGACTCGAGTGGGAGGAGGCTCAGTCTCTTCTCCCTGGGATGCCGTGGCGGTAAGCCGCAAGAATGTAGAGATCCAGATATTTATGAGAATTGTGGAGAAATTATCGGAACTGAAGTCATTGGTCAAGGTTTAGAAGTAGAGCAGGGAGAAGGGTATTATTGTAAGGTACACGAGTCTCACCACTATTATTATTTTGAGCTTAGAGACATTAAATTTGAGTAAAGACTGAAGTTAATGCAAATGTTGAGTTAGCGTCAGTTCAGGGTGAAGTACACCCGAGTAGAAATAAGCTTATAATGTTTACTCTGCGTAAAGATTTACATTAGAAATTGAGTTGAAATATTTGAATTGTTTTCTTTAAAATTACCATCGAGGAATTACTCTATGTTTCATATTTTTCAATTTACGTGTATATGTTTCATTTTTTCGAGTATGTATGATTTGTATTAATTCAACTGAAATTAATCGGAAGTGCTGGGTGGAATTTTATTTGTCACTTTCTATCAACAGGAGTCGATTACGTGACAGACTAAAGCTCCACCTCATTGTAGATTTCTACAAACAGCTGATGGACACTCAACGCTTACGTGCGCTTGGAAGAGAGCGACGAAATTGGAAGGACGGTAGCAGTCAATGACGAGGAGAATGACAGGGCTAGCTGCTTATGCTGATGGACTGCAGCTGCATAAACGAATTCCTCAACACATGAGGATGCACAGCGTGAGTAAGTTCCATTTATTTTATAAAATTTACTCAGAATGTGTACTGCGTCAATGTCTCATTGAATTCAACTGGAACTGTGGGAATCAGGAATTTCCACCACAAGATTCAACAACCCACAAAATCATCAACGATTATTCATTGGAAATCAGCATCACCAATTCAGGCATCGTGTTCAAGTTCATCAGAATACATGGGTACTTTACGGGCAGCATCAACTAGCTGATAAACAACAAGAGGCCTGGACCAATCGAGATCAACACTCAAGGGCTGACAACTATGGGCGGAACAAGGAAATTAGGACACTTGACGTAAGAAAGTGTCCTCTGCTTGGCCAACCAAAACAATCAACGGACTAATGGACTTTACTAATAAACAAGCAGCTCCAACAACTTCGAATTCGAGGTCCAGGAAAAATTGCCGACAGTCACCAGAAGCGTCACCGAGGAATCATCACCAGGTGATCAGTAGGAAGCAAAAGGTAGATGACTGGCATCTCCAACAGGTTCGCAAGGTGGGTGGCTTACCGCAGCGAAAACTGGAAATCAATCGAAAGGCAGCTCGGTATCGACTTGGACGATCGACAGCTACACCAAAAACCAGTCGTTCGAGGAGTCGATTGCCAAAGTTCCGGAAGAGGTTCATGGCGTCAGTCATATTAGGGTCATCAACATCTCCAAAGTCCATCATCTCCAAGGTCATCAACTTCTTCAAGTTCAACGTCGTCTTCAAGGTCACCAGAATTACGAAGTTAAATTTCATTACCTGGTACAATTCGGCTTGGTGGGCGGTGTAGAAACGCTCCCACTCGTTCACATGGGAGTTAACCAAATCATCATTGAGGAGCTCAGCAGTCACAGCAATTGTTGACACAGTCAACAAGGGAAAGGTTTTAGCACCAGAGAATCTTCAAGATACGTCACCATCCTGCGCATAAACCTTTCAACAGTGGAAATCAGTTTAGAAGCATCAACAAGTGTTCCAACAGGTTGCAGAGACATTTACGAGGCTACATCATCAGCATTACGTGCTACAAGAGAGAAAAGCAACTAGAGAATCATCTAGATGAGGATCAACGAGACCAGCAGGATATCCCATCGTCAAAGACAACAAGGCCAGCGATATATTCAGAAATTGGCGAGAAATTCTGAGCAGTTGGTCAAATTTGGGCTGATAAACCAGAATTCTGGGGATAGCCAATCACTCTCCTTTTGGCATCAATTTGGTTAATATTCAGGCACCATTGAACTCTCAGCGGGTATGTATCTCTTTACGTTCATCAACTGAACGGTTCGCTGCACCAACGGTTATCATCATAACATTGTAGTTTCTTTTCGCGATTTAACTTTTACAGTTTTGCTTCCGAATGGAAGCTATGTAATCATGAAAATTTTCGATTGTAATTTTTTTGATAGAAGATACTTAAAATGGTCTGAAAAGAGAGAAAATGATATTTTTAGCGCATGTCTGTGTGTGTGTGTCTGTATGTGCATGAAAGTCTCAACTACAGCAAAACGGTATTATAGAAAAATTTCATATTTTGTGGAGAACTTTCTCTCGATGAACTCTATTCTTCAAGCTTTATTTGAAGAGAGTCCGATCGGTACTTTTTGAAATGTGTCCATTTTTCGAGAATCAGTTTTTGATGGAATTTCTGGAAACTATTCAACTGATGTTATTTATACTCATATATTATCTCGAGGGTTGTATCAGCTAGATGCCTGTCAATTTTGATCTCATTTGCATGAATAGTTCTCGAGTTATCGCTGTTTTAGTGAAATTTACAAAATTTGATATTTTGATGATGGTTTCGAAAAAGTTGTATCAGTGCTTTTGAGGGTAGTTAGGCTCTGAGTGAATAGAGAATGAAATGTTATATTGATTGAAATCACTAATAGTTCTGCCAAATCACTATATTAGAAAAGAATTCATGAAATACATCCACCTGAGAAACTCCTGTTTCCAGCCATTATTGAGTTCTATACTTTAATGGATGACGAATTCATAAGCCAAATTTATCCATCGCTAGTATATTATAATACTCGAATAATGATATATTATATCATCTAAGTATCAATGAAAAGTCACAGTTGTAATAAACGAATCGTCATAAAAAAATGACCCCCCAAAATAGAGAGCAGGAAGAAACGAATAACTTCAACCAATTCGCATAACAACTGATTATCGATCAGTAAACAAATGGATAAATACGAAAAAGACAATTACAGAATATCTGAAAAATCAGATGGAAACATCTATTAAGAATTACACGATAATTGTTGAAAAATTGAATGAATAACTTCCATTCGGAAGCATGTTGCTGAAGTATTAGCAGAAAAAGCTATATCAGTTAGAAAGCAATACTATTATCCACTTGTTTTAATTAGTAATTCCAACAGTTTCCACTCCTTGTATTTTTAACTAGTTAGACATTAAATAAACAGTCAAAGTACATCACCTCAAATCGACTGAATCGTGCACCAACAATCAATAAAAGTGAATAATTGACGAATTCAGTGTTTCAACATTCTTTGACGCACTTCCACTTCCTGCACCTGATCACCCTGATCTACCTATAGTAAAATGTTGAGGGAGATCAGCAAGTTTTTGAAAAGATAAAGCTATAATCAGATGGATGATAAGAGCAAGTTTCCACTTCTTGTCGCATATTACTTCGTTTAATTGTCTACTTTGTAAATGAACTTCTCGGAATTTATTATTTCGTGACATCACTTTACCGGTAATTTCGGTCATATAGACGTTCGTTCATGAGAATTTCAGCTGAGCTTAAATGGAAAAAAGGCCAGAATTTGCTTGAGTATTTGAACTTCCAGCCTATTCAGGTTATAAGAGTTGAAACTTATATTAGCGCGTCATGATGGAAATCAGAAAAATCAATTGAATTGAAGAATTAAATGAATTGAATTGATTAGAATACACAAGTTTCTGAAAAAAATTTGAAGGTACCCGGGATTGAAGTTGGGTGAGTATCGAAGCTGACTCCCTTTCACTTTTTGGGCGGCTGCTTCACCATTAAGCTACCGAGGCACCTCCAAATTTCAAAAGCCAGTGCATATCGTAACTATTTTTGCCAGTTGTATATTAGAGAGTTTAGACTTTATCAACCGTGTATAGATTATTTTTATTATTTCGTGAAATCGCTGTAACGGCAATTTCGGCAATGATGTGAGCTTCGATACTCACCCGAGTACGATCCCGAGCACCTCTGAAGTTTTTTCCAGGAACTTGTGTATTTTAATCAATTCAAGGGGCACGCTATTGGCACAATAGACGCAGAAGTCACGCAAAGTATAATATCTCAGAAATATTGTTCATAATTCCATTTAAACGAGGGGTGCATTATTGTTCGCTCGCTATGCTTGCTCGCGAATTGGGGTGCGTTTTTGCTCACATGCTACGATCGTTCGTGAATTGAGGCGCGTCGTTGCTCGCTCGTGAATATAATAAATATATAAAAGAATATATAAAAAAATAATTATTGAATTTATAAATTATTTAACCCCTGCGTTAATTTGGCGAGTGCGCAGCACAAATAAAAAAAATTATAATTTTCATAACATAAAACATAACTTCCGACAACTCATAATAAATAAACAATTAATTACAAACAAATTCTTTAAAACTAAATACAAAAAAAATAATAATGTCAATCAAAAATAAAATTTAATTAATTAATGAATTAATTGATTCATTAATTAACCGTCGAAATCAAAATTTAAATCAATCATATCAATTAAACTAATTCAAAAATTCCATGGTGCTGCCACCTACAGTTATCTTTCGCAACGAAACGAAAGTAACTCAATCTTCCCTAGCGAAATTCCCTAGGTGTCATGGCCGACTAGACGATATGCCAACAGATGAAATTAATCAAATTAATTTCATAAAAAAAATTAATTCACAAAATCTTTTTTTTTAGAAAAAAAAATGACAAATAAAATAAAAAAAAAAAACAAAATCAATAACATTCTACAAAGTCACGAGACTATAAAATTCTCCGACAAATTACAATCAATTAACTTTGGCCACGACGCCAAAATGTCCGTTAATTAATTTTTAATTCGCGACAATAAATTTTCCCAAATAAATTAAATTCAAAAAAAAATATATAATTCGAGAAACGATAACGAGAGTTCAAACTATCAAAAAAAATAAAAATGTTTCCAAAATTATCAAATAATTTCGCCGATAAATGGTAATCGATTTCGCGACGTTACCACTAAGTAGCGTCATTGCGCTAAAAAATTAAAATTCTCGACTCGCAAAATTCAATTACCGTACAAAAATTAATTAACTAAAATTTGCTGACCAGATTATTTCACAATTTAATTTCCATGAACAATATTTTATTAATTCAATTATACGACGATTAATCTAATTAATTCCAATGAATTAATTAATCTCAAAACCTTACAGAAATGGCGGTTAACAAAAGTGTCTAAAATGACACGACAAAACATGTGTGTCCAACACGGCACACCAAACGAGAATCAGCCGACAGCAAGCGCTGTGCACCGGCTGAAGCGTCGTTTCCGGGAAGTACGTCCCTCATTGGTCAATCCCGAAATACGTCATTTAATACAGCTTAACCTGACGTTAAGTATTTTCCTTTTTTTTCAATGACGATAAATTCCAACGAAGATAATTGAGGAACTCCAAGTCGATGACATGAGAGTTGAGACAAATTAATTTGTCCAAGGATGCAACGAAAAGTTCATCAAAACGTCTCAATTAATCCTTCCGATGAATCTCGTCATTGGTGCCAAAACTTTTCTCCAATTAACCAACTCCATAGGTAATGTCGATTTCCTCATCATCGTCCATCTGGTGTCTCCCTCTTCCATTCGTGAGACATCAACTCAATTGACGATAATCCAATGAGCGTTAACATACAAAATTAACCAATCGGCATTAGTTTTACATAATTTTTACTATGATTGAACTCTCGTGATTCGTTTATTTTGATTCTCTGTTGATGGTGCCAAAACTATTCAAATTCAAAATTAATTACGCGCCCAGACGATAAAAAGTAATGTCGATCGAAATATCACGTTACAATACATACATACTGTAACGCCATATTTGCGCTACAATATGTAATTTGTTTTAGACCGGTATCGCGTTGAAATTTTGTTTTTTTTTATTTATTTATCCACCAGAACGGAGGGTCCGAGAAACGAGAAACGATATTTTTATTTTTTATTTAAACTGATTTATTTCGATTTCTTTTCCACTTTGAATATTCCCGCTCTTGACGGAGTTTTCTCTTCACGACGGAAGGAGGCGCCAGCAGACGGACGGGGATCTAGAAAACTGCTCAATCGAATTACCGATGCAGCTAAAGGAAATTAACGCCGTTGGATTCTTCAACCCTATTGGTGGAAAATTTGAGGAAGTCAAGGACGTCTAGAAATGACAATTAATTGATAATAATTAATCGCCACAAATATTAATTAAAATACGATTATGGAAAATTATGTCGGAATTTTTGACGTTAGATTTTAAGACTTATTCTTTTATCATAAATTTAATTACCGGATTTGAAGCAAAATAATACCAGCGATAAAAGAATAGAATTAACGTCATTGGCCAATTGATTTGGGAAGAGCCGCCTGTGGTCTAATTTTCGACGCACGCCGGCGTCTTCCCTCACTTTCCGTTTTGGTGGCAAATTGTACAGACGTGATTTTCGCTGTGATAAAAATTATAATAATCACCGTCAGCAATCAGCAATAATTATCGTTGCAACTGAAAATCTGAAAAAGATAAATTTACCGAGGATTTTTGGAGATTTACTGAGGATTGGAAGGAAGTTGAGAGCTACGAATTTTTGAGGCTGAAGTCAACAACACTTCGGTAAACGTGTGTTTATTCTCGGCAAATTAATTTGATATTTTTTTTTGTGTTAGCGTCGTTGCGACGCCGGTAGCCGCCATTTTCAGATTTTCTGTGGCGTGTTATTTTTTTTTTATTTTATTATATTTAATTTTTCGCGAAATTGAATTAACGTGATTTGTTGGTTAATTTCTCGTTTCTCGTCAATTGATATTTTTTTTCATTATTTCGGAAAATTATTATTGTTGGGGAATTATTGTGATTTCATTTTTTTTTTTGGAAATCGGCGTTTGAAGAGTTTATAGCAATAATTTTTTTTTATTTTTTTTTCTTTCTTTTCGATAAAATTTGATTATCATTATTATTAATTTTTTCTATTATTTTATTTCATTAACGACGATTTATTGTCGTGTTTACTTTTTTTTATTATTTATTTGAAACTCATTAGTTGCTGTAAAACATAAAGGCGTGTTTCTATTGAACGCCGACCATCCACGTGACTGTAAAGCCTTAAGGTACTCCCGCGAGAAATCAGAATTAATTCAAATTTTAATTTTAGAATTTCTTGACTATTTCTCTAATAACGACATTTTGAACTGTGTTGTTAATTTTTGTTTTGTCGTGTTAATTAATTTTGTCGGGACTTTTGAATTAGTTCTGATTCTTTAGATTCTCTATATCCTTTTTTTTTTTTTATTATTATTTTTATTTCGTGAGTTTGATTGTATTGAGTCATAATAAATTGATTTTGTGAAACTTCTCGATAATAATGGCAAGATTCCTAATTGTTTAAAGGAATTAAAATTCAGTAATGAATTATTTTTTTTTATTGATTTTTATTATTATTGTAATTCTATTTTTTTTCTTAAAGCAAAAGATAAAAGATATAGCTCTAAATATAATGATGAAAAATGAAATCGATTTTTTTAAATTTATGGGATGCGCATGCGCCAACTTTCAAATCGCAACTGCTCATTTTTCTCCTGCCCAAATTTCTAGTTTCCTACTGCTATGAATTGCTGCTTGCTCTTGAATTATGTTTGCTAAATTTTCTGAATTTTTTGAAGTGCTCAGTGATAATAATCTCAGTGATCAGTTTTTTTTTTCAACATCTTTTTTGCAAAACTAACTCCGGCTGTGGACTTTGAGGTTAGCTGAGAAGTTGAACGTTGACCATGGAATATGGCTACCTAGATTGCTCGATTACCATTAGATATGGAATCAAAGACAACCAGTGACATCTGTACGAGCACCACGCCCGATATTAGCCTATCTGACCTGTCGACTAAATCAATATCTGTGTTACCCTCTGATTCTATTGACTCATCTTCCGAGTGTCTCTCTGACAACGAAGACATCACTTTGACGGATAAACAGCTCGCTGTCACAGAGAACGTACTTTTTTCTACCCCAAAAACTTCTAAGCTCCAAACACTATTTCAACCTATTCGAGGTAGACCAGCAAATGCTGTATGTCTAGGGAGAGACAGGGCACTGTCACTCGGTAGTGTCCTTGACTATTTTCAGCCGAAAGGCATCAAGAGACCATCCGATTCACCTACTGAACAGCTGTGTGATTTAAAGAGAGCCAAGAATAAGACTGTATTTGATCAACCAGTGGTTCCTCCTTCCATATCAATAATTCGTATTTCCTCATCTCCTGACCTACTGGAGTGTGCCCCAACGAGCAAAATGCCTGATGAAATGCAGATAGCCTTTGAAAAAATCTTCCATCAACTTAATGAAATTTCCAGCGAAATTAAACAGGTACGTCAAGAATTCAAGGAGGAATTTGCCTAGCTGAAACAACTGTACAATGGCCTTGATTTGAAAATTAACACAAACGAAGCTAAATGTGCAGAGCACTATTCAAAGATCGAGGCTAGGCTGCTGACATTGGAGGTAAACAATTTGGCAGGTAACCCAGAAGACATTGCTCCATCGATTGACCAACGTGTCAAGGCCACAGTAGAAGCTTCTCATCTCAATGCTGCCAATGACAGTGATTCTAATTGGGTTAAAAACCTTAACTCTACCCTGCACAGACTTGATGCTAAAGAACGAGATGAAAGGAGGCTGAATATCGTTGCTAGAGGTCTTCTCTCTCCAAAGACTAACTCAATCGACGACATCCACGTTTTCTTCAACGACGAATTCAAAATAAGTTCTGGTATTACCGATATCAAAATCATTAATGAGCATGCACTGGTTATAGTCACTTTGAAAGATTGGGAGACCAAACAGAAAATTTTGAGGCAGAAGAACGAGGTCCTTCGCAACTCACCTATTTATATCGACATGGACTACACGGCTAGAGAAGCAACAATCATGAGGCAACTGAGGAAAATGGCCAAGTTGGAATCTGCGAAGGGGAAAAGAACCTCATTGGGGTACCTTAAGCTACGAATCCAAGACGAGTGGTTCAACTGGGACGAGATAAACCAATCTCTCTCCCCATTGAATAGAGAAGCCAGCAACAGGAAGCAACAGAATCCTAGCAGTACCCACCTACGTCAAAGAAAACAGCAGGGAAACTAGATGAGCGGAGCAACCACCAATCTTCAGCCTCAACACCGATTACCTTTTGGAATTCCAATGGTCCAAGTAAATTATCAAGTTTCGTCTCTGAATGCACTAGCCCTGCGATCTGCATCAGTGAAACTTGGATGACTGAAACTCCTTACACTCTATCAAAACTATGGGACAGCAAATATCACCAGCACTGGATACCAGCCAAGAGAATTCACTCAAGAGGCAGAGGTAGCGGCGGCCTCGTTATACTTGCTGAAAAGAATGTCTGTACCTTCAAACTACTTTACTCTCACGAATATTGGTGTCTCTTTGAAGCTATCTACTCTCATTTCAACACAATAATTGTTTTTGTATATTTTCCCCTAGACATTGACCTAGCAGCTACCTTAAGCACTCGGCAAGGCGTCATGGACGAGTAGAACCTTAAATATCCTGATCAGCCATGGATTTTAGGGGGTGATTTCAATTGCTGGGTCGGCGAACTAAACTCTTGGCCACCCAAGGTCTTCGATGATACGCTGCTAAATGGAGTGCGCCTTTCCGAACATAAACTCACCAACCACAGGGGCACAATCCTAGCTGAATTCATGGAAAGCAACAATTTTATTCTCATTAACGGCAGAATCACTGGTGATTTCCCTGGTAATATCACCTACGTTTCTGCCAACGGTACCAGCACCATTGATCTCGCCTGGGCGAATTTCACAAAGGCACACTTAATTGATAGCTTCAGAGTTGACACGAGAATAACCTTGTCTGATCATTTTCCTATAACGGTTAATCTCATCCTACCATATTTGAACTACAACACCACTACAGCCTCAGCTAACCAGTTCAGTAAACGTTTGAAGTGGAAGCCTGACCCCACCAATCGTTTTGCGAGGTTAATTGAGGTTTCCCCGAGAATCTCCTTCAGTCTGAACACCAGCACAACTGATTAGATCAATGAGAATCTCTGCCTGGCAGTCAGAGAAGCCGCACTCAACCTAGAAATGTGTGTAGGTACCCAGTCCAACGGCAAATACAGAAACAACAAAGCCTGGTATGATGACACTTGCAGACGATCAGATTTAAGCCCCAATATCTTGAAGAAGCAAATGACAACATCGAATTATGAAGAAGCTGAACGCCTGGCCTTCTGTGCTGCCAGGAAAAATCACACCAATCTTTTGAAGAACAAGAAGGACAATTACTATAATGATTTAACAAATAGATTTGCTAATGTTCGAGACCCTGTAGCCTTCTGGGATGTCGTGAAGCTATGTAAGTGATATGTCCCTAGGAGATATTTCATATCCCTGAATGACTGGTACAAATTCTACCAGTTAGTCTACCCTCCCAGTGAATCCAGTGAACCAATTGATTATACCTTTTTTGGATCTTACGACCTTATGCTGGACTACCCAATTACTCTTGATGAATTACTTGAAAATCTGTTGAAGTGCAAGTCTCAAAAGGCCCCCGGCTCTGATGAGATATCCAACGACTTCCTTAAAAACCTGCCCGAGAACTGGCTGTACTACATTACTGTGCTGTTCAACAGAGTGTTGACTAATGAGAAACTGCCTACTTCATGGTCTAACGTGGAGATGTCCATGATTCACAAGAAAGGAGACAAGGAAGATCCCTCCAACTACAGAGAAATAGCGCTCGTGAATTGTCTCGCCGAACTCTTCACTACTATCCTCAGAGGCAGACTGGAGAAATGGGTGGCTGCTCGAGAAATTATCCCCGAATGTCAAGCAGGGTTTACCAGGGGACGTGGCTGTTTGGACAACCTCTTTGTCCTTAGCTCCACCATCAACTTCCAATTTCGACTCCCCAGAAGATCAGTGCTGGCTCTTTTTGTAGATCTTAGGCGAGCCTTTGATTCTGTCAACCATACCAGACTCTGGCACACTCTATACGAGCTTGATGTGAGCGCCAAACTGATTAGAATTCCAAAAAATCTGTACAGCACCGCACGTATACAGGTTAAAAAAGGAGGAGAGCTTTCCGAGCCCACTAACATCACTGCTGGTGTTCTCCAGGGCGAGTCATTGAGCCCTCTTCTATTCATCTTGTTCATAGCAGATATTCATGACTACTTTGTGGAAAGAAAGGCTCGAGGTATCCCCCTCAATGGCTACTGTGACTTGATCCAATTGAATTTTGCTGACGACATGGTCTTTCTGGCGGACAGCAGAGCCGAATGTCAACGACTAGCCAATACTCTATATGACTACGTACAAACCAAGAACCTCACGGTAAATACTTCTAAAACTCAAATTCTCACTTTCAAAAATGGTGGAAGGAACAAAAACAATTCTCCAATACACTTCGGTACTGAAAAAATAGGGGATACTGATGAATATACATATCTTGGAATTGAATTTGGTAGTTCTGCCCTGGGTGTCAGAGCAGCTCGTAAAGCAATTCAGAAAGCTCGAATAGCATCAGGGACAGTCCTCAGTATTCTGAGCAAGGCCAAGTCCGACTCCTGGCCCAGCTGCGTTAAACTGTTTGACAGTATCGTCTCAACCACCTTGACTTACGGAGCACCAGTGTGGGCACTGAACTATCTACCTCTACTTGAGACAGCACAACTATTCTTCTTCAAGAACCTCTTTCGGCTACCATCTTCTACTCCCAGCTGCCCAGTTCGTCTCGAGTTTGATCTGGTACCCATTGCTGTGAGAATCTTCGAACTAACCGTCGGCTGGATAATAAAAATTCTGAGGATGGAAGAAAAAAAAAAAAAAAAAAGAAAAAAAAAATATTTTCCGCAAAACTTTTAGTTCCCACTGAAATTTTTGCTTTTCCGGCCTACACCGACCTTCCTTTGGCTATTCCCGTTAAAATAATATTTTCCGCAAAACTTTCAGTTCCCACTGAAATTTTTGCTTTTTCCGCCTACAAAGATGAGACTCGACTACCACGAATTTGTCTCATGAGACAGCTGGAACTATTCAAGAACAGGCAACCCGAGATGAGTGCGAACAACTGAAGAGACTCGCCAGTCGCAATTGGGTATTCCAATTCAATAATCTATTGGCTAAGATCGACGCTGAATGCATGTGGGAGAACCTCCATCCCGACCACTGGCTTCAAAGAAAAGACATGATGTCCACTCAGCTCCGCCTAATTTTTAAAAACAAGGATCTGGCAACACTATCCCATTCATTCAGCCCCCAAATCCCAATACCTAGGCTACTGACGGACTCTATCCCGAAATACCTACTCACCAGGCATCCTTGGTCCCACGTACGTGTAGTCCCGCAGCTCAGACTTGCGACCTTGAGATATACGTCACTTATTGCACGACACCTGATCCGAAGCTTCTGCCCTCTAAACTACTGCCCTCTCTGCAATCTGGGGGAGCCTGAAACCGTCGCTCACATCCTTTTGCACTGTCCCTTCTATAACGGCCCCAGGAAGTTTTGGCTCCCGTCACTTTCCCGACGCACACTCGCTGAAAGGAATGTCGTGGAAGAAAAAAAAATCATCGTCGACCTACTTCATTTCTCTCCTGATGACGACCAGCTTCTTAGAAATTTATACCAGTTCATCTCCAGTGTTCTTGAAATTCGCAAATTTCATACTGAACTTTAATGATCCCAGTTTAACCCAATGGAAGAAAAACCTCAATAAAAAACAATTGTACAAACTAACACTGTGCTGTTGGTTGTTGCTCTACTCTCTAGCTCTTTAGCTCTTTAAATCTTTAAATCTTTAAATCGAATTCGTATCGCTGTAAATTTTCTTACTACTCGCTCTTTTTTCATGTATTATTTCAAGGAACTCACAGGAAAAGCTTTGGCAAAAAAAATCAATAAAACAACAATGTATAAAATGTAAACTCCCCCTGTCATAGGGTTATTCCCTGCAGGACTTGTAAAATAAATAAAAAAATAAAATAAAAATAATGTATTCTTTATTTTTTTTTATTATTATTTTTATTTCGTGAATTTGATTGTATTGAGTCATAATAAATTGATTTTGTGAAACTTCTCGATAATAATGGCAAGATTCCTAATTGTTTAAAGGAATTAAAATTCAGTAACGAATTATTTCTTTTTATTAATTTTTATTATTATTGTAATTCTATTTTTTTTTTTAAAAAGCAAAAGATAAAAGATATAGCTCTAATTATAATTACAAAACTGAAATTGATTTTTTTAAATTTATTTCAAAATCTGTATTCCTAGTCCAACGATTTTACAGGTGACTTTGGGAACCCAGCTGCCTCCGCGGTCATTAGGATTTTCCGGAATTCTTTCGTTGCTGTCTCGTCGGACGTTCACCTGGGAATTATTGTTGATTCATTATTTTTTTTCGTAGTTCTTTTGTAGTTCTTCTGATTTTTCTGATTTCGGACGAAAGGTCGTCCTGGCACCCAACAACTAACGTTGTTTTGAAGGGTATAGCCGGGTTTGCATGGGTAATCTGCCCCACGGCCTTTTTGATTCGCACTTGGGGGATCGATGTGACATGGAATAAAAACAATTCAGCTAAATTTTTAGCTCTCTATCTCAAACCATTTTCGAGATTTTAAATAAAACCTCTTTTTTCGATGTTATTCTTTGTTTTATAGTAAAATTCAGAATCAATGAATGGTGATTTTCTTGCCGATTCTTGGGAGTCGGAAGAATGAAAAAAACTTTTTATTATGAATCTCCGATGGGAAGCCGATTTTTAAGAATAGAAAGGAACCTATAATAATTTTTTTTACCGTGTTATTCAAAAGCGTCAACCGCGATTTTTTTTCAGAAAATGTCGTATATACTCCTTCACACTCAAGAATTTTATCATTTTTTTTAAAGTGATGGAACATTATAAATAAGAAATAAAAACTAATTTTTTCCTCAAAATCTTGCGTTTAAACGCATTGAAATTCCTATACTGCTAGAGAAATATATAAAAAAATCATTTTTCAACTGAAAATACAGAATTCACTGGAAAAACCATTTTAAAAATCAAGGAATGCATCTTTTCAAAGGAAAAGAACATTAAAATTTTTCGAATTGACGTTAAAAATTTTCTTTTTCATGCCAAAATTCGTAGAAATGAGAAACTATAATTTTTCTGCACTATTGGCAATGATTTTATGCCATTGAGGAAAGCAAATGAAAATTCTTATTTGATAAGTTATATTATATTATTTATTTTTAACAATACGTATCATCAATTATTCACATTCAATGAAATGATTTCACATTACATATATAATATAGATATTAAATATATGTATAGGGGAACGCCGGGCAATATGACATAGGGTGGGCGAAATGACATACCCAAATTTTGGGAAGAAAAATGATAAGATTGAAAAATATTTGCAACAGTTGCAGAATTTTTTTTCTATATGATCTTAATTCATGTTTTCCTACTATTTTCGGATAGAGAAGAGTCGGGTGAAAAAGACATAAAGGGAAAAATGGATACAGCTTTGATGTTTTATCTTATGAAAATGGCTCGAATTCAGTGAAAATATTTGCGATAAGTATTTTTTAATGATCCCGTTGGAAAGCGAAGGCAGTTTCTGATAGAAATCATGTGCCAGTATTTATTTCCCAGAATTTTTGAGAATTCCATCTTTTCTATCAAGATTTGAAGGTGAAACATTTTTTGCTTCTGAAAAATTCCGTTTTTTCGGATATCTCCGGTTTTATTGGTTACATCGACCTGGGGCTGATCGCAAATGAAAGGTCAGCTCATTCCCCACAGATTTATGGAGTTTGCGGAAAATACAACCGAGGTTTCAAATATAGCACAAAAACTTATCTGCAGAAAATGGCCTATGAGTAATAAAAAAAAGATTTGAATGAGATTTCAAATACACAGGTTTATGAGAAATGAGATTATCTTCTTTCGAGACCAGCTACACATGACCTGACTACCATGAATAGAACCGGAGATATTCATAAAAATTAAAATTTTTCATGTAATGGAAGGGATTTCCACCTCCAAATCTTAGCTAAAATAACCCAATTTTTAGAAAATTCCGAAGAAATGGATCCCAACACTTGTTTCCCAGTTGAAATTCATTCAATTTACCAATGGAGTCATCAAAAAAAATTCATCCCGAGCTGTTCTATTGCAATGTCCATTTTAGCCGTGGGCACCCAGGAACAATGATATGAGGAAACACAATGTAGAATTGGTTTGTTCTCCTTGAAATCAGTCAAATTGGAGAAGAATTTCAAAAGATGCTATGTCATTTTGCCCGGCCCTCCCCTATATATTGTCACGCATTTTTAATCCACGGCAATCAATGAATTCGTGAAACTCAAAAACAAAATCAAAATATTTAAAATCCAAAAATAAAAATCAAACTACGTTAATTGTTGGGCGCCAGGACGACCTTTCGTCCGAAATCAGAAAATTAAAAGAACTACAAAAAAACTACAAATTACTACAAACGAACTACAAAAATAATTCCCAGGTGAATGTCCGACTAGACAGCAACAAAAGAATTTCCAAAAATCCTAATGACCGCGGAGGCGGCTGGGTTCCAAAATCCACCTGTAAAATCTTTCGACTAGGAATACAGATTTAAAATAAAAAAGTAACAATCAATTTTAGTTTGAAAATATAATTAGAGCGATATTTTTTTACTTCTGCTCTTTAAAAACAAATGAAATAGAATTACAATAATAAAAAAATAAAAAAATAATAATTTGTTACTGAATTTTAAATTTGTTTAAGCAATTAAAATTATCGCCGTTATTGTCGAAATGTTTTGCACAATCAATCATTCATGATTCGATACAATCGAAATTTCCAAAAAAAATAATTAATAAAAGAAAATAATTAAAACCAGAATTAATTCAAAAGTCCAGAAAAATTCTCACCAACACGACGAAACAAAAATTAAACAACACTATTCGAATTGTCGTTAAAAGAAATAGTCAAGAATTCAAAAAGTCAAAATTTGAATTAATTCTGATTTCCCGCGCAAGCATCTTAATGCTCTACTTTTATATGGGCGACCGGCGTCCCATGAAAATCCGCCTCTATGATTTTCAGTGATGACAGAAATAAAAATAAAATTAGTAAATGAAATTTATACGACCACAATCGTCGTTAATAAATAAAATAATAATAATAATAAAAAAAATATTTATCATATAAGAAAAATATCACCGGAAATCCTTTAAAACGCCAATTTTCCAAACACAAAAAAAATAATAAATCACAATAAATTCTTTGATTTCCGACAATAATAATTTCCGAAAAAAAAAAATCATAAAAATAATTAGTGAGAAACGAGAAAACTCTAATTAATTCGCGTTTATTCAAACTTGCGACACAATAAAGAAAAACTAACATGCCATGAAAAATCCAAAAATGACGGTTACCGGCGTCGAAAATGACGCTAACAAACATATGTCAAAATTATGTCGAGAATAATCACACGCTTACCGGAGTGTTGTTGATAACCTCGAAGCCAAACTATGCCTCCAATTTCCCCGGTAATCGTCCAAAAAATTCCTCAATTAATCCTCGGTAAATCTTTGCTTTCAATGCAACGTTAATTTGCTAATTGCAACGGTAATTGCTTAAAATTTTCACAACGAAAAACACGTCTGTATTTTCTGCCACCAAAACGGAAAGTGAGGGAAGACGCCGGCGTGCGTCGCAAATTAGACCACAGGTGGCTCTTCCCCTAATTAATCATCCAATGACGTTTAAGACTTTCCTTTATCGCCGGTATTGTTTTATTTTTAATCCGGTAGTTAAATTCATGATAAAAGAAAACGTCTTAAAATTCAACGTCAAAAATTCCGAAATAAATTTACATAATCATAACTCAATTAATAATTATGGCAATTAATTATTATTCAATTAATTGTAATATTCAGACGTCCTTGATTTTCTCCATTATCCGCCAATCAAAACTGAGAGTCCATCGGAAAACTCCTCCCATCAATTTCCGTTTTCTGTGTCGATAATTTCCTTCAGCAGCTCTCTATGATCCTGTCCGTCTGCAGGCACCTCCTTCCGATGTGAAGCAGAACTCCGGCAAGAGCGGGAATATTCAAGGCGAAAATAAATCAAATAAATTAGTTCAAAAAAAATTAAAAAAAATCGTTTCTCGTTTCTCGGACCCTCCGTTCTGGTTGATAAAAAAAACTAAATTTCATCGCGATACCGGTCTTAAAAAAAAACTAGAGGTGCGTGGTTGCTCGCTCGCAAATGGAGGAGTGCGTAGTTGCTCGCTCGCGAATGGAGGAGTGCGTTACTGCTGATGAGAAGGCATTAGTAAGAATGTAGTATGATGAGTGTGACTCTTCGAACCGCACTAAGAACTTCCCGATAATTTCTCTCATTTACTATTATGAAAAATGATGAATGAAAAGAACGATAAATAACAACAGACATAGTAGTAAAAACTATCAAAAAAAGTTGGGGAGATGGCAAAATGTGAGATTAATAACAAAATCGATTTTTCCTCCTCGGGGTCAGTACATAGACTTCGCTGATTGAGAAGTTGAGAAAAATTTAATGATGTTTTTCTTAAAAAACTAAGAAATTACCGGATCGATTTCGATCAAAATCTAATGGCCGCAAGCTCATGTCAAGAGGCTTCGATTACGACATCGATCACTTCGATCACATTATCAATTTATGAGAAAACGTGAACGAAACATCTGTTTACGGACATACACACACACACACACACACACACATACAGACATGATCGCGAAATCGATCAAAAAATGTTCAGGAGGTCTCAAAACATGGAAATCGATCGAAAAATCGATTTTCCATTTTCGGGGCCATTACATAAACTTCCCTTATCGGGAAGTTAAAAATCTATTGTAACGCAAATATGGCGTTACAATATATATTTATATTATATATGTGATGTGAAATCATTTCATTGAATGTTAATGATTGATGATACGTATTGTTAAAAATAAATAATATAATATAACTTATCAAACAGAATTTTCATTAGCATTCCTTAACGGCATCAAATCATTGCCAATAGTGCAGAAAAATCATAGTTTCTCATTTCTACGAATTTCTGCATGAAAAAGAAAATTTTTAACTTCAATTCAAAAAATTTTATGTTCTTTTCCTTTGAAGTAATGCATTCCTTAATTTTCAAAATATTTTTTTCAGTGAATTTTATATTTTCAGTTGAAAAAAGATTTTTTTATATATTTCTCTAGCAGTAGAGGAATTTTAATGCGTTTAAACGCAAGATTCTGAGAAAAAAATTATTTTTTATTTTTTTTTCATAATGTTCCACCACTTTAAAAAAAATGAAAAAATTCCTGAGTGTGAAGGAGTATATAAGACATTTTCTGAAAGAAAATTGCGGTTGACACTTTTGAATAACATGGTGAAAAAAATTATTATAGTTTTCTTTCTGTTCTTAAAAATCGGCTATCCATCGGAGATCCATAATAAATTTTTTTTTTCATTCTTTCGACTCCCAAAAATCGGCAAAAAAATGACCATTCATTCATTCTGAATTTTACTATAAAACAAAGAATAGAATCGAAAAAAGAGGTTTTCTTGAAAATCTCGAAAATGGTTTGAGATAGAGAGCTGAACATTTAGCTGAATTACTTTTATTTGATGTCAAATCGATCCCCCAAGTGCGAATCAAAAAGGCCGTGGGGGCATTACCCATGCAAACCCGGCTATACTCTTTATTAACTTCCCGATAAGGGAAGTTTATGTAATGACCCCGAAAATGGAAAATCGATTTTTCGATCGATTTCCATGTTTTGAGACCTCCTGAACATTTTTTGATCGATTTCGCGATCATGTCTGTATGTGTGTGTGTGTGTGTGTGTGTGTGTATGTCCGTAAACAGATGTTTCGTTCACGTTTTCTCATAAATTAATAATGTGATCGAAGTGATCGATGTCGTGATCGAAGCATCTTGACATAGATTCGCGGCCATTAGATTTTGATCGAAATCGATCCGGTAATTTCTTAGTTTTTTAAGAAAAACATTATCAAATTTTTCTTAACTTCTCAATAAGCGAAGTCTATGTACTGACCCCGAGGAGGAAAAATCGATTTTTTTATTAATCTCATATATTGCGATCTCCCCAACTTTTTTTGATAGTTTTTACTACTATTTCTGTTGTTATTTATCATTCTTTTCATTCAACATTTTTCCTAATATCAAATGAGAGAAATTATCGGGAAGTTCTTAATGCGGCTCAAAGAGTCACACTCATCACAATACACTCTTACTAATTCCTTCTCATCAGCAGTAAAGTACTCCCCCATTCGCGAGCGAGCGTAGCGAGCGAGCAGCTACGCACTCCTCTGTTCGCGTGCGAGCGAAGCGAGCGAGCAACTACGCACCCCTAGTTTGGATTTTTGAATATTTCGATTTATTTAGAGTTTCACGAGTTTATTTGATTACCGTGGATTGAAAAATACGTGACAATACATACATACATACCTACATACATACATACTGTAACGCCATATTTGCGTTACAATATATTTTTTTTTTAAACCGGTATCGCGATGAAATTTAGTTTTTTTTATCCACCAGAACGGACGGTCCGAGAAACGAGAAACGATTGTTTTTATTTTTCTGAACTAATTTAATTGATTTATTTTCGCCTCGAATATTCCCGCTCTTACCGGAGTTCTTCTTCACATCGGAAGGAGGCGCCTGCAGACGGACAGGATCATAGAGAGCTGCTGAAGGAAGTTATCGACGCAGAAAACGGAAATCGATGGGAGGAGTTTTCCGATGGACTCTCAGTATTGATTGGCGGATAATGGAGAAAATCAAGGACGTCTGAATATTACAATTAATTGAATAATAATTAATTGTCATAATTATTAATTAAGTTATGATTATGTAAATTTGTTTTGGAATTTTTGACGTTGAATTTTAAGACGTTTTCTTTTATCATGAATTTAATTACCGGATTAAAATTAAAACAATACCGGCGATAAAGGAAAGTCTTAAACGTCATTGGATGATTAATTAGGGGAAGAGCCACCCGTGGTCTAATTTGCGACGCACGCCGGCGTCTTCCCTCAATTTCCGTTTTGGTGGCAGAAAATACAGACGTGTTTTTTTCGTTGTAAAAATTCTAAGCAATTACCGTTGCAATTAATAAATTAACGTTGCATTGAAAGCAAAGATTTACCGAGGACTAATTGAGGAATTTCTTGGACGATTACCGGGGAAATTGGAGGCATAGTTTGGCTTCGAGGTTATCAACAACACTCCGATAAGCGTGTGATTATTCTCGGCATAATTTTGACATATATTTGTTAGCGTCGTTTTTCGACGCCGGTAACCGCCATTTTCGGATTTTTCATGGCGTGTTAGTTTTTCTTTATTGTGTCGCAAATTTGAATAAACGCGAATTAATTAGAGTTTTCTCGTTCCTCGCTAATTATTTTTATGATATTTTTCGGAAATTATTATTGTCGGAAATCAGAGAATTTATTGTGATTTATTATTTTTTTTTGTATTTGGAAAATTGGCGTTTTAAACGATTTTCAGTGATATTTTTTTTATGATAAATATTATTTTTTTATTATTATTATTTTATTTATTAACGACGATTGTGGTAGTATAATTTTATTTTATTTTTTTATTTCTGTCATCGCTGAAAATCATTAAGGCGGATTTTCATGGGATGCCGGTCGCCCATATAAAAGTAGAGCATTGAAGTGCTTGCGCGGGAAATCAGAATTGGTTCAAATTTTGACTTTTAAATTCTTGACTATTTTCTTTTAACGACAATTCGAATAGTGTTGTTTAATTTTTGTTTCGTCGTGTTGGTAAGAATTTGTCTGGACTTTTGAATTAATTCTGGTTTTAATTATTTTCCTTTATTAATTATTTTTTTTTAATGAAAATTTTGATTGTATCGAACCATGATTGATTAATTGTGTAAAACATTTCGACAATAACGGCGATCATTTTAATTGTTTAAACAGATTTAAAATTCAGTAACGAATTATTTCATTTATTCTGATTATTGTAATTTCAATTTATTTTTTTAAAAAAGAGCAGAAGTTTAAAAAAAAGAATAGCGCTCTAATTATGATTCCGAAATGAAAATTGATTCCTTTTATTTCTTTTATTTTCTCGAAATCTGTATTCCTAGTCCAATTTTTACAGGTGACCTTGTGAACCCAGCCGCCTCCGCGGTCATTAAGATCTAGGGATCTTTTTGTTGCTGACTAGTCGGAAATTCACCTGGGAAGTTTTGTAGTTCGTTTGTAGTTATTTGTAGTTCTTTTAAAATTTTGATTTCGGACGAAAGGTCGTCCTGGCGCCCAACAATTAACGTTGTTTTTGAATTTATTCGATTTTCGGATATTTGATTTTTTTTTAGAGTTTCACGAATTAATTTAATTACCGTGGATTAAAAATACGTGACAATACATATACACACACACACACGGACACGGACACTTCCGTAAAAATCTCAGGAATTCATGTCAATATCTTGAAACATCGAGATCTGATGAAAAATCGATAATCGATTTTCGGGCCAAATACAATAACTTTCCTCATCGGGAAGTTAATTAATGCATAATGGGCAGAGGTGGGGGTATAACTATATGAGTGATGTTTTAAGGCAATCCGAATGAAAACTTGGTATGGAACTGGATAGCTCAATCGGGAGAGCACCCGACGCGACATCGGAAGATCCTGGGTCCAACTCCCGGTGCAGCGTTATCTAATTTTTTCTCAAATTGTCTTGAAATATACAGGGTGCACGTGAAAAAATCGGCATGCATGATCATGTATAATCATGCATGAGCCGTGCATGATCATGCATGGAGCATGCATGATCATGTATGAAGCATGGATGATCATGTATGAAGCATGTATGATCAAGCATGAATTATGCATGCTCAGTCATGACACATACACTGTCATACATGGTCATGTATGAGCAATGATGAGTATTTTCATCCGAAGGAAAGTCTTCAAGCATCATCAGGGTTGAACATGTATGCTCCATGACTGAGTATCAATGAGCCATGCATGAACATGCATAGTTCATACCTGATCATGCATAACCAAATAGGGTCATGCATGACCAAATAGGATCATCCATGGCTAATTTAAAGGAATTATAGTCTTTAATGCAATTTATATAGGTGGTCATGTCCAATCATGTATGACCATGAATGACTGATTATGTTCATACATGACCATATATGAGAATTTTCATTCATAAAAATTATTCAACTGTTATTATTCTGATCATATCTGCTCATGTCCAGTTCTGTATCATCATGCATGACTACATATAATCCATACCTCAATGTCGATGATTGATGCAAGAGCATTCGAATTTTCCCTACATGATCATGCATGACCATATATGGTAATGCATGGTCATTCGAGATTTACAATGTTATGTATTTGTATTGAATAATTTCTAAGTCTGGTCATACATGGTCATATCAAATCATGCTTGATCATGTACAGCTTTGCATGTGTGCATTAGGGTGTTTCAAAAAAACAAAAGATTTTTTTTTCTGATGGTGTCCGAAAATTGATAGCATACTTCAAAACGAAAATTTTGGACATAAATAGAGCTCTTAATATTGATATTGAAGTTTGCCTCAATCCATTTTTTCATTTTCCCATCTAAATAACACAGAAAAATATTTTTTCAATTTTCTAATTTTTGTAGCTCGAAAATGGTTTATTGCAGGGAAATTTTGGGTGATGAATCCGCCCGGAAATTGAACGATCTACGATAAAGGTCTCCTGCAAAAAGTCCATAAAGTCAATTGTTTTCGAGTTATGAGTCTGTTAATTAGTACCTGATAAAATTTTCGAGTATTTTGTCAAATAAATTGAAATATTAAAGTTGTTTTTCATATTAGTGCTATATATATCATGAAATTACTCAATTTCTATTGAATTTGAAGTACAATTATGTTTTTTTTTTGGTAAATTCAATAAATTATTGCTAACTAGCTAAACTACCCGGCTTTGCTCAGGAGTTGATATGGGATTGTCTGTTAGTTGGGATAAAAGAATAAACTTTAAAATATAGAAAGTACTTTTCTTTCTTATTGAAAACATATTCTAACTTCTTAAATCTTCTAGAATATTCTCGGAATTCAGAAGATTCGCGAACCTTAGGGACATTTTAAAATGTTCTTGAATTTTCTGGAACACTCCAAAATATTCTCACACCTTTGAGAACATTCTAGGAAGTTCTCAGACGTTTTGGAACATTCCAGAGTGTTCTCGAACGTTTTAGAACATTCTACAATAATTTCACACCTTTTGGAACATTCTAGAAAATTCTCAAACCTTTGGCAACATTCGAGAGTGTTCTCGAACTTTCTGTAACATTTCAAGAAAAAATTTCAAGTTTTTGGATCATCCTAGAGAATTGTGGAACTTTCTGAAACATTGTAGACTATTTTGAAACTTTCTAGAACATTCAAAAATATTTCCAAACCTTTTGCATCATTTAAAAAAATTTCCAGCCCTCCTGGAACATTTTAGAATGTTCTCAAACTTTCTGGAACATTTCGAAATATTCTTACATCTCTTGGAATATTCTAGAAAATTCTAGAATGTTCCGAAGCGTTTTGGGACCATCTAGAAAATTCCCGAACCTTCTGGAACATTCCAGAACATTCTAAAGCATTGTCAACTGTTCTAGATCATTCTAGTGTTCTGTAGAACGATCTAGAACATTATTTTACCCCCATCAGGAGCAATATTCGCTACCCCCATATCTTGAAAACCAAACCCCGTATCTGAAAACGGAAAACTTCTTCATGGATGGAGGGTGGAGGGCTAACACCCCATGTAACACCCATGGGGCTATGAGGGTTGGATTCTGAGTTTTAGCGGCACGCACATAGGATACTTTCTTTCATTATATATATTAGATAAACGATTCTACGTGAATAAGAATCGTTGGAACTATCAAATGCGTACTTCATTGTTTTTTCAATGAAACATTTGAAATATTTCCAACTAAATATTTTAAGCATTTTCAAGTCGTGAATGATATTGCTGAACGTGGTGTAGCATTGATTGAACAGTACAATCAATGCTTAACGAAAAATGAAGAACAGCTCCAGTATTTATTGCAAGTAGTTACTGAACATAGAAAAAAATATCCTACTTGCAATAAAAAAAAAGCTTCACATCACCCTGATGGATCGGGCGATTACATATCAACTATAAATCGATCAGACAGGCGATTTTTTCACGAAATCGACTGTCATGTGACCACGATGCGACTGTGATGCGACTGCGATGCAAACGCATCGTGATCGAATTACGGTCAACTTCGTGAAAAAATTGACTGCCTGGTTGCATGATCCACCAGGGCAACTTAATTATTTAATTGAATTCCTATGATTTAAATAACACTTGATGATCAAAGAATATATTTATCGGTAACTGTTGTTAAAATGCCATTTAAAATGTTACCTTCAATGAAATCATCAAATATTTAGTTGAAAACATCTCAAATGTTTCATTAAAAAAAAACAATAAATTACGCATTTGATAGTTCCAACAATTCTTATTCACGTGGAATCGTTTATTAGCGATAATTTATTGAATTTTCTATCGAAGATACATAATTGTACTTCAAATTCGATGGGAATTGAGTAATTTCATAATATATATAGCACTAATATGAAAAACAACTTTAATACCTCAATTTATTCGACAAACTACTCGAAAATTTTATCAGGTACTAATTAACAGACTCATAACTCGAAAACAATTGACTTTATGGATTTTTTGCAAGAGAACTTTTTCGTAGATCGTTCAATTTTCGTAGAGCTCTACTTATGACCAAAATTTTCATTCTTAAGTATACTATCAATTTTCGGACACCATCAGAAAAAAAAAATCTTTTGTTTTTTTGAAACACCCTAGTGTGCATACAACAATTTCTAGAAATCAATTTTCGGAGTACATTCAATTAATTCCGAAAAAAATCAGCATGCTCGATCATGCATGTTGATTTTCTGGTATGTCTATGTCTATTGACATATATTGTTTAAATAATGATTATTATCCAATTGTTGTCACAGAACAAACCATGTTGAAATTATTGAAATTTTGAGGATAAATATATATAACCCTTTCAATTCATGATAGTCAGTATATCACTTAGCAGAGTGGAACAAGTCGCGCCTGATATGCAGAGGACCCGGGTTCGAGCCCAAGTGATGTCAGATTTTAATTCATCAAAAAAACTCCTTATCGCGAGTAATTATCAGTTGAAAACGTTAAAAGTTCAAATTACTGTTGATTCAATACTGCTTCCTTATTTTAATCAATTTTTTTATTTATATTCATGGACGAATATTTTTTCTTGCCCAGCCAGACATGATTATGCTTGCTCATGTATGATCATGCATGCTCATGTATGATCATGCATGCTCATTACTGGCCAATTTCCGTGCATGATCATGCATGAGATCAATGGCCGACCATGCATGATCATGCATGCTGATTTTTTCCCGGGCGTATCTGAAGAAGTGTACTTCCCCGAGTCAAAATTTTTAGGTGGTTTCAATTCCTGTTTCAACCTACAAAAATTGTAGGTTGAAGGAGAGCGAAAGGAAGTTGAACGGCATAGGGCCACTATGTATTTTAAACTTACTTTGAACCTACAAAACGGCCGAAATGTGCGTTTCTTCCATGTTGTAAGTTCAGAGTAAGTTGAGTTTCTTCCACTTTGTAAGTTCAAAGGAAGTCGAAATTTTCTACAAATTCTCCTCCATCCCCTCTCTTCATGCCTTTTTTCCCCTAAATTCGCGTTATTGATTGATTTCGCGGTCAATTGTATAGTAAAAACCCCCCAGAACGGTTATTCTAATTTTTTTTTAATGAAATGAATAAAAAAAAAAAAGGAATTCGGTCTAGTAGTTCTCGAGATCGCCCAGGCGGTCACCCATCCAAGTACTGACCAAGATCCATTGCTGCTCAACTTCGGTGACCGCCTAGAGATCTCTCGTTGACTGCTGCTAATCTGAAACATATAACTGTTTC
Organism: Aleiodes leptofemur; assembly: GCA_963942555.1. Lineage (NCBI taxonomy): Eukaryota > Metazoa > Arthropoda > Insecta > Hymenoptera > Braconidae > Aleiodes > Aleiodes leptofemur. Next base: position 9,004,433 of record OZ012619.1, read on the forward strand.
GATCCTCATTGCCCTTTTTGGGTTCTTTCGAAGAAAAAGAGAAATCATGATAAATCGAATTTATAATAAAGATCAATAATAAATCTAAAAAAATAATGAATTAATTAACTCATAGAAAATGCATTTAAGTTGCAGAACGAGCGCCAGAAGTGATTTTTTTTGCTTTTGAGAATTTTTTTAGTTTTAAGAAATTCACCTTTTTGAAAACATCTTCGACTCTAGTGGTGATACCGTGAAATTTTTCAGAAAAGGTAAACGACAAGAAAAGATAAAAGATCATTTGCGATTAATTTGCAGGATTTTCAATTGAAAAATATCGATTTTTCCAATATTTATGGGCACTTGCCTAAAAATCAGAGTGAAATTATTCTATCTCACTTCGAGATATTTATTTTTCGAGATATTAGCCAAAAATGAAAAAAAACAGGCAATTCAAGGAGGCCGATTTTTTCCATGAGTTTCTTCAAGATTTCTCAGAAACTGAGCGAGATAGTGCAATGTCACTTGAATCCTTTCTTGTAGCTCTTGAAATTGTCCCCAAAATGCAATCAGGACTAAATTTCTCTATCTCGCTCATTCTTCGAAATATTGGTCAGAAATGGGAAATAAAAGATTAAACGAATAAATCGAGGGGAGGCACAAATATCCTTTTATCATGCGATTACAGATGCATCTCCGGTCATGATGCACCACAAAAATGCATCGGATCGCGAAAAAAGTATCAATCGGATAAAAAAAGAGTTATTAAAAAAAAAAATAATGGAAATTCCCGGAAATAAAATCGATATTTTTCTAAATTTATTATTCATTTTTATTTTTTCTCTGGCAATAAGTTCAAGAAGCTGAAAGTAAGGTGAACCAGGTAAATTGAACTCATTCACTTTACCTTTCGCCCTACACTGGATTTCTGATAAGTTGTAGACGTCGAAAGTAAGGTGAATCAGGTAAGTTGAACTCATTCACCTTACATTTCGCCTTACATTAGAGACGTAAAGTCGAAATACGGCGAAAGGAAGGTGGGATTCTGGCGGGACTTCTTGGTCATCAAAGAAATGTACATTGAAAGTAAGTTGGAAGTCGAAATGTAGGGTGAACGAGCCCAAAAATTTTGACTCGGGTCCAGTATGCGATAGGAGAAATTCCTCTGAATACTGGAAAAATAATTTAAAAAATAATTATTTGCCCAGCAAGATCATCAGCGCGATATCCAGCAAGATCACCAGCGCGATGTCCAGCAAGATCATCAGCACGATTTCCACTAAGATCATCAGTGCGACGTGCTGCAAGACCTTCTACAAGATGGCCAGCAATTTTTTAATTATTTTTCCAGTATTCAGAGGAATTCCTTCTATCGCATACTCACTGGAAGTACACTTTTTCAGATACACCCTGTATTGTGCAAATAGCCACCGTCTTAATCCAATTCATTGATTTCTTTAATTATTCAATTTCCACCGTGTCGCGACAATATGAGACTCAATTCCTATAACCTGAATAGGTTAGAACTTTAAATCCTCAAGAAAATTTGGGCCTTCTTTCCATTCAAGTTCAGCTGGAATTCTCATGAACGAACGCTTATATGACCGGAAGTGCCGTTCGTGTGATGTCACGAAATACCCAAAATGGTCTATACACGGTCGATAAAATCAAAATCCTCGGAATTGAGTTACTCCATTAGTACTTAATTCAATCTAAAAAAAATATAATTCTGAAGATTTTCAGGTGTATTCTTGTTTTTGATCGTCCATCGATTTCCCCAACGAAGTTGCATGATCACGAAGTAGATCTCCTTGGAATTATATATTTTTCTATATTTTATACAGCCAAAGAAAAAATGAATTAGAATTGAATGCTCATGAATAATTAATGAAAATTTATTCTAATTTCTCATTCATTTCCAAATCGAGCTTCCCAAAATTGACTCGATAATAATGATAGTCTTTTTTTGAATACACTATGATCATCATCGAAATGTCAACATGATAGCTTATAACAGTCTCAAATGTGTTCTCATGCAATTACCTTCAGGCTGATCGAAATTTGGGATCAACACAACAATAAAATGGACAACACATTTAATTGTCATATCGAGAAGAAATCAAACAGTCCTGTCACTTTTTTAGGCATATCTTACCTTGATTTCTTAGTTCCCTTTCCATTTTCAACTAGTGAGAGTAAGCGTGAAGAATGACTATTTTATATCACCATTTTTTGGAGCATCCCACTAACAACGAATGACAATTCGTATGATTATATACATGAATTTGCGACATCTGTCCTGATCAATCTCTCACCTCATTTAAAGAGAGTCCCTACTTCTGAAACGGCGGAGAGCATGTTGCTAATGAGTACTAACAGTTCACACTTTAAACATCGTAATTTCTCAACAAATTTAAGCAACTATACACTTATTTATGATGTTTTATGGAAAGCTCAGCATTGAACTGAATTCAAACCCCCAAACTGACACACACAGATCCAGTTGAATTAATCTCGATTATTATTATTGAATTTCAGAATTCGGAGCATTCCTTACAGACTGATTAATTATTGAAGACACAGATTTTCTTCCATGATTGCAGCAACAGAAAAGTCGCCAATAATCATGTTATGGATGATGAACAGAAAATCGTTGAAAAATTGTCATTGAAACGTAATTGAAGATGTGGCATGGGTAACCAAATTACTGAATATCTCCTGAGATTCCTCTCGAGGTTACACTATTAAACTAACAACGAGAGCTAGTGATGCCACAGGCTCGAGCAATACATGCGCGGTCACCAAGAAATGTTCCATGCGCAGTTTGAGATATCTTTTCCCTCATTGCTGCTCCAAAAAGTACTAAATGCAGTGGAGTTACTGTGAATAGATTAGGTGGTAGAAGGACTTATGCATATAGTTTTGTGTAAGAAAACCATACTTTCAATCCTTACTACTCTCATATCCATTAGGTGATTAATCCGCCAACTCTGGTTGAGTATTCATATTTTTAAAGTATTGATTATGTACACTGATAAACAAAATTTCTAGCATTCAAAGAATGCATATTTTTTATTACCGAGGATCATTGAAAGACTTGTATTTCCTGTTTTGCCCGAATTGGCATATTTCCCGTGAGTAAATTTCCATTTCTTAGGAAGAACATTGGAGAGAAATTGATTACTCCAATTACTCTTCGCTCAAAGAAAAAGGAGAATTTACATACTAGCATGTACAGCATGTACAATCACTGTCGATGCTCTACTTACAAGTTTAATATATAACTATGATGGCAATTGAACAGCTTCTCCTCAGAAAATAGAGCCAATTACATTGTATTATATTTAGGATTTTTCAAAATATTTAAATTGAAAGAGAATATATATGTACACGTCAATTGATAAATAGAATGGAGCCTCTCCAGCCCTTGAATCATCAATTAGAAGGTCAGGTATAAGAATCGGTTTTTCAACTACAGTAACCACTTCAGTTCATCCTATAAACAAGCGGAGTGTAGAGTCCTTCAATCATAATTATCTTCAATGTGTAAGATATATCCAATAACAGAATGTGAGCGTATGAAATTTTTACAATTCAAAGCTCGCATGAGTGGTTGACACGGTAAAATCAATATTTAACTGAGTATAATCAACCGCGAATTCTTTTGTTGACCATCGACGTGGAATATTATGGTACGATGTTATAATTGGCTGATGGTGTTACATTCGTGCTTAAGTAATATGTATGTTCTTTGTATAGATGCAAGCTTCAAGGCGACCTTCTCATTAAAGGGGCCATATCGACCCTGTTTCTCGCTCATGCGGCAATGAACCACTACTCCCCCCCCCCCCCCATGGGTTTTCTCATGGATCGAATGACAATTCGGCATGGAAAATCGCGAGCACAATAGTAAGGTAGATGATCTGGGTGAGATGTCTGCTGGCATATCTTTAGATTTCCGACATTCGCCCATATAGTGATATAGAGTTATCGCTCTCTATATTTGTGACTGGGACTTCATCTCGAAAATGAAAAACTCCATTGCTTTGTCCTTCTTTACAGGCATATATTCCAAGGCTCTCGAATTATGCCCAAGTAGCAGGATTCTTGCTTGCTTTGGAGTGTCGATAAGGAAGGGAAAAAAGTCGTAAGATGTAGTTTTGACAGCTTCGAGTGTCATTTCTTTTGTTCTCCGACCTTTTTCCACGTCTTCATTTAACGTTTTTCAACATCAAAGACTTCAACAATTTTGGAGGGAGTCAAAAAACATCAATTTGACGTCCGCTATCGTCGTTTTACATTTTCCTGCAACATCATACGACACTAAAATGAAGATTCGGAACGTCAACCGGAGAAAAACTTCATAAGTAGTCCAATTGGTGTTACGGGTCTTCAAAAAATTTTGACCTGCGCCGGGAACGGAGGGTCACAGGTATAATCATAAAAATTTTACTGTCCCTCCTGAAATTTCCAACAGAAGAATGGGTTATCATTTGGGCAGGCTAAGTTTCCCTTCATTCAGGAACTTAGAAAATTTTCAAACTCCATTGGACTTTGAAAAATTTCAGTTTTCGTTGGAATTAAAATTTTTTTATCTTACTGTGGGCTCAAAATTTTTGATTCACTTTCAGAGGCTGAATTTAATGAAATATCAAGTAAAGAAAAAATTGTTGAAAATTTTGATTTTTTAAATTGACCGATATTTTATGCGTTTCTCAGGTAACCGATCCCGCAATGGTCTAAGGGCTGCCAGTATGCCGTACTGGGTACAGCTATGGCTCGTACATGTGGTCTTTTTTTTTGATCAGGGTCTTCCCATTTTTATGACGAGTGGGTGGTAAAATAAAATATACCGAAAAGTACGAAGGTTCGAGGTATTTTCTCGCCATCTCTGGAAAATTAAGAGACCAGAGGCATCGAAAATTCAGTCTTAAACCAACCCTTGTGAGGAGTGCATCGTTCAAGGCAGTCTAAGTGAATTTATGTGTAAAGTGTTGTGCTGTTCAGTGTGTCGTAATTTCTGCATTAATTTTTGGATAGGGCAAAAACAAAAGTGATATTCTGCCTGTTAATTTAATTCAAGACACAACTTTTTTGAATTAGGATTGAAGACGCTGTTACCATGGTGGAGCCAGTTACCGGACATTCCCCAGTTTACGGACGTAGCGGCAAGATATACTAATAATCAATATTTGCGTGAGAAAACCAGATTTTTCAATACTTGCAAAGTGTCAATATGTGAATCAATTAAATTGTTTGATTCACTGAAATGAAATCTTTTACCATTTTAATAAGTTAATTCTCACTGTCCAGATACTAGTGTCATTCCCTTAACTTTCCGATAACTGGTGCTTCCATGGTATCTTTGAAATATGTAAAATATAATATATATGATCTATTAGATATATTTACGTGCTTAGATATATAATATGTTAGATGCATAGACGTATTAGACGTATATAGACGTATTAGATTAGAAGGAGACGGAGAAAGAAGTTCAGAACTTTAAGATTTTCATCATTCTTCATTGAAATAGCCTGCCTTTAGTGATCTCTATGCTTATATTTTTCCCAATTCAAGCGTAAATAAATGAACTAAATTTTCAATTATCAAATGAGTGGTTTTAATCGCGCGAAAAAATGGGAAAACCCCCATTTTTATACCTATAATCCCAGCCTTCCTCAAGCCATAGAAGGATCAGAGAGAGATAGACATATCCTTCAAGGGTCATGAAAATGAAACTATCCAACGTCAACTTGAAGCCAAAAGACGTGCTACCCTCATTAAATATTGATGTCGAACGATGTTTTTTGATGTTATGAGTCGTCCTTTTTGAGTAACGACGATACAAAACGATATTTTGACACCAAATGATTCCAATACTTTTATGACTTCTACCGAAATGGGCTTCGTTTGACTTCACGTTGATGTTGGAAATCTTCAAAATACCTCCGAAAACGAGGACACTTTTAATGTCAAAACTACATCTTATGAAGCCTTATTTTTCGACTCGGGTTTAGATGAATTTAAAAAATGATAAACTCGGGCAGTCTACTGAAATTTGAATACGTGTTGTTGGGCACCAATGAAAGTCTTGAATGACTCGAGCTATTTGAGTAAAATTTACTCAAGTTTATTATGATGATAAAAACTTCATAGAAACTTAATTTAGATAGACATCGGATTTTTTATTGTTGAATCGTTATATACAAGGAAGTCTTAATAAATTCTACGCACACGGGTTGACAAAGGTCCAGAGTGCCATTGTGGGATCGTATCACTGAACATCTCTATTTTGAAAACAAAACAAAGGTATTTTATCTTTCACCTTATCTTCTCGTCATTGTTGCATCCCGAATGTCACTGTGAACCAATGTCACTTACGAAGTCACTTCGTCCACATACGATAGATTCCCGATTACGACTCTGACAATTCTTATGACGCATTACAGTTTTAATGGTTATGATCATCAATACGCTCTCATTAATTATTTTCCCAAAACTAAGGCTGTCTATATTGCACATTTCATGTAATAGCAAGAAAAAAAATAGAGAACATACCCAACCAAAATTTCCTGTAATTTCTCATATTTTTCGTCGTTATATAATCAAAACTTCCTAGCAAGTATCATTCGTTATTTAAAATATACCATATACCCTTCACCACGTTGAGCCCCCAAAACTATAATTTATGATTATTTATCTCTAACTATTTACGCTGACGACATGGCCATAGTCTCCTCCTTCGGTTTTTCAAGATATTTTCCAATCAACGAACTCTTAAATAGAGGCATGAAGTAAAATAATGATTACTTTTTTTTCATCGGGATTTCGATTAATACCATAATTGATGATTTGATTTTGATGCGTATAAAAATTGTTTAAAGAATTATAAATGTTCGATCGATTGAAGGCTTTCAATTTCCAAAAGTCCTGCTCGTTAAATATTCGTTCTATTTCGTTTTGTTCCTTCTTGCCTTCTTTTTTGTGTACTACAGCAAGATACTCTTCGGAAGTATCTACTTCAAGTAGAGCTTGAGCAAAAGAGGAGAATCATTTCTATCCTGACAAATGATGAACATGATTTTTTTAAATTTATTTATGAGTTTCCTTTCAACTGCTGTGACTATATGCAGTGTTAGTGTAAGGACCACTGTAAATCGATGAGCCAGTAGTTGATACATTTTTATGACGTCGTTTCGCCAGAAGCACGAGGATTGCTGCCACTATCGCCGCCATCAAAATCAAACCGGCAATGGCGATACCGATGGCGAAACTACGTTGCGATATACAAATGCTGTCTGCTTCGTCGATTGTCTGAAAAACAAAAAAGAAAATAGTGAGAAAAATAATAGGAAAAAGCAAGTCAACAGCAGTCGAGTTTGATTTTTATTTCAAGTTCCAACTGCTCACTTGAAATTAGAAAACTATTTATGTTTATAAACTTCATCGGAGTTCTGAACTCCATTGACCAAAGAATTAAATCACCGAATTCCGTAATTTCGCCAAGTGAAATTTGAAATGATGAAAAAGTGTCAATGTTTTGCATGTGCAAAGTATTCATCACCATTTGATGAATTTTGAAGAAAAAAATTTAAACGGTTAGAAACATTGGGCCAAGAGAAGAATCTATAAAAAATTTGATTCCACAACATGGGAATCCAGAACCTCACCCTTTCTCGAAAAACATCATCCACTGAGTCAGTCTTTCCACCAAGATCTGAAGCTTCATTTACGTACAATCCACTGTAAACTTCAATAGTAGCTGGTGTACCATCGAGTGATAGAGTATCTTTATCTTCAATGGTTCGACCAGCGGTTTCTCTCCTTTTCCTCTGTGCGACTTCGTTGCATTGTGGAGGCTGAAAGTAATCATTGGTCCATTAGTATGATTTGAGAATAATGAGTGTAATGAGCATCATCCTTATATATTTGACTATATATTCATTCATTTATGCATTCGTTTCCGTAGAAAAATAATTGAGAAATAGTTGCATTACCGTATTCGAACAGCCCTCAGCATGTTTAGTGCACAATCGGACATTACATTGATAATATACAGACGCAGTGTAAGGAAATTTGTGGGCCTGGAAATCCACACGTGCTTCTGTTTTGTCGTCATTGTACGTGAATGGACCCATTATTTCACCATCTACTGGGCATCTATATTGCGAATAAATCGAAGTTCCTTGATTATATGAATAATGACATTGAAAGACAAATTTTATTTACTCAATATCTCTAGTCTCCGTGATTATTTTTGCCATGTGAATGGGAATAATTGTTGTGAAAAATCATTTGGAGAATTTTTAATTTTCTATCATCATCATTTTTATCAATGGTCAAAACGTCGCATCATTTATTGAATCTTCCATGAATTAAAAAAAAAATCATTCACCAGAATAATTAATTCAGTAAACTTTTTAGTTGCTCATGAAATTGAGATATTCTGATGAGGTGAATTATCGGCCATTCTTAATTCAGATATTCTGCTTCCAAAAAATTACTAATCTTGTTAAAAAATGAAAGAATAATTTTGAGAAAGTTACGCTCACCCCTCATCATTTATAAGTCTTTGTTCACCCCATCCAAGACCGTCTCGTACAATACAGTCAGAAATTTTCAATCCAAACATCTCTTGTTTGTCGATACTGATAACAATCGTCAATGGATCACCAATTTTCACGTTCTCAGCCACGTGGTGTCGCATGGGATCACCACTGAATATTTTCATCGTGCATCCTGGCATTGGTGCCATTGCCTAAACGGAAAGTAATTTTACTTATTTTTTTATTGCATTTCTATGCCGCCTGGAAACATTCGAAAGACTTTACGCTGTAATTTTCAAAGTAAACTATTCGGATTTACCTGCAATGGAAGTGATTGCAGCATTGCAACGCGGGTTTGATCGTTCGATATGACTTTGTCTCGTGTTTGATAACGACATCGAACGTGGAATCCTCTTCCTTGATTTGTCACGAGCTTCAAATGCGGCTGCACCACAATTGTGTTGAAGTACTCAATTCCACCATCCTCCTGCAAATTAAAGCAGAATATAAGACGGAGGGAAATGGAGTGCAAAAACAATATGATTTTTTCTTAAGGTAGTTCACTCGCAAAACGACTTTCCTTAGAAATTTGATCAAATTGAAGTATGAGATAGAGAAAAATATCTTACATTTAATTTCAAAAAATTAAATTCTTTCGTCAATGGTGAAACAAGATATCAATAATAGAAATCTGTATAATTAACATGCAGGACGCCTATCGGGTATTAAAAAAACGCATAGTTCCCTGTATATCTCGAAAACCGTTCTTACCATTTATTTTCAAAACCAATTGCATGGTCAATTGAGAAACTTGTAACTTTTCCCCCATTTTTAATGGTTTGGTTCAAAAGATAGGGATTTTAAGAGTATGAGTTATGTTGAGAAAACCTACACATGTTGGGGTTATGTGATAACATTTTAACAATGTTGTAGCCGTCAAACGATTTTCATTCATCATATTTTCAAGAAAAAGAATTCTTCGCACTTACAATCCGCAGAATTTTTTTCCTAGCTCGTGTAATTCAGCAATCTGTCGACTACTACATAGGACTATACTTTTGAATATGACTGTCATCGGTAAACTACACTGAAGAGTAGAGTAGAATTGAAAGATTATAGCAATTCTACTTGTGGAGGAGTATTTAATATGGTTCTTGACGTTATATGACTTGATCGTCATAGCCGAATTCTAAGTTGAGGTTTACTGACAAAGACGAGAAGAATTTCCGTGTATCATAAATGGGACTAAATGTTTGATTTGGTTCATTCGTGAGACTGAGAAGAGTCTCTCTTCATTTCATTTTGTCCCATCTTGCGTTACATATTTCCGACACTGGATTTTGAACTTGATCGAACGGTCGTCGAACCCAGGCATCCATTGCCGTCGAATGATGGTTGCTCTGTCCATGGCATGGCAGAAAATATAGATATAACGGGGAAGGAATTGGAAAAGTAAGATGCAGTATACATGAAATAACTAATAGGAAAGCGAAAAGTTGGAGAGAGACCAAGGGATTCGTTAGCGGACACGGAATATTTTCTTACACTCCTCATCTACCACGACCTCTGCAACGATACCCGTGAAAAAACTTTTGAATTACAATTGCGTCTTCAGGAGACCTCAAAGCGTTTCTCTGACACTCAGTACGTATATAAGAGACACGGTGCATTTTTGTGGTACATCGTGACCGAAGATACGAGTATTTAAGGTAGTAGGATCGTATTGGGATTCATGTGTAACACCATGATTTTTTGGGTTCTATCGAAAAAGCTGACTTCGTTTTACATGTCTGTCAAATTCTAAATTTATCCCCTGTATGGTTTGGGCGTGCTTAATCAATAATGCTATTACCTCGAGAATGGTTCATTTTACAAAAAAATTTTGAGACATTTTTTCTCTCAAATTCAATTTCTCAACTTTTTTACTCAAAACTTTTTTTTTCACATCGATATTTTTCGAGTTATTGCGTTCGAACACAAAGACCTCCCTATTTCCCACTTTTTTGCGCGAACGTTCAGAAAGTTATCTCTAAACCGTTCGCGAAAAAAAGATGAAAATAGGGAATTTTTTGTGTTCAAACGCAATAACTCGAGAAATATTGATGTGAAAAAGAGGTTCGGATGAAAAAATTAGGGCATTGAATTGGGAAGAAAAAATATCTCTATGTTTTTTTTGTAAGATTTACCATTTTCGACATATCAATGTGACATATCAATATAAGTGTGATGCTGCATTATTAATTATAATTATGCCTGAACAACACAGCCTGAGTCGAAAAATAAGTCGTCGTAAGATGTAGTTTTGACTGCTTCGAGTGTCATTTCTTTTGTTCTCCGACCTTTTTCAACAATTTTGGAGGGAGTCAAAAAACTTCAATTTGACGTCCACTATCGTCGTTTTACCTTTTCCTGCAACATCATACGACACTAAAATGAAGATTCGGAACGACAACCGGAGGAAAACTTCATCAGTAGTCGAATTGGTGTTACGGGTCTCCAAAAAATTTTGACCCACGCCGGAAACGGAGGGTCACAGGTATAATGATCATAAAAATTTTATCGTCCTCCCTGAAATTTCCAAAAGAAGGATGGGTTATCATTTGGGCAGGCTAAGTTTCCCTTCATTCAGGAACTTAGTAAATTTTCAAACTCCCTTGGACTTTGAAAAATTTTAGTTTTCGTTGAAATTAAAATTTTTTTATCTTACAGTGGGCTCAAAATTTTTGATGCACTTTCAGAGGTTAAATTTAATGAAATATCAAGTCAAGAAAAAATTGTTGAAAATTTTGATTTTTTAAATTGACCGATATTTTATGCGTTTCTCAGGTAACAAGACCCGCAATCGTCAAAGGGCTGCCAGTATGCCGTACTGGGTACAGCTATGGCTCGTACATGTGGTCCTTTTTTTTCATCAGGTTTTTCCCATTTTTATGAGGAGAGGGTGGTAAAATAAAATATACCAAAAAGTACGAAGGTTCAAGGTATTTTCTCGCCTTCTCCGGAAAATTAAAAGACCAGAGGCATTGAAAATTCAGTCTTAAGGATGTATGATCGAGGGAGTGGGGGAAGCGGTGGTGGGGATGGGCTCGGGGGTTGCGGGGCTCTCCTCTGTTTCTCTTATTGGCCGGCTGTGGCGCTCATGAGAGCAGAAAATGGCGAGTATGACGAGAAAAGAAGCATTAAATGGAATAATTCGAATTTCAATTGGATTTTTCTTCTCAGGATGGATGGATGCATAGTATTTTAAAAATATTGTCAAGTTACTACACTATCCATCTTTCTTATGCATAGTAATTTTTCATACTACGCAAGCTTGAACATCTAACATTTATTTAATTTATGGCCGTAACCCCTATTTCTCCATAAGAAACCATGTATTTTCTGTCAATTTTCAATAATTTTTTTCTTTCTTATATGCATGGATAGCTACCCCGGACTTTTCACGATAAAATTCTTCGAGGAATAATCTCACTATAAAAAAATTTTGACGCCCCAAATCGAAAATTTTTGTCGTGATCATACATCCTTAAACCAACCCTTGTGAGGAGTGCATCGGTCAAGGCAGTCTAAGTGAATTCATGTGTAAAGCGTTGTGCAGTTCAGTTTGTCGTAATTTCTGCATTAATTTTTTGGATAGGGAAAAACAAAAGTGATATTCTGCCTGTTAATTTAATTCAAGACACAACTTCTTTGTATTAAGATTGAAGACGCTATTACCATGGTGTCCACCATTACCGGGCATACCCCAGTTTACGGACGTAGCGGCAAGATATACTAATAATCAATATTTACGTGAGAAAACCAGATTTTTCAATACTTGCAAAGTGTCAATATAAAAATCAATTGAATTGTTTGATTCACTGAAATGAAATCTTTTACTATTTTAATAAGTTAATTCTCACTGTCCAGATACTAGTGCCATTCCCTTAACTTTCCGATGACTGGTGCTCCCATGGTATCTTCCAAATATGTAAAATATAATTTATGTAATGTATTAGATATATTTACGTGTTTAGATATATGGTATGTTAGATGCATAGACGTATTAGATTGGAAAGAGACGGAGAAAGAAGTTCAGAACTTTAAGATTTTTATCATTCTTCATTGAAATAGCCTGCCTTCAGTGATCTATATGTTTATATTTTTCCCAATTCGAGCGTAAATAAATGAACTAAATTTTCAATTATCAAATGAGCGGTTTTAATCGCGCAAAAAAATGAGGAACCCCCCATTTTTATACCTGTAACTTGAGGGAGGCTGGGTCCCTCAAGCCATAAAAAGATTAGAGAGAGATAGACACATCCTTCAAGGATCATAAAAATGAAACTATCCAACTACCCATGTAAGAAACCGAAATAGGCCGCAATTCGGGGCAATGTCGAATTGCCGAGTTTCGATATAGGGAAACTATATTGGTTCGAACTCCAGCCAATAATGGCATGTCACAGCGGCACGAAATCGAAAACTAAATAGGGCGTATATCGCATCCGATTTCGACCCGATATAGGATTTCGAGTTCGGCCCGAACGTCGGGCTAAATTCAATGTGACGAATTTCAAATTAGCGCTTCGATATACGCCCAATATCGAATCCCATATCGAACTCGACAGACGCTCAATAATATAAAAACAATTTTTAAACATAAAATAAAAAGAAAATTATCATTTTTTTTCTGAGATTCCGTAATTTTATATTTTTATTATTTATATTTCAATTTTAATCCCTATAAAGTCATTTTAGAAATTACAAATTTTTAGTTCCCACAGGCGGTTGTGAACCCTCGATCGTCGGATGATGAAACTTGCACGCTGCCTACTGGACCATCACTCTATTCGACTTTGACAGAATCGTACTGTCTATATGAATCTAAAAGTCATTTGATCTCAAATTCATATCGATATTTATATTGTTTATATGGATATCCTTATTGAGAGGAATATAATAACAAAAGTGAAGTAAGAACCGAGAAACAAAACTACATATTTCTCACAATGGAATCAAGTATCGCGGTAGCGATACGATGCCAAGTACGTTTTGAGCAGGTATCGCGCACCGCTATACTTATCCCGGCAAATCAGTCACTTGTGTCTTAATTCACTGAAAATAATTCATTTTTTCGTAAATGCTCTATTTATCGATTAATTCATTAATTATGAGTAATTTTTCATGATTTTTTCATTTATTATTATTATGTTTTAATAAATATGTAATGAAAGAAAAGTCATGTGACAAATTTTACCAAATAGATTATCTTTCTTCCAGTCGCACGCCATCTGCAACAGAATGATGACGAAGTATAAAATTCGTCCGCTAGATGGCGTTTCTCTTTCCTTCTGTTCTACAAAATTATTCACGAAATTTCTTCCCCTTTTTAAAATATATTATATTATTATAATACATTGCAATGTATTATTATTAATATTTTTATTACTATTATTATTATTATTATTATTATCATTGTTAGTATCATTTTTATTATTACACGGGCCATAAATAAGCGAGAGACAGCGAATTGGACGTCCATACGGGATTACTGGAGAGTTTTCCCAGTTTTTCGCTATTATCTCGGTAAATAAGCGAAATAGGCATTAATATGGGATCAGGAGGGAGTTCCCTAGTTTTTCGCGATTATCTCGGCAAATAAGCGAGATAGAGCGGAATGGTTGTTAATTTGGGATCATCAGAGAGTTTCCTCAGTTTTTCACGATTATCTCGGTCAATAAACGAGATAGAGCGAAATGGTTCTTGATTTGGGATCACCAGACAGTTTCTCCAGTTTTCCGCGATCATCTCGGTAGATAAGCGAGATAGAACGAAATGGACGTCAATATGAGATCAGGGGGAGTGTCCTCAGTTTTTCGCGATTATCTCGGTACATAAGCGAGATAGAGGGGAATGGTTGTTAATTTGGGATCATCAGAGAGTTTCCTCAGTTTTTCACGATCATCTCGGTAGATAAGCGAGATAGAGCGAAATGGACGTCACTATGAGATCAGGGGGAGTTTCCTCAGTTTTTCGCGATTATCCCGGCAAATAAGCGAGATAGAGCGAAATGGTTGTTAATTTGGGATCACCAGAGAGTTTCCCCAAGTTTTCGCGATCACCTCGGCAAATAAGCGAGATAGAGCGGAATGGTTGTTAATTGAGGATCATCCGGGATTTTCCTCAGTTTTTCGCGATTATCTCGGTCAATAAGCGATAGAGCGAAATGGTTGTTGACTTGGGATCACCAGACAGTTTCTTCAGTTTTTCGCGATCATCTCGGTAGATAAGCGAGATAGAGCAAAATGGACGTCAATATGAGATCGGGAGGAATTCCATCAGTTTTTTGCGATTGTCTCGGCGAATAAGCGAGACAGAGCGAAATGGTTGTTAATTTGGGATCATCAGAGAGTTTTCCTAGTTTCTCGCGATTATTTCGGTGAATAAACGAGATAGGGCCATATAGACTTTAATGTGGGATCAGGAAGGCGTTTTTTCAGTTTTTCGCTATTATCTCGGTCAATAAACGAGATAGAGCGAAATAGACATTTGTATGGCATCAGGGGGCAGTTTCTTCAGTTGTTTGTCGATATTTCGGTGAATAAGTTAGATACAGATGAATGGATAGTAATATGGCATCAGGAGGGAGTTTTTTCCGTTTGCCGCAATTATCTCAGTAACTTATGGAAGTTTGATCATCTAAGGAATACAAAAAGGAGTGAAATGCCATAAAAATCCCAAAAGTGAATTTTGGGGAAAAAAAGATGCCAAGTACGTTTTTGTTAGCTGAATGGATTCTGTAATCGTTCAACAAAAAAAAGAGGTGAAATCCATGAAAGCCAAGTGGGGAAGAATTGGTTAATTGAAGATTGCTTGTAATCTGGATAGATGGAGAGGCTTATTATTTTATTTTTCAAACCACAGAATTCAAATCATGTGGACCCAAAATTTCCAGACGAACGTACTTGGCGTGTCCAGGTAATACTTCTTCATAAACTTCATTCTAACACAACTTCCAGTAAACACTAGAAGCAGCATATATTTTATTACATCCAGAAATTACAAACTGGACACGCCAAGGACGTTCGTCTTGAAATTTTGGGTCCACATGATTTGAATTCTGTGGTTTGAAAAATAAAATAATAAGCCTCTCCATCTATCCAGATTACAAGCAATCTTCAATTAACCAATTCTTCCCCACTTGGCTTTCATGAATTTCACCTCTTTTTTTTGTTGAACGATTACAGAATCCATTCAGCTAACAAAAACGTACTTGGCATCTTTTTTTCCCCAAAATTCACTTTTGGGGTTTTTATGGCATATTCATTTTTTTACACAAAATTCTTCTATTTTTGAAAATTAAAGTTTTTATTTGAGTATTATTTCTCCCTCTATTGATAATCGAATCATTTGATGGCAGAAAGGGAAGATTTTTTCTTGATCAATTTTTCTATCTATTCTATTTTACATTTATTTATTATTTTTATATTTTTTAAAACTTAGTTCACGAATTAATCATTAGTAAGAAGAATAATTGAAGGAAAATCAATTATGGCGTGGCTTTTCAATCATTAAGTTAGAGTATAAAAAAATATAAAAATTAATCAAAAATAAAAATTATTAAAAAATAAACGATTGTAAAAAATTATTGGGCCATTTCAAGGTTGATATCGATCGGTATTCGTACTGCAGAATTCGGGGGAGCGATGTTGGAAATATGTTTGTCAAAAGTAGAGCAGCCGAACTTCGGTTACGCGAATTACGTGCGATAATCGTTTCGCATTTGTTGTGCCGATATGGGTGTCATGACTTCGGTCCGAATTTCGAATAGATATAGGGTTGCCGATATTCGGCTACTCGATATAGAATCGAGTTACGATACTAACTCACCATCCCTATATACAGGGCTCGACGTTGGGAAGAATATCGGACTTATTCGCAAAACCAATATCCACGCCCCGATATTGTTTCTTACTTTGGCCTTTGATCGACTTGCCTAAAATCGTATAACATAATTTGGCCCGAACATCGGCCACCCCGTGGTTGTCGGGAAACCCTACATGGGTAGTCAACTCGAAGCCAAAAGTCGTGCTACCCTCATTAAATATTGAAGTCGAACGAAGATTTTTGATGTTATGAGCAGACCTGGGCAAATCGAGATCTTTGGGCTCCCGGCGCTCTCGACCTTCATTAGTACGGACAATGCCGGACGGTAATCCTGTTACTTGGGCCAGTCCGGTTCTCCCCTCTCCTTCAGTAATGAGCAGGGAGCGTCGATTTTTCGCTTATCCGTGATTTTTTTGCATTGGAAATACCAATTTTAGAACTAGAGCCGAGAACATCTTTTTCTTTCTGCGAAAACCGTTTTTCAATCGACTTTAAATAAGTGAATTTGCTTACCATTTTTCTGCGAGAACATGGCCGAAGCTGAGTGCAGTAGCGCAATTAATTCATCCAATTCAATCATCAAATAAGAAAACCGAATACTTCTCTTCCGCAGTTTTTCCTCACAATATTTCTTCGATCTTGGAAAATTGGAAGGAATTGCTGAATATATTTTTTTTTCTCCTTTTCTGAAGATTTATGTGAGACAGAGACAAAGATTGCGGAAGAGATGTCCTTTTTCAATTATTAGAGAAAGTTACCCCCTATTCAACTAAAAATCCTCGAAATTGTAATTGCTCATCCCCAAATCAGTGCTTGCGGACCAATGACAAGCTTCGGTTAATGAAGTTTGTGATTGAGGGAGGTGGGAGGGGGGGAGGAAGAATTTTGCATATGTGGTTTCCATTGAGTAGCATTGATAAAATGTTAGCCAAGAGTAGGCAAAATTATAATTAGAAAATGACATCTTTAAATTTAAAAAAAGTTGAATAATTCCTTGCCACCATTCCTCGGAGGATATCTTCTGAATTCAGCGAGACAGCACAACTATCACGAGTTTTTTTACGCGCGTTGAATGGAAATATATCTAAAAAACTTGAAATTATGCGCGTACTCGCACTCAGCTCCCTTTCCAAAATGTCGTCACACCGAAATATTTTCAATTGAAGAATTGGAGGGGGTTACGGTTTATGACCGAATTAGGCTTCAGGCAGAAGGAGTGGTAATGGGATTAAAGCGCGGAGCTCCCGACTACCTGAAATATGCCCAGGTCTGGTTATGAGTCGTCCTTTTTGAGTAACGACGATACAAAACAATATTTTGACATCGAATGAATTCAATACTTTTATGACTTCTACCGAAATGGGCGTCGTTCAACTTCACGTTGATGTTGGAAATCTTCAAAATACCTCCGAAAACGAGGACGCTTTTGATGTCAAAATTACATCTTATGAAGACTTATTTTTCGACTCGGGGGAGATCAAATTTCAAATTTGTTGGACATGTAAAGCGAAGTCTGCTCTTTCGATGGGATGCAGAAAATCATGGTGTTAAACGTGAACCCCAATTGGATCCCACCACTTTAAGAGCATCTCACTACTAATTTGCATAATAGAGAGACTTGCTATCCCTGTTCATCTCTTCTCCAGCGCAGGGACTTAGAATATTTGTTGACATATCAGTTCCTTGTGAAGTAAAAAAGGTGGAGGGTCGAACAGGAGGGGGACCGTGTAAGTCATACCACTGAGTAACGCTATTTTGTACTATGCTCTCATAATAACCTTCTATTATTATTTTTAACAATGCATTGATGAGAATTGTATGTACAAACGTTTCTTGATGAAAATAAAAATTTGAAGATTTTTGGGTTAACTATTTTTTGAAAATATTTCGGAAAATAAGGGAGTATATCGCCATCATTCTTCGCTGCAGCTCTAGAAATATATTCCTTTGTAGAAGAGGATAATATATATTCTCTATAGAAGAGGAATAGGATAAAGTCGCTCTATCTCGCATAGTTTCTGAAATATTCGGCAAAAATGAGAATTTGAGGAATTACCTCGGGTGAATCAAGATCAATTGATTTTTGTGTCATTTTTGGAGAATATCTTGGAACCTGAGCAAGATACAGCAATTTTGGTTGAAAACATTTTTAAAACTAGTTGATTTTTCTGGGTGGATAGTCAGTTGGGTGGTCAGTGGGAGGCAAATAGGATAGTGAAAAATGTTGGGTAGTTGAAGGAAACGCACTCGTTTAGCCGCATGGCAAAACCGTTCATTCAAACGGACAAAGGCCCAGTTGTCTTTCTTGTTGAAATTACAATAAATAAATGACTAGGATAATAGTTGAATGTCATAAATGTTCACTTGATAGTTGATTAACTAATACACTAAATAGTTGACCGTTACATTAATTCGGAGCGTCTCTGTATAACTTCACATTGTTGAGCCGAATTAATATGTTACTTCACTTGTTGAGAGTTCGATGACAACTAACTAGTGGGGGTAATTTTCATCTTGACCGTGGTTCAGGTGTCGCTAGACCCCCCTCTCCCTCGGTCAAGTCTCCCTTGAAACAGCACTAAATTCCCCGTGAATTTAGTTGCGTTTCAAACAAAACATTTGCGTAGCTCTTGAAATTCTGTATGAAAAAATGAAGACAAAATCACCTTATGTCGATTATTTTCTGAGATATTCGGTGAAAAGAGAAATAATCCGAGTCGAAAAATAAGTCGTCGTAAGATGTAGTTTTGACTGCTTCGAGTGTCATTTCTTTTGTTCTCTAACCTTTTTCCATGTCTTCATTCAACGTTTTTCTACATCAAAGACTTCAACAATTTTGGAGGGAGTCAAAAAACTTCAATTTGACGTCCGCTATCGTCGTTTTACCTTTTCCTGCAACATCATACAACACTAAAATGAAGATTCGGAACGACAACCGGAGGAAAACTTCATAAGTAGTCGAATTGGTGTTACCCGGGTAGGAATCGCCCAATGTTCGACTCTTGGCCGAACATCGGCCAAGAATTCGCATGCCGAAGCCTGGTAACCATGGCTCGGCCAAACCTTCACCAAGCATCGGTACACCGTCGTTCGGGCCTTCAGGATTGGCTGAGCAACGATGCACCGTAGTTTGGCCTGCCAGAATTGGTCGAGCGTTGATCGAAACTTGGAGTCCCAAGGTTTGGCTCCGGAGCATTGGCCCCTTGTTGGGCCAATAATGCACTGCCAAGGCTTCAATTTTTGTTTTATCTTTTGACATGATTAAACTATTTCACATTATCGAATAATTACTGAACAATTCTGATCGAAATTCATCTCCCCAAACAAGGTAAACGGCGATAAAGTTATGAGGATCAAATTTAGTAAATGACGTGTGAAAGGTCCCAACGGCTAGGACGGTAAGGTAACAGATTAGTAATCGGAAGGTCTAGGGTTCAATCCTGGGTGCCCGCTTTTTTTTTCTTTGTTTTTCCAAATAACATTGGATTTTGATCATTCTTACGTGCTTCAGAAGACTTAAATACTTTTAATTCATGTATCTAACATGAAATCTACAATAAAATGAACATTGGCTGAACATTGGCATCAAGATAGTACCCAATACTCATTATCGAGGCTTGGCCATGCTTCGGCAATCAGCATTAGTACAATGTTATCATCCAATTCTCAACCAGTATTGGGCCAGCCGTGGCTGAGGATTGGGCGCCAGCATTGGATCATGGGCTTCCGGCACTGGGCCAACATCGGTCCAATGAATTTTCCCTACCCGTATACGGGTCTTCAAAAAATTTTGACCCGCGCCGGGAACGGAGGGTCGCAGGTATAATAATCATAAAAATTCTATTGTCCCCCCCTGAAATTTCCAAGAGAAGGATGGGTTATCATTTGGGCAGGCTAAGTTTCCCTTCATTCAGGAAATTAGGAAATTTTCAAACTCCATTGGACTTTGAAAAATTTTAATTTTCGTTGAAATTGAATTTTTTTTATCTTACTGTGGGCTCAAAATTTTTGATGCACTTTCAGAGGCTGAATTTAATGGAATATCAAGTAAAGAAAAAATTGTTGGAAATTTTGATTTTTGAAAGCGCCGATATTTTAGGCGTTTCTCAGGTAACAAAACCCGCACTTGTCAAAGGGCTGCCAGTATGTCGTACTGGGTACAGCTATGGCTCGTACATGTGGTCCTTTTTTTTCATCAGGTTTTCCCCATTTTTATGACGAGAGGGTGGTAAAATAAAATATACCGAAAAGTACGAAGGTTCGAAGTATTTTCTCGCCATCTCCTGAAAATTAAAAGACCAGAGGCATCGAAAATTCAGTCTTAAGCCAACCCTTGTAAGGAGTGCATCGTTCAAGGCAGTCTGAGTGAATTTATGTGTAAAGTGTTGTGCTGTTCAGTTCGTCGTAATTTCTGTATTAATTTTTTGGATAGGGTAAAACAAAAGTGATATTCTGCCTGTTAATTTAATTCAAGACACAACTTTTTAACTTCCCGATAAGGGAAGTTTATGTATTGGCCCCGAAAATGAAAAATCGATTTTTCGATCGATCTTCATGTTTTGACACCTGCCCAACATTTTTTGATAGTTTTCACGACCATGTCTGTATGTGTGTGTGTGTGTGTGTGTGTGTGTGTGTGTGTGTGTGTGTGTGTGTGTGTGTGTGTGTGTGTGTGTGTGTGTGTGTGTGTATGTCTGTAACTAAATGTTTCGTTCACATTTTCTCATAAATTAATAATGTGATCGAGGTGATCCATGTCGTGATCGAAGCATCTTGACATAGATTCGCGGCCATTAGATTTTGATCGAAATCGATCCGATAATTTCTTAGTTTTTCAAGAAAAACATTTTTAAATTTTTCTTAACTTCTCAATAAGCGAAGTCTATGTACTGACCCCGAGGAGGGAAAATCGATTTTTTTATTAATCTCATATATTGCGATCTCCCCAACTTTTCTTGATAGTTTTTACTACTATGTCTGTTGTTATTCATCATTCTTTTCATTCAACATTTTTCCTAATAGTAAATGAGAGAAATTATCGGGAAGTTCTTAATGCGGCTCAAAGAGTCACACTCATCACAATACATTCTTACTAATTCCTTCTCATCGTTCCTCCTCATAGTTTGTATTAGGATTGAAGACGCTATTACCATGGTGGACCCAGTTACCAGACATACCCCAGTTTACAGACGTAGCGGCAAGATATACTAATAATCAATATTTGCGTGAGAAAACTAGATTTTTCAATACTCGCAAAGTGTCAATATAAAAATCAATTGAATTGTTTGATTCACTGAAATGAAATCTTTTACCATCTCAATAAGTTAATTCTCACTGTCCAGATACTAGTGCCATTCCCTTAACTTTCCGATAACTAGTGCTTCCATGGTATCTTTGAAATATGTAAAATATAATTTCTATGATGTATTAGATATATTTACGTGTTTAGATATATGATATGTTAGATGCATAGACATATTAGATTAGAAGGAGATGGAGAAAGAAGTTCAGATCTTTAAGATTTTTATCATTCTTCATTGAAATAGGCTGCCTTTAGTGATCTGTATGTTTACATTTTTGCCAATTCAAGCGTAAATAAATTAACTAAATTTTCTATTATCAAATGAGTGGTTTTAATCGCGCAAAAAATGGGGCAACCCCCATTTTTATACCTGTAATCCCAGCCTTCTTCAAGCCATAAAAGGATTAAAGAGAGATAGACATATCCTTCAAGGGTCATAAATATGAAACTATCCAACGTCAACTCGAAGCCAAAAGATGTGCTACCCTCATTATATATTGAAGTCGAACGAAGTTTTTTGATGTTATGAGTCGTCCTTCTTCAGTAACGACGATACAAAACGATATTTTGACACCAAATGATTTCAATACTTTTATGACTTCTACCGAAATGGGCGTCGTTTAACTTCACGTTGATGTTGGAAATCTTCAAAATACCTCCGAAAACGAGGACACTTTGATGTCAAAACTACATCTTATGAAGGCTTATTTTTCGACTCGGGAAGAGAAATGAAATAAATTTATTCAGATGATTTTTTTTTGTGATTTGTGTTTTGAGAATATCTCACTAAATAAGCGAGATAGAGCGATTTTGCTTCAATCATTTTTTGCAGATGTTGAAATTCTCTCCAAAAAAGGTTTTGGACGAAATTGCTCAATTTTGGAGATCATTTCAAAAGAAGATTAGCAGAAAAATCAATTTTTACTGAAATAAAGACAATATTATTATTCCTCTTGCTATTCATTCTCTCCGAATATCTTGGGGACTGATGGGAATACGGTATTTTTGCCTGAATCCTTTTTTATAGAAAATTTCAAGTGCTTCAAGGATGAACTGAAGAAAGAAAAACAGAAAAAAACTATTTTCTTTTATTATTAGTTTTGAGAATATCTCGGAAACTGAGGGAGATAGCAAGATTTTGGTAGAGACCTCTTTCTTGGCTCTCAGAATTCTCTACAAAAAAAGCTTTGATTGAAATTCCTCTACTCATTCCATTTCCGAAATATTCTCAAGAAACGACTGAATGTATCAAAAAATGAGTTCATGGCAACGATTTCCCGAAAACAAAGGAGATAGTGCGATTTTACCCCAATCCTTGTTTGTAATTCGAAATTTTCTACAAATAAGGTTCCCTGCTAACTCGTTTCATTTCGCTTAGTTTCAGAGATATTTCGAAAAAAAATTACGGAAATTCCCTTTTTTACCAGTGTTCTCAAATATCTTGAAATATAAGTGAGATAGAGCGATTCAGCCTAAATCCTTTTTTGTAGCTTTCCAAATCATATATATATATAAAAGGAAACTGTTAGTGGGTTTGTCCAGCCTTTTCTCTATAACAACCCACTGCCACCCACAAGGGATTGTAGTGATAGGTCACCCTTGGTCTGCACTCTCAAGTAAGGGAGTTTGGCTTCGGTGGGTGGAAGTGGGTGGGTGTGGGTGGCAAAAATGTCAGTTGGGATATTTCTATCCTTCTCCAACACATTGTATGGCTGAGATAGACTCGGGGTTGTGTTGAATGACATGAAGTGTATATATGTGTGAATATTCGAGAAATATCTTGAACATTGTAGAATGTTCTCGGGATTAATTTAGGAACCTTCTAGAATGTTCCAGAAGGCTGCAGAATTCTCAAAAACGTTCTAAAAGGTTCAATAATAATTTGGAGCATTCGGGAAAGTTCGAGAACATTCTAGAATGTTCTGAAAGGTTCGAGAATTTTCTAGAATGTTCAAAAAAGTTCGAAGATATTTGGAATGTTCCAGAAAGTTCCAGAACATACTAGAGTGTTCCAGAAGGTTCGAGAATCTTCTAGAATGTTCCATGAGTTTTGAGAGTCTTTTGGAATGTTCCAGAGAGTTCAAGAACATACTAGAATGTTCCAGAAAGTTCAAAAATTTTCTAGAATGTTCCATAAGTTTTGAGAGTCTCTTGGAATATTCCAAAAAGTTCGAGAACATTCTAGAATGTGTGTGATCCTATTATCATTGAGCGTACGATGTATTTCGACCCGGGCAACGCCGGGTTTCGCAGCTAGTTCTCTATAAAAATATTTCAGGGCAAAAAGGGCGTATTACCATCATTTTCTGAAATATCCTTAGAAAAAGGCCGGCGGTCTGGCGCTGTGGATATAGTCAATGATTCACACGCGGTAGACTCGTGTTCGATCCCCGCCGGTGACACTGGTGAGATCTAACCAGTACAAAAAGTCTTGATCAGTCGTCAAATACGCCAATCTAAGGTGTCAAAAACGCGACGTTAAATAATATAAAAAAAAAAAAAAAAAACCTTAGAAAATAGACTGCTGAGAAATATTCAAGGAGGAAAAATGTTTTTCCATTTATTTTTTGAGAATATCTCGGAAAGGAAGTGAGATGGAGCAATTTCGCACGAATTTGTGAATGTGAGTGAGCTATTGTTTCCATCCCCAATGATTCCCAAGATGTTTCCATTTTGGCGCGAACACAAATCTCAAACGGAACGGCTCACACTCAATAACCGTGAAGGCAAGAGAGAGAGTCCATCAACGATCGATAAACAGAGGAGAATAATACTCTGATTTATCTCTCAATTCGAATTAAAATTTACTTCACGCTTCAAATTAGAATATCTTGAAACGGATAAAGGAAACCCATTGGACACACAATAATATTTCCCACTGAGAACACTATTCACCTGTGGGACTCAACGACGATCCCCAACAACATCAACATCTAGGGATTCAAGATGGGATCCAGCAAACTTTGAGGAACTTTCGCCTTCTACAAGATCAACTGGAAACCGAGCACTGGAAGCTCAATCAGATGGTCAACGACAATCAGATCTTCAGTGGCAAAGAGATCATTAACAAATTATCTCAAGAAGCAGCGGCTAGATCAACGAGTTCAACGAATCAATCAACAGCAAGAGAGGAGGAACCTGAAACATTGAAGTCGTTCAACAAGTTTTCATCATCAACAAAGAGAGGTGGAATCAGTGACAACGAAAGTCAACCATGTAGCTAAACAACAGTCTCCAAAATCTACCTCTTCATCAGCAAAGAAGACGCCCAATATACGCTACTGCATACTCAATTGGCCCAGCATCTTCATCATCTGGAAAGGCAGATGCTGTGAGACTTTCACCGAAGATAAGCCAACTAGCAGATGAGAATGGAGAAGCGACTCCATTCACTGTAATCAACAAGGTCATCAACATTTTAATCAACAGGAGCCCAGCTAACCTCGAGGGATTTATGCCTCCTCCAAGGTCATCTGAGCAGCCGAGCCAGCCAAAATCCAACAATTCCGAAAACATGAGAAGATTGGTGGCAGTCAGTCCTCAGTGACTACTCTATTAAGAAGCCGCAACGAAGCGCCCATACACTTAATCGATCGACATCGATCAACTCATCAGGTCTTCAACTAACCGAAGAAGGCACGTAAACAAATAATCTCACGAAATTTGCAATTCAGGTCTATATTTTCTTGTACTGTCACGCCTGCCATGTATTGCATGGCATAATTTTTTATTACTTACAGCATTGACCATTATTTTTTATCCTCAAACTCTACTATCTTAAAATGCATCAAATCTTCTTTGGGGACATCTAAACCGGCATTATCGACAATTCTCCATTTCAGCCACCATTGTATCTCAAAATGAGACTCCTGGATTTGCAGTGAAACCTTGTGATACTGTGCATCTCCTTCCCAGAGCCGGTGACTTGAAATATTTCTTGACACATCAGTTCATTGTAGAGGAAAAAGGCATAAGTCCGATAACTTTCAAGTAACCCTCCCATCCTTTTCACTCTAACTCGTTATTACGTATTACTACGCATTAATTAGTTATTTTGGGACTAATTATAATTTTTTGAATTTTCTTTCAATGGTTTCTATGTATTTCATCTTATTTAAAAATACTTCAATTTCATCCTCAGTCGCGAAATCCGCTTAATTAGGATGTCAAAAACGTGACGGTAAATAACATGGAAAAAAAATTAGAGTATTGAATTCAGGAGCAAACAAGTAAACTCGGATGAATTTTTTTTTTTACCAACTATTGATGGTGGCCTATTTTTTCACCATTGTTTTCCCATGTCTTCGAAACTAAGGAAGATGAGGAGATTCCGGCCTGATCTTTTTCTGCAGAGAATTTAGAGAACTACAAAAAAAGATCGGGGGTGGAATCGGTCCATCTCGCTTCTATTCCAGGATATTCTTGGAAGAAGACAGGAGAAATTCAGGTCCCGGGAAAAACAAGGAGGAGCCCCACTACTTATGCGTAATTTGAACATCGTACGTTTAATATTTTGCCAATGCAATTGGCAGAAGGCTTCCGAATCGATTTTTTAATTTCGAATCTACCATCATCGATCTGTGCGTGGAATGGGGGAATCAAAATAGGCTTCAGAGGGTTAAGATCATCCCAAAGATTATCAATTGAATAGTCTTGAAGGTATAGCTTGCTTTTTCGGATTTTCCGATGCTAATATCTAAGAAACTACTGGACCGATTCCGCTCAGTTTCAATACCAAACTTTGTGCTCACCAGGTGTATAACTTCACAGAATTTGAGGTCTCTAGCTCAGTTATTTATTGAGTCATAGAGGTATTAAGATTTTTACGAAAAATGTCTCAAAAGTTTTATACTGGATAAACTAAAAATCTGAGCTCCTGCCACCCCAGGGATCAAAGGTGTAGTTCATATGCGCGCATTTCCTCGCTGAAAGTGGACGCTAGAATTCCATTTTTCATCGACAAAAGTAGAAAAAGCGATATTTTGTCATTGTCATTTTTCTCAGAAACTATCCGGCCAATTCAGCTAAAATTTTGGTGAGAGCTTGATGCACGCATGGCAAACATACGGTGAAATTTTCGGATTGCTAGCTAGCCCCGTTTCAGCGTGAGCGGAAAATGCGTCATCACATACACACACACACACACACACAGACGCACAGACATTTTCTTAAAACATCTAAGGTCTCAATATCTAAGAAACTACTGGACAGATTCCGCTCAGTTTCAATACCAACCTTGGTGCTCATCAGATGCATAACCTTACAAGATTTAAGGTCTCTAGCTCAATTATTTATTAAGTTATCGTGGAATCAAGATTTTTACGAAAAATTTCTCAAAAGTTTCATACTGGATAAACTAAAAATCTGAGATCCCACCACCCCGGGCTCAAAGATGCAGCTCTTGGACGTGCATCCCCTCGCTGAGAGTGGACGCTGTGATTCCATTTTTCATCGAGAAAAGTCGAAAAAACGATAGTTCGACATTTTCATTTCTCTCAAAAGCTATCCGGCCGATTTAGCTGAAATTTTTGTGAGAGCTTAGGGCACGCATGGCAAACTTATGGTGAAATTTTCCGATCGCTAGCTAGCCCCATTTCAGAGTAAAGCGGAAAATGCGTCATCACACACACACACACACACACACACACACACACACACACACACACACACACACACACACACACACACACACACACACACACACACACACACATACACACAGACATCTTTTAAAAACGGCGGATCTTGACGTGTTGGGTCATTTGCAGTCATATTATGATGAAATCTCAAACTCGAAAAAAATTACGATTACAAAGCTTCCATTCGGAAGCAAAAAGACTAAAAAAAGATTGAGAGACTTGGGGAAGATTTAAAAAAGACTCAGGGAAAGTGGAAAAAAGTCATAGTGAAAAGATTTTTTCTATCACAATCAATTCTTTTTTTCTTCTTTCCACATCTATTCTATTTCTATTTTTGGAGTTTTCTTCAATCATTTCTGGGTTTTCCTTTATTTATTTTCATCTTATCACTTATTCCATCATTTCTCTTACGCGTCATAATTTCCACATCCCCACGCATCACTGATTCAATTAATTTGTAATAAATTCCTTCTCAATATTGAAATATATAAATTCATAAATTGAATTATCATTTAACAAAACTTTATTATTGACTCTATTTCAGTATTGAAGTGAAACTTCTTATACGACGTCGGACGAGCGTCACCCTCATGTCACATTTCCACGCGTTAAATTTAACGCTCGCATCTTGGGTATAGGGAAGAGAGAGAGAACTGAGAATAGTGGAAGAGTGGGGCGGCGCCTGCGCTCAGGGCACGGCAGTCCCAATAATATCCAAAGCACGCATGTAGTTGCTTTTCGAAAAACATTCGTTTGGCATCAGAGCCGAAACTGATGTTTAGTCAATGTGCGTAATGAGACCTTACTTACATTGCGCATAATGTTCAATCTTCATTTGAAAATATCTCAAAAACTAAGCGAGATAGAGTGATAGAGTGATACATTCCTTTTTTGTAGACCTTTAATTTCTTACAAGATAGCTATGGCGTAAAATTGCCCTATCTTGATGAGTGTCCGAGATACTTTCAAATAAATAATTGAAAAAAAATTCTACTTTTTCTGTTTTTTTTGTTGTATTTTTTCATGTTTGCAATAATTTCGTGAGAATACTCGGAAACTAAGGGAGATACAGCGATTTTACTCTGATTTTTTTATAGAAAATTCGAAGAGTTGCAAAAAGGCGGATCCCTATTAGATTTTGAGATATTTTCAAACAATCATTGCACTAAAGACTCTATAAGTCTATTTTTTTGTCGCAGAATTCTGATGACAATCTCGGAAACTAAGTGAGATAATGCATTCCTTATGGTGAATCTTTTTGTAGTTTTTTAAATTCTCCACAAGAAAGGTTTTCAGAATAATTTCGTTATCTCACTCAGTTCCCGAGATATATTATTCCTAAAAATGAGGATGCTAAAAAAAAAAAATATCAAGTTTTTACACAAATTTATTCCATTTAATCATCAATTTTCTTTGAATATCTCAGAATCTAAGCAAGATGGGGCGATTTTGCACTGAACCTTTTATGTAGAGAATTTCGAGAAATCGACAAAAAAAATTGAGGCAACATCACTCTATCTCGATCAATTTTCGAAATATTTACAGAAAACTATGATTGAAAAAGAAATCGATTCATCTGAATACTTCATAATCGTGTAAAAATGTCATTTCTTAGTGAACGAAAACCAATATAAGATAGGCAGGTATTCAAATTTTCAATGCGTAATACCTATGTTTACTGAACAGCTAGAAGACCAGTGCATTTGGTTGTTTTTGTTTAAGCTCCTACCCGCATCCGCTTACCATTCTCACAACTATTATCTCTTGTGAGAAAAAACTAATAATTTATCTCTATCCATGCTAATGAGCAACAAATTTCGCTGCTGTCGCGCGTGAATTCGACGCACCCTCTTTTGCACTTGTCGAGATTTAAATATATCTCATTAGATACAAGTATATCAAAAAAAAAATTCTGTAGTGTGTAATCTTCGGCTACTGAACGGTATTTTGAAAATGATATAATAGGATTGTGATAGGAACAACAATTGTATCACAGATTTCGTGCACCATCCAAATATTTGGGGAGGATGAATGAATTAAATTTGAGTCTTAATACGTAATGCATGAACTTCAGCATTGTGAAAAAGAAGTTTCATTTCTTACGCGCGGCATTCCACGCACCCTCTTTTTCCTACATTTTATTCACGATTACAGATATAAAATTTAGGCTAACTAGTTAGCGGACCTGACTCACGGTGATTTATGGTGAATCACCGTGAATTACGGTAAAATGCGGATTCACTGCGAATGCACGGTGATTCACGGTGATTTACCGTGAAGCACGGTGATTTACCGTGAATCACGGTGCATTCACCGTGAACCACGGTGCATTCACCGTGAACCACGGTGCATTCACCGTGAACCACGGTGCATTCACCGTGAATCACCGTGCAGTCACCGTGATTTTTAACGCACCTAAATCTTGGTGAGTAACCGTGATTCACGGTGAATCACCGTGATTCACGGTGAATCACCGTGATTTACGGAGAATCACGGTGATTCGCCAAGATTTGTTGATGCACCAAGGTGCGTTGGAAATCACGGTGAATCGCGGTGAATGCACCGTGAAACTTTGCGGATTTAAATCGCACGGACTATACACTATAGTGAATAAATGCATGCAGTGCATTCCCTCACTCCTATGGTTGCAACCAATGGGATCGTGTTCTATAGTAATACAACGGGTGCCATTGGTCACAACTGGAGGAGTGAGGGAAGCACCGTGAATAGGTGATTCAGCTCTACATCCATCTCTCGTCGGTTTGACTTTACACCATTTCACTCTTTACTCATGTGCCAATGACTGCAGTTGATTGTGTTCTCTGGTTGAGTTCTTAAAGCGTCAGAAAATATTCATGACATAAAAAGTCGATCAAAAATCGGGATACTCATTATTAATATTAATTTTATTATTAATATTGAGTTATCCATGAACTTCTTGCAAAACTTGACATAAAAAATTATTTGACTAAAACATTTGGATTTGTTTGGATGATATTGAGGTTATGTCTGGACTTGGCGTTTAAAAAAAATGTCTTGATTCAACGCAAAAATTAATCGTGAAATGAGATCCTGCGTTCGAGTAAAGTTTATGTCGAAGAGTGGGAAAATGGAAAGTGAAGTTATAATCCTTTACCCAAGATAGAGAAATTCGATGGAAACACATCTTATTTCGTGTTCAATTAAGCACAAGCTCCCGTGAGAAATGATGATTTCTCCTGTTGTAAAATAAAAATATTTGACGTACTCTTTCTTCAAGGCTTCATTATATATTATCATAGTTGTGTTGTGATAATTCACGCTGAATTATATATTTTTTGAGATTCACCGTGAATCACCAAACTTGGCAGTTCAATAATTCCGGTGATTCATGGTGATTTACGGTGAATCGCCGTGAATCACCGTGATTTATTGTGATTCACCGTTATCCACCGTGAATCACCAAATTTTAAAGCTAGATAATTCCGGTGATTCACCGTAAATCACTCTGATTCACGGTGAATCACTGAATTTTACGGTTGGTAATTTCGGTGATGCCCGGTGATGTCACTGTGATTCACGGTGATGACACCGTGAGTCACGGTGATTTACCATGAATCACGGTGAATCACGGTGCCATCACCGTGAAAGTTCAGTGAGCTCTCACCGTGAATTACGGTGACATCAGAGTGAATCAGGTCCGCTAGGGAATATTACAAAATGAATCAAAAAAGAAAAAATAATATAAATTTAATTGTTATTATTTATATTGGAGTCGGATTTATTTTCCACGTCAAATCGAATATGGTATTTTCATTAACATTATAATGAGTAATACATACAGTTACAAAAAGACAACTTTTGTCAATAATACAAATTGAATATAATTAAATTCAATAATCGAAAAAATGTAAATGTGTTTACAAAAACCGTGGAGAATTAGGGAACTTAACTCTCGAAATGCTCGGTGAGGAAAGAGGACTATGCCTCTTTCCAAATATCCTCCTGGTGTCGGCATCCCCTCTTCAATTATTTTTTTTAATTGGTGGGAGAAGCAATGAGAGTGGGGATAGACACTCAGTCACACATTTAACCGTTTCATTACAAATTCAAAGAAACCCATTTCGAACAATATAAATGTGTTAAAATTGATATTTTTTCGTTTATCCGTAACCATAGTATCAGCTACGGCCGCCGATTCTTTTAGATGTACCACGTTCCGGGCCCTGCTGATGACCAAGTCTGGAAGAGAGGAGATTCAAAAACGACTTGAGGAATATTCAAAGACTTGGAGGAAATTGTAAAAATACTCGCAGAAGATTTTGAAAAGACCTAGGGATGATTTAGAGGAGACATAGGGAAGAGTCAAAAAACACTTGGAGGGAAGTTTGAAAAGACATGGGAAAGATTGGAAGAGACGTAATGGAGAAGAGATTTTCGAAATGAAAGTCCTTTTGGCAGGGTACCAACTTTTCTCGAGCGATACCCGAAAGCGTCAACTTGTGAGGAGAACGCGGTAGTTGAGTAGTGGATGAGGAGCAATCGTGCATTATTGCCGTTCGGTCCCTCTCTGAGTGGTGGGGGAAACCTATCGTTCGTAGTTGGCGTGGGGGAGCTAGCGGGGGAGGTGGGGGGGGGGGGGGGGGGGGGGGGGGTAGATACGTCACAGGTAGTCCTACTGAGGAAAGAATTGACACCCGAGGCATGCCGAAGCCGAAGAAAGCCGATGTCGATTCATTCGCTAGTCCTTCTGTAGTATGCTTGTGTAATACTGAGAAAGGCTGACAGTTCTTTGGAAATATCTCGGAATCTAAGGGTGATAGAGCGATTCCGTCTTTCTCTATTCACGTAGCTCTTAGAGTTCTCTTCAAAAAAGAAATCAGGTGAATTCCCTGTATCTCGCTCAGTTTCCGAGATATTCGCTCAAAAAATATTTAATAGCGAAGAGGTAAAACAAGATGTTAATTTTCTATCATCAGTAATTCGAGAATATCTCGGAAAGCGAGCGAAATAGAGTGATTTCTCTGTCTTTCTTTTCCTGTAGCTTTTTGTATTCTGTATAAGAAATCTGTGAAGTGAAATTGTCCTATCTCGTTTAGTTTCCGATATTCTCAAAAACTCATTGAAATGAAAAGTCACTTTTTTTTCTGAAGTAAGACTATTTTTTGTTATTTCTGTTTGATGAATGTCTCGGGTACTAAGCGAGATGACGTAATGTTGCCACAATCCTTTCCTGTAGAGAATATGATTTATGGAAAATTATTGGAGAAAGAAAACTCCAGCTATGAGTTTATTTATTTTTTGGTAAATTTTTTTATAAATATTTCTGCAAATCAGAGAGATAGCGTTAATTCACTCGAATCTCTCTTTGTAGGGAATTTCGAAAGTTAAAAAAAGTGTAAGGTGAATGAGCATATCTCTATTAAATTCCGATAGATTCTTCGGTAATTCCGCAGTATAGCTCTGCCAACTGAAAATTGGTGTTTTTAACGCTATCTTCACAATTCCTTTCATCCGCCGTCCTCAGTGCGCCTATTCTAGACTCGCATTGAGTTCGGTTTTTGAAAATTTTCATTTTATTTTTTTTTTTGCAAAATAAGTTGAGGTGTTAATTTTGAGTCAAAAAACTTGAATTAATTCATTGTGTTCTGTTGAGTTGTTACTCAATGAATATCACATTCAAACTTTATTAATATTTTATCTCACAGTGATATAGAAAAAATAATAAATCCAATAGAGTAGAGTTTAATGTTTTGATTAAATGAGAGGAGAGGGGGCAGGGTGAGAGGTGAGGCAGTCATGAAATAGTCGATTTCTTCCTGACGAAGACAGTTGGTGTGAAACAGGATGGTCTTAAGAAAACGGCAAATTTGGTAATTCAACTACATGAGCCTTTTCTAGGCCAGTTTGATTTTGGTTGTCTGCAGTGAAACATCAAAACTGTGTGTTTTGTATTAAAAGTTAGTTGCCACCACTGTGTGGGATGTTCTCGGAATATCCAACTTCAGGTCAGTATTTCCAGATTTCATTGAATCTGTATTGAATTTATTGAGGTTCTTTTTTTTCGTTTTCAATTTGTATGAGGTATAGTTAGATTGATATTGTTCCACGCGATGTGTACAAGTTATTGACAAATGAGAAAAAAGTACATTTTAAAAGCACAATGTGCACAAAGTACTTGTTTTCGTATTAATGAAAAAATTAAATTTTCTATGCCCAGTGGAGGTGGGCGGAGTTTTGTCAATCAAATCTTCATCGAAAATCCCGAGTGTCGTTTATGGGATGGGTCGTGACAGGTTCCTTATGAGGTCTATGCACCACTACGTCCCAGTCGTGGTCTCGGGTTACTCAAAACGTGGTGATAATCTCAATTTTATTTATTGGTTGTTTTTTTTTGGTTCAATTAGTTTTTGACTTCCAACAAAAGTTCATTGTTTTTCGAAAAAATTTAGTTAGGATTTGGTCTGTCTGACTTGAAATCTTGTCACCGATCTTTGCTACATCAAAACACAACAATTTAATTCAAAAAATTTGGTAAAATTATTAAAAAATTTTATAATATTTGGCAGAGTGAAACTGATGAATAACCGATTCTTCCTAGAAACCATCGCAACGGAGATCGAGGAAAATGATTTGATAATTTGTTTTATTTGTTTTCATTTTGAAAATGCCGAGGGATGGTTGGCGAGGGTTTTACTCTTCATGAGGAGTGAACTGAGGTAGGGGAGAGGTGCTGCAATTGTAACAAGGGGCAATTGTAACATTCATCAAATCACTAACAATGCCATTAAAAATCATTATTTTTTTTTTTGTAACTTATTTGAAATAGTAATTTATGAGTAGAAAAGCGTATCTACTCTTTATAGACTTTAAAAGAGCCTTTGACTCGATTGATCAACGCAAATTGTGGCAGAGAATGTACGACCTAGGCCTCAGTGCAAAAATTGTCAGGATTTTGAAAAATTTGTACGATTTGGCAAACCTCGAGGTTAGGCAGGGGCACCAGATGACCGATTGTATAAATATTACCGAAGGTGTGCTCCAGGGGGAAATTTTGAGCCCCCTGCTTTTTATTCTATACCTAGCTGATATCGAGGAATATTTTCTAAAGCGAGGAGTACGTGGTATAAGTGTTGACTCTCTAAATGAGCTGTTGCTCTTGATGTTTGCAGATGATCTAGTTTTTATCTGTGAAAATGAAATTTGGTTACAAAAAACTGCTAAAATCCTAACAGAGTATGTTGCAAAGAGGGGTTTGACAATAAAGACAAGTAAATCAAAAATAATGATTTGTAAATCCGGAAGAAAGACCAAGTTGGAGCCAACTGTCCTAATTGATAGTGAAAGAATCGAAGCAGTGAAGATGTATACGTATTTGGGTGTTGAATTCGCTGCTTCAGCGCTGGGCAGGCAGGCGGCTCTGGCCTCCATTCAGAAGGCTCGAATCGCTTGCGGAACTGCGGTGAATATCCTGGCTAAAGCAAAGTCTGATTCATGAAAGAGTAATCTGAAAATATTCGAATGCACTGTTTTGACTACCCTGCTATACAGCGCTCCAGCTTAGGCTCTCAGATATGTCTCAATGCTCGAAGTGACACAATTGTATTTTTTTAAGAGACTGTTTAAACTACCCACAAGTGCTCCTGGGTTCTTGATTAGATTGGAATTTGGTTTAGACCCGGTGGAAGTGAGGGTCTTCTCACTCTCGCTAAATTGGATAATTAAAGTCTTAAAAATGCCTGATACACGACTACCTAAAATTTGTTTACTCCGCGACTGGCACCTCTTCACAAATAAACAATTAGAACTAACAGAAAAACAGCGGAGAAGACTGATCAACTTCAATTGGGTCTGCCAGTTTAATGTATTTCTGGAGAAAATTGGGGCCGAGGACATGTGGCTGAACAAAGACCCTGCTTTTTGGGAGGAAAAGAAAAAGTCTCTTATTGAAAAGCTGGCACTCTGCCTTAAGCAGCGCGATTTAAACGACTTTACGAATTGTGATAGCATTCAAGTCAGGATCCCAAGAGCAATTGAAGATCATGAAGCAAATTACTTGACAACCAGGTGTCCTTGGCCTTATCTCTGTGCCATGGCACAAACTCGACTGGCCTCAATCCGATACCATAAATATTGTATAAAAGGTATAGCCCATAAATTCAACCCGAGTGAAGTCTGTCAACTCTGTAACTCTCAAAAACTGGACACTGTAACACATCTGCTGATCGAATGTCCAAGATTTGTTAATATAAGGGGCTACTGGCTCCCAGAAACAAAAGAGTCCTTAACAACGAGTGACGCTGAAAAGTCCAGCTTTTTAATCTCGCTCCTTTCCACCAACACAAACTCTGGCGACTTACTAAAGAGATTGTATTATTTTTTAGTTAATGCTCTTAAATTGAGAAATTTCTGTCTGGAAATCCTAGATGAATGAGTGATAAAATAATAATGAAATAAATGGAAAATAAAAAAGATAAAGAAAAATTTTCGTAAAACCATGTAATCCCCCCCTGCTATAGGGCGCAGTTCCCTGTGGGGCAGGTATAAATAAATAAATAAATAAATAAATAAAAAAATAGTAATTTATGAGGTGGACAAAAGTTTCAGCTTCTAATAATGTTTCAATATTTTAATATTCACAGTTCTTTACAATACGCGTGAAAACTTTTTTTGTCACACCTTAAAATTTTTTCAGCAACAATTTTATTTTTTAATATTATTATGCGGGGCTTGTATGAATACTTTAATAGACATATTGCGAATAATATATATTATAGTATTTTATATTAATTTTTTTATTGTTTTATTATAATTGGATTTCTATTATCAATTGATCAAAGAGCATTATGTTACAATTGTACCTTTTACACGCCGCCATCTTGATGTCTGTTTTCCGCCAAATAAATTCATTTTCCAAAAAGTTAATGTTTATTTTATATCATTTAACTAAATCGGTATTATAAAGGACAATATAGAGTAGTTCCCTGATAGAATTAGAATTCAAAATTTCGAAAAACAAAAAGTAATAGTAAAAAGAAAGTTTTTTGTTACAACTGCAGCACCTCTCCCCTATGAGCTCAAGTGTGAGACAAATATTTTTTTTTCTTTGGTTATATATATTTATCTATATGTCTATGCTTTGTCATAAGGTTCTGATAAATATATCAGAAACTGAGCAAAATAAGGCAATTGTTGCAGAAACCCTTTTCGCAGTTTTTCAAATTGTTCACAAAAACGGTCTTCAGAAAAATTTTGTCATTTCGCTCAATTTCAGAAATATTCTTGAAAAACGGAAATTAAAAAAATATATAATGAAGTTTTCAGACGGATTGATTTCATTTTGTCAGCAATTCTCTTTGAATATTTCGAAATTTAAGCAGGATAGGGCGATTTTGCACTAATCTTTTTCTGCGAAGAATTTCGAGAGCTACACAGAAGGATTGTGGCAAAATCGCTCTATCTGAATCAATTCCCGAGATATTCACAAACACAATGAATTAAAAAAATCTATCGATCTGAATACTGCTCGTGGAAAATTTTCAAAATTCGTTACCGAACAGCTAATTTTATCAGTTATTCAATAAAAAAATACTCATAATTTATCTTTATCTATACGTCATAGACAAGAACCCGAGTCGAAAAAGTCAGTCTTAGACTAACTTTGTGAGTTCATTGGTTTTTAGTCTGGATTTCAAGTCGGTTGTAGACCTGGGAATGCAACCGTAAGGACACAAAGCGGCGCGTTTTTCGTCGAGTTTTCAGGAGTTTTGTCAGTATTTAGTCACCATTCCGATCGGATTCATCGGTTTTTGGCCTAAATTTTTTCAATTGAATTTTAAAAAATCGGATCGAAATAATGAAAATCATGGTGTGTTTGGAAATTAAATTCCTATATTGCTTTTCATTTATTTTATCTGTGAACAATTTCTTATACATACATATCAAAATAGGCCTACACCTTTATAAATCATACTTGATCCACATTGTTCACGTGAAACACTTACATTTGAAGTAATTAAAAAACAATAACATTCAAAAAACTGATGATTGAACTATAATAATAATAAAGGTTCATTCAAATATACGTATACCAAAATCGCAAATAATACTGAAAACTTTGCGCGTCACTGAATATCACTTAGAACCTCAAGAGGTACGTCCACCGGTGTTTGACGTTGAACTGGAGAAGTTTTTCTTCGAATTTCAGCAGAAAGCTAAAGAGTAACAGAGAAGGAGCAAGAAATTTTCAGCGAGCTACTCAAGAAAAACTGTGAGAGAGAGAGAGATCAGAATAACGAAGCCTACTGGAGGCAACATGTGTTGTTTTATTACTCAGGCGTACTCAAACAAGGGGAAAGCACATTTATTACAAGTTTGGGAGATACCCATTTTCTCCACTGCTTAAAATTTATTTCATAATTTTCCACCTCTTTCTTATTGTTTATCGTGAATTGATATGAAATATAATTTAAATTATAGAAATGACAATCAGGGAAAATCTTCACTATCTTCAAAGAACTCTCTATCACGGAGCTGAGATCAATTGAATTCCATCGAGAAAATACTATTCATATAGTTCCATCACGTAGAAAAATTCTGATGGCGGCCGCCATGGCGCGGGCCATGGCGGTGGTCATGGCGCTGGTCATGGTGGTCGCCATGGCCACTGCCATGGCGGCCGCCATCACAAATTTGCCGCTTTCTATGAAGTTCTTTCCCATGACAATTTTTCCATGGCGATTCTATCCAAGGCATATTTTCGCACGGCATTTCTTCCCATGATGATTCTTTTCATTTTTTCCCATGGCTTTTTTTTCATAGCTTTCTTTTCCATGAGCTTTTTTTCTATGGCGTTCGTTTTCCATAGTGACTTTTTCCATAGTGATCCTTTCCATGGTGATCCTTTCCATGGCGTTTCTCTCCATTGCATTTTCTCCATGGCAGAATTCGTCAATGCAAAATTTGCTATGGAGAAATTTGCTATAGCCATAAATTCATGAAAGGCATGAAAAATTTATGGAAAAGTCATGAAAAGAATCATCATGCAAAAAATTGCCATGGAAAGAATCGTCATGAAAAATCGCCATGGGAAAGAACTCCATGGAAAGCGGCAAATTTGTGGCGGCCGCCATCAGAATTTTTCTACGTGATCAATTTGGGTTGTA
This sequence comes from Aleiodes leptofemur, assembly GCA_963942555.1. Classification (NCBI taxonomy): domain Eukaryota; kingdom Metazoa; phylum Arthropoda; class Insecta; order Hymenoptera; family Braconidae; genus Aleiodes; species Aleiodes leptofemur. The sequence goes on from OZ012619.1 coordinate 9,042,915, forward strand.
AATTCGTTATAGGATACACGTAGTTTTAATCGCTGAAGTGTTATGATCTTCTTCATTCAGTGTGAGATATTAATTATGTAGAGCAATGATTTACTTCCCTGAAAATCTAAAGGAAAAAGAGGAATAAGTCAATTTCAACTTTGAGAAAATTGACATGAAAGTGGACAAGCTTGAAGGACTTAGAAGAAAAATCCTCATCGACGAAAGTTCTCTAAGTTTGTGAAGAACTTAGAAAAATTGCAGCACCCAGAGACTTTTGTTTTCGTAGGTATTTCGTCTTCCCTTGAAAGTCAGTGGAGACGACGAACTCATCGGTAAATTGAGATGGACTTGAAACCGACTTGGTCATTTTCAGTTAGTTGGTTTTAATTCGTAGAATGCAATTTTTTGACTTTTTCCCGAGGATTTTCACGTGTTTCAGACTAAAAACCAACGAAATTTTTAAACTCGGGAAGTTTTACTTCTGCCGCGTGGCGATTTCACGCAACCTCTTTTTTTTCTACCTCAGTTCTCCATTATTATTTTTTTTCTCCTCTTCATGTGTCTTGGCTACATTTTCTCAATAATTCATGGAGCTTCCTCGAATGTATTCTTCTCTGCCACTCACTGCATGATTTTTCTTACGACTTGGTAGTCATATGTGCACACACCCGGGTAGGAATCCCCCAATGCTCAATTCTTGGCCGAACATCGGCCAAGAATTTGCATGAGGAAGCCTGGTAGCCACGGCTCGGCCAAACCTACGCCAAGCATCGGTTCACCGTAGTTCGGGCCTTCAGGATCGGCTGAGCAATGTTGCACCGTAGTTTGGCCTGCCAGAATTGGCCAAGCGTTGTTCAAAACTTGGACTTCCAAGGCTTGGCTTCTGAGCATTGGCCACTCGTCGGGCCAATAATGTAATGCCAAAGTTCAATTTTTTTCTATCTTTTAACATGATTAAATCATTTCACATTATCAAATAACTTCTGGACAATTCCAATCGAATTTTATTTCTCCGAACAAGGTGAACGGCGATAAAGTTATGAGGATCAAATTTGGTTCTGAAAGTATGAAATGTCCTAACGGCTAAAACGGTAAGGTAACAGACTGGTAATCCGAAGGTCCAGGGTTCAATCACAAGTGCCGGCTTTTTTTTTCTATTTTTAATTCAAATAATATTGGATCTTGATCATTCTTACGTGCTTCAGAAGACTTAAATACTTCTAATTCATCTATTTAACATAAAATCTACAATAAAACGAACATTGGCTGAACATTGGGACCAGTATAGTGCCCAATGCTCGTTATCGAGGCTTGACCATGCTCCGGCAATCAGCATTGGTACAATGTTATCATCCAATGCTCAATCAATATTGGGCCAGTCTTGGCTGAGAATTGGGCGCCAGCATTGGTACATTGGCTCCCAACGCTGGGCCAATATTGAACCAATGAATTTTTCCTACCTGGGCATATCACTATTCTCATCAATTAAAAAAACCCGTATCGTATAATGCAAATTTGTATGAAATTCGCACTGAAAGTGACATTTTTCAAAGTTTGTTCACTTTCGTAACCAACACTGCAAATCCAGGGGTCTCATTTTGTAGACACTTTTGAGACCCCAAAGGGGTCTCATTCTGAGACACAATGGCGGCTGAGCTGGGGAATTTTGTCGATAATGCAGAGATAGAATTCCCCAGTTATGTAGAATAACCCGCATGGAAAAGATATATATTGTTAAAAATATAATTTTGAGTAACTGATGAATTATATAATATTATAAATGCAATATAAAAATCCATAGGCATATTTTTGCCGGAATATTATATGATTTGATGATGAGAAAAATATAATGGTTCATTATAATTCTTTTTTATTGAAACATATAATTATAGCAACCATAAATTTGGAATATATTCCAGCATATATTATACTATTTATAATATGAATATATGATCAGAATATAATGTGATATATAATATTGGCATATAATGAAATAAATACTTTAAAGATATAATAGAAAATATCAGTTAAAGATAGTTTGCAAGAATCATAAAATGCCAAAAAACAATATAATTTTAAAATTTTGTGACAAAAATATATTTAATTTATTCTATAGAGAAGAGGCTCTCTACGTAACGTACTCTCCACAATATCTGAATGGATCATGAGAACATTCGAAATTATTGAAGATGTCTATCACACTGAAATCGCATTAGGGTAACGATACAAACTATCTAGTTATCATAAAGTGCAGCTATATAAAATAGAATATGATATATATTATTTTTAATAAAGTATATGATCAAATATAAAATAAAAATTCCAATTATTTCCATAAAAAACAGGAAAACACTATTGAGTATACTGCCATTATTATATGATGAATTACAAATGAAAAAATATATTTTTCTATATCAAATGACTCAGATATAGAAATTTACATGATAAAATATCAAAATCTATATAATTGAAATAGTATAATCATGTATATAATTACATAATATATTGAAAATCACACATATTTTTGCCGCATTATATCACCCGTTATTAATCCGATATTATTCAATATATTCATGGCAATATATTTCTTTTCCATGCGTTAACGCTCAATGTTAATAATATAAAGAATTATAGAATTAAATTCTGAACTCCGCGTAATTATTTGTTGATATTCATCAAAAAATTCGAGACAAAATTTTCATCATCAAAAAAATTTCCATTCAGAGAATCCTTCTATGCATTATCTGAAATACGCTGAGAAAAAAAAGTAATAAAAAATATCAAATATTAGTTTTTCCATTGGTCAACTAATAATTAGAAAAATTGTTGGATTTACTGAATTTCCCTCATTTAAACAAATCAATTTTCTAAATTTATTAAATTTCTTTCATCTAAACAAATGTACTGTTTGAATGAAAGAAATTCAATAACTTCTTTAACTATTTCGAAAAAATATTTTCTAAGGACCAATGGCACAAATATTTGAAATATTTGAAAAACCAATAGATTTCAATTTTTCTATGTAACTTATTCTGTTGAAATTTTTTCTATAGAGATTTCTCGGCATAAGTTTCCTCTCCATTCGTTTTTTCGTTTTTCATTGAGAACTTCAAACTAAACAAGCCGGGGATTTCCAGTTGAAGAATTTTTAGCAAAGAAAGAGACAGAATTAGTTGTATCAGAAACTCAGACTATTTTTTTTTCTATTCAATTGCTTTATTCTAAATGATGTTTGGGAGGATCGTAGCATGCTCAATAGAATTGATTTCGTACGATGGTATTAACAGCAATAAGTTATTTTTTTTCTTGAAATATATTAGATTATTAAAAAGGGAACCACCCTGTGGAGGGAGGTGCAACGATGTACTATGTAAAGAGCCGAGAGGCTATACAAGGAACAAATAAATAATAATAATAATAATAATAATGTAAAAAATTGTGAGACGTGCGCTAACTTCGTTATCATATACTTTTGAAAAGCGAAAATATGAGATCCCTGGCGGTTTCAAGTTACTATTGAAAAACGATAAGTTCACGGTGAATTCACGATTAATTTCGCAGCGAAAAGCTGTCAACATATACGCAATTTTTTAAAAATATTCGAGCGGTAAATAAATCGTCAATCTGGTGATTGCTCACACAAAATTTTGAAATTGGAACGAACAATACTTTTAAAAATGTTGATTATTTGTATAAAATCGTTAATAACAATTTATACAAGATGAACTGCTCAAATTTGATTCAGTGAATCTGTGAAGAGTGTAACGAGGAATAAAATGAGCCCTAGAAATGAAAAGTTAATTGAAAATTGAATTTTTTTTATTATTTTTCACATTCCTCTAAATCTTGAAAAATTTGATCATTATTTATTTGTTCCTTGTATAGCCTCTCGGCTCTCTACATAGTACTTCGTTACACCTCCCTCCACAGGGCTGCTCCCTTTTTAATAATCTAATATAGTTCAAGAAATAAAATAACTTATTGCTCCAATACATTGCTATTCTTATTTGTTAACATTATTGGCACTTTGACGCGACGTTCAGTCCACTGGGGTCGAAAAAAGAAAAAAAATTAAAAGAATAACGAAAAGAAAAATAGAACAATTTTTTACATTTTTCTGAACAAATAAATTATTATTAAGAAAAAATGCCCTTACTATCAATATATAAGACACTATCTCTCCAAAATGATCCCTTCATATTCATCCATTTCCTCTCAGATTGCAATGTATTTCATTTAATTTGCTGTGAAATTGACATTGCTTCTGTTGAATGTTCATAAAGAATACCTAATAAAATCATTCTCAGTGAAGAAAATATATTCATAATCCCAGTTCAATACAAAAAAAAAAATTATTTCAGGATTCGAAATCAATTCATTCGTACGATGACAATCAATGTCCTCGTACGAAATCAATTCTATTGAGAATGCTACGATCCTCCCAAACATCATTTAGAATAAAACAATTGGATGGAAAATTGATACAACTAATTCTGTCTCTTTTTTTGCTAAAAATTTTTCGAAAATCCCCGGCTTGTTTAGTTTGAAGTTCTCAATGAAAAACGAAAAAACGAATGGAGAGGAAACTTATGCCGAGAAATTTCTATAGAAAAAATTTCAACAGAATAAGTTACATAGAAAAATTGAAACCTATTGGTTTTTTAAATATTTCAAATATTTGTGCCATTGGTCCTTAGAAAATATTTTTTCAAAATAGTTAAAGAAGTTATTGAATTTCGTTTATTCAAACAGTACATTTGTTGAGATGAAAGAAATTTAATAAATTCAGAAAATTGATTTATTTAAATGCGGAAAATTCAGTAAATCCAACAATTTTTCTAATTATTAGTTGACCAATGGAAAAACTAATATTTGATATTTTTTATTACTTTTTTTTCTCAGCGTATTTCAGATAATGTATAGAAGGAATTTCTGAATGGAAATTTTTTTGATGATGAAAATTTTGTCTCGAATTTTTTGATGAATATCAACAAATAATTACGCGGAGTTCAGAATTCCATTCTATAATTCTTTATATTATTAACATTGAGCGTTATCCTACATAACTGGGGAATTCTATTTCTGCATTATCGACAAAATTCCCCAGCTCGGCCGCCATTGTGTCTCAGAATGAGACCCCTTGGGGTCTTAGAATGAGACCCTTTTGGGGTCTCAAAAGTGTCTACAAAACGAGACCCTTGGGGTCTCAAAATGAGACCCCTGGATTTGCAGTGAAGGTATCAGCTACGGCTGGTGATACTTTTAGATGTACGAAGTTCCGGACCCTGGTGATGAGTAGAAAAAGCTTCTCTTTCTTTCTTTTTCATATCGCTCTTCAAAATTGCTCGCAGGCGTATGATTGATTCAGAGTTATGTGGCAAAAGAAATTACTCTCAAATCTATAAACGTCCTTGAGGTAAAGAAGGAGACTGAAAGAAGCATAAGATTGGCACACCATGTTCTCTTTCCCACCATTTTCCATATTTTTTCCTTCGTGGATCCGAAACATACTGTAGAGGTCCAGGAGAGGGGGTCTCAAGGTCTCCGACATAGAATGTGCAATTTCTTTGTCTCTTATGTTTTCTTAACTGGTTTAGGTCACCCCAAGAATCTGTACACTTCGAAATTTCGCAATCGCTGATCAGCGACCAATTTTAAGTCTCTCACTCGAAGATCATTCACTGATACCTAAAAAAATTTTAGGAACAATGATTTTAAAATATGAATGGTCTAACAATCTTTTTTGACTCGAAAATACAAATTTCCGGTGAAACTCAAGAGCTCTGAATAAATCTCGCGGCATCACTTTGTTCTCGGAACCATTTTTATCTCATTAAAGAAGTAACTTTTTATGTCCTCCTAGTTCATCACTACTCAATTAGAGCCTCAATTCAATTTCAATATATCAGATTAAAAGTTTTCATACTTGTAAAATTTTTCATATGCAACTTTTCCCAAGATCCTCTCAAGATGAAACTTCAAAGTCTCACAAAGACGATTGATCATCCGAAAGACTCTCTAGCGTCTCTAGGACATGCATCCACATTTATATTACTTCTGGAAAAAATAACCAATTGAGGCGCGCTGCGCCTGTGGGAACTCTTTCTTGCAATAACAGCTTCCGACCGTCATTTGTTCACATATTCGACGAATCGCATTTGAATTCGATTCATCGCAACTTCCGTATCTAGATACGCGACAGCGTATCGGCCAAGTACATGTTCCCCCCCCCCCCCCCTCCACTACTCTTTTTTCTTTATTATTCAATTGCTCAAAAACAGGACAAACTACGCAAAAAATAGCCTTAGTTACATCACCTAACTCGACATCGAGCATTCGAATGGTGATTTTTATTTTTTATTTTAAATCAATATTTAACTAAAAACGCCCCATAGCAACGGCCCCGGAAATATTTTCTGCCAATTACATTATCTCGAAGCCACATTTCTCTCAGAAGGTTGGCACTACTGTCTCTCTCGTTGACAGCCAATCTTCTCTATCGATTAAACCGGAGTAAAATCCGAAAGTCGGTAAAGAAAATTACCATTCGCTGGTAAATAATTATCGACTTCCAGGAATTTATTGAAGAAGATGGGTTGAGATCAGACTAGCCGGGAAAGAAAAGTCAAAATAAGAAACTGTTCGAAAAAAAGTCCTAATGCTAACTTGGACGAAAATGATGTACTGGAGAATTCTTGAATGCAGTGAAATGAAAAGGCCGAAACTTTTTTATGTAGAAATATTTATTCAAAGAATCCGTAAGTTTTCGAGAAAAAAAATTACTGTCAATAAAAAAGATGGTGAATGACATCGTCGCCTGAGAGTCAAAGGGGCGTAAGCGCCTAAAACACAAAATTCTGGTGTGAAAGAGGCGTATGTCCACTTATCACTCCAAAATGTTTTGTATGGCCTCTGGAACATTATTTGGATAATTGAAAATTAAAATAACAAAGTGGCGTAACGACCAATTTTAAAATGAAAGTGACGTATCTCCACACTTACGCCCCTTTGTTATTTTCTTTTTAAACGCTATATAATTCTTAAAGTTAAAGTGAAAAGGACGTATCTCCGCACTGACGTCTCTTTGTTTTTATAATTTTTTTTACAGCATGTGACAATTTTGGGAGTTACGCCTTTTTGTTTTTAGGATTTTTTATCCGAAAAATGGCACTTACGCCTTTGTAACCTTAAGGCGATGACATGTATTTATAAAAAAAATTTCCCCACATATACTGATTCCGAAAAGGAACTATGGCTATAAATAATCGCCAGGGTCATTAATTGCACGAATAAATAATTGAGGAAATATTTATGCGTGGACTTATTAACAGTCCGATGTTATATCATTGCGAACGGAAAATTAGGAGAAGTTAGAAATAATGAGAAAGATAAAAAATCACTTTCAAGTATGGACGAAAAAATGATTTTCAAAATTGTTCAGTGGAGGAATTAAATTTAGGATGAATGAATGATTAGTAAGCCTATAAATGTTTAGGTAATCATAATTTCAAAAATATATTTTGGACCAATTTTATGAGAATTGGGAATTCCCTGAAAATTTTATTTGACACATTCATAGAAATAAACTAGAGGTGCGTGATTGCTCGCTCGCTGCGCTCGCTCGCGAATGGAGGAGTGCGTAGCTGCTCACTCGCTACGCTCGCTCGCGAATGGAGGAGTGCGTTACTGCTGATGAGAAGGCATTAGTAAGAATGTAGTATGATGAGTGTGACTCTTCGAACCGCACTAAGAACTTCCCGATAATTTCTCTCATTTACTATTAGGAAAAATGATGAATGAAAAGAACGATAAATAACAACAGACATAGTAGTAAAAACTATCAAAAAAAGTTGGGGAGATGGCAGAATGTGAGATTAATAACAAAATCGATTTTTCCTCCTCGGGGTCAGTACATAGACTTCGCTGATTGAGAAGTTGAGAAAAATTTAATGATTTTTTTCTTAAAAAACTAAGAAATTACCGGATCGATTTCGATCAAAATCTAATGGCCGCAAGCTCATGTCAAGAGGCTTCGATTACGACATCGATCACTTCGATCACATTATTAATTTATGAGAAAACGTGAGCGAAACATCTGTTTACGGACATACACACACACACACACACACACGCACACATACAGACATGATCGCGAAATCGATCAAAAAATGTTCAGGAGGTCTCAAAACATGGGAATCGATCGAAAAATCGATTTTCCATTTTCGGGGCCATTACATAAACTTCCCTTATCGGGAAGTTAAAAAACATCGAATGCATTCTAATATGAAATTCCCATGAATTGGCGAATTTATGGGTTCTCGGTAGAAAAAAGAATTTCTGCTTCGGGAAAATTCACATTCTCCAGAAAATATAATCGGTCTAAAATTTATTTTTGAAATTATAATTACCCCAAAATTTATAGGCCTACTGATTATTCATTCATTCCAATTTAATTCCTACATTAAACAATTTTGAAAATTATTTTCTCTTTCATAGTTCAATGCGCTCTCTTATTTTTCTCATTATCTTCAATTTCTCCTAATTTTCCATTCGCAATGATAATGTCGTCAGACTATTAATAATTCCACGAATAAATATTTCCTCAATTATTTATTCGTGCAATTAATGATCCTGGCGATTATTTATCGCACTAGTTCCTTTTCGGAATTATTATATGTAGGGAAGAGTTTTTTTATGAAGACGTATCATTCTCCATCTTTTTTATTTTCAATAATTTTTTTTCCAACAGTTATGGATTCTTCGAATAGATATTTTCAACTAAAAAAGTTTCGGTATCTTAATTTTACACACTTTAGAGAAATCGTGACTATATAATTCGGTCATTTCCATGCGGAGGGGAAATTTTCGAAAAAATTGATAAGAGGACTTTTTTCTTTGCCCAGTTTCCTGTTCTCACTCATTCCGTCCGGTTAGTGTGACCTCAACCGGAGAAGATTCCGAAAACTTTAAAAAAACAATGAAATCTGGGGGAGAAAAACAGAAACTGAAGTTTTTGTTAAAAAAACGTGGCCAAGTACATGTTGCTGAGAATCCCCCTCTTTAAAAAATGAATGAGATAATTCGAAGGAGCCAAGAATTTGAACTATTCTGCGAGGGCTGATGAGGAGGACAAGGAACAAATACGAGTAGATGGCAGATTATTTAGTAGGAAAAATTAGAAACTTGGCCTTTTCAATCCGAAGTCATTGATGAAAATCGACAAGGCCAAGTTCTTAATTTTTCCTACTAAATAATCTGCCATCTACTCGTATTTGTTCCTTGTCCTCCTCATCAGCCCTCGCAGAATAGTTCAAATTCTTGGCTCCTTCGAATTATCTCATTCATTTTTCAAAGAGGGGGATTCTCAGCAACATGTACTTGGCCACGTTTTTTTGACAGAAACTTCAGTTTCTGTTTTTCTCCCCTTTTAGTATATAGGGAACCCATCGATAGGGCTGGGAGTTTCCGTGTTTATTTTGTCCACTATAGTTGTTGAGCAACGAACATTTGAAAAAAAATTTGCAAAAAAAATTGACGAACAGACCGTTTAGAAGAAAGTTTATTTTTGAGAAGAATATCATTCTCTATGTTGCGTGAAGGTAGTTCAGTCATGAAAAGATTTCCGACAGAAAGTCTTGAAATTGATACAGGACGTAGATGAGTAGTCAACCGATACGTGTGAAGAATTTTATAATTTTCGTGAGTTTAGCAAATGAGTTTGACGTATTTAAATGTGAGAAACAATGCACAGGGGTATAAGAATTATGCGTGGAAAACTGTATATTTTCCCACTCTTTCCTATACATAGCAAATGACCGGCTTGGGTGAAAATCCTTAAAAAAACTGCGCAACCCGAGTCGAAATTTTTAGGTGGTTTCAATTCCTGTTTCAACTTACAATTTTTGTAGGTTGAAGGAGAGCGAAAGGAAGTTGAACGGTGGAGGGCCACCATATATTTTAAACTTACTTTGAACCTACAAAACGGCCGAAATGTGCATTCCTTCCACTTTGTAAGTTCAAAGTAAGTCGAGTTTCTTCCACTTTGTAAGTTCAAAGGAAGTCGAAATTTTCTGAACATTCTCCTCCATCCCCTCCCTTCATGCCTTTTTTCCCCTAAATTCGCGTTTTTGATTGATTTCGCGGTCAATTGTATAATTAAAAATAGCCCCCCAGAATGATTATTCTAATTTTTTTTCAATGAAATGAATAAAAAAAAAAAAAGGAATTCGGTCTAGTAGTTCTCGAGATAGTCCAGGCGGTCACCCATCCAAGTACTGGCCAGATCCAATACTGCTTAACTTCGGTGACCGCCTGGAGATCTCTCGTTGACTGCTGCTAATCTGAAACATATAACTGTTTTGATTCTCATTGCGCCTTTTAGGCTCTCTTGAAAAAAAAGAGAAATAATGATAAATCGAATTTATAATAATAATCAATAAGAAATCTAAAATGATAATGAATTAGTTAACTCATGGAAAATGCATTTTAGCTGTAAAACAAGCGCCAGAACAATATTTTTCTTTACTTCTGAGAATTTTTTTTTGTTTCAAAAATTCGCGTTTTCAAAATATTCTCGGCTCTAGTGATACCGTGAAATTTTTCTGAAGAGGTATACCTATCATTTGCGATCAAGTTACAGAATTTTCAATCAAAAAATATCGATTTTTTTAAATTTATGGGCACTTGCCTATAAATCAAGGTGAAATCATTCTCTCTCACTTCGAGTATTCATTTTTCGAGATATTAGCCAAAAATGGAAAATCAACAAAAATAGGAAATTCAAAGAGGCCAATTTTTTCCATTAGTTTCTTCAATATTTCTCAGAAACTGAGGGAGATAGTGCAATTTCACCTGAATTCTTTTTTGTAGCTCTTGAAATTCTCTCCAAAAACGCAATCGGAACAAAATTTCTCTATCTCACTCATTTTTCGAAATATTGGCCAAAAATGAGAAATAAAAGAATTGAACAAATTAATCGAGGAGAGGCACAATTAACCCTTTATCATGCGATTACAGATGCATCTCCGGTCATGATGCACCACAAAAATGCATCAGATCGCGAAAAAAAATATCAATCGGATGAAAAAAGATTTATTTAAAAAAAAATCCCGGAATTCCCGGAAATAAAATCGATATTTTTTTAAATTTATTATTCATTTTCATTTTTTGTCCGACGATAAGTTCAAGAAGCTGAGAGTAAGGTGAACCAGGTAAGTTGAACTGATTCACTTTCCTTTTAGCCTACACTCGATTTCTGATAAGTTGTGGACGTCGAAAGTAAGGTGAATCAGGTAAGTTGAACTCATTCACCTTACATTTCGCCTTACATTGGAGACGTAAAGTCGAAAAACGACAAAAGGAAGGTGAGATTTTGGCGGGACTTCTTTGACATCAAAGAAATGTACATTGAAAGTAGGTTGGAAGTTGAAATGTAGGGTGAACGAGCCCAAAAATTTTGACTCGGGAATGCAACTAACTATATATATTCTGAAACAGAATATTCTGAAGTCCTGCAAAAAATTTCAAGATTATTGTCCGATTAGGAACAGCCTTCATTTAGCTAAAGTTCGACTGAAAATGGTAGTGAATAAACATCCGACACGACTGTGGCAACAATAGCGATTCCATGCATACAAAACTGAAGTATTTCAGCCATGGACGAACCCCGGGAAACATCGACGAGTCCACCACGCCGCACTGCATAAGCATTGGAAATGCACCGGAAATGTGCCTGAGGAACGTTACTAGAGAGCCTCCTATGTAGAGTTGTTTAATTCGGCCAACACTCGGCACAGCCTTGGGTAACCTACTTTTGATATTGGGAAGAAGTAATGGCCAATATTCGCGCCGATGTTGGGATGTCACTCGTGCGCGATGCTGGTCCCAATGTTAGATTCCCCATAACAGTTCAGTTCCAATCGAGGGACTGTCCACACCTGAGACCCCGCAATAATTAACCCAACCGTGTTGCCGGCCACATGCTCAAGCACGGGCCATATTGCTGGTCGTTTTCACCGTGGCAAACAGATGCAGTCATCATTACCCCGAGAAACTTGACCGTTACTGCCTCCTGACGGTCAGATAAATCTTTATTACCGAGATAAGAAAGATAGAACTGCCACAGAAAATAAATAGTAAATTTTATTCTAATGAAGAATAATTCTGGCAAGCGATTCATGTGTACAAGAAGTCACAATCTTTCAAATTATACATTCAGGGGAGCGACTTCGCGCGTCTTAACGTATCGGTTGGACCTGCACACACTCGACACTTTCTTAGCGTTGACGCTGTATGAAACTATACAGCGTGTGCAAATCCAACCAGTACCTTAAAACGCGCAGAATCGCTCCCCAGTAGCTTTTATCGTTCTTGCAAGAAATCGTAGTAATGATTGAATGTCAGCTACTTAAAAAATTAGATGCAATCATTTTTTGTTTCGAACAGGAAGGGAGAAGGAAAAAAAGATAGAAAAGTCTCACAATATGGATAAATATAATACAAAAATTCAATAAATACATTCAAAACGAAAATCGTGACTCAATTTCAAGTAGTATGAGAATCATCAATATAATATTGTGCTTGCAGTGTCTCTTCTTAATGTTTCTCAAATTCCCATTTGTGTGATGAACTAATCAGTTTCCCAATTGTTAGCAAGTTTTATCAGATAAGTGTGCTTGTTGCTCGAAATTTTAATTGCTGGTTTTACATTGAAAGTCTCGTGGACAAATAACAGACAACGAGTTGGACACATACGATGAAAAAATTGAGTATTAAGAGCAAATCCAATCCTGTTGAATTTTTTTACAATGATACCATTCACCATTGTATTACGATCTCTAAATTGTACTATTTCCGTTATAGTACCGAATAATTGATCACAATAACAGATGATAGAATCGTCAGTCTTCTGGGTGGTCTTTCCTTCACATTCATATTATACTCCATTTAGCAGCAATTTCCTGAAAGTAATTAGATTTGTGGGGTGATAACCCGCTTCCGTCAAAACAGTTCACTCTTCTTCTGAAGGTTCTCTTAATACCGATTGTCCTCAGGCAACAAATTTATTCTTTAATTGCACACCATTTGTGTCCACAATTTTCAACTGCTTTTTCAGGAATTCTTGAGCTTCTGTAGATATAGTCATCATAAATCGAAGAATTGTGGAATTTCCGCATAAGAAAACGAGTCGCTATTTGCTCACATCGAGCATGCGGGCTAGTAATACAGTCTATAATCTTCTTATTCCAAGACTCGAAAACTATTCATTAAAATATTCATTCCAAAATATTCTTCCACTGGTTGAAGCACACAAACATTTGTTCCTTTACGTCCCTTTCGCCGTACAGTCAGAGGAGCATAAATGAACAGCAAAACAGAGGCCATTTATACTGTTTTGACTCCAATATGACAGTCTGAATTAAGAAATTATTTACAATTAGGTTGATATCTTCCCAGATGTCGTATTTAGTACGGATTTGTATGTACGTCCTACAAATGCACATACAATGAGGCAGCGCTTCGTCGCCATTATTCAATACATGTGGCCTAAGGATGTCAGACTCAATCTACTTGTCAGGAAAGACAAAAAGAGAGCACTTTCTCGTGTTGTGACGGATGAAGAACTCAATAAAATGATAAGTAACATATTGCACAGGTTCCTCGCACTTTCGCAAATGATAGTGAGAGTTAAAGTTTTTTTTGACGTTCTTATTTTGTTTACCAGGAATATGTGAAGAGTTACAGGAAGCTGTGGAATTGGATGATAGTGGTATAAATAATGTGTTACTCAAGAGAAGATTTTGGATTAGTGAATATTTGAAGTCGGAAAAATCTAACCATGAAAAAGGAGTGTCGAATTAGGTATAATAGAGCAATGTTAGAGGAAAAATCTTCTCTGAGGACAATAAAATTGGTGCGGTTCCCTAGTCACCACCTCTCCGTGAGAGATCCGGTGATATGTTCTCATGAGTTGTTGCAATAATTTTTGCAATAAAGTTTAAAATGATTACTCTTAAGTATATCATTATAATTATTTGAGGGATGGCTGCTTTCTTGTGATTTCTGTTATCAATCAAACCTAAGTGAATGCCATCTTGACTTATGCAGAAAGGAGATAATTTCGAAAAATAAGTATTTATCGTTAAGAAACCTTCTTCTTTAATCGTAAAGTTTCCAAATCCAAATGTTGATAAAATACTGATAGTGTTGATGAAAATGTAAGAAAAATAATATTGTATTTTGATTGATATAAAAATTTCATATTTTTGTAATTTTGTGAGAAAGCTGATAAGGTTCGAATGAAGGAGCAAAATTGATAAAGAAAATGAATGAAATGTTGGATTCGTTCATTTACAAACATCGTAGAAACACGCATTACACCCCATGAGGACACCATAGACGCACCAAATATGTACTGTATGTGCACTGCACATATACCGTGGAAGTATCGTACATCCACCGTACATGTACCGTGAAAATACCGTACATACACCGTATAAAAATGATTGTGAAACCGTGTTAGAACGGTACAAGTACGGTATGAATACAGTACATACGCTGCTCAAATGTACTGTATAAACACGGAGTTTCAGCGGGGGTAAGACAGTGGAAATACGGTAGTACCACCGATCAGACGGTGGTGATACGGTGGTAATACGGTAGTAATACGGTAGTACCACTGTATAAATGCGGTGTCTATACCGTGAACAAAAAGTCGTTAGGGATACATCTACCGTGCTAAAACTCACGGTTTCCAACGAGAGAAAATTTCTACATCATGGCGACTGCAGCAGGACGAGCAACACGTGATTGATAAGTGAAACAAGCAGGATTGCCACTCTTTGTGCGTTACTGGCAAACCCCACTCCTCGTGCGACATTTAATATGTTGCCAATTCGATTGGCAAAATGCTTCCGAATGGAATTTCATCAATATTGCATCAAATCGCTATTTATGTATTCCATTGCTCAAAAAAATAACATCATTTTTACGACAAATACGCACTTAAACATTCCTACGAATATTGTTCCAGACCGTATCGATCTGTTCAGGATTCAATCTTAGGACCTGCAGTCTTAGCTTACAATAATCGATTAAATTGCAATAATGTCATATGATACATGAATTTTCAATATTAGATGAAAACTGAGATCCTACGATAAAACTTAAAAATTGAAGTTCAGGTTTCAAATACGATTTCTATTCTTTCTGATTGTCGTCAAAAGGAAATGTACTCATTTCGTAGAAAAAATTGTCTCCAAAGACTAAAAAATAGTAGTGTTCCTAGGGAGAAAGCTAAGAAAAACCGTTATTTTTGAAAAAACTAATTTATCGAAAACTCTTACAAGAGACTTCTTCTTAAAAATCTGAAATTCTCACCAGTTGTGGGGCTCATTGAGATGAATCTTTTGAGCTGAACTTGGATGTAATTGCTTGGATAGTTTTCGAGATATAACCTCTTTTCATAAAATGGTTTTTGTTCAATATCTCAGAAACTACTGAAGCGATTTCACCCAATTTCAATACCACCCGGGAAAAAATTGTCATATATGAACATATATGTCCATATATGGGACATATATGTACATATATGGGACATGTATGAACATATATGTGACATATATGGCCATATATGAGACATATATGTACATATATGAGACATATATGAACATACATGTACGTATATGGACATATATGTTCATACGTTTCTCCGAGAAAGGCGACAGCCATGGGCATATATGGGCATATATGGACATACATGAAACATATATGAGCATATATGGGCATATATGAGACATATATGGGCATACATGGGCATATATGGTCGTATGATCCTGTGGAAACCGAGTAGGTATGGGCATATATGAGACAAATATGGACATATATGAGCATATATGGACGTATATGGGCATATATGGAACTTATATGGGCATATATGTGACATATATGAACATATGTGTACTTATATGGACATATATGCACATACGTTTCTCCGAGAAATCAGATAGCTATGGGCATATATGGGCATATATGGACATACATGAAATATATATGAGCATATATGGGCATATATGGACATATATGGAACATATATGAGCATATATGGAACGTATATGAACATATATGAACATATATGAACATATATGTGCATATATGAAACATATGAAAAAATGCTCACTCAATCCATATAAGAATGTGTAAATGATAAATTTCAATAATTAATGGTAAATGCACGTTCTGTTAGTTGTTTACCGCTTACTTTGAGAATTTAAAATTCTGCCAGCATTCGAAAATCAGCTTTTTCGGTATCACTAAATTATTTCCAATGATTGAAATAATTCAATTGGATTCACTTTTTCTAAGTCCGAAAGACATTGATCACTATATGAGGATTAAAATTCATTCAACAAGTATGTGAAATGCGAATGGCGAAGGTGGTAGGATGACGGACTCATCATGGGACGGTCCCGGGTTCGATCCCAACTAGATGCTTTTTTTTTTTTTTTTCAATTGAAATTTGTTACTAATGAAGAATTGAGTGATCAAGAGAATTAATAATGATGTATTATGTTCATATATTAGAATATTTTGATGATATATCCCGGAAAAATATCGACATATATACTCATATAGGTTCATATATGCCCATATATGATCATACATGCACATATATGATCATATATGGGACTGCCATACCCGGGAAAAAATTGACATATATGTCCATATATGTCCATATATGCACATATATGTTCAGATATGTACATGTACGGTCAATTCGCATATATGTCCATGCATGGAGCGTTTATATATGATCATATATGGACATGTATGACAATTTTTTCCCGGGCAAACTTTTCGGTCATTAGATGCACAAACTGACGAAATTTGAAGTCTCTAACTCAAATAGTTTTTGAGCTATCGTGTATACAAAATTCAGGATAAAAAACACTGTAATTGAAATTATCCGCAAACGAAAAATCGCAGCAAAATTTACCCTGAATGAAAATTGTGAGTTCAAATGAGATGAATTTCATCGCTGAGAGTGGGGGCTGTGAATCAACTTTTCGCGGAGAAAAATCGAAAAAACGATTTTTTGGAAATTTGATTTTTCTCGAAAAGTTCTCAACCGATTTCGCTCAAATTTCACTGAGAGCAATTTGTATGGGGAGGGAAAGTACTGTCAAATTTTCAGCTCACCAAGTATTACCGTTCCGGAGCAATGAGCTGATATCTAGCACACACACACACATACATACAGACATTTTTTTAAAATGTCATTTCTCGGCGTTTTGGAACATTCTGAGTCATATTCCGATGAAATCTCGAAATCGAAAAAAATCGCATTTACAATGCTTCCATTCGGAAGCAAAAAGCAAAAAGTGTGAAAAAATCAACAATTTAACAACAAGTAAGGCCGTTTCATTATTTCAATATCTCCAGAATAATTAATAACGTAATGTTATCATACGAGTTTTTTGCAATTTGTGAAAACAAAGACAGAATTATCAATTTCTTGAAAGAAAAAAGAATAACCAAAAATGGGTTAATTTGCCCTCATTGTTTCAAGGGGTGTAGATTTAGGAAAGACAGGTTATATCTTACATGTAGACGATTAAACAATGGAATTGAGTGCTACACAAGAGTCTCGGTTTTCGAAGACACAATTTTCGAACATAGTAAAATAGACATTAGATATTTGAATAGATTTTTCGCATATAAACTCATCTTTGGGCCAATTCAACTATCTCTTCAAGTACAATGTAGAATGACCTCAATGACAACAGTTAAATGGAATCATCGTTCCAGAAATTTGTGTAAAATCCACTATTTTGACAATCTCAAGAAATTGGGGGTTGATGAAGTTGTAGAAATTGATGAAACAAGGATTGGTCCTGGGGAAAATTAAAGAAGAGCAAGACTGGGCTATTGGGTTGTTGGAGGGATCGAGAGAGAAAGCCAAAGAATGTTTGCCGTGCTTGTCCAAGGTCGTTCTAGAGAAACGCTCTTTGAAATTATTAACAAGTATGTTTCACCGGGCGCAATTGACCATGCAGACAGTTGGAGATCATACTGTCAACTCTCAAAAGGAGGGTATAAGCACTATACAGTCAATCATTCCCAGAACTATGTTGATCCTGAATCTGATGCCTAGACAAATAACATTGAAAGCACATGGCATAGCCTGAAAAGTTCTTTTTACCAAGAAATGGTTTCAGAAAGGAGTACCTTTTTGAACATTTTGCCGAATCTTACTTTATCAAGAGACATAAACAAGGTGTGATTATCGATGAATTCTATGATACTATAGGGAGGGTAACTCGAGATGAGATAGAAGCTGCTATTCAATATGTAGGGTACAGTCACATGTATAATTTTCAAATTAATAATTTATTAACACAAAAAATGAGAAACTAGCAGAGACATTTATTGAATAAGGTGTTGAAATTTTTGGACTGAGGCGAAGGCTTTGGAAGAAATTGATTGAAATTAATGGAAATTAATAGAAATAATTATAAGAGCACATGAGTAACTGGAGGAAGTGGTGATCAAGATGTTTCCCAAAAAACTGTAAATTTTTCACGGAGTAATTGCCGTTTTGAAGGTGGGGTGTTGTCTCGAGAATTATCCAGCATCATCATCAATTCATTCACTCATAATTTGGTCAAGTGAAACAGGAGATCCGTCTCACGACGTGAGCTCCAGGTACCGAAAAAAAACCTCCATTATCACAACTTGTTGGACCTGTTGGCTAATTTTCAGCATCAGGCTCCAACATATTTTTTGGAACCTGAGCCCCTCCACGTGCACGTCATGCTTCTGCTGTCTTGTACTGAGAGAGGGGAGTGCGGTCGAAGCACACTTGAATTTTGATAACAGCTTGGTGGTCCTTCACGCTCCAATTTATCCAAATTGAAGCGTCAATGACGCAACGAGTTGATTAAATAACTTTGAATTTTTGATATATATATCATCTAAATCAGACAACATCATGTTTCATACATAGAAAACATTGAAATGTTGGTCTAAACCAATTCTCAACAAAGGGTGCAATATCCTATACTGTACCCCAAGTTTAAACTAATTACAGAGTCTTCAGAATTATTTCTCCCAGCTCCCAAAATCCCTTCTCGATTTCCAGTATTTTGTGAGGACCAAGCCACAATTGGCGTCCAACGTGAAACATCACGCCGCTAATATAAAATCTCCCCTTAACGAACCATAGTTTCACCTCCTCCCCTCCCCCACGAATCCTCCGCGTCGACGGACACCTAGTCTGTTGCAGGATAAATCCCATTAGTTATTCATTTCTATTCTCATATTTTTTTCTCTCTGTTTTACTGTGCGTTTCCGGCACATTTCCCTTGATGTGTGCCACCCTTGATCGTTCTACCTCTGGGACTAGTCTAAGATCCAAGATGAGTGACCCAGAACAATCAGACAACGACAGAAACGCTGGACAGCAGCAACAGCCAACGATCCCCCCTGAGTTCCCAGCGGTCGCAGACCCTTCCCGTCAATCTCCAGGTGCAGAAGTCCATGCCCTGACGATCCCGGGCAGCTCAATTCCCAGCCGAGTGTCCTGGCACATTTCCCAGCCCACAGGACTTACTGAATCCAGACCGGACAGTCGGAAAGCCCCACGAGGACGAAATTCGCTTAAACGCAGCTCGACTGCCAGACGTCGACTCAAAGGGGTGCCGGGTACTTCCCACGTTTGCATCCCAGCACTCATGAACATGGTCACGTCCCTCCCCCTATTCTCCAGAGTAGATCCCCAAATCTCAGAAACTTAGACGAACGGAGAAGAAGATCGTCAGAGAGTGCTCCACTGGCCCCGGACAGCTACATGTTCCGAACCAACTCGTCAGAGTTTCCCGACAACATCAGTCACCCTCAACCAGTCCCCCACAGAACAACCTGAATACGCCCCCAGATAAGACAAAAGTGACCAACGCCTTCAGTCCCAATAACTCCCAGCAACTCCTTGCAAAACTCCAAGGGGCACAAATGAGTGACACTCCTATGAGTATCCTCCATGAACTAGCAAACATCGAATATGTTGCTGAGCATGCTCAGCGATTAATGCTCGAATTTACCAAAGACGTGAAGAATCATGAAAACACTTTAATTAATAATATTGACCCTACCAAACTTCCTACCATGAAACGAAGTCCTGCGGAAGGAAAAAAAATTAAGAATTTTTTCCCGGAGTTAAGCAATATTCAAAATTTCACCATTTTTCGCCTTTTTCAATTTTGTCTGAGTTTATTCTAAAGGGGATACTTGGGGCTATAAAAACAAAACTATTCTGACAAAAAAAGTGTATTTGCAGTATTTTAAAATTTGGAAAATCTTAGAAATTAAAGTCCACTATCAAATTCTAGGCTCAATTTTTTTTATATAGTGTCTTCAATGGTTCCCTACTCCGGAGCCAGAGACATACCCATATTCAAATCATCAATGACACTGAACTTTCGGTTAAACCACTAGCTTGACAATGAGAACCTGGTGCAGCTTGTATCTTCCTATGCCATTGCAGTATCCAGTAAACGATAGCCTCCAATGGTTAAGATCATCGAGCAGCAATGAAAACATCTCGACTTGCAAGTCAACACATCCGAGGATTTGAATCCAAATTAAAATACCCCAAATAAAATCTGCTCATATTTTGATGAAATTTAAAAGACCATTCGGGAAGAACAAATTCGAATTTAATTAGAAATCAGTATATCAGAAAAATGTAAACATGATGATCTACATAGATCTTTATAGATCTGTAAGAATCTAAGCAGATCGATGTGAGTCTCTACCAGGAGATCTACTGAGGTATAAGTCGATCTCATTCGCTCTATCTCTTATGATCCAGTAGGTTTTGATTGGTTCAAATGCATCAGTGAAGATCAACGCGAATTTACAAAAATGAATGGGTAAATTCGAATCAATCTGAAGATACCAATGTAGATCTACTTAGATCCTGTTGGATCTCAATAACTCCTGGAGATCTGAATAGAACTCGATCAATTTCCGTAAGAATCTCTTTTATATGTGATTTACATATTTCATAACTGATTATCAACAAATTTTCATCTAAAATATTAATTACTTGTAAGTAAACTATGAATTCCAATGCCTATAGGAAATACAATCCACGTATTGCCACTGGCAATGCGTGATCATATTTTTATTCTCAAGTATAATGCACAAAAATATACTTTTCTGCTTGAAAACCACTTCAGAACAAGGTGACTAATACAACCGTTTTTCCATGCCATGCACGAAAAATCCCCACAAATTCAGCCGCCTTTTATAATAGTTGCAATAACAGATTTTCCCCGAATGTTTCGTCCTCAGTATTCTTTTACAGTTCATAGTTTTTCCTAACATCAATAAAAGTTAGCACTCAACAGCAGCCCTGGGCATATCTCAGGTAGTCGGGAGCTCGTCGGCTTAATCCCATTTACCACTCCTTCTACCTTGGGCCTAATCCGGTCATAAACCGTTCCCCCTTCAATCGTTGAATTAAAAATATTTCGGCATTCCGAAATTTTGAAAAAAGTACCGGGTGCGATCACGGGTGTGATTTTAATTTTTCTAGATAACCTTTTTCTCAACACATCTAGTAATAACTGCACTCCCTCAATTCAAATGATATCCTCCGAAGATCGCAGCAAGGAATTAATGAATTTTTTTTCTATTAGAAAACTAGATTAAAATCTTCCAATAGGAGCGGGAAAAGAAAAGTTTCAGGAAGTGAAATGTGGAAGATCAGAATGTACTCCCGAGTCGAAATTTGTCGACGTATTTCGCCGTAAAAGTGGTGTTTCAAATCCAATTTATACGTTGAAATACGTCGAGGGACGTCGAAATTAGTATAGGCACCATTGAACGATTTCAACGTAGAACAGGGAAGATAATTCCATTTCTTCCATGTTTGACGTTGACTGAACGTTCAACGTACAACATCATTTCAACGTATTCGAACGTATACGTTGGAAGTACGCTGAAAGATTTTTCGGCTTATCTGCGTCGAAAAAATTCCTCCTTTATTTCTACAAACCGAAACTGAGTCAGTAAAGGAATAATCTTCAGTTACCACTGCTAAAATACAATTTTTCTTCAAAAATAATGTGAAATTGCGATTTATCCACCTTTGCTGAGAGCAATTACCCTTTCTAAGACGCTTCCCTATCGCTTTCGGACCTGAATAGTATATTACGCATCAAGGGAGTAAAGAAGTCAACATGGCCAAAAATTTGCCTCCCGAGCGAAGCGAGGGTGCAAAATTTTTGGCCGCGTTGACTTTTTTTCATCCATGGTGCGTACGATATTTTTCTGTCCGAGGGAGTAGAGTACGACGTTTCTAACCGAGCGCAGCGAGGTTAGAAACGTCGTACTTTACTCCCTGAGGGCAGAAAACTCTATTTTTTTCGCATGAAAATTCTAACGACCTAAGGGATTTGAACGCTCGACCCTACGATTACTAAACCTACGTTTTAGACCACGGAACTACGCACGCTTCTCTCATTTCGATGAATCGGACTGCCTACATGAATCTATTTTTTCAAATATTCATTCTTTAATTATGATGAATCAAAGGAGAGAGCTGTCATCATTCTGAATAAGTTTAAAAAATAATTTCGAAAAAGGTAATATTATTTTTTCATATTTAATACTAGTCCAATGAAGAAGCGTTTGAATTCTTCACTCGCCTATCAGCTTAATTTTTTTTTAATTGATTGGTTTTGATCTATATGTTCTTCATCTTTCATTGAAAAATCCCAAAAGGGTGGCGAAGGGGTAGAAAAAATGAAAACCACCCCAAAAATGCAATTTTTTGCCAATATCTCGGAAATGGCAAATAATACGAAAAAAAAAGTTCCAAACAAAAGTTGAAAATATCAAAATTGTTCTGATTCATTTTTTACGTATTTTGAAAAATTAACCGTGATATTAACAGTTAAAAATTGTGGCATGCAGCTCAGCCGCGAGAAAATCCCGAAATCTTCAAAAAAATCGTATAAATATGAAAAATTTACATTTTTTAACATTTTTTTCCTAAACATATCTACAAAATCCGGCGAATAAATTCTGAAAAACCGATTTATTTCCGTAGACCATCCAAAAGTTATTAATAATTAATTGTTTAAACTTATTATTTTACTATTCAAATTGTATTTTAATTTTTTTTTATATTTGCATTCCTTGAGGTATGCAGGGAATGTGAATACAGAAAAAAAAAATTAAAATACAATTTGAATAGTAAAATAATAAGTTTACACAATTAATCCATTAATAACTTTTGGATGAGTCTATGAAAAAAATCGGTGTTTCAGAAATTATTCACCGTATTCTGTAGATATGTTTAAAAAAAATGTTAAAAAATATGAATTTTTCATGTTTATACAATTTTTTGAAGATTTCCGGATTTTCACCTCGCAGTTGAGCTGTATACAAAAATTTTCAGCTGTTAATATCTCGGTTAAGGCCCGGATCCAGCTTCACAGATCAGATAATCTATACTATCTTCTAGCTAATTTTAGCTAATATTTTATCTACTAAAAGGTTATTTCGTAGATTTCAGTTTTTGTCTCGTATAATGCGCAGAAAAATATGAAAAAATTACGTAAAAATCGCAAATAATTTTCTGCAGGGTGCTGTACATCAGTTTGGGATTTTAAATTATTAATCAAGCTAATTCGAGTATAATTTTGGAAACATGCAATTTGACGAATTTTTAGATGATCAGATGGCCGCCATTGCTGATAGAAATTCACTGTTTGAAAAACTCGAAATGCACAGCACATGAACTTTAGATTATTAAAAACTTTGTATAGCACCCTGTACACTTTTTTTTGCAATTTTTTAACACTATTCACGTTATAATATAATAAATATTCGCGATGAAATTAGAAATCTACGATTCGAAGCGTGTAGCTGTCATTGCTCCTCCGCATGGCATGTTCAATAGATGGCGCTACGATTGTTCTGCTGTATTTCATGGAGCAATGACAGCTACACGCTTCGAATCGTAGATTTCTAATTTCATCGCGAATATTTATTATATTATAACGTGAATAGTGTTAAAAAATTGCAAAAAAAAGTGTACAGGGTGCTATACAAAGTTTTTAATAATCTAAAGTTCATGTGCTGTGCATTTCGAGTTTTTCAAACAGTGAATTTCCATCAGCAATGGCGGCCATCTGATCATCTAAAAATTCGTCAAATTGCATGTTTCCAAAATTATACTCGAATTAGCTTGATTAATAATTTAAAATCCCAAACTGATGTACAGCACCCTGCAGAAAATTATTTGCGATTTTTACGTAATTTTTTCATATTTTTCTGCGCATTATACGAGACAAAAACTGAAATCTACGAAATAGCCTTTTAGTAGATAAAATATTAGCTAAAATTAGCTAGAAGATAGTATAGATTATCTGATTTGTGAAGCTGGATCCGGGCCTTAATTTTGCAAATACGTAAAAAGTATATCACAACAATTTTGTGGGTCATTTCGATATCTTCAACTTTTGATTGAAACTTTTTTTCGTATTATTTGCCATTCCCGAGATATTGGCAAAAACGTCATCTTTAGGGTGGTTTTGATTTTTTTCTACCCCTTCGCCACCCTTTTGGGATTTTTCAATTAGAGATAATAAAAATTTTTATCAAAACCAATTTATTTAAAAATAATAAGTTGGTAGGCGAGTAAAGAATTCAAACTCTTCTTTATTGGATTATACATTGAATGTATATTATAACTCGTAAAAAGAATATTCTCAAAATAAATTTTGAAGATGATTGTTTTTTCTAGGAAATCCGGAAAGAAGACATTTGTAAAATATTAATTGTCTCAAAATTTTAATTTCTTTTTCATTTTTGAAATTTCATTCCTATGTCAAGAATTGTAAAATTTGTTCTGTCAAAATTTCAAATTTTGACTGCAAAATTCTCAGTCATCATATCTATCGTAGTATACATTTTCGTCTTCTACCAATCAATTATTGTAGGGAAATTGAAGTTAATGAAAACGATCGAAGCAAAAATTGAGAGAATTATAATCAGTAACAAGACAATTGATTGATGCGGTAATAACGAATTCGGTCAAAAACGATGTAAGACCGATGTGGAAGCTATTGGACTTACGCCTTTTGCACTCTGTTTTGAACAAGACTGAAGCTGGAGAGATCAATTTCCTAACATTTGTTTCATGAAAAAATCTCGGAAGCTAAGCGAGATAAAACGATTTGGTTCAAACCTTTTTTTGTAGCTCTTGAGATTCTCTACAAAAAATAGTGAAATCGCTAAAAAAAATTAAACAGATAAATCGAAACAAGCCCATTTTTTTCGTCTGTTTTTTCAATATTTCTCAGAAACTGAGCGAGATAGTGCAATTTCACCTGAATCCTTTTTTGCAGCTCTTTAAATTTTCCACTGGAAAGAATCAGGGCAAAATGTCTCTATTCCGCTCATTTTCCGAGATATTGGCCGAAAATGAGGAATAAAAAAATTAAACTGATAAATCGAAGAGAGGCACATATCAGGAATATCTCTTTATCATGCAATCACTCATCTCCGATCATGATGTACCACAGAAGTGCATCGAATTTCGGGAAGACATATCGCTCAGGAAGATTTATCACCAAAATGAGATTATTCTTGTACCCATAGAAATGATGTTATCAGTACAGGAAATTTTATCTTTAATGAATCACATTCAATTAAAAATCTCCAAAAATAGGAATAATAGATATTGTACAAGGGAACAGTAGACATTGCGAATAGGTAATCAACGACGGCTTTAATAAACTTGAGATAATTAAAATCTAAATTTATTCAATAACCTTTTTCCAATAATATTACATTTTTAACGAAGCCAGTAACAAATGACTTTTACGTTGAACGCATTTTTAACATCATTTCAACGTAGAATTATTCTGGGATCGCGAAATTTCAAATCGCGGGACTGCTACGTCGAAATACGTTGAAATACGTTGGACAACGTTGAAAAAGTCGCGGCAAAACTCAACATTAAAAGAATTTACGTCGAAACCTTGATATACGTTAGGGAACGTTGGAGAAATTTCGACTCGGGAAATAATTTGTACTGGGACTTAATTTCACTAGTCACCTACGGAATATTCATTGTGTGAGAAATGTCAATCGTGAACAGATAGTTTTCCTGTGTGGAACTTTCCGCTTACGATTGGGATTTCGCGTGGAATAAAAATCTTTCTCGTTTGAGAATAGCCCGAGTGGAAATTCTGGTAAGTTTATGTTCAGTTACTGATCCGGCAATGCTGATTTGTAATCAGTAACTGATCAGGCTATTGGATCAGTGACTGATCAGGTATGTAACGCTGTTTCGTATACTATTAGGATCAGGAATCCTGATACTAATAGTATCACGTATCCGGATGCCGATAGCATCAGGGATCCCTGATACTATGAGTATCAGGATTCCTGATCCTAATAGTATCCCAAAATAGCGTTGCATGCCTGATCAGTAACTGATCAAATAGCCTAATACTGTTAGTATCAGGAATCCTGATACTAATAGTATCAGGGATCTAAATAACAAAAAATATTTCGTTTAATCAGTGGGAGTATGTGCCGTATATTTATTTATTACATTTATCACTCATTGATATTTATCACATTATTTATTACATGTATACATTGTATTTGAACGTGAGATGACATTTTTTCGCTGAAAACTGATTTTAAATTATGAAATTAATCTACACTTGGGTGGATTCGATCCCAGAACCTTCTGCACACGAAGTCGACACGCTAACCACTAGACTATGACACAGTTATAGTATCAGTCGGCCTAATCATCTACATTACCTTTTTCTATAAAGGGGGCATTAATGGATATTCGGCGTACGATATTAAACCTGGGAGCTCAGAATAACTAATTAGGTGATTGTGAAGGAATTAATAAAAACAAATGAACATCCGGGGAACCTGATACTACCCGGAACATCTCCGGATCAGGATGAACTGATCGGACTTAGATTTTGTTAGGATCACGTTCTTCCGAATATAAATAGGATCCGTATTCCATCAGCATTCCTTATTAAGGAAAGCCTGATCGAAGACGGATAAGTTTTGCATCAGTAAGGCCTGACTGAAGAGATGACTTCCCTACATGCTATGACATTAAGTTCTTCCGGGTACGAATAGGATTCGTATTCCATCAGCATTCCTCATTAAGGGAAGCCTGATCCAACACGGATAAGTTTTGCATCAGTAATGCCTGACCGAAGAGATGGCTTCCCTACATGCTATAAAATTAAATTTTGCCGGGTACGAATAGGATCCGTATTTCCTCAGCATTCCTTATTAAGAAAACCCTGATCCAAGGCGGATACGTTTTGGATCAGTAAGGCCTGACTGAGGGGTGACTTTGCTGAATACCACAACGTTAAGTTTTCTCGGATACGAACTGGATCCGTATTCTATCAGCATCCCCTATTAAGGGAACCCTGATGCGGAACGGATAAGTTTTCAATCAGTGAGGCCTGATCGAGGAAATGGCCTTTCTACATACTACAACATTACGTTTTTTCGGATACGAATAGGATCCGCATTTCGTCAGCATTCCTTATTAAGGAAACCCTGATCCAAGACGGATAAGTTATAGATCAGTAAGGCCTGACTGAGGGTTGGCTTCTCTGAATACTACTACGTGAAGTTTTTCCGGATATGCATTGGATCCGTATTCTATCAGTATTTCCTATTAAGGAACCCCTGATGTGAGGCGGATAAGTTTCGGATCAGTAAGGCTTGACTGAGGGGATGACTTTTTTACATACTACAACATCAAGTTTTTCTGGAGATGAATAGGATCCGTATTTCAGGAACAATCCCTATTAAGTGAACCCTGATCCGAGACGGATAAGTTTTAGATCAGTAACGCCTGAATGGAGGTTGGCATTTCTAAATACTACAACGTTAACCCGACTAGAAATTTCATCCGGCACGCCTGCTGTCACACTTGGTACGGATCCAGAATGAATACGGTTATCCTGATCAGGCATGCCTTGGCTGCGTCCGATCAAGTCTGGACCCGGGATGAGTATGGCTATCTTGATCCGGTATAACCCGTGCATGCCTGATAGAACCTTGATCCGGAATGAGTATGACTATCCTGATCCAGTATATCATAGGCACGCCTATCGATCAAGTCCTGATCTAGAGTGAATATGGCTATCATGATGAGGCATATGATAGGCAGGCCTGATCAAATCTAGATCCGTTATAGCATGGGCAGGCCCGATCGAAGATGGCCTTGATCAGTATTATATCAGGATAGCCTGCTCAGAGAATTTTTAGAGAGAACGCTAACTCCAATAGGACTGGCCTGGTCCGGCCCTGACATCTCTCGGACCTGGGGAATCTGATCGGGAATTGTGAAAAACTCTGAGTCCGATCAATTTATCCTGATCCGGAAATGATCAAGACCATATCAGGTTCCCCGGATGTTTATTAATCTTTATTGACTTTATCATAAACAACTCATGAATCATGAGTTCCCTACAGATTTATGATCTAATTCTGAAAATTATTATTATCCCTATGGGAGAAGTTTATGTGAACGATTAGACCGACAGATGCTATAATTGAACTGTAGTCGAGTGGTTAGCGGATCAGCGTAGTGTGCAGAAGGTTCCGGGATCGAGTCCACACAGGTGCAAGCTAATTTCCTGATTTTAAATCTCTAATTTCAGTGAAAAAATGTCATCTCACGTGCAAATACAAAGATCAATTACTTGAAAGTGAATAAATAATATGTTTTTTGTTATTGCATTGATTAATTAATGATTATAGTCTTTTGGATCATGTATGAAATTTCTCATCCGGCACTCATCTGGATTGCCTCATCCGGTCCTGAGTTGGCGATCCAAGTCAGGTCCTGGCTTGACGAGCGCGTTACATCCCAGACGTGGACCGGATAAGGCATCCAAGCGAGGGCCTGACGTCCGGAGTCAGGCCAGCCTGATGAGGTCCAGATGAGACCCGGATCAAAATTTCTAGTCGGGAAGTTTTTCCGGATGAGAATTGGATCCGTATTCTATTAGCATTCCCTATTAAGGCAACCCTGGTACGAGACGGATAAGTTTTGGATCAGTAAGGCCTAACTGACGAGATAGCTTCTCTACATACTATAACATTAAGTTTTTCCGGATACGGATAGGATCTGTATTTGATCAGTATTTCCATATTCAGGTAACCCTGATATAGAACTGATAAGTTCTTGATCAGTGTTTCCTGAATAGGCTTAGGCTTATCTCGTACTGATCCTAAATTGATACTGAATCAGGCTAGCCTCCCGACTAGAAATTTCATCCGGCACGCCTGCTGTCACACTTGGTACGGATCCAGAATGAATACGGTTATCCTGATCAGGCATGCCGTGGCTGCATCCGATCAAGTCTGGATCCGGGATGAGTATGGCTATCTTGATCTGGTATAACCTGTGCATGCCTGATCAAACCCTGATCCGGAATGAGTATGACTATCCTGATCCAGTATAGCATGGGCACGCCTGATCAAGTCCTGATCTAGAGTGAATATGGCTATCATGATGAGGCATATGATAGGCAGGCTTGATCAAATCTAGATCCGGAGTGGGTATGGCTATCCTGATTCGGTATAGCATGAGCACGCCTGATCAAATCCAGATCCGTTATAGCATGGGCAGGCCCGATCAAAGATGGCCTTGATTAGTATTATATCAGGATAGCCTGATCAGAGAATTTTAGAGAGAACGTTAACTCCAATAGGACTGGCCTGGTCCGGCCCTGACATCTCCCGGACCTGGGGAATCTGATCGAGAGTTGTGAAAAACTCTAAGTCCGATCAATTTATCCTGATCCGGAAATGATCAGGACCATATCAGGTTCCCCGGATGTTTATTAATCTTTATTAACTTTATCATAAACAATTCATGAATCATGAGTTCCCTACAGATTTATGATCTAATTCTGAAAATTATTAATATCCCTATGGAAGAAGTTTATGTGAATGATCAGACCGACAGATGCTATAACTGAACTGTAGTCGAGTGGTTAGCGGGTCAGCTTAGTGTGCAGAAGGTTCCGGGATCGAGTCCACCCAGGTGCAAGCTAATTTCCTGATTTTAAATCTCTAATTTCAGTGGAAAAATGTCATCTCACGTGCAAATATAACGATCAATTACTTGAAAGTGAATAAATAATATGTTTTTTGTTATTGCGTTGATTAATTAATGATTATAGTCTTTTGGATCATGTATGGAATTTCTCATCCGGCACTCATCTGGATTGCCTCATCCGGTCCTGAGTTGGCGATCCAAGTCAGGCCCTGGCTTGACGAGCGCGTTACAGCCCAGACGTGGACCGGATAAGGCATCCAAGCGAGGGCCTGACGTCCGGAGTCAGGCCAGCCTGATGAGGTCCAGATGAGACCCGGATCAAAATTTCTAGTCGGGCTTAACCAATTTCCACTCGGGAGGGCCCCAGGTCTTGGTCTAAAACAAGGAAATGTGACAGAGTCCTGAAAGTTTCTGAACAAGTTCGTCGAGTGATTAACAGTATACACTCATTTCTTAGGATTCAGCGATTATTGAATGAGGAAGAACATGATCATTGAAATTAAATCTTTCGAATAAGATTATATGGCTGATAGATAATTGTAGCATAATTACGTCATTACTGAGCGAGCCGTCCGCAGAAATTCCACCAAATGGTCCGACTGTCCGTATAACCTTCTGTATAAGGTTCAAGTGTGACATTTGTTTTCTTCCTCATTTGATAATCACTTAATTACAAAAAATTAGTGTATATTGTAAATCACACAATGGACTTGTTCAGAAAGTTTTAGGATTCTGCCACATTTCGTTGTTTCAATCCATAAAGTGTAGTCTCTTAAAAAATAGTAGCTCTCGCTCTCACTGCATTTTTCCCAACAATAAAAAAAATAGGGGAGATTACAAGATTGAATGTGAAGTTTCGTTTACACGAAGCCACAGAAAAATTGAAATCAGAATCCATGAAGAACAAAGTGAAGATGATGGTGTAGAAGTGTCCTATAGTTAAGGAGTAATGGAAGACCTAGTAAATTGTGAATTGTTAAGCAATAATTATTAATTTTTTCTTAAAATACAGAAACATCGACTTTTTTATTACCATCCTCGATTGCTGGTACTTCTTTACGGTGAAAATATTGATAAATATTATTGAACAATTAATTCAAAAATTCAATACATGCAAAGCCTTCCGGTGCCCCTTAAAGGATCCATTTGCCTTTCGGTAGTCAAGGGTAATGAACACTGAGTAGCTCTCGCTCCGGTCACATAACGGTCCAGTTGTGGCATTACTCCACAGCTCCCCCCTCTGTACTTTTTCACCGCCCTCGCAAGGAAATAATCCTTAGCTTTGGATAAGTTCAGTCACGTAACGTGCAAACACAATACAATATAACGGCATCAAAACTATGTACTGCGCGTAGTCTTGCATTTTTGGCGTATCACATTGAAAAAAAACAGAAAAAAAAGACATTCTATTGCTTTTTTTCTTCAAATTTGTATAACTCATCGAAATTTCAATCATATCTTCCTATATTTTATTGAAATTTTGAAAAATGTATGAATTCAATCGTGAGCCACTCCTGTAGTGTAAATTGTTATTAACAGCAAATTCCATCGCAAAGGAATTGATCCTCGTAACAATTACTAAATTGGACGAGCTTAAGTAACCAATATGTTTCAATGTCTCGAATGATTCGATTTCCGAAGAATGTGTTAATTATCTTACCAATTCTGTGGCCATCGTATTGCAAGATCGGAGGGGCAAGTGATAAGTTATAGGTGCCGGCTCACTCCTGAATTCGTGCAGGCAGGAACTATTTTTCGACAATCCACGTGGATAGACGAGGCCATGGAAGTCAGTATTTGCTTCTGTAGATATGTGAACAATTATTGAGTCCCTCGCACACTCGATCTGGACAGTACTTGCCACTGCCACTGTCGCTGGAAGTATAAAAATTATTTTTCAAATGAATGATAGCTGACATTTAAAAACAAGCAGAGCCTCCCATTCCCTATGCGTTACTCGCAGATCCCACTACTATTTTCAAACTTAATATTCTGCCAATACAACTGGTAGGAGGCTTCTAAACAAAACTTTCCTGGGCGAAACTATAAGAAAAATCTGGTCATTCACAAAGAAAACATTTGTCAAGTGTTAATATTTATTTGAATTATGATGATCATTTTATCGATTGCATAATAACAGCTGACATATTCAATCGACTTGTCGCATTTTATCACTTGGTGACTGAATTGGTATTCATTATAGAGAATATTGAAAGTATCGACTCACATTTTTAAGGCATAAATACACTCAGCAAAACAATTAAAGGAGCAGATTTTTTCTCCATTTTTTCAGTGATTTTCAAAGGACTGTAACTTTGCAAAAAATGATCGGATCGGGACGAAAAAAAAATAAAAATGAAGCTTGGAATGTGTACTTTTGGAAGCTTGGAATGTAAATTTTTTTTGAACATTATTTATGACGAGAAAAAAGCAATGAAGGCGAAGGAATTTTTTTTGCTTCTTTTTCTCAATCCTATAGTAAAAAGGACAGGGTATTAAAATCGAACATGGTGGATTTCATCTCGAACTGAAGGATAATCGAACTCGAAATGAAAATAGTCGAACTCGAATCGACAAAATCGAATTCTGGTGGACATTATGGGAACTAAATTTTTGAATTATTTTTTCATGAGAAAAAGTATATAAGTTATTTAAAATAACCTCAAAATTTTATGTTATTATCAGCTCAATAATTGAAGGATGGAATTATTTTAAATAATAAAAGTTAATTACGACGTCACTGAAGGCGATGGTGGCGCTAGGAATGCATGATAATTCATGGTGACTTATCAATAAAATTTAGGGGATATAACCAAAATGGAATCATTAAATATTTATGTTATTAATATTATTTTTAAGGATCATTAAAATTTGAAATGGAAAATAGAAATCTACGCTCATCAACGGAGGCGGCCGCTCGCGGCCACCGACGGCGCTAGTTTTCAAAATGATCCATGAGCCCGAGATAAAATTTTAGAGTCTCGCAGAGGCGATTGAGTCTCCAGGAGACTCTCCAGCGTCTCTTGGAGACTCGATGCGTCTTCGGGAGATTCGGTGAGTTTTTGATGCAGTACATCGAGCGGAGACGCAAGTCTCTCAAAGTCTCTCATTGCTGATATTTCAGTAGAGAGACTTCCAAATACTCCACGTCTCTGCATCAGAGACTTGAACTTAGAATTTTTTCATCGAATTGAAAAATTTTATAAGTTTTTTCATTAACATTTATAATTTTCAATTGTAAATATTCAATGGAATTCATTTTTTATTAACAATTTCGTTTAGTTGAGTGAGATTTAGAAGACATGGCGTCCAAAAAAAATTATGCTTTAAATCAAAAAAATATTCTTTTATGTGAAAAATTCATGAATTTATTCATTAATAAAAATATCGGGTGTATAGGGGGGACCGGGACAAAATGGGGTCCGGGGTTACGTGCTTTAAAGTACCCCATTTTGCCCCGGTCTCCCCTAATTATTCATTTATTTTTTACTTTTTCATTCATTTTATTATGTTTCCAATTTTCAATATTAAAAAATTATTTTGTCGATTATCCTCCATTTCTATATCAGATTCAGGTTACTATTCATTGAAAAATTCAATTGCATCGATTACAAATGCAAATTATTCACAATAAATTATTGTGAATGAAAGAACGGTTAAAAACCAGAATAGGGAGTAACACTTTCAAGTGTTTCAGAATAGCCGTGACGTCTAAATCAACATCAAGGGAAGCAGAGCATCACAGGACTCCGGGTTCGAATCCCGCATACGGGAAAAAGAAACATTAATATCTCGGGAACGGTGTGATCGATTCACTTTTTTTTTTTTTTACGTGTTCTGCATCAGAAACTGAAAATTATAGATATAATTCCCGCTCCGAACAATATATGGATTGCATTAATGAGTGAATTATGCAATTAAATATAGATTGGGTGCGGAAATTCACTGAGCGTCTCTCAAATAGAGACGCGGAGGCTCTCGCGGAGGAGTCTCTGAAAAGTCTCTCTGGTGGCGCGAATAGAGACTCGTCTCCGCCACAGAGATGAGTCTCTTTCACGTTTGGGAGACTCTCATTTTTCATCTCGGGAGCTCCCAGAAAAATTTTTTGACTCAGCCAATGGCATGGTCTTTTAGCCAGATTGTTTAGCTTTAATTCAAGTTTTTTTTTCTCTGTACGACTATTTGTCACTGAGATATCGGTAGTTGAATGAAAAAATACCTTTTCGTCTTTGATCATCGATATCTCATGAACTACTGGTCACACAGCGAACGGATGATGGGTTTTGTGAACTTGAATCAATGCTCTATGCGTATGTTTTGCTGTTGTCTGGTAAAAAAATTCTTTCTCATTCTTAAAATTGGTTTGAAAAAGTGGCAAAAAATGGAGTTTTTCGATGTTTTTGAACCCGAGATGAAAAATTATAGTCTCTCAGGCGCAGAAGAGATGCATCTCCGAAATAGAGATGGATCTCTATCCGCGCCACCACGGAGACTTTTGCGAGACTCTTTCGCAAGAGCCTCAGCGTCTCCAGCTGAGAGGCGCTCAGTGAATTTTCACAGCCAATGCATATTTAATTGCACATTTTGCTCATTAGTGCAATTAATATACTGCTTGGAGTGAGAATTATATTCATTATCTGTAGTTTTTACGTGGATTACGCGTAAAAATGAAAAAAATGAATCGGCTGCGCGGTTCCCGAGGTAAATATTGAGTTTTTTTATTTCCGGCACCTGGATTTGAACTCGGAGTCCTCTGATGATTCACTTCCCTCGATGTCGATTCAGTCCGCACGGCTATCCTGAAACACTTGATAGTGTTTGTCCCTATTCTGGTTCATAACCGTCAATTCTTCCACAGTAATTATATCTGTAGCAAATACGCTCAAATTGTTCAATGAAGAGCATTGATATTCGATAGAAAATCAGAGGATCGTCGATTTAGTGATCATTCGTTACTAAAAATTAGAAACTGAATCACTCAAATTGTTCGAAGCGGTTACTGTTTGATGGAAAAAAAATTCAGAATCGTTGATATTATAGTATTGATTTTTTTCCTCCCACCAATTTAGAAGTGAAGAGATG
This sequence comes from Aleiodes leptofemur, assembly GCA_963942555.1. Classification (NCBI taxonomy): domain Eukaryota; kingdom Metazoa; phylum Arthropoda; class Insecta; order Hymenoptera; family Braconidae; genus Aleiodes; species Aleiodes leptofemur. Next base: position 9,078,121 of record OZ012619.1, read on the forward strand.
AAATAAGATGAGTTGTGTTTTTTGTTCTTTTGAGAATATCTCGGAATATAAGCGAGATGAAGCCATTTTAAGTGGAACATTTTTCGTAGCTCTTGAAATTCTCTATAAAAAAGAATGGGGAAAAAACTTCACCCGATTTGTCTGTACTGGAGTATTTCACTGCATTCTCAATGAAAGTTATCTGAAATTTCTTTCGATTTGTTGTTCATTACCTCAATAAACGAAAAAATAATTTTCAAAAGTATTTGTATTTATAAAAATGGATGGGTTCAAGTTTGAATGGGATTCATTTAACTTCAATGCGCATGCGTCCGGCCTTGAAGTTGGTCCAACCGAGCTGGTGCTCCCCATACACTATCCAACTTGGGCCTTCAACCAACCAAGTTTTCAAACCGTCTTGAAAACCTAGTCCATCCAACTCGGTGGGTTCAACTCGGTTGGTGCGCCCCATACACTGACCAACTTGGTCGATCAAACCATAAATTTTTATGAGTTGACCCACTCGGTTGGATAGTGTATGGCGGCCTTACGTTAAAAGTTGTTCTCGCGTCGTTACGAGATGTTCCCAGTTTGGAACTTAGAAAAATTTTCAATGTGTGGGACTCAGAAGAAAATCTCCACAAAATTCAACAGAAATTTTCGGGTTTTTCCCTTTTTTATTGAGGTGGCAAAAGGAGGGATTGTAGGGTGAAAGGTTAGGAACTTTTAACTGTGCTGTCTAGATGCAAAGGGTAGAAGACATACTAAGCAAGTCAGTCTTTCGTTACTTTTTGAACGGTGCGCTTCGTAGTCAATAATTTATCGATATCGTCAAAAAACAAATTCCGTAATGTCCGCAATCGTGTCTTGGTGAGGAGAGAAGAAGACTAGTATCATTTTATCGAGTGCTGTCGTGTGTGAAGTGATGCAGACTGTCTAAACATTGTGTAACTTATTAGATATATGTGAAAATTATCAAGCAATTTTGTATACTGAAAATTTTCAATTATAATATTTCTGCGATGAACTTTTCAGAATCGGATAATTGCATAAGGTACATTAGATATAATTGTATAGAGCATATCAAATATTATTGTACACGGATTGTATTACTTATGAGATCGATGAGAAAAATATTACCCTCTAAAATATGTAGAATATTCTTTGATAACAAATAAATGAAGCTCCTCTATTTCAATTGCGTTTTTTATCGTATGTTATAGATTCTCTAAGACCCCATTCCTAATCGTACCCCCTCTCCTTTCGACCACCTGCTGTGGGCCCTACGATAAACCCATTAGAAAAGGATGGATGTATCGGTCTGCGGTCATAAAAAAGGACAGTTTCTGGAGTAAAAGTTGTCGTACGCCAATTAAGAATCGTAAAATTGAGGACATTTTGAGTCTTCACTCAATGCCATATTCCACTAAGTACAACTCTATCACAGATCGAAGACAGCTTAAGGAATAGAAAATTTTATTACCCCTATTCAAAATATTTGTTAGTTTCAGAATAGTTTCAACAATTAAATGACAGTTCAGAACACTTTATTTTTCGACTCGGACACATTCGTTGACGAATCCTGGGCCTCAATTCTCGAAGTGACCAAAAATTTTTCCGTGAACGGAACGATTTCCGTTCACGGAAAAAGATCCGTTACCGGAAAGATTCCGTCCGTGAGTCACGCGGTGAAGATAGTATTGTGTATCTGTCAAATCACTAACCTCAAATTAGTGTTTTATATTCACTGTAATCGTTTTTTAGAAAATTATGGATTTTTTACACCGACATATTTATCTCGACCTTCTGAATTACCTTGAGATACTTAGTATTAATTGCACGGAAAAATTGCCTGCAAGACAATGAGAAATGAGTAACAATGCAACGACTCACGGACGGAATCTCTTCGTTTACGGAACCCATTTCACGCGCGAAAGATTTCCGTCAACGGATCTTTTCCGTGAACGGACAGATTTCCGTTCACGGAAAATTTTTTGGTCGCTTCGAGAATCGAGGCCCTGTTCCCATGCGTCGAGAATAGGCCCCCCGACTATGCCCTTCCCTCTACCACATTATGATCATACTGCACTACCAAATATTCCAATTGATTTCGGATTTACGGCATACACTGAGAGAACGATTCGTTTGGCTGTAACGAGCCTCGTTAACTGTTAACTAATATTAGTTGGGATGGCAACCAAACTAATATTCGTTAATAGTTAACGAATGGCTCGTTCAGGGGGTTTCTGTTGAGGCACGCAAAAATTGCTACATTTTCCTCATTTTTCGAGGTTAGTTCGAAATACAGAAAGCAGTTTCTGTTCAAGTGTTATGGAATAATTTTCTTCTCTGAATTTCAATTGATTTTACTAATTGATTTCACTAAAACACAAAGAGAAAAACGTTCAGGCGGAAAATTTGCGAATTTATCGGTCAGGTGGCGCACGACGCCTCAAATGCGTATTAGTTAACAGTTAACTAATACGCTGTTGGGTCAACCGGGTGAAGTTTTTCGGTTCAACTCAATCCGTGAGTTAACTGTTAACGAATCGTTCTCTCAGTGTAGTAAAAATTGTGGTCATGCAACATCGATAATTTTAATTTTTTTCGTAATATTTGAAGGGCTAAAATTGGAATGATTAATACTCTTGACCATATGGAAATGTTGAAGCAGTTTGTTTTTTGCCGCACACGATCGTAGTGCCCTCCTCGAGTTTTCGTTGTAGACGTTCTTCGTCCCCTTGATTATTCCATCATACTGTGTAGAAGGTTATTCTAACGCAAAATTTTCATTAAAACATTATCTATCATTTCCTCGTTAATCCTGTGTGGAATTGATTTGTCATAACCCAACTCCAACAGGAAGTGATTATACGCATGAGGTTCTAAATCATTATTTATAAAACATTTTTCATCTGGGGATTTGTTATCACTCATTCCGTGAATAATATTCCATACTATCTGAAACAGACATGGGCAAACTGCTCGCTTCGATCTCTTTGCGTTCTTGACTTTTATAAGTGCAGACAATACCGAGTGCTAAGCCTATCACCTGGGGCGGCCCAATTCCCCCCTTCCTCATTATGATGGACTGTCGATTTTATTCTTGTTCATGAAAAACTGTATCACTGAAGAATATGCAGTTTTCAAACGGATTGATTATCTTATCACCAGTTTTTTAGAAACATATTAAAATCTAAATAAGCTAGGAGAATATTAATAATGGCCTCTTTTGTAGCTCTTGAAATTTTCTACAAAAGAGACCATCATAATTCCCGAGATGAAATAATTCCCTTGAAGTGAGACGATGAAGCTATCTATTAGAGACGCTGTGTCTCTCTGTGAGAGACGGCCAAGAGTCTCCCAAAAGTCGCTCTGGTGGCGCGAATACAGATTCGTCTCCGCCACAGAGATGAGTCTCTCTTTCATGTTCGGGAGACTCTCATTTTTCATCTCGGGTTGCTTCATTTAATTGACGTGACAGTTTGGCCCATCGTTCACCTACTAGCAGGGTAATTTTCCATTGAAATTTTTCACCGTATATCCACGCGGCTTATTCGTTGAATAATATCAGAATAAATTGGTAGTAGTGCAGTTTAGCTGACTCCTGTAATTTGGACACGCTCTGAGTCCTCGAAGTACATTCAGCATCCCCGTTGTGAGTCAATTAACGCCACGCGAAATACCGTAAAAGGCATCGTTCCTCCCTACTATTCCCAACGTTTCAACATATGAGCATGTGTATATACAAACAAGATTTTACATAAGGTTACATGGAATGTGAAACCTCAGTGTGAGTAAGATGTACATCGTTGACTGTGATGGGTGGTAGCTTAAAATACACAGGAACGTCCGGTTTCTTGTGGATCCAAAGCTTCTGAACGTGACAACCGGGCTCGCTGCGATGGGAGTTGCTCGTCGTATAGAGTTCACTGACCCTCTTAGCTGAGGAGAGTATCCTCAAGAAGCTACAAATATGTGCATTTAAATGATGATGAACAGCGCTTTCCTTTGGGATGCCATAACTGTTTACTCCATCATTTCCAATTCAGTGATCGTGAATGCCAATCCCAATATTGGAAAAAACGGCTTTCCAGAATGTTTTAAAGTGAGCAGAGTACATATATTACTCATTCAGAGTTTTCAGATGAAAGTAAGAGAAAAAACATGAAATTTTTTTTGTTTTACCTCCGACCATCAGTTATTATATCATTTTGTTGGTAGACGGCCATTGTGGTCACTCCCGATTTTTATTAAATAAACAAATTTGTTGATTATAAAAGCATCAACGTTTCGTCTATTTTGTGAAGACCTCATCAAGGTGCATATATTTATTTTAAAAACATAATCATTTAAAACATTAATTATTCAATTTTTTCTTGATTTTTTTTACAAAACGGAGTATATAATATTTAGTCAAATCTTCCCTTACATTTCATGAATTTAAATTGGTCATACACGGAGAGAAATTTTCATAAAAAAGTACCGAAAGGTCTTGCTAAAAAGTACAGAACGTTCTGTAATCGTGGGACATTCCGTAATGTATACAAAATATTGAAGAGTTAAGTGGTAATTTTTCACAAGAATTCATCAAAAAGTTACAGGAGTACATCAAAAAATCACATCTGTACATCAAAAATGACGCTGTAAGTGCGTCAAAAATTACTGAACCATGTTGGTTAATTTTTGACGCGCTTACAGCGCCATTTTTGATGTACAGATGTGACTTTTTGAGGTACTCCTACGACTTTTTGATGAATTCTTGTGGAAAATTACCACTTAATTCTTCAATATTTTGAACACATTACGGAATGTCCCACGATTACAGAACTTTCTGTACTTATTAGCAAGACCTTTCGGTACTTTTTGATGAAAATTTCTTTCCGTGTAGTTAATAAAAAATTTTGACCAAGAGATTTTTCTTTTGTGTCATTATCGAGTACACTTTTCTCAACTGTCAAATTTTTCTGAGAAAAATTATGGTTACGTTTTCTTATTTCTGCGTTTTGTCCGGCCAATTCTTGACACTAATGTATCGTTCTTGACGATGTTGCACCATCTTTGTTTGAACCAAATTTGAATCAATTAAATTTTGAATAAATTAACATTCACATACTTTTTTGTTTTGACTTTTATAATTAAACATCTCACTAATCACATTTTTTATAAATATTTGGACATTGACAAATTTTCCACAATTATTCAATATATCACAATTTTTATTTATTTAAAGTTAATAATACTGTCATAACTATTGTTCAATTTTAAACTATCTGTAATGTAATTGACTATTGAGTTTCAAAGTTTGTCAATTTAAAAAATCTCTAGAATATCCCTGATGTACTTATCTTGACAAAAATTTAATTTAATCTATTTTTCAAAATTAAAGTCATCTCCAACATCTCCAACATGATCAGCAAGAGCTGAATGGTAATTCTTAGGATATTTTGTGCTTCTTCCATGTTCTTTCCTCCTTTCACTGAAATTTCTTTTAGTTTGACCAATGTAGCATTTGCTGCAATCATTACAAGGAATTTTATATATAATATTAGCTAATCCATCAATTTCAATTTTGTCTTTGGTGGATGTGAAGAGGTTTTTCAATTTATTACCAGCTCTGTGAATGATACTCTGATTGTGTTTTTTGTATAGCTTCTTTAGTGGTCTGTTGAGTCTTTCACAATATGGCGAAATCACTGTATTTTTTATATCAAGTGTATATTTTTCTTCAACTTTTCCATTATTATTCTTCAATTCTATTTCTTTTAATGTATTAATAATCATTTCTTCGATGAATCCTAGTGGACAATCATTATAAGCCAAATTGTTATAATTAACTAATTTGTTTATTTAGTAAAATCGGGAGTGATCACAATGGCCGTTGACCAACAAAATAACATCAAAATTTCATTGATCTCCCTTTGGAACTGTCAATATAAATCGGATCTAGAACACCATTTTTGGAGGAGAAATCCATGTATGAAAAATTGAAATTGCAAAACATATTTGCAGACAAAAATAATCGTATGATAGCATTCTCCAGTGGAGAGTCCAGATTTACATCTTGAATCATGATTGAGGAAAGTGGTCTGCACTGGCTGAATCGGTAGAGCGACGGACTTGTAATCTGAAGGTTTTATATTTGGAACCTGGTCTCAGCTGATTGACACAAGTAGCGTTGTAAGATCTTTACATGTGCTTTGTCTACAGGCATACCATGAACCCCTGTCGCTGATTAGTATAGCCTTGAGCGAAAACATGGCGATGATAAATGAAGAAAAAATTGAGGAAAGTTACACTATGTTACATCACATATGCACACACAGTCATTTTCTCGAAACATCATTTTACGATTCTCTTGTCCAGCTGGAAATGTAGATGTTAAAGTTTTTATCTCAATGCAGAAATCGTATTGGTAAAGAGACCAAATGGAAATGCAGGCAAGCTCACTATGGTGAACTCTGAATTAAACAAAATAGACTGCATAACAGCGATGGGAGTCATCTTGGCAGCTAAAGTGCTGTCTCGCAGTCATAGCAAAAGGTCGTGACTACCCAGGTAGGAAGCGCCGAGGCTGACGACGAGTACAGCCCCTTACTAATCTTGGCGCACTGAGGCTTGGGGAACCAAGCCTCTGCCAGGCTTGTTCTTGTCGTCAAAATTAGGCTGAGATTATGAGTTTTCATTCCTTCATTTTCAAATTTCAACCTAGGCTTGAATCAGCCTCGATTGAGGCTTCCTCTACAAAGGCTTCATTCTGAAGGGTGGACGAGTCTTGGGCCAGCCTTCACTCATTAGATAGGAATTTCCCAATTATTATTGCAATAACAATAACAATATTAGTGTTAATAGGTAAATTCCATTTTTTTGTGTGATTTTTGGAATATTTCATTGAGCCTCATTCGAGGCTTGTCTCAGTCTTGGGCTTAGCCTGATTTCGATTCAAACCGACAAAATTCTGTTATTAATTATTTAAGCGGATAGATAATTGAATAAAATTATTATTATAACATTGGAAGGATAAAAAATGAAATATATGAACATAGAGTTTTAGAGTGTCAATGAGAGAAAAGGTTGAGTCACTTTATAATTCGGGTTTATGTCCTATGAACTAAAGTAAGTGAAATAGCCTAGTGGGCTAGATGCATGTTTCGAGCACAGTCCTTCGGTGGATATCTTGGACAACAGCGGCACCAGGACGATCTTCTCTGGGGAACAACATCCGGAAGCGGCATCTGAATAAATATATTCATACCAATCGGGTCGAGGATAATTAATAATAATAAAATAGCCTTTTTATCATTGAAAATTTTTAGAATCAATGGTCGCGGGTTCTAATCCAAGCCGGAGCAACTTTTTTTTTCATGTTAATGTTATTTTCAATACTATTTGAGCTGATTTATCTCGTGAAAGCCTTATAATTCAATAGTAATTAATGTTAAACAATTGTTTAAACATTCTACAGCCCCATTGTCTGGAACGGTTCACCCTCATTTCAGACTTAGATCTGAATGTTGGGGAAAGCCTCAGTTTCCAACCTTGGGATGATCTTATCATTCTAAGGCTCATCAAGGCTTGTTTCAGCCTTGTCATCTGAGCCTTAGACTACTCAGCCTCAGCCTTGGGCAAAGGCTGAGCAAGGCTTGTTCCGATCGTCAATTCCTACCTGGGTATTGGAGACACTCAACAACAGTCTACTGCTACTCACAGTTCTCCTCTGAACGTTTTTTTTTCTTTAACGTTTATTTCATTTCCCTTCCAAGGTTAAGTTCGTGACTGTCTCATCATTGTGCTTATCCCCCAACGAATGAGCAGCAATTCCATTGCTCTCTTCAATGTACATATTATTCGCATAGTTGTTAAGATTTCGGCTTGTCGAAAAAAACTTGATTCTAACTTAGTATATTCTGAACCGCCAAGAAAACATATCTTTAAATCAAGTTTCTTACCCTAGCAGTATCTAATTAGCTAATGAAATATAAATTGTGAGAATTTACTCATAACCAATCGATTGTAATTCGTTTGCAGATTATTGTAGTTGATTCTTCATAATCCAAGAGTTTGTCAATTGCTATATAATTGAATATCACCAGCGATGCCAATAGTCACTGTTCGTCGCACTAATCCGCTTGAGTTTTCAAGCTGCGTACAAGGCTGCTAACTGAATCACTTTTTGAGAGCTCATTTTTCATATTCTCCTATAGATAACTCATATGTGTATGTATCCTCAGCAAAATAATTAAAGGAACAGAATTTTTTTTCCATTTTCCCAGTGATTTTCGAAGGACTGTAGCTTCGCGAAAAATGATCGGATCGAGATGAAAAGAGAAGAAAAATGAATGTTGGAATGTGTACTTTTGATATCTTGGGATGTAAATTTTTTTTGAACATTATTTATGGCGCGAAAAAAGCAATGAAGGCAAAGGGACTTTTTTCGTTCTTTTTTTTAATTTTCAAAATGGTCCGTGGGCTCCAAAATTTTTTTTTTGGATCAGTCAATGGCAGGGTCTTTTAGCCTGATTGTTTAGCTTCAACTCAAATTGTGATTTTTTTTCTGTACGACCATTTGTCACTGAGATATCGGTAGTTGAATGAAAAAACCCCTTTTTGTCTTCGATCATCGATATCCCATGAACTACTGGTCGCACAGCAAACGGATGGTGGGTTTCGTAAACTTGAATCAATGCTCTATGCGTATCTTTTTATGTTTTCTGGTAAAAAAAAATTTCGCATTCTCAAAATTCGTTTGAAAAAGTGGCAAAAAATGAAGTTTTTTGGTGTTTTTGAAAAACGACCTGAACTTCGCGAATATTGCGGAAAGTGCTAATGTTTTGAGGTGCTCTTTGAATTTAAGATATGCCTAGACACCGTGTAGAATTTCAAGTCGATCGTTCGAACCGTTTTTTTTATTCAAACGCTCAAAGTTCCAGCAATAATTCAAGGAGCGCGCTTTTGCTCCTTGAACGTGAATTAACGATGATTAAGGTAATAATTTTTTTTTTCATCATTTTTTTCGTCGTTTCGCATTAAATGATGAACATTTCATAAACAATCATCAAAGCTAAGAAATAAATGATTTTTTAAAATGTGTCTTCTAATTTAAAGAGAATGGAATTTTTTTTTTTAAATAAAAAATTGAAAAAAAAGACAATTTTCCTTAAATTTGAAAAAACAATTTAAAAAATCATTTTTTTCTTAGGTTTGATGATTGTTTATGAAATGTTCTTCATTTAATGCGCAACGACGAAAAAAATGATGAAAAAAAAAATTATTACCTTAATCATCGTTAATTCACGTTTAAGGAGCAAAAGCGTGCTCCTTAAATTATTGCTGGAACTTTGAGCGTTTGATTAAAAAAAAGGGTTTGAACGATCGACTTGAAATTTTTCAGGGTGTCTAGGCATATCTTAAACTCGAGAAGCACCTCAAAACATTTCGCAATATTAACACTTTTCGCAATATTTGCGAAGTTCAGGTCGTTTTTCAAAAACATCAAAAAACTTCATTTTTTGCCACTTTTTCAAACCAATTTTGAGAATGCGAAAATTTTTTTTTACCAGAAAACTAAAAAGATACGCATAGAGCATTGATTCAAGGTTCGAAACCCACCATCCGTTTGCTGTGCGACCAGCAGTTCATGAGATATTGATGATTGAAGACAAAAAGGTGTTTTTTCATTCAACTACCGATATCTCAGTGATAAATGGTCGTACAGAAAAAAAAACTGAATTGAAACTAAAGGATCACGCTGAGGACCATGCCATTGGCTGAGCCAAAAAAAAATTTTGGAGCCCATGGTTCATTTTGAAAATTGAAAAAAAAACAAAAAAAATTCCTTCGCCTTTATTGCTTTTTTCGCGCCATAAATAATATGCAAAAAAAATTTGCATCCCAAGATTTCAAAAGTACACATTCCAAGCTTCATTTTTCTCTTCTTTTCATTTCGATCCGATCATTTTTCGCGAAGTTACAGTCCTTTGAAAATCACTGAAAAAATGGAAAAAAATCCTGCTCCTTCAATTGTTTTGCTGAGTGTATGCAATTTTCAATTGCATTTCCAAGCTGCTCTCTTCCGTAAATGCTTGTGCAGAAATGACTCAACTTCATATTCCAACATAATGCACTGTTTCCTACGAGTGATATGATTTTGAATAGTAAGCTTTCGTTGAAAGCTTAATAGAAAAATTATCGGAACCATTACGGTATAATAAACAGTGAAATTGATATGACAGCTCGGAAAAACGATTATGTCGAAGAAGGAATTCAAAATTTGTAATTTTTTCTTAAAACTCTTCAGAAAAAGCGATAATCCAATTTTTTCAATAAATTTGTCTGTTTCTGAAAACAATTGTGATAAAACAAGTTCCACATTTTGGATCTACAGGGGAATTAAATTGTTCGTAAATATCCTATCTTTTCTTTTCAATATTGAATTCACTTGATTGATGAATCCGTGAATGAGTCTGAAAGCATTACGATATCAGTGGCTATTATATCGTAAAATGCTTGGCGATTCATTGGACGAAGTGCTACGTTCCCTGAATATAAAAGGGGAATGTAAGGAAAGAAATGAAAATAGTAAAACAACCGTTGTGAGAACCGTGAGCGTAACCTCCCCCCAGAAAAGATGCATCCTGCGGACATACGTGACCAATTCTTCTACTGACTGATTATTTTCCATTTTTCTCTTCAATATCTTTCGCTTTTCAGCAATGCTTCCAATAAACTCAAATAGTTCTTCCTGCGATCCGTTATTGCAGTTGCCATTGATTCACGAATAATCTCGTAGACTCTCCGTAACTAGAAGAGAATCTTACAAAGTCTCCTCGGAGAATTCCAAGGTCGCGATCAGACTACTTGTTTTTGACTATTTCTTAGGTTTGAAAAAATAAAATACCCAATGTACATGATGGTAAAATGTTTGAAGAGCTCTGAAAGTTTCCCCTCATACTTCCGAAGTCATAATATGGCGAGATTCTCGGAACAAATAATGAAACTTATCCATTAATAAAGTCGAAGCCGAGGAACGTCTAGATTTTTCATCACTTTCATATAGATAAACTCATTCTACGGGGTGATGAATTCAGGCACATATCTCTAACCTTATAAAATAAAGTGCTGAATTATAACCAATAAAAAAAGCATCCATAAATAACAGACTTTCTTTTTCCATTTCTTATATTTTATGGCACTCACTCCGAATCAAAAAGTTAGAATTATCATCAATCTCCATAGATGTCTAAAGTGAAATTTGCGTTCCACCAAGAACATATACACATTCTTACACAAAAACAGATGCCTTCAAGTCTCTGTAATGGTTGCATACGAAATAGATGAGAAAGACGAGGTATTTAACATTGATCATTCAGTTCGTTTTACCCTCTCTCCTTGTTCTCTTCTTTTTTCATCACTTCTTCAGCTGCCCCTCTCTAAAAATTGCGTTACAGCGTATTAACGTTAACGTTTGGTGCGAGAGAAACTTTAGCGAATTCCGATGCTGATCACTTTTTGCTTCCGAATGGAAGCTTAACAATTTTTTTGTGACAAATCACTTCAAATGATGTGGAGAGTCAGAAAATCATATTCAGAAGAAAAAGTCTGTGTGTATGTGTGTGTGTATGCATGTATGTATGTCTGTGTGGATTTTTTTTTACTCAAAAACGGCAGAACTTCAACCTAAGAATCTCATATTTTTACTGTACATTTGTCGTGATGAGTGTTTTCTTTTGAGACCTTGTTGCTTGGAATTTATTCAGTATTTTTTGAGATATGATGAATTCTTGATTTTTGAAAAAAAATTAATTTCAAAAAAATTTCTCAACTGATTTCGTTTAGATTAGTTTGTAACATTGGATATCATATTCTGTAACTGTGTGAATTTTTCACCTCCGTAAAGTTAGCAGTACAAGGTAGTCTGAGTGGAGGTTTAAAAATGAATAATTATGTGCTAATTATGTGCTTTTTTTTGTGGAACCCACGAATTCTTTGCTCTTATTGATAACCCAAAAATCGAAGATAAAATCGTGAAAAGTGCAAAAATAGCCTGAGTAAGCCCATTTAGGAACGAACGTCGTAAATGATGTACGGAAAATTATGTGTTCGGCTGGAAGGAGAGGGAGAACTCATTTTTGGGTCAGAAAAGTCACTCTCCGATTATTTGTTGCACATCTTCGGATTTTAAATGTATTAAACACGAGGGAGAAGTATTTTTATCGAAATTTCCGGCCATACAAGGATGGAAAAATTATGTGCTCGCGTAAAAACAATCATAGCCCACTGATTTGTTCAACAATTTGCTTCCAATAATTATTTGTTCCAATGTTACCTACGATAACGAATGGATCCATAATATTACGTGACTCCCTTAGAATATTTCTCTGAAAACGAGTGAGAATAATAATGTGCTCGACTAATACATGTTACATGAATGCTTTCTCAGTTCAATTATTGTTATCTCAATTATTTGTTGAGATACTGAATAGATAATGACATCACTATCAGGGCTATCACCCTCTGCAGTGTTACAAATAATGACTAGGGAATCTATGGGCCCTAGCCATACCTCTGAATGAATGCTCGTAAAGAGCACATTATTTTTCGAAACTCAGTTCCATATCATTTTGTTAGAAAAAATATAGAGGAATGAAATGTGAAATCTCGATGTTCACAACCTGGATAAATGATTAGCGGAGGTTTGAACGACATAGACTCTCAATTTGTCGGCATTTTCCGAATCAGCACATAATTTTCCGAATGTGGAAAGTGCAGAAAAATGAAGAACCTGCACATTGTCCCGAGATCTGTTGAAACAGCATTATGTCTGATGAAACAAATAATTGTGAGCGCGTTTCTTGGAACTTGCCATCTATACAGATGGACTTTTGTAGAAAGCACATAATTTTCTGTAGATTTTCCGTGTCCAACAATGAGAAAAACTTACATATCAGTCTCAAACAACTAAGTCTCACCTTTTGTGACATTACAAATAATTATTGGAGAATCTGTGGGCCTCAGCCATGACTCTGAATCAGTGTCGATAGAGAGCACATTATTTTCTGGTACTCAGTGGTGTATCATTTCGGTAGAAAAAAAGAGAGGAATGGAATGAGAAATCCCGATCACAACCTGGATGAATAATGAGCGAAGCTTCAATTAACATATACTCTTAACATGTCGGCGTTTTCCAAATGAGCACATAATTTTCCGACTCTGGAAAGTGCAGAAAAATGAAGAACTTACACATTCTTCCGAAACCTGGTGAAACAGCATTATGTCTGAAAAAACAAATAATTGTAAGTGCGTTTCTTGGAACTTGCAGTTTATGCAGATGGACTTTTGTAGAAAGCACATAATTTGCCGATATTATGTTCAGCCGGAACATGGTGGGAATCGTGGATTTCTCCAAAATTCATAATTGGTTCTGTATGATCGTGGACAAATAGTTAGCCTGAACTTTAGCTCCGTATAGATAGCGGGTAAAAAACGTTTTTTTTTGCTCTAGTTATTTTTTGTCACTTGGTGGTTCGATGGTGGTCAATGGTGGACAACTTTTAATGATTCGTTATAATTAGTTAATTTTTTAGAATGAATTTATTTCTTAGTCTATATTTACCGGGGAAATTTACTATTTTTCAATTTCAACTTACTTGAACCGACGTAAAAACGATTGGTGGTCAAAGGTATCTCAATACGAAAATCCTCAATCCATAAGTTTTCCATTTATTCAATGAACAATAGTGAAAACGTCGGAAGAGACTTTTTTCGTAGATGTTTCCTTGTGAATATCTCGGAAACTAAGCCAGCTAGAGAGATTTTGTTCCAATCCTTTTTGAGAAAATTTTGGGACCCACAAGAGAGGAAAGGAACATCTTCTCCCTATTTCGCTTAGTTTCCGAGATATCCTCGAAAAACCAGCAATGAAAAATCTGATTTATTCTAGATACATTTTTTCTTTCAATAATTTATTTAGAATCCCTACATAATAAAGTAGTCCCTATATAATAAAATAGATGGAATAAGAGTAAAATTGGCAATGTCATCGTTTCATTCGTTCTGTGATTGGTTCGAGAAAAATCAAGTCTTATAGAAGCACGATATTTATGGAACCTACGGGACCGCAAATAGGGAACGATTTCAAAAATTGATTTTTGGTCGAATTTTCGGAATTTAAGTTCCTTTCAAAGCCATTTTTCACCCGTTTCTCTTGGAGATACGAGGTTTTCCTTGAAATTCGGCAGAAGTTGCATAAGAGCACGATGTTTGGGGAACCTAGGGGACCGAAAATAGGGAACGATTTCGAAAATTGATTTGTGGTCGCATTTTCGGAATTTAAGTTCCTTTCAAAGTCATTTTCCACCCATTTCTCCTGGAGATACGAGGTTTTCCTTGAGATTTGGCAGAAGTTGCATAAGAGCACGATGTTTGGGAAACCTAGGGGACCGAAAATAGGGAACGATTTCGAAAATTGATTTTTGGTCGAATTTTCGGAATTTAAGTTCCTTTCAAAGCCATTTTCCACCCATTTCTCTTGGAGATACGAGGTTTTCCTTGGAATTTGGCAGAAGTTGCATAAGAGCACGATGTTTGGGGAACCTAGGGGACCGAAAATAGGGAACGATTTTGAAAATTGATTTTTGGTCGAATTTTCGGAATTTAAGTTCCTTTCAAAGCCATTTTCCATCCATTTCTCTTGGAGATACGAGGTTTTCCTTGAAATTTGGCAGAAGCTGCATATGAGCACGATGTTTGGGAAACCTAGGGGACCGAAAATAGGGAACGATTTCGAAAATTGATTTTTGGTCGAATTTTCGGAATTTAAGTTCCTTTCAAAGCCATTTTCCACCCATTTCTCTTGGAGATACGAGGTTTTCCTTGGAATTTGGCAGAAGTTGCATAAGAGCACGATGTTTGGGAAACCTAGGGGACCGAAAATAGGGAACGATTTCGAAAATTGATTTTTGGTCGAATTTTCAGAATTTAATTTCCTTTCAAAGTCATTTTCCACCCATTTCTCTTGGAGATACGAGGTTTTCCTTCGAATTTGGCAGAAGTTGCATAAGAGCACGATGTTTGGGAAACCTAGGGGACCGAAAATAGGGAACGATTTCGAAAATTGATTTTTGGTCGAATTTTCAGAATTTAATTTCCTTTCAAAGTCATTTTCCACCCATTTCTCTTGGAGATACGAGGTTTTCCTTCGAATTTGGCAGAAGTTGCATAAGAGCACGATATTTGGGGAACCTAGGGGACCAAAAATAGGAAGCCATTCAGGAAATCGATTTGCTGTCGAATTCTCGGAATTTAATTCCTTTCCCAAGGAATCGTCAAATTGCAGGAAAAAATTGAAAACAAAAAAAAAAAAATGCCAGACAGCCGAGCCTTTTCTACTATTTCTTTCAATTTTCTTTTCCGATTTTTCCCTGCAATTTGACAGTTCTCCTCTTTTCAGCAATGATTTTCATCGTTGCTGGAGAGAGAGTAATGCGTCAAGGCAAGGAAACAGTTGTGAAGAAAAAATTTGAAAATGTGAAAGAGACCTGGACTTTCAGCCTGTTTCGTCTCAAAGTATTATTCGTTTGAATCTCTTGGAGTTGTAAGTTCCAAGAGTCTGACCTTCTCAGAGATACCTTGAGGGAAACTGCTACACGCCGAATTGGTTCTTTATGTAGCTAATTCAAATGTGTGAGATGTGATTGGGTAGGAAAGGTTGATTTGGCGACTAGGAGACTTGGATTGAATACAAGTGTTTGAAAACAAGACTTAGATTTTATTTACTAAAATATGTACAAGTGTTGTTCTCCTTAGAGAGGTTGTATTCGTTACTGATCTTACAATTCTAAAACTGCTGTATTTATGTGCCTAGAATGTACAATGTTTGTTGGAGGGGTTGAAATTTTCATTAGAGGGGACGTAGGTTTCATTGGTCGGAAATTGGTGGGTAGGGCGGCTAACTTTTCTATTGGTTGCTAGTGGGCCTTTCCCCAAGTAAGGCAGATGTTCAAAGACGTTAGAGTGGGGGTATGCGTAGGGATAGTGTCGCTGATGTTAGCTGCAGCTGCAGGTCATAAACGACCCAAGGAAAACCCAAAGTTCATTTGGAGTTTTTATTGCACGGGATTAACAAGGACCCAAAAACTCTATGGAGTTTTTATTGCACGGGATTAACGAGGACCCAAAAACTCTGTGGAGTTTATTGCATGGGATTAACGAGGAGAAATGATTTTCTTACTTGGGATTAACGATGAATCATTTTTGGGAAAGAGGAGAGGTTCCTTGAGTGTCTTGAACGTTTCATTCTAGTGTTTTATTGAGGTAGGATTAAGGAAGTGCAGAAAAGGCTGCTCGCCAGATGTTGGGGAAAATTGTTGAGTGTGATTCTGAGAATAATATTAAACTTAAAATATTCTGATTATTTTTTGTGCGTGGTGACGCGCAACACAGCCGTAATTTTTTTTTTTTCTCAATTTTTTCCCTTAATTTGACCATTTCTTTCTCTTGAGCAATGATTGTCCAGTTGCTGAAGACAGGGGAATGTGTCAAGGCAATGAAACACTTCAAAAAAATGAATTTTCAATATGGAAGAGGCCCGGACTCTCTGCCATTAGAAAATTTGTTTTTTCTCCAATTTTTCCCTGCAATTTGACTGTTCCCTTCTCATCAGCAATGATTTTCATCGTCGCTGACGAGGGGAATGCGTCAAGGCAAGGGAAGAGTTAAAAAAAATTAAAGTGGAAGAGGTCTGGACTCAATGTAATTAAAAAAAAAAAATTCCATTTTTTCCCTTAATTTGACGGTTTTCTTCTCTTCAGCAATGATTTTTATCGTTGCTGAAGAGAGGGAAATACGTCAAAACAAGGAAATTATTGAAAAAAAATTGAACGAAAAAAATTGAATTCGCCCGTTCGAATTATTCGCACACCCCTTATTTTAAATTAAATATTTCAAATATTCAATATTTGATATTTTCAATAAATTATTGAAAAAAAATATGTACCTAGAATAAATCAGTTTTTTCATCAATGGTTTTTTGAGGACATCTCGGAAACTAAGCGAGATAGGGCGAAGATGTACCACTCCTTTCTTGTAGCTCTTAAAATTCTCTATAAGAAAGTATTGAAACGAAATCTCTCTAGCTGGCTTAGTTTCCGAGATATTCGCAAAAAAACATACACGAAAAAAGTCCCATCCGACGTCTTCACTATTGTTTATTGAATGAATGGAATACTTATGAATTGAGGATCTTCGTATTGAGATACCATTGACCACCAATCGTTTTTACATCGGTTCAAGTAAGTTGAAATTGAAAAATAGTAAATATTCCCGCTAAATATAGGCTAAAAAATAAATTAATTCTAAAAAATAAACTAATTATAACAAAAAATTAAAAGTGATCCACCACTGACCACCAGCGAACCACCAAGTCATAAAAAAAATTAAAGCAAAAAAAAACATTTTTTACCCGCTATCTATACGGAGCTCTGAACTTTCTAAGCAGTGATGCTTGGAGCAACTTTCCATTCTGAATAAGCACATAATTTTCCGACGATTTTCTGTGTCGAACAATGAGAAAAACTTACAGATTAATCTCAAACATCGAAGTCTCACTTTCTGTGATGTTACAAATAATCATTGAAGAATCTGTGGGTCCTAGCCATGTCTCTAAATAAGTGTTCAAAATGAGCATATTTTTGTCCGATACTCAGTTGCATATCATTTCGTTAGAGAAAATAGAGAGGAATGAAATCAGAAATCTCGCTATTCACAACCTTGGTAAATAATGAGTGGAGGATCGATTGACATAGACTCTCAATTTGTCGGTATTTTCCGAATGAGCACATAGTTTTCTGACTGTGGAAAGTGCAGAAAAATGAAGAACCTGCACATTCTTCCGAGGTCTGTGGAAACAGCATAATGTCTGATGGAACAAATAATTGTGAGCACGTTTCCTGGAACTTGCAATCTATGCAGATGAATTCTTGTAGAGAGCACATAATTTTCCGATACTATGTTTAGCCAAAACATGGTGAGCGTCGTGGATTTGTACATAATTTGCAATTGGCTGTCTTTGATCGCGGACAAACAGTTAGCCTACGCTTGCTAAGCAGTGCTTCCCGAAGAAATTTTTTATTCTGAATGAGCACATCATTTTCCCGAGATTTTTCGTGTCTAATAATGAGAAAGACTTACATACCAATCTCGAAAACCTTAGTCTTACCTTCTGTGATACAAATAATTATTGGTGAATCTGTGGGTCTTAGTCATGTCGTTGAGTGAGTGTTCATAATGAGCACATTATTTTCCGAAACTCAGTTGCGTATAATTTTGTTAGAGAAATATAGAGAAATGATACTTGGAATCTTGATACTCACAACCTGAATGAATAATCAGTGATGATCTGATTGACTTTGGCTCTCAGCTTGCTTACGTTTTCCGAATGAGCATATAATTTTCCGAAATTGAAAAGTATAGAGAACCTGTACATTTTCCCGAAATTTCTCGAAACACCGTTATATGTGATAAAACACATGATTGTGAGTACGTTCCGTGAAACTTGCAGTCTATGGAAATGGGCTTTTATAGAGAGAACATAATTTCCCCATACTATGTTTAGCGGAATCATGGTGGGACTCATGAATTCGTACATAGGTGGTGATTGGCACTCTTTGATCGTGAATGAACAATCAGCCCCAAACTGCTGAGCATTGATGCTCCGAGGAATTCTTCATTCTGAATGAGCACATAATGTTCCAAAGATGTGCTGAGTGCAGTAGAGAGATGAACTTACACATCTAGGCCAAACATCCAAGTCTCACTCTCTGCAGTGTTACGAAGAATTATCAGGGAACCGGTGGGCCTCAGTCATGGCTCTCAATGGATGTTCGTCGAGAGCACATTATTTTCCGATACTCAGTTGCTTATAATTTCGATCGAAAACAGTAATGAAATCTCGAAAACTTGATGTTTACAACATGAATAAATAATCAGTGATGGTTTGACCGACATTAGCTCTTAAATTGTCGGTGTTTTCTGAATGAGCATATAATTTTGTGATACTATGTTCAGTTGAATTATGGTGGGAATCGTGGATATGTACATAATTTGAAACTGGTTCTCTATGATCGCCAACAAATAATTACCTTGAACTTTCCAAGCATTGACGTTTCGTGCAATTTTCCAACTCACTGAGCACATAATTCTACAGATTTATGCTGTGTGCAAAAATGGGAGACAGTTCTACGCCAAACTTCTAAATCTCAGTCTCTACAGTGTAATGAATTATTATTGAGGAATGTATGAGCGCCAGCCAAACTGACCAATATGATGCTCGTATCCGACGATAAATGGGATTGTGCAGAGACGAAGGGATTCTTCTCTGCCAATTACGAATTACGTATAAATTCACGATTTCCACCATAATCCGGCTGAACATAGTATCGGGAAATTATGTCCTCTTTACGAACAGTCACTCAGAGACACGGCTAGGGCTCACAGATTCCCTAATAATTATTCGTAACATTATTTTTAATTTAAGTGGCTTTGCGGTCATAGAGAGGGCGCGTTCGTTTATGAATCATCTGTTCCGAACGGGGGGAGAGGTCCCAAATAAACTTTGTAGAATTTTCCTCCCACCCCTTCAGTTAAATAACGAGACTCAAATTATCGCGTGAAATGATGGAATAATTAAATTAATTAATCTATGACCGCAAAGCCACTTAAATTAAAAATAATCTTAATATTGAATGGTCGATAAAATCAAATTCTATCATTCGTAACAGTGCAGAGAGTGAGACTTAGATGTTTGGCCTAGATTTGTAGATTTCTCACTGTTGTACTCGGCACATCTTCGGAAAATTATGTGCTTATTCAAAATAGGAAATTGCCCCGAGCATCAATGCTTAGCAGGCTCGGGCTAATTATTTAATCACGATCAGAGAGAGCCAATTACGAATTATGTACAAATTCACGATTTCCACCATAAGTCGGCTCAACATAGTATCGAGAAATTATGGACTCTCGGCAAAAGTGCATCTACGAGGATTTCAGATCCCAAGAAGCACGATCACAATCATTCGTTTTATCCGGCATAATGTTGGTTTAACAGATTCCCGAAAAATGTCAAGTTCCGCCATTCTTCTGCACTCTTCTCATTCGGAAAATTATGTGCTCATTCATGAAACGCGGGCCAAGTGAGAGTCAATGTCAGTTAAAGCAACACTGATAATTTATTCATGTTGTGAACTTCAAAAACAGGAGCGTTGCACCTTCAAATCTTGAGCGGAAAATGAAATTTTCAAAAAATTGTGAAAAATAACTCTTGACGTATGATTCCCATGAGAAATTTTCTCAGCTTTTCAATGAGATCATCAGAAAAGATCCATCTTCAACATTTCCATCCGATATTCATCAATTTATCAAGCCGAGAGTGGGATGAATTAGGCATTCCATTTGAGCGGTTCAAGATAGAGCTTTTCTGAAGATTCCATTGGAAAGTTGAAAAAATGTTAGGTAAAAAAAATGTGTCTGTATTAATTTCTTCCAATTCCCAATGTTCTTGAGCTTGCTAAGAAATTCTTGAACCTTCAGGAAAACTCTAGAATGTTCTTGAACTTTCTGGATCACTCCAAAATATTTTCAAACCTTTTGGAACGTTCTAAAAAATTCTCAAATCGTCTGGAACATTCTAGAAAGTTTGCGAATTTTTTGGAACATTCTAAAATACTATCAAATCTATTGGAACATTTAAAAAAATTCTCGAACCTTGTGGGGCATCGTAGAAGTTTCTCCAACTTTCTGGAACATTCTCGAACAATCTAGAATATTCTAGAACAATCTAGAATATTTTGGAACAACCTAGAACATGTTAGAATAATCTAGAACATTTTAGAACAATCTAGAACATTCCCAGACCTCCTGGGACATTCTAGAAAATTGTCGAATGTTCTAGAACATTTAGAATTACCATCAACTATTCTAGATCATTGTAGAATATTGTAGAACGATTTAGAATATTTTTTTGTGTCCATCCATATGGACTAAATGAATGCGATACTCATCTTCACCCTCATATCTCTAAAACCAACCCTTGAGGCTCAAAACACACAACTCCATCCTCGATGAGGGGTGGAGTGTTACTACACCATACAGCCCCCATAAGGCTATAAGGGTTGGTTTCTGAGTTTTGTATAACTTCACGGAAACTCACACTCTTTTTTATTAGATAATAATGATTTGTTCATGTTTTCGATCAGCCTAGTTGCCAAACAACTATCCGAGCCTCAAATTCGAACGAATGAAGTCTCCGGCCCTATTTATGGGTATGTCTATGAAAAATTTGATCAATTGAAGAATGTATATTTTTATTCCGTTTTTATTTGAAATGTTAGAGAGTTTCACGCACAGTTCACTTCCAACGTTATACTGCAGTATTGCCAATTTTTCCGAGATGGCGGCTGAGTAAAGTGATATTTCCAATATTTCCATCAGTTTTTCATTAATAATAAAGAAGGGCAGAGTAAAAAGGCCTATTATTCAAAAAACAATTGGTTGCATACCAATTAGTCAATATGCGAATAGTTTAGGAATGGTTTATCGCTTTTACTCGAGTTCCAGATCAGTTTTTGACATACACGCATTGAGTCCATGTCAAATTGGCAATCTTTGAAAATTCATTCTAAAAAATTGACAGAGTAAATTCACCTCATTTTTTTTCTACTCTTAAAATAGATTGAAGAAAGTATCCCTTTGAATTTTCGAGAGATTTTGAGAATGATCTGATCTTTTTGATTTAGGTAACGATCCTCCTTAAGGTCCTTTAGAAGGAAACTCACTGCAATGAGAAATTTCTCAAAATTTGACAGTTCATCATTTAAATAATAAGGAATGTCCTGTCAAAATTAGAAATGACAAATTCTGACAAGACATTCCAAATTTTGACAGGACATTCCTTATTATTTAAATGATGAACTGTAAAATTTTGGGGAATTTCTCATTACAGGGGGTTTTCTTGTAAACAACCTTCACGATGTAACGCTAATACTGCACTAGTCAGCGGTTATACTGTTTCGTTTGAGTTATGTATTATTTTTTTTAGTCGTTTGTTTATTAGTACTACCTATTCAGGTTTTATACCCTCCAAATGCCTCGCCATCTTCTTCCCCTATTGCGAAGCCATGGGTCGACTTGCCCCACTGCACCGCATTCGCCGTGGACTAGGGGAAACCATGGAAGGCCCTGATCGGCACAGGCGGTCGATTATACAGGGCCTTAATGTACCTTTCTGTCATACTAACGAGAAAGGCACACTGTATCCCCATAGTCGCACCTCCCGCTCAGTTTTTCGTTTGATCTGCGTCCGGCCAGCGGTCACCCATCCAAGTAGTAACCAGACTCAATGCGGCTTAACCCGGTAGATCCGCCGAGTCGTACACAGACCGAGCAGCCAAACTGTCGGTCGATTCATGCAGTATTTACACACTAGATCGCGTCCCGAGTGAGTGAGAGAGCCCTAGCGAATTCGTTTGGACCTAAAAAATACCCAAATTATCCTCCGAATTTGGATATATTTTCAGTAATTTTTCTGTATAATGCTGGAACTATACCCAAATTATACCCAAAAAATACAGTTATTTTGGGTATATTTGTGAATTTTCCCTACCCAATTTATACCGTCTTTTTCTCAAATCAAAGTTCAGTTTAATTGGTACTTCTATACTACATGGAACGTTAAACGATTATAAAGTAACATTTATAGAGGGGAATAACAAAAAAAAAATCGAGCATTCTGCGGGGATCGAACCCAGGACCTTTAGATTGGTAGTCTGCTACTCTGCAATTGAGCTTCCGAGTACTTGCATATTCTCTGATCAAATTTCAATCGTCACAATTTCATCGTCACTTAGAGGCTCAGATATTAGAAAAATGGACCATGGAGTATACCGTCGCTTTTGGAACAAAGAGGCGTAAATCCTATGCATAAGTATAGCACTTGCGCCTCTTTGTTTCTATGGCGACGATATTCATACAGATTAATTTAGCGGACCAATTCATATTTTTTTTAATCACACATTGTTTTCAATTGAAGAATTTCACAATTCTCTGTTCAAAAACTAATGATATTTCGATTTTAGTAGTGAAGAAAGGAAAACAATGGTGTTTCGTCGGGATAATTTGGGTATAAAAATTGCACGAATATACTGAAAATATGAGTATTATTTGAGTATGATTTAGGTATAATCTGAAAATTATACCAAAACCCTACCCAATGTCTACTATACCGAAATTATACCCGAAAAATACTCAAAGAATCGGTATAAATGAATTCGCTAGGGAGAGAAAGAAAATATAAAAGTACAATTTTCATAGTTATTCACTAATTAGTAATATTACATGCTTGGAAGCTGAATTTTCAAGAGTTTAAAATGTTTTATACATAATTTTCTATCATTTCCTTTTTTTTATCCAAATCGGAACGGTCAATTTGGTAGAATGTGTGATTTCCCATTAGGTTCAATGTTAAACTCGTGTAGTTTAAAGTGTCAATATCATTTGACTCCTTCTCGGTAGCTCTTTGAAAATTTAACTGGATCATTATCTTATCATAATCTACGAATGTGCCAAATTTTAAAATTTCTGAAACGGTCGAACGAATCTCGGCGATACTACCTTAAATAAAATTTAAGGAACGGAATTTAGGTTATAGACAACATCAAAAAAGATGGGAAACGTTCGTCAAAGGTAATATTTTTTATAGAAGGTCTCGCATTGTCTCGAATCCGAATAGTAGAATAATATTTAGTCAAAAATATCAGAAATTGGTCGAGAGCTGTTCTTCCATGGGGTCAGATGACGAAGGTATCATCCACGTATCTAAACCATACCGAGGGTTTTAGGGGGGCTGAATTCAATACTTTATTTTCAAAATTTTCCATAAAGATGTTGGCTATGATCGGAGAAATAGGAGAGCCCATGGCGGCTCCTGATCTCTGTTCATAAAAATCTCCCTGGAATTGGAAAAAGGTTGAAGTCAAACAATGTTCGACTAACGGAAGGTAGTTCGGGAGAATCTTTTTTGACTTTTTTATAATTTCTAAAGTCTCTGGTATTGGAACGTTGGTGAACAGAGATTCCACATCAAAACTCACTAAGATGTCTTCAGGAGATGTTCTGAGTGTTCTCAGTTTGTGCACGAAGTCCAGTGAGTTTTGAATATGAGAAGCATTCTGTCCTGTAAGCTGCTGGAGCGGGGCTGTTAGGAATTTAGCTAACTCATAAGTGAGTCCTCCGATGTTACTTACTATGGGTCTGAGGGGAACAGTTTCTTTATGAATTTTAGGTAGTCCATAAAGTCTTGGGGGGAACGATTCCTTCGGAATGAGAAGCTTGGTAGTCTCAGTGGAGAGACCAGCTTTTTTCAGGAGCTCTGAAGTTTTTCTCTCAATACTGCGAGTTGGATCTTTTTTGAGTTTGAGATAAATTCTCGAATCACTCAGCATTGACGAAATTTTCTTGGAATAGTCATCCAAATCCAGAATTACCGTTGCATTACCTTTGTCTGCAGGGAAGATGATGATTTCACTATTCTCTTTGAGACTACGTAAGGCAAGACGTTCTTCTCGAGTGATATTGTCACTGGGGGGAGAGGCCTTGTGCAGAATATTAGATAACTGTTTCCGAATTTTGTTACTAGCCTCCTGAGGAAGGTGGTAGATAGCCGTTTCCGTACGACTAATTATTTCTTCAGTGGGAACTTTTCTTGGGGCGACAGCAAAATTATGGCCTTTTGGCAAGTACGGACACTTGTGCATCACTCAGCTGGTATTTACTGAGATTTTTCACAGTGTGGGTGAGAACGGGAACTTTGTCCTGTGGAACTAACGATTGGAATTTTCCTTTATGAGTCTCAGTTCTCATGTCAGCAGTGCGTATAGCTTGTTCATGCGTAACACGATCAAGTATTGCCCAAAGTCGAGGTTCTAGAGAATGAGACAAATAAAGGTGGAGATCCAAGACTTGTCTAGAAAGGTGAGCCAATTCCTTCCTGGCTGATGTTATCCTATCCTTGACAAGTCTTAGAGAAACTTGGCGTAGGATGGTTGAAGCCTGTTTCGAGGAAAGGGGGTCCTTAGATGGAGGAACTTAGGTACCACACGATGATCGCGGCACCATTTCAAAAAGGTTAGGGAGCACAGTTGGACGTGCAAGGACTTCCTAAGTTTGGTAAATAAATTTACCGACCCAAGAATAGCCTCTCCGTGGAGGCGTTTAATCTCAGTTTTTAGGCTTTCGCGGCCATTGTCATTATTGATATGTTTGGCTTCCGGATGGATGCCGCGTTGGGTTTCAGCGTTGCGCCGACGTTTTTTAATTGACCAGCTGATCAATTAAAAACTCCTGATTGGCTCTACCCCCACCCCGCCCCCCTACCTACCCCTTCCCTCCACAGGAAGTAGGTATATGAGGACAACTCTTTGACCATGGAGCTCAGAATCGGAGCTCATAGCCCTGAAGATGCAAACTGCAACGTTTGCGAAACGTCAGCGCAACGCTGAAACTCAACGCGGCATCCATCCCGAAGCCAAACATATCAATAATGACAATGGCCGCGAAAGCCTAAAAACTGAGAATATTTAGTCCTTTCGAATGGATACTCGAGCACAATGGACGTGCAGCTCAAAATAAAGATTTTTTGCGAAGAGAAGGTCCTCATGAAAGAATTCGTGGAAATCACCAAATGATGTAGTTATGCCAAAGCCTGCGTACACTTTTTACAGATTTTTACGTAAAATGCCTCGATACGAAAAAAATTGAAACGATGTGAAAAAAAAATTACTTACAAGTAGGTGAACTGTGTCCAGGCGGTATTTGAGCAGCTGTCGCCGTTCCCTCCTGTTTCCCCATCGACAGGATCTGGCGATAGAAACATGGCGTTAGTTACTCTCCTTTTGGTTTACTTTTATTTGTAATTACTGGGGTCTGCGGTAGCTCAATCGGCAGGGCGTTGGATTTGTAATTATAAGGTTTTGGGTTCAAAACCTGGTCACTGCCGATTAACACAAGCAGCGCTATCATATTTTCACAGGTGCACCTTTATAATATCCTCACGCTGGTTATCATACCTCTCAGCACAAATAAGTCGAGGTTAATGAAAATAAAAATTTAGAAACAGTAATCATACTGATTGAAAAATGTAATGAATGCCATTATTCCAGAAGATATTCACGAGAAGATAGGAAGAAAACAAGAGAGAGTAAAAAAAAAGGAGAAAACAATTATTAAAGTACAGGCGACTACCCGTTAAGAGCCTGGTCGTGGGGACGCAGGTAAAATTTTTTGGGGCATGGTCATTCTCCTACTACTGTTCTAATTCGTATTAGAATGGATCAAATTTTTGTACACTCATTGAAAATATTATTATGAAATTACTTTCGAAATTTGAAGTCAATTGGCCATCTCAAACTCGAAATCAACTTAACTTACACTCAAATTATATACAGAGAGAGAAATGAAGATTATACGTATTAGGTAATAGTATTCATACCAGTCTTTAATTTTTAAAGGAAAATAACCATCAGATTTTTTCGAAAAATTAGCTGTAAATTCATGAATTTTTTGTGCGTATTTGAAGATGAAAAGAGAGTTATCGACCATCTCATTATTTAGGGTAAATGTGCAGAATAGCGCCCGTAAAATTTAAATAATTAACAAAGTCAAATCTTTGGCAAAAAAACCTGGAATGCGCAAGCGAGGTTTGAACTCATAACCATCAGATTACATGTCCGGTGCTCTACCAATTGAGCTATTGAGAGTTGCGATATTTCCCTTCCAATTGCAGATGCTCGTATCTCATTAAATATCAATTATATGAAAAAAAAAAAAAAGAAGGAATACTTCTTTGTGGAGATGAGCATGAAATTGCATTCAAATTTTTTCCAATGCTCGACACGTGATATTTCTGTTCTCCATTAACTATTTAAATAAATAAATTGATGGCGTTTATCGAATACATATTCTGTAAAATAAAAAAAATAGATATATATATCGAAGATCGATTTATTTCCGATTTTCCTATAAATTTTAGCGCAACTTGATCGGACCGTTCGCGAGAAATCGCTTTTTGCTTCCGAATGGAAGCTTTGTAATCGTAATTTTTTTCGAGTTTGAGATTTCATCATAATATGACTGCAAATGACCCAAAACGTCAAGATCCGCCGTTTTTAAAAAATATCTGTGTGTATGGGTGTGTGTGTGTGTGTGTGCATGTGATGATGCATTTTCCACATCACTCTGAACTGGGGCTAACTAGCGATCTGAAAATTTTACCATAAGTTCGCCGTGCATGCCCCAAGCTCTCACAAAAATTTCAGCTAAATCGGCCGAATAGTTTTTGAGAAAAATGAAAATGTCGAAATATCGTTTTTTTTACTTTTCTCGATGAAAAATGTAAACACAGCGTCTACTCTCCGTGAGGAGATGCGCGTCCAAGAGCTGCATCTTTGACCTCGGGGATGGTGGGAGCTCAGATTTTTAGTTTGTCCAGTATAAAACTTTTGAGAAATTTTTCGTAAAAATCTTGATTCCACGATAACTTAATAGATAATTGAGCTAGAGACCTCAAATTTTGTGAGGTTATCCATCTGATGAGCACAAAGGTTGGTATTGAAAGTGAGCGGGATCGGTCCGGTAGTTTCTTAGATATTAGCATAGAGACATCAGAAAAAGTAAGCTATATCTTCAAAACTAATCAATTGATTCTATTTGGGGCGAACTTAACCCTCTGAGGCCTATTTTGGTTTCCCCATACCACGCACATATCGATGACGGTAGATGTGAGATTGAAAAATCCAGTCGGAAGCTTTCTGCCAATTCCATTAGCAGAATGTTGGATATACGATGTCCAAATCACGCGCAAGTAGTGGGGCTCCTGCTTGTTTATGTTCTTGCGCCATCCAAGGCCACTGCTGAAGAACCATGCGCATGCGCACAACATTCTAGTTGTCAATCACGTGATCACTGGCACATAAGTTGAGTGCCCTCTACCGCTGAGCCGGCATGGAAAAGATATATATTGTTAAAAATATAATTTTGAGTAACTGATGAATTATATCATATTATAAATGCATTATAAGAATCCATAGGCATATTTTTGCCGAAATATTATATGATTTGATGATGAGAAAAATATAATGGTTCATTATAATTCTTTTTTATTGGAACATATAATTATAGCAACTGTAAATTTGAAATATATTCCAGCATATATTATACTATTTATAATATGAATAAATGATCAGAATATAATGTAATATATAATATTGGCATATAAAGAAATGAATACTTTAAAGATATAATAAAAAATATCAGTTAAAGATAGTTTGTAAGAATCATGAAATTCCAAGGAACAATATAATTTTAAAATTTTGAGACAAAAAAAATATTCAATTTATTCGGAAGAGGCGGCTCCCTATGTAACGTACTCTCCACAATATCTGAATGGATCATGGGAACATTTGAAATTATTGAAGATGTCTATCACACTGAATTCGCATTAGGGTAATTATACAAACTATCTAGTTATCATAAACTGCAGCTATATAAAATAGAATAGAATATATTTTATTCTTAATGAAATATATGATCAAATATAAACTAAAAATTCTCATTATTTCCATACAAAACAGGAAAACACTATTGAGTATACTGCCATTATTATATGATGAATTGCAAATGAAATGATTTATATTTTTCAATATCAAATGACTCAGATATAGAAATTTTCATGATAAAATATCAAAATCTATATAATTGAAATAGTATAATTATGTATATAATTACATAATATATTGAACATCACACATATTTTTGCCGCATTATTTCACCCGTTATTAATCCGATATTATTAAATATATTCATAGCAATATATTTCTTCTCCATGCGGGAGTTTTCGGGATCATAATTCAGAAGTCTTCATAAGACTTATCTTATTCCAATTGATCATTTCTCGTAGGCTTCCTAAAACGATCATTAATATTTTATCATGGAATACAGTTAAAATAGGAACCAGCCATGCCTAGTTTTTTAAGGTACTCCATGACTTTTGCCCCTCCATAATCGAAATGAAATTGTACAATATTTTTTACTACAGTGTAAAACCTCTATAATAGCATCCTCTACATAGCATAGGTATTGCTTGAGATTGATTGGTTTACATTGGTACTCACTAGAACGGGGATGCACGTGTCAAGCTATGCTGGGTGTTAGTGATCGATTATGAATACTCATAATTACAATCTAGTCTCAATTTTTTTTTAATTTAAGAAATGGTTTTTTTCTATGTGAATAATATTAGATACTCTTTGCGATCTTTTTCAGTATTTATTTTACGTTGAATGGAATATTTTCTCATATGCATCAAGAAACATCTTTATTTCCCAATATTGTTAAAGATATCTCTCTGAAAGTATCTTTCTTCCTGCGCTATACCTTCTCAATAGCAACATTTCAAAATTACAATTGAATCCGGATTTTATTTTATTTTCACGAAACATTGATTTTTTACGGTGTAGATACGTTCTTTCGCCCTAAGATAATTCTTTAGTGATTGTTCAGAACCATAAGAGGAGCTCAGAGCAGAAAGGGCGTATCTTCATTATTTTCCAAAAAATTCCTCCAAAAAACTGAAAAATCGACTTTTCATCATATTCATGGAATTTATGATTTCAATTCGGAAATATCTCGGTAAAAAACGAAGATACACCCTTTTCGACCGGAGCTGATCTGTGGAAGATTTTAAAAGCTACAAAAGAAAGTCAGTACAAAAAAGACCGTCTTCCTTCCTTAGGGGAAAAGGGGGTCAATTGAACCAAAAATTCTTTCACAATTTTTTTAGAAAACAATTTTTAAAAGTAAATAATTTTTTTTTCCATGGAATAGTAGTTGGTTATTCACTTTATCGTTCCTGATTTTTAAATTAATCGACAAATGATTGTAATTAAAGAAAAATATATAATTGTATCACCGCGTCAAGTGGTTTAACTGTCCCTAGCTCAGGGGCAATTGAACCAGTAGCTGGGGTCAATTGAATCGAAAGTATTGGAAGCAAAAATAAATTTTTCTGATAAATAACTTTTTAGATATGAACTCGTATAGCAGTGATTACATACTTCGCTGAAAATATAGTATTATATCACTGTTTTTTAGTAGTTTTCATTTCATTCTTTTCCACTACTCCACATTTTTCCAAATTTTTCTGAGGAATCCATTTTTTTAGGGTTTTTTCTATTTTGATTTTTTGTCTCTATTCCTAATTTTTCTCGAGTATCGGTATGAATGACAGTTTACCTGGTGTTCGACCCTTTCTACTTTTGCTACTTGATATGGCTTTCGGTAAAGGACGTATTGGTTATGGTTCAATTGACCCCATGTGTTTTAGTGACGGTAATTAGCGCATTCAAAATTATTACATAATTATTTCCGTACAAATCGAGTTAAAAATGATGAAATATAGTTATATTGAGACATTGAAATTGATACTCCATGATAATATTTGACAATGAGAATATTATTAAAAATTTCGTCGAGAGTTGAAAAAAAAAATTGCATGCCCAAAATTATAAAAATTGGAATTGTTCAAAATTGAACAGCCACAATGATTCCAAATTTTGGGCACATCAAGGGTTGATATATTGAGAGCTCATTCTAAAAGGGCACTTTTTTTTTTGTTAATCTTTCCTATTTTTCAATCGACTGGTTCAATTGCCCCGTGGTTCAATTGACCCCCTCCACCCCTACTCCCCTATTTGAGAGATGCACCGAGAACTACATCTAGTGGACTTTCTCCCTTACTTTACTATCTAAGAGATGAATTGATGTTGAACCCGCGGATGACGTCCAAATATCATTGTCCTCACCGATTACCGATTATCCATAATTACATTATTTAGAGTCGAAACCTATTCTTTTTCTGTAATTTTCCGTCTGTGTTTTCAGGAAGAATGAGGGTTAAGGGCCACAGATAATTGAAATACTTTGGGTTACCTGATTATCCAAGATTTATTTCAATTGCCCTTAAAGGTCGCGTATTTACTGAGACGATCTTTTGTTTAAAGGAGAAGTGCTGTAACGATCCTTACCAATAAAATAAAATATCATCATATTTTTATAATATATCCATATTCTTATTATTTATTGTAACGATAAATTAACCATAGGTCACAGTGATATAATTCCATAGTACCCGAACATAAATTTCCTTATACTATACTATTCACACTATCTATACTATCTATTCTATACTATACTATGATATGATATAATATAGTATGACTATAGGATAGCTAGATTTGGGGGAAATAAAACGGCGACGAAAAACGTGTCATACTTTTTTTTAGAAGGTATACAAAGCAATACTCTCTATAAGATTATGGTCATCCTCTATAACGAAACAATACGTCTCCGCCCGAGTCGAAATTTCTCCAACGTTCCCTAACGTATATCAAGGTTTCGACGTAAATTCTTTTGATGTTGAGTTTTGCCGCGACTTTTTCAACGTTGTCCAACGTATTTCAACGTATTTCGACGTAGCAGTCCCGCGATTTGAAATTTCGCGATCCCGGAATAATTCTACGTTGAAATGATGTTAAAAATGCGTTCAACCTAAAAGTCATTTGTTACTGGCTTCGTTAAAAATGTAATATTATTGGAAAAGGGTTGTTGAATAAATTTAGATTTTAATTATCTCAAGTTTATTAAAGCCGTCGTTGGTTACCTATTCGCAATATCTACTGTTCCCTTGTACAATATCTATTATTCCTATTTTTGGAGATTTTTAATTGAATGTGATTCATTAAAGATAAAATTTCCTGTACTGATAACATCATTTCTATGGATACAAGAATAATCTCATTTTGGTGATAAATCTTCCTGAGCGATATGTCTTCCCGAAATTCGATGCACTTCTGTGGTACATCATGATCGGAGATGAGTGATTGCATGATAAAGAGATATTCCTGATATGTGCCTCTCTTCGATTTATCAGTTTAATTTTTTTATTCCTCATTTTCGGCCAATATCTCGGAAAATGAGCGAAATAGAGACATTTTGCCTTGAGTCTTTTCAGTAGAAAATTTAAAGAGCTACAAAAAAGGATTCAGGTGAAATTGCACCATCTCGCTCAGTTTCTGAGAAATATTGAAAAAACAGACGAAAAAAATGGGCTTGTTTCGATTTATCTGTTTAATTTTTTTTAGCGATTTCACTATTTTTTTGTAGAGAATCTCAAGAACTACAAAAAAAGGTTTGAACCAAATCGTTTTATCTCGCTTAGCTTCCGAGATTTTTTCATGAAACAAATGTTAGGAAATTGATCCCTCCAGCTCCAGTCTTGTTCAAAACAGAGTGCAAAAGGCGTGAGTCCAATAGCTTCCACATCGGTCTTACATCGTTTTTGCCCGAATTCATTATGTAATACCGCATCAATCAATTGTCTTGTTACTGATTATAATTCTTTCAATTTTTGCTTCGATCGTTTTCATTAACTTCAATTTCCCTACAATAATTGATTGGCAGAAGAAGAAAATGTATACTACAATAGATATGATGATTGAGAATTTTGCAGTCAAAATTTGAAATTTTGACAGAACAAATTTTACAATTCTTGACATAGGAATAAAATTTTAAAAATGAAAAAGAAATGAAAATTTTGAGAAAATTAATATTTTACAAATGTCTTCTTCCCGGATTTCCAAAAAAAAACAATCATCTTCAAAATTTATTTTGAGAATATTCTTTTTACGAGTTATAATATACATTCAATGTATAATCCAATAAAGAAGAGTTTGAATTCTTTACTCGCCTACCAACTTATTTTTTTTAAATAAATTGGTTTTGATAAAAAATTTTATTATCTCTAATTGAAAAATCCCAAAAGGGTGGCGAAGGGGTAGAAAAAAATCAAACCACCCTAAAGATGACGTTTTTGCCAATATCTCGGGAATGGCAAATAATACGAAAAAAAGTTTGAAACAAAAGTTGAAGATATCGAAATGACCCACACAATTGTTCTGATATACTTTTTACGTATTTGCAAAATTAACCGAGATATTAACAGTTGAAAATTTTTGTATACAGCTCAACTGCGAGGTGAAAATCCGGAAATCTTCAAAAAATTGTATAAATATGAAAAATTCATATTTTTTAACATTTTTTTTTGAACATATCTACAGAATACGGTGAATAATTTCTGAAACACCGATTTTTCTCGTAGACTCATCCAAAAGTTATTAATGAATTAATTGTTTAAACTTATTATTTTACTATTCAAATTGTATTTTAATTTTTTTTTCTGTATTCACATTCCCTGCATACCTCAAGGAACGCATAAAAAAAAAATTAAAATACAATTTGAATAGTAAAATTATAAGTTTAAACAATTAATTATTAATAACTCTTGGATGGTCTACGGAAATAAATCGGTCTTTCAGAATTTATTCGCTGGATTTTGTAGATATGTTTAGGAAAAAAATGTTAAAAAATGTAAATTTTTCATATTTATACGATTTTTTTGAAGATTTCGGGATTTTTCTCGCGGCTGAGCTGCATGCCACAATTTTTAACTGTTAATATCACGGTTGATTTTTCAAATACGTAAAAAATGAATCAGAACAATTTTGATATTTTCAACTTTTGTTTGGAACTTTTTTTTTCGTATTATTTGCCATTTCCGAGATATTGGCAAAAAATGTCATTTTCGGGGTGGTTTTCATTTTTTTCTACCCCTTCGCCACCCTTTTGGGATTTTTCAATGAAAGATGAAGAAAATATAGATCAAAACCAATCAATTAAAAAAAAAATTAAGCTGATAGACGAGTGAAGAATTCAAACGCTTCTTCATTGGACTAGTATTAAATATGAAAAAATAATATTACCTTTTTCGAAATTATTTTTTAAACTTATTCAGAATGATGACAACTCCCTCCTTTGATTCATCATAATTAAAGAATGAATATTTGAAAAAATAGATTCATGTAGGCAGTCCGATTCATCGAAATTAGAGAAGCGTGCGTAGTTCCGTGGTCTAAAACGTAGGTTTAGTAATCGTAGGGTCGAGCGTTCAAATCCCTTAGGTCGTTGGAATTTTCATGCGAAAAAAATAGAGTTTCAGGTCCGAAAGCGATAGGGAAGCGTCTTAGAAGGGGTAATTGCTCTCAGCAAAGCGTGATAAATCGCAATTTCACATTATATTTGAAGAAAAATTGTATTTTGGCAATGGTAACTGAAGATTATTCCTTTACCGACTCAGTTTCGGTTTGTAGAAATAAAGGAGGAATTTTTTCCGACGCAGATACGTCGAAAAATCTTTCAGCGTACTTCCAACGTATACGTTTGAATACGTTGAAATACGTTGAAATGATGTTGTAGGTTGAACGTTCAGTCAACGTCAAACATGGAAGAAATGGAATTATCTTCCCTGTTCTACGTTGAAATCGTTTAATGGTGCCTATACTAATTTCGACGTCCCTCGACGTATTTCAACGTATAAATTGGATTTGAAACACCACTTTTACGGTGAAATACGTCGAAAAATTTCGACTCGGGCGTTCACACATCTGTGTGTCCTTGTCGTTTGTGTGAGACATCAATATACATTGTCTATACATTGATGTACATTTGTTATCGATTTGTACTCCTTTCAAATTTTCGTATTATCAGTTGACTTATTACTTTTGAACTGTACACATGACTTGGAAAAGAAAAACTCTGTGCGTTGAAGAAAAGGTTTCTTTAATTCGTGCAATAGAAAAGGATGAAAAAAAGTCCATCTACTGTGGCTAGTATTTAGGAAAATAGAGAAAAAACTGTCCAGGATGGGAAATCTTGTAAGAAATTGAGAAAAACAAAATTCGAACATTTAGATCATGCAGTTCTGACGTGGTTGAACAGACAGGGCCAGAACAATATGCATATTCCTGAGCCATTTGTAAAAGCTCAAACTGAGAAATTTGCTGAAGAGCTTGGCATCACCGATTTTAAAGCTTCCGAAGGATGTCTTGGAAAATTTAAGCAGCGTCCCAACATGAGCTACGGAAAAATGAGTGGAGAAGTACGAGATATTGATATGGGTTTAGTTAACGATTGGATTAATGAAGTATGGCCACACTACGGAAAACACGCAAGTGAGATTTTTGATGCTGATGAGTAGGGCCCGGACGTTCCTTTAAAATCCTGACCAGCATGAATATAACGCTGAGTCAAAATTTTTTAATTTAATCATTTACGTCAAACTATCAAACTGACAGCTCATGAATGAATAAAATTTGAGAGAAAATTATATAATAATAATTATGTGGTGGAAAATTTGTGAGAAAGCCCAAGGTAAGAAATATATACTATATTTTGCGGGGGTAATTGAGAAAAATTCGAGAAAATACCGCGAGGGGAATTTGGGGGGAATTCGACAAAATATTATATTTCACGCGGGGAATTCGAGAAAATACTATATTTTGCTGGGGGAATTTGGGGGGGGGGGGGGGGGGGAATTCGTCCATAAATGTTCAGCCCGAATTCCCCCCCAATTCACCCAGCAAAATAAAGTATTTTCTCGAATTCCCCCTGCGAAATATAGTATTTTCTCGAATTCCCCTCGCGAAATATAATATTTTCTCGAATTCCCCCAATTCCCCTCGCTTTCTCACAAATTTTTCACCGCATAATTATTATTATTTTATTTTCTCTCGAATTCTATTCATTTATAAGCTGTCAGTTTGATAGTTTGACGTAAATGAATGAATTTGAAAATTTTGACCCAGCGTTATATTCACGTTGGTCAGGATTTTAAAGGAACGTCCGGGCCCTGCTGATGAGACCGGTATTTTTTTCAAAATGACCGGATAAAACTTTGAAATTTAGAGGAGTGAAATGTGTGTGGAGTGCGCTCTCTAAGGAACGTAGTACCGTGCTCGTAACCACTAATATGGATGGAACAGAAAACAAGCAGGAGCCCCACTACTTGTGCGTAATTTGAACACCGTACATTCAATATTCTGCCAATGCAATAGGCAGAAAGCTTCCGAATGGATTTTTTAATTTCGAATTTACCATCATTGATCTTTGCGTTGAGTGGGGAAACCAAAATAGGCCTCAGAAGGTTGAGCTTATCCCAAATATAATCAATTGAATAGTTTTGCAGATATAGCTTGCTCTTTCGGATGTTTCTATGCTAATATCTAAGAAACTACTGGACCGATTCCGCTCAGTTTCAATACCAAACTTTGTGCTCATCAAATGTATAACCTCACAAAATTTGAGGTCTCTAGCTCAATTACTTATTGAGTTATAGAGGAATCAAGGTTTTACGAAAAATGTCTCAAAAGTTTTATACTGGATCCTTTTTTTTTAGGGCCAGTTTCCGGGAGTAAAATTAGCGTTAACGTTGGTTTAGCTTAACATTGGTTCAGCTTAAACCACGATTACTGTAACTCTGGCTTAACAAGAAGAATGGAGGAGCAACAGTGATACCACCACTGATTGCAGCTGTCAATGGCGTTGCTCTTAACCTCATCGCTGAAAGCTCACTGTTATAGTGAGATTCTAATGTTTTCGTTGTGGTACCACTGATCCCGTCATCTTTCTTTTCGAAACGAGAGTTACGCTAACTGTGGTTCACGTTAAACCAGAGTTAAGCTGACCCGCAGCTAGCACTAATTTTACTCCCGGAAACTGGCCCTTATAAAAGGAACATGACAAACGGTTCACTTCAGAGCTGTGACACTTTTATTCTCATTCCTATTGGCCAATTCATATTCTCATCAGTCAATAGGAATCGTAGTTCAAGTGTTTCCACGTGAATGCAAATGGCGGCGCATGTCAGTCAATACGCGAGTGAAAATAATCATTTGATTCATTCATCATGTTATGTTTAAACTATAAGTTCACCAGTGACGGGAAAAAAGAAGTTTTCAAGCCACGCAATAAATACATGTGAATATTTTACGTATTAAATATCGAATTTGGTAATTAATACATCAATAATCTCCATAGTGCACAGCTAGCCTGCAATTCATTCATATCGCTCTCTGTGAACTTGCTATGTTTCAGTCGCTCAATATTCAACATTCGGAAAGTGGCAACTTTCGGGCCGCTCCGCTAAACGAAGTTGCCGCTTTCCGGCTCGTCGGGCAGAAAAATAGTATACACACCTGGGCCAGCAAAGTAAGAACGTCTCAGAGCACATGTTTGTTGACCTCGGCTTCGCCTCGGCCAACAATTACATGTGCTCTGAGACATTTCTTACTTTACTGGCCTAGGTATGTAATATACTATCTCATAATAGATGAAATCATCATTCAATTTAAAAAATTCATCACTTTTCTAAATATTCTTTGAGAGGATTAAGGGAACGTTGCGATGCCATTGATGAACTTTGTATTCTTGAAACATCGCAACGACACGTTTCGGTATTTCCTTCAATTATGACTCCATAAAAAAAAAATAATTGACTTAAAAAAAATGGAATTATGGATCGATATGAAAAATTTCAATTAACAAGTGGCAATTGAAGGATAATGGGACCCGAGATAAAATTTTAGAGTCTCGCAGAGACGATTGAGTCTCCAGGAGACTCTCCAGCGTCTCTTGGAGACTCGATGCGTCTTCGGGAGATTCGTTGAGTTTTTGTTGCAGTACATTGAGCGGAGACGCAAGTCTCTCAAAGTCTCTCATTGCTGATATTTCAGTAGAGAGACTTCCAAATACTCCACGTCTCTGCATCAGAGACTTGGACTTAGAATTTTTTCATCGAATTGAAAAATTTTATAAGTTTTTTCATTAACATTTATAATTTTTGATTGTAAATATTCAATGGAATTCATTTTTTATTAACAATTTCGTTTAGTTGATTGAGATTTAGAAGACATGGCGTCACAAAAAAAATTATGCTTTAAATCAAAAAAATATTCTTTTATGTGGAAAATTCATGAATTTATTCGTTAATAAAAATATCGAATGTATAGGGGGGACAGGGGCAAAATGGGGTCTGGGGTTACGTGCTTTAAAGTACCCCAATTTGCCCCGGTCTCCCCTAATTATTCATTAATTTTTTACTTTTTAATTCGTTTTATTTTGTTTCCAATTTTCAATATTAACAAAATTATTTAGTCGATTATCCTCCATTTCTATATCAGATTCAGGTTACTATTCATTGAAAAATTCAATTGCATCGATTACAAATGCAATTTATTCACAATAAATTATTGTGAATGAAAGAACGGTTAAAAACCAGAATAGGGAGTAACACTTTCAAGTGTTTCAGAATAGCCGTGACGTCTAAATCAACATCAAGGGAAGCAGAGCACCACAGGACTCCGGGTTCGAATCCCGCCTACGGGAAAAAAAAACATTAATATCTCGGGAACGGTGTGACCAATTCACTTTTTTTTTTTTTACGTGTTCTGCATCAGAAACTGAAAATTATAGATATAATTTCCGCTCTAAACAATATATTAATTGCATTAATGAGTGAATTATGCAATTAAATATAGATTGGGCGCGGAAATTCACTGAGCGTCTCTCAAGTAGAGACGCGGAGGCTCTCGCGGAGGAGTCTCTGAAAAGTCTCTCTGGTGGCGCGAATAGAGACTCGTCTCCGCCACAGAGATGAGTCTCTTTCACGTTTGGGAGACTCTCATTTTTCATCTCGGGGAGACACAATGAATGTAGATTTTCAGATTCATTTCCTAGCAAAAATGATCAATTTTTCAATTCACGGCACTTTTTCCGTATATCTACGGATTTTTCGGGCACCTGTACAGATTTTTTCTCGCTAAAAAATTTCAAATATCTCACCGTAAATCCACGGTGAAAGTGCTGTGTATCTACAGTACTTTTCCGTGAATCTATGGAGTTGTAATTGGACAATTGGGAGAATGATGGGAATTTCAACAAATAACCTTATTCAAAGAGGAAAGAGATATATTTATCATAAAGGAATATCTGATGATGAGGAAATCAAAACAAAATAATTCTCAAAAAACATTCACTTTTTTGAGCATGAACAGCTGAACAGAACTCAGCAATTCCTGTCGAAAAGAGTAGAACTCGTGGAACACCCAAGGGACAGAAGCTCAACAAAGTGATTGGTCTCCCGAAAAAGAAAAAAATTACTGGAAAAAAAATAACATCAAAGAACGAGCATTCGTCTGGTGATGAGCAGAAGCCACATGGAGTCGTTTTCGCTACAAAAAAATCCCCAGATAAAGAGAAAATTGATATATATTTGAAATAAATGAGAAAAATTTCTAATTGCTATGACAAAAAAAAATTCTGTTGACGGGGCAAAATGGGGTACCCTTAAATTTTTTTTTTTTTAAATTATGATCAATTTTTTAAGATTCAAATTTAGCGTTAATATGCACGTTTACTGGCTGTCTTCACTGCCGATGGCGCTGTGTTCGCGCCTGATTTGTAAATTCAAATGTCTAACTTGTATTTTCTACCTGACAAGTTTTCGTTGACAAATGAAGTTCTTTACATGACGGTGCTAATTGTTGAAGAAATTGTTTGCTGTTGCAATAAAATTGATAAAGTATGGTGCGTCATTACAAACGAAAAACTGACAGACCAAGCTGGGACGAAATTTCGATGGCTAATGCCATCAAAGCTGTTGATGATAAATTAATAGGATATAAAGCAGCAGCCAAAAGTTTTGGAGATTGGGCTCACGACTCATGTGCTGGTGTTTCAGAGGACGACACGTAATTCATTTCGGATTATCGTGAATAGTTATGATGTACCTATAGCGAACATTTTTTTAAAAAATTTTTTATTGATCAATCGTTCTTCATTGTTAGCTTGAAGTTAAGGATAACATTAGCAGTTTAATTCCAAAGATCATACTATTGAAAAGTGATAATTATTCGTTAATTAATTATAAAATATAAAATTACTAAAAAATTCAATGGTGAAAGTTCAGAAATTGTAAATATTCTGAGGTCATTCATATGGATAAATTAAATTTTAACTTTTGAAATATTTCTATTGCCAATGTTCTTTCAAAAATTGTTTTAAAAAAACATTCGTTTGAGCTAAAAATATTTTTGAAATTCATTTTGGGCCATTCTAAAATGATTTTGAAAAAAAAAATCGAAATTTTTGGGGTTCTCCATTTTGCCCCACTACCCCATTTTGCCCCGGCCTCCCCTACGATTTCAGACAAAAATCTAATTTTTTTTTTGATTGTACCTCCCAATCATCCTTAAGGAATAGAAAGATGATGTGATGGAAAAGGAAACATTAGCCAACGTTGAAGAACAGAAAGATAACGTAGGCGAAGAGGGAACATTATTCAAAGTTGAAGAACAGGAAGGTAATGTGGAGGATACAGGAACGTTATCCAATCTTCTTTTTATATAGAAAAAAAAACACAAAGAGCCAATAGGAATCATCGTGATCATTGAAAATTCACTACAAAAGTTTAACGTGAGTTAGAAGGATCGATACACTGACTTTTCAGATAAACGCCCGCATCAGCGCGCGGTCGTTCTCGTAAACTAAAAATTCGAGCTCCCACCACCCCGGGGGTCAAAGATGCAGCTCATAAGAGCGCATCTCCTCACTGAGAGTGGACGCTGTAATTTAATTTTTCATCGAGAAAAGTCGAAAAAACGATATTTCAACATTTTCATTTTTCTCAAGAACTATCCGGCGCATTCAGTTGAAATTTTTGTGAGAGCTTGAGGCACGCATGCCAAACATATGGCAAGATTGCAAGATCGATAGCTAGCTCCGTTCCAGAGTGAAGCGGAAAATGCGTCATCACACACAACACACACACACAACCACATACATACACACAGACATTTTTTAAAAACGGCGGTTCTTGACGTTTTGGGTCATTTGCAGTCATATTATAATAAAATCTCAAACTCGAAAAAAATTACGATGATAAAGCTTCCATGCGGAAGCAGAAGGAAGCTTATGGTAAAAAGAAAATGGAAAAATGCACGGTGTTTCAAAAAAATATAACACGGTTACCAGTCACATATACAGCTAACAAGTCTGCTCGGATGATATCACAATTTTTCGGAGAGGAAATCCGAAAGTGGGTTGCAGAATTAAAGGGACGGAAAGGATTACTTCTCATACATAATTGCCCTGCTCATCCTCGGATACCTTATCTTAGGAACAATGAGTTAGCTTATTTTCCAGCTAACGCAATGAGTGTTTTCCAACCGATGGATCAGAATGTAATTAAAAGTCTAAGGGGTCACTACAAGAAGCAACTGTTGATGGAATTGATCGAGTCAGATTGTAGGAACCCTATCAATATGCTACACGCACTGAATTCCTTATCGAAATCCTGGGAAGAAATAACAGCAGCAACGATAAAACATTCTTTTCGTCATGCAGGACTCTCTCACAGTTCTGCCAGTAATGAAGCCGAAACAGAACAATATTTGGAAACTGAACATAAGCTGCCACTGAGAGAATCGGCGGAACAGTT
Source organism: Aleiodes leptofemur (assembly GCA_963942555.1). NCBI lineage: Eukaryota > Metazoa > Arthropoda > Insecta > Hymenoptera > Braconidae > Aleiodes > Aleiodes leptofemur. The sequence goes on from OZ012619.1 coordinate 9,119,591, forward strand.
TAAGTGACCACACAATTTAGAGCTAGGGGATCTGCAAGTTTATATAGAAGTAGACAAGAATTCGGCTACGATCGCCTCACTTACAGATGAATGAATTCTTGAATCTAAAATATAAGAATAGTAGAATTGTGGACATTAAGTTTCCTCTAAGCGTCATGTTCCACTAAATAATGCTATAGTACCTATAGGTGTAAGTTATGCTCATCTAACTCGAGGAGTACAAATGTTGATTAACCTTGCTAAAGTGATGATTCTTGTAATCCACGGATCATCCCAAGTTGTTCAAAATATCTCTCAGGCAACTTGGATAACTAAATGAAAATTTGTAACTATCAATTTTTCGACCCGTGTATGGCAGTCATCTATGGCTATGTGTTTTAATTTCAGACTTACCACGACCAGAAATACATATAACTGAGTTTCTTTTTTCATAGTCACCGCAGCCTATCAGCGTCTTATATGTTAAATGGAGCCTAATGATATCAAGATAAAGTAAATAGTTATGAGATTGTCATGATCAGGGCCGAGAACTTTGTGCTCCTACGATTAATTTTCCACCCGATATATGGGTGAAGGTAGGCACAATAGTTTCTCGGTTAAATTGCACATAGTAATTTGACAGTTAGACTCATGTCACGTGAGTGTTGTACTTTAATATGAATGAATAGATAAATAATGAATAAATTAACCCTTAGTGGCCACACCACAGCCAGGCCACATAGCGGCCACATCCCATGTAGGAAACCGAAATAGGCCGCAATTCGGGGCAATGTCGAATTGCCGAGTTTCGATATAGAGAAACTATATTGGTTCACACTCCAGCCAATAATGGCATGTCACAGCGGCACGAAATCGAAAACTAAATAGGGCGTATATCGCATCCGATTTCGACCCGATATAGGATTTCGAGTTCGGTCCGAACGTCGAGCTAAATTCAATGTGACGAATTTCGACTTAGCGCTTCGATATACGCCCAATATCGAATCCCATATCAAACTCGACAGACGTTCAATAATATAAAAACAATTTTTGAACATAAAATAAAAAGAAAATTATCATTTTTATTCTGAGTATCCGTAATTTTATATTTTTATTATTTATATTTCAATTTTAATCATTTTTAAGTCATTTCAGAAATTACAAATTTTATTTCCCACAGGCGGTTTTGAACCCTCGATCGTCGGATGATGAAACTTGCACGCTGCCGACTGGACCATCACTCTATTCGACTTTGACAGAATCGTACTGTCTATATGAATCTAAAAGTCATTTGATCTCAAATTCATATCGATATCCATATTGTTTATATGGATATCCTTATTGAGAGGAATATAATAACAAAAGTGAAGTAAGAACCGAGAAACAAAACTACAAATTTCTCACAATGGAATATTCATTTTTTTACACAAAATTCTTCTATTTTTGAAAATTAAAGTTTTTATTTGAGTATTATTTCTTCCTCTATTGATAATCGAATCATTTAATGGCAGAAAGGGAAGATTTTTTTCTTGATCAATTTTTCTATCTTTCTATCTTACATTTATTTATTATTTTTATATTTTTTTAAATTTAGTTCACGAATTAATCGTTAGTAAGAAGAATAATTGAAGGAAAATCAATTATGGCGAGACTTTTCAATCGTTATGTTAGAGAATAAAAAAATATAAAAATCAATCAAAAAGAAAAATTATTAAAAAAAATGAACGATTGTAAAAAATTATTGGGCGATTTCAAGGTTGATGTCGATCGAAATTCGTACTGCGGAATTGGGGGGAGCGATGTTGGAAATATGTTTGTCAAAAGTAGAGCAGCCGAACTTCGGTTACGCGAATTATGTTCGATAATCGTTTCGAATTTGTTGTGCGGATATGGGTGTCATGACTTCGGTCCGAATTTCGGATAGATATAGGGTTGCCGATATTCGGCTACTCGATATAGAATCGAGTTACGATACTAACTCACCATCCCTATATACAGGGCTCGACGTTGGGAAGAATATCGGACTTATTCGCGAAACCAATATCCACGCCCCGATATTGTTTCGTACTTTGGCCTTTGATCGACTTGCCTAAAATCGTATAAAATAATTTGGCCCGAACATCGGCCACCCCGTGGATGTCGGGAAACCCTGCATGGGATGGGGTAACTCATTACTCCACGCTGAAAAACCTAGTTGTACGAGATATATGGGTGTTTCAAGGCTTCTAACCAATTGTTTTATGTTTTTTGAAGAGTTTTTCAACATTTCTAATGATTTTTATTGGTCAATTTATAGAGAGCGTTAAAAAAACTGGTCATATACAGGGTGTTTCGAAACAACATATCATCCTTGTACCCACTGATAGACTGAGTCTCAAGGAATTCAAGAAAAATCATGAAAAAATTCACAAGTCAATACATTTTAAATGATTGATCATTTCATTAGGCCAATTAGCGAGCTAGATTCTACCGCCCGAAAAGGAGTGGGGAAAGTTAGAGTGGAGGAGAAGAGATGTGGCAACATCGCATTGCATGAGACTCAACGAGAGTCTACGCTCCCGTCCGTCAGTGATCGCATAAACGAATTCTCGTACCTAACCCATAAAAACGCTGAGAACCCTCCCTGGTTTCATTATCCTGAATAACATTGTCGTATTCCTTACTTTCTGTCGTTGAATTCCTGGTGACCATTGATACACATAAACTAAAAATATTCTTTAAGGTCAGACTATCGCTCACGTCACCACTAAGCGTGGGGGCAAGGGAGGTTAGGAAAAAATCATTTGGAACAACCAAAGGAGGGAGAAATTGTTCAACCTATAATGCTATTCAGCCTCAATAATTTCTTGCTTTCATATGAAAGCATAATTTAATCAAAATAATTATATCTACTAATATTTTGATTTTTTTTTCGAAGAACCATTTTTTAAAATTCTGATACGGGCCTGCCTACGCACACTAATGTGCGCGTATACGTATGCGCGCACACTAGAGAATACTCCTGTAGTTGTACACACATACAGAGCGACCGCGTGTACGTACACAGCGGTGCTGGCCTGCCATTAATCGTTTATTTTTTTTTCTCCAAAACTATGGGTCAGAAATAACTGATATTGATCTCAAAAAATTCTTAAAAGTGGTGACTATGGACTACAATTTTTTCAGAAGCCCCGTAAATGCCGTTTTTTTTTTAATTTATAATGATTGAATCGCGACTCAATTTACTCGTTTTCTTATGGGAAAAATGCACTTTTTGAAATTCAATATCTCGGATTCCACGGGTCAGAAAATTTTTCACCATGAGGAAAAGTTGTTGGGTTTTCTGTGAAGAATATCTCTGAATTTTTTCAGATTTTTCGTATTTCAAGCCTCTGGTGATAGTCATACCTTAAGGGGTAACACCACTGTGAAAATCTTAAAAAAAGGCGTTTTTTGAATATTTTTTTTTCTACAAAAAAAGTAGCATTAACATGATATTTGAGGGAGCGAGTCTTCAGAAAAGGAAATTCATCGAAAAATATCAAAAAATGATGATACAAGAGTCACTCTTGTGGGACCTCTCGCATTTAAAACACTCTGCGTCACGCAGTGTAACTGGTGCGAATTTCAATTGAGAAAGAAAAAAAATTAGCTCAGTCTAGGTACACACAGCTACAGAAATACGTAGGATATTTGAAAAATATTGTTTTCTGTGGGACTGGTGACCATTTGAATGAAAAAATTCCAATTTCGGCCAAAAAATTGGAAATTTTTTATCAATAAAGAATGTCCAAATCAATTTTTTGAAAATCCCCTACGTATTTCTGTTCGAAATCTTGTTTTCAAGGTGCTGTGGGAAATTGGAATGAAAATAATGGAAATTATTGGAGTTATGCTGCTTGCCAATTTGAAAAATCATGTTTCGAGAAAAACACGATTGAAGTTTTGACTTAGGCTATGAATATGAGGAAATGCCGTGGGAAAAATTCAAAATTTCATGTGAAATAATGGGTTTCAGGTGATAACTTTTCTTGCCCGTATTCTGGGAGGCCCAAAGTAATTTTTAAAACAAGAAAAAGAAATCGATTTTTTGAAAATTCTACAGTGGTGTTACCCCTTAATTCACAAGTGATTTCCATGTTCAACCAAGTCTAGGCATCCCTATCAGAATGTCAAGTTTTTGTGAATTTGTATGACTGGCAAGGATAAAATGCGAATTCTACAGTATGTCAATAGACCTCACATTGATATAGTCATGAAGATGCGTCAAATGCGCTCCACACTAGAAATGTATGATTCGGGGCTAGCGTGATGAAATCGCACTGGTGGTGCAGTTCTCGTGCATCCATTGTATTTCAAAAATTTATTGATGACGTAGTCGGAGGGTGTTGTTAGGGCACTGATGATCTACCTATGATGCTACTACAGTGTATTTCCGATGCATCTCTGATGTCTCCAAGATGCACCTGCCTCGTACTGAGCGTGCACCTACAATGTATATCCAAGAAATTAGGTCAGCTCCTACCCAGTATTCACAATGCACTAATGATACACCTACCTCATACACATCATACGCAGTTTCTGCATCTGTGGTTCATCAGTCATGTACCACAAGTGCATGTGTCCCATGTGCACTCTGCACTGAAGGTGTATCCACGGTATGCTTTTAAGGAACTGGGGCAACATCTTTCCAGTAGTCTCCATGCACTACAGGTTGATAAATTTCATTGAGAATGGTTCTATATCATGTCTTGTTCTATGGAGAAGAGAATTTCTGCGGATGTTCACATTCTATAAGATGATTCTGAGACGTAAGATGAGTAAGTATCAAAAACAGCCCACGAGCAGCATGGAACACTCATTGGTGAGCTACTTCAACTCAATTCTTCTCTTAAGAAGAATAACTTCCATCACTCAATATGAATATGTCCAAGGGATGAAAATCCTCAGGCTGATTACATTCTCAATAAAAAATATATGATCAGAAGTCAATACCAATAAATGGGCTCGTTATCAGTCCACGATAAGTGCATCATGAGCATATTTGTTGTGAACGTCGAATATCATGCAGATACACCAATGACATACGACAGGTATACCAAACTGGAGTATCAATGAGTTATCAATACAGCTTCGGTGCATTGTCTACTGATGTACCGATGACGTACGATAAGTAGACCTTCAGTGCACTATAAAGGCATGAAGGATACTGGAGAGATGTCGACCCAGTTCATTGGGCATACGCGTTGGGTACTTCTTTATTGCCCATTCGATATGGGACAGGAGCGGCCCAGGCACACGATTGATGAACCACAGACGCACTAATGACGCACAATACGTGTATCTTAGATGCACCATTAGGGGTTGGAGAATGCTAGATGACTGCTGACTCGACTCATCAGGAATACGCTATAGGTGCACCTTTAGTGCACAGTGGATATAGTAACGATGCACCAACGGCATACGATACGTATACCTTAGGCGCATCATTAGTGCATGGAGACTACTAGAAAGATGTTGCCCTAGTTCCTTGAAAGCATGCCGTGGGTACACCTTCAGTGCGGAGTGCACATGGGACACATGCACTTGTGGTACATGACTGATGAACCACAGATGCAGAAACTGCGTATGATGAGTATAAGGTAGGTGCATCATTAGTGCATTGTGAATACTGGATAGGAGCTGACCTAATTTCTTGGATATAGATTGTAGGTGCACGCTCAGTACAAGACAGGTGCATCTTGGAGACATCAGAGATGCATTGGAAATACACTGTAGTAGCATCATAGGTAGATCATCAGTGCCCTAATAACACCCTCCGACTACGCCATCAATAAATTTTTGAAGTACGATGGATGCACGAGGAGTGCAACACCAGTGCGATTCCATCACGCTAACCCCGAATCATACATTTCTAGTGTGGAGCGCATTTGACACATCTTCATGACTATATGAATGTGAAAAGGTCTATTGACATACTGTAGAATTCGCATTTCATCCTTGCCAGTCATACAAATTGACAAAAACTTGACATTCTAATATGGATGCCTAGACTTGGTTGAGCATGGAAATCACTTGTGAATTAAGGGGTAACACCACTGTAGAATTATCAAAAAATCGATTTTTTTTTCTTGTTTTAAAAATTACTTTGGACCTCCCAGAATACGGGCAAGAAAAGTTATCACCTGAAACCCATTATTTCAGATGAAATTTTGAATTTTTCCCAAGGCATTTCGTCATATTCATAGCCTAATTCAAAACTTCAATCGTGTTTTTCTCGAAACATGATTTTTCGAATTGGCAAGCAGCATAACTCCAATAATTTTCATTATTTTCATTTGAATTTCCCACAGCATCTTGAAAGCAATATTTCGAACAGGAATAAGTAGGGGATTTTCAAAAAATTGATTTGGACATTTTTTATTGATAACAAATTTCCGATTTTTTGGCCGAAATTTGAATTTTTTCATTCAAATGATCACCAATCCCACAGAAAACAATATTTTTGAAATATTCTACGTATTTCTGTAGCTATGTGTACCTAGACTGAGGCAATTTTTTTTTTCAATTGAAATTCGCACCAGTTACACTGCGTGCCGCAGAGTGTTTTAAATTAGAGGGGCCCCACAAGAATGGCTCTTGGGTCGTCATTTTTTTATATTTTTCGATGAATTTCCTGTTCTGAAGACTCACTCACCCAAATATCACTCTCATGCCACTTTTCCTACAGAAAAAAAAATATCAAAAAAACGCCTTTTTCAAGACTTTCACAGTGGTGGTACCCCTGTTGTTTAGAAACACCCTGTATGTGACCCGTTTTTCGGCTTCCTATGTCATGGAATCACATTTCACACTTTTCTACCACCGACGGATGTCGTTACTTATATCAATTTCAACGTTTTCCAGACCTGTAATTTCACTTTTTCGATACTTGGGGTAACTAGTTACCCCGGGTGGTCGCTAAGAGTTGATTCGCAAATGGATTCATAAGGTAAGTTAGTAAATGCATTAAATGGATGTGAAGAGTTTCGATAGTTTCAGTGCATCCGTTTTGGTTTGAGGGAATATTCCATTTCGTAATTCAAAAAAACCACGTGGACTTCACTCCAGGAATATCCGGGAAACTCATAGTTTGAGATTATTTATGAGAATTTTCTTAACAGCGCTGATTGGAATCCTGTTAAAAGCCCTCCTGATAGCGCTAGATGGAATACTTCTCAGAATCCTTCTGACAGTCCTGGTGAGAATCCTGTTGAGATTCCTTCTGATAGTCCTGGAGGGAATCCCGTTAAGATTCCTACTGATGGTACCGGTGAAAATCCTGCTACGATTCCTTCTAATAGTCGTAGAGGGAATCCTGTTAAGATTTCTATTGATAGTGCAAGTGAACATCCTGTTGAGATTCCTCCTGATACTGCTGGAGGAGAGGATACCCAAGAATATTCCAAAATAAAGTCGACGTCGTTTTTTTTTATTCTTACAAATTTCAAATATTCCCTCAATCTCAAACAGGTGCAACAAAACTATCAGAACCCTCCAATTCCACTTAATTTATTTATTAGCTTATTCCCGAATTAATGAATTAGTTTCTTTATTTATTTATATGGGGTATTCCATACCAAATCGACCACTCCTGACCCTGATCCCTTTCGATTTGGCTGGCGATTCTTAATCAGTTTCTACCCTTTAAAAAACGGTTCTCAGAATATTTTCAAATTTTTTCACCCAACCCAAAAAAAGTTATGGATTTTTCGAAAAAATTGCTTTCTTATTTTTAGATAGCCATAACTTTCTTAAAAATCAACTTATCGGGACGTTTTTTTTATTCAAAATTTTTGTTTTGAAATCGACTTTCCTGAAAAAAAATGCAAAAAAAATGAAAAATGATACATTCAATGACATTTTTGTCCTTTTTGAGAAAAACCGTTATTTTCTAAAAGTTCGACATTTTTGATTTTTTTTTGTATTTTCTCAAAAAAAACTTCAATCAATCCTGCGATTATTCCCACAATCCCAGAGTTGGCCGACGTTTCTTTCTATTTATTTTATTTGATTGAAAAAAAAAATTTCATTAAAATTTTTTTTTTTTACTTTTTTCTAATGTTTTGTTTATACGATGAAATAAATGCAATGAAACGATTTCACAGCATTATAGACTCAATTCATAGTTTCGTTCTAGAACTACAATGGCTAGGATTCAAATTCAATACACTCAGCAAAAAAATTAAGGAAACGGAAAATTTTCTCATTTTTTGAGTGATTTTTAAATGGCTGTAACTTCGCGAAAAATTATCGGATCGAAATAAAGAAAAACTATTTCAAAAGCTTGAAGTCTCTAGTTTCGAAATCTTGAAACGAAAATTTTCGACTCAATCTTTATCGGAGTCGTCTAGCCTAATCCTCTATCTTTGATTACATTTTTTTGTATCTCTCTACGACGATTTGTTATCGAGATATCGGCAGTTGAATGGGAAAAGACACTCTTGTCTTTGATCAACGATATTTCGTGAACTACAGAACGCACAGGGAACGGATGGTTGGTTTCGTAAACTTGAATGAGTGTTCTGCATGTTCTTATGCTGCTTTGTCAAGAAAATTTTCCTTTTCATTTCTAGAATCGATCTTAAAAAATACCAAAAAATGACGTTTTTTCCTTTTTTCTCAAAATTGATGTGGATTTTGCAAATATTACAAAAAGTATTGATGTTTCAGCGGTTTTTCCTAGTTCGAAATGTACCTCAACATCCTGTGACTTTCAAAGCCGATCGGTTGGACCGTTTTCCTTCCCAAAAGGTCAAAGTAGTAGCAAAAATTGGAGGGACGCTCTTCTGTTCCTTCAACATCAATTAATGATGGTTAAGACCAGAAAAATTTATTTTCTTTATTTTTTCGTGATTCTTTATGTGTGGATGCTGTGGATGGGGTGAGTGTGTGGGTGAGAAAGTGGAAGTGAGCATGTGAAATCCAGCGAGTGTTCTATAAGAAATCATGGAAAGATAACGAAAAAAAAAATCACCGGTCTTAATCATTATTAACTGATGTTTGAGGAACAGAAGAGCGTCCCTCCAATTTTTGCATCAGCTTTGACCATTCGGAAAAAAAAAACTATCCAACCAATTAGTTTCAAAATTGACAAGGTGTTTAGGCACATATTAAGCTAGGAAAACAAGCAGGCGCTTCACCCTATGGGCATTTTCCATGAATTTTACCCCTCGTTATTCACTCTATGATGTCTTAACTATTGAAGAATTCATTACGAAAAACATTTAATATTATGCCAATGCAATTGGCATAGAGCTTCCGAATGGATTTTCAACTATTTATTTTTCATTAATTTGAAAATGAAAATTAAGCAATAATTTTGATTTTGAAAAACCTCGAACCCCTAGCGACCCTCCAGTAATACTTCTGGTCACTAAATGTAATAAAAGTCAACACTACACTGAATGCTTCCGTGCATATACGCTCATTGCATGGAATAGTTTTTCAAAAATATCTCAGGAGCTGTTCGGTCGATTACGCTGAAATTTAATACCGAAATTCGCACTCATAAGATGGACAAACACACGAAATTTGAAGTCTCTAACTCAAATATTTTTTAAGTTATCGCGATAACCGTGATTTTTCAAAAATCACAGTAAAAAAAATATAATAAAAAAAGTAAAAATGGGAGCACTGGTCACCCTTGGGGTTTAATGTGCGCCCTATCCGTGCGCATCTCCTCGCGGAGGATAGACGCTGTAAGTTGATTTTCCGCTGAGAAAACTCGAAAAAACGATTTTTCGATGATTCATTTTTTCTCGAGAACTATTGAACCGATTTAGCTGAAATTCAATAGCAAAGTTGGCACTCATAAGATGTATAAATACACCAAATTTCAAGTTTCTAGCTCAAATATTTTTTAAGTTATCGCAATAACCGCGATTTTTTAAAAATCATAGTAAAAAAAATATAAAAAAAAAACTAAAGATCGGAGCCCTGGTCACCCCCGGGGTTTAATGTGCGCCTCATCAGCGCGCATTAAACCCCGGGGGATAGACGCTGTAAATTGATTTTTCGCTGAGAAAACTCGAAAAAATGATTTTTTGACAATTCGCTTTTTATTGAGAACCATTGAACCGATTTAGCTGAAATTTTGCAGAGAGCATTGCGCTCGCGTAGTGAATATTCCCTCAAAATTTCATATCGATACATGCAGCCGTTTCCACATAAAGTGATGAAACGTGTCATCACACACATACACACACACACACACACATACATACACACAGACATGTGAAAAAAATATTTTTTTCCGACATTTTAGAACATTTGGAGTCATAATCCGATGAAATCTCAAATTCGAAAAAAATCACGATTACAATGCTTCCATTCGGAAGCAAAACACTAAAACATCAGTACTTTCTGCAAATATTTGCAAAATGTAGCTCAATTTTCAAAAAAACGAAAAGACTACATTTTTTATGTACTTTTTGAAACCAATTCTAAAAATGAAATACAATTTTTTTTCGACAAGGCAGCATAAGACCTTATAGAACAGTCATTCAAGTTGACGAAACCGACCATCCGTTCCCTGTGCGATCTGTAGTTCACGAAATATCGTTGATCAAAGACAAGAGTTTTTTCTCCCATTCAACTGCCGATATCTCGATAACCAATCGTCATAGAGAGATACAAAAAAATGTAATCAAAGCTAGAGGATTAAGCTAGACGACTCCGATGAAGATTGAGTCGAAAATTTCCGTCTCAAGATTTCGAAACTAGAGACTTCAAGCTTTTAAAATAGTTTTTTTTTATTTCGATCCGATGATTTTTCGCAAAGTTACAGCCATTTAAAAATCACTCAAAAAAATTAGAAAATTTTCCGTTTCCTCAATTTTTTTGCTGAGTGTATTAAATTTGAGTCCTAGCCATTATAGTTGTAGAATGAAACTATGAATTGAGTCTATAATGCTGTGAAATCGTTGCATTGCAATCATTTCATCGTATAAACGAAACTTTTGGAAAAATAGAAAAAAAAAAGTTTTAATGAAATTTTTTTTTTCAATCACATAGAAAAAATAGAAAGAAACGTCGGCCCACTCTGGGATTGTGGGGATAATCGCAGGATTGATTGATTTTTTTTTGAGAAAAAAAAAAAATAAAAAATGTCGAACTTGGAGAAAATAACGGTTTTTCTCAAAAAGGGCAAAAATGTCATTGAATTTATCATTTTTCATTTTTTTTGCATTTTTTTCTGAAAAGTCGATTTCGAAAACAAGAATTTTGAAAAAAAAAACGTCCCGATAAGTTGATTTTTAAGAAAGTTATAGCTATTTAAAAATGAAAACGCAATTTTTTCAAAAAATTCATAACTTTTTTTGGGTTGGGTGGAAAAATTTGAAAAAATTCTGAGAATCGTTTTTTATAGGGTAGAAACTGACAAAAAATCGCCAACCAAATCGAAAGGGGTCAGGGTCAGAAATGGTCGATTTGGTATGGAATACCCCATATGCATATGTCACTATCACACTTACATGACACGAGTCTAACAGTCAAATTGCTATCTGCATTCCAACCGACAGATTATTGTACCTCCACGCATATACCGGGTGGCGAATGAATCGCAGGACCACGAAGTTCTTGGCCCTGGTCATGACGTTCATGAGGAGCACAATATATTCTCTAGTTAAATCAATACGACTTGGAGTAGTTACCATTCATCAATTCACTGACCAGGTCTGTTCCTACTCAATTTTAATAGCTCCAATGAGCACATATTTCTCTCCTTAAAGGACCCGCCTACCGTGATCCCGGTTTTGCAGAGGAGCTTCATCTCCCTCAATCCTATCATATTGGAAAATTGAAGATGAATAAACATTGAGTTCTATTAAGAGTCGCCATTAGTCAATGAGATAATGAAACATGATTTTGAAAATAATACTTTAGTAAAAGAGTTTTACAATTAAAATGTAGTATTTCGGATGGCCTTTCTTTACATCGCAGAACAATCGTAGGCAATGCTCATTGTCCACCAGTAAAACATGACACAATTTTGAAATTATAGGCGCTGTAAGATTAGCGAAATAGCCTGGGTGGAAGAGGGAAAAGATTCCACCAAAACATGGATAGTCAACCAAGTAAACCCCGTGCTGAATTATTTTCCTCACCTCCAGAATAATTGCCTGATTGAACAGTTGTCAAAGTCAGGCCTCTCTCTCTCTCTCTCTCTCTCTCTCTCTCTCTCTCTCTCTCTCTCTCTCTCTCTCTCTCTCTCTCTCTCTCTCTCTCTCTCTCTCTCTCTCTCTCTCTCTCTCTCTCTCTCTCTCTCTCTCTCTCTCTCTCTCTCTCTCTCTCTCTCTCTCCCTCTCCCTCTCCCTCTCCCTCACTCCCTCTCTCACACACACACACATTCTTCTCCTAGTCCATATCATTCTGATTGCGTCATGCTTCACAACGCGTTCCTGACTCGCGTATTGCGTATCACTCAACATTTATACGTGACTTGGCTCGCTGTCACTGATGATGAGATAGACTTTTTCTCTCCGCATTCCTTATATGGGTTAAGGGGACTTGGTTGGACCGCAAAAATGATTTGATGATTTCACTTTATTCGTTCAAGGTAATTCGTAATGTTTTTACATTCAATTGTCCGTTTAATCTCAACTTAGTGATTTCCTCTACGTTAGGTATTCAAGAATTATATCGAATGATATAAACGCATAGAAAAATTGAATTTGATAACACTTAGAAATATTTCTGAAAGCCTAAAAATTATACGAAAGCTTGAAACTCAGTCCTGAACGGGTTATCGCATGTATGTGATATAGGAAAAATCATGTATTTAAAATCTATCAACTCTCAGCGCGCAACGGAAATTCTTAAATGGAAGGATATAGAGTCTAATTATCGTTGGGAAAAGATTAATTCTTAATTTTCATATGATAATATTATTCTCTAGTGATATTTCACTTAAATTATAATCGGGACTAATGTGAAAATAGTCCCATGGTTGTTAACTCACCAATATAAAAGCGATGGCGACAACACCACTCCAGTCCATAGTTACTGGAAAATATAAAGAGAAAGTATTCGTTAAAGAATTGGCTCATAAACTCATTTTTGTTTAATAAATAAAGCCATGCGTTTCACTTTCAATCAAATTCCGTACACTTTTCGAATGAATAACTTTTGCAGATATTCGTTTGTTTTCACTATCAATTTTAAATTCTGACAATTACATATTTTTTTGCATTTATATCATTTTTCCCTGTATTGTGAAGAAAAGAAGGTTCCCTCGTCAATGAGGGCTGTTTCAACTTTAAATTCAATGATAGTTCAACGAATTATTCGGCATATCTATTTTTATTTTACATTTGAAACGACCAACAACGCATACTAGATGAATTTCGAAGAACCTGAAAGTTCCTCGAATATTCAAAGAATAATCGAATTCGAAATATTATACAGAAATTTCATATGAAAATATTAACAGAACATCGAGGAAAATTCCATAATTTTATATTAAATAATATTATAATTAAATGAATAGCAACTATGGAGTGAAAAAATTCCAAAATACTTTGAAAATTTTAAGGCTGAAAAAAAGTACAAGGTTTCCCACATGAAAAAAAATCATGCAAGTGTGTAATGAATCGAGTGAAAGTTGAGACATGCATACACACACACATACATACGAAAGTAGAATTTCGCGTTCACTTTTGACGCAGAAATCTTCAATTCAAATGGATACAAAGAGTAAACACACAGATACGAACAAAAGATACATGATTGTATCTGTGACTCTTTCTAGTCACATGGTGTTTTTTTATATTTTTTTCCCAGTCTTTACCTTTATTCATTCATTCGATAAGGGAGGAAATGGGCAAAAAAATTAATTACTGGCACTCATAATGGAAATTTTCCAGTTATTAACAGAAGTTTCAACGAAGCATTCCCCATTCAAAGTTTTTTTGGTACATTTGTCCGCCATTCAAGACAGCATTTTGATGTACTGTATGAGTATTTCCACAGTACGTCAAAAGTTGAATACATTTTTAGAACATCGAGAGAAATTGTAGATGAAACTGAGAATATATTGAATTTCACTACAAAACTTGAAAGAACTTCAAGATTTAGTGCACTGTGACAAAATGTCGAGAAAAATCATTTTTACATAAAAACAAGAATGGTTTTTTTCCAACTATATAGCCATAGACTGAAGAAACGTTCAAATATCTAATTTTAGTATTTTCTTGTACTTCCAAAAAAATTTCACTACGTTGTACCGATATTCAGAGTAACACTTCGGATGAATCTATGAACTTCCAATTGCCTAGATTAGAAGAAAATGAAAGTTGAAGTTTAGTTATCATACATTAGATTATACGGACGCTCTGACATTTTACTCTATTATCGACTCACTTTGTTGGTAAGGTGGGAATTTTACTGAGCCTTTGGAATCTTTGAATAATCTCATGTATGAGACTGACCACTTGCATTTTTTATGATTTTCCAATCCATGCGGAAGAAGAATACTGAATTTTAACAATACCTATCGACATGTGCATTTCTACCAGGATGAGCCATTCTTGTCAACTTATAGGATCATAGATAGATGGAATAAATGAATAATATTTTTTTCTTCCAATACCTCTTGCTCTGAAAGCGTGATGAAAAACTTTCTACTATGTGTGGCGCTAATCAAGCTCATTAGTCCTAACATCCTATCGTATGTGTTCTAAATAGGTTTTCCAACATATAAAGTTGAGTGAGTGAGATTGAGAGTTTTTAATATCGATAGCTCAATAACAGGAGACGTATCAGCTGTCTATAAGCATATGAGGAACGTTTTTCTGTTCTTCACCCATCGATAGAAATTTGATATAAAATGAATTTAATACTCGCACAATTATTTCAAATCTAGAAATGTCTGCATTAATAAAAAAAAAAAAAAAAAAAAAAAAAAAAGAAATGTCTGCAGGGTAACGGTTCACTTTCATGGCCTATCGTCATACATTGAATTTCGTTGTAAAATATGCCATATTTGTCAATTCAAGGGCATAAAATGAACAATTAATTAACTAGCTTCCTCCCAATTGCTCATTGAGAATTGGTAATAGACAATCATTCACCATTAACTGTATTATTCGTTAATTTATTCGTTAAAGAAAAAACAGATGAAATCAAGAACAAATGAGAATTGTAGTTTGTGCTATTCTCAATGCGAAAATAATTGAGAAATAATTGTCTTCCTCATCGTTCGTGTTAATTTTACGTGATCTATTAATATTGAAATGGAAAGACTAGTAGATATACACGTGGAATGTAACTACTTTTCAAACAAATGTGGCAAACACGTCTATCATATGCGCTCTCTCCTCTCTTGATATCGCCAACCTTCCTCACTCTCCTCGGATCACATCACACCATACATGCACATCGCGCCAATGGCATGGATATTTACGTGATGCAACGACAAGAACAAGCCCAAGGCTCACGGTGACTCTGCCCGCCATATTCATACTTTTTTACCCCTCCATCGGCCTGCTGTGAATCTCCAACTGGATCTCCTTCGCCTTGAAGCATCTAGTCATCTTTCAAACTCCTTTTCTTAACATTTTCTATAATTTCATCTTCATATTTTATGATTATGATTCATTTACAATTCTAATTTTCAGAGAACGATCGAATCATTCAAGTATGTATTATTTTCATCGAGTTCTTCTTCTCTTTCTATATGGTTATATCTCCTATGAGAGGGGCAAGTACTAACTTTCATCGAGTTTATGTTGAATAGAAAAAAATATCTATAAATATGATTCAAACCGTGGCATTTTCTACTTATTCTCTCTAATTGCTCCCTTTTGCTGCCGAACGGAAGTATTATTTCTTGTTACAATGGAGGCGATCATACAGCTGAGTGCAGGCATCGCATCATTCACGGAACTCTACGAACATCACCAAATATGTTCAATTCAAGGCCTCGCGACATTCTCTCGAGATACTCGATTATCTTCATCACTTATATCTGTGAATAGCTACTTATCTTCATCTTCCTTGCGATTCGAAATAAAATGAAAATCATCAACCTAATATTCGTCCCTCATTCAATTTGATTATCCTCGCACTTCCATTCAGCTGTTATGTAAATAAAGTAAATTTTGATTGGAATCAATTGAAAGTGATGACATTTTCTTCATGCATTCAAACCCACATTTTTTCACAATAAAAATAAAAATAATAATAATTATGATAATTTTTGTTAAAGACATACTATTTCTTTGAATAGACAAATGAAACAGGAAGCAAAAATTACCTCTTAACGTACATAGCTTTCCCATGGTCATCTTGTATAGGATTCTCTTGTCCTCAGGTACCGAAAGCGAAGAATTTATGCAATGCGAAATTCTCTTTCTTCTTTCTCAATCCAAAGAAGAAAACATTGGTTGAATTCACAAAATCCCGATAATCTCCACGAACACAAAATCAGGAATCTTAGCAATGTACAGAATCTACTTAGTTGTTTTCATTTGTATGCATTTAGTTGCAATCAGCAGCGTGAACTTTTCTCCAATGCAAACCGTGATGAACCAAAATGGCCGAGGTCAGATTCAATGCAATGAATGATGAATATTTTCTACTCTCTTTAATTTTCTTTATTGGAATGAACGATCCCAATGCTAGTTCACATCAATTCACATGCTGTACACCATATTTCTTTTTTTCTTCGCACGTAGATTATTTTTACTTATCCACATAGTAAAAATTATATAAACATTAGAGAAAAATAATTGAAGTACGGTGACCAGGTTTTCAATCTCTTTGCAGCAAACTGAACATTGAATTTTTCTTTATTTGGAGAACTAGTAGACTGACATCATCGGTAAACATTGTGTAATACCTGAATAATTGAATGTAATTATTTTTTTCAATTTTTTTACTTGATAATTATTGCAAGCGAACTAATCGAAAAACTTTTGAACATGGAATGATATTTCCTTTACTTTAAACTTTTTTTCATGCTACAATAATACGAAATATGAATTAACATTTCTCACTAAAACACCTGATTGATAGCACCTGCCGCTTTTGGTGGTCGTTAGCGCCCGTAACGGACGACGCGAGACTCAGTACTGGATGAAACCGCAGCCTGAGTACAAACCGGTCTTGAGATGGAGTGGGGATTTCCACAGGCTTCTCAGGGCCTTACTCGGGGGCCTCTCTTTTTTTCTTTCTAATTTCAAGGGGACTTAGCTGTGCTGAGGCGGGGAAGACTCAACAGCGGAGAATCACGTCATCGTATAAATATAGAAAATTCAGTCATTTCAAGGAAATTTTGGTCGTCCAAATATCGTTTTCTATATATTCGAAGAAACCTGAATTCGTCGATGCTGAACGAAAAATGGATTATCTTCAACAAGTTCCAGTGTTAAAGCCAACGAGGGAGCTTATACATACCTAATGCATTAAATATTGAATGAATGGTATGCGTAGAATTATTTTTTGTATTTATCACCAGATAAATTAATGAAACATTATCAGGTTATTGAAATAATTTCCCGCAGAATATGCTGTAAAAGATCTTGAAATATATTGAAATATCGTTTAAGAGTGCGCAGATGTAGGAGTCTGCAGATGTGGATCAGCTCGAATCGAATATTAATTAAATTTTCATATCGAATGTTCGATATTTTCGAATATTCGCTTTTGTTTCTCGAATATTCGTTTCTTCGAATATTTGGATACTTGTTCTTTTTCCTTCCAAATGGAAGCTTTGGTTTCATTTTTCCTTTCGAAGTCCGAATATTCATCGGAGATTAGTTAAAATAATCTAAAACATCGAGGAATGATAGAAAAAATATTAACATATATGTATGTGGATCTGTCTGTGTGACCCTACGAATCCCCATTACTCCAGAATAAAATCTCAATTTTGTGATCATCGTTTTTTTTTTTATTTCTCAATGTGCGTCAGACAGATTTCGTCCTGATTTAAACACAAGATTTGCATCTATAATATCTAACTTTTGGCAAATTTCGATGAATTAAGGATATCCAAGTAGTTCAGATGATCCATTTTTCCTTTTCAATTTTGGTCACTTTTGATAGATTAGCATGAGGAGATTTTTTAACAATTTACGTTACTTGATTATGTACGGCAATGGGTCTTTACCACGCGCTGCGCACACGGTGAAACTTCATTTCCACACAAAATCAAGTAAAACCATAAACGTTACATGTCGGGGATGGCATTTTTGACCATTATGATTACGTCATTCGGCTTCGCTTCGTGGTGTAAACCTCACAATCCTCAGAATAGCCCTCCTACGACTTGTAACGTGATATACTATCACACCATGTTACCGGACGAATTAAGCCAAAAATAGCACATGTAAAATAATTCACATTAGAACTCTATACACGAAATTTAGTTCCAGTTTCACTGCAAAAATTCATGGTCACAGACTTATTTTTCCGCATTTAACCATATATTCTCGTTCGTCAGAATGTCAATTAATTTTTCAAATTCTGAAAAACACCTGCTACCGGACAAATAGCGACGATCCAATTAATAACATGAAAACATCAATGGCAGCCATATTGGAGTTTGAAATCCGAGGATCCTCCAATCACAATCCTAGATACTGAGACAGCGTAAGTGAAATTCGGAACAATATTGGATATTTATAATATTATTTAATAACAATTTACTATCGTGACCATCGTTTCAATATCGGTAAAATGTTACAAAATCGGAATAATTAAAGAATTTGTGATAACTGAGAAAAAAAAGTTGATCATTTGGACCTGCTACTTGGATTTCCTCAAGTTTCATTATTTGAGATATGATTTATTCGGTGCTTCTTTCCAAAAATTCGATTTATTAACGATAACTAAATGAATAATCGACTTAAAGCATTCAAATTTTGTTTGTATATGCAGCTTCTAATAAGGATGGGTGGGATTCAGAATCTGAGTCATATTGGATGAACGGTTCAAAAGATATTTTGAATTGTATATTTTTTTCAAAATAGGCTATTTCTTCCAAACTATTTATCCGATTTCATTCCAACAAAGCTCAAAAGATTTGTTATCATAAGCTGACTTAACCGTCAAATTTTTCAATTTGTCAATGAATTCTTCCTCTTATTGCATGAACAAATGTATATTCTTTTGAATAGTTTCAGAAGGTGTGATTGGCCTTCATTATTTTGGATGAACCCTCATACTTTTCATTCGGTACTTTGAAAGAACACACTTTTCTCTTCGGAATGAGCCCATACTTGTTTTGTAGAGACAGTCAGTTATCATACAGCGCAAATCTATTCTTTTGACTCAAGACAATACAAAAATAATTGAGATGAAATTCAGGAACAACTATTCGGAAGCAAACTGCTAATGCATTAGCAGAGTCGAAAGGAAGAAATGGTGAATGAAGCTAATGTGGAATTACTTGTTTTTGATTTTCGACATTTTCTTTCAATTGTATCAATTATTAGATATTTGATGCAATTACAAAATTCTCACTCGAGACAACTTTATTATTTGCTGAAAAGTAATTCTGCATCATTCGCACTGTTTATAAATGAAGACATTCGAAATGTAAACAATTTGTTTGAGTTCGTTTATTCATCAGGATACCATCCGCGTGAATGAGAATTACCAGATCACTCTGATTTTTTTGTTTAACTTTAATATTTTTTAGAATTAGTACGAAAATTCCAGAGTGATCGCGTCGTTCATTTTTTTTATAATTAACTCCTGAAAATTGACATTTTAACACATGATCTAATAGCTCGTTCACTTGAACGTTAAAACAAGTGGAAACTTGCATCATTATCTATATCATTATAGCTTTATCTGCTAATTCATTAGCAAGTCGCTTCCGAATGAATTCCTTTTTCTCCACTTTACTAAATCGTTTCAAATGAATTTTCAATTCTGTTTAAATTGAAAAGGAGAAGAGTATTGAATAATTTAATTTGAATCAATATTCACTGATTTCATTCGAATTGCTATTCCATTGCGAATTGCATTTTCATGTTTTGCGGATATCGATTAATTCGTTCAATTTTTAATTATTCCTTGGTAACCAATTTTTAATCAACGTTATTCTTGATGATCTATTTATTTATTGATGATAGTTTTTTGAAAATTTTCATTTTAATGATTTTTTCAATGGAGTTTTTGTTAGCACGATAACTGAAAAAAAATTCAAACTAGAGACTTCCAATTTGGTAAATTTAAACTTCTCATAACACTGATGCATAGGATTGCTTGTGGGCCTAATTGATTGAAAAGTTTTTGATGGAGAAAATTGTTTCAGTTTTGAAAAAATTGACCTCTACGGACATATCTTCGGTTTTACCAGTCGTAGCAACCTGGTGGTTATCTCAAATGGAAGGTGAGCTCATTTTCAATCGATTTATATCATTCAAACCTTTGTGTTATCGATTTTTCAATTACTCATAGCTCATTTTCTGGAAATCAATTTGTGCCTTATATCTATTGGAAAAATCAATAATATTTTTTTACAACTATATAAATCGATGGGAAATGAACTAACCTTTCATATGAGACCAAGCTCAAATCACTACGACGGATAGAACCGGAGATATTTTTGAGAAAGTGAAATTTTTCAAAACTGAAAAAATTTCCTCCCTCAAAAACTTTTCAATCAATTAGGTTCACAAGCAATCCCATGCATTAGTGTTATAAGAAGTATAAATTTACCAAATTGGGAATCTCTAGCTGGAATTTTTTTTCAGTCATCGTGCTAACAAGAACACCATTGAAAAAATAATTAAAATCAAAACTTTTCAAAAACTTTCCTCAATAAATAGATAAAAATCCGTAGCGAGCTAGCTCATATGATTGCCAGCACAGCCTATGAATCTAAGCGAAATCGATTCAGAAGTTTTTAAAATATTGGTGAAATACGAATTGTCGAAATTTGTTAATATCTTAAAAACTACTAAACTAATTCCAATACAAAAGGGCTTAAAGTGAAGAGTTCAGTGACCAGAATATACTGACAAAATTTCAGGATCCTGCATATGAGACTTCACAAGTTATTGAGACATATGGGTGTGCACAGATATTCACACACATTCACACACACACACACACACACAGATATTTTTTCTAAATATGATTTTTGGACTTTTCGGATCATTCTAAGTAGTTCCCAACAAAAAAATCGAGATCGAAAATCTTCACGATAGTAATGCTTCCATTCGGAAGCAAAAAGAATATTCAGAGGTGTGAGAAAATTCTGAAAGAATTCTACAAGATGCCTTGCACTAATACTTCTCCCTTCATGATGTTTGAACCAGATTTTGATGTTTGAACCAGATTCTGGTGCTCAATTTCGAAACTTTCATGGAAATCCATCACTTAAACCCGATTTTTCACTGAATACACCAGCCATATGCAAAAACATGCCAGCCATGCTGACGTATCTCTATCCTGAATGTGTGTAAAATTTTAGAATTATTGACAGCCCCATATGGGCGATAGTCTCATTACAATTGTTGGAATTTAACATGGGCTCTTATGGGTAAATAACTCTCTTGTAGTTGAAGTGGTTTCAAGCCGATCAAATCCTGGAAACTGTTCTGTAACCTTTTTTTTATAAATAAATACAAAATTGTTAGTGATACTTCTTCTCATCTGTCATCAAAAATAGGATTTTCGATCTTGCACCTTCTCAGGATAGAAATGTAGTGAGCATCGAATGAGGTGAACTCGAGATATTCTTGAATTGAGAAGTTGTTTTCATTTCTGAGTGAGTCGAGATCTCCCGAGCCTTCTTAATACCCAAAAAATGTTGGTTATTATTTCAGTGCATGATTTTGTGAAAGTTTAACACGCTGTGCTACTCCAAAATTATTTAAATTCTCAAAAAATTGATAAATTTTTGGTACGGAAGGATGGGAAAAAGAGAAACAGGATATCGCCCCCATTCTACTTTACCGCAATCTCCATTATTGATGTCAATTATTGAATGAAATTGGTGGTAAGATGTCAAACTAAAATAGGTCTATTATTTCCATAATATCTTGTGAACATCTAAGTCCATAAGAATTTACCAAGGATTTTTATAGCTCATGATTGTGTTGACATCATAGAGTTGACATTTTTTACAGAATAATTGTGTCTTGAAGCAGAGGAATTTTTTTTTAATCATTTATTTCGATAACTGTACAATGAATATTCAGAACTATAATTGGATCTACGATGAACTGTTCTGAAAAAGTTTGAGATTATTTTTCAATTTTTTCGTTCATCTGCTTCCATTTATTTTATAAAGTGTTATAATCACTAGTATAATTATGGACCACTGTAA
The DNA here is from genome assembly GCA_963942555.1 of Aleiodes leptofemur. Classification (NCBI taxonomy): domain Eukaryota; kingdom Metazoa; phylum Arthropoda; class Insecta; order Hymenoptera; family Braconidae; genus Aleiodes; species Aleiodes leptofemur. The sequence goes on from OZ012619.1 coordinate 9,141,879, forward strand.
AGTTCTCTCTGATCTTTCTCCTTTTGTGACATTCTACGGGTATAAACAGCAGTAGTATAAGGCAAATAATAATGTGCTTGATAATCTTTACGCTCAGCCATTAATGCTTTGACTTTTTGCTCGAGTTCACGACATTTCATAACTTCTTGCTCGTTCCAGATGAAGTGACAGTATTTTTCATACTCCATTTGATCAGTTGACATGAGATAGCGTTGCAGAAATCTCGTGATTGGGCTCTAAAAGGAATTGATGATTTATTATTAAACTCTAATCAACCCTAGAAGACTCTGAATTTGTAATATAAATTTCAGAAGAATCAGAATCTTATGATAGAAAGAATCCCTGACAACTATGAAAACCAGAAATTATATTTGTTCGATATTAAATATCTTTCGCTAGTAAAATTCAATAGTCAATAGGAAATAGGGAAAAAATAGGTTTGTTCAGAATAGAATCGGTTTTTCTGGAATATACGAAAATTCGATCAAGATACAGTAATTTCTGAAATTTTTCTTTCTGGAAACTCCATCGTTTCCCACCAAAAATAACAATTACAACTTTTTTTTTAAATACAGCTTTCAAGGGTCAAATGGGAGCAAAATTTACTCATCTCGCAAACATTCTTGTCATAACAAGATCAAATATATTAATTTTCATAGATATCTCAAAATCAGGCTGAACTAGGGAAATTTTGTCAGGACCATTCCAATTTTGAAAATTTCGATCTACACAAAAGCTCATCACAAAAATCCGTTTTTTCTCGATGGGTTTTGAGATATTCATTGGAAACTGGATGGATATGGAAGTTCAATCAAACCATTCATGATTACATGACGAAATAACCATTACAAATCAGCTATTACCAAAAATATCCATGATCAAAATATTTACGGAATCTCCAAAAGATATGAAATATTTAATGACAAATAACTCAATCACTACTTGCATTTTTATCAATGAAGAGAAATTTCCTTTTGATAAACATAAAATTATGGGAAAAAGAAGAAGAAAAGTCAAAGGAAAGCGGTAATCTGAGGGCTGTTAATTCAAACTTTGCTCAGAACTTTGCTGAAATTTGATTTTCCAACCATTCCCCAGTTGTAAGTCTGGTGATTCTTAATCATCACATCTTTCTTTGAACAAGATGAAAGGGAGATTGTTTCTATAAGAACTGTATCTGTGAAATTTCTGCAAAAATAAATTGAAAAATCAAATATTTGAATTTAATTGTTGTGAATATTATAGCTCATGGATATTTTGTCATGAGTATTGAGTCTAGTCATTACTACTAATATGAGCAATGTAATGACAGAATTTACCCTATGGTATTCCCATTCTTTGGGATGGTATCCTTCAGGAATCGGCATAAGCGTTGCTGGACCAACAAAGATATTCGCTAAGGTGATCACAGTGAAAATTGGAATGGCAGCAACCATTACGTACAAGTGGACAAGATCCTTCGTTTTATCCCACATCCAACGAGATGGTTGAATTTGAAACGTTCGAGCGTGTCCAGACATTTTTCGAACATCAAATCTAATGACTGCATCTGAAATCCATTCTTCATTAAATTTGTCATGACATTGCGATGGAAAAATAGTGATTTTTTCCAGAATATAACATTGCTCTATAAAGCCCTCCCCCCTCCCTCCCCTTGCCACCCTTCTACATTCATCCATCAGCAAATACACGTATTTTAAGACATCGGAAAATTGATTGATGAAAGGATATTCAAATTATTTCTTCTAAATAAATATTCGCAATAGGTATGACTTGTTTGAATATGGAAAAAATATTCTCGTCACTACGACTACCTTATGTATTATTTCTTCATGGGCTAAAATTTTATATTCCTTTCAGACAGTTGAATCTTTAAAATCGAAGATACATTCACAGAATCTCCTCAATACTTTTTGTTTATCCATACCAACTACAGACGAAAGTATTTTATTAAAATGAAAAAATCCAAACATTGCACACCTGTAACCATACTATCTTGAGATGATCTCTTGATTGAATTCAATATATACACATGAGAAATTAAGGTCATAGAGTTATGAGATATTCGACTTGAACTTTATCTGACAAGTTTTTTTTTTTAAGTAAAAAGCACATTTGTATACAGCCGATTGCGTGCATTGACATGATTGCGTAACAGACAAACCATTCATTTTATTGTGAGTGCTCTACTCGATTATTTGAAAAAAATTATCGAGAAAATGATAGGAAAGTGGAGTATTATTACTTACTATTGTTGACGGAGTTTTGTACTAATTGTAACTCTTTCCGGATCAAAATTTGGCCAGCTGAACGTAGCAAACCACTCCAAGCCGCCATCTTTCCCACTGTGATGTCCTAAACAAGTCACATGGTTATAAATGGATGGTAACGACAAAGTTTTTTGAATTCCTACTTTATCGATCTGGGGTGCTATTCCCGGCAGTGCTGCTTTGAAAAATCTTTCAACATGGCGGATTTTTGCAATCAACATATATATATGATATATATATGTTGAATGCTAATGACAACCGGATTGTGATGAATGGGGAGGAATGAGGGAATGGACTGGGAGGTTGTGGAGTGTGAGGTTGTGGATTATGAGGTTAGGATAATGGATAATAATTGGTATTAGTCGGTCTTATTGAATATAAATTAGAATTATGTTAACATTATTATTACGTGTAATGAAAAATATGCATTGGAGCGAAAAATAATTATTTTTCCGTCTGAGGTATTGATATTAATTTTTTTTAAATAATTATTAGGAGAAAGTGGGGTAAAATGGACACTCGGATTGAACGATTCGACATAGAATTTTTCAATTGATTCCATCGAGAAGCTCAGAAAAATTTAGGCAAAAAGCAAGTGTCAAAAGTTTTTTTTTCAATTTTTGGAAAAAATTACCCTTTTGTCCAAATTTTGGAGGGTCTTCCCTTTTGATAATCGGAAAAGTTCACTTTTTCGGCCATATCTCCGGTACTGTTGGTCGGAGCGACCTGGAGTTGATCTTGAATAAAAGGTGAGCTCATTTCTCATCGAGTTATGTGGTTTAAATTATTTTTAATCAATTCTTCAGATATTTAGGTATCATTTTCTGAAAATCAGTCTTTGCCCTATAAGTACTTGAAAAAACTGATATTTTCCTTTTTAAACCCCATAAATCGATGGGAAATGAGCTACCCTTTCATTTAAGGTCAGCCCCAGGCTGCTACGATTAATAAAATCAGAGATATTTCCAAAAAACTGAAATTTTTCCAAAAACAGGAGGAAAATTTTTTTGCTCCTTCAAATCTGGAGCAGAAGATAAAATTTCTTCGAAATGTCTGCTATTCCCCCCCCCCCCCCCCCAAAAAAAAAAAACACTGAATGTCTATGAAATAATTAGATTATTATATTTTTTAGCATTTAGATAATAATCCGATTTATTAATGACCCCTCATTAATTATAAACATCGATGAGTATAAAAATTTTATTTTCACGAATGAAAAAAAAAGAGAATTCAACTGCAGATAAAAAAAAATATTTTAGCATGATTAAAAAAATAAATTTATTGATGTTGTATTATTGAAATCAGATTATATTGTCTGTTAGCTCTATCAGTGTTTTATATAGACGCTGAAACTGTCAATGTCAAAAGCCTGGAAGGACAATCTATGGGTAATAATAAAAAAAAAAGGGAAAAAAAAACTGAAGATTGTATCACGTCTGTTAAGTGGTAATAGTAATGAGGAAGAGAAAAATAGAAGAATTTACGTTGAATTTACGTTTCACTATCATTATCATGGTGTTTTTTGATTGCAAATTTATGTTAATTAGCATGAAATGATGAGCATACATTATTACACTTATTTAATATTTTGGCAATCAATCGCAGAAATAATGAAAATTAAAATAAAAAAAAATAAAAAACTTGTATTTGAAGAATACTGTATTATTATTTGAGTAAATAAATGATTCGTTTTCTATTATTCGCTTTATTATTCATAATTTAACATTGAAGAAGCTATTAGTGGTAAAAATAATTTTTATCTTCTTTAAAAAAAAAAAAAAACAGAAAAAAATTCAGAAATTAGGAAAAAAGGAAATAATTTTCATCAGTTTTTACGAAATATCTCGAAAAATAATGGAGATGACGAAATTTTGGTAGAAACATTTTTTGAAGATCTCGAAATTCTCTACAATAAAGGTCCCTACTAAATTTTTCTATCTTCTCCATTATTTCCAGAGTTTTATGAGAAATAGTGATGAACTAGTGGAAACTCCATTTTTTACTTAATTTCTCGAAATAAAGAAACATAATGAAAGTACGAATATGAAAAAATAGATTTTTAAATATCTAGGATAATATAATGGAGAAACTATTGAATAATAGTTTTATGGCTTAATCTGATGGAATACACGCGAAATCAGTGACTGTCTCAAGTCTGTCGAGAAGATGTTGTATGCTTTGCAGTCTCGTGGACTCAAGCCCATTACAATTGTTTTGAGTCTTGGTTCATCCTGAAAAAAAAATGAATTGAATAATTGAAAAAATGTTCTCCAAATGATAATGCAAAAATTGGATTGGGAAGACCGAAGAAAAATGAAGCTGACTACCAAAATGATCCGAATTTTTTTTCAAGAATCCACTTCTCTACAAATAAAATTGAAAAAATTACACAATAATATAGATATGTTAAAGCATTTTCTCAATTTTTAAAGATTTTTTCATAAAGTCTTTCACTTTGAAAAAAAATCCAGAATCTTTTTACTGTGGAGGTCCATTCGGTTCCGGTCTCTCGTCATCAATAAATAATGATAACAATAATAATAATGGTCTGGGATATTTATATATTGATATTTATATTCATATCGTGGTCCTAGAGTAAAAAGGGCATGAAAAAACAGGAATCGTGTACCAATTACGCTTTCTTCACACTAGGACGATGATATTTATATTTATATATTGTTTTTTTTGTTTTTTAATTTGAAAAAATCTCGAGATCAAATTTCAAAATAATTTCGACGAAAAAAATTTTGGAGCCCTATAATGATAATAATAATCAGTTTTATTTCAGATAATTTGGAATTATGCAGAAATCTTGAAATCTGGAAATTTTGAGATTTTTAGTGAGTTTAATATTCTTTCAATTTTATTTTACATTTTTGGCGCATTTAATATTTTTCCAAATTTTCTTCTCGAAATTTCTCCGAAATCTACCTTTGGCAATTTTCCTTTGCCACTCATCATATAGAAATTTAGTTAGATTCTCGCAAATGAAATGATTAATAATAATAATAATAATTCATATATACCATGTAATGCTCAATTTTTATTTCAAGCTTGAATGTAAATGGCTGAAATGCTATTGCCGCGTATTTAGCAAGATAATCGTCATGATTATGAGCATTCGGTTCACCAAGTTCTTGGGCTGTCATCCCAAACATTTTCTCAGCCTCGCCACTGAAGGCAGTTGGCCAGAGGCTATCAATAGTGTCTCAAATATTCAACTGGAAGGAAAATAGAATTTTTATTGAAATGAGGAAATCAAGATCTTTGTTTTTTCAACTTGGAGAAAGAGAATCATCCTCACCTGTGCCAACAGACGGAGTTTGAAGTTGGGATAGTCTTTGTTGCATTTCTCACACCTGAAGGATCCATCACTATCAATCACCTAAAACACAATAAATTGGATGGAGGGATTGAGTTTGCGAATTCTGAATTAGAAGTAAAGCGTTAAAACGGGATAATTCCATTTTTTTATCATTTTTGGAGGATATCTTGGAAACTAAACGAGATGAGGCGATTAAGCAGGAATTCGTTCTTATAGAGAATTCCAAGAGCTGCAAAAAAGGATTCTAGCAAAATCCCCTTATCTCATTTAGTTTCCGAGATTTTCTCAAAAAACTAAAAGAAAAAGTCGATTTATCAAAAATATGACATTTTCGAATTGATTTCATTTCAGTCATCAGTATTTTAAAAGGCATTCGGAAACTAAGCGAGATGGTGCGATTTTGCTTCAATCCTTTCTTGTAGCTCTTGAAATTCTCTACAAAAAAGGATTCGTGCAAAAACGCTCTATCTGTCTTATTTTCCCAGATATTCTCAGAAATCGAAAAAAAATCGATTCATCGAAAATATGGAATTTGCAAATCGATTTAATCTCAATCACCGGTATTTTAAAAGGCACTCGGAAACTAAGCGAGATAGGGCAATTTTGCTTCAATCCTTTCTTGTAGCTCTTAAAATTCTCTAGAAAAACGAATTCTTGCGAAATCGCTCTATCTCTCTTATCCTCCGAGATATTCTCAGAAACCGGAAAAAACAATTGATTTGAAACTCTTGAGAGTGAAATAAAATCTCATTACTAATCAAATTTGAGGACAAATTAATATAATTATTCATTTATTTAATTATTTACTTATCTATTCATTAAGGATACATAGGAAACTAAGGGGAATAGCGTGATTTCACCTGGAACTTTTTTTGTAGCTTTCCCTTAATTTTTTTTTGTAGAGAATTTCAAGAGCTACTAAGAAGGATTCAGGCAATTTTGATTCATCTCCGCACTGGACTGGAATTAAAAATATAATTTAGATAAAAATCGCAAAAAATAAAAGGGTGGCACTCCAGAAATTCTGATATGATATGAAATAAAAAAAGTATCAAAACAAAAAGGCGTAAGTACCAAAATTTAGATAAGAAATATTCAAAACAAAAAGACGTAACTCCAAATTCTTTCATGGGATGAAAAAATTATAAAAACAAAGAGGCGTAAGTGCGTAGATACGTCCTCTTCACTTTAACATTAACCATTATGTAGCGTTTAAAAAAAAATAACAAAGGGGCGTAAGTGCTTTGTTATTTCAGTTTGTTATTTCCATTTTCAATCGCTCAAATAACGTTCAGGATATCCTGGAAAGCATTTTGGAGTAATAAGTAGGTATACGCCCCTCCCATACGAAGATTTCGTGTTTTTGGCACTTACACCCCTTTCACCCTGATGTGACGATATTTTAGAAAATTGACCGTTCCGATGTGGATAAAAAAAAGGAAAATGAGAGAAAATTATGTATAAAACATTTTGAACCCTTAAAAATGCAGCTTCTGAGTATGTAATAGTCATAGTTAGAAAAGAGCCGAGAAGAGAGAGGAAAAAGATAAGAGAAAAAACCCGGATTTTTAAAAATAAAAAATCCGGGATTTTTGCACTTATTTTTCTTGTTTTTTTTTCTTACGTTTCCGCATTCCTCTCTCTTCTGCATCGATTGATTAGGGAAAAATTATTTTTAAAAAATGGAAAAACTTTTAAAAATCCCGGATTTTTTATGTAAAAAAATCCGGGATTTTTTTTTATTTTTTTATTTTCTCGGATTTCCCATCGACCATTCCCCTCTCTCCACCAACAAAATCAAATTGAGGGGAAGAATTGAGGAAAAAAAGTCATGACTGAGAGGCCTGTCCTTTTTTACTAGTTTTTCAATTTTTTTGCACCTATTCCCTCCCCTTGACGCATTCCCCTCTCTTCGGCAATTATGAAAATCATTGTTGAAGAAAGGGGAACAGTCAAATTGAGGAAAAAAATTGAAAAAAATGGCAGAGAGGACAGACTTTTTCTACTATTTTTTAATAATTTTTTTTTTCCCAGTCCTTTTCCGCATTAAAAAAGAAAAATTTCTCAACTGTTCCCTTGCCTTGACGCATACCCCTCTTTCCAGCAACAATCAAAATCTTAGCTGAAGAGAGGGGAACGGTCAAATGAAGGGAAAAAATTCCAAAAATGACTGAGACACCCACCCTTTTCTACTATTGAAAAAAATATTTTTCGTCAACTCTTTTCCTGCCTGGACGCATCCTCCTCTCTTCAGCAGCGGTGGAAATCATTTTTGAAGAGAGGGGAACGGTCAAATTGAAGGAAAACATTGAAAAAAAAAAATGGCTGAGAGGCTCGGCCTTTTTTACTTTTTTCTTCACCTCTTCCTTTGCCTTGACGCACTCCCCTCTCTCTAACAACGATGAAAATCATTGCTGAAGAGAGGGGTACGGTCAAATTGAAGGAGAGTTGAAAGCAAAAATTTGAAAAGAATGCTAGAGTCCAGGCCCTCTTCCGCATTCTTTGAAAAAATTTCTTGCTCAGGGTGCTAGAAAAATGGGTTTCTAACCTCACTTTGCTCGGTTTAAAACGCATTTTTCCAGCACCCTTAAGAAAAAAATTACTGTACGCAGCATGGGCGGATAAAAGATAATTTCGACAAAATTTCCTCACCTTCGCTCGGGACGCAAATTTTGTCGAAATTAACTTTTTTTCCGCCCTAGGTGCGTAATGTACTGTTTTTAACTGTTTCCTTGCCTTGACGCATTCCCCTCTTTTCAGCAATGGTGGAAATTATTGCTGAGGAGAGGGGAACAGCCAAATTGAAGGGTGAAATTGGATGACAAAATAAGAAAGAATGGCACAGAAGCCCAGCCTTTTCTACTATGGTTTTTTTCAATAATTTCCTTGCCTCGACGCATTCTCCTCTCTTCAGCAACAATCAAAGTCTTAGCTGATCAGAGGAAAATGATCAAATTGCAGGGAAAAATTAATTTTTTCTTTTAATGGCTGAGACGCGCACCCTTTTCTACTATTAAAAAAAAAAATTCAACTCTTTTCCCGCCTTGACGCATTCTTCTCTCTTCAGCAACGATGGAAATCATTGTTGAAGAGAGGGGATCGATCAGATTGAGGTAAAAAATTGAAAACGAAATGGTTGAGTACTCAGCCTTTTCGACTGTTTTGTAATTTTTTTTCACCCATTCCCTTGCCTTAACTCATTCCCCTCTTTTCAGCAGCGATGAAAATCATTGCTTAAGAGAAGGGCACGGTCAAATCGTAGAGAAAAATTGGAAAACGAAATTTCCAAAAATGGCAGACAGCCGGGTCTTTTCGATTATTTCTTTGATTTTCTATTTCAATTTTTTCCTGCAGCTTGGCTGTTCCCCTCACTTTCGCAATGATTCCTCGTTGCTGAAGAAAGGGGAATGCGTTAAAGCAAGGAAACAGTTGAAAAAAAAAATTAGAAAATGGCAGGGAGGACCGGCCTTTTCTACCATTTACATTTTTTTCAAACTCTTTTCTCGCCTTGATGCATTCTGCTCTCTTCAACAACAATGGAAATCATTGTTGAAGAGCCGGGAACCGTCAAATCGAGGGAAAGAATGGAAAAAAATGCCTGAGAATCTCGGCCTTTTTACTATTTCTTAATTTTTTTTTCACCTATCCTTTTGCCTTCATCCAGTTCCTTCTCTTCAGCAACGATGAAAATTATTACTGGAAAGAGGGGAACGGTCAAGTTGTAGGGAAAAATTGGAAAAAAAAGTTTTAATGGCAGCAAGTCTCGGCTTTTTCTGCTCCTTTTTTTAAATTCTTGTTGTCAACCTTTGCCTTGTCGCATTCCCCCCTCTTCAGCAGCGATGAAAATCATTGCAGAAGAGAGGAGAATGGTCAAATTGCGGTAATGAATTGAAGAAAGAAATTTTTGAAAATGGCAGAGGGTTCGGGCCTTTTCTACTATTTCTTTTATTTCTTTTTTCAATTTATCCCCGGCCTTGACGCATTCTCCTCTCTTCAGTAATGATTTTCATCGTTACTGAAAAGGGGGAGAATGCGTCAAGGCGAGGAAACAGTAGAGAAAAAAAAATCATAATAATAGTAGAAAATGCCGCGATTTTCTGCCATTTTGCTTCCGAATGGAAGCTTTGTTTTCGCAATTTTTTTAGAAATGCCAATTTTCTTCGGAAACGACTCAAAATGATGCAAAACGTCGAGAAATCATAATGAGAAAAAAAGTAGACATGTATGTATGTGTGTCTGTATGTACGACTTTACGACTCTCCATTACTCGAGACCGGTGAGAGATAAAAATCTGAAATTATGGCAAGATATCAGTTTTGATAAAGTGTATGTCCCATAAAAATTTCAGCAAGATCAGTCCAATGGTTTCTGAGGTATATCAATTTTTTAAAAATCGTATCTTTCTAAATTTCTCAATTTGTGTGAGACGAATTCCGTTAAAAATTTTACTCAAGATTCGCAACCATAATATCTAACTTTTGGAAAATTTTTATGAATTTAATCCCATTATTCTATTAGTTATTAATTTTTTTGTGCTTTTTTTCAAAAACTCGGTTTTACGACGATAGCTCAACGAATAATTGACTTAAAGACTTCAAATTTTTTCTGTATATGTAGTTTCTGATGAAGATGGTTGGGATTGAATCTGAGGCATATCGGCTGAACGGTTCTCGAGATATTTTGAATCGAAGTTTTTCCGAAAATCGGCTGTATCTTCCAAACTACTCATCCGATTTCATCGGGGTGGAGCTCAAAAGATTCGTGTTCATGAGCTGAACGAACCCTCAATTTTTCGAATTTTTAGATGAAGTTCTCCGCTTATTATATTGAAAAATGTATTTTTTTCTTAATATTTCCAAAAAAAAATCAGAAAAATACCATTTTTTTCGATTTTTGTGAATGGACACCCCTATTTTTTATTTGGTTTTCTGAAGGAACACATTTTTCTCTTTCAAATGAGCCTCTACTCACCTTCGTAGGACAATCAGAAACTGTACCCAAAAGGGAACATTAGAAGTGAAAAAGTGATTTTTTATGTAAAATTTAGCATATATGATTTTTTTTCGAGAGAGATGATAGAAAAAATTCAGGAAGAACCATTCGGAAGCATCCTGCTAATTCATTAGCAGAAATTGAAAAGAAGAAATAGCGATTTAAAGGATAACGTAGAAAAAATAGCAGCTAACCCAGCGAGGAACGCCTGCTTGTTTTTCTTCAATTCATTTCCGCAGTTTGCCCATTCTCCTCTTTTCTGCAATGATTTTCATCGCTGCTGAAGACAAGGGAATACGACAAGGCAAGGAAAAAGTTGGAAAAAAAAATTTTTAAAACAGCAGAAAAGGCTGGGACTATTTGCCATAAATTTTTCTTTGTTCCAATTTTTTCCTGCAATTTGACCCTTCCCCTCTCTCCAGTAATAATTTTCGCCGTTGCTGAAGAGAAGGAAATGGATGAATGCAAGAGAACAGGTGAAAAAAAAATTAAAAATTAGTAAAAAAAAGGCCGAGCCCCTCAGCCATTTTCTTTTCCATTCTTTCCCTCGATTTGACCGTTCTCGACTCTTCAAAAATGATTTCCATTGTTGTTGAAGACAGGAGAATGCGTCAAGGCGAGAAAAGAGTTTGAAAAAGAATGTAAATGGTAAAAAAGGCCGGGGTAAATATGGAGAATAGGGGCCTTTTTTATAAAATTTAAATAATTATCAAAGTCAAATCTTCGGAAAAAATATGGAATGCGCAAGCAGGATTTGAACCCATGACCCTCTGATTACATGTCAGGTGCTCTGACCACTGAGCTATTGCGAGTTCCTATACTTTCCTTCAAATTTTTGACCAAGATATATTACATCATTTTCGCCACCTCCCTTCCTGAAGTAATTTAAATTAATTTTGAATTAATTTTATTTGGAAAGCCGCTATACTACATATTTACCAAGGCCGGTTCTCTATGCCATTTTCTATATTTTTTTTCTTTTTTTTTTTTTTAATAGTAGAAAAGGGTGGGCGTCTCAGCCATTTTTACAATCTCTTCCTACGATTTGACCATTTCCCTCTCTTCAGCAATGATTTTCATCGTTGCTGAAGAGATGGGAATGCGTCAAGGCAAGAAAACAGTCAAAACTAATACATTGTGCACCTAGGGCGGAAAGAATGTTAATTTCGACAAAACTTTCCTCCTGAGCGAAACGAGGGTGAGAAAATTATGTCGAAATTATCTTTTATCCGCCCATGGTGCGTACAGTATTTTTTTGCTCAAGGATGCTGAACAAATGTGTTTCAAACCGAGCAAAGTGAGGCTAGAAAACCATCTTGCCAGTGCCCTAAGCAAAAAAAGAAATTTTAAAGAATGCAGAAAAGGGTGGGCCTCTCAGCCATTTTTTCAATTTTTTCATCCAATTTGACCGATCCCCTCTCTTTAATAGTAATTTCTATCGCTGCTGAAGAGAGGAGGATGCGTCAAGGTGGGAAAAGAAATAGCAACAATTATTTTTTTAATAGTAGAAAAGGGTGGGTGTCTCAGTCATTTTTTAAATTTTTTCCCTTAATTTGACCGTTTCCCCCGCGCCTCAGCAAAAATTTTCATGGTTGCTGAAAAGAGGAGCACAGTCAAATCGCAGCAAAAAATTGAAAAAATGACTAAAACGCCCACTCTTTTCTACTATTAAATTTTTTTTTTCCAGTTCTTTCCTCGCCTCGACGTATTCTCCTCTCTTCGACCGCATGGAAAAGGAATATATTGCTATGAATATATTTAACAATATCGTATTAATAACGGGTCATATAATGCTGCAAAAATATGTGTGATGTCGAATATATTATGTAATTATATACATAATTATGCTATTCCAATTATATAGATTTTGATATTTTATCATGTAAATTTTCATATATGAGTCATTTGATATTGGAAAATATATTTTTTTATTTGCAATTCATCGTATAATAATGACAGTATAGTTTATAGTATTTTCCGGGTTTGTACAGAAATAATTATAATCTCCATTTGATATTGAATCATATATTCGATTAAAAATAGAATATATTATATTTCATTTTGTATAGCTGCACTTTATGATAACTAGATAGTTTGTATTGTTACTGTAATGCGAATTCAGTGTGATATACATCTTCACTAATTTCTAATGTTCTCATGATCCATTCAGATATTGAGGAGAGCACGTCACGTAGAGAGCCTCCTCTATAGAATAGATAAAATATTTTCTTGTTTCAAAACTTTAGAATTATATTCTTCCTTGGAATTTTATGATTCTTACAAATTAACTATTTTCAACTGATATTTTTTATCATATCTCAAAGTATTTATTTCATTCTATGCCAATATTATATATTTCATTATATTCTAATCATATATCAATATTATAAATAGTTCTAATACATGCTGGAACATATTTCAAATTTATTTTTTTTTTTTAATTAATTCCAAATTTATAGTTCCTATAATTATATGTTCCAATAGAAAAGAATTATAATGAACCATTACATCTTTATCATTATCAAATCATATAATATTTCGGCAAAAATATGCCTATGGATTCTTATATTGAATTTATATTCCGCTCTTGTAACAATATTATATAATTCATCAGTTACTCAAAGTTATATTTTTAACAATATATATCTTTTCGATGCGGGCAGCAACGATGGAAGTCATTGTTGAAGAGAGGGGAACAGTCAAATTGAGGGAAAAAATTGAAGACAAAAATAATGGCAGAGAGTCTCAGCTTCTTGCACATTTTCAAATTTTTCTTTTTTAACTGTTTCCTCGTCTTCACGCATTTCTCTCTCTCTCTCTCTTCAGCAATGATGAAAATCATTGCTGAGGAGAGGTGAACAACCAAATTGAGGGGAAAGATAGGATGAAAAAATAAGGAAGAATGGCAAAGAGGCCCGGCCTTTTCTACTATTTCTTTTTTTTTTTTCAATCATTTCCTTGCCTTGACGCATTCCCCGCTCTTCAGCGACAATGGAAATCATTGCTGAAGAGAGAAGAACGGTTAAGTTAAGGGAAAGAGTTGAAAAAAAAATTGAAAAAAATGGCAGACCTGTTCCACATTAAAAAAAGAAATTTCAACGGTTTTCTTGCCTTGACGCATCCCTCTCTCTTCATCAACAATTGAAATCATTGTTAAAGAGAGGAAAACGGTCAAATTGCAGGAAAAAATTCGAAAAAATGGCTCAGAGGCCCAGTCTTTTCTACTATCTGAAGGAAATTTTTTTCAACTATTTTCTCGTCATGACGCATTCCTCTTTCCAGCAACGATTCGAATCATTGCTGAGGAAAGAGGAACAGCCAAATTGAAGGGTGAAATTGGATGAAAAAATAAGAAAGAATGGCAGAGAGGCCCAGCCTTTCCTACTACTTTTTAATGTTTATTTTTTCAATTATTCCCTTGCCTTCACGCATTCCTCTCTCTTCAGCAACAATGAAAATCATTGCTGAAGAGGGAGAAACGGGCAAATTGCAGGAAAAAATTGGAGAAAATTGGCATTTTCTGCTATGTTACAAAAAAAAATTCAACTCTTTTCTCGCCTTGACGCATTCTTCTCTCTCCAGCAACGATGGAACTCATTACTGAAGAGAGGGGCAGAATCGAATTGAGCCAAAAAATTAAAAAAAAAAATTGAAGCAATGGTCGAGAGTCCTGGCCTCCTCTACTATTTGTTTATTTATGTTCTTCAATCTTTTCCTCGCCTTGACGCATATCCCGAGTCGAAAAATTTAGTCTTAGACTAACTTCGTGAGTTCATTGGTTTGGAGTCTGGATTTCAAGTCGGTTGTAGACCTGGGAATGCAACTTTGAGGACACAAACCGACGCTATTTTCGACGAGTTTTCAGAAGTTTCGTCGGTATTTAGTCACCATTTCAATCGGATTAATCGGTTTTTGGCCTAAATTTTTTCAATTAAATTTTAAAAAATCGGATGAAAAGAATAAAAATAATTGTGCGTTCGGGAATTAGATTCATATATTGCTTCTTATTCATTTTATTAGTGAAAAATTCATTATGCGTACATATTAAAACATAGTAAACTAAATAGGCTTATACCTATATAAATCATACTTGATTCACATTTTCACGTGAAACACTTACATTTGAAATACTTAAAATGCAACAATATTGAGAAATGCTATAACATTAATATATATCAAACCATCAATCTCAATTGGCTTATATTATCGTAAATAAATATTTGATCATTTTCACCTAAAACACTTACACTTGAAATACTTAAAAGACAACATAACATTGATCAAAAACTGATGATTGAACTATAAATAATAACAATAACATTTCATTCAAATATACGTATACCCTAGCGCAAATAATACTGAAAACTCTGCGCGTCACTGAATATCACTTGGAACCTCAAAGAGAGGTACGTCCACCGGTGGTTGACGTTGAACTGAAGAAGTTTTTCTTCGAATTTCAACAGAAAGCTGAAGAGTAACAGAGAAAGAGCAAGAAATTTTCAGTGAGCTACTTGAAAAAAATTGTGGGAGAGAGAGAGAGATATCAGAATAACGAAGCCTACCGAAGGCAACATGTGTTGTTTTATGACTCTGGCGTACTCGAACAAGGGAAAAGGGCATTCATTACAATTTTGGGAAATACCCATTTTTCCACTGCTTAAAATTTATCCAATAATTTTCCATTTCCTTCTTACGCTTTATTGTAAATTGATATCAAATATAATTTAAATCATAGAAATGACAATCAGAGAAAATCTTCACTATCTCCAATGAACTCACTATAATAGCGCTGAGATTAATTGAATTCAATTAAAAATATACTATTCATATATTTCAATCAATTTAGGGAATAAGTTCGTTATAGGATATGCGTAATATTAATCGCTGAAGTGTTATGATTTTTTTCATTCAGTGTGAGATATTAATTATGTAAAGCGATGATCTACTTTCCTAAAAATGTAAAGGACAAAAAGAAATAAGTCAATTTGGACTTTGAAAAAATTGACATAAAATTGGACAAACTTGAAGGACTTAAAAGAAAAATCTGCAGTGACGAAATTTTTCTAAGTTTGTGAAGAACTTAGAAAAATTTCAGCACATAGAGATTCTTGTTTTCGTCGGTATTTCGTCTTCCCTTGAAAGTCAGTGGAGACGACGAACTCATCGGAAAAAAGGAATGGACTTCAAACCGACTTGGTCATTTTCGGTTGGTCGGTTTTAGTTCGTAGAATGCAATTTTTAGACCTTTTCCCGATCATTTTCACGTGTTTTAGACTATAAACCAACGAAATTTTTCGACTCGGGTTCGTATGGGAGGGACGTATACCTACTTATTACTCCAAAATGCTTTCCAGGATATCCTGAACGTTATTTGAGCGATTGAAAATGGAAATAACAAACTGAAATAACAAAGCACTTACGCCCCTTTGTTATTTTTTTTTAAACGCTACATAATGGTTAATGTTAAAGTGAAGAGGACGTATCTACGCACTTACGCCTCTTTGTTTTTATAATTTTTTCATCCCATGAAAGAATTTGGAGTTACGTCTTTTTGTTTTGAATATTTCTTATCTAAATTTTGGTACTTACGCCTTTTTGTTTTGATACTTTTTTTATTTCATATCATATGAGAATTTCTGGAGTGCCACCCTTTTATTTTTTGCGATTTTTATCTAAATTATATTTTTAATTCCAGTCCAGTGCGGAGATGAATCAAAATTGCCTGAATCCTTCTTAGTAGCTCTTGAAATTCTCTACAAAAAAAAATTAAGGGAAAGCTACAAAAAAAGTTCCAGGTGAAATCACGCTATTCCCCTTAGTTTCCTATGTATCCTTAATGAATAGATAAGTAAATAATTAAATAAATGAATAATTATATTAATTTGTCCTCAAATTTGATTAGTAATGAGATTTTATTTCACTCTCAAGAGTTTCAAATCAATTGTTTTTTCCGGTTTCTGAGAATATCTCGGAGGATAAGAGAGATAGAGCGATTTCGCAAGAATTCGTTTTTCTAGAGAATTTCAAGAGCTACAAGAAAGGATTGAAGCAAAATTGCCTTATCTCGCTTAGTTTCCGAGTGCCTTTTAAAATACCGGTGATTGAGATTAAATCGATTTGCAAATTCCATATTTTCGATGAATCGATTTTTTTTCGATTTCTGAGAATATCTGGGAAAATAAGACAGATAGAGCGTTTTTGCACGAATCCTTTTTTGTAGAGAATTTCAAGAGCTACAAGAAAGGATTGAAGCAAAATCGCACCATCTCGCTTAGTTTCCGAATGCCTTTTAAAATACTGATGACTGAAATGAAATCAATTCGAAAATGTCATATTTTTGATAAATCGACTTTTTCTTTTAGTTTTTTGAGAAAATCTCGGAAACTAAATGAGATAAGGGGATTTTGCTAGAATCCTTTTTTGCAGCTCTTGGAATTCTCTATAAGAACGAATTCCTGCTTAATCGCCTCATCTTGTTTAGTTTCCAAGATATCCTCCAAAAATGATAAAAAAATGGAATTATCCCGTTTTAACGCTTTACTTCTAATTCAGAATTCGCAAACTCAATCCCTCCATCCAATTTATTGTGTTTTAGGTGATTGATAGTGATGGATCCTTCAGGTGTGAGAAATGCAACAAAGACTATCCCAACTTCAAACTCCGTCTGTTGGCACAGGTGAGGATGATTCTCTTTCTCCAAGTTGAAAAAACAAAGATCTTGATTTCCTCATTTCAATAAAAATTCTATTTTCCTTCCAGTTGAATATTTGAGACACTATTGATAGCCTCTGGCCAACTGCCTTCAGTGGCGAGGCTGAGAAAATGTTTGGGATGACAGCCCAAGAACTTGGTGAACCGAATGCTCATAATCATGACGATTATCTTGCTAAATACGCGGCAATAGCATTTCAGCCATTTACATTCAAGCTTGAAATAAAAATTGAGCATTACATGGTATATATGAATTATTATTATTATTATTAATCATTTCATTTGCGAGAATCTAACTAAATTTCTATATGATGAGTGGCAAAGGAAAATTGCCAAAGGTAGATTTCGGAGAAATTTCGAGAAGAAAATTTGGAAAAATATTAAATGCGCCAAAAATGTAAAATAAAATTGAAAGAATATTAAACTCACTAAAAATCTCAAAATTTCCAGATTTCAAGATTTCTGCATAATTCCAAATTATCTGAAATAAAACTGATTATTATTATCATTATAGGGCTCCAAAATTTTTTTCGTCGAAATTATTTTGAAATTTGATCTCGAGATTTTTTCAAATTAAAAAACAAAAAAAACAGTATATAAATATAAATATCATCGTCCTAGTGTGAAGAAAGCGTAATTGGTACACGATTCCTGTTTTTTCATGCCCTTTTTACTCTAGGACCACGATATGAATATAAATATCAATATATAAATATCCCAGACCATTATTATTATTGTTATCATTATTTATTGATGACGAGAGACCGGAACCGAATGGACCTCCACAGTAAAAAGATTCTGGATTTTTTTTCAAAGTGAAAGACTTTATGAAAAAATCTTTAAAAATTGAGAAAATGCTTTAACATATCTATATTATTGTGTAATTTTTTCAATTTTATTTGTAGAGAAGTGGATTCTTGAAAAAAAATTCGGATCATTTTGGTAGTCAGCTTCATTTTTCTTCGGTCTTCCCAATCCAATTTTTGCATTATCATTTGGAGAACATTTTTTCAATTATTCAATTCATTTTTTTTTCAGGATGAACCAAGACTCAAAACAATTGTAATGGGCTTGAGTCCACGAGACTGCAAAGCATACAACATCTTCTCGACAGACTTGAGACAGTCACTGATTTCGCGTGTATTCCATCAGATTAAGCCATAAAACTATTATTCAATAGTTTCTCCATTATATTATCCTAGATATTTAAAAATCTATTTTTTCATATTCGTACTTTCATTATGTTTCTTTATTTCGAGAAATTAAGTAAAAAATGGAGTTTCCACTAGTTCATCACTATTTCTCATAAAACTCTGGAAATAATGGAGAAGATAGAAAAATTTAGTAGGGACCTTTATTGTAGAGAATTTCGAGATCTTCAAAAAATGTTTCTACCAAAATTTCGTCATCTCCATTATTTTTCGAGATATTTCGTAAAAACTGATGAAAATTATTTCCTTTTTTCCTAATTTCTGAATTTTTTTCTGTTTTTTTTTTTTTTTAAAGAAGATAAAAATTATTTTTACCACTAATAGCTTCTTCAATGTTAAATTATGAATAATAAAGCGAATAATAGAAAACGAATCATTTATTTACTCAAATAATAATACAGTATTCTTCAAATACAAGTTTTTTATTTTTTTTTATTTTAATTTTCATTATTTCTGCGATTGATTGCCAAAATATTAAATAAGTGTAATAATGTATGCTCATCATTTCATGCTAATTAACATAAATTTGCAATCAAAAAACACCATGATAATGATAGTGAAACGTAAATTCAACGTAAATTCTTCTATTTTTCTCTTCCTCATTACTATTACCACTTAACAGACGTGATACAATCTTCAGTTTTTTTTTCCCTTTTTTTTTTATTATTACCCATAGATTGTCCTTCCAGGCTTTTGACATTGACAGTTTCAGCGTCTATATAAAACACTGATAGAGCTAACAGACAATATAATCTGATTTCAATAATACAACATCAATAAATTTATTTTTTTAATCATGCTAAAATATTTTTTTTTATCTGCAGTTGAATTCTCTTTTTTTTTCATTCGTGAAAATAAAATTTTTATACTCATCGATGTTTATAATTAATGAGGGGTCATTAATAAATCGGATTATTATCTAAATGCTAAAAAATATAATAATCTAATTATTTCATAGACATTCAGTGTTTTTTTTTTTGGGGGGGGGGGGGGGGGGAATAGCAGACATTTCGAAGAAATTTTATCTTCTGCTCCAGATTTGAAGGAGCAAAAAAATTTTCCTCCTGTTTTTGGAAAAATTTCAGTTTTTTGGAAATATCTCTGATTTTATTAATCGTAGCAGCCTGGGGCTGACCTTAAATGAAAGGGTAGCTCATTTCCCATCGATTTATGGGGTTTAAAAAGGAAAATATCAGTTTTTTCAAGTACTTATAGGGCAAAGACTGATTTTCAGAAAATGATACCTATGTTAAGAAAGTAGCTAAAATTACCAACTGATCCTGAATTACCGCGGGATCAGAAGGTCAATCACGTCGATAATTACTCGTATCGACACCAGAGGCGATTTGGGGGACCACCGGCGTGGTCTCGCGAATTATCGTCCTTCTTCGCGTGGGTCTCATCAGAGAAGCATCATCGACGTAAATTTGTGTAAAATCATCGACTACTTTTCCGTGAGCCAACGCCGAGTCGATAGACGCGTGGCGGTTATAATTATCAATTATATTTGAGGCTTGTGATACATTAGAGTCAGTGATTGAGAGAACTATCGGCCAGAGACATTAATAACGATTTACAACCGGTATTAGTATATTTGTGCAACAAATGAACATTGAGTAAGATTATCCAACGACAAACTGTGCGAATCTATCTATTGCTAATAAAACCGACGCCGATGTCGATAGACGCGTGGCGTTAATAATTAATAATTGTTTTAACGGTTTTGAGTAAAGCAAATCAAACTAGTGAATCATTAATTTGCATTAATCGCGACTTACACCCGGGATTAAATCAACAGTGAATTAATTGACAATTAGTGAAAAAAGAGACGATTATCAAATAGAGACAATTAATCAAAAGAAACAATAAATTCAGTGCGGGCAAATTATCTCTGAGTATGTAAATCTAGTCACGTTATTTATTAAAGAGTTATATTTTTGATAAACCACGTGTCAATTATCATTGAGAAAATCCACCTAAATTCCTTATAATCATCCAACAACTAATTATTATACAGTCCACTAAAAGGAGAAAATCAACGAGGGTTTCGGCGAGTTGCATCGAAATTCTCTACTCAGAATCTACCTTAAAATTAAGCAGATTTTGAACAACCTAAATATCTGAAGAATTGATTAAAAATAATTTAAACCACATAACTCGATGAGAAATGAGCTCACCTTTTATTCAAGATCAACTCCAGGTCGCTCCGACCAACAGTACCGGAGATATGGCCGAAAAAGTGAACTTTTCCGATTATCAAAAGGGAAGACCCTCCAAAATTTGGACAAAAGGGTAATTTTTTCCAAAAATTGAAAAAAAAACTTTTGACACTTGCTTTTTGCCTAAATTTTTCTGAGCTTCTCGATGGAATCAATTGAAAAATTCTATGTCGAATCGTTCAATCCGAGTGTCCATTTTACCCCACTTTCTCCTAATAATTATTTAAAAAAAATTAATATCAATACCTCAGACGGAAAAATAATTATTTTTCGCTCCAATGCATATTTTTCATTACACGTAATGATAATGTTAACATAATTCTAATTTATATTCAATAAGACCGACTAATACCAATTATTATCCATTATCCTAACCTCATAATCCACAACCTCACACTCCACAACCTCCCAGTCCATTCCCTCATTCCTCCCCATTCATCACAATCCGGTTGTCATTAGCATTCAACATATATATATCATATGTATATGTTGATTGCAAAAATCCGCCATGTTGAAAGATTTTTCAAAGCAGCACTGGCTCAAAACAGGAGTAGCAGTGGGTGTCGATAATTTCGAACGTTTTTCACTTCGTAAAAATGCCATTTCGTAAGATGTATACTATTGAAATATACAACTCTTCGCAAACTCAGAGACTTTGAAAACTGGTACTTTTCGAAAAACCGAACCTTTCGTAGTTATTAGATTTCGTAAGGAACGTTCTTTTGGCAAAATTTCCATTCTTACAATTAGTATCTTCGATCTAGTGACAACCTTCGATTCCGACGGCAAGCCTCATACATACACGGAAAGAAATTTTCATTAAAAAGTACCGAAAGGTCTTGCTAATAAGTACAGAAAGTTCTGTAATCGTGCGACATTCCGTAATGTGTTCAAAATATTGAAGAATTAAGTGGTAATTTTCCACAAGAATTCATCAAAAAGTCGTAGGAGTACCTCAAAAAGTCACATCTGTACATCAAAAATGGCGCTGTAAGCGCGTCAAAAATTAACCAACATGGTTCAGTAATTTTTGACGCACTTACAGCGTCATTTTTGATGTACAGATGTGATTTTTTGATGTACTCCTGTGACTTTTTGATGAATTCTTGTGAAAAATTACCACTTAACTCTTCAATATTTTGTATACATTACGGAATGTCCCACGATTACAGAACGTTCTGTACTTTTTAGCAAGACCTTTCGGTACTTTTTTATGAAAATTTCTCTCCGTGTACCGCTGATTCCAACCGAAATGAAGCATTGATGAGGATGCAGCTTATGCTGGGCTCCGTTTGCTATTGGCTTTTCCACTTTTCCCCTAGATTGAGCCCAGCGACAGAATTGCTTGTTTCAACCTGGGTATCTAGTAACCTTGCTTTACTCCAGCGAACTGGCCCTCAGCATTTAAGGCCTTCGCACACGAATTTCCGTAGAGCATAGTCGTAAGACGTAACTTAAGCCTAACAGCCAATCAGGAGAACACTATAGGTTTCACCATTGGAACGAAATGAGAAATGAGTGAGAACTTCAACATAAGAAGATTTCCGTAGAGTAGGAATTCTCAGGGACACAAATTTATGGATGTGGGCAAGCTGTGTTTTGAATGAGTGCGGATCATCTAGATTTCGTGTATACTTCATGATTGTATCCGTATTCATAATCTGCACCATTTTTAAAAATATTTGCTTTATTTCGATAGAAAAAATATTGATATGAAAGACATTGAATAATGTTGACGGCGATTAATGTTGTTAAAAATTTTAATAATTTTATATAGTTAATAATTTTTTTTTAAATAAATTCTCTTTTATCTGTATTTTAATTATCTGTAATTGCAAAATCTCACAAGAGTGGCGAAGGGGTAGAAAAAATCAAAACCACCCCGGAAATGTATTTTTTTTGCCAATATTTCGGAAATGGCCAATAATACGAAAAAAAGTTTCAAACATAAGTTGAAGTTACGAAATTATCCACAAAATTGCTACGAAACACCCTTGACGTATTCGCAAAATTAACCGAGATATTAACAGCTGAAAACTTTTGAGACTTACGAGACTCATTCAAAAGTTATTAATTGATTAAGTGTTTAAACTTATTATTTCACCATCCAAATTGTATTCCATTTTCTTTAATATTATCATTCTCTGCACACCTCAGGGAATGTAAATAATAAAAAAATAACAGACAATTTGAATGGTAAAATAATAAGTTTACACAATTAATTAATTAATAACTTTTGAATGAGTCTACAAAGGAAAAAATCGGTTGTTCAGAAATTATTGGCCGTATTTTGTAGATATGTTCAAAGAAAAAAGTTAAAAAATATGAATTTTTTCATATTTATACGAGGTACATAAAAATAAAGAAGAATAAAATTTAATAAATATTGAATAAAATTCGAAGGTAAATATAGTAACTCGCAGTAGTTCTGCGGTAGAGCACCTGACATGTAATCAGAGGGTCGTGAGTTCAAATCTCGCCTGCGCATTACATATTTTTTCCGAAATTTGATTCTCCTAAAAAAATTTATTAATTAAAATTAATTTATTAATAAATTTATTTGTTTAATGGCGACATTGCCTCGTGGATGGGAGGTGGAGAAAAGATGTGAGAATCAGAATTTGAAGGTAAATATAGTAACTCGCAGTAGCTCAGCGGTAGAGCACCTGACATGTAATCAGAGGGTCGTGAGTTCAAATCTCGCCTGCGCATTACATATTTTTTCCGAAATTTGATTCTCTTAAAAAATTTATTAATAAAAATTAATTTATTAATAAATTTATTTGTTTTTTTTATTTAAAAAAAAAGATATTTTCTTATACTTAATACATTAAATATATCTTTACATGATGAATATCATATAAATTTCACCACCAAACCTTCATTTTGGCTTAATTCGTTTAAATAATATTTTCTTATACTCAATACATTAAATATATCTTCACATGATGAATATCATATAAATTTCAACACCAAACCTTCATTTTGGCTTAATTCGTTGAAATAATATTTTCTTATACTAATAAATATAATCAAATATATTTTACATATTTCTTATACTCATATTTATTTTTGAAGATTTTGGCATTTTTCTCGCGGCTGAGCTGTATACAAGAATTTTCAGCTGTTAATATTTCGGTTAATTCTGCAAATACGGAAAAAGTTTATCACAACAATTGTATAGATAACTTTGATATCTTCAACTTTTGTCCGAAACTTTTTTTCGTATGATTTGCCCTTTCCAAGATATTGGCAAAAAACATCAGTTTTGGGGTGGGTTTGATTTTTTTCCACCCCTTCGCCACCCTTTTGGGATTTCTCAATTAGAAATAATTAAAATATAGATCAAAACAAATTTATTTGAAAAAAATTAAGCTGGGAGGCGAGTGAAGAATTCAAACTTCTCTTTATTGGACTACTTAGCTGACTGAAGAACACATATTTGGCTCCAATATGATCCAAACTTTCATTAGTTTATTCATCAATTTTTCCATTCTGTACCTGCAAATGCAGTCCTGCACAATAACGCTCATGAGTTCCCCGTGACCCGAAAAATTCTTCAAATATTTGATCTCACTATTAACAATAACATACCCGGGAAAAAATGTTCAGATCTAATTAAATTGAGAATTCATACGAATGATATTACAAAAATCACATGATCATCAGCTTTCCCCAATTATTTTTCTTTTAATGATTAATTCGTGCAATGGATGAGAAAAGTATTGAGAATAGGTAACGAATATGGACTAGAATACATATGAAAATTGATTAAAATTGATGTTGGAAAGAGAAATTTTCTCAACATTGAAAATAAATTCTCAGCGAGACGTTTCAAATGACTTGAGCAAACACTTGATATCGAGGAGCAATTGAGAAGAGCTGCTCATTTGAATCCAACCCAGGATCCAAATCATCCAGCAATGAGTCTGAATGCGGAATGCTGAAGTCGAGTATCGAGCTAAATGACATCAGCAATTGAGCAAAGAAAGTCTGGCTGGTAATAAGCCAACTAATACAGTGCTACACAAAAGTAGTGAATCAACTTGAAGCATTCTTGTCAGATATGAAATCGTCCTCAAATCGTCTTAACATTTTTCCTACTCCATATTTCCCAATGTAATTTCACAGTGCTATTTCCTATGATATCGGGAAGTAGCCTCTAAAATTTCATAACGATATCTCGAACGGTTCTTGGAATTCGATTTAATGACAATGGTCACTCTCACAAAGCAAGGGCCACTGGGCCCGAAAAATCACGTGGGTACTCGATATTCTGAATCGTTTTGGCTTTTGGCTCTCCAGGTCCCCCCTTAATCATGATTTCATGCAACTTTTGCGAAATTCCAAGGAAAACCTCGTATCTCCAAGAGAAATGCGTGGAAATCGAGTTTTAAAGGAAATTCTATTCCAATTAGCCATTATGAAATTCTCAAATCATCCATTTATCTTGTTCCACGTACGATTGAGGAACTATCAATGACTAAATTTGTCATTCTAAAGTTAGAAAATTCTTTTTCTATGCATCACCTCATAAATTCGATGAAACTGGTGCCTGTATTTTAAATTGTGGTTCTAGAATAGTTTCAGATTTTATTGGAAATATCCTGAAGTCTCTAAGAAAATTTACTACTAAAATAAAAGCAAAATCCACTCATGTCTCGCATCAAATTAAATTATTATTAGGCTGAGTTTTTCATTCGATGATTAACTTAATCCAGGATTAACTTACGCCAGGATCAGTGGATTTTACTGCCTGCACTGCCTGCTGGTCAAAGCCGGAATCTAATACAGGATACATCACCGTACTGAAAAACGAATACACTCAAAGTCACTTGTAACTTCGACTCTGACCTGCAGACAGCGCAGGGAGTAAAATCCACTGGTCCTGGCGTAAGTTAATCCTGGATTAAGTTAATCATCGAATGAAAAACTCAGCCTTAACCAATGTTTTCCAGTTTCATTGTACCAAAATAAAACAACAGGTTAGAAAATTCTTCTACTTTTCCGATTTTGACGTGTCTAAAAGTGCCTCCCGATTGGTCGACGTAGCTCTTCCACTTATAGCTGGCATAACAGCTTACGGATTCTGTCCCATTGGCTGAAATTTTACGTCCCGCTCGCGATTGGCTGAAACCTTACGTTACGTCTTATGCCTACGGCTAAGGAATTCGTCTGCGAAGGCCTTTATCAAGGCCTCTCTTGGCAGACCCGTCGATTATTCTCGAACTAGCCAAAGAGGCAACCGCCGAAGTCAACCCGAAGGTGAAATTTACATGCTGTAAAATAGGAGCCGAATATTTCCGAGGTTACTTCAGGTAGTGCGGTTGAATTGGGGTTCACGTTTAACACCATGATTTTTTGCATTCTATCGAAAGAGCTGACTTGGCTCTACATATCTGCAAAATTTGGGATTGATTGCCCGTGTAGTTTGGGTGTAATTACTCAATAATGTAGTATCACACTTATAGCAATATCTCGAGAATGGTTCATTTTGCAAAAAAAAATATAGAGACATTTCTTCCTCCAAATTCAATTTTCTATTTTTTTCATCCTAGACATTTTCTTCTTCCATCAATATTTTGCGAGTTATTGCGGTCGAACGCGAAAAATTCTCTATTTTTATCTTCTTCCGCGGATGATAAGAAAGGTATCTTTGAACCATTCGCGGAAAAAAGATAAAAATAGAGAATTTTCTTGCGTTCGAACGCAATAACTCGCAAAATATTGATGGGAGAAGAAAATGTTTGGGATAAAAAAAATAGGAAATTGAATTTGGAAGCAAAAATGTCTCTATAGTTTTTTTTGTAGAATGAACCATTCTCGAGATATTGCTATAAGTGTGATACTACATTATTAATTAATTACGCCCAAACTACACGGGGAATCAATCCAAAATTTTGCAGATATGTAGAGCAAAGTCAGCACTTTTGATAGAATGCAAAAAATCATGGTGTTAAACGTGAACCGCAATTCAACCGTACTACCTTCATTGGCCAGTACGACTTTACCTCTATCGAGATGTTCACTCAGTCGATCTTCCATTGTTCACTGGTCGATAAAAATTCTGAAATTTTTTGGGAAATGGCAACCCTAGCGGTTCCGAAAACACGGTATAAACACCGTGTAAACACCGTTTAAAAATTGTGTAAACACTGTGTTTACACCGTTTATTTGTTCAGTTTTTTTCACAGTTTTTCTACAGTTTTTACACGGGATATACACAGTTTTTCAACGGAATGTACACAGCGCTTACACAGTTTTCAAACGGGCTTTACACAGTTGTTACACAGTTTGTAAACGCAATTTAAACAGTGTTTACACAGTTTTTGAACGGAATTTACACATTGTTTAAGCGGCATTCACTCGCGTATCGCGTTTTCACCACAAATTTACATTTTTAATTGATTTCATTCTCAATTATGTGCTTAAAAATAAACCATCATGACCGTTATCCTAATTTCCTAAAAACGAAGTGAATAAAAGAAGAAAAAGAAGAATTCGGCTCAGTAGTTCTTGAAAACTCCAAGCGGTCACACATCCAAGTACTGACCAAATGTAATGCTGCTAATGCAGCTTCGATAACCACCTGGAGATTCCTCGTTGTCTGCTGCTAATCTGAAACATATAACTTCAGCAATTCTAATTGAGCTCAAATATGCTTCGCATATTTATACTATCATCTTCCAAAGAAATTACTGATAGTTGCTGTCAATTTTTTTAAAATGACTATAGGAAATCAATTTTTTAAAAAACAATGAAAAAATACGTTGACAATTTTTTTTTCACTTCATTTTTTTTGGGCAAAATGATAATTTTCCTTCAAACTCTCAAATTTTCTTCCGAATTCTCATTTTTTCTGTTTTTTATTTGTATTTCATCTCAATTCCCAATTTCAATTAAGAATAAGTGGGGTAAAATGGACAGTTTCAAATTGACAACTCCATAAATGATTCACATCCACGAATGATCTCACTTTCCACCTCCATTCGGAATTTTCACGCTACGCTCATTAAAACTAATGATACTTACGAAATTGTTTTTTTCGAATTTAGTCTTCAAATCTCGACCAAAAAGTAAAAATTTTTAACAATGACAGAAAATAATTTCTGATACATAAATTCCACCGCAAATTTTCCGCAATTTATCCTATTTTCTAAGGGTATTACGAAAAATAATAAATTTATAATATTTTTTACTAATTTCAAACGTTTTTCATAATGTTGATCTAAAAACTGTGGAAAAACTGCACGAATAAACGGTGTAAACACAGTGTTTACACGGCGTATACACGGTTTCTACACGGTGTTTACACGGTGTTCACACAGTTTCTAAACGGAATTCGCACAGTTTTTACACAGCTTTCAAACGGAATTCACACAGTATTAACACAGTTTTTATACGGAATTTACACCGGATAAATCTTGCACAAAAAAACGGTATATATTCCGTGTAAATTCCGTGTAAACACGGTTTTTACACTGCAACGGTGTATACACGGTGTTTACACCGCATTTTCGGAACCGCTAGGGAATAAGTCGACGTAGATAGGCAGCGGTTGACAGTCGATCATTTTTGTTATTCAAAGATTTCAGAATTCGTTTCGATCATTGACCGATGAAAGATCAACTAAATGGACATATCGATATGTGTACACGGCCAACAATTAAAAGCCCAACAATGGGTCCGCCAGGGTCTTTATATATCTGAAACCCCACTAGACAGAGAGTAGAAAGGGGCTTGAGCGTTTGATAAGCTATGAGTAGAAATATTCTTAGAATCCCTTGCTAATAGCCTTATGGGGTTCCGTTGTCGAAGAAATTTCGGAGAAAAATCGACATACACATTCATTCAGCGGTATGTAAATGCCTATTGGAGAATTTATTATCGAACAATTGCCTTTGAAAAATACGAAAAATCCACAATTATTTGCCTGATAAATTACATAAATCGCAGTGGTTGAGAGAGGGAATGTATTTTATTGCTTACACACGTATTAAAAATTTTATGGCAGCTTTTATGTTTGGTTATGGAAATCTCCATATATCAGATTTTGAACTATTTTGGACTTTTTCATCAACTTATTCCACGTTTATTTCTCATAAATATAATAGCAGTTTATACAAGATATGGGGGGAAAAATGTTCTTTCTGTTCCATCCTGTGGTTGATATTCAGAACTAAATATCTATTATGATAGATTCGTCAATAACGAGTGTTTCTTTTAGCTTCTTGATCTAATGAGTACAAATTAGGTAAATAGACTTAGAACCAATGTAGGAAATTTCCGTGAAGTTAAAGTAGGTAAAATTCATGAGAAATAACAAATTATAAAACAGGCATAGACTCGTTGAGAGCACTTTCATAATAACAAAGCATAACCCCGAAGAAACTTGAATAATCTCAAATAGTTCATGGATGAACAACACTTCAACTTTGGTAATTACTTCATTTCTCGATTGGCCTTTTCTATTAATATTAGTCACTCGGTTTTTCAATTGAAATTTACACAAAAATTGCCATGGATATCACAGGAAACCTTTCAATTTTTTTGCCTCCAGTAGTGTCACTGTATATTCAAATTTTTAAACATTGAATCGGTTAAATTCAATAAATTTCACCGGGGACATGCTTTTTGAATGAAAAATTGTTGCCAGAGTTTAGACTATTGCATTTATTACGATATTTCTCCACAAAATTTCTAATATGCACGGCAAGTTCGCTAGGACTTCGACTCATTTGAAGGAATTAGAGTCATTAAAATGCTTCTTCAGTATATAGAAACTGAAAAATTCTACGGTATTTTTTAGGTTCCAGGCGTTTGTTCCCCCAGAGATATTTTCGCGGAAGCTAATCCCCGGAAATGATTTCCCTCAGTAACGAATTCCCCAGAAAATATTTCAGGGAATGGAGTGATTACAATAGTTGAAGCAATAGTTTCTGGGGAATTCGTTACTGGGGGAAATCATTTCCAGGGAAATACTTCTGGGGAAAAAACCACGGGGAAATAAACTCCGCACACCTATTTTTTACGGAAAATTTACACGATTTTTCATTGTCCTTTTGAGAACTATGTATAAATGTCCAGTAAATATCATACATAAATGAAACATTCATATGGATTTTGGTGAATAAACCATGAAAAAAATTAGGATAGTTGAATGGATGAAAATTAATCTCCTCATCCTTCAATAGTTTAAAAAATGCATTAAAATCGACTTAAAGCTTTTGTGACTGTTTCCTCTAATCCTCTCCTCTGTTTTCTCAATGTGCCCATTCATTTCTCTTGATTTCTGTACAAAAAAAAAGTAGAGTACAAGAATAATGTTTATATAATGTACAATATATATAATTCATTAATTTAATCGCATGTTATCAATCATAAATGCAAAATTTCTTTTTCTTTTCTTTGTAATAAACATAAGAAAATATAATTGAATTTCTGTTCGTTTTCTATTCATTATCTAAAAACAAAATTACTCAATAAAGCCGGCAAGAAGTTTATTAATTTACTATATTATTGAGCCATTCTTCACTATTTATTTACATTGATTCATAACTCGTGTTTCTTTGCAATAAAAAAAAAATCTCCAACATTGCCTTCAAAAAAGTTAATTTTCTGAAAATCAATGAATTATTGATCGCTATACAGAGTTTCATCATTTTTGAGTATGGGTTTTCCTATTGCAAGTTATTTGAAGAGCTTAGTGCTATGGGATTTAACCTTTTCTGGTTCAGGAGAATGATGACAATACAAGTATACATATTCAGAAATTCTTCTTGTTTCACATTCCGCTGTATTGTAAAAATGGAGAGAATTCTTGATTCCAAGAACTCGAAAGGAAAAATTATCGCTAATCATTTTTTTCAACCGGCAAATAAATAGATATTTTCTGTTTTTTGATTTCTATCATTGAGATTAATTTGCTTCGTTGTACACAGTTAACTGTTCTCACAAACTCCGTTGAATATGCAATTGAATGAAATATCGATATAATTAATACAAACGAAAATCATCAGATTCCTCGAATAAATGGGAGCCTCTCCTGCGAATCTGATCAATTAATATAAAGGGAAGATAGCATTTCCTTCCCTTCATTAGAAAACTTTACTGTTATTAACGATTGAAAAAACTATAATTTCTATTTTTTATTCTCCACATGTCATTCCTGTCTGTCCGATCACTTATAAGTTCCAAAAATATTTAATAATAAGAGGCCAAACATCTACTATTTTGGAAAATTCAATAGAATATCAGTTATGAAGTAGATTAAAAATAATATTGGCAAGAATTTGAGATAGATGTTTTTTAATAATATAAAGAAGATATTAACGAAAAACGAACTGGAGAATTGAAAAGTTTCCAGTAGTTGTTCTCCGAAAAAATTCAGGCATCATTCTCCTGAACCACAAATTGAATTTCTACTGACATAAATTCACTGACCATGAGAACTTGGAGATAACATTATGTCAAATAATTAAGGATATTGTTTCAAGACTTCAATATCATAAATTTAACTATAATCACTTTTTCAAAATTATTTATGCTTATAAAACTTATAAATATATACTTATAAGCGTTTCAATCGCTTCTTAACAGATTTGGCCTCATCATTGCTGTTTTCAAATGATTTTTAAGAAGAAAGGAATACATTTTGTACTCGAAAACAGCAATTTAGATACCCAAGGGAACCGAAAATGGCCGGATTTCCATCCCCTTGAATTTGATATTTCTTCTAAAAAAATTAAAGAAATTTTCAATTCACTTCATTCCTGATGACAATGAAGAATCTTTCTTGCTCAATGTGGAAATCTTTTCAGTCTTTTTCTTCCCTTTTTGCTCTTTAGGTTTCAATCTTTCTATTTTTCTTTCAGGCAATTGGAGGATCATCGTCATCATCTTCTTCTCGTGTTACTAATACATTTCCATATGAATTTTGACGACATGGAAGTAATCTGTATCTTCGTATGACACAGAAACCAAGGCCACCGAGGAGAAGTAAAAACGTTGGCACTAACAAGCCAACTGCTACTGAACTACCTGTAAATTTGATTGAAAAAAGATCAATTAATGGAATTGGAAGAGGGATTTGAATCAATATGTATGTGGAGAAGTTTCGTTACACTTGCGAATTTACTGATATTGTTTTTAAACTCCTAATATTATCCCCATTATGTCCTATTTTTTCCCAAATTTTTATCTGATCGGTGTTAAATTCATTAACAATCAGAATTGCATCTTATACATGGGCCCTTGTGCATCGATCCTGTTTAGTAAGAGACTACCCGGGAAAAAATCATCATGCATGAGATTAATGGCTGACCATGCATGATCATGCATGGATATTGGCCAGTAATGAGCATGCATGGCCAAGCATAATCATGTCTGGCTGGGCAAGAAAAATAATCATCCATGGATATATATAAAAAAATGATTAAAATAAGGAAGCAGTTTCGAATTATCAGTAATTTATCTTTGAACGTTTTCAACTGACAATTACTCGCGATAAGGAATTTTTTTGATGAATTAAAATCTGACATCACTTGGGCTCGAACCCGGATCCTCTGCACATCAGGCTTGACTTATTCCACTCTGCTAAGTGAGATACTGACTAGCATCAATTGGAAGGGTTATATATATTTATCCTCGAAATTTCAATAATTTCAACATGGTTTGTTCTGTGACAACAATTGGATAATACTCATTATTTAAACAATTTATGTCAATAGACATAGACATACGAGAAAATCAACATGCATGATCATGCATGATCGAGCATGCTGATTTTTTCCGGTATTAATTGAATGTACTCCAAAAATTGATTTCTAGAAATTGTTGTATGCACACATGCAAAGCTGTACATGATCAAGCATGATTTGATATGACCATGTATGACCAGAGTTAGAAATTGTTCAATACAAATACATAACATTGTAAATCTCGAATGACCATGCATTACCATATATTGCCATGCATGATCATGCAGGAATAATTCGAATGCTCTTGCATCAATCATCGACATTCAGGTATGGATTATAATATAGTCATGCATGATGATACAGAACTGGACATGACCAGATATGATCAGAATAATAACAGTTGAAGAATTTTTATGAATGAAAATTCTCATATATGGTCATGCATGAACATAATCAGTAGGGCCCCAGAGTTTAGTTATTATTTCGTCCGGTTAAGTTGCTAGGCAACCGTTCGGATTCGAAATGTATTAAACTCAATCTGTCAGAATATTTGATACATTTGAGTATTTAAAATAATAAATAGGTGATTGCAACTGTGCATCTACGGATATCAAGTAAGTGGCTGTTATTATCACTAAAATGTATTTCAATAAATCGTGCACAAAATGTAGATATTAGAGAGAGAAAATTAAATTTAAATCCTGCAAAAATTCTCAAACTTATTTTAAATATGGAAAAATTAATGATTTATGTGGACTGTGAAAAACGACAAAGGGCTATCCGAATAGATCAGACCTCGAGAAAACGGGGGAAATCGCCAGAGCCAACTCCTTAATGGGGAAAATATCTGGAAAACGTGCTATACAAGCTGCGGGGAAATGAAAAGTAAAATGATTGCAAATGGGGTGGGGTTATTTAGGTGTTTTCGATAAATT
This sequence comes from Aleiodes leptofemur, assembly GCA_963942555.1. Classification (NCBI taxonomy): domain Eukaryota; kingdom Metazoa; phylum Arthropoda; class Insecta; order Hymenoptera; family Braconidae; genus Aleiodes; species Aleiodes leptofemur. Next base: position 9,175,241 of record OZ012619.1, read on the forward strand.
GAAGGGAGCTTTCCGGGGGAATCGAAGGGGATTTCGGGGGGATTGCAGGGGGAATGGAAGGGGATTTCGGTGGAATTGAAGGGGATCTCAGGGGAATTGAAGGGTCTCAGGGAGAATTGAGGGGGATCTCAGGGGGAATTGAAGGGTATCTCAGGGGGAATTGAAGGAGATTTCGGGAGAATTGAAGGGGATGTGGAGTTAAATTGAAGGGGATTTCGGGGGGCATTGAAGGGGATTCCGGGGAAATGGAAGGAAATTTCAGGGGAAATTGAGCTCGGTTTGCTGGTGCTCTTCCAGAAGTTTTTCTGATGAAATTTAAATCGGATTTCAGAGCAAATTCCCATAAAATCTACTCAGAAAACCTCTTCAAATCAGGCATCGAGGAGCGAATTTAGAGATTTATGGAAACGGTCAAAATATCTAAATTTACGCATTAACTATAGAATTAGTCATATTGGCGCTTAGAATACGTGCAATCACTAACGAGATCACTTTATTATTTCATTTTGAGAGAAAAGAACATGGATTTTTCCCTCATTATTTTGAAGAGTGGCCAGTCGGCAGTTGTTAAAAGCTCCGCTTTACGAAAAGTCAAGAATTTCATGAAAGTGAAGTGGGAAAACGGCCATTTGTACCATGCTCGACTCCTTGCAAAATCCAGTAAGCAACAAGATGAAAGAGATAAAACCTGATCATGAGCTTGCATCGTTATATTCATTTCTGTTCTCTCTTAGATGATGGTGAATATTTACGGAAATTGAAAGTGGACCAGAAAGGGGTAATATTCTTCGTTTCGGGGGAATCTTCTCCGATTGATGAAGCGAAGTATTCTCAAAGTATTGACAGTGGAATGCAGAATACTGTTCGTTCCGATGAAAATGGCACACCAGTTGTTATTCCAGGGACGTCATCTGGAGCTATTGCATCTTCTTCGTCAGTAAGTTTAGATTTTCAAAGTACACGTGCAATTTGATGCGATCATTCATTTGCATTAGGATTTCCATTCTCCCACGGAGGAAGCGATGATCATAGATGAGCGTAGAGTATCATCAGCAGCTTGCCAAGTGGATATTCGAGAGGAATGCCAAGCTTGCTTCATTGCTTCGCAATTGGTGACCGTAGAAAAATCCGTTCAAACCGATGTCCCAAAAACGCGTTCTGTTAATTCTCAGACGGAATCTGAACTGATAAGCATCGGTACGAACACGGAAATGCAGGATGAGCTCCCGAAAAATGAGGAAATCGCTGGTGACAATGTTGAAATCAACGTATATGCCGATCATAACGATGAACCCATCTCTGTGCATCAAAATGACAGAAGTGATGGAGTTGGTAACGAAGATCGTGGAATTGATGGAGAGATTGAAGCCACTGCTCCATGGGCGCGAAATGGTCCGAACAAAGCGGAACTATTTCCAGGGACCGCAGTATATGGACTCAGCCACGAGCTGTTCGAGATCACGGGACAACTTCAGAGGAACCCTCGAGAACTGCTTCGCCGTCTGATGAGGTTGCTAATCCCAAAATCGCTCTTATTACAGATGACTGTAACAGGGCGTGGCAAGAATCGTCGATCCATCCCTGCCAGCGTTATGAATGCAGCTAAAAGTACTTCACGCAATAAAATTTCATAACTATATTTAGAGAAAATCTTAATACATAATTTCCTGAATATTGTGCTTTTTATAGGATTCATGGAAGAAAATATTGAACAATGTTACTGGCTATCGGAATCTGAATTTCGTTTGGTGTTGACAAAAATGTTAGACAAAATGCGTGAAGTTAATATGCGTTGATGCATCGAGTATTGTTATTAATTTGTATACCATTGATTTTGAATAAAAGTTTAATTGCAAAAATACAAACAATGGAATCAAATGATAATCCTTATCTATATGAAATGACAACACTTGAGAGAACATTGAATGGATTGAATCAAAAGACAATATAGAGTGAATTATAAACTGTACATCCTTCGGCTTCATCACAATTTTTGACTCAAGTTCCGAAGAATACTTAATCATATATATACACATTTCTGCATGTGCATATACGTTACCTCAAAAGTAAGGTAAGGTTCATGTGCCTTACAATGGTACAGGGAAACAATGAATAATCATGTATTTTGTAATGCTTGTCATTAAAAAACTGCGGCGATCATCTGCAAGAATTTTTTTATAGCGACTGAACGATCTCTCGACGTCACACGTGACTATGGGTGCATAACGGAATGACTCAAATACATTGAGAGGCCAATCAGGTAGCTCGTTTGCATCTGCTTCATTTCCAGTCTGCAAAAATCGGCTGATCTTCTTGATAACCGCGTAACCGGAGTTATTTTCGAAAACACCCGTCAATTTTGTTTTGATTTCGGGCAGTACGTTTGGGGAGATGGACAGTTGTTCAATCACGGTTTCTACGATGTCAATGGCTTCATCCACGCTCATTCCCTGAGTTTCCAATTTTGAAATAGCATCTCTGATGCATAAGTAATTTTCTGAAATGCTGATGAAATTTTCATGAGTGTTGGGCATTTGAAACAAACGTTGAGCTCGTTTGATGCTTCCAACATCTGGTATAAATCCTAAGATCACACGTGAAACAATCTCATAATTTTGGGCATAATAATCTGCGGCAGAAAGCCAAGTGCCCCACCGAGTAATAATTGGCTGAGGGGGTAGTGGGATTCCAGGGCATTCTGCATGGAACACTTCAACTCGTGTCGGCGCTTTTCGGAAAATTTGCTTCGTTTCTGCGATAATACTGTTCTCATTGTCAAAATTGTCCCGAACTTCTTCTCCTACGCGTTGTAATCCATGTATAACACAGGTAACATGGATTAAACGATCGAAATTGTGTTGATTGGAGAGCAGCTTTCCAGACCTTTTCATATACGGAGCTGCATCTGTGCCATAAATTAATACCCTTTCACGATATATTCCTTCAGGCCATAGTATCTTTAGAGAGTCCAGTACGAAGTGAACCATTGTTTCACCGTTGCATGCAGACATTTCGTCACAGTGAATCAATCTAGGTATACCGGGACGATCCGGAAGCAAAGGTATCACGATTGCATTCGCAATAGAACGCCCAGCCGAATCAGTTGTTTCATCAACATTCAAAGCAATAGGGTGATTTCCCACTTCATCTCGGATTTTTTGAATTTTCAGGTCGTAAATTTTGTCGAAATAAGAACTCCGCAATGTGTGTGGATCTGGAACTGTATGCATTGTCCACTTCTCTAGGAAATTTTTCAACACAGGATTTTTCAATTTCTCTAGAGGAATATCGCTCAGGATGAATGTATCACACAGCTCTATCCAGAATGCATTTTGGCGAGGAGAGCAGGCTCTCCAAGCACCGTCTGACGGTTGCGGGCGACGAGCATTTAGCTCAACTGCTCTCTGATGGCGAGCTGATCGTAGATGTTGCTCATAGACTTGGAATGTCGTTTGCATCAGCTCCACTTCACAATACCGGCATATTATTCCATCAGGGCCCATGCAAAAGATATCCAAATCTACGTGATGCCTCTGCACAAATTGTTGCCAATGGCGGGTGCGATCATGATTTGGATTATTGTGGTGTCTTACAGCGTTCTCGTGCTTGGGAGTAGCGATATGCCGAATGATTTTACTTCTTCTCACTTCTACTATTTCACAATTGCAAGCTGTGCACCATGCAGTATCATTTTCAATTCTGAAAACATTTGGTGGTATATCGAGGCCAGCAATTATCTCGGGCCACCTGACAATCAGTGATCTCACTGGTCTGGGCATGAGACTAGCGGGAACTTTGGGAATTTTCACAGGACTTGGAACCAGGATGTGGGGCAGAGAATGAGATCTTGTTGGTGCTGGTGCTAATGTGCATACTCAACAGATTATCTTTAAAATGAAAGGAAAAAGGAGATTAGAATTATTGAAGTCCAAACGAAGTTTTTTTTTTCAATTTGACAGCTAATTGTTCTGAAATTCACTGGATATCCTCAAATAGGCTTGTTAATTATTCTTCCCCTGAGATCCCTCCAATTTCCCCTGACATCCCCTTCAATTCCCCCTGACATTTTCCTCAATTCCCCCTGACATTACCTTCAATTCCCCCTTCAATCCCCCTGACATTTTCCTCAATTCTCCCTGACATCCCCTTCCATCCCCCCTGATATCCCCTTCAATTCCCCCTGACGTTCCCCTCAATTCTCCCTGACATCCCCTTCAATTCCCCCTGACATCCTCTCCCATTCCCCCTGAGATCCCCATCAATTCTCCCTGAGATCCCCTTTAATTTCCCCTGAGATCCCCCTCAATTCTCCCTGAGATACCCTTCAATTCCCCCTGCGATCTGATTCAATTCCCCCGAAATCCCCCTCAATTCCCCCCGAGATACCCCTCAATTCCCCCCGAGATACCCTTCAATTCCCCCTCAGATATCCTTCAATTCCCCCTGAGATCTCCCTCAATTCCCCCCGAGATACCCTTCAATTCCCCTCAGATATCCTTCAACTCCCCCTGAGATCTCCCTCAATTCCCCCTGACATCCCCTTCAATTCCCCCTGACATTTTCCTCAATTCCCCCTGACATCCCCTTCAATTCCCCCTGACATTTTCCTCAATTCCCCCTGACATTACCCTCAATTCCCCCTTCAATCCCCCTGACATTTTCCTCAATTCCCCCTGACATCCCCTTCCATCCCCCCTGATATCCCCTTCAATTCCCCCTGACGTTCCCCTCAATTCTCCCTGACATCCCCTTCAATTCCCCCTGACATCCTCTCCCATTCCCCCTGAGATCCCCATCAATTCTCCCTGAGATCCCCTTTAATTTCCCCTGAGATCCCCCTCAATTCTCCCTGAGATACCCTTCAATTCCCCCTGCGATCTGATTCAATTCCCTCGAAATCCCCCTCAATTCCCCCCGAGATACCCCTCAATTCCCCCCGAGATACCCTTCAATTCCCCCTCAGATATCCTTCAACTCCCCCTGAGATCTCCCTCAATTCCCTCTGAGATACCCTTCAATTCCCCCTCAGATCCCCATCAATTCTCCCTAAGATCCCCTTTCATTCCCCCTCAATTCTCCCTGAGATACCCTTCAATTCCCCCTCAGATCCCCATCAATTCCCCCTGAGATCCCCCTCAATCCCCCCGAAATCCCCTTCGATTCCCCCGGAAAGCCCCCTTCAATTCATCGAAAACACCTAAATAACCTCACCCCACTGCAATCATTTCACTTTTCATTTCCCCGCAGCTTGTATAGCACGTTTTCCAGATATTTTCCCCATTAAGGAGTTGGCTCTGGCGATTTCCCCCATTTTCTCGAGGTCTGATCTATTCGGATAGCCCTCTGTCGTTTTTCACAGTCCGCATAAATCATTAATTTTTCCATATTTAAAATAAGTTTGAGAATTTTTGCAGGATTCAAATTTAATTTTCTCTTTCTAATATCTACATTTTGTGCACGATTTATTGAAATACATTTTAGTGATAATAACAGCCACTTACTTGATATCCGTAGATGCACAATTGCGATCACCTATTTATTATTTTAATCACTCAAATGTATCAAATATTCTGACAGATTGAGTTTAATACATTTCGAATCCGAACGGTTGCCTAGCAACTTAACCGGACGAAATAATAACTAAACTCTGGGGCCCTAATAATCAGTCATTCATGGTCATACAGGATTGGACATGGCCACCCATATAAATTGCATTAAAGACTATAATTCCTTCAAATTAGCCATGGATGATCCTATTTGGTCATGCATGACCCTATTTGGTTATGCATGATCGAGAAGAAATATGCATGTTCATGCATGGCTCATTGATACTCAGTCATGAAGCATACATGGTCAACCCTGATCATGCTTGAAGACTTTCCTCCGGATGAAAATACTCATCATTGCTCATACATGACCATGTATGACAGTGTATGTGTCATGACTGAGCATGCATAATTCATGCATGATCATCCATGCTTCATACATGATCATCCATGCTTTATACATGATCATGCATGCGCCATGCATGATCATGCATGATTATACATGATCATGCATGCCGATTTTTTCCCGGGTATTCAGAAAAGAAACTCAAAATATTTATTAAATATCTCCTGAGTCATTGCAAATAGTAGACTTTGCCTGGTTTTTGAAAAGCATTCGTTTGGGTCGAATTTGGGCTAGCACACGTGGAAACGCGGGGAAAACATTTCCATTTTGGCTCAAAAAATATAGAAGGCTATAATTTTCGAGCCGAAATGACAATGTCTAAAAGTAGAAATGCTTCTCTATTTATATTGATAGCATTTTTTCGTGCTTCCCCATACGCTTACCAAAAATTGGGTCAAATAAATACTTTTTGAGATACAGATAAGGAGCACGGTTTGTAGTTCCTCGAGAGAAGTTCAATGAATATTTTCGGGAACTTCAAATTATTAGGCTTTCAAATAGGGCATGAAATTCATTTTGGGGTGATCTGAAGTCATTTCAGGCCACTAGCTGATGTCTCTTCGACTATAAATTTGAGCTACTTTGCATTAGCAGATCTGAAATAAAGCCAGAAATTTTCCATACCAATGAGCATAACCAGGCTATTTTAGGAAAATTCGAATTGGACAATGTGCCTATTTCTCAAAAGCTATTCATCTGGGACAAATCTCAAACAGCGTATGTGGGCGCGCAGAAAAATCATATTCATATAAATAAAAAAGAATTCAATTTTCTGAAATTGTCATTTCAGTCCAGAAATTAAAGATTATAAAGAATTTTTGGGCCAGAATGAAAATGTCCGCAAATTGAAATAAAAACATTAAAATGAAGACATTAGATCAAATGAATATTTTTAGAGATGTTGCTAAATCTAACTTGGTCAAAATTGCATGTTCATACTCATTTCTATCGGATTGTTCTTCTCTTTTCAAATATGTTCATTAAAATTAACTTCGTTGATATTTATAGGAATATTAGATTGTGGTCCACTTTGGACTTGCCTAACATGAAGTTATGATGCATATTCAGGAAGAAAATGAGATAGGCTTTTCGAAAATACTCATTACATTTCTCTTGAACAATTACAAGTAGTTTTTTTGGCATGCGTCACCAGAAATATTCATTTGACCCAATTCCTAAGGAGCGGATGTGGAATCGCAGGAAGAATGCTATCGATACAGATGGGAAAAGTATCAATCTTCAAGTATTTTCATTTCGGCTAGAAAATGGTAGAAAGCGAATTATAAAAAAAAATGTCTGACAATTGACATTTCACCTCACTATATCAATAAAATTCTGTCCGTGCTATCACACGTGGTAATCCAAGTTTGGCCCAGAAGAATAAGTTGTGAGAGATAGATAAAGGCTACATTACTAATGACTTCAGAGAAATTCAATGGGTGTTTTCAGTAGGCTGGGACCATGTCCTCTTGAAAGATGCATGATAAATTCATTTTTGGCCAGTTTGAAGTGGATCACGACCAGATATCTCTGTGAATATGAGTTGAGATCATTGTGAATAAAACCGAGAAATTTCACATAGAAATGAGTATGAATATGCCATTTTGGTCCAGGTGAGATGAGCCCATTTGCCACTATTTCTGCGAAGAATAATCTGAGCAAATTTTCATTAGCCATCTGAAAGGGATGAGGAATTTCCCATGGAAATGAACATAGACATGCTGTGTTGGATCAGTCACAATTGGGCCTTATGTCTATATCTCACGGAATGTGAATTTCGCCCAATTTTGTCGTAATGCATGTGAAAACGTGAACACAATGGGATCGATATAGATTTAAAAAAAGTCAATATTCTGAAGAAAAAAAATCTGTGACGATTTTTTGACTTTGAAATATTCTGAATGAAGCGTCATGCTTATACCTCTAAAATAAAGGAGATGTTGATGGTAAAGGGACAGTGTTTATGTACATGCTAACGCTTTATCAAATGGAGAACAGCTTTTCATGAGAATTTTTCCATTTCGTCATTTAAATTTTCATAGCTGACATCTGACGGCGCTAGTACATAATGGGTGCATTCGTCTTGGACGCTTAAGGTACGGCCTCATGTAGGCGTTTTTGACGCTAGCATCAGCGTCAAATCAGGTCACGTGACACTATTTTGAATTTCCCCTTGCTTAAAAAAATTTAGCGATAAAGGTACGGCCTCATGCAGTCGCTTGTCGCTCGTTTTCTGCGATAAATTGGGTCACGTGATATGTAGCGACAAAGCTCAACAATTTGAGCTTTATCGCTGAGGAAGGAGCGCGATGAAATAACGGTCTCTGGAAGTAAATCCGAGTTAATAAATGTCGGCATTAGATAGATAATATATGATTCCGCAATATTTGGGGCAACTGAAACATCACATATGCGGGAGGCCTTTTAATTCATGCAATAAATCAGTGCAAATAGCCATGTTTGTCGCCGCGATTTGGCGCTAAATTTTTTTTAAATGGCGGGAAACGTAAAAATGTGTCACGTGACCCAATTTATCGCGGAAAACGAGCGACAAGCGACTGCATGAGGCCGTACCTTAAGTCACCACGTCGAAAAGCAGCGTCAACATGGCTGTTTACAGAAGTCTTAAGCATCAGTAGAGGTTGAAAAATAGCAATTATTGTCCGAATCTATATTTTTGTCATTTACTGAAACATTTGTTAAGGTTTACATCATCTGAACTCATTATTTTTAATATTTTATGACGACAATATTGACGCTCCTTTTCCAGCGATAAAGCTCAGATTGTTGAGCTTTTTGCTACTTGTCGATAAATTTCTCATTAGTGGCGGGAAATTCAAAATAGTGTCATGTGACCCGATTTGACGCTGACGCTAGCGTCGAAAACGCCTGCATGAGGCCGTACCTTTACACGCTTAAAGCGCTCACGAGCGCGGTTTTGAGTGTTCGACTTGACACTGTGAGCGCTGAAAGTTGCCGTTTATGGCTGCGTTTGTAAACTATATTACGCGCTCACAAACGCTTTCTCCATCGAGGTAGGGCAGCAAAAGCGTTTGTGAGCGCGAGCGCCAAATCGGACTAACTTCCAAAATAAACACTGCGAAAGCGTAAACTAAACCAAACTTTTCATCGATTGCCGGTGAGTGATGAACATCAGTAAAAAAAGATGGCAATACAGGTACCACGAATAGTGTCTTTCCCAATAAAAGATCCTGAACCAAATGAAGATTATACAATTGAAGTCACTTATGATGAACTTCTACGTGTGAGAACCGGTGAGTTTATTCAATACCGTATCATAACTACTTATTGATAAAAATTCGAAATACTTCTTCATTCTGTTGATTGTGGTTGAAAAGGAATTTTGAACTTCTATTCTTTGATCTAATAGAAGAGAGGGTTCTCAATATTACGTACTTCTACTCTATTCCAAAAAAAAATTAATTTTTTCTCATTCTTTTTCTTCTCGTGGAATATTTTTACTTTATTACAGACGAGTATTTCGTTACTCAAAAATTGGAGGAGGTGAAAAACTTAGCATTGGCTCGATCTATGGCTGATATGTTTGGTTTTTGTTCTACATTTAAGCTTTACATTCGCATGTAAAATGATATCTATCGAGAAGTATTATCTTCAGCAGAAGGTCAGGCGAAGAGGACATAAGAGTTGAAGTGGACAGATTTGACTGTTTTATTTGTATTATGTAAAGATTTTCTTTTTTTTTTTATTGCACATAAATCAAGGGTCAAACCTTGATGATTGAAAAAAAACATTTTGAGGTATATCTCCGGTTCTTTTGGCGGTAGGGAAATGGGATCGATTTTAAATGGAAGGTGAGATCATTTCTCATCTATTCACATGATTCTTAAAAATATTTTATCGTCGCCTTAGAAACAAAGGGGCGTAATTGCTATGCTTATACACAGTACTTACGCTCCTTTGTTTCTAAGGTGATGATATAGATTTCTGAACATGATATGATATGATATGATAGAACAGCTGATTTCAACCCAAAAAATGAGCTAGAAATCTCTCATAATCGGAAAAAAACTTCAGAACCACATAAATCGATAGAAAATGATCTCACCTTTGATCTACAGTTGGATGAAGGTCGCTAAAACAAACAGAATTGAAGATATGCCCAAAAAAGTTCATTTGTATCGATTTCAAAAAAAAGTAGATCTGTCCAAATGTTCCGAAAAATTAATTCTGATACATATTCTTTACTACAAATTTCTACTCCTCTCAGTAGAATCATCAAAAAATTTCCATCTCAACGCCGTTTAAACGTGTACTCTACCTTACTTTCCCATCTATTAATTATTTGCATAATCTTTTGATTGCTAGCAGAAGTAGACGAAGAATAGGAAATCTTAGCGACTCTCGATCCTGAGTCAGATTTAAACGAACATGGGACCATACCAGAGGAACAAGATAATTTCAATGCAAAGAATCAGGTTGGTTTGAAACTAATTTTAATTCTCATTATTATCATCTTCCATTGACTAATTTAATTAATCAATTTCTGTTGATAGCGTTCGAATGATCTCATAAGGCGATTCTTCTATTAATTGAAAAATACCGGACAAATGAAGCCAGCATGAAAAGCGGGGAAATTTCTCAAAAGAAATTATAGGAAAAAATCGGTGCCGTACTTGGTAGCCATGGACACAAAATTACTGACCCACAGTGTCAATCAAAGTTTCACAGGGATGAAGAAAACTTACGAAAATATTAAAGACCACAATCTCGAATTGGACAATTCTAGGAAAACTTGGCTTTATTTTGGGGTAATTATAGTTGATGATGATTGAAAGCTAATGAATAAATCATCAAGATACGATGGAAAGTTCATATATAGTTTATTCTCAGCTAATGGATGGTCTTCCGCAGTGTCTACATGCACGACTCGTGAGTTCACGGGTGTCCCAGTGCGTGACTTCCCGGAGAAAACTAGGGAATTTTAAGGTGGCATCACTGGCAGCAATGACCGTGAAAACCCGGAGTTTTCAGGGTAATTGTCACAAGACGCAATTTCATGGGGTGACCTACCCTCTATGTCATTGAGCTCGACCCTTGCAGGCTTCTGAAGGGTGGGGATGCTTTCCGTGAAAACCCGGAACTACGTGAAAACCCGGAATTTTCCGTAAGGCTGAGTTTTTCATTCGTGTGTTACCTAATCTGGAGATTAGCTAACACTGTGTTAGTGCCATTTTGGAGACTTCGGATGTATGCGCCATCTTCGCAAGTAAAGCTTCAATGAGACGAAGGCAGCATAATCCTCACTTAGCCTCCTTCTTGAGATATTTCTTTCAGTGATATGTATTGTCGCCTCTGACCGTCAGACGGCGCATACATCCAAATTCTCCAATATGGCGCTAACACAGTGTTAGCTAATCTCCGGATTAGCTAACATACGAATGAAAAACTCAGCCTAAGAACACGGAATTTTCTTACGATTCCGCAATCAAAGGTGTAACCACGCACCCCCCTTCCCTCACCCACTGTTCCACACACATCAAACGTGTAACCATGCACCCCCTTTCCCTCACCTACTATTCCACATATCAAACGTGTAACCACGCACCCCCCCCCCCTTCCCTCACCCACTGTTCCATACACATCAGACGTGTAACCACGCACCCCCCCTTCCCTCACCCACTGTTCCACATATCAAACGTGTAACCAAGCACCCGCCCCCCCCCCCCCCTTCTATCATCCACTGTTCCATACACATCAGACGTGTAAACACGCACCCACCCTCCTTCCCTCACCCACTTCGTAGCGTTAAATTTCGTTAATTCCCGTGTCTCATTTGAGAAACGTACCGTAAACTTACGGAAGTTCGATTCCGCACGGAGAGAATTCCGCTCATACGGAATACTACGTGCTATCACGGAATATCCCGTGTTTGTGCGGAATATCCCGCGTTTGCACGGAAACTACCGTGTTTTCACGGAACAGTCGTGTTTTCACGGGAAGCATCTGTCTGCCCTTTGAGAACCCGCAAGGTTGGAGCTTGATCACGTAGGAGGTAACTCACCTCAGGAAACTGCATATTTTGAAAATTACCTGGACAACTCCGGGTTTTCACGGTAATTGTTACCAGTGATCCAACTCAAAATTCCCTAGTTTTCTCCGTGAATTCACGGACTGGGACACCCGGGAATTCACGAGTTTTGCATGTAGCCTCGTCCGTTGAAAAATCATGATTTTGAGTCCAAAGATTAGAGAAATAGATTTAGGGCCCTTAGATAACGGAATCTGCAACATGTTCCAAGTGTTGATGATGAAAGTTAATTTTTTAAAATATATATTTCCATGTTGACATGATTGGTTATATGATAGGAGATTTTATTATGATAAGAACCTAGATAAGGTTGAGCAATAATGAAGGAAACCCCTAAGTAAGGCTATTGTGAATTAACTCGAGTGCTAAATCTTACTGTTAGAATTTTAAGATTATTCTGATAGCAAGAAGATGGATCGGAATAACTCGATTTTTCTCCTTACCGGTTTTTTGAAAATATCTCAGAAATTAACCGAGATATTCTCAATAAAAAAAACGATTGAAAAATCGCTTTATTTTATTTCATCACTTCATCATTAATTTATATCCAAAGATGATCAAGGTTGAGAGAACTAGAATAGGATATACTCCCTAAGTAAATGAATGCCTATTGCATTTGAATGAATGGAAATGGGATTCATTATTTGATGAATTGGAGATTGTTATATTACTTGATGCTGGTACAAAGATAAAAATATCAATATTCTAAGCTGTTCTCTCCAAAAATTGGTATGAATGAAAAAATTGGGCTAGATGTGACATTATTGTTGTACTTTTCATAAGAAAACAATGAGTAAAGGTTTTTCATACTATAATAAATTTTAATCAAGTTATTGTCTGATATGTGACTAGAATCCCTTATCAGCGTAATGTGGTACAACCTCTTCCACATAATTTTGAAGCCTTGGCAAACAGTCTCCTTTTATTAGGAATGTTTAATAAATGTGCACGGCAGGTTCCCCATTCCAATTCATCATCACTTCCTTCAATCATCTCAAATTCATCTAGTCCATCATCAATATCATCATTAGTTGAATTGAACAGAATATCAATCGCTTGAAAAACTTTTCAAATGTCCGCCATATTGACGCTCACAAGTGCTTACGATGTCCAAGATGAACAGCATTTACTGAGCGCTCGCAACGCAACACGAACACTCATAACTGGCGCTTATAAGCGTGAGCGCTGAAAGCGTGTAAGCGTCCAAGACGAATGCACCCAATGAAGATAACATTAGCCCTTTAGAGGGCTAAACCTTCCTGAGCCACAAGTCGTAGTAAAACGTAGTTGGGGCTATTGAGTGGGGGACAGCCAATCGCGCGGCGATATTCGTCGGCCCAGGACCGTACTAATTGAGTCTTTCACCCCTATTTACATATCATCATATTTTTTGTTGGTTATGATGAAATTTTATTTTGTTGTTTCCATTAAGGGTCGGATGTAAGAAAATTTCCCCTAGACAAAAATTTTTTTTCCCCTATACCAGAGAGTTTTCAGAGCTCTACTAATGCTGGCCGGAAAAATACAGCAATCATTACGATCCAATGATCGAATGAAAGCTTATTTTGAGCTGCACGGCGGAAATTAGGTCTAGAGATTGACAATTTTTTTTTGAAATTATAATTATTAAAAGAAAATGATACGTCCATTATCCCTATATAGATGATTTGAATACACACAACATGGCGTCTAGCCGATGCTAACACAAAACCACTAATAATTATTTCTACAGGTATCACATCACTTAGAGACCGAATTTCCGCCGTTTGCACTATTTTTCACTATCTATTAAAATTATTTTCAGCACAATTACTACTAAATTACGCCCGTAATTAGTAGAGCTTTTGGTGAAGCGGTCAGCTTCCCGACCGACCAATGAAAAAAAAATCACTCTATTTTACATCCGACCCTCAAGGGTCGGATTTAAAATATAGTGATTTTTTTTTTATTGACGCGACCTCCTATTGACCGGTCGGTCGGGAAGCTGACCGCTTCATCAGAATCTCTACTAATTACGGGCGTAATTTAGTAGCAATTATGCTGAAAACAATTTTAATAGATAATAAAAAATAGTGCAAACGGCGGAAATTCGGTCTCCAAGTGATGTGATACCTGTAGAAATGATTATTAGTGGTTTGTGTTAGCATCGGCTAGACGCCATGTTGTGTGTATTCAAATCATCTATAGAGGGATAATGGAGGTATTATTTTCTTTTGATAATTTTAATTTCAAAAAATAATTGTCAATTTCGAGACCTAATTTCCGCCATGCAGCTGAAAATAAGCTTTCATTCGATCATTGGATCGTAAAGATTGCTGCATTTTTCCGGCCAGCATTAGTAGAGCTTTGAAAACTCTCTGGTATAGGGGAAAAAATTATTTTGTCTAGGGGAAATTTTCTTAAATCCGACCCTTAATAAATTCTATTTCGTAATAACAATAGTGACAGCGTTAGTGCCAGTGTATTTATCGTGTATATTCATGTCATTGAACCCCACATTTTTTTATGTTTTGAAATGTACGGTACTGTTTCCGACGTTCGCGCGCTCGCTTGGACTGGTCCGTGAGTACCCCCACTCTACGTATGCTCTACTCGGTGAACTGGTAGGAGAAACGCCCAGTTGCTTATAGGGTTAGGAGCGTCTAGTATCAATTTCAAAATGATATCATTGGACTCGCAGGTGCAACGAAACTCCATGAAAATGGAATTACAGAAAGAATGTTAGATTATTTTTCTTCACCTAAATTCCAGAGGATCTTTATAAATATCGTGGAGATTCTAGTTACCGGACATCTTAAAAACTGGTATCAGTATAATTAAGGGCGGTTATAATTAAGTCACCAATATCATGACAAATTTGAAGGGAAATGAATAAAATAATGGTTTTGTAGTTAATTCAGCCATTTGCGGTTATTGAGAAAATTTATAATTTTTGAATGGAGGAGTCGAAGAGTAACAATCCTCTTACCCTTCAAAAATTAAGCAAAGTCAGGCTAGTATTGACATATTCGTTATATCGGATAAAGTAAGGGGAAAATGGAGCTCATTGTCGTCATACCCGGGCTGCTTAAAAATTTTCAGAAAGCGCTATTACATAGTATAGCCACAAGTGCCACAATTTCGGCAGTTCAGAACTTTTTCACTACACTCTACTCGCTATCTTCTCAAATCAAGCAAAGTCGAAAGACTCTAAAGGCTATGAAACATTGGCTGCCTTCTTAATCCTTGTATGATACACTGCTACAATCTATGCCTGAACCTAATTCCGCCCACGGATTAGATTCGGTGGAGTGGAAACGTTGGAGTTCTTCTGTATTTCCACTTTCACTCACAGGAATATAGAAATTCGAGAAAGAACTTATTAAACTTGAACTGATTTTTGAAAATCGATTTGGTTAGTACGAAATAATATAATTATTACCTGATGATTCATCATCATTTCGTTGTTTGGTAGGATCAGTCGATGCAGCAGCAGTTGTTGAAATCTCAATACATCCTCCAGACGATTCATAGAAACTTCTTCTGCATGCACAAACACCTGTATCATTCTCTTTAGATTCGATGCATCGTTCATTAACGCCACAGGAGTCTAACATACTACCAGAGCACTTTTCTCCAATCTTTCCATTGCAACCTACAATCAGAAAAAAATACCTTCAATTTGTTTATGGCCCAGTCTGAAGTTTTACTTTCTTTCATTCTTTGTTTGTCTTTTCTCTTGGTCCATTTTGTGGAGACTTTGACAACGCTAGAGTGGGCATAATGTAATGTGTCATTAATTAATTTAGTTGGGAGCTGATTTATGCAACAAGGTTACAAAAAAACCCTCGGAATCAAATAATGAAATTACAAGAATCAGTGAGGCACGTTCTATTCTACAAACCTTTTTCTTTTTTAGAACTGATGAACATTTTTCGGCATACTTTTGTTAAATTGAAAAGAGGATAGCATAAAAAATTCTTCCAAAAATGTTGGTATTATTATGAGGCATTATTGTTTCGCGAATTTTCACCTGGGAGTGAACAATCATCTCCATAGATTTGAAATATATGACGTTATTGGTACTCGATTTTACCGAATATTACGTCAGCTAGCTTCAGCTTCATGAAATGAGAGCACTAATTATAGATTCTTGAAATATCGATTGCTTGCTCAGTACACATATCCATTGTTCCAAATGAATGATTCGAAGATTAAAAGGAACTACAGACCTATGTAATCATGATCAAAGTTCACTGCGACGATTCACTACTCGTATGATCAATCTTATTGCATCGGATTTGTTTAAAGTAAAACATTTCCGTTTTGTAAATTACTCTATCAGAGTTGAGAGATGCACAATTATGATGAGGGAAATAAAGTTGCGTGATGGAAGTTGAAACGATTACCATGGAAATATATTCCATTAGAATGGAAAAATTAGAAAAAGGATTGTAAATTAAAATAATATTCATCTATTCAATGTATTTGCATTCGATCTATGGAATTAAACAAGTAAAATAAGTAAAAAACATATTTTTATCGTATCTAACTTAATGGGAAAGGTACTAAAGTTCAATCATGATGAAACCAAATCATCGCTGTACAGAAAGGGTTGATTCACGTTGAGTAATGAGAAACGGAAGTGGACGATTGTCGATGAACGCGTCTGAAGATATGGAGCTGAAGAAGAGAGATACGAGAATCAGGAGGGGTAGGAGGACGGGGAGGGAAATTTAACAACGGTTCGGGGGACAACCGATGTAATCTTCAACGTACAGAGATCGCATAAATCCATCAAAATCTACTCCACGCATTGTGTGTCATCTGATTTTAATAGGAAAAAATGAATGAATCAGAAATTCATGATTATGAAACGAGTTTTTCAGAAAAATTATCCAATTCTATCCCTATTCATCCATTGTTTTTTTCGCACCTCTTGCCTCAGAATTTTGAAATTGTTTCATGGAAGAGGATTTTTTCGCCTGTCTCCCGTAATTTCTACATTCAATTAGACGTGGAAAATATTTCAATTACATAGAAAAAAATCAAGTGGTTTCATGGACTTTGACATGAATCATCCTCAAAAAACAGAAAAACATCATTCATCATTTGTGGCATATTTATTAATGGAATAAGGAATAAAGATAGGAACAAATACTTACCCACAATTGTTCCAAGTATAACCAAGATTCCGATGAAACCGGTATTTTTCCACACAATCATTTTCCTTCGAGAATAACTGAGAATTTATCGTCAGAATATGGGAGCAATCTTTCAAAAAACGGAGACTAAAATCTTAATTCACATAAAAACATCGTCACATAGTCCTGGAACTTAGAAAATCACAGATTCGATGACTAATTAAAAATAAATATAGATAAATTCTAGTAATATTCCGGCACTTTCAAATGTATTTCTCAACTGTTATTGTTTGATTCCAAGTTGTCAAGAGATGCTTACTAGTCTCATATATTTAACCTGCCAGAGATTGAAGAATGATACTGGATGGATTCACAATCTTTTTGTTTTTTTTTATTATATCTCAGAATCTATCTGCAGTTCAATTTTTTCACCTTCCGTTCAGACTGACAGTCAGCTTTTATGTTACGTCTATAAGAGGGTACTACGTGTATACGACACTGAAGACGAGAGTATTCAATCTACTTGACAGATAAATGCCTGTTTATCCGTGTTGGAGAGAGTGATTGGATGTTTTTCTTCTCCCCAGCTACAGTGCACACAAACACTTACACATATATGCACAAGAGAGAATAAATAGAGATAGCGGAGATAGCGCGCTCAATCATATGTTATTAAGTCCGCCATTTGCAATAATTATTGAAATGGTATATGTCTAGGAACTTTCTTTTCATCTAGGATTGTTGTGTGTCAGGGAGATTTCAAGAAGCTTCTTGTGTGTTGAGTAGCGGGTAATTCGAATTTCTTCCACATCACCTCTCCATAGCCAATTTTATTCGCTCATGTAATATTCTTTTGAATATCCATATTATCGTGCAAGTGATTTCGTGGAAGAGCTGCATATTGTATTTTGTACTATGTGATAAATGAATAATTTCTTGAAAACGGCAAAGTATTACCACCTCTTGCTATCATTCCACTCAGTAACTGATTCAGGAATAAATTAGACAATGATACAAAAATTGTAATGAAATGTCTCAAAATCGAAGTGCGATAGAAACGTTCTTCGTATCCTCCTCTCTCTAGAACACAATTTTTTTTTGGACAATTAGAGTCAACGCTTCATTCTTTCCGTAGTCTATAAATTTTTACATAATTTGGAAGAGCCAATTCTGAAGTGTAATTGACTCAGTTTTTTACCCCTTAGCTGCCGCCTTCAATATTATTCATTCGATTTAAATTTTCTTTTCAAGTAAATTTTTTTTTAATTATTATTTATTATCTGAAATTGGCAATTACAATAACAATATAAGTAGTAATATAATGATCATTTCTTCATCCAATATTAGTTTGTCTTCATTAAATGATTAATGTGAAAAAAATATCATCCGAACGTATGACAAAATGTTGAATACTTCACTTAATTCTAAAGTTTATAATTCTTGTATTCACTTTTTATACTCATTTCATTCTCATACTTCTCATAAATAGAAAAAGAAAAATGAGAATGGCTTCAAATGAATTTTATGAGACTTCCCATATTTTCATTACCATTAGTCTCGAAGATAAATAATAGGAAAACAAAAAATTGATGAATTCATTGACGACGGCTTTTTTGTCATATTTTAATCTCAATGTACACAGGTTTTTCTTGTTGCAATTCGCATTAATACCATTTACATACGTTTTTTAACTATTATTCTTGATCTCTCACTCAATTCCCCTCTGGCACCCTTTTTTTGTCGTTTCACATGCAACAAATATGGAAAAAGAACAAGAACAAAAGAAAGGAGTAATTGTTTGTATATATATATACGTTTTTTCTCAATCATTATTTTGAAAATGAAAAAGAAAAAAATTATGAACAGATTAATACTAGAAAAGAAAATGGAGAAAAAACAATGGCACAGAACGATTGAAATTTCTTTCTTTCATTTTTTTAAGATGGAATTCTTTATTACTTCAAGGAGAACAGAGAAAAATCATTGTTATTCATTATTTTGAGAAAATAAGAAATAAATTAACTCGACGCAAATTCACCGGGAAATACGCCTTGACTCGGATAAAAACATGTTTCTGCTTTACTTCTTCACTCCTCTTATTATTTACATTTTATTAAGTTATCTCCTCTTTATTATCATTTTCTCCCTAATTTCTTCAATTTCATGTTTTTCTTTCACTTTATTGGGCGCAGAAGAAGCGGCTCTCTAGTCAAGGACTACTGCACTTGTTTTTCATTTTCTTATTTTTTTTCTACACACTTTCTTTTACCAATTGAATTTGAGTAGCAGTAATTCATGTCTCTGTTGTATACGTGAGAAACGTTTCAAAATTGCAACACGTAGAGTCGCGGCGTTTGTTCTTAGTTAATTCCTACTGTGATTACTGCGCGGACTTGATGACTGACTGCTCGATGCTTCTTGAGCTTTTTGTATGTAGATGTTCAGAAGTTTCAATTTACCACCATAGAGATTTTTCTTGTAGGGTTCGAATGCTTCATCGCCTATTGCGGCATGGATCGCTACCATACAAAATACTGCGGCTTTTCTAACTACACTTTCATTATTGTCATAAGCCTAAAAAGAGAAATTAATGGTATATTTCCAAAAGTATAAATGTCTTAAGAGTACTTTTTTTAAAATAATTTTCTATAATTACCAGCATGAGAGTGTTCATAATATCGTCCAGTTGTGACTCAATAGCCTTTTTACCACCATGTTCCACAAGATTTTGTATCATCTTGATTGCAGCAACATTCTTGGGAAATCCCTCGGTTCTTATTGTTGGTAATGCCAAGTGAATTATGTGAGAGGAAGGTAATACAGTGGCTATCACTGCTGCACAATCCTCAGCTGCCTTCAAGAGCTGTCAATAAAATTATAAAATGACAAATGATAAACAGGACTTTTGTTCCAAAGGTGTAAAATCATTGAAGAGGACCATTTATTATTGTAAATAAAAATTCCCCATCCAAAATTATAAATTTACTCAGACAGAAATAAAAACTTTGCAATTATAACTTTGGAGATCCCACAGAACAACCCCTAATGAATTCCTTTGATAACTGCCACTTGACTTGACTTTACTTTCTCAAAATCCCTAGAGCCATTTGTTAACTCTGTTACCATATACATTTATATTAAGCCACCTTTGTGCATATTTCACTAAGCAATTAACACTAATGTTATTATTTCTTCAATCATATCTTTTGTATTTATCACTTTCAGCCCTGTTATTGGCCTCGGCTGTTGGGTTGTATCCAAATAAATAAATAAATAAATAAATAAAAATAAATAAATTATAAGTAATTTTTACTTATTACACCCCGAGTGCTGGGAAATTATCGGGTATTTCCTGAAAGTTTCGTTGCTTAGTAGCATGTGCGTAAAATTTCGCAGTACCAAATTGAAAGCACACGTTGCTGAGCAGGGGAACTTGAGAGAAATACTCGATTAATTTCCTAGAAAGAGGGGTATTCGGGGGATTATTTTTTGTATCCAGATTTTGATCAATGGACGCAAGGGATTTGACATTATCGTGGGATAATGAATAAGTTTTCATTCAAATGTTACTTTTCTTAAATGATCCGTCAATGAGTGTGGGTTGAAAATTTTTGGAAAAACTTTGTTTCACTGCTCAGTAGCAGCCGTGATATTATCGAAAAATTATCGATATCATACACACCACGTGATATCAAATCCATTGCTCCTATTACTCGAAATGTGCATGAAAAAAATAATTACTATATTCTTTTTACACAAGATGCAATGTGCATCATATAATAGTTAGATTTCATTCCCCTCCTCAATTACAGTGAAGAAATATTCGACTCCAGCAGCCTAACGCAATAACGAATTTCCAAAAAGATTTCTCATGAACACGAAAACGAAAAAAATTGACAGATCTCACCTGCAATGGTTTAGCAGATCCAGTAGCTCCATGTGTTCCTCTCCTGGGACTTCCACTACTCGGGTCATAAGCATCAGGTTTGTGCTCATCTAGTACTTTAATAACGAGCAACTCAACGTAGGGATAAAAACTCTCAACTAAATCCGTACACCTTAACATCTCGACTAATGTCTTCAATACTTCAATTTCCAATGGCTTATTATTACTAGTCAGAAGATCAAGCATCGTTTTGAGGAATTTTTTGAAATGTACTTTGATGAACTGTGCCCCATCGCCTCTCACATAGCTTTGGAATTCTTGAAGCAGAACAGCTTTTTCAGCAGGATCACAATCAGACTGGAGAATTTTTAGACTTTTATCAAAAAATTCTGGCCCCTTGGGACAATCAATGAGAGAATGAGCCTCAAAGCCATTATTTCTACGATCAGGGAGAATGAGATCTCCAGCAATAGTGTCACTGGAACCATTCACAGTAATAGAGCCAACTGATCTCATTCTCTGTGTTGGTGACGACACTGACGATGATCTTCCTGAATTTGAAAGTGTTAAACATTCAATTCTCTCTTCAACATCGGCCATATTTGATATACCAGAGTCTTTTGATGTAGTTGGACCCTCCATTCGTTCGAAACTAAAGTTTTGAATTTCAGCTGTTGTTCTTCTTAATGACTTATAGAATTCTTCAGCATTCAAGTTGTCATCTGGATTTAAACTGTCTTCATGTGATTTCTGTTGAGATTTCAATGGCGAGGGAGGTAAACGTGATGGATGAGTATTTGGTGAGGCTGGAGTTGAACCTGCTGATCGTCTCAAGTGATTCTGTATTATAGGCATTGCTATGTCTTGATAGAATTGTGGTATCTCATTTAATATCATTGGAAATTGAGGGGGATTCAAGTTGTAGAGGGATATTACGGCTTCTTGGGCATGACGACGAACATCCTGAGACTTTACGTCATTCGTCCAATCGAGGAGACGTACTAACGCTGATTTACAACTCGGATTTAGGGCCGATGGTTCTGAGGACTCGGCTACGTGGGTCAGAAAAGATAGTGTAGAAGTTTTCACTCGTGAATTCGGTTTTTGAGTATGATCAGTGAGGAAACGCATCACGGCCGGTAGTAACTGTTCGCCTGTGAAACAATCCCTAAAAAATAAACCATCATTTTATTTCTTTTTATAAAACTCTCGAGCACTAGTTTTAATAATGTAGATTATAATAATGATTCTCCAAAGCTCCAAAAGGTTTTAAGATCTTTTAAAACGGAGAGAATACTATTCATTCAATATTATAATCTTTATCTCCCAGGAGATTGAATGATTGAAAAAATTACCTTATGACATCGAGGGTTCTATTGATTTTCGCTTGGATTGATGCTAACAAATCCGTTCCTAGTTTATTAAGTAGTTTAGTGCACAGAACGTAAAGCCAATCTCCAAGATCCTCGTTATGCGTCACAATCAATTCGTTCAAAGTATCCAAAAATAGACTGAATACTTTTGTATGTGAATCCATGAACATTTTTGTAAATATATCAGTTACTTTGCGTAATTCGGTTGCAGTTAGAGTATTTCCATTAGCTAGAAATTGTTGAAGATCCATCAAGCCTTCCTTCCGTTCCCCCCAGTGTTTACTATTACAATATTCAATTATCTCCTTTATATCCTACAAAATAAATCAAAAATTGCAATAATTAAACTTACACCAAATTTTCATAATTTCCACAGTAAACGAAAAAAAAAGAGATTGATATTTTTTGTTCAATTTTGGAGGGAAACAATAATAGTGTCGAGGCCGTTAGTAGTGCGATTAAGCTCAAAAGAATGTAAGAATTGATCTTTAATGGGATGGTACTGAATGATTGAAAAAAAAGTTTAATATGAATGTGAAATGTTAATTTTTTCCAGTTCTCTTTGAAAATACTTAAATCAATTGAGAAAGAAATTGAATTCTTGGAATATGAAAGGTGTGATGGATATTGTATAAAGAGAGAATCGTTATCAGTTTTCCGACGATTCACACAGTTCGTGATGAATGAACGGAAGGAAAGTATCATTAATAGAATAAAAAAAATCTGGTATTACTTCGGGTATTGACTAATCTGGTATTGACTTTCACTCAATATATGCATTCTCAAAACTTCAAATATTGATGATTCTTCATCACAATATTCATTTTGTAGCATAAAAATTGTGAAAATGCAGAAGAAATTTACGTGCGGATCTGTGATAGGAATGTATTCAGCAGCAAAAAAATTAAAAAAAAAAAAATCAAGTTTATGACAAACCTTCGGGACTGAGGGTTCCCACAGGTCACGGTAGAGTCTCTGCTGTGAGCCGCTCCACGAGTATGACTAAATTATTTGATTCCAATTGATGATTGTTGATGTGTAATTGAATTCTCACAAGAAAATCATTCAAACGAAAAAATAATGATGTCGAAGAACAAAAAACCAAGGAGTAAACATAAAAACAGAAATAAACATATTCACGATTAATATCATGCTATTTGAATATATGTTTCTAATGATATAGTCGTTTTACAATCACAAAACAATGACATACATACAAAGACAATGATTTTTTCATTTTCACAAGTACTCACATCACTAGGTCTCCGGAAATTATCCATACTTCTTTCAGAACAGATACTACTAGTCTCACTTTCGTCACTGTGATCACCTTTTCCTCTTTGTGATCTCGAATGATGATGATCATTGGCATCAAACGTGAGTGCATCAGCAAGGGCTGATTCAGCTTCTCGTGAACGTTGTAACATTTTTTCAGCCATTACTGGGGCTCTCGGCGATGCATACATGTGTCTACTCCTAAGAAAAAAATGACAAATTTTAATCCTGGAAAATGTATTGGTCTTTCCTCTAATTATCTTTTACATGTTATGAATTCCATAGTAAAGTGAAGAGATAAGAAAGCGGTAAATCGCCTCGTATGATATAACTGAAAAGATGAAGTTCCATAGACAATCAGATAATATAATCTTCGTGTTACCTTAATTTGGAGCCAATGGTTCCAGATCTCTGTGGACTAGGTTCACGACTATTTTCAGAGCTTCTCATACCCTGACCAGATAATCTTCGTTGCCTTGAAATTATAGAGTCACCATCTCTGTTATACGTAGCATAACTGAGCCTAGACGATGGCGAACAAGATCTGCTACTAGCTGCAATGGTCAGAATTTTCCTTGACAATCAACAAACTCATCCAACAAATCACGCACATTTGAAAATTTTTAACTTTATTTTTGCTACCCCAGCTTTCTTTCCATTAACTAATTACTAAATTTCAATGTAAAAAAAAAATTATCATTTAATTTTTCTTAAAGCTAGCTGTGACTTTGTATTCATGCGAAGAGATGCAATTATGAATGAAAAATCAGATTGTTTTTACTTACGTTGCGATTGAGAAACTCCTGAAACCCTAGTTTTTGCTCTGGCAACTCTTTCAGGACTTGTGATAGCACCAGATTCGAGAGGTTTCGTTGATCGTGCTGAAAGATAATTGTGATCGGACGGGAATAATTTCAAGATAACTCAAATGATCAACTTTTCTACAAACATTACTTTTCAGAATCTTTCAACTACTTTAGAATGAGTCAAATACTCTTGATAAGAGTGAATAGGAAGAATATTTTTGAAAAAAGTATATCAATTTAATATTTCGTGAGAAAATAAGACACTGCAAATAAAGAAGAGATATTTCGAAAAAAATACTACATTCTTTATCGAAATGAAAAAAGAGAATCATAAATAGAAAAAAACATTAGAAGTACATTGAAGAAGGCACATTGGATGAGTTGGTACCTTGTCTACTCTGATGATCATGAGCTATCCCGCAAGAACAATGGCAATTGTTCAAAATTTCAAATTCTTATGGGGTGAAAGTATTTTTCTCATAATCTAAATTTATTGAATTAGAGTTTGAGGTCGATACTCACGGGAAATAACTTTGCTGCGGTTCAAGTTCCCATACAATGCTCTTGCTTGAGCTCTCCTGGCTGCATTGAGATCAATAGCACTATTGGAACGCGGTCCTGGAGAAGCACGACCTTGTAATGATAATGATTTCTCATTTTTAATATCAATTATGATGGATAATTATCTTTTGTTATGTATATGCAAGTCCTTTCAGGATTACTGATGGATAAAGGTAATATGAATTAAATTATTTCAAGAGATAGCATGGAATTCTGTTTTTCTAATCAAGTGTTCTTTACAATTTCTTAAAAACTTGAAAATCCTTGTCAGTGATGCCCTTACATTTTTCTGTAACTAAATAATAGTTTTACTATAATTAGATGAGAGAATTTATTTTCAAATCTTACAATAGTTGAAAATTAATCATTGATCTATTTTTTATATTAATTCCTCTAATTAATAATTTGTTCTTACACCAAGGAATTAAATCATTAAATCGTTCCATTTTTCCCCTAAAAAAGTGCGTAAATTAATATACAATTATATTGTGATGATGTTAATGTTGTAATAGTTAAAGAATGAAAAAAGGATGCATAAACGAATGGAAATTATGAAAAGAATTACAGTAATTGTCAGTTGGTCTTTGTAGAACTGGAATGCCAGATTGACGATAAGATCGTGGCAATGATGGTGTCCTTTTCAGTGGCCCTTGTGGTGGACTCTGAGTCTGATGAAGATTTTCCGTGCTGCCTTCTCGCATCATTGTTTTAGTTTTTAATTTATTTTTTTCATGCCAAAAAATGAGGAATTATCGCAAAAAATCCATTTGAATCATTCGATATAGTTTGTTTTTGTCACGAGGGAGGCCAGCATGAAGACAATGAAAAAATGATGTATAAAACCAATACTTATTCACTTAGAATAAATTTTCGGAAATTTTTCATTGAATTTCCTTAATTACCTCAAGTCATCAATTTAATACTTCGAACAATGATATTCACAGTTTCTTGTATTCTTCAATATATTAATGATCAATCGAACGTGGAAACTTTGTGGAAAAATATCTTTTGTTTACCTGCTGCACTCATAGCAGGTCTCGTAGGCCTTGGTGGAATAGCGGAGGTTCTTGGGACTGCATTCAGACTGTTGATACTGCCGCTATTACTTTGAGACATCAACGTACGTTTGCAGGACGCATCCATTGAACTTAGAAGAATTTCAGCTTGATCTGGGAAGTGATCTCTAAATGCCCAATAGGCTCTGTATTATAACAAAAAATAGTACTTTAGTTAATTTTTTGAATTCTTAAAAGAACGAAAAACTCGTAATAATCTTCATAGGTATCTTAATTTCTTCGGTTTATTTGTTAGAAATTCAAGCTCTGTTGAGAAAAATCTTGTGATTATTCATTTAATTGAATGGACTACGTGATCCAGATGAACTTACTTCCGAGCAAAGACCCTCGCTTCAGCATCTGAATCAGCTACTCCTTTTCCAATTGTATCTTGAAGTAGTTTAATATGTTTTTGAAGTATCGGTGTTGCCCAACATTGTAGAATAAGGGCAACATATTCGCAAGCGGCTCTCCTAATATCCTTACTCTTGCTGGACAGTGAGGCAGAAATGATTGGTAAAAAACGTTGACTTTGAGTATTTTGAAGGATGAATCGCAATGCTACGGCCCCAGAAGTTGCCATAATCTGTATTTACACCATTGATTTTTCATTGAATATACAGTTTTTTTAGAAAAAAGATATATTTTCATGAATTTTCAGGAATATTTTCGTAATGTGAATTACCTTAGCACTATTTTGTATGAGATTCATGAGAGGACCAAGTAATGATTCAACGAATACAGCCAATTTATTTTTAAGGTGTCGACTCAGAAAAGCAAGGGTAATGCAAGCCTCTTTGACAACTTGTGATCTTAGATCTGTGATTGCACCTTCGTATGAATTCTGCAAACTCTTCAATAGATCCATGAAATTTTCGTTATTTGCACCACCAGCTAAGACTATCCCACGTAATTTCTTCAACTGAAATTGAAGAAAAATATTCTAACAATCATCAAGTTTTCTCCTATTCCACATTTATGAAGGATTACGAATGTTTCTTTGTTTCATATATGTAGGGGAGGGCCGGGCAAAACGGAACACCTAAGTGATCCAAGCCTAATAGTGATCGACACTACTTTGGGTTTACGTTTCTTTGGCTCAAATAACTTGACGTAAAATTTTTTATCAAACTATTATCATCATTTTGCCGTTGCGGGCAAAACGGAACACTTCAATTTGAGCGAAAAATAAGAAAAATGCAAAAAATCCGTAAACAGGATGTGAAGAAAATCGGTTAATATGGACATTCCAAAAGAAGAGATTGAGATAGGGATTTTCCAATGATCCCATTGAAAATCTGAGATAATTTTAGGTAGAAATCAAGTATCACAGTAATTTTTATCATAAAAATATTTTTTGCTCACTACTATCTTCTTTGGAAACTCCGAAAGAAGGAAAAGAGTAAGGTTGACTTTTGTACCAACGTTTCGACTCCACTGCAGAGTTCTCCTCAGATTACATTAGAATAGAATATATGAAAAGTATTGTTTGAATTATAACTGAGTGATAGTGATATTGAAGAAATTATTTCTGTGCAAAATGATAAATGTACCCTCGAAAGGAGTCTGCAGTGAAGTCGACACGTTGGTGCAAAATTCAAATTTACTCTTTCTCTCCTTCTTTCGGACCTTCCAAAGAAGATAGCAATGACTGAAAAATGGCCTTGTAAAAAGAATTAAGAAATCAAATTATTGGTCGGATGATTCAATAAGTGTCAAAGTAAATTTTTTGATTTATTTTCTTTCGAAGTTTGATTTTTTTCCTCTCGAAAGTTAATGTTTCTGGCCAGTGTCGACCATGAGGTTCATCTCCACCTGTAATTTTTGCGTTTTCTAGAATATCTGCAGCTCTATTGAATGTAGCGACTCATGATTGCCCCCAAATAAGAAGTGAGCTCATTTATTATCGATTTATGGTGCTCAAATTTTTTTTCATCGATTTTTCAATTACTCGTAGATCACTGTTTGGAAATCAGATTTAGCTCCATATCTACCTGGAGAAATCGATTATTTTTCATTAGAATCATAAATCAATGGAGAATGAGCTCATCTTTCATTTAAGATCAGCTGTAGGTCGCTAGGACCAATAAGACCGGTGATATCTCTGAAATCATGAAATTTCTCAGAAATAGGAAAGCTTTCAACTCCGGATCTTGATAGAAAAATTAAATTTCAAAGAGATTGGGATGAAAAGTTATCCTCGCACATGATTTCTTCTGGGAATTCCCTCGGCTTCCCGATAGAATTATAAGAACAAGCTTATTTTGCAAATATTTTCACTTATTTCAAGCGATTTCCATAATGGGAAACATCGAAATTAGAGTGTATCTGTTTACCCTTTATGTCCTCATTTCCCTCAGCTTCCTCTACTCAAGAATGATGGAAAATACGAATTAATACAATAATCAAAGAATAGAATTTTTGTTGGTATTTTTTTTTCTTTTTTCAAATTTTTCTTCCGAAATTTTGGGTGTTTTGTTTTGCCCGTCCCGTTCCGTTTTGCACGACCCTCCCCTACTTTCTAGTCTACGTATCTGTCTAGCAAACTCACATTCTCAATTCTTTGGTTCCAGTCTTTTTTATCATCACCAATTATCTCACGAATCACCTTCATTTGGTCATCTAAATCACGTGGAGAGAATAAATGCACACTTGGAACATCATCGAATGCAGTAAGAAATGTTTCTTCGTCTATTGCACCAGCTACACCTGGAGGAAGTATGGAAAAAACAATCATAAACAACAATTCAAACAATAAGAAAAAAACAAGCAAAACTTCAATTGCAGCCATTTTCCGAATTCGAAACCTACCTACTGCTGACGGCAGAGTTTTGGAGCTGGGGCCAAATTGACTTTTCTTCTGAAGGACACTTTTGGCTCGTTTGATTGGTGCTGATTTTATCTGAAGCAAATTTTGATGTTTCTTCTCGTCAAAACAATTTTGATGAATAAGAGTAAAGAATGAATTCCTTCCTTTTTTTAAATTCAAGGGAGCCGGTGATCTAGCTATCGAAAATTTGAGGTATTCTTAGTATTTTTTTTTAAAGGTCAAAATAATTTCCGAGGATATGCAAACTTCTCAGGTATATTATAACACTCATGCTTCATCTAAAAATTTGTTTTTTGAAGTTCAAAAAAAAATTTAAT
The DNA here is from genome assembly GCA_963942555.1 of Aleiodes leptofemur. Classification (NCBI taxonomy): domain Eukaryota; kingdom Metazoa; phylum Arthropoda; class Insecta; order Hymenoptera; family Braconidae; genus Aleiodes; species Aleiodes leptofemur. The sequence goes on from OZ012619.1 coordinate 9,204,489, forward strand.
TACGGGAAAAATGGCGCTGAACAACACCCCTCAAAAAAAATGGAGCTGGGTGGTAGGTTAGATTTTGACGCATCTATTCATCTGAAAAATAAATAACAAGAAAATTATTGATCAGTATGAGTGGAGTTATGGTCCGTATTAAAATAAAAGAAAAAAATTGAAAATTGACAGAATAACGCATTTCTGAATCTTAAGTTCTCGAAATTTTTGTAGAACTTAAGATTCAAAAGCGCGTCATTCTATCAATTTTCAATTTTTTTTTATTCTAGTACGGGAGATAACTGTACTCATACTGATCAATAATTTTCTTGGTATTTATTTTTCAGATGAATAGAAGCGTCGAAATCAAACCCACCACCCAGGTCCATTTTCTTTTGAGGGAGTACGGTTCAGCGCCATTTTTCACATAATAAATTTTTTTTTGGAATTTCAAAAAAAAATTTTTTTGGATGCAGCATTAGTATTATAATATGCCTGAGAAGTTTGCATATCTTCGGAAATGATTTTGACCTTAAAAAAAAAATACTAAGAATACCTTAAATTTTCGATCGCTAGACCACCGGCTTCCCTTAATTACCATAATCAATTTAAAACTCACCACTCTATCAGGTTCATCAAATTCTCTTCCAACTAGAAAAATATAAGAAAACACAATCAAATCAAGAAAAAATGTTATTTAACAGTTGAAATGAAATTGTTGAATTCATTTGAGCGAATGTTTTCTTCTGGAATCTTGAAATGGATGAATCAAAAAATAAATCTTTCATACATTTAAAAAACTTTTTACAATTTGCAACGCAAATTTGGAAAGGGCCTTATTGGGACGATACTAGTATTTAGAAGAAAAAAATGTTTAACCCTCTGAAAATAATCAGGTTTTACTCTCCAAGAGAGAGATTTTCATACAATTTTATAGAAAAATTGCAGATATTACCGAAACGAGTGGTTGTCCCGAGTGGTGCCGAGAAACACTCTCTGCAAAGAACATTTTGTTTACGAAAAAAAAAAAAAAGAATCTCGATGAATTCTTGTAAAGTGGAAGTTTTTCGAGATATTAGCCAAACGATTCACATGTAATTTTGAAAGTCAGCCCATCTCACTTCCTAATAAGTGAATTGCATGATTTAAATGAATATTCCCCCGTCTGTTCTGAAATGAGGTATAGAGTACCTAAATCGAGATATAACCATTGCGGTTTGTGAACATCACAATTGCAGCCACGTGCTCTAGCACCAGGATGCTTCACAATATTATCCCATTGTAATATCCAAGTGCTACTGGGATCCCAAATTTTTTTATCAACACTAGGATATTTGACTAGGCCACGATGGGCACATCGATGTCTATGGAGATTAACAGGTTTTTGTACTATTACACCTGTATTCCCATACATTATGAATTTTTAGTGCTCTTCTAGCCTTGAACTGATAACAACGGTTATTTTTCCAACACTGTCTGTCACAATCTAGACATTTTTTCGAGTCTTTCTTTCAAGGTCCGTGAAATATTTATCTAACGACTCAGGCAGATGAACCAAGCTATATCTGATAGAAAACTATATTTTTCATTAATTTTATGAGGTTGAAGAATTCTTCACTCAAACTGCCAGCATTACAATGAGTATATCTCATTTCCTTTCCTCTTCACAGTGAATTAAAGTTCACTTTCAATGATGTGAATATTGGAAAATAATAGTTGAGAAAGTGTAAAATTCACGCAGTGAATCGTCCCACTGTTGTCAGGCACTTGGAATTTACTCAACACAGTCTTCATCATGATGAAAGTAGTGTAACATTGTTGTTTCTAACGTTTTATCTTTCTTTCTTAGTCACTTTTTGAACTTACACAGGATCTTGATAGATTAATTAATAGATTTGTCACGCCATTTGAATGGAAACAGTTCGTTATCATTCTTCACTATTCAATTTCTTTTCTCTCCAATCGTAAGAATTATGAAAAAACATTCACTCATGTTTATAAATTTTTTCTACTACGAAGGAGAATGTAAAAATATATCCTCAGAAAATGACAATAAAAATTCGATTGATTACTCGAAAATTATGAAAAGAAGTAATGAAATTAATAGATTGGAAAAAAATATTTAAGCGATGAAGAAAAAATTAAAGAAATACGTAGAACTCAAACTTTTTTCAGTTAGAAGCGATCACAATTGTACACGTAATACGTCTGTTGTTAAACTACCTCGACGCGGAATCGTGAGTGAAGTTTCCCTAACGTTTGAGTAGCTCGACTCAGAAGGGGGGATGACAGAAACAAGAGAGAGAGAGAGAGAGAGAGACAGAGAGAGAGAGAGAGAGAGAAAATCACAAGAAAAAAAGAAGAGAAGGGCCGACCTTCCCCTATCTGCACAATATGAAGGGGAGGGGATTGTAAAGTCCATTGTACTGATGAGAAGCTGATCATTAGCTAAATTATTGTTATTTAAACAATGAAGCGAAAAAGTTCTCCGAATTCGTTTCTGAGATCTTCATAGAAATGATGACGAAATGAGCGATTTATATGCAGAAGGATAATTGTAATATCTCCCGTAGGAGACCTTTTCTTCAAGTAAAATTTATTCACGAAAGAAAAAAATCATCCATTTTCCTCAATTGAAAATTTTTTAACTTTGCTTTTAGCAGAAATAGATTAGATTGATTGGCAACAATAAAGAGGGATAGTTATTTGATCATCACATTTCTTGTGAATAACAATGGAGACATATAGGCAATTTTTTCGAATTAACGGGAACGATACTTGATTATACTATGAAGAAAACTTTGAATGATTCAGAAGGTTTTGGACTTTTCTGAAGCATGGAGCTTTCTCCATTAATCAATTATGGCATTCAGGCTCTTTTACACAATTGATCAGTAAATTAATCAAAGATCTCTATATCTCTAATCTCTTATAGAAAATGTTCTTTTTTATGGGAAAAAATTCGAGAACAAAACCATTTCTATTCGAAAAAGAGAAGTTTGAGCTATATGTTATTAATATAGAAAACGCGAGAAGAAGAAAATATGATAAAACAGTGTGTTAAATTTAATGACTCATCTCTGAATGTAAAGAACCAGTATTCAGTCATCGTATTTTACTACTTCAAGGTGAAGATTCCACTGTTTTCATTCATAGGGCTTTCTTATATAAACAATTTGATCAAATTATGAAGAACAAATCAACTAAGAATATTCAGTAGCAATGAGAAATATTTTATAGTGACTTATAATGATAAATTATAAAAAATAATAATTTGTGGCGAATTTCTCAGAGATAATCAATTGTACATTGATAAAAAATTCGCCTACACGTTTTTGCTGCGAGCTGAGAAGCGTACAGCCATTTGCTGAGTGCATAAAGAGTGACGAAAAAGGAGAGAGAAAAGCAAACAAACGATGGGAATTTATGATGTTATGTAATAAAATCTTGAATCAATACATGATGACAGAAACGTCATGCATTTCTTTGGATTCTCATAGATTTCCAATTTTCAAAGGATAGTTCATTAGTTTGTAGTGCTAATTTCAAATCTGACTAATCCCCAGCTCTTTATAATACATTTTACGAATTATACATACATATTTTGGAGAAAAAATGATTCTGTTTATCTGCAAGACGAATGATAAAACAAATCAATAATAATCTACGAATGAGATCATAGAATTTTTTAAAAGTAAATTTTGTGTTTTATCTGATATAATGAGATCAGATGTCATAGGCATGTCAGACTTGTGGGATATCGATACATGAGCACCTTCCGGAAATATTTCAATTATAGCAGAATGGTTCAGAATATGCTTGAAACATATGGATTGGATAAAAAAAGTGGAAAACTTAGGAATAATTTGAACTAAGATAAAAAGAAGAGGTTCACTCCATTCACAAATTATCGATTTGGAGCGTTCTCTGGGGAGGAATTTTGCATATATTAGGGTAATCGGGAACGGAGGGTCAGGGAAACAGGCTTTTCGAAATATCGCTTTGAATTTTTCTTTGTGGGCTTCTCGATGCTATGGAAAGTGTCCTGGTCAATTTCGAATAAGGAATCTCTAATGGAGAAAATATAGCAAGTATTTCGATTATTTCCACGGGACAGAACAACAAATACTATTCGAAATCTGAGTTACTACATTGAATTATATTCACTACATTCAGTACGCCAAATTTTTTTGTAACCATGTCTAAATAGCAGAACAGCGTATCTTATATGCTTGTATGTAGCTGATACGTCTTTCTATTATTTAGCCATCGTTGTGATTCTTGATTAATGGTCTCCTCTAGTAGAGGCTGTAGACTCAAATCTGAGGAAGCGTGAACCATTCACGGACGCTGCAATTGTAAAAATCGGCTTCAATCAATTTCTGCTACATTAATACTTTTCTGCAAATTTTTATAATGATCACAATAAATTCTAATGCTCACATAGAAATATTCCTATTTATCGAATAGGGGTCGATATCGTTTTGAAAATTCCTGTAAGTCAGCGTCCAGTCGTAAATATCATTATGTGTATCTAACATATCTTTGAATGTCCCTCTACACACGCGAAGGCCTTTCACTTTTCGCACGTGTGTACTCATACAAAAAAAGGAGGAAGCAAAAATACCGAGAAAGAAAATCCCCATAAATATCCATAGCACTGTATTTATACGTAAACGAGAGTCGTAGACATCAGAACAAGACTGTTTTTGAAAACTGAAGAGCTTTCTTTTTATCTCGTCTCACTTTCACAATATTTTTTTTGTTGCAATTTTAGAAAATTCCTTCCGAATAAAATTAAAGAATTCTATGACTTATCTCATTTTTTTGTAGGAAGACAGAATAGATTAAAATTTTATCTTGTCTTTTCAATAGCAGAAGACTTGAAAGTCGATGAAGGTTCATCACCCTGACACTTCATTTGCTTTTCAAAAACAAACGTGAAGGTTCGGCGATTCCTAAATTAATTCAATATGAAGAAGTAGAAAATTCCATTTTCTTCCAAATTCAGCCATTAAAGATCAATTTTTGATAATTTTCTGAACCTTAACGAAAAAATACATAAAGCTTGTACGTGACGAGTGAAAATCTTCCAAATTACGATCAGACGATTGAATGTACTTCATACAATTGTTGCAAAAAAAAAATACAAAATTTTGACTCAAATTGTAATTTTCATTGAAAAATATTATGATAAAACTTGGCAATAATTTTTCGCAATTACTGAATGATTAGATCCCTTTATTTCGTATTTATCAAAATAGAATACTACTTCCTTCTGACAACATGTATAAGGAACGTTCCTTGAATCATTCAGTGTAGAATAGACAGGTTGTAGGTTGTATAGGACATGCTTCTGATGCTAATTACCTACGAAACAAAAAGCCGGGCATGTAAAGGGGATTGTTGGGAACTCCTATAATTTATCAAAAGAGACATTATTTGTTTGTTTGTTTCACGGCTATTTTAAGACCTAAGAATAAAATTGTTCAATCAACCGAGTCATCAGTTTCTTCTGTTCCTTAGCCAAGCCTATTTTATGAACTAATCGAAGATACAAGACACGTTTGACTAGTGACTTTTCGTTTCATAGTTAATGACTCCTCATTGATTTATAACGCTATTATATTGTTCTGAAAATACCACAGGGAAGTGTTATTAAATACAACATAACTTGCAATGAAAAATTGATTCAAGACAAATGGAGAGAAATATGTTTCAATTTCAGTGAGTGAAAAAAATATTGAATTCTGAATTTTCTAATTAATTGAAAATTCTAAACGCGAAGCGCTCATCCATAATGTGAAATGAAAAGATCCGGAAATAATCGGTAGTCTTGAAGGTTGAAGCGTATTGACACTATTTGATTTTCGCATCCATAGTTTTTTCTCTAATTTTGATCCCATGAATATTCAATTACAAAACACGATACGATGGAAAGAAATTTGACCAGTAGAATATGCAGAGTATACTGATGAATTTCAAAGAAAAAAACTGTGAAATCAAACTAGAAGAAAATGGATGATAGAAAATATAACTGAAACAAGATACGAAGTTACAATTATACTCTTACCATCTGTTATTGCATACTTGCTCTAAATTCCATTATCTAGTATTCCACTACTGAATTATATAATTGATTTCTTCTTATTTTTTCATTCTCAACATATTACTCATTCTTCGATAAAACGAACCTTGCCTGTCTTTCGTCATGTCAAAAGCATTCGATGATTCTTCAGAATGATTGGGGAATTCACAAATTTTCACCGCTGAATCGTTCAAATGAGAAGAAAAGAAATCATAGTCAAGTAACATGTCTCAAAATGAAAAATAGCTTTTAAAAAATTTTTTTTTTTGATTCATCAATTCTCTGAAAACAAGTGAGCTTTTTCAGATTACTTACGATCTGAAGTTGTTGCTAGTGGTAAGAAGTCACCCTCAGCTTTGACTTGTTCGAATCTCTCGACTAACAGTTGCATCCTGAAGCAGAAATGATGAAAAATTATAATCTAGAGAAATTAACTAGTTTCAATACACTATATTTCTCAAAAAAAAATGTTTATGATCGAATTCGTAAAATAGGAGCCCATGCAGAGGATTTTGGCGAGGTAGAGTTTCAATGAAACGAGCCCAACTTTTATTTCAATAGGAAAAGAAATACAGGGATCATAGTTTCATTTGTCGCTGCTGAAAAATGATTTTGCCATATGATTATAGCGAAAAAGTCGGTGTGGAATATTGATATGATTTTCATCATATAAATATAAATTTATATATATGTATATGTACTGTAGATGAATAGTGTTTCCTGTTTAATTGTTTTTTTCTCTTAATTCTTACAAGATTATTAGTTAATCAATAATTGCTATAATAAACTGAAGTTCTTGTATTTCGATTGGTTATACTGAAAGTGCCCTGGCCTAGCTGTATTGAAAATGCATCACAAGAAAAAAAAATTGTATAGTGGAATGATATGTAAACGAAATTTTAATGCCAGAAAAGAAAACTGACCCGGCTTAGTTGTCAATTTCTAGTAACTAATTAATAAACAGAAGCAGGTGGAAGTATCTTAGACTTAGCAAGGAATTTACGAAATTACATGCAATTACTTACTTTGCTTGCGGTAAATTATGTTTGCGCTGTAGATCATTCCTAAATTTCTCACCAACATGTCTGTAAATATGGACAACTGTGGTGACAGCAGTTTCACGAACTTTTTCATTTGGATCTGATAGTAATTTGACAATGCTCGGAATCACTGCTGACAGGGCCATGTCATCTGCACCATGTCTAACGCAAAAAAAGACTATACATCACAAATAATTTATTTTTCTGTGGAGAACCTCAAGTTTATTTGTAGAAAACTAATAATTGATTCAACAAAATCAATGAAGAAGTAGATGTTACGCGAATGAGTTCAAGAGCAACAATTGAAGAATACTTTTTCAGTAAATTCTTAGATTTTTTCCGATAAATGACCAGCGGCATAACTTACTCGTTAAGGGTTGTAGTAAGTAAAATAAGTGATTCTTCCCTCAGTTTAGCATTTTTATGACTGAATGTAGTGTGAAGTTTGTCTAGTAGCTGCTGTGGAGTCATACTCCCCTTCTCCATCAATTTCAAAAGCACCAATCGAGCCTTTTCACGAGTTGTATCTTTACTGTCGCCTGGAACATCATAAGATTTTTTGAATAAGTTACAAACACATATTTTTTATATCAATTCCTTGCTTCACTCTCATTCAATGGACTCTCAGTCAGACATACCTAATCTATCAATAGTAGGTTGGATGATAGTGGAAATATAAGGCCGGAAATCATGCCCCATTCGGTCTGCTATGTGGGTCAATGCTTCAAGACCATTTTGCACAATCTGAAAATAGCGGGAATTATTTTTTGAATAATTAGAACAATTCACATATTATCAAAACATTCTCATCAAATTCATGAAAAAACCATCAAATTCGAACTGGGGACATCTGAATGAAAATTTGGGGACCCAAATCCGAAATTATAGGCCGTGCTGAAAGCAAGGATTGTGATCGAATATGGCAGGCTGTTTTGTGGGTAAATATGTAGTACAGGGGCCTTTTTTATAAAATTTAAATCATTATCAAAGTCAAATCTTCGGAAAAAAATATGGAATGCGCAAGCAGGATTTGAACCCACGACCCTCTGATTACATGTCAGGTGCTCTGACCACTGAGCTATTGCGAGTTCCTATACTTTCCCTCCAATTTTTGACCAAGATATATTACATCATTTTCGCCACCTCCCTTCCTGAGGTAATTTAAATTAATTTGAATTAATTTTATTTGGAAAGGCCGTTATTCTACATATTTACCGTTTTGTGAGTTAATACCATCATTACTCACTTAGAAAAGAAATTAGAATAGCTAATTAAAATGATACACGCATATGTTCAACAGAATTGATTTGAAGCTACGCTTCATAATAATGTATTAAAATTATTCTATCAAATAATTTTGAGTCAAAATGCACCCCGAGAGATACACAGAAAGTCGAATTATTTTTATGTTATAAGATGATTTGGATTGATTTCTACTAAGTTATAAGCTCATATTAATGCATTTTGTTGGAGGTAGACCATCAAAATCAGTGCGGGAATCAAAACGGAGCAAACTTCATATCAATTTCGTGGATTAAAATTATTATAGGGGAGGGTGGGGCAAAATGGCCCCCTTAAGGAAAAAATCTATAATTTTTAATAATAATACTTTTTCTAGGCACAATTGATCCCAAAACAAAAAATATTGTGGTTGAAATCCACTTTTTTCCACCTGCAGTCATAAGCCCATGTGGGGCAAAATGGCCCCCTCCCCTTCCATCACATATATTTAGGGGAAGGTGGGGTAAAATGGACACACCAATTAAACGGTTCGAGATAGGAATTTTCTGATGATTCCATTGAAAAGCTGACGGAATTTTAGGTTGAAAACATGTGAGGAAATTTTTTTTTATTTTTTGAAAAATTTTCTTTTCCGAGTGTTGAAGGGATTTCCTTTTGAAAATCGAAAAAATTCACTTTTTCGTCAATATCTTCGGTTCTGTTGGCCGTAGCGAGCTGGGGCTGATTTCAAATGAAAGGTGAGCTCATTTCTCATCGATTTATGTGGTTTAAATTTTTTTTCAATGAAATTTTCAAATATTTATAGGTCATTTTCTGAAAATCAGTTTTTGCCCTATAAGTACTTGAAAAAATTGATCTTTCCTATTTGGACTCCATAAATAAATCGATAATAAATGAACTCACCTTTCATTTGAAATCAACTACAAGCCTCTGCTATCAATAGAACCCGAGATATTTTCGAAAACCTGAAATTTTACCAAAAAAAAGAAGAGTTTTATCTTTAAATCTTGCGCAAAAAATAAAATTTTTGAAAGTTTCTAAAAAACAACTTTTGACATATGATTTTCATGGGGAATTTCCTCATATTTTCAGTGGAATCATCAGACAAATCCTATCTCCAATCTTTCTATCTATTTCGAGTAAATTTCATATTATAAAATACCAAAAGCAGCCCGTGTCCATTTTACCCCTTGTGTCCATTCCGCCCCACCTTCCCCTATAATTTTTTTTTTCAATGTAGAACGTCTGTGTGATTTTAAATTATCACCTCCTAAATTCACTATTTTATCCCACACTCAATCAATTTTTTGAAGGCGGGGGGGGGGGGGGGGGCATTTTGCCCCACCATCAATTCATTTTTCTGGGAGGGCCACTTTGCCCCAGCGGGCCACTTTGCCCCACTTTCCCCTACAACATAACATAAAATCACGAATTGAAATTATATGAAGGATCATTGCAATTTTCTGAATTAAAATTATGCTTGCACATCATGAAAATTCTAAATTTCAATGATCGTCTATAGTCATTTTAATAGCAGATGAATTGATAACTTTGAGATCTGATCCATTTTAATTCTGTTAAGAGATAATTTTGATTCCGAATTCAACTTATATACATAATTTTAATTCCAGAATCCAAATTAACTACATAATTTCGTTTCCCGAATTCGAATTATCTACATAATTTCGAGTCCCAAAATACAATTATCTACATAATTTTAATTCCTCAATTCGAAATATCTATATAATTTTAATTCTCCATCCCTTTTCAGTGTCAAGGCTCTTCAAGTATACTCGTCCAGGAACTTGACACTGCAAAAGGACAGAGAATGAAAATTATATAGAAAATCTAATTCGGAAATTAAAATTATGTAGATAATTCAAATTCGATTCTTCACTTATGCTCCGACTTCATAATAATTCAATAAATTACAATTATCTTAGGACATAATAAAAATGCATTTTTGCAGGAAAATTTTGATGACTATCGAATAGTAAAACGGCATGCCATAATCGAACGAGATGTAATCGCTTATTACGATCCAAGTGAAATCATATATTGCGCTCCTGGGCTGGTTGAGAAGAAACGCAAAGTTCGTTGATCAAAATTTCTTCCGCAAAAGATTTGCTGTGAAAATTTTGGAATTTGAAAAGCTCTATCTTTGAAATGAAGAAGACAATGTTTTGCTTCGTTCCAAACGATATTCCCTACATATTCTCTCGAACAATATTAGTTTTTTTGGAAAAACTTGTAGAGCCATATTGATGGAAACGCAAAAATAGGGATTTCTTTGAGGTTAACTATGAAGAAAGTGTAGTAAGTCATTTTCTGATTGTTAATATCTCATAAGACAGACAAACGATTGATTCCGAAATTCCAAAATAATTCATAGTAAACGGATCCATATCGGCAAAAATTCTGTACTTTCTATAGAAGCAGGGATTTTTCAACTTAAAACCTGAATGAAATTATTAGAATTTGATCATCTAGTTATTTTATTCCTATAATAATAATTTGATATATTCTCTTCAATGAAAATCTCAACCGCTTTACTTTCGTGCAAGGATTGGAAGATTTAGTCGACAGATTCTGGAGGAAATATTCAACGTGCATATTCTACATTCAAAAGAGATGAAATTAACAAAAAATATAAAAATAAATGAAGGAAAGTGGTTGCGCGTGCCAGAAGGCTTACTGACTCCACTGAACAACGAAAATAGTCACAGGAAGAGGTCTAAGGGAATTGGCCCGAAACTCCCGATTTACTGCATTATGCTCATAATTTACCAAATTATTTATTCAACTCTAAGTGATATAGTTAGTAAATCCAGCTCCTTCATTATTTTCAAAAGTCTTCAAACAATTGATAATCTAGAACAATTTGATAATTCTTTGCTAAAAAATTTATGCTATTTATCCAGCTTGTCCCTCAGTAGTAGTAGTATCAATTGTGATTGCAAGTACAAACAATGGAATTTAAAAAAAAAAAATTAAAAGTTGGTAAAATTAAGACTTTCTTTCTTCTATTTTTCAATTTATCGATCACAGAATATTTATATGGAATTTCATAAACTAGATAATGATAATATATTCAGAAATTGAAAGAATTTTTCAATGAATTGATTGGAAATTGAAAAAATATCAGATGAAAAATAGCTGAACTACAGCGACAAGGTGAACTGTTTCCAATAACAATTTAACGGCTTCAAACGAATTTCAGAGTGCTTGTAATGTCAGTGAATTAATCTTAGAAGATTAATCTTGTCATCTGCTGTAAGACACTCATAAACTCACTTTCAATAAGTTCCTAAAGCAATTATGTTCATCGAAACTATTTTCTTTTATATAGGCCAAGTTAGGAAAAAAGTCTCAATGGAAATTTTTTCGAAATCTTGACACGAAAAGACCGATCTTTGATTTGTCAATGATGATGATGCATTTTGACAGTAAATTTTCACCTCTGTCGGCAAAACAAGCTTATCATCCCAGTTCAGGTACCATTGAGTGCACCGCACATTTCCTCTGACATGAAAATTGTGATGTCTCAATGACTATTCAGGATGTTCTGAAGAAAAAAAAAAGGAAGAAATTTCGATGCTGGACTAAATGAATTTATGACTAAAAATATTCGAGCTTCAATTTGATACCGATTTGATCAATTTTCATCCAAAGAAAATAGTTGAATTTTACGGAAAGAAAATTATTCACACGTTGTGATTGAGAAAAAACCCTCGCATGAGAGTTTAATCGTAGCTCATCAATTAATTTTTATTTCTATACTTGTTTTTCTTTTTCTAAATTAATTTCAATGAATTCGAAATTTATGCTCGTCCTTTGAGAACGAGTTTCAGAATGAAGTCACAGTCAAAAAACCAAACAAGGAAATACTGGAGAGAATTTAACAAGCGGAATTGAAAGAGAAAAATTTTTTTTTTTAGCTAGCAAGGACAATACTTGGTAATCGACCTTGACACAAAAAGTAGTAAACATATGTAATTTCTATCAATGAAATAAGAGTTTAGAGTCGATGAAAAGATGGAATAATTAATTTAATCCATTTATGAGATTTTATGTTGAGAAATATCTGTAGTTGATTGAAAAAACATTGAAAATGGAAAAAAAAAATTACAATTCGAACATATGATTTAACGAGTGAACTAACTTGGACGACGGTTTGACTTTCTTTGCATACAAACTAACGTGGGCGTGACTTCGAGCGATCTTATATCAAGAAAATAATTGGAGAGAATTTCAATTCACTCATATACATCAGCTTCTGAATCATTGCACACTTTTTGTAAGGGGATAATATTCCAAATTTATGCAGAAAATATTATAAAATTTCTTGAAGTTAAGTGAAGGTTTTTTCGGCATCAGCATGTCCTTTCAACTCACATATTTCGTCATCATTCGAAATTATCACTTCAAATATAAACTTCATAATGAAAGACATTTAAGAGTTCAACTCATTTTCGTCAATATTGTTTTCTTAGAAGAGAATCTTCTTTTTCAAATTGAATTGAAAAATGTGCATTGAACTGAGAGATGAATTCTCAAATAATTTAATCTGCGCAAAATACATAACGGACAGAATAAGGGACTTGTATGATTGTTAATCTATCAAAAGGATTTCACTTTTTTTATCAATAAAAAAAGTCCGATTTCCCTTCATTCGATTTTATATAAATCAATTATAGAGTTCAGGTAGGGTTTTAGAGCCAAAGGAAATTGAAAGCTATTCTAAGCAGTTTTTGTTGATACTGACTTCTGAAAGATCGTATGCCCAAGCACAGTGTGCATTGTTTTATGACCAATTGTAATGAACTGTAATATTATTCTGTTACGATTATTATTATTTCAATTAGAATTAACAGTCAAGAGACTGACGAATATGAACAAGATATAAATTCTATGAATCTATATAGTCTTCTATGAATTTTTTATAGAAACCGATAATTCGATCTAATGATAATTTCCCAAAATTACAAAATCATTACTACAATCATACTGATTCAATACACACGAAAAAGGTGTGAAAGTATCGAATTTTCCATATCAAGAGAACCGGAAAATCACGTTTACTCTGAAAGGAAAATCATTGCATCACAGAAAACTCGAATGAGATATGATGGCAAGGAAGCAAAACTGGGAAGAATACAGAACTTTCCCCAATGAAATTACGATATTAGGAAAAAGCATTGATAGAATGAAATAAACTGTTCACAAAATATGAAAGAATATGAAAGAATATTAAAGATAATTTAAAATCAGCGTCTTAGTTATATGAAATATAAAGAAATTATCAATTACCTTGGCATTGCCATTGTGTAGCCATGGGATGACATTATCGATGAATAATCCAATGTCCTGGCACTCGATACTATTGTTAAGATCTCCAAGATAGTTTAGAAGATTATTGCCCACTGTCATTTTCGTCTTGGTATCAGTTGTAGACAACAATGGCATGAAACCATCCATATCCCGTGGATTTAACGCCATGACGTCTCAAAATCTTACTAATATTATGCAGAAGTCCTGGAAATACGGACGGAAAAATCATAAATGAGTCACCCATTTTTATTTGGAAAATTAATTCATTTAAAATTAATTTATTGGTAAACATTTGAGTGGAATCACTCATTTTTCCATGTCAATAGAAAATCTTATTTATTTTGAATATTTGAAGAAAAAAAACCGACAAATTACTCAAACTAGGAAGAAAAAGGTTCCATAATATCATTCTTCCTATTCACTTCATTAAATTACTCATTATCTGATCATCTCGACAAAAATTAGTTTTAAAACTTGCCAGCAATTTATATTGTTATTGTAAGAGGAGTCTCGAATGGAATGATTAACCTATATCAGTAATTCTCCAGCAGCAAAATTACTGATTATCGTGAGTCATTTGTCATTGAATTCTGTGTTCGAGAAATTATTGGAGAAATAGAAAAATCTAATAAAATCATGGAGAAGACTTCTCATTATCCCCGAGCAGAAATTTCAGTGATTATTTTATATTTTTTCTCTACAAAAATTCGGAATATAAAGTTATCACTGGAGAATGATATTAATTAGTTTAGTTGTTAAAGGTGGCTTTTAACAAAAAAGATATCAATTAGTTGAATTTTGTCTTGTATTATCTTATACTTACTGAATATTATTTTTCAAATTCAAGGGAAATTATCTCAAAATGTACAAACCTATTCAACTCCGAAGAGTGTAACAATAATTTTAATTTCGGTAAGTTATAAATTCAATGTACTTAGAGCCGGTCATTGGCCCAACCCAAGTGCAAACATGATCTTCACTTCTCCCACAGTCCACTACGAGTAATGCGAGTTACAAAATCACTATTTGAATATTATTCAAATAACATTTAAAAATTAATTAGTCAAATTAACATTTATATTAAAAACAAGAGTTGAAGGTTTGTATTGGATGGTTTGATGATTATCTGCTGATTTTTACGGATTCATGAAGGCACGAAGTAGTTTACAAACCCCGAAACCTCATTGAGAAACCGTGTAACACCTGATGAGTGAGATGAATCAATGTAGAAGGATGAATTAGTAGAAGAAAAAAGAATTTTTTTGGATTGAATTTTTTGGCTTTTGATTTGGGATGATGGAGAGTTTTCACTTAGTTTTTTCTTTCGCGGACAGTGGGGTTTCAAGAGTACATTCCAGTACAACAACCCTTGAAAAAATAATTTGTGGTTGAAAATCACACAATTCGATAACTTTTTTCACTCTAAAGCATTCTTCACGATTTTTCAAGTTTTAAAAATAATTATTCAACTATTTTTTTTTTGAGGTATTATGATTTTTTTTGGTCTTGGAGACTCTTGACTCCTTAACGAGTCAGATACTCGCCGCAAGCACCGCCATTTTGGTTTGTCGAAAATTCAACTGATTAAATCGAACAACATGAAGTTGTCGTTAGGCTGGCGTTGGTTCCGTAACATGCCATGAGATAGCGTCGAGCTAGAATTTTCAGCCAATTAGAATTGATAAACATTTTTTTCAAAATCAGATAGAAAGAGTTCTCAGTCTTTAGTGTAATTCTTCATATGAAAATTGATTTGATTCTGTAATTTTCATATTCAATAAAGTTTAAATGAGGTTTTTTTTTATATAATTTAAATAATTACATCTTCATATTATACAAAAAAAATGTTTTCAATACCAATTTCATGCTGTAAAAGGAATGGCGTTTTCAACAGGCCTTCAATCGAAATATTCCCGAAATTTATCCTTAACGGCATTTTGGGAGCCGCAGAGAAGGGGAAGATTTCGAAAGACAAAAAAATTCAATTTTTTATCAAATACTACTCTGAGGCTTGTAATATCGTTTCTGATTCTTTTAGGCGCTACGGAGAGGAAAAACTGTTGGTGGCTGTTTTTTGAAGGGATACCGCCTTTCCCCAATTTTTGACGTTCTGCCCTAGAAATAAGGTTCGTGTTTTTGCTCTCATTAGCCCCATGGAACTTTTAGTGACTTAGTGGGGACCATTTTGACCCATATTGTCCTGAGTCCAACCGCTTCATTAAATGAGTTGGATACCTTGACTTTCGCTAAAAAATGATGAAATACCCATAATTTAACGAGGTTCCTGCGTCTCCCACGTTAATTGAAAATTCAAACTTTGAGGCTTGAAATTTTACTTGGTTATAGAAAAGTATACTATATCTACTTTTTGAATTATTGATGCATCTACCACCTTGTTACTGAAAAAAAAATCAGGAGCCAGACACTTTGTGCGTTATTTACAAGCTCCAGTCCTTGTGCGACATGTAATATTTCGCTAATCCGATTGAAAAAAGCCTTCCGAATGGAATTTTACCCATAATGAATCAAATCGAAATTTATTTTTTCCATTGCTCGAAAAAACATCATTTTCACAACAAATACGCACTTATACATTTGTACAAATATTGTTTCAGACTCTATCAATCTGTCGTTCGCGATTCAATCTACTATTTTTTTTGTTCAACGTCCACCATTTTGTTAATTATGCATGAGGATGAATATCCTAGTTCAGATAATAGGCAAGTCTACTCAACAATAATTATTTTGACGTTTGTCTTTCAGATCACTACAGCAGTCTCTAGACGTACCCCGCCACCTTTCCTAAGGCTCCATTTTGACTGTATCAATCAATAACTAATGATTGTAAAAACGACTAAAAAATTTTTTTGTTGCATTTCATAAGATGTCAATAATAACGTATAAAAAGATAAAGAAGATTGTATTGCACTTTCTTATTGGAGAAAAAATCGTAAAAATTGTTTTAAAAACCTGTTATACATAGGGTTAGTACCTCAACTCGGGACTTGGAATCTCAGCTTAAATATAATCATTTTGATTGTTATAATGTCATTCGATACATATAAATTCAATACTAGGTGAAAACGGTGTAAAATAAGATCGTACGATAAAATTTAAAAATCTAAGAATTAAAGTTCAGGTTTCAGATGGTATTCCTATTTCTGCTTATTATCATATCAGAATGAGAATGGATAGTGTACACTGAGAGAATTTTTCGGAGTCTGGAGCTAAAAAAGTATGGTAGAAAAAGGCCATGACTATAAATATATTAGTAGTACCTATTTTGGTGTAGTACAACAATTTTCATTCTGAGAATGAATTTTCTTGAGTTCAAGTAGAATTATCAGATAGTTATCATAAATATAATTCTTTGATTGTCAGTCGTATGCGGATTTAGTTATGGCAACTGAATTTAGCGATTTAGTTATATCGACTGCGGATTTAATTATAGCAATTGATTGATTTCGCGGTCAATTGTATGATTAAAAATAGCCCCCCAGCACGGTTATTCTAGTTTTTTTTTAATAAAATGAATAAAAAAAAAAAAAAAGAATTCGGTCTAGTAGTTCTCGAGATAGTCCAGGCGGTCACCCATCCAAGTACTGACCAGATCCAATGCTGCTTAACTTCGGTGAACGCCTGGAGTTCTCTTGTTGACTGCTGCTGATCTGAAACATATAACTATTTCGATCCTCATTGCGCCTTTTAGGGTCTTTGAAAAAAAAAGAAAAATAATAATGAATCGAATTTATAATAATAATCAATAATAAATCTAAAATAGTGATTTCGCCTCACATTGGAGACGTAAGGTCGAAATAGAGTGAAAGGAAGGTGAGATTCTGGCGGGACTTCTTGGACATCAAAGAAATGTACATTGAAAGTAAGTTGGAAGTCGAAATGTAGGGTGAACGAGCCCAAAAATTTTGACTTGGGATATAATTTTAACTTACTTGTATAAATTCTTGGATTTTTTCTTCACTTTGTGTATTATCACTATTAACAAAAATAATTACAATCGTTCAGCTATGAATTCTTGCATTCTGAGTTATCCCGGTCCAAAAATCCTTTTCAACGTATAGATTATAATATAGAGATCGTCAACGGAACTAAACATCTATAACAATAAGAAATCCCGAAAGAATTTAGCTGAGAGGACTTTCTGGAGTATTTCATGTGTCCTAATTCAATATAGCAGTCCTGATTAGTAACCTCAACAGTATGATTATGTGTGCCATTACTAATTGTATAGTTCGTTTCGACCATGACTAAATAATAATGCAATCGGAATTAAATACGAGCCATCTCCGCAACAATCCGATGTACACTATCAATAGATAGTCATGCCCGTATGAAAAAATCCCCTCAGTGTAGGCCTAATGTATGGTTTGATTGTAGGGGAAATTATCTATTTTCTAATGATAGAATGAAGAATACTAGTATTACTAGGAAATATCAAGAAAAATCAAAATTTCTAAAAGGATAAATTTTTTAAGTATTCTGATAAAAGATTTCCTTGGAAAAATTTGAAATTCGTACCATTTGTTGGGCTCATTGAGATGAACTTTCAAGCTTCAATGAAATCGATTGGATAGTTTAAGAGATATAACGATTTTTCATAAAATGCTTCTTCGCGAATATCTCACGAGGCGTGTGGAAAGTAACGACGTTGCACAGGGCCTGCAATAACGATTACATTTAGACTTTTTTTCCGTCAACCACTGAGATCTTCTTTATTTGAAGTCTATTTACATTTATATAGACTTAGATTGCAATTTCCGAGGTGAATTGAAATACCACAATACTTTGTGAATGAGTAGATTTTCATTATAATTTTGTCAAGAAAAATGGCATTCAAGAGTTTAAATTTGTGGGAATATTAATTTTGAGAATAGTAGCGGGATCTTCAAGTAACGCATAAAGAATAGGGCTCCTGCTCGTTCCATCTCCATTGGAACATTTTCCGCGAAGTTACAACCTTTCAAAAATCACTAAGAAAACATTTAAAAAATTCTGCTGATATATATATCCTCGAATGAATATTTTCTAAGATCTTTATTTAATATTTACAAATAATTTCACAGTCACATTTACAATATCGTACAATTAATTAATTTGATTGAGAACAGTATTTTGATAGTATGGCAATGAAAAAAGTTGAGAATTTTTTTAATGATTTTTTTTCTAATAGCTTTAATGATTATTCATCAATCTCGTTAACTTTTCTCGATTTGCAGTTTTGAACGAAATTGTATCGAAGCACAAGAAATATTCTGAAGAATTTGACGTCATCGTCTGAATTACTTGAAAGCGATATCTACAAGTACTTCCATGAAAGGAACTGTTCATGATATGATATGCGCATCCCAATGTTCAATAACCGCCTGACAACTCATCCCAACCAATTGCTCCCCAACAATTCATCCCACCCAATTCCATTTCATCCCCAGACGATACATCCCGATGTAATTCATCCTGATGCAATCCATACCGATGGATGTATATCAGTAAAATTTTTATTTTACAATTCTATTTCCAGTGTTTATTTGACGATTATTTTCAATTATTTCACAATTCTATATTCAATTTTCTGTTTTGAAAAACAAATACATATTACATTTTACAATTTCATCTTAAATATAATTTCATCTTAATATTTCATATTAAATCAGTTTGAATTCGTGCACGACAAGAATGTTTTTGATATTGAATACACCTCCACGTAACTGTTTCTTTACTTTCTCGATGAATAGAATGAATATAACAATGTCTTATAAGCAGCAAACTATCACGTTGACTTTTCAATAATTTTAAAACGATTTCTAAAAAGATAAACAAAAAATATCACAACGATGGCTCATGAGCAACTACGCTGAGGCTCAAATAATAACAGAGGCCCGGTAAATAATTCCTCAATTTTTTTTTTTTTTTGAATTTGAATGGTCGTTATTATGAGCATAATTACTCATGAACAGCCAACAATTTATCAACAGAACGCATTTCTATCCATCATCGATATGAATGATATCCTCAATAAGAGCAAAAAATTCAAATAAATATGAATAAAAATGGAATGGATGAAATTGTTCGGGATTAAAAGTCAACGTATGAATTTTTTCGAGATGAAAAGTCGAATGCATGAAATTTTTTGGGATGAATATTGGGGATGAAATGTCAAATGATGAATTTACGTGTCACCCCGTCAGACGCTCTATGTTCAATAATTGTATAGCACTGAATTCATGGAAAAAATCAGGAGAAAAATCACCAGTTAATGGTGTATATTCCTCGTAGACGTATTTTCAAAGATGGATTATAGATCTCTGAGGTAAATGTGCAGAATAGCGCCCACAATTTGAAAATAATTATCAAAGTCAAATCTTCGGAAAAAAATATGGAATGCGCAAGCAGGATTTGAACCCACGACCCTCTGATTACATGTCAGGTGCTCTGACCACTGAGCTATTGCGAGTTCCTATATTTTCCATCGAATTTTTGACCAAGATATATTACATCACTTTCGCCACCTCCCTTCCTGAGGTAATTTAAATAAATTATTTATTTATTTTGGGCGTTCTTATACACATTTACCAATTAGATTTCTTCCCAATAACAAAAGACAGGCTTTTGAGGTAGCCCAATGAATAATTCCGATTTTTGTTACAGTCAAAACAAAAATTATGAAAGTAACAACAATTGACAACCTAATGAATTCACAACAGAATCACATGGAATGCACTATAAATTATTGAATAATATATGATACTTATAGAGCATATTCAATCATTTCTCTTACGCATTTCTTACGTGATAAATAATTACTTAAATGAGTGGGATATTTTATTCGCAAATTTTTATTTTCTTACTTCTAAAATTAGTGCATTGAGTTTGGAATAATAGTTGTAGAATTTTTATTTTTATTTCCAATGATTTCATTCAATAAACAGATACATCATTCGTCTTGAATGCTTTTCGAAATATAATTAATAAATTAATTAGGTACACTGTCAAGAGTATAAACAAAATTCAAAAACCTTTAGACATTCCTCTTAAAGCTATTTACACAATGAAAGATAAAATCGATTGAAGAAAGAATATACAAATAAGCTAAAGCTTTCTTCCTGACTCTATTACTGCCTACGCTTTATACATAAGATTCGACGAATATTAATTGGTATTTTTCTTTATTAGTATATCAATGGAATTTTTTTTCAATATTCTACTGACTTTATTCATCATTATAATGGAAAATGATTCTTAGCTAGTCATGTAATCAATCACTGTTCACTACAATTTTTCCAATGGTTTTAGGCTTTCACATAATTGAATAAAATATACTAAATTTCAACATAATGGTGAACTAATTATAAAATTTTGTTCTTTCTCGATTGAATACCTCTCCGTCATAATTCAATTAATTTCATTAATTAATTTATGCTCCAAGTAAATGTTTCAGTAGAATTCTGAATGACCTGATATTTTACTCAATTTTATGCTCATTGAGTGTAAGGTAATCTTAGTGGCAGGTCCAAATGATCTACTTTTGTTTTTTATTTTTCTAAGTTATCATAAATGTTCTAATTATTTCGATATTATAACATTTTACCGTTATTAAAACAATATCCACAATGGTAAATTGTTATTGAATGATATTATAAGTATTCAATACTGTTCTGAATTTAACCCACGCTGTCTCAGTATCGAGGACTGGGATTGGAGGATGCTCGGATTTCAAAGACCAATATGGCCACCATTGATGTTTCCATGTAATCAATTGAATTCATCGTCGCTATATGTCGGGTAACATGCATTTTTCATGATTTCGAAAATTAATAGACATCCTGACGAACAAGAATATATATGGTTATATAAGGAAAAAATAGGTCTGTGGCCATGAATGCTGCAATGAAACTGAAACTGAACCTCGCTTACGGAGTTCTAACGTTAATTTAATTTTTTTCCAAAATTAATTTCGGCCTTATTTGTCCGGTAACATGGGGTAAGCTAGATTTTCAAAAAATCTCCCCATGCTACTCTATCGAACGTGACTAAAATTGAAAAAGAAGAATAGATTGCCGGAACCACTAGGATTACCTTAAGACGAATTAAAATATACAGACGGGCATCACTGTGTTGAGAGAAAATACGACACATTTTAGTCATCACTTATTATTTTTTTTCAAGTATTTTCATATATCTAACTCATTCTCTCAAGCTCTTTAAGTACTAGAGAACTATTTTTCTTAGCTTTCAATAACTTGACAGAATGCTCATGACTGTTTGAAAGGAAGTAATTAAATGTATCGACTTCTCGTTTCGAAATTGGAAAATCATATAATTATTACATTTCATAAAGAGAGAAAACTAGAAATTTCTTCGATATTAACAGAAAAGCGTGGTGAATGTGCAGGATAGCGCCCATAAAATTTGGATAATTTTCAAAGTCAAATCTTCGGAAAAAATATGAAATGCGCAAGCGAGGTTTGCACTCACAACCATCAAATTACATGTTTGGTGCTCTACCAATTGAGCTATTGCGAGTTCCGATATTTCCCTTCAAATTTTTGACTCCGATATATTACATCATTTTGGCCATCTTCCTGTCGAGGCAAATTTAAATTAATTTTTATTTTGGGCTCTATTATACACATTTACCGAAATAAGTAGACAAAATTATTTTTGGGCTCTCTTAATTCGTCTGTTATTCTTGCTGTTGGAGTTCTTGGAGCAATGGACAAACTTCGACTAGAGGTGTACCGAGTACTTCCTGACACACCTGGTTCATATCTGGTTCCAGCATGAGAGATGAAATTTGATCCTCGGACAACATTTCCACACTTGAAATTTTTTTTATTTTTACATGTTCGAGGAAAGTTAAATTTGAGGAAAAAAATTTCGATAGCAAAGTAAAACAATGAAAAAATCTTACCTAGCTAAGCTTTCACTGTCTGAGGTCTCTTCATCAGCATTGAGGTACGTCATAGTTTTCTCCAGAGGAGATGGGACTTTCTTTCCTTTCACTTCCAACCTATCAGTGTTTTGAGCTTTTTCATTTTTTTCTGCTACTCTTGGCTCACTCGAGCGTCGTTCAGTTAGACTAGATATATTCAGTATCATCATTCCATGGCTCAATAATTCCTTCACACGTTCACCAGTTCCTGCACTCCAGAGCATATCTAATGACTGCCTTCGACTCGAATTTGCTATGAATTCAAGATGTATGAAAAATAAAGAATCTTGTACAGAAAAATTATATTGTTACCATTTCATACATAATTTTTGTTCTTATTATTTTTTTTTTTATTAAGCTTTAGGAACCCATTTTCAGGGCTTATTAGCTATTTTTTTATTAGTACATAATTTTTTCAACATTATCCAATGAGAAAAATATTATGAAAATGGAAACCGGAAATTTAAATAGATTTTATACAGATATGAAATGCAACTAAAGTAAGAGTATTTATTCCTTCCATATTATTAGAATGAATGACTTACCAGAACTTCCACCACTAGGTTCTCCAGAAGTTCCAGCAGAACTTCGAGAGATCCAACTGGAGAGACTACTGTCCAATTTACTGCGACTTTTAACAGACGAATTCCTATTGAATTCTAATTTTCTCCTCTCCTCAAGCCTCCAATCGTGGCTTTCCGGCATCGCTGGCAAGGACTGTTGGTTAACAAGCTTTCTACGTTCAAACGTTGGTTCATTTGTACCAGAAACTACTGAGGCATTACCAGAGTCTGGGCTCAGTTCACTGGGGAGTGGTTTATATGGAATTTGATCCTCCTCATCAGAATAGACTTCGTTGTGATAATAAATTTCATCTGGGGAATTATTCAAACTTATTTCAGTCCATTCTTCTCCATTTGGAGTTTTTTCTTTCCCTATAATTTCCTCTGCAGTATTCATCCGATGATGCAAGTCGGTTTTTGAAACTTCGGAATTTTTTCCATGTGTTTTTGAAGTCTTCTTGGAATTATTTTGTGGTTTGTAAGATTTTTGGATGACTGTAAGATCTAAAAGATGTGAAGTCGAAGTACTTGATGGAGAGTTCAAGGTATTTTGAGGGGAGGTGATTGCATTAATGCTTTGAGGACGATCTCGTGTTATGTATTTACGAGGTTCAGTGGAGGATAAATTCAGGTTTGAGAGGCCGAAGTACTCTGAAGATTTTTCTTTTTCAATCTGAAATTGATAAAAAATTATATTGAATTCATTTTCCATTATGCTTTAAGGGGGGGGGGGGGGGGGATAAGGGTTTACGCGTGAAAAAAAACACTTTTTTTACGATTTTTTTTCAGATGTATAGATTGAGCAGATTTATTGAAACCTTTTGAACATTATTAAGCATGGATTCAACAACATTGAGTAATTTTTTTATGCAAAAATATCCACAAGCAAGCCGGTGACGGAGCTTTTCCAAGAATGAAATAGACGATTTGCGGTGATCACTGTATCTCAGCTGGAAATTATCAGAAATAAAAAAACCATTGAAATTTAGTCATAGTATCATTAAATCCTCCCCCCAACAATCTCTGATTTTTTTTGTTTTTACATTAAGGGGGTCCACCTACAAAATGGTGCAATTTTTCATTAAAAAATAGCAGTTTTTTTACTTTAAATGACCACCAAAAATTGAAAAATGAAAAAAAAAATAATCAGAGATCGTTGGGGGGAGGATTTAATGATACTTTGACTAAATATCAATGGTTTTTTATTCCTGATAATTTCCAGCTGAGATACAGTGATCACCGCAAATCGTCTATTTCAAAAGACGTTCTCGGAAAAGCTCTGTCACCGGCTTATTTGTGGATATTTTCGTTTAAAAAAATTACTGAATGTTGTTGAATCCATACTTCATAATGTTCAATAGGTTTCGATAAATTTGCTCAATCCATACATTTAAGGAAAATTCGTGAAAAAAACGTTTTTTTTCACGCGTAATCCCTTACCCCTCCCCCTTAATGTTATTCATTTCGAAAATTTCTCCGGAATATTAAATAATGTATGCAGAT
The DNA here is from genome assembly GCA_963942555.1 of Aleiodes leptofemur. Lineage (NCBI taxonomy): Eukaryota > Metazoa > Arthropoda > Insecta > Hymenoptera > Braconidae > Aleiodes > Aleiodes leptofemur. The sequence goes on from OZ012619.1 coordinate 9,229,182, forward strand.
TAATGAGGATTTTTCTTAAGGTATTTCGATTGCGAAATCACTTTAATGAGGATTTTTTCAGAGTAGGCTCAAAATGAAGATAAAAAAAAATAAAAAATCTTTTCTATGTACTGAAAATTAACTTGCCCGTCTAGAAACAGAGATATCGCCCCTCGAAATTTACCCTTTTCTCCATTTGATAACATGGCCATTCGTCAATTTAGTCATATTTTTCCAATAACTTCTTCAAAATAATAAGGATTTCAAAGAAAAAAATCCCAGTGATAGTGCCAATTGTTAGAAATATCTACAAAAAAATACACTACTCAAAAAAATTAAAGAAACAAAAAATTTTTCCATTTTTTTTAGTGATTTTTGGAAGACTGTAACTTCATGAAAAATGATCGGATTGAAATAAGAAAAAAGGGTTTTGGAGCTTGAAATGTCTAGTTTTGAAATCTTTCAGTGAAAATTTTTTTGGAGCATTCCCTATGATGCAAAGAGAGGAAAAGAAGCGAAGGAAAAAAATCAAAAAAATTTACATTTTTGAAAATGGTCTACGGGCTCAGAAAAAACTTTTGCAGCTTGACCAATGCAAGGATCATTTAGCCCAACTCTTTAGCTTCAATTTCTTTTTTTTTTCTTCGTACAATCATTTGTCTCTGAGATATCGACTGTTGAATGAGAATTCGTCTTTTTCTCTTCGATCATCGATATCTCGTGAACTACTGATCGTACAGCGAACGGATGGTGGGTTTCACAAACTTGAATAAATTCTCTAGAGGTGGCTTTTGGAATTTGATTTTTAAAACAATTAATTTTACACGTAATATTGGTTCGAAAAGTTACCAAAAAATAACGTTTTTTCACTGTTCTCGTAAGTCTACCTAAACTTTGTCATTTTTCGGAGGACTGCTACTGTCTTTGGGTTTTTTCTTAGCTGAATGTATGCCCAAACACCCTGGAAAATTTCAAGTCAATCGGTTGAGCCATTTTTTCTCCCCGACCGATCAAAGTTGTAGCAAGAATTAAAGGAACAATATGCTGGTTCCTTTAATCCTAATTAATGAAGGTTTTTTTTTTGTAAAAATTTCGTTCCACACGCATACACATATTCTTGCAAATTTCAGTTTTTATCAACTTTATTTTTGATAAACGAAATGTTCCGATATCCAATGTTCCAATGTCTTTTTCTCCTCATTTTCCGATCATGAGGTGGGCCTTTAAGACGAAATTCTTACAAAAAAAAACCTTCATTAATTAAGGTTTAAGGAACAAGCATATTGTTCCTTTAATTTTTGCTACAACTTTGATCGGTCAGGAAAAAAAATGGCTGAACCGATTGACTTGAAATTTTCCAGGGTGTTTGGGCATACATTCAGCTAACAAAAAACCCAAAGACAGTAGCAGTCCTCCGAAAAATGATAAAGTTTAGGTAGACTTACGAGAACAGTGAAAAAACGTTATTTTTTGGTAACTTTTCGAACCAATATTACGTGTGAAATTAATTTTTTTAAAAATCAAATTCCAAAAACCACCTCTAGAAAATTTATTCAAGTTTGTGAAACCCAGCATCCGTTCGCTGTACGATCAGTAGTTCACGAGATAGCGATGATCGAAGAGAAAAAGACGAATTTTCATTCAACAGTCGATATCTCAGAGACAAATGATGGTACGAAGAAAAAAAAAAAGAAATTGAAGCTAAAGAGTTGGGCTGAATGATCCTTGCATTGGTCAAGTTGCGAACATTTTTTTCTGAGCCCGTAGACCATTTTCAGAAATGAAAAAAATTTTGATTTTTTTTCTTTCGCTTCTTTTCCTCTCTGTGCATCATAGGGAATGCTCCAAAAAAATTTCCCTCGGAAGATTTCAAAACTAGACATTTCAAGCTTCAAAACGCTTCTTTTTTTTATCTCAATCCGATCATTTTTCATGAAGTTAGTCTTCCAAAAATCACTGAAAAAAATGGAAAAATTTTTTGTTCCTTTAATTTTTTTGAGTAGTGTATATATATATTTGCCCGTTTAGCTTACGAGAAAAAAAAAGTTGAAATATGAAAAATTGGAAAAAAGACACACACACAAACGCAGGCTTGTGCATACACACACACGAGCCCGTGTACGGGTATATCCATTAGACTGTGCCAAATTTAACGACTATTTCTTTTTTCGGCTCCCAAGTGAAAAGTACATTTTCCGTTTCGAAAAAATAATACTCCCCAAATCCGGGCTTCCTATCTTCTTTTTCCAATTAGCGCTCGCGTAAATAAGAATTTTTCAAGGCAATTTTTTTTTTTAATGATTTTATACCTCAAAATTCATGGAATAAGATCTCTAAACATTTGAAAAAACGCATTATTCCGTCAAGAATTCAATGCCCAACGAAGATAACCATGGACGAAGTCAAAACAATGGCCTACACGCCTTGTAGACCAAATAGAAAGCGAATTCTTCCTTAATTTATTACTAACATTAATTCTTACACACATATCAAACAATTGATGTGTGATTAAAACTTGTAAATTTCATTTTCTAGGCAGTCCTCATGATCCATAAAACTAATTTTTATGCTCTTTTCATTCTTCTTTGCACTTTTCTTTAAACTAAAATCATAATGATTAAATAAAAATACTTGACACCTGTAAAGCTCAGGAAAACAAGAAGGGGTTTCACCCGATGGGCATTCTTCGTAAATTTCAATCCTCGTTATCAACTTGATAGTGTCTTTACTATTGAAAAATTTATCGCAAAGAACATTTAATATTATGCCAAAGCAATTGGCATAAAGCTTCCGCATGGGATTTTCAACACTTCGTTTTTTATAAATTTAAAATTATATCAGAATGAATGCGGTCTTATTGACCAAAAATTCAGCAAAAATTATCTACTTTCTAATGATAAAATAATAAATACTAGTGTTCAAAAAAAAAATTGAGAAAAATTTCATTCTTTGAAGAAAAAAAATTAGCACTCTTGTAGAAGAATCCTTTGAAAAATCTAAAATATTTAGGATTGGTGATGCTCATCTAATTTGATATTTTCAGCTCAACTTGGATGTAATCAGACAAGCAGTTCCGTACATATACTCTCTTTTCATCCAATAGTTTGTCGCAAATATCTCAGGAACTGTTGGACCCAAGTCAATTTCGCCGAAATTTGATACCGAAGTTGGCACTCATAAGATGTACGAACACATGAAATTTGAAGTCTCTAGCTCAAATATTTCTTGAGTTATCGCAATAACCGCAATTTTTCAAAAATTACAGTAAAAAAATTACAATAAATAAACCAAGGACCGAAGCACTCACCACCCCTAGGGTTTAATGTGCGCCCTATCAGTGCGCATCTCTTCGCGGAGGATAGATGCTGTCAATTGATTTTTTGCTGAGAAAACTCAAAAAAACGATTTTTCAACAATTCGCTTTTTCTCAAGAACCATTGAACCGATTTAGCTGAGAACATTGCGCTCGCGTAGTGAATATACCCTCAAAATTTCATATCGATACATGCAGCCGTTTTCGAATAAAGTGATGGAATGTGTCATCACACACATACACACACACATACATACACGCAGACATTTGAAAAAAAATATTTTTTTCCGACATTTCAGATCATTCGGAGTCATAATCTGATGAAATCTCAAACTCGAAAAAAATGACGATTATAATGCTTCCATTCGGAAGCAAAAAGAGGGTGCGTGAAATTCACGCACTGCAGAAGTGAAACTTCTTGCTGATCGTCCAAGTATCAGTGCCAAAATACCCTATCTTGCTTGGATTCCGAGACATTCAAAGAAAATTGATGATAAAGAGCACTCAATCTGTCTACAAACTTGATATTTTTCTCTTCCTCAACATCCATTTCTTTTCAAGAATATTTCGGAAAGTAAGCGAGATGACGAAATTTTTCTAAAGATTTTTTTTTTGCAGAGAATTTCGAAAACTACAAAAAGGGTCTCGACGGAAATTTCATTATCTTGCTTAGTTTCAGAGACATTCATCAAAATCCTACGACCAGAACATAGACTTATAAATATATAAAAATCCAACGGAGAAACGCTCTTTTTGATTCAATTTCTTCTTAGCTCTTGAAATTTTCAACAAAGAAAGGATTAGGGCAAAATCACGCTATCTCGTTTAGTTTCTGGGATATTTATCAAAAACGAATAACAAAAAATAGACTTATTTTAGAAAGAAAAGTAACCCTATTCCAATGATTTTTTGAGAATATCTTGGAAACTCAGCGAGATAAAGCAATTTTGACCTAATCCTTTCTAATAGCTTGTCTTGAAATTCAAAAAAAAAATCAGAGTGAGATCGCTGCATCTTCCTCCGTTTCTGACTATTCTCAAAAAAACTTTCGGGAATAAATAATCCAAATAACAAGAAAAGTAGGTTTCTTTTTGTCAATAGTATTTCGAAAATAACTGGGAAGCTAAGCGAAATACAACGATTTCACCTGAAAGCCTTCTGTAGAGAATTTCCAAAGCTATGAAGAAGGATTGGAGCAAAATAACGCTATTTTACGTAGTTTCTGACATATTCCCAGAAAATTATCAACAAAACAAAAACCTTTCCCTGTTTTTTTGGTTTGTTTGTCAATTGTTTCTTGAGAATATCTCGGAATCTGAATAAGATAGAGCAGTTTCTACTTCAAGCTTTCTTGTCGAGAATTTAAAGATCTACAAAAAAGGAGAAAAGCAGAATCACTCTATCCCACTTAGTTTCCGAGATATTCCTGAATAACTGATAATAGAAAATAAACAGTAACAGGACAGGTATTGTTGTACTAACGAAAGAATCGACACACGAGGCATGCCCAAGCCAAAGATTATTTGGTGGGGCATGGACGTCGAAGAAAGCCGATGTCGATCCCTTCGCTCGTCCTACTATGACGAGCAATGCCGCACATGCGCACATTCGTTCTCTCTCTCTCTCTTTCGTTTCCCCCACCACCAAAGCGTGGAAAAGTAACGCAACAGCGTTAAACGCGAGGACTTCGTATAAGAAGTTTCACTTCAAAAAGAAGCTACACTGAGAAAAAAATCCGCTACAAATTAGTGTGCCTTCCCACCAACGCATGGGACGTATCGGAGGGGGGCCTAAAAAGTAGCGAGCATTCTGCACAAATTGGAGTCCGGCAACTGCAATCCGAACTACCTCTCTACAAATTTTCGTATGTGGCACCCTACTTTTGTCAGCTCTTGAAAAATTAATATGAGGAACCGTTCTTTTATCGTACCGGACATGGAAATATGGTAGACCTTCTTTAAATTTTAGGGTGCCACTAACTGAATTTTCATAAACCGCCCAACAGTCAGTGGTGACCTCTGTGATCTAAACAATCGATTGGTAGGACAATTATAATGTTAATAACCCAACCTTCCAGTTTCCAACATGGAGTAGCCTAATTTGTAGTGGGAGATCACCATTTTCCATTAAGTCCATATTTTTTTCTCCAACATGGCTACCCCCCCCCCCCCCCTTGTGGAAAGTGCTGAAATGTTCTCAGTTACAGGGAATCGTAATGACTCATTCAGTCGATATCCCTAATATTAGCAAGTTTCTCTTCAAAAAATGGATGTAATTAGTTAATAAGTTTGTTACTGAATAAAAAATGTTTCTAAATGAATAAAAGTCATTCCATTCATTTTTATATTTTCCTCAATGAATTATCCCTCTATCAAATTCTATTTCTGCAATCACAAAGACGAAACGAGGTAAATATAATTCCATTATTATTATTTTTTCCAAACCATCACTATTTATAAATTCTCTTATTTGCTTCGCTTGCCATTGAATCAAAATGAAAAACAAAAAAATTTTAAAACTTTCCCTGAAAAATGAGTGCGAGTTTCACATATATTCTCGCGTATTGGCACCCTAATTTTTGAAAACTTGAGCACATTAATTTGTACAGCGCCACCTAGGAATTACTGAATTACTTCCTCCATTTATTGAAGTGTGACATCTTGGTTATTCACGTACTCCCCGATATGTCCCATCGTTGGTGAGTAGCACACTAATTTCCAGGGGGAACCCTCATTGGTTTGTAGCAGATTTTTTTCTCAGTGTAGCAACATCTTCTGACTAAGGCTGAGTTTTTCATTCGTGGACTAGCTAATCTGGAGATTAGCTAGCCCTGTGTTAGCGCCATTTTGGAGAATTTGGATCTATGCGCCGTCTGACGGTCAGAGGCGACAATACAAATCACTGAAAGAAATATCTCAAGAAGGAGGCTAAGTGAGGATTATGATGCCTACGTCTCATTGAAGCTTTACCTGCGAAGATGGCGCATACATCTGAAGTCTCCAAAATGGCGCTAACACAGGGCTAGCTAATCTCCAGATTAGCTAGTACACGAATGAAAAACTCAGCCTAATATTTGGAGTAACATGTTGGTAAATCACTCACGAATGCCAATCACTATAATTGGTGTCCTGAATAGAAGCATCAACACTATGAATATTGATTAAAAACTTCTGAGTCAATAAAAGTTGTGAGTAATGAGTAATGAAATGATATAATTTTTTTCTATATTGTTTGCTATTATTATGATTTTTAGTTGAAGAAAAAAATATAGAGAAGAATTGAGGGACGAAAATTACTTCTTTGGATAATGAGAATTGTCTAGAAAATGGAATTCACAAGTTTCAATTCACACAAGTTACACATTCATTGTTTGATATGTGTATAAGAATGAATGTTAGTAATAAATTAAGGAAAAATTCGCTTTATATTTGGTCTACAAGGCGTGTAAGCCATTGTTTTGACTTCGTTCACGATTATCTTCGTTGAGCATTGAATTCTCGACGGAATGATGCGTTTTTAAAATTTTTAAAGATCATATTCCATGAATTTTGAGGTTTAAAATCATTTTTTAAAAATTTTTCCTTGAAAAATCCTTATTTACGCGAGCGCTAACTGGAAAAAAAGATAGGAAGCCCGGATTTGGGGAGCATTATTTTTTTGTAATGGAAAATGTAATTTTCACTTGGGAGCCGAAAAAAAAATAGTCGTCAAATTTGGCACAGTCTAATATCCATACACATTGCGTTTGAGTGTATTACGCCACGGACGTCTCTAAATTTTCTTGAGAAAAAAAAATAAAAAAAGAAAAATTATTGACGAATCTACATATCTAGTTTATTTTATGGATTTTACCGTGAAAACAAATGCTAAACAACATGTCTCTCTAGATAAAAAAACCTGTTGATCAATTTAATAACATAATACAAACCATGCTTCTTTTGCCCCCAGTGTACCCTTGCTAGATACGGGGTGGAGCGATCGAAATACCTTAAATTAAGGGATCATTACAGTGTAATTTTTTTGAAAATTCATTTTTGCTTTCGAATGGAAGCTTCACTTTCGTCCAAATTTTCGATTGACATTTTTTGGCTGCAAAGGACCTAAAATGATCTAGAAAGTCCAAAAACAGTATTTAGAAAAAATGTCTGTGTGTCTATGTGTGTGGTGCATGTAAGGGATTACAGAAAAAAATCTCATATTCTGACTATATATGACTCATGATAAAACTCCTTGGTTTTTGAACCTGTTTCGATTGCAATCCGTTCAATAGTTTTCGACATCTAATCGATTTTTTAAATTTTTCCCAAAATTAATTTCTTAAACAAATCTCAATTGATTTTCCCTAGATTGACTCATAACAGTTGACCTCATATCATCTAATTGCATGAATTGTTTCGGATTTTCCAGTACTTGGTTTTCGAGTTATGTTGATTTTAATAGTTATCCATGAAAAATGTTGTTCCCTCGGTAATAATCGAAATAATAAAAATCGAAACTTTAAATTTGGCTCATATCTTGGCCTCCTGAATCTACAGTTGTGTATTCTTACTGGATAATATTGATGTATAATTACTCGAGACATAAGTCATTAAAAAAATTCGGGTTTTCTCCATTTCTGTCAAATTTAGAATGACCCGGGGAAAAACCAGCATGCATGATCATTAGGGTGGTCCTTAAAAAGGCTATATTTTAATTTTTATCGATCCCCCCTCCGAAACGCTTCCAAATAATTCAAAGAAAAAGTCTGTAAATTTTCAGCTCTTAATATTAATATTAACCTGGCCCCCAAAGCAGAAGAAGTTTCAAATGGAAAAACACATGTATTTTTGCAAATTCAACTTTGAATTTTTATAACTCTGGTAATAATTGATGAAAAAATATGCAATTTGGCACGAATGCAGTTACTGATATGATGTATAGAAAGGAGAATTGAAAAGAAATTTGCACAATTTTTTTCTTACTTTTAGACTTGGAGTATCCTTTTTTCTCTTTAATTTCGTGCTATTCGTTTACGATAAGAAAGATGTGATCGTTGATGTTATTCATATGAGTTTCATATTGAATTCCAGAGACTGTGGAGCTTATTCAACCGTTCTTTTTTCATTTCAAATTATCGGAGTCTTCGTTAGTGCTGTTAATTTTTGAATGTTATATAATAAATAGGGACTCACTCGCATATTTCATATATTATTGAAGTAGATTTATTAGAATCAATTTATAATATTTATTAACGAACATATATTCTTCAATAAATAATTTTATCTACCCTAGCGAATTCGTTTCGACCCAAAAAATACCCAAATTATCCTCCGAATTTGAGTATATTTTCAGTGATTTTCCTATATAATGCTGGAAATCATACCCAAAAATTACCGTTATTTTGGGTATATTTGTGAATTTTCACTACCCAATTTATACCGTCTTTTTTCCAATCAAATTTTAGATTAATTGGTACTTCTGTACTACATGAAACGTTAAACGATTATAAAGTAATATTTATAGAGGGAATTAACAAAAAAAAAATCAAGCAATCTGCGGGGATCGAACCCAGGACCTTCAGATTTGTAGTCTTCGACTCTGCAACTGAGCTACCGTGTATTTGGTTATTTTCTAATCAAATTTCAATCGTCACAATTTTATCGCCACTCAGAAGGCTCAGATATTAGAAAAATGGACCATGAAGTATATCGTCGCTTTTGGAACAAAGGGGAGTAAATCCCACGTATAGGTATAGCACTTGCGCCTCTTGGTTTCTGTGGCAACGATATTCATACAGATTAATTGAGCGGACCAATTCATATTTTTTTTTAACACACATTGTTTTCAATCGAAGAATTTCACAATTCTCTGTTTGGAAATCAACGATATTTTGATTCTAGTAGTGAAGAAAGGAAAACAATGGTGTTTCGTCGGGATGATTTGGGTATAGAAATTTCATGAATATACTGAAAATATTAGTATAATTTGAGTATGATTTGGGTATAATCTGGAAATTATACCAAAATCCTACCCAATGTCTACTATTCCGAAATTATACCCAAAAAATACTCAAAGAATCGGTGTAAATGAATTCGCTAGGGTATTCATGATAAAAGGTTTAGGTGTTATGAAGCAGTAGGGAATTTTTTTCTATGGTCATTAATGATTTGCAGAATAAACTGTTGCTGATCTTCATTTTTAGTGAATTTTACATTGTAATCTTCCATTAATTCGAATCCTCGTTCTGCACAGTTATTTACAACTTTCAGTTTCGTGAATCATGCCTGGTAGATGGCGCTAATAGAAAAGTCTATAATTCGAAAAAACTACTTGAATGTATTTGATTGTGCCCAAAATTCCCTCCGAAGCTCATATAGATAACGTCAGTGATCGCATATTCCTAATTGTAAACGAATAGCACGAAATTAAAGGAAAAAAAGGATACTCCAAGTCTAAAAGTAAGGCAAAAATTGTGTAAAATTTGTTTCCACGCTCCCTTCTGTACATCATATCAGTAACTACATTCGCGCCCAACTTCAGATTTTTTGATCAATTATTACCAAAGTTATAAAAATTCAAAGTTGGATTTGCAAAAATACATGTGTTTTTCCATTTAAAACTTCTTTTGCTTTGGGGGCCAAGTTAATATTAATATTAAGAGCTAAAAATTTACAGACATTTTTTTTGAATTATTTGGAAGCGTTTTTGAGGGGGGGTCGATAAAAATGAAAATATAGCCATTTTAAGGACCACCCTAAAGTACATAGATAATTCTTGGGACTATTGAAATACCGTATAAGACCTCATATTCCGCATATGAAATACATCTCCTTTGAATGAAAAATTCTAATAGATGGGAGAAAGAAATGAAAGTGGAAAAACAATGATCTTCGAAAGGTGATCTACTAGTTGAATATATATTTTGTCATTATCTTCTCCAGTCACGAAATTCTCCTGAGAAGTATTTTATTTATCACTCTTGCGCGTGGAATTTGATGAGGAATGATTAATCACAATTCGAGATTTTTTTTTTACTGACTTTGATGTAAAATATGATTAACTTCTTTTTCATACCAGTTTTGAATTGTCATATGAAAAGTATTTTCAATATAAAGGAAATCACTCTATGATCAAGTTTGATATAAAACATTGCACACGCAATTATCAGTGAAAGTATTTGCGGCGAAAATACTTCCTAATATTTGTTGAATATTTCATGCCAGGTAGTTCAGGCCAATGGCAATAATAAGCCTCTTATTTATGACTTTAAATGCCCATGACTCTGACCGGATACTTTTCCTACCTGACAATGGATGTTCATTTGTGCCGTTCAACTTCTCATCAAATTTTATTGTCGAAAACTGCCAGTGGGTCAAGAATTTTCATACAACTTCAAATAACGCGCGGAGCCTCAAAAACTATGTTTAAAAATTTGAGAAAAATCACCGTGTCCTCCTATATTATAAACTTCTATTCTCAAGGACAGGCAAGGTGAATTTCAAAACTTTTTCCAAATGGGCCAGCCTAATGGGCAAGCATAATCATGTCTGGCTGGGCAAGAAAAATAATCGTCCATGAATATATATAGAAAAAAAATTATTAAAATGAGGGTGCAGTTTTGAATCATCAGTAATTTATCTTTTAACGTTTTCAACTGACAATTACTCGCGATCAAGAATTTTTTTGATGAATTAAAATCTGACATCAGTTGGGCTCGAACCCGGGTCCTCTGCATATCAGGCGCGACTTGTTCCACTCTGCTAAGTGATAGGCTGACTATCTAGCATGAATTGAAAGGGTTATATATATTCATCTTTAAAATTTCAATAATTTCAACATGGTTTGTTCTGTGACAACAATTGGATAATAATTATCATTTAAACAATATATGTCAATAGACATATACATACCAGAAAATCAACATGCATGATCGAGCATGCTGATTTTTTCCGGGAATATTTGAATGTACTCGAAAAATTGATTTCTAGAAATCCCTGTATGCACACATGCAAAGCTGTACATGATCAAGCATGATTTGATGTGACCATGTATGACCAGAGTTACAAATTATTCAATACAAATACATCGCATTGTAAGTCTCGAATGACCATGCATGGTCATGCATGATCATGCAGGAATAATTCGAATGCTCTTCCATCAATCATCGGCATTCAGGCATGGATTATATGTAGTCATGCATGATGATACAGGACAAGACATGACCAGATATGATCAGGATAATAACGGTTGAATCATTTTTATGAATGAAAATTCTCATATATGGTCATGTTATGAACATAATTGGTCATTCATGGTCATACATGATTGGATATGGCCACCCATATAAATTGCATTAAAGAATATAATTTCTTCAAATTAGTCATGGATGATCCTATTTGATCATGCATGATCAGGTATGAACTATGCATGTCCATGCTTGAAGACTTTCCTGTGGATAAAAATACCCATCATCGCTCATACATGACCATGTATGACAGTGTATGCGTCATGACTGAGCATGCATAATTCAAGATCTATGCTTCATAGATGATCATCCATGCTCCATGCATGATCGTGCATGGCTCATGCATGATCCTACATGGGTTATGCATGATCCTACATGGGTTATGCATGATCCTACATGGGTTATGCATGATTATCCATGATTATGCATGCGAATTTTTTCACGGGAATCGACGAAAAACTAATAGGCACAGATGAAAAATGAATTCAGGTGAAATTTTGACGAACATGGTTCGGTATCTTTTGACGCGCTAACAGCGCCATTTTTGATGTATTCCTGTGACTTGTTGATGAACTCTTAGTATAAATTACCACCTAATTTTTCAATATTTCGTAAACGTCAAGAAATGACCCACGATTCCGGAAAGTTCAGTAATTTTTACTCCGTGTATTTTTTGTACTCGCACTTCAAATGCATTTTCCTCGAAACTGTGTGCACTCTACAAGGCAGAGTTTTCAAGCAACCTGTCTCAAATTTTGACACGACATTCTCCACTTATTGAGCCTTTTTTTGCTTCCGAATGAAATCGTGAAATTTTTCAATCGAATTTTTTTGTTGCAAATCACTTTAAATGATGTAGAGAGTCAGAAAATGATATTTAGAAGAGAAGTCTATGTGTCTGTGTATGTATGTATGTATGTCTGTATGAATTTTTTTTTTTACTCAACAAGTGGAAACTTGCATCATTATCTACACTGAGAGAACGATTCGTTTGGCTGTAACGAGCCTCGTTAACTGTTAACTAATATTAGTTGGGATGGCAACCAAACTAATATTCGTTAATAGTTAACGAATGGCTCGTTCAGGGGGTTTCTGTTGAGGCACGCAAAAATTGCTACATTTTCCTCATTTTTCGAGGTTAGTTCGAAATACAGAAAGCAGTTTCTGTTCAAGTGTTATGGAATAATTTTCTTCTCTGAATTTCAATTGATTTTACTAATTGATTTCAGTAAAACACAAAGAGAAAAACGTTCAGGCAGAAAATTTGCGAATTTATCGGTCAGGTGGCGCACGACGCCTCAAATGCGTATTAGTTAACAGTTAACTAATACGCTGTTGGGTCAACCGGGTGAAGTTTTTCGGTTCAACTCAATCCGTGAGTTAACTGTTAACGAATCGTTCTCTCAGTGTATATCATTATAGCTTTACTTGCTAATTTATTAGCAAGTCGCTTCCAGATGGATTTTTTGTTCTCCACTTTACTAAATCGTTCCACATGAATTTCCATTTTTGTTTAAATTTGAAAGAAGAAGAGTATCCAATAATTTGATTTGAATTAATATCCAATGATTTCATTCAAATTGCTATTCCATTCTTATGTTTTGCGGAAATCGATTGATTCATTCAATTTTCAATATTTCCTTGGTAACCAATTTTCAATCAGCGTTATTCTTGATGATCTATCTATTCATTGATGATAGTTGTTGAAAATTTTGATTTTAATGATTTTTTCAATGATTCTCCTTAGCACGATAACTGAAAAAAAATTACAGCTAGAGACTTCCAATTTGGTGAATTTATACTGCTTATAACACTGATGCATGGGACTGCTTGTGGGCATGATTCATTGAAAAGTTTTTGATGGAGGAATTTTTTTCAGTTTTGAAAAAAATCACCTTTCTGGATATATCTCTGGTTCTATCAGTCGTAGCTACCTGGTTGTTATCTTAAATGGAAGGTGAGCTCATTTTCCATCGATTTATATGATTCGAATCTATGTTTTATCGATTTTTCAATTACTCATTGTTAAAAATCAGAGGGATTTTTATGACACTCACTCAAGTTACTTATGAGTGACCGTGTACATTTTCGAGGATTTTCTATAAAAGTGGACTTTATTTGATGATAATGGATAATTGATGATTTTCGTGAACCTTTGAGGAATTTCCAGGATAATTGGTGACGGGTTGACACGATGATAACTCGCGAACTTTATCAAAATTATACTTTAATTCTTGACTAGATTTCACTCGGTTACATTGATGAATTTCAATAGATAATTGTCTTTGTATTTCACTGGATAATTGTCTGATAATTTGCACGTGTCGGTTGTAAATCGACGCGCTTGATATAATTAATAATCTGAAGGATTATTTGTTGATGCACAAATGAATTATTGAAGATAATTCATTGAGCGATAGGTTTCTGATAATGATCGATAACTGTTAATTAACTATTGCATCTATTGATTTAAATAATTCACTTTGAATAAACGATACGAATTTTTGCACGCGCACTCCACGGAAGTTAGAGACGATGATAAAATTTCGGCCGTTGGAGAGCAAGTGACGCTACGCGTCTTGTTGTTGTTATTTGTGCTGCTTGCGCAGCTGGCCTTCAACAAATCTATGTTATACAGCCAATGTTACTAATTTTTATGCGACAAACTGTGCTCAGAGACTTTTTTCTGTTGTTATGAGCTACACAACTCTATCCAGTCGGACTCGAACCCGGGTCTACCGCATGTGAATCTACAGTCCAATCCACTGCGCCAGACAACTGGACATCACTACGCGTCTTCAAAATTGATAAAAGAGGTGGTCAGTGCCGTCACTGACCCCGTGGCCAATAGTTTAATTAGTTTTGATGGTTGACTGACCTTTCCCTTGGTCGGTAAGGCCAAGATTCTTAACACTCATAGCTCATTTTCTGAAAATCAATTTTTGCGTTATATCTATTTCAAAAATCGATAATTTTTTTAGCAGATATATAAATCGATGGGAAATGAACTCGGCTTCCATTTGAGACCAAGCCCAAATCAGTACAACTAATAGAACTGGAGATATATCTGGAAAACTGGAATTTTTCAAAATCGAGAAAATTTCCTCCATCAAAAACTTCTCAATCAATTATGCCCACGAGCAATCCCATGCATCAGTGTTATTAGAAGTATAAATTCACCAAATTGGAAGTCTCTAGCTTGAATAATTTTTAGTTATCGTGCCAACAAGAATCATATGTCAAGTCTCGTTCTCCGGGATTACACATGTAGTACCGTCCACTTTCACCCGGCTGGACCACATTTTAGAGAGTATATATATAACAAAAAAAACAAAAACCTCCCTGGTTGCTCTTGTTGTATATGAATATCTCTTCTTCATAACGTTTTTTGTGCTCGATCGAGTCACCTCTAGAGAGTAAACGTCGGTTAATTTATCAATAAATTATCAACTATCATGGGAAAAGGAAAAAAGAGATCAAGAGAACGAGATTCAGACGAGAAACTTCTCAAGAAGCTGAAGAAGTTGGAGGAGAAAATTAGAAACAAAAAATCTGACAGTTCAGGCGTTTCAGGTATGTGCATATAGGTCCCGTGTTCTTATCCTATATCCTATCCTATCCTATATACTAATTATACTAAAGGAGACGTGAATGGCGGCTGTACAGTGTGCATGTACATGCGCACGCCATATTGAATGGAGGACACTGCTTGGTAGTTCAAAGGAAACCAACAGATGGCACCTCTTCGAATTCAATTTTGGCCGATTTTCATAAGGCGAATTTTGTAATTTTGTGATGCATTCCCATTGGTGATATGTGCGACGAGACGGACAGTGTTCATTTGGTCTTTTTTACGCGCTTTTACATGCGTTAATTCAAATTTCTCTCAGAGGAATACTTTTTGACGGAGAGATATGCATTATAATTTTAAGTGGCCCGAAAAATAATGTGTATATTCTTAGGTTAAAAACAATGAGCTCAGATTATCATCCAGGAGGATATATATCGTCACCTTAGAGTGAAAGGGGCGTAAGTGCCATTTCTTCCGATTTTTTTTCTCAAAATAACAAAGGGGCGTATCATCACCATTATTACTCCAATAGGCTTTCCAAGGCCTTTTACGCAATATAACTAAAAAAATTAAAAATAATAACATATAGGCGTTAGTACCACCAACTAATAATAAGAAACGGGCGTAAGTACCGGAGGTACGCCTCTTTGTTTTTAGTGTTTCTATTGAATTTTCCCTAATAATTGGAGAAAGACCTATTAGTCTTTCTTATTAGTAAAGGGGCGTAAGTGCCGGACATACGCCTCTTTGTTTGTAGTCTTATTCATTGAATTTTTCCTAATCATTGGAAAAATACTAATAACAAAGAGGCGTAAGTCCGGAAAAATAATTCAATAAAGAAAATTTAGAAACAAAGAGGCGTAAGTGCCATAATTTAGATAAAAATCGCAAAAAACAAAAGGGCGTAACATCCAAAATTTTCATATGCTATAAAAAAACTATAAAAACAAAAAGGCGTGAGTGCCAAAATTCAGATGAGAAATCCTGAAAACAAAAGGGCGTAACTCCAAATATTCTCATGAGATGAAAAAATTATGAAAACAAAGAGGCGTAAGTGCGGAGATACGTCCTTTTCACTTTAACGTTAACAATTATATAGCGTTCAAAAAGAAAATAACAAAAAGGCGTAAGTGTGGAGATACGTCCCTTTCAATTTAAGATTGGTAGTTACACCATTTTGTTATTTTAATGTTCAATTACCCAAATAATGTTCCAGAGACCATGAAAAACATTTTGGAGTGATAGGTGGAAATACGCCCCTTTCACGACAGAATTTCGTGTTTTTGGCACGTATGTCCTTTTCACTCTAAGGCGACGATATCATTGCCTTAGTGACAAGGTGGCGTATATTTTTTTGCTCCAATAGGTTTCCCTGGGCATTTCATGCAATAATGATGGAAAACAAATAACAATAACATATATGCATAAGTACCGCCTACTGCAAATAAAGAGACGTCTCTTTTCATTTTCAGGTTTTTTATTGAATTTTTCATATTCACGCAAAAAATACTAATAACAAATAGGCGTGTTTCCGGCACATTCGTCTCTTTGTTATTTCGAATTAATATTAACAAAGAGTTATAAGACTAAAAAAATAATTTGATAGGAAAACTATAAGAGCAAAGAGGCTGAAGTGCCATAATTTAGATAAGAAATTTGAAAAGGCAGAAAGACGTAGCTCCGAATATTATTATATCAGATGATGAAATAATAACAAAAAAGCGTAAGTGCAACATCAGAATCCTTTGAAGTAAATATTCGAAAAATAAAATGATGTAAGCCGAAAATACAGTGAAACCTCCCAATATTTCCTCGCTCAGGGGTCTTCGCTGGGAATATTGGGAGGTTTGAGTGATCCCCACTCTTCCCGAATGTGAAAGAGAAGGCAGATAGTGCTGCTCTCTTCTAACATCCGTGTCTCTCTCTTTTTATTTGACTATCTTTGTCACTCTGCGCATGTTAGATTATGCGCAAGGACACAAGGATAGATACAGATAGAGTGAGGAAGATATAGTGAGGATGCGGAGTGGGGTACTGTATTTCTCCTCTCGAAGGGGAAATGGAAATATTGAGAGCGGAAATATTGGGAGGTTTCACTGTATAGCGGAGAAAATGAAAAAAAAAAAAGCGATGTCAGTGTGGAGATACGTCTTTTTTACTTGAACATCAGCAATTACGCTACTTTGTTATTTTGATTTTCAGAAAAGGAAATTCACTTCGAACTAACCCAGAATGAATTTTTTGTAACATATCCAAAGAAGAATTTGAAAATATTCATTCAATACCTCCAAAGTTTTTGCAAATAGATTTTGTCTATATTCTAAAAAGTATTCACCTGGGCCGAATTTGGGCCAACAACTGTTGAAGCGCGGTGAAAATACTATCGATATGCATGAAAAAATTAACTTTTGAAAATTTCCATTCCGGCTGCGAAATTAAAATTAGCTTCAGTTGATATTTATAAAAATATTACCTTGTGGCCCACTTTGGACTTGCTTAAGGAGGTTCCTCAGTTTCTCGGCAAAAACAAGGAAATATGCCAGACTGCTGAAAATTTATGAACAGGCTTATTGCGTAATTACAATTATATAGTAATTTTTTGGAATTTATTTTCCATGAGAATAAAGGAGAAAAAAATTATGGAAGTTAGATATTATACATGGGGTTATACGGAAAGTCGGTAAACTTTGACGAATACCTACGTAGCCCGCTCGATCGGCAATGAAGTAATCATGCTACAATTCTCCACCGCTCATATAACCTAATGTATAATATCTAACTTCCATAATTTTTTTCTCCTTTATTCTCATGGAAAATAAATTCCAAAAAATTACTATATAATGGTAATTACGCAATAAGCCTGTTCATAAATTTTCAGCAGTCTGGCATATTTCCTTGTTTTTGCCGAGAAACTGAGGAACCTCCTTAACCTGAAGTTATGATGGATATTTAGGAATAAAATGAGATAGACTTTTCGAAAATACTCATTGCATTCCTTTTGAACAATTGCAAATAGTTTCATTAACTATTTGCAATAATGAAATTGATACAACGGTCGGATAAAAATTGAAAATGTTGAAATTGCAAATAGTATTTTTTTGCAGCGTTACAAAAAGTATTCATCGGATCCAATTCCTAACCAGCGCATATAAAAATGCAGGAAGAATACTGTCGATATAGATAGGAAAAGTGTCAATCTTCAAGTATTTTCATTTTGACCAAAAAATTGTAGAAGGTTTGATTGAAGAAAAAAAAAATGTTTGACAATCGATATTTTATCTCACTATATCAATAACATTCTGTCCGTGCTTTCACACGTGGTAATTCAAGTTTGGCCCAGAAGAATAAGTTGTGAGAAATCGATAAAGGCTACATTTGTAATGACTTGAGAGAAATTCAGTGGGTGTTTTCAGTAGGCTTGGATCATATCCCTTTGAAACATGCATGATAAATTCATTCTTGGCCAGTTTGAAGTGGATCACCACCAGATATCTCTGTGGATATGAGTTGATATCATTGTGAATAAAACCGAGAAATCCCCTTTATAAAAAGGACAGGGCATTTGACAATCGAATATGGCGGATTTCATCTCGAATTAAAGGATAATGGAACTCGGAATGAAAATAGCCGAACTCGAAACAACAAAAGCTGGTGGACATTATGGGAATTAATTTTTTTGATTTATTGTTTCATGAAATTTACAAGAAAAATATTACAGATATTGAAAAATGAAATGGTTAAATCAAAACCGAGCAGTGCATCAACGACGTCACCGAAGGCGACGGCGGCGTTAGTTTCACATAGAAATGAGTATGAATATGCCATTTTGGTCCAGGTGAGATGAGCCCATTTGCCACTATTTCTGCGAAGAATAATCTGAGCAAATTTTCATTAGCCATCTGAAAGGGATGAGGAATTTCCCATGGAAATGAACATAGACATGCTGTGTTGGATCAGTCACAATTGGGCCTTATGTCTATATCTCACGGAATGTGAATTTCGCCCAATTTTGTCGTAATGCATGTGAAAACGTGAACACAATGGGATCGATATAGATTTAAAAAAAGTCAATATTCTGAAAAAAAAAAATCTGTGACGATTTTTTGACTTTGAAATATTCTGAATGAAGCGTCATGCTTATACCTCTAAAATAAAGGAGATGTTGATGGTAAAGGGACAGTGTTTATGTACATGCTAACGCTTTATCAAATGGAGAACAGCTTTTCATGAGAATTTTTCTATTTCGTCATTTAAATTTTCATAGCTGACATCTGTTATCAACGGAGCCGCCGAAGGCGGCGACGGCGCTAGCAGTGAATGAGACACGAGGACGCTTTCAGACTGATGAATTTTGCACAAAGGAGGCAATAACAATCAGTGCTATATGGATTTGCCTTTACAGACGATCCATGCCCGAAACCAAGCGATAGAAGTCGTGTGAACCACGAACGAGAGTCAATCGGGGGTAAAGAGGAATTGCCCTTGCTTTATGATGAGTCAACTACTGAATCTGATAATTCCACTCCAATTCAAGAGCCTAGTCTTAAAGGAGATGGTAGTGCTCATGTCCTAGGGACTCTTAGAGGCGAAAAGTCAGATGGGAAAGAGGAAGAAGCACTGGATGATATCTTAAAGCTAGACGAGGAAACCAGGAACGTTCTTGGAGATGATCCCGAGAGTGGAAAACAAAAAGACATTGTTTTCCATCCTGATTTAGTCGCCAGATGGGGCAAGTGGGTAAAAGAAGGATTACCCAAGGATGCTAAGACTGGAGTTCTTGGTAAATATTCCAGAAAAGGCAATCTGTCTTTGGAAGCTCCTGTTTTAAATGCAGAGATTGCAGCTACACTGAACGATTCTGGCGCCACACGTGATAATCTTTTTTGTCAAGAACAAAATTTAGCTGGTACGGCTCTTTCAGCTTTAGGTGAGGCCATATCAATGATCCTCGATGATCAGGAGGAACCAATTGATAGATTGAAATTGCTCGAGCGCTTGGCTGATGCTGGCAAGCTCATGAGTCACGTCCATTTCCAAATTTCTTCAGCCCGGAAGGCTTTTATAGCGCCGGCGTTGTCCAAGCCAATTAAAGACTTGTTACAAACGACTTCCCCTGGAGAATTCTTATATGGAGAAAAAGTAGGAGATGCTATTAAATCGGCTAAGACTATGGAGAAATTCTGCAAGGAAATTAAAGCACAAAATAATGCTGCAGCATCACCAGTTAACAAGAAATTGAACGCCAAACATACAGGGCGTTCTTTAAACTGGAAGAGCCCTTATTCGAGATCGGGGACTCCGAATCAGGGTTCCAAGAATCATCAGACAATGAAGTTCCCGAGGAACCAGCAGTATCACCATCAGTATCAGAGACCCAAACAAACACTTCAATCCAAGAATCAATCCAACGACCGCGAGAAACAATAGAACAGGTAAGACAATCCGCTGAACGTTTGAAAAGATTCTACAAGGCCTGGGAGAGCATTACAAACGATAAATTTGTTTTAAATTGCATCAGAGGTTATGAAATAACCTTTGTCCAGCCTGTTGTCCAGAAGAATATTTCAACTGGGAATAATTTTTCTCAAAATGATAAAAAAGACCTAGGAGGTGCAATTGCCAAACTGATGGTTAGTGGAGCCATTCGTCAGTGTAACCCAATCCCAGGACAATTTATATCCGCATATTTCTTGGTGCCTAAATCTGATGGCTCAAAAAGATTCATACTAAATTTGAAGTACTTGAATAGTTTTATTGAAGCTCCTCATTTTAAGCTTGAAGATTTGAGGTCAGCTTTGAAACTAATTAATCGAGACTTTTTCATGGCTACTTTGGACTTGAAAGACGCCTATTTCATCATTTCAATTGATGAAGAAAGTAGAAAATTTTGACGTTTCATTTTTCAGGGCATACTCTATGAGTTTACGTGTCTTCCTTTTGGGTTATGCACAAGCCCATATGTTTTTACAAAGGTTCTCAAACCTATAGCTAATTTTTTGAGAAAACAAGGATTAGTCTCGACGATTTACCTGGATGATTTCTTATGCATAGCACCGAATTATGAATGTTGTGTTGAAAATGTTACTGTTACCAGAGATCTTTTGGAGTCTTTGGGTTTTTTGATTAATAACCAAAAAAGTATGAGGATTCCCTTGACACGATGTCAATTCTTAGGTTTTTTGATTGATTCGCATCGAATGACTCTCGAGTTAACCTTGAAAAAGAAAATCACATCATCTAGTCTAGTTGAGGAATTTTCGCATAAAGGCTCATGTAAAATTCGGGATTTGGCAAGATTGATTGGATTATTAGTAGCCTGTCCAGCGGTCCCTTATGGAATATTATACACTAAAGTTCTCGAGAGAGAAAAATTCATGGCACTGATCGTTCAAGATCAAGACTTCGACAAGAATATGTCCATATCAAACAGTATTCGCGCTGATTTGAATTGGTGGAAGTCGCGCATACTGACCGCTCAGCATCCTATTAAGCAGGGGGTTTTCGTCAAAGAAATTTTTTCTGATGCATCGCTTACAGGCTGGGGAGCTAGTTGTGATCAAGTACATGCCAATGGTTTCTGGACTCTTTCCGAGAGGAAGTTACATATAAATCAACTCGAGCTAATAGCGGCGTTTTACGCATTGAAATGTTTTGCTGCAGATTCACATAAGTGTGAAATTTTACTTAGAGTGCATAATACAACGGCAGTAGCGTATATGAATCGGATGGGCAGTATTCAGTTTCCCGAATTAAATCGATTGGCTAGAATGATATGGCAGTGGTGCGAACACAGAGAGCTGTTGGTTCAGAGCGGCATATATACTTTCAAAGCAGAATATAGATGCGGACAGAGAATCAAGAAGATCCAATATCGATAGTGAATGGGAGTTAGCAGATTTTGCTTTCGAAAATGTTGTTTGTAAATGGGGTTTTCCAAAAATTGATCTTTTAGCATCAAGACATAATGCTAAAACTGAAAAATTCTGTTCATGGAACAGAGATCCAGAGGCATTGGTCATTGATGCGTTCACGTTAAGCTGGGAGAAATTGAATTTCTACGCTTTTCCTCCTTTCTCTGTTATCTTAAAAGTGCTTCAGAAGATAAGAATTGATAAAGCCAGTGGAATATTAGTTATCCCGAATTGGCCCTCCCAGCCTTGGTTTCTACTATTTCTATCTATGCTCATCGATGAGCCATTAATTTTTTCTCCAGATAATGGTCTTCTTCTGTCCCCCTGCAAGACCCTGCATCACCCTCTAGCGAGACATCTTTCCCTGGTTGCAGGGAAATTGTGCGGGAGGCATGAAGAATGAAAAATTTAGAGGAAGATACAATTGATATTTTAATATCGTCTTTAACAGATTCTACTCTTCGACAGTATAACTCTGGATTACGCAGCTGGTGGAATTTTTGCAAGGAACGGAATTTGGATTTATTTCAGGCAAACTCAGAGATTGTATTACAATTTTTATCACTACGGTTCAAGGCTGGCGCTTCTTACGGCACTCTCAATACTGAAAAATCTGCGATATCTCTCATTAGCTCAGAAGACATCACTAATAATGCATTAATATCTAAATTTTTCAAAGGTATTTTCAAAATTCGGCCTACCAAACCCAATTATGATACAGTTTGGGACGTTGAAGTAGTGTTGAATTGGATAGAAAGTTTAGAGCCTCTCGAGTCTTTGGACCTCAAGTCACTGACCTTGAAGTTGGCGATCTTACTAGCATCAGCTACTAGACTACTCATTCTAGACTGAAAAATTATCGGAAACACAAATAATTCGGAACAGGTGGGAAAAAATACTGATGTGTTCAGAAAATTATTCTGAACAACATCAAAATGGGTCCGTGTGAAAATGTGCCAAAATAATTTAAATTAATTAAAAACTATTGAAAAAACGACTTTTACGCCAAAAAAAACTCGCCATTTGAATAAAACTCAACGCATGAAAAAAATAAAAATATTCCATTGTAGAGAAGACGATACTCTACAAATTTGATGCAGAGAGTGCTGTGCAAAAAGCTCTGGTTTTTGCATTAAAAAATTGCGAAGCTTAAAAAATGAGTATTTCGGGGAACGATCAGCTGAGGGCTGACGCTCCGCCTACTTTTGCGCGCGCCGCTCGTTCGAACACGCGCTATGCGCAGAGAATTTGAATGTACTTGGCATACCCCGTCTGTGCACATAGTTCATCATTTTGCAAATAATTTGCGAATTAATGAATTTATAACAATTTAGCAAGAAATCTCTTCTGTAGACTATGAAATCTGTCACAAAATTATCTCTTGGCTAAATTCAGAAGTTCATTTTATTTATTATATAATTAAATAAAATTATGGGATGGGAATTTCAAAGAATAACCCTTTTTGCTTCCGAATGGAAGCATTGTAAACGCGATTTTTTTCGATTTCGAGATTTCATCGGAATATGACTCAGAATGTTCTAAAAGGCCGAGAAATGACATTTTGAAAAATGTCTGTATGTATGTGTGTGTGTGTGTGTGTGCGTGTGTGTGACAGATATCAGCTCATTGCTCCGGAACGGTAATACTTGGTGGCCTGAAAATTTCACAGTACTTTCCCTTCCCATGCAAATTGCTCTCAGTGAAATTTCAGCGAAATCGGTTGAGTACTTTTCGAGAAAAATCTAATTTTCGAAAAATGTTTTTTTTGATTTTTCTCCGCGAAAAATTGATTCACAGCCCCCACTCTCAGCGATGAAATTTATCTCATTTGAACTCACAATTTTCACTCGGGGTAAATTTGGCTGCGATTTTTCGTTTGCGGATAATTCTAATTACAGTGTTTTTTATCCTGAAATTTGTATACACGGTAGCTCAAAAACGATTTGAGTTACAGACTTCAAATTTCGTCAGTTTGTGCATCTAATGAAAGAAAAGGTTGGTATTGAAATTGGGCGAAATCGCTCCTGTAGTTTCTGAGATATTGGACGAAAACCATTTTATGAAAAGAGGTTATATCTCGAAAACTATCCAAGCAATTACATCCAAGTTCAGCTTAAAAGATTCATCTCAATGAGCCCCACAAATGGTGAGAATTTCAGATTTTTAAGAGGAAGTCTCTTGTTAGAGTTTTCGATAAATCAGTTTTTTCAAAAATCACGGTTTTTCTTAGCTTTCTCCCTAGAAACACTACCATTTTTTATCCCACCATTCGAAAGGAGACAATTTTTTCTTCAAAATGAGTACATTTTCTTCTGACGACAATCAGAAAGAATAGAAATCCTATTTGGAACCCGAACTTTAATTTTTCAGATTTGTCATAGGATCCTTCATTTACGATTGAAAAATTGATTGTTTTTTTTTGTGAAACAAATGAATAAATAAAATTCACCAAAGATCGAACCATCATTGAATTTGTCAGAGGGTCGTGGGTTCAGATCCTGCTTGCGCATTACATATTTTTCCCGAAATTTGATTCTCTTAAAAAATTTATTAATAGAAATTAATTTATTAATGAATTTATTTGTTTAATGGCCATTCAACAAATAAACTTATTAATAAATTAATTTTTATTAATAAATTTTTCAAGAGAATCAAATTTCGGAAAAAATATGTAATGCGCAAGCAGGATTTGAACCCACGACCCTCTGATTACATGTCAGGTGCTCTGACCACTGAGCTATTGCGAGTTACTATATTTACCTTGATTCTCACATCTTTTCTCCACCTCCCATCCACGATTCTCCCTCCCATTCAGAAGTACATATTTGTTGAGAAGATCATGTTTTGTTACTGCATTTGGAATAATGGAAAATATAAATAGTAATTTCATGAATACCGTCTTAAATTTCATTCAAAAAAAAAAAAAAAAAAAAAAAAAAAACATTCATTCGGAAGCATTTTGCCAATCGAATTGGCAAAATATTAAATGTCGCGTAAGGAGTGGGGTTTGCAAATAACGCACGGGATATAACGCCTCTGCTTGTTTTTCTTTAAAATTAAATATATTTAGATTCGGAAATGGAATGTATATATGAAATTCGGTACAAAACTATCTTTAAATTTATCATGGAAAATTATATGAAATTTATCATGGAAATCACATCTGACATATCATTTCCATGATAAATTTCCTCAGCTTTCCGATGGAATAATTAGAAAAACCCAATTTGCAATATTTCTATAAACTTAGAGTAATTTTCAGAGTATAAAATATAATTACTTATACATATCCGTTCTACCGCTTGCGTCCATTTCACCCCATTTTTCGTATCTTTAAAACTTTGCCAAAAGATAGTTTTGTACCGAATTTCATATATTGTTATATACAAAATTTTCGTTAGTAAATTTAATTAATTTTCTTTAATAAAACCTCGTTCAAACCGCGAGCACCGGATGTCAGAGGACGGAATCAGCGAATTCCATTCCCCGTTCTACGAAGAAGGCAGGCGCCAACATTGTGTTGTCAGCAATTTCGGCCAACACCGCGACCAAACCAGCGGAAAAGGGGACTCCAGTCGGGATCTCACAGGAACGGTGGAAACACCAGATTTCGGCTCCGGGGAATTTTAGAGAAAGAGGCTAACGCCAGTCTCAAACCTCTTAATCTTGAGGCTCCTTATTGGGACTAGTAAACCGAGCCAAATCTCGCTAAGTGATTCCCCGTGAAATACCGAACAATTACGCCCATCTTCGTAGTTCGACGCATCTGGAGCAGATCTAGTGACCAATCGCGGATCGGACTCAAATTCCAAATTATACCAATATTTTGACGATACTAAAATAACCGCAGTGACTTTGTAAAATCAGTTGTGTGATCGATTTGTGACGAATGGAAATTGTAAGAGTGAACGACGACGAGTGACAATTGTGTGTGTGAGTGTGTGTGTGAGCGCAAGAGTGAGAGAGAGAAATTAGAAAATTTGTATTAATCACCTGCGACATTCGCTTCTGCAAATGACACAGGTCGATACTTTAATAAAGATCAATTCCATCTAAGGAGAAGAGTAAAACCCTAACCCTTCCAATACTAATGCCAAGGCCAGAGATACGCATAGCGTTTTAGAGGAGAATCCAGCCCAATTAATATTCTCGGGCAAGGAAACTGTCAGTCCTTGGAATATTAATTCATTCAATTTTAGATAAACCGACCCTTCGTCAGTTTATCACAATATACATTCCATTTCCGAATCTAAATATATTTAATTTTAAAGAAAAAAAAAGGTTATTCTTCGAAATTCCCATCCCATAATTTTATTTAATTATATAATAAATAAAATGAACTTCTGAATTTAGCCAAGAGATAATTTTGTGACAGATTTCATAGTCTACAAAAGAGATTTCTTGCTAAATTGTTATAAATTCATTAATTTGCCAATTATTTGTAAAATAATGAACTATGTGCACAGACGGGGTATGCCAAGTACATTCAAATTCTCTGCGCATAGCGCGTGTTCGAACGAGCGGCGCGCGCAAAAGTAGGCGGAGCGTCAGCCCTCAGCTGATCGTTCCCCGAAATATTTATTTTTCAAGCTTCGCAATTTTTTTATGCAAAAACCAAAGCTTTTTGCACAGCACTCTCCGCATCAAATTCGTAGAGTATCGTCTTCTCTACAATGGGATATTTTTATTTTTTTCATGCGTTGAGTTTTATTCAAATAGCGAGTTTTTTTGGCGTAAAAGTCGATTTTTCCAATAGTTTTTAATTAATTTAAATTATTTTGGCACATTTTCACACGGACCCATTTTGATATGTTGTTCAGAATAATTTTCTGAACACATCAGTATTTTTTCCTACCTGTTCCGAATTATTTGTGTTTCAACAATTAAATTGAGTGGTCTATACAGCTCAGAGAGTGCAGACTTTAGCCTTGATTAAACTGGTAAATATTCACATATCAGATAACGTTATCCAAATTGAAGTAACTGATCCGATAAAAACGTCTAGAGTAGGGGTGCGTCCACCAACATTTTTTCTTGCTTTTTCCAAAGAAAGATCTAAGACATGTGTAGCGAGGGTTATCATTCGGTGTTTAAAGTCAACCAAAGAGTTGAGGAATGAAGAGTCAGCTTTGTTCATTACTATGAAGAAACCTCACCATGCAGCAACTTCACAATCAATAAGTCGCTGGATAAAGGAGTGTTTGAAAAATGCTGGAATAGAATCTTCATTCTCAGCACAAAGTACCAAGCATGCAGCTACGTCGGCAGCCTTAAGGGTTTAGATATAAATATTATTTATGATACTGCAATTTGGTCAGAAAAATCAAAAATGTTCGCAAAATTTTACAAGAGACCAATCACACAGGACAAAGGCATTCTTGCGTCAACAGTCCTCGGAAATATCCAATAATAATTACATTATGTTTTAAAATTGAAAATAAAAATAAGAAGGATTATTAATGTGGAAAAAATTGTTTCAAGTGCAAGTTAAGACTCTGAATAACTGCATGTGTAATCCCGGAGAACGAGACTTGACATATAATTTAAAATCAAACGAACTTACCTGTAAGTGAAGTTCGATTGTAATTATATGAGAGTCTCGTTCAGAGGGATTACAGCCCACCCATTCGAACCTATAGTTTCCCACCCAAATAAACAATTTTCCCCTCAAATACACTAAGCTCTAAAAGTATGAAGAAGAGATATTTATATACAACAAGGGTAACCAGGGGTAACCAGGGAGGTTTTTGTTTTTTTTTTTATATATATACTCTCTAAAATGTGGTTGAGCCGGGTGAAAGTAGACAGTACTACATGTGTAATCCCTTCGAACGAGACTCTCATATAATTACAATCAAACTTCACTTACAGGTTAGTTCGTTTGATCTTAAATTATATTGGAAAATTCATTAAAATTAAAATTTTTCAAAAACTATCATCAATAAGTAGATAAAAATCCGTAGCGAACTAGCTCATATGCTTGCCAGCACAGCCTATAAATCTGAGCGAAATCGATTGAGAAGTTTTCGAAATTTTGGTGAAATCAAAATTTTCGAAATTTGTTAATATCTCAAAAACTACTGAACCGATTCCAATAAAAAAAGGGCTTAAAGTGGAAACTTCAGTGACCGGAATATACTGACAAAATTTCAGAATCCTACACATAGAACTTCAGAAGTTATTGAAACATATGTGAGCGCACAGACATACACACACGCGCACACACAGACAGTCATTTTTTCTAAATATGATTTTTAGACTTTTGGGATCATTTTAAGTAGTTCCCAACAAAAAAATCCAGATCGAAAATTTTCACGATAATAATGCTTCCATTCGGAAACAAAAACGGTAAAACTTCAACCTAAGAATCTCATTTTTACTGTACATTAGTCGTGATGAATGTTTCCTTCTAAGACCTTGTTGCTTTTGCTTGGAATCCATTCCGTATTTTTTGAGATATGATGAATTTTTGATTTTTGAAAAAAAATTAATTTCTCAAAAACTTTTCAACTGATTTCGTTCAGATTGATTTATAACATTTGATATCATATTCTGTAACTGTGTGAATTTTTTCAGATTTTTCGAATACTTGGTTTTTAAGTTATGTTGATTTTTTTTATAGTTTTTCATGAAAAATGATGTTGCTGCCATAACAACCAGAATAATTAAGGTAGAAACTTCAAATTTGACTCATATATCGGTCTTCTGAATCTACTGCTTGGGATTTTTATTGGGCAATATTGGAGAAATATTTTTTAAGGTATGAGTGATTTTTCGAAAATCTGAATATTCTCATTTTTGAAAAATTTAGAATAAGTTCTGTATCGATTTCTTCCAGATTGAGAAATAATATTAGACACTATATTATCTAGCTGTGTGATTTTTTTCAGATTTTTCTCGTTTGTTATTCTTTGAGTTATTCCGATTTTACTAATTTTGTATTAAGAATGTTGTTTTTCCGATGAAAAATCTCAATAGAAACTGAAGTAGGAACGATAGGAGCTTCGCATTTTACTTATATATTGATGATGCCAATGTACGGCTTGGTATTATTACTGAGTAATATTAATTGAACGTTGTTTTTGAATATTGGAAATTTTTCAAAATTTCAATTTTGCGAATTATCTCAAATCTCAGAATAAGTCCGCAAGTAATCTCATCCAGATCGATTCATAACATTCGATATCATATTCTGTAACTGCGTCAATTTTTCCAGATTTTTCTAATACTTGATTTTTAATTTGTTATTTTTTTTTATAGTTTTTCATGAAAACTGATGTTGCTTCTACAACAACCAGAACAATTAAGATAGAAACTCCAAATTTGTCTCCTATATTGGTCTTCTGAATCTGCTGACTGGGATTGTTACTGGACAATATTGAATGATAATTTTTTGAGATATGAGAAATTTTTCACAATTGAAATTTTTTCATTTCCTCAAAATTTAGAATGAGTTCTGCATCGATTCCATACAGGTTGAGGTATAGAATTTGACATTATATTATCTAACTGAATTCTCGAAATCTTCGTCGTCATTCATTTTCAATTTTGGTTCTAAAGCTTATTGATTAATAACATTTTTCCTCAATAATAACCGAAGAAATTAAAGTATGAGTTTCCAAAGTTTTCTATGTATCATCTGAGGTATAGATCGAATATATTGTTTATTATGCAAAGTTGTTATGAATCAAGATATTCAATATATGAACAATGAATTATATGAAATCAACACTCCTAAAGTGAAGTGAAAAACTTTTGTGAATTCTCTAAACATCCTTTCTAACCAGTGCTCATATATCAATGAGAAAGAATCAGAAGAAATTCTATCTAAAATTATACTCTGTTTATTTGAAATGACCATTCGGAAGCAAATCGCTAATGAATTAGCAGATAAAGCTATAAGCATAACATGAGAATGCGATTTTCCACTTGTTTCCTTTTCCCAAAATCCTCGCATTCTTTTAAACGAAAAATTGTCGAAAAAATCGGTTTGAGGGGTAACACCACTGTAGAAGCTTGAAAAAAGGCGTTTTTTGTATATTTTTTTTTCTCTAGAAAATTGGCAATGAAATAATGATATTTAAGGGAGTGATTGAGCATATATTTAGGTTTTCAGAAAAAAAAATTCACCAAAAAATATCAAAAAATAACGACACAAGAGCCATTCTTGCGAGGCTCTTCCGATTTGAAACACTCTGCGTTACGCTCCAGAGTGTAACTGGAGCAAATTTCAATTAAAAAAATAAAAAATTGGTTCAGTTTGGATACACACAGCTACAGAAATACGTAGGGGATTTCAAAAATGTTGTTTTCTGTGTGATTGGGGACTATTTGAATGAAAAATTTCAAATTTCGACCAAAAAATCGGCAATATTCTATCAATAACAAAATGTGCATATCAATTTTCTGAAAATCCCATACGTATTTTTGTTCGGAATGTTGTTTTCAAGATGCTATGGAAAATTCAAGTGAAAATAATGAAAATTATTGGAGTTATGCTGCGTGCCAATTTGAAAAATCATGTTTCGAGAAAAACGCGATTGAAGTTTTGACTTAGGCTATGAATATGAAGAAATGCCTCGGGAAAAATTCGAAATTTCATGAGAAAAAAAGGGTTTTAGATGATAACCTTTCATGCCCGTATTCTGAGAGGCCCAAAGTTATTTTTAAAGCAAGAAAAAAAAATCAATTTTTTGAAAATTCTACAGTGGTGTTATTTCTTAATTTGGATGGCATTTTTCCAATTTTGAGAAAAATGCCAAAAAGCTAAAGGTAGTACCGCCGTCACTCGATTGACCGTTTCGAAAATTCTGAAATTTGGCACATTCGTAGATTATGATAAGATAATAATCCAGTTAAACTTTTGAAGGGCTAGCGGGAACGAGTCAAAAGATATTGACACTTGAAATTTCACGAGTTAACGTAGTACCGCTGATACTGCCCTAGTCAGTGGTTAGAGTATCTCGCTTGAATCATGCAGTGTTTACACACTAGATAGCGTTCCGAATGATTAAGAGAGAGAAAGAACATATAAAAAGTACAGTTGTCATAGTTATTCACTAATTACTGCTATCACACGCTCGGAACCTGTATTTTCAAGGTTCTAAAATGTTTTAGATATAATTTTATATCACTGCGCTTTTTTTTATTCAAATCAGAACGGTCAGTTTTGTGAAATATGAGAAAATGTGCGTTTTCCCATAAGGCTCACTCAATGTTAAAGTCGTGAAATTTCAAGTGTCAATATCTTTTGACTCGATCTCGCTAGCCCTCTAAAAATTCAACTGGATCATTATCTTATCATAATCTACGAGTGTACCAAATTTCAGAATTTTCGGAACGGTCAATCTAGTACCGGCGGTACTACCTTAATATTGAGCCTTATGGAAAATCGCACACTTTATCATATTCTACGAAATTGATCGTTCCGATTTGGATTAAAAAAAAGGAAAGGATAGAAAATGATGTACGAAACATTTTTTGTACCTAGGGAGCGAAAAACGACGTTTTTAACCGAGCGAAGCGAGTACTTCGGTACAAAATATACTATTAAACTCTTGAAAATGGAGCTTCCGAGCATGTAATAGTAGTAATTAGTGAATAACCATGAAAACTGCACTTTTTATATTTTCTTTCTCTCTCTTACTCACTCAAAACGCTATCTAGTGTTTAAACACTGCGTAATTCAAACGAGATACCATAACCACTGACTAGGGCAGTATCGGCGGTACTACGTTAAGGTATGACTATCACCAGAGGCTTGAAATACGAAAAATCTGAAAAAATTCAGAGATATTCTTCACAGGAAACCCAACAACTTTCCCTCATGGTGAAAAATTTTCTGACCCGTGGAATCCGAGATATTGAATTTCAAAAAGTGCATTTTTCCCATAAGAAAACGAGTAAATTGAGCCGCGATTCAATCATTATAAATTTAAAGAGAAACGGCATTTACGGGGCTTCTGAAAAAATTGTAGTCCATAGTCACCACTTTTAAGAATTTTTTGAGACCAAAATCAGTTATTTCTGACCCATAGTTTTGGAGAAAAAAAAATAAACGATTAATGGCCGGCCAGCACCGCTGTGTACGTACACGCGGTCGCTCTGTATGTGTGTACAACTACAGGAGTATTCTCTAGTGTGCGCGCATACGTATACGCGCACATTAGTGTGCATAGGCAGGCCCGTATCAGAATTTTAAAAAATGGTTCTTCGAAAAAAAAATCAAAATATTAGTAGATATAATTATTTTGATTAAATTATGCTTTCATATGAAAGCAAGAAATTATTGAGGCTGAATAGCATTATAGGTTGAAAATTCCTCCCTCCTTTGGTTGTTCCAAATGATTTTTCCCTAACCTCCCTTGCCCCCACGCTTAGTGGTGACGTGAGCGATAGTCTTACCTTAACAGGACGATAGCGACTATCATGGCAAAAAATGAGCTTTTTATAAAATTTGTTTCGAATGATATCTACGGCCACAAACGTCAAAACATTTTTTTAAAAACATATTGTCAACCTTAAAAAAATGTAGTGAAAAATGAACAATGAAGAAACAATAATTTTTTTCTATTCTTTCCAAGTGGTTTGATTGCCCATAAAAAATTCAGACTGATGATAGTTCCAATTTTAGTTTTCAAAAAATCGAAAATATAGTCAGTAATGATGCAGGGAAGGAAAATTTGTTTAATCGGAAAGTTATAATACTGAGATTTTTTCTTACTTTTGTTGGAACTGGGCAAGTATTATTTGGACTCATTTTTTCAGGAAGTCGAAGGTATTCATCACTAATATAATCAGTACTATCTGGTGATCCAGTTACACTAGACTCTGAAGATGTTGATGGAGGATTCTCTTGGTTATCACTTGGTTTATCATTGGAGCCATCGTATTTGCGCGTCTAGAAGAAAAAAATCAGTAATGGTAAAAATTAGATGCTTGAAGATTAAAAATAGATATTCATCATATTTATCAAGTATCCAAATCTTCTTCTGAATAGCTTATATTGATTTTTTAAAAAAACTTACACGATGAATTTCGTCGCTTATTTTCTCTAAATTTCTCAATGCTTCAGCATAAGTCATTTTGGCTTCAGTTACAGAACGTTCTAACTCACTTACACGAGTTTTTTGTTCCTCTAGCATTTGATTAAACTGCGCTTTCATCTCGTAATAAGGCCTATATAAAGATAAGAAAAATGAAAAACTAAGAATCTCATTGGTGTGATGGATCTGATGGATTTTCACAATAATTAGATGGAAATTAGATAGTTTCTATTGTCTTTTCTCAAAATAACGCTAAATTTAGCAGAAATATCGGAAGGCTGATGATTGTAAGAACAATTGTGCCGAACAATTCAGACATAACTTCACTAATTTTCAAAGCAGATAGCACATTGTAAAATATGAAACAAGATCATTAA
The DNA here is from genome assembly GCA_963942555.1 of Aleiodes leptofemur. NCBI lineage: Eukaryota > Metazoa > Arthropoda > Insecta > Hymenoptera > Braconidae > Aleiodes > Aleiodes leptofemur. The sequence continues at coordinate 9,262,602 of OZ012619.1, forward strand.
CATAACTGTAATCGGAAAGGAATCATCAATAAATTCTCAATAAATACTCATTTTTTCTTGAAGAAGATTCATGCAGAATATTGATAATTTCAAAAATCCATGCAGAGAAAGGTGAAAAATGAGAAAAATTGAATGAGTCGTTCTATAAACTACTTACAATAGTAATAAGGTGTGCCTGTAGGCGATACTGTTTATCAGAAGCAAGCTGCGACGTGCATCCATACTGCCAATAAACATATGAATCAAAAAATACATAAATATTCTACAGTTCTATGGAAAAAGAATGTGAAATGCAAAAAGAAAATTACTAAAAAAAATCGTTTTTCCAGTCGAAAAAGTATTTTGCAATAGGAGAAAAACATCAATGTGAAGGCGAAACGTGAGTTAAGGATGTATGAACGTGACAACCATTTTCGATTTGAGGGCTCAGTATTTTTTCATGCATAGGATGAGTCGTCTAGTGTTCAAAATCATTCAGTAATCAAACTATTTAACATATGCATCCTGAAAAAATTAGTTATCCAGCGAAATATAACTTTTCTAATCTCTAAAACATAATATGATGTCCATCAACTCAACGAGAGCCTAGGAAACTGTTCAATATATCAGTAATCATCGAATTTCATTTGTTCGATCACTGGTGTCTGATGACTCTCATCCGTTCGAACACTGGACAACTCACCCTAAGTATACTTCTTGTCAAAGAATTGAGCATTAAAAAGTTCAGGGTAAGTACCCCTTCATAGACCAAAGAAAGAAATGATTGAAAATTGACGTAAGATATTTTGCTCTCATGGAGAAATGGGTGGTTGTGATCAAAAGTCATTAAATATTAGTATATTCAATTTTGCGTAGTATGAAAAAAAAACAATTCATAAGAAAGGTAAATGTTGCAGTCATTCTTCAATAATTAAAAAGAACTACGTGTCGGTTCCTTCTGAAGAGAAAAATTGGCTTGAAATTGAAACTATTTCATTTAATAATTTCTTTTCGCGCCATGATCCGACACTTGGCAACTCTTCACTGCTATTATGTGCACCACAACAGGCCAGCAGGAGAAACCGTATAGAAAGATTTAAATATAACCTCGTTCAGATCTGTCAGAATGAATATCATATAGATAATAGTGAAAGCCATTTTTTTTAATACTCATTCTACATCGCCATCTTTGAATCTCAAATTGTTTGAAATCGAACTGATTTTTAATATTTCAAGTGGCAGAGGAAGGTTGCCGGAGTCGGGTCAATTCCGCGTTGATTCCGGATGGATTATGCCAATCAGCGACGGGGGTCATGGTGTTTCTATGAACAAAGCACTTGTGAATAATTTTTAAAGTGATGCTTTCATCATTCGGCAGATACTGGGATTCGAACTCAGAGCTTTGAGTTAGCAGTCCAACACTCTACCATTAGTGAAATATTAACAATCACCAGATTTACGACTGGAGTATTGTGAAAGAATCAAGTTTTTAGAAAAAATTGGGAATGCGCAAGCGAGGTTTGAACTCCCAACTTCCAGACTACATGCTTGATGCTCTACCATTTGAGCTATTGCAAGTTCCACTATTTATCTTCATCGAAATTTTTGTTTGATTTTGGCTACCTCCTTTGTAATTCAAAATTTTTGATTCCGATATATTTACTTTTCACTCCGCCTCCTTTCCGGAGGCAATTACACAATTAGTGGATTATTAACAATCACTAAACTCACGACTGGAAAACTGTCAAGAATCAAATTTTCGGAAGAAGAAGGGATGCACAAGCGGGGTTTGAACTCCCTACTTTACTTACCAATTTTTTGGACATAGAATTTTCCTATTGTTATTCATGTTTATCACCGCCTCAATAATTCAATAATATTATGTGAAAATTATAACAGTGATCAAAAGCTATGTTGCCAAATATAAATTTCACTTCGTAATTCGCTTCACTTCATCTCGCAAACATATCTTTATCCATCAAAATTCACTATTTCGCCACGCCCCAGCTCATACATTCTCGATAAGCATGTCATGGTATTCCAGTTCAATACTTTTTTTCTGTATGAAGTAATTGATACATTGAAGGAAAATCATCATTTGAAACATTCCGAGCAGATATGGAGAAGGCATATAGTTGGAAGAAGAAAATTTTTGCCATTAAATTGGATCAGATTCCATTGAAATTAGCATTATATAAACTGAATGTAATGATACATTGAATATAACATAATCTGAAAGGATATTGAAAGAATTCTATTGGATTATTTTGAAGGGCAAAAATTGTTATGTAATAAAGGAAGACGTATTCCTTGCAAGGGGTCTGCGGCAGCTCGTTCGGCAGAGCTGGGGATTGGTAATTCCTAGGTCCAGGTTCGACCCCCTGTCTCTGCCGAATGCCACAAGCTCCACTGTAATATTCTCACATGTGCTTTATCCACATACACACCAAGAGCTCCTGTCGTTGGTAAGCAGACTCTTAGCATAACTAAGGTGACGTTGAATAAACATATAAAAAAATATTCTCTACAATTGTTTAGAGGAATTTGGGGAAAATAAATAGCGAATGATGCACGACTACATCATTGAAATATTCATTGTACTGTCTTCGGTCATGCAAAAGTGCGGATAAATACTGAATTCGAAGGAATATTAAGAAATTCTTCACATAGCACACAAATTTCACCTGGATTTGGCTACTGATCGCTTCAGCTCCGACTGTAATCGTTGAACATTGTACTCTGCATTGTGGTAAAGGGCAGTCATATGTCGGTGTTCAGATTCTGATATAGCTCTTTCATGCTCAGATTCATTAACCCGTTCTGTTGCATGATTTAGCATTTCCTAGAAATGAAGGAAGAAAATGAAGCTGAAGAAATTAGTATCTTGAAACGTAATTGCAGAATTAAAACGATATTATTATTTTTGGTTTTAGCATTTTGTAAGAAAAAAATTTTGAGCAAAAAGTAATATTTTTCAGGTTTTTATACCTGCCAAGCGTGGTCGAAGGATCTCCCCTCCATCCTTAGCCCTTCCTCAGCTAGGTAAACCATTTCCTTAGCTGCTGCATGCTGGCCATTCGCTCGTTCAAACCTAACCGCTGCTTTTTGAGCTTCTCGAAGAGCCTTCAATAAATAATTCGAAAGAAAGACACTTTCCTATATTTTTCTTTCATTTATCAACTAACTGTTTATTTTTCAGCTAGATCAATTATACAATCCTGACAAAATTTCACGGTGTTCTGTTTGAAAGAACATCGTTCCTTCGATGAATGATAGATAAACGAATAATATAAAAAATAATACCTACTTCTTTGGCTTTGAAACGACTGACATAATAGGGTCGGGCTTTTTCAATACACGAACCAAGCTTCTTAGCCATTGTATTAATTGTTATTGTTGATTCACATAATAATCTACGGAATGTTGCTCTTGCTTCCTGTGAATTGGAAAGATCATGGATAATTGCGGGGAGAATGACTCCTTTATTCAAAAGATGAGTTTTTCTAAAATGTTGAATGAGACACTCACATCCAAATCCACTTCCAACTTATTTATATCGTCAGTAGCAGTATTCAGTCTCTCTAGCTCAATCTGAAAAAATGTAGAAAAGGAACTCTTCAAAGTTGTATTGTTATTTATTGTGTTTTCTCTGCTCTTGGACAATAATTGGTTGAAGAGAAGATAATGGAAGAATTGCTTACATCGCCTAATATTTATGAATGTGGAGATCAACAAATAAAAAAAAACGGTATCATAAGAGGATATTGGAGAATTTTCTCTTAAAAATATTGTTAAAAACATACAATCATTGAATTGGGAAATTGAGAAAATATTCCCTGCGATTTTTCATAAAAATGTAAAAAATATCTTAACGCTGGTATATCGTTAACTGAATTTGAAAGAAATCCATTACGTCAATTAAATTTTTCGATACTCGAAATTGACAGAGCAATTTACTACTTCAAGGTTTTCCAAAACTGAAAGAAGAATTAACAGAGTTCCTCCCATTTTCTGAGAAAGAATGAATTCCCCCGAAATACATCCAGTAAAAAGAGTTATTTTAATATTTATAATTCTTTGAACTTGGAACTTGAAACATCAAAAAGATTTTTCGCTTGTATAATACAAGGTCAATGATTAATTTTCAGGTAACCAAAGATCTCAATTTTTTTCCAGAATCTAGAATAAACAAGAATCGGATGGATTAAATTCTAGTGGTAAAGTGATGGGGAAGGCAACAAATTTGAATGGAAAAATTCTTAACCTGCACCCGTGGGTCAACAGCATCATCAACATCTGTGTCATTGGCACTGTCTTTATAATCACGTTCACTCATTATTATAAACAAGTTCACATAAGAATGGGTTGAGTTCAATTAATTAAAATTGATTAATAAGTATTCTATTTACAAGTATTCCATAGCCACCTGTATACAGTATTGGCTGCATTGTCAGGTGGCCATGTTGAATTTCAGTTTTTTTTTTCTTGAACACACAAGACGAGAGCGCTAGCATCGACAGTGTTCATGAATTTTATATATTTCTGTCACCCGTGTTGATGCACTTTATTATATCAATTTCTAATTTTCAATTGATTCCGATACAGAATTTCTTTCATTTGAATGAATTTCATATTATCTATATCTTTGCATATTATCACAGGTATCTCTTTGAAGTCTCTATTCAATTTTTTTAACTTGTGATTGTAATCAATGCTAATCGCGGTCAAGGTCAAGGAGAAAAGTTGTTCATATAGATTTTCGTACATTACCTAGTCGTTCATTTCTTTATTCATTAACATGTTCCTTCTTCTTCGAAGCATCATTATGGATTATTTGACAATTGCGATTTTGTAAAAGGGAATAATGAATTCATTGCGATGAGATTTATCCTTACTACTTGTGAATTGGAGTACCTATTGATTTTATTCTATACATTAATTGAATGATCATTATGGACTCCTCATTATTCACTCCGATTCGATGAATTGTCGTGTTATTCAAAAAGGGTGAAATTGTACATCATAACGATAACATTAGAGTCAATCTGTGATCACTAGTATTTTTTTTTGAAAGAGAGAAAGAATAACAACTACGAAGTTTCCAAACCAATCGACTTTATTTCATCAGTTTTTTGAGAATATCTCAGAAATTAGAGGAGATACTGCGATTTTGAATGAATTCTCTTTTGTAGTTCTAGAAATTCTCTACAAAAAAGATTTTGGTAGAAATGGTCATATCTCGCTTAGTTTTCATGATATTCTCAACAAAACTGATGATGGAATAGAATCGATTTTTCTGAAACTTCATATTCATAAAGAACCAGCTATCAAACGAAGATACAGCTGTCATCAATTCGCTTTAACAAGTTTTTTCTATTATTTCTGAAGTATTGGAATGGTTCATGACGAAATTGAATGGAAAATATTCGAATTTTCCCACACGTCCTGCTCCAGAAGCATGCTTGACGTATCATTGGTCCACCACTGAACCATTGGACTCTCCCCTCTTGTGCAAGAAACTAGACTCCCCTCCATAGCAACAGCTGGGCCCAAAAGAGGTTAGATCACACAATCAAAGGAAACATTCGTGTTTTAGTCGTCACTCAATTCTCATCAGAATCTAATGCCATTCCTTATTATTGAATTTTTCCAAAAAATCATTCTCATTATTTCTGATCAATCGAGATTAGTATAAGAAGAAACCATCAGTGAATAAAAGAAATATTGGAAAAAGATCAAAGGATTAAATAAATATTGAGTTTGGACCTTTGAGGTGAGTTTTTGAATGAAAAACAATAATTTTCTAAAATAACGAGATTTTCCCACTTCATTTTGGTGTAAATTACGAGTGGGATTAAGGCAAAAAACAAGAGATTCAGAAAAGAGTTCAGGAAGCCATTATGGTACTTTCTATTTCGAAATTTCACCTCGGTAGATATATGGATAGAAAACAATAAACTTATTCCGGATCTTTTTCATTTTTATGTCTATTGTTTTCTCTATTATTCTTCCATACTGAAATACTCAAATTTCAGGTTTTTACAATTCAATTACACGTGGATCATTAATATTTGCTGAGAATGGCGCAATATTTTACTATAAAGAAAACTTAAAATGAAAAAAATGCAATTGGAAAGCATTTTAGATGGTCTTTTCGTTAAGATGGAGTAAATTAATTTTCTAATGAAGAATTTCAAGAAAACATATTCCAGTTGTTTTTTCTTTATTTCGGGGATTAGCCACTGTTCTGTGAAGACTGATGAAGTAATTTTTTACTCGAGAATGTATGCACACAACGAAAAAGTTATTTATTACTAATTAATGACCTTTTGGAGATTTTACATGATGAGTAGCAGTTTCCATCTCTGACATTTACGCAGAGGTCTACACGTTCTTGACTATCAGCCCATTGTTATCAGTGTTTGTGGGCGACCACTTTTATCGTTGAAAAGTAGCAAAAGAATACACAGCATTCATTTCATATGAATATTGCAATCATATAATTAGAATTCTCCAAGTGAGGAACAAAAATAAACTGGTATCATGATCGGTAGCTGACTTTATCTTGGAATCAAATGTAATCTGTATCTATTCCCTTCGGAAGAATAACAAAAAATTTATTAGGCGAAATAAAAAAAAATATTAAAATAGAACAATGCGAATGAAAAAAAAAGAACAGATATGAGAAGAATGCAAAAATGAAAATAATCAAACCTGAAATCGCTAAAAAGGATGAAATGAAAAATTACGATGAGAACTCAGAACAAAAATACTTTTTTTTCCCTCAAGCCATTATTCTACGAATGTACGGGAAAAGTTTCCAGTCACGAAACGAGTGACACAATTGCGGATGTGTTGAGATGGAACAAATAAGCAGGAAAATTCGTTCTCTTACATTACCAAATACATTCGTAAATTACAAATATATATATATAACAAGAATAACACATATAACCTTCATAAAGATAATTGGTTATGATGGTAATGCATCCATCAATCGTTTCCGTGATCTGCAATTACAAACACTGAAGATGTGTTTGAAAAGACGATCCTCTTACATAGACTCAAATAAGTTCCGCCCATTAAAGTTCCCCTCTCGTAGTGATAGCCGATTCTGAATCGATTCTTTGGAGATCGATTTTTTTTTTTCGACAATCGATCTTTTTTTGTCGATTCTCAAAATGTTCGATAATCGATTCTCTGATATTTTTTAGAAGGACTAGCAATTGAAAGCGCGCTGCGCGCCTTCATTAATTTTTCTTCCACAAACATAATAGCAATTAAATTAAAGGCGCGCTGCGCGCGCCTGTGGGAACTTTTTCTTGCAGTAACAACTTCCGATCGTTACTTTTTCATATAATCCATTATTCGCATTTAAGTTCGATACATCGCATAACATTCGATAGTTCCGTAACACCAGTTTTAGTATATGGGGACAGTTTTAGTATATGGGGACAGTTTTAGTATATGGGGACTAGCAAATAAAAGCGCGCTACGCGCGCCTTCATTAATTTTTCTTCCACAATAGTAATTAAATTAAAGGCGCGCTGCGCGCGCCTGTGGGATTTTTTCTTGCCACAACTTCCGATCGTCATTTTTTCACATATTCGATTAATCGCATTTCAATTCGATATATCGCAACTTCCGTAACACCTCTTTTAGTATTTAGGGATGGGGAATCGAATCGAATCACGAAAGACAAAATCAAGAACAATTTTGAAAAAAGAAGTATTCAGAGGATGATAGTGGTAGGGTAGGTTATGTGGGTAGATAGGATAATAGTGTAGGAAATAGGGTATGCAGAGGATATTCGTCAATTTCTCATTCGTTCATTGTGCAAATGAATCCATAACTAAATATACATAATTGACTGGAGAATGGATTATTTCAACTTCATTTCAGTAATAATTTTAATTGATGCTTGAAGCGACTTGACACAAATAATCATAGCATATTTGTTAATAAGAAGATATTGAGCATGTCAACATGATACTGAAAATAGCAGACTTCTGATGATTTTTAACCTTTTTCCTCCTTAATAAATAAATTATATAATTTAATATATAATTTTTCCTCCTAAAAAATGAAAATCGGTTGCCCTAGAACGCGCGATCGGTTGCGCATTTGAGGTAGTAACGCCGGTAATCGATTGACGGTTCCGAAAATTATGAAATTTGGCACATTCGTAGATTATGATAAGATCATAATGCAGATAAATTCTTGAAGGGCTAGCTAGATATTGACACTTGAAATTTCACGAGTTTAATATTGAGCCTTCCCATGTAGGGTTTGCTCATTTTGGCCAACACGGCCAATCATCGGGCTTATATCATTTTTTTGATGTTGGGAAAAAAGGAATGGCCGATATTCGGGCCGATGTTGGGATGTCACTCGGGCGCGATGTTGGTCCCGATGTTTTGCCCAATGTTGGGCCGAGCCTTGGGCTTAAGTTCATAAACCGATAGAACATATGTCGAGGTTGGACTGAACCTTGGCTCAAACTTCAGTTACCGACATTGGTTCTAAGATTGAATACAATGTTCGGCCCAATATAGATGACCCATTATTGGCAAATGACTTGTCGGCCTTTGCTTGGCTGAATATTGGTGAGTAGATCCGTTGTTAACGTTCCGTTAATAGATAAAATCTGAAGATAATTTGATTGTTTTGAGTAATTAAATTATCTCTCAACACTTTCAAATAACTTCAATTTGCCTGAGAAAATTGGACGGCAATGAATTTATGAGGATAAAATTTTCATCTGAAATTAAGTGAACTCACGGTGGCTGAATTGATAGGGATCGTAAACCCTATGGTCCTGGGTTCGTATACCACTGCAGGAATTTTTTTATCGGTAAAAAATAATATTTAAATTCAGGTATCAATATAATATTGATATTTGTATTTATATTGCATTTTACAACCTTTGAACTTAATGAAAAAACCCAATTGAACAAATATACAATGCAAATATATTAGCGCTACACAGGCACCTAGCATTCTGCGAAACACCCGATGTCTAACATCGCGCCCGAGTGACATCTCAACATCGGCCCGAATATCGGACATTCTTTTTTCTCAACATCAGAGATAGGTTGCCCAAGGTTAGGCCGAGTGTTGGCCGAGTTGGACAACCCTACATGGGTTATCAGAAAACGCGATAGCGTTTTGCGCCATGTGTACGTCTAAACGTGCACAGCGCTATATATGGGGCATTCCACGCCAAATCGGACGGTTTTCAGAATTTTTATTTTTGATTCCCGCCATTTTTTGATATCTTTTAGTACGCATTGAAAAACACTTTCTCCTGAATTTTGGGATTTTTTTGATCAACCGTTCTAAAGATATCAAATTTTCAAAAAAACAGGTCTTTTTGTGGTTTTTTGCCCGCAACTTTTTCAAAACTCATCCAAATGAAAATTATCGTTCCACATAAAAGTTTCGTTTTTCAATGTACTTTCAGAAAAAAAATTTTGAAAAATTATTTAAAGTGTCTTAATACGTAATTTTCGCTTTTTAAACTTTAAATCGCATTTTTTAAAGTGATTGCATATTTTGATTTTTATCAAAATTTTGTACAGCAAATCACTACTAATTCCACAACTTTTGAGACCAGTCTGGTCGTGGGCTTTCGATAATTACTATTTTTTGTCGATTTTTGAAAATTGTAAAATTTTTTTTTTTCCATTTTATCAAATTTTGTAATTTATTTCTCTCTTTTCATGAATTTTGAAACGCTTGATATATTTTTTTCACTATAACAAGCATAGGAAAGTCTTAAGGGGGGGGGGGGGATAAGGGTTTACGCATGAAGAAAAAGACACTTTTTTTACGATTTTTTTTTAGACGTATAGATTAAACAGATTTATTGAAACCTTTTGAACATTATTAAGCATGGATTGAACAGCATTGAGTAATTTTTTTATGCGAAAATCTCCACTAACAACGGAGCTTTTCCAAGAACGTCTCTTTGAAATAGGCGATTTGCGGTGATCACTGTACCTCAGCTGGAAATTATCAGAAATAAAAGAACCATTGAAATTTAGTCGAAGTATCATTAAATCCTCCCCCCAACGTTCTCTGATTATTTTTTTTTTTACATTAAAGGGGTTTTCCACCAAAATTGTGCCACAAAATGGGGCGATTTTTTGTAAAATTTAGCAGTTTTTACTTTAAATGACCACCAAAAATTGGAGAATGGAAGAAAAAATAATCAGAGAACGTTGGGGGGAGGATTTAATGATACTTTGACTAAATTTCAATGGATTTTTATTTCTGATAATTTCCAGCTGAGATACAGTGATCACCGCTAATCGTCTATTTCAATAGACATTCTCAGAAAAGCTCTGTCACCAGCTTGTTTGTGGATATTTTCGTATAAAAAATTTACTTCATGTTGTTGAATCCATACTTAACCCTCTGAAGACAAACTCTGTCTCCCCACCACTGAAACAGACAGAAGGGTGAGTGACTCGGCCCTATGGTGGGGCGCAACATCCAGTGCCGGCGTATCGCGTGGGGGGCCGGGCGAATCACTGTTAAAAAAAAAACAATCAACCGGGAAAAATAACTAAAAGATGGATCGGTTTTGAGACAGCCGACTCTTTTAAAACATGTATTTTCTCCGATTTCAACGAAGAAGGATTTTTGATGGAATTTTTTTCGTTCTTCACTTTTATAACTGGAAGAATTTTTTTTAATTTCCGTTTTTGTTGACGCGTCTCCATTATTTCTTCTCCAGTAAATAGTATTTTTAAATCAAACACTTTTTTCTTAGTCTAAACAATTCTATCATAAATTTCTATTTTTATTATGAACTTGGAAACGAGAAAAAATATAAGAAAAATCATAACCGGCCAGGACCCACACGTTCACGAGCTCTGTACGGGCATGGGATAGTAGGAGAGGAGGCAGCCATCTCATGACGTCACGCACTAACACGGTGAACGCGTGCCCACGATTGGCTATTCCCTCTCTCTAGTTCACACGACAGGGATTGCTAGGAGTTTGTCTTCAGAGGGTTAATAATGTTCAAGAGGTTTCAATAAAGTTGCTCAATCCATACGTATAAAAAAAAAATCGTAAAAAAAGCTTTTTTTTTCATGCGTAAACCCTTATACCCCCCCCCCCCCCTTAAAGACTGATTAAGATTAATAATTAACACAAATAAGAAAAGTCCTGATTTATTTTCGTGATTTTTTGAGAAATTTAGGCAGTCTATTATCCAATACAATTTTCTGTAATGAAATAGCATTTTTTACAATTGCTGTCTATGTTTATTTGAAAATTGTTACCGATTTCGTCAAAGAATTAAATCCCAATGAAACTAAAATTATTCACTTCTCCGACGGCGCTCCACAACAATTCAAAAATTTCAAGCATTTTGTGAACATTTATTATCATCGAGAAGACTTTGGCTTGGATGTTGAATGGCATTTTTTTGCGACAGCTCACGGTAAAGGGCCATGTGACGGTGTTGGGGGAACATTTAAAAGAAAAGCAGCGAGAGTAAGTCTTCAACGACCGATCGATAAACAAATAACAACAACTCATGAGTTACATGAATGGGCATCTGAACCAAACAGTCTCCCAAACATTGCTGTAAAGTTTTCACCTGAATCAGATTACACAGGAGCAAAGAAAAAGCTAGATAAGAGATACAACACCGCGAAGTCAATCATCGGAATCCAAAAATTGCATAGTGTTCTTCCAAAAGATAATGGAGCCATGCAAGTTGAAGAATATTCAAGTTCTTTTTACTTGTTTAATGGCATAGAATTTTTGTATTATAAAATAATACATTAAGTATTATTTGTTTCGCAATAGCTCAGTGGTCAGAGCACCTGACATGTAATCAGAAGGTCGTGGGGTCAAATCCTGCTTGCGCATTACATATTTTTTCCGAAATTTGATTCTCTTAAAAAATTTATCAATAAAAAATAATTTATTAATAAATTTATTTGTTTAATGATCGCACATGTGAAATTTTCAATAAACCTCGAAAATGAATTAAGGCTTTTCTTATTTGTGTTAATTATTAACTTTAATCAGTCATTAAGACCTCCCTATGCTTTTCATAATGAAAAAAATATATCAAGTGTTCCGAAATTCATGAAAAGAAAGAAATAAATTACAAAATTTGATGAAATGGAAAAAAAATTTTTTTTTCGATTTTCAAAAATCTATAAAAAATAGTAATTATCGGAAGCCCACGACCAGACCGGTCTCAAAAGTTGTGGAATTAGTAGTAGTTTGCTGTAAAATTTTTTGGAAAAAATGAAAATATGCAATCACTTTAAAGAATGCGATTTAAAGTTTAAAAAGCGAATATTACGTATTAAGACACTTTAAATAATTTTTCAAAATTTTTTTTCTGAAAGTACATTGAAGAACAAAACTTTTATGTGGAATGAAAATTTTCATTTGGATGAGTTTTAAAAAAGTTGCGGGCAAAAAACCACAAAAAGACCTGTTTTTTTGACAATTCGATATCTCAAGAACGGTTGATCAAAAAAATCCCAAAATTCAGGAGAAAGTGTTTTTCAATGCGTACTAAAAGATATCAAAAAATGGCGGGAATCAAAAATAAAAATTCTGAAAACCGTCCGATTTGGTGTGGAATGCCCCATATACATTCACGATTAGAGGTTTTTTTTTTAATTTTTTAATTGAGCCCTTTTCTCTGTCACAAAAAATACTGCATGTCACATGCAACATTTCAGTGGAAAATAAACCTTCAAATATAAAAAAAACAATCCTGTTGTTTGGAAAAAAATATTTTCATGTAAGCCACGCCCCATCCCGACGTTTTTAAGTAAAATGAAAAGTCGGTGAGACATTTCGTTGTAACGTTGGCTGCACTGACCATCCTATTCTCTCGACCAATGAAATGATGACAAATATTGGCATCATTGTTGTTTCAAGGTAGAGAACGGCGGCAAATACGATTTCAAAGTAGAGAGTTTTCGATTTTAAAGTCGTGGGGGGTTAAACGCATAAATGGTGACACATAAGAGCTCACGTTGAAGAACAAATTTGGATAATTAATTATTCAGGATTGATAGAATAATTCTCTTGAAATTCTGCACATAACCCTAAAATTGATTGAAAAAAAAAACATGGATAGATGAGAGAAATTGATGAAAAAAAAATCACAGCTTACGAGCTGTGATTTTTTTTTCATCACGTTGGAATAATTAAGTGAATCAATCGAAGAAAAAAATACAATTGACTACAGATAAATTCATGAAAAAAAAAATCACGAGAGTTTTTGAAGGTACAATAATAATGATAATTTGGAAGGAAAAATTCTGCATAAATTCTCAGTAAATTATTTAAGTCTCCTGCCAAAATTTGGAGTAATTTTGGAGTTTAGTTTTTGGGAAAAAAATATTTGAAGTCACAGATTTCACACGGGGAGATAAAAGTAGTATGGAATCTTCTATACCGCTCGTACGGTAAAATAGATTTCACGTCAATCCTACCGGCTTCCCATATCTCCCCGTGCAAAACTTGGAACTTCAAATATTTTTTTCTTGAAAACTTCGCTCCGAAATCACTCCGAATTTTGGCGGGACATTTTTTATTATTCAAATTGACTGTAAAATTTCAAAGAATTTCACATTACATGGAGTTTTCTTAGCGAGGTGGAATAATTTTGCCTAAAGTCTTCTTTGCGGAAAATTTCAAGAGCTAAAAAAAGGACAAGGGGGAAAAACGTACCTCTATAAGTTCCCGAGATATTTTTAGAAAATAATTGAAAAAGAGGTTTATCTCTGCTTTACCTCTCGATTATTAACATTTGTAGTTTTCTGAAAATATCACAGAAACTAAGCGAGATAGAATGATTTCGCCTGGATTCGTTTTCGTCAAGAATTCTAGAATTACAAAAAAAGATTAGCACAAAATTGCTCTATTTCGCTTGGTTCCCGAGTTGTCCTAAAAGAAGTGGGAACTTGCTACAATTATAGTTATCATTATAGTTTTATCTGCTGATTCATTAGCAGGTTGCTTCCGAATGGTTCCCCCCCGGGAAAAAATCATCATGCATGATCATGCATGAAATCAATGGCTGACCATGCATGGATATTGGCCAGGAATGAGCATGCATGATCATACATGGCCAAGCATAATCATGTCTGGCTGGGCAAGAAAAATAATCGTCCATGGATATCTATGAAAAAATGATTAAAATAAAGAAGCAGCTTCGAATCATCAGCAATTTATCTTTTAACGTTTCCAACTGACAATTACTCGCGATAAGGAATTTTTTTGATGAATTAAAATCTGACATCACTTGGGCTCGAACCCGGGTCCTCTGCATATCAGGCGCGACTTGTTCCACTCTGCTAAGTGATATACTGACTAGCATGAATTGAAAGGGTTATATATATATGTATTTATCCTCAAAATTTCAATAATTTCAACATGGTTTGTTCTGTGACAACAATTGGATAATAATCATTATTTGAACAATATATGTCAATAGACATAGACATACCAGAAAATCAACATGCATGATCATGCATGATCGAGCATGCTGATTTTTTCCGGGATTAATTGAATGTACTCCAAAAATTGTTTTCTAGAAATTCTCGTATGCACACATGCAAAGCTGTACATGATCGAGCATGATCTGATATGACCATGTATGACCAGAGTTAGAAATTATTCAATACAAATACATAACATTGTAAATCTCGAATGACCATGCATTACCATATATAGTCATGCATGATCATGCAGGAATAATTCGAATGCTATTGTATCAATCATCGACATTCAGGTATGGATTATATGTAGTCATGCATGATGATACAGGACTAGACATGACCAGATATGATCAGAATAATAACAGTTGAATAATTTTTATGAATGAAAATTCTCATATATGGTCATGTATGAACATAATCAGTCATTCATGGTCATACATGATTGCACATGGCCACCCATATAAATTGCATCAAAGACTATAATTCCTTCAAATTAGCCATGGATGATCCTATTTGGTCATGCATGACCCTATTTGGTTATGCATGATCAGGTATGAACTATGCATGTTCATGCATGGCTCACTGATACTCAGTCATGGAGCATACATGGTCAACCCTGATCATGCTTGTAGACTTTCCTCCGTATGAAAATACTCATCATTGCTCATACATGACCATGTATGACAGTGTATGTGTCATGACTGAGCATGCATAATTGATGCATGATCATTCATGCTTCATACATGATCATCCATGCCTCATACATGATCATCCATGCTTCATACATGATCATGCATGCTCCATGCATGATCATGCACGGCTCAGGCATGATTATACATGATCATGCATGCCGATTTTTTCACGGGCCTTTTTCTTAGTGAACATTTTATTTCGAATATTCTCCTAGTAATAATCTGGATGGAATCGATTGAGAGCTTATTTTGAGTTTTAAGATAATTCTGTGAATTGACATTTAACAGAATTACCTATATTTTAAAAACAAGCTGTATCGAGATTTTTTATCGAAAAAACAACATTCTCATGCAATATTAGTAAAATCAAAATAACTCGAAAACTAATGACAAGAAAAATCTGAAAAAAATTCACACAGTTAGATAATATAGTGTCTCGTATGATTCCTCAATCTGAATCAAATCGATTGAGGTTTCATTGTAAATTTAAAAAAAATGAAAAAATTGAATTTTCAATAAATCATTCGTATTCCAAAAAATATTTCTCCAATGTTATCCAGTAACAATCCCAGGCAGTAGATTCAGAAAAGCAATATATGAGCCAAATTTGCAGTTTCTATCTTAATTGTTCTGGTTGTTATAGAAGCAACAACATTTGTCATGAAAAGCTATGAAAATCGACATAATTTGAAAACCAAGTATTGGAGAAATCTGAAAAAATTCACGCAGTTACAGAATATGATATCAAATGTTATGAATCAATTTAAACAAAATCAGTTAAGAAATTTTTCAAAAATTAGATTTTTTGGAAAAATGAAAAAATCATCATATCTCGCAAAATATTGAATGAATTCCAAGCAACAAGGCTTCAAAATAAAGTACTTGTCATGACAAATATACAGTGAAAATATGAAATTTTGAGGTTGAAGTTTTACCGTTTTTGCTTCCGGATGGAAGCTATGTAATCATCAGAATTATCGATTTTAATTTTTTTAATAGAAGATACTTAAGATGATCAAAATAGAGAGAAAATGATATTTTTAGCGCATGTCTCTGTGTGTGTGTGTGTGTGTGTGTGTGTGTGTGTGTGTGTGTGTGTGTGTGTATAAAACCAAAACGGTTTCATAGAAAAATTTCATATTTTGTGGAAAACTTCCTCTCGACGAACTCTATTTTTCAAGCTTTATTTGAAGAGAATCCTATCGGTATTTTTTGAGATATGTCCATTTATCGAAAATCAGTTTTTAATGGTATTTCTGGAAACTATTCAATTGATGTTATTCATACTCATATATTATCTCAAGAGTTGTATCAGTTAGATGCCTGTCTATTTTAATAGCTTATTTGAAAGCAAATTTTTCAAAATTTGATATTATGATGATGGTTTCAAAAATTTTGTATCACTTCCATTCGGAAGCATATTGCTGAAGTATTAGCAGAAGAGCTATATCAGTTGGAAAGCAACACTATTATCCACTCGTTGAGTAAAAAAAATCCATACACACACTCACACACACACAGAAATTTTTTCTAAGTCATTTTCAGACTCTCAACACCATTTTAAGTGATGCCTAACAAAAAAAGAGGTCATTTCTCAATCAGACACGAGAGTGTGTCATTTTACCTTTTACCTTTATATTTTATTATACATCATGGATATTAATTAATCATTCAATTTAAATAAATACTTATTCCTTTTCTAATAAACCACCGAGTTGAAGTATCTATTCACTGTATGAGGGTCTCATATCACCCTCAGATTGCTCAGTATTTCCCTTTTAGACGTCCAGAGGCTGATATGAGGCTTAGCTGTACAGCCGGGAAAGAGCCTCTTGGACCTCAAAATTTATTTTCGCGCTGCCCCTTGCCTCTCTCCCTCCCCCTTGTATTCACTGCTTTCAAAATAAATCTTAAAAATTATGAATTAAAAAAATCATTATTATTTATTTTTTGATGACATTTTCTATTCGGAAAAAGTATACATGTGAATTTTACATTTCATATAATCATATAATGAAAATGAGAGCAATTATAAAACTGTATATAAGAGTCCTGGAGGAGCGCCTATCATGGCATGTTTCCTTGTCCGCTTGATCGTGATTAGGGGCTGAAATATAAATTGAAAATGGATGTTAATTTTTTGTTATTAGATTTTGGAAAACATCTCGCAAACTGCTTGAGATAAAGTGATTTAGCCTCAATCTTTTCTTGTAGCTCTTCAAATTTTTTACAAGGAAGCTTGAACGTATCGCTTAGTTTCCGAGATATTGGGATGAGTCTATTTCATTCAAATTGATTGGATTTTATGATCGGTTTTCTTTCAATATCTCGAGATATAACGGAGGAAGGGCAATTCTGGCTCCATTTTTTCTGTAAAGATTTTCGAGAGCTACAAAGAACGATTAGGGCAAAATCGTATAAAGTGTGGTAATCCATGAAATCGAAGAATTAAAATTTACAAGAGTGAACTCACCACCAAATGCGAGCACTTTTGCGTCATTCTTTTTCGTTTGTCCACTCGCTTTGTCGTTCCATGGAAGAGTTCTCATATCACCCACACTTGAGTGATTCTTCCCTACGAATTTCACTGAACTAACGTCCTTTTAAGGAATATTCACCCAATAAGTGAGCATTAACATTGGTTTTCGTGAATTGACTGGATCTTTTCTAAATTTGCCGCACCGTCATTCAACACTTATCTATTACATAACACACTTGAAATTTGCAGTCATAGTCAAATGATATTTATAATTTTAATTTAAAACGGAATAGAAAATTGACTCGATGAAGCCTGCTAAGTAAACGATGTGTCCGAGCTGGAGTTCAACTGGCTACTGAAGGGTAAACGAAAATATTATTTTTTCTGAAAATGGTTGACAAGTTTTGTTGAGAAAGAACAACGTTGCATTGTACGGCTTCTAGGCGCACATGTGTTTACTGCAACGGAATGCTGTTAGAAAAAAATTGAGAGAAAGTATGGAGAAGATTTACAGCCCTGCTCGATGGGTTTTCAAAAAGAGTCGATCGAGGACTGCGATGGGAACAATTGAGAAAAATAGTGTACTGAGGCTCATCTAAGGTTAACGAGATTTCGGATATCCAAAAAAGTATGGATGGCTGTAGGAGAGAGACTGCAGAGGCTCAAATATGGTTCCAAGTGCTCTTGAGTCTCACCTGAGCCTCACATCTGAGTTCTCAGCGGTCTACGAGGGCAGTTAGAGGTTGAATGAGAGTAATGAGGTCTATTTCGAGGCTGAAATCTTCGACTCGGGTATTTGCTCAGCCAACCCTGGTTCAGTTTTCGGCCTGTCGGAGAACACGTTTCAAACGTGCACATGGCGCGTTTTTTTTATTTTTAATAATTTGTCGGCCATTAGTCAGGAAAGGAAGGATTTCACCTCGGAATTCGAGCGAATAAGCTATATTTTTGCATGGACCTTTGTTTCGACCTCCTACGAGTTGTCTTGAAAATCTAATATCATATCGTACCGGCGTCTTGAGATATTGGAAGTCAAAGGTCATAAAAATCTTATTTTGCGAAAATCTCGTTTCCTTTGTGCTCTATGACATTTTTAGTTATTAGGAAAGTTAAAGAACATAAAATTTTCTACAAACTTCATCTAAAGCAATTTTCAATATCTGAGCCGTTCTTGAGATAGAGTGTGAAGAATGCGCAGTGATCCGCCCTATACGTGATAATCCACCCTGGACAGTGGAATACAAGTAATAATAACGATTTTGACGTTAATTGTTTATTGAAAATATAATTATTATCAAAAATATTTATTTAATGAATGATATTCGTAGTTCAGGTTAATGAATGAGTCATTGGTTAAGAAAATATTGAGTTGACTTCCAGTAATTTTCAAATATGAGTACAACAAACTTGGAATTCGCTGTAATTAATGGAAGAGAAATTTTTTTTTACAGTGATTTTAATCAATCAAGGTTCATTTTCTTCTTCTTCTTCATCCTTTTTTTCTCCTGGGGGCTTGGATCCAATTTCTGCTTCGTTCTCCTCACCATCTTCCTCATCAGAAACAGTCAGCTCTGCAGCTTCCCCGATTTCCGGAATATATTCGCTCTCTTCATCAATGTCGTTTGGATAGGAAGCATTGAGGCAGCCTTGTCCACTTAACTGTCCACAAACTGGAGATCATTTCAAGCCTGCTTTCCTGCATCCACAACTTGCACCACAGCCTTTTTTTTATACCCGTAGGTATATTTAGAGGGGGGAGGGGGGGTGGGGTGAACGAGATGAAAAAAAGGCATATTTTCAAGAATTTTTTCAGACGATACAGGTGATGCTGGTTCATTCCATTGATTTTCTATATAATAATATACCATCTGAACTATATTCTTCGAAATTTTCATGGCAAAATATTAATAAATAGGCTGTTGGCAACGAAACTCCGCAGGCGCCTCGCAAAAAAGTGATTTCGTGGTGTACACTAGAACTCTTCACTGGATCATCAGAAACAGAAAAATCTAAGTGCGTTGATTAAGTAGGATGTCCCTCGAGGTAATGTCGTCGAGCTTTTTTTTTAAATCAATTTTCCAATTCTTGGTAGCACTTGAAAGTCGGAAACGCGATTATTGCTTGAAAAAGAGAACTAATTTGTAATTGGAACATAACAAAAAAATAATAAATCATTATCATCATTATATATAATAAAAAAAGTGTGTTACTGGGTGCGTGTACATAAAACTCAGAAACCAACCCCCATATCCCCATGGGGGTTATATGGTGTGGTAGCCCTCCACCCCCCATCCATGAAGAAGTTTTCCGTTTTTGGCTACGGGGGTTGGTTCCTGAGATATGGGGGTGGAACGGGTATTGTACCTATTACCTCCTCATGGCAGATATCAAATAATGCGCTAGACCGTTCTAAAATTTACTAGAATGATCTAGAAAGGTTGAAAATGTTCTGGAATATTCGAAAAGGTTCCAGATAGTTTAAGAATGCTCTAGAAGGTTCCAGAAGATCTAGGAATATTCTAGATTGTTCCAAAATGTTCTAGATTCTTCTAGAATGTTTTAGATTGTTTGAGAATGTTCTAGATAGTTCTAGGATGTTCTATATTGTTCTATACAGGGTGTCACTAAATAAGTTTAAGTCCAGTGAGCTACTGGTACAGAAATGTACCGAGAACACTAGAAAAATATTGAAAAAAATCATTTTTCAATAGACTTTGAATAATTAATTTTTTAAGTAGACCAATGAAACTACGTGTTTCATTGAGTAGAAAACCGTGTGGAGGGGATACACAGAGTGCGCGCCATGATGTGAGTGACGTGAACATAGCGTCTGGGTTCACATCTGTCATTCATGTTTAGTTGAGATAATTTCGCGCGTAATTCTTTCAAATTCAATCCAAACCTAGGCTCCGCGCTCCAGAATGATTCAAACTTGCCATGACTAATCGTGGCTAACGTAATTGATCAATTTTCATCTAATTTCATTTCCGTGCTAGAAATTTGATTTTTATAGTACGGAAATTTGGTTTGGTGGTTATTGGATGATGATTTTTTCTCTAATTAAATAGGGGCGAGCTCTAGAAATCCTGAAGTGTTAAACCTGATTGCGAGCGTGATGCTTTGCACTTCTACTGCATAGCATGTGCACTTCCGGTACACAGAGGAGGCACTTCCGATGCACAGAGAGTGCACTTGCGAGCCACTTCTGGTACACAAAGTGTGCAGCTCCGGCGCACACAGTGTGCACTTCTAGTCCAAAGAGTGGGCATTTCCGGTACACAGTATGAGCTCCGGGTGCACTTCAGGTACGCAGAGTGTGCACTTCCAGCACACATAGTATGCACTTCCAGCACACAGAGTGTGCACTTCCCTGCGTAGCAGGAATGCACCGGAAATGCACATTCTGTGTATCAGAGGGGCACCGGAAGTGCACATTCTGTGTACCAGAAGTGCACCGAGTGTGCACTTCTGGTGCACATAGAGTATGCTGAAAGTGCATACTCTGTGTGCTGGAAGTGCACACTTTGCGTACCTGAAGTGTAACCGGAGTTCACACTGTGTACCGGAAATGCCCACTCTTTGGACTAGAAGTGCACACTGTGTGCGCCAGAGCTGCACACTTTGTGTACCAGAAGTGGCTCGGAAGCGCACTCTCTGTGCAGCGAGAATGCACGCTCTGTGCATCGGAAGTGCCTCCTCTGTGTACCGGAAGTGCACACGCTATGCACTAGAAGTGCAAAAGATTACGCTCGCGACCAGGTTTTGCACTTCAGGGTTTCTAGAACTTGCTTTATTTAATTAGAGAAAAAATCATCATCTGATAACCACCAAACCAAATTTCCGGACTACAAAAATCAAATTTCTAGCACGGAAATGAAATGAGATGAAAATTGATCAATTACGTTAGCCATGATTAGTCATGGCAAGTTTGAATCATCCTCCAGTGCGGAGCCCAGGTTTGGATTGAATTTGAAAAAATTACGCCCCAAATTATCTCAACTAAACATGCATGACAGACGTGAATTCAGACGCTATGTTCACGTCACTCACATCATGGTGCGCACTCTGTGTATCCCCTCCACACGGTTTTCTACTCAATGAAACACGTAGTTTCATTGATCTACTTAAAAAATTAATTATTCAAAATCTATTGATAAATGATTTTTTTCGACATTTTTCTAGTGTTCTCGGTACATTTCTGCACCAGTAGCTTACCGGATTTAAACTTATTTAGTGACACCCTGTATTGGTCTAGAATGTTCTAGATTGTTCTAGATTGTTCTAGAATGTTCTAGACTGTTCTAGATTGTTCTAGAATGTTATAGATTGTTCGAGAATGTTCTCAATTTTTCTAGAATGTTCTAGATTGTTCTAGAATTTTCTGAGATGTTCTAGAATGTTCTAAATTGTTTTAGAATGTTCTATATTGTTCTAGAATGTTCTACAGTCGAACCTGGATAAGCGAGAGTTGAAGGGGACGGGAAATTTTTCTCTCTTATAGAGGTTTCTCACTTATCCGAGTTTCTCACTTACAGAGGTGCACGAGAAATTTCTCTCACTTACAGAGGTATGAAAAAATGCGAGTGCCAAATATGTAAATAAAACGTAAGTATATTTCTTATTTGCATTGCAAGTATATAAACAATGTAATTTTGATTGATCCATTCTAAAAGACACTTCTCAACTCAGGAAACTCAGACAGTCGGCTCCACTTAATATTTCCATGTCCTTCAGAACACTGAGACTTAATAGAATCTTTGAACTTTATTATTTTATAAAAGGTAGACTCTGGAAAACCAAACTCATTAAGTATTTCCTTTCGCGATTTGCTGGCCTCGAACGCATTTACAATTTTTAGTTTATCACTCAATGAATATGCTTCAATTTTGCGTTTCGGCATTTCAATAACGTAACAAACTTTCCTCAGCGAATGATACTCAGTAACTGTAATGAGTAATCAATAACTTGCAAAATAAACTACTATACACATTGTGTTCATGAAATTTACGAGACGTTGTAAGCAAAAGAAAACGAATTCATTCGACTCTTGCTCATAGAGGTAAAGGGCGAGAGATAGTCTCAATTATAGAGGTTTGGATATGGAAGATGATTCTCTGATAAAGAGGTTTTTATTTCTCACTTAAAGAGGTTTTCGTGGGTGAAAATGAAGGAACCTGTTAATTATTCTCACTTATCCAGTTTTCTCGCTTATCCAGGTCTCGCTTATCCAGGTTCGACTGTATATTGGTCTCGAATGTTCTAGATTGTTCTAGAATTTTCTGAGATGTTCTAGAATGTTCTAGAAGAATGTTCTAGATTGTTCTAGAATGTTCTGAATAGTTCTAGATTGTTCTGGATTGTTCTAGAATGTTCCAGAAAGTTCGAAAACATTCTACAATGCCCATAAGGTGCGAGAATTTTTTTAAATGTTCCAAACGATTCGAAAATATTTTGGATTGTCCCAGAGAGTTCGAAAACTTCCTAGAGTGTTCTTGAAGATTTGAGAATGTTGCAAAAAGCTGGGAGATATTTTCCAATGTTTCAGGAAGTTTGAGAACATTCTAGAATTTCTTCAAAGGTTCAAGAATATTCTAGGAAGCTCAAGAACATTGGGAATTGGAAAAAATCAATACTGACACATGTTTTCTACCTAAAATTTTCTCAACTATACAATAAAATGGTTGCAAAAGCTCTATCGTGGACCGCTTAAATGGAATGCTCAACTCATCCCACTCTTGGCTTGATCAATTAATCAATATCGCTAGAA
This sequence comes from Aleiodes leptofemur, assembly GCA_963942555.1. Taxonomy (NCBI): domain Eukaryota; kingdom Metazoa; phylum Arthropoda; class Insecta; order Hymenoptera; family Braconidae; genus Aleiodes; species Aleiodes leptofemur. The sequence goes on from OZ012619.1 coordinate 9,286,011, forward strand.
ATATTGGAGGTAGATTTTTTCTGATACTCGAATTGGAAAAAAAATAATAGTAATACATATCCTTGACCTAAAATTTCCTGAACTTTTCAATAGAATCATGGTGAAATCTCTATCTCACACCGTTTAATTGGAATGTATAGGTTACCCCAATTTGTTTTGATTGATCAATCAATATCGATGAAAATATTGAAGGTAGCTTCTTCCTGAGCATTCCATTGGGAAACTGAGGAGATTTTCTACGAAAATTATATGTCAGCATTTATTTTTTTTAATTTTTCAGAAAATTTCATTTTTTTCAAGATTTGAAAGATGAAAGATTTCTATTTTCGAAGAATTTTCGTCTTTTGGGAATATTTTTAGTACTATTGGATGTAGCGATTTACGGTTGTTCTTCAATGAGAGATGAGTTCTTTTCCTATCGATTCATGTAGTGTAAAAGGAGAAAATATCCATTTTTCGAAAACTTACAGGAAAAAAACTGATTCTCCGAGAATGGCCTATAAATATTTGAGAAATTAATGAAGAAAAATTTGAATAACATAAATCGATGGAACATGAACTCGAGCTGTTGAAAAATCTGACCCGAGCGAAGCGAGGGGGGAAAAGCTAGTATATAATAAAAAAGAGTGTGTTACTGGGTGCGTGTACATAAAACTTAGAAACCAACCCCCATAGCCCCATGGGGGTAATATGGTGTGGTAGCCCTCCACCCCCCATCCATGAAAAAGTTTTCCGTTTTCGACTATGGGGGTTGGTTCCTGAGATATCGGGGTAAAAGCGGATATTATACCTATTACCTCTTCATGTGGGATATGAAATAATGCTCTAGACCGTTCTAAAATTTACTAGAATGATCTAGAAGAGTTGAAAATGTTCGAGATAGTTCAAGAATGCTCTAGAAGGTTCCAGAAGATCGGGGAATGTTCTAGATTCTTCCAAAATGTTCTAGATTGTTCTAGATTGTTCTAGAATGTTCAAGATTATTCTAGAATGTTCGATATTGTTCTAGAATATTCTAGACTGTTCTAGAATGTTCTAGATTGTTCTAGAATGTTCTAGGAAGTTCGAAAACTTTCTACAATGCCCCACAAGGTACGAGAATTTTTTAAAATGTTCCAAAAGATTGGAAAATATTTTGGATTGTCCCAGAGAGTTCGAAAACTTTCTAGAGTGTTCTTGAAGATTCGAGAATGTTGCAAAAGGCTGGGGGATATTTTCCAATGTTTCAGAAAGTTCGAGAACATTCTAGAATTTCTTCAAAGGTTCAAGAATATCCTAGAAAGCTCAAGAACATTGGGAATTCGGGAAAATCAATACCGACACATGTTTTCTACCTAAAAAATTTTCAACTTTTCAATAAAATGGTTACAAGAGCTCTATCGTGGACGGCTTAAATGGAATGCTCAATTCATCCCACTCTCGGCTGGGTCAATTAATCAATATCGATGGAAATATTGGAGGTAGATTTTTCCTGATAATCCCATTGGAAAGCTGGGAAAATTTCTCATGAGAATCACATGAATAATAAATTGACAAAAAATAATAGTAATACACATCCTTGACCTGAAATTTTCTGAGCTTTTCAATAGAATCATGGTGAAATCTCTATCTCGAACCGTTTAAGGAAGTTCATCCGGTATGGGATTTAATAGTACGAAAAATTATCACGACTAGCGTAGTGGTTATACGACTAACGTAGTCGTAACTTGTACAGCTGCTATGTACTAGAAATTCTTGTTCGTCGATCATAATTGTTTTTTTGTAAAAAATCGAATTTATAGAATAAATTTTTTTGAAGATCAAATAGCGAAAGGTCAATACAGCACATTTTCAACTAGTTTTGTATGATTTAATGTGCAAGTATAGCATACATTGCGTTATTCGGAAAGCATTCTTATTGATTTCAAAAAGCGCGCGGTTCTGACGTCACTGTCATGCGAGGAAGACAGAGGTTAACTTCCCAAAAATCAGCATTTTTCGAGACAAATTAATTTATTCTTAAATCACCAAGTATCTAATGCATTTGAGGAAGCTCTTAAACTGTTCTTTACATATTTATTCATCCATTATGGAAGTTTCTCCCCAAAAAACCTGTTAATTGCCACAAATTTCATGTTTATAGACGAAAACCCATAAGGGACCGTGTTAATTGAAAAATCTTTATTTATTAATTTCGCCCGAATAAGATATCCGGAGAGTTTGAAATTTTAACAGGTGACTTTTTAGATTTTCAGAAGTACATTCAAATTTTTTCATAATTATTGGTCTGTTAATTCAGTTACCGGATGAACTCCCTTAATTGGAAGGTATAGGTTACCCCAACTTCTTCTGATAAATCAATCAATATCGATGAAAATATTGAAGATAGGTTCTTTCTAAGCATTCCATTGGAAAGCTGAGGAGATTTTCTACGGAAATTATATGTCAGAATTGATTTTTTGGAATTTTTCGAAAATGTCATTTTTTTCAAGATTTGAAGATGAAAGACTTCTATTTTCGAAGAATCTCCGTCTTTTGGGAATATTTTGGTACTATTGGATGTAGCGATTTACGGTTGTTCATCAATGAAAGATGAGTTCTTTTCCTATCGATTCATGTAGTGTAAAAAGAGAAAATATCCATTTTTCGAAAACTTACAGGGAAAAAATTGATTCTCAGAGAATGGCCTATAAGTATTTGAGAAATGAATGAAGAGAAATTTGAGTAACATAAATCGATGGAAAATGAACTCACGTTTCATTCGAGATCAATCCCAGATCGCTACGATGAACAGAATCGGGGATACTTCCGAAATAGTAATTTTTTTTTGATTTTCGAACGGAGAACTCCTTCCAAATTTGGCCCAAGAAATATTGACTTATGTTCTCCATCTAAATTTTTCCCAGCCTTACAATGGTATTCTTGAAAAATCTCGATCTCGAACCGTTCAATTGGGATACCTGTTTTACACCAGCTTCCCCCAATAAATCAATCAATATTGAGGAAAATATTGGAGATAGATTCTTTCTGACGATCCCATTAAAAAGCTGAGAAAATTTCCTATAAAAATCATAAATCAGATTTTATTTTTTTCAATTTCTCAATCACACCATTTTTTTGCTCCAGACTTGAAGGTAAAACCGTTCTGTTTTTGAAAATTTTTAGTTCTTCGAGAAACTCTCTGGTTCTACCGGTTGTAGCAATCTGGGATTGATCTCCGACGAAAGGCGAGCTCATTTTCCATCGATTTCGCAGTTTGAAACAAGAAATTATTCATTTATCAAGTACTTATAATGCGAAAACTCATCTTCAGAAAATGGCCTGAAAGTATTTGAGAAATTGACTTGAAAAAATTCGAACCCACTGGACTGAGGAGAAATGAGTTCACCTTTCATTTGAGATCAGTCCCAGGCTGCTGTGACCAATAGAGCCGGACATATCACCAAAAAAAATGAATTTTGTAGATTTTCAAAGGGGTAATCCTTCCAAAACTTGGCAAAAAAGAAAAATTTTCTCAAAATTGAAAAAAATAATACTGACACATCTTTTGTTCCTAAAATTTCCTCAGCTTTCCAAGAAATTTTTAAACAATCCCTATCTCGATTTTCTCAATTGGAATGTCCGTTTTACCTCACCATCCCTTAATGAATTATATATAATTATGAGTCAGTATAGGAGCTGCTAAAAAATCTGATCCGAGCGAAGCGAGGGGGGAAAAGCTAGTAATTATATAAAAAAAACTCGACGTTATTACCTCGAGAAACATCTTGCCTGATCAACGCACTCGGATTTTTTTGATTCAGATGATCCAGTGAAAAGTTCTAGTGTACACCGTTTTTTTTTGGAGAGGCCTAGGGAGATTTACTGGCAACGGCTTATTTCTCAATATTTTGCAATGAAAATTTCGAAAAGTATAGTTCATATGTTGTATTATTATATAGGAGTGAATTAAATCAACCAGCATTAGCTGTATCGTCTAAAGAAATTCTTAAAAATATGCTGTTTTCTCGTCCGCCAGAACCCTACCCCCTCCTCCTCCTTGAAAGATTTCACACATTTCGGCGGAGAAATCTCTAATTTATTTTTGATTGAAAATATAGTTATGAGAGACAAAGAGTGTTCAAAAACTTGCTGATTTTCCTCTACCTTTTTGTCTAAAGGCGGATCAGGGTGGTTAGGGGGAGGAAGTGGAAGCGAGTCAGAGAATGTTGAGACACTGAATTCGTCAATTAATAACTTTCATTAATCGTTGGTGCACGATTCAGTCGATTAACATAAATGAATTGTCCGCGTGATTAATATGTTCAAAAAAAGACGAGTTGATGCACTTTAATTGTTTGTCGAATGTCTGAATTGTTAAAATCACAAGAAGTGAAAATTGTCGGAAATACTAATTAACGAACAGTAAACGTTGAATCGCGAAAAAAACTATGTTTCAATGATAAACCGTTGGTGTAGCGAGCCGTCCAGTTGATAAACGCAAAGAGATGCGTACCTGGTGAGAGTTCGATGACGACTGAATATTGACCAAATGGATGCCAAGAGGGGGGTGATTGGCTAATTCAAGAATTCTGGCTTATCGGCCCAAATTTGACCGACTGCTCAGAATTTTCGCCCCAATTTCCGAACAAAGAGAGCATTAAAAGATATGAAAACTATTTCGTTCAATCATTCAACAATGAATAGAAACAAATTGAATTCTATTAAATAAATTTCTCAGTAATATTATTTACAAATAGCATCAATTAATTAGTGAATAATTAAATATTTTTGACAATAATGATATTTTTAATCACAATCAGCGTGATAATCGTTATTATTACTTGTATTCTAGTGTCCGGGTTGAACTATCACGTATAGGGCGGAGCACTCCTCACTCTTCACACGCTATCTCAAGAACGGCTCATGATATCGAAAATTGCTTCAGATGAAATTTGTAGAAAATTTCATGCTTTCCTTATCACTAAAAATGTCAGAGAGCGTGAAGGAAACGAGATATTCGCAAAAACCAATTTTTATGACCTTTAACCTCCAATATCTCAAGACGCCTGGACGATATGATATTAGATTTTTGAAACAAGTCTTAGAAGGTCAAAGCAAAGGTCCATGCAAAGATCTGGCTTCCCATGTAGGGTTGTCCAGCTCGGCCAACACTCGGCACAACCTTGGGCAACCTATCACCGATGTTGAGAAAAAGGAATGGCCAATATTCGGGCCGATGTTGGGATGTCACTCGGGCGCGATGTTTTGCCCAATGTTAGGTGCCTATGTAGCGCCAACCCGGGATAAAAAAAATCGAGTCTTTCAGTGGTCGAAAGACTCCTGTCCCGGTCTCTGACAGAGTCCCTATTCGCGCCATGGCAGGGACTCTCTAGAGACACCTTGCTGACCTCCCGTACGGGACATGTGTCTTCCCTACAGGGACTCTCAGTCCCTGCTCGACGAACCAGAGTCCTTACTTGAGAGACTCACAGTCTCTCAAATAAGGACTCCTCCAGTCTTTCATCAAGAGCCATCAGTCTTTCTATTTTTCAAAAAAATATTCATTTTTATACATTTTTCTTTTATTAAAAAATACATTAATCAATATTTCATTTGAAAGAATATGGAGTTTTATGGCAGAAAATATGGTTGCAATAGATATAAGTACAGTGCTCCCTCTACTGATCGTGCCGAACGGGGCTCTAATTCCAGGAAAACGATCAGTAGAGCGAGCCCCACTCCATGTAGGAGGCGGGGCATAATCCGAGTGAAAGGCCGCGCGCTCTTCGTTCAAAATTTAACCATAACCTCAATGTTCGTCCCTCAGTCTAATAGTATGCATTGAAAAATTTTTTCAGTATACGAAAAAAAAACTTTTTTTTAAATTCTCTGAACAGCTTATTCTTTATTTGAAAACATATTCATTTACAACAATTTTTTTTGTGATAATATTAAATTCTCCGCAACAACTTGCGACTGAGAGATTCTATATAATAATCCGTCAAACTTTTGATAACATGGAGATATCCCTTTTTCCATTTATCTTATTGCATTCAATTTTACTTAAATTTCCACATATTTTCTCAGCTTCGTTTTTTCACACATTATCAAAATTTTCTCACTCGAATCACACGTTTTCACTACCATGCATGTAAACAAAAATACCCAAGACACGTTGCCATGGTTACCGCGCATGCGCACTCGAGATGAGTGAAGAAGTGAGGGTAAAGGTGAAACAGCAGAATAGGAGAGGTACGATCAAACGAGGGACGATCAGTAGAGGGAGCACTGTAATGTACTTTCCGTGTGCTTTCGTTTGAGAGTTCTCAATGAGAGTATTAACATTATAGAGCCTGTCAATTCGATTAAAAAAGAATAATAAATTATGTGTGTTTTTTCTCTGAATGTCCAATATTTTGATTAATTTCAAAAAAAAATTATAATAGAAACATCAAAACTCAAATAGATCCATTTTACCCCTATGTCCGTTACACTCCACTTTCCGCTAATATTGAGAATTTTAATCAATGTCAAATATAAAAAAAATAATAATTCCACGCTTTCCAAAAATCATAAAAATTGAGAACTTCAAAATTATTAACTTCAAATGAAAAAAATGATTCATTTCTCGGTCTCTCTCATAAGGACTTATGTCTTTCATACTGAGGTTTAGGCTGAGGTTGATGAGACTAAAATGAGGCTCTTGGCATAGGAAAAATGTATTGCATCTACGGTCTCATATCACCCTCAGACTGCTCAGTATTTCCCTTTCAGACGTCCAGAGGCTGATATGAGGCTTAGCTGTACAGCCGGGAAAGAGCCTCTTGGACCTCAAAATTTATTTTCTCGCTACCCCTTGCCTCTCTCCCTCCCCTTTGTATTCACTGCTTTCAAAATAAATCTTAAAAATTATGAATTAAAAAAATCATTAGTATTTGTTTTTTGATGACATTTTCTATTCGGAAAAAGTATACATGTGAATGTTACATTTCACATAATCATATAATGAAAATGAGAGCAATTACAAAACTGTATATAAGAGTCCTGGAGGAGCGCCTATCATGGCATGTTTCCTTGTCCGCTTGATCGTGATGAGGGGCTGAAATATAAATTCAAAAAGGATGTTAATTTTTTGTTATTAGATTTTGAAAAACATCTCACAAACTGCGTGAGATAGAGTGATTTAGCCTCAATCCTTTCTTGTAGCTCTTGAAATGTTCTACAAGGGGGCTTGAACGTATCGCTTAGTTTCCGAGATATTCCTAAAAACCTATTGACAATAAATATGAACATTCCTTTTTTTTTCAAATATTTTTGTCAACAATTTTTTGAGGATATCTTGGAAACTAAGCGACATCAAGCGATTTTACTCTTGCCCTCTTTGCCGAGCATTTCAAGAGCTACAAAAAAAATCATGAGAAAATCGTCCTATCTTGCTTAGTTTCCAAAATATTTTCAAAAAATATCGCTGAAGCCAGCGTCGAAAACATTCTCAGAAATTTGGGCCTTATGTCAGCTACGATTTATCCATATTTGAGAGATAATATTCAATAACTTTGGCGATATGGCAAATGAAGGCATGAAATTTTTTTGTGTAATACCTGAGAGCATTTGGGAGCCCCCGGTTTCGGAAATTCAGGGAAGGTTACAAGGAGGGGGGGGGGGGTGTTAGAATTTTTTTCCACCGTCACACCATAGATTTCGCGATTTTATTCGTTATAAGTCCTTCTTTATGGCGAATTAAGGCATGAAATTTTTTTGTGTAACACTTGAAGATGTTTACGAACCCTTAGTTTTTGGAATTCGCTGGAGATGACAAGAGGGGGGATGTTAGATTTTTCTTTCCATCGTCACACCATAGATTTCTCGATTTTATAAGCTATATCTTCTCCTTCATGGCGAATTAAGGCGTGAAATTTTTTTATGTGATACTTAAAGGTGTGTACGAGCTCTCAGTTCGGGGAGACTTGTAACGAATAAAATCCCGAAATCTATGATGTGACGGTGAAAAAAAAAACAAACACCCCCTTCTTGTCACCTCCCGCGAATTCCAAAAACTAAGGGCTCGTAAACACCTTCAAGTGTTACACAAAAAAAATTCATGCCTTAATTCGCCATAGAGAAGGACTTATAACGAATAAGATCCCGAAATCTATGGTATGACGGTGAAAAAAAATTCTAACTCCCCCCCCCCCTCCTTCTAACCTCCCCTGAATTTCCGAAACCGGGGGCTCCCAAATGTTCTTAGGTATTACACAAAAAAATTTCATGCCTTTATTCGCCATATCGCCAAAGTTATTGAATATTATCTCTTAAATATGGATAAATCGTAGCAGTCATAAGGCCCAAATTTCTGAGGATGTTTTCGACGATGTTTTCGACGCTGGCTTCAGCGACATTCTGAAAAGTCATCAGAATAGAGAGTCATTTTTTCTTGGAATAGTATATTTCATTCAAATTGATTGGATTTTATGAACGGTTTTCTTTCAATATCTCGAGATATAACGGAGGAAGGGCAATTCTGGCTCCGTTTTTTCTGTAAAGAATTTCGAGAGCTACAAAAAACGATTAGGGCAAAATCGTATGAAGTGTCGTAATCCATGAAATCGAAGAATTAAAATTTACAAGAGTGAACTCACCACCAAATGCGAGCGCTTTTGCGTCATTCTTTATCGTTTGTCCACTTGCTTTGTCCTTCCATGGAAGAGTTCTCATATCACCCACATTTGAGTGATTCTTCCCTACGAATTTCACTGAACTAACGTCCTTTTAAGGAATATTCACCCAATAAATGAGCATTAACATTGGTTTTCGTGAATTGACTGGATCTTTTTTAAATTTGCCGCACCACCATTCAACACTTATCTATTACATAACACACTTGAAATTTGCAGTCATAGTCAAATGATATTTATAATTTTAATTTAAAATGGAATAGAAAATTGACTCGATGAAGCCTGCTAAGTAAACGATGTGTCCGAGCTGGAGTTCAACTGGCTACTGAAGGGTAAACGAAAATATTCTTTTCTCTGAAAATGGTTGACAAGTTTTGTTGAGAAAGAACAACGTTGCATTGTACGGCTTCTAGGCGCACATGTGTTTACTGCAACGGAATGCTGTTAGAAAAAAATTGAGAGAAAGTATGGAGAAGATTTACAGCCCTGCTCGATGGGCTTTCAAAAAGAGTCGACCGAGGACTGCGATGGGAACAATTGAGAAAAATAGTGTATTGAGGCTCATCTGAGGTTAACGAGATTTCGGATAGCCAAAAAAGTATGGATGGCTGTAGAAAAGAGACTGCAGAGGCTCAAATATGGTTCCAAGTGCTCTTGAGTCTCACCTGAGCCTCACATCTGAGTTCTCAGCGGTCTACGAGGGCAGTTAGAGGTTGAATGAGAGTAATGAGGTCTATTTCGAGGCTGAAATCTTCGACTCGGGTTTGCATATTCATCTATCGATAATAAAAATTTCAAAAGTTCGGTGTTATATAAAAATAGGGTCACAACCTCCTTAATTAATACAACCGATAAAATGAAGATGATTTTCATCTTTTCAATCAGATCTATGCAGGCGTGCGAAGTACGGTCTTAACTGCTAGTATGTTCATCAAGGATATTTTGCAATTAATATCAGAAAAAAAACAAATACAGTAGAACAATTCATTTCTGCCTTGTGACAGTCGAATGACTCTTCTGTAGCCATTGAATATGTCTTTTCTGGATTTTTCGTATATGTGACGTTGATAACGCATAGCTCGTTATCATCAATGTGGGCGTCATTCCAGATTTTAATTTTTTTTTTTCTAATTAATTATTACTTACACAACCGTAGTGAACTTCTGCCAGACTACTTTTGCCTCTAAGGAATGGATAAAAATTCTTCCAACTATTTATGTGACGGATGATGGGTAAGAATGAAAATTGAAAAAGGAGTATTTTCAAAATATTTTATTCATTCGTGTAAACCCCTCAAGTACGGGACCGATACGCCGCGGCCTGTTCCTATAAGACGGGAAGTTCCTCAAAAATGGTATTATCATCCATCCGAATCAATTTTGTTATTGTCAATATTTCTGATAGTACTCAAAGAACTCATTTTTTTTATTGTTGACGTAATTTTTTATTGCGGCCAGGGTCGATACGATGCATGGATCCGAGCGATGGAACGAGTAGGAGGATCTATACAGTGTATAAACCCCGTACTTGAGGGGTTAAATATCTTCGATTCATCATGATGTTTTCAAGTTTATTTCACTTTTGATTCACAAATCATTTGAATAATCGTAATAAATAAATGGAAATAAGATCTTGAGAAGGTAACAGTAATTGTCATTTTTTGAATATTTTCAGAATATGTTGTAAAGTACCACGGTTCCCATTAGCAATTCATTCCCCTCTAGGTTATCGAACTTTCATCGAAATTTAAAAAAAATTCATTTCTGAAAAAGTGAAATTTACATGGGTTGTCCACAAGAGTTAACCAAATAGGAAAGGCACATTTTTTTGTTATATAATTCTACGTTAAACATAAACGTCTAGTTTTCCAGAACACTGTAGCACATCAAATTTTTCATTGTTATATTGATTATTATTATTGATAATCAATTAAATCTTAGATGTTTGAACTCGATGTTTCCGGGTTATGACGTTATTCCACTGAATTATTAGTTTTCAGTTGGCTCGTTGATGGTGACCGTTATTTTTGCAGATACGTCAAAGGTAATCGGCATATTGAAATTTTTTTTTAGGTTAAGTTTAACTGGAATACATTTCAATTGATTCATTTCACTCTCTTTCATTCAACTTTCCAACGAATTATTCAGGAAAAATTATCGGAGTTGGTTTTTTGAAATTATTAATTTATTAATTAGAATGCAAGTCAATTGAAATTAACACACAGATGACGGGCTTAAATCCAATATAGGGTAATGAGGTCACTGTCTTCTTGATATACAGAAAAAATGCACTTTTCAATCTGCAGTTGCGATTAAAGACTGCTAATAAGAATGGTTTCAATATTGTTTATATAATGTGTATAATCTATGGTAACTGAAGAAAAAAAAATAGGTGTCTTTCTTATTTGCGTTCCAGTAGAGAATTCCCCTGTATACATCATTTTGTTATTTATAGAAGTGTATATCAATTTAATCGTTGGAATCTCACGTACGTCTTACAATAGAAAAAATCCTGTGTCCCCGAACAAAGAAGACTAAAAATTACGTCTAATTAGGCATCGGTCGATCGCGTAGCTACATTGTTTTTTCAATTTCACTGAATCTCGGACAGTCAATAAATGCTAGAACTCGGCGTAATCGAGCCGATTGTCGAACTAGCCAAAGAGCGATCTTCGCAAATATTCGGCTCCGATGATATAACATGTGATTTTGAGGTTCGGGTCGCCTTCGTAGGATACCCCTTTGGCCAGTTCAACAATACTACTTCCACATCTAAGTATTCGGTATCCCCACGTCTTCGTGGTCTTCGAAATAACAGAAGTCAAATGAGTAATGGAATTTAATTTTTCCGTCAATTTACACAGTAAAAATACTCAATTGTATTGGAATTTCCGGCATCACAAATACAACTCATAATCACAATACAATTCATTCTATAGAGAAATTTTTCTTTCCAAACAAAAACTCTTGTTTCACTCGATTGTACTGCCTTCTCCTTGAATTATTTTATTATACATCTTCTTGAAATTTCTTTGTTCTTATTATTTGTTATTGGCTGAATTTTATTTTGCCTACGGCGTTATAAAATGATCTGCTGCTTAACATCTATCACTGGTTTCTTCAATGTAATTTTGTATATCATGAAGAAGTGCCTATTTAGCAGTAAAGAATTTTGAGCGAAGAATACGATTCATGCATAATACCGGATTGTGGTGATAGAGACTCGTTATCTGAAATGAAAATGATGCTTCCGCGCGCGTGTTTTTTGTATTCAAGGCTAAAACGCTCTCCAGTTACTGGCACTACCATCCTTCCATGACTCTTTGCATCTTTTTTCTCTGCTTCCCGCGCTTCCTCCCTCCCCTCGCACGATCCGCCTTCCTCCGAATACAGTTTTTACCTTTAATTCTTCATACTTGATTCTTATTGGTTTCGAGGAGAACTTTTCTCTAGTGTGCAGCACAATCAGTAAAAAATGTTGTTGACATAGCCCTGGAAGGTAGACTAGAGCCTTCTGAACAGGAGATATTTCACTAGTAGGAAATGATACTTCGTACATCAGAGAGCGGAAAAGAGATGATTCCTGCCCACATGTCTTATTTACACCCGTGGTGCGTATATTATTTTTTTGTATCTAGGGAGCGGAAAACAACGTTTCTAACCTCACTTTGCTTGGTTAAAAACGTCTGCTTTCCGCTTCCTTGATACAAGAAATATTGTACACACCACGGATGGTTAACCGCGACAAAAATTTGGCACCCTCGCTTCGTTCCGTTAGAAATGCAGTTTGTCGGGACTCTGTAACATAAAATAAAATCATTTTATTCCCTATTTTTTTTGCCTCCTTCATCGATAACTATTTGAATAGAAACTCAACATAGGAATAAGCAATAAATAAATCCAAAACAACGAGCATTACAATGTGAAAGTGAAGTTCCCACAAACTTTTTTAATCTGTTGTAAATGGTTAAAAATTTTAACCAACACAAAAATGATAGTGCAATTCATTATTTTGTAATTATAGTTAGAATGTTTCACTGTACCTGAGGACATTACTAAAAATTGCTGTTGTGGAAATTGAATTTGGTCTCACTTTGATTTAATTGGTGGGAATTTCCGCAGGATTATCCCTAAAAGTTTGAAAATCTATGGTATTGTCTAATGATGACTGACCACATGTTCATATATCCATACGGGTATCATACGCCTTCCATATCAAGCGCACGTCATAATCTCGTAGAGCAGAATATGGGAAACAAAGAGAGGAGCAAAAAGAATAATCACGGGAGAAAAAGTGGGGAAGGAGAATGGACGACTTGATAGTACACTGATCTCACCCGTGACTGGTACCACCATCCTCTCCCCCACCTCAGACGTCAAAATTTCCGTCTTTCGATCGAATATAAGTTGAATTGATGAATCAAAGATTAAAATAAAATGTTTTTCCATGATGAGAAAAAATAGATTTGGAAAGGATGAAAAGAAAAACAAATTGAAGTAAAAAACACAGATTTTTTTCCCTAACTCCTTACGCCAACATGCGTGCCGCCCACTTGTTTCTACGTCATGTCGCGCATTTTCACAGTCTCACTCAGGGTACCATAAAATCAACACTATAACGTCAAACGAGCGCTGAGCCTCTGTCAGTGTTTTGAAACATTGAATTTTTGCTTTTCCTCGAACAAAGTGCTTGTGTGGTGCCTCGGGGAATGATTAAATCTTGATTCCTTGTAAGTTGAAATTATTTAAAGAATCTATCCTAAGTATTAAAATTGAGTTTTGGAAAAGTTTTGCTCTATTTGGAAAAAACCATTGAAATTATGGGGAAATCATGAGTAACAGCAGTCTCGATTGAAGATTTAATTTTCAGTATTCATTGCAAGAAGGTAATCATTTATTCTAAATTCATTATTGAAATTGAGCGAAGGGTTAGTAGTTATCGGATGAAGTGAACTTTTGAATCGACTATAGTTTCGTATTAATATAAATGTTTTTACTTTTATATAATTAATTACAACTCATATAGAAAAAATTCACAGCAGAATTTGAAGCAGAATTCAAATATAAATCGAAATAAAGGGAAGAACTCCATAAATGTTAAGAAAACTCATATAATTTGTGAAAGATATCAATTTATATTTCATTCAAAGATGAGAGAATACTTATAACAATAGAATTTCATTCATTTGGTCTGGTAATTCTTGTTGGCAAACAATTGAGTTGAAGTGAACTGGATGATTTTTGAAGAATGAGCAAGATCAAACACTCCTATTAGCCAGTTCAAACCTGTCTCTTTGGGTTCAAAGTGTCTTTATAGCGGTATAACATTTTTATTCGTCGGTATTACATACATAGAACTAAGCCGTTACCTTAAGGCTATACAGTCGTGTTCTTCTTGACGTTCAATTTTCCCCTTTATATTACATTTGAATTACTGTTGCCCTTCAAATTCTTAATAGTCTAGAATATCATTCTTTTCACGTAAAGATTATCATTTTATTCTTTTTTTCATATAAATGAAAACTTGAACGGATAATTTTTGCATTGCAAAATATATGCAAGATCCATTTTCGAAGGCGAGAATAGAAGTAAGTGGAGAAAGTGTGCCCCTTGTAATAAGACCTGTCGGCCATCTTCTAATCAACCGCATCCGTAGGAAAATCTCCGGATAGCCTTTCCGATTTTCTAATTTATGATTCAAATCATTTTTTTTGTTACTTATCCACCATTTTTTCATTTTGAATTCAGACGATTCAAAGAATGTAAATATACCATATATTCGTGCCCTTTATCTATTCCTTGGAATTCTGTATCATAAATTTTTCCTTCAAATTTTGAAAAAAATCAAATAAATTTACATGAACGAATTCCTAATACCTTGATACTTGGAATTAAAGAAAAGGACTCGTTATGTCTCGTTATTCCGCTAGGGGATTCAACAGATGCGTTATTCCTACTCAGGAACATTTGAATTGTCTTTTTCACCTTGAAGTATGGACAATTCATTAATGATTTTTGCTAAAACGTACTTTGATTTCTCCCGATATTTTTGAAATAATTTACAAGACTGCACTCACGGACTTTATCCATTCTAATTAACTCTTATTCTCTTTTTCGCACCGAGGATCACTATAAGATGTAGGGACATAACGTTATAGACTTGTTCAGTCAAACGGAAACTGGTTTACAGTTCTGCAGTTGATGATGAAGAAGACGAGAAGGAGAATTGAAAAAAAGCAGTTTCTACTGAGAAGGATAGATACAAAGTCTAAGTCAGTCTCTACTCAAATTTAGCCTTGAGACTTGATGATACTTTCGAAAACCAATAGGAACGACTATCCCAAATGTAAACATAGGTTTACATTTGGGATTGATTTATAGACATGTAAAAATTTTATGAGAGGAAATATGAAATCGAATGCATAGGGGAAATAAAATTGAGAGCAGAGAGCTTAGAAGGGATTGCTTTCTCAGAATTCTAAATTTAGACTCATATAATTGTATTTATTGAGCTTATAGGGATGAGGAGTTCACATTTATCCGTTGTCAATAATTTTGCTTTCGCTGCAAATATTTCACTTTATTATTCCCTGAAAAAACTCTCCTTATTTGATTAAAATTGATTTGAAATTTGGCCGATCTTATCCGTGTTGAATATTTTATCCTAGAGAGTTATTCCTAATTTCACAGAGTAGAGTCCTCTCAATGCTCAACATAACCCAGGATTCGCGATAGAGACGCGGCTTAACAATTGACCTTCACTTCTCACACTTACAGAATGGATACTAGTTATAACTTCAGAATGATTTGTTCTTCTCTGAAATTATTAGATGCAACTATATCGATGACTTTTCCGACTTTCACAATATGTGATTTTTTAATGATAAAATTTAAATACTTTTCGTTCAACTTTTCGGGATTAACGCTAATTTAATGTAAGGACTCACATGAAAGTGAGCGCTCAAGTATTTCAGAAAATGAATATGATTCATTATCTTTATTTCTTTATGAATTATTCAGATATGAATCCTTCAAATCAATTATCAGAATCATTATTATCAATCATTATTTGTATATGCTAAAAATCTGTTGATTTTGAAGCAACGAAATTAGTTCAAGGAAGATGATCATTGCAATACTATTATTGTATTGATGATAGAATAACCCAGTTTCGATCCAGCGAAAGTTTATCGTTTATATTCATCATATTGTTGTCGCGCAATAAGTTGTATCCATTATGCATGTAACGATTCTTCGACCTTATGCATCCATTCTAATGAGTCATTCGGAATCGTTATACGTGTTGATAGCTTATACATATGGAACAACGTACTGTATTGAGTGCTGAATTATTTCTTTCATAGTCCATTTTCATATTTAACTTTCCATTGTAAAACTCCACACAGTTTATCATTTTCGATTATTACTTCTATATAATTGTTCATAGTCATCAAAGAAGTCATTTCATTTGATGGCAATCAACAAATAATTTTGTGAAAAGAAAGGCTAAGATTAGAATTATCATGTTTTCAATCGATTATACAACGATGAATTCGTAAAAGCTCTCCTAACTTTAAACTTTTCCTTTCCATTGTGTAGAATGATTGATGTGGTTAGAATCTAATTGGTTAATTATGTCTTAGGAGTCAAGAAAAACGTTCCGTAATATTTTACCATTTTCCTTATCATTTGTATGGGAAGTGGAATTAATCTTTTTCAATTAGAAATTTCTCCTTTCATTTTAATTGAAGAGAACTTAAAATATCTTTTGAACTTTCATAAAAAAACATCACTTATTTATTTAAAGAAATTCATACAACTTTGCATTGTTCTGAAAAGTATTTGACCAAAACTGAGAACTTCTAGATTGGAAATTAAATGGATATAACTATAAAAGAAATTTCGAATGAGTTACAAAAAGTGAGGAAGGAATGATAATTGGCATGCATCATTTCATATTTCTGTAAACAGCATACTAAAAATGAAATGAGACACCCGGTAGATATGTGAACAATGCCGTCAGGGTGCACGTGAGAGGTCTAATGTGCTTGTCACTTCCCATCTGTGTTCTCAAATGTGTAACCGTTTGCTGAGGCTAGGAATTAAAAACAAAAATCAAACTAGGTTTCATTAATTTTTTTTTGTATTTATTCATATGATATTCTAGTTTCCTCACCTCCTACATCAGATAATTTCATATCGGGCTACCTTAGAAAATATGCCAAGACGAATTCAAAAAGAAAGGAGAGGCTGCTGTGTGAGTTGTGCAGTAGTCGTGTTCTTTGCCCGGATCATTTTGATCCGTGATCAGAACGCATGCACATGACGCGTTAGTTATTTGAATTCAAATTTGAAAACATAACCTGAAAACATGCAATATGTGATTACTTTCAGAGTGAACTCGTTCGTCACGTGTCCTTTGACCTAAAAATACTCGAAAATTTCACACGAGTTTGGTTTCACTCCGAAATTAATGACGTATTGCATGTTTTCATGTTATGTTTTCAAATTTGAATTCAAATAACTAACGCGTCGTGCGCATGCGTTCTGTTCACAGATCAAAATGATCCGGGCAAAGAACACGACTAGTGTCGTGTGACTTGTGTAACTGTTAGTGAATTTATTGAATCAAGAAATATAAAAATATGAGCCTTTTTTCTAAATTATTCAATGAGAAGTTCATTCTATTGTAGTTCAGATATATCTATCATTAGTTCTCAAAAAAATATGTTTTATTATCCCGGAGAGAAATGCAATAATGAAAATCATGTTCACAATCCGAATATATGACTCAAAAATGGACGAGTTTTGCTTAATGAAAAAATGTCAATTCTACCGCATATTTCAGAATAGGATGAGATATTAAGATTTAATATCTCATCAAAGACGTTGTCAAAAAATTTCAAATTCTGCACAAGAATCAGAAACAATATAAATAATTATCCTACAAAATTTGAAGAAAATCCATCAATGACTTGAAAGGTAGCCGGAGTTTTCATCTCCGACAAAATATCCTCAAGACAAAACACCCTCAACCAAAATGTTCTCAGACAAAATATCCTTATTCTGGTGTGAATATATCCTCATCGACGTCCACACACACACACATCAAATTTATTAACAACGCACCCTCGTCTATGCGGTGTATCTGCTTCCTTCCCCGTTCTCATAGACTCTCGTTTTGAAAATCCTGTATTGTCCCACATCCACTTCCACACACACATCAAATTTATTAACAACGCATCCTCGTCTATGAAGGGCGATTCTCCAGCAATGAACTGTTTTTGAATTGAGTGCTATACGATGGATAGCGGGGGTTTCGTGAGGAGAGTCCCCTCATGAGGGGCTGCTCCTCAGAAATAAATTTTTTTTTGTGTACAAAAAAATTCGGTTTTATGTTAAACGATTGAGTTTTAACCAGAAATTTCGAGATTCCTAGGTTTCTTTTTCCAGTTTTTTGACTTTTTTAGTAAATTCTGAATTTTCCCAAATTTCTCTCAAATGTATCCTCCGGCAACTTTCCTTTGCCCACTTGAGACATTAAATTTAGGGTTTCTCGATCAGGTTTCGATCAATCGCAAGATCGATCTTTTTGGAGTCGATCCTCGATTTTTTTGATCGATCTTTCTGCTGAGATCGATCCACGAGATCGATCTTTTTTCGATCAGATTGATCGACAAAAAAAATTTATGAATATTTTTTCGTGATCGTGAGATAAAAAAAAAACGAATCTTTCGAACTAAAATTATGATAATGATGAAAGAACGAATGTGCCGACCCTGCCTTACATTCTCAATATGAGCAGTGGTACCGTCGTACTAGCCAAAGAAAGATCCTCGGAAATATTTGGCATAGGAGGTACAACATGTAAATTTCATCTTTGGGTCGACTTCGGAGGTACTTCTTTGGCTGAGACGACTGTACCGACGCATAAATGTATTTTCGCTTCGGGCATGCACGCGGTTTGTAGGAAGAAGAGGCTTTCGTGAAAA
Organism: Aleiodes leptofemur; assembly: GCA_963942555.1. Lineage (NCBI taxonomy): Eukaryota > Metazoa > Arthropoda > Insecta > Hymenoptera > Braconidae > Aleiodes > Aleiodes leptofemur. The sequence continues at coordinate 9,304,638 of OZ012619.1, forward strand.
ACAACACGAGACTCATTGCCTGTGCTAGAAACAGAGGAATCTAACCTCACGAAATTTCAAATTGCAAAAATTCAACGATCCTTGGATTCTTAGCAGACTTCATGGAAATTCGTGAGATTTCTTGGAATCTATGAAAATTTATAATACTGAAGATATAGGACATCTGACAATTTGAAAAAAAAAATTTTAAACAAGTAATTCATTACAAAAAAAAACAATAATTAAGGAATTTGCACTTACAGCTTTTCGAATTTCCTACGTATGCATATTTTTCATTCTGAAAAAAATAATTTATTTGGCAAGAAGAAAAGAGACTAAATATTGTCAAATGTCTGCTATTTTCAATATCATGAGAATTTAACAGATTTCATAGATTTCCATGAGAATTTAACAATTTTCAGGGAATGCTTAGAGATTTCGAGATTTTATGGCAGAAAGAGAGATGCATAAAAAATCAAATAAGAAAAATTTGACTAAATTCCTCCATAGTCACAACTTATTTCAGAAATTCGAAAGATTCACAAATTCCAAAGATTTTGTGAAATTCTCATCCGATTGCACCAGTTTGTGGATGATTGCTTCTTTCTAGATTTTATGAGATTTCAAAAATTTGAAAAACCTTTTAACAGCATCTCAAATTTTTGTAAGATTTCTGATTTGAATGTACATCAGATTTCACAAGTGATTATCCCTTTTGTATCAATAGAAAAGAACCAAAATTAATAAAATTAAACATCGTCTAATTTTTCTTTTTCAAAGGACTCGGTATTTCAAAGAAAGTGTCGAAAATTGAATAAGTTGACATGGCTTTAGTATGTGTTTTAAAAAAATTATATGAATCGTTTCATCATTTGTTTATTTTCGACTTTTCCTATTTCTTCCAATTCCTCTTTTCTCTTCTTCCCTCAAGCAAAAAAAAGATCGATCTTCAAGAGATCGATCTCTTACTGCTCGATCCGATCTATGATCGATCAAAAATCGACCGATCAAGATCGATCTGAAGATCGATCATTATTGGTCCGATCAAGAAACCCTACATTAAATTCAGTTTCATGTTAAACAATTGAGATTTAACCAGAAATGTCAAGATTCCTAGGTTTCTAAAAAGAATCCTAATTCTTTATTAATGACTATTAAGGAGTTCCGTTACCATTTCGGGTTGAGTGATATTGCTCTGAAATTCGTATAGGACGTTCTTGATGTTGTGCTCATTATGTACTATTTTTTCCTAAATTTTCATCTGATAGGTTTTGAAGTAATTAACGAACAAACTTGCGTCTTATACATTGGCTCTTATGCATCAAGCCCGTCTTAGCAAGAGACCTTTGTGATCATCCAAGTTGGTAAAAAACCCGGGATAAAATTTTTGAGTCTTTGGAGAGTCTTTTACGGTCTTCAAAGACTCCCAGAAAGACTTTTCAGTCTCTAGAGTGTCTCGCAAGTCCCGCAACTGTCTCTACAGTGTCTCTCGGGTCTCTCCCATGAAGACTTTTATCTTTGCTGGTCTCTCCCGTAAAGACTTCTATCTTCGCGTGTCTCTCCCGTAAGGACTTCTATCTTTACTGGGCTCTTATTAGATTCATAAATCTTTGCAAAGACATAAGTCCTTATGAGAGAGATCAAGAAATGAATTTTTTTTTTGTATTTCAACTTAATAATTTCTAAGTTTTCAATTTTTATAATTTTTGCAAAGCGTGGAGTTATCATTTTTTTCATATTTGACTTTAATGAAAATTCTCAATATTAGCGGAAAGTGGAGTGAAACGGACATAGGGGTAAAATGGATATATTTGAGTTTTGATGTTTATATTATCAAACTTTTTTATAGATGACGTGCAGAAAGTTATGAAAATTTAAAGAAAAACATGCAGTTGTGTTAATTAAAACTGGAATCGATCTATATTAAGGATTATTAAAAACTAAGTCGCATTCAACAATCTATTATCATCTAAAATATTGATTAATGTATTTTTTGACAAAAAAAAATATGGATAAAAATAAATATTTTTTTGAAAAATAGAAAGACTGATGGCTCCCGAAGGAAGACTGGAGGATTCCTTATCTGAGAGACTGATGGCTCTCGAAGAAAGACTGGAGGAGTTCTTATTTGAGAGACTGTGAGTCCCTCAAGTAAGGACTCTGGTTCGTAGAGCAGGGACTGAGAGTCCCTGTAAGAGAGACACGTGTCCCGTTCGGAGAGACAGCAAGGTGTCTCTAGAAAGTCCCTGCCATGGCGCGAATAGGGACTTTGTCAGAGACCGGGACAGGAGTCTTTCGACCACTGAAAGACTCGAATTTTTTCAACCCGGGAAGTCTCGTGCTAAGACGGGTTCGATGCATAAGAGCCCATGTATAAGACGATAGTTTGACCGTTAATTACTTTACAACCGATCAGATAAAAATTTAGAAAAAAATAGTACATAATGAGCATAACATTGAGAACGTCCTGTATAAATTCCACAGTAATATCACTGAACCCAAAATGGTAACGAAACCCCTTAACTACTTTCCGAAGAATTATTATCCACATTTTTCGTGTTCCAATCTATCATTCATGTTGAAGTCTTGAAAATCATTGAAATATTGATAAAGTACATTTTCTTATGACCATTCAGTACTATTCTTTGTGTTGAAATGATTTTGCCTAAAAATATTGTTCTTTTTGGGGATATTTAGTCTGAAGATTTTTTTGTCCGAGGATATTTTGCCTGAGAATTTTTGTCCAAGGATTCAATTTTTTCAATTCAAACAATTTTTATTAACTTAAATAACAAATACATAACAACAAAATAGTAACAATTGTGCCATGAGTACATAATTTTTGAAGGATATTGTGCCAGCCCGTGGGCTTCTACGCCTATAACATAATGTTATGGAAAAATTTTTAACTTGATGAGTGTTTGGGTAGAATAACGTACAAATAGGGAAAAGCGGTTGAAAAACCCTATTTCTTAGTGGTTAGGGGGGGGGGGGGGGGGGATATTATCTGCGATTTGTAGACCACTTAGAGATTAAGTGGGGGTTTATGTGTTTGAGGAGTTCATTTGGATGTGCTGTGAGGTTGGTGAAGAATTTTTGTGATAAGTTTTGGATGTGTTCACTTATGAGTTCAATATTAGCGATGTTGTGGAGAGTGGGGATTGGTGTCGCGCGTGGGACATTGTTTATCACTCGTAAAAATTTATTTTGAATAATTTGGAGTTTGGAAATGAGAGTGGGGGCGGCATTATGCCAGACTGGGGCGCCGTATGTGATAACTGGTCTGACAATCATTTTGTATAACTTTGTTTTTGTTTTTTGTGAGAGGGCCTTTGATTTAAGGAGGAAGTAAAGTCTGCCCATGATTGATTTTGTTTTTTTAATTATGGTATTTATGTGATGACTCCAAATTAGTCGATTATCGATTATTAGACCTAGGTAGGTGGCGATATTTGTTATTGTGACCAGTTCATTGTCCAGGTACATAGTTTTGATGTGGGTTTTCATTGTGGAGAAGAGGATACATTGTGTTTTAGGTACATTGACATTGATTTTTAGTTCCTTTAGTTGTTTGATAATTCTTTCGCCAACATTGACTAGTTTGTTTATCGCATATTGTGTTGAGGTACTAGTGGCGTAGATGGCTAGATCATCTGCGAAACCGGCAATGTGAACGAGAGGGGGTAGATTGTGGAAGAGGGAGGAGATGTAGAGGTTGAAGAGGGTAGGGGCGAGGACCGAGCCCTGCGGGACTCCCGCGACTATTGTCATGGGTTTAGAGAGTGTGGAGCCCACTCGTACCTTGATTTGGCGTTGTTGGAGATAGGAGTGGAGTAGATGACAGAGATATGGGGGGATCTTCATGGTGGCGAGCTTGAGTATGAGGCCTTGATGCCATACAGAATCGAAGGCCTTTTCACTGTCTAGGAGGAGGAGGGCAGTGCATGATTTTTTGTTTGCAGAGGTTTTGATGTGGTTCGTGATGCGGAGAAGTTGGTGGACGGTTGAATGTTCTTGTCGAAAGCCGAATTGCGGGTTTGGAATGAGTGAATTTTCTTTTATCGCTATGCTGAGGCGAGCGAGGATAATTTTTTCTGTGATTTTTGAGAAGGTGGAGAGAAGGCTAATCGGACGGTAGCTGACAGGAAGATTTGGGGATTTTGATGGTTTGAGGATAGGTATTACTGTGGCTATTTTCCATGAGTCAGGGAAGTGACGTAGGAGAAGACAAGCATTTATTATTTTCGTAAGTAGCACGATGGCTTTTCTAGGTAGCTGCTTGATGACCGTGGAGGGAATTCGATCGGGTCCAGGGGCAGAACGTGATTTTAATTTGGCAATAATGTTGGTGACTTCGCGGGGAGAGGTAAGAGCATTGTGCGGAGGTGTAGGGAGTGGGGAGATTGTGAGGAAAGTCTGGAGATCTTTCATGGTTTTGGTGTCCATCTCAGGACTCCCTCTTTTTAATGCTAGGGCATGAATGTTGGCGTAGTGCTCACAGAGCGTGTTTGATTTCTCTAGGTCGGAGGTTGAGATCATGTTGTTGTGATTGAGTGGCGGAATGTCGGAATTTGCGTTGTTGTTGAATCTTTTAACAATTTTCCAGATTGAATTTGGATTTGTTTCAGTTCTTTGGAGGTTGTTATCCCAATTCTTCTGGGTAAAAGAGGAAATTTGTGAGGAAATATCTCGTGCTAGTCGATTTAAGGTCGTTTTAAGTGTTGGGTCACGTGTTTTTTGCCACTTTTTGCGAGTAGCATTTTTGATTTTGATGAGACGGATGATTGTTGAGGGGAGGGGAGGATTGAAGGGTTTGGGTTTGGTTTTCGGTATATGTTTATCTATGGAAGAGGATATGAGTGTGGTGAGGGTATGGATTTCCCGATCAATGTTATCAGTGGTTGGTAGGGCAGGATTTGCTGTTGGGATCGCCATGTTCAGTTCGTTTTTGAAACCAGGCCAGTCAGCTTTCCGAAAGTTTAGGATCTGTGGTGAAGGTTTACTGTCAGGGCGGCAGAGAATCGTGAAGTGAAGTGGGAGATGGTCAGAGGGGGAGTCGTCCAGCACACCGAATTTGCTTACGATTTTTGAGGAATTTGTTAGGAGGAGGTCGAGGACACTGGGGGTGGCACCAGATCGGGGGTAATGTGTAGGTTTGGAGGGGGCATACAGATAGTTAGGGGAGTCGGTGATGAAATCAGCGAGATGAGCTCCAGACTTATTAGGTTTGGCTGTGGTCCAGGTGGGGTCCTTGGAGTTGAAGTCTCCTGCGATGATGGTGGGGAGAGGGGTTGATAGGAGAGATGAGATAAGGGAAATGTCTAGATCCGTGTCAGGGGAATTATATATAGAATAAATATTGATGTTTCTTTTTTTAGTTTTGAGAGATATTCCCACAATTTCAGTGGGAGAGTTGGGGATAGGGAGGGGATCAAATTGGAGAGATTGGTGAACTGCCACTGCTACCCCTCTGCCTGTTCTGCCAGTGTTATCAGCTCGATATAATTTAAAATTAGGTATTGTGAATTTTTTCTTTGTGGTTAGCCGAGTTTCAGAGACTAGTAAGATTTTAATGTTATTACTATTTACCAATTGCATGAGTTCTTGTTTATGATGAGATAAGCTCACTATATTTATGGCGATGATGTTTATTTTGTTATTGTGATGATCCATCATAGGAGGTGGAATCAATATCAAACAGATGTGAATAATTTGTCATTATTTTAAGGATTTCCATGGGACAGTTTGTCTTTTTAATCTCGTTAACCATTTGTCTCAGCTCGGTAAGAATTGAGAAAATGTTTAGTTTTTCGATCTCGTTTGAAATTGATCTCGCCTCATGTATCATAGCACGGAGATCTTTGATTTCTTCATTAAAAAAGTTATGAGCTATTGGGTTAGTCTGAGAGTCAGTGTTAGATTTGGTTTGTTTTGGTGTATTTACTCTGTTTTCTCTGATGTTGTGTGAGTGATGGGGCTGTGACGACGACGAGTAGAGGGGGGCACGAGCTGTGGCTCGCGCGTAGGAAAGTGCTGATGACGTCTTCCTTTGATTTTCGTTGGAAATTGGCTGTGCCTGTGGAGTCTCTGGTAGTGGTAGTGGGGAGAAGAATTCGGTGTCTTCGAAGATTTCTGGTTGTATGCGTGTACGAGTTGGTGTGATCAGAGGTGGAAAAGTGGGGGAACTGTATTGAGCCCGTTGGGGAGCCCTAGGTGGGTTCACTTGATGCTGTCTTGTGTGTTGGTGGTTGTTTTGGTTTATAGCTTCAGTGTATTCGATTCTTTTGGGGCACGCTCTGTAGCTGGCCACGTGATTTCCCCTGCAATTGGCACAGTGTATTAAATTTTTGTCAGGGCAGTCCTTGATGTTGTGCGGGCCAGCACATCGCACACATTTAATAATTCTTCTACAATAGTAACTGGCATGACCAAACGCCTGGCAGCGATAACACTGTGGGGGCTGTCCGTTTGTTTTGTAGAATTCGACCCTAAACGTGTGATGCAGGATCGTGTGTACATCTCGTATTTGTGAGATTGTTGTTGTTGGCGAGGTGTTGATACAGAAGACTGGGAGTTTTGTCTTGGTGTTAGTAGATTTGTCGGTCTTAGAGAATTGGTGAAGAGCAACGACCTCGATTTTATTTTTTTTTAATTCTTCATGTATTTCAGCTGTGGTAAATGATGCAGGTAATCCGTGTATTACAAATTTTTTGATTCGGTCTTTTTTGAAACCGAACGTATGAAAAATGAGTCCAGCTGCATCTAATTTATCATAGATTGCCTTGTGGTCTTGGCGACAAGTGGCTAGAATTAATAACTCATTCCCTTTGTCCGTTATTTTGAATTCTTTGGTAGTTACCTCAGTTAGAAGGCGAATCAAATCTCTCCTGTCAATTCCCTCGTTTACAAGTTTAATGTGTGGGATATGCTCTCTTGCCACATCATGATGATTTCCAGGCATCTCTTCACCCTCCTCGTCATGATGGGGGTCGGTTGGTGAAGTTAGAGTGGAGTTACCAAGGCTGGTATCAGAATTTTTTGAATTTAATGAGTTTGAAGTGTTGGCGTCTTGCTGTGTGCGTTTGCGCCGAGGCTGCTTGGGGCTCTTGGATGTTGTTGATTCCGTTGACTCATTTGGGTTGTTTTTTCTCTGGCGTTTCTGTCCCCCCATGATGGGGACGAATGTAGGAGACAACCACTTATCACACACGATTTTAATAAGGATTACACAACGTGAATAAGTTAAAACGTACTCGTTCGTATATACTTTCGGTTGTAGAAACTGAGCAGTGAGGGAGCTAGCGAGAAGCGTCCTTACGGCTCGGCTGTCGGGGCCCGAATGTCGGGGTCCAAGGATATTTTGTCTTGAGGATATTTTGTCGGGGATATTTTGTCCGAGTATGAATAATCAGGGAACCAATCGCCGTTTTTTATATTTGATCTGAACTCCATACCCTTCTGCGACAAGGCAGTTTTTGCATGTGGCTAATTGTCATAACTAATTTTTCAAGAAGAAAGATGATACAAGAAAAAAAGGTAATATATTGAAGGTCTCTTGTTGCCCTTTCAACGAATTGCAATCAATTTAAAAACAGTAATTGAGGAGTAATTGGATAAATTTCTTTCTACAATCGCAAGATTTCAACTGAGAAATTGCATGGAGTAAAGAAGAGGAAGATAAATGAGTAATTCCGAACATCATATTCATACGTGAATAGTTTGGCCTGACTTTATAGAATTGACCCAGTATTGAATCACTTCAAAGACACTTCAGAGAACAGGCTATTCACTCACCGAAAGATACCTCGTTCAAAGAACGTACATATATTCTCTTATTGAATAAGACAATTATCATTAAAGTACAAATTGAACATTGAAAAACAGCCGACGAAAAGTGTAAAATAGAAAAATTGGATGGAAAACATTACAATCACGTAAAATAGTGGTTATTATTCTTTAGATGATAATTTAACCAAATAGGATTGCACTATTGGATATTAATGATAGAGGGGGGGGGGGATGGAAAAAAACAAGAACAAAAAATCAAATGAAGCAGAAGAAAAACCGAATTATTTTCCCGTTTATCCATTGAGTTACAGATCATAGAGAGAAATTCAGTCAACATGAGGAATTCAACACTGCTTAAATGGGCACAAAATTCTACTAATAATAAAAATCAACTTAGTAAAAATGGAGGTAAATGAAACTTTTACTTTGATTAGCTTTTCAATTATGTTAGTTTTTTGCGAATTTCCATTGGATTACAAAATAAAAAAATTACAGGTACTAACAGAAACTGGATTCATCCCCCAGATGCTCTCCAAAAAGGTCACATAGCCTACCTAGTCAAGGTAAGAAAAACGTAATTTGGCTTGAGAATGAAATTAAGTGACGAATCAGAATTATGATAGATATCTATGATGCTTTTCTCTCTTTATGACTACACATCCTGATTCTCATATGATACGAATGTACGTATAATTGATACTCATGTAAAGGAGAAGATTATAACAAAGTAATGATACTGTATGAAGTAGTGTGACATCTGCAATGCTGTAACATAAAAGCGTCACAGTGTGCGGAGTTACCTTGACGGATGGTTTCCTTTCATTTCTATACTTTTTTGTTATTTCATAGAATTTTTTTCCCATTTGTTTTGAATAGTATTTGGGAAGTACAGATGTCGATCAACCGAAGGGTATAGAAGTCGTCAAGGATGCTATATGTAAATTGAAATTCACTCAACAATTAAGGAAGAGCGAAGGTACAAAAACGCCGAAAGTTGAGCTGACAATTAGTATCGATGGAGTTGCTATTCAAGAACCGAAAACTAAAACTACTCCAAAGGTAATTTTTCATTGAATTATTAGTTTTCAATATTAATTTCATTTGAACCTATTTTCTCCACATTAATTTCGTCCCTTAGAGTGAGGAGCATCAAGAATAGGCCACTGAAGAGATAACAATTCATATGCCAAAGTTATCTTTATTTGTAGTAATCATAAAGCTCCCTCAATTAAAGTTCGATTCAAACTATCTTTACTACTAACCCTCAGTTGATTCAGCTTACTCTCATCTACAATTGAAAATCGATTATTGTATGAAATTTGGGTAATATAGGGAAATCGGGGGCAATATGGCCGACTTTTGTTTTCAGAGTGGAGGTCTTTACTACTTTTTTTTTTAAATTAACCAGCAACGCAGACATGTTGCAGCATCATTACAATTTCTTTTCGTTGAGGCCTTTTCTCAGAAAGGAATCCCTGATGCTAACGAATTGGAAGTTCCCTCAATTTTTCTCTAAATACTCAAATGGATTTCAAATTTCATTGAAATATTGTGTTTCAATTTTTAGCGAATCATGCATCAGTATCCATTACATCGGATTTCTTACTGTGCGGATGACAAAGGGGAAAAGAAATTTTTTAGTTTCATAGCGAAAGAAGAAGATGCCGAGCGCCACATGTGTTTTGTTTTCGTCAGTGACAAATTAGCAGAAGAGATAACATTAACGATTGGTCAAGCGTTTGGCTTAGCATATAGAAGATTCTTAGAAACTTCAGGGAAAGATTTGGAAGCACAGAGACGAAGCATGGTACTTCAGCAGAAGATCCGTCGACTCGAGCATGAGAACAATACCTATCGACAAAGGCTACAAGATATTTGCGCCATTAAAGGCTCTGTATGTATATATTCAATTTTCCATATCTCTACATCTCTTTATCTCTCTCCCTCTTGAGATAACGAAAAAACCAGAACGTCTCGTTGAATATTCAGGAAACTTCTTGAAGCAAGTTAGCAGCTATTCTTTTATTACCATATTCTTCTGTATCAATAATAGGCGGATGTACAATCATACTTGGGTCATCACAATCTGCCGGATATCCTGCATGTACCATCGAGTACAGACACAACTTCTGATGATGGACCACGGCTGAATGGTAACGGAAAATTCTCTGGTAAAAGTGATACGAATGGGAATACATCAAATGGAAGACAACTACCACCACCCGTACCACCAAGAAGTTTTGAGAAGAATTTCGATGATGATTTCATTGGTAGCGAAACAGCACCAACGCCGGTCGTTGGTACGAAATTGGAGGGACTACTGATGGATGAATTCGAGGAGGATTTCAATCCACGAGCATACGAAACAGCCGCCAATGATCTCAATCATCAGAATAATACGACTGCGATGAAGGGACAGTCTACGAGTCCATTTGTAGCGATCAATGGCAGTTCAAATCCTCCTCCACTTTGTAAGTCTATCATGGTACTTATGAGAAATCAATTCTGGGACGAGGAGGATAACTTCTGTACGATTCTGAGATTAATTTTATTAAGAAAATCATGGATTCCTCAGAAATAAAACAATCCTTTGAATCTCTTCGGAGAGAATCAAACTCTGATTGTCTCAATGTCCTGGTATTTCTAGAAATAATCATCAATTTTCTGTTCTTTAAAATGATCTGAATAGATACTCAAATGAAATTTTGCCGATATAATAGTATATTGATGTTGCCCTTGGATGGCCAGGAAATTTACCTGCAAAAATGATATGGAAAAACGAAATTTTTCGATTTTTTACGAAAATAGTTTTTTTTTTTACAAATATCAGTTTCAGTCCTCAGGTTCCATCTGTTGTAGTGCATCAGGGCCGGTCTTGAATGGAAGGTGAGATCATTTCCCATCAACACTCCACTCTAGTGGATTTCTGATGAGAAATGAATTAGTTATGGCTAATTTTTTGAAAATCGGTTAACGGGCTATAACTTACTCATTTCTAATCTAAAATGGATTCCGACTTTAGTGAACTCAATAGAAAATGATCTCACCCTCTATTTGAGATAGACCCTGTTGCGCTCAGGTGAATAGAAGCGAAGATATCGGTGCAAAAAACAATTTTTGAAAAAATCGAGAGGGTGTCGTTTACTGGTTTGAGGTAAGAAACTAATTTTCTCAACAAATCAAAAAATTGAACTTTTCATATTATTTTCTTGGAAAATCCCACGGGCTTTTTGATCGAAACATCGGAATTTTTTTTCGCTGATTTTCCCCGATATCTTGGCCACTTCTGATTCTCCGCTGATTTGTTTAGTGGCACCGCCGCCAAAGGCCAAGGACTCGAAACGTCAAAATGGAGTGAAGGATTTGTTTGGTAGCGTACCATTTAATCCACCAGCCTCTATGAGTAGCGCCAACAGTGATTTCAATGATCCATTTGAAATGGGAGAATTCGCCAATTTATCAATGTCCAGCACCAGTCAACAAGATCTTGAGAATGCCATTGGACTGTTAGACAAGAGACTCCTTGAAATGAAGGTTGGATATCCATCAGTTTTTTTTTTTCAATTCAAATTTTCATTTGAGCAGGGATCAACAAGGAATTAATGAATTTTCAATACTTGAGTGTTCTTTTTATTCTAGGATGGATTCAGTCGGGGATTATCCATGGGAACTGACGATTTCTCATTAGAAAGTCTTGATCCTTTACGAAACTAGGAGAGGATTTTCTCTGGAACTAATGTCGGAGTGGCAAAAAAAGAATTGATCATGTTAGAAAAACAGAAATGATGAAATTCGCGAATGATCGGACGTTTCCTATTGTTTTGTTTTTAACTAAAAAAATTGAACGTCCACAGAGACCAAAATTAGTCAATTAACGTATTATTTATACAAACGGTGATGTTTATTATTAACTTCAATTAAGATCTATTATTGATCCATAATTTTTCCCTACTTTGCGTCAAAAATGAATAGATTAAATGCTTCGAAAATTTATTAGCTCTCTGGTAATTTGAGGGGATATTTTCTCTATACCGAAAAATGGAATTATAAAAAGCATGAATCATTTGAAGACAACAAGCCCCCAAGAATCTCTAGTTACTCTTTTCATTCAAGACAATAAGGAATTTTCTCGTCATTTTTTACATTCTATTAACAAAAAATAATTTTTCAACAATTTTATGGTACACATGTGAAATTATTCTGGACAAAATATAGAAATAAAAATGAAATTCTGAGCAGATATGTCGAATAAGTATAAAAAGCTAGATGATAATTACGAGGGACGTGATGTTCCATATCGGAAAAAGTCTGGTGAAATGGCGCAGCAACCAAATATATGAATGTTGTGAAATAGAACAGTTTATCATATAAATGTCAAATTGGCGTTCGACGTTTGAAATTTGCCCAACTGAATTTCCAACTTATTCTAAAATACGGTCGATAATTAAGAACCTCAATTCAGATATTCTGCTTGAAGAATGATTAGACAAAGGGAGATATATTTTGAAAGAAGGTAAGTTTGAAGTTTCCTATTAAATGGGAGAGATTTTGAGGGGCACTTCCAGAAACATCTTGACGTACCCTCGACATATATATTAATGGATTAATGATTTGATATAGATATATGAATGGAATTTCTCGAAAAGTGTATCTCAAGATGTCCCCGGGAGTATCTCTGAAGGTATCCCTCTAGTAAGTGCACCTCCAGATATTCCCTAAAGTGCACCTCAAAATCTCAGATTTACCTTTTCTTATTTAAAATAATATCAGTGTCTAATTATTCTTCGAGCAGAATATCCGAATGTAAACATTAAATCATGGATAGAGATGGACGCCCGTCACATGACGCGTCACAAGACGGTCATATGACGGTCATGTGACGTCACGCGACGAAGTAGTTGTGACCGTGACAGAATTCGGTCACAGAATTTCACTGAATGACGGTCATAAAAGGAAAAAAAATTATGACCGTCGTTCAAATTAAATGTATCAAATTCCCACAGATTTATAAAATTAACTGAATAATTGACCGTCATAAATTGAAAAAATTTAATGACGGTCATTTTACATCTATATAGATGTTCTAGCATCAATTATTTTTCATATCTCGGCAAGTGTGAATGAATTTGGTTATGAAAGACTTAATTGAAATCCGTTTGAATTGAAAAACAAAAAATTCATATTGCAATCAAATGTATTAAATATTTACTGATTTTTCAAATTGACTGAAAAAAATGACCGTCACAAATGAACGAAATTTAATGACGGTCATTTTACATCTATATAGATGTATTTTACTATCTCACGCATTTTCCAGTCTTGGACAAGCATAAATTTAATTGTAACTGTCATTTTCTATTTGAAATTTTGTGACGTCATGTGACCGTCACAAGACGGTCATTTTTTGGTCATATGACGTCGGTCCGAAAATGACCGTCATTGCCCATCTCTAATCATGGACTGTATTTTCACTCAATTGGAAGGTCAATCGGACTGACTTCGAACGTCGAGTATCAGTTTGACTTCTTCTTCTTCTTCTTTATTATGGCTCCGACCATTTGGTCATCCGGCCGTACATCAGTTTGACGTTTGTATAATGAATGGTTTCACAATATTTACATATTGTGGTTGCTTAGCAGCTTTATCAGACTTTTGAGGTAAAATTTCACTTCTCTGATAATTACACTAAAAAAAATGTTCACGTCTTCGTGACTACAATTCCGAATATAATTGCTATTTATCATGATCATTATTTTTCAATTCAGTTGAATTAATTTTGTAGTATATGATCTATGCTTTGAGATACCAAGAAAAACAATGATTTATTATGAATATTATTATTGCTATTACTAGTATATGGGATTGAAGTGAAAAAAATGAAAAAGGAAGATATAAACATTTAATACTAATGAACCCTCGTGGAATAAATTCTTGTAAATATAAAATGTATTATTACTTCATTGTTGCCTTAGTGTTGTAAGTACGGGATAAGGAAATATAGAACTATTTTCAGAAACGGGTAGAAACTCTTTCATTCAAAGAACATCAAACGCGTCTCGCGTGGATATATCGTCGCCTTAGGAACAAAGGAGCGTAAGTGCTGTGTATAAGCATAGCACTCACGCTATTTTGACTCCAAAGCGATGATATATGGATGTATGAAAGTACGTGAGATTTTCGCCATTCCTACGCCCTAGACAATTAAATAATAGATATGAAACTAACATGAAAATTTTATTTTTTCTCCAGTAGCTAAAATTCTTTGCATTCCGAAATCGCTTTAACGGAAAATATTCCAGTTAAAAATAACCAAGCACTTTGACACCTGGCAGTCATAATGTTCTTGTAGAGCTATGTATATTTTCTCAGCATGATTAAAATGATTTCATTAAATGCTCTAATGCAGTGGTTTCGATTAAGAAAGCCTTTTCTCAAAACCCTACTCCCACTACGTATGTGCCGAGGGTGCCTCGGATTTCGATCCGCACCTCAACGATGCCTTAGAATTACTGCTGAGTTTGACTTCTTTTTTCAATTAATTACTGCAATTATTGTATCGAATAAATTGAACCGTTATTCTCAAATTATCTTTTTCTTTGCATATATGACAGAACTTTGGTTTTATTCAAGCTAGTTGAAAAACGAGCGAATTCATAGTCCAAAATAATGAGAAAAGAAATTGTATAGCGGCCTTCTATAACGCAGGTGAGATGAAAACATGCGAGCTCCCGACGGCAAGTGTATTGAGGAGGCAGTGCGGATGACGATTTTTCTCCTAGTGTCTCCCGCAAGGGCTTTCTAAATCGACTCCACTGCACATGTTTTAATGAGTTGGGTAATCTTCGTTGAAAAATAATGCTAAGGGCACGTTCTCCAGGAACTTGGATTTCTGGATTTCGGAAACATAGTTTAGTAGCTGGAAAAACGAAATGAGGAAAGTCGATTTATTTTGTAATCATCGGTTATCAAATATTTGGGTAATAAGGTATTATACGTCAATATGATAGATATTTTCGTAACAAGTCAGATAATAAATAATTTTTCATCAGAATTACTATTTTGCTCAGTTTTAGAGACAGTCCACAAAAATAAATCGCAAAAACATTGAACGGCTTCATTTTACCGCTTCATTACTAAAATTGCATTGAAATGTCGAGAACAATATATATATATATATATATATATATATATATATATATATATATATATATATATATATATATATATATGGGGTATTCCATACCAAATCGACCACTTTTGACCCTGACCCCTTTCGATTTGGCTGCCGATTTTTTATCAGTTTCTACCCTATAAAAAACGGTTCTCAGAATTTGTTCAAATTTTTTCACCCAACCCAAAAAAAGTTATGAATTTTTCGAAAAAATGGCTTTTTTATTTTTAAATAGCTATAACTTTCTTAAAAATCAACTTATCGGGATGTTTTTTTTTCAAATTCTTGTTTTGAAGTCGACTTTTCAGAAAAAAATGCAAAAAAAAATGATAAATTCAATGACATTTTTGCCCTTTTTGAGGAAAACCGTTATTTTCTCCAAGTTCGACATTTTTTATTTTTGATTGTTTTTTCTTGAAAAAAACTTCAATCAATCCTGCGATTATTCCCACAATCCCCGAGTGGGCCGACGTTTCTTTCTATTTTTTTTACTCGGTTGAAAATAAAAAATTTAATTAAAATTTTTTTTTTTTTTTACTTTTTTAAAAGTTTCGTTTATACGATGAAATAAATGCAATGAAACGATTTCACAGCATTATAGACTCGATTCATAGTTTCATTCAACAACTATAATGGCTAGGATTCAAATTTAATACACTCAGCAAAAAAATTAAGGAAACGGAAAAATTTCTGTTGAGTGATTTTCAAATGACTGTAACTTTGCGAAAAATGATCGGATCGAAATAAAGAAAAACTATTTCAAGAGCTTGAAGTTTCGAAATCTTGAGACGAAAATTTTCGACATAATCTTTATCGGAGTCATCTAGCCTAATCCTCTAGCTTTGATTACATTTTTTTGTATCTCTCTACGATTTGTTATCGAGATATCGGCAGTTGAATGGGAAAAGACACTTTTGTCTTTGATCAACGGCATCTCGTGAACTACAGAACGCACAGGGAACGAATGGTTGGTTTCGTAAACTTGAATGTGTGTTCTACATGTTCTTATGCTGTTTTGTCGAGAAAATTTTGTTTTCATTTTTAGAATCGGTCTTAAAAAATACCAAAAAATGACGTTTTTTCATTTTTTTAAAAATTTATGTGAATTTTGCAAATATTACGGAAAGTACTGATGTTTCAGCGGTTTTTCCTAGATGAATATGTGCCTCAACATCCTGTGAGTTTCAAAGCCGATCGGTTGGACCGTTTTCCTTCCCAGAAGGTCGAAGTAGTAGTAAAAATTGAAGGGACGCTCTTCTGTTCCTTCAACACCAATTGATGATGGTTAAGACCAGAAAAATTTCTTTTCTTTATTTTTTCGTGATTCTTTATGTGGAGATGCTGTGGATGGGGTGAGTGTGTGGGTGAGAAAGTGGAAGTGAGCATGTGAAATCAAACGAGTGTTCTATAAGAAATCATGAAAAAATAACGAGAAAAAAAAATCTCCG
This sequence comes from Aleiodes leptofemur, assembly GCA_963942555.1. Lineage (NCBI taxonomy): Eukaryota > Metazoa > Arthropoda > Insecta > Hymenoptera > Braconidae > Aleiodes > Aleiodes leptofemur. The sequence continues at coordinate 9,321,024 of OZ012619.1, forward strand.
GTCTTAATCATTATTAACTGATGTTTGAGGAACAGAAGAGCGTCCCTCCAATTTTTGCATCAGCTTTGACCATTCGGGAAAAAAACTATCCAACCAATTAGCTTCAAAATTGACAAGGTGTTCAGGCACATATTGAGCTAGGAAAAAACACTAAAACATCGGTACTTTCTGTAAATGTTTGTAAAATCTAGCTACATTTTCAAAAAACCGAAAAGACTACATTTTTTTTTGTACTTTTAGAAACCAATTCTAAAACTGAAATACAATTTTTTTTCGACAAAGCAGCGTAAGAACTTATAGAACAGTCATTCAAGCTGACGAAACCGACCATCCGTTCCCTGTACGATCTGTAGTTTACGAGATATCGTTGATCAAAGACAAGAGTGTCTTTTCCCATTCAACTGCCGATATCTCGATAACAAATCGTCGTAGAGAGATACAAAAAAATGGAATCAAAGCTAGAGGATTAGGCTAGACGACTCCGATGAAGATTGAATCGAAAATTTCCGTCTTAAGATTTTGAAATAGTTTTTTTTTATTTCGATCCGATCATTTTTCGCAAAGTTACAGCCATTTAAAAATCACTCAAAAAATGAGAAAATTTTCCATTTCCTTAATTTTTTTGCTGAGTGTATTAAAGGGTCTAGCGGAATAAGTACGGACAATTGGCCCCCATTGAATTTTGTGGCGCCAATTTTTTCAAAGATTCATTACCGAAAAAGAGAATTTTCTGCAAATTTACAATTTTCTATATTGACTCCAACCAATTCTATACTGAAAAAACGCGTTCTTTCCCATAATTTGCTTTCCATGCAGCTAAATGTGTCATAAAAATCTGAAAAAATTCTGGAAAATTGGAACTCTTTGGAAGTTTATAAAAAAAAAAATCCAAATTTTTTACTCATAAATTCGATTTTTTATGATTCAATCTCCATTTCAGATAATCATTTCAATAGGCATCGACTGACCTACTATTATGGCAAAAATTGATATAATTCTACTCTTCATTTTCAGTACACTGAAGAAAAGGAAATGTCCAAATTCGACCTGCAACATATTTTTAAAAAATGAAAACCCGTAAAATTTCACATATTGCGTTCAAAAGTTATCAATAAAGGATCCCTTGCATCCAATCAATAAGTCATCATGGCTGGAGTGGTTAATAAGACATAACACAGATGTAAATCATCATTGTTTATTAATTATTTTGGTTATTACAGTCTTTAAGGGGTTACATACGTCCAGGATTTTCAAAGAATCGATTTTTTTTTTCACCGATTATTATTCTTTATACTTTTGGGCTTATTTCTGTGGAAATCGATTGTGAAAATTCCCAATAGATCGGAAGTTATGCTAGAGAACATGACTGCTCGACGACGGCAACGAAAGCTACGAAAGCAGCAAAAGAGGTCAGAACAGCTCATCAATAACAACAATTGTTTACTGACAAGGGAGGCATACTATATAAAGCTGGAATGGGAGATGAGACATAAGTTACCAAAATAAATTAAAAATCCATAAAGTTCTTGCTTCTGCTGCGCGCAACCTCGAGCAAAACGCACTTGAAACTTCAAATGCGTTTTCCTCGAAACCACTTTCTTCGGCACGGTCGGCATGATAACTCCTACAGTTTTCAATATTTTTGGATGTTCTTTTTTTTCAACCATTCGAAATCGCATTCTCTATAGTCTGTGGGGCCGGATTTTTGATATTGTAATTGAACAATTTTTAAAAAATTATTAAAGTGTGAATTTTATGACGCAAAACGCAAACTTTTTTTTGAACTGCTGTAAATTGCTTAATTTTTCAAAATTAAAAAATCTGGCCCCGTAGACTATAACTACAACCTTCTTCTACAAGAAACTTTCCACATTTTGCAGATCCATCAACATTTCAAGGAGAAATGATGCCGACCGTGGAGCGATTTTTTTTACAGTGCCTCGCGGGACTCTATTTTTTACATAGTAATTTAAAAAAAAATTAAATTAAATGAATTTTTTTATGAAGTTTAAAGACTAATTAACAATGTGCAAACATTATTTTTACAAATTTCCATTCCTATCCCTTCTAAAAGAAGTTTCTCTTTTAGCGCGTTTTCGGCGCCACTGGACGTATGTAACCCCTTAAGACTGTTATAATGGTTAGAGGTTCATTAATAGTGCACTCCATAGAAACATCACTTTGACAAGGAGCAACTGCTGACTTCACTGAAATTCTGAAATATGGAACTAATGATCAGAGGCAATCAGTTCAAGAACTCTTTTACCTCTCAATATAGGAGTCTATCCCCTTTAATTTCCACAAATATCAGTAATTGGGCTATCTTGAATAAGAATCCTTTCGGAGTTTAGAAACTTGATGAAACCCGGGAAAAAAATTATCATACATGTTCATACATGATCATATATGATCATATATGAACTTCCCATGCATGGACATATATGCGAATTGACCGTACATGTACATATCTGAACATATATGAGCCATGTCCATATATGCCGATTTTTTCCCGGGTATAGCAGTCCCATATATGACCATACATGGGCATGTATGATCATATATGGGCATATATGTCGATATTTTCCCGGGATATATTATCTAAATGTTCTAATATATGGACATAATACATCAGTATTCATTCCCTTCATCACTCAATTTTTCATTAATAACGAATTTCAATTGAAAAAAACAAAAACATCCAGCTGGGATCGAACCCGGGACCGTCCTATGATGCGCCAATCATCCTACCGTCTTCGCTATTCTCATTTCACATACCTGCTTAATGAACTCTAATCCGCATATAGTGATCAATGTCTTTCGGACTTGGAAAAAGTGAATTCAATTGAATTATTTCAATCATTGGGAATAATTTAGTGATACCGGAAAAAACTGATTTTCGAATGCTGCCAGAATTTTAAATTCTCAAAGTAAGCGGTAAACAGCTAACAGAACGTGTATTTACCATTAATTATCCAAATTTATCATTTTCACGTTCTTATATGGCTTGCGTGAGGATTTTTTCATATGTTCATATCCGTCCCATATATGTACATATATGTTCACATATGACGATTTTTTCCCGGGAAGGATTTTCATTCAAGATAGCCCAATTACTGATATTTGTGGACATGAAAGTGGACAGACTCCTATGTTGAGAAATAAAAGAGTTCTTGAACTGATTGGCTCTGATCAATAGTTCCATATTTTAGAATTTCAGTGAAGTCAGCAGTTGCTCCTTGTCAAAGTGATGTTTCTCCAGAGTGCACTATTAATGAACTTCTAACCATTATAACAATCTTAAGGACTGTAATAACCAGAATAATTAATAAACAATGATGATTTACATCTGTGTTATGTCTTATTAACCACTCCAGCCATGATGATTTATTGGATGCAAGGGATTCTTCATTGATAACTTTTGAACGCAATATGTGAAATTTTACGAGTTTTCATTTTTTTTAAATATGTTGCAGGTCGAATTTGGACATTTTCTTTTCTTCAGTGTACTGAAAATGAGGAGTAGAATTATATCAACTTTTGCCATAATAGTAGGCCAGTCGATGCCTGTTGAAATGATTATCTGAAATGGAGATTGAATCATAAAAGATCGAATTTATAAGTAAAAAATTTGAATTTTTTTTTTTATAAACTTCCAAGGAGTTCCAATTTTTCAGAATTTTTTCAGATTTTTATGACACATTTAGCTGCATGGAAAGCAAATTATGGTAAAAAAACGCGTTTTTTCAATATAGAAGTGGTTGGAGTCAATGTAGAAAACTGTAAATTTGCAGAAAATTCTCTTTTTCGGTAATGAATCTTTGAAAAAATTGGCGCCACAAAATTCAATGGGGGCTAATTGTCAGTACTTATTCCGCTAGACCCTTTGAATCCTAGCCATTATAGTTGTAGAATGAAACTATGAATCGAGTCTATAATGCTGTGGAATCGTTTCATTGCATTTATTTCATCGTATAAACGAAACTTTTGAAAAAATAAAAAAATAAAAAATTTTAATGAAATTTTTTTTTTTCAATCAAGTAAAAAAAATAGAAAGAAACGTCAGCCCACTCTGGGATTGTGGGAATAATCGCAGGATTGACTGAAGTTTTTTTTAAGAAAAAAAAAAAAAAAAAAAAAAATGTCGAACTTGGAGAAAATAACGGTTTTTCTCAAAAAGGGCAAAAATGTCATTGAATTTATCATTTTTCATTTTTTTTGCATCTTTTTCTGAAAAGTCGATTTCAAAACAAGAATTTTGAAAAAAAAACGTCCCGATAAGTTGATTTTTAAGAAAGTTATAGCTATTCGAAAATAAAAAAGCCATTTTTTCGAAAAATTCATAACTTTTTTTGGGTTGGGTGAAAAAATTTGAAAAAATTCTGAGAACCGTTTTTCATAGGATAGAAACTGATAAAAAATCGCCAGCCAAATCGAAAGGGGTCAGGGTCAAAAGTGGTCGATTTGGTATGGAATACCCCATATATATATACACATACATCTATATATATATATTTTTTATATATATAAGTAATAAGTATAGGGGAAGATGAGGTAAAACAGCCACATCAAAGTTCTGATATCTACATTATAAAAAACACTTGTAATTAATAAAAATTTCAGAGATAAGTTTCTCTCATCATTTTATTGAAAAGCTGAAGAACTTTGTGGTGGAAATCATATGTCAGAAATAATTTTTTACAATTTTTTTAATTCGACTTTTTCGGTCAAAAATTGTCTTTTTTTATTTTTGGGAGAATTCTGTTTTTTTTCAAGAAATATTTCCAGTTCTACTGATTGTAGCATAAAATTTTTGAGATGAAATATGAGATTATTCGCTATGGATTGATGGGGGTTCTGATTTTCAAGAATCTGTATTTTTAAGATAGTTATAGAGCAAAAACTAATTTTCAGGAGTGCGCCTTTATAAATACCTCAAAAATCGATGCTTTTAAATTGGAAATATCATAAATAGATGGCAAATGATCTTATCTTCCACCTCCATTGGAGAACTTTTGAGCTATCATGAATAGAACCGGAGATATTTTGACAATAGTGAAATTTTTAAAAAATGGAAATGGGAGTCTTTCAAATCGAATTATCAAAAGAATCACAAAAATCAATTATGACCCTTGGTTTCCACCTAAAACTCCCTCAGCTTTTCAATGAAATCATGAGAAAAAAAATAACTCCAACCATTTTATTCTAATGTCAATTTCACCTCACTTTCTCCTATGAAATCACTTCGATTCATATCACTTCGTTATTCATAATTGGAATAATTTCCGCTACTTACGTTTTTTAAGACTAAGAAGTGCTTCAGCGGCTACAAAAAAAATATGAAAATTTTCATGTAAGTTTTACATTGAATGATGAAATTTTTCAAAAAGCAACAATAGCGTAAAATTCTACTTGCTTTTTGCTCATCCACATATATTCTCTCGAGATACGTTAATCCTCAAAAACTCACCAGCAATCTATTGGTGTCGACAACCTCTCCTTCGTTTATCGTTCCTCATTCAATGACATGTGATCAAAATTTTTGTCTTTTGAGGAGAATAATTGCATTGATTGAGGAAAAGAACTTTCCTTCGATGCTCAATCACGCCGAAAACCATTGGAATAAGTTGACACTTGCAAGAAGTAAAGAATAGCACTCAATAACAACAACACCTTCTTCAATATAGTTTATTAGTTAATCGTAATTATTTTACACCTGAATTTCTTCAGCTTCCATTTCGTTATATCCGAAATGATATGATTATTTACAATGGACAGACTAGATCCCGTAGGATTCAATATCTTCATCAAATCATTCATCTTTGTCCTATCTTGTTTCTCCTTTTTTTCTCTTATCAAACTCTTAACCATTAAACTGTAACAACAGAAACCATTTCTTCTGTTCGTTCATTATAGTTAATTTTTGTTCATTGAACTTATGAGCTAGCAAACGAAGGGTTATTTTGAGAATATCTCAATATATATATATATATTGTCTTATCTTCAGATGATGCATAGACAGTAGATCCTCAAACAAGAATTCAAGAATGAAAATAAAAATCTCAATTAATTCTTTATTCTATTAAAAAACGAGATATAATTTTCCCAATTTCCAGTGTTTGCAACGTTTGGAAAAACAATTCCCATTTACATGGAACGTCAGAACAAATATTTTATTTTCTTCCAATTCAAGAATGTAATTGACCTTGTTTTACATAATTAGTATATTCAAATTGTTGTAAAATCTGAATATGGCCAAGAATTAATAAATTTTGATAATAATGTATATATTTTATAAAAACCCTTCTTTGGCTATTTCGATTATTTTTATAAATTTTTCAATGTGGCTTTGCTCGGAGAGTTTTAATATTTAGGATATTTTTTTATAGAATTGCGATTTTTTTTTACATCATGTGTTGGCCATTTGGTGGAGCATACTGAGGTTGCTGCGAGAGTGGTCTTTGCGGACCTGAAGGTACGTACTGTACCTGTGCTGGTGGTACACCTTGATGCGGAAATCTGTAAATTGAAAATTTAATAGGGAATAAGAAGCAGTTTTAATGACAGTTCAAATGCAGTTAAAATAATCGAAAATGTCAATAGAGCATACCCCTGTGGTTGATAAGACAGGCTGGTCTGTTCTGGTGCCTGTGGGGGTACATTTCCCTGAGGAATACTCTGAGGATGTATAGGAGGCGGTGCCCCCTGGAGATGAGGTCCATGTGGTGCTCCAGGAAGTCCCTGCGGTAGATGTCCAGAAACTGGGGCTGCAGCATGCGTCCCAGCAAGTCCAGTCGGATGTTGGTGATGAACAGGTTGAGGATGGGGTGCTACAGGTGGTGGATGATGTGTTCCTGATGGTAGATGGTAGTGTTGGGGTATCGATATCCCTATGATATTTCCTGCAGCCATATATTCACCTGAATGAGGGGGCATTGCGCCCATGTTCGGATTGAAACTACCAGAATATGGCTGGGGCTGCCCTGGCATACCATTGAACATATGTGGAGGTTGATTTGGATAGGGGTACATAGGCATGTGATGTGGAATTTTGTTGAATGGATAAGCAGTTGGGGTGGGAGGTGGTGGCTCTCTCTGAAGAGTATGATAGAGGTTCAAGGCATCCACCAGATCAGAAGACAATTGAGTCAGTTGGGCATGCCTTCTATCCACTTTTTCTAGTGCGGCATCAATCAGTGGACCCATTGCCATTACTTGTTCTAAAATCATTGGATTTATTGTATGCAATTATGTGATTGGTACTTGGAGAATTGAATGTTATGTTCATATTCGAGAATAATAATTAATTGAAGATTCAAATTACTTGGCTTACCTTCCAAATCTAATAATTCTGGTGGATCATTGCTATCACTCTGTGGATCTGCTTCATGCAACAAATGCAATAATCTGTCGATTTTTCCTTCATCAATTTCCACTTCAATAATTTCAGGCTCTCTTTTCAATGTTTTAACTTCTACTTCTTCTGCAAATTGCACCGATTTTTTATTTCCTTGTTCTAACTTTGATATGTGGTCAGGTTCAACTGAGAGGTCTGCCGTAACAAAATTAGCAGGGAACAGACCCTCCATTTTTCCTTTCACACCTTTCCACCAGTTGGCATCAGAATCATCTAATATATGAACTGCGAGCATTAAAGGGAGAGAATTAGAGATTTGGAGGAAACTCTTTTAAAGCTTGAATTGAAAAAATTATCGCTAAAATCAACCAAACGAACAAATGTAATGAATGAAGAGCGGAGAATTAGCATTGATACTCATGATTTATTTTCATATTTCTGACTCTTTTTTGAAATATGAGGGATTCATTTTCTTTCACTGGATCTACTTACTTATATCACCGGCTGAAAAGCTTAATTCATTGTCCTCAGCAGCTTCAAAATCATAGAGTGCTCGTACTTTACGTTTTTCAAAAATATTAGTTGATGCTGTAGAGACATTGACATTTGGATAGAGACTTGTACACTTTCCAGGTGAGCTTTGAGATGAATTTGCTTGTCCTTTGTTTTCCTTCAATGATAATTCAATCGCTTTAGCAAGATCTTGCTCTTCACGCGATGCAGCTGCCGGATTGGTTGAACAAGAATGTTTTTGAGGCTCCGACAAATTTGAAAAATCAAAACCTTCCTGTTTCAATTTTGTGTATAAACTCGGGATGAGATTCAACTGTGCATCATTTTTAAAATCACCTTCTGCCCATTTTTTAAGAAGTGTTTTGGTTTTCTCCACGATTTTTGGCTGTGAACGAGTTAAGAGTTTCCGTAATTCAGTTTCAAATTCTCTTGAGGCGATTTCCAGATGAAAATTTTTTCCGCAGTTGCTCGAACACGCGTCCAAAAGCTGTAATAGTTTCTTATTGTTATTATTTATATAATATTTGACTGTTTGTCACCGTAAAAAAATTCTATTTCAATTATTAAGAATAATAAATTGGAAATTTCCAAGATTAAAGTCGAAGTTTTCATTTAAATTTTCTACAAATAACCAGGAATATGTGAAATTCGGCGATTTCCGCTTATTCTAAAGAAATTCTATTGCTATCAGAAGAATGACGTTCACTTTCAGTTGAAAAATCAAAATACTCACGGTTATAGCTTGCATCACAATATGTGGATCTTGATGATTCAGTCTCTTGATAATTGATTTTAAGCAATCTTTAGCACGTACGTTTGTAGTTCCTACTTTGTCACAGATTTCCATAATTTGGGTCCAATCCTCAGCAGTATTGCGCTCATTGGTTGCTTTCTCTGTTCATTTTTGATATCATAAACAAAGAAGAGGTTAATAATCGCATAATTCTCGTTAATGTCCATGGAGAGAGACACTTCAAGATAAGTGAGCGAGAACGAATTAAAGGTCGCACGTCACTCTTTGAGCGCAATTTCTCATGGAATTAATTTGCGATTGACAATTTCATATTTTCTCAATCATGAGGATTTTCTAAATCCTCATGTTCTTGGTATTTGTGAGGAGAATGGATTATTCAACGGAATCCAATAATAAAATCAGTGGATGTTAATATAGTTTGTGATCTGATATAGCTATCTCGAATGTCTCTGCCTCTGAAGGGAAGCTTATCGAATTCAAGGGTATACAGTCTTTGATAGGTAATAAATACTTTTATGGTGAAATTCAAGGGATATTAGAATATATATATGTACTGTAATTGAGATTGACTTGTATATATGAAACACATAGCCTCTCATAGTATTATCTTCTGAGAACTTGGCGTTACTATAGCTTCCATTTGGAAGCAAAAATGATGAATCTCATTTTTTTTTCTTCATATTCTCTTCACTGAGTTTCACCTGATAATAAGATAGGTGCAAAGAAAGATGGTTACTATATTCAATTATTGGAATTATAAGTGAATTAGAAGTGAAGTTAAGGAGAAGGAGACACGTAGAAACGTTTTTAAGCCAAGTGCCATGAAAACTACCATGATTAACCTCACACTATCTGTTATGCTATTGGCCATGGCATCTTGCATTTAAAATTAGTCCCTTGCTATAGGTAAATTTTCCATAGAGAAATAGCTCGTGAACAATTTTTTATATGAGAAAATTCTAAAGTTAGAATTATGAGCGATTTACCCATCTGAGCGGTAAGTTTCAGATGACAGATGTTATGGTGAATGCCATAATTGATGTCATGATTTCGACCATGGTCGTTTGCTATAAATTCATGAGGAGAGCCAGAGAAAGAAACATAACGAAAAGGAAGGTAAGAAGATGTATTACTTACCAACGTCAGCGTCAAAGATTGATGTGTTACCAAAAATTCCCATTTTGCCTACTTCAAAGGGTTAAGAATTTGCTGGATATTTTTACTAATTAATGAGGAATATTATTCATGTAAGACTTCCAACTGTTAATGAAGAATACCACGAGAAATTTAATGAACTAAATGGCTCCTTTTCTTTGGATGACATCTGCTTGAAGATAGACACCCAAACCGATGACTAATAACATTCTTGTCTCAAAGGCGCCATTTTGGACAATTTCGATACACCAGGGGAGAGATTCCGCACCAAGGTTACTAGATACCCAGGTTGGGACAAGCGCTGAGTCGCTGGGCTCAATGGTAATGCGGATGCGCCAGAATTCATTAGAAACAGAGCCAAAGTGTCGCTCAAATGAAATGCGGCATTCTAGTATTACGAATTTAAATCGTATCTTAATGTAGTATGACATGTTTAGTCAAGAATTCTAAACAAATATTATGAAAACAATAGCAAACAGGTTTTATAGAGTTATTTTTTAATTACAAAATATGATTTAATTGTTGATAAATTAGTTGAATGAATGTTATAGAAACATTGAAAAAATATGAAAATTATAACTGAACATATTGACAGAAAAAACAAAAATAAATAAATAAATAAATAATCATAAATAAACATATTGACACTAATAATGACAAAATTTGAGCCACCTATTCCAAAATGTATATAAGGGAAAGTAGGGCAAAACAGACATAGGTGGTAAAATGAACATATCTTAATTTTTATACAAATATTACGGAAAACTTTTGAAATCAATCGAAATATTGATGATAGATTATTTGATGATTCCGTTCGAAAGCTGAAAAGGGTCTAGCCGGAAAACAAGGGTCTGCATTCATTCTTTTTGAATTTTTCGAGAATTTAGGTTTTTTTTGAGGGCGAAGGAGTTTGAGAAAAAATTTGAAAAAATTCAGAGATTCGGATATATTTCGGAGTGTCTTCGTGAATTTTTTTTTCATTTTTTTGAAGCGTCGTCGCTTCCTGCAGCTTCTTTGGATTTTATTATTTTTATTTCTGAGAATGATTATAGAGGAAATCTTGATGAAACGGTTAGAAATAGATTTTCTCGATGATTCTATTGAAAAATTGGACCAAGTTCACCCGAAAAACAAGTGTCAGAATTAATTCTTTTGATTTTTTTGAGGATTTTGATTTCTCAGGGGTTTTTGAGTGGAACAGTCTTTCCTTTTTAGAGAATATCAGTTTGTTGCAAATATCTCCGGTTCTATTGGTCGTAGCGATCTGGAGGCGTTCTTACATGAAAGCTAAGATCATTGGTTATCCATTTACGGGGCTTATAATTTGAAAATATAGATTGTCAAGATAGTTCTAGGGCAAAAACTGTTTTCCACAAAAGTCCCCATGAATACCGTAAAAATCGATATTTCTCCATTAAAAACCCCATAACTCGATAGCAAATGACCTCACCCTTCGCCTTCCTCCAGAATTTTAACACTACGACCAATTAAACCGGAAATATTTTAGTGAAGTAAATTTATTCAAAAATGGAAAGGATTTATTCCTCAAAAATCTCCCAAAAACCTAAATCCTTTAAATTCAAATATTTTAATGTCTTTATCAGCTTGAAATCTTCAAACATATAAATTCAATTTGAGTTAGAACTATGATTGGAATACTAATTTCCGGAAAATTACTAAGGCACTGATAATTTGAAAACCAATCTTACAAGTCTCCTCAAAATTGGTAGAAATCCAAATGATACTACTCTCAATATAATCTATGAATATGCATAAAATTAGTTGAATATCTTTGAAAAGGAGCACTTGGAAGTAATTTTCGGAAAGTTTACATAACGCCAAAAGTAGGGGCGAATGGGCCAAAATAGACCCTGGGGCAAAATGGAGCGGGTGAATGGAAAAGTCTGGGAAAAACCGAGAATTGAATATATATATTTCAGGATTCTAAATAAATCAATTTTATAGGATCAATTTCGTAGGAAGAAGAAAAAAATGGAATAAAAGTGGAGACGCATAGCAATGACCTTTTTAAAAATTGATTACCGAATTAATTCGGGTTTTTCGAGTGTCTTAGACCTACAAATTGAGTTTATAAAGCCTCTTGAACTTCAAATTTTTCACAGAAGCGCGGGGATGCATCTAGAAAGAGAAGAAAATTGAATGAACGTAACGACGCATAATGAAAACTTTTCAATAAATTTATTACCGAATTAATTTGCATTTTCCACGTATTTGGGCCCCAACAATTGAGTTTGCTTAGCCCTGTAAACTTGGAAATTTTGCCAAAGGCGTGGAAATGAATCTTTAAAGAGGAAAAAATGGAATGGATGTAGGAAAGCATGAGCAAGACTTTTTTCTCTTTCTGCATACACTTCCCCACCTGAGGAAAAATTTCCAAGCGTGTAGGCCTTCGCAATCTGTCATGCGTCGTCACTTTCATTCTATTCTTTTTCTTCTTTCAGTAAGATCTTTCAAGTGTGTAGGGCTTTGCAAACTCAATTTTTGGGGCCGAGACCAGGGTTGGGTCCCTAGCTGAAAATGTTTTTTTTTTACTCTACATGGTAGAAAACTGGTAAATTACGTAAAAAACGCAAAAAATGTAAAAAATTGGTAGAAAACCTAACCAACCTGAATGATGTGTTCTGAACATATTTCCTACCAAATTGCTCATATTATTCTGCCTATTTCCATAAAATAGCTCCGTGAACTTTACCCTTCATATATGTATATTCCGGATTTTCTCAATTGCTATCGTTTGACGGGGGATTGTCAGATAACTGTTAGAAACATTCATTAAAAAAAAATTTAATTCGTTAAACGCAACGAATTAGATTTTTTTTTCAATGAATTTTTTAAAATTGACCAACAAATCGATTCCAATTAGCCCCCGATTTTGGAATTTCGAATTTGTGGTGGTGGCTATTCTAAGTAAATCGTTTGACGGGTTTCGACGGATCATCAATATACATGGAATATTGATATATTTTTTTTATTCATCAATTTCCTATTTTAGTTTTGAAAATTGGTGGCGTTTTGATTCACAAGCTCCGCACCGGCGCGGTGCAGAATCTAACATAAGAGGCATTCCACGCTATTTCACTCGATTTTAGGATGATGATTTTTGATTTTGTTCATTTTTGGATATGATGTTGAAAGGGCTAATAGAAGGCATTTTCAATGGTCCAAAAAAAAAAAAAAATTTTTTTTCAAAATTTACGTGCTTTTTGAGTTTGGAAAAAAACCGTGGGTACTAATTCATCGCCTCCTTCAGTTGCTCGCATCTCATCAAATATTAGTTCTATCAAAAAAGTGAATGAATACTTTTTTGGAGGGAAAGAGTATGAAATTGCATTAAAAATTTTTCCGAAAATTAAATCGCGATTTTTCTATTTTTTATTAATTATTGAAATAAACAAATTAATGGCAATTATCCGTACACAGTTTTGAAAATTTGAAAAAAATATATGTTGAAGATTGATTTATTTTCGATTTTCATGTAAATTTTCGTGATACTTCATCGGACCATTTGCGAGATATCGTTTTTTAAATGTTTTTCCGCGATCCGAGGCCGCTGCCGAACAGCCATGCGCATGCGCACACCGTTCTAGTTGCGAATCACGTGGTCACTAGCGCGTAAATTGAGTGCTCTCTACTGTTGAGTTTTTAAAGTCATCATTATAATTTTATACGTAATCATAAAATTTGTAAAACAGGCATAACACTTCTCTAGATGATTCTTTCTAAAACAATTATTAAAATTTTATCATGGTAGAAATGAAAATAGGCCCCAGCCACGCCTATTTCTGTGAGGCACTTCCATTATTTTTGCCCCTCCATAATCGAAATGAAATTGCACAATATTTTTTATTTTATTAATTTTATTGTAATAATGAATTTATTTATCCTACTTTACATATTTCATACTCATTGTCTGAAGAGTGTGTACGGCACTTAAGGCTGTGAGTATTAGCTACTAGTTCAAATGAATGGAAATGTCGAGTCCCAGTAATTGTGTATAAATTTATTACAATCGAATTAATAGAATAAAAAATATTGTGCAATGTCATTTCGATTATGGAGGGGCAAAAATAATGGAAGTGCCTCACAGAAATAGGCGTGGCTGGGGCCTATTTTCATTTCTACCATGATAAAATTTTAATAATTGTTTTAGAAAGAATCATCTAGAGAAGTGTTATACCTGTTTTACAAATTTTATGATTACGTATAAAATTATAATGATGACTTTAAAAACTCAACAGTAGAGAGCACTCAATTTACGCGCTAGTGACCACGTGATTCGCAACTAGAACGGTGTGCGCATGCGCATGGCTGTTCGGCAGCGGCCTCGGATCGCGGAAAAACATTAAAAAAACGATATCTCGCAAATGGTCCGATGAAGTATCACGAAAATTTACATGAAAATCGAAAATAAATCAATCTTCAACATATATTTTTTTCAAATTTTTAAAACTGTGTACGGATAATTGCCATTAATTTGTTTATTTCAATAATTAATAAAAAATAGAAAAATCGCGATTTAATTTTCGGAAAAATTTTTAATGCAATTTCATACTCTTTCCCTCCAAAAAAGTATTCATTCACTTTTTTGATAGAACTAATATTTGATGAGATGCGAGCAACTGAAGGAGGCGATGAATTAGTACCCACGGTGTTTTTTCCAAAATCAAAAAGCACGTAAATTTTGAAAAAAATTTTTTTTTTTTTTTTTGACCATTGAAAATGCCTTCTATTAGCCCTTTCAACATCATATCCAAAAATGAACAAAATCAAAAATCATCATCCTAAAATCGAGTGAAATAGCGTGGAATGCCTCATAATCTGAGGGTCCGCGAACAAGCAACGGTTCCAAAACGGTACGGTTCGAGTAAAACAATCAACAGTTTGGAAAAAATCGAAGATGAGTTCAGGTTGATTGAGACCCTGTTTCATTTGAGCTAATGGCGATTACTATAATGGCGATTAAGGAGAAATTAAGTTGAAGTCGAAAATCAACTAAATGCCGATTATCTTAATTTGGTGGTGGGGAAAAATATGGCAGTGATGTCGGTAGGGGAAGTGACAGGATTCATAACCAGCCCCCTGACACTTCGTGAAACTGCGTGTTCCTTAGCTGTAGCCCATATCCGACATGACTATTAGCGCCACTAGTAGTCATGTCAGACAATATGCAAGCATGAAATGTAGGCATTTCAAAAATTTGGAAAACTTTTTCGATGAGATTTTAATTTTTGGAAGGAAAATGAATGAGGAAATGTGATAATTCAATAAAAAAATATGTATTTACTTCATTAATCTTTTTAATACAAAAATATCATGTAACACAAAACTTCGCCGATTTTTTTTTCACCTGATTCAGTTTCTTTTGCTCAGCGTTCAGACGAGCACTGTACTATTGCATGCGGAGAGTAGTGAAATATTGAATGATGTGAATTAATATTTCACGTGCCTGCTCTGTGCAAGGGAAAGCTAAATGCTCAGAGTTATAAACATCTTCTAGTAGAGACTCGAACACAAATGGAGAATGACAATGCTTGACAAATGAATTTTCCAAGAAAAGGATGAATCGATAAAAATGAGTGTTAGGAACATCTGTTAGTAAATTGTCGAAAGATAAAGGTAGATTCTTGGAAGTGTTGTCACTGAAATTTGTGTTATTTTCAAAATATGTTGCTCCATTGTCCTCGCGTGCTTCAGATGATGCACGTTTATTTTTGATGCCAGACGCAAATTTTGAGGGACTTGAAATATTCAAGGGAGTGGTGAAGTCTTCAGATCTGTTGGTATCATCTTCGCTTCGAAAGTATTCGTTGGGACATTCGAAGCATCCGTTGGAGTTTAAGGTAAAGATTTTTCGGTAGAAGCTGGTTGTTGTAAGAGAAATTGTGAAGGAATAGCATTTTTCTGAAGACGAAGGATTTTGTAAGGTGACTAAAAATAGTAAAATCCATTGACAAAGAATTAATTGATCAGTAACGTGAATGAATGATGGAAATTAATGGAAACAATAACTTACCACTCCAAGGATTTTTCCATCTGGTGCACGAAGAATCTTCTTCCATAATATATCTTCTTGTAAAAAATGTTTCTCACAAATGAAGTGTTTTGATTCTAAACTCGGTTTGTTAATATTTTTTTCCAGAGTTCTAAGTGCTCCGGGTCTCAAGGAGCTTTGAAAAAATGTATTTTCGCAGGATTATTTTTATATTCGGACCTGCACTCTATAACTGCACAGGAGGTAACCATCGCTGCTTCATTCTTTTTTGGTATTGGCACAAATAACGAGTATTATTTTTTAACAAAAATTGACTTGTCAATTACATTCAGCATTCTTCCCACAATCGGAAGAAGGCTGTGGGTTAATCAGGTTAGGGCGCCCAGAATACCCGACATGAACACTAGCGCCAACTGGTGTTTGGCTATCGTTGTGGGGACAAATTTATGTAAGGGAAAATAAGAGAGTTTCAGGGGGCTGTTCATAACTAATGAAAATATTTTTTTCCAACAAAGTTCAATCTGATGGATTAAATTGAGAAATAATATCGACAAAGAATTTTTTTATTGCTTTACTTTCCACTGAGTATACTTATTTATCAAGGAGGCTGAAGTGCCATCACATCCCTACCTCCTCCCCATTTCTCCCCTCCGTCGAATTAAGATAATCGCCATTAACTCAATCGGACTTTAACTTTGCTTGAAAATTAGCTAATGGCCATTAGCTCGGGATGAAACTGGGCCTGAATGATGCAATGATTCATGAATTCACAATTCTTGATCATTAAGTCATGATGATGAACGGGGAATGGCAGTGCTAATGAAAAATAATTCGATGGCTCAAGGCTAAGGCACTCCGAAAATGGAAGATTGATCTATCAATTAATTCAAATTTATCTCACTCTCCCCTAGAATGTTGTTCGTTTTATTTGAACCTTACAATTTTCAAACCGTCACTAGTTCGAGGGCCGTTAGATTAGATTAGACTCTGTTCTGCACCGGTGCGGAACTTGGAAATCAGAACGTCATCAATTCTCAAAACTTAAATAAGGAATTATTAAATAAAAAGGAATATATCAATATTTCATATATATTGATGATCTGTCAAAACACGTCAAACAATTTACTTCGAAGTTAATGAAAAATTCAAAAATGGGGGGCTTACTAAAATCCATTTCTTGGTCAATTTTGAAAACATCATTGAAAAAAAACTATTATCCGTCAAAGGTCAATAATTATCTGTCAATCGTCCGTCAAACGATAGCAATTGAAAAAAGTCTGAAATATCCATATAGGGGGGGGGGGGGGGGTCAAGTTTACGGAGCTACGAACTTCCTCTTGTTTCCCTGGTGAAAATCTCATAGTTAACGTCAATAACAGTAGATGGCGCTGCATGTTGTAGAAAATGTAGAAAACCCATTGAGTAATTTACCTATTTTTTTACATGTCAAAAACTTGGTAAGTTACTTCAAGTAATTTACCTACCCAACCCTGGCAGGGGTGCATTCGTCTTGGACGCTTACACGCTTAAAGCGCTCACGAGCGCGGTTTTGAGTGTTCAACTTGACACTGTGAGCGCTGAAAGTTGCCGTTTATGGCTGCGTTTGTAAACTATATTACGCACTCACAAACGCTTTCTCCATCGAGGTAGGGCAGCAAAAGCGTTTGTGAATTGCCGGTGAGTGATGAACATCAGTAAAAAAATGTCAATACAGGTCCCACTAATAGTGTCTCTCCCAATAAAAGATCCTGAGCGAAATGAAGATTATACAATTGAAGTCACTTATGATAAACTCAAACGTGTGAGAACCGGTAAGTTTATTCGATACCGTATCATAACTACTTATTGATAAAAAATTGAAATACTTCTTCATTCTGTTGATTGTGGTTGAAAAAGAATTTTGAACTTCTATTCTTTGATCTAATAGAAGAAAGGGTTTTCAGTACTACGTACTTCTACTCTATTCCAAAAAAAAATTAATTTTTTTCTCATTCCTTTTCTTCTTGTGGAATATTTTTACTTTTGTTACGAAAAAGGGTTATTTTATATCTTCATCAATTAAATAATCACTCGTAATTCTTTATTTAATAATTCACCGTATTTTATCAGGACTTCTTTCTCTTACAACGTTCTCTTTTTTTCAATGTTACATACGCTTCTAGAACACTCTCTCACTATACAACAGTTGTGCCAACGCTAACATATAAAAATCACTTTCTCAACACTCTTCCTTGATTTTTATCTTCATAAATGAATTTTTCGTCAAACTTATCATATACAGTTCAATTTCTCCTCTTTTTACTTAATTAATAGAATTTGAATTATCATAAATTCCCAATAATGTTCTCAGTTCTTGAAACTTCACTTTACCCAACGACTTAGTCAAAATATCAGCAATCTGTGTTTCACTACTTACTTTTTCAACGTTAATTAAACCTTTCTTTCGATGATCATAAACAAAATGATAACTTATATCTATATGCTTAGAGTTTTTAGAAAATTTTCCATTTTTGGACAATGCAATACCACCAGTATTATCTTCGTAAATCTTCACAGGATTAGTCACAATAATGTCAAGATCACCCAGGATTCCTTTTATTGGTAAAACTTCTTCCACACAATCAGCAAGTGCATAAAACTCAGCATGCGTTGAAGCTCTGGATAAGATTTTTTGTTTCTGTGATTTCCACAATATTATGTTTCCAAAAACACGAATAATTATTCCAGTTGTTGACTTTCTATCTATTGTGTCTGCAGCCCAGTCTGCGTCAACATATGCATCGATGAATTCTTTATAATTTGAATTGTAGTTCAATTTCATGAAACGAGTACAGTACAGATATTTCAAAACACGTAGTGCATACTTGTAATGGGTATTGTTATAGCAATTTTGAAATCGACTCAAATAATTTACAGAAAAAGATACATCGGGACGTGTTTCACTCGCAATGTAAAGCAAGGCTCCAATCAAATTCCTGTATTTCAATGTACTGTTAATTGCATCAGCTGACTCTAATTTCAAATTGATTTCCATTGGTGTGTTGAAGTTCTTAGAATTAATAACGTTATATTTCTCTGCAAGGCTCTCAATGTACTTTTGTTGACTCAGAAACATCTCCTTCTCTTCTGGCTTATAATCTATTTCAATTCCCAAATACTGTTTCACTCGACCAAGATCTTTCATACGAAAACGTTCACTCAGCATCGATTTCATCTTTTCAATCGCTTCTCCATGAGTTCCACAAATCAATAAGTCATCAACATATAAAACAATGTAAAGCTTCTTTCCAGATACATATCCAGTGTAAAGACAATAATCATATTTGGATCTCTCAAATTCAATTGTTATCATGAAGTCATGAAAACACTCGTACCAGTCTCGTGGACTTTCTCTTAATCCATACAATGCCTTTTTCAATAAACATACTTTGTTTGATTTTGTCTCATAACCATCAGGAGGATAAATGTAGACTTCTGACTTGATTTTTCCATTTAAAAAAGCTGTTTGTACACCCATCTGCTGAGTTTCCCAACTGTTAATGCAAGCAACTGATAACAAAACTTTCAATGTATTCATCTTCGCCACAGGTGAATATATTTCTTCATTTTCCTGATATATCTGTTGAAAACCTTTGGCAACGACACGAGCTTTATATTTACCATCTGATTTTATACGATAAATCCACTTGACCTCAACAATCTTCTTATCCGGAGGCTCATCTGTCAGCACCCATGTTTCATTTTCTTCTAGACTTCTCAATTCTTCTTTCATTGCTTCTTTCCATTTCCTTGAATCAGAACTGTTCACTGCTTCTTCATAATCATTTGGAATTGAGGCATCACAAAAATTTACATAAAGTACATAATCGTTGAACTTCTTAGGTCTTTTATCTCGTTTAGGGCGTTCATTTGCTGCCTCTTCCTGAAATTCAGAGTCTTCAATTTTCTTTACTTCCTCTTCCTCAAGTTCAGAGTCATCTGTTTTCTTTGCTTCTTCTTCATCATCCTGAATTCTTTGGGTTTCCTCTGAATTAGCAGTTTCGTCTTGCTCGTCGGTATTGTCTGTTGTATCATTGTCTTCTTCTTTAAATCTGATGAATTTTGCAGGTTCAGTTTTCTCAATGAATTGTACATGTCGACTAATTATCACTTTATTTTTAGCTAATATTTTGTATCCAGTATCAGTATAACCAATCAATATCCCCTTTAAGGCCTTTGGATTTAATTTTGATGATCTGCACTCTTCAGGTATTCTAACAAATGCTGTACTTGCATATAATTTCAAGTTCGACACATCAGGTTTCTTATTGGAAAATATTTCATAAGGAGTTTTTCTCACCTTTGTATTTGCAAGTAGTCGATTCCCCAGGTAAGCTGCTGTATATATACACTCAGGCCAATAACGTTTATCCAGGTTTGCGTCAGCCATCAGGCACCTAGCCCGATCCATGATAGTTCTGTTATACCTCTCGGCTACACCATTTAATTCATGTGTATATGCTGGTCCTGGTTTCAAGTATATACCTTTTTGTTTTGCAAATTCATAAAAATTACGATTGAGATATTCTTTTCCGTTGTCACATCTTATTTGTTTAATCTTTTTTCCCGTTTGATTCTGCATCAGTCTGGCGTATTCTACGAAACAGCTAAATACTTCACTCTTTTGTTTGATACAATATACAACAGTCATTCTGCTGAAGTCATCAATGAATAACACGAAATATTTTTCACCTTTATAACCAGTTTGACTAATGGGTCCATGGACATCAGTATGAATGATCTCCAATATATCATTGGCTTTGCTTCTGTTTTTGAACGGCAAGTTCGTCATTTTATTTTCTAAGCACGTTTCACACGTTAAGAATTTGTCTTCAATCTTTTTCGGCATTCCATCAAGTAACTGTGAATCGCATAATTGTTTTAAAGATTTGAAATTTGTGTGCCCAAGAATACGATGCTATTTTTCTTTATTTGACATATCAAGTTTACTTGCATACGATCTGACTTCATTATTATGCTTTGAAACTGTTCCATTTAGTTCAAAAAGTTTATTATTTTTCTCAGCAGTATCAATCAGATTATCTCTACGATTGAATATTTTTGCTGAATCTTTATCAAATATAACAGAGTTCTTCTGATTCACGATACAAGAAACACTCAGCAAATTTTGTTTCATATTTGGCACATGGTAAACGTTCTTAATTTCAGTTTCAACTTCTTTTCCATCAACATTGAAATGAACCATTATATCTCCAATTTTATCAGCTTTCAGGGAAAAACCATCTCCAACTTTAACATTTATAGGATTTTTCAAGTTCTCACATTTGAAAAAATACTTATCTGAATTGATGATGTGATCTGAACAACCGCTGTCTAGTACCCACTCGATATTTTCTCCTTGTGTCATTTTTATTTGTCTCGAAGGTTCAGCTGTAGACGACATTACTTCAACATGAAAGGAGTTGTGATCATTTTCCATTTCCACAGTAGAATTTCCGGCTAATCTCGTATTATTTCCATTTGAGTTTTGTGATGACCAATGAGGATTACTGCTTCTCCAATTACTGCGACAATAACGTTCAATGTGTCCAATTTGATTACATTTGTAACATCTTTGTACTCCATTCCCGGGATAAAATTTTTGAGTCTTTGGAGAGTCTTTTACGGTCTTCAAAGACTCCTAGAAAGACTTTTCAGTCTCTAGAGTGTCTCGCGAGTCCCGCAACTGTCTCTACAGTGTCTCTCGGGTCTCTCCCGTGAAGACTTTTATCTTTGCTGGTCTCTCCCGTAAAGACTTCTATCTTCGCGTGTCTCTCCCGTAAGGACTTCTATGTTTACTGGTCTCTCATTAGATTCATAAATCTTTGCAAAGACATAAGTCCTTATGAGAGAGACCGAGAAATGATTTTTTTTCATTTCAATTTAATAATTTCTAAGTTTTCAATTTTCATAATTTTTGCAAAGCGTGGAATTATTATTTTTTTCATATTTGACTTTAATTAAAATTCTCAATATTAGCGGAAAGAGGAGTGAAACGGACATAGGGGTAAAATGGATATATTTGAGTTTTGATGTTTATATTATCAATCTTTTTTGAAATTTGACATTGTTCTCTTTTCTTTTATTCAATTGCTGGAAATGACTACTTCACTAAAACCTTAAAATAACGTCATCTAAGATTTCTTTACGTTTCAATAGTTTTTATAGATGACGTGCAGAAAGTTATGAAAATTTAAAGAAAAACATGCAGTTGTGTTAATTAAAACTGGAATCGATCTATATTAAGGATTATTAAAAACTAAGTCGCATTCAACAATCTATTATCATCTAAAATATTGATTAATGTATTTTTTGACAAAGAAAAATATGGATAAAAATAAATATTTTTTTGAAAAATAGAAAGACTGATGGCTCCCGAAGCAAGACTGGAGGATTCCTCATTTGAGAGACTGTGAGTCTCTCAAGTAAGGATTCTGGTTCGTAGAGCAGGGACTGAGAGTCCCTGTAGGAAAGACACGTGTCCCGTTCGGAGAAACAGCAAGGTGTCTCTAGAAAGTCCCTGCCATGGCGCGAATAGGGACTCTGTCAGAGACCGTGACAGGAGTCTTTCGACCACTGAGAGACTCGAATTTTTTCATCCTGGGTTAGCAGTCATATTTGGATCTCCTTGATATCTTGATTCATTATTCTGATGATATCTTTGATTAAATATTCTGTTTTGCTGTCTGGGATTTTGAGAATGAAAATTTCTTGTGTTTCTTGGTGTTTGAGAATTGAATGCTTGAAAATTATTCTTTACATTACTGTTATTGCTTTCTATCTTTTTAAATTCCAGCATCAACTTTGATTTCACATATTCTACAGTCTTATTCTCAGGCGATAGAGCATCAACAATGTCTACTACGTGCGATAAACTCTCTGGTAGTGTTAACAATAAATAGTTGAACTTATCATCGTTACTTACTGTCTCTCCAGCGTTTTTGAGTCCATTAACTTGTTTTTCAAATTCGTTAAAGAATTCAGCAGGATTTCCATTTTCATCCATTTTCAAATCAAGCAATTTTCTCTTACACAGCAATTTAACAGCACTATTCTTAACTGCGTAGATTCTGTCAAGTTTGTCAATCATTTTGAATGCAGTTGTCTCTGAAATAATCAATTCCACTTGTGTATTTGAAATGCTTTGTGCAATGAAATTTCTCGCTTTTATGTCTTTCATTTTCCACTCAGCTTCAGTTATTGCAGATGGTCTAGTTTCATTAAGAATCGCTTCTTGGCATTCTTTCATTTCAAGGAATAAATTCAGTCTAAATTTCCATTTCTCGTAATCTGTACCATCAAAAATTTGTATTGCAAATTCGTTATCACCGGTCATTTTTCTTCTCGACTCTTCTAGATATTTCTTTTGCAGGTTATCAAACACGTTTTTATTATTATTTTTCGTAAATTTTCTAATTTCCTCTAATTTTCTTCAGCAACCACGAACTTCTGCTACCATGTTACGAAAAAGGGTTATTTTATATCTTCATCAATTAAATAATCACTCGTAATTCTTTATTTAATAATTCACCGTATTTAATCAGGACTTCTTTCTCTTACAACGTTCTCTTTTTTTCAATGTTACATACGCTTCTAGAACACTCACTCACTATACAACAGTTGTGCCAACGTTAACATATAAAAATCACTTTCTCAGCAACTGTTATGTCCTAACAAGTTACTAGGACGATCTCGGCGCTGCTGCTGTTGTTGAGCGCGAGAATTTTGAATGGAAATGGGAACGTTAGCCGCCAAAGTTCTGAAGAACACTCCACCGAATCTCTTCCCACTTTCCTATTATTTATTTGGGATTTACCACTAGTAATTCACTATTTTCATTTGTTAATGTAGGAATGAATTATTGGAATAGGTAGTTGAATAACTTGAGGAAAACACAAGTGCTAAGGGAGCACACACAACTTATTTATTCACTTCAACACTTAACTTTAATTTACAAAAGTAGAGAGAAGCTCAAGATTAAAACAATTTAGATGTCGTCTGTTTTGGAGGACGAAGGTGACTAACTAAACTTAGCTTGGCTTGGTGTACAGGAAGTCTTCGTTGATGTATCATGGGGGTAGTTTGTGGGGGGTCGAGAAATGGAGAGGGAGAAAGGCCCAGCGGCCTATTGGTTATTTCGAAGAGGAGGAGGGCGCTTGGAGGGCTGGCCCAAAGAGCTGTAACCTCTGGGGAAAGTCCCGTGTATTTCTCCCAATATTCGGGAAAATCCCCGGAGGGGTTTTATTGCAGGGTGCTTTGGGTCTTTAAAGCAGACCTGGGCATATTTCAGGTAGTCGGGAGCTCCGCGCTTTAATTCCATTACCACTCTTTCTGCCTGAAGCCTAATCCGGTCATAAACCGTAAACCCCCCCCAATTCTTCAATTGAAAATATTTCGGTGCGACGATATTTTGGAAAGGGAGCTGAGTGCGAGTACGCCCATAATTTCAAGTTTTTTAGATATATTTCCATTCAACACGCGTAAGAAACTCGTGATAGTTGTGCTATCTCGCTGAATTCAGAAGATATCCTCCGAGAAATGGTGGCAAAGAATTATGCAACTTTTTTAAATTTAAAGATGTTATTTTCTAATTATAATTTTGCCTACTCTTGGCTAACATTTTATCAATGCTACTCAATGGAAACCACATATGCGAAATTCTCCCTCCCCCCCTCCCCCCTCCCACCTCCCCCAATCACAAACTTCATTACCCGAAGCTCGTCATTGGTCCGCAAGCACTGATTTGGGGATGAGCAATTACAATTTTCAGGATTTTTAGTTAAATAGGGGGTAATTCTCTCTAATAATTGAAAAAGGAGCATCTCTTCCGCAATCTTTGTCTCTGTCTTACATAAATCTTTAGAAGAGAAGAAAAGAAAATATATTCAGCAATTCCCCCTAATTTTTCAAAATCGAAGAAATATTGTGAGGAAAAACTGCGGAAAAGAAGTATTCGGTTTTCTTATTTGATGATTGAATTGGATGAATTAATTGCGCTACTGCACTCAGATTCGGCCATGTTCTCGCAGAAAAATGGTAATCAAATTCACTTATTTAAAGTTGATTAAGAAACGGTTTTTCGCAGAAAGAAAAAGATGTTCTCGGCTCTAGTTCCAGCATTGGTATTTCCAATGCAAAAAAAAATGACGGAAAAGTGAAAAATCGACGGTCCCTGCTCATTACTGAAGGAGAGGGGAGAATCGGACTGGCCCAAGTAACAGGATTACCGTCCGGCATTGTCCGTACTAATGAAGGTCGAGAGCACCGGGAGCCCAAAGATCTCGATTTGCCCAGGTCTGGTGTTTGGCAATAAAATAAAAGAAAGGTTTAGAAAAGTATAAAGAAAATACTACGACTGTACGGAAAATATAGAGAACAATACCCTGAGGATAGCAGCTGTCGGTTTTTTCCCCGTTTTCTATTGTCCCTGTTTATTTTAAATTGAATGTATTATTTTCTTCTATCCTCAGTGAATTTAAAAGGAATGGTTGAGATTAAAATTGAATTTCGCGGATAAAAATATGACCCGACCTCTGTAGCCAAGCCTCGCGACATAACACAACTTTATTACAGACCAGTATTTCGTGACTCAAAAATTGGAGGAGGTGAAAACCTTAGCATTGACTCAATCTATGATATGCTTGGTTTTTGTTCTACATTTAAGCTGTATATTCGCATGTAAAATTATATCTATCGAGAAGTATTATCTTCAGCAGAAGGTCAGGTGAAGAGGACATAAGAGTTGAAGTGGACAGATTGGACTGTCTTATTTGTATTATGTAAAGATTTTCTTTTTTTTATTGCACATAAATCAAGGGTCCAATCCTTGATGATTGAAAAAAAACATTTTGAGGTATATCTCCGGTTCTTTTGGCGGTAGGGAAATGGGATCGATTTTAAATGGAAGGTGAGATCATTTCTCATCTATTCACATGGTTCTTACAAATATTATATCGTCGCCTTAGAAACAAAGGGGCGTAAGTGCTATGCTTATACACAGTACTTACGCCCCTTTGTTTCTAAGGTGATGATATAGATTTCTGAACATGATATGATAGAACAGCTGATTTCAACCAAAAAAATGAGCTAGAAATCACTCATAATGGGAAAAAAACTTCAGAACCACAGAAATCGATAGAAAATGATCTCACCTTTGATCTACAGCTGGATGAAGGTCGCTACAACAAACAGAACTAAAGATATGCCCAAAAAAATTCATTTGTATCGATTTCAAAAAAAAGTAGATCTGAAAAATAGATTTCCATCTCAACGCCGTTTAAACGTGTACTCTACCTTACTTTCCCATCTATTAATTATTTGAACGTTTAAACGTGTACTTTACCTCACTTTCCCATTTATTAATTATTCAAATCGTAGCGACTCTCGCTCCTGAGTCAGATTTAAACGAACCTGGGACCATACCAGGGAACAAGATAATTGTCAATGCAAAGAATCAGGTTGGTTTGAAACTAATTTTAATTCTCATTGTTATCATCTTCCATTGACTAATTTAATTAATCAATTTTTGTTGATAGCGTTCAAATGATCTCATAAGGCGATTCTTCTATTAATTGAAAAATACCGGACAAATGAAACCAGGATGAAAAGCGGGGAAATTTCTCAAAAGAAATTATAGGAAAAAATCGGTGCCGTACTTGGTAGCTATGGACACAAAATTACTGGCCCACAGTGTCAATCAAAGTTTCACAGGGATGAAGAAAACTTACAAAAATATTAAAGATCACAATCTCAAATTGGCCAATTCTAGGAATACTTGGCTTTGTTTTGGGGTAATTATAGTTGATGATGAATGAAATCTAATGAATGAATCATCAAGATACGATGGAAAGTTCATATATAGTTCATTCTCAGCTAATGAATGGTCTTCTGGAGAATGAGCCTTTTATCACACCGGTTGCGACATGTTCATCCACTGGAAAGAAGCGAAGACGATCGAATTCGGAGGACAGCAGCGCAAGTTACTGGAGTATCGATGAATCAGACAATATTACTTCCAGTGAGTATATTATTAGTCATTCCCAATAAATACGTGGCAAATGATGGTTTTAAGTTATATCAATATTTTCAGAAAGAGTCAAATTCACATCAGCTGATGAGGTGTTGGATGGGCGGCAACAGAGTGCGAGGATCCATGAAGAAAATAAGAATCGTAGATTCCAAGAGTTCATGTTTTTGAGGGAACAACATGAAAATGAAAATTGGGAATTGAATAAAAGAGCTGGAGAATTGCTAAAAAAATTGGTTGAAAAATCATAATTTTGAGTCCAAAGATTAGAGAAATAGATTTAGGGCTTTTAGATAACGGACTCTGCAGCATGGTTCAAGTGTTAATGATGAACGTTGATTTTTTAAAAATATATATTCCCATATTGACATGATTGGTTATATAATACGAGATTTTATTATGATAAGAACCTAGATAAGGTTACGCAATAATAAAGCAAACCCCTAAGTAAGGCTATTGTGAATTAACTCGAGTGCTAAATCTTACTGTTAGAATTTCAAGATCATTCTGATAGCAGAAAGATGGATCGGAATGACTCGATTTTTCTCCTTAATGGTTTTTTGAAAATATCTCAGAAGTTAACCGAGATATTCTCAATAAAAAAAAGAGGGTGCGTAGAATCCACGCGCGGCAGAAGTGAAACTTCTTGCTGATCGTTCAAGGATCAGTGCAAAATTGCCCTATTCTGCTTAGATTTCGAGATATTCAAAGAAAATTGATGATAAAATGAAAGCAATCTGTCTGCAAACTCAATATTCGTTTTTTTATGGCAGCCGCTTTTTTTTGAGGATATTTTGGAAAGTGAGTGAGATGACGAAATTTTTATCAAGATCTTTTTTGTGGAGAATATCAAGAATTACAAATGGGTGCCCACGAAAATTGAATAATGTCACTTAGTTCTCGAGACATTCATCATAACCTTACGACAACAGCATTGATTTATAGATCAAGTCTCCATTTTCATAGTTGTTCTTCTCAGAATATCTCGAAATCTCATAGAGATACGCCCATTTTTATTCAATCTTTTTTGAAGCTCTCGCCAGTCTCAACAAA
Source organism: Aleiodes leptofemur (assembly GCA_963942555.1). NCBI lineage: Eukaryota > Metazoa > Arthropoda > Insecta > Hymenoptera > Braconidae > Aleiodes > Aleiodes leptofemur. The sequence goes on from OZ012619.1 coordinate 9,348,931, forward strand.
CTAAGGATAAGGGTAGATTCACGCTATCTCGCTTAGTTTCTGAAAAATTCATCAAAAACGAATAACAAGAAAAAACTTACTTTGGAAGAAAAAATGACTATTTATTCCATTTTTTTTGAGAATATCTTGAAAACTAAGCGAGTAAGGGTGATTTTGACCTGATCCTTGTTCGTAGCTTGTCTTAAAATTTTCAACGAAAAAAGATCAGAGTAAAATCGCTCCATCTCTCTTAGTTCTTGAATATTCTGAAAAAACTATTAGAAATAAAAAATCCAAAAAACTGAAATATTCGATTTTTTTTTGACAATTGTATTTTTAAGAATATCTCAAAAACTGAACGAGCTAGGACAATTTTACCCTGGGGCTTTCTCATCGAGAATTTAGGGGGCTACAAAAAAGGAGATGAGCAAAATCACTCTATCCCGCTTGAATTCCGAGATATTCTGAATAACTGATGATAGAAAATCAACATCCTGTTTTATTTTTTCACTAGTAATTTGCTTTTTTGAAGAATATCTCAGAGACTGAGCGAGATACCGAGATTTTGCCTGCAATCATTTTTGTGGATAATTCGGAGAACTAAACAAATGGATCTGGGCGGAATCATTCTATCTCTCTTAGTTTCCGAGAGACTCCCAAAAAACTATCGACAAAAAAAGATTCGTTGAATAACAGAAAGAACCCTGGCGATTCCATGACCACGCTATTTCCACGGAATAGCGTGGTTGTTGCGTGGAGGTCTTCTTTGGCCTTTGAGAGCATAAAAAATGATGAAATTTAGAAGAAAAGTGCATATAAGTGCTGAAATATAATAGTTTTAATTGAAAAAGCCCTCTGAGAATCATTAATTAATAAATTAATAATTTATGAAAGAAAATGAAAAATTCAGAATGGGCTGGTGTAGCCATCTAGCGGTAACATGCGAGGCGCCAACTCGTGTAGAGCCGATAGATGGCAGCAATGTTTCCGAAGGATGGTAAGCAGTGGTTCTCTCAGTGCGTTTTTTGAATTATTATTAAAGAAATGAGAGTTTCGTGATTGTTGCAGTTATAAAAGAAGGATAAATTCAGATTTTTAAACATAATATTTGCCAAAGTTAATGCTTTTTGAGATCCATATACAGAGATCAATTTGAATTAGCTTAAAATTGCATGTCTATACATATTTCTATGGAAAATTTTTCGGTTTTTCCAAATAAGCTGATAAAAATTCGCTAAAATGATTATCAGGAGAAATACATAGCTGGGGCCCAATTTGAATGAGCCCATAATAGCATGTCTGTACTCTATTTTATAGTAAATTTTCTGCTTCTGGAAATGCTCATTAAATTACCTCAGATGATGATTATTTGCAAAAGATAGAGGCATAAGGCCCAATTTCAACTTACTTAAAATAGCATATCCGTACTTGTTTTCATGGCAAATACTGCGCTCTCTTGGGATATGCTCATAAAAGTGAGTTCAAGTTTTTATTGGCAAAGTAACACATATAAGACCCAATATTAACTAATCCAAAATAATATATTTCTACTCATTCTCATGACAAAATGTATTTTTCCCGACTATGCCCGTTTAAATCAGCCCAAGTTATCGTTCACGAAGATTGAGAAATAAGGCCCAATTTCAAATTGCTTCAAATAGTATGTTTATAATGTACTGATTTCTCATAGGGATATTGGAAATATCCCTATGAGAAATCAGTAAATCAAATCAGAAAGATGGAAATGAATCCAATAATTAGTATGTTTATACCTATTTCCATGGGAAATTTTCTGCTCTTCCAAAATAGGCTCATTGAAATCAGCTAAAATTGATATTTATAGAGGTAACAGCTCGTAGCCCAGTCAAAATGATTCTATAATGAAGTTTCAATGGAAATTTCATAACAAAATAGAATAGAATTTGAGAAAAAAATCATTAAATCACTTTCCAGTCATTACTAATAGGACTCTAAGGCCGTATCTCACTAAGTACTCATCTTGGCCACATTTGGAGCAACGCATGAGAAAGCTCATAAAATTTCCTATGGCTGTTAGTAGGAAAAATTAAAAATTTTAGATATTTTCATTTCCCTCCAAGAAAAATAGAAGGCCAACTTCTTCAATTATTATTGGTCAAAATGAAGATATCTGGAAATTGACACTTCTCCCAGTTTAATCGATAGGAAATTTCCCACGCCTCCTTATACGTTGATCTGAATTGGGCCCAGACAAATAATTTCGAGATACAAATGTATGAATTAATTCTAAATCGTCCAAAATAACGTATCTATTACTATTCCCATGGAAAATTTCCCGCTTTCTTCTAATTTGGCAATGGAAATTACCACGGATCAATATTCGTAGGGATATCAACGAGTGGTCTATTCTGAACTGACTCGAAATGAATCTTCTATTCATATTTATAAAGCTCAGATCATTTTCTCTTCAAATATGCATAGAAAATCAATTTTCGGCCAGTGCTAAATAGAGTACAAATTGTTATCTCCATAAATATCGATGTGGGCTGATTTCAAAGAGCATATTTGAGAAGAGCGAGAGATTGCCCATAAAAATGAGTATAGATATTGTACTGACAGCATTTTGCATAGGGTAACATGACCAATAGATGGGCGGTTAAGGAAATATTAGACTTTATTAAATCATATGAAAAACTGGAAAATAGCTTAAACCCCCAATAGATGGACAGTTGCATATTTGCAGTGGTATGATTTTGAACTTCGATCAATCGGTATGTAATAAAGAGTTTATAGATATATATGAATGTAATAATCAGGAATTGACGTGAAAAGTATGAGAATCATTCATTTATTTATGAAAATCCTCGATAATAGAAACCATCCATCTTTTAGTCAGTGTCCATCTATTGGTCGTGTGACCCTACAGACGAAAAATACTGCCAAATTTGTAGAGCACTAACAATAGTCGTTCCAGAGAAAAAGACGAAACATGTCAATACACTCAAACACATACAAAAATGTTTTAAAAATATTATCTTCAGATGTTTTGGATCATTTACTCATATTTCTATGAAAAATTGGAATTGAAAAATGTGTCGTTTGCAATCTTTTCATTCGAAAGCAATCATCAGAATTACATTGATATGACGCCCCCCCCCCTTAAGGGGTAACTGAAGACCCAGTAAACTTCAAATTTTAAAATCCATTGTTTAGCAATAATTATGATTTTTAATGGAATAACAGAAGCATCGACTTTCTGATTCCCTTCGTCAGTCGTTGCCACTTTTTTATTATAAAAACATTAATAAATTTCGTCAAACAATCATTTAAAAAATCTAATGTATACAAGGGGTTCCGTTATCCCTTAAGGGGGGAGGGGTAGGGCTTTGGCGGTCGAGAAAAAAGCATATTTTCAAGAATTTCTTTAGATGATACAGATAAGGTTGGTTTCTTTAATGAACTTCTATATAATAATACACCATGTGAACTATATTTTTCGAAATTTTCATTGCAAAATATTGATGAACGAGCCGTTGCCAGTAAATATCCGCAGGCATCCCAAAGAAACCGGTGTACACCAGAACTCTTCACTGAATCAATAGAAACTGAAAAATCCAAGTGCGTTGATTAGCTAATATGTTTCTCGAGGTAATGTCGTCGAGTTTTTTTTAAATCGATTTGTCAATTTTTGCTAGCACTTGAAAGAAAAAAATGTGATTTCTTCTGGAAAAAATTAACTAATTTGTTATAGTAAAATAAGAACTAAGTATAAAAAGAGAAAAAACTCGACGACATTCCCTCGAGAAACATCTTAGCTAGTCAACGCACTCGGATTTTTCCGTTTCTATTGATCCAGTGACGAGTTCTAGTGTACACCGGTTTCGTTTGGATGCCTGCGAATATTTACTGGCAATGGCTCATTTATCAATATTTCACAATCAAATTTTCGAAAAATATAGTTCATATGTTCTATTATTATATAGAAGTTCATTAAAGAAACCAACCTTTTCTGTATCGTCTAAAATAATTCTTGAAAATATGCTTTTTTCTCGACCACCAAAACCCTCCCCCCCCCCCCCCCTTAACATAGAAAACCTTTCACAAATAATTACATGCTAAAATAAATGATGAATGGTGGAGAGAACCGCTTCATTAATTACATGTTCATCAGTTGTTACCAGGCTCGCACTGAGGAAACGGGACAAATTCTCAAGGCAGCCAGTGTTGAGGATTATGAGAGAAGGTGAGAGTGTGGGGATGGTGAAGAGGAATCAAAATGAGGCTGATGCGCCAAACTCCACCGAGATGCCAGTGGATCAGAGGAGCACATGGTTTTCTAGTCAGTTGACGTATGACAAAGTAAAATCTTGGACGTCAGCTGGTTTTCGTGAATCCCGAAGGAATAAGACGCAGAAATAATTATTTATAAGATTTTAGATAGTTAAGATTCTTAGAACCATCTCCGTGAGAGAAATAAGTATTGAATGTGATTTATCATTATTCCTATTATTATCAGCATTCACAGGATAATTATTCAATTACGTTAGTGGAAATTATTATTTATTTAAATTAAGATTATAAGTTAAAAAATGGATCGAGGTGGCAAAAACCCGGAGAGGCCAACATGAGCATAAATAATGATTTCGTAGGGAAAAAGACATAAGGGCTCTTTGTCTTCTGGCACCGATACTTTTCAGGACTTCGTGATGATGCGTTGGTCTATCGTAAAGAGCTTACCCATGCACTGACGGTCCATGCTCGTGCAATCGGATAAAGTCTTGAACACTTAAGTTATTCCACTATGATTTGAACTTATTTATCCCACTCATTTCCGATAGCATGATTCTCATCCTAATAAAAGCATCTTGAAAACGCATAATCATTTATTTATACTCTTCATCATTCTTCTCTGTTAAGGGTTTGAGCGGAGAAAAGATGTGAGAATCAAAATTCGAAGGTAAATATAGTAACTCGCAGTAGCTCAATTGGTAGAGCATCAGACTGGTAATTTGAAGGATGTGAGTTCAAACCTCGCCTGCGCATTACATATTTTTTCCGAAATTTGATTCTCTTGAAAAATTTATTAATAAAAATTAATTTATTAATAAATTTATTTGTTTAATGGCATTTTTCTCAGAAAAATTGAATTTTGGAAAAATCATTTTTCCAAGTTGTCTCGGCGGAAAATGAACTCATGCCTTCACTCTGAGCGATAAGATGTATCTCATTGCAACTCAGAATTTTCACATGGGGTAAATTTTTCTCTGATTTTGCGTTTGAAGATTATTTCAGATTCAATGATTCTAGTTTGAGATTTTTTTGTCACGATAACTAATGAAATATCGGAGTTAAAGACTTCAAATTTTGTCATCTGGATCTAATGAACGAAAATTTTGGAATTGGATGTCGGCAAACCCGGTGAAAAGTTCTTGAGACATTTATAGAAGATGATTTTATGGAACTGACAATAATAAATAACCCAGAGAATAGCAAGGATGACTCACTACTAAACGATGAAAAACTGAATGTAGAAGAGGGGGAAACTGGAAATCGAGGGGCGGATTCCAGTGAGGAGACACCAACAACAACAGCAGAAAAAAATAAGAGAGCTCTCTCAACTACTACTGAAATGGCAGACGCTGATTCACTTCTTCAGAATACTCAGCCGGTAACCAAAGAAGTGATAGATAAGAGGTCGACTTTGCAACCCAAAAGAAAAAAAAAGAGACCCGTAATTAAAAATGATTCTTCATTCCAACAACTGGCAGTAAAGGTATACATTACGGATGCTCGCGACCACTTCCTACTTAATGCCGAAAAGTACACTCTATCTTTTGATAATTTGGTACTTCTCCTGGAAGAAGCCCGTACCACCACGATTGATGATGAATTCATAAAGGACATCACGAAAGATATTCCGGGGTTGATACATATGTTGCGGGTAGCCAGAGGACTGGTTATCGACTCAGGAACGAAGAAATTTATTCGATACGTCTGCCAAGAGCTGTCCAAAATTATAGCGGTTCCATTCGTGAACACTGACTCATCTGAGTCATCTGATAATAATTAAATCTCCATATTGCTCTTTTTGCAAATACTTTCATCATTATGAATCTCAATATCAGACAAAGAAGACCGGCAAATACTACACAATCATTGAATCTTCAAGGCCTACGTATCCTACACTGGAACTGCCGTTCCATTCGGCAACGACTCCCAGAACTTCAAGTTATGGCAAAAGATTTCGATATAATAATGTGCTCAGAAACTCATCTCGATGCTTCATATACTAGAAACATCAATTTTTCTGGATTTAATGTAATCAGAGTTGACAGGGACTATGGTCCGGGGGGAGGACTTTTAATAGCAATTAGAAAAGCAATTGCATATCGTAGAATTGATACTGGAGCGGTTCCGAGCAGAGTGGCTGGAAGCATTGGTCTTTCAATCACGAACGCCACACCTAAATTTAATTTATTTCTTTTTTATAGACCGCCTGGTCAAGTACTTTCTCAAGATGAATGGAATAATATTACATCATTTGGTAGTTCAGCTGATCATACAATCATGGTGGGTCATTTTAATGCTCATCACTCTGCCTGGAACTGTTCCAGAAATGATACTAACGGAGAACGTTTGTTAGATTGCATTCTAAATCAGGATATTATTTTACATAACACAGAAACGATCACGAGAAAAGACAGTCATAGTGCTTCGAACATTGACTTGCTATTTTCCTCTCCACTATTAGCAGATAAAGTTAGATTTTGTATCAATGATGAGCAACTGGGAACCGATCACTATCCCATCATGATAGAGCTCTCAGTAGAGAGACACGTATACGAAAAGAAAACATTTAAAATTAGCTCGGTTAAAACGGATTGGGAAAAATTGTATCGATCGTTGGAGGCCTCTTTCACTTCATATATAACTCCAGATTTTATTGAACTTTCTCCTTCTGAAAAGTATGACGTCTTTGTTCGAAAACTAACGGAAGAAATTAGAAAATATACTCCCACCAGGAGGGTAGTTCCTATCCATATCCACAGAAACCCTGTATCTTGGTGGGACTCTGAGTGTGACAAGGTCAAGAGACTGAGGAGGGCTAGCTACAAAAAATGGCAATACACGAAATTGCCTCGTGATGAATATGCTTATAAGCGTAGCGTTTCTCGAGCAATTAAAGTCTTCAAGAATAAAAAAAGAAATAATTATCGGAACTTTACAAACACTTTTAACTTAATAATTTTCAAGTTCTCAATTTTTATAATTTTTGGAAAACGCGAAATGATTATTCTTTTCGTATTTGACTTTGATTAAAATTCTCAATATTAGCGGAAAGTGGAGTAAAATGGCTATAAGGGTAAAATGGATATATTTGAGTTTTATTAAAAACTAAGTCGCATTCAACAATCTCTTATCATCTAAGATATTGATTAATGTATTTTTTGACAAAAAAAAATATGGATAAAAATAAATATTTTTTTGAAAAATAGAAAGACTGATGGCTCCCGAAGCAAGACTGGAGGATTCCTTATTTGAGAGACTGATGGCTCTCGAAGAAAGACTGGAGGAGTTCTTATTTGAGAGACTGTGAGTCTCTCAAGTAAGGATTCTGGTTCGTAGAGCAGGGACTGAGAGTCCCTGTAGGAGAGACACGTGTCCCGTTCGGAGAGACAGCAAGGTGTCTCTAGAAAGTCCCTGCCATGGCGCGAATAGGGACTCTGTCAGAGACCGGGACAGGAGTCTTTCGACCACTGAAAGACTCGAATTTTTTCATCCCGGGCTGAAAGTAAATTGCCTACACTCGGAGAAAGGGCAGTCTTTTTATGTAAAAATTACATGATAAAAATCCTATCAAATGAAAGTATTGCAGTAACAAGATGGGTCTCAGAGGTCTATGCTAATAATGAACCGCTCTCCAGAATTCAGTTATTGAAGAGAAGTTTGAGGGAGATTTATCCAACGATCGTGCAATTGTATATTAGCAATAAATTTGCAATCTTCTCGTATTCCTATGAAACTTGTTTATGTACACTTAAAATCAATTCCGAATTGGGAAGGGCGATCCAATTGATACCGAGTCGGGAAAATAATGTAAATTCAATTATTGATCATTATTCACAAGACACCATAAGAATTTATACGGATGGGAGTGAGAAAAAAGATGGCTTGTCAGTGGGTGCTGCTTGTTACTGCCCAGAACTCAACATACGAAAGAAGATCAGTCTAAACCCTTTAACATCTGTATTCACAGCTGAATGTGTAGCCTTGAGTGAAGCCATGAGTATAGCCCTTGATCACAGTGATCGTAACTTTTTAATTGTTAGTGATTCGATGAGCGCTCTCACATGTCTCTCTCAAGTAACTGATAAGATTAAATGTAATAGGTATATTCTAGAGGCGAAAGAAAAATATGTACAGTACTTGGACGAGAATGGTGGAGTTGGGGAGATTGAATGTATATGGGTTCCCTCACATCGAGGAATAGACGGTAATGAAGAGGCTGATCGTCTTGCTGGAGCTGCCACGGATCTGCCTTGGGATGACAATTACCTGGTACCTTTTTCAGATTACAGGGAGGGTTATAAAGAATCAGCTTCTGTCAATACCAATAATTTTTCTGTCCAATTAGGGAATTCTGAAGGTATAGAATATTTTCAGTTCTATTATGACAATAAAAAGACACCTTGGTTCAGAGGGTTGAAACTTCCAAGGCGGATCATCACATGGGTATGTCGCGCAAGGGCTAATCACCCCGGGATAAAATTTTTGAGTCTTTTGAGAGTCTTTTACGGTCTTCAAAGACTCTCAGAAAGACTTCTCGGTCTCTGGAGTGTCTCGCAAGTCCCGCAACTGTCTCTACAGTGTCTCTCGTGTCTTTCTGTGTCTCTCCCGTAAGGACTTCTATCTTTGCTGGTCTTTCCTGTGAAGACTTCTATCTTTGCTGGTCTTCCCCGTAAGGACTCGAATCTTTGTTGGGCTTTCAATGAATTTATGGAGATGTACAAAGACATGAGTCCTCACGGGAGAGACTGAAAAATGAATCAACTCTTCCATTTTAACTCAATAATTTTTAAGTTCTAAATTTTTACAATATTTGGAAATTATGTTTTTTTTCATATTTGACTTCAATCAAAATTCCCAACATTAAGGGAAACTAGGGTGAAACGTACGTAAGGAATAAATGGATACATTTTATAGTCTTGTTGTTTATACTATGAAAAACTTTTGAAATTGATAAAAATATTGAAGATGGGTTTTTTTCTCTTGATTTTATTAGAAAGCTGAAAAAATTTGTGCTGAAAATTATGTGTCTGAAATTTTTTGTTTTAATTTTTTAATTGTTCAATTTCCGATCCTCCACTCAATAGAAATTTGCAGCCGTTATTCTTTAAAAATTGAAAAAGAAATATGCGATGCATATTTGAGCCCGATTGAGATAAGGAAAAGTATATGTTTCAGATTAGCAGCGGGCAACGGAAGAATTTCAGGCGATCACCAGAGTTAAGCAGCATCGAACACAGTCAGTACTTGGATGGGTGACCGCCTGGACTATCTCAAGAACTACCGGACCGATTTCCTTTTTTTTTTTTTCATTCGCTTCATTTTTATGTGATTATAATTATTGCCATGATAGGTGATTTTTAATGATATAATTAGGCGAGAAATAGGAAAAAACGTTAATTAGCAGCATGAGAATCGTGGTCGCGACGCGTGAGTCTCTGCGCTGAGGACTCTGGTTCGTTGAGCATGGACTGAGAGTCTCTGTAGGAGAGACACGTGTCCCGTACGGGAGGTCAGCAAGGTGTCTCTGGAAAGTCCCTGCCATGGCGCGAATAGGGACTCTGTAGAGACCGGGACAGGAGTCTTTCAACCACTGGAAGACTCGATTTTTTTCATCCCGGGACTATGCCCTTGCAAGTTCTCTGGCTCGGATGAAAATTGTAGAATCGCCTATGTGCAAATGTGGATTATTTGAGGAAGATTTGGATCATGTTTTGTGGCAGTGCGAACAGTACACTGTAGAGCGCTCAGTAATGACTGAGCAACTAATACGTTTGGGGTACAGTTCACCTTTTCATGCGAGAGAGTTCCTTGTTGCCAAAGATATTAGAGCGTTAAGAATTATTGATAAATTTCTAGTTAACTGTAATTTACATGTATAAATTTAGAAGGTATATCCAAAAGTTTGTATGGAAAACTTGTACGAATCTATCTGTGTAAGAATACTTCTTTTCCTTTTTTTTTCTCCTCTTGTATATGTTGTGACGTAATTCCGAAGTCTAACGGTAAACCCCGAAATTAAGCACGCTTGAAAGCACCCAATAGTCAAAACCAAATTGTTAAACAAAACCAAAAAAAATCCAAAATGGGCGCCAGGATAATCTAAAATTATCCAATCGATTAAACAACAAAAAAAATTAAATAAATTAATCGACAAACAATAAAAAATCAAAATATCAAAATACTCCCTTATTTAGCTCGACTAATTCAGCCTTATCTCAAAGTCGCTGTTTTGGGTTTGAATAAGGAGTATAAATAATTCTTCAAACACGAAATTTAAATTTTTGGGAATTATAATTTGAATTTAATAAAATGAAATGAAATAGCTTGTAACATTGGTAAACAAAAAAAAAATAATAATTAAATTAATTAAATGTGCACAGCACGTTATTAAAAGTTGATACGTCCCTGGACGTCAAAAGAAATCAGTAAATTCTGTAAAACTTCAACAATTAATTAATAACTCAAAGGCTATTAATTAATGTATCGTATAAAATTTAAAATTACAATTGTCTGATATAATTCAATTCAAATAAAAATTTATCACTAGATAAGTTCCCTAGGGGACAGAAAAGAGTTCGTCCCTGACTTCCCAAAAACATTAACCTCAACGATTTCGCGCGGGACGAGAGAAGCTGTCTCTACTTTCCCAAAAACATTGACCTCAACTTTTTCACACAATGAAATGAATTTAATATAAAAAAAAAGATATAAAAAAAATCCTTATTTTCTTTCCAGGATCTTTTCACAACAAAAATTATAATAATTTATACTGGCATTTAATTGATATAAATAAACTATGGTAACGACAAAAAAAAATTATGATAATAATAATAATATTAATAATATGACGCTTGTCAACGAGAGATTTTCATTGAATAAAAAAAAATAATTAACTACGAAAATTTTCTCAACAAAAGTCTAATCTCGAAAAATAAAGTTTTTAATAGTCGCAATACGACAATAAAAAAAATAAAATAATAAAAAAAAATGACGCGAAGAAAATTTTCGTTTACGACACAAAAATTAATAATTTCAAATTTTCGCTCACCAAACGATAAATCTTCAAAGAGCACAACAAATTAATATCTCCAATTGTTTAGTAAAATTTTTTGAACGATATTCTTATAAAATATTCCAAAATTGTCTCAAAGTTTTCCACAAAATAAGGTTACAAAAATATTTGTCAACCAATCCAACACGCGTCCAAAACGAGAATCAACGCCATGTTGTTCTCGTTGAGAGAAGACGCCGGCCGGCACGAAAAACTCCAGCGTGGCAGGCTGTCATTGGTCGACGCACGTGACGTCAACAGGTGACTGTTAATTGGTCAAATTCGAATTGCAACGCTTCCAACGATGACAGGCGGGAAACTCCAAAAATCGATATTTTGAGGAATAATGTCACTCCTTTCCGGTGACTAATAATGCTGGACCCTTCTCCAGACTTTTCCTCCCGTCTGCTCATCCGATGAAGGTTGAATCAATTCTCAATCAATTTTTATTGATGAAAATCTTTAGCCCTTTTCCCTCACTGAGTAATTCCGCTCCAGGTGGTGCTGTCCTCTTCCGCTCATTATGAGAATTATCGCCAATGAGCGGTACATTCAAAATTCGAGAAATAATACAATTTTATTAGAAAAGGAAATTAATAAATAAATGATCTCTCATTGACAGAAGTTTTTGGATCCTCGTTTCGGACGCAAATTAAGTTCCATTATTTAATTAACGCGCCCAGACGAAAATATAAGTAACGCGATGAAATATCACGTTACAATGTATACAGGGTGTACCGGAAGTACAGGTACTCCCGGAAGTCCTGGGTAAAGGGGTTCATTTAGAGCAGAAAAGTTCTCTTCCACTTTTCTCTCCGATGAACCCCTGCGGAGATATGAGGGTGGAAAGGTGGGCCAATGAGAGCCCACCGATAGACGGCCGCACATCCGTGAGAGATTCACGGATGTGTTGGTGCGTCCGCACTCCACGGTAACCGATCCCCTCCACAACCGCCGAGTCTCCCGCTCTCAGTGACGTGGAAGGGATCGGCGATCGTCAGCTGTCGCCTGTCAGCTGACAAGGCATAAATGTTCAAATGGAAGGGAAGGGAGGGAAGGAATGCTCTGAGAAGAAAAAAATTAGGATTTCTCCAATTTTTTTCTTTAAATTAATTTTTTCACTTTTTTTCATTTTTTTGATCGTTCAAGAATGATCAAAAAAATGGAAAGAAATGAAAATATTTATTAAAGAAAAAAAATTGAAAAATCCTGATTCTTCAACAGTTTTTCGAGGCGTCACTTGATCTTGACGCCTCGAAAAACGGAGCACCAGTCTCCGGAGGACAAAGGGGAACTTTTATCACTCAAAGTGTCTCTGTAATTGGTACAGAGACTCTTTGAGCCACACGAAAACCCCTCCCACCTCCGGGGGAGAGGGGAAAGATGCCCGGAGGTAAAAAAATCAGGATTTTCCCTATGTTTTTTTTTTTAATTTTTTTCCATTTTTTTGATCATTCTTGAACGATCAAAAAGATGAAAAAAAGTGAAAAAATAAATAAATAAAAAAAATAGGGAAAATCCTGATTTTTTTACCTCCGGGCATTTTTCCCCTCTCCCCCGGAGGTGGGAGGGGTTTTTTTGTGGCTCAAAGAGTCTCTGTACCAAGTACAGAAACACTTTGAGTGATAAAAATGCCCCTTTGCCCCCCAGGAGAGACTGGTGCTCCGTTTTTCGAGGCGTCAAGGTCACGTGATGCCTCGAAAAACTGTCGAAAAATCAGGATTTTTCAATTATTTTTCTCTGATGGGTATTTTAATTTTTTTCCATTTTTTTGATCATTCTTGAACGATCACAAAAATGAAAAAAAGTGAAAAAATTAATTTAAAGAAAAAAAATTGGAGAAATCCTAATTTTTCTCTTCTCAGAGCATTCCTCCCCTCCCTCCCTTTCCATTTGAACATTTATATGCCTTGTCAGCTGACAGGCGACAGCTGATGATCGCCGATCCCTTCCAAGTCACTGAGAGCGGGAGACTCGGCGGTTGTGGAGGGGATCGGTTACCGCGGAGTGGGGACGCGCCAACACATCTGTGAATCTCTCACGGATGTGCGGCCTTCTATCGGTGGGCTCTCATTGGCCCACCTGTCCACCCTCATATCTCCGCAGGGGTTCATCGGAGAGAAAAGTGGAAGAGGACTTTTCTGCTCCAAATGAACCCCTTTACCCAGGATTTCCGGGAGTACCTGTACTTCCGGTACACCCTGTATATGTATAAATATATGTGTACATGATTACCGGCACATAAACCTTAGAGGTTTCAGTGCCTTGAATAAAAAAAAAAAAAAAAAAAAAAAAAAAAGATGATTTTATGGAAAACGGTTATATCTCCGAAACTATCCCATCTATTGCATTCATGTTTAGCTTGAAAGATTCATTCCAGTGAGTCCTGTTAATGCTAATCATTTTATATCTTTCCACAGCAGTCTCCCATAACAGTATTTGAAAGAATGTTTTTTTTTTCCGAAAGCACTATTTTTCACCTTTTTCCACAAGAACATTAGAATTTTTTACTTTACCATCCGAAAGTAGATAATTTTTTTGACAAAATGAGAGATTTTTCAATCTGACAATAATACAAAATATAGATTCTGTTTGAAAACTAAGCTTTAATTTTTTCATTTTCAACTTTCATCGTGGGATCTTAGTTTTGGCCTAATATTTATTTTTTTTTGTATCGAGGGGAATTATTTGAGAGATAAAGATGATATCCATGCCTAGATTTCAATTTCTAAATTGAGTTAGAGTATCGCAATATTTTGTGAATGAGCAGATTTTCGTTTTGATTCCGTCAAGGAAAATGGAAGAATAAAACATTGAATTTGAGGATGGCAGTGCGAACTTCAAGTAACGACCAGGACATAAGGTTTCTGTTTGTCTAAAATTATGAACCAATATCATGTTTATTTCAATTATTTTTCCCACTAAAATTTAAATAACCATAAACATGACCGCTAAAGTTTCGCGGCAAATATCATATCTAAACAACCTGAATTTATCTTTTTCTTATAACTGGAATAATCATAAAACTCTCATTCCTTTGATTTTTAATTCAAAAAATACACTGAGAGAACCACTGCTTACCATCTTTCAGAAACATTGATGCCATCTATCGGCTCTACACGAGTTGGCGACTCGCATGTTTCCGCTAGATGGCTACACCAGCCTATTCTGAATTTTTCACTTTATTTAATGAATTAGTAATTTATCAATTAATGATTCTCAGAGGGTTTTTTTAATTAAAGTTATTATATTTCAGCACTCATATGTACTTTTCTTCTAAATTTCAGCATTTTTTATGCTCTCAAAGGCCAAAGAAGACCTCCACGCAACAACCACGCTATTTCGTGGTAGAGGAATCGCCAGGGAATATACTTGTGCTCTGCATATTATTGGGACTACCGTGCCTTGTGCGCAGGCGCTGCTCCACTCCCTCACTATTTTCGGTTCTCTCTCTCTCTCCTGCAGCTAAGATGCTAGTGTTAGATTTAACGCGTGGAAATCTAACGCGAGGGTGACACTCGTCCGACGTCGTATAAGAAGCTTCACTTCAGAAACCGATTGAAAAATCGCTTTATCCTATTTCATCACTTCATCATTTATTTATATCCAAAGATGATTATGATTGAGAGAACTAGGATAGGATTTACTTGCTCAGTAAATGAATGATTTTCATATTTCCATGAATGCGAATGAGATTCATTATTTGATAAATTGAAGACTATTCTATCGCTTGGTGCCGGTACAACGATGAAAATATCACTATTCTAAGTTGTTATTTCTAAAATTAGCATCGATGGAAAAATGAGCCTAGATGGTAAATTATCATTTCTGTTTTTAGAAGAAAACAATGAGTAAATCATTCTATTTTATCACTTCACCACTGATTTATGTTCAAAGATGATCAAGGTTGAAAGAACTAGAAGAGGAGTTACTCCCTAAGTAAATGAATGCCTATGGCATTTGAATGAATGGAAATGGGATTCATTATTTGATGAATTGGAAATTGTTATATGACTTGATGCTGGTACAAATATAAAAATATCAATATTCTAAGTTGTTCTCTCCAAAAATTGGTATTAATGAAAAAATTGGGCTAGATGTGACATTATTGTTGTACTTTTCATAAGAAAACAATGAGTAAAGGTTTTTCATACTATAATAAATTTTAATCAAGTTATTGTCTGATATGCGACTAGAATCCCTTATCAGCGTAATGTGGTACAACCTCTTCCACATAATTTTGAAGCCTTGGCAAACAGTTTCCTTTTATTATGAATGTTTTATAAATGTGCACGGCAGGTTCCCCATTCCAATTCATCATCACTTCCTTCAATCATCTCAAATTCATCTAGTCCATCATCAATATCATCATGAGTTAAATTCAACAGAATATCAATCGCTTGAAAAACTTTTCAAATGTCCGCCATATTGACGCTCACAAGTGCTTACGATGTCCAAGATGAACAGCATTTACTAAGCGCTCGCAATGCAAAACGAACACTCATAAATGGCGCTTATGAGCGTGAGCGCTGAAAGCGTGTAAGCGTCCAAGACGAATGCACCCTAAGACGAATGCACCCCAGATTACACAAGTTGAGGGTGTGTTCAGCAGTATCTAATTAGCCTTTTTTTTTCTAAATTTTAAATTATTTTCAATTGCACTTACTAAAACGTTTGTATTTCGATCGCGGGTGATTGTAGTGCTGTTAAAATCGTTTAAGAGTTAATTGGTTAATTGTCATTGAATAAAATATAATGAGCACTAAGTTAGCCGTAGATATTGTTAAAATTGATGATATTTAATTTTTGAAGTGAAACTTCTTATACGACGTCGGATGAGTGTCAATCTCGCGTTAGATTTCCACGCGTTAAGGTATGACTATCACCAGAGGCTTGAAATACGAAAAATCTGAAAAAATTCAGAGATATTCTTCACAGGAAACCCAACAACTTTTCCTTACGGAGAAAAATGTTCTGACCCGTAGAATCCGAGATATTGAATTTCAAAAAGTTCATTTTCCCCATAAGAACCCGTGTAAATTGAGTCGCGATTCAATCATTATAAATTTAAAGAAAAACGGCATTTACGGGGCTTCTGAAAAAAATTGTAGTCCATAGTCACCACTTTTAAGAATTTTTTGAGACCAGAATCAGTTGTTTCTGACCCATAGTTTTGGAGAAAAAAAAATAAACGATTAATGGCAGGCCAGCACCGCTGTCTACGTACACGCGGTCGCTCTGTATGTGTTGTAACGTGATATTTCATCGCGTTACTTATATTTTCGTCTGGGCGCGTTAATTAAATAATGGAACTTAATTTGCGTCCGAAACGAGGATCCAAAAACTTCTGTCAATGAGAGATCATTTATTTATTAATTTCCTTTTCTAATAAAATTGTATTATTTCTCGAATTTTGAATGTACCGCTCATTGGCGATAATTCTCATAATGAGCGGAAGAGGACAGCACCACCTGGAGCGGAATTACTCAGTGAGGGAAAAGGGCTAAAGATTTTCATCAATAAAAATTGATTGAGAATTGATTCAACCTTCATCGGATGAGCAGACGGGAGGAAAAAGTCTGGAGAAGGGTCCAGCATTATTAGTCACCGGAAAGGAGTGACATTATTCCTCAAAATATCGATTTTTGGAGTTTCCCGCCTGTCATCGTTGGAAGCGTTGCAATTCGAATTTGACCAATTAACAGTCACCTGTTGACGTCACGTGCGTCGACCAATGACAGCCTGCCACGCTGGAGTTTTTTCGTGCCGGCCGGCGTCTTCTCTCAACGAGAACAACATGGCGTTGATTCTCGTTTTGGACGCGTGTTGGATCATTTGGACAAATTTTTGTTGAAGTATTTTTGTCAAATAAAAAGTCAATTAAGACATTAAAAATATATTTGTTTGGTTCAGACAAGATTGCTGAACATTCAGAGATATTAATTTGTTGTGCTCTTCGAAGAATTATCGTTTGGTGAGCGAAAATAGAAATTATTAATTTTTGTGTCGTAAACGAAAATTTTCTTCGCGTCATTTTTTTTATTATTTTATTTTTTTATTGTCGTATTGCGACTATTAAAAACTTTATTTTTCGAGATTAGACTTTTGTTGAGAAAATTTTCGTAGTTAATTATTTTTTTATTCAATGAAAATCTCTCGTTGACAAGCGTCATATTATTAAGATTATTATTATTATCATAATTTTTTTTTTGTTGTCGTTACGCTAGTTTATTTGCATCAATTAAATGCCAGTATGAATTATTATAATTTTTTTGTTGTTGTGAAAAGATCCTGGAAAGAAAATAAGGATTTTTATATTTTTTTTTTACATTAAATTCATTTCATTGTGTGAAATTTGAGGTCAATGTTTTTGGGAAAGTAGAGACAGTTTCTTTCGTCCCGCGCGAAATCGTTGAGGTCAATGTTTTTGGGAAGTCAGGGACGAATTGTTTTCTGTTCCTTAGGGACCCTATCTTGTGATAAATTTTTATTTGAATTGAATTATATCAGACAATTGTAATTTTAAATTTTATACGATACATTAATTAATAATATTTGAGTTATTAATTAATAGTTGAAGTTTTACAGAATTTACTGATTTCTTTTTGACGTCCAGGGACGTATCAACTTTTAGTAACGTGCTGTGCACATTTAATTAATTTGATTATTATTTTTTTTTGTTTACCAATGTTACAAGTTATTTCATTTCATTTTATTAAATTCAAATTATAATTCCCAAAAATTAAATTTCGTGTTTGAAGAATTATTTATACTCCTTATTCAAACCCAAAACAGCGACTCTGAGATAAGGCTGAATTAGTCGAGCTAAATAAGGGAGTATTTTGATATTTTGATTTTTTATTGTTTGTCGATTAATTTATTTAATTTTTTTTGTTGTGTAATCGATTGGATAATTTTAGATTATCCTGGCGCCCATTTTGGATTTTTTTTTGGTTTTGTTTAACAATTTGGTTTTGACTATTGGGTGCTTTCAAGCGTGCTTAATTTCGGGGTTTACCGTTAGACCTCGGAATTACGTCACAGCTTTTGGCGCCCAACGTGGGGCCCGTTAAAAATTAACGGGTGAAAATTTTTAGAATTTTCTTTTGTTTGGGGCATTTATTTTTGAAGTTAATAGTTGAAATAATTTTTTTTATTTTTGAGAATTATTTCCCTGCTAAAGTTTCGGTAATTGATTTTATTGTTTGGTAACGACAACAAATTGTTTGGTAACTAGGTTAATTATTTGGTAATTGATTGTCGTTGTGTAAAACGATTGGTAGTCAATCGTGAATGGCGTTTGAGTAGTTCTTTATGGAAATTTATTATTTTTGAAAATTTTTAGTTACGCCTGACTACTGGAATATCGTGTTGCACACGTTTTGATAATAATTAACCAAAGTCTATTGTATCAACGAGAGATTTAATAATTTATTTGTGATTTTGATTTATTTTATGTACCATTATTGATTCCATTGTTCTGATTACAATTATTTTTTTGAATTTTTATGAATATTTGAAATGTCTAATAACGATAATCAGAATAGTCGGGGTGGTCAGAGTGTTGAAAATGGAGTTAGTCGTTCAGAAGAAGCATCGTATCAAGTTGACGGGTGGATAAATAACTTAACAGCTATACAGTTGCGAGTTATATTGCAAGGTTTGGGTGCTAATGATCAGGGATCAATTGAGATTTTACGTAATCGTTTGATTCGGGCTACGCGTAGAAACGATTTTCCAAATACAACTTGGACAGAAGAAGATCATGCGGTGACGACGCGAAGACCGATACTTCCAGAAATTCCATTCAGATTTTCAGACCCACTACAAAATATTCCTGTCAGTACTAATATCGATACTGCGACTTCGACTACTGTAACTGTCGCGACTTCACAAACAAGCCCGACAATAACGACTGCTAGTGACCGAAATAATCTACCTCAAGGTGGATTACCCCTTACGAATAATAACGAGACAATAAATCAAGTTGCATTCAATCAAATTGTTCAAACAGGTCGTTCAACAAGTACTCCTGGAGGAACAGTACCTGTTCAACCAGTAGATAATCGAGTTCACATTAACGCGAGCGAGACGCTTAATATAAATTGCGCTTATCGTCTTCAATTAGTTGATGGGGAAATGAGGTTAACACCGATTCCTGCATCCGAGTTTGCGGGTCATCGCGATAACGTTCAAGAAGAGAATCGAAGAATGAGAGACGAGAATGCTCGATTGAATCTGAGTGCGTGTGAACGAGTTAAATCATGGAAGCTTTACTTCTCGGGTACACCAGAAGAAAGTGTTGATGATTTCTTGAGAAAAGTAAATGTTTGTCGTGAAGCTTGTCATATGGGACACGAAGAGTTATTTCGATTAATGCCGATGATGCTGAAAGAAATAGCGTATGTTTGGTGGATTGGTTGTCGCCATGAAATCAACAGTTTTGAAGAGTTTCGACAAGCATTTATCCATCGATTTTCTGACTGCGAGGTCCAACAAAGTCGTTCTATTCGTGATATTATTATGCGAACTCAAGGAGAATTAGAACGAGGATCCGATTTTATCGATAATGTTAAAGTAATGTGGCAAGAGACCGATGCCGAAAATTTTAACGTAGCAGCTCGATTAGACATGACTTTGAGTAATTTACGTCCTGAATATCGTACGGTAATTTCACGTCGCGATTTCTCTACTTTTAACGAGCTTCAGGATCTGGTTCAGGATTTTGATAGAAGAAGAAATCTTCCAAAATTGGCAAAGCCTCCACCAGCTTCTGAGACTCGTTATCCTTTGTTGGCGTACAAGGCCGAAAGGTATACGAAAACTAAAGGTCGTGTCGAGTTCAGTAATACTTTTGAAAATTGTGCAGTTCAGGTTTCATCTCAATCTAATGCAGATTCAGGTAATTCATCGGTAAAACAGAAAAAGAAACAACAAAATCAGAAGGGTAAAGAACAGAATTCACCAGCTGATTCAGTTGCGGTTTTGGCCGTGAATTCAGGTCCATCAGTTTCATCAGTTCCATCAGGTAGTGCTGGTACAGTTTCCGTTGTGAGGGGTGTTTGTTACAATTGTGCAAAACCTGGTCATAGGAAACGTGACTGTACTGCGCCTGCTTATGAAGGTATTTTCTGTTTTGGTTGTGGTGCAAAAGGTATTCGACTTCCTGCATGCAAAAAGTGCAAGAAGCCTGGTAACAGAAGTAATTCGGGAAACTCTCAACAGAGACAGTAAGAAACCCGGTACCGTCTCGTTTTGTTAGGGTTGAAGAAGTTCAGGTTCCGCAACCAGAGGTTATTGAAATTGTCGAAAATATTGAAAATCATTTGGAGGTTACGAATAACGCACAAATTCCATCAAGTTCGAATAATCAAAATATTAATTCTGAGTCTGATCAACTTGGAGTTAGTGTTGAGGTTTCTTTATTAAGTTCGAAGATCAATTCTCGTATTTATTTGCCGGTTACGATCGGATCGGTAAGTTTTCACGTTTTGTTTGATCCAGGTGCAAATCAATCTTGTGTTCGTAGCGTTCCGAAGGATTGGATTAAGAAATTAAATTTAAAAGTTAATTGGACAAATGTTCCTTCTGTTTCGTTGGCTAATGGTTGTCGAGAGACTGTTCATGGTAAAGTTGTGATTCCGCTTAATATCAAAGGTGTCGTACGAGACGTTGAGTTTCTCGTTATGCCTGGTTTGAAACATAGTGTTCTGCTTGGAGTAGACGTATTCCGAGCGTTCGAGTTGGGTTTCGAGAGCCACTGTAATGAATGGTGGATACATGAACAGGGTGTTAAATATCCGATTGAGTCACGTGATTGTTGTGCACCAGTGGAAATTTCGGGTTTGCAAGAAACTTCAGAAGAAGAGCGAATCCGAATCGAAGAGATGGTTGGTCGTTTACGTTTTCGCCAATCAGGAACAAGACAGTTCACTCCATTGGCTGTACACAGAATGAAAATTCCTGAAGATAGTTCTCCTATCAGACTTCCGGCTTATCCCGTTTCGCCTCCCGTTTTGTCGGAAATGCAGAAACAGTGTGATGAGTTACTCGCTGCTGGTATTATTGAAAAGTCAAATAGTCCTTGGCGTAATCCAGTGGTGATGGTGAAGCAAAAGGATAAATATCGCATGTGTATTGATTTTCGTAAATTAAATAAGATTACAGTTAAGGATGCATACTTAATTGCTAATCTTACTGGTATTTTGGATAAGTTACGTTCCGCGAAAGTCATCACTACTTTGGACTTAAAGAAAGCTTATCATCAAGTAGCAATGGATCCACTTTGTCGTGAAATGACTGCGTTTTATGTTCCGAATCGTGGATTGTTTCAATTCGTTGGTATGCCGTTTGGTCTAACGAATGCGCCAGCTACGTTTCAGCGTCTAATTGATCAGGTGATCACTCCTGACTTGGAACCGTATGCTTTTGCGTACTTGGATGATGTCATCATTGTTACCGAAACGCAAGAGAAACATATGGAAATTTTGGAGAAGGTTTTGTTACGCCTACAAGAAGCAAAGTTGGAAATTAATCCAGATAAATGTGTCTTCTGTAGTTCTTCCGTCAAGTTTCTTGGGTTTATCGTCGATGCTGATGGTCTGCATGTCGATCCCGATAAAGTTTCTCCTGTCGTAGAGTATCCCGTTCCGAGGAATTTACGGCAATTGAGGCGTTTCTTAGGTATGGCTGCGTGGTATCGCAGATTCGTTGATAATTTCTCGACCATTGCTGAACCTTTGACTAGACTTATGCGTAAGAAAGTCGAATGGTGTTGGGTTGAGGAGCAGCAGCGCGCTTTTGATCAGTTGAAAACTGAATTATCGACTGCTCCTGTTTTATCGTGTCCAGATTTCAATGCTCCATTTGAGTTGCATACGGACGCGAGTGCTTATGGTCTAGGTGCTGTTCTGATGCAGAAAATCGACGGTGTCGATTATGTTGTTGGGTACGCCAGCAGAACAATGAACAGTGCGGAGAGAAATTATACCGTAACCGAGAAGGAATGTTTGGCTGTTGTTTGGGCAGTTGAACATTTTCGTCGTTATATCGAAGGTTTTCATTTTACTGTAGTTACCGACCATAGTAGCCTAAGATGGTTACATAATTTGAAGGATCCCAAGGGTCGTTTGAGTCGTTGGGCTTTAGATCTTCAAAATTATGATTATGATGTCGTTCATCGTCAGGGTATCGAACATCGTGTACCGGATGCTCTTTCGCGCATGTATGAAGACGATTGTCTTGATAATGAGGTGTTGGAACTTTTTGTTCAGGATACCGAACATGCTGCGAATGAGAATCCTGCTGGTGGTGTTGATGTCGTTTGGTACAACCGTCGAAAGAAAGCAGTTGGTGAGAATCCCGGTAAATGGAAAGGATGGAAGGTTGAGGATGATCAATTGTATCGTTTTAAGCCTGATCCTTTTGTCTCGGTTATTGCGGAAGATCTGGATGCTTGGAAGTTGGTTCCTCCTCCAGATGTTCGTACAGCAATTATTTCTGAGAATCATGTTCCACCTGTTGCGGGTCATTTAGGTATCGAAAAGACTCGTGCTCGTGTCGCTTTGTCGTTCTATTGGCCAGGGATGACAAACGATGTTGAAGAGTTTGTACGTGAATGTGAGATTTGTCAAACTTGTAAAGTTTCTCAGAATAAACCTGCTGGTTTGATGGGACAACGTATTATTCAAGTTCCGTGGGCTTTTGTAGCGATGGACATTATGGGTCCATTTCCTCCGTCCAATAAAGGTTATCGTTATCTGCTTGTTTGTCAAGATATCTTCTCGAAGATGATCGAATTAGCGCCATTGAAGAAGGCAGATGGTCCAAGTATCTTAAAATGTTTCGAAGATATGGTTATCCATCGTTATGGTACTCCTTCAGTTTTGTTGACTGATAATGGTACTGAGTTTGCCAATAAAAAGACTCAAGAATTAGCGAGTCACTTCAAAATCAAGCATATAACGTCTCCGATTTATCACGCGCAGGCGAATCCTGTCGAGCGCGTTAATCGTATTTTAAAGAGTATGATTATTTGTTACGTTGGACAAGATCATCGGGAATGGGATGTTCATTTATCCGAATTTCGTTTCGCTTACAATTCGGCTTATCATAGTTCGTTGAACATGTCGCCGGCATTCTTAAATTATGGACGTCAGCCTCGCGCTTCGTTATTCTTTAAGACAATGCAAGATCAGGAAATTACGGTTCCTGACATCAACACCAAGGCGTGGTCGAAACGTATGGAACGTATGGCGGAACTTTATGATTTAGTTCTGGAAAACTTGAATAAAGCATTCGAAACGCAATCAAAGTATTACAATACTCATCATCGTCAAGTTCATTTTAACGTTGGTGATCGTGTGAGACGTAAGATCCGACAGTTATCTAACGCGGCGAAAGGACAAGCGGCGAAACTCTTTCGAAAGTATTCGACCGAAGTCTATCGTATTGTTCGTGTCGTTTCACCTTTAGTTTATGAAATTGTAAATGATCAAGGTGCAGTAGTCGGACGTCATCACGTTAAAGATCTGATTGAAGTTAGAAATAAGGAAATTGTACAACAAAATTTCGATGATGACGAATAAATTTGTCTATTATTCTAATTGTATTATTTGATTTGGTTTTGCGACTCGGTTAAAACGTTATTATTATTTCTTTTCAGTACACTATGGAACCAACGAAGAAATCGCCGGTTATTAAGAAAGTTACTTGGTGGTACATGACACCAGACCAAATTTATCGTTTACGTGCGCTGTACACCGTTTTGGCGACAATGAAACAGCGTCCTGAGGTCATCGTTGGCCTCCATTCTGAGATCGTTGCGATTTTATTTGAGCACATTGGTAGTCCCGATCGGAGGCTAATAGCAGCAGATGGACCAGTAGAGAATTGCGTTTTCGTGAAACCACCGACACGGGAGCAATTAATTGAGAGAATTTTGAATCGTCGAAGACGTAATGGAATTGGAGGTACTTCATGTGTGCCTACGATTACACAGGATTTTTCTTGTGATTCATGTGGATACTATTGTCTGCGTCGACAAGTTCCTCGTGTCCGTAACGTCATGACACAAACGTATTTCGACTCGGAATACTTGCCGTATCCGTTTATATCGAGAGAGCGGGCAAGGGAGAACGCAGATGGTCACGTGGTTCTCTTAAAATTGAAAGAGTCAGCTTGGGGACGCCCTTTGGAGATTGGTGGTTGTTTCAACTGCCAAAATCCGAAGCACAGGTTGGAAGAGTGTCTCAAGTTGGGTAATCGTCGGGGAACATTGTGTGGACGTTGCGGCGTGCCGGGTGTTTCTTTTGACGTTTGTCCATTCTGTAATTGGAATGATTATGGTTTGAATCCTCCGGCCTGGTATCGTGATTGGCACAAGAATCTTGGTCGTAAGAAGTAGTTAGTTTAGCGACTGATTTTTTTTCTCTGGTTTCGCGACAAATTCTACTTATGGATTATTATATCTTATATTTTTTTTTGTCTCGCGACGAATCAAAGTCTTGCGACTTAATTATCATTTTTTTTTCTCGTCAAGTGACGAATTAATTAATAGTTTCAGTCTTGCGACGGTTTGTTAGTTTCGCAACTTCTCCATTTCCAAAGGCTTGATTACTACCGATATCTGATTGATTAAGTTAATTATTATAATTTCAAGTATTATTATGTTATTATTAATCAGATATTGTTGAATACAGTATTATTTTTTTTTAAGTTTCGTCAGAGGAATATTTTGGAATAAAGACTGAACAATGGAATCAAAGTGCTCATTTATTGTATCCTAGTCTTTTGATCACGATGGATCTAATTGACAGAAAGTTTGATCTCGTTAAATTTTTATATTTATTTTTTTTATATTGAATGAATGACACAAAGGTTAATTATCGCTTCCAGTCTGGGGGGGGTAAGTTGTAACGTGATATTTCATCGCGTTACTTATATTTTCGTCTGGGCGCGTTAATTAAATAATGGAACTTAATTTGCGTCCGAAACGAGGATCCAAAAACTTCTGTCAATGAGAGATCATTTATTTATTAATTTCCTTTTCTAATAAAATTGTATTATTTCTCGAATTTTGAATGTACCGCTCATTGGCGATAATTCTCATAATGAGCGGAAGAGGACAGCACCACCTGGAGCGGAATTACTCGGTGAGGGAAAAGGGCTAAAGATTTTCATCAATAAAAATTGATTGAGAATTGATTCAACCTTCATCGGATGAGCAGACGGGAGGAAAAAGTCTGGAGAAGGGTCCAGCATTATTAGTCACCGGAAAGGAGTGACATTATTCCTCAAAATATCGATTTTTGGAGTTTCCCGCCTGTCATCGTTGGAAGCGTTGCAATTCGAATTTGACCAATTAACAGTCACCTGTTGACGTCACGTGCGTCGACCAATGACAGCCTGCCACGCTGGAGTTTTTTCGTGCCGGCCGGCGTCTTCTCTCAACGAGAACAACATGGCGTTGATTCTCGTTTTGGACGCGTGTTGGATCATTTGGACAAATTTTTGTTGAAGTATTTTTGTCAAATAAAAAGTCAATTAAGACATTAAAAATATATTTGTTTGGTTCAGACAAGATTGCTGAACATTCAGAGATATTAATTTGTTGTGCTCTTCGAAGAATTATCGTTTGGTGAGCGAAAATAGAAATTATTAATTTTTGTGTCGTAAACGAAAATTTTCTTCGCGTCATTTTTTTTATTATTTTATTTTTTTATTGTCGTATTGCGACTATTAAAAACTTTATTTTTCGAGATTAGACTTTTGTTGAGAAAATTTTCGTAGTTAATTATTTTTTTATTCAATGAAAATCTCTCGTTGACAAGCGTCATATTATTAAGATTATTATTATTATCATAATTTTTTTTTTGTTGTCGTTACGCTAGTTTATTTGCATCAATTAAATGCCAGTATGAATTATTATAATTTTTTTGTTGTTGTGAAAAGATCCTGGAAAGAAAATAAGGATTTTTATATTTTTTTTTTACATTAAATTCATTTCATTGTGTGAAATTTGAGGTCAATGTTTTTGGGAAAGTAGAGACAGTTTCTTTCGTCCCGCGCGAAATCGTTGAGGTCAATGTTTTTGGGAAGTCAGGGACGAATTGTTTTCTGTTCCTTAGGGACCCTATCTTGTGATAAATTTTTATTTGAATTGAATTATATCAGACAATTGTAATTTTAAATTTTATACGATACATTAATTAATAATATTTGAGTTATTAATTAATAGTTGAAGTTTTACAGAATTTACTGATTTCTTTTTGACGTCCAGGGACGTATCAACTTTTAGTAACGTGCTGTGCACATTTAATTAATTTGATTATTATTTTTTTTTGTTTACCAATGTTACAAGTTATTTCATTTCATTTTATTAAATTCAAATTATAATTCCCAAAAATTAAATTTCGTGTTTGAAGAATTATTTATACTCCTTATTCAAACCCAAAACAGCGACTCTGAGATAAGGCTGAATTAGTCGAGCTAAATAAGGGAGTATTTTGATATTTTGATTTTTTATTGTTTGTCGATTAATTTATTTAATTTTTTTTGTTGTGTAATCGATTGGATAATTTTAGATTATCCTGGCGCCCATTTTGGATTTTTTTTTGGTTTTGTTTAACAATTTGGTTTTGACTATTGGGTGCTTTCAAGCGTGCTTAATTTCGGGGTTTACCGTTAGACCTCGGAATTACGTCACAGTGTGTACAGCTACAGGAGTATTCTCTAGTGTGCGCGCATACGTATACGCGCACATTAGTGTGCGTAGGCAGGCCCGTATCAAAATTTAAAAAAATGGTTCTTTGAAAAAAAAAATCAAAATATTAGTAGATATAATTATTTTGATTAAATTATGCTTTCATATGAAAGCAAGAAATTATTGAGGCTGAATAGCATTATAGGTTGAACAATTTCTCCCTCCTTTGGTTGTTCCAAATGATTTTTTCCTAACCTCTCTTGCCCCCACGCTTAGTGGTGACGTGAGCGATAGTCTTACCTCAAGTCTAACACTAGCATCTTAGCTGCAGGAGAGAGAGAGAGAAAACCGAGAATAGTGAGGGAGTGGAGTAGCGCCTGCGCACAAGGCACGGTTGTCCCAATAATATGCAGAGCACAAGTATATTCTTTCTGTTATTCAACGAATCTTTTTTTGTCGATAGTTTTTTGGGAGTCTCTCGGAAACTAAGAGAGATAGAATGATTCCGCCCAGATCCATTTGTTTAGTTTTTCGAATTCTCCACAAAAATGATTGCAGGCAAAATCTCGGTATCTCGTTCAGTCTCTGAGATATTCTTCAAAAAAGCAAATTACTAGTGAAAATATAAAACAGGATGTTGATTTTCTATCATCAGTTATTCAGAATATCTCGGAATTCAAGCGGGATAGAGTGATTTTGCTCATCTCCTTTTTTGTAGCCCCCTAAATTCTCGATAAGAGGGCCCCAGGGTAAAATTGTTCTAGCTCGTTCAGTTTTTGAGATATTCTCAAAAATACAATTGTCAAAAAAAAATCTAATATTTCAGTTTTTTGGATTTTTTATTTCTAATAGTTTTTTCAGAATATCCAGGAACTAAGAGAGATGGAGCGATTTTACTCTGATCTTTTTCCGTTGAAAATTTTAAGACAAGCTACGAACAAGGATCAGGTCAAAATCACCCTTACTCGCTTAGTTTTCAAGATATTCTCAAAAAAAATGGAATAAATAGTCATTTTTTTTTCCAAAGTAAGTTTTTTCTTGTTATTCATTTTTGATGAATTTTTCAGAAACTAAGCGAGATAGCGTGATTCTACAATGCTAAAAAATTCCATCAAAAATTACTGTACCATCCAATAAACGTGGGACCAAGAAGGGTATTGCAGAAAAATTACAATACCTACGGAGTAAAAATTACTGAACCTCTTAGTAAAATTAATGAGAGTCCAGGCCTTCGCACACGAATTCCTTAGCCGTAGGCATAAGACGTAACGTAAGGTTTCAGCCAATCGCGAGCGGGACGTAAAATTTCAGCCAATGGGATAGAATCCGTAAGCTGTTATGCCAACTATAAGTGGAAGAGCTACGTCGACCAATCGGGAGGCACTTTTAGACACGTCAAAATTGGAAAAGTAGGAGAACTTTCTAACCTGTTGTTTTGTTTTGGTACAATGAAACTGGAAAACATTGGTTAATAATAATTTAATTTAATGCGAGACATGAGTAGATTTTGCATTTATTTTAGTAGTAAATTTTCTTAGAGACTTCACGATATTTCCCATAAAATCTGAAACTATTCTAGAACCACAATTTAAAATATAGGAACCAGTTTCATCGAATTTATGAGGTTATACATAGAAAAAGAATTTTCTAACTTTAGAATGACAAATTTAGTCATTGATAGTTCCTCAATCGTACGTGGAACAAGATAAATAGATGATTTCAGAATTTCATGATGGCTAATTGGAATTGAATTTCCTTTAAAACTCGATTTCCACGCTTTTCTCTTGGAGATACGAGGTTTTCCTTGAAATTCCGCAGAAGTTGCATAAAAGCATGATGATGGGAGGAAAGCCAAAAGCCAAAACGATTCAGAATATCAAGTACCTCTGTGATTTTTCGGGCCCAGTGGCCCTTGCTTCGTGAGAGTGACTATTTTCATTAAATCGAATTACAAGAACCGTTCGAGATATCGTTATGAAATTTTGGAGGCTACTTCCTGATATCATAGGGGCTATCGCTGTGAAATTTCATTGGGAAATATGGAGTAGGAAGAAAGTTAGGATGATTTGAGGACGATTTCATATCTGACAAGAATGCTCCAAGTTGATTCAATACTTTTGTGTAGCACTGTATTAGTTGGCTTATTACCAGCCAGACTTTCTTTGCTCAAGTGCTGATGTCATTTAGCTCCATACTCGACTTCAGCAAATTCCGCATTCAGACTCATTGCTGGATGATTTGGATCCTGGGTTGGATTCAAATGAGCAGCTCTTCTCAATTGCTCCTCGATATCAAGTGTTTGCTCAAGTCATTTGAAACGTCTCGCTAAGAATTTCTTTTCAATGTTGAGAAAATTTCTCTTTCCAACATCAATTTTAATCAATTTTCATATGTATTCTATTCCATATTCGTTATCTATTTTCAATACTTTTCTCATCCATTGCACGAATTAATCATTAAAAGAAAAATAATTGCAGAAAAACTGATGATCATGTGATTTTTGTAATATCATTCGTATGAATTCTCAATTTAATTAGATCTGAACATTTTTTTCCGGGTATGTTATTGGGAACTCACGAGCGTTATTGTGCAGGACTGTATTTGCAGGTACAGAATGGAAAAATTGATGAATAAACTAATGAAAGTTTGGATCATATTGGAGCCAAATATGTGTTCTTCAGTCAGCTAAGTAGTCCAATAAAGAGAAGTTTGAATTCTTCACTCGCCTCCCAGCTTAATTTTTTTCAAATAAATTTGTTTTGATCTATATTTTAATTATTTAAAATTGAGAAATCCCAAAAGGGTGGCGAAGGGGTGGAAAAAAATCAAAACCACCCCAAATATGATGTTTTTTGCCAATATCTTGGAAATGGCAAATAATACGAAAAAAAGTTTCGGACAAAAGTTGAAGATATCAAAATTATCTATACAATTGTTGTGATAAACTTCTTCCGTATTTGCAGAATTAACCGAAATATTAACAGCTGAAAATTCTTGTATACAGCTCAGCCGCGAGAAAAATGCCAAAATCTTCAAAAAATCGTATAAATATGAAAAAATTCAGATTTTTTAACTTTTTTCTTTGAACATATCTACAAAATACGGCCAATAATTTCTAAACAACCGATTTTTTCCTTCGTAGACTCATTCAAAAGTTATTAATTAATTAATTGTGTAAACTTATTATTTTACGGTTCAAATTGTATGTTATTTTTTATTATTTACATTCCCTGAGGTGTGCAGAGAATGATAATATTTGAAAAAAATGAAATACAATTTGGATGGTGAAATAATAAGTTTAAATACTTAATTAATTAATAACTTTTGAATGAGTCTCGTAAGTCTCAAAAGTTTTCAGCTGTTAATATACCGGTTAATTTTGCGAATACGTAAAGGGTGTTTCGTAGCAATTTTGTGGATAATTTCGATAACTTCAACTTTTGTTTGAAACTTTTTTTCGTATTATTGGCCATTTCCGAGATATTGGCAAAAAAAATACATTTTCGGGGTGGTTTTGATTTTTTCTACCCCTTCGCCACTCTTGCGAAATTTTGTAATTACAGATAAAAGAGAATTTATTGAAAAAAAAATTATTAACTATATGGAATTATTAAAATTTTTAACAACATTAATCGCACTCAACATTATTCAATGTCTTTCATATCAATATTTTTTCTATCAAAATAAAGCAAATACTTTTAAGAATGGTGCAAATTATGAATACGGATACAATCATGAAGTATACACGAAATCTAGACGATCTGCACTCATTCGAAACACAGCTCGCCCACATCCATAAATTTGTGGCTGTGAGAATTCCAACTCTACGGAAATCTTCTTATGTTGAAGTTACCACTCATTTCTCATTCCGTTCGAATGATGATACCTATAGCGTTCTCCTGATTGGCTGTTAGGCTTAAGTTACGTCTTACGACTATGCTCTACGGAAATTCGGGTGCGAAGGCCTTCCCATGAATTTTTACTGTGCCAACAGTAATTTTTACTCCGCAGGTATAGTAATTTTTCGGCAGTCCCACTTTTTACTGGGAAGGCACAGTAATTTTCGATGAAATTTTTTTGCAGTGTATCCTTATCCTTAGTTTGTTGAGACTGGCGAGAGCTTCAAAAAAGATTGAATAAAAATGGGCGTATCTCTATTAGATTTCGAGATATTCTGAGAAGAACAACTATGAAAATGGAGACTTGATCTATAAATCAATGCCGTTGTCGTAAGATTATGATGAATGTCTCGAGAACTAAGTGACATTATTCAATTTTTGTGGACACCCATTTGTAATTCTTGATATTCTCCACAAAAAAGATCTTCATAAAAATTTCGTCATCTCACTCACTTTCCAAAATATCCTCAAAAAGAAGCGGCTGCCATAAAAAAACGAATATTGAGTTTGCAGACAGATTGCTTTCATTTTATCATCAATTTTCTTTGAATATCTCGAAATCTAAGCAAAATAGGGCAATTTTGCACTGATCCTTGAACGATCAGCAAGAAGTTTCACTTCTGCCGCGCGTGGATTCTACGCACCCTCTTTTTGCTTCCGAATGGAAGCATTGTAATCGTGATTTTTTTCGAATGTGAGATTTCATCGGAATATGCCTCCAAATGATGAGAAATGTCGACAGATGAAATTTTTTTAGGGTCGTCTGTATGTATGTCCGTATGTATGTGTGTGTGTGTGTGTGTGATGACACATTCCATCGCTTTTCTCAATAACGGCTGTATGTATCGACCTGAAAATTTTACGGTATATTTACCACGTGTGTGCCATGTGCTCACAGAAATTTCAGCTCAATCAACCGAATGGTTCCCGAGAAAAAGCGAATTATTGAAAAATTGTTTTTTCGAGTTTTCTCAGCGAAAAATTATTTCACAGCATCCATTCTCAGCGAGGAAATGCGCATTGATAAAGCGCACATTAAACCCTGGAGGTGGCGAGCGCTCAAATTTTTGGTTTATCCGGTATTTTAACAAACATGTATTTTTTTGAAAATCATGGGCAACACGATAACTAAAAAAATATTTGAGTTAGAAACTTAAACCTTCGTGGGTTTGTATATCTTATGAGTGAGACCTTTGGGATTGAATCTGGGCGAAATCGGTCCACTAGTTCCTGAGATATCCTTGATAAACCATTAAATGAATAGACACTCTATCTCTGGAACTACTGGACCGATTTCGCCCAAGTTTAGCTTAAAATATTCGCTCAGACGAGCTTAACAAATGCTGATAGTTTCAGATTTTTCCTTCGAATTCTCTCATACGAGTGCTCAAATAAATAGTATTTCCACAAATTTCAATTTTTCTACATTTTTTCTCTAGGAACGCTAGTATTTTTTATTTAATAATTGAAAAGTAGACAATTTTTCCTTAAAAAATTACCCAATTATCATTCTACTATGACAACGAAAAAGACTAATTAAAAGCTGAAATTCAATTTAAAATTTTTCAATTTGATTGTATGATCTAAATTTTTGTATAATATTGATTTTTTTTAAATGAAATGTCATTATTTAAGGGGGACAGATTATATTCAGGCGTCTATTTTGATTGAGAAGTATGATTCAAATATAAAAACAATGTTCTAATAGTACATTACACACCTAGGAAGGCAAGAATACGTCCGGTGTGTGAATGCTATTTTTTTCAACAAAGAGAGTGAAGAATTAAGTTTCTGACCGAGAAAAGCGAGGGAGGAAAGTGAGTTCTCCATTCTCTAGGGCTAAATTTTCATTTGTAACTTCTTATATGCTATCACAGTGAGCGGAGATCAATTTTGGATTTTTTTGCTTTATTCATCAAAATAAAAGTGTTGAATGATTGAAAAGCGGATCCCACTCTAAATTATATTTTCATAGATGTCAATTGAATACTGAATAAGTATTCGAACAAACTTCACTTCGTGTCAGTCAAACTATACTGATTCAAAAATATAAAGTCACAATATAATTTAGAAATATAGTTTTTCATATTTCTAAATTATTAGGGGGAGTTTTGAAGAGACAATATATTGAATGTGTCTCACAGAAAAGGGTATTTTATTCTTACTGTATTTATGCTGAGTAACGCAAGTTAACGTAATTCAGATGCATCACGGTCGTAATTGGCAGATTATAAAATTGAAAATTCCATTCGGAAGCTGTCTGCCAATTGCATTGGCAGAATATGAAATTTAAGCATATTGCTGAAACTTCCAAGTAACGCTCAAGGGCCGGCCGCCTGCTTGTTTTTTTTCATTTTATGCCAAATCGTATGTAGTTTCCGAATATGTTTATTAAAATTGAAAATATTCGGCGGCCAACAGGATAAGTTTGAAAATACTCCCCAGTCTTAATTAATTAAAACTAGCGCCGTCGCCGCCTTCGGCGGTTCCGTTGATCACAGATGTCAGCTATGAAAATTTAAATGACGAAATAGAAAAATTCTCATAAAAAGCTGTTCTCCATTTGATAAAGCGTTAGCATGTACATAAACACTGTCCCTTTACCATCAACATCTCCTTTATTTTAGAGGTTCATGACGCTTCATTCAGAATATTTCAAAGGCAAAAAATCGTCACAGATTTTTTTTTCAGAATATTGACTTTTTTCAAATCTATATCGATTCTATTCTGTTCACGTTTTCACATGCATTACTACAAAATTGGGCGAAATTCACATTCCGTGAGATATAGACATAAGGCCCAATTGTGACTGATCCAACACAGCATGTCTATGTTCATTTCCATGGGAAATTCCTCATCCCTCTCAGATGGCTAATGAAAATTTGCTCAGATTATTCTTCGCAGAAATAGTGGCAAAAGGGCTCATTTCACCTGGACCAAAATGGCATATTCATACTCATTTCTATGTGAAATTTCTCGGTTTTATTCACAATGATCTCAACTCATATTCACAGAGATATCTGGTCGTGATCCACTTCACACTGGCCAAAAATGAATTTATCATGCATCTTTCAAGAGGACATGGTCCAAGCCTACTGAAAACACCCATTGAATTTCTCTGAAGTCATTAGTAATGTAGCCTTTATCTATCTCTCACAACTTATTCTTCTGGGCCAAACTTGGATTACCACGTGTGATAGCACGGACAGAATTTTATTGATATAGTGAGGTAAAATGTCAATTGTCAGACATTTTTTTTATAATTCGCTTTCTACAATTTTTTAGCCGAAACGAAAATACTTGAAGATTGATACTTTTCCCATCTGTATCGATAGCATTCTTCCTGCGATTCCACATCCACTCCTTAGGAATTGGGTCAAATGAATATTTTTGGTGACGCATGCAAAAAAAACTACTTGTAATTGTTCAAGAGAAATGTAATGAGTATTTTCGAAAAGCCTATCTCATTTTCTTCCTGAATATGCATCATAACTTCATGTTAGGCAAGTCCAAAGTGGACCACAATCTAATATTCCTATAAATATCAACGAAGTTAATTTTAATGAACATATTTGAAAAGAGAAGAACAATCCGATAGAAATGAGTATGAACATGCAATTTTGACCAAGTTAGATTTAGCAACATCTCTAACAATATTCATTTGATCTAATGTCTTCATTTTAATGTTTTTATTTCAATTTGCGGACATTTTTATTCTGGCCCAAAAATTCTTTATAATCTTTAATTTCTGGACTGAAATGACAATTTCAAAAAATTGAAATCTTTTTTATTTATACGAATATAATTTTTCTGCGCGCCCACATACGCTGATTGAAATTTGTCCCAGATGAATAGCTTTTGAGAAATAGGCACATTGTCCAATTCGAATTTTCCTGAAATAGCCTGTCTATGCTCATTTGTATAGAAAATTTCTGGCTTTATTTCAGATCTGCTAATGCAAAGTAGCTCAAATTTATAGTCGAAGAGACATCAGCTAGTGGCCTGAAATGATTTCAGATCACCCCAAAATGAATTTCATGCCCTATTTGAAAGCCTAATAATTTGAAGTTCCCGAAAATATTCATTGAACTTCTCTCGAGGAACTACAAACCGTGCTCCTTACCTGTATCTCAAAAAGTATTTATTTGACCCAATTTTTGGTAAGCGTATGGGGAAGCACGAAAAAATGCTATCAATATAAATAGAGAAGCATTTCTACTTTTAGACATCGTCATTTCGGCCCGAAAATTATAGCCTTCTATATTTTTTGAGCCAAAATGGAAATGTTTTCCCCGCCTTTCCACGTGTGCTAGCCCAAATTCGACCCAAGCGAATGCTTTTTAAAAACCAGGCAAAGTCTACTATTTGCAATGACTTGGGAGATATTTAATAAATATTTTGAGTTTCTTTTCTGAATATGCATAAGAAATCCATTTTGTTATTCATTTCAATATTCGAAGTTACGTTGTTCGTTTTCTGAATTTTTAAATCTAAATTATAGCATTTTGTTTTCCACCCTCATTGCATGAAATGCCCAAGGAAACCTATTGGAACAATAAAAAACATACGCCAGTTTATTTTTTCGGAAGGAATGGCATTTACGCCACTCTGTCACTCAGGCAATGATATATATCTCCGCGGATAATAATCTGAGCTGATTGTTTTTAACACATTTCTCTAAAAAGCGGTTCTCCATTTGATGAAGCGTTAGCGTGTACATGGACACTGTAAATTTCCCATTAACGTCTCCTTTATTGTAGAGGATATAAGAATGATTCTTTGATAAGAATATTTCAAAGACAAAAAACCGTTAGAAAATTTTTTTTTTCAACTATTGACTTTTTTTCACCTGTATCAATAGTATTTTTTTCACGCACTCACATGCGTTGCTGCGAATTTGGACCGGATTGATATTTTTGAGATACAGATATGAGACCAAATTTCAACTGACCCATTACAGCATGTCTATGTTCATCTCCATGGGAAATTTCTCACTCTTTCCAGATAGCTAATGAAAATTAGCTCAGATTATTATTCCCGGAGATAGTGACATATGAACTCATCTCGACTGGGCCAAAATGGTATGTTCATACTCCTTTCTATGTGAAATTTCTCGCTTTTTGAAAAAATAGGCTAATAAAAATTGACCCAAATTTATATCCACAGAGATATTTGCCCCGACCCATTTCAAACTGGCTCTCATGCATGTTTCGAAGAAAAGGTCCAAGCTCTCTGGAAATACCCATTAAAATTCTCCCAGGTCATTACAAAAGTCGCTTTTATTTGTTTCTTGAAACGTATTCTTCTTGGCCGATCTTGGCCGAACTTGGACCATCCCGTGTGGAAGCATGGAGACCATGCTATTGGTATAGTGAGGTAAAATGTCAATTGTCGAACTTTTTTTTTCAAATAAGCCTTCTACAATTTTTTGGTCGGAATGAAAATATTTTAAGATTAACACTTTTCCTATCTATATCGACAGTATTCCTCCTGCATTTTTATACACGCTGGTTAGGAATTGGATCAGACGAATACTTTTTGTAACGCTGCAAAAAAATACTATTTGCAATTATAACATTTTTAATTTTTATCCGACCGTTGCATTAATTTCATTATTGCAAATAGTTAATGAAACTATTTGCAATTGTTCAAAAGGAATGTAATGAGTATTTTCGAAACGTCTATCTCATTTTTTTCCTAAATATACATAATAACTTCAGGTTAAGTAAGTCCAAAGTGGGCCACAATGTAATATTTTTATAAATATCAATTGAAGCTAATTTTAATTTCGCAGCCAAAATGGAAATTTTCAAAATTTGATTTTTTTCGTGTATATCGATAGTTTTTTTACCGCGTTTCAACATGTGTTGGCCTGAATTCGGCCCAGGCGAATACTTTTTAAAATATAGACAAAGTCTGCGATTTGCAATGACTTTAGAGGTATTTAATAAATATTTTGAAATTCTTTTTCGGATATGTTTAAAAAAATTCATTTTGGGTTAGTTTGATATTAATTTCCCTTTCTGAAAATCAAAATAACGAAATAGCGTAATTGCTGATGTTCAAGTGAAAAGGACGTTTCTCCACACTGACATCGCTTTGGTTTTTTTTTTTTCATTTTCCCCTCTATGTTTTGGGCTTACATCGTTTTATTTTTTGAATATTTATTTCAAAGGATTCTAATGTTGCACTTACGCTTTTTTGTCATTATTTCATCATCTGATATGAAAATATTCGAAGCTACGTCTTTCTGCCTTTAAAAATTTTTGAAGTGAAACTTCTTTTGGGAGGGTACCAACTTTTTTCTCGCGTCACAAAACGACTGAAACGTTTTGAGGGGAACGTGGTAGTGGAGTAGTGGGGGAAAAGTAGAAGCAAGAAAGAGGAGAGTGCGTTGGTGGGGATGCCACTCTAGCATATGCTTTAGCGGCGGAGAGGGAAGACGGCAGAGGGAAGGGGGGATAAGATCTTCGCGTAGAGTGCTACATACATACTATTTTCTCATTTTGTAATTTTTTTTTTCAATACACGGAGAGGATAATATGGGAATTTTTTTAAAAGATTTTCATAAAAATTACCATGCTCCACATCATAATCTTCGCTTTTTATTTCAGAAGAAAATTGCCATTTTCCACTTTGCTTCCGATTGGAATATCTCGAAAACTACTCAAAATTCATCGAGACATGTTGTGAATGAAATTTAGAGGGAAGATTAACGAATAAAATAAGCAAAACTCCATTTTTCTATGACTCGTAGTTATTAAGATATCAATTTTCTAAGAGAAATTCAGGAAGGACGTCCGAGCACTCATTTGTTTACTATTGGGCCTCGTCCATTGTTTCTGAACTATTCATTAAAAAATTGATATCTCGGAAACTACTGGTCGTAGAAAAACGGCGTTTCGATCATTTTCTTCGTCAATCTTCCCTTTGAATTTAATTTACAGCATGTCTCGATAAATGTTGCATAGTATTCGAAATATTTCAATCCAAAGTACCCGACTATGCCCCTTCGTCCACCATATTATGAGGCTAGCATGAGAAAAATATGGAAGTAAACGTTTTCTTCGAATATCCCGGAATTTCAGCAAGATAGAGCAAGCTTGCACGAATCCTCCTTTATAGAGAGTTTTGAGAGCTACACGAATGGATTGAAGCAAAACTGCTCCATCTCGATCAATTTCCTGTGTATTTACGAAAAACTGGTTTTAAAAAATGTAGTTGCCTGAACACTTCATAATCGTGAAAAAATGATAATTTGTTAGTGAACAGATAACCAAAATACTATAGGCAGATACTCAAATTCTCAAAGTATTGTGTTCATGACACAGCTCAATGTGCTGAGCTGTGCTTTTTGCCGTTTCCCTTCGAGATTAACCCCGTATCCTCACATTTCTCAACTATTATCACTTATTCATTTGAGAAAATCCTAATAATTCATCGCTATCTATACACAATAAGCAAGAAGTTTCACTTCTGTCGCGTGGGTTCCACGCACCCTCTTTTTATCTAAACTATGGCACTTCAGTCTCTTTGCTCTTATAGTTTTCCTATCAAATTATTTTTCTGGATTGGTAACTCTTTGTTATTATCAATTCGAAATAACGAAGGGACGAATGTGCCGGAAATACGCCTATTTGTTATCAGTATTTTTTCCCCCTAGCGGACCTGATTCACGGTGATTTATGGTGAATCACCGTGAATCACGGTAAAATGCGGATTCACGGTGAATGCACGGTGATTTACCGTGAATCACCGTGCATTCACCGTGAATCACCGTGATTTTCAACGCACCTAAATCTTGGTGAATAATCGTGATTCACTGTGAATCACCGTGATTTACGGAGAATCACGGTGATTCATTATATATTATCATAGTTGTGTTGTGATAACACGTATGAAAATTTTCATTGCAGTCGCCATGGAATTCTCCATGGAAGCTGCCATGACCAAGTCCATGGATTATGTCATGGCACCTGCCATCAGTTTTTCGAAGAAAAACCATGGACGTTGCCATGGACAAATCGTCAAACAATTGTTTCACGACCGGAGATTGTCCATAATTGCCCGTATTATTTTCAATCTTCTTTTGAAAATATCTCGGAAACTAAGCGAGATAGAGTGATTTTGCTACATTCATTTTTTATAGACTTTTAAATTCCTACAAGATAGCTATACGGTAAAATTGCCCTATCTTGATTAGTGTCTGAAATACTTTCAAAAAAACAATTTGAAAAAAACTCTACTTTTCCTGTTTTTTTGTATTTTTTCATGTTCACAATAATTTTTTGAGAATACTCAGAAACTAAAGGAGATACAGCGATTTTACTCTGATTTCTTCATAAAAAATTCAAAGTGTTGCAAAAGGGCGTATCTCTATTACATTTAGAGATATTTTCAAAAAATCATTGAACCAAAAATTATCTATAAGTCTATTTTTTTGCCGTAGAATTTTGATGAAAATCTCGGAAACTAAGCAAGATAGGGCGATCTTGCACAAAGCCTTTCATGTAGAGAATTTCGAGAGAGCGACAAAAAAATAGAGGCAAAATCGCTCTTTCTGGATCAGTTTCCGAGATATTCACAGAAAACTATGATTGAAAAAGAAATCGATTCATCTGAATACTTCATAATCGTGGAAAAAAATGTAATTTCTTAGTGAACAAAAACCAATATACTATGGGCAGGTATTCAAATTTTTGATGCTTAATACCTATGTTTATTGAACAGCTAGCAGACCAGTGCATTTGGTTGTTTTTCTCTAAGCTCCTAACGCATCCGCTTACCATTCTCACAACTATCAATAATTCATCTCTATCCATCCTAATAAGCACCAAATTTCACTTCTGTTGTGCGTGGATTCCACGCACCCTCTTCTGCACTTGTCGAGATTTAAATATGTCTAATTAGATACAATGATATCAAAAAAAAAAAATTCTGTCGTGTGTAATCTTCGGCTACTGAACACTATTTTGAAAATTATATAATAGGATTGTGATGGGAAAGCAATTGTACCACAAAACTCGTGCACCATCCAAATATTTGGGGAGGATGAATGAAATTTGATTCTTAATACGTAATGCATGTGGGGCATTCCACGCCAAATCGGACGGTTTTCAGAATTTTTTATTTTTGATTCCCGCCATTTTTTGATATCTTTTATTAAGCATTGAAAAACACTTTCTCCTGAATTTTGGAATTTTTTTGATCAACCGTTCTAAAGATATAGAATTTTCAAAAAAACAGGTCTTTTTGTGGTTTTTTGCCCACAACTTTTTTAAAACTCATCCAAATGAAAATTATCATTCCACATAAAAGGTTTGTTTTTCAATGTCCTTTCAGAAAAAAAATTTTGAAAAATTATTTAAAGTGTCTTAATACGTAATTTTCGCTTTTTAAACTTTAAATCGCATTTTTTAGAGTAATTACATATTTTGATTTTTTTCAAAATTTTGTACAGAAAACCACTACTAATTCCACAACTTTTGAAACCAGTCTGGTAGTGGGCTTTCGATAATTACTATGTTTTGTCGATTTTTGAAAATTGTAAAAAAAAATTTTTTTCCATTTTATCAAACTTTGTAATTTATTTCTCTCTTATGATGAATTTTGAAACACTTGATATATTTTTTTCACTATAACAAGCATAGGAAAGTCTTAAGGGGGGAGGGGTAAGGGTTTACGCATGGAGAAAAAGACACTTTTTTTACGATTTTTTTTTAGACGTATAGATTAAGCAGATTTATTGAATCTGATTGAAACCTTTTGAACATCATTAAGCATGGATTGAACAACATTGAGTAATTTTTTTATGCGAAAATATCCACTAACAACGGAGCTTTTCCAAGAACGTCTCTTTGAAATAGACGATTTGCGGTGATCACTGTATCTCAGCTGGAAATTATCAGAAATAAAAAAACCATTGAAATCATAGTCGAAGTATCATTAAATCCTCCCCCCAACGTTCTCTGATTATTTTTTTTTTTACATTAAAGGGGTTTTCCACCAAAATTGTGCCACAAAATGGGGCAATTTTTTGTAAAATATAGCAGTTTTTACTTTAAATGACCACCAAAAATTGAAGAATGGAAGAAAAAATAATCAGAGAAGGTTGGGGGGAGGATTTAATGATAATTTGACTAAATTTCAATGGATTTTTATTTCTGATAATTCCCAGCTGAGATACATTGATCACCGCTAATCGTCTACTTCAATAGACGTTCTCAGGAAAGCTCTGTCACCGGCTTGTTTGTGGATATTCTCGTATAAAAAATTCACTTCATGTTGTTGAATCCATACTTAATAATGTTCAAGAGGTTTCAATAAAGTTGCTCAATCCATACGTGTAAAAAAAATCGTAAAAAAGCGTTTTTTTCACGCGTAAACCCTTATACCCCCCCCCCCTAATGACTGATTAAGATTAATAATTAACACAAATAAGAGAAGTCCTGATTTATTTTCGTGATTTTTTGAGAAATTTAGGCAGTCTATTATCCAATACAACTTTCTGTAATGAAATAGCATTTTTTACAATTGCTGTCTATGTTTATTTGAAAATTGTTACCGATTTCGTCAAAGAATTAAATCCCAATGCAACTAAAATTATTTACTTCTCCGACGGCGCTCCACAACAATTCAAAAATTTTAAGCATTTTGTGAACATTCATTATCATCGAGAAGACTTTGGTTTGGATGTTGAATGGCATTTTTTGCGACAGCTCACGGTAAAGGGCCATGTGACGGTGTTGGGGGAACATTTAAAAGAAAAGCAGCCAGAGTAAGTCTTCAACGACCGATCGATAAACAAATAACAACAACTCATGAGTTACATGAATAGGCATCTGAACCAAACAGTCTCCCAAACATTGCTGTAAAGTTTTCACCTGAATCAGATTACACAGGAGCAAAGATAAAGCTAGATAAGAGATACAACACCGCGAAGTCAATCATCGGAACCCAAAAATTGCATAGTGTTCTTCCAAAAGATAATGGAGCCATGCAAGTTGAAGAATATTCAAGTTCTATTTATGATCGCACATGTGAAATTTTCAAAAAACCTCGAAAATAAATCAAGGCTTTTCTTATTTGTGTTAATTATTAACTTTAATCAGTCATTAAGACCTCCCTACACGGAGAGAAATTCTAACGAAAATATAATGAAAGATCTGAGTAAAAAGTACCGAACCATTCCGGAATCGTGGGACATTTCGTGATGTGTACAAAATATTGAAAAAATTCCATGGCAATTTTTCACAGAAGTACATCAAAAAGTCACATCTGAACATCAAAAAT
Source organism: Aleiodes leptofemur (assembly GCA_963942555.1). NCBI lineage: Eukaryota > Metazoa > Arthropoda > Insecta > Hymenoptera > Braconidae > Aleiodes > Aleiodes leptofemur. The sequence goes on from OZ012619.1 coordinate 9,391,124, forward strand.
GGCGCTGTTAGCGCGTCAAAAATTGCTGAACCATGTTCGTTAATTTTTGACGCGCTAACAGCGCCATTTTTGATGTTCAGATGTGACTTTTTGATGTACTCCTGTGAAAAATTGCCATGGAATTTTTTCAATATTTTGTACACATCACGAAATGTCCCACGATTCCGGAGAGTTCGGTAATTTTTAGCAAGATCTTTCGGGACTTTTTACTGATAATTTCTTTCCGTGTATGCTTTTCATAATGAAAAAAATATATCTAGTTTCCGAAATTCATGAAAAGAAAGAAATCAATTACAAAATTTGATAAAATGGAAAAAAAAATTTTCTTTTTGATTTTCAAAAATCGATAAAAAATAGTAATTTTCGGAAGCTCACGACCAGACCAGTCTTAGAAGTTGTGGAATTAGTAGTAGTTTGCTTTAAATTTTTTGGAAAAAATGGAAATATGCAATCACTTTAAAAAATGCGATTTGAAGTTTAAAAAGCGAATATTACGTATTAAGACACTTTAAATAATTTTTCAAACTTTTCTTTCTGAAAGTACATTGAAAAACAAAACTTTTATGTAGAATGAAAATTTTCATTTGGATGAGTTTTAAAAAAGTTGCGGGCAATAAACCACAAAAAGACCTGTTCTTTTGAAAATTCGATATCTTAAGAACGGTTGGTCAAAAAAATCCCAAAATTCAGGAGAAAGTGTTTTTCAATGCGTGCTAAAAGATATCAAAAAATGGCGGGAATCAAAAATAAAAATTCTGAAAACCGTCTGATTTGGCGTAGAATGCCCCATGTATTTCAGCATTGTGAAAAAGAAGTTTCACTTCTTACGCGCGGCATTCCACGCACTCTCTTTTTTTAGGTATTATGTGTATGGGCGAAGGAAGGTTGCCGGAGTCTAATTTGAGAAATTTCGGAAAAAAATTTCCAAAATTTTCGAATTTTCACATGTAATACCACATGAGCTTCAAAATTACCCGATTAATTTTGAAGCTCGAGTGGTATTCGGGGGATTATTTTCTCATCCAAATTTGGGCCAATAGAATTGCACCATGAGACAAATTCTCAGTTAGAAATTCAAAATTTAGAGTCACATGGATTGACAAATCGTTTGTTTTTTATATATAGGCAACATGAAAAATTTCCAGTGGAATTTCCAAAAATTTCCAGTGAAATATCGTGTAGGCGTTATTTTGTTTCGTCGAATGGTGCAATTCTATTGGTCGAAATTTGGATGGAAAAAATAATCATAAAAATTTTGGAAAATTTGAGAAAAAAATCGAAAAAATTGAAAATACATCGAAAAAGTCGGAAAAAAATCTAAAAAGCTCAAATATCAAAATAAAACTGATTCCCGAAATGCGTATGGGCAAAGGAAGGTTGCCGAAGTTCAATTCGAGAAAAATTCGAAAAAAAATTCCAAAACTTGTCAAATTTTCAAAAATTTCGAAAAATTTGAAAAAAATTGAAAAAAATGGAAACGATTGAAAAAAAAATCGAAGAACCTCAAATATCAAAGTAAAACTGATTCCTGAAATGTATATGGGCAAAGGAAGGTTGCCGGAGGTTAATTTGAGAAAATTTCAAGAAAAAAAATTCAAAAATTTTCAAATTTTCAAAAATTTCAATAAATTCCAGAAAAAAATCGAAAAAGTTCCTCATCATCCCCTCCATAATCACTGACGGACCGAGAAGGGAGAGGTGGCATCTCTCTTACTCTCACGTCGGCTTGGAGGGGATCGGCGATCGTCAAATGTCCCTAGCCGAACTGACTCGCATTTGAAGAGGAAGGGAAGGGGGGAGGGGGGGGGAGGGTAGGAAAAGAGGAGAAACTGATGAAAAGGAGAGATAATCCTGATTTTTGACATAAAAAATGCCTTCCCTTTTGTTTTCCCTTTTTTTTCATTTTCTCACTATTTCTTCCTTGTATTTCCGCATTTCTCCCTTTTCAGCATCAATAGACAATCGATGCTGAAGAGAGAGAAATGGGAAAATCCTATGAAAAAGAGAGAAAAAAACAATAAAAACGGATTTTTTGGATAAAAAATCCAAAATTTTCTCTTGGTTTCTTCTTTTTCTCTCCCTCTTTCTACCTTGAACATTCGCGTTTCTCTCTCTTCAGGGTTAATGGACAATCGATGGTGAAGGGGAAGGAATGGGAAAACTCAATAATGAGAATGAGAGACAAAATTGATGAGAAAAATTGAAAAATTCCGAATTTTTTGGATGAAAAATCCAGAATTTTATCCCTTTTTTTTTCTCTATCTCTCTCAATCTGGTATTTACGCATTTTTCCCGCTTCACACGTAGAAAAATTCTGCTGGCGGCCGCCATGGCGCGGGCCGTGGCGGTGGTCATGGCGCCGGCCATGGCGGCCGCCATGGCCACCACCATGGCGAGCGTCATTACAAATTTGCCGCTTTCCATGGAGTTCTTTCCCATGGCGATTCTTCATGACGATTCTCTCCATGGCAGTTTTTTGCATGATGATTCTTTTCATGACTTTTCCATAAATTTTTCATGCCTTTCATGAATTCATGGCTATAGCAAATTTCTCCATAGCAAATTTTGCATTGACGAATTCTGCCATGGAGAAAATGCAATGGAGAGAAACGCCATGGAAAAGATCGCCATGGAAAGGATCACTATGGAAAAGGTCACTATGGAAAACAAACGCCATAGAAAAAAAGCCCATGGAAAAGAAAGCTATGAAAAAAAAGCCATGGGAAAAAATGAAAAGAATCATGATGGGAAGAAATGCCGTGCAAAAATATGCCTTGGATAGAATCGTCATGGAAAAATTGCCATGGGAAAGAACTTCATAGAAAGCGGCAAATTGGTGATGGTGGCCGCCATGGCCAGCGCCATGACCACCGCCATGACCAGCGCCATGGCGGCCGCCATCAGAATTTTTCTACGTGCAGCATCAATGGAAATCGATGCTGAAGTGGAAGAAATGTTGAAATCCAATAGTAAAAATGCTGAAAAAGCTGAAAAGAACGAAGAAAAACCAGATTTTTTGGTATGAAAAATCCAGAATTTTTTTTCTTTTTTTTTCCATGTTCTCTCTTTTTCTTTCGTGAATTCTCTCATTCCCCTCTCATCGGCATTAATGCACAATCGATACTGAAGAGAGAGAACTGGTGAAATTTCATGATGAAATTGATTTGAAAAAATGAGGAGTAAATGAAAAAAAAGGTAAAAAATCAGGATTTTCTAAGAGAAGATATGCCAGATATTCTCTCTCTTTTTTTTCCTTTTCTCTCTATGTCTTTCTCGTATTTTCTCATTTCTCTCTCTTCAGCATCAATGGAAAATTGACGCTGAAAAGAGAGGAATGAGAAAATGCAATGATGAAAATGAGAAAAAAAATGAAAACAAGAAAAGGAAAAAATCCGGATTTTTCGGGACTAAATATCCAGAATTTTTCCTCTTTTTTTTCATAATCTCTCTTCTTCTTTCTCTGAATCTCTCATTTTTACCTCATCAGCATCAGTGGACAATCGACGCTGATGATAGAGAAATGAGAAAATTAAATGGAAAAATGAGAGAAAAATGAAAAATAAAAGACAAAAAAAACGGATTTTTTGAGATGAAAAATCCAGGATTTTTTCTCTCTTTTTTCTCAATTTCTCTCTCTCTTCCTCTTATACTTTCTCATTCCTCTATCTTCCTCGCCGTTTTTCGAAACGTCAAGTGGCCTTTTCTGGAGGAGAGAGGGGCATTTTTATTACTCAAAGTGTCTCTGTACTAAGTCCAGAGACTTTTGGAGCGATGGAACGCCTCCCCCCTCCAGAAAAAGGGGCGAGTTCCTCTGGACGGAGAAAATCATGATTTTTTGATTGATTCTTCTTTTAAATTAATATTTTCACTTTTTTCATCGTTTCAATCATTATGAAAATGACTAAAATGATGAAAAGAATGGAGAAATTGATTAGAAAAAAACTCAATCACAAAATCCATGAGTTTCTCACCTTTTTTTGTGACGTCGAGTGGCCTCGACACATCGAAAAACGGAGTGTGTCTCTCTTTTCTGGAGGAAAAAAGGGCATTTTTAGTAGCCAAAGTGTCTTTGTACTCAGGACAGAGACCCTTGGAGCAATGAAAATCCCTCTCCCCCTCCAGGGAAGGGGCGCGAGTTCCTCTGGACCGAAAAAATCAGGACTTTTCGATTTTTTTTTTCTCAATTAATATTTTTTTTTCATCGTTTCAATCATTTTGATCATTTTCGAAACGATCGAGAAACTGAAAAAAAAGAAAAAATGAACTTAAAAAAAATTAAAAGAATTCTGTCTTTTCCCCTCAGGTCATGTCTCCATCCTCTCCTAGAGATGGGAGGGGGTTTTCATGGCTTGAAGAGTCTCTGTACAAAGTACTTTGTACAGAGACACTTTGAATGATAAAAAACCCCTCTTTCCTCCAGAAAAGACTGGTGTTCCGTTTTTCGAGGCATCAAGGTTTTCATTTACAGTGTGGCTATTCGTACATTGAGTGTCACGCAATAGACACGCAAAATCCACGCAATATCCACGGATTCCTTGGACGAAAATCTCGAAAACGTCATTTTTTTGGAGTGTCTTTTGCGTGGATTTAAGACTTTTTGGAGTGGATATAGCGTGGATACGAGGTTGCTCAATTATTGCGTGACTTTAAGCCCAATTTTTTCGAGGAATGAATTTCTCGATTTCTAGTGACTTTAGCGTGAATTTAACGTGACCTTACCGTGAATTTCGCGTGATTTTAACGAGTTTTCTAGCGTGAATTTAACGTGACTTTTGCGTGACTCCAACGAGTTTTTTCCCGTGAATTTAACGTGACTTTGGCGTGTTTCTCACAGCACTTTTGCGTGCACTTAACGAGACTTTTACGTGAGTCATACGGCACTCTAGCATTACTTTTATGGCGTTCTTGCGTGTCTATTGCGTGTTTTTCAAGTGATTTTTGCGTTATTTTTCGGTAACTTTTGCGTGAGTATAGACCGAAGAATTCAGTCACAGAATGAATGACCTCAGAACTAGATCCACGGAGGAATTCTTATGTGTATTCACGCAGCAAGAATCATCTAGAAATTTGTGCGCGGATATTCCATTCATAGTCAATAATCTGCAGCTTGTATCATTGGAGGAATTTCAATTTGGATTCAGATAACGAAAATCATTGCATGATTCTTGAGTGAATATTGTGTGTAGAGTGAATACTTTCCCATCTATATTTATAGATGCATTTCTTCTTATATCCACGCAGGAGTATTCAGTGATTCTGCCCGGAGAATCAATAATCTATGGTTTATATAGTCACGAAGGGATTTGAACTTAGATTCACGCAACAAGAATCATTTAGTAATTTTTGTGTGGATATTACGTATAAAATCATTAATATCTAGTCTGTATCCATGGAAAAATTCCAACTTGGATCGACGCAAGTAAATCATTGCATGATTCTTGAGTGACTATTGCGTGTAGAGTGCATATTCTCTCATCTGTATTGATAGAGGAATTTCTATTTGTATCCACGCAGGAATTCCCTCCTGTTTCCTGCACAGATATTGTATGCACAGTCACGAATTCATGATACATGTTCACGGAAGAATTTCTACTCGTATTCACGTAATGAAAATCACTGCATGACTTTCGAGTAATTATTGCGTGCAAATTAGATATTTTCCCATCTGTATTTCGATTTGTATCCACGTAGACTTTCTCTAGTGATTTTCGCGTGGATACTACGTGCAAAATCAATAATCTATGGTCTATATTCACAGAGGAATTTCAACTTGGATCAACACAATCCGAATCGTTGCCTTATTCTCGAGTGGATATTGCGTGTAGAGTCAAACTCTTCCATCTGTATTCATAGAAGAATTTTGGATTGTATCCACGCACTGAAATTTCCATGATTTTCAGATGGATATTGTATGTTGGGTTAGAAATCTATGATATATATTCATCGGGGAATTTTTACTCGTATTGACGTATGAAACATCATTGCATGATTTCTGAGTGGATATTGCATGTAGAAAGAAGACTCTCTCATCCACAGTCATAGAGGAATCCTGTCTCATATCTACGCAGGAGTGTTCAGTGATCACTGTGTGAATATTGCATGTAGAGTCGATAATCTATGGTCCATATTAAGAGAGCGATTCCAATTTGGATTCATGCAACAAAAATCATTGCATGATTTCAGAGTAGATATTACGTGTAGAGTAAATACTTTCTCTTCAATATTCATAGTTGAATTTACCGTTAACTCATACCCACGCAGATTTTTTCAGTGATTATCGCCTGGATATTGTGTGTAGAGTCAATAATCTATGGTTTATATAATCACGAAGGAATCTGAACTTAGATTCACGCAACAAGAATCATTGAGTGATTTTTGTGTGGATATTACGTATGGAATCAAAGATATTTAGCCTGTATCGATAGAGGAATTTCAACTTGTATGCACGGAAAGATTTTCTCGTGTTCCTTGCGCAGATATTACATGTAGACTCAACACACAGAAAATGCTGAGCGTAGAAGACGCACAGAAGTGCGTAATCACTGCACATGTGTGCGTACTTCACGTTCTCACAATCGAACGTGATGTACGCACACGTGTGCGTGATGTACGCACACTTGTGCGTGATGTACGCACACTTGTGAGTGATGTACGCACACGAGTGCGTGACTTTTTACTCTCAGTACTCTCTACTTTTGTGAGAGATTTTCGCTATTATCTTGGTAAATAACCGAGATAGAACGAAATAGAAATAAATATGGGATCAGGAAATTTCTCTAATTTTTTTGCTATTATCGCGGTGAATAAGTGAGATAGAGCGAAATAGATATTGATTTAGAATTAGGGGGAAGTTTTTTCAGCTTCTCGCGACTATGTCGGCGAATAAGCGAGATAGAGCGAAATAGACGTTGATTTGGGATCAGGAGAGAGTTTATTCAGTTTTTCGCTATTATTTCGGTAAATAAGCGAGATGGAGCGAAATAGAACTAAATATGGGAACAGGAGAAAATTTCTTCAGTTTTTTTGTTATTATCTCGGTGAATAAGCGAGGTAGAACGAAATAGATGTTGATTTGGGATCAGGAGGGAGTTTATTCAATTTTTCGCTATTATTCCGGTAAATAAGCTAGATAGACCGAAATGGACGTTAATTTGAGATCAGCAGGAAGTTTTTTCAGTTTTTTGTGGATTATCTCGGTCAATAAACGAGATAGAGCGAAATGAATAGTGATATGGGATCGGGAAAGAGTTTCTTCAGTTTTTCGCTATTATCTCGGTAAATAAGCAAGATGGAACGAAATAGAAATAAATATGGGATCAGGAGAAAATTTCTTCAGTTTTTCTGCTATTATCTCGGTGAATAAGTAAGATAGAGTGAAATGGATGTTGATTTAGGATTAGAAGGGAGTTTTTTCAGCTTTTCGCGACTATGTCGGTGAATAAGCGAGATAGAGCGAAATAGACGATAATACACGGAGAGGAAAATATGAGAATTTTTCTAAATGATTTTCTCAAAAATCACCATGCCGCTCCATAAACGGGATGCAATTTGCTTGTGAGCCGAAAAATTCCCATGCACCACATCATAATTTTTGCTGTTTATTTCTTCAAAAAAATAGCCATTTCACACTTGGCTTTGGATTGAAATATCTTGAAAACTACTCAAAAGTTGTCGAGACATGCTGTGAATGAAATTTAGAGGAAAGAGTGACGAATAAAATAAGTGAAACTCCAGTTTCCTACGACTCGTAGTTAATGAGATATTAATTTTCTAATAAAAAATTCAGAAAGGATACCCGAGTGCCTGTTTATTTGCTATTGGGCCTCGTCCATTGTTTTTGAACTACTCATTAAGAAATTGATATCTCGGAAACTACTAGTCGTAGAAAAACGGCATTCTGTTTATTTACTTCTTTAATCTTCCCTCTACATTTCATTCACAGCATGTCTCGATAAATTTTGCATAGTTTTCGAGATATTTTAATCCAAAGCCAAGTGTAAAATGACCAATGGCTCGTGTCCCGAAAACAGTCGAAGGTACCCAACTAGCCCCTTCGTCTACCCATTATGAGGCTGGCATGGGAAAAATTCTAAAAAAAATTTATAAAAATTCTTAGTAGCGTATGAAAATTTCTAAGGTCCCGATGATTTATTATTTGTCGGATAGACAATTTTTCTTCAGCTTCCAGAGGAAAAATAATCAGCTAATATTTTTGTAATGCTACATAACAGTTATTGTGATATTTCATTTTGAAAATTTTATTGGTCCTATTACTAATTGCCGTCGCAAAGATTTTTTTTCCATCGGTAGACTCATGAAATACCCCCGGCCTGCATTTAGCATCCACATTTCGTCGCTGAGCATCACGATTTTTCGGAAAAATTTCTCTCCGTGTATGGGATCACCAGGGAGTTTTTCGATTTATTCATGATTATCTCGGTGAATAAGCGAGATAGAGTGAAATCGACGTTGATTTGGGATTAGGAGGACGTTTATTCAGTTCTTCGCTATTTCAGTAAATAAGTGAGATAGAGCGAAATAAACGTTGATATGGGATCACCAGGAAGTTTCTCAGTTTCTCGTGATTATCCCGGTGAACAAGGGAGATAAAGCTGGATGGTCGTTAGTTTCAGGAGAGATTTTTTCATGTGAAAACTCTCTCGTGATCCCATATAGACATATTGCTCTATTTCGCTTGTTCATTGATATATTCATGAAGAACTGAAAAAACTTCCCGGTGATCCCATGTTAACGTTCATTTCGCTCTATCTCGCTTATTCACCGATATAGTCACGAAAAACTGAATGAAATCCCTCGCGGTCCCAAATTAATGACCACTACGTTCTATCTCACTGATTCACCAGGATAATCACGAAAAACTGGAAAACTTCCTGGTGAACCCATATCAACATCCATTTCGCTTATTGACCGGAATAATAGCGAAAAATTGAATAAACTCCCTCCTGATCCCAAATCAACGTCTATTTCGCTCTATCTCGCTTATTCGCCGACATAGGCGCGAGAAGCTGAAAAAACTTCCTCCTAATTCCAAATCAATATCCATTTCGCTCTATCTCACTTATTCACCGGGATAATAGCAAAAAACTGAAGAAACTCTTTCTTGATCCCATATCAATATTCATTTCACTCTATCTCGCTTATTTACCGAGATAATAGCGAAAATCTCTCACAAAAGTAGAGAGTACTGAGAGTAAAAAGTCACGCACTCGTGTGCGCACATTACTCACAAGTGTGCGTACATCACGTTTGATTTTGAGAACCGAGGGGTTACTCACTCGTGAAGTCATGGCGCCCCACCGCGATGAAGTCAATTTGAAGTCACGTTGAAGTCATTAAAGTCATTGAAGTCACTGAAGTCCGGTGACTTCAACTTTTTGAAATCACTGAAGTCAAATGATTTCATTTTTCTGAAGTCAATTCTGAAGTCACTTGCAGTCGATGAAATCAATTGAAGTCACTCAAATTACGTATTTCAGGTTCCGAAAGAAAATGAATACCCCACATTTTTATCAGGATTTATATTGAATTTCGCATATACAGGAGGGAGAACTTTGCGTAGCAGAGAATTTTCAAGTTAATATGCTTGCGTTCATGGTAATAAAAAAAAGATCAGTGTTCTTCACTACTGGTATATTTTAGATGCAAGTTCAAATTTTTTGAAATTAGAGCCAATGAGTGTGCATGGGTACATCGATATTGAACAGTATCGAAAAACTATTTCATTCCCTGTGATAACTGAGAGAGGGGATCTAAAACTACCTGATAATATTTTTAAGGCTGTTAAAAAATATTTTGAATACAAAACATCTAAATATTCTAATGAGTCATTTATATAGCAAGTTTTTGTTTCAATATGATGAAAACCCGTTTTCCCCCACCCTCTTTTATTTGTAAAATTTTATTTATTATGACTTCAATGACTTCATTCTATTTGAAGTCGCTGACTGCAAATTGATGAAGTCATTGGCAGTCGAAAATCACTAAAGAAATCTGCGTGGATATGAGTTGAAATTCACCTATGAATATTGAAGAGAAAGTATTTACTCTACACGTAATATCTACTCTGAAATCATGCAATGATTTTCGACATGTGAATACGAGTAGAATTTCGTCGGTGAATATAGATCATAGATGGTTGACTCAACACGCGATATCCATGTAGAAATCGCGAGAATTTCAGTGCATGGATACAATCCAAAATTCTTTTATGAATACAGATAGAAGAGTTTGACCTTACGCGCAATATCCACTCAAGAATGACGCAAGGATTCTTGTTGCATGGATACAAGTTAAAATTCCTCTATCAACACAGATTGGTGACTACGCTCTCTACCCACGATGGTCATACGAGAATCAGGCAATGATTTTTGTTGCGTGAATCCAAATTGGAATCGCTCTCTTAATATGGACCATAGATTATCGACTCTACATGCAATATTCACACAGTGATCACTGAACACTCCTGCGTAGATATGAGACAGGATTCCTCTATGACTGTGGATGAGAGAGTCTTCACTCTACATGCAATATCCACTCAGAAATCATGCAATGATGTTTCATACGTCAATACGAGTAAAAATTCCCCGATGAATATATATCATAGATTTCTAACCCAACATACAATATCCATCTGAAAATCATGGAAATTTCAGTGCGTGGATACAATCCAAAATTTTTCTATGAATACAGATGGAAGAGTTTGACTCTACACGCAATATCCACTCGAGAATAAGGCAACGACTCGGATTGTGTTGATCCAAGTTGAAATTCCTCTGTGAATATAGACCATAGATTATTGATTCTGCACGCAGTATCCACGCGAAAATCACTAGAGAAAGTCTACGTGGATACAAATCGAAAAACAGATGGGGAAATATCTAATTTGCACGCAATAATTACTCGAAAGTCATGCAGTGATTTTCATTACGTGAATACGAGTAGAAATTCCTCCGTGAACATGTATCATGAATTAGTGACTCTGCATACAATATCTGTGAAGGAAACAGAAGGGAATTCCTCCGTGGATACAAATAGAAATTCCAGTAAATGGGCAGTATAGCTCTGCCAACTAAAAATTAGTGTTTTGAACGTTTTCTATGCCATTTTTTTCATCCGTCATGTTCAGTGCGCCTATTCTAGGTTCGCATTGAGTTTGATTTCCGAAAATTTTGATTACGAAAATTTGTGTTTACAAAATAAGAGGAGCTGTGAATTTCGAGTCAAAAAACTTGAATTTTATTCATTGTGTTCAACAACTCAATGAATATAACATTCCTGCTCAATCAAATTTTATTTTAGAGTAATATAGAAAAATATTAAATTTAAAAGTGAGTAGAGTTCATTGTTTTGATTGAGTGTGGGAGAGGGGGCATGATGAGAGGTGAGGTAGTCGTGAAATAATCGATTTCTTCCTGACAAAGACAGTTGGTGTGAAAACACAATGATAAACCAAGATCAATGGTCTTAAGAAAATGGCAAATTTGGTAATTCAACCAAATGAGCCTTTTCTAGACCAGTATGATTTTGGTTCTCTGCAGTGAAACATCAAAACTGTGTGTTTTGTAATAAAAGTTAGTTGCCACCACTGCGAATGGTTTTTTTTTTGGAAAATCCAAATTTCAGATGAGTATTTCGAAGTTTCATTTAATCCGTATTAAATTTATTGAGGTTTTTTTTCGCTCTGTTTCGTTTCAATTGGTATAAGGTATTTTTTGATTGATATCGTTCCATGTGATGTGTACAAGTTATTGACTAGAGAAAAAAGTACGCATCTTAATGCTCTATGTACTTGTTTTCTTAATAAGTTAAAAAATTGAATTTTTAATGCTCAATGAAGGTGAGCGGAGTTTGAGTCAATAAATTTCTTCATCAAAATCCCGAGTGTCGCATAGGATAGGTCGTGATAGGTTTTTTCGAGGCCTATGCACCACTACGTCCCCGTCGTAGCCTTGGGTTACGCAAAACGTGGTGATTATCTCAATTTCATTTAATTGTTGTTTTTTTGGAAAATTGGTTATTGACTTCCAACAAAAGTTCGTTGTTTTTGGTAAAAATTTAATTAGGATTTTGTCTGCTCGCCTCGAAATCTTGCCACTGATCTCTACTACATCAAAACACTTCAAGTCAATTCAAAAAATTTGGTAAAATCATTTAAATTTTCAATATTTTTGGCAGAGTGAAACTCACCATTTACCGAAATTCCTCTATCAATACAGATGAGAGAATATGCACTCTGCACACAATTGTCACTCAAGAATTATGCAATGATTTACTTGCGTCGATCCAAGTTGGAATTTTTCCATGGATACAGACTAGATATTAGTGATTCTATACGTGATATCCACACAAAAATTACTAAATGATTCTTGTTGCGTGAATCTAAGTTCAAATCCCTTCGTGAAAATATAAACCATAGATTATTGACTCTCCACGCAGAATCACTAAATACTCCTGCGTGGATATAAGAAGAAATGCATCTATAAATATAGATGGGGAAGTATTCACTCTACACACAATATTCACTCAAGAATCATGCAATGATTTTCGTTATCTGGATCCAAATTGAAATTCCTCCAATGATACAAGCTGCAGATTATTGACTATGAATGGAATATCCGCGCACAAATCTCTAGATGATTCTTGCTGCGTGAATACACATAAGAATTCCTCCGTGGATCTAGTTCTGAGGTCATTCATTCTGTGACTGAATTCTTCGGTCTATATTCACGCATAAGTTACCGAAGAATAACGCAAAAGTCACTTTAAAAACACGCAATAGACACGCAAGAACGCCATAAAAGTAATGCTAGAGTGCCGGACGACTCACGTAAAAGTCTCGTTAACCCCTCAAGTACGGGGTCCATATATGTATATGGACCCTCGTGCCTGTCCCACCGGCCGGGGTCTCTGTGTCATAGAGACCCTCACCACGCTGCATAAAAATTTCAATATCTCTTACAATTTTCAAGATTTTTGGATTTTCCAAAATGCTTCGTGAAGATGGATAATTCAAGTTTGATATGCAACCTTCTAAAAACGATTAATTCGATTTCAACTAATTAATTTTTGAGAAATTTGTTTTTTTTCCAAACTTCTGATTTCACATGTTACAAGGCGTCCGGCCGCTAGGACAGTTTGGCTCGCTGAGGCCCCGTACTAGAGGGGTTAAGTGCACGCAAAAGTGCTGTGAGAAACACGCCAAAGTCACGTTAAATTCACGGGAAAAAGCTCGTTGGAGTCACGCAAAAGTCACGTTAAATTCACGCTAAAGTCTCTAGAAATCGAGAAATTCATTCCTCGAAAAAATTGGGCTCAAAGTCACGCAATAATTGAGCAACCTTGTATCCACGCTATATCCACTCCAAGAAGTCTTGAATCCACGCAAAAGACACTCCAAAAAAATGACGTTTTCGAGATTTTCGTCCAAGGAATTCGTGGATATTGCGTGGATTTTGCGTGTCTATTGCGTGACACTCAATGTACGAATAGCCACACCGTTTTGTCAGGGGGATTTTTGTCGAAGGAATTTTTTCCGGGGAATTTTTTCCGAAGGGATTTTGTCCAGGGAATTTATTCCTAGAACCGATCACCCTCAGTGTTCTACCAACATCACAGGCATTCACCAATCCCCTCCACACTAGAGTGACGACTCAAGCTGGAAGTGGGAGTGGCAACACAACACACACAGGCGCAGCACGTCCGAGAGGCAATCTCCGTCCGCCTTCGCAGCTACGGCAGTCCGACATCATGTGCAACACGTCTCTCTGGGGTCTGAAGACACGCACGAGTCCTGCCAAACACTCACACACACAATCACACTACAAGTCCTGTCCACAGAAGCTCCGCACTGGAGTAGCTTCGCTTCTCTCAAAGTAGAGGAGATATGTAGCAACAGCTACTCTCGATAACATCGAGAAACTAAAATTACCACACAGCTGGTCTGAATGGCTCAGTGGCTAAGGAGCCACAGAATAACAGCTGAAAGTTCCCCGGTTCGAATCTCGGACCGGGCAACTTTTTATATAATGATGATAATATTTTTCATCAAATTCCGACGAGCATCTTCCAAAGAGGTGTCGCATCAATGGCGTGAAATTCTATCTGCGACATCCCTTCACAAACTCACGCTATTTCGATTAATTTCGGGATATTCCTAAACAATCCTACTACAAAAAATAGACTTATAGATGTAATTTTTCTTCCAATAGTTTTTTAAAGAATCTCTCGAAAACTACGCGGGATAGATAGATTTTGTTCTAGTTGATTTGGATAGTTCTTAAAATTTCCTACAAAAATAATTGTGGCGGAATCATCCAATTTTGCTTAATTTCCGAGATATTTATCATGAAAAATAACAAGACATCGACTAATTTCAGGAAAAAACGACTCTTTACTCTGATGACTTCCTGAGAATATCTAGGAAACTAAGAGAGGTAGAGCGATTTCCACTTGATCTCTCATTGTGGCTCTTGGAATTTTCAACAGAAAAAGTTTAGAGCAAAATCGATTTATTCCCTCAATTTCCGAGTATTCTCAAAAAACTATTGTGACGTGACATTTTTCTCGAACCGGAAAACATGCCGTCACCTTCGTCCCTTCCCAACCCCCTTATGAACCTAAAACTAAAACTCCCCCGCAGGGGCTAAAATGGGCGCCAGTTGGTCTAATATGGCGGGACCAACACCGCAAATACGCCAGCCAACGAGTTAAAATCCCTAAACCTAATTATCCCCCTAAACGGGACGGAAACCTAAAACGTAACGATAACTTAACCTAAACTAAAGAGGGTGGAAGGGTACGGACCAGCCTCTCGGCAGCTCAGTACTTGGTTGTGGAGAGAGGGGTGGATTCGGAGGAGGAGATGGGATAACAGGGGTAAACCCAAAAAAATAAACTCAAAGATTGTCCTTACATGTTCCACTATTGAAATTCAATCAACCAAATACAAAGAATAATAACGATTTTGATAATAACTATGATAATAAAAAGAGGGAGGGTGCAAGTCTATTGGTCCGGGTCCTCCGTGCTCCGGACGCTGAGGGGTGATCTCCTGACCACGGCGTGGGGTAGAAACACCACTGGGGGGTGGTTCCTTCGTCTGACTCTCCACTAGAGTCCTCACCTCATCGTGAACAACCCCAACTCTTACGCGATCCCGGAGGAGTCCCGGATTCGAGTTGGGGGGTGGTTTGTGGCGAACGCCCCTGGGGGATTCGTCACGACCTGATTGTCCTCCCGAATCGAGCAAACAATCCCGAGGATTGGCTCGAAGAAGGTCCGGGGGTAGTTTGGGCGAAAGATACCCACGAGTCTTTCAACCCGCATGATTCCACCCTAAGTCCCACGAGAAATCAATAGGATTTCCCGATTGTGACTTAAGGGGGTGGTTTTGGGCAAGAGATACCCATGGTGCATGTGCTAAGGGCCTTCCTGCCCCAAATCACCCGAGGAATCAATAGGATTCCCCGATGGTGATTTAGGGGTGGTCTCGAGCCACAGATACTCACGTGCCCCTCGATGGTCAGCTTGTTCTCCCAAATTTCCCCGAAAAATCCTCAGGACTCTCCGAAGGGGTTTTGGGGGTGGTTTTGGACAAGAAATATCCAAAGACGCCCAAGCCCCACCTTTCTTCCCCAAATCACACGAGAAACCAACCAGATTTCCCGATTGTGATTTAGGGGTGGTTTTTGGACAAAAGATATCCAAAGACGCCCAATCACCACCTTCTTCCCCAAATCACACGAGAAATCAACTAGATTTCCCGATTGTGATTTAGGGGTGCTTTTGGACAAAAGATATCCCAAGACACCCAATCACCACCTTTCTTCTCCAAATCACACGAGAAATCCAACAAGATTTCCCGATTGTGAGTTAGGGGTGGTTCTTGGACAAGAGATATCCGAGCGTCCCCTATTATTATTCCCGTCCCCAAATACTGGGAAAGCCCGAGGGATTTAACCCTATTTGATTTGGGGGTGGTTGTCGGACAAGAGATATCCAAGCCCCACGCGACAAATCATATCGCTCCAAATCATGGAAAAAATCCAAGGGGTGGAGGCCTGTTGGATTTGGGGGGTAGTCCTCGGACAATAGATATCCGAGCCCCCATGCCAATTAATATTAACCCCTGAGTTAGGCCCAGGGGTGAGTTGCAAGGAGTCCTAGGCGTTAGGGGTGTACAGTTGGACCGACGCCAACTACCCAACACCCCTACACGTTAATGAACTCGTCCATTCTCGACGCTACCTGAAAAACCGCGGAAACGAGAAAATGCCGGGAAAATACGCGAGCACAGCACAACCCTTTCAGGGGGTTGCTTTCGAGACGCGAGAATTGATTACGTCATTAATTAATTAGTTCGATTCATTCCATAATTATCCGCGAGAAAATTAATAAAGAAAATGCGACAAAAGAAGTAATTGACTCGACCGCGTGTTAAGAAAAACGACTCACTTTTGTGTGTTTTCCCTCAGACTGCTGTGTTTGGGGTTAAGCACCCTCTGTCACGTCCTCTCCTCGCCCTCTGTCCTCGTAGTTAGCCCTTTGATGTCGTTGGGGTGGTCCTGGGGTTGTGAGAGAACTCCAGGGTAACTCTAACACGTCACAAATAACTGTCTTTATCTTCACTCCGTTTTCTCGCGTGGGTTTTTGACACTTTTGGGCACTCGTTGTGCCCTCGATAGAATCCCGGACGCAACTGGTTTCCCGTCGCCATGTGTGAGAACATGGCGGCGTGTCCGGAGATGCGTGCGCTTTTCTTGATTGCGCGCGCACTCCGATTCTGCGCACGCACTTCGTGGCTTTCGGGTGGCCACGAAGTGTTACGAACGTTGCTCGCGAGTATTTGAATGGGAGAAAGAATTGAATTCTTTCCCCCTTCAAATAAAATTGGGTTCTCACCCGACGGAATTGTTGGATTCCGTCGCACTATTGACAAGAAAAAACCCGAAAGACAGAAAAACTAGAATTTTTTCTATCAATAGTTTTTTGAACATATCTCGAGAACTAAGCCAAATAAAGGAATTTACGTGTGGATTTTTCTGTAGAGAATTTCAAAACCTACACAAAAGGATTGAGATAGAAATGCTCCATTCACGCAATTTACGAGATATTCTTATAAACTATTCACAAAAAAAATCTACTTCTCCTGTTCATTGGATTTTTTTTGTCAATAGTTCCTTGAGAATATCGGCGTTGTTTTTACCTCTCCCTTGCCGTCTCTCATTCCGGCCACTACACTAGGAGCATGCTATATTGTGTGCCTATCCCCCCGCCCCCCTCACTGCCTTGTCTCTCGACCACTAGAGCATGGGTCAGAGGGGTAAAGCCACTGATGCACTCTCCTCCTCTGCCGGCTCTCCCACCACGTACCCAACTATTCCCCTCATCAGATCTTACTTTTCGTGACGCTCGAAAATTGTTATCGCCCCAGCAAAGAAGTTTCACTTCAAAAAATTCACACTGAAGACTTCCAATTTGGTAAATCATACTTCTTATAACACGGATGCATGGAATTTTGAGATAATCATGCGTATCGACACCAGAGGCGATTTGGGGGACCACTGGCGTGGTCTTGCGCATTATCGTCCTTCTTTGCGTGAGTCTCATCAGAGGAGCATCATCGACGTAAAATCGTGTGAAGTCATCGACTACTTTTTCTAGAAGCCAACGCCGAGTCGATAAACGCCTGGCAGTAACAATTATCAATTATATTTAAGGTTTTTATTCAAAGAGATTAGAGTCAGTGATTGAGAAACCATCGGCCAGAGACATTAATAACGATTTACGACCGGTATTAATATATTTGTGCAGCTGATAAACATTGAGTAAAATTATCCAACGACAATGTGTGTGAATCTATCTAGTGCGAATAAAACCAACACCGATGTCGATCGACGCGTGGCGTTGATAATTAACAATTGTTTCACCGGTTTTGAATAGAGCACATTAAACTAGTGAATCATTAATTTACATTAATCGCGACTTACAACCGGGACTGAATCAACAGTGAATCATTTGACATTATTAGTGAAAAAAGAGACAATTACCTAAGAGACAATTAATCAAAAGAAACAATAAATTCAGTGCCGGCAAATTTATCTTTGAGTATGTATATCTAATCACGTTATTTATTGAAGAGTTTATATTTTCCACAAGCCACGTGTGGAATATCATTGGGAAACCGATCAAATCCTTATCCCTTTTGGTGAATTTATTCCACTTTGTGATCCAGTCTACACGAGCAAATAGTTACGCGTGAAATTTATTTTTCTTTATTATAAGAATTATAAAAATGATAAATTCATTAAATTTCATCCGCGCCGCGTACTCCTCCGTGTTATAACCACGAATTCAGCAACTAGATGCCGACCCGTGTCCTTTTGTCCTCTACATCATCAAAAAGACACGTGCCAGCTGCTCTGCTGAATTCAGCGAAAAGGCCCAAGACGACAGTTTCTCATAGATGAAAAAGCAGTCACGCCCGTGGAGCCTCTGTGGAATGTCCCCACTGACTCCTGAGTCGTTTTTCGCGCCTCAATAGAATTGTCCTTAGTGAAGTTGGTTCCCGTCCTCTACGTTCAGTGCATCGAGTCTGGCCCGTACTCAAAGACCCCGAATTTGCGAAGTGTGAAAACGAATCCACACAGTCAACAGTTCGAAGAGTGTGTGTGCGCGTCCACGCAAAATTGAACTGTGAGATAGAGACTCAAGTTAACAGGCGCGTAGTTCCTTGAAAACAATTATTCTCAACCCTTTACTCAGGAATATACAGTGATGATCATTGACTCTTCTACATTCTATAGACGACTGCAACTTCCCCCGGACAACGTTTTGGCTACAAGGAGAAATAGGCCCCTTCTTCATCGGCAAATTCCACTAAAGACAGAAAATAACTTCTTGTACATTGGGTGAGCCTTAAATCTAAATTACCGAAGTATTGAACGGAAGTCATCAATTTCGTCTTTTCACATCCGTTAAATCGGAATTCCGAATTCTAAGTCCTCATAGAGTCCTCGCGGTGAACGTGTCCCATGTTTTCCCTGCGCTCTTTCTCTCTCTCTCTCTCTCACGTTATTCGTAGTTATACATTTCCCTTTTGTTTTGTCACATTGTACTTTCCTCCTTCAGAGGGAATCCATTCAAACAAATTGCGCATTAAAATTGTCAAACATATACGAGTCACTCTTTTCATTTAGCTTTCACCTAAACTTCTTTCCCCATATACGGAAATCGCTCGGAAAAGCCGGAGATCCATCGTAGAAGCGAGAGACCCATAGAGTCGTAAGGTAAGGCTCAATTAAATTAAGGGAGCCTTGAGAAATTAAGTTTCCCAAACTGTTGGCAAATTATAATATAATTTGTGCCCTCCCAACGGTTTTGGTGTCAGAAGTGAGATCCTCGATCCCGCTATCTGCTTGGATCTCGGATGACTCTCGGGCGACACGTCTTGTTATCATAAACGCACACGTTCGTCGCGAGATAATAGGAGAGTAACATTACTCCCCCTTGTAATTGTTAATTTTACATTACGTTACAAGATGAATTGAAAGCATATTCAATCCCTCTCTTAGATTGAGTTGGAATCAAAATTACAGGGAATTCATTCATTCCCTGCAAAACGAGTAATTAGATAGTTGAGAGATAATTTAACTCACAAAAAGAAAAAAAAATAACAATATAAGAAAACAAATAAATAAATAATCATTAAATCAATAATAATTATACCAATTAGAAGGAGAGAGAAAACAATTACAGTAGACTTTCGATAGTTGCGCGCGTACGGGGCTGTGACGTCACCGAGTTCCAAGAAATACGAAACTTACGAGCGTCCCCACTCTGCGGCCGCCTCGACCCTCGTTCCGGGAAATTTAAAGGGCCAGGTATGATAAAACAACCGAAAGACAAAAGGCGATCGTCAGCATGAGAGGAGAAAAGGGATACGGCGCGCAGTGGTGGGGGAAGCACTCGGACGCCCGAAAAAGGGATTAGGGGAAATATGCGCAACTAACGAACGTGCAACTATCGAGAGTCTACTGTATATATATATAATCAATATTAGTAAAATATCATAATAATAATAATTAGAGAAAATGACTAACGAAACGCCCGAAGAGCGTGCACGTCGCGATCAAGAAGCAGACGCTGCTGCTCAAGCACGTCGTGAACAAGAAGAAGCGGCCACTAGAGTTCGTCAGTTAGAAGAAGAGCAAACTAGGCGAGACCAGCTGCTTCGAGATGTAGGAATTCCAAAGTGAACTTTAAACAACACCGGCGTCACTCTGAATGACGATACCACGGCCATCGGCCCAGAATTGGTAGAATTCTTTCACGCCAGGGAATCGTTCCATAAGATTCCCTTTTTCAGTGGCCATCCCGAGTTGTCTTGTGATTTCCTGGATTTCGAAACTACGGTCAAAAGGTGTTATCACAAAGTCTCTCACGAAAATATCGATTTCATTGCAGCAGTGCTTGATCGGTTGAGGCTTCCTGCGAGGGCTCTCTTGGAGTTTAAGCAGATCACTTCAACCAATCAAGTACTAGAAATATTGGCTAATAAATATCGTAGGTGATACGGACAAGCTTATTATGAACAGAAAATTGCAAATATTCAGATGGAAAAACACAAGAAAATTGATGACTTCGTTTATCGCCTGCAGAGAATCGTTCGGAATGCCAAAGCCGCGCTTGAATTATTGCACCTCAATCATCACGAAATTTTGTCTCAGATTGTAGAAGATAAAGCATTAAGACGGTTAAGAAAAGAAGTCCCATCAGATTACCGTGCGGAAATTAAAAACCGAAGACTTGTCACGCTAACCGAAGCCTTGGAGGTCATTAAACCTTTGCTCGAGGAGGATCGAGACGATACTGATTTCAAGTCCATCCGTCACAGTTTTAGTGGGCTTCATACTTACGACGACAGACGTGACCGCGAGCCTGACCATCGGGCTGGCGATCGAGACAGGTTTAGAGGATACTCTAGTGGATTTCGCGAATCTCGTCCCCGAGAACGCGAGCGTGACGAACGACATCGTTATCCGTCGGAAGACCGCTCTGTACGATTCGACAATAGAGACGGGGTGCGAGACTACTTTTTCGACGGCCCGAGCCGACGGCAGTCTCGAGACTCTTCGCGAGATAGATATCTTAGAGAGCATCGCGCCGATTCCCGTGAAAGAGAAGTTTATGCTTCCGTGAATGCCATGGGCAGAGTTAAACAAGACCACTCTTGCAACTGTCCACACTGCCCAGAGAAAAAGCCAAACTCTTCAAATCCGAGCACGGACTAGCAACGCGACCGTTCTCCTCCATCGCCACGGTATCGATCGACGAGCCCACGCGACCACTCGCGAGAACGTTCACGTGATCGTTCACACAATTTTCATCGCGCCAGTGGTGAAGCTAGTGAACCTGCGAGACGAATTCTTTAAACGAGGCCGGCGCTCGTCCTTCCAGGGAAGCGGCGAGCACACCAACGAAATCTCAAGGAACTGTATCGGTGATGGAGATCCTCCGAAAACTGCCGAAAGTTGAGTAGCGGATTTTCGTAAAGGCATGTCCTGTAATAAAAATCAATCACGAAAATATAGTCGATCGTAATCTTTCAATTATGATAGATACAGGGGGGGGGGGGTGGGGGAGAGAATCTTATGTATATTCGGGTTTTGGATGGTAACGTTCCTGTCGATACAACTGAAAAAGTGTATGTTACAGGAGTAGCCAATCAAATTTTGAGAACTCTCGGTGTCATCACCCTCAAAATCTGAAACATAGAATTTAAATTCCCACCCGGTGGTTATGCTGCTCTCCTAGGCATAGACTTTTTCGACAAGTACGGCTGCACTATCTCTTATCACTACTTCACGCTAGCTTTCTTCAACTCACCCTGTAGACCTTTCCCTTTTTTCTTGTCTGCCCCATGCTACCTTAAATCACCCTATCCGACCGTATCTTGCACTGAACCTCTAAGCCCCCTGATAACAATAAAAAGTATGACTATAAAAGGCGGGTCAGGATTTATGCTGAGCGATACAGGTGCTTCTGTTAACGTGATTTCGGTATACACTCTATATATCGACTACACTCTCTGTAACGACCGTCTTCTCTTGGATGTGTCTCTTGCGGAGACCCCCATCCTTGGAACAGTAATTTTGAAAATCATGGGTCTCAATGTTGAATTTAATGTTATAAACGAGCCTATTCGGGAATATATCAGGGTATTAGGGAACACTTTTCACGTACCAGTGAGAACCAAGATTTTTTTCCATCGTCAGTCTATTGTTTTCGGAACTGATCCCAAAAATCCCGTTCCTTTCCATCGAGAACTGAATCCAAGGAAATCGATAAATCTATCCCCAAATTCAGAATTGAGAGTTCCTGTGGAATCCTCAATGCCCTTGAATCGACGTTACTGCCTGCCCATCACTGAGATCACGAAGGGCGTAACCCTCCGAGCTACTGAAGTGGAGCCCAGACCAGATCAGTATTTTTGGGCAACGATCGCGAACGATAACGACTTCCAGGTCAATGTACAGCTAACTCCCATCAAGCTGCAGCCTCTCGCGGTCGTCAAGAGCTTATCCGAAGTAGAAGGCCTAGAAATATTCAAGGACCCTTTTGGGGAGGCACATTACGAATATGAATTGCCTGAACTATCTAAAACCCCGGAGAAATCAAGGGAACAAGCCAGCCATGAGTACCTGTGTAAGGGTGAAACAGACGCTAAAACCATTTCGCACATTCAGGAAAGCATCAAGGACTTCCACCACGTGTTCACACTACCCGGCGAACCCGCCGGCCAAATTGATGGTGCCCTCTGCACTATTAAGACCGAGACCGAAAAACCATTTTATATCAAGCAATACCGAATACCTGAGAATTTATTGGACACTGTGGCCACCGAAGTTCAGAAGTTATTGGACGAAAAGAAAATAGGTCCTTCTGACTCACCCTACAATTCTCCCGTGCTGCTTGTGCCAAAGAAGGCCGATTCGAAGGGCAACAAGCGCTGGAGAGTGGTAGTTGACTACAGAGCTCTCAACATGAAAACCGTTGCCGATCGATATCCTCTTCCTCGAATTCAGGCCATATTCGATGAATTCAAGGGATCTAAGTATTTCACCATTTTAGACCTAGCCAGTGGGTTCCACCAAATTAAGATGGACCCTAGAGACAGGAAGAAAACCACTTTCTCACTCCCTCAAGGGTATTTCGAGTAATTAGTCATGCCTTTCGGCCTAAAGAACGCACCGGCCGTGTTTCAGAGAGCTATGGACAACATGTTCAAGGGATTGATTGGAAAAGGGACGCAAGTTTACCTGGACGACCTTGTGGTTCACGCGAAAACTAGAACGAAACTTCACCGGCTCACGAGATTGCTGTTAGAGCGACTGGCTAGTTACGGTGGAACGCTTCAATTAGAAAAGTGCCATTTCTTCCAGCGGAGTGTGAGCTATTTGGGATTTATCATCGACGAACATGGAATACGCCCTGACCCCGCAAAGGTCACTGCCATCACCAAGTTTAAAACGCCGACTCAGCAATCCGAATTGCGTAGCTTCCTTGGGATGTGCAATTATTTCTCGTCTATAACTCGTCTCCTCATGAAGTGGGTGTGGTGCTGACGCAGATATACGCCTCAAGAACGGGAGTGTTTGGCTGTAGTTTTTGCAATATTGCATTCCAAAGAATACTTGTACGCTAGAAAATTCGATCTGTTCACCGAAAGTTCCACAGTAGTTTGGCTCCAAGAAAACCAAGACCACTTCACCAGAAAATCTAATCTCAAAGCTAAAATAGGCAATTTTGGGTATGAGCCGCATCATCGTACGGCAAAATCCGCACAAATTGCGAAACCACTGGCCTGGAATCCCGTAGATACTCCAGAGAACGACGAGGACGTTCCTGAAGAACCGTATACCGTTAATCCCTTCACTTCCGTTCCACTTCCCGCAAAGCCGCGACCGACAAAAGCAGCGCGAAAGACAACGACCCAAGCTAGCACCATGAAACCGCGTACTGAGCAACTTGGAGTGAAACGAGGGAGAGGAAGATCGCCAAAAATCACGAAAGATACGCCATCAACATCCGCAAAGCCTCCTCGCCCCAAAGGACAGGCTGGTAACGCTAAGCTAGCAAAACCAGGAACTGGCGAGTCTTTCTTGACGACAGCCTCAAGAGTGTGACAAAGAAAAAGAGCCGAAACGGTCACCGGAGCCGAGATTCCTATCAGGGCCTCACCTGAATTAGAGATCGATGTGGACCCTACTCCACAACGTGAACTTCCGAGATCCTTCGTACCTTCTCCTAGGCGCGCTTCATCCCCCACCGGCTAGAGAAGGTACAAGTCGTCGGACGTTCAAGGATGCTCCGTTTCTCCAGCCACCGATACCCGAGATCGTTGAAACCACCAAGAATCCCAGAGAAGACTCTGACTCGGACAAAATTGAAACTGAAGTAGAAATCAAGACCCAAAATCCTGAAGTCGCAGAGACACCAGGTCCAAGTTCTTCAGTTGAGAACATAAATGACTCTGCCACTGGATTTCAGCCGTCAGAAGACCTTTTACGATCTTTTCAAGAATCATTTCGTGCTTTAGACGAGAAAAATCGACAACGAGAACTGAATGCAGATTCCGACGAAGAAACAGAAGAAGAGGACACCGAGGAAACAATTGCAGCGGAAGAAAGTGAAGAAGAGTCCACAGAGCCAAGGTCTCGGCCGAGCATAGGCACGCGAGCCCAACAGCGAGGCGAGAGGCTAGAAGATCTCATGAGAAACATTTTAGAATTACAACACTCTCTCAGTGATCAGATAATGGGAAACTCGAAAGTACAGCCACCTGATTTGCCTCCAGAGAGGGTGACAAATTTACAAGAAGGTAGTTTGACTGAAGAGATAGGGCGAATTGATTCCTCTAACCATCAGTCGAGAACACCACAGACATGGTCCCCACCGACTGGCCCCATTCATTCTATCATTCAGGTGCCACCTGTACGAACATCTCTGTAACCAGCCCCGGGACCTGGAGAGAATCCAGTGGCTAATTCCAGCCCCATGATGGCTATCGATAAGAGACAGGTGAGCAACAGACCTCCCACAAAACGTTCGAGACTCTCCCTACCACCAACCATGAGAGAAATAGAAACGACACAATCTACGCTTCCGCCATCTCCCTCTCCAAGAGTCCTACCAACTCCAGCTCCTTCCCCCACTCCTGCCTTCAGCCCCTCTCCTCTGAAAATTATTTCGAGGCCTCGGATGACGATATTGAGGGGGGAGGGGGGGGGGTGACGATTCTTACTCACCTCCACTGGTGGATGACCCCGCTGGTATCTCTGAATCACGCGACGGTATCACCTTTCGTCGTGGTCATATCGTGCATTTTATTGCTGAGAATTGCAAGACTGGTAGCCCCATTACTAAGCTACTGAATTCCGTGCGATTAATAGATATTCGTGATTTACGGCGATACAAACCCAAAATCGGCGAGGTTTTGGTAACTCCAAGAGGAAAATTTAAAACATTTACTGTCGTCGTAAAACTCTTCACACTCAAAGACCACATATTAAAGACATTCTCGTAGGATTATCGCGACTGACAACTGCGCTCGAACACTACAGAGTAAAATTGTTCTAAATATCATCCTTCGGCGACGAGCTTCTCTCTCTGCATGTACGACCACTCCTCAAGGAGATCTTTGAGTCATCTCCGGTTGAAATTCTCTTGTGTCAGGGTAAAATCGGAACGCCGCCCGCAGAACAATGGTTAGATATCATAAGAGAGGCTCACAGCAGTCCTCGTTGGCGAACACAAGAGAGTTGACAAACCTTGTCATCGGATTCGCGAGAGGTTTTACTGGCCGGGCATGACCCAAGAAGTGACCGAGTACATTAGGCGCTGTCGAGTTTGCCGAGAGCAGAAGGTCGGAAAATTAAAAACTCGTCAACCAATGATCATTACCAACACACCATTAGGTCCTTTCGAAATGGTTTCCATAGACACGGTGGGCCCGCTCGTACCAGCCCCTCGAGGAAACCAGCATATCCTCACGATTCAGGACACCTACAGGAAATACTGTTCGGCTGTACCGATACCCAGCTTAACCACCCGAGTAATTGCTGAAGCGTTAGCCAGTAACCTTTACGCGGTACACGGATCTCCGAGAACCCTGCTTTTGGATCGTGGTTCAAGCTTCACGAGTAAATTATTCGCTCAAATTTCTGAAATATTCCGGGTGAATAACAATACTAGCTCCGGTAATCGGCCGCAAACAAACGGCGCGTTGGAACGGAGCCACCGCGTTTTGGTTGATTATTTGCGATGTCATCTCGAGAACCGAGAAGACTGGGATCTTTTGCTCCCATACGCTATGTTCTCCTATAACACCGCGGTGCATTCGGCGACCAATTTCTCTCCTTTCGAACTGTTTTTTGGCAGAAAAGCGAGAGCCCCTTAGCGAATTCCCTGAACAGACTCTACGAACATACAACAACTACATCGTTAACCTTGATTCAAGACTAGACGAAGTACAAATCGTGGCCGCAGACAATTCAAATAGGGCAAAAAGACGTTCAAATTAAAATTACGACTCGAAATCAAATCCGAGAGAATTCCGAATCGGGCAGTTCGTCGACATCCTCGTCGAGCCAAGAAAAGGGAAACGCGATTCCCATCACTAGGGCCGAGACGTTGGTGTAAGGTTTTGACTAGGCTGAAGTTACCTTCAAGCGCTAGCACGTGTTGATTATTTGAAATTCAAACTGACAGTTTGAATGACATAAAATAATAATTTGACGGAGAAATAATTAAGTTATTATTAAAAATACAATAAGTTATTGAATTGTGATAATATAAATAATTTCTATATTTTTAAGTAAATATTTTGAGAGTGAAATCAGCGGTTATATTAGTGGGACGAGAATTATTCACAAAGGTAAGAGAATTTTCTATATTTTTCAATTAGGGGATTAGTTTTAATTGTACATGATTTTTGTGTGTGCTCAGAAACTAAGCGAGATAGGGCGATTCTACCTCATCCCTTTTTTGTAGAGAATTTCAAGAGCTACAAAAAAGCACGAGAGCAAAATCTCTCGATCTCGTTCAATTCTGGAGAAAATCTCGAAAACTGCCACAAATATTTCCCCAGTTTAACCTCTTTTCTTTCTGCATTCAGTGTTTTTAAAATATCTCGGAAACTAAGCGAGATGGAGTGGTTCTACCTCAACCTTTTTTTGTAGAGAATTGTAAGAGCTACGAGGCAGTTCTGGAACAAAATCGCTCTATCTCGTTGGATTTCCGAAATATTTAAGAGAAACTGATGAAAAAAATTCAAATAATTTGATTAGCATTTTTTTTCTCAATTTTTATCTCCTACAATTTTCTGCATTTAGTTTCTTTCAAATATCTTGGAATCTAAACGAGATAACACGATTCTGTTCGAACTCTTTATTAAAGAGAATTTCAAGAGCTACAAAAAAGCACTCAGCAGCGCAATTTTGCGGGGAGAATAGGGGGAATTGGAGGAAATACTATATTTCGAGGAGGAATAGAGAGAATTGAAAAAAATACTTCATTTCCAGGGGAGAATCCGAGAAAATATTATATTTCAAGGGGGGAATAGGGGGAATTGAAGAAAATACTTTATTTTGAGGGGGGAATAGGGAGAATTGGAGTAAATACTTCATTTTGAGGGGGGAATTGGGGGAATTGAAGAAAATACTATAGTTCGAGGGGGAAAAGGGGGAATTGGAGTAAATACTTCATTTCGAGGAGGGAATAGGGGGAATTGGAGTAAATACTTCATTTTGAGGGGGGAATTGGGGGAATTGAAGAAAATACTTTATTTTGAGGGGGAAATTGGGGGAATTGAAGAAAATACTTCATTTTGAGGGAGGAATCTGAGAAAATACTATAGTTCGAGGGGGAATAGGGGAAATTGGAGTAAATACTTCATTTTGAGGGGGGAATAGGGGGAATTGGAGTAAATACTTCATTTTGAGGGGGGAATTGGGGGAATTGAAGAAAATACTTTATTTTGAGGGGGGAATAGGGAGAATTGAAGTAAATACTTCATTTTGAGGGGGGAATTGGGGGAATTGAAGAAAATACTATAGTTCGAGGGGGGAAAGGGGGAATTGGAGTAAATACTTCATTTTGAGGGGGGAATAGGGGGAATTGGAGTAAATACTTCATTTTGAGGGGGGAATTGGGGGAATTGAAGGAAATACTTTATTTTGAGGGGGGAATAGGGAGAATTGGAGTAAATACTTCATTTTGAGGGGGGAATAGGGGGAATTGGAGTAAATACTTCATTTTGAGGGGGGAATTGAAGAAAATACTTTATTTTGAGGGGGAATCGGGAGAATTGAAGGAAATACTTCATTTTGAGGGGGGAATTGGGGGAATTGGAGAAAATACTTCATTTTGAGGGGGGAATTGGGGGAATTGAAGAAAATACTTCATTTTGAGGGAGGAAGCTGAGAAAATACTGTAGTTCGAGGGGGTAATAGGGGGAATTGGAGAAAATACTTCATTTTGGGGGGGGGGGGATTGGAGGAATTTGAGGAAATACTATATTTTGGGGGGAGAATAGGGGGAACTGGAGTAAATACTTCATTTTGAGGGGGGAATTGGAGGAATTGAAGAAAATACTTTATTTTGAGGGGGAAATTGGGAGAATTGAAGAAAATACTTCATTTTGTGGGGGAATCCGAGAAAATACTATATTTCGAGGAGGGAATAGGGGGAATTGAAGAAAATACTTTATTTTGAGGGGGGAATTGGGGGAATTGAAGAAAATACTTCATTTTGAGGGGGGAATTGGAGGAATTTGAGGAAATACTATATTTTGAGGGGAGAATAGGGGGAATTGGAGGAAATACTTCATTTTGAGGGGGGAATTGGGGGAATTTAAGAAAATACTTCATTCTGAGGGGGGAATTTGAGGAATGCGAGGAAATACTATATTTCGAGGGGAGAATAGGGGGAATTGAAGAAAATACTTCATTTTGAGAGGGGAATAGGGGGAATTGGAGAGAATATCATATTTCATGAGGGGAATTGGAAGAATCCGAGGAAATACTCTATTTCGAGGGGGGAATTGGGAGAATTGAAGGAAATACTTCATTTTGAGGGGGGAATCGGAGGAATTCGAGAAAATACTATATTTCGAGGGGGGAATAGGGGGAATTGGAGGGAATACTTCATTTTGTGGGGGAATCCGAGAAAATACTTTATTTTGAGGGGGGAATAGGGGGAATTGGAGTAAATACTTCATTTTGAGGGGGGAATAGGGGGAATTGAAGAAAATACTTCATTTTGAGGGGGGAATTGGGGGAATTGAAGAAAATACTTCATTTTGAGGGAGGAATCTGAGAAAATACTATAGTTCGAGGGGGGAATAGGGGGAATTGGAGGGAATACTTCATTTTGTGGGGGAATCCGAGAAAATACTATATTTCAAGGGGGGAATAGGGGGAATTGAAGAAAATACTTTATTTTGAGGGGGGAATTGGGGGGATTGAAGGAAATACTCCATTTTGAGGGAGGAATCTGAGGAAATACTATAGTTCGAGGGGGGAATAGGGGGAATTGGAGGGAATACTTCATTTTGTGAGGGAATCCGAGAAAATACTTCATTTCAAGGGGGGAATAGGGGGAATTGAAGAAAATACTTTATTTTGAGGGGGGAATAGGGGGAATTGGAGTAAATACTTCATTTTGAGGGGGGAATCGGAGGAATTCGAGAAAATACTATATTTCGAGGGGGGAATAGGGGGAATAGGGGGAGTTGGAGGGAATACTTCATCTTGTGGGGGAATCCGAGAAAATACTATATTTCAAGGGGGGAATAGGGGGAATTGAAGAAAATACTTCATTTTGAGGGAGGAATCTGAGAAAATACTATAGTTGGAGGGTGTAATAGGGGGAATTGGAGAAAATACTTCATTTTGAGGGGGGAATAGAGGGAATTGGAGAAAATACTTCTTTTGGGGGGGGAATTGGAGGAATTTGAGGAAATACTATTTTTTCGGGGGAGAATAGGGGGAACTGGAGTAAATACTTCATTTTGAGGGGGGAATTGGGGGAATTGAAGAAAATACTTTATTTTGAGGGGGAAATTGGGAGAATTGAAGAAAATACTTCATTTTGTGGGGGAATCCGAGAAAATACTATATTTCGAGGAGGGAATAGGGGGAATTGAAGAAAATACTTTATTTTGAGGGGGGAATTGGGGGAATTGAAGAAAATACTTCATTTTGAGGGGGGAATTGGAGGAATTTGAGGAAATACTATATTTTGAGGGGAGAATAGGGGGAATTGGAGGAAATACTTCATTTTGAGGGGGGAATTGGAGGAATTTGAGGAAATACTATATTTTGAGGGGAGAATAGGGGGAATTGGAGGAAATACTTCATTTTGAGGGGGGAATTGGAGGAAATACTTCATTTTGAGGGGGGAATTGGGGGAATTTAAGAAAATACTTCATTCTGAGGGGGGAATTTGAGGAATGCGAGGAAATACTATATTTCGAGGGGGGAATAGGGGGAATTGAAGAAAATACTTCATTTTGAGAGGGGAATAGGGGGAATTGGAGAGAATATCATATTTCGTGAGGGGAATTGGAGGAATCCGAGGAAATACTCTATTTCGAGGGGGGAATAGGAGGAATTGGAGGAAATACTTCATTTTGAGGGGGGAATCCGAGAAAATACTATATTTCGAGGGGGGAATAGGGGGAATTGGAGAAAATACTTAATTTTGAGGGAGGAATCCGAGAAAATACCATATTTCGAGGAGGGAATAGTGGGAATGGAAGAAAATACTTTATTTTGAGGGGAGAATAGGGGGAATTGGAGAAAATACTTCATTTTGAGGGGGGAATTGGGAGAATTGAAGGAAATACTTCATTCTGAGGGGGGAATTGGAGGAATTCGAGAAAATACTATATTTCGAGGGGGGAATAGGGGGAATTGGAGGGAATACTTCATTTTGTGGGGGAATCCGAGAAAATACTATATTTCAAGGGGGGACTAGGGGGAATTGAAGAAAATACTTTATTTTGAGGGGGGAATAGGGGGAATTGGAGTAAATACTTCATTTTGAGGGGGGAATAGGGGGAATTGAAGAAAATACTTCATTTTGAGGGAGGAATCTGAGAAAATACTATTGTTCGAGGGGGAATAGGGGGAATTGGAGAAAATACTTCATTTCGAGGGGGAATTGGGAGAATTGAAGAAAACACTTCATTTTGAGGGGGGAATTGGGGGAATTGAAGAAAATACTTCATTTCGAGGGGGGAATTGGGAGAATTGAAGAAAATACTTCATTTTCAGGGGGGAATTGGGGAAATTGAAGAAAATACTTCATTTTGAGGGGGGAATTGGGGGAATTGAAGAAAATACTTCATTTTGAGGGAGGAATCTGAGAAAATACTATAGTTCGAGGGGGGAATAGGGGGAATTGAAGAAAATACTTCATTTTGAGGGGGGAATTTGAGGAATTCGAGGAAATATTATATTTCGAGGGGGGAATAGGGGGAGTTGGAGGGAATACTTCATTTTGTGGGGGAATCCGAGAAAATACTATATTTCAAGGGGGGAATAGGGGGAATTGAAGAAAATACTTCATTTTGAGGGGGGAATAGGGGGAATTGAAGAAAATACTTTATTTTGAGGGGGGAATTGAGGGAATTGAAGAAAATACTCCATTTTGAGGGAGGAATCTGAGAAAATACTATAGTTCGAGAGGGGAATAGGTGGAATTGGAGGGAATACTTCATTTTGTGAGGGAATCCGAGAAAATACTATATTTCAAGGGGGGAATAGGGGGAATTGAAGAAAATACTTCATTTTGAGGGAGGAATCTGAGAAAATACTATTGTTCGAGGGGGAATAGGGGGAATTGGAGAAAATACTTCATTTCGAGGGGGGAATTGGGAGAATTGAAGAAAACACTTCATTTTGAGAGGGGAATTGGGGGAATTGAAGAAAATACTCCATTTTCAGGGGGGAATTGGGGAAATTGAAGAAAATACTTCATTTTGAGGGAGGAATTGGGGGAATTGAAGAAAATACTTCATTTTGAGGGAGGAATCTGAGGAAATACTATAGTTCGAGGGGGGAATAGGGGGAATTGAAGAAAATACTTCATTTTGAGGGGGGAATTTGAGGAATTCGAGGAAATATTATATTTCGAGGGGGGAATAGGGGGAGTTGGAGGGAATACTTCATTTTGTGGGGAGAATAGGGGGAATTGGAGAAAATACTATATTTCGAGGAGGAATAGAGAGAATTGAAAAAAATACTTCATTTCCAGGGGAGAATCCGAGAAAATACTATATTTCGAGGGGGGAATACGGGGAATTGAAGAAAATACTTTATTTTGAGCGGGGAATAGGGGGAATTGAAGAAAATACTTTATTTTGAGGGGGGAATTGGCAAGAATACTTCATTTTGAGGGGAGAATCCTAGAAAATACTATATTTCGAGGGGCGAATAGGGGGAATTAAAGAAAATACTTTATATCACTCACGCGGGGAAAATTGCGCATTACCTCGCTCTTCAGAGGTTGGCATGCGCTGTTTCATCCACTGAAACGTTTTTCCCACCGCGTTCAACGAATGAGACTTCTGATGTGGATAAAGATCATTACCCACGCTGAAGTGTGCGGTAATAACATCACCCACGCCTGCGACTACACTGGTTTCCGATTTTCTGCGCTGCAACGACCAGAAGCAGAACTTCAAAAAAGAAGCTAGTAAAATAGAAATAATTATGCTCTGAGTTCCTGTTCAAAGTACTCACTTTGAATTTTCCAGAAGTTTCTCTCACTGTTTGATGGAATCATTTGTTTCAAAAATTAAATGCACAATGATAATTTTATTGACGAACTTATAAAAACTCCATTCAGAAATTTTTTTCTAAGTGTCCGTCTCTTCAGTAGAGACCTAGAGTATCTCCGATTCTTCCTGCTAAATAAATTGATAATTCAACACGACCATATACTCAAGTCTCTGGTCAATGTGTACCATGAGAGCTCAGTGGATCCCCCAGAGACGCACCGAGTCTCCAAGAGACGCTCAGGCGTCTCTGAGAGACTCGATAGTCTCTGGGAGATTCTTATTTTTCATCTTGGGGAATTGGAGAAATCACTTCATTTCAAGGGGGGAATAGGGGGAGTCCCAGGAACTACTGTACTCTGTAGGGGAAATTAGGTGATGCTGCTCTCAATTCAGTTCGTCGGTGTTCAGTTCTTCCAATATCTCTGGGATCAAGTGAGATAGTGCAATTTACCCTCTCACCTTTTTTGTAGAAAAGTATGAGATCTACAGAATAGCCCTGAGGCGGAATCGCTCTCTTTTCTTTAATTTTCAGGATATCTGAGACAAACTGACGAAAAAACATGGATTCATCCAGCTGTATGTTCGTTCTTCTTATTGGGATTGCCCCTTTACCTCTCCCAACTTTTCGCTGTTCATTTTCCCAAATATTCTAGAAACTTAGCGTGATTTTGCCCTTCATTGTAGAGAATTTCGAGAGTTACAGAGAAGTTCCGAGATGCAAGCGCTTCATTTCGCTCAATTTCTGAGATACTTTCGGGAAACTGAGAAAAACTTGTTGACCGTGTGTTCCATTTGAAAATTGTTCTCCAAAATGACACCCGACGCGTCTTTGATATTTGACGATATTAAATGCACTTTCTACTTTTCCCTCATCCAGCCCTTGGTAAATAGAGCTGCATAGGAATTATTATATCAACTCTTCATTCATATCTATTTTTCAAAGTAAGCCAGGATTATGTAACTAACTGCCAAGGCCGTCATATTCTTGAGAATCTCACAAGAGCTCTCTACTGGAGAAGATACAATTTCCAGTAAGACGAGGCTCCGCACTTCTTCTCAATTTCCATCAAAATTAACGAAGATCAAAACCAAAAATCATGATATACTGAGACACAAAAGTATATTCACGAAATCACTAATCACATATGAATCTCACCACATATTTTTCAGGGAAGATTACCTTGACTGCTATTATGGTTATCATTATGAACATTATAAACTATAAATCCAATTTCGTTGGATTTCCCCCGAAGTTCTTTCAGCTCGTCCCCCTTTTATAATTATTGTTAAATTATGACACTTCATATTCTTTTCCATTCTCTCTTCCAGACATTCAAGATCCTTTGTCACTTCCTTGTGCTACGATTTCCAAACTCCGTTGCCCAAGACCTAATCCCAACCCTCACCCATTATTGCTTCGGCTCTTCATCTCAGTGATAGGAATATTCCAAGTATTAGTTATTGAGAGTCAATGGATAGAGAAGCAATCTGGAATAGGATTCGGCTACAGCTGCAATTAGCGGATGATATTTATCAATGGAATAACGATGCAGTTATTTGTCTTGTTTGCAAACGCAAACGTTTAACCGTACTCCAGCCACGTACTTTCGTTCGTCACAATACAAGTCAGCGTCATCAAATGAACTTACAGAATCGAGGCAATGAAAATGCTGTGTTATGGGAGCGAATTCGTGATCAGCTAGGTTTAGATCCCAACATCTACTCACTACAAGACGATGTAATCAAGTGTAAATGTTGTTGCATTCAGTTGGAGATTATTACCCTGTACAATGCTAGGAAACATGATCTCTCTCTCACGCATCAACAAAGACTGCGGCTCTGGAGACAAAGTCCTGAGCCTAGTCCAGAAGCACAAGCTGCCTGTTCATCCCGTCAGAATCCTTACTGGATGGAGCTTGCGGAGATGCATGTAGTTGCTGATATCCCTCTGGATAAACTTAGAAATACAACTTATAAAACTTTCATGCAGAAATGGACACAACGCGCAGTACCAGATTCTTCAACACTGAGAAAGACTTATGTACCCAACCTCTATGAGGCGAAGATACAAGAAATTCGTGATGAAATTGGACAGTGCCCGATACATTTCAGTGTTGATGAGACGACAGATGCTAGCCAACAAAAAATCGTACATGCTATTATCACTCCCCTCATGTATGATCGCCCTGGAATTCCACGATTGATCCATATGGAAAAATTAGTGAGCGCAAATGCTGTCACCATGTGTAACTTCGTGATAGCATCGCTCAGAAAACTATGGCCTGATGGAATTTGTCGAGATCAAGTCCTCATATATGCCACTGACGCTGCAGCATATATGATACTCTCAGGCCAATTGTTGAGAGATGAGCATCATTTCAATAAATTGGTTCACGTTCGGTGCGTCTGTCACGGGCTGCATCGCATTGCTGAAAAGGTTCGTGACGAATATGCTGTTGTCAATAACATCATAGCTTTGACGAAAAAACTTTTCTCCAAAGCACCGACGCGTATTGAAATCTTCCATCATGTAGCACCAGGAGTACCAATGCCGCCAGCACCGATTCTGACACGTTGGTGTACATGGATCGCTGCATGTGCATATTACGACCAATATTTTGACGTACTCCATGAAGTCATGGATGAAATTGAATTTGGAAGTGATGCAATGCGGATAATGTGGTTGGCAAATCAGTTCGAAAACCCAGAGATTCAAGCTCAGTTTGAAGAAATAACTGAAAGGTTTACGTGTCTCTCTGAAACTATCACACGATTGGAAGCTAGGGATCTATCACTTGCTGACTCCTTGGAAGCACTCACTAACGTCGTTGATTCAGTTATGGGAGAAGAGAATCTTCCAGGATCAATCACTGCCAAATTAATCAACGTCTTGGCAAACAACGAGGGGCTTCAAGCAATGATCCATGTGAATGACTGCGTCAACAGGGACATTTTTGATCAATTACCCCCAGGGTGGACAGTCGAAGATGCTGTAGCTACACGTTTTGCGTCTTTGACGTCCGTTGAAGTTGAAAGGTCTTTCTCAAAATTTAAAAGCCTGTACAGGGACAATCGACGAAGTTTCACGTTTGAGAATCTCCGAGCACACATGATTGTTCATTGTTTTGGATCATAATTGATACGATCAATGTTATTTTACTCCCATCTGTTTTACAATGGTCAGAGCTCAGATAACATTCTGGCGATTGAAGAATAGATTCGCAGATAATCATGAAAGTTCCGCGTTTGAAGATCTCTAGAGACATTTCGTTATGCATTGTTTTCCCTGGGATAATGATATATGATGGATGCTGTGGGAGATCTGTCAATATTCTTTAATAAGGTACATTTGGAATTCAATTGGAGTTTATTTTTCATCAGATTATAGTTTGCAATCGCATTACACTTACAATAACACTTTTGTCGTGTTGTGTAGCGTGATAAGTTCAGAGGCACTCGGATTAGGAATATTTATACAGGGTGTACCGGAAGTATAGGTACTCCCGGAAATCCTAGGTAAAGGGGTCCATTTGGAGCAGAAAAGTCCTCATCGACTTTTCTCTCCGATGAACCCCTGCGGAGATATGAGGGTGAGAAGATGGGCCAATGAGAGCCCACCTTTAGACGGCCGCACATCTGTGAGGGAATCACAGATGTGTTGGTGCGTCCCCACTCCGCGTCAACTCTCGCCTCTCAGCTGGGGAGGTATGATTTTTAAAATAAATATTTGGAAATTTTTGAATCATTTTTTTTAAATTAATTTTTCCACTTTGTTCATCATTTCAAAATTGATTGGAATGATGGAAAAAAGGGTGAAAAATCAATTGAAGAAAAAAAAATTCAAAGAATCCTCAGCTCTTGGGAATTTTTCGGAGACGTCAAGTGACCTTGACGCCTCGAAAAACGGTGCACAAGTCTTTTCTGGAGGGGAGAGGGATACTCTTATCACTCAAAATGTCTCTGTACTTGGTACAGAGACTCTTCGAGCCACGAAAACCCCCCTCCCACCTCTAGAAGAGGGGAGAGAGATGCCCTGGGGCCAGGAGAATCAGGATTTTTTAATTTCTTTTTTCAATCGATTTTTTTACTTTTTCCCATCTTTTTGATCGTTTGAAAATGATTAGAATGATGGGAAAAATGGAAATATTGATCGAAAAAAAAAATTAAGAAAATCCTCATTCTTAGGCAGTTTTCCAAGGCATCACGTGACCTCGACACCTAGAAAAATGGAGTATCAGTCTTTCCTGGAGGGGAGAGGGGCACTTTTATCACTCAAAGTGTCTCTGTCCTTCGTACAGAGCCTCTTTGAGTCATGAAAAACCCCCTCTCACCTCTAGGATCCTTCTCCTCTCTCCTAGAGGTAGGAAAGGGGTTTCTGTGGCTCAAAGAGTCTCTGTACCAAGTACAGAGACATTTCGAGTGATAAGAGTGCCTCTCTCCCTTCCAGGAAAGAATTGTGCACCGTTTTTCGAGGCGTCAAGGTCACTTGACGTCTCCGAAAAATTCCCAAGAGCTAAGGATTCTTCGAATCTTTTTTTTTCAATTGATTTTTTTCCCTTTTTTCCATTATTCCAATCAATTTTGAAACGATTGAAATGATGAACAAAGTGGAAAAATTAATTTTAAAAAAATGATTCAAAAAATTCTAAATATTTATTTTAAAAATCATGCCTCCCCGGCTGAGAGGGGAGAGCTGACGATCGCCGATCCCTTCCACATTACTGAGAGAGCGAGATACACGGTGCTTGTGGAGGGGATCGGTGACCGCGGAGTGGGGGCGCACCAACATATCTGTGATTCCCTCACAGATGTGCGGTCGTCTAAAGGTGGGCTCTCATTGGCCCACCTTCTCACTCTCATATCTCCGCAGGGGTTCATCGGAGAGAAAAGTCGAAGAGGACTTTTCTGCTCCAAATGTACCACTTTACCTAGGATTTCCGGGAGTACCTATACTTCCGGTACACCCTGTAGAACGAATTCTGGAGAAAATCCCCAAACACCCTGCGAGATTTATTCCAGAACCAAATAGTTGCTCATCATCATGGATATATTTGAGTTAATCGCTGAATGCTCATCCTGTAGTATAAAGGGATGACTATTTTTCCCAACAGTTTCTTTCGAAAACGAACCAACACGGAACATTATCACGAGAAAATATGAAATCCGATATGATGTCATATTTTTTTCTTATTATGAGTTTAATGAGAAGGTTCTCAGCTTGAAGGAACTGATAACTCACGCTATTTTTTCTTTAAAATTCTAGGTCCCAAGACACTTTGCAGTTTTCAAGCCAATTGCTGACTCTCTGCCCTGTTCCTTTTAATATCAACTCACGCATTCAGGATGATATAGTGTTACAGCTCATGTCTATTCTTATATTCCGTTACTTCCTTCATGAAGAGCGTCCATATGCCTGATTCGTGACGTAATCGACGAATGCATGTCTCAACCATGAGTCCATATTGCACAGTGCTTGAAATCAAATTTTGACAATTTACCCTGAATGGTTGATAGTGCTGATGATTTAAATATTTTCTGTTTCTCATGTACATTCATTAGTTTGTATTAATTGAATTATATATTTTGTTATTGTAGATAGAATTTCTTAAATTGTCAATGTCTTGTTATTTGCTCATTCAGA
This sequence comes from Aleiodes leptofemur, assembly GCA_963942555.1. NCBI lineage: Eukaryota > Metazoa > Arthropoda > Insecta > Hymenoptera > Braconidae > Aleiodes > Aleiodes leptofemur. Next base: position 9,429,631 of record OZ012619.1, read on the forward strand.
TAGCTACAAGACTTATTCGAGATGTCATTCCTATTTTATTGAAATTTTTCTCCATTGATTTTCCATGATGTACTAAATTTTACATAAAAAATCCTATTTTTAATTTTGATATTCCATTTTGAGTACCCTCTCTGATTATCCTACGAATACAAGTATGGGCTCATTCTGGAGTGGAAAATGTATTCTTCCAAATAACCTAATGAAAAGTATAGGAGTTCATTCGAAAAAATCGAAAAAAATCACGTTTTTTGGAAATATTTTGAAAAAATATATTTCTTTATGTAATAAGTGGAGGATTTCCTAGAGGAATTTAAAAAATTGACGGTTAGTTCAGTTTATAAAAATGACTATTTTGAGCTCTGTTAGAATGAAATCGGATCAATAGTTACGGTAGCACCGCTGGTAGTCGATTGACCGTTCCTAAAATTCTGAAATTCGGCACATTCGTAGATTATGATAAGATAATAATCCAGTTAAATATTTGAAGGGCTAGCGAGAACGAGTCGAAAGATATTGACACTTGAAAGTTCACAAGTTTAACATTGAGCCTCATGGAAAATCGCACATTTTATTATATTCTACAGAATTGACCGTTCCGATTTGCATTTAAAAAAAATGATAGAAAAATATGTATAAAACATTTTAAACTCTTGAAAATGCAGTTTCCGAGCATGTAATAGTAGTAATCAGTGAATAACTACGAAAACTGTACTTTTCATATTTCCTTCCTCTCTCTTACTCGCTCGGAACGCTATCCAGTGTGTGAACACTGCATGATTCGAACGAGATACTATAACCACTGACTAGGGCAGTATTGGCGGTACTATGTTCAGAAGATATTGCCCATTCTAAAAAAAAAAAAAATACAATTCAGAATATCTCCAGAGCCATTCAGCCGATAGGCTGAGCAGTATCTGTAGTTTCCACGCTCATCACATAAACTGATCTCCATCTCCACCTTCAATTGACCGGAACGCATGAGTGCATAATCAATCCTTGCTATCCTTATCCTTGTTTGTAGAGAATCTCAAGAACTAGAAAAGAAGCTTTTCTAGATTAAATCGCTCTATTCCACTTAATTTTCAACATATTCTGGAAAAACCTAAAAACTAACAGGGGATTTTTTTTTTGAAGAACTCAGAAACCGATTAATAGGGGTATTTAAAGCGAACGGTGGCTTGTTCGGGAGAGTGTCGGATTTCCAGCTCAAAGCTCCGAGTTCAAATCCTAGCCTCTGCCGAACAAGTGCATTATCCACAGACACATCATGACCCTCCGTCGCTGATGGCATAATTTTAGCGTAAAGTTGGCGACGTTAAATGTGTATAAAAAAAATAGGGTAGTTCCACCTGAACCCTCTCTTATAGGTCCCATAATTCTCTACACAAACGGCCGAGGTGATGATTGCGCTAACTCGTTCAGTCTCCGACATTGTCATCAATGAATGGGAGGAAAATGCCATTTTCCGTCTATTGTTTCTCGTCCAGCGATGGGATTTTGGAAAATAACTCAGAAACCGAACGACATAGGTAAATATGACTTGGATCGTTTTTTCGTAGCTCTGAAAATTCTCTACGAAAAAAAGATCTTCCACATCTAGCTAAGTTCCTGAAATATTCTGGAATAATGAGCCCCAATAGAGGATAGTGGTTCATTCCATCCCTCGTCTTCCTACATTCTTTCGCTTTTGTGTAATAATCAGCATCACCTCCGCCAAATCTCTCTCTACTGCTCATACTTCTGGTAATTCAATGTAAAAATATTAATACCACGTTTAAATTCTATTTTTCTGAGCAAAAAAAAAGGAAATGCTTCTAAATTTCTGGCATGTTTTGCCAGAAATTTATTGTTCAATCGATGAAGATCAATTATTGACGGTAACTATAAGTTTACTCACATTCCTCGCACACATTGTTATTATTTTCATTGTTATTCTCGTTGTTAGTTTCATTTTGAGTGCTAGAAGTTAAGCAGTGCCTTCTGCCATTCGTCTTGTGAGGAAAGTCCCCAGCTTTCATCGCTTTTTCTTTACCAAAGATTCTCCCTCTCTACAATTATTAAGACTCTGAGTAGTTAAACAAGAAACTGTTATATGTGGCTATTTTCACGTAGCAGTGTCCTGTTCAATTATCTACGGTCTCAATAGTAGAAAGGGGTGATATTTATCGTGAAGAAGAGAGATCAAGAATAGGATTAATTTCGCGAGAGAAATGGCAGAAAGGCGCCGCTTAAAGTCAATGCAGGAAGCTGAGGATAACATCCGAATATGCGAGAATGGTGAGTGAATGATAATTGCTGTCATAATTAACCTCAATATTCGAGTCAATTAATAAATTTGTGGGTGAACATGCCAAAAATTTGAGACTTTCAGCAGTTTTTTCTTTGAAAAATAGAATTTAAAGGTGAAATTGAGATTTTCACATTACGTTCACAGCGATACGAGCACTGGAAAGAGACTTAGTGGATGTGATGCGGGTGATTGGACGTCGGCCAGAAGATGAAGAGCGAAGAAGGAAATTCTTCCGCAAGACCGTGGATATCGTGAAAGGGAAATTGAGGCAGGCAAAAGAGATGCATTGCGGGCTCTTATTGAAACGTGACAGTTTTTCCCAATAATTAATGCAATTCTGAATCATTATTGTACCCCAAATAAAGAAATAAATTTTGTAAATAAATTTTTGTAAGAATTTTTTCGTTGGGTGGATTGAGAGAGAGTTACATATCGTCGCCTTAGAGTGAAAGGGGCGTAAGTGCCAAAAACACGAAATTCTGGAGTGAAAGGGGTGTATGTCCACTTATCACTCCAAAATGTTTTTTATGGCCTCTGGAATATTATTTGGATAATTAAAAATTGAAATAACAAAGTGGCGTAACTACCAATTTTGAAGTGAAAGGGACGTATCTCCACACTTACGCCCCTTTGTTATTTTCTTTTTAAACACTATATAATTGTTCAAGTTAAAGTGAAAAGGACGTATCTCCGCACTTACGCCTCTTTGTTTTTATAATTTTTTTTATCGCATGAGAATTTTTGAAGTTACGCCCTTCTGTTTTTAGGATTTCTTTTTATTTTGGAGTTACGCCCTTTTGTTTTTAGCATTTCTTTTTTATTTTGGCACTTACGCCTTTTTATTTTTAGGAATTTTTTTTGAACTTTTGGCACTTACGCCTTTTGGTTTTTAGGAATTTTTTTTTTAACTGTTGGCACTCACGCCTTTTTGTTTTTGGGATTTTTTATTTAACCTTTGGCACTTACGCCTTTTTGTTTTTGGGATTTTTTATTTAAACTTTGGCACTTACGCCTTTTTGTTTTTAGGATTTTTTATTTAAATTATGGCACTTACGCCTCTAGTTTTTAAAAATAACAAAAAGACGCATGGACTGGAGATACGCTTCTTCGTTATTATTTTTTCCCGATGATCAGGTAAATATTCAATGAAAACACTAAAAACAAAGGGGCGTATTTCCGGCACTTACGCCCCTTTGTTATTAGTCAGTGGTACTTACGCCTTTATGTTATTAATTTTTCTTTTTTAACTAATATTGCGTCAAAGGCCTTGAAAAGCCTTTTGGAGCAATAATGGTGGAGATACGCCTTTTTGTTATTTTGAAAAAAAGATCGGGAAAAATGGCACTTACGCCCCTTTCACTCTAAGGCGACGATATGATGGTGGGGGGAACTGAAGGAGACTTGAGAGAATTACGTGCGATAGTGGGGGAGTTGGAAGAACTACGTGTGGGATTTGCTGATCATTCTTGAGATTTTCGGCGAAAAAAATCAATCCAATAATTTTTGGAGAATATCTCAAGAAATGAACGACATAGTGCAACGTCACCTAAATCTCCTTTGTGGCTCTCAGAATTCTCTACAAATTAAGTCGAGATGATAATTGCACCACCTCATTCAGTTCCCAAGAAATTGATTGAAAATGAGTGATTCGATTTTGCTCATAGAAACTAACTGGTATGGGGTAATTCTAAGTGGATCCTTTCTTGTAGCTCTGAGATTCCTTTCCAATCTCAAAGGGCAGTGGCACATCTCCATTCACTAACAAGATTTTAGCAACGAGTACGAACGGAGCAGCTTCAGGATTTCTTAGAATGAATCCGCCTTCGCGCCCTTAACTCTTACACGTTGTTACTGGAAGTCCACAAAATCTTCTCTTTGACTTCTGCTTCAATTAACTCTATTACATCTTTCAATATTACCAATTTCTACTATTCAGTAAACTCCCTCCCCCCTAACTCAGCTACCTCAATTCTGAGTACCTCAGATGATGCATCCAGCCCCTTCTTTTCTTCCGTTTGAGAGGAAAAATATGAAAGAAAACATTGCGAAATTTTATTTCATGGTATCTATTGCTGCAATTCTCTTTCAATTCTTCATTCAAAGAAAATTTAGGAAAAGTAGAGGCTACGAGCATGATCAGAGGTACTGCATTCCACAAAGATACAATTCAACGTACAGAAATTCTCAACCACAGACCTGAAGAAACGTAACATGTGTAAACGAGTTCCACCAATGACCGCCTTACTGGACTCATACAGTTTTCTATTGAAACTGATCTATATGATAGGCACAATCACTCATTGAAATTTTTCTTCTGGATGAGTGAATTTATTGGGCGACTGATGGGAAAACCTACAAAAAATTTCCAGATAAACAATACATTTTTATTCAACACAAACAAATGAATGTCGGCCGATGAAACGAAAATCAGAGCAATAACATTGAGTTTTGGTATTGCCCAGCAATCCTCATGTAGAATTTGTAGAATTAAAACGAGATATTCCAATTCTGATGGGTTGTAGGTAGATCCGTCAACGATGAGAAACCTGACGCATCTTGTCCAGCATCTTAACCAGTACAGAGCGGAATTCAGTTTCTGACAACCAAAGCTGTTCTTCAACATTCTTCTTCATACAATCTGAAATTTTCATTCGTTTAATTGATTAAAAATTCAACTAAAACACATCATCAGTATTCTGGAATAAGAATTACTCTCGACTGCGCTCAAGACATCTGGAGGGATGGGTCGTCGATTCCACCCGCGTCCTGTCACTGTCATTTTCAACAGCTCATCTCGTGGAATTAGTGATCTGATGAGGCGACGAATAAACTCCCTTGGATTCCGATAGCAGTCTGCAATCGTTGCGAACAATTGATCCGAAGCAATGAAAACATTAGCGCTTGGAACTAATTCAGCTTTGCCATCTCCGCTCTGCGTCCATGGGCGAGTATCCCGTTTTACGATATTGATATTTCCATCAACGATGTTACCATGATTGTCATCGGAGTTATCAGTCGGTCCATGATTGTTATCATTAATATCATCGTCAGGAATACCACCATCGTTACTTCTAACGGCACCATGATTGGTACTACCATCTGTGACGAGATCGTCATCATGAATGCTCTCATGGGATGAATCATAATTGTCAGTGGTGGATTGATCTTCAGTTTCTGTATGAGTGCCAATGCTGATCATCTCTATTTCACATTGGGAACTTTTAGAAGCAGTTGACAGGCTGTCTGTTTGCACCCACTGCTCGGTGGTTGACAATTTCGAAGCAGCAGAGCAAGCCTGGCAATTTTCCACATTTTCAATGTCTGTTTGACTTCCCACAGTGGACTTCCCGAGCAGCACTTCGTAGTTAGCCTTGTCTTCTCGCAAGGGAGATTGTACTGTCTAAAGAAAATGAGAGGATTCATCGACAAGAACTCTATTAGCATTACCAATCGGCTGGCTAGAGTGCAGAGTGCGTGTGAGGAAGAGTTTCCATTATTAAACACTTTACACTCTGGAATTACAAAATTATTTACCACTGGCGATAACACACGAGAACCACATGGCTTCCCGCGAACATCACTGGGTACTGCATTTGTTTCATCCAAAGATTGTTCGTTTGGGAATTGATACGATGCAGTCAAACGATTTTTAATTTCTCCGGCACCTGCAGATGTTCCCAAACCAAAAACGATGACGCCATTTTCTTCAACGGATAATGATTGCAAAAATATGGAATCATCTGCAAAATTTGAGAAAAGATGGAAAATATCGAAATAATAAAAATGGCATGAAGCAGAATGTTCATTTTACTTGATTTCGCAAGAACACGTGCCAGGTATAAATGGCCATTTTCCCATTTGACTTTCTGGAACTTCCCAGCGGTCCTTAATGCAGATGCTGAAACAACTGCCGTCTTTCCACTTCGCAAGAGAACGAGGCAATATTCCATAGTAAATGCTGCTCTTTTTCAGTTCTAAATGGGACAGTAAATGGAAATTCCATGTGAATTGCTCTCACTGAATATAGTATTTTTCCGAATTCGACTAATTCCCCCTGCAAAAAATCGTATTTTCTCGAATTCCCCTTATTCCACTCACAAAATATGGTATTTTCTCAATTTCCCCTATTTCCCTCTCGAATACAGTACTTTCTCCAATTCCACCAATTCCCCTCACGAAATATAATAGTCTCTCCAATTCCCCCTATTCCCCTCTCGAAATATAGTATTTTCTCGAATTCCTCCGATTCCCCCCTCAAAATGAAGTATTTCCTTCAATTCTCCCAATTCCCCCCTCAGAATGAAGTATTTTCTCTAATTCCCCCTATTCCCCCCTCGAACTATAGTATTTTCTCAGATTCCCCCCTCAAAATGAAGTATTTTCTTCAATTCCCCCAATTCCCCCCTCAAAATGAAGTATTTTCTTCAATTCCCCCTATTCCCCCCTCAAAATGAAGTATTTACTCCAATTCCCCCTATTCCCCCCTCAAAATGAAGTATTTTCTTCAATTCCCCCTATTCCCCCCTTGAAATATAGTATTTTCTCGGATTCCCCCACAAAATGAAGTATTCCCTCCAATTCCCCCTATTCCCCCCTCGAAATATAGTATTTTCTCGAATTCCTCCGATTCCCCCCTCAGAATGAAGTATTTCCTTCAATTCTCCCAATTCCCCCCTCAAAATGAAGTATTTTCTCCAATTCCCCCTATTCTCCCCTCAAAATAAAGTATTTTCTTCCATTCCCACTATTCCCTCCTCGAAATATGGTATTTTCTCGGATTCCTCCCTCGAAATTAAGTATTTTCTCCAATTTCCCCTATTCCCCCCTCGAAATATAGTATTTTCTCGGATTCCCCCCTCAAAATGAAGTATTTCCTCCAATTCCTCCTATTCCCCCCTCGAAATAGAGTATTTCCTCGGATTCCTCCAATTCCCCTCACGAAATATGATATTCTCTCCAATTCCCCCTATTCCCCTCTCAAAATGAAGTATTTTCTTCAATTCCCCCTATTCCCCCCTCGAAATATAGTATTTCCTCGCATTCCTCAAATTCCCCCCTCAGAATGAAGTATTTTCTTAAATTCCCCCAATTCCCCCCTCAAAATGAAGTATTTCCTCCAATTCCCCCAATTCCCCCCTCAAAATGAAGTATTTCCTCCAATTCCCCCTATTCTCCCCTCAAAATATAGTATTTCCTCAAATTCCTCCAATTCCCCCCTCAAAATGAAGTATTTCCTCCAATTCCCCCTATTCTCCCCTCAAAATATAGTATTTCCTCAAATTCCTCCAATTCCCCCCTCAAAATGAAGTATTTTCTTCAATTCCCCCAATTCCCCCCTCAAAATAAAGTATTTTCTTCAATTCCCCCTGTTAAAACTTGGCCCAAGTTTTGGATGCTCGAGGTCAGGAACTTGAAGATTCCCGCCAAGGCATCCATATTGCCACGTTGGCAACATCTCCGGCGGTATCACGAAGTTTCCCGAGAGGCCTCGGGAAGTAGCGAACGGCCGAAGCGTCGTCCGGCACTTGGCTTTCGGCTACCTCACGAGTAACGTGCGCGAATCACCGAACGGTTCAAAATTCATACAGTTTCTTTCGGAAAATTATCGCGTTTTTTGTACATCACCAAATCCGGAAATCATCAAATATTCATTGTTAAAAATCACCAGTAAATTCACCGCTAATAAACCAAATACTTAGTGTAAATAGTTAAGGTTTTATACAATAAAAGGAACGGTAGCCAAATCGGCTTAATAAACGTGCATTTCGGACTCTTTTCACCACCTCGCTAATTTACAGGCTTCTCAAGAGGTTTTTCTCTGCACCACTCACGGACCTGGGCATCAACGTCGAACAATTCTCCTCTCGAAAATCACCTAGTTTTTTAACATTGGTCCTTCGAGTAGCCGGATATCGTGAGTTATTAAAAAAAGTGCGGAGAGAAAAAAATTATCGGACGAAGGACTTTTAACATTGGTCCTTCGAGTAGTCAGATATCGTGAGTCTGTAAAAAGTGTGCGTGAAAATCTATCGGACGAAAATTCAGTGAAAAACGTGGGTTTTATTTCGTAGCATTATTTTCGGGTTCACAAAAGGAATTTCACGGACAATCATCGATTAATTCCTTTGTGAAAAATAAAATCAGAAAAAGAAAATCGGTGTAAGAAATAAAACTTGTGGAAAATAAAATCAGTGCTAAATTGGTGAAAACTTGGTTATTAAATCTGAAATTCGGGGTTCACACAAGGATTAACACGGACAGTATCAAAAAATCCTTTGTGTGAAAAATCAATTGGAAGAGACAATAGTGTTTACGTTTTGGACATCAACAGTGGTTCGAGTTTCTACAAGTCTCAGTGACGTCATCGGCCGTCGCTGTCGGCCATCCCCACCATCAGCACAACTGTCCGGAAGACTTCGGCACTCATCGTTGGCGCTCGAACGACGGTCCCTCTCCACGCATCGCAGAGCTTCCCCCTCCACTGCCAGACAAGGCAGAGCAGCAAACACGTGCGAGACTTCACACGGCACACTCACCAATATTTTCAAACGCAAGTATAACACTTGCACAATCGGTACGTTTGACATTCAATTTCTATATCATACTCTCTCGTGTATTAATTGAAAAATGGACAATAACGAAGAAAATAATCGCGTATTATTACATTGGGACACAAACGCTCGTCATTTTAAGAATGCAAGAGCTAGAAAACACCGCAGGCTATATTACAAATCGATGACTTAGTGGAAAATATTCAAGATAATCAACAATTTGAGAAACAATTGGAGGGGGCTCATAACCCCTCCCTGGATCCATTCCCTTACTTTCGAAAATTGTTTTTTTTCTGGCAACAATTCTAATGAAACCATTGCGCTTTTCACAGGAACAATACTGAAGCGAATCTCCAAGCCGGAAATTAAATCAAAGGAAACCTCCAGCATTGTGGCTTCGAAAGCACACCACCATGGAAAGAAACAAAGAGAGTAGTCAACGTGCAACAGAAATGTCATCGGTATGTGCAGATGCAAAGCTGCGCATGCAATACAGCAGGGGATAATCATCACACCAAGCATCGAGAGTTACAATTATCACATTTAAAATCATCATCAGGGAGTCAATCGACTTTGAAGGAATTTACGACTCCTTCAAGGTCAACTGGCAACCTTTCAGGAGAATCCTCAGATCGGTATAGTGGAAATCAACAACACTTGGCACATCTCCAACGGACATCAAGATTAGCACATCTCCAATGGACATTCATCATCTAGAGACATCTCCAACGGACAATAGCAGTGGTAGCACATCTCCAGTGAATAAAAACATTCAACGCTAATCTCCAACAAGCTTCAGTTATCATGGTTCATCATCGAAGACTTCTTCATCAATTTCAGTTCATTATCATCGAACATGATCAATATGGCAAATCTTCAAGACCATCATCAATTGACGCGAGTCAATAGCAGGTTCTTCATCACTGGTCACGGCTTTTTATCGAGTTTTATCATCAGGAGATCAACCAGCTTAGAAGAATTTACGTCTCTTCAAACGCTCGTTGAAATCCGAAAATAGAATGAGGATTAAGGAGTTATTCAACATCAAGCAATTATAAAATCAATTGGTCATTCATCAAATCATCAAAGTCAAAGAATCAGCAATGGGTTTGGAGAAATTTACGACTTTTTCAAAGCCAAATGGATTCAAGACTTAATAGTCAACTGAACATCACCAACCGCGGGCTTGGACATTCAGTTGGAAGATCTCTTTATTATGATTCATGGTCAATCATCAAACACAGAGGCCAGGTATCATGAAAGCAGCTTCCACATCAATCAGCGTTGGAAAAATTTACAACTTTTCTATGGCTAAAGAGACTTGGAATCAATTGGATCATTATCACATAACAGGAAGCCAAGCCCAACGGATTAAAATCATTTAATAATTGGAGTGAAGGAATTTCCGATTCTTTCAAATCCCTTCAACGAAACTCATCATCAAGATAATATGAATATGGTTAATCAAAATCACTAAAATTATCATTTGTTCTCAGAATTCAGCATTAATCAAGCGGGACATCTACTAGCACCACCACCAATGGCCGAGAACAAACATCGAAGATCATCATACCACTCTGCGAGTTCTTCACGGCGGGCGGCAATGGAAATGCAGCATATCTAGAGTTCCTCATGGGGGGCGACAATGCTCCATCAACGTTGAACAATTTTCACATATGTCGGTCATCATATTAAATTGGAGAACACGCAAAATTGGGGCAACAAAATACTGAGGATGCTCACCGACCATCAAGGTCTTCAGTTGGACATTACGGATAATTAACGTGCTAAACAACTCAACTAAATTAAAGTTTAGTTAAACCTGAATCACTTAACTTTGGCATTCGGCGACGCAACTAACGGAAGGCAATCACGGAACAGACACAACATCGGGGTTAAAGCAACTGCGGTCATTACCAGGGAAGAACAACAGCGTCCTTCAAGAAATTCACCAATCGGAAGTTTGGCACCAATAGCAACTATGGAAAACTGGGCAAGCAACAATCTAGATCTACCAAAGTGAAGTTGAAACAACGATCGAGTTTCTTCATCATTCGTTTAATGGGCATTCAGCAATTGGTAGTTACGAAATCAGGACAAGACTCGTCATCAACGCTAGCCATTATGTCTAAATTGTGCACAGGACATAACGGTTACCATTGTGAAGGAGCAACGTCTGACAACGGATAGATAAATATCTATCAGGCTTCAACCAGTCATGGAAAATTCATCGTTGAAGCACTAATTGTGGAAGAGCATCAACAAGTCCAACGAAAACAGCTGGAGAAGTCAGAAACACTCTTTCAGGTTGAGATTCTGAACTTCAAGGACACAAATTTCACCCAGCAAAGACGATAAAGCGGCAAAATTGCGGAGTCACCACCTAAATGGAAGGCAACTACGACCAGTCACCAATCAAGAAAATCATAACTCAAGCAGAATAACCGGAGCAGCAACATCAGGAATAGCCGTGCCCTGAGCAACCAACATCGTCACCATGGGCATCACGATCAAAGGGTCTCACCAGGGGTTCAACCGGCCTTGAAGGAATTTACGCCTCCTCCGAGACTGAGACGAACAGCCGAATCACCAGGTCAAGGCTATCACCAATGGAACGGCAATTATAAGTCTTCATGGACCAGTTGATCAAGCAAGCCAAGGAGCCAAGGTCAACAATCAGCTGATCGGCAAATCTGCCTCTACCGAATTCAGCACAAGGAAAAAATTCAAATTTCAAATTTAACGGTTTTTTCGCGGTTCCGCGTGGTTCCTCGCGGTTCCAAGCATTGAATAATCCATGTATTTTCTGTTCCAGTTAGTTCGGAACGGTTCCACGGAATTTATTCAAATTTCAGACGAGCATCAACGACAATTGGGGTCTGATTCATTTGAGATGAATCAGCTGTTCAGGCCAAATCACAGATTAATCACCAACTAAAGGCCACAGCATCCAAAGGGTTTGGAATTCCACTAGGTAGATCAACAGCACCATCTTCAACAGGTCGTTGTCGCAGGCGCGGTCAACGACGGCGGGCGGTATGTTAAAACTTGGCCCAAGTTTTGGATGCTCGAGGTCAGGAACTTGAAGATTCCCGCCAAGGCATCCATATTGCCACGTTGGCAACATCTCCGGCGGTATCACGAAGTTTCCCGAGAGGCCTCGGGAAGTAGCGAACGGCCGAAGCGTCGTCCGGCACTTGGCTTTCGGCTACCTCACGAGTAACGTGCGCGAATCACCGAACGGTTCAAAATTCATACAGTTTCTTTCGGAAAATTATCGCGTTTTTTGTACATCACCAAATCCGGAAATCATCAAATATTCATTGTTAAAAATCACCAGTAAATTCACCGCTAATAAACCAAATACTTAGTGTAAATAGTTAAGGTTTTATACAATAAAAGGAACGGTAGCCAAATCGGCTTAATAAACGTGCATTTCGGACTCTTTTCACCACCTCGCTAATTTACAGGCTTCTCAAGAGGTTTTTCTCTGCACCACTCACGGACCTGGGCATCAACGTCGAAAAATTCTCCTCTCGAAAATCACCTAGTTTTTTAACACCCCCTATTCCCTCCTCGAAATATAGTATTTTCTCGGATTCCCCCACAAAATGAAGTATTTTCTTCAATTCTCCCAATTTCCCCCTCAAAATAAAGTATTTTCTTCAATTCCCCCCTCAAAATGAAGTATTTACTCCAGTTCCCCCTATTCTCCCCCCAAAATATAGTATTTCCTCAAATTCCTCCAATTCCCCCCCCAAAATGAAGTATTTTCTCCAATTCCCTCTATTCCCCCCTCAAAATGAAGTATTTTCTCCAATTCCCCCTATTACCCCCTCGAACTATAGTATTTTCTCAGATTCCTCCCTCAAAATGAAGTATTTTCTTCAATTCCCCCTATTCCCCCCTTGAAATATAGTATTTTCTCGGATTCCCCCACAAAATGAAGTATTCCCTCCAACTCCCCCTATTCCCCCTATTCCCCCCTCGAAATATAGTATTTTCTCGAATTCCTCCGATTCCCCCCTCAAAATGAAGTATTTACTCCAATTCCCCCTATTCCCCCCTCAAAATAAAGTATTTTCTTCAATTCCCCCTATTCCCCCCTTGAAATATAGTATTTCCTCGGATTCCCTCACAAAATGAAGTATTCCCTCCAATTCCCCCTATTCCCCCCTCGAACTATAGTATTTCCTCAGATTCCTCCCTCAAAATGGAGTATTTTCTTCAATTCCCCCAATTCCCCCCTCAAAATAAAGTATTTTCTTCAATTCCCCCTATTCCCCCCTTGAAATATAGTATTTTCTCGGATTCCCCCACAAAATGAAGTATTCCCTCCAATTCCCCCTATTCCCCCCTCGAACTATAGTATTTTCTCAGATTCCTCCCTCGAAATGAAGTATTTTCTTCAATTCCCCCTATTCCCCCCTCAAAATGAAGTATTTACTCCAATTCCCCCTATTCCCCCCTCAAAATAAAGTATTTTCTCGGATTCCCCCACAAAATGAAGTATTCCCTCCAATTCCTCCTATTCCCCCCTCGAAATATAGTATTTTCTCGAATTCCTCCGATTCCCCCCTCAAAATGAAGTATTTCCTTCAATTCTCCCAATTCCCCCCTCGAAATAGAGTATTTCCTCGGATTCTTCCAATTCCCCTCACGAAATATGATATTCTCTCCAATTCCCCCTATTCCCCTCTCAAAATGAAGTATTTTCTTCAATTCCCCCTATTCTCCCCTCGAAATATAGTATTTCCTTGCATTCCTCAAATTCCCCCCTCAGAATGAAGTATTTTCTTGAATTCCCCCAATTCCCCCCTCAAAATGAAGTATTTCCTCCAATTCCCCCTATTCTCCCCTCAAAATATAGTATTTCCTCAAATTCCTCCAATTCCCCCCTCAAAATGAAGTATTTTCTTCAATTCCCCCAATTCCCCCCTCAAAATAAAGTATTTTCTTCAATTCCCCCTATTCCCTCCTCGAAATATAGTATTTTCTCGGATTCCCCCACAAAATGAAGTATTTTCTTCAATTCTCCCAATTTCCCCCTCAAAATAAAGTATTTTCTTCAATTCCTCCAATTCCCCCCTCAAAATGAAGTATTTACTCCAGTTCCCCCTATTCTCCCCCCAAAATATAGTATTTCCTCAAATTCCTCCAATCCCCCCCCCCCCCCAAAATGAAGTATTTTCTCCAATTCCCCCTATTACCCCCTCGAACTATAGTATTTTCTCAGATTCCTCCCTCAAAATGAAGTTTTTTCTTCAATTCCCCCAATTCCCCCCTCAAAATGAAGTATTTTCTCCAATTCCCCCAATTCCCCCCTCAAAATGAAGTATTTTCTTCAATTCTCCCGATTCCCCCTCAAAATAAAGTATTTTCTTCAATTCCCCCAATTCCCCCCTCAAAATGAAGTATTTACTCCAATTCCCCCTATTCCCCCCTCAAAATGAAGTATTTACTCCAATTCCCCCTATTCCCCCTCGAACTATAGTATTTTCTCAGATTCCTCCCTCAAAATGAAGTATTTTCTTCAATTCCCCCAATTTCCCCCTCAAAATAAAGTATTTTCTTCAATTCCCCCAATTCCCCCCTCAAAATGAAGTATTTACTCCAATTCTCCCTTTTCCCCCCTCAAAATAAAGTATTTTCTTCAATTCCCCCAATTCCCCCCTCAAAATGAAGTATTTACTCCAATTCCCCCTATTCCCCCCTCAAAATGAAGTATTTACTCCAATTCCCCCTTTTCCCCCTCGAACTATAGTATTTTCTTCAATTCCCCCAATTCCCCCCTCAAAATGAAGTATTTACTCCAATTCTCCCTATTCCCCCCTCAAAATAAAGTATTTTCTTCAATTCCCCCTATTCCCCCCTTGAAATATAATATTTTCTCGGATTCTCCCCTGGAAATGAAGTATTTTTTTCAATTCTCTCTATTCCTCCTTGAAATATAGTATTTCCTCCAATTCCCCCTATTCTCCCCGCAAAATTGCGCTGCTCAGTGCTTTTTTGTAGCTCTTGAAATTCTCTTCAATAAAGAGTTCGAACAGAATCGTGTTATCTCGTTTAGATTCCAAGATATTTGAAAGAAACTAAATGCAGAAAATTGTAGGAGATAAAAATTGAGAAAAAAAATGCTAGTCAAATTATTTGAATTTTTTTCATCAGTTTCTCTTAAATATTTCGGAAATCCAACGAGATAGAGCGATTTTGTTCCAGAACTGCCTCGTAGCTCTTAAAATTCTCTACAAAAAAAGGTTGAGGTAGAACCACTCCATCTCGCTTAGTTTCCGAGATATTTTAAAAACACTGAATGCAGAAAGAAAAGAGGTTAAACTGGGGAAATATTTGTGGCAGTTTTCGAGATTTTCTCCAGAATTGAACGAGATCGAGTGATTTTGCTCTCGTGCTTTTTTGTAGCTCTGGAAATTCTCTACAAAAAAGGGATGAGGTAGAATCGCCCTATCTCGCTTAGTTTCTGAGCACACACAAAAATCATGT
The DNA here is from genome assembly GCA_963942555.1 of Aleiodes leptofemur. NCBI lineage: Eukaryota > Metazoa > Arthropoda > Insecta > Hymenoptera > Braconidae > Aleiodes > Aleiodes leptofemur. The sequence goes on from OZ012619.1 coordinate 9,444,973, forward strand.
ACAATTAAAACTAATCCCCTAATTGAAAGATATAGAAAATTCTCTTACCTTTGTGAATAATTCTCGTCCCACTAATATAACCGCTGATTTCACTCTCAAAATATTTACTTAAAAATATAGAAATTATTTATATTATCACAATCCAATAACTTATTGTATTTTTAATAATAACTTAATTATTTCTCCGTCAAATTATTATTTTATGTCATTCAAACTGTCAGTTTGAATTTCAAATAATCAACACGTGCTAGCGCTTGAAGGTAACTTCAGCCTAGTCAAAACCTTACACCAACGTCTCGGCCCTACCCATCACCTTCTTTCTTACGAAATTGTAGATATTACGGAAAACGGTAATCTGATACTCGAAGATGAAAACGGTAAGACATTCATGAGGCATCCGAACAAGGCTCAGCTGGCACCCGAATAATAAGGAAAGAGAAAAAACAATAACTCTGAATTGACCGAACTCGGGAGTGATTGCAGTTAGGGCTCATCTAGAATTTTAATAAAAATTAATCAATATAATAATAAAATTAACGACAACTGGATTACTCTTTTGGGCTCAATACACTCCTGGTTTCAAATAATTCTCACCAAGCTCACCCAGTAATTAAATAAATTAAATTAAAAAGAGAAATTGTCATTCAACGATGTAATATTGTAACTTGATCCAGAAGAAAAAGATGATCCGGCACCAGTACGTCGTCTTCCCATTTCTCCTCTGGCCATTCCCCGCCATCGTGGGAGCTGCCAACAATGAAGATAGAGTAACACCTGCAGAGGTCAAACAGTATGACGTTTCCTATCTTAAAGATAACCCTGGTTTGTATTACGAGCAAACCTTCGACCTTCAGCCGATCCAAAGGAACTGGCGAATCGTGTCAAGTATAAATCTCGCTGCGCTACACAAACAGATAGACACGGCAACGTACCCTTATCACAAGGACGCAATGAGCCAGTGTCAGGTGTCATGAACTCCCCACGGCTGTTCACAGCTGCTAAGGCTAAATTCCATCCAAGCAATGACATCAGAGATAAGACAGCTGAATGGACATCTTGGAGATTTATTCTCATCACTGGAAACCAAACCAGTGGCCATGCGCGGGACAAGATCTCCCCTTTTTGCCTTCTGAGAAACGATCCAAAGAAGTTTATTTGGCTTGATGGATATCAATGATTACGAGCACGTCACGAAAGAGCTCGACCGACTTTATCAATCCCAAGGCGAGATAACATCAATAATAACCAATTCCACACATATTTTGCGATCGGACATCGACGAAATCACTAATTATCTCAATCAGACAAACACGAACATTTCGGTTTCGAAAACGGCTGCTACTCAATTGCAGCAGAGATTTAACCGTCAAGATTTTCGTATCCAGAAGATAGAATATGTCGGACACTTAGCACAGATCGGTGTAGAAACTGAAACATCTCTGAGACAAATGCTAGAGGTCACCAGAAGAATTGTTGATGGCATTGACGCAGCCAAGCACGGAAGAATATCTAAATGTGCTGATAACTCCTCAGCAACTATAGAGCATCGTAGAGCACATCAAGAACATGCACCCGGAGTTAGAATTTCCAGTGCCAACTGGGATTACCAATTTCCCAGCGCTGTCCAGTGTTAGCTCGATCATCATTGCTCATGCCCGAAGAAAACCGGTTGCCATCATTACCGCTCCCTTGTTGGGACGTGAAACGTATCACCTGTACCAAATTCATCCATGCAGAATTGTGGTCAGAATAGTGGTCTAGGTGGATCCAATCCCGTTTGATGTGAATTCCCCAAAGCATCTTCGAGTCTTTGGACTTTCCAAAGCTTGCTCAATGAAATTTAAGTCATCCCGACGATCCCTCATTTTATTATACAAGGTCCGGGTCAATTTTAATGTTTTTCAATTGATTTCTCCGCAGAAATTCTAGGCCTGTGAAATCTAGAGACATTTTTCTATGACATGCAGGCTATCTCGCAAATGGCCCATGTCATTTTCTATTGTCCAGGTCACTTATACTTTTCTATTTCAAAATTACTCGCTGAATTTCGATGAATTTGAACCCTCTGAAATCTCTAAATTGAAATACATATATTTTTAACAATCTCCGGTTAGACTCTACATGGTCTAGGTCGATCCAATGCTGTTCGATGCGAATCCTTCAAAGCATCTTCAAGTCTTTAGACTTTCTGGAGCCTTCACAATTAAATTCGGGTCATCTCGACGATTACTGATTTTATGATACGAGATCCAGGTCAGTTTTCTGGTTTCGCGATTGATTCCTCCGAGGGAGTTCCATGCCTTTGGACGCTAGGGATTTTTTCGTATGGCATGAAGGGCATCTCGCATATGACCCATGTCATCTCCTATTGTCTAGGTCACGTGTACTCTTCTATTTTAAAATTCCTCTGAGGATTTGAATGGATTTGAACCCTCTGAGCTCTCTCAACTAAAAAACATATGTTTTTAACAATCTCCAATTGGACTCTACATGGTCTAGGTGGATCCACTGCCGTTCGATGCGAATTCCTGGAAGCACCTTCAAATCTTTGGACTTTCCAGAGCTTGCACAATGAAATTCAGGTCATCTCGACGATCCCTGATTTCATTATACAAGGTCCGGGTCAATTTTATGATTTTTCAATTGATTTCTCTGCGGAAATTCTATGCCTGTGAACTCTAGGGAGCTTTTCCTATGACATGCAGGCCATCGTGCAGATGACCCATGTCAGTCCCTATTGTCTAATCACTTGTACTTTTTTAATTGTCAATTTCTGGAGACATTCTCATATATTTAAACTCTCTGCAATCTGTGGACTAGAAATCGACTATTTTTAACAATCACCAATTAGACTCTACATAGTGTAGCGGAATCCAACGTTATTTGGTGCGAATTCTTCAAGGCATTTATCAGCACATAAGCTTTCGGAGACCTGCGCAAAACAATTCAAGTCATCACGACGATGCCGGATTTCGTTATATCGTCGCCTTGCAGTGAAAGAGCGTAAGTGCTATTTTTCCGATTTTTTTTCTCGAAATATCAAAGGGGCGTATCTCCACCATTATTGCTCCAATACACTGAGGGAATTCCCGATGGTAGATTTAACGAAATTATATAGTCGAGGTCAGATCGAGCTATTCTCTGTTGCTATTTTTCACAGATTTTATTGTCATATACACAATGGTGAACCACTATACTTATTTGTGACGTGTAACATGAATGTAAGAGTCCAGTTACCCAAATGCACCTCTACAAATTCTATTTTACTAAATATTTTGCTATCGTCACTTTTCAACATTCGTTATTTTCCCATCATAAGGTACATGTGAATCTATTGCAATATTAGTGAAAGAATGAAAAATAATAACATATAGGCGTAAGTACCACCCACTAATAACAACGGGCGTGAGTGCCGGAGATACGCCTCTGTATTTTGAGTTTTTTCAATTGAATTTGTCCTAATCATTGGAAAAATACTAAAAACAAAGAGACGTAAGTGCCATAATCGAGATCAAAATCGCAAGAAACAAAAGGACGTAACTCCAAAAATTCTCAGATGCTATGAAAACAAATTATAAAAACAGAAAGGCGTAAGTGCCAAAATCTAGATGAGAAATCTTGAAAACAAAAGGGCGCAACTCCAAATATTCTCATGAGATGAAAAAATTATAAAAACAAAGAGGCGTAACTGCGGAGATACGTCCTTTTTACTTTAACATTAACAATTATATAGCGTTCAAAAAGAAGATAACAGAGGGGCGTAAGTGTGGAGATACGTCCCTTTTATTTTAATATTGGTAGTTACGCCACTTTGTTATTTTGATTTTCAATTACCCAAATAATGTGCCAGAAATCATAAAAAACATTTTGGAGTGATAAGTGAACATACGCCCCTTTCACACTAGAATTTCGTGTTTTCGGCACTTACGCCCCTTTCACTGTGAGGTGGCGATATAACGAGATCCGGCATCGTTGTGATGACTTGAATTGTTTTGGACGGGTCTCCGAAATTCTATGTGCCGATAAATGCCTTGAAGAATTCGCATCAAATAACGTTGGATTCCGCTACACTATGTAGAGTCTAATTGGTGATTGTTAAAAATAGTCGATTTTTAGTCCACAGAGTGCAGAGAGTTTAAATATATAAAAATGTCTCGAGAAATTGACAATTAAAAAAGTATAAGTGACCTAGACAATAGGGAATGACATGGGTCATCTGCGCGATAACCTGCATGTCATAGGAAAAAGTCCCTAGAGTTCACAGGCATAGAATTTCCGCAGAGAAATCAATTGAAATATCATAAAATTGACCCGGACCTTGTATAATGAAATCAGGGATCGTCGAGATGACCTGAATTTCATTGTGCAAGCTCTGGAAAGTCCAAAGATTTGAAGATGCTTTCAGGAATTCGCTAGACCATGTAGAGTCCAATTGGAGATTGTTAAAAACATATGTTTTTTAGTTGAGAGAGCTCAGAGGGTTCAGATCCATTCAATTTCTCAGAGGAACTCTGAAGTATTTTCATGATTATCACTGTTGTTATTGTCATCGAACTCATCAGAATAATCTAGTTCAATGTCATTGAGGGACTGATCATTGCTAGAACTGCTGCTTTGACTTTCATTCTCATCCGTTGAACTTTCACTGCTATTTGCAGAAACAATATTGTTATCTAGATAATCGTTGTTGTGTGAATGATTAGCATCGTTGTCAGAATCATCGGAGGCACTCAATGGTTCCGTATGATTCAATTGAATAGAGTGGTTATTATCCTCACCCACACGGGTATTCTGTTTCTCCATTCTGTATAATGTCCGAAGAGGCATCTAAAAAAGCAACATAACAAATTTTCTAACAAAAACAGCAAATTGAACACAGAAACTAGGGGTGCGTAGTTGCTCGCTGGCTACGCTCGCTCACGAATGGAGGAGTGTGTAGTTGCTCGCTCGCTGCGCTCGCTCGTGAAGTGGGGTGCGTAGTTGCTCGCTCGCTCGCGAAGTGGGGTGCGTAGCTGCTCGCTCGCTACGCTCGCTCACAAATGGAGGAGTGCGTTATTGCTAATTGGAAGGAGTTAGTAGGAATGTATTGTGATGTGTGTGACTCTTTGAGCCGCACTAAGAACTTCCCGATAATTTTTCTCACTTATTATTGAAAAAATGATGAATGAAAAAAATGAATGCAAAGAAAGGGGCTCATCTCCAGAATTTTCGCTCCATCATGCGTTTTTGGCGTTTTTATGCAATATTGATTAAAAAAGGAAAAAAAAATAAAAACATAAATATTGTAAAGTAAAAATTATTTTCATAGAAAATGGAAATTCTTATAATAAATCTAGGACGATAGCAAAGACCTTGAATCTATTGAATCAGACATTTGATCATTGATTATTAAAAAAATCTATGAATAAAAACAAACATACTTGCGGAAACGATCAAAAATTTTTGGGTAGATCTCAAAATATCGAAATCAATAAAAAAATCGATTTTTCCTTCTCGGGGTCAGTACGTAGACCTCACTTATTGAAAAGTTTAGAAAAATTTGATTATGTTTTTCTTAAAAAACTAAAAAAGTACTGTATCGATTTCGATCAAGAACTAATCAGATCGAATCTATATCGAGATGCATCGATTGCAATATCGATCATCTCGATCGCGTTATTGATTAATGAGAAAACGTGAACGAAAAAATTGATCACATACATACACACACACACACACACAGACATGATCGTAAAAACTATCAAAAAATGTTGGGGAGGTCTTAAAACATGGAGATCGATCGAAAAATCGATTTTTCATTTTCGGGGTCATTACATAAACTTCCCTTATCGGGAAGTTAAAAATATTCTCATATAGTTACAGCTGAAAAAAATTGCTCATTTTTCAGCATTAAATAGCAAGCTTGTACATGGTAGATTAAATATTGTATTCATTGATCTTTGAAGCTGAATTGAAGAATTGAGAAACGAAAACTAGTTCACAATAACACAATGAAAAAAAAATCCCATATTTATCGATCACAAAATGAAATGGGAAGCCCTAATTTAAAACATATCCAATTGAACAACAATTGAAAATTGAAAAATTGAAAGGACAGTATCACCTCTCAATCCTGAATATTGATTTATGGCAAATTTTCCTATCAATCCAATACCTGAGGAAAACAATTCTAAAATGAAAAATTCCCATGCTCAATATTAGTTGGATAATTTAGATTAGATGATTTAAGAAATGATGATTCTCTGAATCAATGGACTTAGTTATAACTAATGTACTTTATAATGTGCATTTGCGAACCCGCCTCATTTGTTCGAACCTATTCAGTTTCATCATTTGCTCCGAGAGTTCCCAGTAAAAATTAATTTTAAGACTTTTCATTCTAGGTACCAGTCATTATTCTCAATTTTAAATTCATTGATTAGAAAAATTGATATTTCATTCGAATCTCTCAGCATCTGTATTAATAAACTATTTTTCTCAAGTGGCACGATGAAAAATGAAAAATAATTTTTACTCTTAATATTTGAATTAAAAATTACTATCCTAATTTTAAAACTCACCTTTGGAATGAAAATCGGTTTTTTGATTTTCAACTCCAACATTTGAATTGAAGATTCCCTGAGTATACCAATCACTCTCTCAAATATTATTATATTATTGCCTCTTTCTTTACAGAAAAAATATTTCAATTTAAGGCCTCTACAATGGTGGAAGCCCTCAATGAATATAAAATACACAATTTTTGCTTAATTTTCATTCAAAATAATTTTTCTGTACAATGTATTAAATAGCAAATTGAGAATCCCATTCAGAAATTACATACATACCAAATGTGTACCATCATCATTATAAAGCTTATACTTTTTTTTTTGGAGCTGACGACTCCTCAGAATTCGATGACGACATTGTAATTCGAATTAATTAACTGGACAGAGAAGAAATCTCAGAATTTCGACGAAAAAAAATACAAATCAGACTTCTTCGGTTCTTGTTTATTGTGCAGCTGGTTGACCACGTGCGATCAACGTTGGTCAACGTCGGTGATGGTATATGAAGTCTCTTTTTATTGTACGATGGTCGCCGATTTCCCGATGTTGATGCCATACATACAGTGGATTTGTTAAAAGCGAAGGGACCTCGACTCTTCTGCGTCACTGAGTATATTCCGGCTTTGGTTTCACAGGTCCATTCTTTCGCCAGCACGACTATGAAGTTGCACTAACGAAATAGTGGACCCCGGAACCACACCGAACCCAATATTTACATAGTAGAGCATATGAGCCGAATAAAGCCGAAATCGACATTTTCAGCAGTTTCACTCTGTATAGCATGAACGGAATCAAGATGGCGTCAACTTAATATTCTCGATCAACAATCTTCAGATCGCAAGATAAAATCTTTCCCAGAATAATCGTTCGATAATCTACGTGAACTGCTCAAGATTATGAGTATGAGCAACTAATAAAATTGTAGTATTTAGTTTGAAGTCCTCACTGCCAGGTGAATTGACAATGAGGTTATATATGATGATGCGTCATTACCAAAACTCGATGATTCCGTAAATTTTCATTGTAATAAAAAAGTATGCACTGGAAGAGTTGTTTTTTACTCAGGTAAGAATTGTTCAATTTTTCAAATGACTACTGCCAATTTCCATTATCATGAAGTATACTTCGCCATCATGGATATGTAAATTCATCATTGTATGGTCAATTTTATGTAGTGTTTGATACTTTTTATTGTCATCGCAACCATCAGAGGAGAGTGATGAATTAGAGGCTAAATAGGCAGAAGTAATTAATGAATTTAAGCCTGCTAAAAATGAATTGACACCAAGAGTAAATGATAACGTGGAACTACCAGACACCAGACTTCGAGCTTCGAAAAGAAAGTGCACTATTTCGAAAAGGCCAAAAATTTCATCATCCACTAATTCTGAGAACGAGGAAAGAAAATCAGTGAACACGCAGATATATCTTCCTAATTGTGGGATAGTGGGGTAGAATGTACATTTCAAAAAAATGCTTGAGATGAATTTTTGTTGATGACTACATTGACAAACTGAGAAAAATTTTGGTGGAAAACATGCGTCACAATCGATTATTGAACAGTTTTTGTATCCTCCATTTATGGAGAGAAATGGATGGTGACACCCTTCCCAGTTTTGATTGTTTCACGAGTATATTGTTTGTCGAGTATATCTCCGATTCTACCTGTTGTAATGCTTTCAGGTCAGTTTCTAATGGATCATGAAATCATGTGCCATCAATTTATGCGGTTTGAAAACTGTTGACTCATTTTCGAGGTAGTCATGAGCCATTTCATGAAAATGATTTCTTGTTTTTTGTGTACCTCAAAATTCTATATTTTCCTCTCGGAGTCCACATAAATTGAAGGTGAATTATCCCATCCCTCATTGAAGATCAGCCCTAAGCTGCTAGGACCAATAGAGTCGAAGATATCCGGGAAAAGTGAGAAAAAGTTAAATTTAGATGAAGAGCAAGCTCTCATTCCAGTCTGGGAAAAATCACATTTCCAGGAAATTCTGAAAGATGAATTTTGATTCATGTTTACTAACGAAAACTCCTTAAGGTTTTCGATGACATCATCAGAAGAATTCTATCTCAAATTTTTTGACTAATTTCAGCCGACTTTCATAATATGAACTCACAAAAAAGTGGGTCTACTTTGTCTCTCATGTCTTTTTACCCCAGCTTCCACCAAAATACTTCCAATTATCAATTCATGATGAAGAAACATATTTCTAATGAAATTCATGCTTAATAAACTGATTGTTTGCTTGATGTTGTTATTCGATGGATAATTCATGGTCATGTATTCATAAATATTGTAGGGAGATTCATCCAATCCCGTCACACTTCCAGCCGTCCCTTTCCGCACACACGGTTCGATAGCGTGAGCGCCAGTTTATTCTTTACCGGCGGATTAAACGAAACTGTGTGCTGGTTTTCCCTGGGCTCGCCACGCTGAAACTCTGTTATGTCCTAATAAATGACCATAGAGCGAGTTATTGACTCGCATGGAAAAGAGCAGTAGCATTTCCAGTATGATATATATATCATACATGAGTAAAAGTGCTCGAAATGTTCCCTCAACATATAGATATGGGCCAACTGTCTCATTGCACTTCTTAAAAAATTTGTGCAAGTATTGATTTTTCACAGCTGCGTCCGTTACGCATTGTGTTGGAATTTTTACCCATTGCCTTTGCTAATCAATAACGTGCTGACAAAGAGTGACCCATATCTATAGAGATAGATGCATTCCCAAGTGCAATCCCTCCGCAGTGGGGGGGGGGGGGGGGGGAGGTTACCAACACATTTTCATATCCCTATAAAAATTGTAATACCGAGAATCGGCTTGAAATTTTATCGCATTGCCTTTTATGGTCAATGCATAGTCCGGGATAGCTCAGGGACACTTTCTGCACTTACTAGCAAGAGTTGATAAGAAGGGATGCATCGCCCTGGAACGGACACTTCCAATCGAGTTTTTGAGTAGTGATTAACTTCTAATCGTGATTTCGAGTAGTAATTAACTTCAAATCGTGATTTGAATCAATAATTATCGTGCAATTGTGTCTCTCATTTGAAAATTATATCTTTGTTTAAATTTAATTGGTGATAGTTAAAAACTTGTGAATTTCGAAGGATTACGAATTGTCAATCCGTAAGTTCAATCATTTAAAAATCATTTAACAATTCAAATTACACTACAAACTAACTTTTCATTAATCAATCGCGTAACCTGAGTTTATTAAACACATTGTAACAATTGAACCACTCAATGAGACAATAGTGCGATAAGATAAAACATTGTCAGACTGATTGAATTATATAAAAGATTGTCAACCGATTTTAATAATTTGGGATGTTATTCGGCAGAATAAATTGGCATTCAACATTAACGTTGTTTTGTTTATTGTTGAACATGATTATTGTGGCCTACCTTATCCTAAAAAATCAAAAAGGTGAGAACCAAAAAATTGGACAATAAATTTTTCTTGATCTTGGTCTCGATCCCAGGTGTAAAGGACGTTGTTACGTATTGATCTGCGCGACCATACGCATTCTCCAATGATAATCATATATGAACAATAATTCAGTTGAGAATGGCCAGAATTTCTATATCTGGACCAATTTGTCTTGAAAGAGGTCAATGATACATGAAATTACAAGAAATAGTCAAAAGTCAACAAAATCAAACAGAAAACAATCAAAATCCGTTAAAATCCATTGAAAAGTCTGAAAAGTCCATCAGCAAAGTACATTAACAAATTAAGGAAAAGGAACAAAACTGTCATAAACAAGTGAAATATTATCAAAAATGTTCAAATACCAATTTGCAACAAATTCCCCTCAATAGAATCAAAGATATTCATGTTTAAAGGCCAACGGAATACTATTGACGGTGCCGGCCTTCAGCGACTTTCACTGAGTAGGTGCGTGACGTCACACGCTGTGGACTAAACTTCCCCCCACCAGTGACTCACGTAATTCTATGTTAAACTTTTGAAAAATCATAACTCTTTCAAATATGGAGATTAAGAAATAATTCCAATGTTAAAGTTCGTTAAGTAATTCAGACTATCGATTCCAGATGAAAAACTATTGAAAATCAATTTGCAATATAATTTGTTATAAACAGTTTACATAAAAACTAATCGTAAAAATATGAAAATGAACTCAAAATGTAGATGACAATGAGATATTTACGTATACTGAAAATCAACTCTTAAGATTCATAATTAACTGAGATATAAATATTACAACATATATACACACACACATGCAAATTTATTATTTCTGAACATTCAAAAATTCATATCTTTAGAAATTATGGAGATTAAGAAATCAAAATAGCACTAAAATGAATGAAAAAATACAAGCTACACGATGCGCTAAGAAAATTTGACAATAGTTAATATTTACAATAATTTGTTTCAAACAATTAATATGAAAAATCAGTAGAGAATCACAAAAACCAATAGAACAGAAAGATAATCACATCAGAAGAATACAAAAACCAAAAATGAACTCAAAACAACAAATAACAACAGAGTTCTTAACATTGAAATTTATTCACATATATATAGATATTCAAAATACATGGCAAAATCCGCAAATCAATAACTTTTATAATAATTAACATTAAGGAATGATTTCCATTTGTAAAATCATTAAATAATTCAAACTAAAAGTTCATGAAAGAAAAACAAAGAAAAAACAAAATTTATGTAAAACAATTTTCGGGCTTTAATTAACAATTGAATAACAACAAAAGTTATTAACTTAGGAGGATGAATCAAAGTTGGAAAAATAGATAAAAATATTCTCTTCCAAACGCAATCGAGTTTATATTTTTCAAGCAATTATTTTACAAGTTATTAACAAATAGAACTTTCAAGGTCATCCAACTTCAAATAGAAATAACTCCGGAACTATAATAGTTAGAAAATTGAATCCAATGCTAAAAATCATTGAATTTGATGGTATTTCAAATGCATTATAGAACGATTCCAGATATTGTCAATTAACAGAGTTATTAACAATCAAATGTTTATAAAAAAAATGATGAAAAAACTTTCGATATTAAATTTATTCATTTGAGCTCAAATATAGAAAATCATTGATTTATCCCACTTCCAAGTAGATTTGACAAAATTTGTTTATAAGGTACACATCAGGACATAAAAAGGAATCCATTTCCGATGAGTGAGAAATCAACTTGAAAAATGTCTAAAATCATTTAAAACAATATATTAATATGTCAAAAATAAGGTTATATATAAGAAAATAACAATATTGTATTTTTAATGTAATAATCTTTATTGTAAAACTACTATATCATAAGATACATATATAGGCCTCAGCGCATGGACAAGCTACAGCACAAGGGTAGAAGAAGGGCGCTCCCCACCAGCTCAGTCATCACCAGCCACCTAGTTGCACCAGAAACTCACAGCGAATCCCCACTTATTGTACTCCCACCCTACCGGCTCAAGCCACCGAATTGTCCATGTACCTAGATACACGCGGCTCAGTCAGTCAGTTCATCGCTCCTCTTCAATTGGTAAAGACCTCCTCCTTCGGACGCGGTCGCGGTAACTCACTCGATCGGAAGTTAGAATAATTTTACTCAGTTTGAACTTAGAATATTTTCAGTGAATCGACACTTAGAAAATTTTTACTCGATCGGGACTTAGAATATTTTTGCTCATTCGAACTTAGAATCTTTTCAACCATTGGGACTTAGATTATTTTTGCCCAATTGGAAATTAGAATATTTTTATTGAATCGCAATTTAGAATCTTTTTGTAATTAAAGGTTTTATTCCGAATAATTCTTAATTAATTTTGATTTTGATTATCAAGCGAAATATTTTTTTCAAACCGAATTGAACCGAACGAAATAATTTTGCCTCTTTATTCTGAGATCTGACGAAGCCTCGCGTTGATAGTTCTGAATCAATTATTTGAATACAATCAAATTCACCTAACTGAAAGCGAGTTTAATTAAATCAATCAACTATTTTTCTCCTTTTCAGAGCCTTAATTTTTAACCTGGTCAACACCGCAGATATCGGTGCGGTTGACTACCCAATCCCCATTCAACCCAAATTACCTACATCTTACCAGGTTAACACCGCAGATATCGGTGCAGCTGACTACTCTATTTCCCCATTTATTACCCGATCAACACCGCAGATATCGGTGCGGCTGATCACTCTCTCCTTCCAACCCAAATAGTGTAAAATACATGAAACTCGTATTCTCTTATAAAAAAAATCAAATCGTCCATATGAATGCCAATTCGTCAGCATCTCACGACAGAGTCGAAGGCGAAATTTTAAAATAAATTGTGCTAGTTTCGTGAATCAATATCTATTTATTATTTACAGAAGGTGAAAGATACGAGAAAAAATAAGTAAAGTGACATAAAAGTGAACAAAACAATTTTGACAACCTGTGAACACATTAGAGCCCAAATTTTCATTCAGTGACAATTATTACGGATTACGTCCAGAAAATCAACGTGCATCAGTAACGTGGTGAGTAACGAAACTATCTGACTCTCTAGCCCCGGAAGTCGATCGATATTCCTAAAAGTAGAGAAACTTTAACGTAAATGGGAATTAATCGGGAGTGAATTAGATTTTGGGGAATTTTCTCGGAATTTATCCTCTCGAGCCAATCCTTATACGTAACAACGTATGTCTTGACCCGAAACAGAAACCACAGCAACTTTCCTTTTGAAAGAAGGATCAGAGTCCTCCGGACGTGAACAAATGAAAATCTTGGTATCAGATGTGGGATTGACAGAAAAATTAATAGAAAAATGTCCAATTTGCCACAAAATCGGAGTGTAAGAAACGTAGAGAAAATAATAAAAAGAAAGAAGGAAGTAATTTTCAGCCTAATCAGTCTTCGGAAAACTATCAAGGACCACCGTGTGCGGGCGTGGCATGGAATCCGGGTCCATCACGTCCAGTTCTTCAAACCGAGCCAACATTAACAGAAAAAGTGAAAGCGGAGGAGCCAGTGGATGAAGCATTCGAGTGGCCGATGTAAAGTTGTGTCGAGAAACGAAAGCACCAATGATCGTAATACAAAGTGCTGTTTTCATAACGCCTGTTGAGGTAATAATCGATACGGGATGTGAATTAAATCTGATAAGAGAAAAATGTATTCAAGAAAATATGGAAAATGATAGAAACGAAACTATCGAATTGAAAGGAATAATTCAGAATCATGTGTTCACTCTGGGTGAAATTCAACCCACGGTGATGGGAAGTGAAATAAGTCTTCACTCAGTACCCAATGATTTTCCTGTTACGAGAGATGGAATTTTGAGTTCTGATTTTCTGAAAAAATATAACGTTGATGTTATGTATTCTAAAAGATATCTCGAATGGGGAGGCGTTCGGATACCCTTTGAGCATGAAGAAACCATAGGGATTCCTGCAAGGACGAAGAAAGGATTCTACGTGAGAATTATTTAATTCTGAAGTTAAAAGTGGTTATGTACTGCGATTAAATTTGTTAGAAGGAGTTCATCTAGGAGAAGCTCTTGTTACAAATTCTGAAGGCAAAGCCTATCTGTATCTTATAAATACTACTCAAAAAGAGATTGAGTTAGTAGTTCCAGTAATAAAAATCGAACCTTATGAAGAAAGGTTCGGAAATTCTGTTTTTTGTGTGAATCAAGAAGATTCTGATAATCAAGAAAATATTTCGTTTGAGAAAACGGTTATTCTCGAAGAAGAAATTAAAGAAAAATCTGAAATCAACAGTCGTGTTGATAATATATTAAGGTTGTTACGCTTGAGAAAATAGTGTTAAAGAACACGTCAGACTCAATCAAGACAGGTATCATATACCTGGAGATAAATTGGGTACAACAAATGTGTTGCGTCATAGAATAATGACAACAGATGATGAACCGATAAACTCACGTCAGTATAGATATCCTCCGGCCTTGAAGAAAGGAATTGATAAGCAAACTAGTGTTTTGTTGGAAGATGGTATCATTTAGCCATCGCAATTGCCTTATAATAATACACCAGTGTTACGTATAAGAATTGACTCGAGATGATTTATTCCGAAAAAATCCCCAAAATATAATTCACTCCCGATGAATTCCCATTCACATTAGAGTTTCTCTACTTTTTGGAATATCAATTGACTTCCGGAGCTAGAGAGTCAGAAAATTTCGTTACTCACCGTGTTATCAGTGTCCAGAGTACGTTGGTCTTCCTCTCGCAATCGTTAGGTAGTATAGTCACTGCACGATGTTTGTTCTTCAATGTTTCTTTGATCAATCAGACTTTTCTTTGTTATTTTAATGTCACTATATTCAGTTGCCTTGATGTCACTTTCACTATAAATCAAGATTATGAATTCACAAAATTATCACTATTCAATTTAAAATTCTGCCTTCGACTCTATCATGAGATCCTGACGAGTGGATGTGCATATGGACGATTTTATTTTATCTTAATGGTAGAAAACAAGTTTTATGTATTTTTCTATTTAGATTGAAAGGATAGAGTGATCGACCGCACCGATATCTGCGGTGTTGATCAGGTAATAAATGGGGATATAGAGTAGTCAGCCGCACCGATATCTGCGGTGTTGACCTGGTAATATGTAGGTAACTTGGGTTAAATGGGGATAGCGGTGTGGACCAGGTTATAATATGAGAATAGAATATGTTGAATGAGGATAGAGTAGTCAACCGCACCGATGTCGGCGGTGTTGACCAGAATAAAATTTAAGGCTCTGAAAAGGAGAAAATAGTTGTTTAATTTAATTAAACTTGCTTTCTGTTAAATGAATTTAAATTTATTCAAATAATTGATTCGAAACTATCAACGCGAAGCTTCGTCAGATCTCAGAATGAAGAGGAAAAATGATTCCGTTCGGTTTAATTCGGTTTAAAGGAAATATTTCACTTGATAATTAAAATTAAAATCAATTAAAAATTATTCGGAATAAAACTTTAATCACAAAAACAATTCTAAGTTGCAATTAAATGAAAATATTCCAAGTTCCAATTGGGCAAAAATAATCTAAGTCCGAATGGTTGAAAGAGATTCTAAGTTCGAATGAGCAAAAATATTCTAAGTCCCGATCGAGTAAAAATTTTCTAAGTCCCGATCGAGTAAAAATTTTCTAAGTGTCGATTCACTGAAAATTTTCTAAGTTCAAACTGAGTAGAATTATTCTAAGTCCCAAGTGAGAGAGTTACTGCGACCGCGTCCGGAGGAGAAAGTCTTTACCAATTGAAGAGGTGCGATGAACTGCCTGACTGAGCCTCGCGCATCTAGGTACATGGACAATTCGGTGGCTTGAGCCGGTAGGGTGGGAGTACAATAAGTGGGGATGCGCTGTGAGTTTCTGGCGCAACTGAGTGGCTGGTGGTGACTGAGCTGGTCGGGAGCGCCTTCCTCTACCCTTGTGCTGTAGCTTGTCCATGCGCTGAGGCTTATATATGGGGCATTCCACGCCAAATCAGACGGTTTTGGAACTTTTATTTTTTGATTCATCTGAAAAAATTCTATCTTTTGTTCATGTCAAAAAGTACTTTAGTGAATTTTTTCAAATTTTTTCAGCTAGCCGTTCTCGAAATATTGATTTTTATTGATTCTGACTAAATCAATAACCTAAATATAACCGTCAAAAATTAACGGATTCCAACCTTTTTATTTTTTCAAATGTCGGTTTTTTTGGTTCTTTTGATCAGAAATATGTTGAGAATTATTAGACGTATTTTTCAATACAATAATCCACTTTTTGTCTCAAAATTTGAAAAAAAAAATATTTGTGTCAATCGATTTTGTTGAAAAATTTTTATGTTAGAGTTCTTCTAATTCTACAGCTTCTGTGTGAGTGGCATCGTGGGATTATGATTCTTTCTATTTTTTTTCGAATTTCAAAGAATAAAAAATTGAAAAAACAACCGGAATAAGTCAAAAATAGCGTATATTTCATCAGTATTCTTCATTCTCAATTTTTTCCTGAGTGAAGAACCATGACGTGATCATTTTTTTGCTGCGGAATAATTTCGACAGAATATCTTTCATTGGACATTATGGAGTACCTATAGGGTAGACTGGGGCAGAGTGGAGTCCCTCGGGGAAAGAGAGGGTTTTCAGAACCTACAATTCAGTTATATCTTCATAAAACCACGCCAATCAGGTTGAATCCTAATGATTCAAAGTGAATACCCAATGAAAATCTCGATTTCATTAACAGCTAAAGAAAAATTGTACTGTGATAATTACCAATTCTGTTGAGTATTTGAGATTAGGCCAATTATTGGCCATGGTTCTTATATTGATAACTCTACGCCAGGAGGAGGAGAAGAGAAAGCAGCAAATAGTGACTCACTTTTGGTACCGAGCTTTCAGATGATGACTGCAACATTGCAGAAGAAATGGCCCAATGACAACGTAGGCCCAATATTGGCATGTAAAATTGGGTCAATAGCAGCTCAATAGCTGCCTCAATATTGGTTCAACAGTAACATTATATTCGATGGCAATATTGTTTACTGATATTGGGCTCATCATTCACCATGTTGTCTCTACTGGTTAGCCCTACACGGTTCCTCATTTGGATTGTACGCGAATATCAACACAGACGACGTTTCACGCTCGAACGATTTGACACTCGATTTTAAAATGGAATGATAATTTAATGCCAATATTCAGTACTGATGGGTTATGTAGGAGTATAGAAGATCTGGAAAAAGAAACTGAATCTTACCGAAAAGTACTTCTCTCTACCCTGAATGCAACTTTCCTCGTGAAAATGTCCTAAAAACTTAGTGGAACGGTTGATTATTTACACAAAAATAAAGTGAACTTTTCATTAAATATCAATTCATGTTGTATCGACCACTTTGCACCAAACTGAAAAATATCTCAAATACTTAACAGAACTGGTAATTATTACAGTACAAATTTTTTTTCAGCTGTTAATGAAATCGAGATTTCCATTGAATCATTAGGCCCAACCTGATTGGCGTAGTTTTATGAAGATATAACTGAATTGTAGGTGCTGAAAACCCTCTCTTTCCCCGAGGGACTCCACTCTGCCTCGGTCTACCCTATATATACTCCATAATGTCCTAGAAAGATATTCTGTCATAATTTTTCCGTAGCGAAAAAATGATCACGTCATGGTTCTTCACTCAGGAAAAAATTGAGAATGAAGAATACCGATGAAATATACGCATTTTTGACTTATTCTGGTTGTTTTCCAGTTTTTTATTCTTTGAAATTCGAAAAAAATAGGAAGAATCATAATCCCACGATGCCACTGGGACGAAAATTGTAGGATTAGAAGAACTTGAACATAAAAAATTTTCAACAAAATCGATTCACACAATAATATATTTCGTACCTAGGCCGAAAAAAAGTCAAATGCGAAAAGAATTTGCTTCCCGAGCGAAGCGAGGGTCGCAAATGTTTTTCGCAGTTGACTTCTTCACGGCCGAGGTGCAAATACTATTTTTTATACCGAGGACACGAAGAAAGTCGTTTTTTCGTGTCCTAGGTATGAAAACATTTTTTTGAGAAATATTTTGAGACAAAAAGTGGATTATTGTATTGAAAAATACGTAATATAATTCTCAGCATATTTTTGATCGAAAGAACAAAAAAAAACGACATTTGAAATCAAAAAAGTCAAAATCCGTCAATTTTTGACGGTTTTATGAATGTTTTTAGTCAAAATCAATAAAAATCAATATTTCGAGAACGGCTAGCTGAAAAAATTTGAAAAAATTCACAAAAGTCCTCTTTGACATGTTCAAAAAAATGGAATTTCTTCAGATGAATCAAAAAGTATAAGTTCCAAAACCGTCTGATTTGGCGTGGAATGCCCCATATATATAAGCCTCAGCGCATGGACAAGCTACAGCACAAGGGTAGAAGAAAGGCGCTCCCCACCAGCTCAGTCACCACCAGCCACCTAGTTGCGCCAGAAACTCACAGTGCATCCCCACTTATTGTACTCCCACCCTACCGGCTCAAGCCACTGAATTGTCCATGTACCTAGACGCGCGAGGCTTAGTCAGTCAGTTCATCGCTGAACTTCAATTGGTAAAGACCTCCTCCTCCGGACGCGGTTGCGGTAACTAACTCGATTGGGACTTAGAATAATTTTACTCAGTTTGAACTTAGAATATTTTCAGTGAATCGACACTTAGAAAATTTTTACTCGATCGGGACTTAGAAAATTTTTGCTCATTCGAACTTAGAATCTTTTTCAACCATTGGGACTTAGATTATCTTTGCCCAATTGGAACTTAGAATATTTTTATTGTAATCACAGTTTTATCTTTTTGTAATCACAGTTTTTATTCCAAATAATTCTTAATTAATTTTGATTTTGATTATCAAGTGAAATATTTTCTTCAAACCGAATTAAACCGAAAGAAGTAATTTTGCCTCTTTATTCTGAGATCTGACGAAGCCTCGCGTTGATAGTTTTGAATCAATTATTTGAATAAAATTAAATTCATCTAACTGAAAGCGAGTTTAATTAAATTAATCAATTATTTTTCTCCTTTTCAGAGCCTTAATTTTCAACCTGGTCAACACCGCAGATATCGGGCAGTTGACTACTCTATCCCCATGCAACCCAAATTACCTACATCTTACCAGGTCAACACCGCAGATATCGGTGCGGCTGATCACTCTCTCCTATCAACCCAAATAGTGTAAAATACATGAAGCTCGTTTTCTCTTATAAAAAAAAATCAAATCACCATATGAATGCCAATTCGTCAGCATCTTACGATAGAGTCGAAGGCGAAATTTTAAAATAAATTGTGCCAGTTCCGTGAATCAATATCTATTTATTATTTACAGTGAAGGTGAAAGATACGAGAAAAAATAAGTAAAGTCACATAAAAGTGAACAAATTAATTTTGACAACCTGTGAACACATTAGAGCCCAAATTTTCATTCAGTGACAATTATTACGGATTACGTCCAGAAAATCAACGTGCATCAGTAAATGCGGTGAGTAACGAAACTATCTGAATCTCTAGCCCCGGAAGTCGATCGATATTCGTAAAAGTAGAGAAACTTCAACGTAAATGGAAATTAATCGGGAGTAAATTAGATTTTGGGGAATTTTCTCGGAATTTATCCTCGCGAGCCAATTCTTATACGTAACAAGAAAATGTTCTTGAAGATAACGCAAACCGAGAAAAGGAAGAAGTATCAGAGTCCAGGTTCATGTCAATTTCATCTCGGCTAAATGATCTCAACCAAAATATCTCAGGCAAAAAGATCTCATACAAAAATATCTCATGACAAAAGTATCTCATGCCAATTTCATCTCGGCTAAATGATCTCATCAAATTCATCTTGTGCTAAAAATCTCAATTTATTCTGAATTAAGTAATCTGTTAGAAAAATGATCTTTCAAAGCAGGATTCTTCTGTAAAACTCTGAAAAAAGCTATTTTTGAGATTCTTTCATGAGAGTATCAATAAAAGTATGGATGTATAGTTTGTGAGGCTGAATAGATACACTCTTGAAATACATTTCTAGAAAATTTCCATGTATTTTCTGCTTTTATTACACTCGAAAATGTAATTTCAATACAAAGCCTCGATTTATAGGTGGGTCTACGCTGGTGTTGAAATTTTGCGAATGGGCCATCTCAAAGGGAAAAATAAAAAATTTCAGGTTCAATATCGTTCCAGCAGTCGCCTGAACTAGGATTTCCAATGCGCATTGGAAGATGAAAGAATGGCGGTGAAAACAGAAAGAAAAGGAAGGAAATTGTCTATTTACTCACTGTTTGTTGCAACAAAAAATTAGCAAAAATCAAAAATTTTAGGAGAACCCTAGTTCAGGCGGTTGCTGGAGATATATTAAACCCAAGCCTTTTCTTTTCCTTTTTCGGATGGCTTATTATCAAAATTTTGATACCTCTTGGATCGAATCTGGGTGGAATCAGTCCAGTTGTTCCTGGGATATTCTTGAAAAACCATTGAATGGAAAGACGCTCTATCTCTGGGAGTACTAGAGCGATCACATCCAAGTCGAGCTTAAAGAATTCGTTTAGACGAGCTTGAGGAATGCTGATAATTTCAGATTTTTCCATCGAATTCTTCGATACGAGTGCTCAAAGAAATCGTTTTTTCAGAAATTTCAATTTTTCTCCATTTTTTCCCTAACAACGCTAGTATTTTCTATTGAATATTTGAAAAGTAGACGATTTTCCCTAAAAATTTCCACATTTTCATTCCGCTGTGACAACGAGAGAAACTAATTAAAAGTTTTCACAAGGAACACACCAGCAGGAATATCGATACTCGTAGTTCACATCGATGATAGCCTAATTGTTACATCAAATGAAGAATTGACTGAACTGCTGTTGAGCCACTTGAAGGGAAATTTCAAAATTACAATGGAGTAGTGAACATTTACCTTGGATTACGAATAGAGAGACTTCCGGACAACTCGATCTCTATTCATGGAGCCAATTATGCGAAGCGAATTTTTGAAAAATTTCGTACCGAAGAAGCGAATCCCGTTTCAGTACCAGAAAACAAAAGTGTCTTTGATACATTGAAAGATGATGATTCACGAGCTCGAATCCCCAATGCACCATATGCTGAAGCTATTGGTAGTCTCATGTATTTGACAATTGGGACCAGACCAGACACGACCTACATCGTTAATACGTTAAGTCAACACCTGAAAGATCCAAGGAAAATACATTGGAATGATTTGAAGAGAGTACTGGAGTATATTTAAGGTACTGTGAATCATGGTTTACCGTTCAAAGCTAATAATGATCTGAAATTGGAGATTTATAATGATGCTGTTTTTGAAGGGGACTTACCGAGTCGTAGTTCAACGTCAAGCTACGTCACCATACTGTAGCATGGAAATCCAAGAAGCAGAAACTTATGACGTCAACTACAGAGTCATAATTTGTTGCTGCCTGTCAAGCAGTAACACAACTCGTTTGGGCACACAGACTATGGATAGATTCAACGCCGAATACAGTTGATCATCCAACACTGTATATGATTAGCCAAACTGCAATGAGGTTGATCAAAAATCCTCAACACAACGTCGAGACAAAACATATTGATGTCAAATATAAATTCATCAGCCAGAGGTGGAGCTTGAATCAATACAATTTGGAATATGTTGCTAGTGTACAGCAATTAGCGGACATATTAACAAAGCCTATCCCGAGGTAAAATTTCAGAACGCAATGTAAAGGAGTCAAAAATTATGAACAGAGTAATGTTAACGATTATGTCACGGGGAGTGTTGAAATAGTTGAAATCATTCATTCCAGGGATCAATATCAATGGTCACCTTACTACCGACTCAGATACTCAATATAATCTATTCATACTTTCTTTCATCACACATACCATATTGCTAAACACTTCTGTACCAACTATCACTTCCTTCCGCTTATGTGATGGAACACTCGCATAACTCCATTAAACACGCTTCATTCCATTCAAGTTAATCTCATAATTTGAGCATAATCCTCAACAGGAACATCATGTGCTCGTTAAGAAAAGTTCAGTCAATATTTTTACAGATTTTACAGTTTACAGGGGCATTATTTGTGTAGGCTTGTACGGAATCGAAGTCATGAGAAGCTCCATTTTTCGCATTTTCCTGTCAGAATTCATAAAATCATCCTCAAACTAACGGAAACGTTATGTGCTCGATGGGAGGAGATCATCCAATATTTTTTTAGAATTAACAGTGTACGACGGAATCATTTGTGTCAGTTCGTAGGGGATTGAGGTCATGGGAAGCTCTAATTTTGACATTTTGCTGGCAAAATTCAGGAAATGTGCTTAAGGAGGATCGATCACGACCTTTTTTGATAGATAAAAATCTAATTTTTCTATATAATGTGAATGAGTCTATTCTGAGTTACCAGTAAAAATTTAACGGTAGTTCACCGAAAAAATTCTTTATTATTTAATCATTTTCTTTAATAGCAAAATACATTGGCTCTTATGGACATCAGTGAAAAAAAAATTTTTCCTGTTTTTCACGATAGATGAAAATTCGTTCAATGATAAATTTGAGAATGGTCACCAGTTTCAGTTTGATGAAACATCAGTATCAGACTCTGAACGACATTGGTAGAAGAGGAACGTTAGTGAAATGATTTTCATAGAAATTAACGATACTGTCAATGATAGAACGGATACAAAAAACCTAAGTTCTATTTATGCAGTAGTTTTAGGCAAAATGCTAAGAGATCAGCAAAAGCGTTGTAACGTCCAAGTGTTGGGGGAAAATTACAATTAAATTAGAAATTTAATTGAATGATGATGATTGGCCCCGAACACTGAGGAGTACGTAGAGACACGACTCAGCCCCCGTTTTTGCCCTAACCTTCTGGTCAATAGACTGGACTGGGGAAATGTTGAAAAGGCTTCAGTTGAGGATAATTTAAATAGAAAGATATTCGAAGTTTATTCGAACTGGCCATATTGGCCTCTATTTCAAAACTCAAAATCGAATTCTATAAAAACAAATGAATGAAAGTTTGCCGACTTACGATAGTTGAGTTGTTTCAAGAGAAATGCGCCTCCACCCAATACTAACTGAATTATCAGCAAATTTGGTCCTCTCGACCCTTTTACTCTTTGGTTTTGGCATCTTCCTCCTTTGAAACTACTCTCTTCTTAAAATTTGTATCTTCGGCGGAAAAAGAGAAGACTTTCGAAATACAAACGAGTTTTATCAACGTGAATAATTATTTCAGGTAATTATTCCAAATTATCTATCAATGCGGACTCTATTCTATTTTCCAGATTCAAATACAAAGTTCTACTTTCAAATCTTTAAAGAGCGTGTTTTCTCGATTTGAATTTTCTAATTAGACAGTAAGTTCACAACTGCCCTTCGGTTATTTCTTTTCTCTTGAAGAAACCTCGGTTGGACACTCTTCTTCCCCTTTTCCAAGGGTAGGGAAACTCTTAGCCAATGACAGGGGAATTTCCGCTTTGACTTTCCCTCCCTTCACGCAAAGGACCCTTATTTTAGGACCACACACTCCCCCACGTAGGTTCTTAGCCTAATTCAATATGTGGGAGGCTAACTAGAGCTCATAACTAGCCAATCCCGTTGCTTCGGGAATGCCCATTCTTCCCTCCACAATTACTTCAATTTCAACGGTTACAGCTTAAACTCTTCTAGCATAAATTATTCTTGGTTGACATTTTTTAGATTTCCTAGAAGTGCTGTAGCCCATGACTTTTAGAAACAGAAACATCTAACGTACTCTTTACTTCGGTTTCATTGATATTTTATTATTCTAAATAGAACGAGAGACAAGGCGAGGGGGCCTCACCTGAACACCATCTGTGACTCTAACCCATGTTGTGTTTACAAACGTTCCTAGTGTTTTTGGGGATTTTCTCTAAAATATGTGATGAAATGTGGTACTGTGCGATAACCATTCCCTTGAAATTTTATTGTCCTTAAGAAAGGCCTATGTATGAAATTCCCATGTATTCTCACCAATTGTTCGAATGAATTTAGAGACGAAAAGAAGATAATTAATTCAACAGACGGACATCACACCCCCACCGTTAGACGGAAGTACGAGGGCGAAATGCGACCAAGTATGATGTTATCATTACAACACAACTTCGTCTCTAAGATTAGGAAAACCAAATAATTATTGAATTGACATTTGTTCCTTACAACTAAGTCTTAATTGTAAGTCGGCATGCCATCGATTCTAAATTCATTACAAATCAACTCCCGACAATAATTCAAACATCCCAAGATTCTTCTGCTGCTCCTGGAGTAGCTGGATTCCTTGAAGGTTTGTCTCTGGGGTTTGGCTTTATGTTTGTGCTTTTCCTCTGTCGTCTCTGCCCCTTTCATATCGGCAGGAGTGTATTTACTCTGGAGGTATTAGGTCATGGATTTAATCATCCCAGTCTTCTAATTCTCATCCACTTGTCCGTGTGTTCCTTTGATGCTGACACTTCCATTCTTGAAGAATCGAATCATTCTTCTCAAGTTCTCGTTTAAACAGATTATGGACTCTGAAAAGTTTTAGATTTTCAGTAATAATCTTTTTGTAACATTGACTGTTCTCGCTGGTCCTGACTCGCAACCTTCTTTTCTGCATGAACTGTGTTGAACTTCATGGATTTCCCCCATGTTTTCCCTAGACCAATTCTACTGATTCATCCGGTGAGTTCTCATCGAACTAATTCTTAACGTTCACATTTCCATTGGTTGCTTGAGTCAACTTCCAACCCACAGTGTTCAGTACTGCCCTGTTGTTCTCGAATTTCATCGTACACCGGAATATCTCGCATCACATCGTTTCTTCGGCTTAGACAGCCACATATCCTGGTCCCTTCACGGAATAATGTGTGAACTCGTCTGGTTGAACTTACGCTACCACTAACCTATTTCTAAGTACATCTTCTTTTAATTCGCAGCGACGTTTCAATGCATTGGAATACGATTCATCAATTCTATTTGACGTATCTTCCTACATGTGTGTAGAAAAAAATGTATTCATATTATCTGTATGTACTTTTGTTTTTTTTTCATTACTCTAACCTCTCAGGCTCATTCAATCATTTGGTATTTTCATTTCAATTATACGTCATCTGTAAGTTTCAAATCCACTTCTTTTAACGGTGAGAAAAGTGTACTGTCTCTGTGATATAACTCATTTCGGTTTTGACCATGCTTTTTAAGCTTTTTCAATGTCAATAATCTGAATATGAATTTTCTGGGTTAGGGTATACGGGCCATATATCCCCAGATATGTTCCCATCTTCTAAACCCATAGAGAGACCATCTCTCACCTCACGTTCTCCTATATCCAGTAATGGATTAATTATTATATTATTCAATTTAAGTCTACAATCGCATCTCGTAATCACTCACACAGAATCTAACAACTCTCAACATACTAAGATTGAATCGAATGTATGATGTATAAATGCAATCAATCTACTCATCGTTATCCAGCTCATTATTCTTCATTCCAGCCTCTAGATTCTTATCTGATTGTTTTTTTGCTTCTGCTACCGAAATATATGATTTCCGTAATCTATCTGGGTGGATTGTTTCAACTTGTCTCTTAATTTGAATTTTCACATCACCATTTAGCAATACATCTAATATTTCAAAAGGACCATCATAATGATTCCCTAACTTGTTCGGTTTCGGACCTTTCAGTAAAGAAACGTTATCACCGATCTGAAAATTAACCGGATTGATCTTT
Organism: Aleiodes leptofemur; assembly: GCA_963942555.1. Lineage (NCBI taxonomy): Eukaryota > Metazoa > Arthropoda > Insecta > Hymenoptera > Braconidae > Aleiodes > Aleiodes leptofemur. The sequence goes on from OZ012619.1 coordinate 9,470,774, forward strand.
TAATCAAATTGCGCTTTTGACTTATTTTTTGAGTCCACTAAATTTTCATACGCAAGTTTCCTACTATTTGTTAAACGTTCTACCAAATCTTCAATATAATTATCATATGTTGGCAACCGGTCCAACTCATGTAGAGGTTTATTTGTTGGAATTCTTGCGATTTTGCCAAATACTAATTCGTACGGCGTGAACTTCGTTCCTTCATGAACACACGTATTGTATGAGAATGTGGCTAGTTCGAACTAATCGTCACATTCTCCTTCTTTCGTCGTGTACTGTTTCAAATATTCACCCAAAACATGGTGTGAACGTTCCAGCGAACCGTTCGATTGCGGTCTGAACGCTGTTGTTTATAATTTCCGAGTTCTAAAACGTTTAGTAATTCTTTTCATGAATGAGCTAATAAATTTCGCCCCTGATCAGTTAACAGTACTTTTGGTGCGCCAAAAATACAAATGGAACGTTTGATGAACGCATCATCTACAGTAATCGCGGTCATTCTATCTAGTGGAATAGCAATACAATATTTCGATAATTAATCTTGAATTGTTAATAAATATTCATTTCCTTTTACAGTACGCGGTAATGGACCTGACGTCCATAGCAATCATCTCAAACACGGTACCAGGCGTGTCAGTGAACATCATGGGCTTTTTCGTTTTGACCCTAACTAATTTTCTCAATTGACAATTCAAACATTGTTGTACTCGACGCTGAATATCTTGCTCCAAATTTTCCCAATAATAATTCTGTTTGATTCGATTATATGTTATCGATACGCCCTTATGTCCACCAATTGGTTAATATGCATTTGGAAAAATATTCTATCTCGTTCCTCGAGTTGTACATAGCGCATTGTCCCTAGACAAATAATTACTTCGACCTTTTCATCTGCGAATAAGGTCTCGATCATGGCCATAACATGATCCCAAGGCACATTCTCTATGAATTTAGAATACGCTATTGATACGGTTTCAATACCTCTCACTAGCATTTGCCATTTTAACTGAACTAAACTTTTCGCGATATGCGATTTAATTCGCATTATTGATTCACCTCTTGATTTTCGAACAATCAATCCAAAATGGAATTTGCGATTGATCTTTTGACAAATTGCAGGCCCTAAGCTCACAGACCTTATAAGAGGCAATCTACCTAATTCTTTCAACTTACGAGAGCCCTCGTCACACGGACATCCACTCTCATCGACAAAATATGCCAAATTATCTTTTCTAAATGTTATTAATTCTTTTGAAATCATAATATTGGGTTGACTTGATTTCAATTCAACGTTTCCATCAATTTTTCCCTTATTCATTTCATTAACCGAAATTTCCGATTCACAGTCAGATTGTAACTCATCAGCCCTGGAACCATCAGAATCCTCAGAGTCAAGATCCTCGTCCTGCGAGTGATCCTTGACCTCCGTATCCTTGAATTCCTTACGCCCTTTGATTTTTTTGCTCCTTTAGGCCTGCCTCTTTTTCTTTTAGGCATTTTATTATTTTCCTTGATCTCAGTTTCTTGCCTCTTGGAATCGTCATCATTTTCCTTTTTATAATTTTTACCCTTATCTTTTCTCTTACTTTCCTCTTCCATTGAATCATCTTCGTTGAATTTCTCCTGTTCTAATTTCTTCGATCGGGAATCGAGGCTTTCCTCATCTAGATTTTCCCTATTCTTCTGAGCACGAGTAGTGACATGTACCAGCTAAACTGGATTTCGCGACAACGCATCCGCATTTAAATTAATTTTTCCCGGTTCATATTTAACTTCATAATCATATTCGGCTAATTTTAGTCGCCATTTCAATACGTGAGCGTTCGCCTCTTATGCTGATTGAAACCAAAACAATGGCCTATGGTCAGTCACTAGAACGAATCTATGACCATAAATAGATGGTCTGAAATTCTTAACGGCTTGGACAATTGCGAGTGCCACCTTTTCATAAGTATGGTATCTTAATTCTGCTCCTCTTAGAACCCTAGAAAAATATGCAATAGGCTTATCCTTCCCAATTTCACCCTGAGACAATACCGCGCCTACAGCAATCCCCGACGCGTCAGTCGTGATGATAAATGGTTTAGAAAAATCTAGATACTGCAGAATTGGAGCAGTACACAAACTATTTTTCAAGGTCTCGAAAGCATCTTGCGCTTCTTGAGTCTAAATGAATTCTACATCTTTCTGTAATAATTTAGTTAAGGGTTTTGCAATTTTCGAAAAGTTTCTCATAAACCTACGGTAATTCCCGTTAATCCCGAAAATCCTCTAATGTTTTTCTGTTTCTTGGGCACTGGAAATTGTCGTACCGCATCTAATTTCGATGGATCAGTTTTCAATCCATCCTTGCCAATTATATGGCCTAAATAACTGACTCCCGGTCTCAAAAATTCGCATTTATCCGGCTGCACACGCAAATTAGCTTTCTTCAAACGTTGCATTAAATCATCGATGCGTTTTCCATGCTCATCTAAATTTTTTGCAAAAACTACTATATCGTCAAGATGAACAAACATTGAAACGACATTGCCTCGTGGATGGGAGGTGGAGAAAAGATGTGAGAATCAAAATTTGAAGGTAAATATAGTAACTCACAATAGCTCAGTGGTCAGAGCACCTGACATGTAATCAGAGGGTCGTGGGTTCAAATCCTGCCTGCGCATTACATATTTTTTCCGAAATTTGATTCTCTTAAAAAATTTATGAATAAAAATTAATTTATTAATAAATCACTAGCTTTCTTTCGTCGACGCGTTACGAAATCTATCACCGATTCAGGATCTCTCTGATGAATCCTACCCAGTTCACCCTGTAATTGGAAGATGGTCTTTTTAGGAATGAATACTCCCTGAATTGTTTTTATTCAGTCTTTAATCGTTTTTTTGTCGCTTTCATCAATGGCATCTTTGACCGATTGACTCAATCGACTTCCGTGAATCATTCGTGTTAAGCTCTCTTCTGCGGTTGCCGGTAGCATGTCTTTTGCCTCCGTGCACCATTTTGGAAAATCCGCGAGTTCTTCTGGATTGCCACCAAACACGAGGACGCACATTAAGGCATCTTTGAGCCCAATTGCTTGCTGATTAGCCATTCCTACTTGATTTTGTTCGCCTTGTTCAATATTTTCCACGATATTATTTTCGGTATTTATTATTACTGGATCTTGTATTTTGCTTTCCAATTCTTGTGGTGGCGTTACTTCAATTTCCGGAATATTGATCACCGAATGATCACCCGGTTGATCCGTTAATGTTTCATTTAATGATCGGTCTTCGATAGACGAATCTGGATTACTCACCTTGCTTGCATTTGCACTTTGGAACGCGTCGGTATCGTCTCCCGAACCTTCTTCTGAACTTGAGCGTCAACTTACTTTTGTTAAGTTTCCAAAACCCAAGTCTTGAGTTATATCATTCAAATTTGCTGTTACTTCTAATGGTAATTGCTTTCACGGACGCGACGGTAGCGGTAAGCCCTCTGGAAATTCTGCCTCGTTCAAGCTTCGTAAAACGTATGGAATACCGTCTCTAAACGATTTCCCAGAACCGGACATTTATTAGAATAATTATGTTAACTGAAACCATTTCAACACATTGAGCGCATCCCGGCTGAGCCCCAAAAATGTAACGTCCAAGTGTTGGGGGAAAATTACAATTAAATTAGAAATTTAATTGAATGATGATGATTGGCCCCGAACACCGAGGAGTGCGTAGAGACGCGACTCACCCCCTGGTTTTGCCCTAACCTTTCGGTCAATAGACTGGATTGAGGAAATGTTGAAAAGGCTTTGGTTGAGGATAATTTGAATAGAAAGATATTCGAAGTTAATTCAAACTGGCCATATTAGCCGCTATTTCAAAGCCCAAAATCGAATTCTATAAAAACGAATGAATGAAAGCTTGCCGACTCACGATAGTTGAGTTGTTTCAAGAGAAATGCGCCTTCACCCAATACTACCTGAATTATCAGCAAATTTGGTACTCTCGACTCTTTTACTCTCTGGTTCTGGCATCTTCTTCCTTTGAAACCACTCTCTTCTTAAAATTTGTATCTTCAGTGGGAAAAGAGAAGACTTTCGAAACACAAACGAGTTTTATCAACGTGAATAATTATTTCAGGTAATTATTCCAAATTATCTATCAATACGGACTCTATTCTATTTTCCAGATTCAAATACAAAGTTCTATTTTCAAATCTTTAAAGTGCGGGTTTTCTCGATTTGACTTTTTCAATTAGAGAGTGAGTTCACAACTGCCCTTCGGTTATTTCTTTCCTCTTGAAAAAACCTCGGTTGAACACTCTTCTTCCCCTTTTCCAAGGGTAGGGGAACTCTCAGCCAATGACATGGAAATTTCCGCTTTGACTTTCCCACCCTCTACGCAAAGGACCCTATATTTCGGAACCACACACTCCCTCCACGTAGGTTCTTAGCCAAATTCAATATGTGGGAGGCTAACTAGAGCTCATAACACTAGCCAATCCCGTTGCTCCGGGAATGCTCATTCTTCCCTCCACAATTACTTCAATTTCAACGGTTACAGCTCAAATTATTCTAGCATAAATTATTCTTGGTTGACATTTATTAGATTTCCTAGAAGTCCTGCAGCCCATCGCTACTAGAAACAGAAATATCTAACGTACTTCTTACTTCGGTTTTATTGATATTTCATTGTTCTAAATTGAACGAGAGACAAGGCGAGGGGGCCTCACCTGAACACCATCTGTTACTCTAACCCATTTTGTGTTTACAAACGTTCCTAGTGTTTTTGGGGATTCTCTCTAAAATATGTGATGGAATGTCGTACTGTACGATAACCGTTCCCTTGAAATTTTATTGTCCTCAAGAAAGGCCTATGTATGAAATTCCCATGTATTCTCATCAATTGTTCGAATGAATTTAAAGACGAAAAGAAGATAATCAATTCAACAGACGGACGTCACAACGTAAACAACAACATTAGCCTAATTCTACTGATTGCATTGGGCTCATTGAACTGATGATACTCTGGTCTTGAAGAACCAGACAGAGAGAGCCAAACTCAGCGTGTTGGTGAACATATGAAGCGGCAAACTGACACACACAGACGGGGAACATCTGCTGATGTAAGTGAGCCCACTCATGACACTGGCACTGAGTGTGTAACTGTATGAGTGTGAAAGCGTCTACTCCCATCAGTCTCCTCAACGTTAAATGTGTATTGTTGTTTTTGTGTCGATTCGTTCATTTTGTCTATTTTTGTACTAATTTATTGAAATAGTGTCTGATTAAATCGTAGATGAAAACAATAGAAAAACAATGAAGACTGATAGAGTGCAACAAAACTGTTCTTCAATTTTAATTTCAATATTATGACAATTCATTTATTCATTTATTTATTTATTCATTTATTTATTCGAACAACAACTCAACAGCCGAGGCCAATAATAGGGTTGAAAGTGATTCATACAAAGTCTCATACAAAATATAATAGTGACAAAATGTCAATTGGAATAAGGGTGTATGCAAGGCGATAGCAACGAATTCATCCAACTTATGATTTTAGAGTCTCTCATAATACTTAACAATGTAATACCTTTTACATAATACTTTTTAACAGTGTTATACATTTTAGAACAATAGAATTGAGACTATCGTTGACAATCTCCACCTCGGGAAAATGCTCAAGAATCGAATTAATAATAGTTCCACCCTGGTAAGTGGGAGAGGCCTGAGGGAGGCTGGTACCCGCCATGGGAAGATAGATCAGGGCACTGTGTCGTTGTGAGACCTGTGGAACTTTAATCAGAAGACGACCCAGCAGCAGCGAACAATCGATATCATTTCGCATGATTTCAATAAAGATTGTGACAGTTAATGCCTGCTGCTGTCTGAGACTCAAATACTGGAGACGGTCACAGAGCTCCTGATAATCTGACCCCCTTGGCGGGTGAACAGCGTCCCTCTTCCAACATAGAAACTTCAGAAACCTCTTTTGAACAGATTCGATCTCTGCTGAGTATTTTTGAAAGATCGGTGACCACACCACCGAACCGTATGACAACTTGGGCTTAACTAGTGTATCAAACAACATCTTGATTGCTTTGATATTTTTGAACGACTTCGAGATACGGATGACAAAGCCCAGACTCCTTTTACATGATACAACCAAGTTCTCAATATGGGGGTAGAAAGTCAGCGATCGATCAAAGGTAACACCCAGATCTGTACAGGTCACCGGTCTCTTAAGAGAGACTCCATTGATCACATAATCAAAAGCCACGGTCGCTCTTTTTCGGTGAAAAGAAACACATTCACACTTATTCGCATTTAGCGGTAGTTCATTCGTGGTACACCTTGTACTAAAAATGTCAAAACATCTTTGCAAAGATTCACAGTCATCCAGACTGTTTATAACCTTGTACAATTTCGAATCATCAGCATAGAATACATGATCGCAGGCAAGAACAGACTCGACATCGTTGAGAAATATGTTAAACAGAAGAGGACCCAGTACAGAGCCCTGTGGGACACCTGAGGTCGGGGTAGTGCCACAGAGGACATGAAACCATTGTACGAAACATAGTTCTGTCTACCAGTCGAGTAACTCTCCAGAAGATCCAATAGCCGTCCCTCGACCCCGTAAGAGACTAAACGGTTAAGAAGAATATGAAAATGCAACTTATCAAAGGCCTTCGAGAAATCCGTATAGACCACATCAACCTGACCCCCAGAGGAGATCGCCTCATTAATGATTTGGGTTATGGAAGCTAGATTCGTTACAGTAGATCTACCCCTGGTAAAGCCATGCTGATGCGGAGACAGATGGCTCTGGAACACACCGTTCAATATCTCGAAGAGACATCTGTTAGCCCTGAAGGGTTCGATTTAAAATAATTGAATATTTACGAGAGATAAAAATTATTTAATTCTTTATTAACTAAGTATAATTTAAAAATAATACACGTTACTGTTTCGCGAATTAATGGCCAACAGACTTCTCTGGCCATCGCTTATATATTATCGTTTTGTTGACGCCTTCGGTGTTGCATTACCTCACTCCCAGTGAGGTAAGCGACAACGTAAGGAGGTGGAGTAAGACTTGAAGTGCTGAGCTTGCACTTCGTAGCCTTACCAATGCCACTTGTTTCTTTTATCATTTCTTAATAAAATGGAATCTTATTTAACATATTATTTGGGTCATAACATCCCTCCCCGCCAGGGAAGAAGATTTTTATCTTCAAAATCTTCTCCTTTGGATTATTTAACTAATTAAATTACATACAAATATATTATTTTTTTTTTTTTTTTTTTTTTTACATATTATCATACTTATAATTATTTAAGGCTGATAAATTTATTTGAAACTTGTGCGGGTAGAAAGAAAGATGTTATCATGGAGGATATATAACCTCCACATTGAAAATTGATTTGAACCCTTCTTCATAGAGAAAAGGTACTATACTCCAGCGATGACCGTTGTAGGTGTTGTCCGTCGACACCAGCAGTATAGTGTTACTCCCGCAACTATGGCGAATAATATCATCACTCCGGAGCATATTGTTGATGGATGTGTGATGAATTCCCGATACTTAAATGAGGAATTATTCTCTTCTAGTTTTTGTTTTTCTCGTCCTAGTTGTAATTGAAGACCATTGATTTCTCCAACATTACTAATGACGCTTTTGAGTCGGACTTCCTTCATCTGGACCCAGCTTTGGTTCAGATTTTCTTTCTCAACGTCACTCAGTGATAGATTTAACTTTGGCTGCATATGAAGATCAAATTTCATTCCTGATGACTTGCGACCTCTTATTGTGAAATCTGATGTTACAATTTCACAGAAGTCCGTCACATGAATTATTCCAGTTTCTTGCAGGACTTCCCTTGATTCTTCGTCTTCACATTTGACTGTGATCTCTTCTGATTGTGGAGCAGCATAAATCCAGGAATTACTTTGATGCATGGTGATCAGCATCAGATGTTTAAGAGGCAAGTGTTTTGATACACAGACCTCTGGCACCTCTCCTGGACTAGAGTACATTTGTACTTCACAAGGACTATATGACTTTATAGCCTGCACTGGGAATATCTCCGTACAGAGATATTGTCCACGTAATCTTTTACATTCTTTTAATTGCTGTAGTGTTAATAGAATGTATTGCTGCGTTGCCCCATGTATCGTCAGAAGTTCATTGTCCGGCTCCAAGTATGAATAAAAATCGGTCGACGTTCTCACAGGAATTCCATGTGTCATGAAAATATCGAACACTTGGAAGTTGACCAGTGGTATTTTCACGAGTGTAATGACCCGCAGACCAACTCTGTGTACACTCACTGTTGATACCTCCTCCATTTCATATATTCCGCCGATTTTTACTTCAAATGGGAAGCTTAAACCTGTTGGCAATTGGGCCCTTTTTAATATGGTTACCAATTGATTTTCCGAAAGGATGCCTGTACTCAGTATCTTTCCGCCAGTGTTTGTCAAGAGTTTGATGATCTTCGCAGCATCTCGCAGGACTCCATTCATGACCGCCTCCACTAACATGAAGTGTTCATCCAATGCCACTCGTGTTGTGAGTCGATCAGCTCCAGCATTTAATTGCTTTAAGGCTGCCTTTGTGGTTTCGAGCATGATCTGTTCATTTTGTTGAATAGTTTCCTCTGCACTTCGTAATTGAGATAATGTGGAATTGAGGATTTCAATTTGCTTTCCTGCTGTTTGGAAATAAGTTGCTTTTTCATTTTCCAATCGCTCCAATCTCTCATGAATTTCTTGAGCGTCCTCAGCATCCATGGTACCAATCAGCGATTTTACAACAGTTCCTAGGCCATCTATCAGGCCTCGCTTTCTCTTTGCAGGTTCTTCTAGCCCTAGCAATCCTAAGACAAGTTCTTGAGTCTCTTCGAATTCGGAAATCCATTGCTCTGCAATCATTTTGAAATTTTTTCCGTGTTCCTTTGCAGAACCGTTATAACTCAAAACTTTTGTCTTCCAAAGATAGTCTTTCACTTGATCAGCTCTTCGAATCCAAGGTTCTATGTCGGTTGAAGCTGCGATCGTCCACTGATAGTTGCTGAGATGAAGTTTCCCAATAGGCTCAAAGTAAATCCCAGGAGTATGGACAAATTTCTGTATTATATGTCCCTCCCCCTTCACTTGCAAAAACATGCTTCCTAGCATGAGGAGTACCAGAAGTTTCCACAATTTTTTTGCAATACCAGGAAGTTTTTGCGCGCAATGAACTCCAAAATTTTGAGGTCGCTGACGCAGCAACAACTTCCGATATAAAATTTCTGCGCTCCAGCCAAAAGGCACAGTTATCCGGAAGACCTCTGCAGAAGTAAACAATCGTGCGATTAAACATAAAATGGAGAAGAAGCCCATTATTCCACTAACTGATACATTGCGATCTTGGAATCGTGCGCTATCCTGTCCAGGATGCCACCAATACGGCCATACTATATCAGAATGTCGGCGTGCAATACTTCGTCCAGCTCGTAAGCCAGTGCATCCGTATTCTCGGCATGCAAAAGACGATTTTTCCTTGGAATTTCTGGTAAATACTTCTTTCATCGTTATGTTTTCCTGCACAATTGATGCCTGATTGATCTCTATTTTCTTTATGGTTTCACACGAAACAATTTTTGTTTGTCTATGTAGAAGAGGAACTATCCATATCATCATGGATTCATGAACTTCCAATACCGGAAGCAGATCAGACGATGGAGAAAAGCCGAAAGAGAAACAAATTCTCTTCTCTGGAATGCTGAAATATTTGATAACCAAATATTTGACATTTTCAACTTGCGACGCCTCTTCGATGAGGAACCATTTCCTCAGCCATGCCATGTGCCCATTTATCACACACGAGACTACCTTCGATGTTCTATGTGTCAGCGTCGTGGCTTTATGTCTCCAGGATTCTTCTTCCTCAATGATCAATGGAATTATAACTATGGAGATATTATTGTATCTAAACTGTAACACAATTTTGTTTGATATAATAAAAACATCGATTGTCCCATGATTTCGATCGTATTTTCTAAGTTCTTTTGATAGTATTTTTTCTTGTTCCGAGGCGAAGGGACCATATAGTCATAACTCTGTGAATGGTCGAAGCTGATTCACATGGACTCGGTGTGTCTTCATTTTCTTGCCTGATCGAATCGTGTAATTGACATCGGAATTTTTCTCCACAATGGTATAAGGTCCAATCCAAGGTTGAGTTAATTTCTTTGTTCTTCCACGTTGAACTACGTTGTTTTTCATCAGTACTTGATCTCCAATCTTGAACTCAACTTGTCTGGAACCTTTGTCGTATTGCGTCTTTGACTTTTCTTTCGACTCTGTGACGTTTTCTTTCGCAATTTGCCATGCTGCTCGTAATCGCTCTCGCAACTCTTGCGCATAATCATCATACGAGTACGTTAACCTTGGTGGTTGCTTCACTGACGTTGGAATTTCAGCTTGTTTTCCGTATAGAAGTTCAAACGGTGTCATTTTGGTCGATGTATGTGGTGTCGTATTGTATGTAAACATAGCGTACGGCAACCAATTATCCCAATCGGAATGTTCCTCGTCTATGAAACTTCTCAAATATTCGGCTAATGTACGATGAGATCTTTCCAGAGCTCCATTCGTCTGTGGATGATAGGCTGTTGTCTGAATCTTCTTAATTCTCAGTAATTTACAAACGTGTTTAAATAGTTCGCTTGTAAAATTTGTCCCTTGATCTGTGAGTAGTCGCTCAGGTGCACCATGCTCACAAATGATTTTTTCAACGAAAACACGTGCAATTGTAGATGCTTCTTGGTTTGGGATGGCAATAGCCTTGCTGAATTTCGTAAGAGCGTCTTGGAAAGTCAATATATATTTATTTCCCAGCTCAGACTCCGTCAGTGGTCCTACAATATCCATGGAACACTGTTCGAATGATGTTTCTGGTGTATTTGAAACGATCATTGGCACTTTTGTAGTTTTTCCCAGTTTATTCAGCTGACATTTCTTGCAATTTGTGACGTAATCTTCTACATCTCTCTTCATACCAGTCCAATGGTATTTTAATTTCATTTTATCATACATCCTCTTAATTCCAAGATGTCCTCCCAAAGGTGTATCATGATATTCCTGAAGAATTATTGGGATATCAGCAACAGGTGGAGTCGTCACATCGTCATTGCACAATATCGTTGACTTGTTTTCCTCATTTTCTTCTGTCTCTTTCTTTTGCTGAGCCCGCGTCATAACAAACATTCGACTCAATGCATCAGCATTTGTATTTAGTTTTCCTGCTTTATGCACCACCTCGTATTCATACTCTCCTAGTTTCAGTCGCCAGTGCATTAATCTTGATCCTGGATCCTTGACATTGAAAATCCATTTCAAGGGTCGATGATCAGTGATGACGTAAAACTTCTTCCCATATAGATAAGGTCTGAAGTGTTTCACGCCCCAAACGATAGCCAATAGCTCTTTTTCTATTGTGCTATAATTCGTCTCTGCTTTATTTAACGTTCGACTAGCGTAGGCGATAGGCAAGTCTTTCCCAATTTCTCCTTGAGAAAGAACTGCTCCTATGGCTCTATTAGACGCGTCTGTTGTTAATAGAAACGGCCTGGTGAAATCTGGATACTGGAGAATCGGTGCTGTTACTAGCTTCTCCTTCAAAGTATCGAAAGCAAGTTGTTCTTTGTCACTCCAGGTCCATTTTGTTTCCTTTTTCAAGAGTTCAGTCAGTGGTTTAGCTATTTTAGAAAAATCTCTTATGAATTTTCTGTAATATCCTGCTAATCCTAGAAATGACATGACTCCTTTAGCATTTTTCGGTACAGGAAATTCCTTTACAGCTTCAATTTTAGTCGGATCTGTTTTTACACCTTCCTGGCTTATCACATGCCCTAGATAAACAACCTCTTTTCTCAGGAAATTACATTTATCTGGCTGTAATCTGAGATTTGCTTCTTTCAATTTTTTCAAAACTTCTCGTAGTCTTTCGTTGTGTTCTTTGAGAGTGGCTCCAAATATCACGATGTCATCCAAGTACACAAAGCAACGTAAGCCCTGTATTCCGGCTAAGACAGAATTCATCAATCTCTGGAACGTAGCAGGCCCACCTTTGACCCCAAAAGGCAATCTATTGAACTCATAGTGTCCCAGTGGTGTTGAGAAGGCAGTTTTACATTTATCCTCCTCTTTAACTGGAATCTGATGAAATCCAGAGGCCAAATCTAGTGTTGAGAAATACTCTGCTTTTCCCAGTTGATCTAGAATTTCTGTAATATTTGGTATTGGAAATGAATCTCCAATAGTGATTTCATTTAATCTTCTGAAATCCACAACAACCCTCAGTTTAACCTTTCCAGAAGCATCAGGCTTCTTTGGAACAACCAGCAATGGCGCGTTCCATTGGCTGTGACTTGGTCTCACAACCCCATTCTCTAGCATCTCTTTGACTTGACGTTCGACTTCTTCTTTCTGTGCATGCGGCAAACGATGTGGTCGTACATTCACAATTGGCTTATCCGGCATTGTAGGGATGGAATGTTCCAAGTGATTGGTAATTCCAGGTGAATCTCCTGGAAGCTGTACGATGGAATTGTACTCTTCCAAAATCTCTAGTATGCTCTCTTTTTCTTCTCTGTTCAAATCATCTAATCGTAGATTTTCATGCAGGAGCTTGATTCGATCTTTCTTCACCGATGTCCCTCTTAATTGCATAATTTCCAATGCGTCACAGTTAGGTAATTCTTCCAGGTCGACAGTCGGAGTATCCAAATAAACATTTTCGTTCGTGATATTGATTACGCTAACGATTGCTCGATTATTTTTCGCTTCTGTCAGACATTCTCCAAGAAAAATTCCTTTCTGTAGTTCTCTCTTTTTTACAACACCTCGTTCTCCATTTTTTACCGCAGCCCAAATTAATTTTTCAGTTCTAGCCTCGATTTTTAGAGGTTTCCTCCCCCTGAGGAAGTTCAAACATACTCCATTAATAGAGACACTTTCTCCTGGACTTATTGATATTTTCAAGTCTTCAGCCTCAATAAAATCTTCTCCCAAAATTCCTCCTATGCATGGAAAATTGTCCGGAACAACGTGAAATAGATGTCCCAACTCCTCTCCATTCACTTGCAGATAAAGTATTGCAGTACCAATGGTTGTGACGTCAGTATCTCCTATTCCTCTCAATAGTTTGTTCCCTGAATTTATTTTGACATCATCTTGTAAAAGTCCCGATTTGATGACGGATGCAGACGCTCCTGAATCCCATAGAAACATTGTTGGCTCTTTCAATCCTTTAGCTGGAAAAATCAGATGATTTTTTTGTGCTGATGGATCTCTTGCCTTCACCATTCTTTTTTGTACGACATTCTGACTGGATGTTTCATCATCTACTTTTACCATTTGAATTTGGAAGGCTCCTACTGGTAAAGTATTTTCCTTCACTGCACCATCATTCTTCTTTTTGGAATTATTGAGATTTTGAGTCGTTGCATTATTGACTTTGTTTGTTGCTCCATTCTTGGCTTCAAGAATTGCAGATTCTTGTAGCCCCAATTTCTTCTTCAATCGGTAACAATTCATTGCATCATGCCCTGAATGTCCACGATATTTGCATGCTTGCGTAAAAGCGTTGACGCTGCGTCGGTCAGCAACTGGTAATATTGTTTTTCGTTGACCTCCTTTGCCATTTTTGCAATCTCTTGCAACATGGCCCAATTGACCGCAACTGAAACAACCTCCTCCAGATGATTGTCTCCCCATTGATTGTCTGCTACCTCCCTGAGAATGTCTATTATTATTATTATTACTATTATTCCCAGTAGGTTTATATCTTCCCCCCAAATTGGTGGAAATAGTCTTCTCTAGTTCGATGGCCCCAATGCAAGATTCATGCAAGGTTTTATAATTGTTAGCCCTTACAAGAATTTGCACTTGGCCTCGCAAACCTTGTTCAAAATTAGCCTTTGCTAGGGTCAAAATCCCTCTTCTCAGGCCTTCTCTTCCGTTTTCATCCAAATCTGTGTTAACGGTTTGGATTGCTTCAACTAGCTCCATTGTAACGCGTTCTGCGTGTGCTGCGAACTTGCTCACATCTTCCTCAGGTCTCTGCTGAAGCTTATTAAAATCTACTTGTAGACCGATGAGAGATGTAGTTCTTCCAAATAATGCCTCCAGTTCTCGTCTCAGCTCCTCAAAACTTGACACTTCTTTGTGTTTTAATTGGATTAGTGCTTTACCTTCTAATTTACTTCCCAAAATCAAAGTGAGTAATTTATCTCGTTTCGATGGATGGACCATCTCCTTTGCAGTGTCGCAAGAGCGCTGAAAAGCTGCTAATTTCTCCCAACTTTCCCCATTGTAGTCTCGTACTAACTGCAAAGCTGATTTCAGGCTAAGAAATTCTTCATTATCTGCTTGATCGGAATTTCTGTCTGTTCTCTGCCTCAATTGCCAGTTTTCAGTGTCACGTGTGTTAGCTCTTCTACACGCATCACGTAACTGTCGCTTCAAATCTTCTTTTTCTCGTTGTTCTGCTTGAAGTACACCTTCTGCAAGATCTAATTGTCGCAAAACATCATCTGCCAGGGCTCCTCTCTCGGTGTCATTTTCCCAAGCTAGACGCATTTCATTGCGCAATCGATTGTTTTCTTTTCTGAGCTGTTGTTCGATAGTGAGTTCTGGCGTAAAATTCCCCACCAGTAAAGATCCTCCGGGAACTGAAAATGGTGTCCTCAAATTAGGAGTACTGAATTGTTCATCTATGATGGGCGAATTCTCTACATCCTGTCGTGTAGTCGAATTCCCAACTTGACCATTTATGGTCCTTATCCCTGCAATTTCCACACCTTCTCCGTCAACTCCACGTTGATCCATGTTGTTGAGCAAGCTCCCGTCAAACGATTGATTATAAACGCGTTGAGTTTCCACTCCACGTGAATATCTTTCTCTTTCGTTGATTTGTACGTCTGCAGACGTCTGGTTTTCCGGTACAGGACTCAAATTTCCAAAATGCAATGTTCTCCTAGCGGCAGGGCGCATCTGATTTAGTGCACCACGTAAATTGCCGACAATCCCTGAGAACGATGTCTGACTCATTCAAAGTCAATACAATTTCTTTGAGAAAGAAATTATTCTGAATCTCAACAGAAAATAAATCAGCTGTCTATCTCTGAAGACCCTTCTGCTGATTCCTCACGTTATTTGATAACGTCTAGTTCTTCTCTCGAGAGTAATACAAAAAAGTAACAATAGTAACGCAAAAGTTGAATAAAAAATTTAAAGAATTTCTCTCCGCGTAAAATTCCTGACAGTGGTTGATCAGGCCGCTGTCTAAACTTCGCTGCCACCAAAATGTTAGCCCTGAAGGGTTCGATTTAAAATAATTGAATATTTACGAGAGATAAAAATTATTTAATTCTTTATTAACTAAGTATAATTTAAAAATAATACACGTTACTGTTTCGCGAATTAATGGCCAACAGACTTCTCTGGCCATCGCTTATATATTATCGTTTTGTTGACGCCTTCGGTGTTGCATTACCTCACTCCCAGTGAGGTAAGCGACAACGTAAGGAGGTGGAGTAAGACTTGAAGTGCTGAGCTTGCACTTCGTAGCCTTACCAATGCCACTTGTTTCTTTTATCATTTCTTAATAAAATGGAATCTTATTTAACATATTATTTGGGTCATAACACATCTCTCAAATACCTTAGAGAAGTTACTTAAGATAGCGATTGGTCGATAATTCTCAATTAGGTCCTTCCTACCCTTCTTGTGAACAGGCGATATGCGTGCTTCCTTCCAGCACGAGGGAAATACTCCCGTCTCCAGTGACTGATTCAGAATTATTCAAAGAAACACAATGCCGGATGAAACCTTGCTACCGGGACCACGACCTCAGCAGATTCCCCGCCCATGCACGGGATATTAGCGTAGACAAGGTCAATGTACCTACCAAGGTCGTTGGTAACACCATTGCACTGGTGAACATTCAGCATTGCAGCCATCTCCACAAGAGCCAGCGACTTCCGGTCAGGAACCAGATCATCTGCCTCTAAGTTGACCATTGTGTAAAGCAGCTGTGGCGCGTTAAAGTCCCCAAGGATCACAATTCGCCCACCAATTGGCAGTAGACGGTCGCAGAGTTCTTCAATAAAATTACAATAATTGGCATTGCTAGTTTCAGGTGGAATATACACAACGATCACGATCAGGGAGAGAGATCCAAGTTAGATGACAGCTCCACAGATATCAATAGAAGTAAATCTCTGTTTCAGGGTCATGAGATCAAGTGTTTCAGAATTTATGGCAGATCTCAGAGCAATTAGATCTCCACTCTCTCTCCCTATGTTCGGATCACTATGATCATCCCTGTAAACAGTAAACAATTTAGGATCAAAGAATTCACCACTCAGTTTATCGCAACTAAGCCAGGTTTCAGTTAGGACCATAAGGTCGCTCGAACAAGCACACGAATTGCGCAGGACTAGATCACACTTATTACTAATGCTACCACAGTTTTGGTATAATAATGATATACTTAAAGAGCGCTTCCCCGAAGTGTTAGATATGTCATGACCGAAAGTGTGAGTTGAATTTAGAGAGAGTGAATGGCAATGGAGGGAGTCCCCGAAAGAGCTCTCGATGATGGTACTGTGAGAGTCTCCTGGAGCTGAGTAATGACTAGCGACCCATTCCTCGTAGAGATTTTCAGGCCCAGCTCCTCATCCTTCGTACGCCTCTCCAATTCCCCCTTCAGCTTGGCATACTCCTTTCTCTGGAGCATCGTCCGGTCCGAGGTCACCTTCAGAGTGGCCAAAGCTGCCGGTGGCGAGGATCTTTTTTCAGTAACGTGAACTGTTGGGTGAACCAAACAGCGTGCTGTATATTAGAGAATGGAATGTTGAGTGGGTGAGAAAGAGCCAGACTTGGTGAAAATTTGCCGAGCCTGTAACAATTTGAAAACTCCTTAACCAGATCTGGAGCAACCAGCTGGGTGACTTTGCGAATTGCAGCTAAGTCCGCTGCAGATCTGGCTTTTGAGTCATCACCAGGGGGCTCAGGCAAACCATACAGGATCAGACTCGTACCACGACAAGTACGTTCCTCAACCTTCTTGAGGCACAACGACAACACCGAGGCAGCATTACTCTCAACACCACCAGCTGCACGACTCTGGAGCAAGTCATCAATGTGTTTCTCCGCCACACCCATTCTTTCATTGACTTCATGGAGATCACGACAGAACAAATTGACCTGCTCATCGATTTTGGACAAACGATTATCAAATCGTTTGTCCAAAATTGATGAGCAGGTCAATTTGTATCGATTGATATCATTGTCACCTTTCCTTCAAGTTTAGTGATCTGCGAAGAAACATGTCCGGCGGAATTCTCCAGTCTGTTGAATTTGGGGTTAAATTCACCTCTCAGGGCCTTCACAATGTCATCTGGGGAAAACGGCGCAGAAACGTTAGCATTAACGGGAGAATTAGGCCTAGTGCCACAACATGGTTTTAAGGCACCTGTTGCAGTCCTACCGGCAGAGTTTGCGCAACCAGGGTGGTAAAAGAGGCCACATCCCGTACAGGTGATGTAGTCCCGAATAACAGCAGTCTTGCACCTCACACAGGTTCTCAATCACTCAGTCCCAGGCATGACTAATGGTTGTAATGAGTCCTCAGACATCACAAATGAGTTTATGCGCGAAAAGATGACTTTATTATCAACTATTGGTAAATTAGAAAATTATGACCAGCAGTCGGTAATTTAATGTCTCAACACAGTTGGTAAAGAGGAAAAACTACCACCAGTTAGTACCTCCAACAGTCCAAGATGGCACCACTGAAGATGTTGCACAGGCGAAAGAGGGAACTCACAATATCACGAACTATTCCGAAAAATAAGCCACGGCATAAAAGTGAGGCTAGGTCCCAATAAAAACTTTCACACACGATCCAAAGAGCCCGAGCAGATGCACCACCGAAATTAATATGTTCGAAGATAAATTCCAACTCAACTTGCCCACTCAATCACGAAACCGTCTCTCAATTCAAATTATCAATTAAAAATGACAATTAACACCAGCACATGATCCGAAGACTCAACCGAGCAATTGCAGTGTCACCATGCGAATTTACATTTATCTAAAGGTATTTGAACTTTTCTATTCATTCATGATAATTTTGTCACAGGCATTTTTGAATGTACTTTCAATGTATGTATTATTTTTATTGTATTTATAGAGCCTGGAGAAGTTTCTAATCAGAAGCGAAACGTCGCGATTTTGTGGTAATGAATGTGAAGATTGACTTTTGATTCACTCCTCTGTCCAATATCCCAATAACCTCAAAATTCAATATTCATCATTATGGACGACAACGAAAATAAAAATTTAATAATAAAATTTGAGCTCCATAGAATCAGAATAGAAATAAAAAATAGTGGGTCACCGGTGAAATAACCAAGAAAAAAAAATTGAAAAATATTGAATTTTGAGGTTAAGTGGGATGTTGAACAGATGAATAAATAGTAGAAGTCAATCTTCACATTTATTTCCCAAAATCGCGACGTTTTGCTTCTGATTAGAAGCTTCTTCAGGCTCTTTCGATAAATGTAAAATTGTAATTATGAGATTCCCCTCACACCGCACCCGAGCAGCAGTCTATCCCTACTCCAGTGCCCCCCCCCCCCCCCACCACCGCGATCGAACCTCCTTAAATCTAACAGAAACGTTATGTGCTCAATAAATAAAGATTATTGCATATTTTTTTAGAATTCCCGATGCATGAATGTGTGACTTGATGTGTAATTCAATTATCCTCTTTCCTTCTTTAAATTCATTTGAACAAGTAAATGGAAACAGGAAATAGAATTTTGAAGGGCATCGTGCAGTGCCACATTACTATTCACATAGTTTGGATTGACTCTCCAAAAACTAGGAAAGTCAGTACACACACTACGTGATCAAGTGACAGCTGGTGTGAGCAGGTGAGGCCGCCTTGCTTCATCTCTCGTCTAATTAGGAGCAATAAAATATCAATAAAACTGAAGGAATAGAGTACGTTAGCTGCTTTTTGTGTCTAGGAGTGATGGGTGACAGGAACATCCTGGAAATATAAAAAATTTCAACCAAGAAAAATTCATGCTAGAATAATCCAAGCTGGAACCGTTGAAATTGAAATCATTAAGAAAGGAAGGATGGACATTCCCGAAGCAACGTGATTGTCTAATTAAGAGCTCTGGTTAGCTTCCCACATATTGAATTTGGCTAAAAACCTATGTGAAGGGAGAGTGTGGTCCCGAAATGTACGGTGCTTCGCATAAAGGGAGGGAAAGTCAAGGCAGAAATTTCCATGTCATTGGCTGAGAGTTTCCCTATTCATGTAAACGGAGAAGAAGAGTGTCCAACGGAGGTTTCTTTAAGGGGGGTAGGGTCTCAGCAGTGATGAAAAAGCCTATTTTCAAGAATTTTTCCAGACGATCCAGGTAATGGTAGTTTATTCAATCAATTCCTATATAATAATGTAGCATCTGAACTATATTCTCCAAAATGTGGGCACCACCCACTAGAACTCTCTAGATCTGTTTCACTGAATCCACAGAAACAGAAAAATCCAAGTGCGTTGATTAGGTAAGATGTTTCTCGAGGTAATGCTGTCGATTTTTTCTTTGACTTTTCAATTTTTGGTAGCACTTGAATGTCAAAACGTGGTTTTTACCAGGAAAAATCAACTCATTTTTCATTTTAAAATTATAAATAATTATAGAAAAAGAAAAAAAATCGACAGAGTTACCTCGAGAAACATCTTACCTTATCAACGCACTTGAATTTTTTTGGTCCTGTGGATCCAGTGTTGAGTTCTAGTGGGCATCGGTTTTTTTGGAGGTGCCTGCGGAAATCTACTGGCAATGGCTCATTTATCAATATTTTGCAATGAAAATTTCGCAAAATATAGTTTATATGTTCCATTATTATAGAGAAGGTCATTAAATAAACAAACCTTATCTTTATCGTCTAAAAAAGTTCTTGAAAATATGCTTTTTTTCTCGACCACCAAAACCCTACCCCCCCCCCCCCCCCCCCCTTGAGAGAAAATTAATAATTCAAGGACAGTTGTGAATTCATCGTCTAAATAGAAAAATCAAATCGAGAAAGCCGCATTCCAGAGATTTGAGAATAGAACTTTGTATTTGAATCTAAACAATAGAGTAGAGTCGTATTAGACCCGTTTAGTCATAAGATAATTAAGTAGGTTCGATCTATAGAGATCTCTCTCTACAGTGAATAAAATACTTTAACTCGGAGAATTAATACAAATCAATAATTATCTTTATTATCAAAATATTTTCATTTTGGGTATAGAAATTACAGGTTTAATAAATACGAAATTATTGATTAACGTGGAATGATTTTGAAGAACTGACCCCCGAATATCGGTGAGTCTGATATTTATATCAAATCATTGGTGTCACATTATTACACATTATTGTGTAAAAATGCTGAGTTTCCGTAACATGTGAAGTAAGTGCAACTTCTTCACAGATTATGCAAATGATGACAATTGAGAAATATTCAACGAGGTTAAATATTTCTCCTTTCAATAGATAATATTCTGGGACACAACATTCCTCCCCGCCAGGGAAGAAAATTATTGTCCTCAAAAATTTTCTCCTTTACACACTAATAACAAAAATTTATCTAATGTTCACTTGACAAATTTTCCGTTCACTAAAAAAAATTTTAGGTGTCTAACTGTAAGAATTTTCGAGTCGTTTCCTGTTTCCTCCTGTTTCCTCCTCCTAAAAAAATTTCTTTTACCTTTTTAATCGAATTCATTTACTTAAACAGTGAATTCTTCTTGAGGTGTCGGCTAACATTGAGAATGCTGAGTCTGCATCAAAAATGCATGAAAAATTCTTTATTTCCCGGTTTTTCTTCACTCAAGTTCTCTACTTTTGTGGAGACAAGTGTTCCGTAACCAACTAGTTTTGAAAATGTGCAGAGTCTCAAAAAAGTGTTCTCTAAGTGGTGATTCATCCCACTGTACTAGACGAAAAAATATTAACGTGCTGAAGTCCTCAAGAAAGATTTCTGCTACACCCGTTATTCCCCGTGGCCTCAAGAAGGAATCTTCAAGAAAACCGTTTGTTCCCCGAACTTCCGAAATTTCTCGTGGAAGTTGAGTGACTAGTCGTTCAACGGGTAGAAGAAAGTCATCAGGACCTGATTCTAGACGCTGCTCTGAAGTTCCAAGATCCTGGGATCTCAGAGTAATTATCCAACGTTGCACTCGTGCACCTCCGGTGAGTTTATACTTTGTCATCCACTCTAAAATATGTTTTTTTCTTCAATATTTTATTTTTGCTCATAATTACTTCTCAATTCTTCATACGGACGATGACGTTTCAAAGAAGCCTGGGAAGTTATTTTGACTTGTGGTTGGAATTCCTTCATTTGCTGATAGCAGGTTCTTTCCATCGTCCTTGCCACATCCCATTGGCTCCTCTGGACCGAAGATGTAACTTTTGTCGTGGGCTCTCTCTAGTCTGGTTATTCCATTAATCCAATTGTCATTGCGTTGTACTCTTGTGACGTCACATTCGATTTTTGTTTCCAAAAATAAATGGAATATTCATAACTTCTTTCGATGCTTCATTGTAATGAGTCCTGTCCTGAATCCATTTCCTTCCTTGGTCACACCCTCATTCTTATTGTAGAGATATCGTATGGCTAAGACCTCTTCAAATTTTCCATCATCTGTTAGGCTTTCATTGTCGTGTGGGTCGATTTCTTGAGCTCGCAGAATTTCCATTCGTTTCATTTCCATTGTTGATTCTTTTTGGCCTATCCATTCGTTACTGAATTCGACGCTGCCGTCAACTTGACCGTCACAGAATGCAGCCGTCAGCAACCTTGACTTGGTGCGTCGACTGCTCGCCTGCTGCAACTCATCCGACCTATATTGTAATTCGACGCCCGCTTCACCTGATTCTTTCTTTCGAATTTCTAAAGAAATTAAATTTACTTCAAATTTTATAATACTTGCTAGCTCCTTCAGTGATATTGTCCCCTGATACCAGTAGAAGATTTTACTCAATGTTTTTCCTATTTTCAAGGGTAACTGAGAGTTGTTTCGCTTCAATGAAGCACATGTCGTTGGTGTTCCGATGATTTCCCCTGAGATACATATACTTCGTCGATGTATACGTCCAATGCATCAATTAACCATCTTTCATCAAGGTTGTAAGCTGAAGCTCCTTCCACTTCTCGTCTTGGAGATAACTTCAGAGATGTTTTTCCATAACGACTGTTCAAATCATCACTCTTTGTACAGGTCTTCGTGTTCTCAAATGGCGTATCTGTCACGCTCGTAAACTGCATTCTTCTAGTACTCCAATTTCTAAGACATTTGAAGAAAACTTATAAAACCACTCCTGTAATATTTGATTGCACCCTTCACAACTTATACTTGCAATTTCTGTAAGTGTTGAAATCACTGAATCTCCCCATGAGATCCAATCTGTCTTTTGAAAATCGAAGATTTTCTTTTTCCTCGAAGCAGCCCTTTGCTCAGATATTCTTAACAGAACTCTTCTCCAATGATCTCTCTTCAGGTGAATGTCCACCTGTTGAAGGATCGCTGGGAGTATTTCATGTGATTCAGGTAAACTCCAAGATTTTCCCAAATACGTTTTTCCATCCCTGCATCCAGTGTTGAAATGAGAATGGAATTTTCTCCACTTTGATCTTAATGTCATTCCTTCGTTATTGAATATTTCCCAGCAACTTATTTCGAGAACTTTCTGCGTTCCACTTCTGGGAGTTTTTCTCTTCTTATAACTTCTGTAACTGACCACAGACATGGCAGAATCGCTTGTATCTTCACATATTGAGCATATTACATCCCCCGGGTATATAATATACTGATTGCAAAACAGCCTGCTTAACCGTGTATGATTTTTTTCTCCTGCTGACATTAGAAGGATCCATTTCAATCTTCCACTTATTCCTATCTGGGTTAAGATGAACATTTCCAATGACGTAGGCTGTAGAGTATCTCGGTGAAATATTATGTTCACCATTTTCCCTGTTTCTGTTATCTCCACACCTGCGGTATGAACGGATATGTTAGTTGTGGCGAGGGAAATTACGCCAGTTAGTGGAGTGTCCTCCGCTCGAATGTCATACTCAGTTTGTTCACTCCATACGTCATTTTCATCTTTTTGCTGAGCTTGCAGCACGATGTGTTTTCGATCCTCTTCTTTCTCAGTCAATAACCTTGAATTGTTTTTCCGGAATACCAACCCGTATTGATGCTGTCCTAATACTCGGCCTGAATTTATAATTTGTGTTTTTTCGTTTGGAGCACTTTGCAGCCCTTTCAAGGGTTCATGACACATATGTATGCTCGACCAATATCGTTGTGCTCTTGCTGACACTCTAATTCTCGTAATCCTTGGTTCATGATAGGCTCTAAATGATCTTATATTTACAGAATATCGATTCATTAACTCGGACTCAATATTCCTGATCCAAGTTGTCAGAACTCCATCCTCTAGCTCAAAATCAACGCAAGATGTGATGTGACACATTGGTCTCGACCGATCAGAAGTTGACCATTGGAGTCCTATAGACAAAATCTTATGCCATATCTCGTAATTAGCCTCAGGGTATTGGAAAATATCCACCAAATTATTTTCCGATGAAGACTGATTGTCTTCTCCGTTTACTTTTTCCTGCAAGGCAACAATCCAGATCTTCATATCAGAATTTTTCCTGACGTTGACCCGGAATTTTGATAGCTTCTTTTCACTGTAGTACAAAAGTCTATTTTCCTCCCTTAGAAAATTTTCCTTTCTTCTGCATCTGAAAGATCCCTTGAACCTCCTTGAAGTGCAACAATAGCCGCTGTCATTGCTCCGAATATTGGGATAACTTGGGTTGTTGAATTGATCCCAATTATTCACCGATGGTCCTAGAAAATTCCTCTCTTCCGCATACGAATCTCGAGTGTTATCAGTCTGCGGGAACGGTAGAGAATTCCATTCCGAATAGTCGGAGCTAGTTATTCTAATAGCAATGGTGGGATATCTTCGCTTCAACCCTCCAGAGATTATTTTAGCCGTCCTTTGAGTCAAACTAATCTCAATCCCAACGAGATATCTCGCAGCTGACCTCTTTCCGATGTCCTGTTGTATACGTAAATTTCTTTCAGCTTCTGTATGATGGCTGTCAACCATCGTGACATTGTCTGCATATTCCATACTGTTATTGATATTTTCCATATTGATATTCTCAGGCATTCTTGAGGGGTAAGAGCCTTTCGATTTTTGAGCAAATTCAGTTTTTTGGGAATATCTCTGGTTTTATTGGTCATAGCGACCTGAGACCGATTTTAGATGAAGAGTGAGATCATTTCCCACTCATGGGGTTCTGAATATGAAAATATCGATTTTTCAGATAATTATGGTACAAAAACCGAGGATCATAATTTTTCATGGAAGTTCCCATAACTATCTGAACAATCGATATTTTCAAATTCAAAACCCCATAAATCGATGCGAAAAGATCTCACCTTATAATTTGAAATCGTTCCCAGGTCGCTAAGACTAATAGAACCAGAGATATTTCCGAAAAACTGAATTTGGTCAAAAAACGAAAGGCTTTTTGCCCCTCAAAAATGACAAAAAATGCCTAATTCTCAAATAAATGGAAAAAAATCAATTCTGGCACATATTTCTCGATGAATGTTTTCTCAGCTTTCTGATGTAATCTTTAAAAAGAGGGTGCGTGGAACCCACGCGACAGAAGTGAAACTTCATGCTAATTGTGTATATATAGCGATGAATTATTAGGATTTTTTCAAATGAACAAAATTGGCTCTCAAAACTCTCCATAAAGGAGGATTTGTGCAAGCTTGCTCTATCTTGCCGAAATTCCGGGATATTCGAAAAAAACGTTTATTTCCATATTTTCCTCTAGCCTTATAATATGGTAGACGAAGGGGTATAGTCGGGTACCTTCGATTGTTTTCGGTACATGAGCCTTTAGTCATTTCGCACTTGGCTTTGGATTGAAATATCTCGAAAACTATGCAGCATTTATCGAGACATGCTGTGAATGAAATTCAGAGGGAAGATTGACGAAAAAAATAAGCGAAACGCCGTTTTTCTTCAACCCGCAGTTTCGGAGATATTAATTTTCTAATGAATAGTTCAGAAACAATGGACGAGGCCCGATAGTAAACAAATGAGTGCTCGGACGTACGTCTTGAATTTTTCATTGAAAAGATTGATATCTTAATAACGACGAGTCATAGAAGAACGGAGTTTTGCTTATTTTATTCGTTAATCTTCCCTCTAAATTCCATTCACAGCATGTTTCGATAACTTCCGAGTAGTTTTCGAGATATTTCAATCCAAAGCCAAGTGTAAAATGGCAATCTTCTTAAGAAATAAAAAGCGAAGATTATGATGTGGAGCATGTTAATTTTTATGAAAATCTTTTAGAAAAATTCCCATATTATCCTTTCCGTGTATTGAGAAAAAAAATTACAAAATGAAAAAACAGTATGTATGTAGCACTCTACGCGAAGATCCTATCCCCACCCCCCGCTGCCGTCTTTTCTCTCCGCCACTAAAGCATATGCTAGAGTGGCATCTTCACCAACGCACTCTCCACTTCTCCTTTTCCCCCACTACTCCACTACCACGTTCCCCTCAAAACGTTTCACTTGTTTTGTGACACGGGAAAAAAGTTGGTACCCTCCAAAAAGAAGTTTCACTTCAAAAAAAATCCATCTCCAATATTTTCATTTATTTAAGGATTCTTTCATAATATAGGCTGTCACGTATTTTTCAATCCACGGAAATTAAAGAAACTCATGAAACTCAAATTAAAAATATCCAAACTTCAAAACAAAATCAAACAACGTTAATTGTTGGGCGCCAGGACAACCTTTCGTCCGAAATCAAAATCCAGAGAAAACTAAAACAAAAACTAGAGGTGCGTAGTTGCTCGCTCGCTCGCGAATGGAGGAGTGCGTGGCTGCTCACTCGCTACGCTCGCTCGCGATCAGAGGAGTGCGTTACTGCTGATGAGAAGAAATTAGTAAGAATATAGTATGATGAGTGTGACTCTTCGAACCGCACTAAGAACTTCCCGATAATTTCTCTCAATTACTATTAGGAAAAATGTTGAATGACGAGAACGTAAACAACAGACATAGTAGTAAAAACTATCAAAAAAGTAGGGGAGATCGCAAAATATGAGATTAATAAAAAAATCGATTTTTCCTCCTCGGAGTCAGTACATGAACTTCGCTTATTGAGAAGTTAAGAAAAATTTAATAATGTTTTTCTTAAACAACTAAGAAATTACCGGGTTGATTTCGATCAAAATCTAATGGCCGCAAAACTATGCCAAGATGCTTCGATTACGACATCGATCACCTCGATCACATCATCAATTTATGAGAAAATGTGAACGAAACACTTGGTTACAGACATACACACATACGCACACACACATACAGACATGGTCGTGAAAACTATCAAAAAATGTTGGGCAGGTGTCAAAACATGCAGATCGATCGAAAAATCGATTTTTCATTTTCGGGGCCAATACATAAACTTCCCTTATCGGGAAGTTAATAATAAATCAAAAAGATTCCCAGGCGAATGTCCGACTAGTCAGCAACAAAAGGATTCCAAAATCCTAATGCCCGCGGAGTCGACTGGGTTCCAAATTCACCTGTAACGTTTGGATTAGGAATACCGATTTAAAATAAACAAAAAAAAAATCAATTTCATTTTCGTCATTATAATTAGAGCGATATCTCTGTTCAATTTTGCTCTTTTCAAAAAAATAAAAATTACAATAATAATTGAATACAAAAACAAAAAAAGTATTTTGTTAATGAATCTCAAACTTGAACAAATGGAAATATTGTCGTTATCAAAGAAAAATTTCACATAATTAATTTATCCTGGATTCTATATGAAATGAGAACAAGCCCCACTATTTGTGCGTAATTTAAGTGAGCATCGAACATTTAATATTCTGCCAATGCAATTGGCAGAAAGCTTCCGAATGGATTTTTCAATTATTGAATCTTCCATTACTGATCTGTGCGTCGAGTGTGAAAACTAAAATAGGCCTCAGAGGGTTAAGTTTGCTTTAAATATAATCAATTGAATAGTTTTGAAGATATAGCTTGCTTTTTCTGATGTTTCTCTGCTAATATCTAAGAAACTACTGCACTGATTCCACTCAGTTTCAATACCAGCTTTTGTGCTCATCAGATGTATAACCTCACGAAGTTTGAAGTCCCTAGCTCAATTATTTATCAAGTTATCGTGGAATCAAGATTTTCACGAAAAATTTCTCAAAATTTTCATACTGGACAAACTAAAAATCTGAGCTCCCACCACCCCCGGGGTCAAAGATGCAGCTTCCTGGACACGCATCTCCTCACGCAGAGTGGACGCTGTGATTCCATTTTTCATCGAGAAAAGTCGAAAAAACCATATTTTGACATTTTCATTTTTCTCAAAAACTATCCGGTCGATTTAGCTGAAATTTTCGTGAGAGCTTGGGGAACGCACGGCGAACTTACGGTGAAATTGTCAGCTCACTAGTTAGCCCCATTTCAGAGTGAAGTGGAAAATGCGTCATCACATACACGCACACACACACACATACACACAGTCATTTTTTAAAAACGGCGGATCTTGACGTTTTGCGTCATCTGCAGTCATATTATGGTGGAGTCTCAAACTCAAAAAAAATTACGATCACAAAGCTTCCATTCGGAAGCAAAAAATCAAAGAACCAGAATTAATTCAGAAGTCCCAACAAAATTCTCACCAACACGACGAAACGAAAATTGAACCTCACAATTCAAAATGTCGTAAAAAAAATAGTCAAGAAATTATAAATTCAAAATTTGACTCAATTCTGAGTTCCCGCGAAGAGCACCTTAAGGCTTTGCCTTCGCATGGGCGATCGGCGTCCAATTAAAAACACGTCTTTATGATTTTCAGCAATAAAAAAAATTCAAAATGAAATAATGATAAATAAAAAAATAATACGACAACAAATCGTCATTAATAAAATGAAAAAAAAATTAACAATGATAATGATAAAATTAAATGAAAAATTATTACTGAAAATTTTAATTTCGCCGATTTTCCACTCCACGGGAAAACCGAAAATGGCAGCTACCGGCGTCACAACGACGCTAACAAAAAAAATGTCCAAAAATTATGCCGAGAATAAATCACACGCTTACCGGAGTGTTGTTGATTTTTAACCTCAAAATTCAACCTCTTTCTAATCTCCAGTAATCGTCAAAATTTGTCAGGAAAAATCCTCCGTATATTTTATCTTCTTTATTCCAAAAAATTAATTGTAACGGTAATTACTTGTTAAGTTAATTATGGAAAATTTCAACAATGAAAAATCACGTCTGCACTATTTATCACCAAAACGGAAACTGAGGGAAGACGCCGGCGTGCGTCGCAAATTAGACTACAGGTGGCTCTTCCCAAATTAATTAACCAATGACGTTAATTATATTCTTTTATCGCCAATACTGTTTTGCTCTTATTCCGGTGATTAAATTCATGATAAAAGAATGAGTCTTAAAATCTAACGTCAAAAATTCCGGAATAAATTTCCATCATTATATCTTAATTAATGTTTATGGCAATGATTCATTATCAAACTAATTGTAATATTCAGACGTCCTTGATTTTCATCCATTTTCCGCCAATCGTCTTGAAGAATCCAACGGCAGACTCCGCCCATTGATTTCCTTTAACTGCATCGGTAATTGTATCCAGCAGTTTCCTTTGATCCTTGTCTGTCTGCTGGCACCTCCTTCCATCGTGAAGAGAAACTCCGGCAAGCGGGAAATTCAAGGCAGAAAATTCAAAAGGAATCAATCAATTTCATGGAAATAAATAAATATTTTTCTCGTTTCTCGAGACCTTCCGTTCTGGTGATTTTTCTTTCAAAATGATAAAATCATTTTTACCGCAATACCGGTCTCACAAAAATTTTGACCTGTCAAATCACTTGATAAATCAACTTGTTAAATCGTAAAATCACGACGAGAAATTACCTCAATGAACTCGAGACGCAAATTGAAATAGGCGATATCCAAACGTGCTGCTTCCAAAAAATTCTCGTCGCCAGAAAGACTCCACATAAGTCTCACATTATCCAAGTAATCCAAACCCCTCTCTTGATCGCCCTGGGTACGCACGACGATATCTCTAACAACACGACATTTATCCATTTCTGGATCCGAAAACCGATGAATTAGTGCTTGACGAAACTCTTCATAAGAACAAAACGTGTTCTGACACTCAAGCCACCAATTCATAGCAATGCCTCTCAATAAAACTGGCATGACCCGAGAAGGATCGTCATTCCTCATGTTACAAACATCTTTATGAATCTTAACTTCTTTCAAAAATATTCTTACATCTGCATCTCTATTCCCAGAAAACGTTAAATTCCAAGCGTTTACATGATCATACGCCGCGAAATTTAAATGCGTATGACCTTGTCGTCCAGACCGATTTTCTGAAACTAAAAGAACTGGTGCCGAAACAGGCACAAAATACTGCACACCATTGATCGAGCCCAGTTCACAAGATGCAACTGGAATCATTGCTTGATGACCCTGCTGTAAATTGTTAGAATGCACTTCTCGCTCTAATGGCGGCAATGATGCTTGTTGATTAACATGGGAAAAACTTGATGCCATTGTATCGTGCATCGATGAATTGACATTTGTCACATTCCCAAAACTTGTGACCGGAGTATGCCAAGATTGATTTGGATTTTGAGCAACACCTGCCTATAAAGGACTTGCATCTGTTCTCGCTTCCTCGACCATATTCAATAATAAATTATTCACAAACACAATACAAAACAATTTGCAGAATAATAAAAAAATAAATTCAGTAACAATATTCTCTGTATTCCTATTCCATACAAATAAAAAAAAATAAACTGAAATTCCGTGATTTTATTTTGAATCTATCAGCCCCAAACAACAATGGCCGACAATTCAAAACATGCGCCACGTTGGGCGCCAAAAAGTTGTCACGTATTTTTCAATCCACGG
Source organism: Aleiodes leptofemur (assembly GCA_963942555.1). Taxonomy (NCBI): domain Eukaryota; kingdom Metazoa; phylum Arthropoda; class Insecta; order Hymenoptera; family Braconidae; genus Aleiodes; species Aleiodes leptofemur. The sequence continues at coordinate 9,500,906 of OZ012619.1, forward strand.
AAATTGGAGAAACTCGTGAAACTCAAAATAAAAATATTCAAACTTCAAAACAAAATCAAACAACGTTAATTGTTGGGTGCCAGGAAGACTTTCCGTCCGAAATCCAAATCCAAAGGAAACCAAAAATAAAAAATAAATTAAAAAGATTCCCAGGTGAATGGCCGATTAATCAGCTACGAAAGGATTCCAAAATCCTAATGACCATGGAGGCGGCTGGGTTCCAAAATCACCTGTAACGTTTGGATTAGGAATACAGATTCAAAATAAACGAAAAAAAATCAACTTCATTTCAGTAATTATAATTAGAGCGATATCTCTTTTGAATTTTGCTCTTTTCGAGAAAATACAAATTACAATAATACAGTGAAACCTCCCAATACACTCAGCAAAAAATTAAGAGAACGCTAGATTTTGTCAGTTTTTTGCTTGATTTTCAAATGGCTGTAACTTCGCCAAAAATCATCGTATCAGGATAACGAAAAAATGGTTGGAAAGCTTGAAGATTCTACTCTTGAAATTTTGAGAGGAAATTTTTTTTTTGACCATCCGTTATAACGAGATAAGAGGTTTGAAAGCGGGAAATTTTTTTTCTTTCTTCTTTATTTTTTCAAATTGTTCCACGGACTTCAAAAATTTCTTTTCGACTTAACCCTTATCAGAATCGTGTAGCCTGATCTTTCAGCTTCAATTTTCTTTTTTGTTTTTCCCTACGACCCTTTGTTGTTGAGATATCGTCGATTGAATCAAAGAACACCCTTCTGTCTTTAATCGTCGATATCTCAGGAACTACTGATCGCACAGCCATGGAAAAGAGAGGGATTGACAGGGAGCTGATAGAAAGAATTAAGGAGTTGTATGAGGAGACGAGGTGCAGAGTGAGAATAAGGGAGGAATTGGGTGAGGAATTCTGGACAGGTAGAGGGGTAAGACAGGGTTGTCCGTTGAGTCCGCTGTTGTTCAGCATCCTGTTGGCAGACGTGGAGGACGTGATGGAAAGGCGAGGGAAAGGTGGCACAGTGGTAGGCAACAAAAAGTTATACACACTGCTGTACGCAGACGATATGGCGGTGTTGGCGGATAGCGAAGCTGGAATGAGTTTAATGATGGATGAGTTGGAAGGGTACGTCAGAGGGAAAGACCTCACAATAAATGTGAAGAAAACAAAGATTTTAGTGTTCAGCAGGAGAAAGGACAGAAGGGCAGGTAGAAAAAGACAGTGGAAATTGTGCGGAGAGGAAGTGGAAGAAAAAGAGGAATTCTGCTACTTGGGGTACTGGCTCGACGCGAGAGGAAGACAAGATCTACAAGTTAGAAAAAGAATGGAATGCGCAGGAAGAGTGATGGGGTCGGTGTGGGGTGTGGGAAAAAGGTTTTTCAAAAATGACTGGAAAATGAGAGTATGGTTATTCGATGCACTAGTGTGGTCTTCATTGAGCTACGGAGTTGAGGTGTGGGGGTGGAAAGAGTGGAAAAAGGTCGAGAGCATGCACGAGAGATTCATCAAATGGGTTCTTGGGTTGAGCTGGAACTGCCCTGGATATATTGTGAGGAACGAGGCATTCAGGAAAAAGAGAGTAGTGGTGCAAAGAAAGAGAGCATGGAATTTCGAGGAGAAGATAATGAGTGGCAAAGGAAGTGACTGGACGAGAATTTGTATGAAGGAAATGCGAGCTAGAGAAAGGAGAGGTAATTGTGAGGGCTCGAAGTGGGAAGAAGAGAGGATGAAAGTAAAAAGAAGTTGGAGGAGAAATGGGGTGAAAATCACGTGGAAAGACATAGAAAAAATGGAACTGGAGCAGTACAGAGTAGAAGACTGGGAAAAAATCGAAGAATCCAAGTATAACAAATGGTATAAATTGATAGGAAAGCAAGAAGGGGTACCGTTATACTTGGAAAATATGAAAAAAGAGGATAAATGGATGAGAGTGGCCAAGTTCAGGACAGGTGAAGGGATGAGGGAGTGCCGTTACTGGATGAGGGAAGAAGATTGCTCATGCAGAGTGTGCGGGTGGGGGGAAGAATCGTGGGAACATGTGTTATTGGGATGTACAGGTGATATCACTGGAGACAGAGGAGTAGTTGAAATGATTAGAGGTCTGTTGAATGAAAACGGAGAGGGAGAAAGGTGGATGAGAGATTTGGAGGGGAGTAGAAGGGAAAAAGAAGTGAAACCAGGGGGTGTGGTGTGCAGGGAGTGGTAGTGAGGGTACATGCATGGCATGGAGTGATGAAGGGGAGAAGTCGGTGAAAGTGTGGAATGGGAGATATGGAAAGTGTAGTTGTGAGAGAAAGGGTGGTATGGAAGCTTTGTAGAATGCTTGGTATGGAAAGAGAGAATGAGTCAGAGAGTGATGATAATGTTGTATCAGCTTTACGTTGTATGCTTTGGACGTTTCTTTTTTTTACTTTTGTATTATAAAAAATTTTTTACTGTAACGGAAACGGAACCCCTCAAACCCGTAAAAGGGACGAGTATATATAAATAAATACTGATCGCACAGCAAGCGGGTGATGAGATTCGTAAACTTGAATAAATTTCCTATAAGATTCTTGCACTGTTTAATTGGAAAAAAAATTCCTTCCACTTCTAAAATTAGTTCGGAAAAGTACCGAAAAATGGAGTTTTCTTTCTTTTTTGAAAATTGCCCTGCATTTCGTGAATTTTGTGGGAATTGCAAATGTTTCAACGTTTTTCTTTAGTTCTATGTGTGCTGAAACACTCCCTAAATTTTCAAGCCAATCGGCTTGACCGTTTTTTTTTCCCGAATGAACAAAGTTTCCGCAAAAATTAAAGGAACACTTTTTTGTTCCTTAAACACCAATTAATGATGATTATGGCCGAAAATGTTTTTTCTTTCACCCAGAAGATCTGACTCACATCCTGCTTGTGTGCTCTTTTTATACTCCCCTCCGAAACTATTTTCTCCCCAACTACCTATGCAACCTGGATCATCCTAACATTTACCCGAGTCTCTCTGCTTTTCTAAACACAAATGACCCCTTGAATTTGAAAACTCTCTACTGTTTTTTCAAAAAGTGTTTAATGGCTCGTGCCCATGAGATGAACAACTGATCAGTCTCGACATACTATTTAATTCTGCTTCTGTACACTTATGATTTTGATTTTGATTTCATTTTTTATTTTTATTTTGCTCTTTCTCACTTTTTCTTTTTCTTATAAATGCAACATCAATTACTTGTGAAAAACGCAGGTCCCCCCTGTGAAAACATACCTTGTATCTATTATACAGTGAAATAAATAAATAAATAAAAAATAAAAATGTTTTTTCTCCGTTATTTCTTTGTGATTTTTCGGGCAAAATTTGTTAAATTCCATCGAAAAAAAATCGAATTTTTTTTTAAATCAGTGAAAGAAATCGAAAAAAAAAAAAAAATTCAATTTTTTTTTCGATTTAAAAATTTTTATTTTTATTTTTTTTCTATTTTTTTTTTCCTTTCTTTTGATGGAATTCAACAAATTTTGCCCAAAAAATCACAAAAAAATATCTAATAAAATAGTTAATTATATTAGCCAGTAGTGTTTTGCTCTTACTCCGGTAATTACAATCATGATAAAAGAATAAGTCTTAAAATCTAACATTAGAATGAGTTTAGCCGGAATTTGATATATTTATGAAAAATGACTTATGTATTCGATTGTAATTTGTTTGTACATCATTGTAATGTAAATTAAATTGTTTGTAGTTAAGCCGTTAATTTATAATAAATTTCCGAAAATTTTATATATGTAAGTAGCCGGAATTGATACTAAATCATTTTTCAAGCATTTTTTTTTATGGAATCGATCGGAAATCGTTTGTACTTTCCGAAATTATTAATATAAATGTTTGTTGTTGATTAATTTGCCTGGATATTTATAAATAATTCAAATAATTAAAGGGATCTTTCCATGTGACAAAGAACGCGCACGCGCAGTGGCAATATATATATTCGGTGATGCTGCTCCGAAAACTTCAAACGTTTGAAACTTTAGTGTAGGTCAGGAGTATTTGGAGCAAGTATGGAGTACACCGTATATCTGATAATTCCGGATAAAAAGAAACACAGTTTCGACCTAAAAATACTACTGAATTCTTCGATAAACTATTCTGAATTTGATGCATTCATAGGTAATGGTTGAGGTAGTGGGAAATTAAAAAAAAAAAGATTATTGGAGAAGCGATGACTTTTCTGAAATCAAGGTTGAAAGGCATATACATAGGGGAGACAGGGCAAAATAAACCTGCAATTCAAAAGGTTTCGGAATTTTTTCTGGAGTGAGGGAATGGTTGCAAAAAAATTGACGCGGCTACAAAAGTGCCTCTGTGCATTGAATTCCGTGTGTAACGTTAGTGTCCAAAGTGTCATTTAAGTGTACATAATTCAAAATATACTCGAAGCACATGTTAAAGACACGCAAAAAGTATTTGTGTACCTTCAGCCTTCCCGAAAAAACTGAAAAATTCCACCAACAAGTTCGATATATTGGAGCATCTTCTTAGATTTTTGAATTTTCTTCATTGAGTTCTTCACTCCGAAAAAATTCCGGGATCATGCTGCTACTGAGCACCATTTCGCCCCACTCTGCCCTATGTTTATTGATATCAATCTTTTTGCATTAAATAATTTCAATTCATATAATATTGAAAAAATTATCGAGCAAGAAAGTCCTCGTTGGAATTTGATTTCTATTGAGAATATTTCCTAGAAATAGAGTCCGGCTCCATAATGCGTTATGACAAACAATTGTTTGAGACATAATCACAATTAAGGTCGAATAAATATTTCATAGCGTAACGCAGCATAATCTTGGAAACAATCTCCTCTATCAGCCTGTTCAGAGTCTACGGCTGGAACGAAATCCTTGTTAGAATAATAAATTCTGAGATTTAAAGTATAAAACTTGCATTTCGATTGTTTTTTATTGATATTCATATATATTTTCATTAAATAACATCCAAGTAGATCACCGCCACCAAGATAATTCTTATTTCTTACAAAAATTAGTTATGATAAAACCACAGGGCTGGCCCATTATTAAAAAACAATTGGTAGAAAGGACAGCATTTCAAGTAAATAATAGAAGGAGAGAATATTCGATTCATCATATAGTTAGTGAGACATTTTAATTAGAAGGTAGTCGCAACTATTTGTTTCTTTCTCTATCCCATGCATGAAATCGAGTAAAATCTGGAAAAAATTGAGAAAGTACCCCAATATGTCTGATTTATTGTTGAATTTTTTCAAATTTTTCCTGGAAAAACTGCTCTCGGGAAAAAATTTTGGGAAAATGAGTTGAATGAAGAGAAATTTTCGAAAAAAATATAAGAATTTTTTTCAAAGTGAAGGATTACTATGGAAAAATATGAAAAAATTTGAAGAGATGAATTCAATAATGAGATGAATTCGAAAAAATGAATTCAATAAAAAAGAAAATTTCGAAGAATATATAAGCATTTTTTCCAGAGCGAAAGACTTAATGAAAATAGGATTTTTTCGTAAAGCCAAATCGCGATGCGATATAACTGTGGAGTAGTTACAGATACGTTTCTTTGTCCTAGGGTGGTTTTGTAGAGAATTTCAAGAGCTAAAAGACAAGATTTCGTGCTCAATGGCTCTTGTTTATCTCGCTTACTTTTTAAGATATTCACAAACGAAGGAGAAGAGGTATTACAGTTTTATTCCATTTTTTTGCTCAATATCTCGGAAACTAAATGATATAGGGCAGTTCTGCGCTTTAAATCAATTCTCTTTGGCAGGGAATATCAGAAGCTACAGAAAGCACTGAGACAAATCGCCATATCTCGCTTATTTTCTAAAATATTTAGAAATATTTTTTGAAAAACTGATATTTTTTCATTTTCATCATTTTGTTGACTGTTTTTGAAGAATGTTTCGGAAACTAAGCGAGATAGAGCGATTTAGCTTCAATTCTTCCTTCTGTTGAGAACTTCAAGAGCTTTAGAAAAGGATTCTATGAAAATTTCCTTATCTCGCTGAGTTTCCGAGATTTTTCGCAAAAACTACATGAAGGATTCAACAAAAAATCAAATCCATTTTCATTTCACTCTGCTGCTTTATTTCAAATATCTCAGGAAACTAATTCAGATACGCCTTGTTTACCCTAAGGTGATTTTACAGAAAATTTTAAAAGCTACAAAACAAAATTCGAATGAAATCTCTTTATCTCACTTAGTTTTCGAAATATTCTAAAAAAGCAAAAGCGAAAAAATGAAAAATTGTGTTTTAACTCTTCTACTGAATGAATAATCAAAAAAAAAGTTTGTATCTTTTTTATGCATGAGGGAAATTATAATTTTCTTGTTTTCTTGAAACTATCTCGAAAAATGAGCGAGATAGCGCGATTTCGCATCAATCCTCTTCTGCGGCTCTTGAAATTCCACAAAAAAAGAATTAGGACAAGGTCCTATCTCTTATTTTCCAAAATATTTCTATAAAACTGATGACAAATATAAACTTTTTCTCTTATCAACAATTTATTCTTTATACTGATTGTTCCTCCCCATTTACTAAAGTATCATGGAGTGAGCCGAATATTTTTTCTACAAGACTTTCGCTCCCGTCAATCGAGTGTTTGAAATTTGAAAATGAATTCGGCCATTCATTGTTCGATATCGATATTTTCGCTGTAGAAATAAGTGTTTCTTCACTTCTACTGTCTTCAAGCTTCCACTCGTTGAGCCGCCTATTTTCTCGTCAGCTTGCGATGACTTTTCTTCTGTTTTTCTTTCTTCGCCTCTAATTGACTGAGATTCTACCGAAGCATCTGCATTCAGCGAAGCCAATTGCGCCTGGAGCCTCTCGAATTCAGCAGACTCGTCTTTTTACTTCTCACGAAGATTCTCTAAGCACTGCTAGACTGAAGTACAATCTCATTCCGCTTTTGTGCATGAAACCTTGAGCTCTTCCACTGTTTCCAGATATCTGAAATGATGGTATTTATGAGAATCGAGAAAATACGGATTTTGACGAAAACAGTTGAAGATGGAATTTTTCAAAGGATTCTATTGAAAAGCTGAGGAAATTTTAGGTGGAAAACATGAATCGGATTTTTTTTTATTTTTTTTGAAAATTAGATTTTTTGAATTTATGTGAAAATTTGTTTTTCGAGAATATCTCCGGTTCTATTGGTCATGGCGTACTGTGGCTGTTCGCGAATGAAAGCTGAGCTCATTTCCCAGAGATTCATGAGATTTCGAAAATAAAATTATCTATTTTTGACGATTTTAAGGGGGAAACATGGAATTTTCTGAAAACTTTTTATGAGTTCCTCAAAAATACATATTTTGCTATTCTAAACCCCATGAATCGATAGCAAATAAGCTCATCTTCCATTTCCGCTCGGCCCCAAACCGCTATGACCAACAGCACTTGAGAAATCCCCATAAAATGGATTTTGGAAAAGAGCAAAAAGTAAAATTGAAAGAAAAAAAAATACCTTCTGAGACATGTTTTCCACCGGAAATTTTCCTATCTCTCCACTGATGAAATCATCAGAAAATCTGTATCTCCAATCCTTCCAGGTCTGCATCACTAGGCTCCCAGGTTATGCAGTGGTTCTGCACGGTTTGGTTGACAATTGTTGACTGCTTTTCTTTTTGCTGGAGACGCATGGAGTTTTGGAGATCTGCGGTTTCTTTACGAGTGTGAGGTTCGTGGAACAGGCGGCGAAGCATTGAAGAAGCTTATTCTCACCACTACTAATACCACGATCACGAGCTTCACCTTGAAGTGATCCGAAATCATTTTCACGCATATGCATTCATTGACGAGTATTTTGTGCATTATATTCAGAGTCAGATGTATGTGTTAATTATGTTGAATTTACTCTCATGCTAAAGTTATAGTGTTTTTCTGATCATAGGCAACGTTAGTTCGCCGACCACGTGCCTTCCAATCTCCATTGCACTCTTCAGCAAGCTCCTGTCACACGAATTGAAGTACTCGGAATCTCGGATGTTGGGTGTCTTCAACATGTGCTTCGAGTATATTTTGAATTATGTACACTTAAATGACACTTTAGACACTAACGTTACACACAGAATTCAATGCACAGAGGTACTTTTGTAGCCACGTCAATTTTTTTTCAACCATTCCCTCACTCCAGAAAAAATTCCGAAACCTTTTGAATTGCAGGTTTATTTTGCCCTGTCTCCCCTCTATAGATGCCTTTTAACCTTCATTTCAGAAAAGCCATCGCTTCTCCAATAATCTTTTTTTTTTTTAATTTCTCACTACCTCAACCATTACACATGAATGCATCAAATTCAGAATGGTTTATCGAAGAATTCACTAGTATTTTTTGGTCGAAACTATGTATTTTTTTATCCGGAATTATCAGATATACGGTGTACTCCATACTTGCTCCAAATACTCCTGACTTACACTAAAGTTTCAAACGTTTGAAGTTTTCGAAGCAGCATCACCGAATATATATATTGCTACTGCGCGTGCGCGCTCTTTGTCACATGGAAAGATCCCTTTAATTATTTGAATAATTTATAAATACCCAGGCAAATTGATCAACTACAAACATTTATATTAATAATTTCGGGATGTACAAACGATTTCCGATCGATTCCATAAAAAAAAAAGCTTAAAAAATTATTTATTATCAATTCCGGCTACTTACATATATAAAATTTTCGATAATTTATTATAAATTAACGGCTCAACTACAAACCATTTAATTTACATTACAATGATGTACAAACAAATTACAATCGAATTCATAAGTCATTTTTTATAAATATATCAAATTCCGGCCAAATTCATTCTAATAAATCTAACGTCACAAATTCCGAAATAAATTTTCATCATCATATCTTAATCAATGTTTATGGTAATTAATTATTATCAAACTAATTGTGATATTCAGACGTCCTTGATTTTCATCCATTTTCCGCCAATCGTCTTGAAGAATCCAACGGCAGACTCTGCCGATTGATTCCCTTTAACTGCATCGGTAATTCGATTCAGCAGTTTCCTGCGATCCTTGTCCATCTGCTGGCGCTCCTTCTGTCGTGAAGAGAAACTCCGGCAAGCGGGAAATTCAAGGTGGAAAATTCAGGAGAAATCAATCAATTTTATCGAAATAAATAAATATTTTTCTCGTTTCTCGAGACCTTCCATTCTGGTGATTTTTCTTTTAGAATGATAGAATAATTTTGACCGCGATACCGGTCTCACATTAATTTCAACTTGTAACGCGAATATGGCGTTACAACTAACTCCCCCCGGACCGGAAACGGTGAAAAACCCTCGGCAAATGCAACCAATAAACCACCATTAACGGATTTCCCGAGAAACTCGAAACCTTCAAAGCAAATATAAATTAAGGCAACACCAAAACCATCACCATCGTAACCAATATGGCAGAGGAACAAGAACCAGCGCCGCAGATGCAACCCGCAATCAAAACATTGCCGGAAAATCCTCAGCCAACTAAATCAACTGGTCCGAGGCCTCTTGTCAAAACCATGACAATATACCATAATTTGTGCGTTACTAAACACACCCGGAAAACCCGCAATTTCCGAAATCATTTAATTAAACCGATCAACGAATGAATCACGGTGAAAGAAAATTCTTTCCGATTCATCCATCATCATCATTTCGTCAAGTTTTCCAGCGGTCGACAATATATGATCCGCCGCGATAAAATTATCCCACGCACCGAAATCATCTGCCACGGTACTCTCATAACTGGCTGCAATCGATTCGTCAGACCACCACTTGTCCAAATTCAAACATCAGCAAAACCTGCTCAGATCGTCAAATGTCTCACGTATCTCGATCTCACAAACAACATATCGACTCGCCAATCCGATGGCTATTAACAAGTCAATGCGCGAATGTAATCAGCTTCGAATTGAAAATTGTTTCATTTCAACTCTTGACTCGATTAGGACGCTAAACACTCTTCGATCCGTTGAACCAACATTTGGGATCCAAAACCAAAAAAAAAATTATTCATTCTGTGCAATCACCGAAAACAACAAACAAAACAAAAATTGAATCGTGACGTCAAATTATCCTCTTTTCCGAAAACCTGATCCCTAAGGATAACAAGTCAGTATGGGATCAGTTACTAACTTTCTGGAAACTACCCGTACCTCTACGACGAACTATGTACGTGGAGCAGGCGGTTATTTTACCGTTCCAAGACGTTCACAATCAACAATAACGCCGTCAAACTATTCAGTGCATTTGAATTTATAGAAATCCCCGTTAAATTGGTGAACTTCTTCATCAACCGCGTTAATCTTCACTCACAGAATGAAAATTTATTCTAAGCACCGTTAAGACCAGTAATTTACTAGGCCAACTTTCCGTTTCTTCGCTAATGTGGTGGTCGGTGCGTTAGAATCATCAGAATCCTCCGACTCACTGGCATAATCAGTTGAACATCGACCCCATCGACGTCATAACCTATTGACTCGCTATTTGGAGAGTTGTGCCTAATATTTGGAGGAACATAAGCACACTGTCCGTAAATAGTCTCAGTAGCCATAGGGGCTTAGGCAAATATGGCGTTACAAGGCATAAAAACTCAACTTTGTCTATTTTACCTCTCATGACCGTATTGTCCCCACCTTCCCCGATATTGAAATAATAGTTTTTTTTGTACGTCCTGAAATTTTTATTTTCAGTCAGGGAAAAGTCATGGAAAAGTCAGGGAATTTTGAAATTAGTTTTCAGTCGCCACCCTGTATTTCTGTTTATCAATAAATTAAAATATATACTGATTGAAAGAGTTATCATTCTGCGATGGAAACTCATTCAAGTTGTTCGAGAAAGAATGAAAAAATTGATGGATTGAAAGAAGTTTATTAAATAAACCGATCACTTAGATGAAAAAACCAGTGCTCCCCATGTACCATTCTAGAGATTATTGGAACATCAGTTGATTTTGTAAGAGAAGGTGAATTTAATATTTCCAATGTTTCTTTCTTTAATCTGAACTTTTGAAGGAAATCTCTTGAAATGAAGACAGGAGAAAATTTTTGTAAAGACCTGTTTCGAGAGTATTTTGATAGCTACAAAATAACGCTCTATGAGAATTTTTTTTATCTCCCATACGCTTTGAAATTTTTATGGAGAGGGGAGTTGGGGGACAATTTATTTTTGAAGTGTTCTTGAGATATTTAGGGAAGTCGAAGGGATAGGCAAATTTTGGCGAAGGTCATAAACGATGAATGAAATGAGTCAAGACCTTTTTCCCGGATTGATTTTATGATCGAAGCCTTTGCGGGTTCTGCCTATCTTTTGTCGCTCGACGGTAAAATTCGACAAGAGTTTTTGAGCATGGCCTAGCCCGTGTTTGATTGCATTGGCACCAGTTTTAGCAATTTTTCCAGACCGCGTTTTATGACCAAAACCTACGGTTTTGTCTCTTCTTTTAGCTGCTCCCTCGGAAAGGTCCTTGAGAAGTTTTGGAATTTCCCCTGTATTTGCAATTTTTTTCAAATGACTTTTTCCTGCACCATTCTTTTGATTTCAGTCACATTAAAGAAAAACAAATATCGATTTTATGAGTGGCAACAAAATGAGAGAAAGAGACGGAAAAAATAAGGAATACGTTTTCGACTCATTCCCCAGCCTCCTAAAGGATCCTACTCTATAGAGATCTTAATACGCCCTAACAGATTACGTTTTACACGAATGTTGCGAGAAGAAAAGTCCGGACAATTGCATCAATCTTCCCCCAATTCCCTTGGAATGTCTGGGGAAGTAAAGGAGATAGGCCAATTTGTGGAGACAATCTTCGCAGGAGATAATCGTGACGTCAAAAAAAATCTCTATGAAAATTGCTTCAGCTTTCGCAGATTCCTAGATATGACGGATTCTCGGCTAAGCTTTTCAAAAGTTGAAAAAAAAAAAAAAAAAAATTACGCAACTTTTTTCATCCCCACAGACAAGGGAACCGAAAGCTTCCTCATTCCTCCAGGTATGGATTCGATTACTCTATTCACTAAGTAGCTTCCACCCTTTCTTTATGAGAAAGTGGGGGTGCTTACTGACCCTACTATTGATGAAGTCATTCGACTAATAAGAAGACGGCCGATAGTTAGGTACCCTCTACCTTCAAAAGTCTTCCCTGACTGAGAGAAGTTCAAGTGCAAATACATTGTCATGCAAGCAAAGACCTGTGAGATATACCGATTCCCATCTCCATAGAGCGTCATTTTGCTTGTCAATTCAATATTGAGTTTGGTCATTTCATTTAATTCTACTCCAATATTGTATTCTAATGTCTCGGAGAACATGAAGCAGTGTATCTGTATTGATATGTTCATTGCGTTTGATTACTTTCTTTCATTATAATTGATAGTCATAGAGAACATAAAAGGAGCATGTTACTGAGTATTAGTGGTGTAATATTCTCTTCAGATTGTTCAAAAATGTCGATAGTGAGAAATCAGGGCAAGGAACTGGAAGCGAAGGGGGTGACCGAAAAATTGTATGATGGATACTACTGGCGAACCTATAGAACTGGAAAGCGAACAAAAGTCCAGTAAGTTCAACTCATCAATTCGAAATCCCCTGAAAAAATCACTTTGCCCAATATTCAATAATAATTCATGAGGAAACCTCATTTCACCAATATGAAATCTTCAATCGCGAATTCTGTATTTTTTTTTATATCTCAGATATCATGCAAGAGCTACGAAAGACCATACTGGCAGAAAGGGCATATGTTTAATTTATCTGCGATCCATTTTTTTACCGTCATCCGTCTAGCTTTCTTAATTTTGATGAATTTTGAGTTCATTTAAAAATATAAGCGATTCTATTCGACGCAGAGATCTGCCGCTGATCGGAAATGAGAACTAGATGATTTTCTATCAATTTAACTTAGATTGAATTGAATTAGGCGAAATTTCTCCGAGTTATGGTTGATTTCATAAAAATCTTTGGTTAAACTATAATTTGCTCAATTTTTATTGGAAATCAATGCGATTCAAATGAAATCAATCGGGAATTATATAAGCTTTTATTTTCGACCAGTTCCACCCGCACGGAAAGAATGTACATGAGAACATATATGTGACATTTATGAAAATCATACTACAACATATATGTGCGGCCAGAATGTAATAATCGACATACATTCAACATATATATTCCGAAAGACATTTAGCATATATAAATTGTACATATATAAATTTCCATGTGGGCAACTCTCTGTGATTAATAGAACGGCAGATATTCCTGAAAAAACGTCAAAAAACAGAAAAAGTGGAGGTGTAGGGCCTGAACTCTCCACTCAAAACCCATTCGTGTAACACTGCTGATTAGAAATTAGTTGCCAAAAAAATTAAAATCACTTTGAAAATGAAATTCTGTTATTATTTTAATGAATGGAATCGATAGATATGAAACGAGACTATGGTATGAAATTCATTGGGAAAAATTCATAAAGTCTTCGCCCACTTCGATACTCTAAGTAATTGACATGATTGAAGCCAGCTCATCAATCCATTGTCATTCTATTTATTGCAGATGATCACAATATAGTGTTACGTATAAGAATTGGCTCGAGATGATTAATTCCGAGAAACCCCCAAAATATATTTGTTTCTCTTCACATAATCCTTCGTGGCACTTAATGAGAATTTGAGTTTCAATGTTTTCTCAGTTTATTAAAATTATTTTGATCACTTTTATGTCACCTTTTTTTTCTATTTCACCTTCATTGTATTTCATGAATGATGTAGATTCACAAAATAATCACAATTTATTTTAAAATTGTGGCTTCGACTCTATCGTGAGATGCTGACGAATTGACATTGATACAGACGGATTGATTTTATTTTAATAAGAGAAAGTGAGTTTTATGTATTTTATGCTATTCGGATCGAAAGGAAAGAGTGATACAACTGCACCGATATCTGCGGTGTTGACCAGGTTAAAAATTGAGGCTCTGCAGAGGAGAAAGTAACTGATTAATTTAGTTGAACTCACTTTCAGTTAACTGATTTTGAATTTATCCAAATAATTGAGTCAAAACTATCAACGCGTGGCTTCGTCATATCTCAGAATCAAGAGATGGACTAATTTCGTTAGGTTTAATTCGGTTGAGAGAAAATATTTCACGTGATAATTAAAATTAAATTAATTAATCAGAAAGTTTCGGAATAAAAAACTTCAATAACAAAAAAATTCTAAGTTGCAATTCAATGAGAATATTCTGAGTTCGAATGATCAAAAAATATTTTAAGTCCCAATCGAATGAAAATTTCTAAGTCCCAGTCGAGTAAAAATTTCTGAGACCCAATCGAGTAAAAATTTCCAAGTCCCGATCGAGTGAAAAAATTTCTAAGTGTCGACTGAGCGAAAATATTCTAAGTCCAAACTGAGTAAAACTATTCTAAGTCCTAACTGAGTAAAACTATTCTAAGTCCCGAGTGAGTTACCGTGACCGCATCCGGAGGAGGTCTTCACCAATTGAAGTGGAGCTATGAACTGACTGACTCAGCCTCGCTCATCTAGGTACATGGACAATTGGGGAGCGTGAGCCGGTAGGGTGGGAGAACAATGAGTGGGGATGCGCCGTGAGTTTCTGGCACAATTAGGTGGCTGGTGGTGACTGAGCTGGGTTGTGTTCTCAAGGGTTTGAAGTGATCTAAACGGCATTGAACTGATCTGCTTGCGCCTGCGCGCAGCATGGCTTATGCGAGGTATTTACGCAGGCGCAAGCGGATCAGTTCATCACCGTTTGGATCACTCCAAATCCTAAAGTACAAAACCCTGGTGGGGAGCGCCTTTCTTCTACCCTTGTGCTGTAGTTTGTCCATGCGTTGAGGCTCATATATTGAACGCCATATTTGCGTTACAAATTTGAATTTAATTGTTAGACCGGTATCGCGGTGAACATTATTGTTTTTAGGAAATCACCAGAACGGAAAGTCCCGAAAAACGAGGAAGGACTTTTCTAATTAAAATTGATGAACTAATTTCTTTCAATTCTTCTCCACCTTGAATATTCCCGCTTGCCGGAGTTTTCTCTTCACGTCGGAAGGACGCGTTAGCAAATGGACGAGGATCATGAGGAGCTGCTCAATGGGAATTATCGACGCAGTTAGTGGAAATCGAAGGGAGGAGTTCTCCACTGGATTCTTTCATTTGATTGGCAGAGGGAAAATAAAATGGAAGACTTCTGAAATTGGAGAATTAATTCCATATTAATTAATTGAAACACCGTTTACGGAGGATTTTATTATGAGAAATTGATTGAGAATTTTTGGCGTTTGGGACAATTATTTGTTCTTTTATCAATAAATTCAATTACTGAAATAAATTAAAATAAGACCGGCAATAAGAGAATGTCTCTAACGCCGTTGGTCAATTAATTCGGGAAGACTCACCTGTGGTCTAATTTTTGACGCACGCCGGCGTCTTCCCTCACTTTCTGTTTTGGTGGCTGATACTACAGAGGTGATTTTTCGTCGCTCTGATTTTGATAATTAACGTAACGAATTAATTCAAGTTACGATTGGTTTGATTGAATAAAAAAAAATTAAGATTATACCGAGGATTTTTCCTGACAACTTGAGGACGATTAAAGGAGGAATTAGAAATTGGCGTTTCGAGGTTGATACACAACACTCCGTAACCGTGTGAATCATTTCTCGGCATAAAATTGTGAATTGTCATTAGCGTTATTTTCGACGCTGGTAATCACCATTTTCGGGTTTCCAGTGGCGCGTTATTTTTTTAGTTTTTTCTTATTTTCTTGTCGCTAAATTCAATACTCGCGATTTGTTCATGAAGTTCCTCGTTTCTCGTGCAATTTAATTGAATAAAATTCGGAACTCATATTGCCGGGGAATTTATGAATTTATTGTGATTCATTTTTTTCCATTTTTCTAAAGATCGGCGTCTCTAACAAAAATTTTCAGTTTAATATTTTTTATTTCATTTATTTCCTGTCGGTATTACCATACTGGTTTTATACCCTCCCTTTTTTCATCTGCCTTTTAGTTTTCACGCTGGCAACACTTTTGTCCCGAAAATGAGCTCCCCAAGAAAACTTGATTGATTCTGACTAATTCGAGGGTGTAGAATCCGAATTTGTTGGTTATCTTGTTCTCCGACTTGCCTTTCTAATTGTTATTAACAATTTAATTGTTCAAACCGTCATAGAGTATAAGCTAGAGGGCTTACAAAGAAATACTTCAAACAAAAGTGGTTCGTCTTTTCAAAATAAAGAGATTGTTTTTTTTTCGTCACGATAACTTCATTTTTGACCGAGTTACGGCTGGATAACCGTTCCAACGGTGCGTTAAGACTCTTCTCGCTATCTCGCTCACACGCCAAATCTCATCAACGGTCTATTTGAACGGTTATCCACCCGTAACTCAGTCATAAATGAAGTTATCGTGACGAAAAAAGAAATCAATCTCTTTATTTTGAAAAAATGAACAGCTTTTGTTTGAAGTATTTCTTTGTAAGCCCTCTAGCTTACACGCTGTGACGGTTTAAACGATTAAATTGTTAATAACCATTAGAATATCAAATCGAAGGACAAGATAACCAACAAATTCGGATTCTACACCCTTGAGTTAGTCAGAGTCAATCAAGTTTTCCTGGGGAGCTCATTTTCGGGACAAAAGTGTTGCCAGCGTGTGAACTATTTTGCCTTTTTGCCGCCTTCTTTTCCTATTCTGCGAGAGCCATGGATCGGCTTTCTATTACTGCCCGCATTTGCCGTGGACCAGGGAAAACCATGGTAAACCCTGATCAGTGCAGTTGTTACGTATTGATCTGCGTGATCATACGTATTTTCCAACGATAATCAAATATGAACAATAATGTAGTTGAGAATGGCCACAATTCCTATATCTGGACCAGTTTGCCTTGAAAGAGGTCAATGATACATCAAATTACAAGAAATCGTCAAAAGTCAACAAAATCAAACAGAAAACAATCGAAATCCATTGAAATCCATCAACAAGTCTAAAAAGTCCATCAACAAAGTACATTAACAAATTAAGAAAAATGGACAGAACTGTCATAAACAAATGGAATATTATCGAAAATGTTTAAGTACCAATTTGCAACAAATTCCCTTCAATAGAATCAAAGATATTCATGTTCAAAAGCCAGCGGAAAAGTATTGACCGCGCCGGCTTTCAGCGACTTTCACTGAGTAGGTGCGTGACGTCACACGCTGTGGACTAAACTTCCCCCACCAGTGACTCGCGTAATTCTATGTTAAACTTTTGAAAAATCATAACTCTTTCAAATAGTGAGATTAAGAAATAATTCCAATGTTAAAATGCGTTAAATAATTTAGACTATCGATTCCAGACGGAAAACTATTAAGAAATCAATTCACAGTTTAATTTGTTATAAACAATTTACATAAAAACTAATTATAAAGATATGAAAATGCCCTCAAATTGTAGATGACAATGAGATATTGACGTATACTAAAAATCAACTCTCAATATTTATAATTAACTGAGATATAAATATTATAACATATATACACGAACACATGCAAATTTATTATTTCTGAACATTCAAAAATTCATATCTTTGGAAATTATAAAGATTAAGAAACCAGAATAGCACCAAAATTAATGGAGAAATACAAGCTACACGATGCGCTAAGGAAATTCGACAAAAGTTAATATTTAGAATAATTTGTTATGAACAAGTAATATGAAAAATCAGCCGAAAATTACGAAAAACAATAGAATAGGAAGTGAATCACATCAGAAGAATATAAAGACCAAAAATTAAATGAAAATAACAAATAACAACAGAGTTACTTAACATTTAAATTTATTCACATATATATAGATATACAAAATACATGGCAATATTCAAAAATCAATAACTTCTATAATAATTAACATTAAGGAATAATTTCCATTTGTAAAATCATTAAATAATTCAAACTAATAGTTCATAAAAGAAAATCAAAGAAAAACCAAAATTTATGTAAAACAATTTTCGAGCTTTAATTAACAATTGAATAACAACAAAAGTTATTAACTTAGGAAGATGAATTGAAGTTGGAAAAATAGATAAAAATATCCTCTTCCAAACGCAGGTGAGTTTATATTTTTCAAGCAATTATTTTACAAGTTATTAACAAATAGAACTTTCAAGGTTATCCAACTTTAAATAGAAATAACTCCGAAACTATAATAGTTAGGAAATTGAATCCAACGCCAAAAATCATGAATTGAATTGTATTTCAAATGCATTATAGAATGATTCCAAATATTGTTAATTAAAAAAGTTATTAAAAATCAAATGTTTATGAAAAAATGATAAAAAACTTTCGTTACTAAAATTTGTTCATTTAGCCGAAAATAAGCTCAAATATAGAAAATCGTTGATTTATCCCACTTCCAAGTGGATTTGACAAAATTTGTTCATAAGGTACACATCAGGACACAAAAAGGAATCCATTTCCGATGAGTGGAAAATCAACTTGAAAAATGTTGAAAATCATCCAAAACAATACTTTAATATGTCAAAAATAAGGTTATATATGAGAAAACAACAATATTGTATTTTTAATGTAATAATCTTTATTGTGAAACTACTATATCATAAGATACATATATAGGCCTCAGCGAATGGACAAGCTACAGCACAGGGGTAGAAGAAAGGTGCTCCCCACCAGCTCAGTCACCACCAGCCGCCGAATTGTCCATGGGGTATTCCATACCAAATCGACCACTTTTGACCCTGACCCCTTTCGATTTGGCTCGCGATTTTTTATCAGTTTCTACCCTATAAAAAACGGTTCTCAGAATTTTTTCAAATTTTTTCACCCAGGCCAAAAAAAGTTATGAATTTTTCAAAAAAATGGCTTTTTTATTTTTAAATAGCTATAACTTTCTTAAAAATCAACTTATCGGGACGTTCTTTTTTCAAAATTCTTGTTTTGAAATCGACTTTTCAGAAAAAAATGCAAAAAAAATGAAAAATGATAAATTCGATGACATTTTTGCCCTTTTTGAGGAAAACCGTTATTTTCTCCAAGTTCGACATTTTTGATTTTTTTTTTTATTTTCTCAAAAAAAACTTCAATCAATCCTGCGATTATTCCCACAATCCCAGAGTGGGCCGACGTTTCTTTCTATTTTTTTTATGTAATCGAAAAAAAAAAATTTCATTAAAATTTGTTTTTTTCAGAGTTTTGTTTATATGATAAAATGAATGCAATGGAACGATTTCACAGGATTATATACTCGATTCATAGTTTCACTGTAGAACTGTAATGAGTGGGATGCATGTCTGAGATAGTTAACATTCAACAATTTCAAAAACAATGGACCAAATCATTTATTAATTACTTCTCTGGCGCTTGAAAATTTTACATATTTTGTGTTCATTTGAGTTCGAAAAGGTTTTCACATGTAAACAACCATCTTCGTCAGGAATTATACAGTGTAATTGGTGAGTTCCCTGGATTGGTTTCGTTATCGAGAATCGACCACGCAATTGATTTTCTGCTGCATTATAATCTTCTTGTGGGGAAAACGTGACCGTGATATTTGGAAGCCTGCCCGGCGCAGAAGCCCAATCAAAAAGTTCTCCAGGTGTAGTGATTTGGTTATCAACTGCTAGTTGGAGACTTGCTCTCGCTGCATGTCGCTTGATTATGCCACCAATACCGTCACACGGACCTTTGCCATGGGCAGTGGCGAAAAAATGCCATTCAGCAGGAATGTTGAAATCATTTTCATGATAATATAAGTTTGCGAAGTTTTTACAGTTTTTAAATTGTTGAGGAGCCCCATCAGAGAAATAATAAATCTTGTCAACACGTTCAGTAATACTTTTCACGAAATCAGTTATTATTTTGATGAAAACATGAACAGCAACGACATCATGATTCTTACAATCTGAAATAATTACTAGACTTTTGTGTTCAAGTCTGTTATTCACTTTATAATAAATAACGACCGGGAAAATCGTCGCCTGATCATTGTTCCAGTGGAACCCAGATGCCGCATTCTGTACTACGAAAGCATAATTTTCTGCAAAATCACAAATGATGATGAATTCATTTGGATTTAATGATTCTTTCAATGATTTCAGAAATTTGGCTTGTTCTTTAGCAATGAATGAGTGAGGTAGAAGAGTTTTCAATTCACTGCAAAAGTCTTCCACAAACTCTTCTGTTGGCTTGATAAAAGTTTCTAAACTACTTCTTGGTCTCGATATTCAGTACTTATACGTAATATTTTCGACTTCGTTGTTCTCGAAACTGGTCAGTAAAATGTTACTCAACTCATCTACCCCTGGACAGTTTTCACACCCACCCAAATAACATTGAAATGATGGAGTCTCACATATAATCATGCTCAAGCAATCGCTGTAGTGTTTCAGCGATTTTCCCGCATTTTCCGTTAAAGAATGAACATTTGCACCTAAAATAGACGTAATTTAGTTGACTGAAGATTGACGTATTCATAAATATAAATTAATTTGATAATTACCAAGCATCATCAGCTCTACGTTTTGATGGATCGTACATACACAGATGGTGTGTGTTCCACTTGCTCCTGCTAACACACAATGTTTCGGTCTCAAAGAAGCAAATTTCGAAAATCCAATCTTCTCTGCAGGGTTTATTTCACGGAAAGATTGGTATAATTCTTTTAAGTCAGACAGGATGAGTCTTTTCTGGACGTGTCTTCGACTACCATCGTCACTCCGAATTGAAACAAAGTCCTTCATGCCCGGCATCGGAGCACTATACTCATCGTCATTATAAAAATTTTCAACTTTCAGTTTCACTTGATCGGTAATTGTTCTACCTATAAGAAGGATGTTAAGTAATTAAATCTTTAGTTGTACTTAAAACATTGATTTTACGCTATATATACCTAATTTCGATTCGGGTGTTGAGAGTAAACCTTTTTCTCCAACCAAGCTCTTCGCTACCCTTGACAAATGCCTTGTTGTTTCCATAGTTTCACAAATACGTCTCTCACTCCATTGTTCAGGTAATAAGGTTAGAATTTGTATTTTCAAGGACTTTTCTGTATCTTTGTCATTGAATTTATCATGCAGCATTTTAATTAAAGTGCGAAAACTTTCACCATCGTCATCAATTGATTCTTCGTCGGTAGAAGAGAGCAGTACTTTTCTTAAATTATCAGATATCCGATTTATCTTGTTATTCAAAAAGTGATTATCATCTAATTTTTTTGATGGAATTGGTGATTGATTCAATAGTTTTAAGGCATGATTTATTACTGGTAATTGAGTTGTAACGCTAATTTGTGATGCCGAGCTTGCTTGCGAATACTTAGGTTCGGTATTGAAGGACAGAGAACCTTGAAAAAAGTAATGAGATATATAGCTGCTGGAAATGTATTCAAATAATCGTATAAATAATTTAGAAAACTTACTGAATGATGACTGAAAATCCACGACAGTTGGGTCACTATCGCTATCAGTTTGATCATTATTTTCATCATCACTAGAGCTATTTTCATGGTCACTCACATTATCATCGTTATCGTCAACGTTCGGATCATCACTCGAATTTGTTTGTTGCTTAAGTAACTCTGAAGCTTTTTTTCGACACGAACTGCATAGTAAATAATTATCATCTAATCCGAACGTTACTTTCATCATGTCAGTCGCTGGACGCAAACCAATTTTTTTAAAATGAGATTTCACTTCAAAAGGATAGCAGCATCGATCAAATAGCTTTTTTGATGCCATAATGCTTCGATGAAATTATTTCAAAAAATGCAGATTAGAATGATCGACAGAATTAACACTTTGATCAATAATGAAATAGAGAAGTGTTCGTAGAATCGAGAAATAGTCTGTTTTCAACAAACTCACTAACGAAAAACTTTTATTGAACATCAAAACACATACGAAATATATAGGTTATGTTTCGGATCAGTGTGGAAGAGCCGTGGGTCTACTAAAGTGGCTGTAGGTAAGTCTGTAATTGTCATGCCCTAGTTTATCGGTCTAATTAATATAATGAATTTGAATCCTAGTTATTGTAGTTGTGCAGTGAAATTATGAATCGAGAATACAATCCTGTGAAATTGTTCCATTGCATTCATTTTATTATATAAACAAAAATTCTAAAGAAAAAAAAATTTTAATGAAATTTTTTTTCTTCAATCAAATAAAAAAAATAGAAAGAAACGTCGGCCCACTCTGGGATTGTGGGAGTAATCGCAGGATTAATTGAAGTTTTTTTTGAGAAAATAAAAAAAAAAATCAAAAATGTCGAACTTGGAGAAAACAACGGTTTTCCTCAAAAAGGGCAAAAATGTCATCGAATTTATCATTTTTCATTTTTTTTGCATTTTTTCCTGAAAAGTCGATTTCAAAACAAGAATTTTGAAAAAAAAAACGTCCCGATAAGTTGATTTTTAAGAAAGTTATAGCTATTTGAAAATAAAAAAGCCATTTTTTTGAAAAATTCATAGCTTTTTTTGTGTTGGGTGAAAAAATTTGAAAAAATTCTGAGAACCGTTTTTTATAGGGTAGAAACTGATAAAAAATCGCCAGCCAAATCGAAAGGGGTCAGGGTCAAAAGTGGTCGATTTGGTATGGAATACCCCCCATGTACCTAGATGCGCGAGGCTCAGTCAGTTAGTTCATCGCTCCTCTTCAATTGGTAAAGACCTCCTCCTCCGGACGCGGTCGCGGTTACTCACTCACTTGGGACTTAGAATAATTTTACTCAGTTTGAACTTAGAATATTATCAGTGAATCGACACTTAGAAAATTTTCACTCGATCGGGACTTAGAATATTTTTGCTCATTCGAACTTAGAATCGTTTTCAACCATTGGGACTTAGATTATTTTTGCCCAATTGGAACTTAGAATATTTTTATTGAATCACCACTTATAATTTTTTTTTTATTAGAGTTTTTTTTATTTTCGAATTAATTTTAATTCATTTCGATTTCAATTATCAAATGAATCGTTTTCTCGTAACCGCATTAAACCGAAACGAATAATTTTGCCTCTTCATTCTGAGATCTGACGAAGCCTCGCGTTACTAGTTTTGAATCAATTATTTGAATAAATTTAAAATTATTTTACGGAAACCGAGTTTCATTATATTACTTAATGATTTTTTCCTTTTTTAGAGCCTTAAAAATTCAACCTGGTCAACACCGCAGATAATGGTGCGGTTGACTACTCATTCCTTAATTAAACTATTCCAACCTAAGATTCTTACCTGGTCAACACGGCAGATAACGGTGCGGCTGACCACTCTCTACCTTTTTTTTACTACCCGATCAACACCGCAGATAACGGTGCGGTTGATCACTCTATCCTTTTCATCAAAATAGGAAAATACATAAAACTCGTTTTCTACGATTAAGATAAAATCAAATCGTCCATATGCACATCCATTCGTCAGGATCTCATGATGGAGTCGGAGGCAGAATTTTAAATAGAATAGTGATAATTTTGTGAATTCATATTCTTGATTTATTAGTGAAAGTGACATCAAGGCAACCGAATATAGTGACATTAGAATAACAAAGAAAAGAAAATAACAAAGAAAGTCCGATTAATCAAAGAAACATTGGAGAACAAACATCGTGCAGTGGCTATACTACTTAAAGATTGCGAGAGGAAGACCAACGTGCTCTGGGGACACTGATAACACGGTGAGTAACGAAATTTTCTGACTCTCTAGCCCCGGAAGTCGATTGATATTCCAAAAAGTAGAGAAACTTTAACGTAAATGGGAATTAATCGGGAGTGAATTTTTTTTTTCGGGATTTTCTCGGGATAAATCATCTCGAGTCAATTCTTATACGTAACACAGTCAGATTCGTACAGAGCCTTAATGTGCCTTTCTGTCACGCTGACGAGAAAGGCTCACTAATTCTCTATAGTCACACCCACCGTATCGTTCAGTTTGTCATTCGAATCTGTGTACGGCAAGCGGTCACCCATCCAAGTAGTAACCAGACTCAATGCTGCTCAACCCGGTAGATGCACTGAGCCATACACAGACCGAACAGCCAAACTATCGATTTTATTTTTCAGTTTAATTTTTTATTGACGATATTTTTCTTCGATTTTATTTTATTATTATCATTCTCATTTCTTATTTAATTAACCACATTTGTTGTCATATTATTTTTGCTTCCGAATGGAAGCATTGTAATCGTCATTTTTTTCGAATTTGAGATTTCATCGGATTATGACTCCAAAGGATCTAAAATGTCGGAAAAAATATTTTTTTCCACATGTCTGTGTATGTATGTATGTGTGTGTGTGTGTGTGTGTGTGTATGTGTGTGATGACACGTTTCATCACTTTATGCGGAAACGGCTGCATGTATCGATATGAAATTTTGAGGGAATATTCGGTAATTCATCAGTTTCACTCTGCGAAATATTATAAATTTTTAAGGATTATTTCGCCTAGTTTCACTTCTAATGGCGCCTATGAGTGCACGACAACCCTAATGAACAACCTCTAACAACTTTTTTGAATAACAAGCGAAACGAAACCAGGAAATGCACTACTCTTAGCTGTACCCAGGACCACAGTGAGGACGTGGTAGTGCGACGGTCCCAAAAGAAGACCTCCGCAACCATTCACCTAACCAACTGGGTAATTGCTGATGAAGTTAGCAAGAATTCAACCTAGCACCGCTCACCTTCATTGAGCATTAAAAATTTTTTATTTATTTTTATACATTTCTGCATACAACCTTTTCACACTCATAACGTACACATGCGTTGATGAGTAAATTGTGAGAAGCAGTATGCCGGTCAAATTCAACACAACTAATAGTAGAATTTCAAGAATCCAGAACAAGTACATAAACTAGTTATCATCAGGTAGTAAATCAAGATCTTCATGGAAGCTGATCAAGTCAAGAAAAGCGTTCATACGTTCAGAAACAGGGTGAGTCCTGAAAAAGAGGAATTCAGCCACTCTTTCAAGGCAGTTAGCCGGTTTCCTCCCGTATTTAGGAATAGCAGCCTTCAGCTCTCTCCAAGTCCGATCAATGCTTTGTTTTACGTATAAAAATTGACTCGAGATGATTTATTCCGAGAAAATCCCCAAAATATAATTCACTCCCGATTAATTCCCGTTTACGTTAAAGTTTCTCTACTTTTTGGAATATCGACCGACTTCCGGGGCTAGAGAGTCAGAAAATTTCGTTACTCACCGTGTTATCAGTGTCCAGAGCACGTTGGTCTTCCTCTCGCAATCTTTAGGTAGTATAGTCACTGCACGATGTTTGTTCTTTAATGTTTCTTTGATTAATCAAACTTTTCTCTGTTATTTTAATGTCACTATATTCAGTTGCCTTGATGTCACTTCCACTATAAATCGAGAATATGAATTCATAAAATTATCACTATTCAATCTAAAATTCTGCCTTCGACTCTATCATGAGATCCTGACGAATGGATGTGCATATGGACGATTCGATTTTATCTTAATGATAGAAAACAAGTTTTATGTATTTTCCTATTTAGATTAAAAGGATAGAGTGATCAACCGCACCGATATCTGCGGTGTTGATCAGGTGATGAATGGGGATATAGAGTAGTCAGCCACACCGATATCTGCGGTGTTGATCAGGTAATAAATGGGGATATAGAGTACTCAGCCGCACCGATATCTGCGGTGTTGACCAGGTTATAATATGGACATAGAATATGTTGAATGAGGATAGAGTAGTCAACCGCAACAATGTCTGCGGTGTTGACCAGGTTAAAATTTAAGGCTCTGAAAAGGAGAAAATAGTTGTTTAATTTAATTAAACTCGCTTTCGGTTGAATGAATTTGAATTTATTCAAATAATTGATTCGAAACTATCAACGCGAGGCTTCGTCAGATCTCAGAATAAAAAGGCAAAATGATTTCTTTCGGTTTAATTCGGTTTAAAGAGAATATTTCACTTGATAATTAAAATCGAAATTAATTAAAAATTATTCGGAATAAAACTTCAATCACAAAAACAATTCTAAGTTGTAATTCAATAAAAATATTCTAAGTTCCAATTGGGCAAAAATAATCTAAGTCCTAATGGTTGAAAAAAGATTCTAAGTTCGAATGAGCAAAAATATTCTAAGTCCCGATCGAGTAAAAATTTTCCAAGTCCCGATCGAGTAAAAATTTTCTAAGTGTCGATTCACTGAAAATATTCTAAGTACAAACTGAGTAAAATTATTCTAAGTCCCAAGTGAGTGAGTTACCGCGACCGCGTCCGGAGGAGGAGGTCTTTACCAATTGAAGAGGAGCGATGAACTGACTCACTGAGCCTCGCGCATCTAGGTACATGGACAATTCGGCGGCTTGAGCCGGTAGGGTGGGAGTACAATAAGTGGGGATGTGCTGTGTTTCTTGCGCAACTAGGTGGCTGGTGGTGACTGAGCTGGTGGGGAGCGCCTTTCTCTACCCTTGTACTGTAGCTTGTCCATGCGCTGAGGCTTATATATGTATCTTATGATATAGTAGTTTTACAATAAAGATTATTACATTCAAAATACAATATTGTTGTTTTCTTATATATAACCTCATTTTTGACATATTAATATATTGTTTTAAATGATTTTCAACATTTTTCAAGTTGATTTTTCACGCATCGGAAATGGCTTCCTTTTTGCATCCTGATGTGTACCTTATAAACAAATTTTGTCAAATCCACTTAGAAGTGGGATAAATTAGCGATTTTCTATATTTGAGCTTATGTTCGGCTAAATGAACAAATTTTAGTATCAAAAGTTTTTTATCATTTTTTTATAAACATTTGATTGTTAATAACTTTGTTAATTAACAATATCGGGAATCGTTCTATAATGCATTTGAAAGGCCGTGAAATTCAATGATTTTTAGCGTCGGATTCATTCCTCTATCTTTCACAGTTTCGGAGTTATTTTTATTTAAAGTTGAATGACCTTGAAATTTCTAATTGTTAATAACTAATGAAATAAATGCTTTAAAAATCTGCACTCAATTGCGTCTGGAAGAGACAATTTGTATGTATTTTTCAAACATGGTTCCATTTTCCTAAGTTAATAACTTTTGTTGTTATTCAATTGTTTATTAAAGCTCGAAAATTGTTTTACATAAATCTTGGTTTTTCTTTGATTTTCTTTCATGAACTTTTAGTTTGAATTATTTAATGATTTTAAAAATGAAATTCGTTTCTTAATATTGATTATCCTAAAAGTTATTGATTTTTGAATTTTGCCATGTGTTTAGTATATCTATATATATGTGTACAAATTTGAATATTGAATAACTTTGTTGTTATTGGTTTTTTTCATTTCCAATTCTGGAGTTTATATTCTCCTGATGTGATTATCTTTGTATTCTATAGGTTTTGATAATTCTCTAATGGTTTTTCATATTAATGGTTCATAACAAATTATAATAAATATCATCTCTTGTCAAATTTTCTTAGCGTATCGTGTAGCTTGTATTTTTCCATCAATTTTAGTGTTAATTTGGTTTCTTAATCATCATAATTTGGAAAGATATGAATTTTTGAAAGTTCAGAAATAATAAGTTTGAATGCATGTGTGTATATATGTTATAAAATTTATATCTCGGTCAATTATTAATATTAAGAGTTGATTTTCAGTATACTCCAATATCTCAGTGTCAACTACATTTTACGTCCATTTTCATATTTTTACGATTAGTTTTTACATCAATTGTTTATAACAAATTATATTGCAAATTAAATTTTTGATGGCTTTTCATCTGGAATCGCTAGTCTAGATTATTTAGCGAATTTTAACATCGGAATTATTTCTTAATCTCAATATTCGAAAGAGTTATGATCTTTGAAAAGTTTGACATAGAGTTATGGGAGTCACTGGTGGGGGAAGTTTTGTCCGCAGCGTGCGACTGCGCGCACCTGCTCCGTGAAAGTTGCTGAAGGCCGGCATGGTCAATACTTTTCCGTTGGCCTTTAAACATGAATATTTCTGTTTCTATTGGAGGAATTTCATTGCAAATTGGTAGTTAAACATTTTTGATAATACTTTACTTGTTTATGACAGTTTTGTTCGTTTTCCTTAATTTGTTAATGTACTTTGTTGATGGACTTTTCAGACTTTTCAATGGATTCTAATGGATTTTGATTGTTTTCTTGTTTGATTTTGTTGACTTTTGACTATTTCTTGTATTTTCGTGTATCATGGACCTCTTTCCGGTCAAATCGGTCCAGACATCGGAATTGTGGCCATTCTCAACTACATTATTGTTCATATTTGATTATCGTTGGAAAATACGTATGATCGCGCAGATCAATACGTAACACCTGATGATGAATTAAATGAATTAGAACCGAATAATTCACAAACAGATTTAATTGACTCATTCAAATCATCTACTCTGAAAGAAGAAGGAACAAATTTAAAAGAATGATTATTTCTTACTTAGAGATTGAAAAATTGAATTAATAAATTAAAATTTCACCAATACTCAAAGGAAATGAAATTTGATCGATTATTGAATTAATTAAAAAAAAAATTTTTGTTCGCAATTTGAAAGTTACAATTTTTTTTTTTTCAATTTAAATATTTAAGAGGAACATCTCTGTGTATGCTGAGGAACAATAATTATTTGTAATTTCTGATCAATTTCAGGTAATGAATGATAATAATCTTTAGAAATTCGTTGACGACATTCTGTTTATTTGAATGTAAATTTCACATTTTCAAAATCGACATAGTCATTCAATTTAATTAAAATTATCATAGAAGGTCCAAGTTGAGCATTAAGTGTACAAGCTGTTGGGTTTATTCGCTGATCAATTGCTTCATCAACGAGTTATTTGATAAATTATAGTACATTATTAGGGCCAGGAAGTTCGGTCTCGGTTTCGAACAGACTGAACTTAGCTTCATAGAATAATGTATGTTTCCATTCAGAAATATCAAAGTGACGGTTCTAAATTCGTGTGGCGTTCTTGATCCGAGAATTTGTATTTGAAGTACGTGGAAAAAGGTTCGGATATTTTGCTTAGTTTCAATTTGAGATCAGCTGCAAATTTCTATAATGAATAGAATCTCCTTGAAAAATAATTTACTAAATCCATAACTTAAAAGTGGATAACGAAGATAATGTACTTCGTTATTCATTTTTAAGTTATGGATTTAGTAAATTATTTTTCAAGGAGATTCTATTCATCATAGAAATTTGCAGCTGATCTCAAATTGGAACTAAGCTAATTACCCTTCGATTTATTTAGTTAAAACCTTCATATCTACTCTCTCAATCTGATATAAATTTAAAAATTATTTTGAGAAAATAATATATGAATAATTGTTAATTTAAAAAAAATTATAACAGTATAAGTACAGAATAGAAAACCTCAATTGCCATTTAAGATTAACCGCGAACGCTGCAACCGACAGAATCAGAGATATTATTAAATTTCTTCTTCTGCTCGAACACTGCTCAAGGAATAGAGTCTAAAAAATTATGATACATTCAATTACCATTCTAGCTTGGAAATGAGCTTGTCCCTCAGTTTTTTCACAGTTCTCATAATATTCAAAATCGGTATTTGCAAGGCCTGATTTTATCAATTTGATCTCAATAATTGTTTGACGACCAACATTATATGAGTTATTATTGAATCCAGAGAAATCTAGAATCGAAACATAAATACTCAGATTGAACAGAAATTAATTGATTATTCATCATCCAATAACAATCTAAGAATAAGCTATAATTTTACCTATGACCTGGTTAATAATTCGATGCGACCATTGGTTATCTCCGAAAGCATTATTTGCCAAATTTATCAGATTTGAGATACAATCAGTAATATCTGGATCCATCTTTCAAATTATTTCAAATGATTATTGAAATTTAAATTCATTTTTTAATACCGAAGTATTTATTCAATTAAATTAATTAAAATATATATGGTTTTATTTGATCAATATTCCTTTATGTTTTTCAGAATTATAATTTCCTCCCAATATTTTTTTGTTTGATCAATATTCTTTTATGGTTTCCAGAATTCAATTTTTTTTTCAATATTTTTTTGTTTCAGTAAAACTTAGAATGACAAATGAATTCATATAACTTCATAACAAAGTAGGGGAAATAGTGGCAAAATGAAGCGGTTATTGTGATGATATTTTTTTTTTAAATAAAGGCTTCTACAAAGATCAATTTAAAAAAAAATATCAACAAACACATACTGGATCAACAATCACTCATTAATTTTCTAAAATCCTTTCATATAGCTCTTTACTGTTAGAAAAAATCACGTTGCAACGGAGTTCCATTTTGCCACACTCTTCCCTGAATGCAGTTGAGTGGAGTTGATAAGATTGATAAGTAAGAGAACCAGTGAATTGAACTTATCATGAATTATTATAATGAGAGTTAATGATGTTGCTTATTAACTCTCACATATTGAATCATCTCAATTAATAAATTTTTATGACAATTTCCAAATTTATTTATGTAGATTTACCAATTTGTGTGAAAAAATTTCCCTGATTTCGTTGAAAAATTAATAAATGATATCCCTATTCATATTTTCCAATACACTGAATCACGTTCAACTCAGTATATAATTGAAAATTTTCTTGAATTATTATCATCCATTTCTTCATTGCAATTCAAGATATTCTGTGAACTCTCTAATTATAAATTTCCAGATACTGAATTTGTGGAATCGTCATGATGATGAACGATATTTGAGGGATAAGTTAAATCTACAGTCTCCGAATTTGTCAATTCAAATGCCAATTTTTTTAATCTGAAACATAAACAATAATTTGGTTTCTTTGATAATTTCGCTTTGAGGTTAATGTTATCAAAAAATTTGAGAAATTTGAAAAATAAAATAAAAAAACAGAGTATCAAGTGGAAAATGATTTTGATGGTATTGTTTACAATATTTATTGAGGTTAATATCATCAAAAAATTTGAAAAATTTGGAAAATAAAAACAAAAAAACAGAGTATCAAGTGGAAAATGATTTTGATGGTATTGTTTACAATATTTATTGAGGTTAATATCATCAAAAAATTTGAAAAATTTGGAAAATAAAAACAAAAACACAGAGTATCAAGTGGAAAATGATTTTGATGGTATTGTTTACAATATTTATTGACGTTAATATCATCAAAAAATTTGAAAAATAAAATAAAAAAACAGAGTATCAAGTGGGAAATGATCTTGATGGTATTGTTTACAATATTTATCGAGGTTAATGTGATCAAAAAAATAAAAAAATAAAAGCAAACAACAGAGTATTAATTGTAAAAGGATTTTGATGGTATTGTTTAGAATATTTAGATATTTCTGAAACTTACCTGAGTAAAAATAGATCAAAATATATGGGTGTATACAAAACTAGAGAAATAAACTCACGCTCATGAAACTGTAAGAAATAGTATATTTATAGACGAACGATACAGATTTTTTCAACAATTTTGAAATTGGCGCTCGATTCGACGGCGAGCTATGCCAACCACACTATCTCAAAAACTCTGTCTTTCGGGCCATATATATATTTTTCTTTGTTGGTGAGATTTCGTTCTCAAGTTCAAAGGTATGGCCACATGCAGGCATTTTTGACGCTAGCGTCAGCGTTAAATCGGGTCACGTGACAAAATTTTGAATTTACCGCCACTAATGAGAATTTTAGCGACAAGTAGCAAAAAGCTCAGCAGTCTGAGCTTTATCGCTGGAAAAGGAGCGTCAATATTGTCGTCATAAAATATTAAAAATAATGAGTTCAGATGATGTAAATCTTAAAAAATGTTTCAGTAAATGACAAAAATATAGATTCGGACAATAATTGCTATTTTTTATCATCTACTGATACTTAAAACTCCTGTGAACGTCATGTTGACGCTGTTGTTTGACGCGGCGACTTATCGTTAAACTTTTTTAAGCAGCGGGAAATTCAAAATAGTGTCCCGTGACCTGATTTGACGCTGACGCTAGCGTCAAAAACGCCTGCATGAGGCCGTACCTCAAGAAATGTCATTTTCTTATGATGAGAGATTCCGCGCATTATAACGTGATAATTTGATTTGCACACGATGTACAGTTTCATATAGCGTAAAAGTTAAGAAAGTGTACATCATGTGCAAATCCAATCAGCACATTATAAAACGCGGTATCTCTCTTTCGAGTAAATGAACGTAGGAGCATAACTTAGAATTGGTATTATGAAGATTGAAGTTTTTACAACCAATCTGCACATGCATAATTTCCTCCTCTCATGACTCGCTTACTGCCTAGTACTCTCAATCATTCAGTTCATTTTACACCACATAAACCGGCGAAAAAAATCGCGCATAAATAATAGATTTTTTAATTTTTTAGTAATATATTATTTGATTTTATGAATTGACACTTTTCTATACAGATGAATCAATTACTCTCCTTATACCATTATAATTTATAAACTATCCATGACAGCATAATTTTTTAAATTTTCACCTGTCATTAAAAAAAATATATAGCAAAATTAAGATTCACCTTCGATTACTACACGACTAAATAGTTCTATTTCCCCGGAATGAGTTATTTGAGAAGCATCATGAATATTCCATTTAAATTCAAGTAGATTGATTATCCGTTATTGTAGGCCCAATTTCTAAAAACATTATCCCAACGAGTCTATAAGAAATAATTTAGATCAATATTTTTTTCAAGCTCAATTATTATAATTAAAAAAGTTACCTTTGCGGAATCCCGCCGAGTATGCCTGAAGGTTCATAATTTGGAAATTGTATAATATCCATCTCTTTTATAATAAATTATTTATATTAATTGATTAAAATTGATCGCAATTGTAAATATGTAAATAAAATATAAATAACACTTCTATTAATGAATAATAGTGTGAAGTTAGTTCGAATTATCATGATTTGACTCATTCATTTCATTTCTTTCCTTCCGAATTGGTATTTTTCATATAAAGAAAGGTATTATTATTATTATTAATCTATTGAACTTCCAATAATCGATCTAGAATAATGAATTAAATAATTTCTGAATTTGATGATTCAAATTTTCAGTGTTCTCATCATTATATCAGGATGAAAATGGTCTCATTTTATTCGGAAAATTATATATTTTATTATCATGAAATAAAAACAATGTGTGTTCTTGAAAAAAAATTGAGAAAAATTTACGGTAATTATGCAGAACAGCGCCCACAAACTGAAAATAATTATCAAAGTCAAATCTTCGGAAAAAAATATGGACTGCGCAAGCAGGATTTGAACCCGCGACCCTGTGATTACATGTCAGGTGCTCTGACCACTGAGCTATTGCGAGTTCCTATACGTTCCTTCAAATTTTTGACCAAGATATATTACATTATTTTCGCCACCTCCCTTCCTGAGGCAATTTTTAAATTAAATTAATTTATAATTTTATTATGGGCTCTATTATGCATAATTACCAAATTTACATTTCCGATCTCTTATAAAAATGTTTTTTTTTTCAAAATAAGAATAAATACTTGACCAATCAATTGGGTATCTAGCGAGTTCATTCCTTTCATTATAACGAATTTTTCAAGTACAAGCTGGTGCAAATCCGTCGCGTAGTTTTTGAGGAATACGCCTTTAAAGAAAAATCATTTTTTGCAAATATCTCAGAAACGGCTGGACGTATTTCGCCTGATTTCAATAGCACTCTGTACCTTCATCAGATATACACACTGACGAAATTTGGAGTCTCTATCTCAAATACTTATCGAGTTATCGTTCCGTTAAAATATGAACTGAAAATCACTAAAATTGAAATAATTTCCAAAACTAAGAATCAGAGAAAAATTTGACAACAGTCAAAAATGTGAGTCTTAGTGAGATGAATATCATAGCCCAAACTGGGCGCTACCAATTAATTTTTCATCAAGAAAATTCAAAAAAACGTTTTTTTGAAAATTCGATTTTTCTCGGAAGCTATTCAACCGATTTTGCTGGAATTTTTATGACAGCATTGTGCACGCAGAGGAAAAATACAGTCAAATTTTGAGAGCGCTAAGTATAGCCATTCCGGAGAAAATGACGATACATGGCAATACACTCAGACACACACAGTCACACACATACACACATACAGACATGCTTTAAAAATATGATTTTTCGACGTTTTGGATCATTTGTAGTCATATTCCGATGAAATCTCGAAATCGAAAAATCCGACGATTACAATGCTTCCATTCAGAAGCAAAAAGAAAAAAAAAATCGTTTCCGTTGAATAGCAGTGAATACATCATGGGTGATTTAGAAGAAGAGGGAGGCATCAGAGGGATAACATAGAGGAAGATGCTGAGAATTATCCTCTGGAGAGACAGAATGCATTCGTCGGCACAGCAATGTTTCAAATCTGATCTTTGTCCATCGAGAAAGAACTGAGATTTCAATTCGAAGGAAGAAAAATCCTCAAAAAAACAGGAGTCGACGAGAATTCGCGGACAATCGTAGTTGATATTGTGGTCAAGGCCGCCATGAGGGAATTCAGACGGTATTTCTGAAGTAAAACTTCTTTGGGCGCGGTAAAGCAGTAAATTCGTTCGACCAGTGCAGCGAAAATGTGTGACCCGGTGAGGGAAAGCCCTTTCCTGCCAACAGGCAGTTGATTGGGTGAGTCACTTCTACTCCTTCACAACAGAGAGAGTAGTTGAGGAAAGGAGAGATCGTGCGTTGTTGACGTCCGGTCCTGCTTTGAGTCGTGAGGGGAACCTATCTTTCGTAGTTGGCGTGGGGCTAGCGGCGGGGAGGGGGGGGGGGGGGGGGCGGTAGGTAGATACGTAGCATATTGTCGTACTAAGGAAAGAATCGACGACCGAGGCATACCGAAGCCGAAATTTATATCGTTGGGCATGGGAGCCGAAGAAAACCGATGTTGATTCATTTGCTAGTTCTTTTACAGCATGCTACATGCTAGTGTAATGGTCAGACAAGCTGACAATTCTTGGAAATATCTCGGAATCTGAGGGAGATTGAGCAATTTCGTCTTCATCCATTCACACAGCTGTTAGAATCCTCTGCCAAAAAGAATTCAGGTGAATTGCCAGTATCTCGCTCAGTTCCCGAGTTATTCGTTGAAAAACAATTCAATAGCGAAGAGATAAAACAGGATATTACTTTTCTATCATCAGTAATTCGAGTATATCTCAGAAAGTAAGTGAGATAACGTAATTTTCCCACAATACTTTTTATAGAGAATCTTAAGAGCTGCACAAAAGAATGAGCATGAATTTGCTCTATTTTGCTTAGCTTTCAGAAGTATCTCCAAAGATATTTATGAAAAATCATTGGAAAAGAAGCTCCAGCTAAATATCTCCAGCTAAATATTTCAGAAACTGAGCGAAAGAAGAAAGGTTGCCGGAGTCTGATCTGAGAAAATTTTGAAAATTTTTTTTCAAAAAATTCTTCAAAAAAATCGAAAATTCGGAAAAATTTCAAATACCGTCAATGACCCAATTAATGCCACCAAGAGACCTATTCTGCCACATATCTTTCATAGAAAAATTATATATTATCATCAATTCAAATTTGATTTTTCCTCGAACGAATTTAGGGTCTGGACTATCATTTCCATTAATTATTTTCCTGAATTGATGATAAAAATTATTGAATTTATATTTTTGAAAATATTTTGCTCATGGCCCGATTCATGCCACCCTGGTCCGATTTATGCCATAGAGTGTCCCAATAACTGCCATCAATTAATTTCCATCCCTGGTCGTTATTTTTAAATTATTCGTCGATTTATATGAAAGTTCAATGATTTTGCTAACAATCAATGCAATTTTCGATTCATTAAATACATAAATTTTCTCAATATCACACATTGAACTGATGAGGCATTCTAACCCCACATGAAGAGCTTCAGGGCTTTATCTTGCTGAGCACGCTGGTCGCATTTAACGGATTAATTTTAGAAATATATCTAGTAGAAAAATATCGGATATTTTGATTGTCCGGTGTCCGCAGAAATTTTTTCTAGCCACTGTTACCAATTACTTAGAGTTGAGAATTCGGAAAAGTTTAATAATCACGAAAATGTATGAAAAGTGGCATTAATCGGGCCGATGGCATTAATTGGGCCATTGACGGTATTAGAATAAATCTGATTTTATTTTGTGGTAGATATTTTTTCCGCAGTGTTTCAACTATTCACTAAAAAGGTCTTCTGAAAATTTTCTTCATCTTGCTCAATTTCAGAAATATTTTCAAAAAAACGGAAGCCGAAAAAATATATGAGGCATTCCACGCCACTTCGATCACTTTTCGGGTCCTATTTTCTGATTTTGCTTCATTTTGAATATGTTCTTGACATGGTTATCAAGAGTCATTTTCCACGAAAAAAACAAAAAAAACGTTTTTGACCGAACTATGACCTTATTTGATTTTGGAAAAATGGCATATGTGCTCATTCCTGTGCAACTATCAATGCTTTTATCTTCTTTCATATTAGTTTTATGGGAAAAAAGATAGAGCTCTTTTCTCTCGAAAGAAGCTCATCCTTCGCAATAAAATTTTGTTCGGAAATCGAAAGTTGATTTTTCTATTTTTTATTAACAGATCCAATGAACAAAAAGGCCGAAACACCTTCTCAACTCTCGAAAAATCTGGAGAAAGTAACTGTTATGGATTGAATTATTTTGGATTTTTCTGGAAACTTTCACTTCATTGAGAGAGCCTTGCGCATGCGCACAGCGCGCTAGATGCAGGTCACGTGGGAACTGGCGGGTGAGTTACCACGTGACCTACTGCTAGTGCGTTGTGTGCATGCGCAAGGCTCTCAAGCGTCAGCTGCCTCCCACTCCTCACACAAAATCTAACAGAAAAAGTTTCCTCTAATAATTTCTCTCTAATTGATACGAAAATCCCCTTATTGGGAGCGCCCTTTTTACTGGGCTTTTCACGCGGAATCCCATCCCTAGCCTCGCTTCCGCTTTGAACGGTCGCGTTACGGGGTTGATGACGGGGTTTTGGGGTGTTTCGTTACGGGATATTGGGGTGTTTCATTACGGGATCAAAGGTTGTCTCTAATAATTTCCTCAGGGGTTGTGCGTGACGGTCATTGCACTTACCTGTGCTCTGCCGATGTTGTCTGTGAAGAACGAGATCCTTTGGGGGCTCGTTACATATTTTACTTTTTCTTTCCAGGTTTTCCTGAATTTTCAACTCTAAATATTTAAAAATAAAATAATCACGAAAAAATCTTTATAATTTCTCCCAATACGAAGAATCTGTGCACGTAGTATTCATCTATTTCTCCTTATTAAATTTGTCCATTTACTTTCACTCAGCTCTTTGCAATCTTTGTTCGTCTTTTTCCTCTTACTTCAACTCCTTTTTTTTCCCTTCCTCTCCTTCCTTTTTCTTCAAAATTTAGTTCCCACACTCATTCTGCTCTTAGTTAACTCATAATGATTCCCGCAATAGTTTTGGTTTTCCGTCAACAATCCCACAATAGTTTTCTCGGGGAATCAGGCAATAGTTCTCTCTCTTACACCCACAATATTCACAATAATTTTCTCTCTTCCTTTTATCAATAATTTCCCTTTTTTTCCCTTTCCTTCCTTTTCTTTTTCAAGTGAAACAAACAGCAAAAAAAAATCTGTCGATGGTTTTTCTTTTTTGTTTTTATTGAATCAAAATCCTGCAATAATTTGTTTATTGTTCTTCAAACGCAACTTGTTTTGATAGTTCTTCCCCGAAATTCCACAGTAACTCCCTTCTTTGAACACAAATTCCCTCAATAGTTTTTTTATCAAAATTTCACAATAACTTCTTTCCGTAACCACAAATTCTTTCAATAGTTTTTTTTCCTTTTTTTTCACCCAAATCTCACAATAGCTTTTCCTATCTTTCTTCCTTCCTTTGTTTTCACAATCATCAATAATTACTTCAGTATAATTACCTTCTTCAATCCGAGTACCACGTCCCAATTAATTTGTAAAGGAAGTGCATCGTGCGAAGCGAGTACGTTGCCCCTTCCTTCCAATTTCTTTTGATTTGATAGTGGGGTCAATACATGTGACACAATTTTCTGACGGTTCTAACAGATCCTCATAGATCAACCCATCATTAACATTGACTTATCCCGTTTTTAGCAGATAGTTAATCCTACGCGCGTAAACCAGTTCTCTCTGGCCATTATTATGAAGAAATGAAGATGAAAATTTCATGGAGACTTATTGAGGAAAAAAAATTTCATTACATACAGGAATCATATGGTAATCCTACTGTCCATTTTTGCTTCCATCTACTTCCCCCAATTTCTCACATTTCCCTCAATTAATTTTTCATTTTCCTTAATTGTAATGATGTAGGGATTGATTTAATTGGGATTCAGTTTAACAATTACTAACAAATGTCATTGTTTCAACTGCAGTTTATTTGGAGTGCGTTTAGTTAGAAGAAAATATGTACAAAAGTTTAGGGGGTAGAATAGGCCTATTTACAGGTGAGCTCGCAATGTGAAGCATGTCACGCCTATCGCTGAACTGAATATTAAATTCATATAAAAGAGAGAATCAAGATAATCCTGTGACAATGGATGTTTGGCTCCTTGTCCGTGTGTATGTGTATGGATATATTGGTCGCTACATGACTCTCTTTGTTGAATAAAAATGATAATTTTTGATATGCTGTAACAGAAAAAAAATTTTATGTTGTCTATTACAAGAGAAAAAAAAATTTGAATGCGCGCTTTTCTCATGTCAATCATTCTTTAGGCGAATCAATTGACAATGTTGAAGTTGTTGATGAGGCTTTTAGACTCTTTTGAGCTTAGAGTATTCCAGTGAGCACAGGACTTTGTGATGATGATTGCCGTTTTTGATCTGGCGGAGTAGTTCTCGACGCTGGGACCCGTGGTGTTGATGATTTTGATGTATTCTCGACGATAGTTTCGGGGAAATGTGCCGTAGCTGAGTAGTTCTCGGAGCTGTGTGGCGTTGTGTGTGTTGCATGATGGACAGATGCGCGTTTGAGCAGTATCCATGTTTCTTGCAACGTGGTTTTTCCAACGGTATATGCAGTTATACCCGAAGGATTTTTGTTGAAATGAGATCAATTTTCCTTGTCTGTGATGTTGCTCATGATGTATGGAATGTATTTACCCGTGTTTTATTCTCTTTTTGTGTGCGTGCTTCACCTTTGGCGAATATTTCAAATACTTTGTGTGGATCTGTGTATTGATCTTCAGTTTTGTGTATCTTTCCTCCCTTTAATAGAAACACGTAATCTCCAACTTCAAAATTTTTTGGATTATTATGCTTATCATTGTATTTTTCTGGTTGATGTTTTGCGCTGACTGAATTGTCGTATGCTAATTTTCTGGTCCCGTTTAATCTAGTAATTAAATCTACCGAATAACCGTCACACGTTGGTAATTGATCGCATTCGTGAATCGGTTCACTTGATGGTAATCTCGCACGTCTCCCAAAAACTATTCCGTATGGGGGGAGTTGAGTCCCTTCATGAACGCTAGTATTATAAGAAAAAGTAGCCAGTTTCAGCCACTCATCCCAATCACTCAGTTTCAGTGTATTGTTTCGAATATTTACTGAGAGTGCGATGCGATCTCTAAAGCGGTCCATTTGTTTGTGGATGGTACGCGGTAGAATTAAATTTCTTCATCTTAAACCTCTTCTCAATCCTAGCCATCATTGAACTCATAAAGTTCCGACCTTGATCATGCAAAATAGATTTTGGGCATCCAAAAATACGAACGAACTTTTTAACAAGAACGTCGGCTACGGTTGCGGCTGATCCATCTTCAATCAGTATCGCTACTAAGCATTTATTCAATCGATCTTGTATAGTTAAAATGTATTCATTCCCATTATTACTTAATTGTTTTGCACCTATCATATCTATTGCTATTTTTCCGAAAGCAGTACCAGGGGCATCGGTTATAACCATGGGTTGCTTTGTTTTTACACAAACTAATTTTTTTAATTGATATTCGAGACACTGTTGAATTCGTCTCTGAACATCTTCTTTCAAGTTTTCCCAATAGTAATTTTGTTTGATTCTATGATAAGTTTTTGAAACCCCTCTACGTCCCCCCAATGGTGCAGAGTGCATATCATAAAATATTTTGCTTCTATCATTTTCAGTTACATATTTAATAGTTCCTATACAAATCAAGACTTTAATACTAGATCCCCCCAAAATTTTCTCAATTTTGTTCAATATTGATTCCCAATTACAAAGTTCAATAACTCTATTGTTACAAAAACTAATAGCTTCAATCTGCAATTTTTCAACTAAGTTTTTAAGATTATTCAATGATAAAATAATATTTTCCATTAGCTCTTCAGGTGGCAACAAATCTTCCCCACAAGGGACAAAAAAAATATTATATGAATATATTTTGGACTTGGGTTCAACTTGGTTCGAACCTGGGATCAACTAGGATTGAACCTAGGATCAGCTAGGATCGAACCTAGGGTCGACTAGGATCGAACCTAGGGGCAACTGGGATCAAGTAGGGTCAGACTTGAGTCAAACTTCTCCGCCGACCTTCCTTCAGACATTTCAAAAACATTATATGAATATATTCTGGACTTGGGTCTAACTTGGGTCGAACCTGGGATCAATTAGGATTGAACCTAGGATCAACTAGGATTGAACCTGGGGTCAACTGGGATCGAACTTAGGGTTAACTAGGGTCAGACTTGTTACCGATAAAAATTGGTAACGCGATATAATCCTTATTATTGATCTTCTTTTCTTTAGGCATCCCTATCTCCAAATTTTCGAGAAGTGGTAATTTATTGACAGATTCTGATTTTCGACTTCCCCTATCGCAAGGATCGTTTTCCTCCGTGACAAAATAAGCCGTAGGGTTTTTCTGTACATGGAATGAGTCTTTAATTTCTCTAATATTTACTATTTCACCTGACTATTATCATTTTCCAAATTCACTATTTCTTCTTCTTGCTCTTCTCCTTTTTTTTCAACACAATTTTCTTTTATAATTCGTCGTGAATCTTTAATAAACTCTTCTTCATCAGTTTCTTCAGAATCTGAACTGGAATTTTTGCTTCCTTCTTCAGATTCCTCCTTTCCCTCCTGAATTTCCTTCTTCATTTTAGTTTTCTTCTTTTTCTCTTCTTCAATTTCAAATTTTCCCGAATTTGAATTTTCCTAATCAATGAGTTCATCCGAATCGTCATCTTCAAAACCAATTTCTCTATACTAAGCTGTTTCGCGTGCTACGTGCGCGTATAACTTTGCTTGAGGCGCCAGCCGAAGCATGTATGTATAAATTAAGAAATACAGCCTAATAATAGCCTAATTAACCGATAAACTGTCTTTTTACCCTGATATATCAATAAAAAACAGGTTTTGTTAATTGAAGATAATTTTTATCATATGAGGATTCTCTATTCGAATTCGAATTCGAATCAATTTAAATAAATTCCAATCATCCTATTGTTCGGAATATCCCAATAACTAAGTGAGATAGAGCAATTTTGCTGGAATTCTTTTGTGTAGCTCTTATAATTCTCTACAAAACATTTCCAGGGTAAGAAAGGCATAACTCTATTATTATCTACCAAGATTTAAAAATAAAAATTGTTCCTAAACAAAATTGCATGAATTTTTATCTATAAGATTCCATCAGACGTTAGCATTAACAATCAACAGATTTTTGAAATTCTCTACAAAGTATCCTTAGGGCAGAAAGGGCGTATCTCTATTATTTAGCAGAACCCTTTTAGAAAACGGTTAACAAAATAGAATTAGTTCGAAGAAATTATATTTTAGATTTCTTTATTATCAGAAACTGAATGGGATAAAGCACTTTGCACGAATCCTTTCTTGTAGCTCTCAAATTTTTCTACAAAACATTCTTAGAGCAAACAGGGCGTATGTATTATTTACTGAGATTCTTCTAAAAAATGGCCTTTAAATAAAATTCCACAAAGTTTTGTCTATAAAATTTCATTACACATTAGCCATTGTTAACAATCAATAGATTTTTTTGGATAATTTTTGGAAGTCAGTGAAACAGCGGAGATAGGTTTTTGCTGATGTTTTCATCAGAAAGCTGAGGGAATTTCACATAAAAATTACATGTCAGAAGTTATTTTTTTGAATTTGAAGGTGAAATCTTTCTTTTTTGATCAAAAATTACAATTATTTTATTTTTAGGAATATCTCAGAAACTGAGTAAGAATCCTCTTTTATAGTTCTCGAAATTTCCTACAGAAGATTCTTAGGGCAAAAAGAGCGTATCTCCATTTTTTAGCGGAATCCTTGTGAAAAGTGGTTGACAATATAGAATTAATTCAAATAAATTACAATCATCCTATTTTTAGAAATATCTCAGAAACTGAGTGAGATAGAGTAATTTTGCAGGAATCCTTTTTTGTAGCTTTTGAAATTTTCTACAAATCATTCATCGGATGAAAAGGGCGTATCTTTATTATTTACTGAGATTCTTTCAAAAACATTGTTTTTAAATAAAATTGTATAAATTTGTGTCTATAAAAATTCATTGAATATCAGCAATTATTAACAATCAACAGATTTTTTTGTATTATTCTTGAAAATGAGTGAAATAGCGGAGATAGGGTTTTGCTGATATTTTCATCAGAAAGCTGAGGACATTCTACCTGAAAATTATATGTCAGAAGTGATTTTTCGTGAGAATCCTCTTTCATAGTTCTCGATTCTCTACAAAACATTTTCAGGGCAAAAAGGGTGTATCTCTAGTATTTACCAAATTAAAAAAAAAAAAATTGTCTCTAAACAAAATTGCAAAAATTTATGTCTATGAACTTTCATTAAATATTAGCATTAACAATCAACAGATTCTCGAAATCATTTGATTTCAAGATATCCTTAGGACAAAAAGGGCGTATTTTCATTATTTAGCAGAATCATTTTAAAAAATTGTCGACAAAAGAGAATTGATTCAAATAAATTACAATAGCGTTTTGCGGTGACACGAAAAAGGCCATGCTTTTTTTTATTTAGGATTTCCTATTTTCAGGAATATCTCAGAAATTAAGTGAGATAGAGCAATTTTGCAAGAATTCATTTGTGTAACTCTTAAAATTCTCTACAAAAGATTCTGAGAGCAAAAAGGGCATATCTCCATTATTTAGCGGAATCTTAAAAGCACTATTGACAAAATCGACTTAATTCTGTGAGCTTTGGTCTCACAATAAAAAGGGAATCCTAGGGAATTTCAGGAGTGGGGGTGAATAACTCGAAACACGGTGAAATAAAGTGTAACTAATACTTTTATTCAATCTTCAATGTTTCCACCTCTTCTGAGTCCACAGATACTCATTATTATTTGGGGGGATTGTCTCAGGGGAATCTTAATTATCAAAAACAAGGGGTTTCTAATCGTTGGTACTAATGACCACTGTGACCGTCAGTTGATATTCACGGTAAAATTACTCAGGGTAAAATGACTGGTTCTGTTGCCACGGTGAAAACGACCAGCAATATGTCCATTGCTCGAGCACATGGCCGGCACAGACTTTGGGATTGATTCTCACGGGGCCTCAGGGGGGATAATCTCTTAATCCAACCAACTAATTATGGGAAACTCAAGGAGAATCGGGGAATCTCTTTCTCTAATTGTCAACACTCGGGGTTTGTCTATGGGAAACTCAACATATTCACGGGAGTGGGGGAACAATAATCACTCTACCTCTATTTTATTCTCAGGGCCCAGTCCTTCACACTTCGTTGGGAAATAACACGGGAATATTACTCTTCACTCTTCTCTTGCACTTTTCACGTCCTTCCACACAACTCTATTATTCTCTAAGCTTCAATTACTTGGGATAAAACACTCTGTTTACACGTGGTCGTTCTCTGTCTATTCGGGTCCCAACGCCATGTCATGTTTTCTCGGCCGGCCTCAATATGGCCACTCCTCCAGGAGATTCTCTCGGGCTCCGTCCGAT
Source organism: Aleiodes leptofemur (assembly GCA_963942555.1). NCBI lineage: Eukaryota > Metazoa > Arthropoda > Insecta > Hymenoptera > Braconidae > Aleiodes > Aleiodes leptofemur. Next base: position 9,544,840 of record OZ012619.1, read on the forward strand.
GGCGCGTCAAGTATCTATCGCGCGATTCTCAGCTCACCCGGTTACAATTCAAAAAAATTACCTTTATTTTAGAAGAAATTACAATTCCCATTTCCTAGCAATTTTGCAATAATGCTTTTTTGTAGGTCTCAAAATTTGCTACAAAACATTTTCAGGACAAGAAGGGCGTATCTTGTTACGTATAAGAATTGACTCGAGATGATTTATTCCGAGAAAATCCCCAAAATATAATTCACTCCCGATTAATTCCCATTTACGTTAAAGTTTCTCTACTTTTTGGAATATCAATCGACTTCCGGGGCTAGAGAGTCAAAAAATTTCGTTACTCACCGTGTTATCAGTGTCCAGAGCACGTTGGTCTTCCTCTCGTAATCTTCGATTGTAGCCGACGGATGAAAATTACAGCTTTAATGTTTCTCAGTTTCTATGTTCACTTTCTATGTTCACTTTTTTATTCTTTTTCTTTTTTCCTTCACTGTAATAATTATATGAATATAAATTCACGAAAAATGGTCACACTTTATTTTAGATTTTCGCCTTCGACTCTATCATGAGATACTGACGAATTTATACATATATATATATTGTAATGAATGGAAGAATCCCTTTCCCCTCTCCTACATGAAATAAGTGTTCTACGGTTGCTATGGTGTGTTAGGAGAAATGAAGAGAGTTCAGTTTGGTGGGTGACTGGAAGAGATAAACACCTCAAGATAAATAAAGCCCAATTAATATTAAAAGGTTTAAATCATCTATTTTATTACAATTGGTGTCAGAAGTGAAATTAAAAAAAAAAAAATAAGAAAATAGTAGAAGAATAATATTTGCGAAATCGAAGAAAGAACGAAAATTCAAAAGAAAAGGTGACAGCTGTGACATTTCTCAAAAGTGACAGATGGATAAAAGTAGGAGTGGTAAAATTAATAAATGAAAAGAAGTAGAGAAAATCAATGGTGTTAAAACTTGGACATGGTTTCGGATGCTCGAGGTCAGGAATTTGAAGATTCCCGCCAAGGCATCCATCTTGCCACATTGGCAGCTTCTACATCGGCCTCACGAAATCTCCCGAGAGGCCTCGGGAAGTTACGAACGCCCGAAGCGGCGTTCTCACTTGGCTTTCGGCCCTCACGACGAACGTGCGCGATTCACCGAACGTTTTTTCTATTCAAAATTCTCTTCGGACAATTAACGTGCTTTTTTCGTGCTAAATATACCGAAAATCATCAATTAATCTGTTAAACTTAATCAGTAAAATCACCGCTAAAATTACCAAAGTATTAGTGTAAATAATTAAGGGTTTATAATAAAACAAGGAACGATAGCCATTTTGGCTTAATAAACGTGCATTTCGGACTCTTTTCACACCTTGCCAATTTACAGGCTTCTCTATAGGTATTTTCCTGCACCACTCACGGACCTGGGCATCAACGTCGGAAAAATCTCCTCTCGAAATTCACCTAGTTTTTAACATTGGTCCTTCGAGTAGCCGGATATCGTGAGTTATTAAAAAGTGTGCAGAAAAAGTTATCGAACATAAAAATCGTGGAAATAAAATCAGTGAAAAATTCGGTGAAAAACGTGGTCGATAAATCTAAATTTCGGGGTTCACACAAGGATTAACACGGACAGTATCGAAAATCCTTTGTGTGAAAAATTAAGTGTGAAGAGACAAAAAGTGTTTGTTTACGTTTTGGACATCAACAGTGGTTCGAGTCTCTACAAGCCTCAGTGACGTCATCGGCCGTCGCTGTCGGCCATCCCCACCATCGGCCCAACTCTCCGGAAGACATCGGCAATCATCGTAGACGCTCGAGCATCTGTCTCTCTCCACGCAGCAACGAGCTTCCCCCACCACTGCCAGACCAGGCAGAGCGGCAAACACGTGCGAGACTTCACACGGCACACTCACCAGTAATTTCAAACGCAAGTATAACACTTGCACAATCGGTACGTTTGACGTCTATACTCTATATTATTTTCTATCGGTCAATACAAAAAAAATGGACCCTCTCGAACGAAATAATCGCGTTTTATTGTATTTGGACGCTGACGCTCATGCAATTCTAAGAATGCAAGAGTTGGAAAACGGAGTAGGCGCGATTCTACAAGACAATGAATCGGTTGAAAATTATCAAGAAAATCACCAAGTGGAGAATCAATCAGAGGAGGGTTCAGAACACTTCCCTGGCCTAGTTCCCCTATTTTCTGACATTCTTATTGGCAATAATTCTAATGACACTATTGCGGTTTCCACAGGAGCAATACCAAAGATAATCACCAAGCCGGTGATTAAGACGAAGACAATCATCGACCCGGCTAAAGCAGCGAGCCTCACCATGGACAATCAGAACGAGAGTAGTCAACGTACTGCAGGAAATTCTTCGGTATTTGCAGATGCGAAATTACGCATGCAATACCACAGGTGGACAATCATCAAAAAGACGGTCGACAAGCTTCGGGGATTTCATCAAAGGCCTTTCACCATGATGGAGTTGGACTCTTTATTGGACAACGTGAAGAGCACATGGAATGATTACACCCGTTACCATGAGTCGTTGTGTATGGCTGCTGATCCAGCACTGGAGACACATGACTACTTCAAGTACGACCACTTTGGACAAGCATTGATTGTATACAATGATGCTGTTGAAGTCATTGGACGATTCAAGTCCAATATCAAGGAGAAGGAACGTCAACAAGCGGCACAAGACGAAGCACTTGGAGGCTCAAATCTCTGCAGCCTCCAGCTTAAGGAGTTCTCTGGAAAATACTCAGATTGGCAATCATTCTCGGATCTTTTCCAATCTATGGTTGGCAGTCGACGAATCTCCAAGGTGGAGAAATTAATACGTCTCATGGCTGCATTGAAAGGAGATGCAGCAAGGATCCTCGCCAACGTACAAGTCACCGAGGCCAATTATGATTCGGCATGGGCCACTTTAAAGGCTCATTACGAAAATAAACGGCTCATCATCAAGGCACAAATCGACAAGATTCACGATTTGCCTAAACTACATAGAAAATCATCAAAAGGCTTAAGGCATGTCATCAACACGGTGAATGAATCTCTTGAGTCACTCAAGTCACTTGGCGGACCAGTCGATCAGTGGGACTGGCTGCTAACTCACCAGATCCGGAAACTCATCGACTGCGAGACTGGTGAGGCATGGAAACACCACCTTGGACCACGGACAGACACTCCAAAGCTATCCGAGATGATGGATTGGCTGAAAGGAAGAGCCAGAGCTCTGGAATCAATTGAAAGCGAGATTCAAGACAGAGCGGGACAATCATCAAATCAAACAAGAGATTCAACGGAGTCTCTAGACTCTGCTCGAGTGAATGTAGTTGGACAATCACCACTGAAGAACCCTCCAGACGATGAAATGAAGTGTGCCAAATGTGGCGGGCCACACTTCATTGGTTTTGGGTGTCCAGAGTATCGGGCCATGACACCAAATGAGAGGAAGATGTTCTTGGAGAAGAAAGAACTCTGCTACAACTGCTTGGGCACTCATCGGGTTAGAAAGTGCTCCTCGAGGAAGAGATGTCTACGTTGTACAACGCCATCGTTGCATCACACCTCAATCCATGATTCTACCTACTTTCCTGCGAGGAAGGACGACTCATCATGGCAATCACGGGAGCCAACAGATCCATACGGAGGATCGGGCTCTTCAGCAGGCAGTTGAGTGACAACATAAAACACAACGAACCTCAACATACTTGGCAAATCTCCAACAGACATCAAGATTAACACATCTCCAACGGACAGCAACAACATTAGCACATCTCCAGCGGACATCAACAATCCTGAGGTCTCTACAATAAATATTAGCAGCGGTAACACATCTTCAATGACGAAAACACTCAACGCTAATCTCCAACGAGTTTCAATTATCATGGTTCATCATCGAAGACTTCTTCATCAATTTCATTGGTCATTCATCAAATCAATAAAGTCAGAGAATCAGCAATGGGTTTGGAGAAATTTACGACTTCTTCAGAGCCAAACGGATTCAAGACTTGATAGTCAACTGAACATCACCAACCGCGGGCTTGGACAATCAGTTTGGAAAGTCTCTTCATTATGATTCATGGTCAATCATCAAACACAGAGGCTAGGTATCATGGAAGCAACTTTCACGTCAATCAGCGTTGGAAAAACTTACAACTTTTCTAAGGCTAAGGAGACGTGGAATGAATTGGATTATTAGCACAACAGGAAGCCAAGCCGAACGGATTAAAACTACTAAAATTATCAATTGTTCTCAGATAGCAGCAAACACCAATTGGGGATATCTACCAGCACCACCATCAATATTTGAGAGCAAAAGAGGAACATTACCAGCCAGTCAACGAATTCTTCATGGCGGGCGGCAATGGAACATCAGCAAAACAAGCGGGATGCTCACCGACCATCAAGGTCTTTAGTTGGATATCATGGACGGACAGTTACGAGCTAAACATAACAGCCATACTACATTTGGCTAAACCTGACTCATCAAACTTGGCATTTGGCGCCACAGCTTACTTTCAAAATTCATCGTGGATCAGAATAACAGGATCCAAGCAAAATCAACTACACTTCATCAATTGGAAGGGCTGCAACATTCAACCACGAGATCCACCAACGATTAGTTTAGCATCAAAGGCAAATATGGAACTTTGGGCAAGCAACAATCTAAATCTACCAAAGTGAAGTTGAAACAACGATCGAGTTTCTTCATCATGCATTCAATGGGCATTCAGCAATTGGCAGATTCAAAATCAGGACGAGAATCACCATCAACGCTACTCCTCATGCCTAATGAGCTCAAGGCATGACGATTACCATTGAAGGAAGAAATACGTCCGACAATAAACATGAACGGAAATTCATCAAGCTTCAATACATCACAAATCTACTCAGGAAGAATTCAACAAAACCAGCTGTAGAAGACGGAATACACTCTGTCAGGTTGAGACAATTCCCTCTTCAGGACCACAGTCTCCATACAGCACACATCTAGACGATGGAGCGGCAAAATTGCGGAGTCACCACCTAAACGGAAAACAACACGACCAATCACCAAACAAAAATCGTAACTCAAGCAGAATAACCGGAGCAGCAACATCAGGAATAGCCGCGCCCTGAGCAACCAACATCGTCACCATGGGCATCACGATCAAAGGGTCTCACCAGGGGTTCAACCGGCCTTGAAAGAATTTACGCCTCCTCCGAGACTGAGACGAACAGCCGAATCACCAGGTCAAGGCTATCACCAATGGAACGGCAATTATAAGTCTTTATGGACCAGTTGATCAGGCCAGCCAAGGAGCCAGCATCAACAATCAGCTGATCGGCAAATCTGTCTCTACCGAATTCAGCACAACGGACAAATTCAAATATTCAAATTTAACGGTTTTTCACGGTTCCTCACGGTTCCGAGCATTGAATAATACATGTATTTAATGTTCCAGGTTGTTCGAACGGTTCCTAATTATTCTATCAAGTTCCAGAACTTCATCTCAGGCAGCTATTCTTGGAAATTCATTGAGATGAGTCACCTATTGGAAAAAACCTCAAAGATCAACCAGGTAACTGTGGCACAGCATCCAGAGAAGGGAAATTCACCAGGTCTATCAGCAACCTCATCATCAACAGGTCGTTGCCACAGGCGTGGTCAACGACGGCGGGCGGTATGTTAAAACTTGGACATGGTTTCGGATGCTCGAGGTCAGGAATTTGAAGATTCCCGCCAAGGCATCCATCTTGCCACATTGGCAGCTTCTACATCGGCCTCACGAAATCTCCCGAGAGGCCTCGGGAAGTTACGAACGCCCGAAGCGGCGTTCTCACTTGGCTTTCGGCCCTCACGACGAACGTGCGCGATTCACCGAACGTTTTTTCTATTCAAAATTCTCTTCGGACAATTAACGTGCTTTTTTCGTGCTAAATATACCGAAAATCATCAATTATCTGTTAAACTTAATCAGTAAAATCACCGCTAAAATTACCAAAGTATTAGTGTAAATAATTAAGGGTTTATAATAAAACAAGGAACGATAGCCATTTTGGCTTAATAAACGTGCATTTCGGACTCTTTTCACACCTTGCCAATTTACAGGCTTCTCTATAGGTATTTTCCTGCACCACTCACGGACCTGGGCATCAACGTCGGAAAAATCTCCTCTCGAAATTCACCTAGTTTTTAACAAATGGAATTGATTGAAATTAAATGAAATAAAATGAATTAAAAAAAAAAAAAAAAAATTAAATTTGACATTACATAATGACACGGAATTCAAGCGACAGTGATAACAGCATTCGCCCACAAGGACCGAGTCAGCGTGGACCACTTCGCCATAAATTTCGTCCTTTTTCTGCACATGAAAGACCTTTTGCTCCAGAATTTTCTCAATCAAGAAATCCACAAAATTCATCGAATTCTCAGAAGTTACCATTTAATAAAAAATCGAGAATTCAATGTTTTAATTGCAAATCTTTTGGTCACTGTACAAGTGAGTGTAAAAAAACCGCTAATAATAACAAAAATTTCTGTAGAAATTCAAGAATGACCCCAAGAGAAAATAGTACGTCTTCACAGCAGCTTGAGACAAGGAGAAATCAAATTAGCGATCAATCTGATTCTCAAACAAATCACAATACAAGATGCAGATGCACAAACGCAACTGAGATTCAGGAGGAACTAAGTGAAGATCAACCCGAAGACGATTCCTCACATCAGGGAAACTGAATAGAGTCAATTCGAAGGGGAACGAATTGACTCAAGAAGAACAAGTTTTCCATTGTTATCAATCTGTTATTGGAGGAAAAATGATAAATTTAGATTTGACTTTAACAGGAAGAATTGATAATAAAGAATGCTCTATGTTGATTGATACTGCTTCGGACATCTCCATTCTAAATCCACGATTTTTCGACAAAAATTGAAAATCATTCAAAGAAGTGCGTAAATCTTTGAACATTTTTACGGTAGCCAAGACAAAATTTCACCATCTTTCCGTTCAGAACACCAATCTTCACCTTGGAAAAGAAATAATAAATTTAGATTTCGTTATCGCTGATATTTTAGAAGATTGTATACTTGGATTGGATTTTCTTTATAAATGTGGAGTTCTCGAAAAATTCAAAGAAATTTTGAACAATAAATTCATTGTCAATTCCGACGAGAGCATTGTGTCAGTGAGAGAGGTAAAAATGCAAACGTCAGACCTAAAAACTTCCAATAACAATACCTCAGATCAAGAAATTCCTCAATTTCTGAATAAATTATTTAAATCTTCTATCATAAACTTGGAGTCATTACAAAGAGGAAGATTTAAAAAATTTCTCATTGATACACAACATGTATTCTCGAAAGATGACAACGATGTTGGAAGGTACCAGGAAATCAAACATGAAATAATAATTAATGAATCTGATCCAATAAAACAACAGCCGCGTCGGCACTTCAATATATGGATAAAATTGATGGATTAATCAAACCGATGATTGAACAAAAAATCATTGAAAAAAGTTGCAGTCCATGGGCATCACCGATTACACTGGCTCCAAAAAAAGATGGTTCAATCAGATTTTGTATAGATTATCGTAAAGTTAATAATGTTACAAAGAAAAATACCACTCCAATTCCACATCAAGAAGATCTATTCGAAGCAACAGCTGGAGCCAAATGGTTTTCAACTATTGATTTGAAAAGCGGATATTGGCAAATTGAAATGAAACCTGAGCATGAAGAAATCACAGCTTTTACAATTGGAAATGAACTTTATCAATTCAATGTTATGCCATTTGGACTTTGTAATGCCCCTGCCACTTTCAACCGAATTATGAATGAAGTCTTGAAAGATCTTTTATGGAAAATTTGCTGTATCTATTTGGATGACATAATCATTTTTGGAAAAAGCACAGAGGAAATGTTTAAACATCTTTATATCGTTGTGACGTTGAAATTAAAGTATTAATTCCAACGCACTGATTTGAATTTTTATTGATTTATTTCTCTATTCTGTTCGGGCTTTTTACGTGTTTCTCTCAATTATTGAAATATCTTCCATTTACTGTTCTGGCTAAAATAATGTAAGCTCACCTGTTAATTTATTTCTTTGAGCGTATTTCCCCAAAAGGGAAATACAATTATTCCGGATTTTACTATTTTATTGTAAGGAGACAAGGAGATCTGTTCGGGCTAGAATAGGGGCAATGACTCTGAATTGAGATATTTTTCATTAACAATTTTATTAGAGAGGCATTTACTCATCTATCTGTTCGGGCAATTATGATAATTTGTTTAAACAATAGTCAAAAGTTTTCTGTTGAGACACCCGTTACCTCGCATACCAAGTGTATCAAACGTGGGGAATATGCTGCGTCCAGCGATATTCCCCCACTCTCTCACTCTCTGTCTCTCTCACACTCACGCGACTGCCTATCTAGTCTTTAGATACAATTATCTTTTCCTACACGCAAGATCTTTTGTTGAAAGAACTTTTATTACTTGTAATTTAGCTTTCTACAAGTGCCTACGGCTTGTTTTCTTGAGTTGATTGATAGTTTATGAGAAACTCAGAAATAAATGATTTGTGTGCACGTGCCGGCACGGCTACCCAAAATGGCGTCGCCGGGGAAGCCGGCGACGACTCTATTTTCTCAATAATCCAACTGCAATTTTCGGGTGCGTTTAATAGACTCTAAATTAATAGGTATTATTTTTCGTGATTAATTAATTAATTACTCAATCTTAATTCGGGCCCTTCGGAATTAATTACACGGGATTAATTCGGGCATTAACTTTTTAACACGCGACTATACTGAATTTCCACACTTGCATACACACACACACCTGTCACTGAATAAATTAGTGAATTACTCACTCAATACACTCAATATCGCTCTAGAAGTTGTTTCAGCTCGTAGCTGAATTCCGGGTGGTCCAGCGGGTCCGTAACGTCGCTATTCACTTGTAATATTTGACTTATAATTAGTAAAAATATATGAGTAAAGTGAAATACGTGACGTTCGTGTTGTTGACCAGGACCAGAGTATCGTTGTCGGTGGTCATGGCTGCCTTCGTTTTCCGGGTTCCTCAGCTTTGGCCAATCCGCGTGGAGAATTCCCTTTCGGGCCGTTTCTATTGGCTAGGCATCTTTCGGGCATCGATCGAGGCGCTCGGTGGCGCAGATCGATACCGTTGGTTCAGTTATTCTTATCGATAACTAGGTCAATGCCAAACGACGGATGGTAATTGTCGTTTGGCCTTGTTTTTCCCAGTTCTTTTTATCCGGGTTCATTGACCGCCAATTCTGCCATTTCGTACCGTTTGGCGCGGGATTTCTCCTTTCTCCAGAGGTCTACTCGCTTTCAGCTGTCTCTCCGGGTATCTGCGGGATTTTCTCCGGCTACTGAGGCTTCCGGGTAGATGATCCTCGTGGTGGTGGTCCTGCAGCTCCCCTCTTCCTCTTCGGGCATTTCTCGAGCGTATTGTAGTATTCATTCTTTCAGGTTTCAACCATTCATTTATTCATTCATTCAGTCCTTCCGTTATACTCTTCGGAATAGGGAGGGGAGGAGAAGTACTCATTTCACCCTTTTAAATATTAATTAACGGGCCTTTTTGCCCGTTACATCGTTATGCAAAGATTATCTGCAGCAAATTTGAAAATTAATCCTAAAAAATGTTTATTTTTTCAACTGGAAGTATTGTACATTGGTCACATAATTTCACAAGAAGGAATTAGATGCAACCCAGAGAAAATAAAGTCAATAATCGATTGGCCAGTGCCTAAATCAAAACTAGAAGTTCAAAGTTTTCTTGGATTAGCTTCATATTACAGGAAATATGTTCAAGGTTTCGCCATGATTGCTAAACCATTGCATCGGTTAACAGAGGAAGATGAAATTTCCAATTGGAATCAAGAACATAAAAAGTCATTTGATAAATTGAAAGAGGCCCTTACAACTCCACCAATTTTAACTCTCCCTATTCCTGATCTACCTTTCATCGTAGATACAGATGCTTTACAATTTGCAATAGGAGCTACTTTATCTCAACTTCAGAAGGGAGAAGAGAAAGTAGCAGCATATTTCAGCAAATGTCTCAATAACGCAGAGAAAAATTATTGTGTTACCAGGAATGAATTAGTTGCAGTAGTCAAGACAGTAGAACATTTCCGTCATTATCTCTTGGGAGGCAAATTCATTATAAGAACAGATCATGCTGCATTGAAGTGGTGACTAACTTTTAAAAATCCAGAAGGACAAATTGCAAGATGGTTGGAAACATTATTCATGTATGATTTCGAAATCACACACAGACCTGGTCGTTTACACACTAATGCTGATGCATTGTCTAGAAGACCTTGTGAATGCAGAAAGTGTGAACGAGCAAATACACGAAATGGAGAAAGTTCAGTAAGAGTATATAACACTATCTGTGAAAGTGGAGATCAAGTCAACTGGAAACTGATTCAACGAGAAGATCCAATTCTATCAGTGATTATAGAATTTCTAAGAAGAAAACAACGACCAGAGTGGCAAGACATTTCACATCTCAACGCTGAAATGAAGTTATACTCACTGAACTGGGACTCGTTGGAAATAATTGAAGACAAACTGGTTCGACGTTGGGAATCTACTAATGAATTGACGATCCGATATCAATTAGTTATTCTTCGAAGTCAGGTACAGAGAATTCTCGAAGAAGCACACGATTCGGCAACTGGTGGATATTTTGGAATAAATAAAACTTTGGCGAAAATCAGAGAAAAATTTTACTGGGCTACGTGCAAAGTCGATGTAGAAAATTGGTGTAAAAAGTGTACTACATGCTTCTCCAGAAAAGGTCCTTATCGAAAAACGAAGACAGAACTTCATGTATACAATGTCGGCAGTCCATTTGAAAGAATTGCAGTAGATATTTTGGGTCCCTTAACAAAAACGTCCAATAATAATCGATTCATCTTGGTGGTAACAGACTATTTCACGCGTTGGCCGGAAGCAATTCCATTACCAAATCAACAACAACTACAGTAGCTGAAGCCTAGATTTCACATGTCTTCTCAAGGTTTGGTATTCCATTGGAAATTCATTCCGATCAAGGTAGGAATTTTGAATCTGATATTTTCAAAGAAGTAATGAAACTCTTGGGAGCAAAGAAGACGAGAACGACTCCGTTAAGACCGCAATCTAATGGCTTAGTTGAGCGATTGAATCGAACAATTCTGAATTATTCATCAAAATTCGTTGCAGATAATCAAAAAGATTGGGATAAATGGGTACCACTGTTTTGATTAGCATATCGCTCAGCGAAGCATCGAACGACTGAGTTTTCACCAGCCATGATGATGCTTGGACGAGAGCTCAAGTTACCATTAGATTTAATTAGGGGAACAGTCCATGATTATGGATTTAGTAATTGTACTGTTCCAGAATTTGTTCATGAATTACGAGAAAAAATAAATGAAGTCCATGACATGGTTAGAGATAAATTAATCATTAAAAGTGATAAAATGAAATCAAACTTTGATAAAAAAGCTAACATGCTTTCTTTCAAAGAAGGTGAAAAAGTCTGGCTCTATTTTCCCCACAGAGTAAAAGGCAAATCAACGAAACTTCAAAGGAATTGGGATGGTCCTTATACCATCAGGAATAAAATCAATAATGTTGTTTATAGAATTCAAAAGACACCACGTGGTAAATTCAAAATTGTTCATATCGATCGACTCACACATTATTACGAATGAATTGTTAAAATTGTTAACGTTGTTCACTTGAATAAAAATTGGTTTTATAAAAAAAAAAAAAAAACTAAAAGGAAAATTTAATCGAGTAAGTCAAGAACTTCCCATACTTGTGTAGAGGACAGTTATGTCCAGTAAGTTGGGGGATCTTGCACTTGTTAATCCTACCTAGTAAGTCAAGGATTTCTTACACTTGTTAAGGGACAGTTGTGTCCAGTAAGTTGGGAGACCTTGCACTTGTTAATTGTGTCCTGTAAGTCAAATATAACCTACACTTGTCCAGGGGATAGAAATGTCCAGTAAGTTGGGTTATTTTGCACTTGTCGATTGGGTGGACAATGTAAGTCAGGAGTTTCCTGCACTTGTGATAATCGACGACGCTGAAGAAAGTTTCTTGGAAGGCTGAGTTTGTAGATATTCCTGTTTCAAATAATCCTGCTTGAAACAAATTAACATAGTCAATTGAGTGCCTAAGCAAAAAAAAAAAAAAATGATCTGCGCAGGGAATTTCGTTGTTCTATCTAGGTTCCAATAATCAACAGATTCAAAAATTCACAGTTGTTCTAGCAGGAGTTGCTGGGGCAGCAACTTTCAAAAGGGGGAGTAGTGTAATGAATGGAAGAATCCCTTTCCCCTCTCCTACATGAAATAAGTGTTCTACGGTTGCTATGGTGTGTTAGGAGAAATGAAGAGAGTTCAGTTTGGTGGGTGACTGGAAGAGATAAACACCTCAAGATGAATAAAGCCCAATTAATATTAAAAGGTTTAAATTATCTATTCTATTACAATATATATATATATATATATATATATATATATATATATATATACGATTTGATTTGATAAAGAAAAACGAGTTTTAATATATTTTATTCTATTTGGATTAAGAGGAGAGAGTGATCAACCGCACCGTTATCTGCGGTGTTGATCGGGTTTTTATAGAATAGTCAACCGCACCGTTTTCTGCGGTGTTGACCAGGTAATATTTAAGGACGAATAGGTTGAATATGGAGGATAGAATGGTCAACCGCACCGTTTTCTGCGGTGTTGACCAGGTTTTTATTTAGGGACGAATAGGTATAATAAGGATAGAGTAGTCAACCGCACCGTTTTCTGCGGTGTTGACTGGGTTTAGATTCTAGGCTCTGAAGAGGAATAAATAATTAATTAAATTAATTAAAGTCTGTTTTCACTTCAATGATTTTAAATTTATTCAAACAAATTGTTTTGTTTCTATCAACGCGAGGCTTCGTCAGATCTCAAAATAAAGAGGGAAAATTATTTCGTTCGGTTTAATTCGATTCGAGAGAAAATATTCCATTTGATAAATAAAAATAAATTAATTGAAAATTATTTGAATTTAAAAAACTTCGATAATAAAAAAATTCTAAGTTGTGATTTGATAAAAATATTCTAAGTTCCGATCGAGTAAAAATTTTCTAAGTGTCGGCTGACTGAAAATATTCTAAGTTCCGATTCACTAAAAATTTTCTAAGTGTCTACTGACTGAAATTATTCTAAGTCCCAAGTGAATGAGTTACCGCGACCGCGTCCGGAGGAGGAGGTCTTTACCAATTGAAGAGGAGCGATGAACTGACTGACTGAGCCTCGTGCATCTAGGTACATGGACAATTCGGTGGCTTGAGCCGGTAGGGTGGGAGTACAATAAGTGGGGATGCGCTGTGAGTTTCTTGCGCAACTAGGTGGCTGGTGGTGGCTGAGCTGGTGGGGAGCGCCTTTCTCTACCCTTGTGCTGTAGCTTGTCCATGCGCTGAGGCTTATATATGTATCTTATGATATAGTAGTTTTACAATAAAGATTATTACATTAAAAATACAATATTGTTGTTTTCTTATATAGAACCTTATTTTTGACATATTAATATATTGTTTTAAATGATTTTCAACATTTTTCAAGTTGATTTTTCACTCATCGGAAATGGCTTCTTTTTTGCATCCTGATGTGTACCTTATAAACAAATTTTGTCAAATCCACTTAGAAGTGGGATAAATTAACGATTTTCTATATTTGAGCTTATTTTCGTCTAAATGAACAAATTTTAGTATCAAAAGTTTTTTATCATTTTTTTATAAGCATTTGATTGTTAATAACTTTGTTAATTAACAATATCGGGAATCGTTCTATAATGCATTTGAAAGGCCGTCAAATTTAATGATTTTTAGCGTCGGATTCGTTCCTCTATCTGTTACAGTTTCGTAGTTATTTTTATTTAAAGTTGAATGACCTTGAGATTTCTAATTGTTAATAACTAATGAAATAATTGCTTTGAAAATCTGAACTCAATTGCGTCTGGAAGAGACTATTTTTATGTATTTTTCAAACTTGGTTCCATCTTCCTGAGTTAATAACTTTAGTTGTTATTTAATAGTTAATTAAAGCTTGAAAATTGTTTTACATAAATTTTGGTTTTTCTTTGATTTTCTTTCATGAACTTTTAGTTTGAATTATTTAATGATTTTGCAAATGAAATTCGTTCCTTAATATTGATTATCCTAAAAGTTATTGATTTTTGAATTTTGCCATGTGTTTAGTATATCTATATATATGTGAATAAATTCGAATATTGAATAACTTTGTTGTTATTGGTTTTTTCATTTCCAATTCTGGAGGTTATATTTTCCTGATGTGATTATTTTTATATTCTATAGGTTTTGATAATTCTCTAATAGTTTTTCATATTAATTGTTTATAACAAATTATTATACATATCATCTCTTGTCAAATTTTCTTAGCGTATCGTGTAGCTTGTATTTTTCCATTAATTTTAGTGTTAATTCGGTTTCTTAATCATCATAATTTCAAAAGATATGAATTTTTGAAAGTTCAGAAATAATGAGTTTGAATGTATGTGTGTATGGGGCATTCCACGCCAAATCGGACAGTTTTCCAGCTTTGCATTTTTGATTCCCTCTATTTTCTAACATTTTCTTGTATCTATCGAAACACACTTTTCGGCCAAATTTGAGATTTTTCTGATCATCGGTTCAAAAGATATCGAATTTTTAAAAAAAAAATTTCGGTCTTATCCATTATTAAAACTATTTTTCGTTATTGTTTACTCTTTTTTGAGTATTTTTTAATTAATTTCTATCATTAATCGGAGTTTAAAAAAATTAACAGTTTGGGTTTGAAAGAATCGCCAAGAATTTTATTTATTTATTTTATTTTATTATAGGGAGGGTGGGGCAAAATGGAACGCTGGGGCAATGTGGAACGGTGGGGCAATGAGGTACGTGGGGGCAAAGTGGAACGATATTATAATATCAAGGGTTACATATAAAAAATATATTGAGGGTCGAAAAGCAGAAAGTCATATGCACCAGAATGGCCATTTCTATAGCAAAAGGTCGTATGTGTAGGACATACGACCTTCTGCTTTATGTGTAAAATTGAATAATCTTTTCCTCAATTCTCATATTGCATTTCAAGTAGGGGTGTGCGAATACTTAATGAATCGAATAGTGATATTCGATTCGAACATCGAACTGAATATTCGGGTGGTTCGAACACTTCAAATAATTCGAATACTTCAAATAATTTGAATACTTCGAATTATTCGAATAATTTGAATTCTTCAAATTATTCAAATAATTCGAATAATTCAAAGCATTCGAATTGTTCAAATAATTGAAATTATTCGAATGCTTTGAATTACTTGAATTATTCGAATACTCTGAATTATTTGAATAATTCGAATACTTTGAGCTATTTGAATTATTGGAATACTTTGAATTATTTGAATATATCGAATATTTCGAATCGAATGATCCGAATTCAAGTCGAGGTTAATTATTCGAAATTTCGAATATTCGCACACCCCTAATTGCAAGAGCGGAGAGGTAAAACAGGAGAATCCTTTTTTTTTCATTTGTTTCTTGAAAATATCTCGGAAATGAATTGAGATACGCCATTCTTGCTTTGATACTCTTTTGTAGCTCTTGTTATAGGGTTTTTTAAACCACTTTTCCCTATGTACATTTCCTCATACGACCACAATCCTCAAGAATTAATAAACTCATTACACCCTTCACTTATATGTATGTAAAAGCCCTAGGAATGAGGCTACGATAACTCATTTAGTGCCTGTATCTATCTTTGTATACAATTCTTCTATCATGTCAATAAAGAACTTTTTGAACTAAAAAAAAAAAAATTTGGTAACTCTTAAAATTTCCAATACGAAAGGATGGAAACAGAATTGCGCTATCTCAATCAGTTTCTAAGATATCCAGCAAAAACAAGTAATAGAAAAATAGCATTATCTTCGCAATCGAGCAACTTACGACAATTCTATTGGAGCCCTTCTTTGTAAAGAAGGGTAGAAAATTTCAAGAATTACTAGAGGACATAAAAGTGACATTGCACCATCTCACTTAGCTTTCGAAATATTCCCAAATAGTAATGACAAAAAAAAGAACCCTCTCTATTTACTTTGAATAGAAAAGGTAAATAGAAAAGGTTCATTCTATATCATTGATGCTATTCTCTTATCCCTTGTGTTGCTGAATATTTTGCAAAATGATTGAGATAGCACAATTCCCTCCCTATCCTTTCCTGTAGAAAATTTCGAGAACTACAAAAAAGTAAGAGAGCAAGAATGGCGTATCACCATTAATTTCTAAGATATTCTCGAAAACGAATATAGAAAAGATTATTCAATTTTGCATTAAAAGCAGAAGGTCGTATGTCTTATACATATGACTTTTTATCATAGCAATACTCATTTTGGCACGTACGATTTTCTGCTTTTCGACCCTCGATATATTTTTTATATGTAACCTTTGATATTATAATAGCGTTTCACATTGCCCCACCGTTTCACTTTGCCCCACCCTCCCCTATAATGAAATAAAATAAATGAATAACATTATTTGTGATTTTTTTCAACTAAAACTGTTGATTTCTTTTAAAACTCCGTTTGATGATAGGAATGAATTCAAAATTACTCAAAAAAGAGTAAACAATAACAAAAAATAGTTTTAATAATGGATAAGACCGAAAAATTGTTTTCAAAATTTTTAAAAATCGAAAAAAAATAGTAGTTTCCCGAGGCCCACGATCAACCGGGGCTCAAAATTTCGAGAATTGATAGAAGTTTAACATAAAAAAATTTCAAAAAAATTAAAAGACACAAACAGTTTTAAAATCGCAATTCAAATCTTTAATTTCAGAAATCATACAGAAAAACACTTCGCATAATTTATTTATATTTTTTTTCGAAAAGTACATGAAAAAACGAGAATTTTCAAGAAAAAAAGCTGAATTTGGACCATTTTTATGGAAGTTATGAGCAAAAACCGGTAAAAACAGCTATTTTTTTCAAAATTCGATATCTTTTGAACCGATGATCAGAAAAATCTCAAATTTGGCCGAAAAGTGTGTTTCGATAGATACAAGAAAATGTCAGAAAATAGAGGAAATCAAAAATGCAAAGTTGGAAAACTGTCCGATTTGGAGTGGAATGCCCCGTATATATGTTATAAAATTTATATCTCGGTCAATTATTAACATTAAGATTTTCAGTATACGTCAATATCTCATTGTCATCTACATTTTTAGGCCATTTTCATATTTTTATGATTAGTTTTTATGTAAATTGTTTATAACAAATTATATTGCAAATTGATTTCTTAATAGTTTTCCATCTGGAATCGATAGTCTAAATTACTTAACGAATTTTAACATCGAAATTATTTCTTAATCTCACCATTTGAAAGAGTTATGATTTTTGAAAAGATTGACATAGAGTTATGGGAGTCACTGGTGGGGGAAGTTTTGTCCGCAGCGTGCGACTGCGCGCACCTACTCAGTGAAGGTCGCTGAAGGCCGGCACGGTCAATACTCTTCCGTTGGCCTTTAAACATGAATATTTCTGTTTCTATTGGCGGAATTTCATTGCAAATTGGTATCTAAACATTTTTGATAATACTTTACTTGTTTATGACAGTTTTGTTCGTTTTGCATGATTCGTTAATATACTTTGTTGATGGACTTTTCAGACTTTTCAATGGACTTTAATGGATTTTGATTGTTTGATTTTGTTGACTTTTTACTTTTTCTTGTGATTTCGTGTATCATGGACCTCTTTCCGGTCAAATCGGTCCAGTCATTGGAATTGTAGCCTTTCTCAACTATATTATTGTTCATATTTGATTATCGTTGGAAAATACGTATGATCGCGCAGATCAATACGTAACATCTCCATAGTGGGGGAAGTTGCTTTTATCTGTTGTCGATAATAGCAACTTATTTAGACTTTTATAGAAAACAATAATAATCATAATAGTAATAAAAATAATAATAATCATAATAGTAAAAAAAATAAAAGTAAAATATTGTCCGCATGATTTGCTCAATTAATAATTATTGTTTGTTTGTTTCATTTCTATGCTTATCACTAATCTTATCTATCTATATTATTCTCCGCTATGTCACAAGTGTAATGGCACTCTTATATCTATTGGTTATAATGTCTTTATAATATAATAATAAGTACGATCGCGACTCTTTCGCGAACGTTACAATCTTCATTATTCACTAATTCCTGTTCAGAAAAATCATTTTGAAACGAAATTTTATAAATTTTTGCCTATAAAATTCCATCAGCTGTTATTTCTTTCTTCTTTTTTCAAATTTATTCTTCCGAACCACACAGGTTCATTCAGAAATAGATAAGTACAAAAAGATTGCTTTGATTACTACATGAGTTCTTTTTAGACAATTGAGTTACATTTTTCAATAAAATTGTAGACAATTGAGACAGCCTGTATGTGAGGCCCCCGTAAAAAACAGCCAGTGTAAAGAGACCATGTAAACCAAGCTTCCATAGATTGATGTACATTTCTTCTCTGGGTGCTTCGTGTAGCGGACATTGCCATAGAACATGATCTATGTCCTGATCTGGGTATCCGCATTGGCGACTGGGATCATTAATGTATCCGATACGTGTGAGAGAGCTGGCAAGATTGTAGTGGTTAGACCGGCATCTGTTCACGAAAGTAATAAGGTCTCTAAGTAGTTTGTGTCCATGAAACCGGGGCTTACTGCTGCTTGTGTAATAGTTGCTGAAGTACTCGGTACCTTTTGTCTGACCGACCTCAGTGGGGCTGGTGTGCATGTTATTTCGAGCCTCAAGTTTAAATTGACTGAAAAGTTCAGTGAAGGGCACTTTGTTGATGTTGGGAGCCATGATGAGTGTAGCAGACCTGGCCAGTTCATTTCCCGTGACTTCTACGTGAGAAGGAATCCAGTACAGCTTGATGGTACGGTTTGGGTTATTGGAGGAATTGTCATGAAATATTTGCTTGATTACAAGAGTATGCCTGCTCTGATTAACGTTGAGTTTGAAGTGATAGAGACTAGAGAGAGCACTGAGAGAATCTGTGAAGATCTGGAAGTCTTTGTCGGGGTGAAGAGGAGTCAATTCCAAGGCCATTTTGATGGCTTAGCATTCTGCAGTGAATATAGAAGCGAACTTGGGAATGCTGATGGTCTTCTCATATTTGAGTTGAGAGCAGATGCATGCAGCTCCAACTGAGGGTCGGGAGCTTGTCTGGCTGCCATCCGTGAAAATTTGGAAAGGCTGGGAATCATTGGATGGAAAGCTGTTATTTCATTTGTTTAAAAAAATGAATGAAACCTGAAATATTGTCATTATTTCTATTATTTTATAATACTGACACCCAAAATTTCGTAAATAGTATTTTTTCAAATTGATATTCCTTTAATTGGTAAGTTTTTTTCAGTTTCCTAATGAAACAATTATCACCATTTTCTTTCGTTTAATTTAATTTAATTGTCTTGAGAAACTTTCAAATAATTATATATTCGCCTGTTATAATGTTATAACCTATTTTGAAATATGTTATTACAATTTTCAATTGAGTCATATTCATGAAACTTTTTATTAATTTGATATCTATTTTTTCAAATCTTCATTTTAATCTCTTTTCTTTTTCAAGAAAACTTTCAGTTGTGGATCTTGGAGTTTTGAATGAATTATTTGGATTATTGGAAGATGGCGGTGGAGTGGCTTGGTCACTAGTGTGGTGTATCCTCAGTAATTTTCACTTTTCTCGTATATTATGGTGTGAAGTGTGATCAAGTTACGTGTTGAACGTGTAACCGTGGCTAAATTATAATTGGTGATAATAATCATAGTTTTTATCACTACTTTAATAAGTTTTTTCGTTTATCTAAGAATTCGATGGTTCACAATAATAATAATAATGATTTCATAACCTAAGATAATAATGATGTGCATCTTTTTTAATTTGATCAAAGTGGAGACATCTCGTGGGTGAATCTTGAGACTTTATTGGCTGTTGGTGTGATGGCAATCTATTTTATTGTGGTGACCAACTACATTATCGGACATAATTCATCACTTCATAATAGGGACATCTTACGGTGAACATTGGAACTATACTGGTTGATGGTAAAGTGACTACCTCCATTACCTGCTCCTCAAGCCTACAGTGTCAATCATGCCCTATATTATCATCTGCAGAATCCGGATAAGTGCTTCAGTGAAATAAATCAAATAGCAAACCAAAGGTAAGTAGATAAAATTGAAATTCAAGGAATATTACAAGTGGATGAAGGTATTAAGCTTGATACAAAATTTTACCTGAGCAAAATAATTAATTGATAACCAAAATGAGCGGATGAAAGTGGAAGATCAAAAAATCAATTGAATGAATAAAATAAATTCAGATAAATCAAATGCTGAATCAATATTGAATTAAACCACTTTGAGTGAATATAATTGAAATTCAAGAGATATGAATAATTAAATAAAGTAATTAAGCTTAATACTGACACTTGTGAAGTGGAACTTGTTAGTACGGTGACATTGGGGACACTTATTGAATACTGGTGATGCAAAGGAGATACCGGTGTACCGGAATTGGCTTTATCGACAGTGATAAAATTACGCATGTACTCTTCTACATGGCTCAAGTATAGCACAGCTGACGCTGGTATACCAAGGTATAAGGTTGTTGTATTTGTGTTTTCGATGATTGTTATGCTTTTTTATGTAATGATAATGCAAATTCAGTTGACAGTAAGTGTCCAAAGGTACTTGGTCAACTTACTGGGTCGTTGTCACATGAGTTTGTATGGACTCATGTGAGAAAGACCTGTAAGAAGTTCAAGAATTCATATGTGCTTCTACCGCGCTCCCCACTCTCAGCACATGACGGCAGAACTACGGCGAGCGCGTGGTGGGGCACCAGTTCCAAAAATGTGCTGGAAACTTGACGCTACCCGTAGCCGACAAGCTCCAACATTGATGAGCATGAAGACCGTATAATGGTACCATTGACTCACGTCGTAGACGGAATCAATGTTGACCTGGCCTATTGTATGATTTAATGAGAATGAATTTATGATTACTGTCAACTTCACCTTCTAAGGCAATTATTGTTTTATAAAAATTAAAATTTAATTGATTATTTATTATTGTAAAATTGTCCAATAACCACTGGAGAATCCATTCCAAACATACTGTTTTCTGCTAAATAGTCAATATAACTTGTTTTTTTTTTGGAAGAATTAGCACATGGACCTAGTCTATATGACCTTCTTCATTTGATTCAACACTCATCCACATTTATTCACATCAAATTCAAAAAAATTCAAGATAATTGTTCTACACATTCACATAATTCACCATTCAAACCCTCTGTGTTCCATTGCGTTATTTAACTCAACTGGCGTAATGCCAGACATTGCTCTTAAGAATTTCTTAATTATTTTTGAATCATTATGTTGGTGACAAAAGTAGTATTCAGCAAAATGTTCGTAAAAATACTGAATCTTGAGACCTTTCTTCGGTAATCGTGATTTTAATGAATACCAAGTGCTTTCGATCATGTTGGTACAAGCACCATTGATGGGGTTCACATAACTAATTGAGTGATTGACAGAATGATGTGAGAAACCTTCTTCTTCTAGACCATTGTATGCTGCCCAACTGTCTGTGTGGATTGTTGTATTTGGTAGCACGTGTGCCTTAATAATGTTATGAAGGATTTGTTTAGACCTCCTTTTAACGATGACTACAAACATTCTTTTTCTGTTTCTCTCTATTCCACCAGCTACCCAATATCCCAAATGTGATCTTTTGGATTTTTCCCCTGGACTAATACTCGTCTCGTCAATCTCTACTACTTCATCACCCCCAATTTTTTCGAAATTTCTGAAATACTCAATTTCACAAATATTTCTGAAAATATGGTTCCACTCAACTGCTGTACTAGTTGCAAAGTTGCATTGAGCTTCTAATGTTTTTTGTGTACATTAAAAAATGAGTTTATGTGCAAAAAACCGGAAAATATCACAAATGTCGAGACTTGTGTTAGCAAGGATTGTGTTATTAAATACTGTTATTCTTGTATTGCACTGAGTTTCTTTTGTTTTTCTTCTACAAGTAAAATAAAGCACATTTTGACTCACGCGACAATTGTCCAAGCACGTTGGACACCTGATGTTACTGGGTATAACCTCAAATCTCAACAAATATCACAAGAGTTCTTCTTTATTGGCACATAGCTCGATGAATTCATGGATTCTCATATTTTCCAATTATTTGTAAAATTGTAAATTGAGTTTACAGACCTCGTATGTTGAAGATGTTGTGTTGTAAGTGTTTTTGTAACAATTATTGATGAATTACCTTATTCTTCAATTTTTCTCAATTGCACCGGTTGTAGAGTATAGTGGTTTTTTCTCTGAGCATACGTAAATTAATTTATAGCTGTCAAGAAAGACTTCAGAGGTCGTGGTGGAGTCTCCACTGTGGACTTTGAGCTCAAAGTTCACTTATATACACTTTCATGGCCCACTCCCACCCCCGTCACGTCTACACTACAAAAGCCTTCTACATTGCCTTCAGCTCAATATGTTGGATATGGGGAATGACAATAGTGATGCAGCTCTGCATTTTGGGAATCCTGTGAGTTCTCATCAAGAGGCTGATTTCATCAATTCCACAGCATCTATTCTAGCACCACCAGCGCTATCGTTGGAACAGTCCACTGCCCCTTCTGGTCTCCACAAGTACAAGTGGGAGTCTTTTTAACCCCAGCCCCCAGCAAATCCACCTGCAATGACTGTTTCGCCGTCGAGGAAAAATTCTACCAGAAACTCGTTGAGTCTTGGTGTTCCCGTGAAATCCGTGCAATGGAGCAAATTGGTTATGAGGGATCATGTATCTTGTCCCATGTGTCAGTCATCATTTCATCCCAGCTGTGCTGCAGCGAACAAGTCAGCAAACGCAAACGGAGGTTTCCAGGAGTTCTGCGGTGATCCCAAGACAAAGAAATCGTCTCCTGCGAAGGTCATATCGGCATTATCTGACGATGACCATAGAAGGCTGTTAGATAGGCTGAAAGGTCTAGTGAGGGAAGAATTAACAGAGCGCAATAGTCCTGGACTGAGTGGGATTACTAATGGTGGGGGTGGTATTTTCTCAGCTGAGGACCGCAGTAATTCGATCTCAGAGTTGAAACAGATAGTAAAGGATGAAGTTACTGTTATACTTCGATCTGAAGTTGCTGCAGCAGCTCGCAGTGACATGGTGGCCTTGAGCAAAGATATGGTTGAGAATACTCTGGCGGGGGTCAAGGACATCTTCACTACTCAGTTGAATGCAGTGAGGAAGGACATTGGTGGAGTATCGCAGACACTCACAGTCACATCAACGAGGGTGTCAGTGCTGGAGACTGGAGTTGAATCAAACTCAGTTAGCTGACAAGGTTGAACAGGTTCAGACTTCAGTCAATGCCAAAGTGACTAATGTTTTTCAACAGGTGACTGCAGTGTGTAAAGAGGTGTACACACTTACAAATGACGTCAGAGTGCTATCTGATGGTCTTTGGAAGGGATCTCCGAGAAGTGGCGTATTGCTGAAGCAGCAGTGTATTGATGAACTTGAAAATCGAAACTCGCGTAAGAATAATCTCATATTATTTGGATTGGGTGAAGCAGAGGGCAATACAGGTATTCTGAGATAGGAATATGATAAGAATAAGATATCGGTGTTACTCAATGAACTTTCAGTTAGATGTAATCGCAATAAGCTTAAGTGCTTTCGAGTGGGCAGGTATTCACCTTACTTAGCCAAACTTAGGCCGCTCAAAATCGTATTCCTTGATTCCCAGAAATCTGCGATGATTATTGGTGAGTTTAGCTCAATGAAACACTCGGCTTCTCTTTCGCAGTCAATGAAAGACCTAAAACTCCTACAGGACTTAATGACTCAGCAGAGAAATTCTCGAGGGTGTAATGTCCGAAATTTCTTATTTTCATTATTATTATAAATTTCGGATTATTCCTGTTTTCTCTCTCTCTTTCTCCCATTAAAATTTTAGTCAAGCAGCAAAGAGTAGAGTCGCAACACCTTCGGACATTGCTCTCGCTGCAAAAAGTATTGCACCGTTTGCAATACCGAGCGGAAATTCGGAACAAAGAACCACGAGGAGGCAAAGAAAGATCCACGCGCTTCAAAGGCGATGAACCTCTATCACTGCACTTTTGGGGTGGCGTGATTTCTCCCACCAGCCGAAAACTGTTACGTATTGATCTGCGCGATCATACGTATTTTCCAACGATAATCAAATATGAACAATAATATAGTTGAGAAAGACCACAATTCCAATGTCTGGACCGATTTGACCGAAAAGAGGTCCATGATACACGAAATCACAAGGAAAAGTAAAAAGTCAACAAAATCAAACAGAAAACAATCAAAATCCATTAATATCCATTGAAAAGTCTGAAAAGTCCAGCAACAAAGTATATGAACAAATCATGCAAAACGAACAAAACTGTCATAAACAAGTAAACTATTATCAAAAATGTTTAGATACCAATTTGCAATGAAATTCCGCCAATAGAAACAGAAATATTCATGTTTAAAGGCCAACGGAAAAGTATTGACCGTGCCGGCCTTCAGCGACCTTCACTGAGTAGGTGCGCGCAGTCGCACGCTGCGGACAAAACTTCCCCCACCAGTGACTCCCATAACTCTATGTCAATCTTTTCAAATATCATAACTCTTTCAAATGGTGAGATTAAAAAATAATTTCGATGTTGAAATTCGTTAAGTAATTTAGACTATCGATTCCAAATGGAAAACTATTAAGAAATCAATTTGCAATATAATTTGTTATACAGAATTTACATAAAAACTAATCATAAAAATATGAAAATGGCCTAAAAATGTAGATGACAATGAGATATTGACGTATAGTGAAAATCAACTCTTAATATTAATGATTGACCGAGATATAAATTGTATAACATATATACACACATACATTCAAACTTATTATTTCTGAACTTTCAAAAATTCATATCTTTTGAAATTATCATGATTAAGAAACCAAATTAACACTAAAATTAATGGAAAAATACAAGCTACTCGATACGCTAAGAAAATTTGACAAGAGATGATATTTATAATAATTTGTTATGAACAATTAATATGAAAAACTATGAGAGAATTATCAAAACCTATGGAATACAAAGATAATCACATCAGGAGAATATAACCTCCAGAATTGGAAATGAAAAAACCAATAACAACAAAGTTATTCAATATTCGAATTTATTCACATACAAATAGATATACTAAACACATGGCAAAATTCAAAAATCAATAACTTTTAGGATAATCAATATTAAGGAATGAATTTCATTTGTAAAATCATTAAATAATTCAAACTAAAAGTTCATGAAAGAAAATCAAAGAAAACCCAAAATTTATGTAAAACAATTTTCAAGCTTTAATTGACTATTGAATAACAACAAAAGTTATGAACTTAGGAAGATGGAACCAAGTTTGAAAAATACATAAAAATAGTCTCTTCCAGACGCAATTGAGTTCAGATTTTTAAAGCAATTGTTTCATTAGTTGTTAACAATTAGAAATCTCAAGGTCATTCAACTTTAAATAAAAATAACTCCGAAACTGTGAAAGATAGAGGAACGAATCCAACGCTAAAAATCTTTGAATTTGACGGCCTTTCAAATGCATTATAGAACGATTCCCGATATTATTAATTAACAAAGTTATTAACAATCAAATGTTTATAAAAAAATGATAAAAAACTTTTGATACTAAAATTTGTTCAGTTAGCCGAAAATAAGCTCAAATATAGAAAATCGTTAATTTATCCCACTTCTATGTGGATTTGACAAAATTTGTTTATAAGGTACACATCAGGATGCAAAAAGGAAGCCATTTCCGATGAGTGAAAAATCAACTTGAAAAATGTTGAAAATCATTTAAAACAATATATTAATATGTCAAAAATAAGGTTATATATAAGAAAACAACAGTATTGTATTTTTAATGTAATAATCTTTATTGTAAAACTACTATATCATAAGATGCATATATAAGCCTCAGCGCATGGACAAGCTACAGCACAAGGGTAGAGAAAGGCGCTCCCCATCAGCTCAGTCACCACCAGCCACCTAGTTGCGCAAGAAACTCACAGCGCATCCCCACTTATTGTACTCCCACCTTACCGGCTCAAGCCGCCGAATTGTCCATGTACCTGGATGCGCGAGGCTCAGTCAGTCAGTTCATCGCTCCTCTTCAATTGGTAAAGACCTCCTCCTCCGGACGCGGTCGCGGTAACTCATTCACTTGGGACTTAGAATAATTTTACTCAGTTTGAACTTAGAATATTTTCAGTGAATCGGCACTTAGAAAATTTTTACTCGATCGGGACTTAGAATATTTATGCTCATTCGAACTTAGAATCTTTTTTCAACCATTGGGACTTAGATTATTTTTGCCCAATTGGAACTTAGAATATTTTTATTGAATTGCAACTAAGAATTGTTTTTGTGATTAAAGTTTTATTCCGAATAATTTTTAATTAATTTTGATTTCAATTATCAAGTGAAATATTTTCTTTAAA
Source organism: Aleiodes leptofemur (assembly GCA_963942555.1). Lineage (NCBI taxonomy): Eukaryota > Metazoa > Arthropoda > Insecta > Hymenoptera > Braconidae > Aleiodes > Aleiodes leptofemur. The sequence goes on from OZ012619.1 coordinate 9,571,545, forward strand.
CCTAATTAAACCGAACGAAATCATTTTGCCTCTTCATTCTGAGATCTGACGAAGCCTCGCGTTGATAGTTTCGAATCAATTATTTGAATAGATTCAAATTCATTTAACTGAAAGCGAGTTTAATTAAAGTAAACAATTATTTTCTCCTTTTCAGAGCCTTAAATTTTAACCTGGTCAACACCGCAGATATCGGTGCGGTTGACTACTTTATCCTCATTCAACATATTCTATCCTCATATTATAACCTGGTCAACACCGCAGATATCGGTGCGGTTGACTACTCTATCCCCATTTAACCCAAGTTACCTACATATTATCAGGTCAACACCGCAGATATTGGTGCGGCTGATTACTGTATATCCCCATTTATTGCCTGATCAACACCGCAGATATCGGTGCGGTTGATCACTTTATCCTTTTAATCTAAATAGGAAAATACATAAAACTCGTTTTCTATCATTAAGATAAAATCGAATCGTCCATATGCACATCCATCCGTCAGGATCTCATGATAGAGTCGAAGGCAGAATTCTAAATTGAATAGTGATAATTTTGTGAATTCATATTCTTGATTTATAGTGAAAGTGACATCAAGGCAACTGAATATAGTGACATTAAAATAACAAAGAAAAGTCTGATTAATCAAAAAGAAAAAACATCGTGCAGTGACTATACTACCTAAGGATTGCGAGAGGAAGACCAACGTGCTCTGGACACTGATAACACGGTGAGTAACGGAATTTTCTGACTCTCTAGCCCCGGAAGTCGATTGATATTCCAAAAAGTAGAAAAACTTTAACGTAAATGGGAATTAATCGGGAGTGAATTATATTTTGGGGATTTTCTCGGAATAAATCATCTCGAGTCAATTCTTATACGTAACAAAACCGAGTTTTCCTCATGGAAAATCGGGAATAAAAAAATCAGACTCGTTCGAGCGGTGATTGGAGAAATCTATTTATTTGTCTTCTTGCCCTCGTTGTTAAATTGATAAAACCGATCAACGTCGTTATAGAACACCCGCAACGGAAAGTCGCGTAGAGAGACATTGTTGAGAGGGATAGTTTCCAAATAAAAGTAGGAAATTAAAGTATATAATAACTGGACTATAAATTCATAATGAATCGGGAATAATTAATTCAACATACATTTGAAAAGGACTAATCGTGAAGTTAAGTGAAACCCAATAATTCCCAATCGCTGGACGCATTATGAATATAATTGTGAAATAGTACTTTCAAGATTCAAAATAAAAACCTTTGTGAAACATAAAAAAAAATTAAATTAAAGGGAACAATGATCACAACTATTTTTCCATCATTCAAAATTCAAATTAAAATTAAAATTGTGAAAAATTTAGAAACAATTCGAACTGAAACAATTTCTTTATAAACAAATTATTCAGCGAAACTAAAGTGAAAAACAAAAATAAGTGTAATAAGCAACTATTTGGGATATATACTAATGGAAGTGGATTTAATATTAACTGTGAGTTCAAACTAAACATTTATCTCGAAACCCTAAAAGCAATCCAAAGTCAAGAGAAATAAATTATCACAAAAAATTACCTCGAAATCCTTTCGAAAAATAAAAGAAATTCAAATCCAACGTGAGAATATAAATAATCCTAGCGTCATCCTTTAATAATTTCAATAATAATTTTAACCTTATGTCAGAAATCTAATATCAAAATTGCCCTTCGACGCAGGGACAAATCTCGACAAAACAGCTTAGAATTTTTGGCGCAGTCGGTAGGACCCGCTTAGACTTCCATTATTCTCACGTTAATATTCTAATTAAATCCATTCAGCATTTAACTAAAACAAAATTTAAATATTTCACCATTTTCAAGGATTAAATTCCTGCCACTTTTCAAACGCAATATTCTATTTCATTTTATTTTTCGAAAATTTTCCGTATTCTTTCCAATTCAATATGGCAAATAATACATCATTTGTACAAGTATCTTTTGGTGGTGATGCAATGACTGGAGTAACTACTGCTGAAGGTGTTCAGGCACAGGCGGCAGTCGCATCAAGTCATGAAGATTACGTAAAAGCACGGGACATAGCAAACAGTATCCCGATCTTTTCCGGAACCGACCAGCATGCATCATTAGATGAATTCGAATACGCGGCTAGAGCCAACTTGGGTTTAATTCGAACAGCCGACGGGAAAGAGAGTGAGTATATCCATCAAATCTTAAAACGGCTTTTACCTCCTGCTAAGCTCGCGGTAACCCATAAAAGCACTCTATAATGTGGAGGAAACTCTCTATTATCTCGCGAAAAGATTTCAAAGTCAATTCAATATCAGCTATTACGCCAATAGAATTCAAGGCCTATTGAAATTCTCAGATGGACCTTTGGATTGCTTTTTGGATCGGCTAACACTATTGGTTCAATTCGGTCTTCGAGCAATCGATAATGAAGAGGCAGCCACAAAAGCCGTATACGAGGATTTCCTGAACGCAGAGGGCATCGCCAGGTTCAAGGACTACAGCAGCTCCACCATCAGAGAAATTATCAGAACAAAAAAACCAAAGAAGATCTCCCAGGTAGCTGTCCTCTTGGAACCGGAAGATATCAGAGGTAGTCTCAGCTTACCAGCCGTTGAGGTACCGAATAACGGGCGATACCGCTACGTTACAAAGTATCCATCTCTCCAGGACCACTCCGGAGCCTTTCAACAACACTTGCCAGTAGCTCAAAGACAGATGAGGTCTTCATACATGGTACCACTCAATAACCCTAGTGGGGTAAAATACCAACAAAATCGAGGTCAGTCATCTTTTGTTACTCCTTCTCCCTCGCGAAACTATGATACCGGGGGCCCGCAGCCATGGAATGGTCAGTCTGGGTCTTCAGTCCAGGGCACGTTGAATCCACAACAAGAAGCCATCAATGCATTAATTCAAGCATATATCCCAAACCAGAGGATGCAGCTCCCCGCGCAATGAGGTACATGACCGGCAAGGCAAATTGTACGACCACCAGTACCACTCCCATTGCCACCCAGGTCACCCCTTGCGCAAAACACATTAGCTTTCGGGATGAATTATCATACAGAATTTGACGTTGCCTCACAAGCCGGTTATTACGACCCCACGCAAAATTCAAACGTTGAAAATCATACACCCGACCTCGATATGGCTCGAGTCCAGGCATTAGCCACGATTTTAGCCACTCAGCATAGACCATCAATGGGACCAGCCCCTGCACGCGTCGAACCGAAGAACGAGATCGGTGAATCGACGCATGTTTTGAAAAATCTAGCCTCAGGAATTAAAGAACAACGTCAGAAAATTAGTCGGTGCTTTGGGCAAAGATCGAGATCGAGAAGTAGCTCGGGGGATCGTGGCCCACCCAAATCAGCAGGCGGAAGGGAAAATCCGGCAGAGCCCAGGAAGGAGGCTGGGATTTTATCCACGGAGTATTCAAACGAGCACATAGCTCGGCAGAGAGGTGCGATGCTGAGCTCAACGACCCAAGACTGTCACTCGATGACCAGCACGCACCAACAATCAAACTAAGTATCCTATGTAGATCTGGTGGGGGTGGGCCTGAAATTTTGTTGAAAGGTCCAAACCTGATTCCCGGTGGTATCCATGCGCTAATCGATACGGGGGCCTCAATTAATCTAATGTCTATTCGCTCTCTGCAAAAGAACGCATTTATTGATACGAGGGAAATAGTTGGTCTTGTCGGGTTGTCAAACGACACTATGAATTCTCGAGGCACCGTAAATATCCGGGTACACCCTCAGGTTGAGATTAAATTCCACGTCATTTCTCATAATCCAGCAGGAATTGGAGCTATTATAGGCGATGAGATGCTTAACCAATTACGAGCGCATATTTCTTTCACCACTAACACTGTAACCTTCAACATAGCTCCATTGAACCCAATACACTTCTGCATTCCAACACCAGGAGAAAATGATACCTCTAAAGTCTCATTAAGCGAGGGTGGCCCTAGAATAAATTTGAGGGTACCAAATCTCATGGGGAAGAGACACCGATTTTTAATCGATACTGGAGCCGATATCAACTTGATAGAGCGCAGAGTACTGAAACCTCAGGCAAAAATCGAACCACCAAGGATCAAATATTTAATCGGTGTAACAGAAGAAGTTCCTCCAACATCTGCATTATTTTATCTCAAAATTTTCGGTTCTCGGGTACCATTTCATGTTGTAGATTTCAAACTACTGTTACGTATAAGAATTGACTCGAGATGATTTATTCCGAGAAAATCCCCAAAATATAATTCACTCCCGATTAATTCCCATTTACGTTAAAGTTTCTCTACTTTTTGGAATATCAATCGACTTCCGAGGCTAGAGAGTCGAAAAATTTCGTTACTCACCATGTTATCAGTGTCCAGAGCACATTGGTCTTCCTCTCGCAATCCTTAGGTAGGATAGTCACTGCACGATGTTTTTTTCTTTTTGATTAATCAGACTTTTCTTTGTTATTTTAATGTCACTATATTCAGTTGCCTTGATGTCACTTTCACTATAAATCAAGAATATGAATTCACAAAATTATCACTATTCAATTTAGAATTCTGCCTTCGACTCTATCATGAGATCCTGACGAATGGATGTGCATATGGACGATTTGATTTTATCTTAATGATAGAAAACGAGTTTTATGTATTTTCTTATTTAGATTAATAGGATAGAGTGATCAACCGCACCGATATCTGCGGTGTTGACCAGGTTAAAATTTAAGGCTCTGAAAAGGAGAAAATAATTGTTTAATTTAATTGAACTCGGTTTCGGTTAAATGAATTTGAATTTATTCAAATAATTGATGCGAAACTATCAACGCGAGGCTTCGTCAGATCTCAGAATAAAGAGGCAAAATGATTTCGTTCAGTTTAATTCGGTTTAAAGGAAATATTTCACTTGATAATTGAAATCAAAATTAATTAAAAATTATTCGGAATAAAACTTTAATCACAAAAACAATTCTTAGTTGCCATTCAATAAAAATATTCTAAGTTCCAATTAGGCAAAAATAATTTAAGTCCCAATGGTTGAAAAAAGATTCTTAGTTCGAATGAGAAAAAATATTCCAAGTCCCGATCGAGTAAAAATTTTCTAAGTGTTGATTCACTGGAAATATTCTAAGTTCAAACTGAGTAAAATTATTCTAAGTCCCAAGTGAGTGAGTTACCGCGACCGCGTCCGGAGGAGGAGGTCTTTACCAATTGAAGAGGAGCGATGAACTGACTGACTGAGCCTCGCGCATCTAGGTACATGGACAATTTTCAGCGGATTGAGCCGGTAGGGTGGGAGTGCAATAAGTGGGGATGCGCTGTGAGTTTCTTGCGCAACTGAGTGGCTGGTGGTGACTGAGCTGGGAGCACCTTTCTCTACCCTTGTGCTGTAGCTTGTCCATGCGCTGAGGCTCATATATGTACCTTATGATATAGTAGTTTCACAATTAAGATTATTACATTAAAAATACAATATTGTTGTTTTCTTATATGTAACCTTATTTTTGACATATTAATATATTGTTTTAAATGATTTTCAACATTTTCCAAGTTGATTTTTCACTCATCGGAAATGGCTCCCCCTTTGCATCCTGATGTGTACCTTATGAAAAAATTTGGTCAAATCCACTTAGAAGTGGGATAAATTAACGATTTTCTATATTTGAGCTCATTCTCGGCTAAATGAACAAATTTTAGTATCAAAAGTTTTTTATCATTTTTTTATAATTATTTAATTGTTAATAACTTTGTGAATTAACCGGGGATCGTTCTATAATGCATTTGAAAGGCCGTCAAATTCAATGATTTTTAGCGTCGGATTCGTTCCTCTATCTTCTACAGTTTCGGAGTTATTTTTATTCAAAGTTGAATGACCTTGAGATTCCTAATTGTTAATAACTAATGAAATAATTGCTTTGAAAATCTGAACCCAATTGCGTCTGGAAGAGACCATTTTTATGTATTTTTCAAACTTGGTTCCATCTTCCTAAGTTAATAACTTTTGTTGTTATTCAATTGTTAATTAAAGCTCGAAAATTGTTTTACATAAATTTTGGTTTTTCTTTGATTTTCTTTCATGAACTTTTAGTTTGAATTATTTAATGATTTTACAAATGAAATTCGTTCCTTAATATTGATTATCCTAAAAGTTATTGATTTTAGAATTTTGCCATGTTTAGTATATCTATATATATGTGAATAAATTTGAATATCAAATAACTTTGTTGTTATTGGTTTTTTCATTTCCAATTCTGGAGGTTATATTCTCCTGATGTGATTATCTTTGTATTCTATAGGTTTTGATAATTCTCTAATGGTTTTTCATATTAATTGGTCATAACAAATTATTATAAATATCATCTTTTGTCAAATTTCCTTAGCGTATCGTGTAGCTTGTATTTTTCCATTAATTTTAGTGTTAATTTGGTTCCTTAATCATCATAATTTCGAAAGATATGAATTTTTGAAAGTTCAGAAATAATAAGTTTGAATGTATGTGTGTATATATGTTATAAAATTTACATCTCGGTCAATTATTAATATTAAGAGTTGATTTTCAGTATACGTCAATATCTCATAGTCATCTACATTTTTAGGCCATTTTCACATTTTTATGATTAGTTTTTATGTAAATTGTTCATAACAAATTATATTGCAAATTGATTTCTTAATAGTTTTCCATCTGGAATCGATAGTCTAAATTATTTAACGAATTTTAACATCAAAATTATTTCTTAATCTCACCATTTGAAAGAGTTATGATTTTTGAAAAGTTTGACATAGAGTTATGGGAGTCACTGGTGGGGGAAGTTTTGTCCGCAACGTGCGACTGCGCGCACCTACTCAGTGAAGGTAGCTGAAGGCCGGCACGGTCAATACTTTTCCGTTGGCCTTTAAACATGAATATTTCTGTTTCTATTGGCGGAATTTCATTGGAAATTGGAATTTAAACATTTTTGATAATACTTTACTTGTTTATGACAGTTTCGTTCGTTTTGCATGATTTGTTCATATACTTTGTTGCTGGACTCTTCAGACTTTTCAATGGATTTTAATGGATTTTGATTGTTTTCTGTTTGATTTTGTTGACTTTTTACTTTTTCTTGTGATTTCGTGTATCATGGACCTCTTTCCGGTCAAATCGGTCCAGACATTGGAATTGTGGCCTTTCTCAACTACATTATTGTTCATATTCGATTATCGTTGGAAAATCCGTATGATCGCGCAGATCAATACGTAACACTGCCAGTCAAGGGTAGTGGACTATTGGGGTTGGAATTTTTGATTCGGGAAAGGGCTGAAATCAGGTTTTTACAGCAAAACATTTCAACAGCAAAAAGAGCGTGCTCACCCATCTATTGGTACCACACCCCATCTATTCAATTTTCTTCCCATTTGAAGTTGTTCTCTTTTGACATTTCGGAGTGTTGACCTTTGAGAGACCTCAATACCTGTCTGGGTTATATGAGAATCATTGTTTTCTCTGCATGCAATGATAATTTGCATCATACTTTTCGTTTGCTGCGTCAGGCTTTTTGTGACTTGTGCAAAACTTTCCATTGAACTCATTCCGCTACTTGCTGCGACTTGATGCAATTTGAATTTTTTATCCATTGCTTCTTCTTGTCCGGGATGTTTCCACGCGTAAATAGGTTCTCATTTATTCCCAGGATGATTTTCATCGCTCGCCTTATTGAATTTCCGATGTGACTTAGACTTCTAAAGATCTGAAGTCTTTGCTCGTCGAAGTTTCATTTGAACTCCGTCTAATAAAATATATTTGCCAAGATCAATTTTCACATCCAAGTCCTGAGATTCTAGAAAATCTCCTCCGAGAATTCCTCCTGAACATGGGAAATCGTTTGGTACTAAATGCAATTCATGACCCAATCCTACGTCCCCGATTTTCAAATATATCGTAACTTTTCCAAGTGTTTCCATGTTTTGTTAACTGATTCCCTGCAGTAAGACTGTGTCAAAGATAATTGGGATTTCAGGTTGCAGTTTTCCGATCTTAATCAATGAAACCGCAGCCCCTGTATCAACTAGAAAATATGTGCGCTTCCTAAGCTCATTTGTGGTGAGAACAATATGATTTTTAACGTTCATCATCTTGGCCGGTCACAACATCTTTTGCCTTCTTGATGGCTGTTCTAAATGATTTAGAATTCCAGCTGATTGACGGACAATTCCAAAAGCCATCGTTTGACGAATCTTCTTCAAGTGCAAGGCTGAATCAGCATTTTTCTTCAATGTCTTCCCAATTTGTTTAGAACGACCGGTGCTGATCTTAGCAGTCTGTTGACCTTCATTAACGCACGACAATTTCCGTATGCGTGACTTCCTTTTCAGTTTGTTACATTTAAAAATATCATGACCACTCATTTTGCAGTATCCGCATTTTTCCTGCAACTCATGGTTGTTTTCATTTTGTTTGGAATTTGGTCGGGTTACCTCTTTAATTTCTTGGTTTCCCAATAACTGATTGCATTCTGCGGCTGTATGCCCTTCATTTGCACAATTAAAACATATGTTGAATCGATCGGATTTTTGATGTTTTGGTATTGGCTCTGTCTTATACTCTTTTTCCATCATAGTATTCTCTTCAACGGCTGTGATCCTCATTGAAGCTTCTTTCTCGTAAGTATCTTGATTAAAGGCACATATCTTCCCGGGTCCCAATGCGATTTTCCCCGGAGCTCAACAGTATTCCTCCTTCCTGAATTATCTCGGTTTCCTGGTTCATTAAAACCAAATTGTGATATTTATACTTCTCAGGCTGTATATCCTCGGTTGTTGAAGTTCTTGGCTGTCATGGATATACTCCATTTTTGGAGAGCTTCCCACAGGAAAGGCTGGATCTACCCTGTATTACTGAAGAGAGTTCTTCCCTCCTATCTGGTACAGGCTTCTCATTTCTTTGTTGAGCAAAATACAGAAGTCGTTCCCAACTTATCGCGTTCTGACAGGATTCTGCTAGCGTTTTGTAATTCTGCTTTTCGATGAGAGCCCTCAATTGTTTCTTCAATCCTCTCTCAAAACTTTCCTTCACTTGTTTCATGAGTGTGTCTATTAGCTGAGACCTTATTTCCATAACTCTCATAGCGAATTCGGCTACAAACTCATCTGACCGTTTCTCAAGATTGTATAATTCTTGCAACTGTCTTTCTAATAATGTCATTGACAGTTCACTCTTGTCTTCAACCGTAAGTGTGTCAGACGTTGCACCATTAAATGCTGATGTAGTATATTTCCCAATGCTCACTGTCTTCAAAGTGGAAATACTAACATCGTTATTCTTCGGTACCGGGGGAATCGTACCATCTGAAGAATCCCAAAAATAACTCGTCATGTCTGATGTCATGCCCGTCACAGGCCTGATGTCTGTATTCGGCAGTTTATCTGATGACGTGTTTACACCTGGTACGTCTACCAGTACTGGTGTTGAAACCAGTTGCTCTGTTGCTGCTGGCACGCTGGCCATTTCTTCTCTGTTTACTAAAATTCCTGCTAGTGTCTTTGGGCCCATCTCTACATATTTTATCTCTCCACGAGATGCAAACGTTACTGGAACTTGGCTGGAAATCTTTCCACCGTCCAAAGTTCCGCAGGGTCGCTCCTATACCTACAGCATCTCTCTGTACTTGAGGATCCGCAGGCTGGAGAGGAAATCTACCAGTCCGGCGCCGGAAATTCCTGGCTATAACAAACTCTTCTTGAATCTGTCCAAACAAAGCCATTATCATTTTTATAACCTATGAATTTGTAATGAAACGTTACAAAAATATGCTCAATAATTCAATAACTTGATATAAGCTATCTCAATTCTCCTCCCCCTGAAAGAGAATTAAATCTGACCGTAGTATACGAAGTCAGAACACGTAATACTCAATTGAGTATTCTTAGAGATCCAAAACGTTGCCTGGTACAATTTGAATCCTCTTCTGCTGGTCTATCCTAAGATAGTTTCCTCGCTCTCCTGATAAATGTTGATATCAAAGAATAATATAGCGAGCCTCTAATTTGCTTCGATGTTAACTTGTGAATCCTAAGCGTTATTCAATGTGTCTTGGATTCTTCTGTTGATATTTCCAAAGAAATCCTATCCGGAGACAGTTTTCCGACAGATATCTCGTGCTTAGATTCCCCGAATTATTCTTCTATTCCACTGTAGTCGCCGACGAAGGTTGATCAGGCCCTGCCGTTGAAAACTCCGCTGCCACCAAAATGTTAGACCCGTTTAGTCATAAGGAAATTGAGTAGGTTCGATCTATAGAGATCTCCTCTACAGTGGATAAAATACTTCAGCTTGGAGAATCAATAAAAAATGAATTATTATCTTTATTATCAAAATGTTTCCATTTTGAGTGAAGAAATTACAGGTTTAATAAATACAAAATTATTGATTAACGTGAAATGATTTTGAAGAACTGACTCCTGAATATCGGTGAGTCTGATATTTATATTAAATTATTGGTGTCACATTATTACACATTATTGTGTAAAAATGCTGAGTTTCCATAACATGTGAAGTAAGTGTAACTTCTTCACAGATTATGCAAACGATTACAATTGAGAAATATTCAACGAGGTTGAATATTTCTCCTTTTGATAAATAATAATCTGGGACACAACAAACCAGACAAGTGCAGATTCTTCATGAAGGAAGTATCGTACTTGAGCCACGTCATTGGGGAAAAAGGGATAGGTCCAGATTCAGGAAAATTCAGGGCATTACAGGAGATGACCCCACCAAGGAGCCAACATGGAGTTAGATCTTTCCTTGGAATTACCAATTATTACCGCCATTTCATCAAGGACTATGCTGAAAAATCAAGACCACTAACTGATCTATTGAAGAAAGATACAAAATTCATTTGGACAGAGGAACATCAGCAAGCCTTTCAATCATTAAAATCAGCAATTCCTGAAGACTCTCTGCTATATCATCCGGACACTAAAGAGCCTTTCATTGTCCATGTGTCTTCTTGCAGTCTCGGCATCAGAGCGATTTTGAGCCAGAAGGACGAAGAAGGTGATGAGCATCCCATCCTATATGCATCAAGGACGTTACGTGATGCTGAAACCAGGTACATCGGCAGAAGTGTACTGCTTGGCTGTGGTCTACGCCTTGACACAATGCAAACCCTACATTTCTGGAGTGCCTTCACTGTTACAACTAACAGCCCCTCTCTGAAGTGGCTGAGAGAGTCTACCAGTCCCACAACGAGACAAGTGAAATGGAAAACGTTTTGAAACGACTTAACTTTCGAAGTGGAGATCAGGAAGAATAAACGTGATTAAATGGTAGACATTTTCGCTGAAAATCCCTTACAGTATGGACAATCAGAAACCATACTTGTCATGAAATGCTTACCAATTCGGAAAAACTTGAAGTCATGTTTGAGGAACACTCAGAAGGTCACCAATTCCAATCGCAGAGTTAGGATTAGTAGTGAACCTATACAAAGTGTAACTCCATCTACTTCAGGAACCATCGCTGAACGAATCAGAACCAGAAGAGCCACGGAGAAGGCCCCAGGAGCTCACGTCCCTATTTCTTATAAGGACTCACTAGAATATAAAGCCAAATCAAAGCAACCGGCAGTGAAAGACACCACTACTTCAGATGCTGGCACACCAACACCTAGCAAGACTGGAGCATCTTCAAGCATAGTAGAAATTGAAGCAGCTACAGTTACCCCCTCAAGGGCTGCGACGAATGACCTACCCTTGGAAGAACAAATTGCAGAATAATTAGAGATTTCATTAGAAGGTGAGCCCTTGGATGATGATGTTTTCATCTCCGATAACGTGAACAACACCACACCTACAATCATGGAAGCTGAACGAATGGTGGACATGGAACAAGAAGAAGCAGAGGGAACCATGGTCGAGTCACCTTTCACCCCTAAGAGATCGTTGCGAGAGGACTCCCTACAATGGGATAATTATCAACCGTCTACAGGATATCAGCCATCAGATTCGGAATCAGACGAGCTTGATGCTGAAGAGCTACACAGAACATTGAAAGATTATGATGAGATCATGGAACTCCTCAATAAAACCAGGTCTAGCACAGCATCTGACACCACTTCAGAGGAAGGAACACCGATTCCGATGTACCAGTTGAAGAAGCTGGACAATAACGACCAAATTCGGGAAGAAGTTAACGACTCCATACGAAGATTTGAGGAGAAGATGTCCAAATATCGGAACGCCTCCCTCCAGATCACTAACGAGAATGACGAAGCCGGAGAATCTCTTTCAGAAGAACGAAACGCCGGCCGAAAACAATCTTCAACTATCAGAGATACTCCACCAAGGCATTCTGTCATCTCTGTTCCAAGGCTGACTCGAGAATCTCTGATGCCATCTCCAACAACGTTCGAAAATCCTCTAGCAGGATTTTCACCACGTCACCATATCTCATGTGACGAATCATCAACTAGTGGAATAACTGGGAACGTTAATGAAGGCCCTACATCAGGCCAGCCAATAGTCCCGGTGACTGATACTTCCGTAGCCTCAATAGCTCAAGAACGAAGTTCGCCATCAACAGCACAAGAGGCACCAGGGGTGATCGCCACTCCTACTCCTAGTGCACATCGTATTCCACCATGGGGAACGCCACCCACCATAAGAGCCAAACAACCCACAATCTTGGAGGACAAGATCACAATCCCCTCCAATGAGGAATTTCAAGCTGCTGACAACATCCAAGAAACTAGGGATGGCCTAACGTTTGTCAGAGGAAATATTGCTCATGTTCTGACTGTTAATGGTGAAATCACCGAACAAAACACGCAATTACTCCAAGACCTGAACCTGATAAATTTGGATCAAATTAGGAAATTGGAACCAAAAATAGGGCAGGTTATAGTAACCAAGTGTGGACAATTTCGAACATTTACGCTAATTGTTAAACATCTCCATTTTGAGAAGATCCAAAACTCCCACCCGAATTTATGTCTGAAAAATCTGAAAGAAGCATTGGGAAAATTCGGGATCAGCGAGCTCAGAATGGTACAACAAGGTGATGAAATCGATAGTGATATCCGAATAAAATACTTTCTGGAAAAATATTTTTGAAATTACCCTGTTAACATCACCTCATGTCATGGAAAAGTCAGTTTACCACCAGTAAGCCTGAGTGATGAAATTATTCGGGAATGTCATGAGACTCTTCCAGGTGGACATAAGGGGATCCTGATAACTTTCAACCGAGTCAGAGATAGATTCTACTGGCTGAGTTTAAAATAAGAAATCGAAAGATTTATGAAAAATTGTCGAACCTGCTGGGGAAACTCCAAAGGATCAAATTCAAAAAACCAATGCTGATCACTGAAAAACCGAGTGAGGCCTTTGAGTGAATCTCCATTGATACAGTGGGACCCTTGCCGACAACCTCCAGGGGCTATTGTCATATTCCGACCATCCAGGACAATTTTGCAAAATATTGCTCAGCCATTCCCCTCAAGGACATAAAAGCACATACTATAGCACATGCATTAGCCACTAAGTATATCGCTTTGTATGGCTGTCCAAAGATAATCCTGTCCGATAAAGGAAGCAGTTTCCTAAGCAAGCTATTCGCTCGGCTGAGCAAAATCCTCCGATTTCACCACGTCACCACTTCAGAATATCGACCCCAATCGAATGGTGCATTGGAGAGGAGCCATCGCACATTGGTGGAATATCTGAAAACTTGTACAAATCAGTCTCAGGAATGGGATCAGCTGCTACCTTTCACTATGTTATCATATAACACCACAGTACATAGCTCCACCAATTTTACACCCTTTGAGCTCTTATATGGAAAAAGGGAGCGGATTCCATCAAACCTGAGAGAGCTTGACCAATCAAATGAAACATATAACGACTATATGGTCGAACTCATCATCAATTTGGATAAATTGCAGGATCTGGCCTTCCAACAACTAATAAAATCGAAGGAACACTCCAAAGAACTATACGACCGAAATGCCAGACCCTTAGAGTTCAAAGTAGGTGATTTTGCATACATTCTAAAAGAACCGAAGTTGGGAAAACTGGACCATCAGTAGACAGGCCCTTACGAGGTCGTTCATCTAACGGAAACAAGCAGAAGTGCTACTCTTTGTGCGTTACTGGCAAGCCCCACTCCTTGTGCGACATTTAATATGTTGCCAATTCGATTGGCAAAATGCTTCCGAATGGAATTTCATCAATTTTGCATCAAGTCGCTATTCATGTATTCCATTGCTCAAACAAATAACATCATTTTTACGACAAATTCGCACTTAAACATTCCTACGAATATTGTTCCAGACCGTATCGATCTGTTCAGGATTCAATCTTAGGACCTGCAGTCCTAGCTTACAATAATCGATTAAATTGCGATAATGTCATATGATACATAAATTTTCAATATTAGATGAAAACTGAGATCCTACGATAAAACTTGAAAATTGAAGTTCAGGTTTCAAATAGAATTCCTGGTCTTTCCGATTGTCGTCAAAAGAAAATGTACTCATTTGGTAGGAAAAATTGTCTACTTTCGAATGGTGAAATAAAAAATAGAAGTGTTCCTAGGAAGAAAGCTAAGAAAAATCGTGATTTTTGAAAAAACTAAGTTATCGAAAACTCTTACAAGAGACTGCCTCTGAAAAATCTGAAATTCTCACCATTTGTGGGGCTCATTGAGATGAATCTTTTAAGCTGAACTTGGGTGAAATCGCTCCAGTAGTTTTCGAGATATAACCTCTTTTCATAAAATTGTTTTCGTGCAATATCCCAGAAACTACTTGACCGATTTCGCCCAATTTCAATACCAAACTTTTCGTTCATTAGATGCACAAACCCACGAAATTTGGAGTCTCTAACTCAAATAGTTTTTGAGCTATCGTGTATACAAAATTCAGGATAAAAAACACTGTAATTGAAATTATCCGCAAACGAAAAATCGTAGCAAAATTTACCCCGAGTGAAAATTGTGTGTTCAAATGAGTCAAATTTCATCGCTGAGAGTGGGGGCTGTGAATCAATTTTTCGCGGAGAAAAATAGAAAAAACGATTTTTCGAAAATTTGATTTTTCTCGAAAAGTACTCAACCGATTTCGCTCAAATTTCACGGAGAGCAATTTGCATGGGGAGAGAAAGTACTGTTAAATTTCCAGGTCACCAAGTATTACCGTTCCGGAGCAATGAGCTGATATCTGTCACACAAACACACACACACACACACATACATACAGACATTTTTAAACAAGCAGAAGTGCTACTCTTTGTGCGTTACTGGCAAGCCCCACTCCTTGTGCGACATTTAATATGTTGCCAATTCGATTGGCAAAATGCTTCCGAATGGAATTTCATCAATTTTGCATCAAATCGCTATTCATGTATTCCATTGCTCAAAAAAATAACATCATTTTTACGACAAATTCGCACTTAAACATTCCTACGAATAGTGTTCCAGACCGTATCGATCTGTTCAGGATTCAATCTTAGGACCTGCAGTCCTAGCTTACAATAATCGATTAAATTGCAATAATGTCATATGATACATAAATTTTCAATATTAGATGAAAACTGAGATCCTACGATAAAACTTAAAAATTGAAGTTCAGGTTTCAAATAGGATTCCTATTCTTTCCGATTGTCGTCAGAAGAAAATGTACTCATTTGGTAGAAAAAATGGTCTACTTTCGAATGGTGAAATAAAAAATAGTAGTGTTCCTAGGGAGGAAGCTAAGAAAAACCGTGATTTTTGAAAAAACTAAGTTATCGAAAACTCTTACAAGAAACTGCCTCTGAAAAATCTGAAATTCTCACCATTTGTGGGGCTCATTGAGATGAATCTTTTAAGCTGAACTTGGGTGAAATCGCTCCAGTAGTTTTCGAGATATAACCTCTTTTCATAAAATGGTTTTCGTGCAATATCTTAGAAACTACTTGACCGATTTCGCCCAATTTCAATACCAAACTTTTCGTTCATTAGATGCACAAACCCACAAAATTTGAAGTCTCTAACTCAAATAGTTTTTGAGCTATCGTGTATACAAAATTCAGGATAAAAAACACTGTAATTGAAATTATCCGCAAACGAAGAATCGCAGCAAAATTTACCCCGAGTGAAAATTGTGTGTTCAAATGAGATGAATTTCATCGCTGAGAGTGGAAGCTGTGAATCAATTTTTCGCGGAGAAAAATCGAAAAAACGATTTTTCGAAAATTCGATTTTTCTCGAAAAGTACTCAACCGATTTCGCTTAAATTTCACGGAGAGCAATTTGCATGGGGAGAGAAAGTACTGTTAAATTTTCAGGTCACCAAGTATTACCGTTCCGGAGCAATGAGCTGATGTCTGTCACACACACACACACACACACACACACACACACACACACACACACACACACACATACATACAGACATTTTTTAAAAATGTCATTTCTCGACGTTTTGGAACATTCTGAGTCATATTCCGATGAAATCTCGAGATCGAAAAAAATCGCGTTTACAATGCTTCCATTCGGAAGCAAAAATGTCATTTCTCGACGTTTTGGAACATTCTGAGTCATATTCTGATGAAATCTCGAGATCGAAAAAAATCACGTTTACAATGCTTCCATTCGGAAGCAAAAAGAGAGGGAACTTAATGAGAGGAGAAGAGGTAATAAAATAAACGATATTTTTGTGACAAAGACCGTTGGTGTGAAAAACCAAAAGACCAACAGAGACCAATGGCCTCAAGGCGATGGTCAATTTGGTAAATCAACCACATGAGCCTTCTCCAGGCCAGTATAATTTTGGTTGTCTGCAGTTAAATATCAAAACTGTCTGTTTTGTGTTAAGAATTTGTTGCCACCACTGTGTGTGATTTTTTTTGAAAAATCCAACTCTAGATGAGTATTTTCGAATTTTCATTCAATCTGTATTAAATTTAGTGATATTTTTTTTCGCTTCTTCTTGTTTTTATCCGTATGATGCAAATTTGATTTGATATTATTCCACCCGAAGTGTACAAGTTATTGTCAAAAAAGACAAGCAGGAGTGCCACTCTTTGTGCGTTACTGGCAAACCCTACTCCTTGTGCGACATTTAATATGTTGCCAATTCGATTGGCAAAATGCTTCCGAATGGAATTTCATCAATATTGCATCAAATCGCTATTCATGTATTCCATTGCTCAAAAAAATAACATCATTTTTACGACAAATACGCACTTAAACATTCCGACGAATATTGTTCCAGACCGTATTGATCTGTTCAGGATGCAATCTTAGGGCCTGCAGTCCTAGCTTACCATAATCGATTGAGCTGCAGTAATGTCATATGATACATAAATTTTCAATATTAGATGAAAACTGAGATCCTACGATAAAACTTAAAATTTGAAGTTCAGATTTCAAATAGGATTCCTATTCTTTCCGATTGTCGTCAGAAGGAAATGTACTCATTTGGTAGAAAAAATTGTCTACTTTCGAATGGTGAAATGAAAAATAGTAGTGTTCCTAGGGAGGAAGCTAAGAAAAACCGTGATTTTTGAAAAAACTAAGTTATCGAAAACTCTTACAAGAGACTACCTCTGAAAAATCTGAAATCCTCACCATTTGTGGGGCTCATTGAGATGAATCTTATAAGCTGAACTTGGGCGAAATCGCTCCAGTAGTTTTCGAGATATAACCTCTTTTCATAAAATGGTTTTTGTGCAATATCTCAGAAACTACTGAACCGATTTCGCCCAATTTCAATACCAAACTTTTCGTTCATTAGATGCACACACCCACGAAATTTGGAGTCTCTAACTCAAATAGTTTTTGAGCTATCGTGTATACAAAATTCAAGATAAAAAACACTGTAATTGAAATTATCCGCAATCGAAAAATCGCAGCAAAATTTACCCCGAGTGAAAATTGTGTGTTCAAATGAGATGAATTTCATCGCTGAGAGTGGGGGCTGTGAATCAATTTTTCGCGGAGAAAAATTGAAAAAACGATTTTTCGAAAATTTGAGTTTTCTCGAAAAGTACTGAACCGATTTCGCTCAAATTTCACGGAGAGCAATTTGCACGGGGAAAGAAAGTACTGTTCAATTTTCAGGTCACCAAGTATTACCGTTCCGGAGCAATGAGCTGATATCTGTCACACGAACACACACACACACACACACACACACATACATACAGACATTTTTTTAAAATGTCATTTCTCGACGTTTCGGAACGTTCTGAGTCATATTCCGATGAAATCTCGAGATCGAAAAAAATTGCGTTTACAATGCTTCCATTCGGAAGCAAAAGGAAACATTTATCTGGAAATGGAAGAAGGACACCGCTTCATGGAGCACCCAGACAAACTGAAGAGATGCGAAGAAGACTGATGAGAACCAATTTCGTTTTCCTCCTTGCTCACCAATAACAATAATTTTTTTTTTCCTTCTTGTTCTTCTCTTTAGACGTAGGGGTCATGAATAAACTCAGAAGAACAGTGGTGTATGGAGATGGTTCCTGTGCATTTAATGGTACAGATAAGGCACTCATGGGAATACAATAATCCACAATCAGCAGCTGAAAACGGCGGTATTAGAGATAGAACGATCCCTGAATGAAAGTATCTTTCCTCTTTCCAGAGCGAAAGTGGACCTGTCTCTGCTGAGCAGAATCTCTCAAATTGAGACAGCTGTTACGTTCGCAAAAATTCGCGAGCGTACTAATTATATTAAAAGGATATTAATAGATGGAAATAAGACAGACATTACATTTGTGACATAGCGGAGGACAAAAATTAGTAATTAAGAATAGTCTAAGTATGAAAACAAACAAACAATATTAATCATACTGAAAAGGCCGATTACGCCAAGAATTTTTTTCTTCTATATATTATTATTACTATTATTGTTTTATAAAAATACTATCGAATATATCTTAAGAGTTTAAACAAGTTGCTATTATCGACAACAGATAAAAGCAACTTCCCCCACTATGGAGATGTTACGTATTGATCTGGGTGATCATACGTAGTTTCCAAGAATAGTCAAAAATAACTAATAATTCAGTTGAAAATGGTCACAATTCCCATATTTGAACCAATTCACCTTAAAAGAGGTCAATAATACATGAAATTACATTAAAAGTTGATGGTCAACAAAATCAGAAAGGAAGCCATTAAAATTCATTGAAAAGTCTGAAAAGTCCATTAACAAAGTCCATTAACAAATTAAGGAAAACGGACAAAATTGTCATAAACAAGTGAAATATCATCAGAGAAGTTTAAATACCAATTTGCAACAAATTCCCTTCAATAGAAACAAAGATATTCATATTTGAAGGCTAACGGAAAAATATTGACCGCGCCGGCCTTCAGCGACTTTCAATAAGTAGGTGCGTGACGTCACACGCGCGGGACAAAACTTCCCCCACCAGGGACTCACGCAATTCTATGTTAAACTTTTGAAAAATCATAACTCTTTCAAATATAAAGGTTAAGGAATAATTCCAATTGCAAAATTCATTAGACAATTAAGACTATCGATTCCAGAAGAAAAACAATTGAAAAATCAATTTGCAACATAATTTGTTATAAACAATTTATCAAAATTTAATCGTAGAAATATGGAAGTGGACTCAAAATGTAGTTGACCATGATATATTGACGAATCTGAAAATTAACTCTTAATATTGATAATTAACCGAGATATGAATTTTATAACATATATACACACACACATGCAAAATAATTATTTCTGAACTTTCAAAAATTCATATCTTTTGAAATTATGAAGATTAAGAAACCAAAAAACACTAAGATTCATGAAAAATACAAGCTACACAATGCACTAAGAAAATTTGACGAAAGTTAATATTTACAATAATCTGTTATGAACAATCAATATGAGAAATAATTGGAGAGTTACAAAAACCAATAGAATAGAAAGAGAATCACATCAGAAGAATATAAAGACCAAAAATGAAATCAAAATAACAAATAAGAACAGAGTTATTTAACATTCAAATTTATTCACATATATATAGATATACAAAATACATGGCAAAATTCGAAAATCAATAACTTTTATAATAATTAACATTAAGGAATAATTCCCGTTTGTAAAATCATCAAATAATTCAAACTAAAAGTTCATAAAAGAAAATCAAGGAAAAACCAAAATTTATGTAAAACAATTTTCGGGCTTTGATTAACAATTGAATAACAACAAAAGTTATTAACTTAGGAAGATGATTCAAAGCTGGAAAAATAGATAAAAATAGTCTCTTCCAAACGCAATTGAGTTTATATTTTTAAAGCAATTATTTTACAAGTTATTAACAATTAGAACTTTCAAGGTCATCCAACTTTAAATAGAAATAACTCCGAAACTATAATAGTTAGGAAACTGAATCCAACGCTAAAAAATCGGTAAATTCAATGGCCTCTCAAATGCACTATAGAGCGATTTCAGATATTGTTAATTAATAAAGTTATTAACAATCAATTGTTTATAAAAAAATAATCTAAAACTTTTGATACTAAGATTCGTTCATTCAGCCAAAAAGAAGTTCAAATATAGAAAACCGTCAATTTATCACACTTCTGAGCGGATTTGACAGAATCTGTTTGTAAGGTACACATCAGGATGTAAAAAGGAAGCAATTTCCGAAGAATGAAAAATCAACTTTAAAATTGTTTGAAATCATATGAAACAATATATTATCATGTCAAAAATAAGGTGAAAAATGATAAAACAACAATATTGTATTTTTAATGTAATAATCTTTATTGTAAAATCACTATATCATAAGATACACATATAAAGCCTCACCGCATGGACAAGCTACAGCACACAAGGGTAGAAGGAAGACATTCCCCACCAGCTCAGTCACCACCAGTCACCTAGTTGCGCCATAAACTCTCAGCGCATCCCCACTTATTGTACTCCCACCCTACCGGCTCAAGCCGCCGAATTGTCCATGTACCTAGATGCGCGAGGCTCAGTCAGTCGGTTCATCGCTCCTCTTCAATTGGTAAAGACCTCGTCCTTCGGACGCGGTCGCGGTAACTCATTCACTTGGGACTTAGAATAATTTTACTCAGTTTGAATATTTTCAGTGAATCGACACTTAGAAAATTCTTACTCGATCGGGACTTAGAATAATTTCAGTCCACCGACACTTAGAAATTTTTACTCGATCGGAACTTAAAATATTTTTATCAAATCACAACTTAGAATTTTTTTATTATCGAAGTTTTTTTAAATTCAGATAATTTTCAATTAATTTATTTTTATTTATCAAATGAAATGTTTTCTCTCGAACCGAATTAAACTGAACGAAATAATTTTCCCTCTTTATTTTGAGATCTGACGAAGCCTCGCGTTGATAGGAACAAAACTATTTGTTTGAATAAATTTGAAATCATTGAAGTGAAAACAGAGTTTAATTAATTTAATCAATTATTCATTCCTTTTCAGAGCCTAGAATCTAAACCCAGTCAACACCGCAGAAAACGGTGCGGTTGACTATTCTATAAGAACCCGATCAACACCGCAGATAACGGTGCGGTTGATCACTCTCTCCTCTTGATCCAAATAAAATAAAATATATTAAAACTCGTTTCCCTTTATAAAATCCCTTTATAAATTTCCTTTGTATATATATATATATATATATATATATATATAAATTCGTCAGTATCTCATGATAGAGTCGAAGGCGAAAATCTAAAATAAAGTGTGGCCATTTTTCATGAATCTATATTCATATAATTATTACAGTGAAGAAAAAAGAAAAAGAATAAAAAGTGAACATAGAAAGTGAGAAACATTGAAGCTGTAATTTTCATCCGTCGGCTACAATCGAAGATCACGAGAGGAAGACCAACGTGCCCTAAACATCAGTAACACGGTGAGTAACGAAATTTTCTGACTCTCTAGCCCCGGAAGTCGATTGATATTCCAAAAAGTAGAGAAACTTTAACGTAAATGGAAATTAATCGGGAGTGAATTATATTTTCGGGATTTTCTCGGAATAAATCATCTCGAGTCAATTCTTATACATAACACAGCACACCGCGATCTGAAATTCCTGATCATTATCAACATCCCTTCACTATCGTTGGAAAAAATGAAGGTGTATAGAGTGTTCACTAACAAAGTGAGGCAGCAGGTACAAGGTAACAGGGTAATTGCGGCGTACATAAAACATCACCAGGATATCATTTCTGTCTCAAAACATAATACCCAATACGTCCAGTTTAACCAGCACCAGTTCGAGTCCTGCTTGAACCTAGAAAACTGTATGGCATGCCCAAGAGGCCTACCAATCAGAAAAGCTACAGCGAGGATAACCTGCGAATTCGCTCTGTTGACAAACAACGAAATCTCCTTGAGACCAGAGATCACCAAATTGTGCGACGTTCAGATCACCAATGATGTGGAAACCAGCTGGTCCAGGCGGACAAATACAAATGGCTGGCTTTACTCTGCCATAATCCCGGAAAGCTTGGAAATTCGCTGTCAAGGTGAACCCCCGGAAATCATCACCATCAACGGCAGTGGACTACTCTACTTGGACTCAATCTGCAGAGCAGAAACATCAACCGTCATACTAGAGGGAATTGGAGAAATCGAAACCCAATTACCAACTATTCTAGGAGTACCTAAGACATTGAACATCTCAGAAGTCACCTCAATACTTCAGGAAATTCCAAAGCCAATCAATCCGCAGACGAAAGTGGAACTACATCATATCCCAGTGTCAGAACAAGATGGATCTTTTGACAAGAATTCACAGAAGGCTATTTGAAGAGGCTGATGCGATTGGGGTTCACCACCAAGAAGAGTACCATCATCGGCTTTTCTCGCTCACAAATGGTATTCTGTCTGTGGTTACACTCATTGGAATTCTGCTGGCGGGATACCTGATGTACAGCAGAGGAATGAATAGTGGCGCAGCTTCGAGTTATGGTCACAATAAACCAAAACAAAGAACTAGATTCCAGCATCCCCATTCCATTTCCTCTCCACGAGTATACGAAACTCCAATCCACTTCATATCAAGACCTGAAATTCCAGCACTCCCTGCATCAGCAGCACCAGCCATGAGAGAACCCCCAATGGAGATCAGGGAGATAACAACCCGCAGAGGGCTATCAGCAGTAGTAATCACCGATTGGCAATAGTATACAAATAACAATTTATTTTAGAGGAAATCCTTACGTATGAATAACAAATACTTTTCGCACGCCAACGCTATAATGGTGTGTAGGCTTTAAAATTCTTTAAAAAAAAAACTATTAAAGAAATTTATCATTATTGTTATCTTAGTATGAAAATTACTACATGCGGAATTCGAAGTCGATTGATATTCCAAAGAGTAGAGAAACTTTAACGTAAATGGGAATTAATCGGGAGTGAATTATATTTTGGGGATTTTCTCGGAATAAATCATCTCGAGTCAATTCTTATACGTAACACTTGCGGAATCCTTTTGAGGCATTGTCAGCAAAAAAAATTGATGCAAATGAATTACAATAGCGTTTTGCGGTGACACGAAGAAGGCCATGCTTTTTTTTATTTACGAATTTCCTATTTTCAGAAATATCTCAGAAATTAAGTGAGATAGAGCAATTTTGCAAGAATTCTCTTGTGTAGCTCTTAAAATTTTCTACAAAACATTCTCCGAGCAAAAAGGGCATATCTCCATTATTCAGAGGAATCCTTAGAAAAACTATTG
Source organism: Aleiodes leptofemur (assembly GCA_963942555.1). Lineage (NCBI taxonomy): Eukaryota > Metazoa > Arthropoda > Insecta > Hymenoptera > Braconidae > Aleiodes > Aleiodes leptofemur. The sequence goes on from OZ012619.1 coordinate 9,595,262, forward strand.
AGAAAAATCAAATTAATTCGAATAAATTAAAACCATCCAATTTTCACGAATATGTGAATTTCGAGTCAAAAAACTTGAATTTCATTCATTGTGTTTAACAACTCAATGAATATTACATTCTTGCTTAATCAAATTTTATTTTAGACTTATATAGAAAAATATTAAATTTCAAAGAGAGTAGAGTTCATTGTTTTGATTGAGTGTGGGAGAGGGGGCAGGATGAGAGGTGAGGTAGTCGTGAAATAATCGATTTCTTCCTGACAAAGACAGTTGGTGTGAAAACACAAAGATAAACAGAGACCAATGGTCTTAAGAAAACGGCAAATTTGGTAATTCAACCAAATGAGCCTTTTCTAGACCAGTATGATTTTGGTTCTCTGCAGTGAAACATCAAAACTGTGTGTTTTGTAATAAAAGTTAGTTGCCACCACTGCAAATGTTTTTTTTTTTGGAAAATCCAAATTTCAGATGAGTATTTCGAAGTTTCATTTAATCCGTATTAAGTTTATTGAGGTTTTTTTTTTTTTTTCACTTTTTTTCGTTTCAATTGGTATGAGGTAATTTTCGATTGATATTGTTCCACGCGATGTGTACAAGTTATTGACTAGAGAAAAGAGTACGCATTCCAATGCTCTATGTACTTATTTTCTTAATAAGTTAAAAAATTAAAAATTTTAATGCTCAGTGAAGGTGACCGGGGTTTGAGTCAATAAATTTCTCCATCAAAATCCCGAGTGTCGCATAGGATAGGTCGTGATAGGTTTTTTCGAGGCCTATGCACCACTACGTCCCCGTCGTGGCCTTGGGTTACGCAAAACGTGGTGATAATCTCAATTTCATTTAATTGTTGTTTTTTTGGCTAAATTGGTTATTGACTTCCAAAAAAAGTCCGTTGTTTTTGGCTAAAATTTAATCAGGATTATGTCGGCTTGCCTTGAATTCTCACTACCGATCTCTACTACACCAAAGCACATCAAGTCAATTCAAAAAGTTGGTAAAATTATTGAAAATTTTTATATTTGGCAGAGTAAAACTAGTCAATTACCCTTTTTTCTTATGAAAAACGATCTCTTTAAGGTTTAATTATATGTTTATTGCTTCCGAATGGAAGCCATGTAATCATAAGAATTTTCGATCCTAATTTTCTTAAAAGAAGATACTTAAAATGGTCTGAATAGGAAGACAATGATATTTTTAGCTTATGTCTGTGTGTGTGTGTGTCTGTATGTGCATAAAAGTCTCAACTACAGTAAAACGGTTTGATAGAAAAATTTCATATTTTGTGGAAAACTTCCTCCCGACGAACTCTTTTTTGAGCTTTATTTGAACAGAATCGGATCAGTACTTTTGAGATATGTCCATTATTCGAAAATCAGTTTTTATTGGAATTTCTGGAAACTATCCAACTGATTTGATTTATACTCATATATTATTTCAAGAGTCGTATCAGTGAGATACCTGTCAAATTTGAGCTCATTTGCATAATTAATTCTCGAGTTATTGCTGTTTTAGTGAATTTGTCAAAATTTGATATTTCTATGATGGTTTCGAAAAAATTACATCAGTGCTTTTGAAGGCATTAAGGCTCTGAGTGGATAGAGAAGAGGATGCTGCATTGGTTAAAATCATTAATAGTTCTGCCAGATCACTGCATTGAAAAATAATGCATGAAATACATCCATCTGAGAAATTCCTGTTTCCAGCCATTATTGAGTTCTGAGCTGTGAATAGACGATGAATCCATAAGCCAAATTTATCTATCGCTTTATGAATGATAAATTTCGAATATTCAGGTTAATATCCTGAATTCAGGACAGAATTCATAAGTACTTGAGTTAGGTTAGGTAATTGAGGAAACAAGGTCACTAATTTGCATCTGGTACTCGCCTGATATTTACCTCAATATAGTATCCTCAATCGATATAATTATTCAATAATATACTGCTAAGTAAGATATTCAAGTCTTTCTAACAAATTAAGTTTTTTATTGTAATTAAAAAAATTTAATGTAATAAGTGAACGGAAAAGTTATAAATTTAATACAAGACAAATTTAAAACTTCAACAAAGTATAACAAAGGACGATCGAATAATTGCAATCTCACATTGGTACAGCATCGCAAATCAATAAATCATGTGATGGCAATGGAGTCAATAGGTTAACGGTGGTTTTGGGATTAATTGTAAGAGAGAATATAATCACGACTCATTTGATTGCATCTCTGTTCGTTCCCCTCTTCTGAAGCTTTTTCAAATTTTGTGTTCCCATTTTGCAATTAATTCATCATTCTATTGTATGAATACATAGATGGAGATTGACGTTTTCATACAATTTTTTTTCGTAGATAATGAGAGGTGTCAAGTTATCGATCATAATCCACTCGTTTTTTCTGCTCAAAATGTAGGCAGTATAATGGCCAATGCTCTCCGAGCCTATATCGTCAGGATCTATACTATTCACTATTCCAGCTAAATGATATCGTGAATTGTTGATGGATACAATCTTAGGGAAATTATCCAAAGGTACTTCTAATTTGTGCCAGCTTGGACATTCTATAAAAAGATGATCATTAAATGTGATATTGGTTTTCGTTCCTATATGATTCTCTGTACATTCAATATTTGTCTCATTGATCAGTTTTTGAATCGTTAAATCTAAAACTGAGGAAAAAGCTGCATAATTATGAAAAAACATGGTTTCATAATCAGGAGTGATCAGTACTCTGTCCATTGTTATGAGACCACATGCTGAACATTTTCCTTGAATTGTATAAGTAGGTTTTCCAGAAAATATAATTTTACATAAATTAATAACATTCATAGCTGAATTCAAAACGATTCTATTTGCTTCAGTTCGTTCATTATCTATGAAATGTCCACTATGTTTTTGATATATATCCAATCGCATCTCATTAATATGGTGTTCATTGATATCATTGTCCAATAAACATTTGATGAATTTGAATTCTTCATTTTCAGTAGTAATAATGATTGTTTGAAATGTAAGATTACCGACACAAGCGTATGCAAAGATTTGCATAATACTATCAAATGCACAAGTATTAAGCAAAGAAATGTAAATATTTTCGTGTCTCAGGCTATCACATCTATTTCCATTCTTAAGTATCCTGATGTGTTCAGCTGTGTTGAATTTTTTTTTGTATATATACATTTGCGATGATGTTGATTCAGGAAAGGGAGACAGGCTCACTGTTCATGGTTCTCTACAATGACAAGTTAATGATCTATCTTCTGCCATGGATGGTACTCTATATAGTCCCGAGCGTCCTATATCTTCTCTATAATTTGAACATTCAATCGACTGTGAACTGTCATCCTCTGGTTGTCTTTCTGAATTTGCTGGATCTGTGTAGATTTTTGAATCAACCGAAGTATATAATCCAATGAATATCGGTTTATGATCAGAAAAGTATGTTTCATAATTTCTTGAAGTATATTCCATCTTTCTACTTTTCATGAAAATAATATCAATTTGTGTATTGAAATTAGTTGTTGACACGTTAGGTACTATACAGCGGTCATAACCATGAATATTTAAATATCTCTCAAATCGTTTTATTTTATTTTTTCTAGCCATGTATAACCTTTCGGTTTTTTACAATTTTTCTTTCCTTTCCCCACCCCCCCCCCCGTGTGACTCCATGGGTTGACTTCTTGCCATACTGCCCGCATTTGCCGTGGACCAAGAGAAACCATGAAAAACTCTGATCAGTTCAGTCTGATTCGTACAGAGCCTTAATGGGCCTTCCTGTCATGCTGACGAGAAAGGCACACTAATTCTCTATAGTCACACCTATCGTATGGTTCAGTTTGTCATTCGGATCTGTGTACGGCAAGCGGTCACCCATCCAAGTAGTAACCAGACGCACTTCTGCTTAACCCGGTAGAAACGCCGAGCCGTACACAGACCGAACAGTCAAGCTGCCGGTTATCTCTCAAATTGATGATCTGCAGTGAATAGGTCATAATTAAAGTCACCAGTTTTTATTTTTTCAGTGTCCAAAGTTACTTGATCAAAGATAGATTCTAAATTCTGTAAAAATGTAATATTATTGAAAGATGGAGATCTATATCCTGTTGTTATTTGTACTCCATTTAATTATAATAAGATTAAATCTGAATAGCTTTTGTTATCATCATCAATCTGAATATGCCTCAATACTGAATATTCAATATTATGTTCCTCTTTCAAAAACAGTAACATTCCTCGTGAAGGACGTCGTACATCAGGATCTGATCTAAATATCAATTCGAAGCCATCAAATGTGAGATAATCATCAAATTTCGTGAACGATTCAGCAAATATCAATAGATCAACTTGTTATACCAAGGGTCACACTGAATGTAACATAAATTCTTATTGAAAGATCTTATATTTTGATATATTATTTTCAGATTATTTGTGTTAATGATATTCACGTATGATAATGCTAATCGCTTTCCATTCAATTTTCCATATTCTAAACTTGAACAATCATCCAATTTTTATGTTTTTGGAACTTGAAAACTTCTTAAGATATAGGAATCTGATAACTTGCAGACTCTAGATAGAGACATACAACAGAGATCTTGTTCATGGTATTTTATTTGATTTAGTCCGTAAATCAATACAAACTTCGCTGTAAGTTTGTGCCTGACTTTTGTGAATAGTCATTGCTTCTGCTGGTACAATCGGAAATTGTCTCCGAGTAATTTGATAATTTGCTGTTTGGGTAGTTAAAATATTCAAGTCAATTCTTGATATTGGAATCAATTTTTGATTGATATAATTTTCCTTCATATAATTCAGGAAGGGCTGCTTATATTTCGTACCAATATTCAAATTCCAGAAATCGAGCCATAATCTGGATGGTATATTTGTATTCTCTATGAATGTGATGTTTTTCAATATTCCAACTGCACCATTGACTAGACCATCTACTACATTCACGTTCGATGTAATCATGTAATGTATACCTAATTTGAGTGCAATTCGATGCCTCAAAATTTTATACTCTTTTCTATTATTCGACTTTTTCAAGGATAATAATATTTTTTTCTTCACATTAGTCGGTATCTTACCAGAAATAGTATCCTCAGCTAAGGCTTCATATTGTATACCTGGAAAATTCTTTATCTTCCAAGCATTGTATTTGTCAACTTGAGCATTGTCATAGAATAATTTTTTAGCTTCTGCTGGAATTTCACTCTCCAAAACTTCGCGACTTTTTATCAGATTAATATCGGCTTCTTTCCTCGTGCTAAATTATTCAACGCATGAATAAATATTTGATCTTTTTTTTGTCTCATGATTTCCGTTAACTCAAAATATTTGAACTGATGCCATAAGCTCACATCAGAGAACATGCTCAGTGATCCCGTATTCGGTGTACAATATATTGGCCTGTCCCTGACAGGGGGTAATTGATGTAAGTCTCCTATCAGAATGACTGAGTTCCACCAAAGTCTGAATTTGTTCCCATGACTTGTCTCAAACGGGCATCTATACGTGAAAGCATGTTAGAACTGACCATAGATACTTCATCGATTATCAATAGTTTTAAATCTGTTAAATTGCAACGTATTGAATTAGCCATCTCTGCAGATAATTGTGGCATTTGTCCTCCAAATTCAGTTAAAGGTAATGCAAAAGCGGTGTGTAGAGTTATGCCTCCAATCAAGTGTGCAGCTTTTCTGCGGGGTGCGCATAATAAGATTTTCGGTAAATCACTTTTCAATCCAGGAATATTATCAAAATATACAGATAACATTCGATAGATTGTGTTTATGACTCTCGTCTTACCAACACCTGCTGAACCACTCATGAATAGCCTCACAGGTAATTTATTTGTTTTGAAACAATTCAAAATATGCATAATAATTTGTCTCTATAAATTATTCAACGTATCTAGAAATCAAAAACTTGTTCTTCTAAGAACATATTTGATTTGGTTGCACAAATTCTAGATTTTTTGTGGACGTCTCCAAAGCCAGATTGAGAGAAAATATCGGGATTTGTCTCCTTTTTCCATACCATTTGCTGCTTCACGTAATAACTTACATAATCTAACATCTACTTCCGATACATAATTAATTATATATTGAGCACAAGCATAAGGATCTACGATGAAGTGTGTATCCATATTGGCTTCTGAAAGAGCTAAAATGGTTTTATTATAACTATTTATACTAACATCACAGCTTCTACGTTTCAAAAATAATTTGTCCTCTTGCAAAGTACTCCTGATTGCATTGATGTACTCTTCTTCAGTCAAATGTAATTGACTCAAAATATCATCGAAATTTATTATTGAAGTACTTTCGATATATGTATTCATTAATTTCTTAATATTTTCGATATTTTTTTTTTCCTTCTCTGTTTTTTCTTGTGGATGCACAGGCTTCAAGATGCGAGTCGTTCTCATATTAAAGTGGGGGTAATGGAACCTACAAATCTTCTCATTCTTTCTTCCCTTATTGCAAGTCACTGTGTGTTTATGTCTTTGGAAACTTACCAATGGATGACTTGAATCGAATTCACACGATATGTAAGAATCAATAAAAGATATAACTTCATCCATTGAAGTAATGTGTTCCGGTTATATTTCAGTGCGTTATTGCACCATAGCATTATATGAATGTGAACAGACCCCGTCCTTGGAATTCTTTCCTACAGAAATAATCAGTAACAATATGATTTCTCAATGGTCCATTCTCATTCCCTAAGATTTTCATTATTTGATTGAATCGATTATCCATGTAACGAACTACAGTGGCTGGATCGTCTCGGACCAATCTATTTTTTATATTTTCATAAAGTGATGCGTATTCTCGTATACTTAAATTTTTGTGTATGTTAAGTTTATATAATATTTGGATTAACTCGATATTATTAATTTATGAAGTTGTTAGTGTCAAAAATAATGTTGGAGTACCTAATTGTCGAATTATCACAAAAAATTTTTTTTTTAGATTCCCAAAATGCAGGTGAACGTCGTACTTGTTTCAAAAAATTATAACCATCATCGTGCCGAATAATATCACTCATATAATTTTTGTCCTTCATTTTCTGAGCTGTCGGAGTATGTCCTTGTTTTACTTTTCTGAGACATGTGTGTACATTGGATATGACCGATCTTTCCAATTTTTGTTTTGCCATGAATAATAATCTAGTTGGTTGACAAGATCTTCGGTCATTATTGCGAATTTCGAATTTAGCACGTTGAGAATAAGATAATTTATTCAGTTTGTCAAAAACTTCTCCGGCAAAAATTTTCGGGAGACATAATTCATCTATATTATTCGTTAAATGCCATGGAATTGGATGTTTACCAGGACAAGGTGCTATTATTTGAGTTTCTCGAGATATTTCTTGATTTTCATTAATAATGAGATCCTCATCTTTATATGAAGAAGTAATTATCTCATCATCACTCAGCTCATTATCAGAATTATATTCATCAGATATTTGTTGTTCAAAGATGATATGGTCCCTAGCATTCATATCATTGTCCTTATTATAATCATGATTTTTATTCGTGATGAATTCCATACTAGTATCATCAGGCTTATCAAATTTGCAGAAAAAGGTTTGATCTATCGAAATATTATTTGAAATATGTAAAGGCTGTTGAATGAGATAAGGGGCCATTCATTAATTACGTAAGGGTTCCCAAAGGGGGGAGGGGGGGGGGAGTTAGAAAAATCTCTACATGCCCTTATCTTGGGAGGAGGGGAGGGGGTAAAACCATTCTTACGTAATATTTTATGAGTCAAAATTTATCACTGCATTTGATGAGTTACCAATTGCTTCCGATTGGACAGCATGGCTTGATAACCCATTCAGTCCAGACGATAATTGATAATCTGAATTGATTTAGGTTTTACTGCGTAATTTATTTTCTTCAAGATTAATTCAAAACTAGTCGATCAATATTTTAAAAGTAGTATTTCTTTGTAGATTGTTCAAATAATTTATGTTTGCTCGCTTCAAGATTATTTTGAAACTTCCTTTTAATTATAATAATGATATTCCGAAGACTAGATAGTTGTCTAATGATATCATGATAATCCATACCTGATAGCAATAAAAGAGTGCAGCTTAAATTATCTGTTGAAAAGTCAAAATCTTTGATTTACGTAAAACTATGAGTTTAAGTGCAACTGATCCTGTTCTAACGACATTTTATCATTTCAAAACTAGCAGGCCTTCGCACTTTGTGTGTCATTTGAATTCTCAGATTTACTATTCTATCAATGCCATTGGCAGTATGCTTCCGAATGGAATTCTTGAGCTCTAATTGGAGCGTCGCGACTTTTATTAATTTGATTCAAGTTCACTTATACTAATATGAACACATAAATTATTTTCTATTGTTCATTAATTACATCTTCCCATACAATGGGGGTTCTAATCATCATATCAGGATGAAAATGATCTCATTTTAGGTAGAAAAGTATATATTTTAGTATCATGAAATAAAAACTATATGTGAAAATAGACATAATAACAACAATTTACTAGAAATAGAATTTCAAAATTCAAAAATCATCACTGATAAGATTGAGAAACAATTGTTAACCAACAAATGGTTCAAAAACTTATCTTCGATATCAATACCACCAAAAATAGAAAAAATACTTCAACTAGGCCACAATTTTAACGTTACAGAGAATCTAAAGACTTTCCCATGAGAGTCCTATATATTAGAAATCGAAAAAACGATTAACGAAATTCCTGAAAAGAAAAGGAACCTAGTTAGAAACAGTGCTGTTAACATATTAAAGAACCATCTAAGCAATTTAAAAAAACAAAAAAAAGACAAACAAATTGAAGATCTAAAACTTTTTCTAAAAAATAATAAATACACAATGGTAACAAAAGCTGATAAAGGTCAAATCACAGTGGCAATAGAAAGAAATGATTACATTAAAACTGGACTTGAGTTGTTAAGTGATATTAGCACATATTTACAATCACCTATCATAGATAATGATCGTACACAAAAGGCAAATAATAATTTGATAGATTCATGGCTCAAGAGTCAATACATTAGTAAAGAAACAGCAGAATATCTCACAATAAAGACAAGTAATATGCCAAGGCTTTATATCTTACCAAAGATTCATAAACCAATATTATCATTTAGGCAATGATATCATCAATAGTTTCTTCAATAAATGGACCATTACACAAATTAGGAAGGATGATCCAAGATATTTTGATACCATTAACGAAAGACCACTTTTCTCATGTAAAAAATAGTGTTGAATTTGAAAACGCGATTAAAGACATATATATCCCATCTAGCTACACCCTTATTTCTTTGGACGTTACGGCTCTCTTTACTAATGTACCAATTGAAAAAGTATTCGAAGCAATAGACAAGAAGAAAAATAAGTTAAAATGCAAATTGCTTTACAAAGAAATTATCCGTGCTGTAGGTTTACTAATGAATAATACATATTTCATGTTTGATAACAAATGTTACAGAAAAATTTTTGGATTACCAATGGGATCACCATTGGTTCCAGTTTGTGCTGATTTAGTTATGCAAGTACTTGAAGAAGAATGCATCAACAAATTGAGCTTTGAAGTTCCTTTTTTCAAGAGATATGTTGATGACATTTGTACTTGTGTACCAATAGATAAAGTCAATGAAATAGTTACAGTTTTCAACAATTATCATCCAAAACTGAAATTCACTCATGAACTCGAAACATCCAAAACTTTATCATTTTTAGATATCACATTAATTAGAGAAGGTGACAATTCACAGTTTGATTGGTTCAGAAAGTCTCCTTGGTCAGGTAGATTTCTGAATTCCAATTAGAAACATCCTTACCGCCAAAAATTTGCAATAATTAAAAATTCAGTAGACAGAATTGTGAATATTTCTGATGAAAAATTTATTTTAAAAAACCTCAAGTTCATTTCCAAAATTTTAGTTTATAACGATTACCCATTAGATTTCGTTAGAGAAATCATAATAAATAGACTAAGAGAAATTAAAGCCAAAGAAAACATTGACATTGAACACATGATAAAGAACAACTCAACTCCAGATTTCAAGAACACACTGATCTTACCTTACTCAGAAAGACTAGATAGGCCTTTGAGAAAACTATACAAAAAATACAACCAACAAATAATATATACTGTTAGAAATAAATTGCAAAATATTTTAGGATCAACCAAAGACAATATAGAAATAGATAATTTAGCAAGTATAATTTACAAAATACCTTGTAAAGACTGTGATAAATGCTATATTGGCCAGACAAAAAGATACTTCAAAGAAAGAAGAAAAGAGCACGAGAAAACTGCAAAGAATCCGGAAAATCATCATTCAGCTCTTGCTGACCATGTTGAAGACACTGGACACCAGTTTGATTTCAGCAAACCTAGTAAACTGAGTCAATCTGCAAATAAATATAATAGAGACATATTAGAAATGTTTTTCATCAAAAAATACAAAGATAAAACGGTGAATTACATGACAGATAGTCTAGAATCAAATAATTGCTACAACAATGTTATAGATTTAAAATAATATTGTAGAATTTCCATAAGTGATTTCTGATCATTGCTCTCTAGTCAAGAATTTTTTCAACATATTCCTACTGTGATAAATTTTTTTTTTTAACAATATCATAAAAGTTCCAGATAAGTTTTTTATTCATTGTTCTCTAGTCATGAATTTTTCAACATATTTCTAGTCAAAAACCAAAATTTTTTTTAAATTTTTTTAATTTTTATTTCATTTTATTTTATAATTGAATTTTTATATTTTTCATCCAATTTTTGATTTTTATGGAGAATTTTTCTTCAATCTAGTCTTATAATTAAAGACGCAATTTTACAGAATCTTGACTAAATTTTAATTCCAGACAAAATTACATTTTAACCGAACAAAGAGCAATGATATGAAACATTTTTAAACTAAGACTGATTACCGCCATATTTTATATCTGACAGGGGATCTCATAACCAAAAAATTGTTGTTTACCTAGTTTATGTCACAAGGAGATATGAAAATGTAGTTTTTTGTATTAACGATTTATATTAAGAGAGATGATTTGAGTGATGAGTTGAATGACAAATTGTAAGAGGAATGTTTATTAACTTTATTATTGACTGATTCAGAAATATGTAATTAAATATAATTGTATTGATATTTTTAGAATAAACATAAAATGCACCCTGATGAGGTTCACGCAGAGTGGACGAAACGTTGTGTTACGTATAAGAATTGACTCGAGATGATTTATTCCGAGAAAATCCCCAAATATAATTCACTCCCGATTAATTCCCATTTACGTTAAAGTTTCTCTACTTTTTGGAATATCAATCGACTTCCGGGGCTAGAGAGTCAGAAAATTTCGTTACTCACCGTGTTACTGATGTTCAGGGCACGTTACTTTTCTTCTCGTAATCTTCGATGGTTGCCGACGGATGAAAATTACAACTTTAATGTTTCTCAGTTTCTATGTTCACTTTCTATGTTCACTTTCTATGTTCACCTTTTTATTCTTTTACTTTTTTTCTTCACTGTAATAATTATATGAGTATAAATTCACGAAAAATGGTCACACTTTATTTTAGATTTTCGCCTTCGACTCTATCATGAGATACTGACGAATATATATATATACGATTTGATTTTATAAAGGAAAACGAGTTTTAATATATTTTATTTTATTTGGATTAAGAGGAGAGAGTGATCAAACGCACCGTTATGTGCGGTGTTGATCGGGTTTTTATAGAATAGTCAACCGCACCGTTTTCTGCGGTGTTGACCAGGTTTTTATTTAGGGACGAATAGGTATAGTAAGGATAGAGTAGTCAACCGCACCGTTTTCTGCGGCGTTGACTGGGTTTTGTTACGTATTGATCTGTGTGATCATACGTAGTTTCCAAGAATAATCAAAAATAACTAATAATTCAGTTGAAAATGGTCACAATTCCCATATTTGAACCAATTCACCTTAAAAGAGGTCAATAATACATGAAATTACATTAAAAGTTGATGGTCAACAGAATCAGAAAGAAAGCCATTAAAAATCCCTTGAAAAGTCTGAAAGGTCCATTAACAAAGTCCATTAACAAACTAAGGAAAACGGACAAAATTGTCATAAACAAGTAAAATATCATCAGAAAAGTTTAAATACCAATTTGCAACAAATTCCTTTCAATAGAAACCAAGATATTCATATTTAAAGGCCAACGGAAAAGTATTGACCGCGCCGGCCTTCAGCGACTTTCACTAAGTAGGTGCGTGACGTCACACGCGTGGGACAAAACTTCCCCCACCAGGGACTCACGCAATTCTATGTTAAACTTTTGAAAAATCATAACTCTTTCAAGTATAAAGATTAAGGAATAATTCTAATTGCAAAATTCATTAAATAATTAAGACTATCGATTCCAGAAGAAAAACAATTGAAAAATCAATTTGCAACATAATTTGTTATAAACAATTTATCAAAATTTAATCGTAGAAATATGAAAGTAGACTCAAAATTTAGTTGACCATGATATATTGACGAATACTGAAAATTAACTCTTAATATTGATAATTAACCGAGATATGAATTTCATAACATATATACACACACACATGCAAAATAATTATTTCTAAACTTCCAAAAATTCATATCTTTCAAAATTATGAAGATTAAGAAACCAAAATAACAAAAAAATTCATGAAAAATACAGGCTACACAATGCACTAAGAAAATTTGACAAAAGTTAATATTTACAATAATTTGTTATAAACAATCAATATGAAAAATTATTAGAGAATTACAAAAACCAATAGAATAGAAAGAGAATCACATCAGAAAAATATAAGGAACAAAAATGAAATCAAAATAACAAATAACAACAGAGTTATTTAACATTCAAATTTATTCAGATATATATAGATATACAAAATACATGGCAAAATTCAAAAATCAATAACTTTCATAATAATCAACATTAAGAAATAATTTCCATTTGTAAAATCATTAAATAATTCAAACTAAAAGTTCATGGAAGAAAATTTAAGAAAAACCAAAATTTATGTAAAACAATTTTTAAGCTTTAATTAACTATTGAATAACAACAAAATTTATTAACTTAGGAAGATGAATCCAAGTTCAAACAATAGATAAAAATAGTCTCTTCCAGACGCAATTGAGTTCAGATTTTTGAAGCAATTATTTCATTAGTTATTAACAATTAGAATTTTCAAGGTCATCCAACTTTAAATATAAATAACTCCGAAACTATAAAAGTTAGAGAAATGAATCGCTAAAAATCGGTAAATTCAATGGCCTTTCAAATGCATTATAGAACGATTCCCTATATTGTTAATTAACAAAGTTATTAACAATCAAATGTTTATAAAAAAATAATCTAAAACTTTTGATACTAAAATTCGTTCATTCAGCCGAAAAGAAGTTCAAATATAGAAAATCGTCAATTTATCCCACTTCTAAGTGGATTTGACAAAATCTGTTTATAAGGTACACATCAGGATGTAAAAAGGAAGCCATTTCCGAAGAGTGAAAAATCAACTTTAAAATTGTTTAAGATCATATAAAACAATATATTATCATGTCAAAAATAAGGTTAAAAATAAGAAAACAACAATATTGTATTTTTAATGTAATAATCTTTATTGTAAAATCACTATATCATAAGATACACATATAAGCCTCAGCGCATGGACAAGCTACAGCACACAAGGGTAGAAGGAAGACGCTCCCCACCAGCTCAGTCACCACCAGCCACCTAGTTGCGCAAGAAACTCACAGCGCATCCCCACTTATTGTACTCCCACCCTACCGGCTCAAGCCGCCGAATTGTCCATGTACCTAGATGCGCGAGGCTCAGTCAGTCAGTTCATCGCTCCTCTTCAATTGGTAAAGACCTCCTCCTCCGGACGCGGTCGCGGTAACTCACTCGGGACTTAGAATAATTTCAGTCAGTAGACACTTAGAAAATTTTTAGAGAATCGGGACTTAGAATAATTTTACTCAGTTTGGACTTAGAATATTTTGATCAAATCACAACTCAGAATTTTTCGATTATCGAAGTTTTTTAAATTCAAATAATTTTCAATTAATTTATTTTTATTTATCAAATGAAATATTTTCTCTAGAACCGAATTAAACCGAACGAAATAATTTTCCCTCTTTATTTTGAGATCTGACGAAGCCTCGCGTTAATAGAAACAAAACAATTTGTTTGAATAAATTTAAAATCATTGAAGTGAAAACAGAGTTTAATTAATTTAATTAATTATTTATTCCTTTTCAGAGCCTAGAATCTAAACCCAGTCAACACCGCAGAAAACGGTGCGGTTGACTACTCTATCCTTATTATACCTATTCGTCCTTAAATAAAACCTGGTCAACACCGCAGAGAACGGTGCGGTTGACCACTCTATCCTCCATATTCCACCTATTCGTCCTTAAATATTACCTAGTCAACACCGCAGAAAACGGTGCGGTTGACTATTCTATAAAAACCTGATCAACACCGCAGATAACGGTGCGGTTGATCACTCTCTCCTCTTGATCCAAATAAAATAAAATATATTAAAACTCGTTTTCCTTTATAAAATCAAATCGTATATATATATATTCGTCAGTATCTCATGATAGAGTCGAAGGCGAAAATCTAAAATAAAGTGTGACCATTTTTCGTGAATTTATACTCATATAATTATTACAGTGAAGAAAAAAAAGTAAAAGAATAAAAAGGTGAACATAGAAAGTGAACATAGAAAGTGAACATAGAAACTGAGAAACATTGAAGTTGTAATTTTCATCCGTCGGCAACCATTGAGGATTACGAGAAGAAAAGTAACGTGCCCTGAACATCAGTAACACGGTGAGTAACGAAATTTTCTGACTCTCTAGCCCCGGAAGTCGATTGATATTCCAAAAAGTAGAGAAACTTTAACGTAAATGGGAATTAATCGGGAGTGAATTATATTTTGGGGATTTTCTCGGAATAAATCATCTCGAGTCAATTCTTATACGTAACAGCCCTTATCTGCAATGGAGCCGAAACATGTTTTATCTTGATTTGCCGAGAAATTTTCAATGATATTCCAATTTGTTTTTACAAATCCATGAATTCCTGGAATAGTTTTCAGATGATAATCAGAATTTTAATCTTAATAACAATAATTATCTCAATTGAATTCATTCACACATATCGTCGCCTTAGAGTGAAAGGGGCGTAAGTGCAAAAACACGAAATTCTGGAGTGAAAGGGGCGTATGTCCACTTATCACTCCAAAATGTTTTTTATGGCCTCTGGAACATTATTTGGATAATTGAAAATTGAAATAACAAAGTGGCGTAACTACCAATTTTAAAGTGAAAGGGACGTATCTCCACACTTACGCCCCTTTGTTATTTTCTTTTTTAACGCTATATAATTGTTAAAGTTAAAGTGAAAAGAACGTATCTCCGCACTTACGCCTCTTGGTTTTTATAATTTTTTTTATCGCATGAGAATTTTTGGAGTTACGCCTTTCTGTTTTTAGGATTTTTTTTTATTTTGGAGTTACGCCCTTTTGTTTTTAGGATTTTTTTTATTTTGGCACTTACGCTTTTTTGTTTTGAGGATTTTTTATTTGAAGTATGGCACTTACGCCTCTTGTTTTTAAAAATAACAAAAAGACGTATGGACTGGAGATACGCTTCTTCGTTATTATTTTTTCCCGATGATTAGGTAAATATTCAATGAAAACACTAAAAACAAAGGGGCGTATCTCCGGCACTTACGCCCCTTTGTTATTAGTCAGTGGTACTTACGCCTTTATGTTATTAATTTTTTTTTTTTCACTAATATTGCTTCAAAGGCCTTGGAAAGTCTATTGGAGCAATAATGGTGGAAATACGCCTTTTTGTTATTTTGAAGAAAAAAAAACGGGAAAAATGGCACTTACGCCCCTTTCACTCTAAGGCGACGATATAATATTTACTGATTATTTTTCGTGTGTTATAAATTTCCATCAATGGCACAATGTTAGAATCATTTACATTTTCATTGTGAATTATTAATGTTTTCCCATGATCTTCTATTAAAGTGTTACTCTGAACAACAAGTTCATATGGAACAGAACCATCATTAAATGAATCGTTAACCTTTTTTGGATAAACACCATCTATATATATTATCTATGGAAAAGCGAAGTTAAATTTGGATTGCAGTTTATGATTACTGAGAACGAATTGAGTTTCATAATGATCCTAAAAATAGAAAGACTTATTTTACGTATTGCGATTGGATTTTGTCAATGAATTTATCGATTAATTGATCCCATACAACGAATTGGACACTGTCACCATCATTATTATGCACAAGAAATGTTAAAACGGGTTTCATCTGTCCATCTCGACATTTTACCATTCTAGGTGCAGAAACTTTTCGAACAATTCCATAAATTTCACTGAAAATATTAAAAAGATGAAATTTTAAGAAAAAATAATAATTACATATCCTAGAATACCCATAAAGCCTCTTTGTTTACTTCTCTTTTTCCAGAAAAGAATGAGATATGTTTCTTAGCAATGACATTATCTTGGGATAATGTCTGCATGTTTCTCAAGTTAATTGCAGTGTCAATAAGTAGGAAAAATAGGGATTTTTTGACCAATTGAGGGGACTAGTTTTTCTTGATTATTCCACTGATAAGGCAAGGATTTGCTCAAGTTTTCAAAATATGATTAAATTGAAAAAACTGATTCGTTCCTTATCAGTGGAATAATCTCAGGGAGAAATTAATCCCCTCGATTGGTCAAAAAATCCTCAAATTTCCTATTTACTGACTCTGCAATTAACTTGAGAAACATGCAGACATTATCCCAAGATAATGTCATTGCTAAGAAACATATTTCATCCTTTTCTGGAAGAAGAGAAATAAACCAAAGCACTTATAGAATCATAATATAGTAATGTTAACTCACACTAATTTAGTTGAATCCACAGAAATTGAATGTAAAAGCTCAGAAGAAGTGAATGATTCATCTTTGGTTTCAACCGATAATGAATTAATGAATAATTAATATTCATTGGGAAATGAAAATGATTGAGGAATAATAATTGCGAAACGAGAAATTTACTTTACCTTCTGATGAACATTTTGATGCTTCGCCAGAAGTCGAATTGTCAATTGACGTCTCATTTAATTTGTTAGAGGTTTCAGAAGAATTAGACATGATATTTAGGATATTGACAATTATTATCGTATCGATAATTGTAAAATAAATGGATCAGTTGAAAGAGTTGGAGGAATAATATTGAAATGACAGATCAATATCTATTTGTTTTTGAACACAAAAGAAACTTTTGCTTCATCTATTTCTGCCTATATTCAGATTGTCTCTATTCAGTTGACAAATTATACCAATTTTTTTCTAAAGTTGACATTGAAATATTATCATCGAAAGAATAAGTTGAGAAATTACGTGGAATGGATAGTTCAAATGTTATCCAGCATGTGATTATTTCTGATACTGTTGATTATTATGAAGTAGAAATTTGGTATTTTCGGAGAAATAATAATACTGGATTAGATGACATAGTTTGTGAAATGAGAAAAAGACGGATTATCCGTGACATGCATATGAAAGGGAGTAGAACTGCACAAAAAAAGGAGAAACCGAAAAAAAAGTATAATTCAGATTGTAGTCAAATTTTACACGTCATATTTTGAATAGACTGTCTTCAATTATACATTTTTCTCTTCAGAAGGAAGAATGGAATGAAAAGGGGAATGAAAAGACGTCGATCCAAGAGACTGTTGATGAAGAAAAAATATTTTAGAATTAATGTTTATTTTATACTGTATATGTGAGTCAAATATGATGATATTTTCTTTTTGGACGATATACTTTATACATTTATGAAAAAAAAATAAATCAATCTATGATTAAATTGATTGATTATTATTTGAAATATGAGCAGAAAAGATTTTGATAATTTCTATATTTCTTGTTAATTTCAAATTGTTCAGAATAAAAAAGACTTCAAATGTTCCAAGTGGTGGAATAAGGTTGCTAGAGTTCAATTTCAGAGAAACGTGGAGTAAATTTTTTAAAAAATATTGAATTTTTTGAAAATCTCACTAAAAATTTCCATATTTCTTGTTATTTTCGAATTTTTTTAAATGAAACCGACTTTCAATGTTTCAAGTTGTGGAGTGAGGCTGCTAGAGTTCAATTTTAGAGGAACATGGAGAAAAATTTTGAATAAATATTGAATTTATTGAATTTATGAAATCTCACGAAATCTCAAAATCTCTCAATCTCCAATTTTCCATTTTCCTTTTTATTTTCAAACTGTTTCGAATAAAATGGACTTTCAATGTTTCAAGTGGTGAAGTAAGGCTGCTAGAGGTTAATTTCAGAGAAACCTGTAATAAAATTTTCAAAAATATTGAATTCATGGAAAATCTAACGAAAAATTTCCATTTTTCTTCTCATTTTTCAAATTGTTTGACATAAAACAAACTTTTAATGTTTCAAGTGGTGAAGTAAGGCTGCTAGTTCAATTTCAGAGAAACGTGGAGTAAATGTTGAAAAAATGTTGAATTTATAAAAAATCTCTCGAAATCTCAAAATCTCAAAATCTCCAATTTTGTATTTTCCTTGTTATTTCCTTTCAATGTTTCAAGTGGCGAAGTAAGACTGCTAGAGTTCAACTTCAGAGAAACGTGGAATAAAATTTTCAAAAATATTGCACTTATGGAAAATCTAATTGAAAATTTCCCTTGTTCTTGTTATTTTTCAAATTGTTTGGAATAAAACAACCTTTTAATGTTTCAAGTGGTGAAGTAATGCTGCTAGAGTTCAATTTCAGAGAAACGTTGAGTAAATGTTGAAAAAATATTGAATTTATGAAAAATCTCACGAAGTCTCAGATCACTCAATCTCCAATTCTGCATTTTCCTTGTTATTTTCAAATTGTTTGAAATAAAACAGATTTTCAATGTTTCAAGAGGTGAAGTAAGACTGCTAGAGTTCAACTTCAGAGAAACGTGGGATAAAATTTCCAAAAATATTGAATTTATGGAAAATCGAATGAAAAATTTCTATTGTTCTCGTTATTTTTCAAATTGTTTGAAATAAAACGAACTTTCAATGTTTCAAGTGATGAAGTAAGGCTGCTAGAGGTCAATTTCAGAGAAACCTGTAATAAAATTTTCAAAAATGTTGAATTTATGGGAAAACTCATTAAGAATTTCCGCTTTTCTTATTATTCTCAAATTGTACGAAATAAACCAAAATTTGATGTTGGGAGTGGTGAAGTAAGGCTGCTAGAGTTCAACTGCAGAGAAACATGTAATAAAATTCTCAAAAATATAGAATTTATGGAAAATCTAACGAAAAATTCCCATTGTTCTTGTTTTCTTCAAATTGTTTGAAATCAAACTGACTTTCGATGCTTCAAGTGGTGAAATAAGGCTGCTAGAGGTCAATTCCAGAGAAACATGGAGTAAATTTTGAAAAAATATTGAATTTATAAAAAATTTCACGAAATCTCAAAATCTCTCAATCTCCAATTTTGCATTTTCCTTGTTATTTTCAGATTGTTTGAAGTAAAACAGACTTTCAATGTTTCAAGAGGTGAAGTGAGACTGCTATAGTTCAACTTCAGAGAAACGTGGAATAAAATTTCCAAAAATATTGAATTTATGGAAAATTTAACGAAAAAATTCCATTGTTCTTGTTTTTTTCAAATTATTTGAAATAAAACAGTTTTTCAATGTTTCAAGTGGGGAAATAAGGCTGCTAGAGTTCAGTTTCAGTGAAACCTGTAGCAAAATTTTCAAAAATATTGAATTTATGAAAAAACTCATTAAAAATTGCCATTTTTCTTGTTATTTTCAAATTTTTGAAAATAAAACGAACTTTTCATGTTTCAAGTGGTGATATAAGGCTGCTAGAGGTCAATTTCAAAGAAACGTTTCATAAAATTTTCAAAAATGTTGAATTTATGGAAATTTTCATTAAGAATTTCCATTTTTCTCATTGTTCTCAAATTGTACGGAATGAAACAAACTTTTGATGTTGGGAGTGGTGAAGTAAGACTGCTAGAGTTCAACTCTAGAGAAACATGTAATAAAATTCTCAAAAATATAGAATTTATGGAAAATCTAATGAAAAATTCCCATTGTTCTTGTTATTTTTCAAATTGTTTGAAATAAAACAGTTTTTCAATGTTTCAAGTGGTGAAATAAGGCTGCTAGAGTTCAATTTCAGAGAAACCTGTAACAAAATTTTCAAAAATATTGAATTTATGAAAAAACTCATTAAAAATTGCCATTTTTCTTGTTATTTTCAAATTTTTGAAAATAAAACGAACTTTTAATGTTTCAAGTGGTGATATAAGGCTGCTGAGGTCAATTTCAGAGAAACGTTTCATAAAATTTTCAAAAATGTTGAATTTATGAAAAATTTCATTAAGAATTTCCATTTTTCTCATTGTTCTCAAATTGTACGAAATAAAACAAACTTTTGATGTTTCAAGTGATGAAAAAAGGCTGCTAGAGTTCAATTTCAGAGAAACGTGCAGTAAATTTTGAAAAAATATTGAATTTATGGAAAATGTCATGAAATCTCAAAATCTCTCAATCTCCAATTTTGCATTTCCCTCGTTATTTTCAAGCTGTTCCAAATAAATGAAGTAAGGCTGCTAGTGGTCAATTGTAGAGAAACCTGTACTAAAATTTCCAAAAATATTTAATTTATCAAAAATCTCATTACAAATTTCCATTTTTCCTGTTATTTTCAAATTGTTTGAAAAGAAACGAACTCTTAATGTTTCAAGTGGTGAAATAAGGCTGCTAAAGTTCAATTTCAGAGAAACGTTGAGTAGAATTTCGAAAAAATATTAAATTTATCAAAAATCTCACAAAAATTTTCCATTTTCTTCGTTATTTTCAAATGGTTTGAAATAAAACAGATTTTCAATGTTTCAAGTGGAGAAGTAAGGCTGCTCGAGTTCAATTCCGGATAAACGTGGAGGAAAAATTAGAAACAATATTAAATTTATGGAAAATTTCACTAAGTCTCTGAATCTACAAATTTCCATATTTCTTCTTTCAAATGTTTGGAATGTAAGAATCTATTTAAAAAAAAATATGAATAAAAATTTATTTAAATTATTGATTTCACCAGGTGACTAAATACAATGTGCAAAAAAAGTAAGAGAATGGTAAATGTTTTCATTTTTTAACGGATTCACAAATGGTCCTAACGTCGTTAAAAATGATCGGATCAAGATTGAAAAAAAAAAGGAACTTGAAGTTTCTCCTTCCAGAATATCATTATTTCAGTATTTTCAGAGTATATTCGGCCTCGTTCCATTACAGAAAACATTTTTCGAGATAATTCTCCATTCTGTTTTGAAGAATCATACACATGCATCAATTATTTCCATTTCTTGGCATTTTTCGACTTTTATAGCACTTCTCGGTAAACTATATTCTTGATGTAAATGGCATTTCCCTTTGAATTTGATATTGAACCTTCTGCAGTAACAAATATTTTCAAATTGTCTTGATCTCTTACCCTCGACGATGCTACATATAGTTGTCCATGACTAAAGACAGAACTGCTCAAATACAAACCAACCTTATCAAGAGTTTGACCTTGAGCTTTATTAATGGTTGTTACATAAGCTAACCGCACTGGAAATTGCTTCCTACTCATGACAAATGGAAATTCATTCTCTGGAGTTATTAGTTTAATTTTAGGCAGTAGCACAATATCATTTTTAGCTTTACCCGTGATAACTCTTGCTATCAAAAGATGAGGTTTCATTTCTAGAACAATCAATTTAGTGCCGTTACACAATCCTTCATTCACATGTAAATTCCTCAACAGCATTATTACAGCTCCTTTTTTCAAAATTAATCTATGTGAAGGAAAGCCGTTCGGTGTAATTCCATTCAAATACTCAATAGGTATATAATTCTGATTTGATGATTCTTCTGACATATTTCGATCAATACTGAGATACATCATTTTTCGGCCTTCTAATATTTGGATTATTTCATTGTTCAGTTGTGATGCATCTACATTCAAAGGTGTTAAATTTGCTGAATTCCAAGACTCTGAATTATGTTCATTCATACTTTCATCAAATATTTCTCTGATTAAAGGTTTTTTGCAGAGAATGGATGGTGGTATCGACACGATATTATTCTGTTCTTCATATTCACTCTCGAATATTCCATTACCTATCTTCATCAACCAGTTCTGAAACTTCTCTTGTGATTCTAGAATCCTAAAATTTCTTGTGAGTGACACTTTCTTGAAATATCTCCATACATAACTATTCTTTACGGAATTTTCTACTATTGCAGTTCTGTTACCGTGTTTTACTATTGGTAATATCTGCCTAAAATCTCCCGATAATAATATTACTTCCCCTCCAAATGGTTTAGTATTATCCATTAAATCCTTCAGAAGCAGATCGATTGCGTATTTTGGAACCATGGTAATTCCATCCCATATGATTAATTTTGAAGCTTTAATCAAATTCCCCTGTTTAGATCCATGGTTTACATTACATAATGATGATTCATTCAATGATAATGGTAACTTGAACATAGAATGTACAGTTTTCCCTTCAATTAGTAAATTCGCAGCTATTCCAGTCCATGCCATAGGAATAACTGATTTATTTTTTATATACATTTTCTTTATGATCCCATTCAATAAGTAACTCTTGCCTGTTCCACCTGGACCATCCAAGTAAAAGTATCGTTCGGAGACAGTGTCATCCTTTACTGCATTCATAATCATATTATAGATTGAATTTTGCTCCGAAGATAAATTATTTTCAATTATCGATATTTCATTCTTCCAAATATTTATATTGCATTGATTATATTGGTTACTCCCCCTATTATTCGATTTATCGTTTAATAGAAATTCATTCACTTTCGGTAAATGAAAATCATCGAGACGAAATCCATGTTCCGTTAAGATATTCTGGATTATTTTCAGAGATATTTGTTCTACTATATCGTGTGGTTTCTTCTGATCAATTAAATCTTCTTTATATTTATTCCATAAATCTAGAGCATTTCCGGGAGAACAAAATACACAAATATAAGCAAATAATTTACAAAGTTGATTCGGAAATTTGAACTCTATAGCTTCTTTCAAACATTTCTCAATTTCATCGTCACTCTCTATCAAATTCCTCATTTTAGCTGCTTCTGTGAATGTTTCATACGTAAGGTTCTCATACGATCGTAATTCTTCAAAATTTCTGGCACCCCTAACTTTAAGTAATTAGAATCTCATACTATAGCGTTCTTTTTCTTTTGGACTCACAAAATATATTCGACTAATTACTGGTTTAGTGAATTTTATTCTTTTTTTCCATTTTTTTGAAGTCTCATCAAAGATATAATGATTGGGTATTTCTGTATATAAGAGTTTTCGTGCCTCTTCGTCTTCTCTGTTCAATTCAAACCAAGCCATCAACGTTGTATTTTTATTGGCTTAAAGGGCGCGTTCTTCAAACCCTTTCTTGAAGTGAACGTTTGTTGATTGTCCAAATGGACAGCTAGTCTCACTATGGCATGTGATTGCTGATGCATGTTGAATGCATTAATTCTATGCATTGCCTCTGGGGCACATACATATCTTGTTGATAAATACTGATGAATTTCATCATATTTGTATGAATTTTCATTATCTCCATTACTAAATTCTATAAGTGCAGCATCGTGCCCTTTGTAACAATATTTGAATAAATATTTTATCCACATCAATGATGAACATACTTCCACATTTATATGACAATTCAATTTTAATAATAGATAAGGATTGTGAGGCACTACAAACCGATTATCTGCAACTCTATCAGTATTATAAAAATGGCTCGTCCATCATTCCGTCTACGGTATATTGGATATGAATTATCTCCAATAGTTGTATTCTCACAAAATTCTTTCGGAAAGTTCTTCGTACATTTCTTTGTTTCCATATCCATACACGGAGCTGTCAAATTTTGATTACCACATGGTCCATGAATCATGAATTTTTTAACTAACTCGTAGAGTCGAGGATTTTTTTTCTGATCCGGTATTTCAGCTGATATGATTTTGTCAACGGTATCCGCATCACGAATAATATACTCTGTATCGAAAAATATCAACAGATGTATGTGTGGTAATCCTCTCTTTTGAAATTCAATTACATAAATATATCCGATATGGTTTCCGAAAATTTTCCTGTTGAACAATAATTCTTTCAGTGTGTCTACTTTCAATTTGAACACTCTAGCAACTAAATCTGGTCGGTCGGAAGCTTTTTCAAATTCTTTCAAATTCTCTTGAATTTCAGGCCAATTTGGATTGCAGGTCATAGTTATGAATAGTTGTGGTTTTCCTAATTTCTGAGTTATACTCAAAGCATCCATATATAATTGTTGATAAGCTCCGGGACTGGTTTGGAATGAAGACGGTAAAATTATCATTCTTCCCGGGGGATTACAATAATTATCAATTGCTTTATTCTTCACGTAATCCATCAATCCACTATACAATTCTGCTCGTAATTTGTGTTGCTGCTGCTTGATATATTTTAATCTTTTACCCCCAATTTTAACCCAAATGTCAACGACGTATTGTTGAGTCAATTTCCCAGCGAATAAACAAGGATTGGTAATTTTTCTCACTGAAAGGCGATAACTATAAAATTGTAATGTTGTGATGTCTCTCTTCTTTTTGCTAAACCCAGTCTGATTTTTCCTGAAGATTTTGTCTTCATGTTGCATATGTACAGTCCATCCTTTCTCCCCTCTAGGGAAGAGTATCGGATATGTCATAGAATCGACGTTTGGACTCAAAGTAGATATGGGAATACTCTGGTTTCCTTTTGGATGAATACAAATATCTATTTCTGCTGGAGGTTGACCATCTTCTGAAGTAAATATTACAGCAACCTCATCACATGTCGGTAAATTATGCGTATTCTTATTTAATTTCGGGTCCAATTTTATCCACATCAAAATATTGTTCACGCTTCTCTTTTCAATTTGAGCTTTCTTTTTTTCCTCATTTTCGAGATTGTACATCATTTTATACGCCGCGGCATATGGATTAATCTCTCTCAATAATTCATCTAATGATTGTAATAATTGTGCTTTCATTCAGTATTGAGTTTATTTCTCAATCGTTCCTGAGTAGCTTGATGAGGATCTATTACATATAGTTGCCCGTATTTTCTTTCCGTATTTTCATTAGGATGTAAAGCATATGTATTATGATGTACCTGACCATGGATTTTATATGTGAATGGACCGTTTCCAGCGGGTACGATGAGCTTCGCACCCATGCTTGCAAAAGCCAACGCGCTATTATAGCATCGTATATTTTCTCTAAAATGTTTTGAATCTGAAGATTTACCCATCAATAGATCTTTTAATAATTTCGGATAGTTTTCGATCATTTTCAACTTCACTTTACCTTTCTGGCAACAATGAGTGAATAAGTTGTCAGTCGGTTTTTCGGCTACAAAATGTAATGCTTTACAAAATTTACATTGGGAGTCCATTGGTCCACTATGATGAGGGATTATATCAGTTTCATTGGTACCATTCATACCAATAAGGAAATTATTATTTTTCTGATAATGCTTTTCAGTTCTCTTCATTTCTTCAGCATTCTCTTCACAATTCCAGGAATTATGTTCCTCGATTCCACCTAAATCGTTTATGGATTCTTCTCCTCTTCCGTCTTGAAATTCTTGATCAATTGAATTTTTTATTTTATGCAATTCAAGAATTTTTTGTTTCCGATGTGTTCGATTGGTGAGATATTCATCTGTATGAATTACATCACTTTTTTCAGTCGTTTCTCCTCTTACTCTATAATCAGTTTTCGAGTCAAAATTTCGAATAATTCTAGAATCCATCTGACTAATTGACTTGATGGGTATATTTACTGGAACATCACTAATTATACTTAATTTTTTTCCCCCAATTTTCGCACATTTATTCTTATTATTCAATTTTATGACATCATTACTACGTCGATTCTCCAGATAATTTTTTTTATTCAATTTTTTGATATACTGCATCGCTCTTGATTTTCGTTTCCTTAATTTATCATGTTCTTTGATTACGAGTCTCTCATCTGAAGTCTTTTTCAATTCTGTCTCCAATCGACTTGAATATTCAATCCATCCCATTGTTGTTTGAGATTTTGTTCGTCTTCATTTTCATACAGAAAATAGTCTATATTTTGGCTATTTCTCTTACGTTTTTTATGACTATTTTGATCTCGATCCTCTCTCATTACAGATATTGTTCTTCCTAGAGAGACTTTTTTTTCATTCTGTGGATTACAAGAGATGATTTCTGTTTTGAACTCTTCTTCATTTTTATCAACCGGTATTTGTGATGAGTTTCGCGCAATCATTTTGTGAGGAAACTCTTCATAAATATCATTCACTAACATATTGTATAAGTGTCTCCTCAATTGATTTGTATGACAATGGATTCTAGATGGATCTTTATTCAAACTCAGAGAGACAGCGAAAGCAATTGCGAACACTCCACAGTCTATACCATTTTCTTGCTGCTGAACCGTTTCATACGTTATTGTTGGATTGAAAGGATATAGCGCTTTCAAATAAGTCAATGAATTTTGATATAAATCACGTGCGTTCATACTATCATATACATGAATCACATTATCTTCATAATAAGTGCAAATCCAATGCCCTGATATTATTCCAGAATGAATGATTACGGGTGTATCATTACCGAATCGAATTTGAATATGCTTTTCTTCTTTTTCAATTGTATTGATTGAATCCGGTATTTGATAGAGGATTGGTACTTGCATAATCATCCCTGTTTTCCTTCCAAATAATTCACAAAATTTAGCCATATGTTCATCTTCTAATTTAGATGGTTTATCTAAAATCAATGACTCCATATATTTTGATAGCATTTTCTTCCAGTATCCACTTCTAATTTTTCCTTTAATTCTTCTTCAATAATGATCGATTCACCTTATCTGCATTGATTCAATTCAATTGATATATATAAAAAAAAATATAAAATATGAAATATAAATAAATATATATAAATAAAATATGAAAAAAAAAAAAAAAATATATTTTTTCTTTATTATATATTATATTATATATATATCTTCACCAACTAACCAATCTTTTTTCCCCAGGATCTTCCAGTTCATCTTCATTTCTAATTAACTTCACTAATTGATAGCTTAATCATGCACAGTATTCACAGTGATCATTCTAAATCTCACTCCATTACTACCATTGCCAAGTTCAGACACGGGAATAAGATTGACTCATTTAGTTAAATTCAAATTCATTTGAGCTGTCAAAATTGTGTCGACTGATAACAATTGATTCTCGCGTTACCGCCTTCTAATTTTTATTTTTGTTTCTAAATCAATATTTCTAGTTTTCAAAAGGAAAAATCCGGACTATTAGTAAATATTAGTATTTTGATTCAAAAGAAAAGGGCTTTCCAATAGATATGATTCCCAAATATTACGTAAAAATATGGGATTATGCCATGACGATGATAGAAAACTCGCGGAATCGCTAATATAATTCAAAAAAATCATTTTTTGAAGATCTCAAAAACTACGCATCAGATTTCAATAAAGCTCCTACGCAATATCATTTATGTTGAGCATTTTATCACAGTGAGGTTTCATAGAACTGTTGTGAATATTTCCCATGATATAATAGAGACTCAAAAACATATGGGGAATTTTCATAAAGAATCTTCGGACAGGCTCTAGAATTCTGAGTAATTGACATACAGACTTATAATTTGTTTTTATATCATTCTAATGATGTAATGAAGTGGGAGCAACCAAAAAAATTCGAATAGAAAAGAAAAAAATTTCAACGTTTATTATATATAATAATAATATCAAGAGTTAATTTTCAGTATACGTCAATATCTCATTGTCATCTACATTTTTAGGCCATTTTCATATTTTTATGTTTAAATTTTGATAAATTGTTTATAACAAATTATGTTGCAAATTGATTTTTCAATTGTTTTTCTTCTGGAATCGATAGTTGTTACGTATTGATCTGTGTGATCATACGTAGTTTCCAAGAATAATCAAAAATAACTAATAATTCAGTTGAAAATGGTCACAATTCCCATATTTGAACCAATTCACCTTAAAAGAGGTCAATAATACATGAAATTACATTAAAAGATGATGGTCAACAGAATCAGAAAGAAAGCCATTAAAAATTCCTTGAAAAGTCTGAAAGGTCCATTAACAAAGTCCATTAACAAACTAAGGAAAACGGACAAAATCGTCATAAACAAGTGAAATATCATCAGAAAAGTTTAAATACCAATTTGCAACAAATTCCTTTCAATAGAAACAAAGATATTCATATTTAAAGGCCAACGGAAAAGTATTGACCGCGCCGGCCTTCAGCGACTTTCACTAAGTAGGTGCGTGACGTCACACGCGTGGGACAAAACTTCCCCCACCAGGGACTCACGCAATTCTATGTTAAACTTTTGAAAAATCATAACTCTTTCAAGTATAAAGATTAAGGAATAATTCCAATTGCAAAATTCATTAAATAATTAAGACTATCGATTCCAGAAGAAAAACAATTGGAAAATCAATTTGCAACATAATTTGTTATAAACAATTTATCAAAATTTAATCGTAGAAATATGAAAGTGGACTCAAAATGTAGTTGACCATGATATATTGACGAATACTGAAAATTAACTCTTAATATTGATAATTAACCGAGATATGAATTTTATAACATATATACACACACACATGCAGAATAACTATTTCTGAACTTTCAAAAATTCATATCTTTTAAAATTATGAAGATTAAGGAACCAAAATAATACAAAAATTCATGAAAAATACAGGCTACACAATGCACTAAGAAAATTTGACAAAAGTTAATATTTACAATAATTTGTTAAAAACCATCAATATGAAAAATTATTAGAGAATTACAAAAACCAATAGAATAGAAAGAGAATCACATCAGAAGAATATAAGGACCAAAAATGAAATCAAAATAACAAATAACAACAGAGTTATTTAACATTCAAATTTATTCACATATATATAGATATACAAAATACATGGCAAAATTCAAAAATCAATAACTTTCATAATAATCAACATTAAGAAATAATTTCCATTTGTAAAATCATTAAATAATTCAAACTAAAAGTTCATGAAAGGAAATTTAAGAAAAACCAAAATTTATGTAAAACAACTTTCAAGCTTTAATTAACTATTGAATAACAACAAAAGTTATTAACTTAGGAAGATGAATCCAAGTTCAAACAATAGATAAAAATAGTCTCTTCCAGACGCAATTGAGTTCAGATTTTTAAAGCAATTATTTCATTAGTTATTAACAATTAGAATTTTCAAGGTCATCCAACTTTAAATATAAATAACTCCGAAACTATAAAAGTTAGAGAAATGAATCCAACGCTAAAAATCGGTAAATTCAATGGCCTTTCAAATGCATTATAGAACGATTTCCTATATTGTTAATTAACAAAGTTATTAACAATCAAATGTTTATAAAAAAATAATCTAAAACTTTTGATACTAAAATTCGTTCATTCAGCCGAAAAGAAGTTCAAATATAGAAAATCGTCAATTTATCCCACTTCTAAGTGGATTTGACAAAATCTGTTTATAAGGTACACATCAGGATGTGAAAAGGAAGCCGTTTCCGAAGAGTGAAAAATCAACTTTAAAATTGTTTAAGATCATATAAAACAATATATTATCATGTCAAAAATAAGGTTAAAAATAAGAAAACAACAATATTGTATTTTTAATGTAATAATCTTTATTGTAAAATCACTATATCATAAGATACACATATAAGCCTCAGCGCATGGACAAGCTACAGCACACAAGGGTAGAAGGAAGACGCTCCCCACCAGCTCAGTCACCACCAGCCACCTAGTTGCGCAAGAAACTCACAGCGCATCCCCACTTATTGTACTCCCACCCTACCGGCTCAAGCCGCCGAATTGTCCATGTACCTAGATGCGCGAGGCTCAGTCAGTCAGTTCATCGCTCCTCTTCAATTGGTAAAGACCTCCTCCTCCGGACGCGGTCGCGGTAACTCACTTGGGACTTAGAATAATTTCAGTCAGTAGACACTTAGAAAATTTTTAGAGAATCGGGACTTAGAATAATTTTACTCAGTTTGGACTTAGAATATTTTCAGTCAGCCGACACTTAGAATAATTTTACTCAGTTTGGACTTAGAATATTTTGATCAAATCACAACTCAGAATTTTTCTATTATCGAAGTTTTTTAAATTCAAATAATTTTCAATAAATTTATTTTTATTTATCAAGTGAAATATTTTCTCTAGAACCGAATTAGACCGAACGAAATAATTTTCCCTCTTTATTTTGAGATCTGACGAAGCCTCGCGTTAATAGAAACAAAACAATTTGTTTGAATAAATTTAAAATCATTGAAGTGAAAACAGAGTTTAATTAATTCAATTAATTATTTATTCCTTTTCAGAGCCTAGAATCTAAACCCAGTCAACACCGCAGAAAACGGTGCGGTTGACTACTCTATCCTTATTATACCTATTCGTCCTTAAATAAAACCTGGTCAACACCGCAGAGAACGGTGCGGTTGACCACTCTATCCTCCATATTCCACCTATTCGTCCTCAAATATTACCTAGTCAACACCGCAGAAAACGGTGCGGTTGACTATTCTATAAAAACCTGATCAACACCGCAGATAACGGTGCGGTTGATCACTCTCTCCTCTTGATCCAAATAAAATAAAATATATTAAAACTCGTTTTCCTTTATAAAATCAAATCGTATATATTGTCACGTATTTTTACTATCCACGGCAATAAATAAAAATCGTGGAACTCCGTTAAATAAAAAAAAATTCCAATAAAATCCAAATCAAATAAACAACGTTAATTGTTGGGCGCCAGGACGACCTCTTCGTCCAAAATCAAAAATTTCATAGAACTACAAAGAACTACAAACAACTACAAATGAACTACAAAAGAATCCCCAGGTGAATGTTCGACTAGTTCAGTAACAAAAAGATCCCTAGATCTTCATGACCGCGGAGGCGGCTGGGTTCACAAAGTCACCTGTAAAATTGGACTAGGAATACAGATATCGATAAAATAAATAAAATAAAACAAATCAATTTTAATTTCGGAACTATAATTTGAGCGTTATATTTTTTTTTAAACTTATGCTCTTTAAAAAAAAAATAAATTGAAATTACAATAATAAAAGAAATGAAATAATTATTTACTGAATTTTAAATTTGTTTAAACAGTTGAAATCATCGCCGTTATTGTCGAAATGTTTACATAATAGATCATTTATGATTCGATACAATCAACTTTCCATAAAAAAAAAATTAATAAAAAAAAACAATAATTTAAAACCAGAATTAATTCAAAAGTCCAGACAAATTCTTACTAACATGACGAAACAAAATTAAACAACACTAATTGAATTGTCATTAAAAGAAAATAATCAAGAATTTAAAAGTCAAAATTTGAATCAACTCTGATTTCCCGCGCAAGCACCTTAATGCTCTACTTTATATACGGGCGACCGGCGGCCCATGAAAATCCGCCTTTATAATTTTCAGTGATAATGCGAAGGAATAATAATAAAAAAAATAAATTAATGACTGAAATTAATCGTCGTTATTCAATAAAATAATAATAATAAAATAATAAAAAAAATATTTATCAATAAAAAAAATTATCACTGAAAATTCTTTAAAATTGCAAATTTTCAAAATAATAAAAAAATATTAAATCACAATAATTCATTATTTTTCCGACAATAATTAATTTCCGAAATAATTCAAAAAAAAATAATTATCGAGAAACGAGAAAATTTAACTAATTCGCGTTCATTCAATTTTCGACAAACAAAATAAAAAAAAAACTAACGCGCCATGAAAATCCGAAAATGGCGTCTACCGGCGTCGAAAAACGACGCTAACAAATTATTACATAAATAATGCCGAGAATAATCACACGCTTACCGGAGTGTTGTTGATAACCTCAACGCCAAATTTTTCCTCCAATTTTCCAGTATTCGTCCAAATAACTCTCTTAATAAATCCTCGGTAAATCTTTGTTTTATTTAATGCAACGTAAAATTGCTAATTGCAACGGTAATTGCTCGTAAAATCTCACAACGAAAAACACGTCTAAGTTGTTTGCCACCAAAACGGAAAGTGAGGGAAGACGCCGGCGTGCGTCGAAAATTAGACCACAGGTGGCTCTTCCCATAATTAATTATCCAATGACGCGAAACCTTTCTTTTATCGCCGGTATTATTTTATTTTTTGTTCCGGTAATTAAATGAATAATAAAAGAATAAGTTTCCTAAATCAACGTCAAAAATTCCGTTAAAGTTTTCCATAATTATATCTTCATTAAATGTTGCTGCAATTAATTATTCTCGAATTAATTGTACAATTTCAGATGTCCTTGATTTCTCTCATTTTTCCGCCAATCAGCATGCAAAGTCCAACGGAAAGCTCCTCCCATCGATTTCCGTTTGCTGAGTCGATAATTTCCTGGACAGCTCCCTACGATCCTTATCCGTCTGCAGGCGCCTCCTCCCGACGTGAAGTAGAACTCCGGCAAACGCGGGAAAATTCAAGGCGGAAAAAAAATCGAATAAATCAGTTAAAAAAATAAATTATTGCTTCTCGTTTCTCGGACGATCCGTTCTGGTGAATAAATAAAAAAAACTAAATTTCACCGCGATGCCGGTCTAAATAAAGATTATATTTTTGTAACGCAAATATGGCGTTACAACTAACTCCCCCCAGACCGGAAGCGGTGAAAAACTCTCGGCAAACCTAGCCAATAGACCACCATTAACGGATTTTCCAAGAAACTCAAATTGATTCAAAACACTAATTAAACCAACACAACACAACCATCACCAACAAATATGGCAGAGGAGACAATAATCAGTCACAGAGACAATTTAACTCTTATTTATTTCGCCGTAATCTTTGGCAACGAAGTAATACAAAATAATTGGTCCCAGACCCCTCCCTCTGCTTCACATCGTGCTGCGCAACAGCCAAAATAATAGAAAAATAATAAAAAAATACAAAAGAAAATACTGATTTTTCGGGCAGCGATATAATAAGAAATAATACTGCTTCTCTGAACCCGCAGCGATAAACAAAAAAAAATAATATTTGTAGCGCAAGCGACGATATTTGTCTGGTCCGAGACCTTTTACTTCTTCGGGAACGGCTTCTTCTGGCTACGGTACCAGCATGGCGGCGTTAAACGATATCTGGCCGGAAAACAGTAGGGACAAATATCGCCATACACACCACGTGTGCCGCAACACCCACAAAATGTACCACGCGGCTCCATTGGGCAACGACCGGCGTTATGAGTCGGAGATCGACAATTGAAGCAGTAACGCACATCGCACGTCTCCGCCCATAACTCCGGTTTCCTAGCCAACTGATCAGCCAGATGATAAGCATTGAGCTCAGCCTGCTTCTTCGAAATGAAGGGACAGAGCTCAATCTTAAGAACGGGTTTTGGCTTCGGCTTTGGCACTCTATGTGCCGGAAACGCAAGTAATGCCTCCATCTCATCGTCGATTATCTTCGGCGATACTTGGCACGAAAAATCTCTACAAGCGACGGTATCCGTCACTGTGCCTCTCGAAATCCTCGCAAAAGTCGTTTCTGTCGACATCGAACGCGTAGAGCTCTCAGTAGCCGTTATCATCAACTGGCCACAAGTTTCACGCATGGCCTTCGCGACCATCAACTCCATCTTCCGTTGAAGACCCAACAAAACCTCATAATCCTCGTCGAAATTCAGCATTGCCATAGCATCCAACAACGAGAAAAACTTGGCATGTTCCTTCGGTTCGAACACAAATGGCCACATCGCAAATACTGAAACATACACGGAAAGAAAATCCAACATTAAAATTCCCGCAAATCATAAGACTATAAAATAATGAATGAACGAAAACAGTCAAATAATAAAATAAAAGAAACGAATCGTTAAAAATTCTAATTTTTCATTCATCATCGTCAATAATAACAGGATTTTCCTCCAATGCAGATTTCACCAATACTAAATCTTTGACATGATGTCGACCAACGACGACGCCCTCATCATTCGCAACTTCATACACAAGCGGCGATATTACATTTGAAATACGATAAACTTCAGTAGAGTACTTTCGGAACAATTTCGCAGCTTGACCTTTTGCGGCGTTAGACAATTGCCGAATTTTACGTCTGACTTTATCACCGACATTGTAATATACTTCTCTATGATGAGTGTTATAATACTTGGATTGTTGCGCAAACGCTTTATCCAAGTTATCAATTATCAAGTCGTAATATTCGGCCATTCTCTCCATGCGTTTCGCCCACGACTTTGTTTCTGGCACCAGTATTGGTGCGTCTTTCTCCGCCAATTTTCGGAAGAACAAAGAAGCTCTAGGCTGACGTCCGTAATTAAGAAACGCAGGCGACATATTGAGTGTACTATGATGAGCGGAATTGTACGCGAATCTAAACTCCGATAAATGAATGTCCCACTCACGATGATCTTGACCAATGTAACAAATGATCATACTTTTCAGAACGCGATTAACCCGTTCCACAGGATTCGCCTGTGCGTGATAAGGTGGTGTCGTTACATGTTCAATACCAAAACTCTTGGCCATCTCTCGCATCTTCTTATTCGAGAACTCCGTTCCATTGTCCGTTAAAAGAACAACCGGAGCGCCATAACGGTGTACGATAACATCTTCAAACGACTTCAAAATCGCCGATGCTTCCGCACGTCTCAGTGGAACCAATTCAATCAACTTCGAGAAGATATCTTGAAAAACGAGCAAGTATCGATAACCATTTTTGGAGGGCGGAAAAGGACCCATAATGTCCGTCGCCACAAAATACCAAGGTTCTTGGATACAACGTTGACCCATCAACCCAGCAGGTTTCTGCTGCGACACTTTGCAAGTTTGACAGATGACACAACTTCGTACAAACTTCTCAACATCTTTAGACATTCCTGGCCAATAATACGACAAAGCTACACGAGCCAAAGTCTTTTCCATACCAAAATGACCAGCAGTCGGCGGAATATGGTTTTCGCCGATAATAGTCTCCCGTGAATCACGTGGCGGCACTAATTTCCATGCATCTAAATCATCAGCCACGGTATCAATAATTGGATTCGCTCGATAGCGATACAATTGACCATCATCGATTCGCCAACCAGACCATTTATTCGGATGTTTCTCGACATCTGCAAAACGTCTACTATACCAAAAGTCACTAACATCGTCAGATGTCTTTGTATGAACTTTTGGTTCATTTAACTCAACGTTCGTAACACAAATTTCCAAAATTTCTTGGTCGAGAAAATCATCCTCAAACATACGCGATAATGCATCAGGTACACGATGTTCGGTACCTTTTCGATGAACAATATCGTAATCGTAATTCTGCAACCCCAATGCCCACCTGCTTAAACGACCAGCTGGATTTTTGAGATTGTGTAACCAACGTAAACTACTGTGATCTGTAACCACGGTAAAGTGATAACCCTCAAGATAGCGGCGAAAATGCTCAACGGCCCAAATTACCGCAAGACATTCTTTCTCCGTTACCGAGTAATTTCTCTCAGCGGAATTCATCGTTCGACTGGCAAAACCAACGACATAATCAACACCCTCGATTTTTTGATACAAAACTGCACCGAGACCATACGCACTTGCATCCGTATGCAATTCGAATGGTGCGTTAAAATCCGGACACGATAAAACTGGAGCGGTTGTTAACGCCATTTTTGAAGTGTCAAAAGCACGCTGTTGATCATGACCCCATTGCCAACGAACCAATTTTCTCTGAAGTAGATGCAGCGGTTCTGCAATCGTCGAAAAGTCTTTAATAAAACGACGATACCAAGCCGACATTCCAAGAAAACGCCGTAACTGCGTCAAATTTCGAGGAGCCGGATAATCCAAAACTGCAGAAACTTTACTAGGATCGACATGTAATCCATCTGCATCAACAATGAATCCGAGAAATTGCACCGACTGACTACAAAACACACATTTATCAGGATTAATCTCTAATTTCGCGTCTTGTAATTTAATTAGAACTTTTTCCAGTACTTCCATATGTTTTTCGTACGTTTCCGTGACGATAATAATGTCATCGAGATACGCTAACGAGAACGGATCTAAATCAGGTGTTATAACCTGATCCATCATTCTTTGGAATGTCGCCGGAGCGTTAGTTAACCCGAATGGCATACCCACGTACTGAAATAAGCCTTTTCCCGGAACCGAAAATGCTGTATACTCACGACACCGTTGACTTAACGCGACTTGGTGATAAGCCTTTCTCAAATCAAGCGTCGTTATATACTTCGCGGAACGTAATTTATCCAAAATACTTGTTAAATTCGGAACTAGATAAGCATCTTTCTTCGTTATTTTATTCAATTTCCGAAAATCGATACACATTCGATACTTATCTTTCTGACGAACCATGACCACCGGATTACTCCACGGACTATTAGACGGTTCGATAACCCCCATCTCAATAAGTTCGTCACATTGTTCCCTCATTGCCGATAAAACAGGCGGCGACATTGGATAAGCTCGCTGCCTTATGGGTGGATGATCACGCGGAATAATAATATCATGTTCCGTAAGGGACGTAAAAGCATTTTCTTTCGTACGCCGATAATGATATCTTTTGACAAGAGTCTCAATTCTTTGACGTTCTTCGTCAGAAGTCTCTTGTAAACCCGCGATCTCCACCGGTGGATTATTATCTCGAGTCTCAATTGGGTATCGAATGCCCTGATCATACAACCACCAACTGTTCGTATGATTCTCAAAACCTAAATCAAAAATCCCGAATGCTTCGATACCAAGTAGCATGCTCTGTGTTAACCCAGGCATAATCAAAAATTCGACATTCTTTATAACGCCTTTAATATCGACTGGAATGACGACGCTACCATGTATGGTCTCTTGACTACCATTCGCCATCGAAACTGATGGTTGATTAGTCCAAGACACCTTAAGACCCAAACGTTTAATCCAATCTGCCGGTACGTTACGAATACAAGATTTTTGTGCACCCGGATCGAACAACACGTAAAAACTCGCCAATCCGATCGAAACTGGCAAATAAATCCGTGAATTTAATGACTCTCGAATCGAACATTCATTAATCTCGACGCGAGGTAGATCTGCTTTAATTTCATTAATCGGTTCGATACTTGATGTTGAACTTGGTGCTTCACCTGTAACAACCGAAACTGGGATCGAAAAATCCAAACAATTCTGCTGTACTTTAAACAAACCAACTGATTGTTTCGTCAAATTATCCTCATCCAAAATCTCGATCCCTGAAGGATAACGAATCAGTACGGGATCATCTACTGACTCTTCTGGAAGTTTCCCTGTTCACGACGTGCTTTGCACGGAGTGCAGTTGGTTACAATCTTTCCAGGACGACCACAACCGAAACAACGAACGCCTGAATGTGGAGTAGCACTCGAACACTGGCTACGAAGGTGGCCAACCTGTCCACAACCATAACAACGTTTAGTTGTAGTACCACCGTTAATAAGTGGTCTAACAGTCGTTACTGCGTTCACATTAATCTCAGCAGAATTCTCTTTATTTGCACCGGTAAAACCAGACTTCTGACCTTTCCGTTTTTTCTTAGGTGGCACCGGTGCCCCATTACTCTTCAAAGAATTGTTATTAGTCGTCGATAAATTGACGGCGTTAATCTCATCACCCAGTGGCCCTTGAGTACCAGCATTACGCTTAACATTCGGCGGAACATAAGCGCAATCCCCGTAAATCGTATCAGTCGCAGCAGGTGGGACTGAGAGCTTAGGTAGATTACGACGACGATCATAATCTCTGACCAATTCACCAAACTCTTCAAATGTCCGAAATTCACTTCGAGCAATAACCTGAATGTATTCTCGTCGTAAGTTGAAATACGCGACATCTAATCTTGCTCCCTCCGAAAAATTCTCATCTCCGGAAAGACTCCACATCAATCTCACATTGTCGACATAATCTGAACCACGCTCCAACTCGCCTTGTGTACGAACAATAATGTCGCGAACAATACGACATTTATCCATTTCAGGATCTGAAAAACGATGAATCAAACCCCGTCGAAACTCTTCATAATTTCGAAATGAATTCTGATGTTCCAACCACCAATTCATTGCAATGCCCTTTAACAGGAGCGGCATCACACGGAACAACTCATCATCTCCCATTCCACAAGCCTGTCTACAAATTGCAACACGATTCAAAAATACTTTGACACTCTCATTCTGTTGTCCTGCAAATTTTAGATTCCATGACCTGACACGATCATAGGCAGCCAAATTCAAATGAGTACGACCTTGTTGAGTAAAACGATCCTCTGAGTTCGAAACAGGTGCCGAAACTGGCACAAACATTTGCAAACCATTAACCTCACGTAGCTCATACAGTGCAGCTGGGACCATTAATGGATGAGCCTGCTGTAATGAATTCGCCGGCAAAGTTGGCGCAGTTGTCTGTAATGGAGGACCGTTAATCCCCAAACTATTCAAAAATGCATCAGAATGCTGTACTCGAATACCACCAGCATTTGAAACTTGTGGAGGACTAGCCAAAGTTGAGTTCGACAACGGAAAAGATGGTGCCTGAAAATCCGACGGTAAACCTGAAACCGTCGAATTAACAGTGGACGTATTCAAATTCTCACGACCTGTACTAGCGATAGGATTGACATTCGATTGTGTAGTCGAAGTCGAACTTCCTGAATTCGCCGCTACAGTCACCGGAATAGTTGGTACATTCGGTTCACTTGAAGTCGAAGTTGTATTTATTGGACGCGTCGCCATGTCTTCCTCGTTCCATACGATATCCGAATTAGTAGACCGCAAAATCGCACGCGAGAGACGTTCTCTCAAAATTTCAATGTCGCCCGCATCGCTTGCCTCAAGACCTCGCAACATATTTTGTAAAGCAGAGAGCGATAAACCCCGAATCCAATTATCAGTCTCCACATGATCAATATAAGATCCATTATGCTGTGAGCGACTGTCTCCATCCACCATTTTGTATTAATAAATTAAGACTAATACAAAACAACAAAATTTTCGGAAATAAAAAAATAAAATTCAGCAACTAAATTATCTGTATTCCTATTCCAAAATAATAAAAAAAAATTAACCCAAATTCCGTGATTTTATTTTAAATCTATCAACCCAAACAACAATGGCCGATAATTCAAAACATGCCCCACGTTGGGCGCCAAAAAGTTGTCACGTATTTTTACTATCCACGGCAATAAATAAAAATCGTGGAACTCCGTTAAATAAAAAAAAATTCCAATAAAATCCAAATCAAATAAACAACGTTAATTGTTGGGCGCCAGGACGACCTCTTCGTCCAAAATCAAAAATTTCATAGAACTACAAAGAACTACAAACAACTACAAATGAACTACAAAAGAATCCCCAGGTGAATGTTCGACTAGTTCAGTAACAAAAAGATCCCTAGATCTTCATGACCGCGGAGGCGGCTGGGTTCACAAAGTCACCTGTAAAATTGGACTAGGAATACAGATATCGATAAAATAAATAAAATAAAACAAATCAATTTTAATTTCGGAACTATAATTTGAGCGTTATATATTTTTTTAAACTTATGCTCTTTAAAAAAAAAATAAATTGAAATTACAATAATAAAAGAAATGAAATAATTATTTACTGAATTTTAAATTTGTTTAAACAGTTGAAATCATCGCCGTTATTGTCGAAATGTTTACATAATAGATCATTTATGATTCGATACAATCAACTTTCCATAAAAAAAAAATTAATAAAAAAAAACAATAATTTAAAACCAGAATTAATTCAAAAGTCCAGACAAATTCTTACTAACATGACGAAACAAAATTAAACAACACTAATTGAATTGTCATTAAAAGAAAATAATCAAGAATTTAAAAGTCAAAATTTGAATCAACTCTGATTTCCCGCGCAAGCACCTTAATGCTCTACTTTATATACGGGCGACCGGCGGCCCATGAAAATCCGCCTTTATAATTTTCAGTGATAATGCGAAGGAATAATAATAAAAAAAAATAAATTAATGACTGAAATTAATCGTCGTTATTCAATAAAATAATAATAATAAAATAATAAAAAAAATATTTATCAATAAAAAAAATTATCACTGAAAATTCTTTAAAATTGCAAATTTTCAAAATAATAAAAAAATATTAAATCACAATAATTCATTATTTTTCCGACAATAATTAATTTCCGAAATAATTCAAAAAAAAATAATTATCGAGAAACGAGAAAATTTAACTAATTCGCGTTCATTCAATTTTCGACAAACAAAATAAAAAAAAAACTAACGCGCCATGAAAATCCGAAAATGGCGTCTACCGGCGTCGAAAAACGACGCTAACAAATTATTACATAAATAATGCCGAGAATAATCACACGCTTACCGGAGTGTTGTTGATAACCTCAACGCCAAATTTTTCCTCCAATTTTCCAGTATTCGTCCAAATAACTCTCTTAATAAATCCTCGGTAAATCTTTGTTTTATTTAATGCAACGTAAAATTGCTAATTGCAACGGTAATTGCTCGTAAAATCTCACAACGAAAAACACGTCTAAGTTGTTTGCCACCAAAACGGAAAGTGAGGGAAGACGCCGGCGTGCGTCGAAAATTAGACCACAGGTGGCTCTTCCCATAATTAATTATCCAATGACGCGAAACCTTTCTTTTATCGCCGGTATTATTTTATTTTTTGTTCCGGTAATTAAATGAATAATAAAAGAATAAGTTTCCTAAATCAACGTCAAAAATTCCGTTAAAGTTTTCCATAATTATATCTTCATTAAATGTTGCTGCAATTAATTATTCTCGAATTAATTGTACAATTTCAGATGTCCTTGATTTCTCTCATTTTTCCGCCAATCAGCATGCAAAGTCCAACGGAAAGCTCCTCCCATCGATTTCCGTTTGCTGAGTCGATAATTTCCTGGACAGCTCCCTACGATCCTTATCCGTCTGCAGGCGCCTCCTCCCGACGTGAAGTAGAACTCCGGCAAACGCGGGAAAATTCAAGGCGGAAAAAAAATCGAATAAATCAGTTAAAAAAATAAATTATTGCTTCTCGTTTCTCGGACGATCCGTTCTGGTGAATAAATAAAAAAAACTAAATTTCACCGCGATGCCGGTCTAAATAAAGATTATATTTTTGTAACGCAAATATGGCGTTACAATATATATATATTCGTCAGTATCTCATGATAGAGTCTAAGGCGAAAATCTAAAATAAAGTGTGACCATTTTTCGTGAATTTATACTCATATAATTATTACAGTGAAGAAAAAAAGTAAAAGAATAAAAAGGTGAACATAGAAAGTGAACATCGAAAGTGAACATAGAAACTGAGAAACATTGAAGTTGTAATTTTCATCCGTCGGCAACCATTGAGGATTACGAGAAGAAAAGTAACGTGCCCTGAACATCAGTAACACGGTGAGTAACGAAATTTTCTGACTCTCTAGCCCCGGAAGTCGATTGATATTCCAAAAAGTAGAGAAACTTTAACGTAAATGGGAATTAATCGGGAGTGAATTATATTTTGGGGATTTTCTCGGAATAAATCATCTCGAGTCAATTCTTATACGTAACATAGTCTTAATTTTTAATGAATTTTGCAATTAGAATTATTCCTTAATCTTTATATTTGAAAGAGTTATGATTTTCCAAAAGTTTAACATAGAATTGCGTGAGTCCCTGGTGGGGGAAGTTTTGTCCCGCGCGTGTGACGTCACGCACCTACTTAGTGAAAGTCGCTGAAAGCCGGCGCGGTCAATATTTTTCCGTTGGCCTTTAAATATGAATATCTTTGTTTCTATTGAAGGGAATTTGTTGCAAATTGGTATTTAAACTTTTCTGATGATATTTCACTTG
This sequence comes from Aleiodes leptofemur, assembly GCA_963942555.1. Lineage (NCBI taxonomy): Eukaryota > Metazoa > Arthropoda > Insecta > Hymenoptera > Braconidae > Aleiodes > Aleiodes leptofemur. The sequence continues at coordinate 9,637,383 of OZ012619.1, forward strand.
TTCATGACAATTTTGTCTGTTTTCCTTAATTTGTTAATGGACTTTGTAAATGGACTATTCGGACTTTTCAATGAATTTTGATGGCTTTCTTTCTGATTCTGTTGACCATCAACTTTTAATGTAATTTCATGTATTATTGACCTCTTTTAAGGTGAATTGGTCTAAATATGGGAATTGTGACCATTTTCAACTGAATTATTAGTTATTTTTGATTATTCTTGGAAACTACGTATGATCACACAGATCAATACGTAACATCTCCATAGTGGGGGAAGTTGTTTTTATCTGTTGTCGATAATAGCAACTTGTTTAAACTCTTAAGACATATTCGATAGTATTTTTATAAAACAATAATAGTAATAATAACATATAGAAGAAAAAAAAATTCTTGGCGTAATCTGCCTTTTCAGTATGATTAATATTGTTTGTTTGTATTCATACTTATGACTATTCTTAATTACTAATTTTTGTCCTCCGCCATGTCACAAATGTAATGTCTGTCTTATTTTTATCTATTAATATCCTTATAATATAATTAGTACGCTCGCGAATTTTTGCGAACGTAACACAAGATCGTACAAAACAAGGATATAGAATTGGAAAACCAATAATATTGCCATCGACATTTATTGGATCTCCTCGCAATGTGGCTCGAAATCATCAGGATGCAATGGCTCTTGTTAGAGAATATGGAAAACCAGACTTATTCATTACAATGACGTGTAATCCTAATTGGAAAGAAATTAGAGAAAACTTGTTACCGGGTCAATTTGCATGTGATCGTCCTGATATTGTCGCTAAAGTTTTTAACCTCAAAATCAAAGCCTTGCTGAAATGAATTACGAAAAAAGCTATATTTGGAAAAATTCAAGCTTTTTTTTATGTAATTGAATTCCAGAAGCGAGGCTTACCACATCTTAATTTATTAGTTACATTGGTCAAAAATTACAAAATTACATGTCCTGAAGTTGTTGATCGTTTCATTTCTGCCGAAATACCTAATCCTCAGAAAGATCAACATTTACATAAAATATTGTTATACAGCACATGATTCATAGAACGTGTGCATATTGGTGTTTAGTTGCTAAAAAATGTTCAAAACATTTTCCTGAACCTTTTCAGTCGAAAACAATTTTGGACGGAGATGGTTATCCAATCTATCGACGGAGAAATACTGAAAAATATTATGTTCGAAATAAAACATATTTTTTTGATAATCGCTTCGTCGTCCCCTCTTCTCCATATCTTCTACGGAAATTCAATTGTCATTGCAATGTTGAAGTGGTCTCGAGTATAAAGTCTGTTAAATATCTTTTAAATATATATATATACATTTTCCATCACGAAAAAATAATGCTCCCCGAATCCGGGCTTCCTATTTTTGCTTCCGAATGGAAGCATTGTAATCGTGATTTTTTTCAAATTTGAGATTTCATCGGATTATGACTCCAAATGTTCTAAAATGTCGGAAAAAAATATTTTTTTCACATGTCTGTGTGTATGTATGTGTGTGTGTGTGTGTGTATGTGTGTGACGACAGGTTTCATCACTTAATGCAGAAACGGCTGCATGTATCGATATGAAATTTTGAGGGAATATTCACTACGCAAGCGCAATGCTCTCTGCGGAATTTCAGCTAAATCGGTTCAATGGTTCTCAAGAAAAAGCGAATTGTCAAAAAATCGTTTTTTCGAGTTTTCTCAGCGAAAAATCAATTGACAGCGTCTATCCTCCGCGAGGAGATGCGCGCTGATGAGGCGCACATTAAACCCCGAGGCTGACCAGGGCTCCGATTTTTATTTATTTTTAAATATTTTTTTTACTATGATTTTCGAAAAATCGCGGTTATTGCGATAACTTAAAAAATATTTGAGCTAGAGACTTCAAATTTGGTGTGTTTATACATTTTAGGAGTGCCAACATTGCTATTGAATTTCAGCTGAATCGGTTCAATAGTTCTCAAGAAAAAGTGAGTCATCAAAAAATCGTTTTTTCGAGTTTTCTCAGCGAAAAATCAATTTACAGCGTCTATCCTCCCCGAGGAGATGCGCACCGATAGGGCGCACATTAAACCCCCAGGGTGACCAATGCTCCCATTTATACTTTTTTCATTATATTTTTTTTACTGTGATTTTTGAAGAATCACGGTTATCGCGATAACTTGAAAAATATTGGAGTTAGAGACTTCAAATTTCGTGTCTTGGTACATCTTATGAGTGCGAATTTCTGTATCAAATTTCAGCGTAATCGACCGAACAGCTCCTGAGATATTGTTGAAAAACTATTCCATGCAATGAGCGTATATGTGGGGAACTGCTTGTCTGACCATATCCAAGTTGAGCTTGAAAGATCAGTTTAGATGACCATCACCAATCCTAAAAATTTCAGATTTTTCAAAGGATTCTTCTACAAGAATGCTGAAATTTTTTTTTTCTTCAGAAATTCAAATTTTTTTCAATTTTTTTCTAAGGTCACTAGTATTTACCATTTCATCATTAGAAAGTAGATAATTTTTGCTAAATAAATAAGACCTTATTCATCCTGATAGAATAACGAGAAGAACTGGAAATTATTCCTTATACTTAAACTCTAATTTCCAGATTTTCAATTTGAAAGGAATCTCATATTTATTCTGTACTATATGTTTTATTTATTATTCAAAGTCTTATTCAAAATAAAATTATCATTCAAAATAAAATAATTGAAAAATCAAGTTTCCCTTTCGATTACTGCACGGCCTGGTGCATCAAGTTCCCCGAATCGAGTAATTTGATGGAAAAAAAAGCATTCAGTGTAGTGTTGACTTTTATTAAATGTACTAAATGTAGTGACCAGAAGTATTACTGGAGGGTCGCAAGTTAGACTCATGATATGGATTTTGGAATTTTAACTGTAAAATTTACATCAATTTATTTAACTGACAGTATAATAGACGGTGGTGTGATTAGTTTGAGAAATAAGTTCTGGGAGCCCACGCTATCTCACTTAGAAGAGTATCCGACGCATTACTGGAGGGTTCTGAGTTCGACTCGCTGGGGGTTCGAGGTTTTTCAAAATCAAAATTATTGCTCAATTTTCATTTTCAAATTAATGGAAAATAAATAGTTGAAAATCCATTCGGAAGCTTTATGCCAATTGCATTGGCATAATATTAAATGTTTTTCGTAATGAATTCCTCAATAGTGAAGACATCATTGAGTGAATATTGAGGGGTGAAATTTATGGAAAATGCCCATAGGGTGAAGCGCCTGCTTGTTTTTTCCAGTTAGCGCTCATGTAAATAAGGTTTTTTTCAAAGGGAAATTTTTAAAAAATGATTTTAAACCTCAAAATTGATGGAATATGATCTCTAAAAATTTTAACTAGAGGTGCGTGGTTGCTCGCTCGCTGCGCTCGCTCGCGAATGGAGGAGTGCGTAGTTGCTCACTCGCTACGCTCGCTCGCGAATGGAGGAGTGCGTTACTGCTGATGAGAAGGCATTAGTAAGAATGTAGTATGATGAGTGTGACTCTTCGAACCGCACTAAGAACTTCCCGATAATTTCTCTCATTTACTATTAGGAAAAATCATGAATGAAAAGAACGATAAATAACAACAGACATAGTAGTAAAAACTATCAAAAAAAGTTGGGGAGATGGCAAAATGTGAGATTAATAACAAAATCGATTTTTCCTCCTCGGGGTCAGTACATAGACTTCGCTGATTGAGAAGTTGAGAAAAATTTAATGATGTTTTTCTTAAAAAACTAAGAAATTACCGGATCGATTTCGATCAAAATCTAATGGCCGCAAGCTCATGTCAAGAGGCTTCGATTACGACATCGATCACTTCGATCACATTATTAATTTATGAGAAAACGTGAACGAAACATCTGTTTACGGACATACACACACACACACACACACACACACACACACACATACAGACATGATCGCGAAATCGATCAAAAAGTGTTCAGGAGGTCTCAAAACATGGAAATCTATCGAAAAATCGATTTTCCATTTTCGGGGCCATTACATAAACTTCCCTTATCGGGAAGTTAAAAGCGCATCATTCCGTCGACAATTTAATGCTCAACGAAGATAATCGTGAACGAAATCAAAACAATGGCCTACACGCCTTGTAGACCAAATATAAAGCAAATTTTTGCTTAATTTATTACTAACATTCATTCTTATACACATATCAAACAAAGAATGTGTAATTAAAACTTGTGAATTCCATTCTCTAGACAATCCTCATGATCCAAAGAACTAATTTTCGTCCCTCAACTCTTCTCTATATATTTTTCTTCAAGTCAAAATCATAATAATAGCAAACAATATAAAAAAAATGATATCATTTCATCACTCATTACTCACAACTTTTATTGAGTCAGGAGTTTTTAATTAATATAGCGTTGATGCTTCTATTCATGGCACCAATTATAGTGATTGACATTCGTGAGTGATCTACCAACATGTTACTCCAAATATTAGTCAGAAGATGTTGCTAGCTTCTTTTTGAAGTGAAACTTCTTATACGAAATCCTCGCGTTTAACGCTGTTGCGTTACTTTTCCACGCTTTGGTGGTGGGGGGAAAGAAAGAGAGAGAGAACGAATGTGCATGCGCACTCGTATCCCTGCAGCATTGCTCGTCATAGTAGGACTAGCGAAGGGATCGACATCGGCTTCCTTCGACGTCCATGCCCCTCCAAATAATCTTTGGCTTCGGCATGCCTCGTGTGTCGATTCTTTCGTGAGTACAATAATACCTGTCCGGTTATTGTTTATTTTTTATTATCAGTTCAAGAGTATCTCGGAAACTAAGTGGGATAGAGTGATTCTACTTTTCTCCTTTTTTGTAGATCTTTGAATTCTCGACACGAAAGCTCGAAGTTAAAACTGCTCTATCTTATTCAGATTCCGAGATATTCTCAAGAAACAATTGACAAAGAAACCAAAAAAACAGGAAACGGTTTCATTTGTCGATAATTTTCTTGGAATATGTCAGAAACTACGTAAAATAGCGTTCTTTCGTTCCAATCCTTCTTCATAGCCTTGGAAATTCTCTACAGAAGGCCGTCAGGTGAAATCGTTGTATTTCGCTTAGTTTCCCAGTTATTTTCAAAATAATATTGACAAAAAAAAACTACTTTTCTTGTTATTTGGATTATTTATTGCCGAAAGTTTTTTTGAGAATACTCAGAAACGGAGGAAGATCCAGCGATCTTACTCTGATTTTTTTTCTTGGATTTCAAAAACAAGCTATTAGAAAGGATTAGGTCAAAATGGCTTTACCTCGCTGAGTTTCCAAGATATTCTCGAAAAATCATTGGAATAGAGTTACTTTTCTTTTTCAAATAAGTCTGTTGTTTGTTATTTGTTTTTAATAAATATACCAGAAATTAAACGAGATAGCGTGATTTTTGAGATTTTGTCATCTCGCTCACTTTCCGAAATATTCTTGAAAAGAAATGGATGTTGAGGAAGAGAAAAACATCAAGTTTGTAGACAAATTGGGTGCTCTTATTATCAATTTTCTTTGAATGTCTCGGAGTCTAAGCAAGATAGGGTATTATTGCACAGATCCTTGGACGAGCAGCAAAAAGTTCCACTTCTGCCGCGCGTGAATTTCACGCACCCTTTTTTCTTTCTGAGCTTTACAGGTGTCGAGTATTTTCATTAAATCATTATGATTTCAGTTTAAAGGAAAGTGCAAAGGAGAATGAAAAGAGCATAAAAATTAGTTCTATGGATCATGAGGATTGTCTAGAAAATAAAATTCACAAGTTTTAATCACAAATCAACTGTTTAATATGTGTATAAAAATGAATGTTAGTAATAGATTAAGAAAATTCGCTTTCTCTTTGGTCTACAAGGCGTGTCGGCCGTTGTTTTGACTTCGTCCATGGTTATCTTCGTTGGGCATTGAATTTTCGACGAAATAATGTGTTTTTTTATGTTTAGAGATCATATTCCATAAATTTCAAGGTTTAAAATCATTTTCAAAAACATTTTCCTTGAAAAACTCTTATTTACGCGAGCGCTAACTGGAAAAAAAAGATAGGATGCCCGGACTTGGGGAGTATTATTTTTTCGTAACGGAAAATAATATTTTCACTTGGGAGCCGAAAATAAAAAATGGTCGTTAAGTTTGGCACAGTCTAATATATATATATAAGGAGTATGATGCTGCTTCATTCTGCCTTAATGGTGTAGCTACTAATACAGATGAACTTATATGGAATGAGATCAGAGAACACATTGAAGCCCGATTTGTTGGACCTGTTGAAGCAGCAGGGAGAATTTTGACTTAAAAATTACATGAGAAAAGTCATAGCATTATTCGAATACCTGTGCTCCTCCTAAATCATCATAATTTAACAATAGATCCGGATGCCGAGGAATTATCGATGTATCATATTTTAGAACGAAAAAATTTGTTGATTGATTATTTTCCATTGAATCAACGTGATCCTGAAGCAAAAATTCATCTTGATGTAGAAATTCCTAATTTCTATACTTTTCATGAAGAGGAAATTAATAATCAGTATACTTCTCTATGAAGAAAACGAAAAACTCGTTTTGAATGCATTGGAAGAATGTATTCTATCAGTCCTTCTCAAGTGGAATCATTCCATTTGAGACTTTTACTATTGACAATCAGAGGAGCTACAAGTTTTACTGATTTGAGAACTGTAAATGGTCGAATGCATTCCACATTTACGAAAGCATGCATTGCTCTTGGATTAGTCACTGATGATTATGAATGGAGTCGAGCAGTGTATGGAGCTGAAGTATAGATGATGCCTCATAATCTCCGTAGATTATTCGTACAAATCTTATTAAATTGCTTCCCTTTGCATCCAGAGGACTTATGGGAAGAATTCAAATTCGCAATGTCTGAAGATTTTTCTTGAAGTATGTCATCTTCAGAAGCTCAAATTGAATCTCTTCAACGAATTAATGTTTTTTTAGAAGGAGAAGGCGAAAGTTTGATGATTTTTCAACTTTACCCATCGTATCTGAGAACGAAATTGTGACGCATGATGAGATCTATTTTCGAAACTTATTGGAAACAGGTTTCGACTATTATCACCAATTGAATGGAGATCAATAAAAAGTTGTCGATGCCATATTTTATAACGTTGAAAATCGAACAAATGATGTGCAAAAATTTTTTTACCTAGACGGACCTGGAGGATCGGAAAAACATTCCTTCACACATGTTCATGGCATTTGTTAATGGGTGATAAAATAAAAGTAAAAACAATGGCATTTACTGAGATCGCAGCGACATTATTACTTCAAGGTAAAACAGTACATAAAACTTTCGGATTAACAGTTCCTCTTTATCCTGACTCGAATTCGACAATCAAAGTAGGATCTAAAGAAGCTAAATTATAAAAATTATTATAGGGAATATGGTTTTCATTTGGGATGAAGCTCCAAATGGCACCACGTTATGCCTTAGAAGCAATGGATCGAAATTTACGTGAAATTATGAATAATGATATTTTATTTGGTGGAAAAATCATCGTATTAGGTGGAGATTTCCGGCAGCTGCTACCAGTTAATATCCGTGGAACTCGTAATGAAACTATTAATCTCTCCATCAAATATTGTCAATTATGGAAATCATTCAAAAAATTTAGTTTAACGAAAAATGTGCGGATTTTACCGCAAGAAATGATGAGGAAGATAATCTACAACTGCCTGAATCATGCATTGAAACTAATCATGTTAATATTGTTGGAAACATCTATGGAGATTCATTGAAAGCAAAAACATATAAAGAAGCCTCTCGATGTGCTATTCTTGCTGCAAGGAATATCGATGTTGATGCCATGAATGACGAACCTGTCAAATTATTAGATGTTACATCTGAGCGTATATATACGAGTGTAGATAGCGCAGAAAATTGCAATGCAGATGATGAAATAAATTCAGATTTGGTTCCAGAATATCTGAATTCTTCGAATCCTAGCGGCTTACCTGCACATGAATCGGAATTAAGAAGATTTTTAATCATTATGCTGATCAAAAATCTCAATATCAGCGAAGGTTTATGCAATGGAACTCGATTACTTGTTTTAGATTCAGACAATAATTTGCTACTTTGCGAAATTTTGACTGGAGATAAAAGTGGGGAAATCGTATTTCTACTTCGGATCTCTCGAATTCCCGGAAATGGCTATCCTTTCGCATTTTCTAGAAGACAATTTCCTATCAAATGAGAGTTCGCAAGTGACTTCGCGATTCTGAGAGTGACTTTTTCATTACGGTTTAATGACAGTTCATAATTCAGTGCATCTCCTAGCTGATTCTCAGAGAATCTTTTGTCGCAGTCCACTTCAGATTATGGACTCATTTCAGTTTATGTAACATCACTCTTCGTCTGTTTGGCATTCATTAAAATATATTTCATACTTAAATTAACAGTTCAACTTCGTATTTACAATTATTCGTCATTATCATGTGATAATTCTGTATAAACATAATTTCTAACACTTGTAGTTTGACGTTGACAACCAATATATACTTTTAAGAATTTCCATGACCAAACTCTTGATGATGCCACATATAATTGACCATGATTGAATACATCTTTCCGTGAATCAATACCAATTCTTTCAAATGTTTGCCCTTGTGCTTTATTAATTGTCCCTTTGGTGTCATTCCATATATACTTGAATATAGTTCACAGCAAGGAAGAAAACATAACGAAAAAATTCTCTTAAAAAAAAAACGAAAAAATGTATTCCATATTTTTTACATATTTCATATAGACACATGAAATTATTATTGTTATTGCTGTAGAAAAATTAATTTCATCATCTTATCATGAACTATTAATTTAAGATTCATAAAAAATTATATGGTGAATATTTCTGGATTCTTGGAAATAACAATATGTAAGAAATGCCGCAAATTATTTTCAAATTCTTTGAAATAAAACCACGTGATATCTCAGAATCATTACCTCCACATTTGTAAGTGAATATTTTCTGGAAATATCTATGGATATAGAGATCTATATATATTGGTAAGCTATTTATACATTTTCTCATTCATTATAGATTTTCTGGTTACATTTCACATGACCTCGGTGAAGTCTCTATTGATAATCGCCGCAGTTCAATATCATTATCTGCACTTCATTACGTCTATATTATAGTTTCATTGTATTTTATGAATTTTTGACCATACTTCCTGATACGGTAGATTAAATTATAGTCAGATGACAAATCAATAATTCTTGAAAAATTATAAAAATCATAGAAATTATAATTTCTAGCTCATTCATGTTATCGATGCTATGCGATGTATGATCCATCATACAGAGTATACTACCATACTTACCGATCCCAATTTGAATATATTTGAATGGCACGTTGAAATTCATCAAATAATCACTCTCCATAAAATATTCCGTAATCCTTCAGGCGAAATTTGTAACTTTCGACATATCCTTGAAAGTGAACATTGTTTTTGAATATCACTCTTCTTTTTCTCTTTAAGGTGAGCTATATCTATGAATTGATGCATCTATGAGCTACATATTGTAACCAGGTGAGTCGAGAATCGCGCGAGAGATACTCGATGCGCCATCGGACGGAGCCCGAGAGAATCTCCTGGAGAAGCGGCCATATTGAGGCTGGCCGAGAGAAATGAACATGGCGTTCGGACCCGAGTATAGAGAGAACGACTACGTGTAAACAGAGTGTTTCATCCCAAGTAATTGAAGTTTAGAGAGTAATAGAGTTGTGTAGAAGGACGTGAAAAGTGCAAGAGAAGAGTGAAGAGTATTTTTCTCGTGTTATTTCCCAACGAAGAGTGAAAGACTGGGCCCTGAGAAGGAAATAGAGGTTAGAGTGATTATTGTTCCCACACTCTCGTGAATATGTGGAGTTTCCCATGGACAACCTCCGAGTGTGGACAATTAGAGAAAGAGATTCCCCTGATTCCCCTTGAGTTTCCCATAATTAGTCGGTTGGATTAGGAGATTATCCCCCCTGAGGCCTCGTGATAATTAATCCCAAAGTCTGTGCACAGCCAGGTGCTCGAGCACTGGACATATTGCTGGTAGTTTTCACCGTGGCAACAGAACCAGCCATTTTACCCTGAGTAATTTTACCGTGACTGTCAACTGACGGTCACAGTGGTCATTATTACCAACGATTAGAAGCCCCTTGCTCCTGATAATTAAGATTCCCCTAAGACAATCCCCCCTAATAATAATGAGTATCTGTGGACTAAGAAGAGGTGGAAAGATTGAAGATGAATAAAAGTATTAGTTACACTTTATCTCATCGTGTTTCGAGTTATTCACCCCCACTCCCGAAATTCCCTAGAATTCCCTTTTCATTGTGAGACCAAAGCTCACAATATACTCACCTTCCTTGCTAATTCTAAAGAAATTATCCTTTTTTCTCAAATATTCAATGAAAAAGAACACTTTTTTTCTGGTGGATTTTTCGTAAAAGATAATGACAATTCTTGATTCATCATTCATTCATAGAAATTGATCAGAATCCTGAAATTCTTGAAAAAGCACTTTTCCTTTATTGTGAATTATATCCTGAACGATTAATTTCTATCAAGTCACTAAAATTGTTTCGCTCATCATTGAATTTGTTAGGCTTTTTTAGATTCCTGCTATATAATAATGAATCCTAGAACCAGATGTGTTGAATTCCAATCATTCCTACTATAAAATTCATTTGATATTTCTTCGTTTTTATACGGCTATTAAATTTATCATCATCTACAGGAAAGGCCATTCTGTCAGAATAGCCCAAATTTTCCAACCATTCCTCAAGAAGGCTTGGAAATCGAAATGGATAATTCCCGTATTCAGTCAATATAATGTTAATACATCTAAATTTACTGATCGTCTTAGACTACTTCGAATCCATTCCCTTCGTCGCCGTAAATCCATCCCAGATCCTCATTTCTTTATCAATCAATAATGAGGATTGAAATTTGATTGTGAATTATGGCAATTTCTGGTAACTCAGCTAGAAGAATAGCGGTCTGGCAAGTCCCAAATTCGCGGGTTTGAACCGCGCTTGGGTATTCCCGAATTTATAATCAAATTTCTTTTTATTGGATTCCTTCTGAAATTTTCTTTTATACGAGAATATATGCACAAAATATGCACATTACATTTTTGACATTCAGTTTAGATAATGAGAAAACATCAACAATTGAAAATGTTAATGAAAGAAAATCAGTCCTCGAAGATGTTGGTCAATTGCCCTTTACATCAACCGAAGATATGAAGCGGGTAAAAGAAAACGATTCATCAATGTAATAAGTTAGAAGTTATGAGATTGTCTATTGAGGATTGAAATCAAAATTATCTATATTTATTTTGAAAAAATTTCTGGATATAGTGAAATAGTTGAATATGAGGACTAAATTGAAGGTCCCAAGATCACAAGAAATAACAAATATGTGCTGGCTTTTTTATTGGCAAATGATGATGATCACTGGATCAAAATTGTTGCATGGAATGATATAGCTCGTAAAATTCTACCAAAAATACAACAGCTATGAGTAAGTTTCAATAATTTGAAACCCTGATAGGTTTCAATTCAAAAACAATATATCATGGTTTATATTTGTTGTCGTGATTGTTCAAAATTTCGCGCGTGGCTAAACTAATTCACCAAGGGGCAGCACGTCGCGGGCCTACTACAGCTATCGCAATTACCGACAATAGGAAGGTAATCGGTTATGGAAAAATCCAAGAGATGTCTTCTGATGTACTGAAATAATCAAAAATCATCAGGAGAGATTTTCCTTGAATAAATTGGAGGACACGGAAATTCCGTTAGGCGTCGCATTTTTCAGCAAGTCCAATATTGTGTCAGAAGTCATAAATTCTAAAATTTCTGTGGATATGGCACGTTCATCTGAAATAGCAATTATACCAAGCAGTTCAGAAGATGAGCGAATTTTTGAATAACGAAGACTGCAACAATAATAATGTTCAGTCAATACCAAAGGAAGGGGAAACCTCTCCACAATTACCGATTGGTAGTATCCCTGATATGGGGAAATGTCCAATTATGGACATGCCTTCAATCTCGGACCTACTACCAGATCTAGATGTCGTTTCGGCAGCAGAAGATCTGGAGGAGTTACTGAAAAATATCCATGTGGGGGAAAAAGTGACTCCAGGCTATCGTGACGAAACGACAGTCACAAAGGAGGGCTTTGATGCACTCCTGGAGGCTGTCTTTCGTGATCCTCGTTTACTTAAGCGTTTTTTCGCTAAAGTAAAAGAGAGAAAGGCTCGGGAGCTGCAATTGCAGACTTCAACTAAACCACTAGGTGGCGCAGTTGAACTGCAAACTCCCCACTTTGCTACCTCCATTAAGTTGGCCCCTCTTAATATAAAATTAATATTTTTTATAATTTATATTGTTCGAAGGATGTTCGAAGGTCAATGATAGATCATCAAATTCAATTGATAGATGATAATTATTGAGAAATAAAGTTTTTTAAAAAATTAAAAAATAAAATTAAAGTTAGCCCCTCATTTTTAAAAAATTTAATGATACAAGATCCTGCTAGGAGATAATCGCAGCAGAATCGTTTGTAGGTCAATGATAGATAATAATTTTTGTGATCCGATAAGCGGTTTCCGAGTAAATGAATAAATATGAAAATTGCATTTGTATATGGCGTGGTTAATATGCCGTTGGAGTGGGGATAAGGTGCTAACATGGTAGTTGTACAGTCACGTTCAACAGCTGATCTACTACATTTTGGAGCGCCCGGAAGAAAGTGAAAGTTTATTGTGAAATTAAATAATAAGTGACATGCATTTTTTAATCATAATTTATATGGTTGAGAAAATATGAAAAATCGTCATTTGTGTGCTGATTTCAGTTTCCGGGCGAAGCACTCTTTCACCATCATCAGTTTTCTCAGAATATCTCGAAAACTCACCGAGATAGAGCGATTTCGAATTGATTCTTTTTTGTAGCTCTCACAATTCCCCACGAAAAAGGATTCAGATGAAATGGTCCTATCTCGTTTAGTTTCCGAGATATTCCTTTAAAAAACTGATGACCACATGAAAAGTGTCTGAAAACTTCATATTGTCTTTCCGTATGAATTTAATGGCGTCAACAGAATATTTTCGAATAACAGATGAGAATCTTTTTTATTTATTGTTATTATCTCTTTTTTATTGCAAACAACCACTTTTAACCATTGATGTTACTAATTCTAAATATATTCATGTGATAATCAACAATTATTTTATAAAATACATCTTTTTCCGTTAAACAGATTTTTTTACCACAGTTTTATGTTATGAACTTTATGCATCGAAGAATGATAACTTTTTACAACATAAAATAACCCGGACACCTCAACAGATTCTAATCCTTGTGTTATCTTAATGGTTGGATGATGAGGATCATAGAGCGACCACTTATCCTCCACTGGACAATAAGCTTTAACCCTGTTGTCTGCCATTATGATGACACCAGCCAATCTATGAATAGAAAGTAGTAGTGAAATTTACAAAATCATGAGAAATCAAAGTTTCATTATTTTTTGATCAATACATACCTAAAATCCTCTCCCATGCAGATACTCCTCGGCAATTTTCTTAGAAGACACCTGCGTGGATTTTTTACATTTATGTAGCAGTGGAAATTTGTCTTTATATCGACATTACAGGAACAAGGACAAAGATTCTCTACGACATTTCACCTTCTTCAGCTGTTGATGGAATTCCAGTGCTTCTTGTAGGCGTGCACAATTTGCTGATAGCTTTTTCTCAGTGGTCTCGAGTATTGAAATGCTCTGTGTATAATCTCCACAGTGATCAGAGTTATATTTTCTCCACTGACTAGGCTCATTGAGGAGACAGTTTTGCCAGAAATCTGCGGATGTACCGGAGACTGTTAACTCACCTATCAGACCATCTTTTCCAGTTTTTTTCTGGTATTCGCATATCCCACTACTACATAATGACAGCAATATTTGAGCTCAATTTTGATATTGTATCTGAGAATCTCCGTCATCGAGGAGACTGGCGATGAACTGAAACATGTTATTGGTACAGTTGTTTGCTATGGCAGCATAATACTGATCATGAAGAGCAGTACACCATAATATATGTACAAGAGCATCGAAACTCGCTGTATTGAGCACGTGAAGAATGATTTCATTATTCATAATTCCGGGTAAAAATTCCCCGACTTGAAATACTTCAAAAATGTCACAGTTCAAGCTATCAGTATGATCGGCTTGGGACGTTTCAGTCTCTTCAAAAATGACATCGATTTTCTCTTTGTCTCTCCAATTATCTCGCGACATCGTGTCCGGATCATCTTGTGAGTTTGAATCTCGACAATCTTCCCATCAGATTCATCTGTTACAATTGGTTTTGTACGAGCACGTTTTCCATTTTGTTCAGATTTCTTCTTCTCTGTGGATTGAGTGTTCTTCTCTTGTTCATCTTCTGTGGAATCTACATTCGATATTTTTCGTTTTCTAGGACTAGCATGAATGTAAATAGCAGCATGAGGTTCGACTTTGAGAGTAGCAGAACACTTAATGATTTTGGATTTTAAATCATCACAGTTTTCCCAAGAGGCCATTCGTCGGTAGCAGTATGCTGCGTAATGTTGTGGTGGCAATGATACCAGCGAGCCGATACTCTTGATTGTCCAAGTTAATCATTGTCGGGAGATCACTCAGGCGACATTGTAATCCTCTGGCATCGTTCGGATCAGGTCTGACATCTAATTCTACGAAAATTTGAGTATTATAACTCGTGTCAACGTCGCACTCAGCTTGACATGAATCTTTGATACAGCAAAGAGACTTGAATTTGTTAAATGCTTCACACTGCTTCAAAGCCCCGTTGCCTTCGGAACCTATAGTAATATGATTCACTGTTAATGTCTACATCTGTGAGGGGTATGATCCACATTCTGGGCAGTGCATACTGAGAAAAGCTGACGGCACAGAATTGAACGTTTTTTCCCATATGTACCGCAAATTACCAAATATGTTAATAGAATATTACACTAACGGAGATACTTTATCGAAATGCCTCACAATGAGCTCAGGGAATGACTCTTTTAAAATTTTAACTCGTTTATCATAAATGCATTTATCAGGTCCCGTTTGAATGAAATCCAGAATTAATTGCAGAGTTTCATTTTCAGAATTTTTCAAAAATAGAGAATATTGCTCATCATCTATAGCTGCTCCACTCAATACCTGAATAATTGAATCGAAACCACAGGTTTCGATGTCAGGTATTCGATACATAGTAAGGCTCTTTGTCAATTACAGTTGCAGTCTTAACGTTATTTCCATTGCACATCAACAGAAGCTTATAACGTCCACCAGTCATGTCATTTTGCTGAGCGATATCTGCCTGTGGCTGAGAAAAATGTCCAGTAACGTTCGATGTGAACTTCTTAACCCATGCACTGCCGTCTTTCATGTCATTGTTGACATTGACAGCTTCTGGAGTAGCAGCATTTTCATCTTCCAGTGTAGATGTCTTGGAATCAATTGAACCATTTCGTGAAGGCTCTTTTGAAATCACTTTCTGAAATTTCTTTTGTGGTGGACTTGGGCAGGGCCCTTCGTTCTGATGGAAGTCTTTAAGTTTCGAATTGAGGATGGTTGCACTACCTGATTCATCATCATGCATTATTTTAAGAAATTTATCAGCACGAATTGGTCCAGAAAAATTGGCGAGAACATTGTTTTTCAATATATTGAAATAACCTTCTACGTAACAGGTGCTAGCATGACCTCGTACGTATGGTAGAGCTACTAAAGTCCATAAGCAGAATTCGTACGCCAACAGCATGAAGTTCCTGATGAATTCTTTGAAAAAAAAAAGGTTTCGGATCGCAGCCTTGTCGTCGAACTCTCAAAGCATTATTGTAAACTCTGTCGATGAATGCTCTGACGCGACTGGTTTCTGTACTTTGAACGTCGATGTCATTTTCTTCATATGATGTTTCTTCTGTTTCTGATTCCTCTTTATTCGTGTCAATTTCATAGCAACGATCAGCAATTTTTTTTCCTAATTCTTTCTGTGCATCTAATACTGAAGAACCGTCCTTCAGAATTGTGTCTCGACATTCGTGGAGACAAACCGTGCAAAGTAAGGACCAAAGTTTTTCAAACTCATCTACTGATACACAGTCTATCATGAGAGAAACAGTGTACTGGCACAGATGTCGAACTCTAGCAAATTTCATTTTTTTCATGCAGTCCCATCGTCTTATCGCAGCTTGTAAATGAGCAACATCTAATGGCAAATATGTATAGATTCGGGAACGATGATCAGCTTCCTCGTGTCCTGCTGCGAACAGGAAACAAGTTCCATTATATGCTCTCACTGTTTGATAATTAAATGATAAACATAGCGCATTCATTGAAGCTCTGGATAAATCGCACACTGCTTGAGCCGGTTTTGGGCCTCCTGAATCTCTCCACCTTTTCAATCCCCATGCAAGAGTATCAGTGTCTTGTGATTCTGTTAGAAAATTGAAGACTGATACTGTTGTTCCATCGAAATTAATTGTTATAGCGTACAGGAAAATGTGCCCAGACTTGGATCCATCCTGACGAACGATGGGCTTCACGAGACTCCCTGTTCCATCGATAGACACAGTTGAATATTTTCTCGTAAATCTGCGGTATTGTTTACATGCATGAAGTTGAGCTGGTGTATAATAAGATACGAAAAACTTACTCCCTTTAACTTCGTCAATATACGTCTTATATTCAGGAGTATACCGCATCGCTTCAATATTGGCCACCACGTCCTTCGAGTCAGTTGGTTTGATGCCATATTTTTTATTGGCATATTCATTCCTCGCTTGTCGGATGACACCCAGCGTGGGAATGTGTGCTGGTACTCGACCAGCAAACCTGGTTTCCGCATTAACTTGACGTTTTTGCCAATTTGCACATCCTTCGTTGAATGCTTGCTCTCCAACGAGCTCACGCCATTCCCCTCTACATGGACGTTTGAGATTTTCATGTTTCTCATTTACAGTGTCACGAGTTCTCACAGTGATGTAAAAATCTTCACCTGCTTCAGGTTCTTTTGCCAAGTAGCAAAAGAGTGAGTTACCACACTTCTCACTTTTACAATGGCCTTTAACTCTCAAGAAATGTTTGCTGCCCTTAGTTTCATAGATCTTATGATTATCAAATATATAACCGCATTCAAGCTCGATGTGTCTTTGAATGGCGAGATTTAAGATATCACACCACAATTTTTTTTTCAGAGTGGGATATGATCGATCATCTCCATAAGTAACTCGAGGGCCTACCATTCGGCTCCACTCACTGACTGTAATGAGCACAGGGAACTCATCCAATCCTTTAGCTTCATCCTCTATCTCAAACGACTCGTCATTTCCTGGCAGCTCAGACTCATTCAAAGCTGAGTCATTCAAGATTATTTCGTCTTTTTTGAGAAATTCGATTCCACAATTTTTGAAAGCAATGGAACGCACGTTTCTGCGATCCTGTGTGAAATTGACATAAACGCTATGAGCTGACCATTTTCCATTCAACTCTCGGCTGATTTGTTTCCAAACTTCCGAAGACCATTTCGGAAGTGGTTTTTGTTTTAATTCGTCGATATGTTTCTCAATTACTGCTACGGCATCTTCTTTGCTAACCAGTGCAACACGTGGCATGATTCTGTAACGTCCGTCTGTTAATTTAATTATTTTCTTTCTCTAAATTTATTCGAATAATTGATGAGAGTAGATGAGAGTTTTATACATAGGCCTTTCCTAAGGACAATAAAACTTCAAGGGAACGGTTACAGTACGACATTACATCACATATTTTAGAGAGAATAGGAAAATTGGTAAACACAACACGGGTTAGAGTAACAGATGGTGTGTGCAGGTGAGGCCCCCTCACCTTGTCTCTCGTTCAATTTAGAACAATAAAATATCAATAAAACCGAAGTAAAAAGTACGTTAGCTGTTGATGTTTCTAGAAGTGATGGGCTACAGGACTTCTAGGAAATCTAAAAAATGTCAACCAAGAATAATTTATGTTAGAATAATTTAAGCTGAAACCGTTGAAATCGAGATCATTGTGGAGGGAAATGGGCATTCCCGAAATAGCCAATAAAATTCAACCACACATAGAATAGTTAAAATAAGTCTATGTGGAAGGGATGGAGTGATCCCGAAGCATTGGTCCCTGAGACCGTTGGAAAATTAGGGAACGCCTTCGCAAAACCCTTTAAAAACCCACAGAATATTCTGTTTAGACACAAGTCACAAGTTACAAGTCAGAAGTCGGAAGTCAGAGTGTAAGAAATCGGTTAAAGAAGTTAAGGTCACATTCTCAAAATGAGAAAGCGTAAGCAGAAAAGAAATAATAAGTAAGATCAAGGGTTCACTGGATTTTCTAAGTTTCTCTAAGTTTGAATTGTCAAGTAAATACTTTAAAATATTTTTCAAGTGAAATTATAAGCGAGTCTGGCAAATGAATCTCAAGTAAAATTTTGAATCAGTTTAATAATGATAACTAAAAAGGTAGCGCGTCGGCAAAAACCTATTTACTGAATTTATAAAAATTGTGGTTTCAAAATATAGGCCGGCTTGGCCAGTTAAAATAAAAATTGAATTTCTTTTCATTCATTTAACTGTGACTGGAATCATTCCTGCATTACTCCAATCCAGTCTATTCACCGAAAGGTGAGGGCAAAAACGGAGGCTGAGTCGCGTCTCTACGTACTCCTCAGTGTTCGGGGCCAATCATCATCATTCAATTAAATTTCTAATTTAATTGTAATTTTCCCCCAACACTTGGACGTTACAATTCATTATTTATAAACACCTAGACAAAAGGAGACACATCAGTGTGTTAGCAACAAGTATTAGGATTTTTATGTGAAATCTGATTCTACGATCATTACAAGTCTCTTTTGTTCTGTTCACTATTTCTCAAGAATAATTAACTCCCCCGAAACAATTCTCATTCAATTTTTTTTCTCTTAGACAAAGGTTAAAAATGATCTCTGAAATCCTTCAATACTTAATCAATTTACTGCTTTTGTTCTGAGGACTATTGATGATATAAGCTGAAACTACATTATCGATCTTCTCAGGTAACAGAAAAAAAATCAGGTTAGATGAGCTCATATCATCTGCAGATAATTCCAATTGGGAAAAAAATGCTATTTTTATTGGATAATGCTACAATTTATCGAAAATAATTGACGGAGCACAGTTCCATAAATAATAGTAAATCCTCTTCAATTTTAAGGTATTCATTGAATCATAAACACAATATAAAGAGGAGAAGCATTAGTTCATTTAAACGCTCACCTGAAACTGTTGTTCTCTTTTTTTCATTTGTGAATATCGCAGTCTGCGATATTACACCAATGACATCCTCGTGTCCATCGTCATTTTCGTTTCGCTTCCTATCCTCCAATTTATCTGGAAACTGGATCTCATGATTGGAATTATCTTCCAACCTTTCTCCTTGTCCAATTCACGTCTTGCCATGTAAAGAATTTCTTGATGTAGCATGTTCTTCAACCTATCGTTATACAAGAATTTATGTAAATATTCGATTTTTATACGACAATATTGATTTATCCTACGGGCTACACAACCCTCCATTCTCTTACCTGGCTCTCATCAAGTTTTGTATGCTCAAGTGAAATTAACTTATTCTACCGGTTAATAATAATTTTCTATGAAGACATTAATGGAGGATTGACTCTATTACCTATTCTCATTCAAACTCACTTATTATTCGATTTCACAATCAATTTTTACTTATTTTCGGAGTGCTCCGAAATGGCGTGGATCAGCTGGATTGTTGGACGTGACTATAACGACTAACACGGAGACACATGACCCCCACTCCTACAACATATTAAGCCCGCCAATCCCACAAAGATTAGAATCTGTTGAGCTGTCCGGATTATCATATATTCCTACAAAGAATTATCAGTGTTCGATGAGTGAAGTTTATAATGTAAAACTGTGGGGAAGAAAAACATTTAATGAAATTTTTTTTTTTTTACGAAATAAGTATCAATTATCACATTGATATAACTAAAATTAATATATTATGTTCAAAATAGGTTATTTCCAACGAGAAATGGATATGACCATCAATGTAGATGATCCTCATCTATTGTTCGAAAATATTCTGTTGACGCCATTAAATTCATACGGAAAGACAATATGAAGTTTTCAGACAAATTTCATGTGGTCATCAGTTTTTTAAAGGAATATCTCGGAAACTAAACGAGATAGGACCATTTTATCTGAATCCTTTTTCGTGGGGAATTGTGAGAGCTACAAAAGAGAATCAATTCGAAATCACTCTATCTCGGTGAGTTTTCGAGATATTCTGAGAAAACTGATGATGGTGGAAGAGTGCTTCGCCCGGAAACTGAAATCAGCACACAAATGACGATTTTTCATATTTTCTCAAACATATAAATTATGATTAAAAAATGCATGTCACTTATTATTTAATTTCACAATAAACTTTCACTTTTTCCGGGCGCTCCAAAATGTTGTAGATCAGCTGTTGAACGTGACTGTACAAGTACCATGTTAGCACCTTATCCCCACTCCAACGGCATATTAACCGCGCTATATACAAATGCAATTTTCATATTTATTCATTTACTCGGAAACCGCTTATCGGATCACAAAAATTATTATCTATCATTGACCTACAAACGATTCTGCTGCGATTATCTCCTAGCAGGATCTTCTATCATTAAATTTTTTGAAAATGAGGGGCTAACTTTAATTTTATTTTTTAATTTTTTAAAAAACTTTATTTCTCAATAATTATCATCTATCAATTGAATTTGATGATCTATCATTGACCTTCGAACATCCTTCAAACGATATAAATTATAAAAAATATTAATTTTATATTAAGAGGGGCTCACTTAATGGAGGTCACTTTGCTTCGACTGAGCAAGTCGGATTGGACTTGCAGAAGTTATTGCGACAGCCGATCACATCTGCTGGAGCAATCAGGACGATGGAGGTGGAAACACCGCCCCAGTCGGATGCAAAGGAGAAGGAGACTCCCCCTCTTCCGAAGAGACCTAAAAAGTCTCGGAAGGCGAGGAAGGGCGCTACCGTAGCCACTCCAGCCTTGTGTTGGAACTGCCGTAAGGCAGAGCACCGGTTTACCGACTGCCCGAAGCCACGTGGCACTTTCTGCAGAGGGTGCGGACGAGAGGGGAAGACCCTCAAGACCTGCCCAGCTTGTAGAGAGAGCTGGAAGGCTAGAGGACCGTACATGGCGGCCATTAGTACGAGTGTACCACGACATGTGCGAGTGCCTAGAGGGTGCTCCGGACTCCCGAAGGGAGAACTGAAGGAGACGATGCCGAAACATCGTCGTCCCAAGGGAAAACTGACGGGAGAATGGGTGAAGTCTATCGCAGCAGCGAAACTAGCGGCAAAAGCCAAAGCGGACGCAGCTAAAGCAGCGGCGGAGAGATTACTTAAAGCCAAAGCTGCGGAGATAGACGAGGCACCACCGTCGACGTCTAAGGGGTAGTGGCGACCCCTGAGGGCTATCGGAGGCTCTCGCGGCTTTAGAGCCGAACACCCCTTCCCTTTTCCTTTTCTCCCCTCCCCAAGACGCCCCAAAGGATGCGTGGCGTGATAACGCAGTCCGACTACAGACTTACATCTGTAAGGGCTAGGGATGCCGTGGGCAACGCCATCTATTAGTACAGAAATGTACGAATGGGCTATCGAACAGAGGTTTAGAGCCATCTATGAGTACAAAAATGTACTTAAACGGTTATCGACGCTATCGACAGTGAAAACTCCCGTGCAGTCGTCAGAAAGGGGGCGCTGTACAGAAAAAGTGGGAGAAAGAGCTCCCGACCCGAAAAATTACCCCCACTATTGAGAAAAAGGGTATATAAGGAGCAGCAATCGGCTCTCGGATTCAGAATGGTCCCATCAACCACTCTGCTATCGAAACCTTTTCCTTGAGTGATCGAGAGAAAATGATTAACGACCGCGCCACGCTGCCCCCAGGTACTCAACCTGCGGACACTGGAGTATCTCCGGATACTTTGGGTGGGTTACCACCGGATCCCGTACAAGCTACCTCGCTAGAGGAGCTAGCGGCTATCGTAAAGGCAATGCAACAGCAAATTGCAGCGCTAATACCACAACAGCGGGTGCAAGCCCGCAAAGCCGGAGTAGCTAACCTTACGGTACAAGTTACTCCGCCAACCCCAGAGCAGTTAATGCAGTAGCAATTGGACGCTGCAGCTCCTGAAAGGGGGCTATCGCCAACGTCATCTATGGCGGATGGGTACACCACTCCGAGACTACTTGGTCGAGGGGGCCTCTCAGTCGCAGCGCATATTGCGCACGACCACCTGAAAAGGTGGGGGATATCGTTTAACGGGAAACGAGGGGAAGACGTCGAAGAATTTATTTCTTCACTTGACGACACACTCGTTTCGCTATCGATACGTGAGGTAGATCTCTTACATATCCTTAGGGGTCTGTTAAAGGGCTCAGCACTCACATGGTACCATGGTACGACGTTCTTTAATTGGACGGAAGCCAAAGAAGCGTTCCGAAAGCAATTCGGAGGCCTAGACTATCAGGTCCGTCTCAAAAATGAGATGTATAGGCGAACGCAAGGCCAGCATGAGTCTGTGGCCGAGTATATGCGTAGTGTGCGCGGTTATTTCTTGGAAATAAAGCCAGCTTTGGAGGAGGTCAGAGTATACACTGCATATACGAACATGCTACCGAAATATCGAGCGGGAATCGATATTGACTGCAGGTTAACGATAGAGGATCTCGAGCCTAGGGCATTACGTAATGGATGGAATTAGGAATGCGCCCGAAACTACCGTCTCCCTCCACTAGCAGAAACTGCTGTATGTCCAACTTTGGCATACAAGGAGCCTAAGAGTTTCGTCAAAAGATTCCCAAGGCACCAAGTCAGAGCAGTGGATGTGGAAAGTGAAGAGGAGGAGGAGGAAGAGACTGACGACCCATTGGACGTCATGAGACCTTCTAAATACCAAAGAAACGGACGACAGTCCAATACCGCTAGAGGGAAGGCTGTAGCGCCCTCTGGACGTTCCTGCTACAATTGCGGTGAGGAAGGGCATACTTGGAGAGGTTGTGAAAAACCGCCAAGAGAGCCGAGATATCGTCGTGACGAAAAGGAGAAGTCTAAACCGCAAGGTGAACAGACGAATCCAAAAAACGGCCGAACGGGCTCGTAGGTGTCACGCAGCTGACCACGAAGCCCGATGCATCGGATATCGTACACAAAGCCAACCATGATAATTCAGTAGGAGAAGTGGACCTCGCTAGAGGGAGCAGCACGTCAGACAGCTCCCTAGTTCCTGAGAAGCTCAACGAAAATGTTGTGGTGGAGGAAATAACTGAGTCTGGTAACAGACAGACTTATGAGGATATCGTTCAAAATCCAGCAATGGAAATTGATACCGGGGATGACATACTCGTCTGTGCAGCTAACGCTTCTCGACCAGTAGCATTCTACTCCACCCTTGCCATAAAGGGAAAGCAAATTAGAGCGTTGGTTGACTCAGGAGCAACACGCACGTTTGCCGGCGAAGCAGGAATTGAAACTCTTTCCTCTTTGGGAATAAGTTTCAGAAGAATTTTGCCTAGAAGGGTTCTCGTGGCAAATGGCCAATTGACAATAGTCAAAGAGGCTTCTGACTTACCGATCGGCTTGGGAGGCCGGGTAACCAAAGTGGAAACACTATGGATGCCGACGCTAACGGGAGACTTACTCCTCGGGCTTGATTTCCTGAGAGCAGCACGGATGCTGATAGATTTCTACGGTGAAACGTGGTACTATCGCGACAATCTGGAGGAAAAGTTCGTCTTCACACCGGTAGAGACTGCAAATAACATTAGTGTTTGCAACGGTCTCAGAGTACTACAAGACGAGGAAGCCGTTCGGCTCGACGCTTTCCTCAAAGGAGTCTTACCGCCAGTTTCAAAGAAACCTGGGATATCGAAATAGCCATCGATGAAAATCGATGTGCAAAATAACGACCCGATCAGACAAAGGCCACACAGGCAAGCGGAGATTATGCGCAAAGCCATGTGGAAAGAGGTTGATGAAATGCTGGTTAACGGCGTTATCGAACCATCCAACAGTGATTGGGCAAGCCCTGTCGTGATGATCAGAAAACCGAATGGGAAAATTCGATTCTGTGTCGACATGAGGTGGGTTAACGAGGCAACTGAAAAGGATGCCTATCCATTACCGAATATGGCTGCGACACTCGATGAGTTACGACAAGCCTGTTACTTGTCTACTATCGATTTGAGTCAAGCCTATTGGCAAATATCGTTGACAGCAGAGTCTAAGGAGGTGACTGCGTTCATTGTCCCAGGACGAGGGTTATTCCAATTTATGGTTATACCTTATGGCTTAACGAATGCGCCAGCAGTGTTCCAAAGAGCTATGGACAAACTGCTTGGGCCAGAATTCTATCCACATGTGTTTGTGTACTTGGATGATATAATAATCGTCTCCAAGACATTCGAAGAGCACTTAATGTGGGTGAGAAAGGTTATCGAAAAACTCTCAAGAGCTGGATTAATGATTAATCCAGAGAAGAGTAAATTCTGCCGACAAGAGGTGAAATACCTCGGGTTAATCGTGGACAGTCAGGGACTCAGAGTAGATCCAGACAAAATCCAGCCGGTTCTCGAATTCCCAGTACCGACGAATTTGAAACAAATTCGGCGCTTTTTGAATATGGCATCGTGGTACAGACGATTCACACCACAATTCACGAGTATTGCGGAATCGTTAACGAAATCAACGAAGAAAAATCAACCATGGACATGGGGCGAAAATGAACAAAAAGCGTTTGAGACCCTGAAGAAACATTTGACAAGTGCGCCAACACTTGCTTGTCCAGATTTTTCATTACCGCTTAAACTGCAGATTGATGCAAGTAATGTTGGGATAGGAGCAGTCCTCACCCAGGTTATCGATGATCAGGAGAGGGTAATAGCATATGCTAGCCGCTCACTGACGGATCCCGAAAGGAAGTACACGGTAACAGAACAGGAATGTCTGGCCATGGTTTGGGCAGTGAAGAAATTCCGTTGTTACCTAGACGGGTACTCTTTCACTGTGATCACGGATCACAGCAGTCTCCGTTGGCTTCATAATTTGAAGGACCCAACAGGGAGGTTAGCGAGATGGGCTCTCGGATTGATGGAAAACGATTTCAAGATCGTACATCGAAAAGGCGCATTGCATCACGTGCCTGACGCTCTTTCGAGAATACCGGAAGATGCGGACATCAAGCTATCGCCATGCACAGACACCAAAGATAAATGGTATCTGGATCGCATGAAAGATACCGAGAGAGTACCGGAGAAATTCCCAACGTGGTAAATTGTCGATAGACTACTGTACCATCATCGACGAACAGATTTGGCCGACGTAGAATTTCATGATCTCGACGCGTGGAAACTAGTTCTCCCGCGTGAATCTCGTAGGCAAGCCATTGAGGAATGCCACAGGTTACCGCAAGCAGGTCATCGAGGCATTGAGCACACCTACCGACGCCTGACAGTGGAATACCACTGGCCAGGGATGCTCAAAGACGTAATTTCATACGTCAGTACATGCGACGAATGTCAAAAGTGCAAAGTCGAGCAAAAGGCTCCCGTAGGCTTAATGGGCCGAAGAGTGATGGAACAACCATGGACCGTGATATCCGCAGATATCATGGGATCACTCACTCCCAGCAAGCAAAGGTTCTCGTACATACTTGTCATACAAGATATGTATACGAAATGGATCGAGGTCTGTCCACTTCGAAAAAGCTAACGGTGCCAACATCAAGAAGACTATCGAAGATCTCGTGATCAATCGGTGGGGAACACCGAAAGTATTGCTCACAGATAACGGCACAGAGTTTGTCAATAAAGACATTAAGTCTCTCGTGCAAATAACGGGCATGTCACAGACGACAATGCCACCGTATCACCCTCAGGCGAACCCAACTGAGCGGGTAAATCGTACACTAAAAGCGATGATACGAGCATATATCGATGCTGACCATCGAGAGTGGGATGTACACCTTGGCTCATTCCGCTTTGCGTACAACACGGCGTACCACAACTCGTTGCAAGCAACACCAGCTTTCGCAAACTTCGGTCGAGAGCCGGAATCGGTGATCTCAATCCGTAGAAAGTTGGAGGGGGATATCGAAATCATTCAACAGCCTACAGCTCAGTGGCTAGAAAAAATGAAAAGGCTAGATACTTTGCGAAAAGTATTCAAGCACGCTCTCGCAGAGGCTCACGACACTCAATCTCAACCGTATAATCTACGGAGACGAGACAGAGAGTATGAAGAAGGCGATCTAGTATTATCTAGAAATCGCGGGCTATCGAACGCAGGCAAGAACAGATCGGCCGCGTTGAACAAACCATTCGTAGGACCCTACACAGTCACGAAGAAGCTATCGAAGACTGTCTACGAATTGGCGGATCTCGCAGGGAACAATAAGGGAAAGATGTCTATACAAGACCTCAAACCTTACAAACCTGACTTATCGCTTGACCCAGCCGAAGAGTCTGATGATTAATCGGATTCGGGTCGAATCCTTTCTCCACGGAGGGAGGTATGTAACGAGGTTTTCTCGTTACAGCTATCGCATCGGTTTATGCCACCTTCGGGTGGAGCTATTCAAATGTAGAGCTCGAGAAGACTCACACATAAACAGCTAGACAATTCATACCGTGGTGCCATCTGCGTAAGATGACACCTTAAAGTTACCGTGAACTAACTGTCACGACAGTGGGATTTATACGCGGCTGAGGATAAGGCAGAAGCCCAGCTGGAATGCTGGCACTCCACTATAGATGTCAGAGTTATCTCCGGGCCTGGCGGTGGTGTGAGAGGAAGAACGACGCAGACGCGCGGAGAGACCTCTAGACGAGGAGAAGCAGCCTCAGCCGATATAAATAGACCCAACGACACCGTGAGCAGTTAGTCTGCCTTGGGCGGCAGACTCGAGAGTATCGGGAGTAGTCCCTGGAACCTCTATCACTCGCTTAGGCGAGAGTTATCGTTGGTTGCCCGTAGCGTGGCTAAGTGGCGTTTCTCGTGTGGATGGAGACGTCCGGTATTCTCTGGGTGACAATAGATCAGAGGAATACTGCGGACGGGCTCATCCAGAGGTTATCGCGGAATACCTAATTCCGACTTGTTTTTGCTAGAGGGGCTGTGACTAGACCCACGCCCCTCTACCATAACCAGCACACTGGGTTACCGGGAATGGATTGCCCATGCCATCCATTGGGGTTAGTAATTCCCCGAGTAATTACTACCGAAGGTTCAGCAGGCTAGCCCGAAACTGCCCTAAGAGGTTAAGCGTGGTGAGCCCAGGGAAAACCAGCACACAGTGAGTTTTGTTTATTCCTCCGGTAAAAAATAAACTGGCGCCCACGCTATCGAACCGTGTGTGCAGAAAGGGATGGCCAGAAGTGTGACGGGATTGGACGAATACTCGTTACAATACATAATATATGTATATAATGTATATATATTGTTATCCTTTTGGAATAATAAGATAGTCAAGTCTGAAGGAAGGAGCGTTTTATTGATAAATCGGTGACAGTTGATGTTTCTAATGGCAAATCCCAAAGGAAAGTCAGTCTTCTTATTGTTAAACAACAGATATCAGTTTCCATGGGGATATGTTTGCAACTTCCCTCTCTACTTTTAATGTAGAGGGGGGATACGCTACACTACTCCCCTCCCAGAAAAGGTTGCCGCCCGACAACCACTGGAGCTATTTGAGATATAGCATCCAACCACAATTTCTTTAAAGAAAATGAACAAAAATAAACTCATGAATCACTAACAAAAATTAAAACGTTGTGAGATGCAAGATTCCACATAGGGAGGGCCCCAGCTGGTTCTTCAACTAGAACCTCCCAGAAATCCATGCTGAAGAAACAAATGCTGACGTATGAGATATTTTGTGACTCGATACAACAATAATTGAAAAAATGTTACAATTTTATCAATGTCTAAGTGAAGTGTAGTGTCATTCATTCCATATTACATTCTTCGAGGAATTCACTCTCATCCATCGTTGGCGTACTTGACATCCAAAATTTCATATGAGATCAAATTTATTCAAATAATTTCCTTTCCATGTCGAATCTTAGGATCTGTAAAACTCAGAACAAAAGGATCTTGTATTGAAATGAAATACAAAAATATTGCAACAATACTTCAACAAGCTCTGCAATATGGTTATTGATATTTCGCATTAGCAGTTATTATGGTGAGCGGAGGAAAAATCAAGAGAATTCATTTTTAAATAAACATTGAATAAAATTGTCTGATTCCAGAAAAATTTCTTGATTGATGAGTTATAAGATGATCAACCAGTTAACTACTGGCAATCCGCTAACCACGGATTCCTGAGTTAGTTAACCACTGACGATTCGTTAACCACGAATCCCTTCCATCAACCACGGAGTCCTGAGTCAGTAAAACGCTGACGATTCGTTAACCACGAATCCTTTCCCTTAATCACGGAGTCCTAAGTCAGTTAACCACTGAATGTTCCGATACACAATATTGTGCCTCAAAAAATGTAACAGCGTTCGTGTCTTGACACGCAAACATTATATTTCTACTGATATTTATGGCAACACAATCAAGATTTGTCCATCTCAACTGAAATAATTTCACCAGTTCAGGGACTCGATGATCAGCCACAACACTAAAAGCATTATATTCTGTTTTATATTTCCTAGAGTCACGAGGGTTTGCCGAAGTTTGTCAAGACACCTTAGCGTGGACTGTATATCAACTTCCGTTAACCATGGATTCTCAAGTCAGTTAACCACTGACGATTTGTTAACCACGAATCCTTTCCCTTAACCATGGAGTCCTGAATCAATTAACCACTGACAATTCGTTAACCACGAATCCCTCCCCTTAACCACGGAGTCCTAAGTCAGTTAACCACTGACGATTCGTTAACCACGAATCCATTCCGCTAACCACGGAGTAAACTCAAAAATTACGAAAGAAGATTGTCTTCAATTGACCGTAACCGATTAGCATGCACAAACTTGAATTTTCCTCTGGGAAGATTTGAGTATGGTAAATTACGTTGTGTTAATTTGGCGTTGTTTTTAAGCGGGTTCCCCGCAATAAATCGAGAGAAAGTCTCAATTAAGAAGTTAAGAATGTTACCCTTGGTTATTTCGATTGAGATTTGATCAATTTTCAAATTGGATCTCTCGGAGCTGGACATTTATCAGCAAAATGTCTAATTTTCCCACATTTGAAATATGTAACTTGGTTTCGGTAATTTCAAACGTTCCTTGGTTCGCCCTGATCTGATGAAGAATCGCGAGAATATGTTTGAACATAATTCGATGAATTTTGACTGACGTTCCCTTTGTCTTCTTGTAAGATGAACTCTGTCGGAGGTGATTCACGCTGCCGTCCGTTTTCTTCACGCAAACTGTTTTGCACCTTTTCGATGGGATCAGAGAACTTCTGTTGAAGATTTCCATCGCCATCCGGAACAGTGTGAGAACGATAACCCGAAACGAGCGATCCGTGACGGAACTGCGCGAACTCTGTTGAAGGGTTCCTCTTCCTCCGACAGTGATCAGTCGTCTCCACTGTCACTTGATTTTTTCTTAATGTATTCATTTATTCAACTACTCATTCATTTGATCCAATTCATTTAGTTCTGGCTTATGAATTTCAATTCATTCAATTTCAGTTGAGTTAATTTTAATTTATTACCTTTTATTTTCCTCTTTCATTGCTTCTTCCTTTCTTTTTATTTATTTTTATTCACGTCACTTCATTTTATTTTTCTGGAATTTTCCATTTCCTATTCAATTTCACTTACAACATACTCTTGTCAAATATTTAAACGTGAGAAACAAGTGCATAACAGTATTGCTTTCTAACTGATATTGCTTTTTCTGCTAATACTTCAGCAATATGCTTCCGAATGGAAGTTATTCATTCAATTTGTCAACAATTATCGTGTAATTCTCAATGGATGTTTCCATCTGATTTTTCAGATATTCTGTAATTGTCTTTTTCGTATTTATTCATTTTTCCACTAATCGATAATCAGATGTTATTCGAATTGGTTGAAGTTATTCGTTTCTTTCTGCTCTCTATTTTCAGAGATCATTTGTTTATGAGGATTCGTTTATTACAACTATGACTTTTCATTGATACCCAGATGATTTAATGTATCATTACTCAAGTATCATAATATAACTAGCGATAGATGTATTTGGCTTATGAATTCGTCATCCATTAAAGTATAGAACTCAATAATGGCTGAAAACAGGAGTTTCTCAGGTGGATGTATTTAATGCATTTTCTTCTCATCCAGTGATCTGGCAGGACTATAAGTGATTTCAATCAATGTAACATTCCATTCTCTATTCACTCAGAGCCTCAATACCCTCAAAAGCACTGATCCAACTTTTTCGAAACCATCATCAAAATATCAAATTTTGTCATATTTACTGAAACAGCAATAACCCGAGAACTATTCATGCAAATGAGCTCAAAATTGACAGGCATCTAACGGATACAACTCTCGAGATAATATATGAGTATAAATAACATCAGTTGAATAGTTTCCAGAAATTCCATTAAAAACTGATTTTTGAAAAATGGCCATATCTCAAGAAGTACCAATCAGATTCTCTTCAAATAGAGCTTAGAAAATAGAGCTCGTCGAGAAGAAATTCTCCACAAAATATAAAATTTTTCTATAAAACTTTTTGCTGTAGTTGAGACTTTTATGCACATACAGACACACACACACATACACATACACACACACACACACACACACACACACACACAGAAATTCGCTAAAAATATCATTTTCTCTCTTTTTAGTGTTACGTATAAGAATTGACTCGAGATGATTTATTCCGAGAAAATCCCCAAAATATAATTCACTCCCGATTAATTCCCATTTACGTTAAAGTTTCTCTACTTTTTGGAATATCAATCGACTTCCGGGGCTAGAGAGTCAGAAAAATTCGTTACTCACCGTGTTACTGATGTTCAGGGCACGTTACTTTTCTTCTCGTAATCTTCGATGGTTGCCGACGGATGAAAATTACAACTTCAATGTTTCTCAGTTTCTATGTTCACTTTCTATGTTCACTTTCTATGTTCACCTTTTTATTCTTTTACTTTTTTTCTTCACTGTAATAATTATATGTGTATAAATTCACGAAAAATGGTCACACTTTATTTTAGATTTTCGCCTTCGACTCTATCATGAGATACTGACGAATATATATATATACGATTTGATTTTATAAAGGAAAACGAGTTTTAATATATTTTATTTTATTTGGATTAAGAGGAGAGAGTGATCAACCGCACCGTTATCTGCGGTGTTGATCGGGTTTTTATAGAATAGTCAACCGCACCGTTTTCTGCGGTGTTGACCAGGTAATATTTAAGGACGAATAGGTTGAATATGGAGGATAGAGTGGTCAACCGCACCGTTCTCTGCGGTGTTGACCAGGTTTTTATTTAGGGACGAATAGGTATAGTAAGGATAGAGTAGTCAACCGCACCGTTTTCTGTGGTGTTGACTGGGTTTAGATTTTAGGCTCTGAAAAGGAATAAATAATTAATTAAATTAATTAAACTCTGTTTTCACTTCAATGATTTTAAATTTATTCAAACAAATTGTTTTGTTTCTATTAACGCGAGGCTTCGTCAGATCTCAAAATAAAGAGGGAAAATTATTTCGTTCGGTTTAATTCGGTTCTAGAGAAAATATTTCATTTGATAAATAAAAATAAATTAATTGAAAATTATTTGAATTTAAAAAACTTCGATAATAGAAAAATTCTGAGTTGTGATTTGATCAAAATATTCTAAGTTCCGATCGAGTAAAAATTTCTAAGTGTCGGCTGACTGAAAATATTCTAAGTCCAAACTGAGTAAAATTATTCTAAGTCCCGATTCTCTAAAAATCTTCTAAGTGTCTACTGACTGAAATTATTCTAAGTCCCAAGTGAGTTACCGCGACCGCGTCCGGAGGAGGAGGTCTTTACCAATTGAAGAGGAGCGATGAACTGACTGACTGAGCCTCGCGCATCTAGGTACATGGACAATTCGGCGGCTTGAGCCGGTAGGGTGGGAGTACAATAAGTGGGGATGCGCTGTGAGTTTCTTGCGCAACTAGGTGGCTGGTGGTGACTGAGCTGGTGGGGAGCGTCTCCCTTCTACCCTTGTGTGCTGTAGCTTGTCCATGCGCTGAGGCTTATATGTGTATCTTATGATACAGTGATTTTACAATAAAGATTATTACATTAAAAATACAATATTGTTGTTTTCTTATTTTTAACCTTATTTTTGACATGATAATATATTGTTTTATATGATCTTAAACAATTTTAAAGTTGATTTTTCACTCTTCGGAAATGGCTTCCTTTTTACATCCTGATGTGTACCTTATAAACAGATTTTGTCAAATCCACTTAGAAGTGGGATAAATTGACGATTTTCTATATTTGAACTTCTTTTCGGCTGAATGAACGAATTTTAGTATCAAAAGTTTTAGATTATTTTTTTATGAACATTTGATTGTTAATAACTTTGTTAATTAACAATATAGGGAATCGTTCTATAATGCATTTGAAAGGCCATTGAATTTACCGATTTTTAGCGTTGGATTCATTTCTCTAACTTTTATAGTTTCGGAGTTATTTATATTTAAAGTTGGATGACCTTGAAAATTCTAATTGTTAATAACTAATGAAATAATTGCTTTAAAAATCTGAACTCAATTGCGTCTGGAAGAGACTATTTTTATCTATTGTTTGAACTTGGGTTCATCTTCCTAAGTTAATAACTTTTGTTGTTATTCAATAGTTAATTAAAGCTTGAAAATTGTTTTACATAAATTTTGGTTTTTCTTAAATTTTCTTTCATGAACTTTGAGTTTGAATTA
Organism: Aleiodes leptofemur; assembly: GCA_963942555.1. Taxonomy (NCBI): domain Eukaryota; kingdom Metazoa; phylum Arthropoda; class Insecta; order Hymenoptera; family Braconidae; genus Aleiodes; species Aleiodes leptofemur. The sequence goes on from OZ012619.1 coordinate 9,670,435, forward strand.
TTTAATGATTTTACAAATGGAAATTATTTCTTAATGTTGATTATTATGAAAGTTATTGATTTTTGAATTTTGCCATGTATTTCGTATATCTATATATATGTGAATAAATTTGAATGTTAAATAACTCTGTTGTTATTTGTTATTTTGATTTCATTTTTTGTCCTTATATTCTTCTGATGTGATTCTCTTTCTATTCTATTAGTTTTTGTAATTCTCTAATAATTTTTCATATTGATTGTTTATAACAAATTATTGTAAATATTAACTTTTGTCAAATTTTCTTAGTGCATTGTGTAGCCTGTATTTTTCATGAATTTTACTGTTATTTTGGTTTCTTAATCTTCATAATTTTGAAAGATATGAATTTTTGAAAGTTTAGAAATAATTATTTTGCATGTGTGTGTGTATATATGTTATAAAATTCATATCTCGGTTAATTATCAATATTAAGAGTTGATTTTCAGTATTCGTCAATATATCATGGTCAACTACATTTTGAGTCCACTGTCATATTTCTACGATTAAATTTTGATAAATTGTTTATAACAAATTATGTTGCAAATTGATTTTCCAATTGTTTTTCTTCTGGAATCGATAGTCTTAATTATTTAATGAATTTTGCAATTGGAATTATTCCTTAATCTTTATACTTGAAAGAGTTATGATTTTTCAAAAGTTTAACATAGAATTGCGTGAGTCCCTGGTGGGGGAAGTTTTGTCCCGCGCGTGTGACGTCACGCACCTACTTAGTGAAAGTCGCTGAAGGCCGGCGCGGTCAATATTTTTCCGTTGGCCTTTAAATATGAATATCTTTGTTTCTATTGAAAGGAATTTGTTGCAAATTGGTATTTAAACTTTTCTGATGATATTTTACTTGTTTATGACAATTTTGTCCGATTTCCTTAGTTTGTTAATGGACTTTGTTAATGGACCTTTCAGACTTTTCAAGGAATTTTTAATGGCTTTCTTTCTGATTCTGTTGACCATCAACTTTTAATGTAATTTCATGTATTATTGACCTCTTTTAAGGTGAATTGGTTCAAATATGGGAATTGTGACCATTTTCGACTGAATTATTAGTTATTTTTGATTATTCTTGGAAACTACGTATGATCACACAGATCAATACGTAACATCTCCATAGTGGGGGAAGTTGCTTTTATCTGTTGTCGATAATAGCAACTTGTTTAAACTCTTAAGATATACTCGATAGTATTTTTATAAAACAATAATAGTAATAATAATATATAGAAGAAAAAAAAAAATTCTTGGCGTAGTCTGCCTTTTCAGTATGATTAATATTGTTTGTTTGTTTTCATACTTATGACTATTCTTAATTACTAATTTTTGTCCTCCGCTATGTCACAAATGTAATGTCTGTCCTATTTTCATCTATTAATATCCTTATAATATAATTAGTACGCTCGCGAAATTTTGCGAACGTAACATTAGACCATTTTAAGTATCTTCTATTGAAAAATTACAATCGAAAATTTTCATGATTACATAGCTTCCATTCGGAAGCAAAAATAAAATTTGCCTAGGTTATTGATACAATTCACCCCGAAAAATTAAAGTTTTACTTTACCTGTCAATTATTTTCACGTATGAGCTTTGTTCAATACATTAACAGTAAAAAAAAACACAAAAAAAGGCATTCATTGTTTTTAAAATTCAAGAAAAATTGTATCCCATCATTATCCCATTACCGGACTAGGCTTAAAGTTTGTGTTTTTAGGTGTAGTATTCGTGAGAATTTTTTTCTAAAAATCGGAGGATACAAACGGTCTTGAAATTCATGCTTTAATTTTGAAATGAATGAAAACTGATCAGGATGATCATGAATAATTTTTTGCATGAAATTTTCTCCAAGCTGGCTGGATAAAGAAATTCGCAAAAAATCACAGAAATCTCTCTCGAAGGGTACAAAAAGATGTCCAAGTTTCAGCCAAATCGGAGATGCAAAGGCAATTGGTAGGATGAGTTGGCATGGAATGCCCCATATATATTGTGACGTGATTCCTGAGCCTAGCGGTAAGCTCAACAATTAAGCACACTTGGAAAGCACTCAATAGCCAAAACCAAAATTTATAACTAAACCAAAAATCCAAATGGGCGCCAGAATGTATTTCAACATCCGATCAATCTCAAATTGATCTAAGCATAACAAATGAAAAATCAAAATCAAATAATCCGAACCATAAACTCGAATACTCCCTTATTCAGCTCGAACTAGTTCCGCCTCCTCTCAAAGTCGCTGTTGTGGGTTTAAATAAGGAGTGTTGAATAAATTCAAACAAATGGTTTTGGGAATAAAATAAAATTTTTATATAAAAATAATTATTTATAGAATTCATGGATTACCAACCCCTTTGTCAGTCAGCTTGTGAACAACACGATAATAAGAATTAAGATTTTGAAAATCTTAAACATGATCAAAACATCTCATAATAAATAAACAATTAATGACGAACAAATTCTTTGAAACTATATAAAAAAAATAATAATGTCGATCAAAAATAAAATTTGATTAATTAATAAGTTGATTGATTTATTAATTAGCCGTCGATTTTCAATTTTAAATCATTTATATCAATTATGCCAATTCGAATATTTTATGGTGCTGCCACCTACCTAGTTATCTTCCGCAACGAAACAAAAGTAACTAAAACTTCCCTAGCGAAATTCCCTAGGTGTCATGGCCGACTCAACGATATGCCAATAAAGGAAATTAATCAAATTAATTTCATTAAAAAAAAATTACTCCACAAAATCTTTCAAGAAAATTCCAAATAAAAAAAAATACAGAATCAATAAAATTTTCTAAAGTCACGAGACTCAAATTTCTCAAAGAATTATAACTAATTAACTTCGGCCATTATGCCAAAAATATCCGTCAATTAATTTTAATTCGTGACGAATTCAATTTTTTTTCTAAACAAAAAAAAGCTAATCAAATTAACAAAAAAAATAATTAATCGAGAAACGATAACGAGAATCCAATAGAATTATTTTAAAAAAAATGAAAGGTTTTTAAAATTATCAAATAAAATTCACCGATAAATGGTATTCAATCTCGTGGCGTCACTTCACTACAGCGTCATAATGGTAAAAAAAAATAAAATTCCACGACCACGAAATCAATAACCGTACAAAACTTAATTCATCAAAACTTGCTCACCAGATTATTCCAAAATTCAATTCCATGAACAATGTTTCATTAAATTTGATCAAACAATGATTAACATAATTAATTCCAAATGAATTAATTTATTCCAAAACGTGAAAAATGGCGATTATACCAAGTGTCCAAAATGACACGACGAAAACATGTGTGTTCAACACGGCACACCAAACGAGAATCAGCCGACAGCAAGCGCTGTGCACTGGCCCAGACGTCTTTTCCGGGAAGGACGTTCCTTATTAGTCAATCCCGAAATACGTCATTCAATACAGCTCAACCTGACGTTAAGTATTTTCCTTTTCCAATGACGATAAATTCCAACGAAAAAAATTGAGAAACTGCAAGTCGATGACATTAGAGTTGAGACAATTTATTTAGTCCAAGGATGCAACAAAAGTTCATCAAAACGTCTCAATTAATGCTCCCGATGAATTTCGTCATTGGCATCAAAGCTTTTCTTCAACTAATCAACTCCATAGGTTTGTCAATTTCCTTCATCATCGTCCATCTGGTGTCTCCCTCTTCCATTCGTGAGACATCAACTTAATTGACGATAATCCAATGAGCGTTAACATACAAAATTAATCAATCGGCATTAGTTTCACATAATTTTCACTAACATTGAACTCTCGTGATTCGTTCATTTCGATTCTCGGTTGGTGGTGCCAAAACTATTGAAATTCTAAATTAATTATGCGCCTAGACGATGAAATGTAACGTCGATCGAAATATCCCGTTACAATATATATGTAACGAGGCAAAAAGAGCCCGGAAAGCAAACGCGTGCCCTCATTGGTCGAGAGCCTAGGAATGGGGGAAACACAAGCGTGCTCGGTCCATGCGGCAGGGAGATAAAGAGCCCGCAGCGCAGACCGAAGTCAGTCTAGTGCCACCCATGGTGGGAGGCTCACCACGCAACGGTGATGAGCCCAAGCGTTCTCTATACACGACGGTGATGAGCCCAAGCGTTCTCTATACACGACGGTGATGAACCCAATTGTTCCCTACGCAACGGTGACAAGCCCAAGCGTCTCACCCCACTTCCCGCCAAACAGACAAGAGGCTCAGCCAATCCAAGCCCAGCGGTGAAGACCGAAGGAAGGGGCAACCCAAGAGTGAGGGAGCGGAGCCACCAGCACGAACGAATATATGAGAGGCCCCAGCACGCCTTCTCTGTGCTTTTTATTGGGATCGATTCGAGAGATGGGAACTTGCAGAATCAGATATGAGTTGACATTGGAAGAAAATAACTGGATATATGAGACTTTTTAGACTTTCACGATACGCTAATTATTCTACTCATTCGTCTGACCTGACTGAAACAGAAACCGAGACTTTGATTACAGCAATACCATTAGACCTACTAACATTAAGAGGGACATAGTTGATAAGACCACCCGCATAGTTCCAGGAGTACAAAATCTTATCGAAGAATCAAATTTCTCTCATCTCCGGCTGAAAGAGATACTTGAAAAATTAATAGATACAACTCAATCATCTAACGAATTGTAACCTGACTACGCAGAATTAACACAATAAGTGGATTATATTATTGACAGTCGTAAAACTTTATTGAAGACTATAAGTGGAGTAATTACATATACGAAAATGGACCTAGTACATCCATTTACATTTTTACTTGAGGATTCACGGAATGCCCTGAAAGAAATCTCGAATGAGAATTATCCTATTAATGATTACTTTAATACACAAGACTTCAGCCTGACGCAACTGAGAGACATCACGAGCATGAAAATGACATTATATGAAGGGAAAGTAATAATATCCTTACACATTCCCTTGTTACTATCCCGAAATTTCAAATTTATACCGACTACATTCTTATCCAATCGCACAATATTGGAAGAATGAGACACGATTGCTTGCTTCTGTGAGCACAAGCTTTAAGTATTTTCTTGCATCACTGCACGTAGACTTGTATGTTTTGCTTAAACAAGACGATCTCGATCAATATTGCACTTTAGTAGGAGTACACTTAGTTTGCAAATCATTTCGCGCTATTAATCATCTTAATTCCTCTACGGCTTGCGAAGCATCATTATACAAAAACAAGGGTGCGGAGTCATATCTCCATTGTGATAGCCTCTAATCTATCACAACGGAGGATACATGGATTCCTTTAGAAAGCCTGCCCAGGAAAAAATGTTCAGATCTGATCAGATCAAATTAGAACTGACCAGATCTAATTAGATGTGAGTTCCTTAGATCTGATCAGATCTGAGAACTGGCACGCTCTGATCATATCTAATTAGATCAAATTAGATCTGAGTTCCTCAGATCTGATCAGATCCAAGTGGATCTGCGGAAAATCCGGAATGAAAATTTCTAATTTTGAGAGAAAATGAAAAATAAATAAAAGTCTGAGTTCTTCACTAGACAAATGAATTAAAATTGGAATTTTTAAAGAAAAAGAAATCGAAAAAAATGCGCTTCAGCGGGATCGAACCCGGGACCCTAGCATTACTAGACCATTACCTAAACCATTCAGCTATCACACGATTCTTTGATATCATTTGAAATTTGAATCCTCACAATTGAAGAAAATCAGAAATATTAGAGGAAATAACTCCGGAGGAAAGTCGGGACTGCCCAAATGGAATGCAGAATCATCCGCGGAAATAAATATCAAATTCTATGATAATGAAATGAACCCAGATCTGACACATTGTGGATTTTTTTGGACAGATAAATTCTCATTCAATAAACATTCCAAAAAAAAGTCATATTCATAGTTCTATGAATTTCCTACATGTGCACGTTTTTCATTTTTTGAAAATAATGTATCTGTTGAAGGAATTCAAAAAAACTAGGAATTGTCAAATGTCTGCTATTTTCAGTTGTATTAAATTCTACCTTATAAAGTTTTCATCCATCACCTGATGCATCATAATGTTAATTGGATTGGATTTGATCATATCTGACTAGATCTGATTGGATCTAACTAGATCTGATTAGATCTGACTAGATCTGATTAGATCTGACTTGATCTGATTAGATCTGGTTAGATCTAACTATATCTGATGAACCGATATGAATGGACTTGATTAGATCTAGTTAGACCTAATCAGATCTGGTTAAATTTAGTCAGATCTATCCAGATCTAATCAGATCCAAACAGATCTGATCAGGCACTGATCTGATCAGATCTAGTTAGATTTGATCAGATCAAATTAGATCTAATCAGATCTAAATATTTTTTTCCGGGTGGGAAGCTGGTTATATAACGTACAAAATTTGATAACTGGTGAAATCACTTGTTCCCAGTCATATGTAATAAGCCTCATGCTTGAAGAGCATAACAGATTGGATTTATATAGAGAAAGTTCTTTCCAAACAGAAAAAATTCCCTTGACAAACCGAAATTCCATTTCCAATTTGAATAATGTGGAAGACATTTCTCCTATGTTAGTACTCGATAACCAAGAATTGTTCCCTGAAATAAACCAGCATCTAGAAAGAAAAAAAATATGTATTTCAAGATCCCAAGTGCTGGGGGTATCCCAAGTCCTTGCGAAGTCTCAGGTTCACCTTCTTGATTTTTACGATTGTTTGTAAAATTCGAATGATCTCCCTCATTAGTCCTTGGAGACTATCAAGTGGTCTCTATAATAGGAATTATTTTGAAAGTACACGCGCTCTAATGTTAAATTTTCGTATTTGAGAGATATGTGTTATATCTCTGCGAGCATAGACTCCCTGTGGCCCTTCGATCGATCCCCTTCTGCTTCTCAGAATCGGTGTCCAACTCATTTGAATTCCAAGATTTTATAGTTCACCACTAAAAGTTTTCCTCTTTTGAATATTTCAGGCTGCATCATTCTATCTACACATACGAGAGAATAATCAGCTCGAGTTTTATGTTCGATTATTTCCTTTTCTTCTCTCTCTTTTCTTTTATATGTGCTGCTTCCAAAATCAAGCCATTAAAAGAGCGAGTCACACCTGGCCGCTCGCACTATTTCCTTTGGAGTGTCCTCTTTTTGGTCCAACTTCTCTCTTCATCTCTTGAGTTAATCATTTTCAAATCGATTCCTCACTTTCCTTTTTTTTTAATTATAAAATGAGATTATTCCCTGATTCCTTCTTGGTTGGGTACATAACACCTCCGGGGGGGAGGGGGGGAGTTGAATGGCAAGGTCCTCCTGGCCTCCCCGTAGTAGAATAATCCGATCCATGGTGATTTTGATTCACTACTCTCGCTCTTCGCAGACGATTTTAGGAAAGAGAGGAGTTAAAATTTTGGGTTTACATGAGCAATTTTGATTACATGATCATTATAAAATATCAATGCACACATAACATCCATACATATCTTCCTTTGTTACGTATTGATCTGCGCGATCATACGTATTTTCCAACGATAATGAAATATGAACAACAATTCAGTTGAGAATGGCCACAATTCCTATATCTGGACCAATTCACCTTAAAAGAGGTCAATAATACATGAAATTACATTAAAAGTTGATGGTCATTAAAATCAGAAAGGAAGCCATTAAAATTCATTGAAAAGTCTGAAAAGTCCATTCACAAAGTCCATTAACAAATTAAGGAAAATGGACAAAATTGTCATGAACAAGTAAAATATCATCAGAAAAGTTTGAATACCAATTTGCAACAAATTCCCTTCAATGGAAACAAAGATATTCATATTTAAAGGCCAACGGAAAAATATTGACCGCGCCGGCCTTCAGCGACTTTCACTAAGTAGGTGCGTGACGTCACACGCGCGGGACAAAACTTCCCCCACCAGGGACTCACGCAATTCTATGTTAAACTTTTGAAAAATCATAACTCTTTCAAATATGAAGATTAAGGAATAATTCCAATTGCAAAATTCATTAAATAATTAAGACTATCGATTCCAGAAGAAAAACAATTGAAAAATCAATTTGCAACATAATTTGTTATAAACAATTTATCAAAATTTAATCGTAGAAATATGAAAGTGGACTCAAAATGTAGTTGACCACGATATATTGACGAATACTGAAAATTAACTCTTAATATTGATAATTAACCGAGATATGAATTTTATAACATATATACACACACACATGCGAAATAATTATTTCTGAACTTTCAAAAATTCATATCTTTTGAAATTATGAAGATTAAGAAACCAAAATAACACTCAAATTCATGAAAAATAGAAGCTACACAATGGGCTTGATGTCACGCTTCCCCAGTTGTAATCTACCGCCAGTATCAATATAATAATATTTCAAGGCCCCGAGCGCTATATCGGTAAAAAATTTGAAATTATTTAATTTATAATCTAATGACTGCTCGCTACATTCGATCGATTAGTACCTTAAAAAATTCAAAAGTCTAAATTTATAATCCAATGCTAGAGATAATGAAGGAAATATTACTTGAATTATAACTTAAAACAATAAATGATCGCAACGTATGAAATCGCGTTGCGAGAAAATTGCAATCTCTGAAAAACTTCGATAATGTGGAGGGGGAAAAATGGCTAGTGGGGAGTGAGCAGGTAAGTAGAGGGAACGGAGTAGTCGGGTCAAGCGGCGAGAAACGGGGTTCTCAATGGAGCGAAGGAATCAGCAATGAAGAGTTATTTTTTTGAGAATATCGCAGAATATAAGCGAGATAGCACGATTTTCATTCTGGCCTTTATTGTCAAGGAGAATCAGAGCTACAAGAAAGAGCTTCATAAAAATGGCTCTATTCCTCCTAGTTTTCGAGATATTCTCAAAAAACTGGTGAAAAGAATTTGGAAACTACATATTCTTTCTTGCTTTTCGTTAGTTTTTCATGAACATCTTGGTAACTAATAGAAATACGCGGTTCCACCATCATCCTTCGTTGTAACTCCCAAGATTCTCTATAAAAAAATCAGGTTAAGAAAGATGTATCTCCATTATTGTCGGAAATTTCCACCTGAGGAATTGGACCGAATAAATCAACTTAAAATAGACCTTTAGGGTAGAATGATTGAGGATTTTTTTTGAAGCTGAGGAATTCGCGAAAACATCAGAAAAGATTTGAGAAGATGATGAAATATAGCTCTATTATTGAGGAATTTTTATTTATTTACTAGCTTTTCCCCCCTCGCTTCGCTCGGGTCAGATTTTCTAGCAGCTCCTATACTGACTTATAATTATATATAATTCATTAAGGGAAGGTGAGGTAAAACGGACATCCCAATTGAGAAAATCGAGAATTTTTTTTGAAAATTCCTTGGAAGGCTGAGGAAGTTTCAAGAACAAAAGATGTGTCAGTATTACTTTTTTCAATTTGAGAAAATTCTTCTTTTTTGCCAAGTTTTGGAAGGATCGCCCCTTTGAAAATCTACAAAAAATTATTTTTTTGGTGATATGCCCGGCTCTATTGGTCATAACTGCCTGGGACTGATCTCAAATAAAAGGTGAACTCATTTCTCCTCAGTCCAGGGGGTTCGAATTTTTTCAAGTCAATTTCTCAAATATTTTCAGGCCATTTTCTGAAGATATGTTTTCGCATTATAAGTGCTTGATAAATGAATAGTTTCTTGTTTCAAACTGCGAAATCGATGGAAAATGAGCTCGCCTTTCCTCGGAGATCAATCCCAGATTGCTACAACCGGTAGAACCAGAGAGTTTCTCGGAAAACTAAAAATTTTCAAAATCAGAACGGTTTCACCTTTAAGGAAGTTCATCCGGTATGGGATTTAATAGTACGAAAAATTATCACGACTAGCGTAGTGGTTATACGACTAACGTAGTCGTAACCTGTACAGCTGCTATGTACTAGAAATTCTTGTTCGTAGATCATAATTGTTTTTTTGTAAGAAATCGAATTTATAGAAATAATTTTTTCGAAGATCAAATAGAGAAAGGTCAATTCAGCACATTTTCAACTAGTTTTGTATGATTTAATGTGCAAACATAGCATACATTGCGTTATTCGGAAAGCATTCTTATTGATTTCAAAAAGCGCGCGGTTCTGACGTCACTGTCATGCGAGTAAGACAGAGGTTAACTTCCCGAAAATCAGCATTTTTCGAGACAAATTAATTTATTCTAAAATCACCAGGTATCTAATGCACTTGAGGAAGCTCTTAAAATGTTCTTTACATATTTATTTATCCATTATGAAAGTTTCTCCCCAAAAAACCTGTTAATTGCCATAAATTTCATGTTTATAGACGAAAACCCATAAGGGACCGTGTTAATTGAAAAATCTTTATTTATTAATTTCTCCCAAACAAGATATCGGAAGAGTTTGAAATTTTAACAGGTGACTTTTTAGTTTTTTCAGAAGTATATTCAAATTTTTTCATAATTATTGGTCTATTAATTCAGTTACCGGATGAACTCCCTTAAATCTTGAGCAAAAAAATGGCGTTCTTGAGAAATTGGAAAAAAATGGAATCTGATTTATGATTTTTATAGGAAATTTTTTCAGCTTTTTAATGGGATCAACAGAAAGAATCTATCTCCAATATTTTCCTCAATATTGATTGATTTAGTGGGGAAAGCTGGTGTAAAATAGGCATCCCAATTGAACGGTTCGAGATCGAGATTTTTCAAGAATACCATTGTAAAGCTGAGAAAAATTTGGATGGAGAACATGAGTCAATATTTCTTGGGCCAAATTTGGGAAGAGTTCCCCATTCGAAAACCAAAAAAAAATTACTATTTCGGGAGTATCCCCGATTCTGTTCATCGTAGCGACCTGGGATTGATCTCGAATGGAACGTGAGTTCATTTTCCATCGATTTATATTATTCAAATTTTTCTTCAATAATTTCTCAAATACTTATAGGCCATTCTCTGAGAATCAATTTTTTCCCTGTAAGTTTTCGAAAAATGGATATTTTCTCTTTTTACACTACATGAATCGATAGGAAAAGAACGCATCTTTCATTGACGAACAACCGTAAATCGCTACATTCAATAGTACCAAAAATATTCCCAAAAGACGGACATTCTTCGAAAATCGAAGTCTTTTGGGTTCAAATCTTGAAAAAAATGAAATTTTCGAAAAATTCCAAAATATCAATCCTGACATATAATTTCCGTAGAAAATCTCCTCAGCTTTCCAATGGGATGCTTAGAAAGAACCTATCTTCAATATTTTCATCGATATTGATTGATTTATCAGAAGAAGTTGGGGTAACCTATACCTTCCAATAGAACGGTTCGAGATAGAGATTTCACTATGATTCTATTGAAAAGCTCAGAAAATTTCAGGGATGTCCATTACTATTATTTTTTGTCAATTCATTATTTATATGATTCTCATGAGAAATTTTCTCAGCTTTCCAATGGGATTATCAGAAAAATCTACCTCCAATATTTCCATCGATATTGATTAATTGACCAAGCCGAGGGTGGGATGAATTGAGCATTCCATTTAAGCCGTCCACGATAGAGCTCTTGTAACCATTTTATTGAAAAGTTGAAAAATTTTTAGGTAGAAAACATGTGTCAGTATTGATTTTTCCCAATTCCCGATGATCTCGAGCTTTCTAGAATATTCTTGAACCTTTGAAGAAATTGTAGAATGTTCTCGAACTTTCTGAAACATTGGAAAATATCCCCCAGCCTTTTGCAACATTCTCGAATCTTCAAGAACACTCTAGAAAGTTTTTGAACTCTCTGAGACAATCCAAAATATTGTCCAATCTTCTGGAACATTTAAAAAAATTCTCGTACCTTGTGGGGCACTGTAGAATGTTTTCGAACTTCCTAGAACATTCTAGAACATTCTAGAACAATTGGGGATAATTGTGTATGATAGAGCCCACAATAAAATTAATTAATTTAATTCAAATTACCTCAGGAAGGGAGGTGGCGAAAATGATGTGATATATCTTGGTCAAAAATTTGAAGGAAAGTATAGGAACTCGCAATAGCTCAGTGGTCAGAGCATCTGACATGTAATCAGAGGGTCGTGGGTTCAAATTCTGCTTGCGTATTCCATATTTTTTTCCGAAGATTTGACTTTGATAATTATTTAAATTTTATGGGCGCTCTTCTGCACAAATACCCAATTGGGAACAATCTAGAATATTCTAGAATATTCTAGAATAATCTAGAACATTCTAGAATTATCTTGAACATTCTAGAACAATCTAGAAGAATCTAGAACATTCCCAGATCTTCTGGAACCTTCTAGAGCATTCCAGAACATTTTCAACTCTTCTAGATCATTCTAGTAAACTTTAGAACGGTCTAGAGCATTATTTCATATCCCCCATCAGGAGGTAATAGGTATAATATTCGCTTTCACCCCCATATCTCAGCAACCAACCCCCATAGCCAAAAACGTAAAACTTCTTCATGGATGGGAGGTGGAGAGCTACCACACCATATTACCCCCATGCGGCTATGGAGGTTGGTTTCTGAGTTTTATGTACACGCACCCAGTAATACACTTTTTTTAAATTATATATAATGATTTATTATTGAAGAAATTACAATTTATTCATTGTTTATCATAAGTAGGTCACTTTATTTCAATCTTTAATCCATACATTTTCAAATTTGGATAGAATTGTAATCATAGTCATAAACATGTTAATGCTAAAAATTTTCAGGCAAAGTCAATAGCCACGTCAACAATGAATAAATTGTAATTTCTTCAATAATAAATAAATAAATAAGAATTCCTCAATAATAAAGATATATTTCATCATCTTCTCAAATTTTTTCGTGAAATCCTCAGCTTCAAAAAAAATCCTCAATCATTCTACCCTAAAGGTCTATTTCAAGTTGATTTATTCGGTCCCATTCCTCAGGTGGAAATTTCCGACAATAATGGAGATACATCTTTCTTAACCTGATTTTTTTATAGAGAATCTTGAGAGTTACAACGAAGGATGATGGTGGAACCACGTATTTCTATTAGTTACCAAGATGTTCGTAAAATACTAACAAAAAACAAGAAAGAATATGTAGTTTCCAAATTCTTTTCACCAGTTTTTTGAGAATATCTCGAAAACTAGGAGGAATAGAGCCATTTCTAAGAAGCTCTTTCTTGTAGCTCTGATTCTCCTTGACAATAAAGGCCAGAATGAAAATCGTGCTCCCTCGCTTATATTCCGCGATATCCTCAAAAAAATAACTCTTCATTGCTAATTCCTTTGCTCCATTGAGAACCCCGTTTCTCGCCGCTTGACCAGACTACTCCGTTCCCTCTACTAACCTGCTCACTCCCCACTAGCCATTTTTCCCCCTCCACATTATCGAAGTTTTTCAGAGATTGAAATTTTCTCGCAACGCGATTTCATACGTTGCGATCATTTATTGTTTCAAGTTATAATTCAAGTAATATTTCTTCCATTATCTCTAGCATTGGATTATAAATTTGGCCTTTCGAAATTTTTAAGGTACTAATCGATCGAATGTAGCGAGCAGTCATTAGATTATAAATTAAATAATTTCAAATTTTTTACCGATATAGCGCTCGGGGCCTTAGAATATTATTATATTGATACTGGCGGTAGATTACAACTGGGGAAGCGTGACATCAAGCCACACAATGCACTAAGAAAATTTGACAAAAGTTAATATTTACAATAATTTGTGATAAACAATTAATATGAAAAACCAGAAAAAATGACGAAAACCAATAGAATAGAAAGATAATCACATCAGAAGAATATAAAGACCAAAAATGAAATCAAAATAACGAATAACAACAGAGTTATTTAACATTCAAATTTATTCACATATATGTAGATATACAAAATACATGGCAAATATTGAAAAATCGATAACTTTCATGATAATTAGTATTAAGGAATAATTTCCATTTGTAAAATCATCAAATAATTCAAACTAAAAGTTCATGAAAGAAAATTTAAGAAAAACCGAAATTTATGTAAAACCATTTTTGGACTTTAATTAATAATTGAATAACAACAAAAGTTATTAACTTAAGAAGATGAATCCAAGTTTAAACAATAGATGAAAATAGTCTCTTCCAGACGCAATTGAATTAATAATTTTAATTCTATTATTCTAAAAGTTATTAACAATTAGAATTTTCAAGGTCACCCAACTTCAAATATAAAAAACTCCGAAACTATGAAAGTTGGAGAAATGAATCCAACGCTAAAAATCGGTAAATTCATTGGCCTTTCAAATGCACTATAAAATGATTTCAGATATTGTTAATTAACAAAGTTATTAACAATCAGATGTTTATAAAAAAATGCTAAAAAACTTTTGATACTGAAATTTGTTCATTTAGCCAAAAATAAGCTCAAATAGAGAAAATCATTGATTTATCCCACTTCTAAGTGGATTTGACAGAATCTGTTTATAAGGTACACATCAGGATGTAAAAAGGAAGCCATTTCCGAAGAGTGAAAAATCAACTTTAAAATTGTTTAAAATCATATAAAACAATATATTATCATGTCAAAAATAAGGTTAAAAATAAGAAAACAACAATATTGTATTTTCAATGTAATAATCTTTATTGTAAAATCACTATATCATAAGATACATATATAAGCCTCAGCGTATGGACAAGCTACAAGCACAAGGGTAGAGGAAGGCACTCCCCACCAGCTCAGTCACCACCAGCCACCTAGTTGCGCCATAAACTCTCAGCGCATCCCGACTTATTGTACTCCCACCCTACCGGCTCAAGCTGCCGAATTGTCCATGTACCTAGATGCGCGAGGCTCGATCAGTCAGTTCATCGCTCCTCTTCAATTGGTAAAGACCCCCTCCTCCGGACGCGGTCGCGGCAACTCATTCACTTGGGACTTAGAATAATTTCAGTCAGTAGACACTTAGAAAATTTTTAGTGAATCGGGACTTAGAATAATTTCAGTCAGTAGACACTTAGAAAATTTTAGTGAATCGGGACTTAGAATATTTTCAGTCAGCCGACACTTAGAAATTTTTACTCGATCGGAACTTAGAATATTTTTATCAAATCACAACTTAGAATTTTTTTATTATCGAAGTTTTTTTAAATTCAAATAATTTTCAAATAATTTATTTTTATTTATCAAATGAAATATTTTCTCTCGAACCGAATTAAACCGAACGAAATAATGTTCCCTCTTTATTTTGAGATCTGACGAAGCCTCGCGTTGATAGAAACAAAACAATTTGTTTGAATAAATTTACAATCATTGAAGTGAAATCAGAGTTTAATTAATTTAATTAATTATTTATTCCTTTTCAGAGCCTAGAATCTAAACCCAGTCAACACCGCAGAAAACGGTGCGGTTGACTACTCTATCCTTATTATACCTATTCGTCCCTAAATAAAAACCTGGTCAACACCGCAGAAAACGGTGCGGTTGACCACTCTATCCTCCATATTCAACCTATTCGTCCTTAAATATTACCTGGTCAACACCGCAGAAAACGGTGCGGTTGACTATTCTATAAAAACCCGATCAACACCGCAGATAACGGTGCGGTTGATCACTCTCTCCTCTTAATCCAAATAAAATGAAATATATTAAAACTCGTTTTCCTCTATAAAATCAAATCGTATATATATATATATATATATATATATTAGACTGTGCCAAATTTGACGACTATTTTTTTTTTCGGCTCCCAAGTGAAAATTACATTTTCCGTTACGAAAAAATAATACTCCTCAAATCCGGGCTTCCTATCTTTTTTTTCCAGTTAGCGTGAAGGTGAATGAAATGCTCGCGTGAATAAGCATTTTTCAAGGAAAATTAAAAAAAAAAAGATTTCACACCTCAAAATTCATGGAATATGATCTCTAAACATTTAAAAAAACGCATTATTCCGTCGAGAATTCAATGCCCAACGAAGATAACCATAGACGAAGTCAAAACGATGGCCTATACGCCTTGTAAACCAAATAGAAAGCGAATTTTTCTTTAATTTATTACTAACATTCATTCTTATACACATATCAAACAACTGATGTGTGATTAAAACTTGTGAATTTCATATCCTAGGCAATCCTCATGATCCATAGAACTAATTGTTATGCTCTTTTCATTCTTCTTTGCACTTTTCTTTAAACTGAAATCATAATGATTCAATAAAAATACTCGACACCTCTAAAGCTCAGAATGAAAAGAGGGTGCGTAAAATTCACGTGCGGCAGAAGTGAAACTTCTTAATGACCGTCCAAGGATCAGTGCAAAAATACCCTATCTTGCTTAGATTTTGAGACTTTCAAAGAGAATCGATAATAAAGAGCACTCAATTTATCTACAAACTTGATATTTTTCTCTTCCTCAACATCCATTCCTTTTCAAGAATATTTCGGAAAGTGAGCGAGATGACGAAATTTTTCTGAAGTTTTTTTTTTTGCAGAGAATCTCGAAAACTACAAAAAGGGTCTCTACAAAAATTTCATCATCTTGCTTAGTTTCAGACATTCATCAAAATCCTACGACCAGAACATAGACTTATAGATATATCAAAATCTAACAGAGAAACGCCCTTTTTGATTCAATTTCTTCTGAAGCTCTTGAAATTTTCAACAAAGAAAGGATTAGGGCAAAATCACGCTATCTCGTTTAGTTTCTGGGATATTTATCAAAACAAATAATAAAAAAAAGACTTATTTTAGAAAGAAAAGTAACTCTATTCCAATGATTTTTTGAGAATATCTTGGAAACTCAACGAGGTAAAGCCACTTTGACTTAATCCTTTCTAATAGCTTGTCTTGAAATTCGAAAAAAAAGTCAGAGTGAGATCGCTGCATCTTTCTCCGTTCCTGAGTACTCTCAAAAAAACTTACGGGAATAAATAATCCAAATAACAAGAAAAGTAGGTTTCTTTTTGTCAATAGTATTTCGAAAATAACTGGGAAACTAAGTGAAATACAACGATATTACCTGAAGACCTTCTGTAGAGAATTTTCAAGGCTATGAAGAAGGATTGGACCAAAATAACGCTATTTTACGGAGTTTTCGACATATTCCCAGAAAATTATCAACAAAAAAAAAACATTTTCCTGTTTTTTTGGTTTGTTTGTCAATTGTTTCTCGAGAATATCTCGGAATCTGAATAAGATAGAGCAGTGTCAAATTTAAGCTTTCTTGTCACAAATTTAAAAATCTACAAAAAAAGAGAAAAGCAGAATCAGTCTAGTGGAAAAGTAACGCAACAGCATTAAACGCGAGGACTTCGTATGAGAAGTTTCACTTCAAAAAGAAGCTAGCAACATCTTCTGACTAATATTTGGAGTAACATGTTGGTAAATCACTCACGAATGTCAATCACTATAATTGGTGCCATGAATATAAGCATCAACGCTATGAATATTGATTAAAAACATCTGAGTCAATAAAAGTTGTGAGTAATGAGTGATGAAATGATATAATGTTTTTTCTATATTGTTTGCTATTATTATGATTTTTATTTGAAGAGAAAAATATAAAGAAGAATTGAGGGACGAAAATTAGTTCTTTGGATCATGAAGATTGTCTAGAAAATGGAATTCACAAGTTTTAATTACACATTCATTGTTTAATATGGATGAAAAGTATCGCCTCTGTACCTCGGGCATCCATCGTCATTGTCTCTGATTAGTGTCCTCCAGTTCCTCTAACCATTCTAGATTGTGGTAACCGAGAGTAGCCATACCTTCGGAACTTCTGCAGTATACTTGAGGCTCTCTCATAATCCGGACTACGGTTGCGAACTCTTCTGCCCGGACGGTGTGCCTTATATCGTCGGATCGTGAAGTTTTTGCTGCTATGGCTACCAATCGTTCGTCCGGTTCGGTCTCTTGGGTCGGTTCAACTCTCGAAGCGAAGCTTCTAGCATCTGTTGGTATGGTTGGTGCTGGCTCGCCAGGGCTGACTGATGTCCCATTCGATCGTCCACTGTGTTCCAGGCATCGTACTCCTTTGCACAACACTTTGTTCTTTCTCGAAGATCCGGCCAGTCCAACCTTCCCGGTAACTTTGAGGACGTTAATGCCACCAGTTGGCCAGAAGGGCTTCCTTATGGTATCTACGGGTGCTTGGTGCCCTTGCGCAACTGTCGGCGTGGCCACCGAGTGAAGTATCGACTCCATTGACGGGATCATCACACTCTCAGTCCGGAAGAGGTGCGATTGTACTCGTTCAAGTTCTTCACTGAGTTGACCCAAGCCCGGATCGAATGGCAGTTCTGGATCTACCCAAGTGACATCGAGATCTGCCAACTGTCTCGCTTCAGGCATTGGTTCGTTGTTCACTATCATCGCGGCCTCTACGGCTAACCCACTCAGGCTGTCTTCAGAGGAAGGCTCTGATGATTCCCCTTGCGTGCTCTCATCACCAGTCATTTGAGTGACTTCGGTCTGGGTGTTGCTTCCCGAGTCTTTGATCGACTGCATGGGCACTCCCGCCAAGTGGTTGTCCTCACTCAGCTCGTTAACAGCATCGAGGCTTTCAGGCTGCACGGGAGGTTCGAAGACATGTGCCTCCTCTTCTTCGATGGTTAGACTAGGTGGTTTCCCAGATTCCGGAATGATGCTCATCTTGTTCTCACATGGGCCGAGTGAATCTGCAACTTGTCCGGCTTCTGGGGGCTTATCAGTATCAGTTTCCTTCTCTTCGGGTTCAGAAAATATGCCCCATGATATTGATGCTGTCGACTCTTCATCAGTGGCATAATCTTCTCCACTCACTATCAACTCATCCTGGCCGGAGGAGTGCAAGCTAGTGCTGTTCCACTCACCCTCATCCGTTGAACTTCTAGGGTCAGTTGACAGGCTTCCACTGTCGTTGGAGTCAGTGGGTTCTCCTTCATCAACGACTTCCTTCCCGTGTCGTTCCGGATGGTCATCAGTTCCTCCGAGCGTTATCTTTGTGTTCGCTTCCCGTTTCTTCTCAGGGTTTCTCCGACGACGTGGAGTCGCCACTTTTACCCTCATTTGCAGCTGTCTCTGCCTCAGACGTAACTCTCGAGCTTCATCCGGTCTCCCAGCTGTTCCTGATGTTCTGTTTGAGGCCATAGGTCTTCGCCTCTCATATCTCAGTGTCCTCGTGGCGACATTCGTGGGTGCTGAAGCGTTGTCTGTGAGTTGCGGTGGAATCCTTTCATCACTTAACTCAGTGTGCTTAGGGCAAGTTCCTTCTAGCATCTCATTCGTAACCTCCGAACTAGCGACCTTGAGGGTGCCCCGGAGCAAAGGTTTCAGCGTGCTCTCAGGTGTTGCAACGACTAATTCTTGTCGTTGTATCGAAATCGTGATGCCGTTGTCATTCTCTGACGGAGACTCTTGAATTGACTGGTTCGTATCAATCGAACTTGTTTTAGAGTCATGTGACCTGTCTTTGTCCTCACTCTCAGGCATCTGCTTCGGTTGGATCCGACGTTCCGGACTTGCTTCAGGTTGTTGCGATGGTTCACCCTTGTTGGCGCACCCTGATAGTACATGGGATGTTGAAGTGGCTCCGTAAGCCGAACTTCCTTGGTAGGTGTTCTCGTGTCCGGTTGGGCCATGCGGGTCCGTGGGTGGTCGTGAGACTCGATCTTGATATCGACTGGTTTCCCAGCTCTGTTCGGGTGGATTGCTCGGTCTAGTCGGGATATTAGCGAACTCTCCCGTGGTTGTCAGGCCCTGTATGTCTCCTCCGTTCACCCTCTCTTGTGTCTTCTGAACGGGTAGTGATATACTCTCTTTGTGCATCCGTCCGGTTACCGTTCGATGACTCATTCCGGCAGTGTCCGGGCTTGTAGGAGTTTGCGGCGGACTTGGTTCGGCCATGGGACTACTTCTATAGGTGCTGCTCGATAGATCCCCTATCAGTGGTGATACCGCGCTTGGCATGTGTGGCCAGATTTCGGTCATGGAATGCGTTTCCCTCTTTTCCGGAGTTCTGGGGGCCGGCCCAAAGGGTAGCTGACCCAACTCTCGTGCTCCTCCAACAATGACAGGTGGTGCCCATGTCCAGCCCACGGTTGGATTCCCGGCTGCCGCGGTTGGTCTTCCATCGATTCTTTGAGGTGCCCCGCCCGATGTTTCACTCGATGTCTCGCTGATGGTGACTCTTGAAGCTACGTGCTGGACAGACCCCGTTCTCCCTGTTTTGTTGGAGACGTACGATGATTGATTTCTGTCGTTGGTTCTTATTGTATGGTTGCCGAACTTCCCCAAAGGTGTTTCAACCCGTCGTCTAGTGGGCTGCGCCTGTTGCACCATACCGTTGTTCCCGGAGGACGACGTATTTCCGGATGAATTCATTGGAAATGGTCCAATTGATGACATCTTTTCGATATGATCTTCGGGGCTAGCCCTCGAACTAAGGCACCTTGTTACTTCTCCAATGGGGCCCACTGTTGTGCGTGCTGGAGGATGTCCTTGGGTCCCGCTAACAGTCGGTGCCTGGTCAAATTGACCATTAACCAGTGGTTGGTAAGAGCTAGGAACGACCCGTTGGTGTCCACTAGACAGCTGTGCTGATTGCCGGCACGCCATGTGCGAATAGGCCTGGTTTAACGGCAGATGGTCAGGTGTTCCCTCGATTGGCGTGAATGTCAGGGCTGCGGTTGCTCTGGCGCCTCCCACAGTAATTGCAGGCCTCCAGGTGAAATCGAACCCCGGATCCCATTCGGCTGCTTTAACGCCGCCTCTGGCTACCATCTCGTATCGCCAAGCCCGGTCGAGTAGTTGACTCGGAGATTGGCCCAACACTCGGATCCCTATGCTGTCCATTCTCACCGTCAGAGCTGGTAACGGTAAGAATTGTAGGAATGGCATCAGACATTGTGTTGGGAGATTCGCTGGTGCCAGTCTTCGCCGGAAGGTGCATCTCTCCTCTAGGTTTACCATCGGCCATTCAGGGTCAGATAGTATTGATGGGTGTCTCTCCATCTTCGACCTTCCGTGTGAATGATCTAGTGATGTCGATGACCTCGAGGGAGAGCTACTTTGCGTGATCTACTCGGTAACTGGTGTTTGACTGAGACTAGAAGCCTGGAGATTCAGAAGAGAGCGTCCGGTTCCGATGGGTTGTCTCTGCTTCTCCTGCATCTCCATTGATCAATGAGGCGTTGTTGGTTGTCGGCTAAGCTGCTCGACTGCTGATGTCTTGTTGTCGCTGCGATGATTTGCGCTGATCGGTGCGTACACTGATCCCTCTCTCTCACTTACAATACATCGTTCTTCCTCTTTTCAATGTTCCCCCCCTTATGATCTCCGGACTCCTTTCCCCCCCTCTTGATTACAGGTTTCTGGGAGTGGGAGTTCGTAGGAGTTTCGTTTAATCAAGCTTGAGGGAGACAAAACAATATATAATCCGGACCAGTTCAGCTGAGTGCATTACAATGTGAGCTAACTACTGAAATATCCTCGTGATCAGCCTCAGATTACTCTAGATCAGGTGTTGCTCGCAGCACGCGGCCGCCCAGGGTTTGGATTCTCAGGTTCCATCCTTTTCCGGTACTTTCCGGCTATTACCAAACCTTTTTACCAAGCTAGGCCGACTACCAAGCGATTCAAGGAGTTACCGAATACCTTAAGGAGCCGACCAAATCGATGGACTTCCGGAATGAACAGTTGCACTATTTACCGAATGATTCGTCGCTACTAACCACCCTGAATTCCGGTTCGATGCGTCACCCTTTTCCCGTTCTCTCCCTTTGATATAGCCGTTATTTCCAAATTACAATTGTAATTCTCTACTCAATTTCAAATTGTGATTCTTTACTCAAGTCCGATTGTACTTCTCTATTTACTTTTGAAATGGCGATTCTTTACTCAATTCGTCTTTGTACTTCTCCACTAATTTGAAATTATAATCCTTCACTCGATTTGAAATAATGATCCTTTACTCAATTTGAAATAATGTTTATTTACTCAATCTGAGATATTATTTGTTTACTCAGTTGATATGATTTTTGAATTTGAAACGGGATTGGTTTATTCCATTTTGATCGTAACTCTCTATTGTGATTCATTACTCAAGTTGGTAGTCGTGATTATCTCTGCAATTTAGACCAACTACTGAATGGTCTGGAGGACTACCAATCACTTCCGAGTACTACCATACGTCTGGAGGAGACTACCGAATACTTTGACTTCCGGAATACAGGGTTGGGTTAAGTACCAAACGATTCATCTTGATTAACCGCCTTGACCTCCGGTGTCTCCACTTACAATCGTATCCCGCTATTCAACTCGAGATTCTACTTTACTCTATCTCACTGATACTCCGATTAATCGCGAAATCTTATCCTAGAATATCAATTAATAATATTCCCAAATTTGATTCCGCAATTCCGTTTGACTTCATAAAATAATAATAATTTTCAATTTCCAAATGTTTCTTGAATTTATGAAATAACAATAAATTCAAATTTCCCAATTCTCGTTTGCTTTTATCAAATAATAATAATATTTAATTTTCAAATCTCCCTTGCTTTATAAGAAGTATAATGATTTGATCTTTGAATACTTATTTGACTTCCAAAAATTTGGTTAATTCCCGCCTAAATTCTCCGCCATTCTTTGAGAATTGAACTCTCAATTCCCCGGGGTTCTGTGGTGTTCAGAACCGAGAGGTTAGGTTGCGTGTTCTGTAACGAGGCCAGAAATTCGGAAGGAATTCCTGCCTCGTTATGGGTGAAGGTTGCGTGTTCTGTAACGAGGCCAGAAATTCGGAAGGAATTCCTGCCTCGTTATGGGTGAAGGTTGCGTGTTCTGTAACGAGGCTAGAAATTCGGGAGGAATTCCGACCTCGTTGTGTGTAGGTGCGTGTGTGTGTTAGGTGCGTGTGTGTGTGTGTGGAATGCGTGTGTGTGTAGTAGGTGCGTGTGTGTGTAGTAGATGCGTGTGTGTGTGTTAGGTGTGTGCGTGTGTGTGTGTTTAATGGCGGACGTACTGTTTTCCCATTCAAAAGAGGGTTTTCTACCAAAGAATCCGGAACTACCAACGTTGTTCAGCTTACTGCAACGCCCTCTGCGTGAAGACTCACCGCCGATTACGTGGAATTAATATCCGGGATTATTCGTCAAATAAATAATGTGAAAACGACTATTTGTTCAATGAAGTATCTCTTTAATTGTGGAAAGTATAACAAGTCCAGTTTTCCTACTGTTTGAATTTGGCGCCAAGGACTGACGTCACACGAGTGCGCCTTGAGTGGGGTGTGAGTGAGCCGGCCGGTATATAATATGGCCGACTGCGTGGCACGATGCAACACCTGTTGACTTCTTTATGTTTCTCAGTTAAATGATGTATTATTTCCGGATTTCTACGGAAATAATACTATGAATTTAGTCGTTATTTATCTGTCCACGATTTCCGTGAGACTTCCAATTATTTAACGCCCAGATGGCCGAGATAATTGTGGATTATTTCTAATAATATTTAATTGGCGTGGAGTCGCCAATTACAGTTCTTGGGTTTTTCACCGATTTCTTCTGCAACAAATAACTCAACTTTCGGCCAAAATCTATGCCTTATTTATCCACAATTCTTCTCTACCTCTTTCCGGATAATTCAACCCGCAAGATTCCCCTACTTAATATTTATTTAATTATACTGAGGCTGAACACGCGGTAACGAAATCAGACTTACTCGTGACAGCCAAATTCCTCTCTCCGGATTCCTCACACTATTTTCTCACTTGGAGTCTTTTTCTTTGATTCACTTAATTCTAATCTCTTTTGAGTCCTTTCTTCACTTAACTGTAATATGTTTCACTTAATATTATTGTTACTTATCGCTAAATATCCTTATTTAATTACTTAAATATGAAGAACTTAAAGAATACGTTGTTTTTGCTTTGGCAGTTTACACAGGAGTGGGGGTTTTCACTATATTCGTGAAAACCTTCACTCCTGCCTCCGGCAGGTGCTGCCTCTATTTCTTATCAATCGATAATTCCATTATCGACTGCCAATCTGCCCTCATCCGGAGGAGGAGGGAGAGGGCGCCTCGACGATAAAACTCTCATACGATCACATCGTAACAGTGTATAAGAATAAATGTTAGTAATAAATTGAGGAAAAATTCGCTTTCTATTCGGTCTACAGGGCGTGTAGGCCATTGTTTTGATTTCGTCCACGATCATCTTCGTTGAGCCTTGAATTGTCGATGGAGTGATGTGTTTTTAAAATTTTCAGAGATCATATTCCATGAATTCTGAGGTTTAAAATCATTTTTAAAAAAATTTTCCTTGAAAAATCCTTATTTACGCGAGCGCTAACTGGAAAAAAAAGATAGGAAGTCCGGATTTGGGGAGCATTATTTTTTCGTAATGGAAAATGTAATTTTCACTTGGGAGCCGAAAAAAAAAATAGTCGTCAAATTTGGCACAGTCTAATATATATATATATATATATATATATATTTATATATATGGGGCATTCCACGCCAAATCGGACATCATTTGAAAGAGACCTCCCTGAATTTTTTCATTTTTTTTTGTCGAGCCGTTTCTGAGAAATTAATTTTTCAAAAAAAACGTTACTTTTTTTCAAAATGCCCATAACTTTGCGAAAAATGGCCCTATCGGGACGTTTTTTTTTTGAAAATTCGTGTTTTTAAACATATTTCGCAAATAAAACGACGGAAAATTTTTAGAAACCGTAGTTTCATAAGATTTTAAAGTTTTTAGTACAAAATGTCGATTTCTGAAAAACACGTACTGATCGATTTTCTTGCAAATTTTTCCTAAAAAACTGTCACTCATTCCGCAACTTTTGAGCCTAGTCTGATGATGGGATAATGATGGGATCTATTTTTTTTCGAATTTTCAAAATTATTTGAGAAAAAAAACTATACACAAAAGCTCCTATTAAGAATTGTCTGAAACATTATGATGATTTCCAGTTTATCTATCAGTTTACAGATTTATTTCAAGCGAAAGATAAAAGTAGTATGAAGTAGTTATTATGTTCCGTCATTTTTGTTATTGGATAGCATTCAGTTCCTTACAGGTTTGAATATTTTAGGAATTCGTGATTCTGAAGAAAACGAAAATTCTTTAAATCTCAAAGTCTCTTCTCCATCCGGCATTACGCAATGGTATTTTTGTGTGCCTGTTATTGTTTTCGCTCTCATGTATCGTTTCTCTAATGATTCTTTAGCTTGGAGATATTCATCGTTAGAGAAGAATCGAGCATGAATATTCGGCAAAAAATTTGCTTTTACCGCCCAGTCGTATAATTGTTGAGGAGTTGAAATTTGTTCATCATATGGAAGTTGAAGGCTTGCTCGTGGTGCCATCCTTTTGACGGTGCCCCCTACTCCATCACAAAGCCCTTTACCATGAGCTGTTGCAAAATAATGCCATTCAGCTTCTAGTCCAGAGTCTTCTTCATGGTAATTCAGATTCACAAAATTTTTACAATTTTTAAATTGTTGAGGCGCTCCTTCGGTAAAGTAAAAAACTTTCGCAGCATCTTTGGATAGTTTTTCGATAAAACTAGTCGTAATCTGAGTAAATTCATGAACAGCAACTGCGTCGTGAGATGAGCAATCTGATATTATAACTACACTTTTGTGAATGAGTACATTATTTTCAGTGTAGTAAAACACGACTGGATACACTGTTGCCTGATTGTTATTCCAATAGAATCCAGATGCCGCATTCTGAATAACGAAGGCATAATTTCCCGCAAAATCGCAGATCACAATGTACTCATTTTCTTTTGATGATTCTAACGCACATATGAACTGGACACTTTCAAAATTAATCATGTCCTTCAGATATCGATTTCGAAGGAATCTAATGAAAGTTAATACAATAATCATATGCTGTGATATAGGGGAGAGGGGGCTAAAATGAACCAGGGGTGGTAAAATGGACCACATCCGAAATTGAATAGTGACAATGGGAGGGTAAAATGGACCACTCGCTATTGGGGAAATTATTATTTCATGGTTATGAAAATCATTCTTTCAGCATATCGTCACCCTGGTATCAAATGGTCGCAAGTGCCAACAACTCGAAAATGAAAATCAACGAGTCGTATCTTTTCAAACCACTGCTAGAATTTATTTTATGGGTTCTGAACATTTTTTCCTATCAATTCCGATAACAAAATGACCTAACTACCAATGTGAAGAGAAAAAACCTTATTTCCACGTTTACGTCTCTTTGCTTCCACTGTTCTTTAATGCAGGGGAAAATCAATAACGCTCTTACGTCTATTTGTTATTAAAATTTTGTAAGAGTGGGGAAAATGATGGTAAATGCACATGAGAATGAAATGACTGGAGATAGATTTTTTCTGGTCATTTCATTGAAAAGCCGAGGAAATTTGCGGTGGAAATCATGGGTCAGAAATGATTTTTTGTATTTTTCAATAATTCTATTTCTTTGGTCAAGGCTTGAAGGGTATCCTTCTCCATTTTTGAAAAAATTCATTTTTTTAACATATCTCCGGTTCTATCATTCGTGGCGTAGAAATTTCGAGTGGAGACGAAAGGTGAGATCATTTGCCATCTATTTATGGGCCTTTGAATTTAAAAATATCGAATTTTAAGATATTTCTCGACACTGTTGTAAAAATCAGTTTTTGCCCCATAACTCTATCTTAAAAATCAATATTTTCTTCAATTGAAAACCCTATAAATCGATGGTAAACGATCTCACCTTTCATCTCCATTCGGAATTTTCAAGCTAGGATCAATAGAGCCGGAGATATGTTGAAAAAGTGAATTTTGGCGAAATGGAAATGGAGAAACTGCTACCTCTTCAAACTTTGACCAGAAAAATTGAATAAAAAAAAAACAATTATTTCTGATACATGATTTCCACTGCAAATTTCCTCAGATTTCCAATGGAATGGCGAAAGACAAGCTATCTCTGATATTTCTATTCATTTCAAGAGTTTTTCATGATATAGACATGAAAAACTCACCTGGATCCATTTTACCCTCCATGTCTATTTTGCCTAATCTTCCCCTGAACAAGTAATTCTCCCTCATGGCATGCGTTATTCACCATTGCTCCTTACTTCCAGTGAGAAGCAGTAGGAACAAAAAGACGTAAGTGCTGCAGATCCAGCTCTCTGTTAGTAATTGACGGCACTTGTGACCGTTTTTTATCTATAATTTTTTTTGATTCATGCAAGGAAAGCGCATAAGATATCGCGATTGGAGTAATAAGAAAATGATGCTACTTTTTATTATCTGCAATATAAGAAAATTGAAAAGATGGCACTTATGATCATTTGTTACCAAGGCGTCGAATATAGTCTTCAAAAATAGTGTAAAAGAAAATGAAGCTCACAAGAATAGGTGGAATCCGGGCATTTATGGGATTATAGCTTTTTCCATCATTTTTTGTAGGCCATATAGTAGAAAACCAGATTTTTATCAAATGAGTCATAAGATATTCAAAAATCAATCATGAAGAAATTAAAACTGCATGAATTGATGACGAATGATCTCATCTTTCATTCAAGAATGCACGCTAAATCGCTACGCTCAAGAGAATCGCAGATATTGTTAAAGAGCCGAAATTGTTCAAAAACACAGTGAATTAGTGTCCTAATTTTCGGCTTAAAGAGTGAAATTTTCAAAAAATCTCCGAAAATGGATTCTCATACCTATTTTCCAATAGAAATTCCTTCAGCTTTTCAAAGAATTGTTAAGGAAATTTCATTTCGAACCTTTTACTTCTCATATAACTGATCCAATCTAATTTTTTTTCAATTTCACATGGTCCATTTTACCCCCCTTATTTCTCATCAATCTAATTTTGGAGCAAGCGAGTGCAAAATAGATGATTGTTGATATTCATGATATTATTGACATTTTTGGCACATGTGCCCACTCTCAAGTGTATAATAGCTTAGGTGGTTCATTTTACCCCCCACTCCCCTATATATATTTTTTTTTCATCAATTCTTCCAAACCTATTGTGATATATTTAACTGAAAATTAACGGTCATAATCATGGAAATTTAGATCATGAAAATTTGAAAATTCAAAAAAAAATAGATCCTATCAATATCCCATCATCAGACTAGGCTCAAAAGTTGCGGAATGAGTGACAGTTTTTTTAGGAAAAATTTGCAAGAAAATCGATCAGTACGTGTTTTTCAGAAATCGACATTTTGTACTGAAAACTTCAAAATCTTATGAAAATACGGTTTCTAAAATTTTTCCGACTTTTTATTTGCGAAATATGTTCAAAAACACAAATTTTCAAAAAAAAAACGTCCCGATCGGGCCATTTTTCGCAAAGTTATGGGCATTCAAAAAAAAAGTAACGTTTTTTTTTGAAAAATTGATTTCTCAGAAACGGCTCGACAAAAAAAAATGAAAAAATTCAGGGAGGTCTCTTCCAACTGATACTATAATATAAAAAATTATGAAAAAAATCCGAGATGCAAAAGCCAAATGATGTCCGATTTGGCGTGGAATGCCCCATATGCTGTATATATCTCATATTCAAAGGGGATATAGTCCATATTTGGTGAAAATATAAACCATATATGGTGGAGATATACACAGCTCATATTCAGAATATAGTCTTTATATATGAGAAATATTCACGATATACATATGCTATTCAATTTGCTTTCATCTAGTATTTGATGAGATTGTGGTCGGTATATATACTGTACATTAACGGAATAAATTTCGACGAGAAACTACACGAATAAATGGTATTTATCAGGAGTAAATACGGCATTTATGCGGCATTCATGCTTATACAGTATTTATGGGGTACTTATACGGTCTTCCTGGAATCGTGAAGGTCTCAATAAAATGAGGAGTATGCTTAGAATCAATAACTATCCAACGAATTTGGTGAACAAATGCATCAATGAACAGAGGAAAAGTATCTCCCAACAACAGCAACAACAACAGTAAATTATCGATAATAATCGGGAAAAAACGAAATTCTGTAGTTTCCCTTCTTTGGCGGGATTGTCACATAAAATGGACAAGCATGTTCGTGAATATGGGTCAAACTAGCATTTCACAATGTGGCTGACATTCAGCAACTACATAGCAAGGTGAAAGCTAAGACCCCCACAAGATCCAAACTTGTATACAGCATTCTGTGTGAATGTGGGAAAGTATACATTGGGCAGACAAAACAGAAGCTATGTAAGAGACCAAGCAGCACTAGTATGTCTGCAGGAACATCAACATACTGAAAGAAAATAACACAGCATTCGTGAATCATCATTTTGAGCATGGTCATCAATTCAAGTTTGATGAGACAACAGGGCTAGACTATGAGAGAAACTGGTTGAAGAGGAATGTCAGTAAAATGATCTCCATCACAATCAGTGATACCGTAAATCATAGAACTGACACTATCGGCCTGAGCTCTGTTTATACAGAGGTCTTGAGGAAAATGCAGGACAATCCACAAAAACGAAAACAGGAAGAACATCAGCAATAAATGGGCTGATTGCATTGACCTCATTGGACAACCGGGGTGAAAGGAGATGGTGAAGACTCATTGTATTTGAGAACACCAAGAATGAAAAGCGTACCTAAAACGAGCACACACACACAGTGAAGACCTCAGCTGTCACGGACCATAATTGTTCTTCTAGTCTTTACACGTTTACAGATTTAGTCAAAATTGGTAAACGAATCAATTCATTTTTATGTATTCATTTATTGAGTTTTCTTCTTTGAATGTTGTGAATTAGTTGAGTATCATAGTTAATTAAAGATGAATAGTGAAAGAGAGCAGATGAAATATTCTCTGTGTTTCTCAATTTTAATTTTAATAGTATGACAACTTACATTCATCTGAAGGTAATTAGCCATAATAATGAATATTTATCGATCAATTATGTCGAAACAAAATAATGTTCAGCTTATGTTATTCAAATGAATTTTCTTAATTGTTTCATTTCAGAGCCTGAAGAAGCTCCTGACCAGGAGCGAAACTTCGTGAATTTAGGAAATAGATATAAAGATTGACATTTGCAATTTATTTTATTTGGTCCGAGTATCCCACTTAACCTGAAATTCAAATCATGAGTGAACACACTCCTCACAATATTAATCATTTTTCAATTATGTATATTGTTGCGAAGTGATCGTATAAAGGCTTAGTCGTCGAGGATCCCTCTCCCTCCTCATCCAGATAACAGAGATCGTCAGTCGATAATCTATTTATTGACTGATAATCGGAGAGAGGCAGCACCTGCTGGAGGCAGAGGTGAGAATTTTCACAGCTGTAGTGGAAATTCCCACTCCTGTGTCAACTGCTAAGTGCCACAAATCGTAATGTTTAAATTCAATGATTTAATTCGTATAATTAAGAAATCTAGTGTTGAGATGAATAATTGAGTGAAAACAAAGAACTCCAAGTGAGATTGGAGTTAATTGTAATTAATTGAAAAGACTCCAAGTGAGAGAGAAGAGACGATATTCCGGAGATAGAAATTGTGAGGCTGTCATGAGGCGAGTAAACACAACTCTTCTACCGCGTAGTCAACCTCAGTAAGAGAACAAGTAATTAAAGATTAATTAGCCGGATTTTTGGGAATTGAGCGGGCCAGAAAATATCAGAGGATAATTGTAGATATTTGCAGTACGTGCTTTGGGGGTATTCAATTCTGTTTAACGTGAAATAACTCTTGCATAATTGCAAGAGAGCAATTGGCAGCCCCACGTGATTGAAGAATAATTAAACCAATCCACAATTATCTCGAGCATTCGGCCGCGAATTTATTAGAAATTACAATCAAATTGTGGGGAGAGAATTAGTGTTTAAATCTCTGATAGTATTTCCGGAATGTCTCGGAACTAATATGAATCAAAAGCTGAAACATGAAAAAGCATCAACAGGTGCTGTCTTGTGCCACATGGTGAGCCATATTCCCTACCGGCCAGCGCGCGGTGAATTCAAACTGTACTGATGGTGCACCCGAACGACACTGATCAGCCTGGCACCAAATTCAAATTGTATTTGCCCGGATATTCTTATGTTCTCTCATTAAAGGGCAATAAATGAGAGAAATAGCCGCTTTCATATTATTTTCTGAGTCGATAACCCCGAGTCTTGGTAAATAACAATCACAGGTGAGTTTCACTCGAGAGGGCACTGCTGTTGAGCTGAACAACGTGAGTAGTTCCTGTTTTACTCGAATAAACTCCCATTTTGGAATAGCAGAGACTTATTTTTTCGCCACAGAACACACACGCACCTAACACACACACACGCACCTAACACACACACGCACATACGTTGTCCGTCATAATTCTGGTTTTGCGGGCGACGTAACAATATAAGTGTATTTTTGTGTCTCTCAAACTATTGAATTGAAAATGTGAACTTTCATTCACCTGACTTGGGTAACATGTATCAATACATAATACTGAAGATAGCAGACATCTGGCAATTTTTGGGATTTCCTGAAACAAATAAATTATTACAAAAAAAGAGCGTGCGTGGAATCCACACGTGGCAGAAGTGAAACTCCTTACTCATGAGGTATAAGAGAATTTCAAGTGTTACAAAAAGGCATCGGAACGAAATGGTTCCATCTCGAAAAATTTCCAAGATATTCATAGTCCAAGCATTACGTCGCTGTAAAAGACGAAATCTACATAAAATAAAGTAATTTTCCGGTGAATGCCATTCGTTGAAGGGGCATATTCTGCGTAAAGATTCATCGGACACATTGGTAAAAAATATTGTTTGAGGTTAAGATAAAAAACAAGAGTTGTTGTTGTAAAGAATTTTTCTGAAGTCATTGGAAGAACGACCAGTTTTCAATAAATTTTGATGTAATTCAATTAATCTGATTTCATTAGGATAATTTTATTTTGTATTATGGTTTTCCAGAACCTGAGGAAGCCTGAATTGAACGGGTGAAACGTCACTCAATTGACAATTATTTAGTATTGTTATATTCAATTATTCCAACGTCCCATGATCCCAACATCTAAATACTTCTTTAGTTATTGCTTATTTTATCTGTCGAATACTGCACTTTGATTGTTACGCGCGTTCATAGACGCGCTGTTACATAGGTTAGTGTTACGGGGAACATCTGTTTCCTCGATAAAGTAAGTAACAACTGAAGAAATATTGTTGATAGACGAAAAAGTCTTAGACGAAAGTTATAGGAAATTGAAAGATCTACAGCTTCGATGATTGGTAAAATTGCGAAATGGATCGTTAGGGAAATAATCGCGGAAAATGAAGGAAAAAGCTAATTTTGTGTGTTACGGATGCAATAACTCAAGAAATATTGATTTAAAAAAAAAAATCTTGGATAGTAAAGATGGGAAATTTAATTACGAAGAGAAAAGGTCTGTTCAATTTTTCACGTAGCATGAGCCGTTCCCGAGATATCGAATTGAACGCGTTTTCATCGATAGTGGCGCCCCTGGTGTCGATGGACTTCTCAAATTTGGCATTATGCTCAAAATATGCCCCTTTAATGAATGGCATCCACCGGAGAATTACTTCATTTGATGTAGCTTGACTCACTTAAGAATATTAGGGTGAGGTGGTCGGACATAAACTCAATTTTTTGTATAAAATTGTGAATAACTTCGTATACACAATGAAGTTCTGGAAATCATTTTCTCCATGTTTGGAGAATGTAATGAGGAACAAAATAAGTCGTAGAAACAAAAAATTGATTGAAAATTGAAAAATTGGCTGTATTTTTTACATATCTCAAATTTCTTCAAATTCAAAAAATGTAAAAAATGCAGCCAATTTTTCGATTTTCAATCAATTTTTTGTTTCTACGGCTTATTTTGTTCTTCATTACATTCTTCAAACATGGAGGAAATGATTTTCAGAACTTTATTGTGTATACGAAGTTACTCACCATTTTATACAAAAAATTAAGGTTATGTCCGACCACCTCGCCCTAACATCCTTAATGCTTGGACTATCATGAAGAATTATGACTTTGAAAAGTAAATTCGTCTGAATCCGTCATAATCATGAGGAACTAACTGCTGTAGATATTGAATTTCCATGATTATGACGGATTCAGACAAATTTATTTTTAAAGTCATAATTTTTTATGAATATCTTGGAAAATTTTCGAGATGGATCAATTTTGTTCCAATGCCTTTTTGTAGTTCTTAAAATTCTCTTCAAAAAAGCATTCGCGCAAAAACGTCTCATTTCGCTTAGATTCCGAAATATTCAAAGAAAGTTGACGACAAAACGGAATCAACGGCTTATCTCTACCGTACTGGATTCTTTTGAGCAGGGTTCAGTTGTCAGGGATATGAACGATGGTTTCACATCCGATAGACTACATTCGTAACTGATAGCTGAGATCGCTCGCAATAGTATGCAATGGTTTCGATCGGATGTAACTTTTTTTCAGTGGCGCATCGGATGAGAGATTTTTGCATTCATTGCCCTCTACAACCGATGGAATTCATCCAATTCTCTCGAATCCAATATCTAAATTGTTCGAATCATTCATTCACAACCGATAGGATATGTCGAATGAACGATGCGGCATATCTTTACCCACACTGAATTCGTTTGAGCAGGGTTCAGTTGTCAGGGATATGGACGAGGGTTTCACATCCGATAGCTCATATCGCTCGCAATAGTATGCGATGGATTCCATCGGATGTTACGTTTTTTCAATGGTGCATCGGACGACAGATTTTTGCATTCTTTGGACTTTACCATCGGTGGAATTCATCCAATTCTTTTGAATCCGACATCTAAATTGTTCAAATCGTTCATATACAACCGACGAGATATGCCGAATGAACGATGCGGCATATCTTTACCCGCACTGAATTCGTTTGAGCAGGGCTCAGTTGTCAGGGATATGGACCATGGTTTCACATCTAATAGCTCATATCACTCGCAATAGTATGCGATGGATTCCATTGGATGTAACTTCCTTTCGATGGTGCATCGGACGAGAGATTTTTGCATTCTTTGAAGTAAAGGGTTAGACCACTGTAGACTAGTGAAAAACCGGGTTTTTTCAGGATTTTTCCTGAAGGGATAACATTTCGTAGAGTTATTGGGCATATATTTGATTTTACAAATCCAAAATTTCATGATGAAATTCCAGGAAATGGCGACCTGACAGCCATTCTCCCGAAGCTCGTGGAATTTTCGGAGCTCCACTGCAAGCAGTATAGCAGGTGTAAATGTCGACCCAAAAAAAAAAAAAAAATTGGCTCAATCTACACGTTAATATCTAGCGAAGTACGCGGCCGATTTCAAAAATCTTAATTTTTCAGCAATTGGTGGGCATTGGAATGAAAACGTTCATTTTTTGATTTCAAGAAACGTCATTTTTTCTTGCTAAAAGAGGGGCAAATCGAAATTTCGAAAAAATCACACGTACTTCGCTTCGAAATGTCATTTCAAAAATACTGTCAAAAATTCAACTCAAAAAAATTAAAATTGTTTGAGTTATGCTGCTTGCAGTTTTGAAACAACGTGATTTGAGATGAACGCGTTTAAAGTTTTGCCATGTATTCTGAGCACTGATACTATATTAACCTATTTTTATGTGTGGCATGCTCCAAACTGACAGTCAACACTTCTCTGATACCCCAGTGACACCTGGGAATGTATCGGAACAGCTAAAACTCCAAACATAACACCTGAACTAATTTTCCCAGTAGAGGTCAGAAATAGTCGTTTCCAGACAGTTTGATTCGTTCGGAATGAAATTCAAATTTCAGATAGAAATGAGCGCCTTCTCGTATTGAGTTTTTTTCACACATTCTCGAGGGTTCGAACTATTTTTAGAGCAAAAAAAAAAATTTCGATTTATTGAAAATTCTACAGTGGTCTAACCCCTTAACTACTGGTGGAACTCCTCCAATTTCCTTGAATCCGATATCCAAGTTGTTGAAATCATTCATTGACAACCGATGAGATATGCCGCATGAACGATGTGGCATATCTTTATCCGCACTGAATTCGTTTGAGCAGGGTTCAGTTGTCAGGGATATACGCAATTGTTTCATATCCGATAGCTCATATCGTTCGCACTAGTATGCGATGAATTCCATCGGATGTAACTGCTCTCTCTCTCTCTCTCTCTCTCTCTCTCCAAGCGCCCGGCTACCCATGCAACATTTGATAGGATCATGGAGGGCATTGAGGCTCTACAAATCAAAGCTGATGACGATAGTGCTATTCTGGTACACAACAGTGCAGTCTTAGATACTGTCTCTTCTCCCTCAGTAAAAATTGATCATTTCAGCCAGGAGCTTACTAGTCTCAAATCTGCTACCCCTCGGTCGTTCTTGATCAGGAAGAGCTCAAGAAGACTGTGACTGACCTTGCGATACAAATGGCAGACTTGAGCAACAGCGTTGCGACCCTCTCCACTACATCACTTGCTGCTGCAGACCCAGCACCTGCTACTGATGCCGCAAAAATTACCGTTGCTACTAACTTCAACACTACTTGCCTCCACCGCATGCTGTAGCAGGCTCTTCCTCGAAGCACGCTCGCTGAACTGATCTTTTCCAGCTTTTCGATACCTGACAGTCTTTCGAAACCACCTCTACTGATACTCAAAGCTGCTCCCATGGCTATTCATTATGATCTCCAAGATTCTGATTACGTAAATTGTCGCTTCATTGTTCCCAGAGATGGTGGCGCGTCTGCTTCTTTATCATCTGTACCTAAACGATCTTCCATCATCGTCACCGTCAGTAACAACGATATCGTAGAAGCAATCATTGCAAAGAAGAGAGAACATGGTCGATTGACCTTCAAAGAACTTGATCCACTTCCGATTCCTGATGATATCAAGTTATCTCGCCTATGGAACAATGACTTTGTCATCAACATTAACGTCTTGCTTCCTAGCAGCACCTTTAAGCTCCTTGCTCGTGCCAGAGCCATGCTTAAACCACTCGGTTTCCGCTACATCTGGGTTAAGGGTGATCTTGTGGGTGCTAAGCGGGTCGAGGGTGCCCTCACACACACTATTCTCAACTTCGCTGACGTCGACAAGCTTCTCGAGCTTTACTCCACGAAATGACGATGTCTGATGCCAATTCCACCCTACACTGATGCTCCTGCCACTAACTACAACAATGATAATAATCATAACATAAATTACAACAATAACAATAATAATTATGAAAATTATATTAATAATAATAATCCACGGTCTGTGTCTCAATTAGAAGTTTGCTACTCAAATGTAAATTCTCTACGCTCGCATCTCGACATTCTGAAAAGCTATCTTGATCTTCATCCGGGGTATCAAGCTGTTGTGGTAACGGAAACGTGGCTTCCTGCTTCTATGCTTCTATGCTTCCTGATTCTGTAGTAAATATCCCGGGGCTACGTTTTTCACCGTGATGACCGCAATAAACAGGGAGGTGGTGTGGGAATTTATATTGATGAACATGCGGAATTCAAGGTAGTAGCCAAATCAAACAGTCCTTGGCTGGGTCAGCCGGGTCTTCCTAAATACATCTTCGGGGAGCTCTTTATCAAGGTCACATTTTTCTTGCTGGAGTTTATCATCCGTCTCATGCACCTTTCAATCAATCTAGTGATTTTGGAACTCTACTTGAATCATGTATGGATGGCTACAGCAGAAGAGTAGTTCTTGGCGATTTCAACGCTAACCAGCTGTCCTCATCAGAAGATGCTCGCTTCATTCGTTCTTTGATGAGCGAGCTTGCGTTGCAACTGGTTGACCATGGTGCCACGCACATTACCACTCATTCATCGACTTGGCTCGATTTATGTATGATCGATAAGGAGGACATGTCCATCTAGCACAGCAAATCGGACTATCCTCTCAGTGCTGGCCATCACCTGATCTCTGTCATTCTATGTCTGAAATCAGCTCGACCTATCCCTAGGACCATTTCTTGTCGTCACTCCAAGTGACTTACTGATGCTTCTATCATTACATGTTTCACCCATGTCAACTGGATGAATCTCATCATTGACTCTAGCTCGCTCGACGAGGCTGTCACTCGTTTCACTGAAAAGTTTTTCGACATCCAGAACTTCACACTACCTAACAAAAAATTCCTAGTTAACACCAGTAAGTGAGCCCCATGGCCCAACGACACCTTGGTTACATGTCTAAATAACACAAACAAATTCAACACACACTTTCAACATACACAAATTCAACACAAACATATTCAACACACACATTTTCTACACATCCAAATTCAACACGAAACACATTCAATACAGAGAAATTTAACATCAATAAAATTGAAGTCTAGGAAAAAATAGCCCAGGGAAAGAATTGACCGTGGAAAATAGCCCACGAATGCGTGGGATGTGGGTGTGTGGTTAACACATTTGATGTGGGTGGGGGTGGGTGAGGGGACAGTTATACTGCGTGGACAGTGGGTGCGTGGTTGATACGTTCGATGTGATTGGGAGTGGGTGAGGGGACGGTGACATTCACGGGCTACTTTTTTTGGTCTCTTCTTTCCGCCTCAGATACAATTAATGATCCATTTACCACTCTCAATGAGAAAACCACAATCTACCCAAAATCGTTGGAGCCTCAGTAACAAGAAACCAATGGTCAGTGAAACATCACAGACCATTGTGAAAATTAATATTAAAATTTAGAAGACTGTTAGATTATTGTCAAATTCTAGAATGTGTTATTGTTGTTGTTGATATTACGCGTGTTGAATTCTCCTGTGTTGAATTGTCCTGTGTTGAATATTCCTGTGGTGGATTTTTCTGTGTTGAATCTTTGTGTTGGAATGGACAGTGTTAACATTTACTAGTGTTTTGTAGACGTGATACCAACACCTTGAGAACCGAGGCACGCTCTGTTGCCTGTCTCTATCAGCGCTATCGAGGTAACAGGAGCTCCTCGTACTTGAAGGGCTACCGATCTTCATCTGTTGAACTCTCAAATCGAATACTACAAATCGAAGATCGTTGACCTGCCTGCGAATCAGATTTGGAGAGAGCTACGTCACTTGGGGCTTGTCAACACCTCTTCGTTAATGCGGTTGACAGTTGCTCCTGAATCACTCAATACTTTTTCTGCATCCATCTCCACCTCTGCGTCTCCTGGTGCCATGACAGTAGTACCTGATCCACCGGGTTCCGAGGAGTGGTTCCGCTTTACCAAGGCCTTGCAGGATACAGTCAGGGAGGTTCTTCTATCAGTAAAATCTAATGCATGCAGTGCTGACGGGCTGTCACGCCAACTAATCCAGCCTCTTCTCGATTCACTCCTACCACCCATTACCCGCCAGTCCAACGACTCCCTTCGTACTTCCACATTTCCATCGTCGTAGAAAGAGGCTCTGATCGTCCCTGTCAACAAGGTCACGTCTCCTTCTTCTGCAAGTGACTATCGTCCCATTGCCCTGTATCGTTCTACCCTTCCTCAGCAAGGCACTGGAAAGGATTGCCTTCAACCTGCTAGCTGGACACCTTAGTGCCATGATCTCCTCGATCCTTTTCAGTGTGGTTTTCGTACTGGTCACAGCACACAGACTGCTCTTCTCAAGCTCGTCAGTGATATTAGGGCTGGCATGGATCATCACCATCTGACTGTATTGGTACTATTCAATTTTTCCAAGGCATTCGACAATGTTAACCATTCCATCTTGTTGGACAAGCTGAGGGCCTTGAGTGTCTCCTCTGCAACTCTTGAATGGACTCGCTCCTATCTCCTCGGCAGGCAACAGGCAATTAAGCACGGCGATGACCAGAGGACAGATTGGCTGAGTACTCACTGTGGAGTCCCTCAGGGGTCCATCTTGGGTCCACTTCTGTTCTCCATCTTCATCAACGACATCGGCTCAGCTATCAAGAACTCGTGGCGCCTTCTATACGCCAATGATCTCCAAATCTACCGTAACTGCTCTCCAGCTGACATCGTGGATTACATTGGTAAGATGAATGAGGACCTTAAACGTATTGATACTTGGGCTCGAGAGAATCACCTGCTCCTCAACCTGAACAAGACCAAAGCCATCATCTTCGGGGCTCGTTATTAATTCGATTTTGAATGTTTTCATATAATTTTAATTTTTTTTTAATAAAAAAGCATTATTGACCGAAGAAGCCATTTATCTATCACCAAATAATATACACGGTCATGTGAAATAAAATTTGGAAAATGATAATGGCTAGGAACATCAAGGGGAACTCCTCTTTCTTCAATAACATCAAGGGAAATTTTGAAACAAATGCGAAATTCCTACTCAGAAACTGATGAATTACATCGGAAAAGGAACAACAGTGAAAGCAAGGAGAAACTTTCTTCTCTCATGCAGGAAATCAGGAGTATTACCTAATTTCATTAGAGATAAGTGCACATTCAATCTTTATTTTTCAAGACATGACTCAACTCGAAAATTTAGGAGGACAACAGCGTTCTTTCAACAAAAAATCCGGAACATAATAATTTTGGATATCATCGAAGAAATCAAACATCATAATCTAATAATTTCGAATCTCAAATTAAAAGTTAGCAACTTGATACCCCCTGGTATCTTACAAGATTTCCTCACGAGACAAACAATCATCAATAATAATAAAAGGGAATTAATTGATTATAACTATAATAAGAAATTGAACAAATTGATTGATAATAAAATAAATTCATTATTCAACAATAACGTAAATTATAGAAACACAACAAATATAAATTCTTTTAATAATAAATCAATTAACAGAAATGAGTCTCATCCCAACTTAGATCACATTAGATTAAATAGTGAAATTCAACAGTCACAGTGTGATAATAAAAAATGGATTAACAATTTGTCATCGAAAGAAATCCCACAAAATATTATCAATATTTTAGCTTTGGGTCATAACTTTGGTATTGAAGAATCACACAATAATTTTCACCTTGACAAATATATCTGTGAAGTTGAGAGTAATATGTACAAAATTACCACAGAATAGTGCGAATCCTTCAGACAGTCATTCATTAACATACCAATGAACGATTTAAACAGATGAAAAAACTGATAACATGGTCCTAATTTAAAAAAAAAATTGGTAAATGGGCAGTATAGTTCTGCCATCTGGAAAATAGTGAATTTAAGGTTTTTTGTTCGGTTTTTTTGACTAGACCTGATCTTTGGGTAGTTTCTGGGCTCGCATTAAGGTTCGTTCGAAGAAATTCTGGAAAAATAAATATTTGACAGTTGACACAATATTCTACCAAAATACCGCATTCTAACGCTCAAAATGAGGTATGACGAAGTTTGTCATTTCACCCGGAGTGAAGCTGATGCTATTATGTTTTTACGAGCGCATGATATAATCAAGACCCAGGCTTTATGCAAAAAGTATGGGAGTTTGATGACTATTAACAAGCAGCTGACGGGATTTGTGTGCAATGGCTCACATTTTGATCGTGACAACCATCGTCGAAAGGTTAGGGTCAGGTGTTCAACGTACTTGAGTATTTATGATGATTCGTCGTTCTCTGGACGAAAGGCGAAGATTCAGAGCATCCTCAGACTCATTTGTCTATATATGAATAATAACAAGATTACACATGATCTGCTGTGTTTCGAGACACAATTGTCAAGAAACACGGTTAGGTTTTGGGTAAATAAAATTAACGAAAGACTACTGCAATGGACTAGTGAAACTAACAATGAACAAATGGGAGGAATAGGACGAGTAATTGAAGTTGATGAAACAAGAATCGGTGGGAAACAGCTAGCTAGAGGCAGACCGGTCGAGGGTGCGAGGTGGGTGCTAGGCCTTCTTGAGACAGACTCTAGGCGATTAGTCATCGTCCCGATTCCCAATCAGAAAGCTGAAACACTGATACCTATCATCCGTAAATATGTAAGACCGGGTTCAGTTATCCGTACCGATTGTGGGAAAGGGTACAAGAGATTGTACTGTTATGGC
Source organism: Aleiodes leptofemur (assembly GCA_963942555.1). NCBI lineage: Eukaryota > Metazoa > Arthropoda > Insecta > Hymenoptera > Braconidae > Aleiodes > Aleiodes leptofemur. The sequence continues at coordinate 9,711,345 of OZ012619.1, forward strand.
TACTACCATGTCAGGGTCAATCACAAAGTACACCATGTCAACCCCAGAAATAAACCTGACACGCAAAAAATCGATTGGACCTGGAGGAGCTGAAGGCTGCAATTCCCAAATACGGGAAGAAACCGGAGAGATGCCTTGGCAGACTGGCTAAATTCCTCTTTTTCAGGGCTCATCCAGTTTCTGAACGTATGCACGCGTTTTTTGATTTGATCCGCTTCCATGAAGATCTTGATTTACTACCGGTGGATAACTAGTTTATGTACTTGTTCTGGATTCTCGAAATTCTACTATTAGTTGTGGTGAATTTGACCAGCATGCTCCTTTCACAATTCACTCGTCAACGCATGTGTACGTTACGAGGGTGAAATGGATAGATGTGGGTTTATATAAAAATATCTAAAATTTTTAAAGCTCAATGGAGGTGAGCGGAGTTTAGGTCGGATTCATGCTAAATTTCATCAGCAATTACCCAGTTGGTTAGGTGAATGGTTGCGGAGGTCTTCCTTTCGGGGCCGTCGCACTACCACGTCCTCGCCGTGGTCCTGGGTACAGCTAAGAGTAGTGCATTTCCCGGTTTCGTTTTTCTTGTGGTTAAAAAGGTTGTGTAGAGGCTATTCATTAAGAGGTCGTATACTTACAGTGTCATTGAGAGCGAAACTAGGTCCAAAAAATTTAAAAATTTTGAAATTTTGGCGGAGTGAAACTCACCATTTACCAAAATTTCTAAAGGAAAATGAGGACATTATAATTACTCGGGCTGACAAAGGACAGGTGACTGTAGTTCTCGTTGAAGGAAAATACATTGATGCAGGAATAAATATGTTGAATGACTCATCCACATATATACCGGTCGATAAAGACATGAACAAAACCACACAAAACATTCATTATCAATTAATTAAGAATTGGTTTGACAAGAAAGACATCACAAAAGAAACATATATGGGCTTAACTCAGAATACGTCATATTCTCCAAGATTATATTTACTCCCCAAAAGACACGAACCAGTTTTGTCTTTCAGACCTATTGTGTCCTCCATTAATGACCCTTTCCATAACACAGCAAGATTTTTACACGATATTCTATACAAGTTAACTCTAGAACCTCCTGCATACATAAAAAATAGTGAAGAACTGAGAAAAATCCTAAAAGATAAAATCATTCCAAGCGATCACGTATTGATATCTTGTGATGTAACTTCTCTCTATACAAACGTCCCTCTAGAACTTGTTAAGTCAGCAATAGAGAAAAGATCTGATGAAATTCAACATAAGATTCCAGTCAATCAATTAATACATGCAATTGGAATTATCATGGGTAAAACATATTTCCAATTCGATAACCAATTTTTTGAACAATATTACGATCTCTCAATGGGTTCACCGATAGCAGGAACTTGTGCAAACCTAGTCATGCAAGATCTCGAAGAGTCTATCCTTGAAAAGTTGAACTATAAACCAATTTTTCATTATAGATTCGTAGATGACGCAATTGCCTGTATCCCAAAATCAGAAATTCAAAATACTCTCAATTCATTCAGCTCACACCACCCAAGGTTACAATTTACATATGAACTTGAAGAAAACAATAAGATTCCATTTTTCGATTTACTCATTATTAGGAACAAAAACAAAAACAATATATCATTTGATTTATATGAAAAAACAACTTGGTCAGGTAGACTTTTAAACTATAATTCCAATCACTCATGGCAACATAAAATTGGAATCATTTTTAATTTAATCGATAAAGTCATCAATCTCTCTGATTAACAATTCCATAAAAAGAATATTGACCTCGTTAGAACAACTTGGATTAATGATAATTACCCAATAGATGTCATAAACGAATACATAACCAAAAAAATTGATCATCTATATGAGAAAGTGAATTGGAATATCGATCAAATACTTGACAATAATAAAAACCCCTAATTTAAAAAATTCAATTATTCTGTCATATTCTAATACTCTCACATTTCATAGGAAAAGACTTTACAAAAAATTCAATATTAATTTTATTTCTAGTGTAAAAAATAAACTACAAACCATTATTGGTCCAACTAAGGACAAAATTCTTGAAGAAGAAAAATCACATTTGATTTATAAAGTAAATTGTTTAAATTGTAACCATTGTTACATAGGTCAAACAAGCAAATATTTGAAAGAAAGAATGGATAGACATGAATACACATTATCACATAATATTAACGAAACAGCATTAACTGATCATGTCAAAAACGAAAAACATAATTTCGAATTCGATAATATTGAAATCCTGGATACTGAAATGAATACGAAAGAGAGAAAAATCTTGGAAATAATGAAAATCAAAAGACATCAGTCACATACTTCTTTGATGTGTAAGTAGAGAAATCCTGAAAATGTGCAAAAAAATTCAGTCGGGAACATTCGTTTGAATAACAAAACAAGCATGTGTTAACCCCTTGTGGGTCATTTGAATTCTTAGATTGAATATTCTGCCAATACAATTGGCAGTAGGCTTCCGAATGGAATTTCCAATCTCTAATCCAATAATGATCATTTTAATTAACATGAATTAATCAATTTCTGAATTTGATGATTCAACTTTTAAATGTTCTCATCATCATATCAGGATGAAAATGGTCTCATTTTATTCGGAAAATTATATATTTTATTATTATGAAATAAAAACAATGTGTGTTCTTGGGAAAAAATTGAGAAAAACTTACATTTCCGATTTTTTATAAAAATGTTATTTTTTTTCAAAATAAAAATAAATACTTGACCAATCAATTGGGAATCTAGAGAGTTCATTCCTTTCATTATAACGAATTTTTTAAGTACAAGCTGGTGCAAATCCGTCGCGTAGTTTTTGAGAAATACGCCTTTAAAGAAAAATCATTTTTTGCAAATATCTCAAAAACGGCTGGACGTATTTCGCCTAGTTTCAATAGCACTCTGTACCTTCATCAGATATACAAACTGACGAAATTTGAAGTCTCTCTCTCAAATACTTATCGAGTTATCGTTCCGCTAAAATATGAACTGAAAATCACTAAAATTGAAATAATTTCCAAAACTAAGAATCAGAGAAAAATTTGACAACAGTCAAAAATGTGAGTTTCAATGAGATGAATAACATAGCTCGAACTGGGCGCTACCAATTAATTTTTCATTGAGAAAATTCAAAAAAACGTTTTTTTGAAAATTCGATTTTTCTCGGAAACCATTCAACCGATTCCGCTGAAATTTTTATGATAGCATTGTGCACGCAGAGGAAAAATGCAGTCAAATTTTAAGAGCGCTAAGTATAGCCGTTCCGGAGAAAATGACGATACATGGCAATACACTCAGACACACACATACACACATACAGACATGCTTTAAAAATATGATTATTCGACGTTTTGGATCATTTGTAGTCATATTCCGATTAAATCGAAAAATCGAAAAATCCGACGAAAACAATGCTTCCATTTGGAAGCAAAAAGGGAAATTTTCGTATTTTTTCAACGTTTCTTACAAATATCTCTGAAAATATGGACTAAATCGAAAAAAATATGAAATCTGAAAAGTTTCCTCATAAAATTCTCCTCAAAAAAGGTCCCATCATTTATTTCGAATTATATGATAGTTTTGAAAATAAGGCCGTGCGAAGCTGGCCACACGGTGTTAGAGCTCGTGCGTGACGTCACGAACGTTGCACAAAGTTTCAACCAGCTGAAGTAGAAAGGTGTAGAATGACTTATCAGTGATATTTATTGACAAAACTATTTATTCAACAGAAAAACAAATCGAAGTTCGAAAATAGAACAATGAACAATTTTTTCCTTTTTTGAATATTAATTGCTATAATATTATTGAACTAGCAGTTAAATGCGCACTACGCGCACCTGCATGAATTTCTCTCCTGCAAAATAATAGCAATTGAAGGTGCGCTGCGCACGCCTGTGGGAAATTTTTCTTGCAAAAACAACTTCCAATTGTCATTTTTTCACATATTCGATTAATCGCATCTAAATTCGAGATATCGCACAGCATTCGATAGTTTCGTCACACCAGTTTTAGTATAAGGGGATAATTTTAAGAAGGAATTACCGATCGGCGAATTAGAGGGACTAATTGAGCAACTTTTTCGTTAAGGATGTATTCTAGATTGAAATTTTTTTTTCTTCACATTTTTTTAAAAACATTTTTCGAATGTATATACATCTCAGAACATTGTGCAGGTATCACAGAGTAAATTTTGGTAAGATTTTTTTTATGATTTCTTGTTTATCAAAAAAAATTCTTGTTTAAAACAACGTAAAACGCGTTTTTCTCTAAACAACGATTTTTCAGACCTCCCCCACGATTTCTCCAGAACCAGTGGGCCGATCCTTCTGAAATTTACACCACATATTCTACACATAAGAAATCACAAGATGAACCTCCATCAAGTTAAAATTCGGATTTTTACTATTTTTGTTTTACAAAAAACGGTGAAAAATGCACACTTTTTGAAGTTATTTTTCTTTTTCTGAGATAAAATTAACGAAATCAGTTGAAAATTAATATTTTGGAGGTTCAATCTGTAGCCACTATCATACCGAATCTAAAGCACTTCGATTTTTTTGTATCAGATAAGCCGTTGTCGAGATATCGTGTGGGAGCCGAGCGGCCCCAAAATTACAGCATTAGGTTGAGCAATGGATTTTGTATATAAAAGTTGGAAAAAATAGATGAAAAAAATTTTTACGTTGTATTTCAAGACTTTATACCTATTATACCTAATCATTTTCATATTCATCTCTTCCATAGCATTCTCAAAAAAAATTCCGAAAGATAGGTCTTTTTTTTACCCAAAGAATTAGAATACATCCTTAAGCAAGATTCTGCTACGTGAGCTTTCTTTTTTATTTGTTCATTCTCCGTCTTCTCCGTTGGGGTTGGTCTCGGAGTTCAAGCTGCATGGGTATTTCTAATTCTTCACTTTCCTGAATGTTACCAATTCCTTCAAACTCTTTAGCTTCTCCCAATTCTTCACCCTCCTCACCAGACATCAGAACGTTCAGGAATTTTCCCAAATCCATGTCAATGTCTTCGTCTCCGTCTTCTTCAATCTCTATTTCCACTCCTTTGGCATTGAAACAAGTTTGACCCTCACAATTTCTGCATATTATTGAACAGTTCAGACCATGTCTGCGACAGCCGCAGTTTCCCTTGCAGCCACCTCTGCAACTTCAACTGATCACTCTGAGCAGTGCTACTGGTGCAGCTTCCTTCTCAGTAGTTACTGGGAGTCAACCGTTGAGAGTGCGTTTCCAACCCCATTCCGTTGGTTCCAAAAGCACTCCTTCTCAGCTCTGTACTTGGTGATAGACTCTATATGGGTCTCCATGTCAAATCGACAAATGGTTGGAATCGACTCCCTCCGATTCAGATAAATTTTGGTGGAGAGTTTTGTCTCATCATGAAACGAAGTTCTGCCAAAGGAAACATTTTTTAAAAATTTTTCTTGAGAGTTATGCAAAATTGAAAATTTCACTGTTTTTCTGGTTTTATAAGTTTATTTATTTAATGTTCCATAATCTACTGTATATTTAAAAAAAACCACCAGTGCGTTCAGAGAGAACACTTAGAGATATGAGAAAAAAAAAATTTTGGAAAAAAAAATTGGAAATTACCGAAATTGGAAAATTTTGAATTTTTCAAAATCGTAAAAAATAAACTTCGCAGTAAAATTTTGGGCTCAAAATTTTCTATTCTATAGCTCTAACATATTTTAAGAAATTCTGAAATTTTCGGGAGGGTGTTCTTTTTTTTTTTTAAATATGAATTTTTGAATTTTGGCAAAATAATTTTTTTCAATTTTTTCAACTTTTCTGTTGGATATAATTATTCTATCACATGATTATTGAAGTTTAAGCTCTGAAATATCTTTCTTATGTTAATGGGATGTAAAGACAAAAATATCTCAAAAATTTTATATTATTATTTGTTTATTCAGAATAATGTTTGACACTCAAGGTTTCTCTGATTAAACGAAAGGATTGAAAGCATTGAAGAAGTACTCAATAGCATTCACTATTCAAGATTTCGAATCCTTTTAAATACTCCTTCAGTACATGAGAAATCATTTCCAATCGTTTTGTTCTTTCCGGGTTTGCTGTATTTTATTTGGTGCAACGTTTTTTGGTGATTCCTCGTTCTGATGTTGTTGTCTGAGTCCTTTTTCTCAATCTAAAAAGAGACAGAATCGCATCAATTTTTAACCAAAAGATTAATTGTTATTTATATGTTATTTATAACAATTAATCTTCTATTTAAAAATTAATACGATTCTGTCTCTTTTCAGATTGAGAAAAAGGACTGAGACAACAAGATCAGATCAAGGAATCACCAAAACAGGTCGTACTAAATAAAATACAGCAAGCCCTGAAAGCACAAAAAGATCAGAAAGGATTTCTCATGTACTGAAGGAGTACTTAAAGGATTCGAAATCTTGAATATTAAATGCTATTGAGTACTTTTTTAATACTCCTAATCCTTACGTTTAATCAGAGAAACCTTGAATCTCAAACATTATTCTAAATAAACAAATAATAATATAAAATTTTTGAGATATTTTTGTTTTCACATCCTATTAACATAAAAATATTTTAAAGCTTAACCTTCAATAATCATGTGGTAGAATAATTATATTCAACAGAAAAGTTGAAAAAATTGACAAAAATTATTTTGCCAAAATTCAAAAATTCATATTTAAAAAAAAAAAGAACACCCTACCGAAAATTTCCGAATTTCTAAAGATATGTTAAAGCTATAAAATGAAGAATTTTGAGCCCAAAATTTTACTGCGAAGTTTATTTTTTACAATTTTGAAGAATTCAAAATTTTCTGACTTCGGTAATTCTCAAAAAAAAAATTCCAAATTTTTTTTTTTTCGTACCTCTAAGTGTCCTCTTAGAACGCATTGGCGGTTTTTCCAAAATATACAGTAGATTATTGAATATTGAATGAATAAACTTATAAAACCAGAAAAATGGTGGAATTTTCAATTTTGCATAACTCTCAAGAAAAATTTTTTTCTTTGGCAGAACTTCGTTTTATGATTTCTCTGACACAGATTTTTTGAAGCACAAAAATCTCCATTCATCCAGCTAATACTCGTCCTTTGTCTGAGCTCCATACAGGGGAATAATCAATTTTTCAGCAGCCATCTCTAGGAAGTCAAGATAAGAATCCTGGCTAAGAAATGATCCAAGTATTTTCTGCAAATCTACATCCTTCTCCAGTAAATTGATTACTTCCATTTTCTCCATCCCGAAGAATGCAGAGGTGGTGTGACAACCACTGAATGTGTGAATAAAGGAAATGAAGTGATGGATGGATGGGTACTTGAAGCTTTGGGTACTGTACCATTTTTCTTCGATTTTTCCCCTGCCAGGCTCCAAGAAATGAACATTCGAATCAGGACAGCTTCGAGCTGTCAAAATGACCAAAAATCATTATCTTTGCTGACCAATATGACTTCATTGTAATTAGGAGGAAATTCCATTGCTGTAGTGACTATCAACGTGTCAGCATCTTCATAGGCCAGCTTGCATTGGAAACCAGCATCCTCAAGTTTTCCAATTAGTAATTCGATTAGTCTGGTTTTATGGTTGTCATTAGAAAGGAATTTCTCCTGTAGACGTTCCGTTTCTGACGTGGGAGAGACTCGAGGAGACCGCAGGTGGAAAAAAACCGAGCATCTGCCCCTTTAGTCCACAAGTTGGTCGCGTAGTTTCAAAACTCACCTTATAACTGACCATATCTTCGAAACTATGATTTCAATCGGAGAAGCTAATTCAAGCGTCTTTATAGAAAATTTCATGAGAAATCATTTTGAACTCCATATTCTTTGTGACTAATTCCATATTTTCGAAGATATTGGAGATTTTGTTCCAAAAAACGTTGGAATTCGCAATTTTATTTATTTAAATGAATGTTCCCGACCGACTTTCTTTGCACATTTCTGAAATTTGGTTCATGACACATGAAATTGAACATAGAAACAATAAAACCTTCTCTAGGAATTTTTTTATCCATTCATCAATTTTAACTCTTTGACGCTTAGGCTATACAGTCAATTATCAAACTGACACGATAAAATTTTCCAACAATTATAACACAGTCATCAAGAAATATCATTAAATTATCGATTTAATAGTTTATATATCCATTATTTCATATTCTTCATGAAAATTATGCGATCCGAAAAAGAATAGGAATGATGATGACACAATTTTAATTCAAACTAGCGCGGGTATTTACTCCATTTTTATAGGGGCAATAATGAAAACATTCATATTGACGTATCGACTGAAATTTATTGATGGAATGAACTGTGCTCACTCTATTCTCACCAACATCAGAGAATGAGCGACAGGTACATTTTTATAATCGCATTTATTTCCTCAATATAAACAATATGTAATAATTTCTAATATCGAAAAATGACTCTTAATTATTTACAAATATACTGATTAATAGCAACGAGATACAATTATGATTCAAATTTTTATAAAATTATGATAACTAATACCTGAATATGGTTTGAGGTCAAACATGACAATTACAAACATTATATTCAATAACAAGATTGACATATGTGATTTCAATATGCAATTATAAATTTTTAATTAATTTATGAATTTTTATTCGGTTACTTATGTATATCTCTTGAACACTCTTTCAATTTGGATTTGAGAATTGAATTTAAATTGATATAAATAAGTATCGAAACTATGTGAAATATTGTGATATGAACCTGTTTTTTATACTATTTTTTTATATTTTTTATAGATTATTAAGATACTCCCCTGATGAGGGCTACCAACAGGGGCCAAAACGTTGGGATTTTGAATGTTTTCATATAATTCTAATTTTTTTGAATAAAAAAGCATTATTGACCGAAGAAGTCATTTATCTATCATTAAAAAATACACACGGTCATATGAAACAATTTTTTGGATCTTATTGTGTTACTTTATTTTTTTTTATCGTATTTCATTTGTATGCTCTTTTATGCACTAGAGTATACTCTCTTCTCCCCCTCTTCCTTTTATTCCTTTTATTTTTTTATCTTTCTATATCTTTACTATTTCACCAGCTTTTATTATATTATATTTATGATTCTAATTTGCTCTATTGTAATTATCTGTTACATACTCTGTATTTTTTTGCTCAACCCTCTAAGTAATAATAAACTTATCAATCAGTCAATCTCTTCCTCACTCTCCGCTACACCTCCACAATAGCAATATTTCAAAATGACTATTTGATCTCAAATTTTGAAATTTTCGAGAAGTCTTAATTTTTTCTATGCAATAATAAAATTATTAATTATGATATTCATTTCCATGTTCATAAATTATGATTTTAAGGATCATGGGACGTTGGAAATATTGAATTTAACAATACTAATAATTGTCAAATGAACGACGTTTCGCCCGCTTTATTCAGGCTTCCTCAGGTTCTGGAAAAACCACAATACCAAATACAAATTGTGAATTACAATTGAAATTATGAAGCAAAACAAACAAACAAACAAATGCAAAAATCTTTTTCTCTCATAACCTCAAAATTCACCTCACTAATGAGTCTTGTAAACATTGCAAAATCTACTCTATTCGATTTGTCTCAAAATTCAAATGAATAAATGAAAATGAATTCAATACCTTGACATCATTAGTGTACACGTAGAAAAATTCTGATGGCGGCCGCCATGGCGCGGGTCATGGCGCTGGCCATGGCGGTCGCCATGGCCGCTGCCATGGCAGCCGCCATCACAAATTTGCCGCTTTCTATGAAGTTCTTTCCCATGGCAATTTTTCCATGGCGATTCTATCCAAGGCATATTTTTGCACAACATTTCTTCCCATGATGATTCTTTTCATTTTTTCCCATGGCTTTTTTTTCATAGCTTTCTTTTCCATAGGCTTTTTTTCTATGGCGTTTGTTTTCCATAGTAACTTTTTCCATAGTGATCCTTCCATGGCGATCCTTTCCATGGCGTTTCTCTCCATTGCATTTTCTCCATGGCAGAATTCGTCAATGCAAAATTTGCTATGGAGAAATTTGCTATAGCCATCAATTCATGAAATGCATGAAAAATTTATGGAAAAGTCATGAAAAGAATCATCATGCAAAAAATTGCCATGGAAAGAATCGTCATAAAAATCGCCATGGGAAAGAACTCCATGGAAAGCGGCAAATTTGTGATGGCGGCCGCCATGGCCGGTGCCATGACCACCGCCATGGCCCGCGCCATGGCGGCCGCCATCAGAATTTTTCTACGTGTATACTCAACTCAAAGATATTTTCCTCCAATCGGGAGTTGAAACCACACGAAAAGATTAATATTAACATTGCAGTGTGTCACTCGAATTCCACTGTTGTTGGTGTAAACAAGTTTTCCACTTGTCATGATGACAGTTGTAATTAATTCATCTATTGACCGTCCTGATCGATTAGATGTCAGCACCTCCTTGACCGATTCTCATGAAAAATACTGATCGGTCTGGTTTCTTCCTTACCAGCTCCTTTTTGAATTTACTCAGGATCACAGAATAAGTTCTACTCAAGAACTGCGTATCTTCTCTCTTGTTTACTGTGTCGTTGAAGTAAATAAATACCATTTCACTGACATTTCTTTTTTGCCAATTCGACTCAGTATCCAAAATGCTTGCTTCATCAAAAAGAAATGAGTGCCCCGTGTCGAAGTGGTGTATAGCTAAAACCGTTTTTTCTCTCTTCAGGATCTTAATCGGAGCAGTCATTCTTATGGTGTCACAATCTTGCTTCCAGTATCTGCTTCGTCTCTCCTACATAGCACTTGGAGCATTCGCAGAAAATTTTATATATTATTTCCGATCTCTGTTGTAATGGAACTGGATCTTTTAATCTTGAGTAGAGATCTCCTATCTTTTTGGTGTTGTAGAAGACCAATCTCGAATCCGTACCCATGAGACAACGATTCACCTGTTGTGAGAGTCCCTTAATCAGAGGAAATTCGAAGCATTTCTTCCGTTTCGGAGATGTCTTTTCTCTCTGTTCCGAGTTCCTTCGAATTTGGAACTGTTTTATACATCGATTGGTGAATTTCTCTGGATATCCATTTTTTTCAGGATGGATTTCACTATAGTGATGTGTTAAAAACTAGATGATTTTCGAGAGGAGATTTTGCCAACGTTGATGCCCAGGTCCGTGAGTGGTGCAGGAAAATACCTATAGAGAAGCCTGTAAATTGGCAAGGTGTGAAAAGAGTCCGAAATGCACCTTTATTAAGCCCAAAAGGCTATCGTTCCTTTTTTATTATAAAAAAGCCTTAACTATTTACACTAATTATTTGGTTTATTAGCGGTGAATTTACTGGTGATTTTTAACATTTAATATTTGATGATTTCCGAACTTTTTGTAGCACACAAAAGCGCGATAATTTGCCGAAAAGAAAAGGTATGATTTTTTGAACTGTTCGGTGAACTGCGTTCGTTACTTTCCGAAAGCCGAAAGCCAAGTGAGAACGACGCTTCGGCCGTTCGCTACTTCCCGAGGCCTCTCGGGGAACTTCGTGATACCACCGGAGATGTTGCCAACGTGGCAATATGGATGCCTTGGCGGGAATCTTCAAGTTCCTGACCTCGAGCATCCAAAACTTGGGCCAAGTTTCAACATACCGCCCGCCATCGTTGACCGCGCCTGCGACAACGACCTGTTGAAGATGGTGCTGTTGATCTACCTAGTGGAATTCCAAACCCTTTGGATGCTGTGGCCTTTAGTTGGTGATTAATCTTTGATTTGGCCTGAACAGCTGATTCATCTCAAGTGAATCAGACCCCAATTGTCGTTGATGCTCGTCTGAAATTTGAATGAATTCCGTGGAACCGTTCCGAACTGACTGGAACAGAAAATACATGTATTATTCAATGCATGGAACCGTGTGGAACCACGCGGAACCGCGAAAAAACCGTTAAATTTGAATTTTGAATTTTTCCGTTATGCTGATTTTGGTAGAGGCAGATTTTCCGATCAGCTGATTGTCGACCTAGGCTCGTCTAGTCAAGTGGTCCATTGTTGATGATTTGTTCAAGCTGATTGCCGTCTCTGGGTGCTTCGTTGTCCAAGGCAGCCCAGAAGGAGTCGTAAATTCCTTCAAGACCGGTTGGACTCCTGGTGATATCCTTTGGTCCGGATGCCTATGGTGATGATGTTGTTAATGGTCCTGGTGAATTCGCCTTGTGTTTCAATGAGCCTTTTCATTGAGCTTCCAAAACTCTGATTTTAGATGAAGTTCTTGGAATCGCGCGGGGGAAGATGGACCGCTCCAACTGATATGCTGATGCTGTCCCCTTGGCTGGACCCGATCAGCTGATCCTTGATTTTTAATCTTCCTTTTGATGGTAGCCTTTCCGTGGTGATTAAACTCTCCACTTTAGTCCAGAAGGAGGCGTAAATTCCCTCTACACTGGTGGATTCCTGGTGAAGACCCCTTGATCGCGATGCCCATGAGGAACTCTAGATCTGCAGCGTTTCCATTGCCGCCCGCCCCGACGAACTCGCAGAGTGGTATGATGATCTTCGATGTTTGTTCTCCGCCATTGGTGGTGGTGCTAGTAGATGTCCCACTTGTTGAATGCTGAATTCTGAGAACAAATGATAATTTTAGTGATTTTGACTAACCATATTCATATTATCTGTTGAATTTTCGAAGCCTTAGGCCTTGATGATGAGTTTCGTTGAAGAGATTTGAAAGAATTGGAAATTCCTTCACTCAAAATTTTAAATGAGTTCAATTCGTTCGGCTTGACTTCCTGTTGTGTGATAATGATCCAATTGATTCCAAGTTTCTTCAGCCATAGAAAAGTTGTAAATTTTTCCAACGCTGATTGATGTGGAAGCTGCTTTCATGATACCTGGTCTCTGTGTTTGATGATTAACCATGAATCATAATAAAGAGATCTTCCAACTGAATGTCCAAGCTCGCGGTTGGTGATGTTCAGTTGACTATTAAGTCTTGAATCCATTTGGCTTTGAAGAAGTCGTAAATTTCTCCAAACCCATTGCTGATTCTTTGACTTTGTTGTTTTGATGAATGACTAATTCATTTTATAGTTGTTTGTTGTTGATTAATACCTTCATTCTTATTTTACTTTCGGATTTCAACGAGCATTTGAAGAGTCGTGAATTCTTCTAAGCTAGTTGATCTCCTGATGATAAACCTTGATAAAAAGCCGTGACCAGTGATGAAGAACCTGTTAGTGACTCGTTTCGAGTGATGATGGTCTTGAAGATTTGCCATATTGATCATGTTCAATGATAATGAACCAATATTGATGGTGTTTCTCCAATATGTTCCACGTTGAAGAGTAAGCTAGGATTTTGTTCAAGATGTGGAGGTTCTGATAAATTTCCATGTGATTGTCCCATATTGATCTCAATTTTATCGCTAATTGTCCTATGGTACAGGTGATGTTAACGTCCTCAGTGCCAAAGACGCTGATATTTGAATTAATTCGTGATAGAAACCAAGTTCCGATTAAACAAGAGCCTCTGTTGTTGTTAAATGACCAATGAAATTGATGAAGAAGTCTTCGATGATGAACCATAATAACTGAGGCTCGTTGGAGATTGCGTTGAATGTTTTTTGCTCCCGAATGGAAGCATTGTAAACGCGATTTTTTTCGATCTCGAGATTTCATCGGAATATGACTCAGAATGTTCCAAAACGTCGAGAAATGACATTTTTTAAAAATGTCTGTATGTATGTGTGTGTGTGTGTGTGTGTGTGTGTGTGTTTGTGTGACAGATATCAGCTCATTGCTCCGGAATGGTAATACTTGGTGACCTGAAAATTGAACAGTACTTTCTCTCCCCATGCAAATTGCTCTCCGTGAAATTTGAGTGAAATCGGTTGAGTACTTTTCGAGAAAAATCAAATTTTCGAAAAATCGATTTTTCGATTTTTCTCCGCGAAAAATTGATTCACAGCCCCCACTCTCAGCGATGAAATTCATCTCATTCGAACACACAATTTTCACTCGGGGTAAATTTTGCTGCGATTTTTCGTTTGCGGATAATTTCAATTACAGTGTTTTTTATCCTGAATTTTGTATACACGATAGCTCAAAAACTATTTGAGTTAGAGACTCCAAATTTCGCGGGTTTGTGCATCTAATGAACGAAAAGTTTGGTATTGAAATTGGGCGAAATCGGTCCAGTAGTTTCTGAGATATTGCACAAAAACCATTTTATGAGAAGAGGTCATATCTCGAAAACTACTGGAGCGATTTCGCCCAACTTCAGCTTGAAAGATTCATCTCAATGAGCCCCACAAATGGTGAGAATTTCAGATTTTTCAGAGGTAGTCTCTTGTAAGAGTTTTCGATAACTTAGTTTTTTCAAAAATCACGGTTTTTCTTAGCTTCCTCCCTAGGAACACTACTATTTTTCATTTCACCATTCGAAAGTAGACAATTATTTCTACCAAATGAGTACATTCTCATCTGACGACAATCGGAAAGAATAGGAATCCTATTTGAAATCTGAACTTCAATTTTTAAGTTTTATCGTAGGATCTCAGTTTTTATCTAATATTGAAAATTTATGTATCATATGACATTATTGCAGCTTAATCGATTATGGTAAGCTAGAACTGCAGGTCCTAAGATTGCATCCTGAACAGATCGATACGGTCTGGAACAATATTCGTAGGAATGTTTAAGTGCGTATTTGTCGTAAAAATGATGTTATTTTTTTGAGCAATGGGATACACGAATAGCGATTTGATGCAATATTGATGAAATTCCATTCGGAAGCATTTTGCCAATTGAATTGGCAACATATTAAATGTCGCACAAGGAGTAGGGTTTGCCAGTAACGCACAAAGAGTGGCACTCCTGCTTGTTTATTCATTGGAGATTTGCTACCATTGCTGCTATTGTCCACTGGAGATGTATCTGGATGATGAATGTCCATTGGAGATGTGCTAATCTTGATGTCCGTTGGAGATGTGCCAAATGTTGTTGATATCCGCTATACCGATCTGAGGATTCTCCCGAAAGGTTGCCAGTTGACCTTGAAGGAGTCGTAAATTCCTTCAAAGTCACTTGACTCCCTGATGATGACTTTAGATGTACTTTGACTACTCTCGTTGTTTCTTCCCATGGTGGTGTGCTCGTTTGCCACAATGTTGGAGGCTCTCCTTGATTTAATTTCCGGCTCGGGGATTTGCTTCGGTATGGTTCCTGTGAAGAGTGCAATGGTTTCATTAGAATTATTGCCAGAAAAAACAATTTTCGAAAGTAATGGAATTAATCCAGGGAGGGGTTATGAACCCCCTCCAATTGTTTCTCAAATTGTTGATTATCTTGAATATTTTCCACTAAGTCATCGATTTGTAATATAGCCTGCGGTGTTTTCTAGCTCTTGCATTCTTAAAATGACGAGCGTTTGTGTCCCAATGTAATAATACGCGATTATTTTATTCGTTATTGTCCATTTTTCAATTAATACACGAGAGAGTATGATATAGAAATTGAATGTCAAACGTACCGATTGTGCAAGTGTTATACTTGCGTTTGAAAATATTGGTGAGTGTGCCGTGTGAAGTCTCGCACGTGTTAGCTGCTCTGCCTGGTCTGGCAGTGGTGGGGGAAGCTCTGCGATGCGTGGAGAGGGACCGTCGTTCGAGTGCCAACGATGAGTGCCAAAGTCTTCCGGAGAGTTGTGCCGATGGTGGGGATGGCCGACAGCGGCGGCCAATGACGTCACTGAGACTTGTAGTAACTCGAACCACTGTTGATGTCCAAAACGTCAACAAACACTCTTTGTCTCTTCACACTTTATTTTCCACACAAAGGATTTTCGATACTGTCCGTGTTAATCCTTTACACTTTATACCAAAGAGATTAAATTATTGTCCGTTTTAATCTTCGTGTAAACCCCGAGTTTTGCTATCGATTAACCACGTTTTTCACAAATTTTATCTCTGATTTTATTTTTTACAAAGGAATTAATCGTTAATTGTCCGTGAAATTCCTTTTGTGAACCCGAAAATGATGCTACGAAATAAAAACCCACGTTTCTCACTGAATTTTCGTCCGATAGATTTTTACGCACACTTTTTATAGACTCACGATATCCGGCTGCTCGAAGGACCAATGTTAAAAGTCCTTCGTCCGATAATTTTTCTCCGCACACTTTTTAATAACTCACGATATCCGGCTCGAAGGACCAATGTTAAAAACTAGATGATTTTCAAGAGGAGATTCTGCCAACGTTGATGCCCAGGTCCGTGAGTGGTGCAGGAAAATACCTATAGAGAAGCCTGTAAATTGGCAAGGTGTGAAAAGAGTCCGAAATGCACCTTCATTAAGCCCAAAAGGCTATCGTTCCTTTTTTATTATAAAAAAGCGTTAACTATTTACACTAATTATTTGGTTTATTAGCGGTGAATTTACTGGTGATTTTTAACATTTAATATTTGATGATTTCCGAACTTTTTGTAGCACACAAAAGCGCGATAATTTGCCGAAAAGAAAAGGTATGATTTTTTGAACTGTTCGGTGAATTGCGTTTGTTACTTTCCGAAAGCCGAAAGCCAAGTGAGAACGACGCTTCGGCCGTTCACTACTTCCCGAGGCCTCTCGGGAAACTTCGTGATACCGCCGGAGATGTTGCCAACGTGGCAATATGGATGCCTTAGCGGGAATCTTCAAGTTCCTGACCTCGAGCATCCAAAACTTGGGCCAAGTTTTAACATGATGTTTTCATCATGGAAATCCTCATAGCTTAGGCCAATAGCTCGGTGTACCATTCCAGAGACTACACCAATCTTGTGTATGGTTAGGTGATTCGATGCATAATTGATAACTCTGCCTGAGCTGGTGGGTTTGCGATACCAGTTAAGTTTCAGGCTTCCATTTTCCATACGATGGATCTTAGTGTCCAGGAAACACAACGAGTTATCGACTTCTTTCTCTACCATAAACTGTATATGTTCGTGGACAGCATAAAATTATTATTGTATTGGAGACGCTACATAAGAATGCGATACCTGGTGGCGACTCGAGAACTACGAAAACATGGCTATCTAAGCCTTTCCGGTACGCGGTCAGTTTAATTGTGAAGTTTGGTTTGTAATCGAGAGACTGTAGGCACATTAGCAAAACGGAGTAGGAGAATAGCGGAAAATAATTCAATTGTGATTGAGTGTAATAAAATACGAGATGGAAAGAAACATTCATGTGGAAATGTTCCATGGAAAACCTGTGAAGGACCGAAGAATCTTAAGGAATAATACTAAATGTTGTGTCCAAGGATGTAACAATACGTCGTTAAATAATGCCAATTTGAGTTTTCATCTCGTTCTTCCATCAAAACGAGATTTCTTCCTCATAACCTCTGAAGACAATAGTGAAAATTCAATTGATGTTCGTGATTTATGGATTGACAAAATAAAAATTGGAGGAAATCTGAAAAAGCACATGTTTGTAGCTCCCATTTCACACCTGAGGATTTTGCTACACTCTGTAGTATGCTTTCTTCAAGTAAAAAAATATCCTGGCATGAAGACTTCGTTTGAATGATGATACTGTTATGAGTGCATCGGTGTTATTATTATATCTGTTTAATCATTTGATCTCCGGCAGGAAATGGAACAGAGTGGCGAAAATTGAAGAGACACGTTTATCCCAGTCACAATTTACCAGTATTCATCGTAGAAGACTATCGAAATACGGTGTATTCAAATGAGGCACATGTATCTCCATCATTCAAAGGAAGTACATCTCCATTTCAACACGCAGATTTAGCTACAGGATATAACGAGCTGAATGTGACACCAGAAATGCCCCCGTTTATATCTCCTGGTACGACTGGCAGTGCATCGAAATTCAAGGTGCTAAGGAGAATAATATTTCGAGATGAAATTAACTCAGCAGCAGAGTAGAAAAATTAATTACGATTATTATGAATTTCAATAGAGCATATCGAACTCTACAAGAGATGAAGGAAGCTTAGTGGAGATCTTACCTGAAACCCCAATTCATTTGTATGGAAAATATAATTAGTAAAATTCTCTCATTCTTCTTAGCTTTATAAGTGACAAATTCAAATCAATTTCTAGTTATAATATTGCTTTTAAGTTTGTTGTAGTGATTTTTGATTGCTGAAATATCGCGGTGATGGGAAATATAATTGTATTTTGATTGTTATTATTATCTTCCATCTAGGTCAAAGGAATTTGCGAAGAAAGAGATGCGATCAAATGTAATCTTCAGTCATTCTTCGATGCTGTCAATAAAGTTTCGTGTGGTGATGAAGACTGCCATGGAATTTCCTCCTTGGAAGAATTAAATGAAGAGCCTGTTTCTCACGATACCATCAACAAGCAAGATGTACCCGAAACTGCAGATGTAGGTATACAAGTGGATTCCGGATCCAAGCACTCCCCCAAGAAATTTGTTAGTGTAGGCACACAGGTGACAGGGGGAGATATTCATGTTTAGTTCAAGAATCAAGACAGACCATGAATTATCAGTAATGTGTGGAATTAGGAATCATCAGTTGTTGGATAAATTAGTTTCATCGACATTGGAAATTTATCCAGAAAAGAAAGAACATGAAATACCCCTACGTGAACGTATTTCCATGACAACAATGGAATCAAAAAACGATTTGGAATTTTCTGTTCCCACTTTGATCTTTAACTGTGTTGCTGAATCCACATGTCGAGCAATTTTCTTGGATACCTTGCAGAAGTTGGCCAGAGTATTACGTTCTGTGATATGTTGGGTTCCAAAAGAGGAAATTTAGAGAAACATGCCTATATGTTTTGAAAATTTCGAGGATACTGTCTGCGTCGTTGATTGCATGGAATTCCGTATCCAAACACCAAAGTGCTTGGCATGTCGTCTAAAAGTATATTCACACTATAAGTCCAATTTCACTGTCAAATTCATGACAGCTGTCAGTCCAGGAGGACTCTTGATGTATTTGAGCCCAGCATACGGGGGCCGATCCTCAGATGGGGCAATTTTCGAAGATAGTAATACCATGAATAAGTTGCAGTCGGGTGATGCTGTAATGGCAGATAAAGGCTTCAAGATAGAGAATTTATGTAATAGATACAGTGTGAATTTACATAGACCGCCGTTCTTGGAAATGAAGAAACAATTCTCATCAGAAGAAGCTTTATTGAATCGTCGAATTGCTGCGGCTCGTGTACATGTAGAACGTATGAATCAAAGGATTGAAGTTTTCAATGTATCAAAAAATGAAATTTCCTGGAATCTGTTGAACTATGTTAATGATATTGTTGTCGTATGTTCTGGTCTAGCAAATTTAGGTACGCCTATTCTTGCTGATGATAAATTTATGTAAATTTAAAAGAATAAATAATGTTTTACGATCTATAGTTGTGAATAATCGAGTTTGATCAACGAGTAATAAATTATTGCATAGATCAAGATTTATTTTGTGGAACATAAATTTTCAAATTGTTCTTTCTGACAAAGAACATGGAGCATTTTTTCAGAATATACTTTTTTGAGTTTTGGAAATAATCGAGTAATGAATTCTTGGTCATAATTAACAGTGAGTATCAGAATATCATTAACTTTACTCGAATAGATAACAAAATCACATTTATTTAAATTTAAAACCGCCAGTCCAAACTGCACTTGACCATAATATTGATGTTTTTTTTCAATTGAATTACGCCATCCTTGTACGTTAAGAACAGACAACTTTCCAACAAATTCTCCGGAGATAAATCAGGTAAATCCCATGGGCATGTTATTTCTAATAAAAGAGAGGGGATGTTGTTGGCAGCCATGGCAATTCCATCAGGTGAGTAGCCAACCCAAGGATTGTGAACTGAAATGATCAATCCACGGCAACATACGTGAGCCTTCTTCTTCTGTACATACAATTCACGAGCACGAGGCTCCATTTTCAATCCATGCTTTACATTTTTGTTCGAAAATTCTGTCGGCCAGAAATATGAACTTGTCTTTTGATCCCAATTCTCTTTGGAATAGGTGAAGAGAGAGTAGCATCGACTGCCAGTAATGCGAAACTGTCTTTCCTTCTTCTATTTTTTCAGATCGGATTTGGTAATTTCAGCTATTTGGAGAGGATCCTTTGTGCCCAAGAGAGAAAAATATTTTCGCATGCAGCAGTCTTTTAATTCAACATTCACATGTTGTAATTGAATCATGATTGGAGAATGACCAGCATTGAATAAAATAGAGATGAGGGATGTCTTTTCTGATGAAAAGTCGTTTGGGGCTGTTGATTCGGACGGAAGTGGTGCTATCCTGACACGATTTTTGTGTTTCGCTATAGCAGATTCTGTATCACATTCCAGTAATGCTCGTCCTACATGTAATTGAAGAGGTTCAGATAACTCGGGAATAGTTTTTTGCGGGAAGCAACAGAAAGAAGCAAGTGGTGCACACTGATATTGTGCTAGAGCAGGCCCTTTCAACTTGCGCCATGTACATTTTTTATCAGTACATGATACAAGCTCCAGTGAGTCAATATCATCCCTAGCATGAGAAAAGGAAAAAGTATTGGAAAAGAAAACGTTACCAAATAATCGATAGCTGTGAAAAATAAATACGTACTGAGTGCAATATAAGAGAACAGCTACTATGTGTTTACAGGAATGTCCCAATCCAGCTCCACATGTACATGGCATCTCATGAATTTCCAGCGATTGTGTATTTAGATCAATATTCAAAAACCCAGTAATTTCAAGAGGTTCCTCAGCCAAAGCACTTGTTTTGAGACATAAAGAAAACAGTTCAATTTGTGCATTTGTTTTTGATGATACTCCGCAGAGTACTAAATTTTTTGAATTTAAAACTAATTGCCCCTCTTTAATATTTCTCGACGTTGCTGTCGAATTCACATATTCGAAAATTTCCCCCAGAGTTAATGTCAACATCATTTTCGTAAAAGGAATCAAATTTGAATGTTAACCCCTGACTCTGCTCCAAAAATCGCACGGCCTTTGAATTGCTACCGGAAAGGCTCAGGACGGCCATGTTTTTCATTGACGCCAGCGCCACCAACGATAAATAGCGAGTCCAATAGAAATAATTTTCTATTTCAATAATGCCATCTAGCGGAGTGGAAATGAAAGACACTGTATGGAAAAGGTAGAGTACTCTCTACCTTATCGGCAGGGCCGAGATGTTGGTGTACCGAATTTTCTAGGCTGAAGTTGCCTGCAAATTCGAACACGTGTTCAACATGAAACAAAACTGTCAAACGTCAGATTAACATATTATTTGAATCAATTGAAGTGTAATTTTGGTTGGAGTTAATTAAGTATCACCATCTCTTTGGTGTTTTCGAAGTGGAATAAAAATAAATAGGTGGGATAAATCAGTGCTGGAATCGTGCCTGCATAAAATCATATCGATTGATAATCTATCATTGTGGGATTTTGTGAGAATTGAAGTGCATTTTCAACGAAGGTAAGTCTTCTCATAATTCAAAAATTAAATAATTTCTCTATCTCCCCGTAAGAAGAATATTTGATCAATTGAGAGAATGACAATTTAATTTATTTGATTGAATGATTTTTCATTAACATGATATCGTCACCTCAGAGTGGAAGGGGGCGTGAGTGCCAAAAACACGAAATTCTGGTGTGAAAGTGGCGTATGTCCACTTATCACTCCAAAATGTTTTTTATGGCCTCTGGAACATTATTTGCATAATTGGAAATTAAAATAACAAAGTGGCGTAACTACCAATTTTAAAATGAAAGGGACGTATCTCCACACTTACGCCCTTTTGTTATCTTCTTTTTAAACGCTATATAATGGTTAAAGTTAGAGTGAAAAGGACGTATCCCCGCACTTACGCCTCTTTGTTTTTATAATATTTTTCATCTCATGAGAATTTCTGGAGTTACGCCCTTTTGTTTTTATAATTCTTTTTACAGTATATGAAATTTTTTGGAGTTAACCCCTTTTGTTTTTAGGATTTTTTATTCCAATTTTGGCACTTACGCCCCTTCGTTATGAGTTTTTTCCGATGATTAGGGAAAAATCAATGAAAACACTAAAAATAAAGTGGCGTATCTCCGGCACTTACGCTCCTTTGTTAATAGTCAGTGGTACTTACGCCTTTATGTTATTATTATTTTTTTCCCACTAATATTGCGTAAAAGGCCTTGGAACGCCTATTGAAGCAATAATAGTGGTGATACGCTTTTTTGTTATTTCGAGAAAAACAAGCAGGCGCTTCACCCTATGGGCATTTCCCATAAATTTCACCCCTCGTTATTCACTCTATGATGTCTTTACTATTGAAGAATTCATTACGAAAAACATTTGATATTATGCCAACGCAATTGGCATAAAGCTTCCGAATGGATTTCCAACTATTTATTTTTCATTAATTTGAAAATGAAAACTAAGCAATAATTTTGATTTTGAAAAACCTCGAACCCCTAGCGAGTCGAACTCAGAACCCTCCAGTTATGCGTCGGATACTCTTCTAAGTGAGATAGCGTGGGCTCCCAGAACTTGTTTCTCAAACTAATCACACCGCCATCTATTATACTGTCAGTTAAATAAATTGATATAAAGTTTACAGTTAAAATTCCAAAATCCACACCGTCAGTCTAACTTGCGACCCTCCAATAATACTTCTGGTCACTAAATGTAATAAAAGTCAACACTACACTGAATGCTTTTTTTTCATCAAATTACTCGATATGGGGAACTTGATATACCAGGCCGTGCAGTAATTGGAAGGGAAACTTGATTCTTTAATTATTTTATTTTGAATGATGCTTTCATTTTGAATAAGACTTTGGATAATAAATATAACATATAGTACAGAATGAATATGAGATTCATTTCAAATTAAAATCCTGGAAATTAGAGTTTAAGTATCAGGAATTATTTCCAGTGCTTCTCGTTATTCTATCAGGATGAATACGGTCTTACTTATTTAGAAAAAATTATCTACTTTCTAATGATGAAATGATAAACACTAGTGACCTTGAAAAAAAATTGAAAAAAATTTGAATTTCTGGAGAAAAAAAAAAATTTCAGCATTCTTGTAGAATGTTATGTCCGGAAGGACTAATCAGCCGAGAATCTGATTATTAAACAAAGAAATTTAGAATTGAAAGGAGGGAGTTAATCTCTTACCTTTCTTCTCGGAAAATTAGTTATGATTTTCCTCGTGCTGGTGATTCTTTTCTTTTTATATTTACAGGCTTTTATTGAATTTGAACTTTCTTTTTATTTTATCTCAAATTGACTAAAATTAATTTGTGAAAGAGTTAAGGGTGTAGGGAAATTTTAAAGGAATACTCTCTTTTTGACTATACCAATTTTCCCTATATTTTAACCCTTCTTATGCTAGGTGTTTTACAAATCTGATGAGTTTATGAGGACTTGGATCTTTGTAATCTTTCACAGATTTTAAGATTACTTACAGTTTTCTGGATCTTGTCCTTTACAGTTGTTTTATTTTTTTGTTGTTTTATTTTTCTCGTTCGGTTGTTCGAGAATTCTGACACAATAATCCACACAAAAATTGATACTTTTAGGCCTGAGGAGTCCGCGTATGCCTTGGTCAATTTTCACTAGAATTATCCGGAATTCTGTACTTTACACGAGGAGTTTTTCGCTTGTCGAAAACAACCGCCGATTACGTCTCGATTTATCAGAAATCAGAGTTATTGGGCACACCAAAACTTGTCCCGAAATTATGATGAATCGGTGTTAACGAAAATCTGTTTAGCTATTTAAGACCGTACGAAAGTTAATTGGGAACCTTGCTCGTTCCCGGTAAAATCGCGACTGATTAACTTTCGAGTTTATTGAGGGATGTTTCGTTTTGTCGATTCATCATAATTTTACGTTTTGTCATTTTTGCGACATGTTCTGACGGTTCTTTTCTTTTATTTTTCCTGCGAAATTGGTTTCGAAAATGTCCCACTTTATTTGGACATTTTCGCAACTCGTTCTATTTCTTTTCCTTTTCTAAATATTCCGCATATATCTCTATTTTATTTTAAATTTCGAATTTTTCTTCGTCTTGGGGTGGACATAACAAGAAGAATCCTTTGAAAAATCTGAAATTTTTAGGATTGGTGATGGTCATCTAAATTGATCTTTCAAACTCAACTTGGATATGGTCAGACAAGCAGTTCCGTACATATACGCTCATTGCATGGAATAGTTTTTCAACAATATCTCAGGAACTGTTCGTTCGATTACGCTGAAATTTGATACCGAAATTCGCACTCATAAGATGTACAAACACACGAAATTTGAAGTCTCTAACTCAAATATTTTTTAAGTTATCGCGATAACCGTGATTTTTCAAAAATCACAGTAAAAAAAATATAATAAAAAAAGTAAAAATGGGAGCACTGGTTACCCTTGGGGTTTAATGTGCGCCCTATCTGTGCGCATCTCCTCGCGGAGGATAGACGCTGTAAGTTGATTTTTCGCTGAGAAAACTCGAAAAAACGATTTTTTGATGATTCACTTTTTCTCGAGAACTATTGAACCGATTTAGCTGAAATTCAATAGCAAAGTTGGCACTCATAAGATGTATAAACACACCAAATTTGAAGTCTCTAGCTCAAATCTTTTTTAAGTTATCGCAATAACCGCGATTTTTCAAAAATCATAGTAAAAAAAATATTTAAAAAAAACTAAAGATCGGAGCCCTGGTCACTCCCGGGGTTTAATGTGCGCCTCATCAGCGCGCATCTCCTCGAGGAGGATAGACGCTGTAAATTAATTTTTCGCTGAGAAAACTCGAAAAAACGATTTTTTGACAATTCGCTTTTTCTCGAGAACCATTGAACCGATTTAGCTGAAATTTCGCAGAGAGCATTGCGCTCGCGTAGTGAATATTCCCTCAAAATTTCATATCGATACATGCAGCCGTTTCCGCATAAAGTGATGAAACGTGTCATCACACACATACACACACACACACACACATACATACACACAGACATGTGAAAAAAATATTTTTTTCCGACATTTTAGAACATTTGGAGTCATAATCCGATGAAATCTCAAATTCGAAAAAAATGACGATTACAATGCTTCCATTCGGAAGCAAAAATCGGGGAAAATGGCACTTACGCCCCTTTCCTTCTAAGGTGACGATATCATAGCCTTAGTAACAAATAGGAGCATCAATCGAAAAGAAAGTATAAATAACAAACGGTCGTGAATGCCACAAATTACTAACGGAGGGTCGTATCTCCAGCACTTACGTCTTTTTGTTTTTACTGGTTTTCACTTGAAGAACGGAATGGTGGCTACTTGATTAAGTGAAGATGAAGAACTCTTCGAATTTTTTTTTCATTAATTCTTCCGAACTCTTCCAGGGTTTATTCATAACTCTTGAAATTAATAGAAATATTAGAGATAGATTTTTTCTCGCCATTCCATCGAAAAGCTAAGGGGCCATGGGATGAAAATCATGTGTCAGAAATGATTTGTTTAGTTTTTTCAGAAATTCAATGGATGGTAAACTGCCAGTATTACAGCAAAAAAAACAAAAAATGAATCAATATTGCGATATTGATGATGACGAAATGATTGAGAATGGAAGTATTATCAATGTCGTTTTGATATACACCGACAAAATACAAGGGTCTGTCGTACCTGATAATCATCATACTATTAGTACTGAAGAGATTGGTGAAGTCGTTGCCTCATTCGACGTACCTGTATTTGAGCATGCTGACGCTAAGCAGCTGTTGAGTAAACAAACTTCAGTGTTGAAGGTAATGATAACATCTTAATTATTGTAATGAATTGTTATTATTATTCAAGTTTTTCAATGATGGATGTCTATAGTTACAAGTAATTATGCCTTCTCATGAATTTAGCAGCAGCATTCAAATTCGAGAAATGACCCCCCTAAAATAAAACGTCAAGGTTTGCCAAGTGTAAGTTACCCAGCACGGCTGCCATCGTTGACTGATGCGCTCAAAAAATTCAAAGAGTCTGGAGGAGTTTATGAGAATCAGTCAAAGTTCATTCAGTTTTGGTCAAGTCATTTGGAGTCTCTCACGGAGGGTCAGCCCACCAAGACTGACTACCAAAATTATGCTAGAACTATCACTGATCATTACCCTGAACTGCGAGGTGGTACAACCAATAATTGTGTGAGTATTTTATTACCAAAAACGGAAGTAAGATTATCAAAATTTGGAGTGCATAGAGTTCAGTTTCGAAGAATGCTTAACAGCTTCTTCAATTTCATGAAAAAAAAATCATACTTTATTGTCATTTAGCGTTAATTAGTTTTTTTTTTGTTAGGAACTTGTGAGGATTCAACTCTCCAAATCAATTCGCAATCGTCGTTATACGATGAAACTGAAAGGGCCAGATTCGAATTCTTCACTGATGAAGAAACGCAAGATAACACTCCAAGATGTCAGTTCTGCTATTGACATAGCATCAGCTTCTAAACAGCTCACTGAATCGTACGTCCAATAACACCGCAGCAAAGCACTGAAGGGGGGGGTGGGGTATTTAATTTATTTTTTCTCGATTTTTTGAAAAATTTTGAGGTGAAAGTACCATATTTCAGGAATATTCTGTGGGAATTTCAAGTCGATCCGAGAAAAATTGACGGTAATACAGCATTTTTAGTATGAGTGATTTCTAATTGAGCTAAAATCAAAACTACGCTTCAAAGCAAAAAAGGTCGGGTTAGCCGCAGACAACAGCAGCAACGTATTCTGGACCCCTCTGATGACAGTTTCATATTGTACGGACGTAGGATTGACGATTCTATGTAAGTAAAAAGTTCAAATTTCAAAATTTGTGTTCAAACTTCAAATCGATTTTCCCACAACTTGCTTTTTAAAAGTCGGTGGACACTTTCACTCAGAATCTACTGAACCGATCGATTTGATTTTTTGCACACTTTTTTAAAACATATTTAGCGAGGTAATGCTGTCGAGTTTTTTCTTTTTCAATTTTGAGTTTTTTTCATAGGGGCTTGAATGTTGGTTTTTTAGTCGAAAATCGAGTTTTTGACTTTACAGTGCCACCAAAAATCCACAAATGTGAAAAAAAAATTTTTCTCGGCAGGGTTACCTGGGTAATCTTATAAACAAACAGAATCACTTTGCTTTTTTTGTTTTAGATAATCCAGTCTTGAGTTCCGCTGTCCACCGCAAAACGCGTTTTTTCCGAGGCACCTGACAAGAGTAGCTCCCACTGGCTCAAATCTTTATATTTTTCCACGAAAATTTCACAGAGTCTTCTTGAAATGTGACTCAAGAATACCCCATCGGAACAACATCATTTATATCAACTGTTTTGTCAATAAAAATTCATGAAAATATGCCTTTTTTTGACCGAATTAACCCGACCCCTCCCTTAACATGGCATAATTCAGTTGCATGTTTTCTTGTAATTGAGGTTGTTCGATTATTGATAATCCTTTTTTTCCAATCAGTTCATCAGCTGTCAATTACAACGATGATGTTAATGAAGCTCTTGCAGCTTTGCAAAAATGTAAACCGACAGATGAGTCTTCACGCGTGAAGAGGCTCCTCCAAATAACCCAAACTGTTCGCAGAGCATGGATTGAAAAAGAGGCTAATGATATGAAAACAATCATTCAAAGATATCCTCAGCTCATACGCTATCCATTGGTTTGTATAGATTTTCGCTATTCATATGAAATTCATGCATTCGTATTCTATCCGAAATCCATTGTAGCAAAGTGACTGCTCGACAAATCTCACTCAAATCGTTCTGTTACAGCGATTTTTTTTCTCTTATTCCATTTGATATCTGTTTCGATTCTGTACGAGTTCTGTACCATTCAAAATAAGAACGAAACGGCATTGCATCAATTAATGAAGAAACTCATCATTAAATTGGGACAGCATTTCATGATTATTATCAATAATGAAACATCTTAAGCCCAAATACTGGAACGATTGCATGATCGGTTGACTCTATCACAGCACCGCAAAGTGAATGAACCACTGATTGGAATTGAAGAGGTGATCCTTCTCTTGATTGGTTTCTCAGAATCCGAGAAATTTTAGCATGTACTTGTAAGAATACTCTATCAGTTGCCAGAATGAATATTCATGAACTTTTTTTTTTCAACAGGCAGGAAAGAGTACATTGGCACTTTTAACAGGAGATGGCTCTGCACCACGACTTGTTCTGTATATGGCAGAAGAAAGGATTGCCGAAGCATTCATAGTTGCTGATGGTGCTAGAGTTAAAATACCTCATCCGACCGTGATCGAAGCTGTAACATGTCTTTCTGCTGTTTATTATGTTTGGCATTGTAGTTATCCGTCTGCGTATTGTAATACGCTGCAATATCTAGACATGGAAATCATGGGATCGGCGTTGACAAGCAACACTAGGATTGCCAGATTCAATCGGGATGTAGATCATAGTATTGCGGAAAGAAAAGAAAATTGCTAGCTGAATCCATCAAATTGTCATGTACCAGTCCCTATGAAGTTGATTGATGAGTTCTAATATTCCTAGAAACCACCATTTTGTATTAATGGCTAATTATATTGAAACGAGTCAAACTTAAATATTTAAAAAATGCTTTAATAAAATATGTTGTTCATCCGATTAACAAAACACATGATTATAATATTATTATTCGTCTTCTAAGCATTGTAAGTCTCATGAGACTGCATGATTTTTAATTATTAAGAAAAAAAATGAAGATTTGTTTTTTTAAATTTTGTGTTATGAAATTACTCAAGTATTATATCTCAAAAGAGTGAGATACACGTTTCTTCCTGATAAAATAAATATATGTCACATGCCATAGTCTTCCTCCATTAAAAATTCCCGTAATGAATCAATTAAAATAGTTTATGATTAATCTGCAGACCTATTACATCATAGGAAATAATTTATCCTACAAATTCGGTTTGCTCATGATTGAGTAATACAACATATTCATTATTTCGATATTTGAACTTCGGGATCGCATGAGGAAAAATCAAATTAGTCAATGGAATTATATTATGACCAGGAACATCATGTTTTTCAATTTGATAAGCATTCAAAGTTTCAGCGTAATGCAATGTGTTGAGAATTATATATTGCAATAATATTATGTCATTAATCACAAATATTTCTGTGATCATTCCAAACATTGGAAGTGAATCTTAATTAGTTTCCAACAAAAGTATGCGATTTGGTTCGTACACTGTTCCATAACTCTTGATTCTGGATGATCGTAGAATCACGCATGTTTCTCTGTCTTGTTCTTCAACAAAACTAAAGAATAATTCCTCATTCGGCATGTTTCTGAGCAGGAGTCTTGCATCAAAATCAATTTCGTCACCGTCATACAAAAATTTTCTGGATGGAGTTCCAGGATATGTAGATAATCGAGAACAGAGCTGAGCTTGATGACGATAACTGAGAGTATACGGTAAATTTTTGAAATTGCGTACTACAGATACCAATTGCTTATAATATTGATGAGCACGTTCAAACCGAAAACACCGCTGTTGACGTGCAGGACCAAATAGTTTCAGATATTTAGGCAAGTGTATGAGGAAGTGGAACTTTGGCATAATCCATCCAGGATATAGGCGATTGAACTTCATCACATATACTTCTATCATTCGAGCTAACAAATCAATTGTATGATGATGAATTTTATAGGCAGAACAAATGTTTAAAATCTGCACCATGCGTATGTGACACAACATTGGCTCCAGTATCTCCTCTTCTGATGTGATCCATTCACCAACTAAAAATGGTAAAGTGTGAGCCAGACCAAGCATTTCTGAAGCAATTTGTTTGAGGGATGAATCTCGTTCAAGATGTCCACGTGAAAGTGTCGCTGGTTTATTTACTTTGAAATGCCTGAAATCAAAATTTTCAATACGATGATTGAGTCTGTGTAAAGTAAAAAGTTCTCGTTCCACAATGTAGTACCGGAGTAGTGCCCTTGTACTCATTTCTGTCACGCCTTCAGAAAGAATATGCATAGCATCCTATGGTAAACATTGAGTTACATCAATGATCTCATTCAGTGGAGATCGTGAGTTAACTCCATATCGCTGTTGCCAATATCTGGTAACATTTTTCGGAACGTTTGGCTCAGATACTGCCTCAACATATTCTCGATGTGATTCAGCATCACGACAGACAAAATGACTCTCATGAAAATTCAGTTTCCACTCATCTTGCGTTGTTTGACAAGTTCGAAAAGGTCGAGTAGCTGAAACTGATTCTTCGAACCCTCCCATGAAGGCAGAGGCTGGGGTGTCTCCAGCACAAAAAATGACTGAGCCTTTATATCTTTTCTCTCCTCCATTTACAGTTATCGCAATACCATCGGTCTGCAGAACTTCAATATCTGAAAAGGATGGCTGCAATACTTAACCGAGTCCATGTTTCTTTAATAATTTTGTTTTAACAATAGCCAAGAGTTGAACTGAATATTCTGTAGATCGAATTTTCGGATCAATATTTGCTAAACTCCAATAAAACATACTAAGTTCTTCTGTTGATGAATGACTCCCAAGTGCATTAGCCACTCCAAGATCATCATAATATAGAATAATAGCTAGAGCTTTTGGATTATCCTGGAAGAATTCATTTTCTTTATACTACGAACCGTCCAGAACGGTTCGTAGTACACCATCCTCACTCATGTGAACATTATATATGTTGGTCCTGAACTCTTCATTGAGGAGAAAATTTTTCAAATTCTTCAAAAATGGCACTATATATGCTCGATCTTCCACTTCAATTAAACGTGGTATTTCATCACTCTCCCTCATCTTCCAAATATCAGATGTGCCTATTTTTAGTGGTTCAGCGCAGACCATTTGAAGCTCGTTGATTAAGAATTTATCTAAGTATCATTTTGTTCAGATAGCTTCAAATAATATGGATAGAGAACATGATTCAGTCAATAATCTTCCAATGTGATCAACATCAATCAAATTTGTGCTGGGATCGTTTAGTTCTTCTAATTGTGCCTGCAAAAATCATATATGATTGAGTCATAACAAAAAATCTACATACATTATCAGTGGACACAAGTTGCTAATTTTGAAAATACGTTTGTAGCAGCGAGGCTTTACGGGATTTATCAGGAGAGAATAATTCGTTTCACCTGGGAAGTCCTCTCAACCTGCCTGCTCCAAAGATATTCATCAAAAAATTTTCAATATTTGTTCATTTCATCTTATTCTATCAATCGATTTTTGAATTTTTATTTTGGAGAATTATAATGACAATATTCGGTTCGGAAACTCACCAATATATTTGAAGCATATACATTCATTAATTCTGTAACACCATCAATAATTTTCTCCACAGCTACATGCGATGTTTTACAATTCTCTCGTATATCGATCAGGAATCGAGCAGCATGCCAATTGAGCTGCTCCCTTGGGACTAGAATTGGATTTCTGATATCTATAAACAGAATCAGAAAATTACTATTCAAAAAAGACAACTATTAAAGGAAGAAAGTTTCAACAAAACCAGTTTCAATCATTTCTACAGAATTGAATCAAATGATCATTTAAGGATGTATTCTAATTTTTTGGGTAAAAAAATGACCTATCTTTCGGAATTTTTTTTGAGAATGCTATGGAAGAGATGAATATGAAAATGAATAGGTATGATTAATAAAGTCTTGAAACACAACATAAAAATTTTTTTCATCTATTTTTTCCAACTTTTGTATACAAAACCCATTGCTCAACCTAACGCTGTAATTTTGGGGCCGCTCGGCTCCCACACGATATCCCGACAACGGCTTATCTGATACAAAAAAATCGAAGTGCTTTAGATTCGGTATGATAGTGGCTACAGATTAAACCTCCAAAATATTAATTTTCAACTGATTTCGTTAATTTCATCTCAAAAAAAGAAAAATAACTAAAAAAGTGTGCATTTTTCACCGTTTTTTGTAAAACAAAAATAGTGAAAATCCGAATTTTAACTTGATGGAGGTTCGTCTTGTGATTTCTTATGTGTAGAAGATGTGGTGTAAATTTCAGAAAGATCGGCCCACTGGTTCTGGAGAAATCGTGGGGGAGGTCTGAAAAAACGTTGTTTAGAGAAAAACGCGTTTTACGTTGTTTTAAACAAGAATTTTTTTTGATAAACAAGAAATCATAAAAAAAATATCACCAAAATTTACTCTGTGATACCTGCACAATGTTCTGAGATGTATATGCATTCGAAAAATGTTTTTAAAAAAATGTGAAGAAAAAAAAATTTCAATCTAGAATACATCCTTAATACAGCTTTTGTCGTTCCATTTTTTTTTCTAATTGCTGTTCATTATCATCATTTAATTTACTTACGTGGACCATCTTGCATATATCAGTAACAGGCCCTGGTCAAATCCTGAGCAATCCTAGAAGAAATCCGATAGCAATTTTTTTTTTTAATTCATGGGGTGCTCGTTTGGAATTGTGGGGATAAAATAGAGCTGAAGCTAGCAGCCACTCTGGCTGTTGAATCCCAAGCGCTCAGGAACAAATAGAGGCCCTGCTTTTTGTCTTTTTCGTTTACAATTTAGCGTAGACTTTGTTATTTTCCCTGGTATGTTTAAGCCATACTCATAGCAGATTCCTTCCTGAGAGGAGACCTGTGAGGGGTAGTTTCTGAATCCAATAGATGGGTGAGGAGCAAGAGATTCGCTATTTTATGCAGATAAAAAATTATTCAAACAAAATACGGACTGCTCCCTAGTTTTCTCGATTGGTCTACTCTAGGGGATCTCATTCAAAAGTTTCCCGAAAAAATTAGACCTCCGAGACTCGGTGCTACCTTGACCAATTGTGAGTACAGAAAATGAGCGGTAGTTTTTTTAAAAATCCTTTTCCTGTTGAAATAACGGATTTTACCATGTTTGTACACTTGATTGAAATACCGCCCCCCCCCATTGCTCATTCTCTGTAGAGATTTTTCGGTAATTGACTAGTTTTACTCTGCCAAATATTATAAAAAATTTTAAGAATTTTACCAACTTTTTGAATTGACTTGATGTGTTTTGATGTAGTAGAGATCGGTAGCGAGAATTCAAGGCAAGCCGACATAATCCTAATTAAATTTTAACCAAAAACAACGGACTTTTGTTGGAAGTCAATAACCAATTTTATCAAAGAAAACGATAATTAAATGAAATTGAGATTATCACCACGTTTTGCGTAACCCAAGGCCACGACGGGGACGTAGTGGTGCATAGGCCTCGAAAAAACCTATCACGACCTATCCTATGCGACACTCGGATTTTGATGAAGAAATTTATTGACGCAAACACCGCTCACCTTCATTGAGCATTGAAATTTTTTATTTTTTAACTTATTAGGAGAACAAGTACATAGAGCATTAAAATGCGTACTTTTTCCTCTAGTCAATAACATGTACACATCGCGTGGAACAATATCAATCGAAAATTACCTCATATCAATTGAAACGAAAAAAAGTGAAAAAAAAACCTCGATAAATTTAATACGGATTAAATGAAACTTCGAAATACTCATCTGAAATTTGGATTTTCCAAAAAAAAACCATTTGCAGTGGTGGCAACTAACTTTTATTACAAAACACACAGTTTTTATGTTTCACTGCAGAGAACCAAAATCATACTGGTCTAGAAAAGGCTCATTTGGTTGAATTGGAATGTAATATTCATTGAGTTGTTAAACACAATGATTAAATTTCAAGTTTTTTGACTCGAAATTTACAACTCCACTTATTTTGTAAAAAAAATTTTTTGTAATTAAAATTTTCGGAAATCGAACTCAATGCGAACCTAGAATAGGCGCACTGAACATGACGGATGAAAAAAATTGCAAAGAAAACAATCGGAACACTAATTTTCAGTTGGCAGAGCTATAGTACCCAATTATCGATTTTTCAATACCATCCTTGAGACTAGACCGATGGAGGAAACGTGGTACCAGACGATAGTTTCTTTATGAATAATTTGTTGTTCTGAAAAAAGTCCAAAATTCTCCATTTCTTGTTCTCTCATTCTCCTTTTGGGAGATTTCACAGCCACGATCAAAATGTTGATTTTCATATCCTCATTCTATTCAAGTTCCCTCTCGGAAATTATTCGAAGTACTTTCTCTTCCTTGCATTCATATCCTTGAATGAGAAATCCTGAGGATTATAATATCTACTTCCAATCACTCATTCCATTTAGCTCGTTCGAATATTTGTATTCTCTCAAACGAATTTCCAACGATTATTTTACATTTTTCCCCTTTTCCTCTTCCAGAAATCCAAGATCCTATCCTGTTCATGTGATACCATTTCCACAGTCCCTTGTTCAAGACTTGATTTGAACTAGCCTTCGTTAGATTGTCCAAGATTTTCTCCATTCTGATGATACTACTCGTCGTGGCCATTAATGAGACGTCATGAACAGAGAAGGAATCTGGAATGGAATCCGTCAACAGTTGCAATTACCAGAAGATATTTATGAATGGGATGACGGTGCAGTCGTTTGTATTGTTTGCAGGTGGAACCGTTTACGCACACTCAAAACGCGTAACTTTGTAAGTCACAATGCAAGTCAACAACATCAGAGGAATTTGGAGAATCACGACGAAAGGGCTGCTGTACGATGGGAGAGGATTCGTACTCAACTGAACTTGGATCCCACTATTTACTCATTGCAGCATGATAATCATGTTAAGTGTGAATCTTGTGGCATCAGTCTAGGAACCATCACATCGTTCAGCCTGTGGAAACATAATGATTCTATGATGCATCAACGTAGGCTGCGATTGTGGAGACAAATCCCAGAAGTCAGTGCCGAAGCGCAAGCCACCTGTTCTCCAAAACAGAATCCATACTGAATAAAATTCACGCAAATGCACGTAGTCGCTGATATTCTTTTGGATAAGCTCCGGAATTCAGCTTACAAGGAATTCATGCGAAAATGGACGAAACGCGAAATACCGGAATCTTCAACGTTGAGGAAAACATATCTACAAAACCTCTATGAGTCAAAGATACGAGCTATTCGTGATGAAATTGGTCAATGTCCAATACATCTCAGCATGGATGAGACAAAAGATTCCAGCAAACGAATTGTTGTTCATGCAATCGTCACTCCACTCATGCATGACCGTCCTGAAATTCCACGGGTGATTCACGTTGATGAATTGGAGAATGGGAATGCGGAAACGATCTGTGGATTTGTAGAAACTTCACTTAGGAAATTATGGCCTGGTGGGATACAACGAGATGAAGTTCTCATTTACGCAACTGACGCAGCGGCATATATGATGCGCTCGGGCAGGCTGTTGAAAAATTACTATCACTTTGATGAGTTAGTCCATGTTCGGTGCGTTTGTCATGGGCTGCATCTCATTGCTGGAAAGATTCGTGCAGAATACAGTGTTGTCAACGAAATCATTGCCAGGACGAAAAAAGTTTTTTCAAATGCACCGAATTGGATTCAGGTTCTGAATCACATAGCACCAGGAGTACCCATGCCACCAGCGCCTATTCTAACACGCTGGTGCACGTGACTCGAAGCATGTGCGTACTACGATCAATATTTCGATATTTTCTACGACGTCATCGAAGAAATTGACTTTGGGAGAGATGCTATGACAATAATGTGGTTGGCACAATAGTTTAGATCCCTTGACATTCAGACTCAGTTTGAACAGATCACTGAGAAGGTTTCATGCCTCCCTGAAACGATCAAACGTTTAGAAGGCAGAGATCTGTCACTACATGAATCCTCGAGGATACTCACGAATCTCGTCAATACGATGATGGCAGATGTGGAAATTCGAGATTCAATCCCTGCAGAAGTGACGAGAGTCATGGGAATCAATGATGGGCTGCAGACAATGATGATCATTAATGACTGTGTTAATAGGGAAATCTACGATAAATTACCTCCAGGGTGGACTGTTGAAGATGCTCTGGCTACGCGTTATGCATCTTTGACATCAGTAGAAGTCGAAAGATCTTCTTTGAAACTAAAGAGCCTTTACAGAGACAATCGTCGAAGCTTCACTTTCGAAAATCTTCGCGCACATATCATTATTAATTGTTTCGGTTAATGAAGGGATGGAACAGGGTTGTGGTCTACTTGGGAGCAATTACTGGTCAATAGCAGGTACTTTTGCGTTTAGGAAATAGCGGTTGATAGTACTTCCTATCTACAGTAATAGGAAGTGCTACCAGCCTTCAATTCCTGAAACTAAAAGTACCTGCTACTAACCAGTAACTGGCCCAAGTAGAACACACCCTGGATGTTACTTCGCTCACTGAGATGCTATTCCCGGAGCATTTTGGTTGAGTTAAACTCCGGAAAACTCACTGCTGTCACCTAACGGGCGTAAAATTCAACTCAGCTAACATGCTTCGGGAAGAGTACACCTGTATTCGACTGCTTGTACAATATTGTATATAATGTGTACTTTTTTCTACAAATATTTCGAAATGTGAATGAATGAATAAATTCATCATGAGTATATTGTAACGAGCCCCGAAGGTTCTCGTTGTCCAGCATAACATCGGCCGAGCACAGGTAAGTGCAATAACCATCGCGCACGAACTAAAGGCAAATACCCCCGAAAAGCCCCATCCAACCCCGTAACGTAACCCTGAAACCCCCCGTAAAAATCCCCGTGACGCGACCGTTTAAAGCGGAAGTGAGGTTAGGGATCGGAGAAAGCGCGAAAAGCCCCGTAAATAGGGCACTCCCAATAAGGGGATCCTAGATGTGTTGATTAATTAGGTTTGGTATTAATTCACGTGAAATTGGGAGGCAGCAGCGGACAAGATCCGTGCCTCATAGGACTCCAATCGGGTTTTATTGGATAGAGGCCCGTTTTAGTTTTAGGAGGCATCAGCAGACGAGATCTGTGCCTCACTCGTAAAATTTATGTGAATCCCGTTTAGTATTAGGAGGCCTCAGCAGACGAGATCTGTGTCTCACTCGTGATATTTTGGGAGGTGAATCCCGTTTAGTTTAAGAAAATTAGGAGTTAATAATGGGTTGAGTCCCAGTTAAGTTAAGGGGCATTAGCGGACAAGATCCGTGTCCAGTATCATTTTAGGTAGATAAGTTTAGTTGAAGGATCCCCGGAGAAGCGCTCCGAAAAGTAGCCCGGTCGTAAATTTGTTTGAGAAAGTCAATGGAAAGCCCGTGAGTTGAAAGGTTGACTTTGCCAGTGTTTGAATATTCCCACGTGGAGAAGAGTCCCGAGGCGAGCGCGACTGTCATGCACCCTGACGGCATCGAGGGGCATGAGTCGGCTCGAGTACCCCCCCCCCCCCCCCCGGATGACTGATCGCGTCTGAAGAGAAAGTCGAGTACGAGCCAGCATCGAGACAACCCGTGCGAGCCCTGCAGTTCCACCCGAGTCAACGAGAACGGACCACCTACAGGATGTGGAGAGGCCTCTTTGTCGAGAGGATGAGGAAGGTCCAGGAGAAGACATCAACGAATCGGGTGAGATGAAGTGTCGTTTCTCCAAAACCCCGTTTGACTCCCGTTATCCGTTTCGTTCTTAGCCGTAACGTTCGACTCATCCCCGAAACAATTAATTAAGTAATTAATTAATTGATTAACGGAGAGAAATCGCCGTGTCGTTAATGCTCCAATTTTTATGTAGGTTAACAAGTTGGAAAACTCCACGTAATTTTACTTCCCGTGACGCGCGGTGAGTCTATCTCACTCGCACTCGTTACGTTGGGTAGGGAAAAATGGTTATTTGCTAATAACTTCTCTAATTCCCGTGGAAAAATCTCGAAATCGATCCCACTCGATAGGGATTAAGTAGACGAACCCAACGATCCCAAATGTACCCCTCCCGAAACATATTTCGATTTTTTATTGAATAAAAGGTGAAATATAATCTTGAAGAAAAATGCGTTAATTCGTAAACGAAGCATTTCAATTTCCCCCTTCCCCCCTATATCACGTCACCCGTATACCTCGGACGAGTTCGAAGAATCCGTGCCTTTTGGATGGTTATTGTACTTTCCGAGAAATCAATAATAATAACTAAAATAATTTAATTTCGAGTCACCAATAATCATAACTAAAATCAATTATTTCTGTAATTTCTTTTGCATTTCATTTTCAATAATTATTATTCTTTATAAAATAAATTCCTTTTGTCTTTTATTAAAGTTTCCAATAAGTCTAAAGTTCCGAATCACGTTACATGTAATTATTATTATTCTGTCAATATACTCTGATTTTACCCGATTTCTCCAGTATACGAGTAGTTCATTTAAGAGTCCCCCATTCCCTATTTTCTCAACTTTTCAGGTTCATTTCGGTAGTTTTTTGGTTCTTTTTTTTGGGTGAGGAGAAATGGCAGTGGATCGAGTTAACACCCCCGACTCCCCCCCTGACTCACGTCATTGGTTTTTTTCTCTCGGGCTAGCCGGGAAGAAGGTAACACATCCCCCCCTCCGCCTATTTCGTTCCGTTCTCGGCGGAACTCCTGGCTGCTACGGGCCGGTTATGAGCCGTAAAAAGGTAGGGCAGGACTCCGCCGGGGAAATTCCGGTTTGGTGGTTCCGTAAAAATCACCTGGCGCCCATTGAGAGGTTTTTAATTAAGGGACATTGTGTGAGAGAGGCGGAGGGAGGGACGGCGCAGTGGCTTTTTACCCCCCCGGGTAAAAAGTCACGTTACAATATGTTTCATTCAATAGGGCGGAGTAGTGAAGATCCACTGACCATGAAAATTCATAGTTTATCCGTGAGAAGAAATGATCGCAAACTTCTATGTCCGTCTGCGAGTTGCCAAGAAAGTAGATGAAAAGAATTTCAAAAAGAATGTCCACAGGGACTGGCGAAACTAATAAAACTACTTTCCCAGGCACTTTCTGGAGCTTTCTGGAACCTCTGAGAGAGCCAGCAGCTCTAAAAAGGCCCCTTAGGAGACCCTCGGAGGTACTTCTGAGGAGGCTCATCAGGAGACCTCTGATGGGACCTCCGATGGGACCTCTGACAGGACCTCCGAAGTGACCTCTGAAGGGACCTCTGAGAGGACCTCCGACGGGACCTCTGAGGGGACCTCTGAGAGGACCTCCGACGGGACCTCTGAGGGGACCTCTGAGAGGACCTCCGACGGGACCTCTGAGGGGACCTCTGAGAGGACCTCCGACGGGACCTCCGAAGAAGGGACCTCTGAGAGGACCTCTGACGGGACCTCTGAAGAAGGGACCGTGACGTATACGCACGTAAAAGTTATCCCCACCGTATCTGATCACCCCACTCCTTGATGTGACGTCACAGTCATGTTACCGAGGAGAGTGGGAGAGCCGACTTGTGGGTATAAAAAGGGTTCAGAGAGCTCTTCTCATCACTCGAGGCACACTAGTCGACGGTGATACATCACCCAAGACTCGACCAACGGACATCTCCCGAGGTCTGAGTGAATCACCGAGAGTATAACGAACAAGTATTTGAGGTGAATCTCGACGAATTGTAAGTTCCGAGACATTTAACAACGATAAGTTCCGAGTACGCTCACGTTAAGGGCTCTTTGTTAGTCCGAGTGACATTACTGACAGAGATTCTTTTTTCTCGAGAAATGCATTACGAAAAATTAATCAACCAAAGTGTAATAATTTCTATGTGATATTTTTCTAGATCTGAACGTGACCCAGGTGACGCTCATTGAAACAGTCGATAGAGTTTCATTTTTTTTGTTTAATTTGATATAACAGACAGAGTCTGAGATTATTTCGTTTAGATTTTTTTTTGACAATGAGTGACTGTGACCGGCGGATCTAATAAAATCAAACTTATATTATTTTTTTTTTGAAATGTCATTATAAATCATATTTCTTCTTCAACAAAAGTATTATTGAGTTAAACTGTACAGTTTGTAAGCGACGAAAATTTTGAATAAAAAGGTATTATTATTTTTTTGTAAAATAATAGCGTTTTCCTGTTCAGTTCTCATTCCCTCTCTCAATCTCTCCCTCTCTCTCTCTGTGAGTACATTAGACTGCGCCAAATTCAACGACTATCTTTTTTTTCGGCTCCCAAGTGAAAATTACATTTTCCGTTGCGAAAAAATAATACTCCCCAAATCCGGGCTTCCTATCTTTCTTTTCCAGCTAGCGCTCGCGTAAATAAGCATTTTTCAAGGGAAATTTTTTTTAAAATGATTTCAAACCTCAAAATTGATGGAATATGATCTCTAAACATTAAAAAAAACATTATTTCGTCGAGAATTCAATGCCCAACGAAGATAGCCATGGACGAAGTCAAAACAATGGCCTACACGCCTTGTAGACCAAGTAGAAAGCGAATTTTTCCTTAATTTATTACTAACATTCATTCTTATACACATATCAAACAATTGATGTGTGATTGAAACTTGTGAATTTCATTTTCTAGACAATCCTCATGATCCATAGAACTAATTTTTATGCTCTTTTTATTCTTCTTTGCACTTTTCTTTAAACTGAAATCATAATGATTTAATAAAAATACTTGACACCTGTAAAGCTAAGAAAAAAAAGAGGGTGCGTGAAATTCACGCACGGCAGGAGTGAAACTTCTTGTTGATCGTCCAAGGATCAGTGCAAGAATACCCTATCTTGCTTGAGGTACGGCCTCATGCAGGCATTTTTGACGCTAGCGTCAGCGTCAAATCAGGTCACGTGAAACTATTTTGAATTTCCCGCTGCTTAAAAAAATTTAGCGATAAGTCGCCGCGTCGAACAGCAGCGTCAACATGGCTGTTTACAGGAGTTTTAAGCATCAGTAGATGATGAAAAATAGCAATTATTGTTCGAATCTATATTTTTGTCATTTACTGAAACATTTTTTAAGGTTTACATCATCTGAACTCATTATTTTTAATATTTCAAGACGACAATATTGACGCTCCTTTTCCAGCGATAAAGCTCAGATTGTTGAGCTTTTTGCTACTTCTCTCTAAATTTCTCATTAGTGGCGGGAAATTCAAAATTGTGTCACGTGATCCGATTTGACGCTGACGCTAGCGTCAAAAACGCCTGAATGAGGCCGTACCTTTAGACTTCGAGACATTCAAAGAAAATTGATGATAAAGAGCACTCAATTTGTCTACAAACTTGATGTTTTTCTCTTCCTCAACATCCATTTCTTTTCAAGAATATTTCGGAAAGTGAGCGAGATGACGAAATTTTTCTGAAGATTTTTTTTTTGCAGAGAATCTCGAAAACTACAAAAAGGGTCTCTACAAAAATTTAACTATCTCGCTTAGTTTGAGAGACATTCATCAAAATCCTACGACCAGAACATAGGCTCATAGATATATCAAAATCTAACGGAGAAACACCCTTTTTGATTTAATTTCTTCTGAAGCTCTTGAAACTTCAACAAAGAAAGGATTAGGGCAAAATTATGCTATCTCGTTTAGTTTCTGGGATATTTATCAAAACAAATAACAAAAAATGAACTTATTTTAGAAAGAAAAGTAACTCTATTCCAATTATTTTTTGAGAATATCTTGGAAACTCAGCGAGGTAAAGCCATTTTGACCTAATCCTTTCGAATATCTTGTCTTGAAAATCAAGAAAAAAAATCAGAGTGAGATCGCTGCATCTTCCTCCGTTTCTGAGTATTCTCAAAAAACTTTCGGGAGTAAATAATTCGAATAACAAGGAAAGTAGGTTTTTTTTTGTCGATAGTATTTCGAAAATAACTGGGAAACTAAGCCAAATACAACGATTTTACCTGAAGACCTCCTGTAGAGAATTTCCAAGGCTATGAAGAAGGAATGGTGCAAAATAACGCTATTTTACGTAGTTTCTGACATATTCCCAGAAAATTATCAACAAAAAAAAACCTTTTCCTGTTTTTTTGGTTTGTTTGTCAATTGTTTCTTGAGAATATCTCGGAATCTGAATAAGATGAATCAGTTTCAACTTTAAGCTTTCTTGTCGAGAATTTAAAGATCTACAAAAAAGGAAAAGAGCAGAATTACTCTATCCCACTTAGTTTCCGAGATATTCTTGAATAACTGATAATAGAAAATAAACAGTAACAGGACAGGTATTGTACTAACGAAAGAATCGACACACGAGGCATCGACACCGAAGCCAAAGATTATTTGGTGGGGCATGGACGTCGAAGAAAGCCGATGTCGATCCCTGCGCTAGTCCTACTATGACGAGCAATGCTGCAGGGATACGAGTGCACATGCGCACATTCGTTCTCTCTCTCTTTCTTTTCCCCCACCACCAAAGCGTGGAAAAGTAACGCAACAGCGTTAAACGCGAGGACTTCGTATAGGAAGTTTCACTTCAAAAAGAAGCTAGCAACATCTCCTGACTAATATTTGGAGTAACATGTTGGTAAATCACTCACGAATGTCAATCACTATAATTGGTGCCATGAATATAAGCATCGACGTTATGAATATTGATTAAAAACTTCTTAGTCAATAAAAGTTGTGAGTAATGAATGATGAAATGATATAATTTTTCTTTATATTGTTTGCTATTATTATGATTTTTAGTTGAAGGGAAAAATATAGAGAAGAATTGAGGGACGAAAATGAGTTCTTTGGATCATGAGGATTGTCTAGAAAATGGGATTCACAAGTTTCAATTATACATTCATTGTTTGATATGTGTATGAGAATGAATGTTAGTAATAAATTGAAAGAAAATTCACTTTATATTTGGTCTACAAGGCGTGTAGGCAATTCTTTGACTTCGTCCGGGATTATCTTCGTTGAGCATTGGATTCTCGACGGAATGATGCGTTTTTAAAATTTTTAGAGCTCATATTCCATGAATTTTGAGGTTTAAAATCATTTTTAAAAAATTTTTCCTCGAAAAATCCTTATTTACGCGAGCGCTAACTGGAAAAAAAAAGATAGGAAGCCCGGATTTGGGGAGCATTATTTTTCCGTGATGGAAAATGTAATTTTCACTTGGGAGCTGAAAAAAAAAATAGTCTTCAAATTTGGCACAGTCTAGAGTACATACACAACGCTGTTTCTTTGCTCTTGCTGGTTTTTCCTTTTTTCTGCATTTATCTGCCCCTGGGCGTTTATCTTTCTAAAACCTTGCATGCACGAAATTACTAGCTACATTTTGAGACATAAATCTGGACTGCAGTTATCTCTATCTCCATTTAATCATCAATTTTCTGCAATCGGCTGGACCACTGAGGTTAGAAAATCTGTCATCATTTCTCGAGGTGTGTTCATAAATCCATCAATATGTACCTGAGACGCAAGTCCCTCTCGCCATCTGGATTATATCGCTAAAGTAAATCGATACTTACTGCGACCTACTTTACCAACTGTTGGAAACATCGTCAACTACTTCAGATCTTCACTCTATCTCTTTTCTTTTTCCAACACAATGTCCAACGAGAACATGAGGAATCTGCTTCAAATTTCTCCAGCTGGTTCCACCTCATCTCTCAACTCAAATGGCTCTCAAAAGTGTGGACGAGCTCGTGACGACCCTGATACTGAGGATGGACGAGAAGCAAAGTGCCATACTGGGCGCATCACATTGAATAGTATCATGGCTGCTATCAATGCTCTCACTGGTAAAACCGATACTCTCCTGCTTTCTATACCTGCTATGAATGAGAGGATGGATCCGATGATTCGCTTTGGCCAAGATCTTGAGACCATCAAGCAGACATATGCTGATCTTGCTACAGATCAGGCATCCCTGTGACAGACTGTAGTCGAGCTGACGAATCGTGTTGATGCTCTTCCACTGCTGGCATAGCTCCTCTAAATATGCCTCACAATCTTCCTCAACTCGATGCTATTACTGGAGATATAGACAAAATTGCTGCTGCCACCTACGCTAATACTGCTTGTTTCCATCGGATGCTAAGCATGAATCCCAGGAAGGCTACTACTGAAATTATTCTGTCACCTTTTCCGAATAGTGAGCAGTTAACTGAGCCACTACCCATCATCAAATTGGTCCTCTCAGCAATCAAATTTGACTTGAACTCCGCCGAATATACTAACTGTCGTGTTAAAATCCCAATGCCTGCTCCTGCTGGTACATCTGATGCTGAATCGAGTGAGGAGGGTGAACCGGGGAATAATAATCCTAAACGTGCTTCCATTGTCTCCAATGTACCTACTTCTGCAATGGTAAAAGCTATTATCACTAAGAATAGGGAGCATGGTCGGTTGACCTTTCTACAACTGGATCAGCATCTGCTACCTGATAACATTAAGTCATCTCCTGATTGGCAGAGGGATTTTATTATCAACATCAATGTGTTATTACCGAGTCACATACTCAAACTTTTGGGCAGAGCTAAAGCCACTCTTAAATCCATCGGTTTCAATTATATCTGGGCTGAAAATGACGTAGTCTGTGCCAAATTTGCTGAAGGTGATCTTATCCATACGATCATGAACGTGGACGATATAGAGAGGCTTGAAGTGCTCTCTTCTGCAAACTGACCATTCACTGTATAATGCTTGGCTTACCTGCTTTCGATCTATTCTTGTCTTGCTGCAACTGCTTTGTTCTTGCTCCTATTACTTGCTTTCTATTACTTTTCTAAGCTGTTTGTACTCTCAATTTTCATAATGCCTTTAACGTAATGACTTTCGAGCTTTTACTATGTACTTCCTTTTTATTATTACCTAATTTGTACCTTATTACAATGTACTTTACTTTTGTTCAAATCTGAACAATAATAAATCTCCAATCAATCAATCAATCAATAAGAATCCCAATTATCAAATAAATAAGTTTCATCCAAGAAGTAAGAGGTGAAACCTTCTTGGTACGTTACAAATGGCGCCCAACGTGGTGCATTGAGAGAGATAGTCAGAAGCAGAGGGGAAAATGATATTACATAGAAAGGTGTGCTAAGAATAGAATGAGGAAGAAAGAAATTTTAAAAAAGAAAAAAATTTAAATGGTGGAAGTGTGAGA
This sequence comes from Aleiodes leptofemur, assembly GCA_963942555.1. NCBI lineage: Eukaryota > Metazoa > Arthropoda > Insecta > Hymenoptera > Braconidae > Aleiodes > Aleiodes leptofemur. The sequence continues at coordinate 9,756,283 of OZ012619.1, forward strand.
TAAGTTAAAGAAACTAACGGAGGAGGTGATGGAGTTAAGAGACCGAGCCAGAATTAACGAAAATCAAGCAAGAGCAGTCGAATATTTAAGAAAACAATTAGAGGTGTTTCAAGAGTGAATTGAGGTGAGTGAGAGAACGATACAACAATTAAAACACCAGCTGACGACGCAAAAAGCAACAGTGATGAGGGAATTACACCCCCAGGATTCGAACCAATGAAGTCAAGACCAAAAAAGTATTTACAGGAATTAAAAAATTATGTCGATAACGTCGAAAGCATCAATACGACGCAATCCCACATCATATTAAACGTAGGTTTGCGAAATCAGGCTAGTGATTGGTGGTACTCCGTGCAAGACTCAACGAGCACATGGGAAGAATTCCAGCTAAAATTTCTGAACCGATTCTGGAGTCCGGAGATTTGGAGGAAAATAAAATACAATCTTTACACCGGTAGGTATCCAAAGGACATAAATGAATCAAAGGGGGAATCTGCAACTTGGGTATACAACAATGCACGAGACCTAGACATCTCAGAAAGAGAGATTATATCAGCAATCATCGATCATTTTGAACGCGAAATTGCGAATGCACTCTGGGGGTGGAAAGTGCCAACCTATGAAGAACTGTTAACATGCTTGGAACGAGTGGACAGTAAAAAGAGTTATCCAGCTCAAAAACCAAGTTCGCAACTAGAGTCAACGAACAGACCAAACCCTAGATCATGGAATGTGCAGGAAGGAGAAAAGAAGGTCCCAGCAGCTCAAAACAATCAGGAAAACTAGAAACCGTTACCCAAAAGTTAAAAACTCCTCGTCCTCTTGAGGTAACGGTAGAAGAGAAGAAAGTTAACAGCATGTTCATGGAGAATCCCAGAGATGAACTCCTACAAGAAGAGGAGGATCACCAACAAAATCGATGAGAAGAATGTCCAGAAATCATGATGGAGATTGAAGGAGTGAAGACAACGGCACTGATTGATACACGCTGTCAAGTATCATCGATATCAAAGGAGTATTGAATCAAACACAAAGAGCAGTTAGGTGACTGCCCAACACTGCCAATCTCAGGTTTGAAAATTGTCAGTGCGTTTTCCAAAACAAGTGAAAAGATTAATCAACAAATATTAACGAAAGTTGAAATAATGGAACAGGAGTTTCGAATAATATTCATCAAAATACCAAACTTGATGAGGGACTGCATCATCGGGGTCGATACATTAGGACCTCTGAACGCCCAGATTAAATTTGACACAAAAACGGTTAATTTAGAAATTAACCAAAGAGAAATGAAGATCCCGTTCGATAGGATGCATCACTTGAAGAAGAAAGATGCGGTTGAAGATGAGGCAACCACAGAAAGACAAGAGGGGGAGGAGGATACGCTCGATAAACAAGTCATCGCAGTCATAAAAAAATGGGGAAAAAATTCAAATGACGTAGTAAAGCCACCACATGTAAAGAACGATGAAACAGAACCAACATGGACGATCCAAGAAGAAACAATTGAAAAAGCAATCAATAAATGTGAAGGCCTCCAAGATGATCAGAAGAAAAGGCTACATGCAATACTGTTAAAACATTGGAAGATTTTTGATAAAAGACCAGGACGAATCACTGACTATTATCATGACTTGGAAATAAGAAAGGATATAAAGATAAAGTCGAAAAATTATCCAGTTGCGATGAAATACCACCAGTGAGTAGATGAGGCAATTGAAAAAATGTTGGAACAAGGAGTGATCAGACAATCAACTAGTGATTTCATAAACCCAATTCTTTCAGTAATAAAAAAAGAAGGGTCGGTCAGACTATGTCTAGATGCTCGCGAACTAAATAAAGTACTCGAGGATGATCCTGAGAGACCACTAGAGATGCAAGAGATTTTTCAGAGATGTGCTGGAGTGAAAATCATGACGACAATCGATCTCACGGCTAGTTTCTGGCAGATTCCGTTAACTGAGGGGTCCAAAAAGTTCACTGCGTTTCTACACCGGGGGAAATGCTACGAATTTAACACAACTCCATTTGGATTAAAAACCAGTGGAGCTAGTCTACTAAGAGGAATCGACATGGCAATACATGGGATAGGTGATTTTCATCTAAACTTCATTGATGATTTTATTATTCTACCGTCAAATATTGATGAACATCTAGAACATCTAGACACACTATTCACTAAAATGGGTGAAAAAGGAATCACCATCAATTTCGACAAAATGCAACTGTTTCGTGAAGAAGTAACGTTCTTAGGACATATCCTGAATCTGGAAGGCATCAAAGCAGACCCGGAAAAGCTGAAAGAAATCTGGGATTTTCCAACACCAAAGTCAACTAGGCAATTAAGAGCGTTCTTAGGGCTTGTAGGATTTTGCACGAAATTTGCGAGCCACTATGCCCATGTAGTGCAGCCATTATATAATCTTTTAAAGAAGGACGTAAAATGGGAGTGGAATCCAGAATATGAACTAACATTTCAGAAAGTAAAGACTTTGTTCTAAGGATCCGTTGCTTTATATCATCCAGATATGGATAAAGAATTTATCCTTCAAACTCAAGAAAACGAGGACAAGGAATTAATACCAATTTACTTCGGACACCGAACATTACGAGGTCCAGAGATGAACTATACCATCACTGAGAAAGAATGACTAGCGATTATATATGGACTACAGAAATTTCGGACGTTTCTCTACGAGGTGAAAGTCAAAGTGAAGACGGATCACCAAGCGTTGGCGTTTCTAAAAACTTGTAGGTATATGAATAGCCGATTAGTGAGATGGTCTTTGGCCATTCAGGATTTCGACCTAGAAGTCGAATACATATCAGCAAAACAAAACGTCGCTGCTGACATCTTGAGTAGATATGAAGATCACGTCAACGACCGAGAGGTAAAATCAGAAATTCCAATGATTGCAGCAACATCTGTTCGAGAAATAAATCCAGAAATTCAGAGAAGATGTACAAATATTCATGTGGAGCCAAATACCGATGAAAAATTGGGCCAGATTATCCCAGAGATCCAGAGTCAAGATGCAGAAAAATATCGTCTGCTGGACGGGATACTTCAGAAGAGGCAACAAACATGGAAGGTCTGCATTCCCTCATTTTTTATTCAAGATCTCATCATCGAAACTCATGAGGTTTATGGACATTTGGGGCCACGAAAACTAAAAGAAACACTGATACAGACATTTACTTTTCCTCAAATAGGAAGGAAAATTCGACAAGTCATTGCCACCTGTAACTCATGTCAACGGATGAAATATACGAATCAAAAATTATACACCCCTCAACAGAACGTATTACCACTAGCACCGGGCGATTCATTGTTCGTTGAATGATTAGGACCACTGATACAGTCAGCAGCTAGACACAAAGATTTACTCGTTACAGTGGACGCGTTTTCGAAATACGTGAAACTATACCCACTGAAAAACACGCACTGCAAAACCATTATAGGAATACTACACCGAGAATATTTCAGCGAGATCTGTAAACCAAGAATGATACAGACGGATCAAGGCATTCAATTTACCTCGAATATATGGAGAGATTGGACTCAGTGAGAGGGAGTACGTCATGTCCTCAGTGCCATAACACACCCCCAATGTAATATGGTGGAGAGGGTGAATCGAGAACTGTGCAGATATTTCAGAAGCCTCTTAAGGGAAGATGGTCAACCCCATGATCAGTGGGACACGTTAATTCCAATTATCGATACGTGCATCAATGAGGTCCAGCACGATTCAACTGACTTTACCCCGGTCGAACTTCAGCTTAATCAGAGGCCCACAAACATATGGGAACAATTTGTGAATGCGGAAGAACATGAGAAATTACCCCACGTGGTTAAATTACAATTAGCAGCTGAAAGGTGTCGAACAAAAGGGCAAAAGAGAGCAGCATGGCATGATAGAACACATAAACTGCAACAGATCGAGCTTCATCAATGGGTATTGGCAGAGGTTGAGAAGAATCCTGCTGAACACGTAGCCGGTATCTTACCAAAATTCTTGGCACTTTATGAAGACCCCTACATTACCTATCGCAGAATAGCAAATCATACATTTTTATTATGGGATCAAATGGGACTATGGGACCTCTGAGAGGACCTCCAGAGCAACCACTGAGGAGACCTCTGAGGGGACCTCTGAGAGGACCTCTGACGGGACCTCCGAAGAAGGGACCTCTGAGAGGACCTCCGACGGAACCTCTGAGGGGACCTCCGAGGGACCTCTGAGGGGGCCTCCGAGGGGACCTCCGAGGGGATCTCTGAGAGGACCTCCGAAGGAGGGACCTCTGAGGGGACCTCTGAGAGAACCTCCGAAGAAGGGACCTCTGAGGGGACCTTTGAGAGGACCTCCGACGAGACCTCTGAGGAGACCTCCGAAGAAGGGACCTCTGAGAGGACCTCCGAAGAAGGGACCTCTGAGGGGACCTCCGACGGGACCTCTGAGGGGACCTCCGACGGGACCTCTGAGGGGACCTTCGAAGAAAGGACCTCTGAGGGGACCTCCGAAGAAGGGACCTCTGAGGGGACCTCCGAAGAAGGGACCTCTGAGGGGACCTCCGAAGAAGGGACCTCTGAGGGGACCTCCGAAGAAGGGACCTCTGAGAGAGCCTCCGAGGGGAGCTCCGAGGGACCTTCGAGGGAGCTCCGAGGGATCTCCGAGGGGAGCTTCGAGGGACCTCCACGGGGAGCTCTGAGAGGACCTCCGATGGGACCTCTGAGGGGACCTCTGAAGGGACCCCTCAGGAGACCCCTGAAGGGACTCCTCAGGGGACCTCTGAGAGAAGAATGTATCACTGGCTACAAATTGTGTTCAATCACCGTTTCTCGCCCTACGCACATAATGGACTATGTAGTTGAAATCATTTTACGTTTTGGTGAACAAATAAGTCCCAATATTGTGGAACCAATTCATTCATCATTCATACGAAGAATAACTCCTCTATTTTTGGTAACTCAATATATTATTTGATTAGTACAAAATCAATACAGAAATATAAGATTTTTTTAATTCAATTAATTTATGGATAGTAGCCAACACAATCTCACTTATCACGTCTCTTTTCACGTATCTTGGAACACATCTTCTTCAATACCTCGAGAAATTCGGCTTTACTCAACCAGTAATCGGGATGAACGTGCTCTTCCATGAATTCTACCAGTTTCATTTTTTGAAATAAAAACTGATGAAACGAATTCTGCTGAGACATATTCTAGAAAGTGTCATAAGCGGTTTCAAATTACTTTTAATAGCAGCAATCATTTCCAATGGGGTCCTTCCTCGATTCGGTCCACATCCTGTCACCGTCATCCTACTCAACGAGTCTTCGGTTAGCATTGGAATTTGATGACGATACTCTCGGCCGCTTTTACTATCACGAAAACTTCACCTCCGGAAATGAGGCGCTTTCGACCAGGTCCATCGCGTCTTCATGGAGCCACTGAAGGCATTGGATCATCATTATTATCGGTATCATCGTCATTATCCCTATCATCATTATGGTCCTTGATGGAGGTTTCATCTCCATCAATTTTAACAGGTGCGTCCTCGACCTGCCAAGGATAAGAAAAATAACATAAGTAATGCACTTTGTTGTAAGTGGAAATTGTTCTGATCGTGACCATTTGATCAAAAACATGTTTCAATGAAACATTTTCGGAGAGTATTAAAACCGAAAATGTTCCTCTATGTTGAGCGAAACATATTGAGAAATTTGAAATGAACTAACTCCGACGCCGCGATGGTGCGATTCTATTGGGGGAGCAGCAATATTCTGGGATCGATCGTTCTGCACTTCAGCAACTTCGGTTCCACTTTGCAGAGCCTGAGTATTTTTCTGTAGACGATCTACTTGCGTCCCAACAGACCTCAGTTGCAGTTCATAGTCGGTCTGACTGGCTGTGCTGGATTTCCACAGGACACCCTGGATTCCTATGGACTGGAACTCGATATTTGTCTGAGATACCATTGATATCTTTTCAAATCCCTTCGGCGCAGCCACAGACGCAAATGACGTTGAAGTCTCAAAATTGTTCTCTTCAAGAGGAAAGAAAGAAATTACCCCTTTTTCGTCCACTGACAGAGACCAGAGATAGTCCGGATCATCTGAGTAACAGTTGGAAATGATTAAAATTACATAACTGTAATTAAAGAAGGGCCACTTATATCAACCCGGGAAAAAATTGTCATATATGAACATATATGTCCATATATGGGACATATATGTACATATATGGGACATATATGAACATATATGTGACATATATGTACATATATGAGACATATATGTACATATATGAGACATATATGAACATACATGTACGTATATGGACATATATGTTCATACGTTTCTCCGAGAAAGGCGACAGCCATGGGCATATATGGGCATATATGGACATACATGAAACATATATGAGCATATATGGGCATATATGAGACATATATGGACATATATGGGCATACATGGGCATATATGGTCGTATGATCCTGTGGAAACCGAGTAGGTATGGGCATATATGAGACAAATATGGACATATATGAGCATATATGGACGTATATGGGCATATATGGAACTTATATGGGCATATATGAGACATATATGAACATATGTGTACTTATATGGACATATATGCTCATACGTTTCTCCGAGAAATCAGATAGCTATGGGCATATATGGGCATATATGGACATACATGAAACATATATGAGCATATATGGGCATATATGGACATATATGGAACATATATGAGCATATATGGAACGTATATGAACATATATGAACATATATGAACATATATGTGCATATATGAAACATATGAAAAAATGCTCACTCAATCCATATAAGAACGTGTAAATGATAAATTTCAATAATTAATGGTAAATGCACATTCTGTTAGTTGTTTACCGCTTACTTTGAGAATTTAAAATTCTGCCAGCATTCGAAAATCAGCTTTTTCGGTATCACTAAATTATTTCCAATGATTGAAATAATTCAATTGGATTCACTTTTTCTAAGTCCGAAAGACATTGATCACTATATGAGGATTAAAATTCATTTAACAAGTATGTGAAATGCGAATGGCGAAGGTGGTAGGATGACGGACCCATCATGGGACGGTCCCGGGTTCGATCCCAACTAGATGCTTTTTTTTTTTTTTTTTTTTTCAATTGAAATTTGTTACTAATGAAGAATTGGGTGATCAAGAGAATTAATAATGATGTATTATGTTCATATATTAGAATATTTTGATGATATATCCCGGAAAAATATCGACATATATACTCATATAGGTTCATATATGCCCATATATGATCATACATGCACATATATGATCATATATGGGACTGCCATACCCGGGAAAAAATTGACATATATGTCCATATATGTCCATATATGCACATATATGTTCAGATATGTACATGTACGGTCAATTCGCATATATGTCCATGCATGGAGCGTTCATATATGATCATGTATGGACATGTATGACAATTTTTTCCCGGGAAGCGAAATTATCACTTGAGCTTACTAGCAAAGGCCAGCACTCGAGCATTAGGACATCCCATCAGTCCATTTCACTTTTGTCGCCTTTGCCACACGATGCACTGAAGATGTTGGAACTACATAGGTCATTTCACCTATTCTCCACAATATAAGCGCAAATTCCATGGTCAAATTATATGATGGAGACCACAGACTCTAAGTTCTTTGGAATTTGCCTTGAAGGACAAGTCAGCTCTCATATTCCTTCAAACCAGAGTATGAATTGATTTAAGACGAATGATCTAAAAATCAGGGCATGAAAAGGATTTGGGAGAGGCTATACACATTGAGAATTATGTAATTGAGAGATGATGATATATGTAATCCTCTAGAAATGCTCCAAAATCATCCATTCACTTCCTGAAAAGTTAATCAAAGGAATGAAACTATTTTTTCTACCAGGAAATGTTCAACTGGCTATGGGCGTGACATTATCATCATAATCCATTTGCCCTGAGAACTTTCATAAAGGTGAAACGGCTGGAGATGACTCTTTTCTCATGATTTCATCAGGAAGCTGAGGCAATTTTAGATTGAAAACAAATGCCAGAATTGATTCTTTTGAATGATTTGAGAATTCGTCCGACTTTTCATCTTTCAAAAAAGTTCTGCTTCTGCAAAATATTCGCAATTCTATTGTTCGTAGCATTGAAATTCTGAATGGTGATGAAAGGTGACATCATTGCCATCGATTTATGAGGTTTTCACTTTGAAAATATCTATTTTCAAGGCATTTATGGATACTATTGTAAAATCAGTTGCTGAGACCAATAGAACCGGTGATATGTTGGAGAAAGTGAATTTTTCCAAAAATCGAAAGGGGTGCCCCTCCAAACCTCGACCAAAAAATTTGAATATCTGAAAAAACCAAACAAATCATTTCTGACACATCATTTCCATCCCGAGGTTCCTCAGCTTTTCGATGGGAAGGCGAGAAAAAATCCATCTCTCATATTTCTATTAATTTCAAGAGTTCTGAATAAACCCTGAAAGAGTTTGGAAGAATTGAAAAAAAAAAGAGGGTGCGTGGAATGCCACGCGTGAGAAGTGAAACTTCATTTCACAATGCTGAAGTTCATAAACTACGTATTAAGAATCAAATTTTATTGATTCATCCTCCCAAATATTTAGATGGTGCACGAGACTTCTGACACAATTGTATCCCCATCATAACCCTATTATTTCATATTCAAAATACCGTTCAGTAGCCGAAGATTACACACTACAGAATTTTTTTTTGATATAATTGTATCTAATTAGATATATTTAGATCGTGACAAGTGCAAAAGAGGGTTTGTGGAATCCATTCGTGACAGAAGTGAATTTGTTGCTTATCAGGATAGATAGAGATGAATTATCAATATTTTCTCACAAGAGATAAAGTTGTGAGAATAGCAAACGAATGTGGGTAGAAGCTCAAATAACAACTGGATGCACAGATCTGCTAGCTGTACAATAAACATAGGTATTAAGTATTAAAAATTTGAATACCTGCCTATAAGATATAGGTTTTTGTTCGCTAAGAAATTACATCTTTTTCCACGATTATGAAGTATTCAGATGGATCGATTTCTTTTTCAATCATAGTCTTCTGTGAATATCGCAAAAATTGATTGAGATAGAGCGACTTTGCCTTCATTCTCTTATAGCTCTCTCGAAATTCTCTACAAAAAAGGTTCAGTGCAAAATCGCCCTGTGTTGCTCAGATTCCGAGATATTCCAAGAAAATTGATTAAATGAAATAAATTTGTATAAAAACTTGATACTCTTTTTTTCAGCATTCTTCTTTTCAGGAATAATATATCTTGGGTACCAAGCGAGATAACGAAATTTTTCTGGACACCTTTTTTGTGGAGAATTTCCAAAACTACAAAAAGAGTCCCTATAAAAAATGCATTATCTCGCTTAGTTTCCGAGATATTTATCAGAATTCTACGACGAGAAAAATTTACTCATGATAGTCTTTGGTTCAATGATTTTTTGAAAATATCTCGAAATCTAATGGAGATACGCCTTTTTGCAACTCTTGAAATTTTCTACAAAAAAAAATTATCGTGAAATTGCTGTATCTCCCTTAGTTTCCGAGTTTTTTCAAAAAATTATTGTAAACATGCGAAAACACAATAAAAACAGGAAAAGTTGATTTTTTTCAATTGTTTTTTTGGAAGTATTTCGGAAACTAATCAAGATAGAGCAATTTTACCTTACAGTTACCTGACGAGAATTCAAAATCTATGAAAAAAAGAGGGTGCGTGGAATGCCGCACGTAAGAAGTGAAACTTCATTTCACAATGCTGAAGTTCATAAACTACGTATTGAGAATCAAATTTCACTGATTCATCCTCCCCAAATATTTAGATGGTGCACGAGACTTCTGACAGAATTGTATTCCCATCACAACCCTATTATTCCATTTTCAAAATACTGTTCAGTAGCCGAAGATTACACACTACAGAAATTTTTTTTGATATAATTGTATCTAATTAGATATATTTTGATCGCGACAAGTGCAAAAGAGGGTGTGTGGAATCCACGTGAGACAGAAGTGAATTTGTTGCTTATTAGGATAGATAGAGATAAATTATTAATACTTTCTCACAAGAGATAAAATTGTGAGAATAGCAAACGGATGCGGGTGGAAGCTCAAACAACAACTGGATGTACAGATCTCCTAGCTGTACAATAAACATAAGTATTAAGCATTAAAAATTTTAATACCTGCCTATAGGATATAGGTTTTTGTTCACTGAGAAATTACATTTTTTTCTACGATTATGAAGTATTCAGATAGATCGTTTTCTTTTTCAATCATAGTTTTCTGTGAATATCTCAAAAATTGATTGAGATAGAGCGACTTTGCTTCCATTCTCTTATGGCTCTCTCGAAATTCTCTACAAAAAAGGTTTAGTGCAAAATCGCCCTGTGTTGCTCAGACTCCGAGACGTTCCAAGAAAATTGATTAAGGTATGACTATCACCAGAGGCTTGAAATACGAAAAATCTGAAAAAATTCAGAGATATTCTTCACAGGAAACCCAACAACTTTTCCTCATGGTGAAAAATTTTCTGACCCGTGGAATCCGAGATATTGAATTTCAAAAAGTGCATTTTTCCCATAAGAAAACGAGTAAATTGAGTCGCGATTCAATCATTATAAATTTAAAGAAGAACGGCATTTACGGGGCTTCTGAAAAAATTGTAGTCCATAGTCACCACTTTTAAGAATTTTTTGAGACCAAAATCAGTTATTTCTGACCCATAGTTTTGGAGAAAAAAAAATAAACGATTCATGGCAGGCCAACACTGCTGTGTACGTACACGCGGTCGCTCTGTATGTGTGTACAACTATAGGAGTATTCTCTACTGTGCGCGCATACGTATACGCGCACATTAGTGTGCGTAGGCAGGCCCATATCAGAATTTTAAAAAATGGTTCTTCGAAAAAAAAATCAAAATATTAGTAGATATAATTATTTTGATTAAATTATGCTTTCATATGAAAGCAAGAAATTATTGAGGCTGAATAGCATTATAGGTTGAACAATTTCTCCCTCCTTTGGTTGTTCCAAATGATTTTTTCCTATCCTCCCTTGCCCCCACGCTTAGTGGTGACGTGAGCGATAGTCTTACCTTAAGGGGTAACGGAAGACCCAGTAAGATTCAAATTTTCAAACCCATTGTTGAGTGATAATTATGATTTGTTGCATTAAATATCAGAAGCATCGACTTCCTAATATCCTTTCCTAGTCGTTGCCACTTTTCTATCATGAAAATATTGATAAATATCGTCAAACAATTAGTTTAAAAATTCAATATATACAAGGGGTTCCGTTACCCCCTAAATGAAATAAATTTGTGTGAAAACTTGATACTCTTCGTTTTCAGCATCCTTCTTTTCAGGAATAATACATCTCGGGTACTGAGCGAGATAACGAAATTTCCCTGGGAAGCCTTTTTGTGGAGAATTTCCAAAACTACAAAAAGAGTTCTCATAAAAAATGCATTATCTCGCTTAGTTTCCGAGATATTCATCAGAATTCTACGACGAAAAAAATTGACTCATGATAGTCTTTGGTTCAATGATTTTTTGAAAATATCTCGAAATCTAATGGAGATACGCCTCTTTGCAACTACTGAAATTTTCTACAAAAATTCATCGTAAAATCGCTGTATCTCCCTTAGATTCTGAGCTTCTTCAAAAAATTATTGTAAACATGCAAAAATACGAAAAAAACAGGAAGAGTGGATTTTTTTTCAATTGTTTTATTGAAAGTATTTCGGAAACTAATCAAGATAGAGCAATTCCACCCTGCAGTTACCTTGAAGAGAATTCACAATCTATGAAAAAAGAATATAGCAAAATCACTCTATCTCGCTTAGTTTCCGCGATATTTTCAAAAGAAGATTGAAAGAATACATCCGTGCTTTGCATATTATTGAGAATGCCGTCCCTCGTGCGCAGGCGTCGCCCCACTTCTTCCCTATCCTCTCACTCGCTCCTATACCTCATATACTGGTGTTAAATTTAACGCGTGGAATTTAACGCCAGCGTTACACGCGTCTGACGTCGTATAAGAAGTTTCACTTCAAAAAGATTTATTCAGTTTTACTCTTTCACTTCATTCCGTTTTTATGAATATCTTGGGAATTAAGCGAGATAAAGCTATTGATAGACTGGTTTCAACCCAAGATGGAGGTGAAATCACTCCGTCTCGCTTAGTCTCCGAAATATTTTAAAAAACAATTGATAGGAAAAATTGATTTATCCAATTTCACTTTTCCATTTATTTATTTGTGAATATCTTGGAAAGTAAGTGAGATAAAGCAATTTTGCTTCGAGCCTTGTTCATGGAGAATTTCAATAGCTACAAAACAAGTTTGGGATAAAATCACTACATCTCGTTCAGTTTTGGAGATTTTCTCAAAAAAAATTAAATGGAGAAATCGATTTTTTCAATCAATGATTTTTGAAAATATCTCAGGAATTAAGCGAGATGGAGTGATTCCACTTCTATACTCTTTTGCAGCCTTTAAAATTCTCTGCAAAATAGCATGAAAGTGCAATTACTCTATCTCGTTGAGTTTCCGCGATACTCATGAAAAATTACGCCAGTAAAAAAGTAGAATTAAATAAATCGATTTCTTCATTTAATTGTTTTTGAAAATATCTCGGAAACTAAGCGAGATGGAACAATTTCACTTCCATCTTGGGGTGAAATCACTCTATAGCCAGCTTTATCACGTTTATTTTACGAGATATTCATAAAAAATGACTAGAATGAAAAAGTAAAATTGAATCAATCAATTTTTCTCTCAATTGTCTTTGAGAATATCTTGAAAACAACGCGAGATAGAGTGATGCTATGCCCATTTTGTTTGATTGCTCTCAAAATTTTCTATAAAAAAGGATTCAGCCAAAATTGCTCTATCTCGCTTAGTTTCCGAAATATTGATTTAAAAAAATGAATGAAGTTAAAAAGTGAAATAAGATGAATGGATTTTTTTGGGAATTGTTTTCGAGAATATCTGGAAATGAAGCGAGATAGAACAATTCTAGTGTCATCTTGTTCTGTAGCTCTTGGAATTCTCTGTAAAAAAGATTGAGGCAAAATTGCTGTATCTCGCTTAGTTTTCGAGATATTCATGAGAAAATAAATCTAGTGAAAAAGTTAAATTGGATGAATTGATTTTTAAAAGTTGCCTTTGACAATAACTCGAAAACTACGTGAGATAGAGCGATTCCACCTTGATCGTGTTCTGTAGCTCTTAAAATTCTCAACAAATAAGAATTGAACTGGAATTGCTCTATCTCGCTTAGTTTCCGAGACATTCATAAGGAACAGGAGCCCGATAAACCTGTAGAGGACGTAATAAAGTAACATTATTTAAAAAATCACAATTTCTCTTTGAATCGTCCGATTTTTACCATTCAAGTTTGACCAGCATCAGCGTTGATGGATCATATTCCTAATATTTAAAATACGTTGAGATTGTCAAAAATTATCGAATTTTTGCATAAAAATAAAAATATGTACAGTTATTTATTGCGTACAATAAAGGGATCAGTAGCTTCCGAAAAAGGTCCGTCTAGGTGACCAGCCTTCTCAGTTTCCACTTTATGGCTGTTATGAAAGCAGCTGATGAGGTGAGGCACCTGATGTTGTTGCGAAATTGGAAAATTTTCATCGACTGTTTTACCATTATAAAAATGGAGAAAAAAACATTTTCTTTTCTGGAAATGATCGTCCATTGTATGAAGAACCAGTTGATGAAATTCATAGCGGATCAATACTGTTTGAAGGCTACTTATGCACCCCCAAAAACCCCTCATTTTGCCGAAAATGAGGTAATTTTTTTTCATTAAAAAATGTTGGAACAAAAAAAAAAATATTTTCTTGTTTTGAACATCATTCAATGACCTCTCCCAGAAGGGTTTACAAAAATTCAGTTAATTACATGGAAAAAAAAAATGTCAAGTATTTTTGTGTATTTCCTATGGAAATAGTCATTACAAATAAGAACAATCAGCGCGGCTTCACAAAAGGTTTTTAAAAATCTGAAAAAATTCACACTGTTCTTTTATCTTAAAAACTTTCATTTTCGAACATGCGAAAGATAAAATTCAAAAAATTTTCAAAATGGGCCAGCCTAGTGTGCACTTATCTCTAATGAAATTAGGTAATACTCCTGATTTCCTGCATGAAAGAAGAAAGTTTCCTTGCTTTCAGTGTTGTTTCTTTTCCGATGTAATTCATCAGTTTCTTGAGTAGGAATTTCACATTTGTTCCAAATTTTCCTTGATGTTATTGAAGAAAGAGGAGTTCCCTTTCATGTTTCTAGCCATTATTATTTTCCAAAACATTCAAAATCCAATTAATAACGAGCCCCGAAGATGATGGTCTTGTTCAGGTTAAGGAGCAGGTGATTCTCTCGAGCCGAGGTATTAATACGTTTAATGTTCTCATTCATCTTACCAATACAATCCATGATGTCAGCTGGAGAGCAGTTACGGTAGATTTGGAGATCATCGGCGTATAGAATGCGCTGCGAGTTCTTGATAGCTGAGCTGATGTCGTTGATGAAGATGGAGAAAAGAAGTGGACCCAAGATGGACCCCTGAGGGACTCCACAGTGAGTACTCAGCCAATCTGTCCTCTGGTCATCACCGTGCTTAACTGCCTGCTGCCTGCCGAGGAGATAGGAGAGAATTCATTCAAGAGTTCCAGAGGACACATTCAAGGTCCTCAGCTTGTCCAACAAGATGAAATGGTTAAAATGTCGAATGCCTTGGGAAATTTAAATAGTACCAAGACAGTCAGATGGCGACGATCCATGCCAGCCCTAATATCATTGACGAGCTTGAGAAGAGCAGTCTGTGTGCTGTGACCAGTACGAAAGCCACACAGAAAAGGATCGAGGAGATCATGGCACTCAAGGTGTCCAGCTAGCTGGTTGAAGGCAATCCTTCCCAGTGCCTTGCTGAGGGAGGGTAGCAGGGCGATAGGACGATAGTCATTTGCAGAAGAAGGAGACGTGACCTTGTTGACAGGGACGATCAGCGCCTCTTTCCACGACGATGGAAATAAGGAAGTACGAAGGGAGTCGTTTAACTGGCGAGTAATGGGTGGTAGGAGTGAATTGAGAAGAGGGTGGATTAGTTGGCGTGACAGCCCATCAGCACCGCATGCGTTAGATTACACTGATAGAAGAGTCTCCCTGCCTGTATCCTGCGAGGCCTCGGTAAAGCCGAACCACTCCTCGGAACCCGGTAGATCAGGTACCACTGTCGTGGCACCAAGTGACGCAGAGATGGAGATGGAGGCGAAGAAAGTATTGAGTGATTCAGGAGCAACTGTCAACCGCATTGACGAAGAGGTGTTAATAAGCCCAAAGTGACGTAGCTCTCTCCAAATCTGATTCGCAGGCAGTTCAATGATCTTCAATTTGTAGTATTCGATTCGAGAGTTCAACAGATGAAGACAGTGACGATCGCGAGCAGATCAGTAGCCCTCCAAGTACGAGGAGCTCCTGTGCCCTCGATAGCGCTGATAGAGACAGGCAACAGAGCGTACCTCGGTTCTCAAGGTGTCGTCGATCCATGGGGATCACTTACTGGTGTTAACTAGGAACTTTTTGTTAGGTAGTGTGAAATTCTGGATCTCGAGAAGATCTTCAGTGAAACGAGTGACAGATTCATCCAGTTGACACGGGTGAAACATGTAATGATAGAGGCATCAGTAAGTCACTTGGAGTTACGACAAGAAATGGTCCTAGGGATAGGTCGAGCTGATTTCAGACATAGAGTCACAGAGATAAGGTGATGGCCAGCACCGAGAGGATAGTCCGATTTGCCGTGCTCGATGGACATGTCCTCCTTATCGATCATACATAAATCGAGCCAAGTCGATGAATGAGTGGTAATGTGCGTGGCACCATGGTCAACCAGTTGCAACGCAAGCTCGCTAATCAAAGAACGAATGTAGCGAGCATCTCCTGATGAGGACAGTTGGTCAGCGTTGAAATCGCCAAGAACTACTTTTTTGCTGTAGCCATCCATACATGATTCAAGTAGAGTTTCAAAATCACTAGGTTGATTAAAAAGTGTATGAGGTGAACGATAAACTCCAGCACGAAAATTGCGATCACCACCCTTGATAAAGAGCTCCCCGAAGATGTACTCATGAAGACCCGGCTGACCCAGCCAAGGACTGTTTGATTTGGCTATTACCTTGAATTCCGCATGTTCAGCAATATAAATTCCACCACCTCCCTGGTTATTGCGGTCATTGCGGTGGAAAACGTAGCCCGGAATATTTACTACAGAATCAGGCATAGAAGCAGAAAGCCACGTTTCCGTTACCACAACAGCTTGATACCCCGGATGAAGATCGAGATAGCTTTTCAGAATGTCACGATGCGAGCGTAGAGAAATTACATTTAAGCAGCAAACTTTTAATTGAGACACAGAGCGTGGATTATTATTATTGATATAATTATTATAATTATTATTGTTGTAATTTATGTTATGATCATTATCATTATTGTAGTTAGTGGCAGGAGCATCAGTGTAGGGTGGAATTGGCATCAGACATCGTCATTTCGTGGAGTAAAGCTCGAGAAGCTTGTCGACGTCAGCGAAGTTGAGGATAGTGTGTTTGAGGACACCCTCACCCTGCTTAGCACACACAAGATCACCCTCAACCCAGATGTAGCGAAAACCATGTGGTTCAAGCACGGCTTTGGCACGAAAAAGGAGCATAAAGGTGTTGCTAGGAAGCAAGACATTAATGTTGATGACAAAGTCATTGTCCCAAAGGCGAGACAACTTGATATCATCAGGAATCAGAAGTGGATCAAGTTCTTTGGAGGTCAATCGACCCTGTTCTCTTTTCTTTGCAATGATTGCTCTCACGATATCATTGTTACTGACGGTGACGATGATGGAAGATCGTTTAGGTACAGATGACAAAGAAGCAGACGCGCCACCATCTCTGGGAACGATGAAGCGACAATTCACGTAATCAGAATCTTGGAGATCATAATTAATAGCCATGAGAGCAGCTCTGACTATCAGTAGAGGTGGTTTCGAGAGATTGTCAGGTATCAGAAAGCTGAAGAAGATCAGTTCAGAGGGCTTACTTTGAGAAAGAGACTGCGACAGCATGCGGTGAAGGCAAGCAGTGGTAGAGTTAGTAGCAACGGTAATTTTTGCGGCATCAGTAGCAGGTGTTGGGTCTGCAGCAGCAAGTGATGTAGTGGAGAGGGTCGCGACGCTGTTGCTCAAGTCCGCCATTCGTATCGCAAGGTCAGCCACAGTCTTCTTGAGCTCGTCCTGATCAAGAACGACCGAGGAGGTAGTAGATTTGAGACTAGTAAGCTCCTGGCTGAAATTATCAATTTTTACTGAGAGAGAAGGGACAGTATCTAAGACTGAACTGTTATGGACCAGAATAGCTCTATTGTCATCAACTTTGATTTGTAGAGCCTCAATGCTCTCGATGATCCTATCAAATGTTGCACGGTAGCCGGGCGTTTGGATGGTGGAGTAGGATCAGCAGCATCGGTGATGCAGGAAGATGTAGTGCCACTGAGTATGGATAGAAAGTACCAACACTGTCTGTAAGTGAGGTAAGCGGTGCTGCATGTGATTTCACGAGAGTTGCTTGTTGCGAATGAGGCCCAACGTCAAAACACTAGGCAAACGTAACCTCAGAGCCACTTACTTGGAATTTTTGAAGCAATTATGCAAGGAAATGCAGGTGGAGGCAACCCTAATTTATGTGCCAAAATGAGGATTGCAATGATAAGCGTGCAATAGTCTGGAAAATAAGAAGCCCGAAGACAATATGAGGCAGACAGAGAATCAAAAAGCAACAGACAGACAGACAGACAGACAGACAGACAGACAGACAGACAGACAGACAGACAGACAGACAGACAGACAGACAGACAGACAGACAGACAGACAGACAGACAGACAGACAGACAGACAGACAGACAGACAGACAGACAGACAGACAGACAGACAGACAGACAGACAGACAGACAGACAGACAGACAGACAGACAGACAGACAGACAGACAGACAGACAGACAGACAGACAGACAGACAGACAGACAGACAGACAGACAGACAGACAGACAGACAGACAGACAGACAGACAGACAGACAGACAGACAGACAGACAGACAGACAGACAGACAGACAGACAGACAGACAGACAGACAGACAGACAGACAGACAGACAGACAGACAGACAGACAGACAGACAGACAGACAGACAGACAGACAGACAGACAGACAGACAGACAGACAGACAGACAGACAGACAGACAGACAGACAGACAGACAGACAGACAGACAGACAGACAGACAGACAGACAGACAGACAGACAGACAGACAGACAGACAGACAGACAGACAGACAGACAGACAGACAGACAGACAGACAGACAGACAGACAGACAGACAGACAGACAGACAGACAGACAGACAGACAGACAGACAGACAGACAGACAGACAGACAGACAGACAGACAGACAGACAGACAGACAGACAGACAGACAGACAGACAGACAGACAGACAGACAGACAGACAGACAGACAGACAGACAGACAGACAGACAGACAGACAGACAGACAGACAGACAGACAGACAGACAGACAGACAGACAGACAGACAGACAGACAGACAGACAGACAGACAGACAGACAGACAGACAGACAGACAGACAGACAGACAGACAGACAGACAGACAGACAGACAGACAGACAGACAGACAGACAGACAGACAGACAGACAGACAGACAGACAGACAGACAGACAGACAGACAGACAGACAGACAGACAGACAGACAGACAGACAGACAGACAGACAGACAGACAGACAGACAGACAGACAGACAGACAGACAGACAGACAGACAGACAGACAGACAGACAGACAGACAGACAGACAGACAGACAGACAGACAGACAGACAGACAGACAGACAGACAGACAGACAGACAGACAGACAGACAGACAGACAGACAGACAGACAGACAGACAGACAGACAGACAGACAGACAGACAGACAGACAGACAGACAGACAGACAGACAGACAGACAGACAGACAGACAGACAGACAGACAGACAGACAGACAGACAGACAGACAGACAGACAGACAGACAGACAGACAGACAGACAGACAGACAGACAGACAGACAGACAGACAGACAGACAGACAGACAGACAGACAGACAGACAGACAGACAGACAGACAGACAGACAGACAGACAGACAGACAGACAGACAGACAGACAGACAGACAGACAGACAGACAGACAGACAGACAGACAGACAGACAGACAGACAGACAGACAGACAGACAGACAGACAGACAGACAGACAGACAGACAGACAGACAGACAGACAGACAGACAGACAGACAGACAGACAGACAGACAGACAGACAGACAGACAGACAGACAGACAGACAGACAGACAGACAGACAGACAGACAGACAGACAGACAGACAGACAGACAGACAGACAGACAGACAGACAGACAGACAGACAGACAGACAGACAGACAGACAGACAGACAGACAGACAGACAGACAGACAGACAGACAGACAGACAGACAGACAGACAGACAGACAGACAGACAGACAGACAGACAGACAGACAGACAGACAGACAGACAGACAGACAGACAGACAGACAGACAGACAGACAGACAGACAGACAGACAGACAGACAGACAGACAGACAGACAGACAGACAGACAGACAGACAGACAGACAGACAGACAGACAGACAGACAGACAGACAGACAGACAGACAGACAGACAGACAGACAGACAGACAGACAGACAGACAGACAGACAGACAGACAGACAGACAGACAGACAGACAGACAGACAGACAGACAGACAGACAGACAGACAGACAGACAGACAGACAGACAGACAGACAGACAGACAGACAGACAGACAGACAGACAGACAGACAGACAGACAGACAGACAGACAGACAGACAGACAGACAGACAGACAGACAGACAGACAGACAGACAGACAGACAGACAGACAGACAGACAGACAGACAGACAGACAGACGAATGTCATTTGATGAATATGAGAATATATACATATGATACGATAAATAGCATAGCAAACAGCAAGATTTCTCGAAAATTCCAAAATTTGAGATTAAAAAGGAATTTTTCTTTTTTCTGGTATTTTTTTGTATTTCATTATTGTAGAGAAATGATTTCCTATTTCACTAATAGCATCTAGCAGAGTGGAATTGAAAGACACTGTATGGATAAGGTAGAGTACTCTCTACCTTGTAGGCATTGAGTCAAAAAATCCGGTGCAACCGATATATGCACTTTGTATCGTTCATTCGGCATATCTCATCGGTTGTGAATGAATGATTCCAGCAATGTAGATATTGGATTCAAGGAAATTGGATGAATTTCATCAGTGGTCAAGTTCAAAGAATGCAAAAATCTCTCGTCCGATGCACCATTAAAAGAAAGTTACATCCGATGGAATACATCGCATACTACAGCGAGCGATATGAGCTATCGAATGTTAAACCATCGTCCATATCCCTGACAACTGAGCCCTGCTCAAACGAATTCAGTGCGGGTAAAGATATGCCTCATCGTTCATTCGGCATATCTCATCGGTTGTGTATGAATGATTTGAACAATCCAGATATCGGATTCAAGAGAATTGATGCATTCCATCGGGGGTAAAGTGCAATGAATGCAAAGATTCCTCGTCCGATGTGCCACTGAAAAAAAGCTACATCCGATGGAAACTATTGCATACTATTGCGAGCGTTCGGAGCTATCAGTTACGGACGTAGTCTATCGGATGGGAAACCATCGTTCATATTCCTGACAACTGAACCCTTCTCAAACGAATCCATTACGGGTAGAGATGAGCCTTGTCCAACTTTTCAAATAGAAACAACATGTTAAAGCCATTAAACGAACAGCTTACGACAGACATAAAAACAACAAAGAAGTTCCTAAAAGATGACGAGAGCATCGTGGTTGCGAGAGCTGATAAAGGGAACTCAGCTGTCCTGATAGACAAGACTGAGTATATCAGTACCATCAATGGAATGCTTTGTGACGTGGTATTTTTCCCCGCCACCTGTATGCAGAACGCGTGAGTAGAGAGAGAGATTTCGCGAAACGAGGTAGATTAGATAAGTCATCATCTTTAGAATTCTCCCGGTCAAGAGGATAAACTGACTCAAGGCTACCTTAAAAACCTCCCGGCTACGAGGATAAACTGACTTAGGGCTACCTTAATTATCCTCCAGGTCATGAGGATAAACTGACTTTCGGCTATCTTAAACAATCCCATGATCTTACGTCACCCCCGCGAAAATAAATAAATAATTACCGCCACTCCAATTATCGACCGATTTTCCGTAGGGCAGTACCTCTTGCGGCTATCTCGTGGTGGAAGAGAGGGCCGGAAGCCTCCATGGTTAATTGACCAAGATAACGCGTTTCCTGGAGCTCCCGGACCACCATCTTGGTCATCCCTAGAGGTGAGTGCAGAAGACGGCTTGCAAGGAGTCGCGCTCCACGTGTGTGGGAATGATTGGGCCCTCGGATGGAAGGTCTGGAGGCAGGGAATAACCCACCCTGCCAAAAGAATTGCCAAAAGTGGGTTTACGGTATCGCCGAGGCTAGTCCACTCATTCCCCGGGAGATGTGCCCCTCTTGCGGCGGCTATCCACCACGAGAAATGGGAAGAACATCTCCCCAAAAAGGCTCAAACAATCGGCCGAAAGAGTCTCCCCAAAATCCCTTTTTCCCACAAAATCTCCCAACTCAATGATATTTTTCACTCCTATAGAGCCACCATAGACCCCGACAAAAACCTCTCAAAAATCACCCCCTATTAACCCTCTATCGACATAAAATTACTCCCGTGAAACCCCTTTATTTTATTGAAGTACTAAAGGAATAAGTGAATAAAATTCAATCCGGGAGAATTCAATTCCATTTGAATTCTCAAGCCCAAATGAATGCGCATGACAGTGGCGCGAGGGCGCAGCACAACGGCTGGTCCCACCACTCAACTCTACCGAACGTACCCCCCACTCCCGAACAATTCAGTTCGTGAAGTGTTGCGCAGCAGAGAGCCTCGCTCGTAACTCTGCTCCGAATTTTCCGTGTTTTTCGCGAAGCAATTAAGTCTCCAAAACCCCAGGTTGTTCCCGATAAAGTTTACCGACGCCGCGGGAAAACGATGGTGAGTCCGAATTAATCAATTAAATTCCGCGAGTGTTAGTTAATTAAGTTTTCCGAGTGCCCCGAGTAAATTTGCGATGAGATGCTACACGTGGTTGTAGTGTTCTTTCTCCTTTATTTTCTCGTGGCCGGATACCTTAATAATTTATGAGGCCATTGAGAAAATAACTAAAGGAAAATCCCGCGAGTATCTTTCGATTATTTTCGCGATTTTCAGGATTTTCAGGGACGAGCATAAGGAGAAATGGAGTAAGGTGTAAAACGACGTGCCTCTTGGATTTCACCATTTTCCCCGGTTCTCTTTATCTCTCATGGCCGGATATTTTCGACTAATTAATGGCCAGTGAGGAGATAATGGGGAAAATGAAATAACAGGAATTTTCCCGATGTTTTCAGGATTTTTCAGGGATTTTTGGAGCATTGTGGAGCATTTTTCGGAAAAGCGTCATTGGCTGATGCAATGACGAAAAAAATGTGCTCCCCACGCCTGGGTAGAGCTGGCTTCCTTTTCTCTCTCCCTCGCATTCAATCTCACACGGCTATCTCTCTCGCACGCAGGGCGAACGCAAAGCCCTTCGTAATGCGTTGCCATGGTTCTCTTTCTCTCTCGCACACATTCATTTGCACGCTCTCTCTCTTACACGCACTGCTGGTAGGGTTTCCTCAATTTCCAGCTAGTGCTGTCTCTCTCGCACTCATGCAAATAAAACGGCTCTCTCTATCTGAAATAAAAGCAGGCATCTATCTACACTGTCGAGTTATTTCTCCCTTCAATTCGGAGAAATAATTCCAGCCGGAGTTCCGAGAATTTTCGAGTGCCTTTCTATACAGGTATCGATGTCTCTTTTCCGTTTTATGCCGCTTCCTCTTCCTTTTTCCTTCACACCCAATTCGGTGTGAAGACAGTTGGGTTGCGCTCACACCCAGTGACCCAGCCTAACCCGAGAATTCTCTAGGCTAGGGGAAATTCCCTAGGCTAGGGGAAATTCCCTAGTAACCGCCTGGAGAGAAATTTAGGCGCGCTTTCACGAGCGTCGTCGTTGTGTATTCTCCCGCAATCAATGCATCGGAGAATTATCTCTATTTATGAAATCTTTCCGTAGATTTATTCGAGTTTGGGTTATCTTTTTGGGGTTTTTGCACTAATCGATGTGCAATAGATAATCCCCTATATCTTTCAACAAATTAGGCTATTTCTAGTCATTTCTGGTTCCCTCGCAGCATTTTTAAGGAAATGCAGACTACTTCGAAAAAACACTGGGATTAATCATGTCGCCGGTTACCTTTTCTGCCAGTTCATGGAAACGTAAGGGCGCATGAGATAATCGATAGAATTAATTATAAAGATTTATTAATTAGTACTGGCGAGTACTTTTTAAGGGAATTCCGCCCAATCTAACTGATAGATAATTATCTAAAAATTATCTTGGTCAGATTTTGGGACACTTTTGGCTTTCCGCTATAAATCGACATTATTGGCGATTTTCGGTACAAATAGATAAAATTAAGTAATTCTCTCGATCTCTGCGATTATTTTCTCTCTCTCTCGCCCTATTTAAGGTTTTCAGTACTTTTTGGATTAATTGGATTCTCCAACGAATTAATCGATTAATTCGGCCTTTTTAATGGCATTAAGGGATTCCGAGTCGATCTTTCAGGCAATTCTTCATAAAAGGCGCTTCTCGCAAATTACCTAGTAGCATTGGCTACTTTCCCAATAATGGGGGAAGTAATGTGACTAATTGATGTATTATTGAATGTTCTGTATAATTTTGGTCTTCTTCATGCAATAGCGAAACACGTAAGGACATCATCCGACTCGTATTTATTTCTTCCTCTATTCCTACCCTAACTCTCGTTCTATGGTTCGGATCTCTTTCTACGATTTTATTGGTGTTTTATCGGATCTTTGGCGACTTCTGAGTGTGCCCTAGACCTACGCCCTCTCTCCACGAAGCTGAACTAGCCTAGCACAAGCCGCAACCCTCTTTTCCGACACCCTTTTCTCTGGCGTTTCTTCAGTCCCCTAGAGAGTTTACCGTTACCGTTACCGTCATTTTACCGTTGGTCTGGTTAGATAGGTCCAGCAGCAGCAAAATCGATCTGGCGCCAATATTTCCTTTTGTTTGAGCTACCCTCTAGGCAGATTGGGGGATGGTATTTTGAGCCGTATCGGGTCTTACAGCCACGCTGGAGGAAGGGGATGATTTGAAAGTGGGCCCGAAGGTGAAGGTTGGGATATTTGCTCAAATTTAAGGTATCGAGAATAAGGCGAAAAGGGAGAACGAAGCAAGTATTTCAATTCCTCACTGTTTGGTGATACAACGGTATACAAAGAGATCAACAAAGACCCAACAGCCAAATTCCAAAGACAAGCCATCACCTTGCTTTCAAAAGTGAAGAATAATGGTGAAATCATTGACCCAACTGAAGAAAAAAGTATCGAAACGTCAAACGCAGTTCCTCCGAAGTTATACGGATTAAAGAAAACCCACACACAAAGCTGTGTCTTACGCCCAGTAGTGAGTTGCATCGATTCACCATCTAGCAAAATAGCTAGAGTCCTGCACCATCAACTATCGCCTCATGCAACACAATTCCCTTATAATGTGAAGAATTCACACCAAGTTGGGGAATTCATTAAGTCAGTAAAACTAGAACCAGAATACAAACTAGTGTCACTGGATGTGATATCTCTATTACCAACATCCCTAAGGAATGAGTGTTGAAAATGGTGGAAAAGGATTCGGACAAAGTATCAAAAGTAACGAAACTATTGAAAGATCATTTTTATTATTTCGTGACATCACTTTTTTCGGCAATTCCCGTCATATATATGCGTTCGTTCATGAGAAATTCATCTGAACTTAAATGGAGAGAAGGCCCAGAATGCCTGAGTATTTAAACTTTTAACCTATTCAGGTTATAGTAGTTGAAATCTCATATTATCGCGTAAAGATGGAAATTAAATTACTAAATGAATCAAATAAATTGAAGAATTATATCAATTGAATTAATTAAAGTGCACAAGTTTCAGAAAAAAATTGTTGGCGATCGGATTATATCTCGGGTGAGAATCGGAGCTCACAACCTTATCTACTTTCCGGGCAGTTGCTCTATCATTGAGCTACCGAGAAACCTCATACCTTCAAATTTCGGAAACTTGTGCATATCGTCAATAGCCATTTATATATGACAGAGTTATGATTTTACCGACCGTGTATAGATTATTTTTATTATTTCGTGACATCACTTTTTGCGGCAATTTCGGTCATATATATGCGTTCTGTAACCGGATGTACACGGCTGCCAGGTGATTTTGCCTTGTAATCACCAAGGTTTAATTTTTTCAAACACAACATTAACGTGTCTTCTGTTAATTAGGAAGAAAGCAATATGTTGGGATGATGAAGAAGATGATGATGGCCGTCAGCATGCTTGATGAACTCACTATTCTTCAATAATTCTTCCCGTTAATCTATTTAATATGAAATTAATTTATTTCCTTGTTCTCTTCTTTTTTTTTTTTATATATAAATTGAAAACACAGCATGTGTCAACAAGAAACTTTATTTTGTATTTTTTATCAATTTGCGGGTTTCAACACTTAAAGTCCCTTTGGAAATTCACAATTAAATAAACATGCAATTAATCAAATTTACGCAAGTAAGTCTGATGCACACTTAATCCGTATTTTCATATTTTCATGCCAATCACTTCATTTTTGAGAAGGGGTAAATTCACCTATCCGGATTAATTCATGGCTGAATTCCTTCTGCCCCCTCTCCTCTTTTCATGGTATATTTATGCCTGAATTTTGTTTGACAGCTTATTTTCATTCGTTGAAAAGGATATATATATATCGAAATCCTAATTTCCTATTTTATCGATTGTGTGTATTCTATTAAATAATCTATATATTTTTTTTTTATTTTTAGTTCAGAACGGATTTCGAGGGGCATTGGATACTGTTAACAATTTAATTACTTTATATATTTGTAGATAATTTCTTGATATTTGTATATTGAAAATGTGTCAATAAATTATGGATTTCTTCCAGATGTGTTCTTCTTATTGTATGTTGTTACTGAGTTCAACTCCGCAATAATCTGCTGAACTGAAATAAATCCCGTACGGTTTCATTTCCACATCAATTATATGTTTTCTTTCCTATTATATTATTATGCAAAGGAACATACAATTTTTATTTTTTTATTTTTAAACTCACGGGATTCTCGATTTTCTAGTGCTTGTGGATTCCAAATTTAATCCCAAAATTCTGGATTGTCAATGAAATCTGTAGTAACTGATTGATGAGTATTTTCCGAAATTTGAGTCAAATTTTCCTTGCTAATAGTGTCTGACTCTAATGTTTCAATTACAACTGTTTCAGTGGACGAAATCGGAGAGCAATTCATCCAATATTCTACCGATTTGGTGAAAAGGATTCAATAATAATACGATTGGATGCAATTTGTTCATTAATGTAGCCTACTTTGTGTTATGCCCCATAAGCATTATTCAATATTATTCAATTATTTCACAATTACAGTGAAGAAGTTGAACGCATTAATGAGTTCAACTTACTTCACATATTATTTGACTCAGCGTCTTATTGCTGCATGTATAATCATGTTGCAATGTGACACTGATAATTGACTATAAGAATCGAACTCACTGATGTTCGAGAGGTCAGTTATCAATCAGACACGAGAGTGTGTCATTTTACCTTTTACCTCTATATTTTATTATACATCATGGATATTAATTAATCATTTAATTTAAATAAATACTTATTCCTTTTCTAATAAACGGCCGAGTTGAAGTATCTATTCACTGTAGAGGGTATCTCTACAGATAAACCCAAAGAACCTACTCTAAGACTAATTCCAGTCCTAACATTTGGTGGCAGCGGATTTCTTCGAAGGCAAGGATTGATCAACCATTGCCGACGACTACAGTGGGTACGAGAATAACTTGGCGAAATTTGGAATTGGAAAACTCGCTTTCATCACGAGAGCAACTATCTTCGGATAGACTATCGCTAGATAGACCAAGAGAAGAGGATTCTACTCAGTTGCATGAAGGAAACAAGTCTATCGACGGATAGAAAAACCTAGAGGTTTTTGGCAGTGAACGTCCAGCTAAGCTCATTAGCTGAAAGTAACTGCACTGAATAACAAAGCATTTTGTAATTTTTAACTTCTCACGTTTATTCTTGTTGTCCAACAGCAGAAGATTCAAATTGTACTTAGCGACATTTTGAATAATACAGGATTTTAAGCTGTGGAAACAGTTAAAATCAAATCTCTGGAAGGGGGAGGGGAATCATAGAAGATTTCCACTAGAACCTGAAGGAGTTACGTCTCGTGCGGAGACAGAGTTCATTTAGACGGGCCCAAACGTCGTTGACAAGTATGTCAGTTTTTGAAGATGCTTTGGCCAGCGTGTCAATAGCAAGTGGACGTATGGTTGGAATGCCAACGTCACGGACAAGTATGTCAATTATTAAGGAAACTTTGGTCAGCGTGCCATCAACATATGAACATTTGGTAGACGTATCAATGTCAGCGGAATCACTAGTCGGTAAGACAACAAATAGTGACATCCACAGTCAGAATTTTGAGCATAGTACACAAGGTGCGAGCTCTTCAGTGCCAACCGGCAAAGAGAACATAACTCTGGTAGAGTCTGAGTACAGGAGTACAAAAGCGACAGGAATCAGAGCAAAAACTTTAAAGGAACTACAACTTGAATTTCGCAGTATTCGGCAGAGAACAAATGAGAGCGTTAGCACATTTGCAGCTCGTGTCGAAAGCTTAGCTATGGACATAGCGAAGATTGGCTTTGAATTAGGATTGAAACAACCAATCCAATGTTTTGTAAAAACGATAAATTATACTACATTTAATGAGTCTCAATCAGGAGCAGGGAACTTTGAGCAGATCATACTGCAGGACTCAGTAGCGAAACTACGGTATAATTCGGGTCAGAGGTCGACAGAGAAGAAGAACCTCCTGAACCAAAAAGAGAGAAAGGTCATTAGTGAAAATATGGTTACGACTACAGCTTCTGGAATTTTTGACGGTTCAAGAGAAAAAGAATGCCGCAAAGATGTCACAGGAATTGGAATAGACCTACAACGACGCCATACTAAGTTCAAGATTTGTTTTAATTGTGCAGAAGAAGGTCACACAACAGCAGAATGTAGACTCTTGCTAGGAGACCATTATAATGAAGGGGTAAATCGACCGAAAAAGAAAATTATTGATTCAAACAAACAGTCGCAAAGAAAATGCAAATATTGCACATCGAGTACTCATAACTTTCATCAGTGTCATAAGCTGAAAGCAAAACTCGGAATTTCGAAGTCAGCATATATTGCGACAGTCCAGCACAATAAAGGTAATGCAGAGAGTAATATGAATAATTTTACAGACAGACAAAAAGTTGAGTCAGCAGAAGGATTACAAAAGTCCTACCAGCAGTCAAGAAAAATTCATCGCATTATGGCATATGGAATTGAACGTGAAACAGGCGAGATCCCAGAAAATATGGAGAGAACACAAACGAAACGAATGATAAAGTCCGTCAGCTCAGCCAATATGAAGAGGCATGTCATTTTAAGTGCCAATGAATTCAAGAAACAAATCGCGTTTCTAGTAGACACTGGTTGTTAAGAATTAAAATATATATTAATAATGATTGAAAAGGCGAAGCACAAAACTCACCAATTTTCCCCAAAGCAAACAATAAGACGGGTTTTTCCCCGAGTAATAAACTCTGCTTCTCCTTGTTTTTGTAATAATCCCAGCCAAAAGAATACAGTCCTTATTTTCGGTACGCCAACATCGTTTATTACTTCACGCATAATGGGACCCCCCACTAGTTATATGATTATTACTGTTAATCCCGGATTAGTAGAGTATTTTCCCAACACCTGGAACCCTTCCACCCCCTTTAGGACCCAAACTGACCTGCACCTCCCTCCCCACTACAGAGGAGACGATGGTACCTCCGAACCAATCCACTCACGACTTCCCCCAACACAGAAACTTCCACCAATCCCAAACTTTGTCCCCACTTAATTTCATGAACCAATGAGATTCATTTTCAGTAAGATAAATATTCATGCATTTGTAAGTTTTAGTCAGTAATCATCGAACTAATTGTATCAGAAGTACAATAATAAAAGAACATAGAAAAGAGAAAGGAAGGTAGTTGACTTATCCTCAGTCTCCAAGTCTCCAAGTCTCCTTCAACCAACTTCCTTTCAAATTCCTCCCTAGTATTTTCCAGTACTCAACCTCCTAAAAACTAACTACACAAAGAATCTATTCAGCGTGTAGTAGATTTCAAAATATCACTGCTGATAGTTCAGGTCTTGAGCCTTACAACCTCAAGATTTCAAATT
Organism: Aleiodes leptofemur; assembly: GCA_963942555.1. NCBI lineage: Eukaryota > Metazoa > Arthropoda > Insecta > Hymenoptera > Braconidae > Aleiodes > Aleiodes leptofemur. The sequence continues at coordinate 9,786,028 of OZ012619.1, forward strand.
GAACAGTATATTGCGAAAACATTTTGGTCCTTCGAGCCGGATCGTCCGGCACAACGATTGCTAACAGCCACTCTCCGACCGGGGGAGCAGACTCAATCAAATAAGTGAATGATAGTACGCACACCAAGAGGACGAAGTGCCTCTCGAAGAGGCGGGTTATCCAGAACCCCATCAACAACTCCAAGACAAGCAAGAATCATGTCGCAAATCGAGAATTTGAAGGTTAAGCGTAGAGCTTTCAAAACCAGGCTCACAAAAGCGAAAACTTGGCTAGATGGTGAGGGAAAAGACGAAATTCCAGAGCTACTTATGGAAAAAATAGATACTCTGAAAGAGAAATTTCAAGAGTGGGAAGGTAACAACAATGAGTTGCTAGAGTTAGATGTGCAGGGTACAGATGCTAACATAGAAGAAACTGATTCAGTAGAACACAGTTACCAACAGTTAGTAGCACGGATGAAAAGAATCATAAAGGAGAAAACAGTTCCAGTTGTTGTACCTCCCACAACAGTACCTCAAGCAAACGAGAATGCCGTACCCCATGGACCTGGAAGATACCACATCAAGTTGCCAGAAATCACGCTGCCCAAATTTGATGGTAATTTCGAGAATTGGCGCTCATTCAGAGATAAATTCATGGCTCGCATTGGAAATAATACGCGCATCCAGGAGATTGATCGGTTTCAATACCTCCAGTCCTGTCTTATAGGAGAGGCAGCCAAGGCCATCGCATCTTTTGAGACCACGGAAGAGAATTATCAGAGAGCTTGGAACTTGTTGGAAGCCAAATTTGATAATCCTAGGCAAGCGATACGCCGACACTGTACCTTATTGCTGAATATCACCAAACGCAATTAGGACAAATCACTAGTAGAGTTCGTCAATTCGGTTCTACAACAACTTCGTTGTCTCAGTTCATTCGGGGATGTCAGTGCTCAGTTCAACGGACTCATATCGACCATTATCCTGAATCAACTCGAAGATGATCTGGTGTTAATACAGTAGTACAAAACCTGTGGTAAGAAGCACAACACATTGCTGCACAGAGAGGCCACTCCAGATGCAGAGACAACGGCGTGACTAGCGCCAACACAGGTGCGGAAGTCCCCAGTAACAGTACTGACACTTAATCCCACGGAAGAAGATATTCTCCCCACCGCAATTATAAGTATCCTCGACAAATTTAATCAGCCAATTAAATGTCGAGCCTTACTAGACTCTGGATCAACGAAGAATTTCATCACAAGTGAGTTAGCAGAGAGATTAGGTATTTCCCAAACCAAATGCACCCTTCCTATAAGTGGTCTGAACGAAATAGCAACCTTCGCAGGCAACCAGTTGACAGCTACCATAGCTTCAAGGCATTCAGGTTTCCAAAAGAGCATACCTTTCCTCACAATCCCCAGAATCTCCTCACTCATTCCAAATCAACAGATAGAACGAGAGCTACTCATCATACCAGAGAACATTAAGCTAGCAGATCCGGAGTTCCACAAGCCAACTCCAGTCCACGCACTCCTCAGTTCCAGCATCCTGTTTTCGGCATTGAGCATCGGTCGCATCAAACTGCCCAATGTGAAAGAAGTGTACCTGCAAAAAACGTTGTTTGGCTGGGTCATCGCTGGCACGATCAACGAAGGTGATACCATTGCCCGCTGTCATCTGTCTCAGTTCATGGGCGAATTTAAGAAATTTTGGGAGATCGAAGAAGTAGAATCAACCAAAAAGGAGTGGTCTAGTGCTGAACAAGAATGCGAAGAACACTTCAAACAACACGTGACGAGGACGCCCGAGGGACGATACATGGTAGCTCTACCATTTAATGAGAAAAAAGAAGAACTGGGCTCCTCTAGATTGCAAGCTTTGAAACGACTTCTCTCCCTTGGAAGAAAATTTCGTACAAATCCCGTCCTTCAGGAGGACTACACAAGAGTTCTTGACGAATATAAACAGTTGAATCACATGAAGCTGATTGAGAATACCAATGAAGAAGGATTCTATTTACCACATCATGCAGTAATTAAGGAAACTAGCCTCACAACAAAGACCAGAGTAGTATTCGATGGCTCAGCTCAATCAAGCAGCAGAATTAGTTTAAACGAAGCCTTGATGACAGGCCCAACCATCCAAGATGACCTGTTCACTCTTCTCATCCGCTTCAGGCTCCACAGATTTGTCATAACAGGAGACATAGAAACAATGTACAGGCAAATTCTTATCCGTCCCGAGGACACTAAGTACCAACGCATCCTATGGAGAGAAAACGGAAACATCCAAACTTACGAACTCCAAACAGTCACATTCGGATTAGCATCAGCTCCCTATCAAGCAGTAAGGTGTCTTCAACAATTGGCAGAAGATGAAGGACACAGATTCCCTTTAGCAGCACAGAAGCTCCAGAGAGACTTCTACATGGATGACTGGATATCAGGAGTGGATACCATCGAAGAAGGCATATGCATCCGAGATCAAATGAGGGAATTGCTCAGCCTTGGAGGTTTTAACATCAGACAATTTGCATCCAATTCATCAGAATTACTCCAAGGACTACCCGACAAGGCGATCAATCTACACCTGCTAGGCAGCAAAGACACCACTCTGAAGACTTTAGGGGTGCATTGGAACTCAGCAGAGGACTCCATTGTTTACACAATCAACCCAATTGCCACTCGAGAGAAAATAACCATGAGAACCATCGCTTCAGATGTGGCTCGTATTTTCGACCCATTGGGATTGCTGAACCCAGTCATCACCCACGCGAAAATTATCCAGCAAGAGTTATGGCGATTGGAATTGGATTGGGACGAATCAGTACCAGGTGACATCCACACAAGATGGAACGAATTTGCAGCACAGTTACCGATACTTAATTCCATGGACTTTAAACGACAAGCAGCGCACAGCACAGAAGATATAGGACTCCATGGTTTCTGTGATGCTAGTGAAAGAGCATATGGAGCGTGCATTTATCTTCGGACTACCGATCAAGACGGGAAAATTCAAGTTCAGCTGTACTGTGCAAAATCGAGAATCACTCCATTGAAAGGCACACACACGATTCCCCGACTTGAACTCTGCGCAGCAGAATTGCTATCTCAATTATATACCACAGTGAAACGTGCCACTAACATCAAGAGTGACCACGAAGTCTTCTGGTCCGATTCAACCGTTGTGCTACATTGGATTAAAACTCCTCCTCATCAGTTACAGAGATTTGTTGCTAATAGAGTAACGAAAATACAGGAACGGACAAATCCACACAATTGGAGACATATTCGAACAAAGGACAACCCAGCAGACGCAGTATCCAGAGGACAGCTTCCATCAGAATTTTTATCAAACCATCTCTGGCGACACGGACCACAGTGGCTTACGGAATCTGAAGAAGAATGGCCACAATCTATTGTCATCAAACCAAAGGAGATTCCAGAATTAAAAAAGGCTCATTGTTTCCAAGCCTCTTCCATTGACACATCCTTTCAACAACGATATTCCTCATTCAAGAAGCTGATCAGAATTACAGCATTCTGTCTACGATGGAAGACACCATCTCACAGTAAAACTTTGACAGTGGGGGAATTGGAAAAGGCAGAACATCAAATTTTGAAGATGAGCCAGAACCAGAACTTTGCAGCAGAATTCAAAAGCCTCAAGAAAGGTCAACCCATACATAACACATCAAGGCTGAAGAATTTAAACCCATTCCTTGGAGAAGATGGAATCATCCACGTCGGAGGTCGCTTACAGAAGGCAGTGGGCCTGAACTATTATGAGAGACACCCAATTGTTCTACCAAAGGGGGATCACATCACCGATCTCATCATCAGGGAAACACACGAATCCAATCTCCACGCTGGTATCCAAACAACCCTCCATTTAGTTAGAGAAAAATACTGGCCAATAGACGGACTCCGACAAGTAAAACGCATCATCAGAACATGCATCAAGTGCATCAAGGCCAAACCACCGGCAGTGAACTACCCCATGGCAAATCTACCCAGAGAACGCATCAATGAAGCCCTACCTTTCACTCATACGGGTGTGGATTACTGTGGACCATTTTTCATAAAAGAAAAGAAACATCGCAATCGAAATAAGATAAAGGTATGGATCTGTATCTTTGTCTGTTTCACAACCAAGGCAGTACATATCGAGGTAGTCAGTGATATGACTAGTGAAGAGTTCTTGGCTACACTTAGTCGATTCATCGCGAGACATCCTACGTGCCGTAAGCTGCATTCCGACAATGCCACCACATTCACGGGAAGCAACAATGAACTGAAGGAACTCCAGGCGCTGATTGAAGGCGAGGAAACCAAGACCTCCATCCAAACAGAACTAATAGACAAAGGTATTGAATGGGATTTTATTCCTCCACAATCACCACATTGCGGCGGCCTATGGGAAGCAGCAGTAAAGTCGACCAAACATCATTTGAAGCGAGTCATCAGCACAGAATTACTCACCTACGAACAGTTGAATACTTTATGTATCAGAATTGAGGCCATCCTAAATTCCCGTCCGTTGACACCGCTGTCGGAAGACCCGAACGATCTAGGAGCCTTAACACCATCGCACTTTCTCCATGGAATGCCGAGCAGAGAACTTCCTGCACCAGATTGGTCACAGACACCTAGCAATCGTCTTTCACAATGGCAGCGGATAGAACAGATGAAGCAAATGTTCTGGAATCGGTGGCACAAGGAGTACCTGAACCATTTGACGACCCGTAGCAAATGGACGAAAGGCGAGCACCCAATCACTATCGGATCATTAGTGCTCATACGTGATGACAATCTTCCTTCCTTGAAATGGAAAATGGGCAGAGTTCTGGAGATCTATCCAGCAGCAGATGGAATCATCAGGAGGGTCAAGCTGAAGACCTCGACTGGATCACTCGAGCGGAACGTGAAACGCCTTGTACCTCTTCCAGTCACTTCAACTGATCAAAAAAGTAATTGATCACTCACGCTCTCAACGGGGGAGGATGTTAAGAATTAAAATATATATTAATAATGATTGAAAAGGCGAAGCACAAAACTCACCAATTTTCCCCAAAGCAAACAATAAGACGGGTTTTTCCCCGAGTAATAAACTCTGCTTCTCCTTGTTTTTGTAATAATCCCAGCCAAAAGAATACAGTCCTTATTTTCGGTACGCCAACATCGTTTATTACTTCACGCATAATGGGACCCCCCACTAGTTATATGATTATTACTGTTAATCCCGGATTAGTAGAGTATTTTCCCAACACCTGGAACCCTTCCACCCCCTTTAGGACCCAAACTGACCTGCACCTCCCTCCCCACTACAGAGGAGACGATGGTACCTCCGAACCAATCCACTCACGACTTCCCCCAACACAGAAACTTCCACCAATCCCAAACTTTGTCCCCACTTAATTTCATGAACCAATGAGATTCATTTTCAGTAAGATAAATATTCATGCATTTGTAAGTTTTAGTCAGTAATCATCGAACTAATTGTATCAGAAGTACAATAATAAAAGAACATAGAAAAGAGAAAGGAAGGTAGTTGACTTATCCTCAGTCTCCAAGTCTCCAAGTCTCCTTCAACCAACTTCCTTTCAAATTCCTCCCTAGTATTTTCCAGTACTCAACCTCCTAAAAACTAACTACACAAAGAATCTATTCAGCGTGTAGTAGATTTCAAAATATCACTGCTGATAGTTCAGGTCTTGAGCCTTACAACCTCAAGATTTCAAATTGAACAGTATATTGCGAAAACACTGGTGCTATGGTTTCACTAATAAAAGTCGGTACATTACGTCATGCAGTTCCGATCATAGAAGACACAGATCTCCTTCAAAGAATTGCTGAAGAAACCATCTTGACATTGGGAAAAGTTATAATATATCTGGAAATTGGAGAAGAAAAATTAGGACACGTATTTCATGTGGTACCTAATGAATTCCCGTGCTCAGGAGGAATTCTTGGGGAAGATTTTCTAGAATCAACAGATTTGAGCGTACAAATCGAGCCAGGAAAAAAGTTGTGGATGAATGGGACAGGCTTCAATTTCCGAAAAATGCGGGAACGAAGATTGGTTCCAGTATAAAATGAGACACCAATAAAGAACAAGTCAACTCAGAACCGGAAGACCATCAAAACTGTGCATAAAAAAATCATCAAGAGAACGATAATTACTAAGAAGAGTCTGGATGACTCAATAACTGAATATCCAGTCATTTTTACAGAGAAAATTGTAGAAGAAAAATTTTGTTCACATGGAAATAATTCGAAGTGTAATGATCCGCAGATAAATAACCGAAAGATGCTGACGGAGATAGGAGAATCTTTCCATTTGAAACAAAATCGAAATACGTCGATCCATGAGGATTCAAATCAGAATTTTGATACTCAGGAAAGAGGAAAAGAAAGAGAGATTATTGAGAAATCTCACACTACTAAATTAGTGCCAAAATACTGGCTAGGATTTCAAGAAGGAATACTTTATTTGACCAAAATTGGTGAACATTTATTGGGAGAAAAACCAGATAAGCTGTTCGATTTGCGGAAGGTTAAGGCCAAAACATTGACCAACAATAAATCATGTAAAGACAATACTTATTGCTCAATCATTTTTGCAATCTTTAAGAAACCAGAAGCAATAGGAGCAAATGCAGAGTATCATCATCAGACAGAGAATGAGAGAATCATCGGAGGTCTATTCTCAGTATTCGAAACATTCACAACTTTGGGAAATATGCTGGAACGAAAAGGTTTCATTCCCAGTCAAATATATACAGAATGTCCGGGAATTGCAATAACAAAAGAAGGCAATTTCAGACTTGATGAAAGACAAATTCATAGATTCCAAGACAGTTTCATATCATCTCAAATACTTATGGATTCTAATCTCGCTAAATTTCAAGGATTGTGGTGGCGCTATCATCCATACATTAACATTGTGGTACTTGGATCTAGCCTAAGAAAACATAACAAGATGAATCACGAGGAAATTCAGCAGTTGGCAAATATCTATTTCCATCAAAGAACAAAAATGAATAAAGTTGAAGTCATGCGATTGAAAACTCATTCAGATGAGAATTCAATTGAGGGTATAAACTTGATGGGTCACAGCATCAGTCAAGACATAGTCAGGATAATCATGGAGCCAAATCGTCTAAAAAATTATGGTCGAATTACGATTGGAAGATTCAATGAAAAATATGAAAATTTAATTTTGGATTTTTCTAAAAAATCTGAATTATTACATGGATCAGATGATACTAATATTGCATTAATACTGGAAGAAAATGGAATATTCTTAAGGGAAGAATTATTGAGGAAATTGTTGATTATATCATTCATTTGGGATCTGAAGATTGAAAAATACCTCCAATGGACATCTCACACCAAAGGCAGCATCAGAAGATTCATCCTCTTGCGGGATACAGAACTAAGATTGAGATTATGGATCATCAAATCAGTACAACATAACAACAAGTTGGTATTCAAAGTGAGACAGATGGATAATATTGCAAATTCAGGTGTTTACATACTGCAAACTCAGTGTAATACAGGACAAGAACGATGTCGAAATTCGTTTAGTAAACATTTCACTCAAGGTGAAGTCATTACGTTGGTTGACATTCAGATACTGACCAACCTCAAGGAATACCAGGAAACAATAGCTCGTTATGAGAAAGAATTCCGATACAATGAAGACCTCAACATTGAAATCAAAACATGGGCAGAATTTTGCAGCTCCAATGAAGACTATCAACCTTATAGACAAGATGAACAGGGAGAAATAAGAATAAATTCGAGAGTAATGGACACAACAGTTACTTATATTTCTATGTTTCAAGACAACATTCAAGACCAAATATTTACTTTCATTTTTAAAATTTCAATGACGAAGTCTGATTGTAAGAAGATTAAAATTCCACAAAAACCAAGTGTTGTAAGAATTTTACATGGTAACCGAGCTTCAGCACTAAAGATAGTTTATGAGATTATCGGAGGAATAAAGAAAAAATCAGAGAAAGTTCGTTCTGATTGTGCTGAAAAGATAAAAGGTCATCTCGCACTCATAACGTCCGTGGTATATTCTTCAATCAGATACATAGATGCAATCAACATCTCGAAAGGAAGCCAACCAGATTCAGCAATCATCAACAATCAATTACTCGACTTTTGGTACTTCGATACTACCTACATTCAAGATTTACAAAAAGAACATCACAAAATACTTCAAGTGTTGTTGAATCTTGGAATAAAAGAATCTTTTCGAAAGATGATGAATGACTCACGTAAACAGCGATATACACAAGCATATATATACGATGAGAAAGATTACGAGATAAATATTGGACCAACAACAGTTGCAATTCAAGAGCCTGGAAATTCTACAAGAATTAAAATGCATAATTTGGAGGTGCAAAGGCTCTTACAAGCCTTTAAAATTGATGAAATATGGAGTCAAACTGTCGCAAAGTATCAGGCAAAAATGAAAATACAAGAAGTAACACATCAGAAGTGTGTCAAAACAATTATTCGTGAAATAATAATTCGAATAATAATTTCAATGAAGAAATTAGGTGAAGCGGAGATCGAATTACGGCAGTGGACGACCATCGGGCGATGCGACGAGTCAAAAATGCTGACGCGTGCATTCTTCAACGTTCGTACAACCGGAGCGGCTGGCGAAATGAAATACGAAGAACGGAAGGAGGAAGAAACAGCGATTAAAATAATATTCAATAAAATTCTGGAAAAATATTTGATGAAAGTGAAACTCTTACGCTTTTATGGACTCCTAATCCATGGAAAGAAATCGAAACACAAGGACTTGCTGAAATATTCTTATTATAAGGTGTCACGTATTTTTACTATCCACGGCAATGAATAAAAATAGTGGAACTCCGTTAAATCAAAACTCCAAAAATCCAAATTAAATAAACAACGTTAATTGTTGGGCGCCAGGACGATCTTCCGTCCGAAATCAAAATTTAAAAGAACTACAAAAGAACTACAAATGACTACAAACGAACTACAAAATTCCCAGGTGAATTTCCGACTAGTCAGCAACAAAACGATCCCTAGATCTTAATGACCGCGGAGGCGGCTGGGTTCCAACTTCACCTGTAAATATTTGGACTAGGAATACAGATATCGATAAATAAATAAAATAAATCAATTTTCATTTCATAATTATAATTAGAGCGTTAATTTTCTTTTACCTTCTGCTCTTTAAAGAAATATCAAGTTACAAAATATAATAATAATTTAATAAAGAAAATAATACTTCGTTAATAAAAAAAAATTAATTCGTTACTGAATTTTAAAATCTTCTTTAAACAATCAAAAATCTCGCCGTTATTATCGTGTGACATCCGTCTGTTTTTAATTATTTCTTTTCTTCTCTACATTTATTTAATCAATCGATGAGAATTCACAAGCATTTCTGACCAAGAATAACTCGAATTAGAATAATTAAGGGTTAAAATAATTGTGGAAGGAAGAACGGGCATTCCCGAAGCAAAGTGCTATACTAATGAAAAACTTCAATTAATTTCTTACATATTGAGTTGAGACTAATGTTATATGCTTGAGTAGAATTTTAAGTAATATAGAAACTAAATGAATTGAGAGTGAAGGATGAAAATTAAGGTAGAAAGATAAAATGGGCAAGGGATAAATGCAACCCTCGAAAGAAGTGGTACAATTAACCAAATGTATCACGCGACTGGATAGTAAATGGAAAAAGAACTTAATTTCATTTGGTTGAACTAGAATAAAAGCAGAGAAATAATCCGACCCATACGCATCGGAAAAATGATACAATTCTAACTCTCCCCTATTAAATTGACGAACCCTCATTGGCCGATGAATCGTTAAACTCTGGACATTCAAGCGATCACGCCATGGATTCCAGGAACAAGAGAGTTTATGATAGTAACCACCTGGACTATCTTGAAGATTGGAAAAGGACAGAATATGATCGCACTCATTCAATTACTTGGAAAAGGGGAATTGTTTGGACTATCATAAAAAAATGGAAAAGGACAGAATATGAGTGACCCTACCAAAAACTGCTATATAAGGGAGAAAATTTGTGAACTAGGGGCAGTCCAATTCTCAATCTTACGGTGTCAACACCGAATCTCTGCCCGCTTGTGTGGCGATAGTTTTATTTTATAACTTTGAGTTAGTCCAGTCAATTCTACCTATATCTAGTTCATGTCAATTTGAATGAATTAAATTAACTATCCGAGATAGTGACTCGTATTTTTGTATTTCATTGAGAGAACAAATTGTAAGAAAAGAGTGGTTTCAAAAGAAGGGAACGCCAAAAATAAAGAGTAAAAGAGTCAAGAAGACCAAGTCATTGATAATTTTGGTAGGATATGGTAATGGCACATTTCTTTTAAAACGACTCAACTACCGTAAGTTGGCAAACTTATATCTGTTTATGTTGTGGAATTGATTTTTGGATACTTAAATATAGGCAACTCAGGCCAGTTTAAATCAAACGGTTAATTTTTCATTTTAATTCAGTCACAACTAAAACCCTTTCAGCATTTCTCCAATCCAGTCTATTAACCGAAAGGTTAGGGCGAAAACGGAGGCTGAGTCGCATCTCCACGTACTCCTCAGTGTTCGGGGCCAATAATCATCATTCAATTAAATTTATAATTTGGTTGGAATTACCCCCAACACTTGGACGTAACATCGGAAACATTTACAAAAATAATTTATTATGATTTGATACGATAAAAAAAATAAAATATGAAAAAAAATTCAAGAACCAGAATTAATTCAAAAGTCCTGACAATTTCTCACCAATACGACGAAAACGAATAAACAACACAATTCAATTGTCGTTAAAAAAATAGTCAATAGAATAAAAGTCGAAATTTGAATTAATTCTGATTTGCGCGGGAAGCACCTTAACGCTTCTGAATCACGTCGACAATCGACGTCCAATGCAAATGCGCCTTTAATAATTTCAGCGACAACAACGAGAAAATAAAAAAAATAATACAACTGCAAATCGACTTCAATAAAATAAACGTTTAAGAATAAAATAAATAAAAAAATAAAAAAATTATCACTGGAAATTTCAGACGCCGATTCTCCAAAAAAAATAATAATAATAATTTTCAATCACAATAAATTAAGTAATTCCCGACAATTTTAATTTCCGAAAAAAATAATAACTTAATTAGCGAGAAACGAGAAAAGTTGAATTCATTCACTTTTATTGAAATTCGCGACAATAAAAAAAAAAAATCTAACACGCCACGGAAAATCCGAAAATGGCGGTTACCGGCGTCGTTATGACGCTACAAAAAAATGTCCAAACTATGCCGAGAATAAATCACACGCTTACCGGAGTGTTGTTGGTTTAGCCTCAAAATATCTAATTCTTTGACTTCCTTCCACGTCCAATAAACGTCCCAAATTTCCTTCAATCCTCCTCGACAAGTTTTTATGTAATTAATTGCAATGCAACGGTAATTGTTGCTTCTCTTAATTTTACAAAAATCACAACGAAAATAATTGCGTCTGTACAAACTGTCACCAAAACGGAAAGTGAGGGAAGACGCCGGCGTGCGTCGAAAATTAGACCACAGGTGGCTCTTCCCATAATTAATTATCCAATGACATGAAACCTTTCTTTCATCGCCGGTATTAATTTATTTTTATTCCGGTAATTAAATGAATAATAGAAGAATAAGTTTCCTAATTCAACGTCAAAAATTCCGTTAAAGTTTCCCATAATAATATCTTCATTGAATGTTGTCGCAATTAATTATCCTCGAATTAATTGTAAAATTTCAGATGTCCTTGATTTCTTTAGTTTTCCGCCAATCAGCATATAGAGTCCAACGGAAAGCTCCTCCCATCGATTTCCGCTTGCTGAGTCGATAATTTCCTTGACAGCTCCCTGCGATCCTTGTCCGTCTGCAGGCGCCTCCTCCCGACGTGAAGTAGAACTCCGGCAAACGCGGGAATATTCAAGGCGGAAAAAGAAATCGAATAAATCAGTTTAAAAAAAAATAACATATTGTTTCTCGTTTCTCGGACGATCCGTTCTGGTGAATAAAAAAAAAACTAAATTTCACCGCGATGCCGGTCTAATAAAAAAAAAATCATTGTAGCGCAAATATGGCGTTACAAAGGATAAGGATAATTTTGGGAATTGCGAGAAGGATCTATTAAATACCTCGAAGGATAGTCAAGTACTCAATTCATTTTTTACAATAAAAATAGATTTGACAGTACAATTATATATAACAAAAATAAATACTGAGATCAATGAACTATTCATCAATTTGGAAGGTAGAAGTGGTCCAGCTGAAGCTCTCACACAAGGAAGATGTTCGATGCAGAGATCATTGAATAGGTAGCTAGAAAATGCCGAAAACAGACTGATCAACGAGAGCACCCAAACGACCATATCCGAGATAAATTCTCCACTCTCCTTCATCCGACAGAACATATCCAGGCGCGCCATGATAATAGCCATTGCACAAGATACAATACGGAGAGATGAATCCTTCTTTGATGAATCGTCGTACACCTGGCAGATGGCAAGGAACAGTCACTTTCTGATTCGACAGAAGTCGACAAGAGCGAGTGACTCTGGCAGGATTCAGATTTTCTTCTTTTTGACACCACTCACGGATGGCGGAAGAAAAATCTTGCCGATAGCGAGTGAAGCCCTGCAACAAGGAAAATTTTTAATCTTCGAGAAAAGAAAAAATAAGGGAAAACACTTCAAGATTAAAGGACTTACTAGTTCGTTTGCTCCAACACATTGGAAATTTTCACAGTCAAAACGTATACAGCCAGGACAACAACGAGCTGATATCCGAAGACGACGCTGTATTGAACGGTGTTTTCGTGACAGCCCTTGCGCTTTTCACTGGGGACCACAAATAACAGATTTGCGGAAAAACGGATTCTTTACAATAACTGATGTTCGGACTGTTTGGGGACAGTCTTTACAGATGTGCAAATCACTAGCACATATAGGACACTTCTTTATGGCACAACTCATATTTGAACCGAATTTGCTACGAATAATTAGAGGACTTGTTCACACAGATATACGGAAATCGAATGAAACGATTTGGAAACAGAAGAAGTTTTTATTTACTTCAGTGCACTGTCAGCAAAAGCTACGCACATTCAAGTTCAAACGACAGCAAATTCCATCGAAGTCACATGAATTTATCACAGAAAATTCAATTGGTAATTCAATGAGAAATTATGAACGAGATAATTGTGCAAATTCATATTCAATGTTAGGAAACATTCATCTCAAAAGGGGGAAGAAAAGTGAAGAACTTGAACTCAGAGAAACTCTGATTTCGGTTTTCATAGTGAAATTTAAGACAGATTCAACAATTCTCTATACAGACATCCAAGTATTGATTGTTCAAGAAGCTGTGACCAGACGTGTTAGAAAAAGTAAAACATTACAGTCTACAATTTACTTAATTTTGCAATTTTTAGCAGACTTGAGGACACAGAAGTTCATTGTAGAGCTGATTCAGCAGGATGGCCATGTCGATGACACCAAGGCCAAGTGCACGATAGCTCTTACGCAGTTGATGCCAATAAACTCAAATAAATTTCTTTTCATTCACATAATTTCTAAACTATTAATCGAAATATTCCACAGAGAGATGCAACTGGACGATGGAAAAAACATTTACAAAAAAAAAAAAAAAAAAAAAAATTAATTTTGGATAATCCAGACTTGAGAAAAGCGGAGACTCTCGAGTTTTCACCATAGAGATTTTGGATAAAATTTAAAAGCACATATCCGATAACTGCATTTAAAAATAATAATAATAATAATAATCAATCAATTTTCAGAATACAAGTTAAAAATAAAAAAGAAAAAGAATTATGAGAATTATCATGTATGAGAAACTATTTTAAAAACGTAAAACTTGTAAAGGAAAATTGTGAAATTTTAGTTATATGAGGCATATTTTTGTCTATAATGAGAGAAAATTATCAGGGATAATAATTTTCTTCCCTGGGGGGGAGGAATGTTATGCCCCATAAGCATTATTCAATATTATTCAATTATTTCACAATTACAGTGAAGAAGTTGAACACATTAATGAGTTCAACTCACTTCACATATTATTTGACTCAGCGTCTTATTGCTGCATGTATAATCATGTTGCAATGTGACACTGATAATTGACTATAAGAATCGAACTCACTGATGTTCGAGAGGTCAGTTATCAATCAGACACGAGAGCCTATCTCTACAGATAAACCCAAAGAACCTACTCTAAGACTAATTCCAGTCCTAACATTTGTCTTTTCCTTTTTCAGGTGTTGCAGAATCAGTTGGGTTATTATTTGCTTGGGTCATCGATTTTTCGTTCTTATTAGAATGATTCACATTGTCTTTTTTCTCTTGAGGCTCAGTGATTGACGTGATACAACTATCCAATTCTTTTCTTATTGGAAAATAACTAGGCCTTTTATTTTCTACATTAATATCTTTATGTTTATTTTTTATACTTCTTTGTCTTAATTTATCCTCTAATTTTGCAATTGTTTCTGTCTTAATTTGTTCAATTTTAATTCTCAAAATGCGGTATTTCATCTTGAGCATTGTGATTATTTTAGATAATAATTCATTGTTTTGTTCAATTACCTCTATTAGCTGTAAACTGGCGAGTTTGTAATCCTCTAATGCCTGTAATTTCTTTTTCTCTATTTGTCTCAATGCTATTTTAGCTTGAATGATTTTTCTCTCAATTGATGATAATCTTCTTTGACGATTCATTTTTTAATTTACTGACGTTTGAAAGCCTAACCGCGGTTTCGTTTGTGATAGTATTTTTTTTTTTTTTTTTTATAGATGGCAGCACGTGCTTTTACGTTTTTAAAGTGGAATTATTTGAAGATTCAATTTGTGTGTAATATTAGTTTTAAATGGTATACTCGTTTTGAGTTTCATAGAAGTTAACTTATCATTATTTAGATCAATATTAGCTCCAATACCTTTCAAAAAATCCATTCCGAGCAATAAATTATATGCAGCATTGTTTAGTATCACACATTCAAGCTTAATAATGAAATTATTAATTCTTAAAGGTAAATGTCAACGACTAGCTCTACAATTTTCAACAAGCCCAGTAGCAGTTTTGATATTGATTTTTTCTTTTTCAATTAAATGAGTATTTTTTGAATTTTTCAATAAATTTTGAGCTTCTAATTTACTAATTACCGATACTTCCGCACCTGTATCAATTATTGCTTCAATTATTTGATCATCTATAATTAAATCAATTCTTGGACTGTCAGTTAATTTTATAGATGCGGAAACTACCTTTTTTTTGTAAAAATTTTTTACTTAATGACTTTCTTACATGAATTCGCCTAATTGACAAACCTTTGATTGATGGACGGAATTTTGCCTCCTTGTATGGTTTTAATTGACGTGAATTGAAAACTCCAATTACCTCCCCATCAAGGTGTGATAGTTGGTAACAATTTGTTGAAATTTCAGCAGATATTATAAAAGGACCTTCGTATAGTAATGAAATTTTTCTTCCTGTTCGAGGATGCATTCTAATCCAGCATTTTTGTTTTTTATGAAATTCCTTAGCATGACCTTTTTTTGCATCTTGTTTTATTCTTTTTAGTTGAGCCATTTCTAATTGTTGTTGAGCCAAGATAATCAATTCTTCTTTACTTCTGCTTTTCGTATTTTGTGGATAAAATATGAGTGGGAGTGCCATTTCATCTTTTTCTCCCTCATTTAGCACTTATGGCACTTATCTGTGACCCAGAATCAATTAATGCTTCGGTATGATAGCTCTTTATTTCCACATCAATCGTAGCGCATGATTGGACGCTCATTTTTACTTCTTCATCAATTTCATCTATTGTCATTACTGATAGTTTTGGTTTTTTTGTTGATAAATTTTCTGTTGGATGCACCATGTCATCTTCAATGTCTTCCCAATCACTATCATCTTCGATACAAATATTTTCTATTACAGCTATATTCAAATTTTCCAAAGGACTTGTCTCTATTATTTCATCATCTTTTATTTCCTCTTGAATTAATGCTGTCCTTGGGATTTGTCCTAGGTTTTGCTGTCTAGGTAAGTTTCTTTGATCAGGAAAGTTTTTGTTGAATCGTTGATAAGTTTGATTTGATTGAGTTGAGTTTGAAGGCTTTGGGTTTGTATTTGTAGCTTGATTTCCAGTACTTGGGCCAGTAATATGCTGATCATTTGGTTTTCCTCTAGGGTTATTTGTTCGTTGATTGCGATTTCTATTTTCATTAGGTCTGTATGACAAACTAGTTCTGTTGTCAAGTTCCGCCAATATTTCTGCCATTTTTTCTGGCGTTTGTGGATCTCTGGCTTCCAATTTATCATAAATTTTTTCAGAAAAATGATATTTTAGCTGAGTCATCACAAATCTTTCTTCTGTTCTGTAATCTAAATGGCGGGCATGAGTTAACCATAATAAAAAATATGTTTCCATGCTCTCATCGCTTTCTGGATGAAATTTACCCGAAGCAATATAAGTTGATACTTCTCTCTGTACTCTATCACTCCAGTATTTAGACCTGAATTTATTTCTTAATTCATGATAAGATCCAGTTTCAATCACTTGAGCCCACTGATTAGCTGGTCCTTTTAATGCTGCCATAAAATGATTCCTCATTCCTGCTTCCGAAATTCCTTCTTCAGCACAAACTCTTCCAAATTCATGCATGAATTTAATTGGATTGCAGTTTCTTATTTCTCCCGAAAATTTTAAATCCTGGATACGAGAATTCTCCTTAATAATTCGAGGTATTTTATCTGCTGTATTGATTACTGGGTTAGGTAATGGCCTATTTTGGTTTTGAATTAAGCCTTGTGACATTTCGGCTATTTATTTATGGAGATTATTGATAACAGATCGAAGATAGACATTCTCATTGGCTTGATCAAACCCTGTGTTTCTCTGATTGTCACCCACATTTGGCCTAAAAGATTCATTACGTGGGGAATGGTAAATTGTTCCATTATTTTCATTATTTCTTCGGCCAGATCGTCTTCCATTCTGATACTGATTATTATCCCTTCTTCTCCAAGCGTTATTATGGTTGTTACTTCTTGATGGTGGTACTAGTAATGGACTGTGTCGACTTGAATGCATTGAACGAAGATCATCTCTCGATGAATGAACACCCGGAGGATTCACAAAATTTCCATGAGGTAAATGTTGCTGGTTAATCGGATTTGGTGGAGGTTGGACATCAGGTCCGATTGGGTTGATTGGTGTTGGAGCCTGAATACCTCCTGGTGGAATTATATGGTGAGCAACGTTTTGGAATACATTTAAACCTGGAGGAGGTTCATATCTTCGAGGGATTTAATCAGTTTCGCTGTCATATGCTGTATGTATTAAATTTAATGATTGATAATGATGTCCTGCAACAACTTCTTCTGGACCCATGGCTCGTCTTCGGTTATTATTTAACCTTGAACCTAGAACGACATTTTCAATATCAGCCTGGACTTCAATTGTATCAAGATGAACTGGTGATTGGTGTGGAGACGCTTGAGCACGATCGCCCAATCCTTCTTCATTATTAACTGGTCTGATCGGGGGTCTTCTCTGAGCCCCACGTGTATTATAGGGATGCATTCTCAATTTATTGATGCAAAATATTGAGAGAATTAATAAATAACTTAATTTTTCTATTTTAGCGATTTCTAATCTTTGTAAGTTTTATTTTTAATTTTAATTTAAGGATGTATTCTAATTTTTTGGGTAAAAAAAAGACCTATCTTTCGGAATTTTTTTTGAGAATGCTATGGAAGAGATGAATATGAAAATGAATAGGTATGATTAATAAAGTCTTGAAATACAACATAAAAATTTTTTTCATCTAGTTTTTCCTACTTTTGTATACAAAATCCATTGCTCAACCTAACGCTGTAATTTTGGGGCCGCTCGGCTCCCACACGATATCTCGACAACGGCTTATCTGATACAAAAAAATCGAAGTGCTTTAGATTCGGTATGATAGTGGCTATAGATTAAACCTCCAAAATATCAATTTTCAACTGATTTCGTTAATTTTATCTCAAAAAAAGAAAAATAACTAAAAAAAAGTGTGCATTTTTCACCGTTTTTTGTGAAACAAAAATAGTAAAAATCCGAATTTTAACTTGATGGAGGTTCATCTTGTGATTTCTTATGTGTAGAATATGTGGTGTAAATTTCAGAAGGATCGGCCCACTGGTTCTGGAGAAATCGTGGGGGAGGTCTGAAAAAACGTTGTTGAGAGAAAAACGCGTTTTACGTTGTTTTAAACAAGAATTTTTTTTGATAAACAAGAAATCATAAAAAAATCTCACCAAAATTTACTCTGTGATACCTGCACAATGTTCTGAGATGTATATACATTCGAAAAATGTTTTTAAAAAAATGTGAAGAAAAAACAATTTCAATCTAGAATACACCCTTAACGCAGAGTTTGTGAACTGCGCGAGTCCTGTCACGGTCGCCAAATGTAACCGGACGTACACGGCCGCCAGGTGAAAATACAGGCGACATTGCCTCGTGGATGGGAGGTGGAGAAAAGATGTGAGAATCAAAATTCGAAGGTAAATATAGTAACTCGCAATAGCTCAGTGGTCAGAGCACCTGACATGTAATCAGAGGGTCGTGGGTTCAAATCCTGCTTGCGCATTACATATTTTTTCCGAAATTTGATTCTCTTAAAAAAATTTATTAATAAAAATTAATTTATTAATAAATTTATTTGTTTAATTTTACAGGCCGCAATTTAATTACTTTATATATTTGTAAATAATTTCTTGATATTTGTATATTGAAAATGTGTCCATAAATTATGGATTTCTTCCAAATGTGTTCTTTTTATTGTATGTTCTGGGATTGTTACTGAGTTCAACTCCGCAATAATCTGCTGAACTGAAATAAATCCCGTACGGTTTCAGTTCGTCTATGAGAAATTCATCTGAACTTAAATGGAGAGAAGGCTCAGAATGCCTGAGTATTTAAACTTCCAACCCATTCAGGTTATAGTAGTTGGAATCTCATATTATCGCGTAAAGATGGAAATTAAATTACTAAATAAATCAATTAAATTAAAGAATGAAATCAATTGAATTTATTAAAGTGCACAAGTTTCAGAAAAAAATTGGAGGTGATCGGATTCGATTTCGGGTGAGAATCGAAGCTCACAACCTTATCTACTTTCCGGGCAGCTGCTCTATCATTAAGCTACCGAGAAACCTCACACCTTCAAATTTCGGAAACTTGTGCATATCGTCACTATTTGAAATTTGGAGGTGTCACGAAATAATAAAAATAATCTATACACGGTCGGTAAAATCATAACTCTATTGAAAGATCTGTTACTTGAAATGATAGAATTCTATTTTGACTCAAGTTATTTTATGTTTGACAACAAATTCTTCTTACAACTGGATGGGACAGCAATGGGCAACCCAGCTAGCCCAATTCTGGATAACTTAGTCATGAACTTCATGATTACAGAAGCTTGGGAGAAACTACAATTTCACATACCTTCCATCAAGACTTATGTCGATGATACTTTCTTAGCAGCTCCAAATGATGGAATGGAGACACTGCAAAACACATTCAACAGCATTCATGATGAATTAAATTTACCATGGAGTTCGAAGATGATACCGCTTCCTTACCATTTCTGGATTTAAAAGTACATCGGGAAGAAGATGGTACGTTGAAAACAGAATGGTCCACTAAACCAACAAGTTCTGGAAGAATCCTGAATTATTATTCAAATCATCCTTCGGTCCAGAAAGTTGGAGTGATAAAAGGACTCATAAAACGAGCTATCAATCTTAGTCATGCTGATTATCATCGAGATAACATTGATGAAGGAAAAAAGATTTTGAAAAATAACAATTATCGTACTAATATAGTCAACAAATACGTTAACGAACAGTTGAAGAAGCTCTCTCAACATGGAGACCAGGAAGAATTAGTGGACAAGAGTGATAAAAATGAAAATGAAAAAGAGAAATTCTGTAGTTCTCCGAATTTGGCGGAATTATCTCATAAAATGGACAAATGTGCTCGGGAATATGGCTGTAAACTGGCTGTCTACAACATTGCCAGTATCCAACAACTTGTGACGGTTTTTACTGTCACAAAATCAAATGAATAAGGAAAAATTAATTATTTTTATTGAAATCGCGATAATGGCCGTAACTCGCGGTACCCGGTGAGGACGGGACTCACGTAGAGTCAAAGCAGCCAATGTCCAGGGTGAGGTCAGTAATTTTCACGACCTCACTAATTATGTTTGTTCCTTTTTGTCCGATCCAACTCCAAAATTTGGAGAAAAGTACGAGAGTAGGACTGGGAAGGATTGTTCCCAGTCCCATAAGCCAATTAGCAGCACCAAGGACACCCGAGAGGAATCTGGGAAGACGCAGCATCCATTCATTTGGTCCAGCAGTAGCCAACACTGATGGATATTGGCCAACAGCGAGAGGAGCCGGATATCGTCGGGGACAACGCCGAAATCAGTGAAGGAAAAGACTATATCAGTGAAAATAAGAGACAAAACTTTTTCGCTTGATTGTCGGGAAAATATTGTCATGTCTTAACTATTATGATTATTTTCGCGTGTTATATATATTATATATATGTATATTAAATTCAGTGACGTTGAGGAAAGTAGTGGGGGACTCGCGCTTTATTAGTCGAGTTGGGCCTCGGTTCTACCGAAGTTGAGCGGGAACGGCCGAGGGCACCCAACGCAACTCGTGGGAGAGAAGACTCGTTCTTCTTCTCCCGGGACACCGTGGCGGCCACATCGTGTAGAGACCATTGAGAGAAATTTAAGGAAAAGTAAAGGAAAAATCGTAAAGAAGTTCAAGAGATTGAGGAAAATAAAGAGAGAATTAAAAGAGGCCAAGACGGAGGAAAGATAGCGCAAATGTAAGGTACGCGAGTCCCCAAATAAGAGACATTTAGAGTTAAAATCCTTGATATTCATTTATAAAGAGAGTAAAACTGAAGGGACGCCGAGTTGGCGTCTGTTTGGGGTGTATCCACCCAAACCAAGTTACAGTTATTTTTGTTTATTCCGAGTTACGTTCAGGATTAATTATTAACGTGAAATAGGCTTCGTATTATTCCAAAGAACTTCCTATTTTTTTTGATTTACATGTACACATATAATTTTTGAATATACCTAATTCTTTTGTTATTTAAACCAAAATTTTTAGGAGTCTGTGTAAAGTTTTTTTGTCTGTCCGAATACCCAAAGGGAGGGTATCGTCCCCTCCCCCCCTTGAGACAATATAGGAGTCTCTCGTAAGAAAGCGGGTTACATTAGAGTCTTTTTGGGATTTTTGTTGTTCATTAAAATTAAATAAAACTTGGGGATTTGTCGTTTTTCCCCAAATTTGTAGAATTTTTCAAAACGACTGGCGCCCATTTTTTCAAGAAGGTAAATTACTTGGGGAAATAATTGAGTAAAATTTTCGATCATAAAATTGGGTCAAATAAAGGAAATTTTTTAGTGCCTTTAACGGTTGGCCAAGGTCAGTTGAGCAAACCGTTACAAACTCCACAGCAAGATTGAAGACAGAACCAATAGAAAAATGAGGTCCAACTTAGGCTACAGCATCCCGTGTGAAGGTGGCAAAGTATACATCGGTCAGACCAAACATAAGCTGGGTAACAGAATTAAACAACATCTGAATGACTGTAAAAATACCAATATTCTCAAAGAGAATAAAACAGCATTGGCTAGTCACCATTTTGACAATGGACACCAGTTCAAGTTTGATGAAACATTAGTATTAGATTATGAGAGGAATTGGCTGAAGAGAAACGTTATTGAAATGATTTTCATTAAGGATGTTCTACCGGTATTTTATCAAAATTTAAAAATGTACGATTTCACTGAAATTTTTTTCCAAGGTTCTCCAAATCATAAAAAAACCGTATGCAAAATTTTGGATTTTTTTCATACCTGGTTTAAAAGTTATAAGTTTTTTAATAACCATCGTTCAAGGATGTTCTACCGGTATTTTATGAGAACTTGAAAATGTACGATTTCAATGAAATTTTTTTCCAAGGTTCTCCAATTTATAAAGAAACCGTATGCAAAATTTTGGATTTTTCCCATACCTGGTTTAAAAGTTATCAATTTTTTAAAAACCATTTCTAACATGATTCTTATGGTAAATTCACAAAAGCTTAAGAAACTTTTCGAAAAATTGTTCAAATTTGATTAAACTTCGGATATAGGTGAGAAATAACGCCCTGCACAATTTGTTCATTTTTATACAACGATTGGGTCAATAATTGGCATTAAAATTAATAAAAATGCTTGAAAAATTGTCGATTTCGCGTAAGTGCTGCCAACTTGTGTCACCAGGATTCCCTAGAATTCAACGCTTTTTCCCAAATAATTCTCAAACTAATTAAATAAAGGATAAAAAAAATATCTATGAAATGTAATGATAATAATATAATATCTGAACACCCACAGCGTTCCATAATTCCCTGAAAATCATTTTCATGAGGAATTTAAAAAATCATCATTTCATGTTCAGGGATTGGAACACTGACGAAATCACTGTCCCTCTCATGCCGCACAACCCCCGCTTACGGTAGGTGTAGAACCTCCTTGAAACTAACGATACTGTTAATCATAGAACTGATACCAAAGGCCTAAGTTCTATATATGCAGTAATCTTAGGCAAAATGCAAAAAAATCAGGAGAAACGTAAGTAACAACAACATTAGCCTCATTCTACTGACTGCACTGGACTCATTGGACCGATGACACCCTAGTCTTGAAGAACCAGGCAGAGAGCCAAACTCAGCTTGCTGGAGAACACATGGAGCGGCAAACTGAGACACACACAGACGGGGAACAGCTGCTGATGTACGTGAGCCCACTCAGGACACTGACACTGCCCTGCTGAAAGTGGATTATAGAATCTTATAAAATCCTGTAGAGACGATTTCGAGTCTATAAGTTCGGTTGGAAACATGGTAGATGTTTTATAAGAATTTATGAGATTAATACAGTCATAGGAAATAGTGCATATAGGTTTTATAAGTATCCATGAGAATAGTGAATTGATGAGTGGGTATGAGTTGGAACTTTTTCAAGTCTTATCTTCTTTCATAGGATTCTATTTTTTTATACGATGTTAAGCGTATTTTGGCATGAATCAATCGATAGTAAGGAATGAGTAATTACAAACCTAGCAGAGTTATCAGATATCAACAGCTCCTCCATCATTGTCATTTTGCGGGTATTTATGAGAAAATACCTGTTCAAGATTTGAATAGCATATACTCATTCACAATGCGGTTTTCATTAAGTTGAACCAGAATTGATGTGTATTTTCTGTTATTGGTGAACAGTCAATTTTTATATGTAGCTAATTGGAATGACTTGGACAAAAACCCTTTAAATTCTTATAAGCTGTATATTATTTTGCACATAAAAATTTCATCAGCATAGAAAATTTTTTTCTTCATTGAATTCAATGAGATTGAATATGTGAATAACTGAATAGGGCATATGCTGATAGATTATATTCAAAAAACTCTACTCATCATAGAAAGGAATTTATCATGAATTCCTCAGTTTCCTCCTTTCTTTTTGTTCAAAAGCACAGATTTTACCGGAAGCAAGGAGACTGAAGGATTTTCGGGAGATGCTAAATTGTGGTGAAATGAATTCTGGTGAAAAACCGTATATTTTGACGACTCTGGTCTTTTATTAAAAGTAAACTGGTTACGTTGATACACTGAATTGTGCACTTTGTTGCTAGTTAAAAAATGCACTGAGTCGTCTCGTTGATTGTACCGTTGGTCTCACTTTTTGTTCATTGTCCTTGATAATTGTCCGTTAATATTAAACTCGATGATTTGCCGAAAGTTATTACGTACCGATAATTGCACTGTAAATTAAGTACCGAAGTTACACTGAATTAACCCGTTGATGTAGCCCGTACAGTTAATAATTAATTCACTCGCACATAACCGAAGGTGTAGCTATAGAAAAGGGCGAACAAGGCCGTACCGGAAACTTGAAGAAAACACGATGATGTAGCCTCTATGAGTGCTCACGTTGAAGTGAAGCAGGACCACCGGGTGGTCCAAAGGTGGGGGTAACCGGTAATTTTGGGTTCCCGGGTTACCGACCAATTTTTGCCTGATCGACCCGGGAATTTTATGTCCAGTTTTGAACACTTTTATCGGGTGTTTTTACCAGTAAATACTTGTATTGTTTCTGTTGGTCTGTATAGGCACAATCAGTTTTATGCGTTATAAGATTTTACAATCATTCTCTGAAAATCACTTCAGTTATTTTTCACAAGCATTAGTCAGTAATAACATATGTCTCTCTAGTTCTGTATTTCATCAGTTTTATCTACTAACTCACTGTCTGAGAATTAATCATTGTTTTCTGATATTGTATTCGATCGAGGCATTCTACAAGATTCTATCTGTAAAAACGTATGCCCCTTCACTTTCAAATGGACAGATTTGCAAATTTTTCTTGTTATTTTCGAAAAGACAAAGGAAGATCCGTAAAAAAATTGAGTGTGGCTTTTTCTTTTTCAAAGAATGGCAATTTACGCTATGTTCTAAATCGAAATATTTTAGAAACTCTTAAAAATGTATCGGAACAAGCTGCGAGTTGAATTTAGAGGATGAATCAACAAATATAATAAGTGAAACTCGAGTATTCTATGATTCATATGTCTGGAGATATTCAATTTTTTTATTCAGAATTTTGTAGTTGAGCACGAGAAGTAATAAACAAAGAATTTGTAACTTGGCCAGAAATCGGTCGATTTGATTTTTTTTTCTATCAAAGCTTCTCCCCTGTGCCTGTTAGGAGGAAAATAAGCTGCCCTTGCGGTTTCAAAAATGCGGTTTAAAGTTCGAATTTATTCCGATTAAATTCGGTGTTTGAACTGCGTTTAAACGGTTTATTTGTGCAGTTTCTTTTACAGTTTTTACACAGTTTTTCAACGGACTCTAAAAAGTTTTTAAACGGAGTTTAAACAGTTTTTGAATGGAATTTACGCCGTTTTTAAACGGAATTTACACAGCATAAATCATGCACAAAAAACGGTATATATTTCGCATTTTCGGAACCGCTAAAATGCATTAAATTTTTTTTGTGATTCCTCTGGCTAAAATTGAATTTCATCTTTTTGGTCCTAAAAAATAGTTCATCTTGAAAAATAAACATTCAATTGGTTGAAATGCTTTGAATAGACACTGCTGCAAAATCAAAAGTGGAGGGAAAGTTTCTTCCTTCAACTCAAAAAACAAAGTGAAAGATTTTACAGCGACTCTCACTACAGCGTGAGTGAGATAAGGATGCCGCTGCTCGCATCCTTCTCTCCATGGAAGATGAAAGAGACTCTCTCTTCTATTCTCCATGCTTTTCCTCGACAGCTGTACATGTGTGAGTCACTATCTAGAGATGTTCGATACTGGAAAGAAAATCAATTTTCTGATAATCGATGTTTTTGGATGTCGATGTTTTTTCATCGATCGCATAGAAAGAAATAATGGTATTTTCGATTCATCGATTATTAGCAAAGAAAAAGTTATGTTTTATTTTTTAACTATTATTATTATTAGGGTATAATAAATCATGAAAAGTGAAATAGAAAGTATGAGATGATATTGATTATATTGAGTGAAAAACATCGAACATCGATGAATCGGCGAGAAAAACCATCGAGCTAAAAACTCGATTATTAAAAAAAAAAAAATTCGACGAATCGATTAATATCGTCCATCCTTAGGTACAGTGCACGTCTCGAATAAGGCGGTTAAGAGTCTTGTAGGGGAAGGCGATTCCTGGAATCGTCGTTCCCCCACTCCTGTCGCCAAATCAACGCGCAGTGTTTTGGATCGGGGTGTGCGCAATAAGGCGTTCGGTTAAAGGAATTAAAAACTAGGCATTTCGTACAATTAAAATTACAATTAAAGTTTTTTTTTATCAGGATAGTGATGAATGCACATTGAAGAAAGTAAGTGCGCCTGATCTTCATGGTATTCTTGATGAAACTTGTAACAATGGTATTATCCCTGATCGAATCATAATAATGGTAAAACACAAGATCCATCAATGTCAGCCAATTTTTTAACAGAATCTTTGAATATTTCGTATGATATATAAGGAAAAAATATTAAATCATCATCTTTTCATTTTTGTTAAAAATTTAAAATGAAACCCAAGTTGAAAAAAAGTTTAATAATAAATAGATTATCCAAAAATAATTCGATTTTTTCTTTTTCTCGCTAACGCCTTATTCAAAACATCGGGACCTAAAGAAGAGCGCTGGAGGAGAAGTCCGATGGTGGAGGAATTAACTCATCGCGAATATAAACATTGGGCCTTAGTCGAAACCGCCTTATTCGGGACGTGCACTGTACTATTGGTGCTTGGCTCATGCGGTATTTCTTTCAAGTAAATCAAGTGAATAGAGTGATTTTTTCTGCAGTTCATTTTTCAGCAATCTCCCTGAAACCAAGCGAGATGGGAGAATTTTTATGAGGACCTTGTTTTGAGCGTGTTGATTTTATTCGTTGAATTTCAGGGTGGATTGCAGGAGGCGGTTAATGATAGTGAAAAAGAAGTAATAGTTGGATTACACTGAGCCGCAAGGCAAAACCGTTTTATTCGGAAAGAAGCCCGCTCGTCAATAGATAATACACTTTGAATAAATGGCAAATAGTTGAGTTTCACACAATAGTTAAATAATCAAGTTGAGTTGCAATAAACTTTGAGACAATTATAGAGTTTTCACTATAAACGATACGTCGAGCCGTATCTCTTGAGAGTTCACGCGTAAGTGAGGTAGTTGGAGGGGGGAGATTTCGTCTTCTAGCCGAGGGTCGAGGTGTCGCTGACCCCCCTCTCCCCCGGTCAGGTGACTTGAGAATTTGGTTACGTTTTAAACAGACCTTTTTTGTAGAGAAAATAATAGCGTCAAAAAACGTTCCTACAAAAATTTCACTATCTCGCTCAGTTTTCGAGATATTACGCAAACAAAAAAAACTGGGAACAATTTAATCATCCTGTTTTACCCTCTCCATTGCTGGAATAGGAAAATAACAAATTCAAAAGAAAGTTGTAAATTAATGAGTGATGAGACAATTTCGATCATTACTCCATTCAATTTTATTCTGAATTGGATTGTATTAATACATGTAAATATATGATTCTTCAAAACATTTATTTACTACGCAGTTGCGAGTCTTGACATTCGTTTCTTCCTGTGGATCTCCTCATCCACATCGTCCATTCTCCTAATAATATCTCAAAAACTGAGAGAAATGGTTAAATTTTTGTTGAAACATTTTTTGTAGAAGAAAATCAGAGCTATCGGAAAACAGTTCCTTTAAACATTTTGTTACCTCGCTTCGAGATATTACTCAAGAAAATTAACCACAGTGAAAGAAAGTAGAATTCAAATTGCGAATATAGTTCAGTGGAAAATAGAAAAGGAGAATATGAAATTTGAATAATGGATACATTTCATTGAAAAAAATCATAAAATCGAACTCATCTCCTTTCATACACTCAGCAATAAATTCCTATCTGTATCTATGCGATTTTGCAGAACCCTCACCTTGTGTGAGCGTTATACCCACGAGATGGCGTGTGTATCACATTCACCTCAACTCCTATTGGCTATTCCTCCAACTGCTGAGATGTGATTGGTTGCGCCTTTGAGATCGAGAACAATACTGGTAGTGTTGTTCAGAGTAGCGGGACACTACTCGTTTATGTGCAATGTGAAAAGGTTGTGTGAAGTGCGGTGTTTTTAAAATCTTCACTCGTTCCTTTGTGTTCAACGTTAAAAGTAAGAGTGCACCAATGACCGAAGTGATATGTATAAATATATCAAAATAAAGGACTTGAATAAATTTGCCATCGTAAAAGCATCGGCGATTAAGAATTATCGTGCGGGACAGCCTAATAAACTATTTAAGGTTGAATTCGAGTCCAGAGAAGTGGAAGCAATTGTCGTGCTTGAGGAAGGTGAGTGCAGAAGTTCCTTCCCCTTTGTTCTTTGTAAGAAAAATGAATTTTAGAAGATATTCATTTTCTACTTCTTTTAATGTGTTTGCTAAATCATTAGTGATGATATTTCTTCCTATTTCCTTGCCTTTAAGGAGTTACATCACAGTAGAATTTTCTAAAAGGAAAAACCAATTTTTGTTTGCTTTGAAATCTACTTCGAAACTTTCAAAATTTTGGCAAGAGATTTTCGTGCATGCGAAATGATCAATCACGTCTAAGAGGCGGTCAGCTCTCTTCAGTCGTAGATTTGATTGAATTCTCCTGAATTCTAAATTGGAGAAAAGAAAATACCTGGTGAAAAAGATTGAATTCACATTCAATTTCTCCTAAATATTTGGAGAACCCCTAAATATTTTTCATAAAAATCCATACGATCTGTTTTGAAAAAATAACACTTCAGGGTTTTACCATTCACTGTGTGTTAGTAATTAGAACTTTGAAATTGAATATTGATTATGTGGCAACATTTCTCCAAAATTTTCCAGGACATTGGAGATAACATATAGTTATTTCACACAATTAGAAGGAAACCTTATGATCACATGAAATCTCATACAAGTAACTTGAGCTTAGTTTAATATCAATAACTTGGGGTGAGGGAAATGGGTGAAATTTTGAATTCGGATGAATTTTGAATCATTAAAACCAGAGGAAAGAATCATTTAAAGAACACAAATACTCATTCAACATGAAACTATTTGGAAGAGAATGAATGTTTTCTATGACACAGAAAGGAATCTATCATGCGGAATAATTCATCCTTCCAGAATTTATCTGTCAACACGAGATAATTCCTAATATAGTATTTCGGATTTACGTTTCAGTGAGATTCAATAGTCTCACTCTTGAAATTCAATCTCAATGGAAAATATGTATATTCTTGTAAATTATTAAAATTCATAGACTTTAGTGGAAAAGGGTTATAGTTTTCAGAATTCAATGCTTAATACAATCTTAATTATTACAATATTCAGTTAACTCACATGTACGTGTTCCTCCAACGCAGTGTTCAACTGACTCCAATGAAATTATTTATGGTACCAATCACAGTTCTTTCATTTGATCTATGCACTACATTCTGTAATATGAATCCACAGTTCCATGTAATATCATTTTCCACCAGTACAGGATTCTTTCAATACAATCCGCAAACTTGATTAAAATTTGATTGAACGCGATGAGTGGTTCTGAACTGATTGCTTCCCACTGCATCGAAGAACTTTGAAATTTCTCAACTGAATCGTTTCTACGGGAGCTAAGTGTTGATTTGTCCACCTGGGGACATGAAGTCACGGGCTTATGGTTATGCAGGAGGTATCATACGGCTAGGTAACCACCCCTACCCTTAATTTGTTAATATTTCAATCCTCAAATGCAAGAAGTAAGGTGTTAAGACAGCGACAGTCCACAACGGTCACTGGAGATTAACTTGCAATATCGGCTCACTGCAGTGCAAATATCTCTCCATACTACACTCCAGTATAAGCCTTAATACGTTTTTATTTCGAATTCTTTTCAAATATGCTTTTAATATTTTCAGAAAGGCTAAAACTTACCTATTCGTGCATTCCTGTTCCTATATGGACTGAAAATTATTTGCGAAAATTCTAAACTTTCAGAATCCTCACTTTGGTCGAATACTCAAATTCCACGATAAATTTCTTCCTAGTCTTTCTAATTCAACATTCATCGAAATAAAAGCACTATGCCCGGACTCAACAGAAATAATGTATCTTTATTTCCTTTCCATGCATTTAATGCAATAATTATTCATTTAGAAATAGAACATGGAGGAAACGAAATGCTGACGGTACGACCCCCACAATTGAACGGTTGATACTGCTTGAGAAACAATAACAGTAGTGCTCATTCCAAATTTATGACGATACTTTCAATCGTGAAAGTTTCTCTCTGTTAATTTAGACTATATGTTGAACACAAAAATTCGTCTACATACATAGAAATTCTTTCGGACCGATCGTTTGACTGTTCGGCTACACATGAACTCAAGGATAGATCCTACTAAGTTCAAACAAAACTTTCAGTCAAAAACTGTTCAGTTAAAACAAAACTGGTTGCCACTTGAATGGATGACTGACCCACTCGTCGGCTAGAACAACATACTGAGAGGGATATACACGTGAAACACAGCTAGTGTGACTTTTTCGTCAGTGTGACAAACAGGTACATTAGGGCCCTGCAGCATCTAGCACCTGTACTGGACCGGTTTTCCAAGATTTTCTCGAATTTCAGACGAATATGATGTCGTAATTGAAACAGTCAAGACATGCAGTAGCAAGAGGGGAGGGCTGCAAGGGAGAGGAAATTGGAACAATTGTAAAAAGTCGGGAGATAATACAATAGATAAGGAGTTCAAAAATGAAATAAAAATATAAGTTCTTTGAATTTAATTCTCTGTTGGCCTACGTAGAAAAAGAAATTGATTCCATTTTATCGACTTCTATTCCTTCATTTAGACTTTTATCATTATTTTCCAAATAATCAATCCTTACGTCTCCTCAATTTTCATATTTTCAGCTTATTTTCCTACAAATTTTTTTTGCGCGATCAAACCAAGATTTCTTGATATTTGGCCAAGGATAGGTGGCCAAGATGGCTGAAAGTGGGAAGGTGGTGTTTGACTGTGGTCCTGTAAATTTGTGGATTTTTCTGTGGTTGTTGTGATAATTAATGTCACAATAGGTGGTGTAGGGTTTGGTTTGATAAGTGACAATATAATTCAGCATAATGGTTTGAAGGTGTATAGCCTGTTTTTGCGTGATTTTATGGATATACTCATTTTTTTTTCCGCAAAGCAACTTGATATTTTCTTAATTTCACTCGTGCTGAGTCATCTGAGAATTCTACGTGTGGGACATCTTGTGTGAGATTTGTGATGGTGGTTGTTTTTCATTACAAGTGATATTATGTCTGATAAACAGTGTCCTTCTGTCATACAACCAAATGACTCTGTGCGAGTATTGACTAATACTCCATCTATTAGCAATGATAAGTCATCTTCGGTTCATCAATTGTCAGGGCCTACGATGCCGACTACCGTCAGTGCTGTTTCCCTTACAAAATGTATTTATTGCAACAAAGCAATTGTAAAGGATCGTATAGAGTGCAAAATATGTAATGGCTTTTACCACCCAGGTTGTGCCAGTTTATCAAAGCTCATGGAAAATGGTTCATTTCAGAGATGCTGTGGTATGACTAGTTATAAGAGGAATAATACAGACTCTATTTCGCCGAATAAACCACTATTATCTCCAGCTGAAAGGGAATCCATCATGGCTGAGGTCAAGAGTATTGTGACAGGGGAGATCGCAAATTTAGTGAAGAAGGAATTGAAGACAGCTCTCTCTGATGAGCTAAGGAACATAAGTAGAGAAATCATTCAAGTTACTGTCACTGAGGTGAAGGAATTTGTAACATCACAAATTAACGAGGTGTGGTCGATTGTTGGTAGTTTATCGGAGAGTGTTAATTCGGTATTAGCTAGAGTGGCAATTGTTGAGAGTAAATCATCTGAACCAGTGGTGGGAATCTCTCATATGGAAGTGAGAATGAATGAAAAAATTGATCAGATTGCTGGACAGCTGAATGCCCTGGAGAATGAAGTGAGGACTATGTCTATGGGTGTGCCGCGAGATCAAGATCCAGAGTTGATGGCTGTGAATCTCTGTCAAATTATGAAAAATTGTATAGATGAGATGGAGAAACGTAGTGCACGTAAGAATTGCTTGATTATCTTTGGGCTGGATGAAGCAAATGGAGGAGATGGCAATGAGAGGAAATCAGTTGATATGAATAAAGTGATTTCGATCCTTAATGATCTTGGTGTTGAGATATGTAGTGATAAGTTAAAGTTATTTAGACTTGGACGTTTTTCGGCGAATCTTGCGAGACCGAGGCCACTTAAAGTCATTCTCCCAAGTCATGATGTTAGCATGTCCATAATTAAGAAAGCTGCCGAGATGAGGAGAACACGGGGGCCAAACGCTTTATCCAAAATATCGATTCTTCCTGATCTTACGGAGCAACAAAGGCAACAAAGAAGGGAATTAAAAGCGGAGCTGGAGAGAAGGAAAAATATGGAGCAAAATCCGAATCTGCGGATATCTTTCAGAGATGGAGTCCAAAAGATTGTAGATTGTCGATCTACTACGGCAATATAAGTGGAATGCACACAAAAGCTGAAACAAAAAAACGTACTGGCATGCTTATGGAGTTTGAAGCGGCAAAACAGCGTTTGGTGTTGAAATATCTTTACCTAGGGGGGTGATATAGACATGCTAACGAATTTTCGATTTTTTTTTGTTTGTTTCTGTTTTAAGTGACTATCAGCAATAGTTTATATAAATAGTTGGAATCAATATGAAGTATGCTAAATATAAATATAATTTTTCCGTGGTAATTGCGTATGCTCTTCATATTGATCTCCAATAGAGTGGATCGGTCACTGACAAACTGTAGAAATTGTGTGAATGATATGAATGATATGAATGATATGTGTCAGTTTGTTGTATGATGAGCTGTATGAAGCTGATGAATCACAGTACTGAAATTTAAAGCCTGAAGTTGTGATACAATCTAGGCCTTAAATGTTTATGTTTACAATATATATTTTATTTTTATATTTTATAGAATCAAAGTTTTATTATGTATCTTCTGTGACCCTGTTATTGGCTCTCGAGCTGTTGGGTCTTGATGAATAAATAAATAAATAAATAAATAAATATTGCCATCATAGTTATTCGGATTCAATGTCAATTTCTCTCATACAATTCCCGAACATTCGATTGACCACACAATATTTCACAAAGATTTTCCACTCAAATAGCTGTACTACGACAGGCCATTAACGATAACTAATTACTCAACTTTTCTTCCAATGATGTTTTCTGCAATTTTAAGTTCTATGAAGATATCAAATGCTCTGAGCATATTTCTGCCCAAAATGTTTCCATTGATCCAGATATTATCCCATTTTCAGTAAACTGTTCGTTATTTGAAATTCAGGTTATACTAATTAGGAGTTGAAGTTTACAGTCTCATCCAATTAATATTTGAAAATTTATATTTCTTTAGGTTATTCTCTGTTGAAAAACGATGATCTTCTTCTATTTCTCACCTAGAATTAGGAATTGATGTATGACATTCTCCTTATAATGCTCATTATCTCTTCCAAACGATGAATTACTACTGCTTACTATGTTCCTATTATCATTTGTATGAGATGTTTGAGTTCTGGCCTGTCCATTGATGATGATCTATAGTTCGAGAGTAGAATTTGAGGAAGAGTTTCCAGATGAAATAATTGACTCTTGAATCAATTCATCATGAATTATCGATATCACATCTCCTAAATGATTCTTCATTCTGAAACTATCACACGATCACGGTAATCTGATGCATCCCTTCAGCTGATTATCGGCAGTGCTTAATCGTTCTGCATATCTCCAAATATGAGCACCCTCTCACTCAAGATTTCCAACTATCGACGTAAATAAAATTTTTCTCAGTATCGATCAAATATTGGAGAAAAAAAATTCTATACAGCTTCATCCATTTTCATTTAGCCATGAAAAGTGAAATGTGCAAAGAGATGAATTTGAATTACAAACAACTCTTGTTCACTTTACTCTTCGTCAATGAAAAATGTTTCAGCCATTATGTTTCTGCATCACCATATTTTGTATCTAAATCCACTCTGTTAACACTAAAAAGATAACTGACACTTTTGTTTTACGTCTTTAGAGTTGTTTTTTTTTCTGAAACTCCAATATGCATCTATCGATACTCATATGAGCTGCTGAGTGCAAGAAGATGAATGCCGGTTCCTAACAATGTTTCTAGGTGCTAGATCGAGCGTCTTCTTTGTGTGAATTTTTATTGGTTCTTAATCATCAACACCATATTCAATGTTGCATTGGATACATAGTTGAACTATACGTAAATTTCCTCATAATCAATTAGCATTTTCATAAAACTATTTTATAATGCAAGAATATCTTGTACATTGAAAGCAAACATACTCATATATCGATGAAAGATTGTAAAACACTCAGATTTTGGATCAAATCGTATAAAAGTATTTAATTTTTTCATGTAGAAAACTTTCAAATTTAAGTATCATTCCCAGAATAGTTCTAGAAATTTCATTCTCCAAATAGTAATATTCCTGAATTTGCAGATTAGCACACTTGTTTCACTAAATCTAATAATGTACTCGGCCTTAATAGCCGAAAAATTATTGAAACTCATCACATAAAAATTCCACAACAATACAAAGATTAGATATTCATGATATCATTCATGATTTCCAAAAAAGTTCTCAACAAAAATATTATATATTCCAACGCAAGTTTTCCCGAAGCTATTTTTCGTGAAGTATATAAGAACTACAGTTGAAATATATGAAATTTAAGAAAGATTTTCCAGAAACCGAAGATTTTTAAAGATAAGATTTTCAATGCCACATCTTTAGATTATTTTTCATTTCGAACTGTCGAATGTAAAATTATTGTTCTTCATCAATCTTCTTTCAAATGATACTCAAGTTTGTCCCCAGCGCTGAGAATTCCAGATTTGAGAACTATCGATTCACCATATAGGTGAATCGAAAAATTTACTTAAACTTTAATTTCATTATATTTCCGTACATCTGTCTTCATTGCTTAGAACGATTTCCAATTCATTAATTCTCCTGGAGTGTAAGGAAGTTCTCTTCGCGATCTTCTTCGAAATATGACTATCCTATTCGACATTTTTTAATCTTTTTATATAAAAGTTCAAAGGATTGAACTTCTGATCTTACCGAGGTCTTATTTTTCTATTCTTCTTTCAAGTTTATGTGTAGAGCATCTGTTAGGTTTCCATCAGACATACTCCTAACAATTTCAATATTTTCAAATTTCGGTCCTTTTCCTGTTCAATTTCATCTGTTCTACTTCCTTGTTGTCATTCTTTGATTTCTTTAGTTTCTATTTCCTTTTTCATTATCCAACATTTCTATTTTCTTTTCGATCTGATTATATATTTTACTAGATTCATTTTGTCATCTGCAATTCTGAATATCTCTTCTACTATCACAATCTTGTTACACAGATTGAGGTTTTAACTGACAATTTCCTTGTACTTTGGATTGTATTTGTGTGAATTTGTACTTCCAATTTTTTTTATAGTTCTGTTGAATGGGACTAAATATTTTCTCACAATCAATTCTGACGAACAGATTTATATTTCCATACGATTTTAGAAATTTCAGATTTAATCCACTCAGGATTCAATATTTTCTATTCTGGTCTTTTTATAATTTTTTAGAAAACTCAGCTTCGACTGTAGTTCTTTCTCAATACAACAATCTTCACTCTAGCTCCCTTCATCATTTTCAATATTTCTATCAATGATACATTTCTATTTGAGGACAATACTTTTCCCATTATTTTCTCCAAAGACGTAATTCCTTTCAAAGATAATGCTTTTCTCAATAATTTCATCACAGATACAATTTTTCTCAAACATCCGTTTTCTCAACATTTTTTTCATCTTTATGCTTCCAAATTTCATTATACTTTATACTGGTTCCGTTTTTCTCGACAATGATTTACTTTTTCTTTAGATTTTCTTAATTTTTATTAACAAAAATTTTATTCATCTCCATATTTTCTCCATTTTTCTCAACATGTTCTCCATTTCTCTCAAAAAAATTATTTTCCTACATTTATTCTTAATTTTCATTGACAATAATTCCATTTTCCTGATGCGTTCTGAATTTTTATCAACAATTTCATTCGTTTCCACTGCTTTTTCATTTTCATCACTGATAATTCCATTTTTCTCAACACTCATTTTATTTTGATCAACGATAATTACATCTCCCTAAGTCATTTCTTCATTCTGATTAACAGCAATTCCATTATTTTCATTATTCTCTTCATCTTTATCAACAAAAAGTTTATTTATCTTCGGATGTTCTCCATTTTTTCTCAATATGTTCTCCATTTCTTTCAAAACAAAATTATTTTCCTACATTTTCATATTTTCTCCATTTTTTTAATATTTTCTCCATTTCTATCGAAAACTATGTTATTCTTTCCATCTTTTCTGTTTCTTTATCAATGAGAAATTCATTTTTCTTAATACTTCCTCTATTTTTATCAACAATCATTACTTTTATCTAAATTGTTTCTTGATTTCGATTAAGAATAATCCCATTATTTTCATTATTCTGTCCAATTCTGTCAAGAAATATTTCATTCTGACCAATAGATTTTTCATTCTCACGAACGATTATTCCTTTTTGCTCCATATTTTCCTGAATATGTCTGTTTTTCTTAGTACAATTTTTCAATTTCTGTTCATTTCCTTCTTCAACTTTTCTTATCTTTTTTCTCAGAGAATATTTCTCCATCGTGTTTCCACTATTTTCATACTGTTCAACATTCTCAGGAATTTTGTGAAAATTATCATAGTTTCCTGCAACATACACTCTCTGCATTCTTTCCTCGTGCCTATCACACGATTCCTTTAATCATTCATCAGTTGATTTTGTGAATTCTCATTGATTTTTTTTCTCTACATTACTATTGTTACTTGACCATTATCAAAGAAAATGTTGGAAATTCTGCTGGAAATTTCAGCAATGTGAACTGCATTCGTTCGATAAAGGCTCCCCTTGACAAGTTTTGCTTCTTCGATGCAGACTCCCATCCCTCTTCCAAATTTTATTTACTCAATTTTGTCGATTTTGAATGAAGATAAATGCCGGATGAATAGATATTCTCGAAGCTTCAAAATTGATGCTGTTGGAAATTCTAATGAATCTTTGCTTCTGAGAGGACTACTAGGATTCACTGAATTTTATTGAAAAATCATTGCCATTGTGGAATATGAACTGATATTAACAACATCTCGTAATTATAAGAATGCCACTCTTCAAAACGCTGACGATGATGCACCAGAATCACTCTTAGTAAAATTGTATAGGTAATACCAACTATGACTCTATCTGATGAAAATAAAAATTATTTTACACAAGTTTCTTCAGAGACTGTTGCTATTTCAGTGAGATTCATATCAGGGGACTTATATGCGTACCCTATGGTCCCAAGGACAACTAAGCATGTTTGGACAGCGAAAACAGCTACTCAATTGAAGAAACCTCCATGTATTTGCTTATTTTCTAAGACTGCTTGGAAGAACAGGAAGGGAACAGTGCTAATCATTATGATTTCTGCCGATCGTTGACTGGGAATTATTTTTGAGTTCCCAATGTTATTGTTATTGGGATATGAACACTGATGTAGATGAACAATATTATGCTATTGGATATCGTATGTTCGCGAATTTCCTACCATCGTATTATAATCAACCATCGAACCGATTGCTAATGAAAAGTACATATCGCCTTATTTTAATTGAAATTTGGTTGATTGTGATTCATTGTTTTCGACAATGTAACGTACTGACTAAATTCGCCAGAAGGCGCTGATACATTTTATTTCAACTATATTATCGACTATCGCGTTTACCGGCAATTAGCATATAAGAATTCAATATTATCATTAATTTTGAATAGAGCGCGTGACCAGCTGCACATTTTAAACATTTAATTTATCTTTCAGACCACATTTTTTCCTTTCAAAAGAATATTAAATATAAATATCCTGTATTTTCATAAAACCTTGAGGAAAGAAACTTCGGTAAAATTAAACAAAAGCATTTCGGACAAATAGTGGAAATATTAGAAAACTAAAAGATTTAAATAAACGAACGGTTATCCTAGAGTTGTAAACTTAACGTTAAAAACCCTTGTCGTTATCCCGAACGCTCTAAACAATCGAGTATCAGATGTTTTCTCAACAACATCTGCAAGCTTAAAACCTCCTACGAACACCCACAGCTCGACGTTGGATTTCTTGTCCAATCGTCTCGCTGTGATCCTTCCCCAAATGTTTTCGACCAATTATATTTTGGAGAAAACAAGTAACAAAACGCCCTTTTGAAAACTGTAAGGTTTCGAGTTTAGAAACGAAGAACTTTTAAATCACTCTTGGAAAATAACTAGAACCGAACACTTATACTTGATACTTCTAAATCAAAATCCGAAATCACAAGTTTCTATCTCAAGTGTTAACCAGACTGAACACAGATTCGAATTCTCTTCGATAATTCGAAGCGTTCCAAGATTTAATAATAAATCTAATTAAGTGAAAAGCATTTCTTATCTAATAATTGTAATTGAAAGACAATAATTTGGACAAATCGTGTATGAACAATTGTGTAATCAGTGTAATATTAAGTGTTGAATAAATGATAGTTAAGTTAACTATTTGTGTTCTATTTTAATTCAGCCACGCATAGTGGTAAGTTGGTGGAACCTACTTATATATATAAAAATATTGGAGTTTCCAATTCCATCTGGAGTTACTGATTCAGGAGGGTCGATAAATAAAATCTCTAATTCATCAACGAACTCTCAAACCCCAACTGGGACGTAACAGCTCTAATATAATAAATTTTGGTGGCAGCGGTGCTTCTCCAACTGTGGATTGAAAAATTAGAACACTCGAAAAACACTAAAGACTTCAAATAAAAATCGAAAGAACATCGATTACACACCTCTTCACGAAATCATTGAAAGTGAACGATTCAATCGGAGGACAACAGAGGAATCTACTATATTGCTGGAAATCTACTTCTACTTCGACCAGAGGAACTGGACAACTATCGATAAAGCAGCTCATCTCCTGAGAAGACCTACCAATCATCGCAGATCAACATAACAGGGCGAGCGGACAGCGAAGTACTCCAGACTATGCTAACATTATTCCATACATCGTAAGTCAATCAATTTCACAAAAACTGTAAAAAATTAATTTACTAAGATGCCAGACGAAGTCATTGTCAAAATTGATCCAGCTGATCTTGCTACTATCGCTGGAGTACGTTCTCAGCGATCACCAAAAGATTTAATTTCCGCGATTCCAGAATACGATGGAAATAATTATCCAGCTAATACATTCGTTAAATATTGTACAACAGCAAAAACATTTATAGCAGATCATTCAGAAGCGGTTGTATTAAATTTATTAATTAGCAAATTGAGAAATCCAGCTTTGAAACGCGCTTTAATAGCAGATATTTCGAAAGTTGATGACCTTATTTCATTTGTTAAAAGACATTTTGCTTCAAAGAAATTGCCTGATGAATGTTTAGATGAATTTGTACTATTTTTTCAAAAATCCAATGAATCAGTTACAGATTATAGTTTTCGTTTAGCAGAGCATTTACGCAATACAATTGATGCAGTCGATTCACTAGCCGAAGATAAAAGACCAATTTATAAAAGTCAAGCACAAGATAAAGCAGTAAAATACTTTATTATGGGTCTCAACACTGAAATTCGTAGCGCAATGAGAACAGAAAAATTTGATGACTTCCAAAAAGCTGTTGAAAAAGCCGTAGAATTTGAACTTACATTTCAACGCGAGCAAAAAATTGATAAAGAAAGAAATAGTAATACTAGTAATCCAAAAAGTTGCTTTGTAGCTCAAACTAATTCAAATCAAACTTGGTCTAATCAAACTAATTCAAATGAAAATTGGTCTAATCCAACGAAGAAATATTGCTCACTTTGTAAAATGTCAAATCATTCCGACTCAGAATGTTGGAAACAAAACAAATCAAATAATATAAATAATCCAAATAAAAATAATCCACATTCAGACAGATCACGTCCAAATTCGAATAATTATAATTCAAATAGTAGAAGTAATAATAATCAAAGTTATAATTCAAAATTCTGCAATTATTGTAAAAAGACGGGACATGTATTGATTGAATGTCGTAAAAGAGCTTATAACATGGGAAAGAGAGATGCAGGAAATAATAGCGAGAGCTCAGGTCAATCGCAGGGACAATCGGGAAACGGTCAAGGCCCCCGTCGGGCAGGCCCAACGACGGGGAACCCAAATTCGAGCCAACCACAACAAACAAAAGTCCCAACTCATCAATAAAAAATAACATAAAAATAAAAAATCTCACGCGTAAAGCAAATTGCAATTTGAATATATTAGATCCAAAAATTTCATCACCCACTGTTATTTTAACATCGGGACATTTGAGAAAAAACGATTCCCGATTCTTAATTGACTCAGGATCACAATTGAATTTAATCGAACAAAGTGTAATAGACGAATCTAATCCTATAAATTCGGAAATAATATATGAATTAAACGGTGTTTCAAAAACTGATAAACCCTTAACTTTAGGGGAAACTTTTGTTAAATTAAATGGAACCGTCGTGAGATTCAACGTAATTCCTGATGATTTCCCCTTGGATTATGCAGGTGTCATTGGTTCAGAATTTTTATATGAAACTGGAGGAGTGATAGACTTCAAAAGAGGCTATCTACGTGTCGGAAAAACTAAAATAAAATTTGTTGAAAAAGAAACAATTTTACTTCCCGCGAGACATAAAACTTTAATGTACGTAAGAGTTTCAAATCCTGACCAAACGACGGGATACGTACCGCGTATTCATTTTAAAAATAAAGGGTTATATTTAGGAGAGTCTATTGTTACGAACAAAAATGGGATTGCCTATTTATATGCCATAAATGCTTCTGAACAAAATATTAAGTTGGAAGTCCCCGTAATTAACTTGTTTCCATTTGATTCAAGTCAAGACGAGGGTTACGAAAGCGTGGTTACATCGGCAGAACAGCAGGTAGAGGAGACCCAACCGAGGGACTCCCCAGACCGTGTTAATGCGGTGAAAAACCTTTTACGTTTAAGCCACTTGAATAAAGAGGAGCATGATGCAGTAACAACCCTAATAAATGATTATGCAGACATTTTCCATATCCCAGGTGAACCTTTACGTGCTACTAACGTCTGTACACACCCAATACCAACAACTGATGACATTCCAATTAACGTACGTCAGTATAGGTTCCCGCAGAGTCAGAAAGAAGAAATAGGAAAACAAATTCAAGATTTAACAAATTTAGGAATGATTAAACCTTCTAATTCCCCGTATAATTCCCCTCTTTGGATCGTTCCGAAAAAAGCAGACTCCAAAGGTAGAAAAAGATGGCGTCTAGTTATCGATTATCGTGCACTAAATGAGAAGACTATTGCGGACGCGTATCCACTTCCATTAATTACAGATATTTTAGATCAGCTCGGAAGTGCTAAGTACTTTTCAGTATTTGATTTAGCTTCCGGTTTCCATCAAATTAAAATGAAAAAGAAAGACCGGCATAAAACGGCTTTTACAACTCCCCACGGTCATTGGGAATTCGATCGTATGCCTTTCGGTTTAAAAAATGCCCCGGCAACATTCCAAAGATTAATGGATCAGGTATTGAGTGGACTTCAAGGGAACGAACTCTTTGTTTACTTGGATGATATTGTTATTTATTCTCGCTCAATAGAAGAACATTTAATTAAATTTCGTAGACTTGCGGAACGGCTCCGTGTCGCGAATCTTTCATTGCAACCCGATAAATGCGAATTCTTTAGAACAGAAGTTAAATATCTCGGTCATATAATTTCTGCAAATGGTGTTTTACCAGACCCTGAAAAAATCGAATCAGTAAAAAAATTCCCAGTTCCAAAAACTCAAAAGAATATCAAAGAATTCCTAGGCTTAGCCGGATACTATCGTCGATTCATCAAAGATTTCTCAAAGATCGCGAAACCTCTCTCCGACCTCACAAGTAAACTCACTACGTTCAAATGGCTTCAGGAACAACAAGACGCATTCGAAAAGCTCCGCGATTTACTCTGTGAAGCGCCGATCCTTCAGTTTCCCGACTTCAATAAACCCTTTATCCTCACAACGGACGCATCCGGTTTTGCCGTCGGTGCAGTTTTAAGTCAGGGAATTATTGGAAAGGATTTACCTGTAGCATATGCATCCAGAGTCTTGAACAAACACGAGAAAAATTATTCAACAACCGAGAAAGAAATGGTCGCAATTCTTTTCGCCATTAAACATTTTCGTTCCTATCTATACGGAAGACCGTTCACTTTGGTCACAGACCACAGACCGCTAGTATGGGTAAATTCAATTAAAGATCCTACTTCGCGAGTAATGAAATGGAGAGAACGTCTTCGGGAATTTGAGTTCGAAATCGTTTATAAACCCGGTAAATACAATACGAATGCCGATGCATTATCTAGAAATCCGATAGATCCTATAAAAGCCGAAGTATTTCCAATAAAATTCAAATGGCGCAATAACCAAGATCCCTTGCAAAACGCACTTCCGGTCAAGCCCCTACCAGCGCCAACACATGGTATTGCTCGTCTCAAAACCTCATCATCTGGTTCAGACGTACAAAACCATCGAAAAAAAATGCGTAAACTTTCAACATCTTCAGACTCATCCGACAACATGAGTATTTTAACAGATTATGATGATACGCAATACGATGACGAACCATCTGTGCCTCACGTTGAACAATTACGGGATGTTTCTCACTTATCAGTACTTCCAAATGTTTCAAATGTTAAAATTCCTGTAAGACATGCAGTAAACATAGAAGAACATTCTTCGGGTGGAGATTATCAAGGATCAGACCCTTCGAGTGTTTGTAAGAAAACAAATTTACACCCAAATGTTTCACTAACTGAAAAGCGTAAAATATCTTTGGAAAATACCAGGTATGGTGAACAGGGAAACGATGAAGTAAATAATTCAACCAGCATTATACATGAACAATCGGCTTCGCAGGACTTTTTAGGATTTTCAACAGAGGCAGATAAGGAAAAAGAGCAAGAATTGATAAAAAAATTAATCAAAGAATATGAAGGAGAAAATGATCCATCTGTATCTCAGGATTTCCTAGGATTTACTTTAGACGAAGACCAAGGGAACAATTTGAATGTTATTAATAAATTAATCGAAGATAGAGAAGATGAGGAAAAACTGCAACATTCACAGGATTTCCTAGGTTTTTCAACAGTGGAAGAACCAGCGAACGCTAGAGAAACGGTGGAAAAATTAATTCAAGAAATTGAAAATTTTAAAAACGCGGAATTGCCCAAAGTCTCCCTTGACGAGTCGGAAACTCAAGAATGTCGAGTGGAACTTAATCGAAATCGAGATGACGTAAATGGCTTCAATCTAAATCCATTAAAAAATAAAGAAGAAATACTAATCGATGAATCAGAAACAGGTCGAGCGACTGACATTGTTGTAACACAGAAGGAAGAAACCTCAAGAGTATCGTCCTCAGTTCAGCAGCCAGACACTCAGGTAGAAATTAACCAAAAGGTCACAGCTGGGCCTGATCAACCCGCGAAACGACCTTCGGTATTCAAAAACCTTCACCGACCTTCTGACCCATCAGATTCTCCACGCAGGAAAAAGAATAAAGCGGCTATGAAAAAGAGATTTACTCCAAGATACATGCCCTTTAAACGACCCGTGGATATCGATACTTCACTGAGTTCAGAAGAAGAGGAACAAATTTCAAATCACTCTAACTCTAAAACCTTTTCTAAGCCTGATACCAGTGATGCATCTTTTTCTTCAACTATGGCACAAAAAATGCCAGGTAAAAATCTACAAAACTCTATTTCTACTACTAAATCTCTCACTAATTCTACCTCAGAAATAGAGAAACAAAAACAAAATCTAAATCAAAATCAAAATCTAAATCTAAATCAAAACCTAAATCAAAATCTACCTCAAAATCAAAATCTAACTCAAACTCAAAATCTAAAAGTGAATCAAAATTTAAATCTAAATCAAAGCCAAAGTCAATCTCTTACGCGAAATCCAAACGAAATAATTAATCAGAAACCCAGAGAAGAGGAAAAAGATAGGAAATCTTTAGAAGAAGAACAGGCGGTAACAGGTTCGGGAAATGGGTCACACCAGTTGAACTGTCCCACGTTACCCTCATCAACCCCCTGCTGTCCTCTTCCTACACCAAATCCTGTCCCTCTTAATCCTCCACCTCAACCTTCGATCTCGAATTATGGGAAAGGTTTCAATATCGCTAAACGAACTCTGAATAAAAGAAAAAATGAACAATGCAATTCAACTCCTCCTCCAAATTCACGTGCTAGGAAAAAATTAAATCGGAGTATTAAGAAAAATTCTTGCATTAAATTAAAAAACGCTCATAATTTTTCAGCGATGTCAATAGACGACTCTCAAACAATGAGTGAAAATAAAATCGATAATACATCGATCGACGAACAACATAATCAAACGGTGGAAATGAAATCTGAATATCAGGGAGGAGCAATCTCTTTTGATTCAGATGAGAAAAAACAAAAAACGAAAATAATTGTAACAAAGGCATTGGTACATGATGAACCAAAGAAGAATACTGTGAGACAATCACGGAATTGGAGAAATAAAAAACAAAACAGGCAGTCAAAACGCGGAAATCAACGAGAAAAAATGAATTACGATCAGATCTCAATGGAACCAATGGAAATAGATACTTCAATTGGTCAACCGTTAGAATATATGGCAGTGGATTCATCGAGCGA
The DNA here is from genome assembly GCA_963942555.1 of Aleiodes leptofemur. Lineage (NCBI taxonomy): Eukaryota > Metazoa > Arthropoda > Insecta > Hymenoptera > Braconidae > Aleiodes > Aleiodes leptofemur. Next base: position 9,830,683 of record OZ012619.1, read on the forward strand.
TAACGTCGTCACTCCAATGGATAATAAATCACCCAGTTTTGAACTTAATCAGCCGCAAAATAATTCTGTTACATTGGAAAAAGTTCAATCGGAAGAAGCGCAACCGAATCCTTCAGGTTTAGGTGGAAAATCGGCACGTGCGCACCGAACACCAACGGATTACCCTGAGAGTGATTTACGACGGTCAACCAGACAGCGCAAGCCTACCCAACGCTGTAGCTGTTGCACTCATAACGAAGGCCATCACAAAACTTCTCAGCCCCGAAATAATTACAGAGAAAAACAAATTCCAGAAGAAAGGAATTATCCTCAACGTAACCATGGATTTTCTCAGAGTAATAATAGGTTTCACAAGAAAATGAATCGTCCTTTAGATAAAATTGATGAAGTAATATCAGAAGAAAATCCACAAATAAAAAGAAATCACAATAACAAAAGAAAACCAATGAATGAAAAAGTAAGAGAAAATACCCCTCGTGATAATGAAAATTTTAATGAAAATGAAAATAATGGAGATCTGAATTCTTCCCCCTATATTTTACGAAATCGACCAAGAATAATTGAAGAAAAAATCTTCGTTAACGTTGTAGATACACGCGATACTTTAGAAATGAGGAAAGATAGTTGTATTTGTTTTATATCAGCAGATGGAACTGTTTCAAGTGAAACAGGGAAGAAATTAATTCAAAAAGGACTCTTGAAGGACATATCGCCATTGAACAAATACAACATCGGTGAAGTTATTATGACAGGGAATGCTAATAAAAAAATATTTGCTCTTGTTATCAATAAAAATTCTACAGATCAATTTGAAGAAAGGAGTTTCGTCACAGCTTTTGTAAATCTAAAGAAAATTATGCAGGAAAAACAAATACTCTCGGCCAGTATTTCACAAGCCGAAAGTAACATTAAAGACGATGCATGGATTAGGATAAAAAGAATAATGAGACTAGTATTCGCAGGTACAGAGATTAAAATTACAGTTTGTAAAGGGAAGATAATTACCCCACCTATTGATCAAAGAAAGAAATTAATTGCTGAAAATCATGAATCCCCAATTGCAGGTCATAAAGGTGTCACAAAAACGTATAATAGACTTAGACAAAAATACTTTTGGAATAATATGAAAAAAGATGTTGAAGATTTCGTTCGAAGATGTTTAAATTGTCAGAAAATCAAAATTGTTAGGATAAAAACTAAACAACCGATGATTATCACTGACACACCAGCAGAAGCTTTTGATAAAATCGCACTCGACATCGTCGGCCCTTTCACACCCTCAGAGAACGGTTATGTATACGTTTTAACAATGCAAGATTGTTTAACTAAGTATTTTCTCGCAGTCCCACTTGTACGAGCAATTGCGGTAGATATTGCACACGCATTTGTTGAGCATTTCATATGTAAATTCGGATGTCCTCGAGCAGTATTAACCGATCAAGGGAAAGCTTTTACAGGGAAAATAATGAAGAGAGTCGCGAAAATTTTCAAAATGACTCAATACAAATCTACAGCATTTCGCCCTCAGACAAATGGCTCATTAGAGCGAAGTCACATTGTTTTCACAGAATTTTTAAAACATTACACAAATAGAAAAGATTGGGATAAATGGATTTGCCATGCTATGTTCTCATACAATACTAGTGTACACGAAGGGACTAGATATTGTCCACACGAACTGATATTCGGTCGACCCGCACGACAACCAAGTCAATTTCCAACTCTCGATGAAATTCAAACATACGATGATTATGTCAAAGAACTTGCATTACGACTTCTGGAAATGCGAAAAACCGCCGCGCAAAATTTGAACAATGCAAAAGAAAAGTCAAAGATGTACTATGATAGACATATTAATCCCCGTGAATTCAAAAAAGGCCAATCAGTCTATTTAATTAAGAAAAAGAAAGATGGAAAATTAGATTATGCGTACACTGGACCGTATTTAATTACAGACGTTTTCAATGATCAACATAATGTAGAAATATTATATAAGAATAAAAAGAAAGTAGTTCATGCTGATCATGTTAAATTGGCACACCTTTCAGATGGGGAGGCAACAAACTCGGATTAATTCTCATCCTCATGACACTAATCTTCATCAAACCTGGCCTTGGGATCATTGGCTACGACTGTGGAACAAATACACTCAATATGACAACGATCTCACTACTCGACGTCGATAAATGTACAATCAACTCAGAGAATCTCAAAGTTTCGGATCAACGAATACAATTATTACAATTAAATCGATTCACACAAACAGAGGTAATACAATGTAATATTGAAGTTACCCGACACGTGCGCTACTGTGGATGGCAATCTTATCTTGCTACAGTATTGAACGCAGATGCAAATTATGTCATGAAAATTTCTCGTGAAGCATGTCAATCAGCCCACACTAGAGGTCAAATCTCAATCGGTATTACGGACGTAGTAGGGTTACCAATAAATCAAACAGATTATCGCACTATTTTATTCGCAGGATCAGCAGATAGCGGCGCGACATGTCACGGAACCGCGTATTCAGATCCATACGGTTCATGGAACAATGTCGTAGTACAAGGGACCGCAAAAATTCTCCTTACTTCTCATTCAGCGCGAATTAAATTAGGATCGAATGAAATTCAATTGAAATCGGGAACAGTTTGTCCATTAACTGCAGGAAAATGCATTGATCAATATGGGGGTTACACCTTCTGGGACCCTCTGCCCAAAAGTAATATTTGCGCTGAAGAGACATACTCTTCACTTTACCACGGTATCGCGAAGAAAATGGAATCAGAGAGAGAAACTTTTTATACAGTAGCATTAGAAGATACTAGTTTCACCCTCGAGGTTACTGGAACTGATAATTCTTGCGGAACTCATATCCATAAAACTTCACATCCGAAATTATTCATTTATGAAGCGAAATCACCTACAGACTCATTCCAAACCTCATTACAAGTTTTGGGGATAGATAATATGGATTTATTCACTTATATCAACGCGAAATTCATTTACGTAGAAAGGCATATTAGACTTCAGATGAAATCACTTTACGAGAATTTAATAAAAGAACGATGTGAAATGGAAAGACGAATTTTGCAAAACAGTTTAGCGATCGCAACATTAATGCCTGACGAATTCGCGTATAGGCTCATGAAAGGCCCTGGTTACATGGCTGTTACAGCTGGAGAAGTAATCCATATCACTCAATGTATTCCAGTCGAAGTAAAGGTCCAGCAACTAGATAAATGTTATGACAGCATGCCAGTTAAGCGAAATAATCAAACAGTTTTCTTAACGCCTAGAACTCATATTTTAATTAGTAGAGCAGCTGAAATTCCTTGCAATACCCCACTCTCTCATCAGTATCAGTTGGAAGGAGCTTGGTATAAATTCACTCCTCGTCCAATTGAAACTCTTCCACCTGGTACTTTAAAACCATCAGATGGTCCAGCTTGGAAATATATTAGCCCCGCTAACTTAGCTACAAGTGGAATTTACTCTCAAGACGATTTAAATAAAATGGGAGAAAGAATTATGTCGCGAATGGAACAGCGTCCCGCTCTAGAAGAGATTTCACAACAACTTATTGCCACAGCCCCAACAAACGGAAAACATTCGATTTACAATCTACTCGATGAAGAGGCTTTGGAAAAATTAGCAGAAAGTGCTTGGGATCGCACTTGGGGACGTTTTACTAAGTTCGGCACAATTAGTGCAGGATTTTTCGGTATTTTTATGATAATACGAATTTTTAAAATACTTGTTGATACGGTAATTCACGGTTATTCACTTCATGCCACTTTCGGCTGGTCTTTCAAACTTCTTGGAGCAATACTCGGCTCTCTTACTCATCTTCTAATTTATCTCGGTGAGAAACAGCCTGAAAGTCCCAAAAACGTCGATCCAGAAAAACAATCAGACGTATCAACCAAGCCATCAGCACCATCATCTCAAAATCCTTATCATCAACCACAAATTGAATTAACTGAGATCCATAAACCCAATGAAACGAAACAAATCGATGTTAATCAGAGGAATAATCAACAACCAATCATATAAACCTAAATTCAACAGTGAATTTTTGTTTTTTGATAATAAAAAAAATCAAATTAATTAATCAAAGGTTACAATTATTATTGAAAATTGAATAAGAAAATTCACACAATACATATAAATTCATTTAAGATATAAAGCACAAGTTTTTTTTTATTACTTCAATTATTAGAAAAACACACGCGATTGTAATTATATGTCGCAAATAAGAAAGAGTAAAAATCAAACACTTTGCACAAATCACTCGAAATCAATTTCAAGGGGAAGGTCCCAGTTAACAAGAGGATTATCCAATCCCCAATGTCCATCGGTCATCATTTTGATTCCCCAAAAGTCAGCCATATCCTCTCCTTGACAATGTGAAAAGTTCCATTCCAAACTCCTCAATTCGTTAGTAAAATTTCGTCTCATCAATTGAATACTTTTCTTTTTGGCAAGATTGACGAATCCAGGAATTTCAATGAAAGGAGAATCCTAGAAAAATGAAAAGAGTAAAAACATCATTATTTCGATAATAGTTCAAACAAATTTTCCTTTTACACTCATAAAGAACCAATACATACCAATTTTGAAAACCAATGTTGTTCTTGTGCGACTCGTGAGAAAACAAACACAATCTCCTTCAAGAAATTCATTAGATGGAGCCATTTACACCCACTTAATGGCTTTCTCATAAAAAATATCCACTCACTAGGAGCTATAAGGCCCTTCTCCAGATCCATGAAGATAGGAAGTAAAGTCTTTCGGAAAACTTTGAAGAAAAATTTCTGAAAAAAATATTATAATAGAAAATTTAATAATTATTCCAGAAAATACAGTATAAATAGTTCTACTCTTTATAAAAAATCATAGTTTTAGTTATACTTACGACATTGAAACGTTGAGAAAACTCCATCGTAGAAAATTGATGAACTATCACTTTGTAAGACTCAGAAAACAAACTTCACGATTCAAGTCGGAAAATACGAATGAACCTTAGGAAATCACCTTACCTCGTGCGAAAATCTTAAAATCTCCCCACCCCTCAAATTTTTGCAAAGGAGGCCCAGCCCAAGGAAATCTTTGACCAATAATCAAAGACAATTCGGTCTTCAGCCCCTACGAAAATTTTGCATTGGCCAACATTGAATTGTCTTTGCGCTTACCTGCATCCCTCTCTTAGCTCAAAGATTCCCAAAAGCATTATAACAACATCCATTTTAAAAATTTTTTATTTATTTTTTTCACATAATGAATTAATCATGAAAAAAATTGCAGAATATTGGATGATTTAGAATTAAGTATTAGAACTTAAGATGAAAGAGGAGAATAATTATTAAGAATATAAAAAATAAAATAAAAATAAAAAAAAAAAAAAAAAAAAAAAAACAACAAAAATAAAAAAAATGAATGAATAAAAAATCATGCAAAATGAACTAGAAATTTGAGAAATTAAACTAATAAAGAGAATTTCATAGGATAATAAGGTCTATTACATGAAAAAATGAAACTAATTTTTTTTTTTCTTTTTTTCTCTTAATCAAATAAATTCGTAAATTCAATAGTTATAAGTATCGAAAGACTAAATTGATTAGATAGTACCATAAGACACATAGAACATTGTAAAAAAAAAAAAAAAAAAAATATATATATATATATTCAAATGTCATAACAGCTTGGTTAACCGAGAGTCGATAAACCCCAATTACCATGTTTTTCCGAGCGAGGACGCTCGATTCTTTAAGGGGGGAGGTGTAACGTACTGACTAAATTCGCCAGAAGGCGCTGATACATTTTATTTCAACTATATTATCGACTATCGCGTTTACCGGCAATTAGCATATAAGAATTCAATATTATCATTAATTTTGAATAGAGCGCGTGACCAGCTGCACATTTTAAACATTTAATTTATCTTTCAGACCACATTTTTTCCTTTCAAAAGAATATTAAATATAAATATCCTGTATTTTCATAAAACCTTGAGGAAAGAAACTTCGGTAAAATTAAACAAAAGCATTTCGGACAAATAGTGGAAATATTAGAAAACTAAAAGATTTAAATAAACGAACGGTTATCCTAGAGTTGTAAACTTAACGTTAAAAACCCTTGTCGTTATCCCGAACGCTCTAAACAATCGAGTATCAGATGTTTTCTCAACAACATCTGCAAGCTTAAAACCTCCTACGAACACCCACAGCTCGACGTTGGATTTCTTGTCCAATCGTCTCGCTGTGATCCTTCCCCAAATGTTTTCGACCAATTATATTTTGGAGAAAACAAGTAACAAAACGCCCTTTTGAAAACTGTAAGGTTTCGAGTTTAGAAACGAAGAACTTTTAAATCACTCTTGGAAAATAACTAGAACCGAACACTTATACTTGATACTTCTAAATCAAAATCCGAAATCACAAGTTTCTATCTCAAGTGTTAACCAGACTGAACACAGATTCGAATTCTCTTCGATAATTCGAAGCGTTCCAAGATTTAATAATAAATCTAATTAAGTGAAAAGCATTTCTTATCTAATAATTGTAATTGAAAGACAATAATTTGGACAAATCGTGTATGAACAATTGTGTAATCAGTGTAATATTAAGTGTTGAATAAATGATAGTTAAGTTAACTATTTGTGTTCTATTTTAATTCAGCCACGCATAGTGGTAAGTTGGTGGAACCTACTTATATATATAAAAATATTGGAGTTTCCAATTCCATCTGGAGTTACTGATTCAGGAGGGTCGATAAATAAAATCTCTAATTCATCAACGAACTCTCAAACCCCAACTGGGACGTAACAACAAAATGAAATTCTGGAATTCGATCCGATTGATATTCGCTTGGAATTTGAAGCTAGAGATAGTTTAGCAGTTGATACAGCACTATACTGTCTTTTTCTGCACAATCCTATCATAGAATGTCATCCTATTAGCGATGGGCCGAAAAATTAGTTGAAACGGTGGGGAAAAAATTTTGAATATCAAATAGTCCTTTTGAGAAAACGTCAGTCACCATGGAACTGTTGTTAGGGGATGTGTGAGGATTCCAAGGAGCCTTCCGTGAATTCATTTCGGAAGAACTGGCTTAAACATCTCTAGACGGATAAGTACAGAAAACAACTATGAAGTTTTTCCAGCCTCCATATGATTTAGTCAAAGTGCTAGTAAAATATCGATGTGCAAATGCATGGCTTGAGCTGAATTTCCATGGCATACCCTGAATGTATGGTAATATTCCATATGACCAAGCGGACAATGTATGTCGAGATGATATGAAAAATGCCGCCAAATTTACGTGAAAGATCGCGAGCAGAAAGTCTGTTTGAGAAAACTTTCCATTAATGATTCTCTGCCCAGCATTGCAGACTTCGATGATTGCCCATCAAGCGCAAAATTCAAAGACGTACCAGTTAATGCTTGTCCTTTTCATTACAATATGTAAAATATGACGTGTGCTGTTGAAAATGCTCTATAACTACAAGAATGGAAGTTGAAGAAAATTGTATGTTCAACAGACTGATCCATGCGGATATATTTCGAACGAGAAAATCTAGCACAGATTTTTTTTTTTTTTTCCTTATAGCTAGACTCCCACTTGGGAGTATGTGCTAAAATCTAGCACAGATGACATCTAGCACAGATGACATATCACTTTTGCCAAAGGCTTTCATAAGTATATTTGCAGTATGCAATGTACATGAAGCTTGGTGAAAATTAACGAAATGAAAGTGGAGCGATAAATTTTCCAATACAAGCGATGTCTTATACATCACGATGGTTGGGGTGGTGATATCCTTGATAGTATACAAATAATGAAGATTGTAGGTTGTGTAATATTGAAATAACGAAAAAAATTTAAGACATAAGTTATTTATTCATGATTAGTATGTATTACATGTATAAGATGAATTTTTCATAGAATTTCACTAAGGGTTTACAATTTTTGGAAAATTCCCGAAAAGTGTACATCTTTTTCAAATTCCCAAAGACACGATATTTATTTCAAAAAATTTACGATTGCATCCCGTCCTCCCTCCATTCTTCCAAGTCTTGGGTGAATTCTACTTGATTAAATCTAGTTCCAATGGATCGCATTGCAACCGGATGTTCTCCGACTGCAATAGCATCTTGCATGGCCTCCAACTGGCCCGGATTTGCCAAGAAAAATGTAGATGATCTCTTTGGCAGGAAAGTGGCTTGAGCATTATCGAGCTCAACCATGATCGCTGGACCATTACGAGTATTTGCTCTGCATATCTTTGTGACAATGAAGAATTTCTTTTTGTCAAGATCTGCGATTTTCACACTGGGTAGATATCCATTACGGAATTGCCCAGCAGCGTTGATTCTTGTGAAATCCATACTTATTCAATTGGGAGCTTTACTAGTTTTGCACAAAGTTGAAGTATTTCAATCCTCTGTTGAATGTCCTTCTTAGCTCCTTGAATTTTTTCTTGTAGAAGGTTCCAGCGTTTTTCCAAGTCTACTTTTTGTAATGAGTAGGTGTTCCTCATTGTACAATTTGAAACACTAATGAGATGATCCAAGACTCAGCTTTCTTTATACTCGTTCCCCCCTCCAGTTTTTCAAGGAACTGGGAAATCTCCCTCCACTTAGGGGAAATGGGCCCTTGAAACCGGTCCATCCGGAGAGTCTACATACCTGGGAAATGTTACACAGAAAACACCTGGCATGGAAAAATGGCTGCAATAGTTTTCAAAGAATGTTACGTGAAATTTAACAGTGAAGACATCATCCTCCAAAAATATTCAGAGCAGATTTAGAAGTTAATATTTTTAACCGATTTCGATACTGTCCAAATCTATAGAGTGAGGAGGCAGTGATGAGAAACTACATAATCTTAGATGAGGATCCAAGAAATTGATAATCATCATGGATAATTTGAAGCCATACGAGGTCAAGGAATTGTGCTGTACTCCCCAATGTCTTTGCAGTTCCGAAGATATTATTGCAAAATATTTTGGAGAAGATGAAATAACTGATCCATGGGAATTTTTGGAAGCTGTGGTGCGACTTGACAGAACGTTTCGGCCTTGACGAGAGCAACGGAAGAAGATTAAAGATGAGGAAGCTCCACAAAGTACTCTGGTGACTTTTCTCAGAATGCTCTCATCTCCTCAATCATCTGAATTTTTTCTGATTTCTTCTTCAATTAACTTCTCCATTATTTTCGTTTCGAGGATATCTATATTAAATACCTTGTTAGCACGATACCTGATGAACTCTACAACGTGGAAACTTCAAATTGAGTGCCAAGTTCTAATGGACGTTTAAGACTGGTGTGACGTCAGACCGTGGTTTTCTGTTTTCAAATCAATCATTATCAAAAAATTTCATAGAAAAAGAATTGTGTTGCATTATGTTCTTATTTTTATCGCGTAATAGTTCATGGATTCGAGAAAGAACTGGTACAACAAATAATTTTAGAGACATTGAAGTGAATTGAATACTACATTGGAAGAACATAAAACGAGATAAATTGAACAGATGCTGTATTAGAAATCAAATTTCAAAAATTCAACAATTATTTTTACGGAAGTGTGTGAATTCCGAGAATGCCTCAAAAAGAATATCTATTATATCGAGATTGAATTGAGGAAAGAGAGGAACTGTATTCATCTCGAAAATGTAAACATTGGAATACTATAAAATTATCTTGCCACGATAGATAACTCCTGGAAGAATATTGCAATCAATTGGTGTTATAGCTTACTTTTCTGGGTGTCAAAGAAATGAAGTACTCATCCTCTTCTTGAACCAATTTTCATTTCAGAAATTTGAACATTGTTCTAACGTAGAAGAGCCCAATAATTAGGATGAATATTACACTAATGGAATTTTCATATTGAATCTTAGTTTTTTTCCTTGAATATAGCTTTACTCTGTTTCATAATAATTAAAAAGTGTTCCTAATCTCGAATTTGCGAAATGAAAATCAATAGGAAATTATTGTCTCATTTTGGTTCAACTTATTAAAAGTGAAAAATTGCGTTGTGCAAAATTGGTTCAGTTTACAATACGTGAAAAGTTTCTCAATCATCCGTATTACATTTCTGTTTCATTTTTGGGAATACTTCAACCGTTCAAACTGAAAAATTCATGTTCATTTAAGGAAGAATTTCTCAGTAATTTATAGACAAAAAAATAGAAAGAAGCAAATTCATTTTTTCTCCCTTAAAAATATTTCAACAGTTCGAAATGCAAATTTCATGTTTATTGAGCTCGGAACTTTCAGGTATCGGTAGGTAGGAACTTTCAGGTAGTGTGAATGAGTTTATTTATTCTCGTGAAAAATTTCTCAATCATTAATAGCAAAAATTTTTGTATTTTTTTTTGTTGTAAATATTTTAATTTTTCAAATGAATAATTCGCATTCATTCAACGTGATAATCTTCATTTTTCATGGTGCGAAACATTCGCGTTTCTTTCGATAGAAAAATTTCCATCATTAATAGAGAAAATTTCATAGGAAATATCTCAATACTATAAGGGAAATTTCTCATTATTCTTAAGGAAGCCTTTCAGTTATTTCGAGCAAAATATGGATTGTTCTGTTCAGAATATCTTGATGCCACGAAACTATCGAATATATTAAAAATTTCTGTTAACTATACTTTCGGAGACAAATATTTTGAAGCTAGTTCAAAATGTTCCAATGAGTTGATTCGAAACTATTTTTGGATCGTTTTTAAAATCTAAACTCGCTCAATTTTCAAAATCCGCACTGACTGTGAATAGTTCTTGAATCATTTTTGAATAAATTGTAAAATTTATTTTCGTATCAAAATTTCCTTTGTGTAGTATTTTAATTTTTTTTCAAGGACTTTGAATTAAATTTCCGATAAGAAAATTATTTTCAACTACTTCTTGAAAAATTACTTTTAAATTAATTTTGAATGAAAATTTTCAGAAAGGGATTTTTTTCAACGTTCTTCTTGTCACTTCAGAGTGAATTCTAAATGAAATTTTTGAAGGGGAAATTATTTTTGAAAATTCTTTCTTTTTACCCCCGACAGCAACGCAGAGGGGTATATGCGTTTGGCTTCGGATGCATTGGTATTACAACGCGTTTGTAACGCCTTATCTTATTGAAAACGAATTAAAAAATATAGGCTTCTCGACTCGAAATGTGAGGATTTGTCCAGAGATGGTTTTAGGCATATATTAATAAAGATTCCGACTCGTATTTTCCTGAAAATTGCGAAAAAAGAAATGATTTTTCAGAAAATAGTAACTTAGATTAAAATTCCCCACGCAAATAAAAGAAATAATGAGTTGGTACCCTTGCGGTTCCGTGCTGACATTGGGGATATGTCTTTTGAGCGGGAAGTAATTTCGTGTACAAATGTTCAAAAAAGAGAAAATGCATTCTTAAAAAATCTTAAAATAAAAAAGAAATGAAAAAAAAAAGAAACAATAAAAATTGACATTTAATAACCCCGACAAAAAGATTATAATAAAAAATTTAGATAAAAATCTGAAATAATTAATAACATTTATATTTGGGAAAAAAGGGAAGTCGGGGGACGTCCAGATTTCTCCATACCATATGCTCTGGATGTCCCCCGACTTCCCTTTTTTCCCAAATATAAATGTTATTAATTATTTCAGATTTTTATCTAAATTTTTTATTATAATCTTTTTGTCGGGGGTTATTAAATGTCAATTTTTATTGTTTCTTTTTTTTTTTCATTTCTTTCCTGAATCGGTTTCGAATTAATATTGAAATTTATTTCCGAATGAGAAATTATCTTTAAATGGTTTGTTTTTTTTTATCAATGCATTTCGAAATTTCTTATCAAATGAGAAATTATCTTTGTATGACTTTTGAATACAATTTTCGGAGGAGGAATTATTTCTGAATATTTTTTCCTCTCCAGGATCGTTCTTGAAGCATTTTTGAGTTTTGTTTCAAGATGAAACATTATTTTCCAACGTTTTACTCTCCTCTAGAATCAATTTTGAAATTTATTTTCGGATGAGAATTTTTTTCACATAGTATCTGAATTTTTTCCTCAATGCACTTCGAATTGAATTTACAATAAAAAAATTTACAATAATTATAATTTACAATAATTTTTAATTGACAATAAAATGTTCGACTAGTTTCTTAAAAATTATTTTGAAATGAGTTTCGAATGAAAATTTCCAAAAGGAAATTGTTTTCTTTGAACGTTCTTCTCACCACTATAGAATCAATTTTGGATGAAAATTTCAAAGAAATGATTTTGAAATTTTTTTTTTTCTTTCTTCGATCATTTTGTAAGCGGTGTGGCTATTCGTACATTGAGTGTCACGCAATAGACACGCAAAATCCACGCAATATCCACGAATTCCTTGGACGAAAATCTCGAAAACGTCATTTTTTTGGAGTGTCTTTTGCGTGGATTTAAGACTTCTCGGAGTGGATATAGCGTGGATACAAGGTTGCTCGATTATTGCGTGACTTTAAGCCCAATTTTTTCGAGGAATGAATTTCTCGATTTCTAGTGACTTTAGCGTGAATTTAACGTGACCTTTCCGTGAATTTCGCGTGATTTTAACAAGTTTTCTTGCGTGAATTTAACGTGACTTTTGAGTGAATTTAACGTGACTTTTGCGTGACTCCAACGAGCTTTTTCCCGTGAATTTAACGTGACTTTGGCGTGTTTCTCACAGCACTTTTGCGTGCACTTAACCCCTCTAGTACGGGGCCTCAGCGAGCCAAACTGTCCTAGCGGCCGGGCGCCTTGTAACATGTGAAATCAGAAGTTTGGAAAAAAAAACAAATTTCTCAAAAATTAATTAGTTGAAATCGAATTAATCGTTTTTAGAAGGCTGCATATCAAACTTGAATTATCCATCTTCACGAAGCATTTTGGAAAATCCAAAAATCTTGAAAATTGTAAGAGATATTGAAATTTTTATGCAGCGTGGTGAGGGTCTCTATGACACAGAGACCCCGGCTGGTGGGACAGGCACGAGGGTCCATATACATATATGGACCCCGTACTTGAGGGGTTAACGAGACTTTTACGTGAGTCGTCCGGCACTCTAGCATTACTTTTATGGCGTTCTTGCGTGTCTATTGCGTGTTTTTTAAGTGACTTTTGCGTTATTTTTCGGTAACTCATGCGTGAATATAGACCGAAGAATTCAGTCACAAAATGAATGACCTCAGAACTAGATCCACGGAGGAATTCTTATGTGTATTCACGCAGCAAGAATCATCTAGAGATTTGTGCGCGGATATTCCATTCATAGTCAATGATCTGCAGCTTGTATCATTGGAGGAATCTCAATTTGGATCCAGATAACGAAAATCATTGCATGATTCTCGAGTGAATATTGTGTAGAGTGAATACTTCCCCATCTATATTTATAGATGCATTTCTTCTTATATCCACGCAGGAGTATTTAGTGATTCTGCGTGGAGAGTCAATAATCTATGGTTTATATAGTCACGAAGGGATTTGAACTTAGATTCACGCAACAAGAATCATTTAGTAATTTTTGTGTGGATATCACGTATAGAATCACTAATATCTAGTCTGTATCCATGGAAAAATTCCAACTTGGATCGACGCAAGTAAATCATTGCATAATTCTTGAGTGACTATTGCGTGTAGAGTGCATATTCTCTCATCTGTATTGATAGAGGAATTTCGGTAAATGGTGAGTTTCACTCTGCCAAAAATATTAAAAATTTAAATGATTTTACCAAATTTTTTGAATTGACTTGAAGTGTTTTGATGTAGTAGAGATCAGTGACAAGATTTCGAGGCGAGCAGACAAAATCCTAATTAAATTTTTACCAAAAACAACGAACTTTTGTTGGAAGTCAATAACCAATTTTTCAAAAAAACAACAATTAAATGAAATTGAGATAATCACCACGTTTTGCATAACCAAAGGCCACGACGGGGACGTAGTGGTGCATAGGCCTCGAAAAAAACCTATCACGACCTATCCTATGCGACACTCGGGATTTTGATGAAGAAATTTATTGACTCAAACTCCGCTCACCTTCATTGAGCATTAGAAATTTAATTTTTTAACTTATTAAGAAAACAAGTACATAGAGCATTAAGATGCGTACTTTTTCCTCTAGTCAATAACTTGTACACATCACATGGAACAATATCAATCAAAAAATACCTCATACCAATTGAAACGAAACAAAGCGAAAAAAAACCTCAATAAATTTAATACGGATTAAATGAAACTTCGAAATACTCATCTGAAATTTGGATTTTCCAGAAAAAAAACCATTCGCAGTGGTGGCAACTAACTTTTATTACAAAACACACAGTTTTGATGTTTCACTGCAGAGAACCAAAATCATACTGGTCTAGAAAAAGCTCATTTGGTTGAATTACCAAATTTGCCATTTTCTTAAGACCATTGGTCTTGGTTTATCATTGTGTTTTCACACCAACTGTCTTTGTCAGGAAGAAATCGATTATTCCACGACTACCTCACCTCTCATCATGCCCCCTGTCCCACACTCAATCAAAACAATGAACTCTACTCACTTTTAAATTTAATGTTTTTTTATATTACTCTAAAATAAAATTTGATTAAGCAGGAATGTTATATTCATTGAGTTGTTGAACACAATGAATGAAATTCAAGTTTTTTGACTCGAAATTCACAGCTCTTCTTATTTTGTAGAAAAAATTTTTGTAATCAAAATTTTCGGAAATCAAACTCAATGCGAGCCTAGAATAGGCGCACTGAACATGACGGATGGAAAAAATGGCAAAGAAAACGTTCAAAACACTGATTTTCAGTTGGCAGAGCTATACTGCCCGTTTACCGGAATTTCTATTTGTATCCACGCAGGAATTCCCTTCTGTTTCCTTCACAGATATTGTATGCAGAGTCACTAATTCATGATACATGTTCACGAAGGAATTTCTACTCGTATTCACGTAATAAGAATCACTGCATGACTTTTGAATAATTATTGCGTGCAAATTAGATATTTTCCCATCTGTTTTTCGATTTGTATCCACGTAGACTTTCTCTAGTGATTTTCGCGTGGATACTGCGTGCAGAATCAATAATCTATGGTCTATATTCACAGAGGAATTTCAACTTGGATCAACACAATCCGAATCATTGCCTTATTCTCGAGTGGATATTGCGTGTAGAGTCAAACTCTTCCATCTGTATTCATAGAAAAATTTTGGATTGTATCCACGCACTGAAATTTCCATGATTTTCAGATGGATATTGTATGTTGGGTTAGAAATCTATGATATATATTCATCGGGGAATTTTTACTCGTATTGACGTATGAAACATCATTGCATGATTTCTGAGTGGATATTGCATGTAGAGTGAAGACTCTCTCATCCACAGTCATAGAGGAATCCTGTCTCATATCTACGCAGGAGTGTTCAGTGATCACTGTGTGAATATTGCATGTAGAGTCGATAATGTATGGTCCATATTAAGAGAGCGATTCCAATTTGGATTCATGCAACAAAAATCATTGCATGACTCTCGTATGACCATCGCGGGTAGAGAGCGTAGTCACCAATCTGTGTTGATAGAGGAATTTTAACTTGTATCCATGCAACAAGAATCATTGCGTCAGTCTTGAGTGGATATTGCGCGTAAGGTCGAACTCTTCTATCTGTATTCATAAAAGAATTTTGGATTGTATCCATGCACTGAAATTCTCGCGATTTCTACATGGATATCGCGTGTTGAGTCAACCATCGATGATCTATATTCACCGACGAAATTCTACTCGTATTCACGTGTCGAAAATCATTGCATGATTTCAGAGTAGATATTACGTGTAGAGTAAATACTTTCTCTTCAATATTCATAGGTGAATTTCAACTCATATCCACGCAGATTTCTTCAGTGATTTTCGCCTGGATATGGTGTAGAGTCAATAATCTATGGTTTATATAATCACGAAGGATTCTGAACTTAGATTCACGCAACAAGAATCATTGAGTGATTTTTGTGTGGATATTACGTATGGAATCAATGATACTTAGCCTGCATCCATGGAGAAATTCCAACTTGGATCGAGGCAACTAAATCATTGCATGATTCTTGAGTGACTATTGCGTGCATATTCTTTCATCTGTTTCGATAGAGGAATTTCGACTTGTATGCACGGAAAGATTTTCTCGTGTTCCTTGCGCAGATATTACATGTAGACTCAACACACAGAAAACGCTGAGCGTAGAAGACGCACAGAAGTGCGTAATCACTGCACATGTGTGCGTACTTAACGTTCTCAAAATCGAACGTGATGTACGCACACTTGTGAGTAATGTGCGCACACGAGTGCGTGACTTTTTACTCTCAGTAGTCTCTACTTTTGTGAGAGATTTTCGCTATTATCTCGGTAAATAAGCGAGATAGAGTGAAATGGACGTTAATTCGGGATCAGCAGGAAACTCTCTCAGTTTTTCGTGATTATCTCGGTCAATGAACGAGATAGAGCGAAATGAATATTGATATGGGATCAAGAAAGAGTTTCTTTAGTTTTTTGCTATTATCCCGGTGAATAAGTGAGATAGAGCGAAATGGATATTGATTTGGAATTAGGAGGAAGTTTTTTCAGCTTCTCGCGCCTATGTCGGCGAATAAGTGAGATAGAGCGAAATAGACGTTGATTTGGGATCAGGAGGGAGTTTATTCAATTTTTCGCTATTATTCCGGTCAATAAGCGAAATGGATGTTGATATGGGTTCACCAGGAAGTTTTCCAGTTTTTCGTGATTATCCTGGTGAATCAGTGAGATAGAACGTAGTGGTCATTAATTTGGGATCGCGAGGGATTCTATTCAGTTTTTCGTGACTATATCGGTGAATAAGCGAGATAGAGCGAAATGAACGTGAACATGGGATCACCGGGAAGTTTTTTCAGTTCTTCATGAATATATCAATGAACAAGCGAAATAGAGCAATATAGACGTTGATATGGGATCACGAGGGAGTTTTCACATGAAAAAATCTCTCCTGATCCCAAACTAACGACCATCCAGCTTCTTCTCCCTTGTTCACCGGGATAATCACGAAAAACTGAGAAACTTCCTGGTGATCCCATATCAACGTTTATTTTGCTCTATCTCACTTATTTACCGAAATAGCGAAGAACTGAATAAACGTCCTCCTAATCCCGAATCAACGTCGATTTCACTCTATCTCGCTTATTCACCGAGATAATCACGAATAAATCGAAAAACTCCCTGGTGATCCCATACACGGAGAGAAATTTTTCCGAAAAATCGTGATGCTCAGCGACGAAATGTGGATGCTAAATGCAGGCCGGGGGTATTTCATGAGTCTACCGATGGAAAAAAATCTTTGTGACGGCAATTAGTAATAGGACCAATAAAATTTTCAAAATGAAATATCACAATAACTGTTATGTAGCATTACAAAAATATTAGCTGATTATTTTTTCTCTGGAAGCTGAAGAAAAATTGTCTATCCGACAAATGATAAATCATCGGGACCTTAGAAATTTTCATACGCTACTAAGAATTTTTATGAATTTTTTTTAGAATTTTTCCCATGCCAGCCTCATAATGGGTAGACGAAGGGGCTAGTTGAGTACCTTCGACTTTTTTCGGGACACGAGCCATTGGTCATTTTACACTTGGCTTTGGATTAAAATATCTCGAAAACTATGCAAAATTTATCGAGACATGCTGTGAATGAAATGTAGAGGGAAGATTAACGAAGTAAATAAACAGAATGCCGTTTTTCTACAACTAGTAGTTTCCGAGATATCAATTTCTTAATGAGTAGTTCAGAAACAATGGACGAGGCCCACTAGCAAATAAACAGGCACTCGGGTATCCTTTCTGAATTTTTCATTAGAAAATTAATATCTCATCAACTACGAGTCGTAGGAAACTGGAGTTTCGCTTATTTTATTCGTTACTCTTTCCTCTAAATTCCATTCACAGCATGTCTCGATAACTTTTGAGTAGTTTTCAAGATATTTCAATCCAAAGCCAAGTGTGAAATGGCTATTTTTTTGAAGAAATAAACAGCAAAAATTATGATGTGGAGCATGGGAATTTTTCGGCTCACAAGCAAATTGCATCCCGTTTATGGAGCGGCATGGTGATTTTTGAAAAAATCATTTAGAAAAATTCTCATATTTTCCTCTCCGTGTATTATCGTCCATTTCGCTCTATCTCGATTATTTACCGAAATGATAGCAAAAAACTGATTGAACACCCTCCTGATCCCAAATCAACGTCTATTTCGCTCTATCTCGCTTATTCACCGACATAGTCGCGAAAAGCTGAAAAAACTCACTTCTAATCCTAAATCAACATCCATTTCGCTCTATCTTACTTATTTACCGAGATAAGAGCAGGAAAACTGAAGAAATTTTCTCCTGATCCCATATTTATTTCTATTTCGTTCTATCTTGCTTATTTACCGAGATAATAGCGAAAAACTGAAGAAACTCTTTCCTGATCCCATATCACTATTCATTTCGCTCTATCTCGTTTATTGACCGAGATAATCCACAAAAAACTGAGAAAACTTCCTGCTGATCCCAAATTAACGTCCATTTTGGTCTATCTAGCTTATTTACCGGAATAATAGCGAAAAATTGAATAAACTCCCTCCTGATCCCAAATCAACATCTATTTCGTTCTACCTCGCTTATTCACCGAGATAATAACAAAAAAACTGAAGGAATTTTCTCCTGTTCCCATATTTAGTTCTATTTCGCTCCATCTCGCTTATTTACCGAAATAATAGCGAAAAACTGAATAAACTCTCTCCTGATCCCAAATCAACGTCTATTTCGCTCTATCTCGCTTATTCGCCGACATAGTCGCGAGAAGCTGAAAAAACTTCCCCCTAATTCTAAATCAATATCTATTTCGCTCTATCTCACTTATTCACCGCGATAATAGCAAAAAAATTAGAGAAATTTTCTCCTGATCCCATATTTATTTCTATTTCGTTCTATCTCGCTTATTTACCGAGATAATAGCGAAAAACTGAAGAAACTCTTTCTTGTTCCCATATCAATATTCATTTCGCTCTATCTCGTTCATTGACCGAGATAATCACGAAAAACTGAAAGAATTTCCTGCTGATCCCGAATTAACGTCCATTTCACTCTATCTCGGTTGTTTACCGAGATAATAGCGAAAATCTCTCACAAAAGTAGAGAGTACTGAGAGTAAAAAGTCACGCACTCGTGTGCGTACATCACTCACAAGTGTGCGTACATCACGCACAAGTGTGCGTACATCACGCACACGTGTGCGTACATCACGTTCGATTGTGAGAACGTGAAGTACGCACACATGTGCAGTGATTACGCACTTCTGTGCGTCTTCTACGCTCAGCATTTTCTGTGTGTTGAGTCTACATGTAATATCTGCGCAAGGAACCCGAGAAAATCTTTCCGTGTATACAAGTTGAAATTCCTCTATCGATACAGGCTAAATATCATTGATTCCATACGTAATATCTCTTTTTTTTTTATTGTCATACGTAATATCCACACAAAAATCACTCAATGATTCTTGTTGCGTGAATCTAAGTTCAGATTCCTTCGTGATTATATAAACCGTAGATTATTGACTCTACACACAATATCCAGGCGATAATCACTGAAAAAATCTGCGTGGGTATGAGTTAACGGTAAATTCAACTATGAATATTGAAGAGAAAGTATTTACTCTACACGTAATATCTACTCTGAAATCATGCAATGATTTTCGATACGTGAATAGATGGTTGACTCAACACGCGATATCCATGTAGAAATCGCAAGAATTTCAGTGCATCGATACAATCCAAAATTCTTCTATGAATACAGATAGAAGAGTTTGACCCTACGCGCAATATCCACTCAAGAATGACGTAATGGTTCTTGTTGCATGGATACAAGTTAAAATTCCTCTATCAATACACATTGGTGAGTACGCACTCTACCCGCGATAGTCATACGAGAATCATGCAATGATTTTTGTTGCATGAATCCAAATTGGAATCGCTCTCTTAATATGGACCATAGATTATCGACTCTACATGCAATATTCACACAGTGATCACTGAACACTCCTGCGTAGATATGAGACAGGATTCCTCTATGACTGTGGATGAGAGAGTCTTCACTCTACATGCAATATCCACTCAGAAATCATGCAATGATGTTTCATACGTCAATACGAGTAAAAATTCCCCGATGAATATATATCATAGATTTCTAACCCAACATACAATATCCATCTGAAAATCATGGAAATTTCAGTGCGTGGATACAATACAAAATTCTTCTATGGATACAGATGGAAGAGTTTGACTCTACACGCAATATCCACTCGAGAATAAGGCAACGATTCGGATTGTGTTGATCCAAGTTGAAATTCCTCTGTGAATATAGACCATAGATTATTGATTCTGCACGTAGTATCCACGCGAAAATCACTAGAGAAAGTCTACGTGGATACAAATCGAAATACAGATGGGAAAATATCTAATTTGCACGCAATAATTACTCGAAAGTCATGCAGTGATTTTCATTACGTGAATACGAGTAGAAATTCTTCCGTGAACATGTATCATGAATTCGTGACTCTGCATACAATATCTGTGCAGGAAACAGAAGGGAATTCCTGCGTGGATACAAATAGAAATTCCTCTATCAATACAGATGAGAGAATATGCACTCTACACGCAATAGTCACTCAAGAATCATGCAATGATTTACTTGCGTCGATCCAAGTTGGAATTTTTCCATGGATACAGACTAGATATTAGTGATTCTATACGTAATATCCACACAAAAATTACTAAATGATTCTTGTTGCGTGAATCTAAGTTCAAATCCCTTCGTGACTATATAAACCATAGATTATTGATTCTCCGGGCAGAATCACTGAATACTCCTGCGTGGATATAAGAAGAAATGCATCTATAAATATAGATGGGAAAGTATTTACTCTACACACAATATTCACTCAAGAATCATGCAATGATTTTCGTTATCTGAATCCAAATTGAAATTCCTCCAATGATACAAGCTGCAGATTATTGACTATGAATGGAATATCCGCGCACAAATTTCTAGATGATTCTTGCTGCGTGAATACACATAAGAATTCCTCCGTGGATCTAGTTCTGAGGTCATTCATTCTGTGACTGAATTCTTCGGTCTATACTCACGCAAAAGTTACCGAAAAATAACGCAAAAATCACTTGAAAAACACGCAATAGACACGCAAGAACGCCATAAAAGTAATGCTAGAGTGCCGTACGACTCACGTAAAAGTCTCGTTAAGTGCACGCAAAAGTGCTGTGAGAAACACGCCAAAGTCACGTTAAATTCACGGGAAAAAACTCGTTGGAGTCACGCAAAAGTCACGTTAAATTCACGCTAGAAAACTCGTTAAAATCACGCGAAATTCACGGTAAGGTCACGTTAAATTCACGCTAAAGTCACTAGAAATCGAGAAATTCATTCCTCGAAAAAATTGGGCTTAAAGTCACGCAATAATTGAGCAACCTCGTATCCAAGCTATATCCACTCCAAAAAGTCTTAAATTCACGCAAAAGACACTCCAAAAAAATGACGTTTTCGAGATTTTCGTCCAAGGAATCCGTGGATATTGCGTGGATTTTGCGTGTCTATTGCGTGACACTCAATGTACGAATAGCCACACTGTTTTGTGAAACAATATTAAGATTTATATTTAAATGAGAAATTATTTTTGAACAACTTTTTTTTTTTCCTATCACTACGGTTGATTATCGATTTTGAGATTTGTTTTCGAACGAGAAAATATCTTTGAGTTATTGTCAAATAATTTTTGAAGCAATTTCAAAGTTTATTTTCGAATAAAATTATTTTTACACATTTTTTTAATCTTTTTTGAATTAAATTTCGAATGAGAAAATCATTTCAGACTAGTTTTCTAAAAATTGATATTGAATGAATGTTAAATAAAATTTTTCGAAAGGAACTTCTCTTTCGAACGTTCGTTTCATCACTCGAGAAATAATTTCGAATAAAATTTTTGAAGGCAAACTTATACTTGAATATTTTTTTTTCTGGAGCGTTGTTGAATTATTGTTAGAATTCATTGTCGAATGAGAAATTATTTTTTGGATGGTTTGGTTTTTTTATCATTGTAGAATCAATTTCGAAATTTGTTTTCGAATGAGAAATCATCTTCGAGTTATTTTTGAATTATTCCTGAATTGAAATGTGGACAAGTAAATTGTTTTTGAATAGTTTTTGAATTATTTCCAAATTAATTTTAAGATTTATTCTCAAATAAGATTATTTTCATATGGATTCCAAATCTGTTTTTGGATCGAATTTCAAATGAAAAAATTATTTTTGACTAGCTTTCCAAAAATTATTTTCGAATAAAAATTTTGCAAAGAGTTTTTTTTTAATGTTCTTTTCAATACTTCCGAATCAATTTTGAATAAAAATTTTGGAGGAGAATTATTTTTGAGTATTCTTGGAATCGAATTTCAAATGAGAAAATTGTTTTTGACCAGTTCAATCAAAAATTATTTTCGAATACAAGTTTTCGGAAAAGGAATTTTTTTTTTACTGTTTTTTTAATCACTTCTGAATCAATTTTGAATAAAACTTTCGAAGGAGAAATTATTTGCAAAGATTTTCTGAATCAAATTTCAAATGAGAAAATCCTTTTCGACTAGTTTATAAAAAAAATATTTTTGAAAGAATTTTAAAAAAATATTCTCGAAAGGGAATTTTTTGTCTTAATGTTTTTTTTTTATCACTTGAGACTTGTTTGTGAATAAAACTTTCGAAGGAGAAATTATTCTTGATTATTTTTTGAATCAAATTTCGAATGAGAAAATTTTCGACTAGTTTTCTAAAAATTATTTTTGAATATTTTCGGAATCAAATTCCAAATATGAAAATTCTTTTCGACTAGTTTTTTTTAAAGAATTTTTTTTGAATACAAATTTTTGAAATGGATTTTTTGTAACGTTTTTTTCCTTACATCAGGATCAATTTTGCATAAACTTTTGAAGGAGAAATCATTTTTGAATTGTTTTTCTTTCCTTGAACCAATTGATAAAATTCAATTTCGAATGAGAAATTATTTTTGAGTTGCTCGCAAATCATTTTTGAATCGACTTCGAATTCAAATTTCGACAAGTAAATTGTTTTTGAATAGTTTTTGAATTATTTGCAATGCAATTTTAAAATTTATTTTTCAATTAAATTCTTTTTACATGGTTTTTGATTTTTTTTGAATCAAATTTAACAAGAGAAAATTACTTTCGAGTGTGATTTTTTGGAATATTTTTTGAATCAACTTCAAATAAAAAATTTCATAGGAGATTTTTTTTAACGTTTTCTACATCACTTCGGAATAAATTTTGAAGTTTATTTGAATGACATTCAAATCATTTTTGTATTAATTCCAAAATTTATTCCGAATGCAATTTCCTTTATATAATATCAGAATTTCTTACGGTCTCTGATTTGAATTTCTAATAAAGAATCATTTTCAACTAGTTTTTCAAAAATTATTTATGAATGAAAAATTTCGAAAGAGAATTTCCCTAAACGTTCTTTTTATTACTTTAGAATAAATTTGGAAATTGATTTTCAAATTTATTTATTTATCATTTCATAATTCTGAAGCAATTTCCGATGAGAAATAATTTTTGAATGGTTTTTGAATCATTTCTTAATCAGTTATAAGCCCACTTCCAAATTGAATATTATTTCCGAGCCTTTAGGAGTTATTTGAGACACGCAATTCATTTACAATCAAGAAACGATTTTCAAATCAGCCAGTTCTACAGATGGCTTGACCTCAGACTCTTATGACTGCATATCTTCTGAATCTCATAATCAGGTTGCAGAGCACTCAGATGAGTACACTGCTGCCTTGAATGAGAATCATTCCACAGCAATTGGACGTCCCAATAAATGGAACAATGCATGTACACAAGTTTCTCCTAATATTCTGCATACAATTGAAGGTTCCTCCAATGATTTCTTCTCCCACATTAGATTAATTTTATATGACAATAATGACTGTCTTTTCCCGATTTTATCCCATATTTTATTGCCAGTCACACTGATCAGCTCCTCAGTAATCGAGAATTCATGTGGATCATCACTAATTATCCTGTCTCTTTGAAATATTGAAAGAATTAAATTTAATGAATTTTTGTGATTGACGAAAGTTGAAGGTGAACAGAACTCATGAAATAGCAATTCCATTATTTCTCGAAGTTTGTAGGATATTTGATAGGATATGAACCCACGGCACTTGACCCATAGGCTGATGATATAAGCAACTATTGAGTTATATTCTCATATTGATAGAAGTCTCTGCGTGGCAGACTGATACCACAAGAATCACATCTTCATGATCTGAAATGATTAAGTCGATTTGATCATATTGAATCAGCTACACCATCGATGCACTCTCTCTACTATCCACACATCTTCAACATTTATCCATATTAGAAACATAATAAATTAAGTACGGTGTGCGATTGTTGCACATTATATTGCCATGCAATTATGATAGAATTATTCTTTATTAATTTTTTGCAGAGGACTGTTGAAAAGCTATGTTGTCTCAAAATGTTTCATCACAAATAGACTTCATTCTCCGATTTTTTTTCAGGATGACAAAAAAAATTCCTTTGGCCATTTTCTCAATCATACTATTCAGAACTTGAGAAAAAATTTTCCCTCGCGGTAGAATATATATCTTTAAAGAGATGAAATTTATATATCACAGATATATGGAAAATATATCTCTCATATATTTTATATATACTGATAAATGGTCTGAATTGTAATTGTTAGCGTACAAGTCATATATGATTATGAAGTGAACTAGATACATTTATTTTGCGTCATACATATATATATATATATATTCCTACAAACAATGGATATTTAATTGCACATTTTACTGATATTTTTCCTAAGTTGTGGCAATATAATAATCAATTCTTAACATAGTATAAAAATAGCAATTCTCCTCGGGTACAGAGACACTTAGAAATTCAATGTAAATCAAATGCATACGCAGATCAAATAATGGCAATAGTTCCAGAATTCAAACTTGAAAAAATACGAAATAGAAAAAATGAATGAATCATTATTGAAGTTCGGTATGATTGAATTGATACCATTCTATTTGCATTCCACATTCAAAGTATGGAATTTTACCTAGAGTCGACTGAATCAATGAGTCATGTCATCTTCAGATATTTAGAAAAATTTTAATCTACGAATTCAGTTGGCTTTTAACTTAGTTCTTTTAACATTATCTTGAATTTTTTATAATAAGAAAGTTAACGTTTGAGTATTATTTGCTCTTTCGATTCTTCATCTATTAATTCAGATTGTTTATTGATTTTGCTAGAAAGCAATAGGAAATTCAGTGCGGAGGATTAAGATATTATAGCACGGACGGTCATTATGACTTTTTCTCGGCACACTGCGCAATTGTCCATACCAAGTGCACATTTCACACAGGCAACCATGTGTCGACAGGGTAAAAATACAATCCCCAATTCTTCATTGTAACAGATTTTACATATTCTCCCATCGTCAGTCAATTGTTCTTCGGATTTTGGTGAATTATGAAATGTCCTCAATTTCAATTCATGGCCAGTGTATGCTGGATGCGTCATGCTCTTCGGGTCAGCCAAGCCTGAACTGCTAAGTCTGGATGTAGGAGAAAATCGGAAATCTGGTGAGGCACTTAGCCTGTAGTCTTCTCCATAATTGACATCTCTACTCCTTGGTGTCGGTATTGGTACCGTATCAGGATCAACGCCAATTGGTACATTCCCACATGGTAATTTACGTACAAATTTACAGATTGGCCGCCAACGTTGATGATCAGAGTTCGGATTATCCCCTTCAATCCATTCAAAAATCTCAACCCCACATTCGAAACATTGAACGCGATCAGCATCACCAGTGAAGAAAAATCCAGCAGCTGCCAATTTAGCTGGATCTAAATATGACGCTGGCCAATTTTCATAGCTAGCAAGCCTTGCTGATTCTAAGCGATAATCAATTGATGAATACTCACAATTGTCTACGTTATGAACGCTGTCTGAAATTTGTGGTGATAGTAGAGTTCGCCTTTCTACACGCTGTATACTAACCAAATCCGCGGTGCTTTCCTGAGTAGATCTGCTATCTGCATGAGCATCCATGTTTGCTGTTAGGTGTCAAAGAAAAACTGATAAAATGAAAGGACTGTTTTTTCTATATACTGATTTCCCCCTCCAGTTGGAGAAAATTTCATATTACTTGGTGGGGATGGTTCCTTGAAACAGGTCCAGGTTAGAATTTGGAAAATGTAATGTGGAAATCTGTGGCAGAGACGTCCTTCGAATACAAACATCCGTTCGATCGAGGAAGTGTAACGTCAGAACGTTGTTTCCTCAATGTTCGATTTTTTTGACAAATAATTATCAAATAAAATTCATAGAAAGGAAATTTTCTATTTATAAAGATACATCATTTTTGTTGAGACCGGGAATAGGGTTTTGATTTCAATTAATATTGAATGGGAAAGACTAGAAGGAAATTTATCATGAAGTTTGAGTAATAGACCACACTATGAATTCTGAAAATTTCAAATTTTCGCAAATCATTTTCTTCTCCATGAAAACAGAAACCCATGGATCAGTTGATTTTCACACTCTTCAAAAATATGAAGATGTATTTTTGAAAAGAATTGCAGATTAAGACATATGAAGCATGATATTGAAGTCTGGAGAAATTAGGTTCTACCTCGCGTAAAATGGTTTAGTTAAAATTTCTTGAAGTTCTTCGATTCCGTGGAAAAAAATCAGTTTAGAATCACTCATCTTGTTCAATCAAATTTTAATGAAGTTTGCGGATATCATTGAAAGAATTCTTTGCAAGTGTGGGAAATGATATTATACGGAATTGTGGATGTATTTCACAAGATGTAGTGTATGGATCCAGTGGGAGAACTGTGATTGGTACAATCAAATAATTTCAGAAATATAGAAGTGAATTGAACATGGCACTAGAGGACCACGCACATGATGAGTTAACTGAACACTTATAATTGGATTTTTATGTTCAATTGGTATTTTTGTACCACAAATAGATTTTTATTCTGTTTTATAATAATTTCAAATTTTTCTTGATGCAAAATTTCACCCATTTCCCTTTCTTAACCCTCTGAGACTGAATGCGGAGTAACCCGTGATGCGGGTCCTAGAGTGGGGCTTACCAATGAGCGTACGGTATGCTCCAAACTTACATGGGCCCCACTCCATGTAACGAATGGCCGGTCGTGGAGTGGGGAAACCAAAATCAACGTTTAAGATATTAATATTGAACTAGGTTCAAAGTAGTTCTGTGATATTCCATCTCATCGCTAGGCTTCCTCCAAATTTTGTTAATTAAGTATTTATGTTATCTTCGCTTTGTGTGGAAGATTTGGAAAATTTTCACCCCATAATCCATGAAATTTTCAAACTCAAAGTTCTGACTATTAACACAGAGTGAATGTCGAAACTCAGTAACACTCAGCAGATTTTTGTTTTTCCAAAACACACCTATGGATTCATATGGAAAATATTTAGGGATTCCTGAAATCTTTTGGAGTAACTGAAAGTTACTTCAACATTTCTTTACTAGTCACTTTTTTCTCATTCTGAAAACTGGCAAATTTACTAATATCTACGATTGAATAGGCCATCAGCTGATCGCTGCTTAGACGTGATTGATCATTCAGTATAGTTGTACGTGTGTATGCTCTACTATCCAGTATGTACAATAAATGATTCAATATGTCCATCGTATCATGTGGGGGTATTGAAGAAATGAATTTTCAAATATTTATTCTTCTTCCAAATGTGGATTCCGAATATTTGAAAATTCAAAAATATTACCACATAATCAATGAAATATTCAACTTCAAAGTTCCAACTATTGAAGCACAGTAAGGAGTGAAACCCTGAAATGTTCTTTCTTCAGAACAGATCTTATGGATTTTTATGAAAAATATTTAGGGGTTCTCCAAATATTTCGGAGAAATTGAACATGATTTCAATCTTTTTCACCACGTATTTTTTTTCTCCAATTTAGAATTCAGGAGAATTCAATAAAATCTACGACTGAAGAGAGCTGACCGCCTCTTTGACGTGATTGATCATTTGGCATAGTCATATGTGCCTGTGTGTGTGTGTGAATGAATGTTTAGATGTGTGAATCCAGCACTGTATCATTTCGGAGATATCATAAATTTGCTCAAACATCTCATAATTTTCATCGAATTGATAATTAGATTTGAAATTTTATACTTCCATATCAATTTGAATTCAACTGTTGAATGGATTTTGAGTATATCGGAAGGACAATTGAAATACAGTATATAGACTGCAGGCTCTTCCCATAGAAGCTTAATTTTCACACACCCTCTTCCTTATAAAACCACCTTAAAAAAGAAATTGATCCGCAGAATTTGATTTTACCGACAGTAGATATATTATTATTGGTTTTTGGTCATAGAAGTATTTGTTCATGAGATTGATTCTTTTCCTTGTTATAAGGAATAATAATTCTGACCTAGCCTTAAATAAGTAACTTGCTGAATTGAAATTCCCTAGGAATTATCTGATTCTATGAATAATTCGTTTAATCATTTTGAAATGAGTAAATTCGATAGATAACAAATTATCTAATAAATATCTGGATTTTTTCTAATATCTGGATTTCTTCATCCAATAAACCTGTGTCTTATTCCTGAGGCTTTGGAATAAATTAAAAATTTCCCGAACCCCAAGTTTTCTTCTTCCAACAAGCCACGCCCCCTTTTTCCCGAGATCTCTATCTGGACCCAGACATTTGGGTCCAGCGTGCACGTGCGCACTGGCGCCAGTGGGAAAGTGGAGGGGGTAAACCCTGTCTCCCAGAAATGTCTACTGACTACTCACCTCATTCTGTCAATTTTAAATTTTTTTTCTAGTTCCGGGCGTAACAGCACTCAGACAGATTATGAATTTTCTTAGTTTTGAGATGAATAGAAGAGCCAAAATCAGCTCTGCCACCAAGGTCCACTTTTTTTGATGGAGGTCTTGTTTTCGCGCCATTTTTCACATAATTAAATTTCTTTTTCAATTTAAAAAAAATGTTTTTGTATGCAGCATGAGTGTTATAATATACCTGAAAAGTTTGCATTTCATAGCAAGTTATTTTGACCTTCAATAAAAAATGAAAATACCTCAAATTTTCGAGGAAATTTACCTCGGAGGATTTAGACTCAATAATTATCGGAGATGAAATCCATTAAAGTTATTGAGAAATTTGAGTCATTTTTTTCTGTTCAACGTACTTTTAAGAAAACGCGCAGAGCGATAAGTCTTTGTTTTTATTCTGTTCGTCTCTTACTGCTACTCCATACTCATGGCGTATATGTTCCCCTCTGTTCTGGCCAACATTTTCAATTAATTAGAAAATATTGTTTTTACAATTTTTCTTGTAGATAAATCCGAAGATAACAGTTATATGAATATTTTTTTTTTTTGATTTATATAATATGAATATGTTACCGAAAAATGGTCTCACGAGATAAAATTTTGGCTATACAAAAAATTATTAAAATTTCCCGAATCCTACTTAGCCGTATAGGAGTGCGGTAGCCTTTGCATGAAAGAGAGTGCTTGGGCACGTACTTGCCCACAGATGTTACCGCATCTCCTAATCATAGTCTTTTGTTTTAAATTTTTTATAATTCTGAAAATTTCTCATCAGAATTGTTTTTTTTATACGAAAAAAACTAAGTTTTCCGTAGATTCGCTAAAATACGATCTCCTTAGTTTTTGAAACTAATGAGATCGAAAATTTCATGATAATATTGCGTAGAGATTGAACTATATAGTTATGAGAGATATTTTCCATGCATTTTTTTCTAATTTTATACCACGCTTGGTGTTTTCATTTTTTGGCCCTGAAAATATTGTGAAATTGGAGAAGGGAATATTTCATAGACACTATACCCATTGTATTGTTTTGTATTTTTCCCGAACCTTTCTTCATTTTCCCCCATCGCTTCACGTGCACACCAGATGTTGTGTACTGTCAATCCCCATTTTCCCCTTTCTATTACTTTATTGCTCTAATCCCTGAAAATTGGGAACTTTCCTCACTATTTTTTTGCACTCTACCAGTACCAAATGCACCAGTAAAAACTATTACTATTTTCCCTCCAGTTTCTCCGAATACCCTTCTACTTGAACCTCTCTCTCTCTCCCGCGGAATCGTCCTAACCGATCCCCCAAAACTTCCTCATCCTGATCAATTATTTTTTGGTACTTCCTCCCACTTCATTCAACTGCGTTCATCAAACAGCCGATAAATTTAGGGATTTTATATGAACTTTGATAGACTTACTTCGTTTCTTTCTATTTTTTCGAAAACCAGACGTCAGAAATAGTTGATTGAAGTCTGAGAAAATTCTCAAAATGCCTGGCTATAAGCTCTAATTTGTTCAGCAACCACCTGAATCCCGTTTATCTAAAATTTATCATCAAAGAAACGTGACTGAATTTACATAGGTTCTTATGGGGGAAATAAAAAATTCGATATTAAATATCTCGAATTCTACACGTCAGAAAATTTTTCTTCGTAAGGGACAGTTGTTGGGTTTGATGTGAAGAATACAGTGAACTCTCGATAGTTGCACGTTCGGAAATTGCGCGTATTTCCTCTAATCCCTTTTTTCGGGTGTCCGAGTGCTTCCTCCACCACTACGCGCCGTAATGCCTCTCCTCTCATGTTGACGATCGCCTTTTGTCTTCCAACTATAAACATTAGAGTCCCTCAGAATTTTATTAAAACAAGTGGATAATAGTATTGCTTTCTAACTGATATAGCTTTTTCTGCTAATACTTTAGCAATATGCTTCCGAATGGAAGTTATTCATTCAATTTGTCAACAATTATCGTGTAATTCTCAATGGATGTTTCCATCTGATTCTTCAGATATTCTGTAATTGTCTTTTTCGTATTTATCCATTTTTTCACTAATCGATAATCAGATGTTATTCGAATTGGTTGAAGTTATTCGTTTCTTCCTGCTCTCTATTTTCAGAGATCATTTGTTTATGACGATTCGTTTATTACAACTATGACTTTTCATTGATACCCAGATGATATAATGTATCATTACTCAAGTATTATAATATAACTAGCGATAGATAAATTTAGCTTATGAATTCGTCATCCATTAAAGTATAGAACTCAATAATGGCTGAAAACAGGAATTTCTCAGGACGATGTATTTCATGCATTTTTTTCTCATCCAGTGATCTGGCAGAACTATTAATGATTTTAATCAATGCAGCATTCTCTTCTCTATCCACTCAGAGCCTTAATACGTTCAAAAGCACTGATATAATTTTTTCAAAACCATCATAAAAATATCAAATTTTGACAAATTCACTAAAACAGCAATAACTCGAGAACTAATTATGCAAATAAGCTCAAATTTGACAGGTATCTCACTGATACGACTCTTGAAATAATACATGAGTATAAATCAAATCAGTTGCATAGTTTCCAGAAATTCCAATAAAAACTGATTTTCGAAAAATGGACATATCTCAAAAAGTACTGATCCGATTCTCTTCAAATGAAGCTCAAAAAATAGAGTTCGTCGAGAGGAAGTTTTCCACAAAATATGGAATTTTTCTATCAAACCGTTTTACTGTAGTTGAGACTTTTATGCACATACAGACACACACACACACACACAGACATGAGCTAAAAATATCATTTTCTTTCTCTTTAGATCATTTGAAGGATCTTCTATTAAAAAAATTAGAATCGAAAATTCTTATGATTACATAGCTTCCATTCGGAAGCAAAAAAAAGCTCAGTTTACGATGTGATTTGAAGGATTAACAACCTATTTTATCGTGTCAATGCGTGAATGAAAAATTATATTTAGGTCTTTTTGAGGTATGACTATCGCTCAAGTCGCCACTAAGAATGGGGGCAAGGGAGGTTAGGAAAAAATCATCTGGAACAACTAAAGGAGGGAGGAATTGAGAAATTTTATATGAAAGCATAATTTAATCAAAACAATTATATCTACTAATATTTTGATTTTTTTTTGAAGAATCATTTCTTGAAATTTTGATACGGGCCTGCCTACGCACACTGATATGCGCGTATACGTATGCGCGCACACTAAAGAATAATCCTGTAGTTGTACACACATACAGAGCGACCGTGTATACGTACACAGCGGTGCTGGCTTGCCATTAATCATTTTTTTTTTTCCAAAACTACGTGTCAGAAATAGCTGATTCTAGTCTCAAAAAATTCTAAAAAGGTCTGGCTATGGGCAACAATTTTTTCAGAAGCCCCGTCAATTCCGTTTTTCTTTAAATTTATAACGATTGAATTGCGACTCAATTTACACAGGTTCTTATGGGGACAATGAAATTTTTGAAATTCAATATCTCGAATTCTACGTGTCAGAACATTTTTCTCCACGAGGAAAAGTTGTTGGGTTTCTTGTGAAGAATATCTCTGAATTTTTTCAGATTTTTCGTATTTCAAGCCTCTGGTGATAGTCATACCTTAATGCATTTCTTGAAATGAATAGCTGTTAAAAAAAAATCAGTTCTCGGCTTTGAAATCAATTTTAATTCAATATTTTTTCAAATCTACAGTACTTATCGTTCTCAATAATTCATTGTTCTCTGAGAGCTTCCGTTGTATATTTTACTATTTTTTCAATGAAATGAATCATGCTCGGTGGAAAAAAAACAGTAATAACTTTGTAAAACGCGGAACGCGGAAGATAAAAATCTCATGTGATTCATTTAATTCTTTTCAATTGCATATAATCAATTGAGACAGGCTTCTTTTATATTTAAATAAATTTTAATTGTTGATCAAATAAAATTTTGACCTAATTTTAATTAAATGAATTTTAATGAAATTATATGGAAAAACGAGAAAATTGATAGATAAGAAGCCTTCACCGAGCGCGGCCTGGGTCAATGGCTGCTCGGGCTCTATTGGTCAAAATTAATAATGAGAATAGAATGTTGGGCGCCAATTGGTTTTATGGAAAACCAATAAACCATTAAACAATGAGAAGATTGTCCAAGGTATGTCGATCAAAGCGGAAAATGGCGGAGAAACAAATAAATTGGGTTCGATTTGGGTGACCCGAAAATTATGAAGTTGCAGAGCTACAAGAGTGGAAATCAATGCACTTTTACTTACAGTTGGTCGATTAATATCCGGATCTCCAATCAAATGCAACGATGTAAATTTGGATCAATGCAACCAATAAATTGTGATTTTCATAGATAAATGATAAAAGATCAGTAAAATATAATTAATTGGCACTTTCAATGATCAATGAAGGAGATTTATTAATATTAGAATGAAAATTGAAGTGAAAGATAATTGAGAGTATATTTAACAAAAAATAAGAGTGAAAACGTGTTATTCGCAATGACGCCGGAACAACGAGTGATTGGCATCGCTCGTTGAGACTTCCGCGTGGTCCTCTCGGCCCTTCTTGATCGACAATTGGGCATATCCTTATACTTATCTATTATCGCGCGAGATGTCGAGGCAATCTTATTTTGCCAACTTCTAGACCTCTGTCTCACAATCTATCATTTTTGTGTTATTGATATAAAAATGTTAATAAATAATTAAATGAATTATTCATGTTAAAAAATCAAAAGGAAAAAAAAAGTAATTGCTTCTAAACCAAAGAAGAGAGAATTTTATCATCCCTGGCCCTTTAAATTTCCCGGAATGAGGGTCGAAGTGGCCGCAGAGTGGGGCCGCTCGTAAGTTGCGTATTTTTCGGAACTCGGTGACGTCACAGCCCCGCACGCGCACAACTATCGAAAGTCTACTGTATCTCTAAATAATTTCAGATTTTTGTCGATTCCAGTCGTTCAGCGATCGTACTACTTTAAAGGGGGATGTCAGTTGAAATCCAAATGTGAGATTAATCATCATAAAATCCATAGATTTAGTCGATAAATCTCACTATCACCTGAAGAATTACAGGGAAATTCAATTTATCAATTCTGAGTCAACAATTATCAAAATCTGCTATTTAAAAAGAGCTCTTATGTATCGTCATTTATGCGTTTATCTTTAGCAGCTCCGGAATGCAAAACTCTTATCAAATTCAAGATATCTATATTACTTGTTCCAAAAACAATGGATGCAGAAAATTCAATGAAATTTCATTCAGCTAGTTTTTAACAATTGATAAAAGGAAAGAGAAATGTTGTATATCTACTCCTTTCAACTGGGTTTTTCCCGGATTACCTTTTTTACTTCTTCTTTAATGTTCCCCGAGCCACGCCACGTGAACACCAAATGTTCAGTCCCGTTAGTCCCTTTCTCCCTTTTGATTTCGTTTTATGACTATAATCCCTAGAACATCACTTTCTTTACCAATAGTTTATTGCACCCGTTGGTCCCAAATTTCTGGAAGAAATAGTAGAAATTTTCTTCTGATTTTCCCCACAAATTACTCTCTCAATCCCCCAACTACCTAGCGAAAAAATTATATTGGCTAGTTTATTATTGAAGCTGGAAAATGTTCATGTATGTCACATATTTATTAAATAATGGATAACGATGTGAAAATGACGAAAGTGTTCCTACATATCTATATGGCTATGGGTGCATTTGTCGTGGACGCTTTTAACTCTCTGAGCGCCACATTCTATAGCATTTTACATGTGATGTATATCTATTGTAACCGGGTGAGTCGAGACTCGCGCGAGAGATACTCGACGCGCCATCGGGCGGAGCCCGGGGGAATCTCCATGAGGAGCGGCCATATTGAGGCTGGTGGAAAAAAACACGACATGGCGTTGGGACTTGAGATATAGAAGAACGACCACGTGTTGATAGAGTGTTTTTATCCCAAGTAATGGAAGTTAAGAGAGTAAAGAGTCGTGTCAAATAGAGGAAAAGGTGTAAAAAGAGAGTGAAGAGTAGTTCTTCCATGGTATCCCCTGAAGAAGAGTGAAGGACAGAGCCCTGAGGAGAAAATAGAGGTAGAGTGATTGTTGTCCCCCCAATTCTGTGAATATAGTGAGTTTTCCGCAAATATCCGGCGAGTGTTGACAACGAGAGAAAGAGATTCCCCTGATTTTCCTTGAGTTTCCCATAATAAGTTGTTTGGATTAAGAGATTATTTCCCCTGAGGCCCCGTGATAATTAACCTCAAAGTTGGTGCCAGCCACGTGCTCGAGCACTGGCCATATTGCTGGTCGTTTCCACCGTGGCAACAGAACCAGTCATTTTACCCTGAGTAATTTCACCGTGACAGTCAACTGACGGTGGCAGTGGTCATTATTACCGAATATTAGAAACCCCTTTCTTTTGATAATTAAGATTCCCCTGAGACAATCCACCCAAATAATAATGAGTATTTATGGACTAAGAAGAGGTGGAAGGACTGAATATTGAATAAAAGCACTAGTTTAACTTCATCTCACCGTGTTTCAAGTTATTTCTCCCCACTCCCGATATTCCCTATAATTTCCTTTTTTTATTGTGAGACCAAAGCTCACACTATATATACGCACTTAGAGCGCGTAAGCGTCCAAAACGAACTCACCCTATGTGTATGTCTTTGAGTTGCGTTATTTTCTTTTGTTATTGGCAGTATTTTTCGTTAGGAAAAAGGGTAGTGGGCCAGTTTTCCGTAGTTCTTTAAATAAGGCATTCCACACTATTTCTCTCACTTCTCAGGTCATATTTCTCGTATTTGTTCGTTTTTGGATATTTTGTTCAAATAGCTATCAAGAGTCATTCCCAGGATCGAAAATAGATAATTTTTTAAAAACGAATTATGACCATTTTCGATTTCGAAAAAATGGCGCAAGTCCTCATTTCTGTGCAACTGTAAGTGCTCATATCTTCTTTGATATCAGTTATGAAAAAGAAGATGGAATTCTTTTCTCTTGGAAAAAGTAATAGTTCGAAATAAAATTCACTCCAGAAGTCATAAGCTAATATTTCTATTTTTTATTAAAGAATTCAATAAACGAATAGTTGGAACCTTCATCAACTGGGCTTAAAGTGGGCAAGATAGGTAAATATCAAAAAAGTTTAAACAAATTGAAATACAATCTGAATAGTAAAATAATAAGTTCGAATAATTATTTAATCATTTCTGAATTTACCTATGAGAAAAAAACGGTCTCTTTGAAATCATCAAATTGCTTTTTATCGGATTATAATATTAAAGAAGATATAAGCACCAACAGTTAAACGGAAATAAGCACATGCGCCATTCTTTTAAAATTCAAAATGGTCATAAGTTGTTTTGAAAAAATATATTTTTTTCAATCCTGAAACTGACGCTTGACAGCCATTTAGACAAGATATTTGAAAATAAACAAAATACGAAAATATGACCCGAAAAGTGAGTGAAATAGCGTGGAATGCCTCATATACATCACAGAAACGTAAAATAGGAATTTCTGATATGAAAAATACACTTTTCAGATTCCAAGAAACTATTGCAAAAAAAAATTGACTCAGTAAGAGTAAGGATGCCTCCGAACGCATTGCTTTCATGCCCATCCGTGGACGAGTCATCATCGGCGAAATCAATTGCGCAAAGGTCTAAAGTCATCCGTAATTTTCAACAAATTTTGTCTCAAAAATTAGCTGCAAAAAATCAGGTTAGTAATGATAACTCACTATAATTCAATCGATATATTTTATTTCGGTGATTAATAGACAGAAAAACTATCATATTCAGCCAGAACAGATTTATGCTAACATCGCATGGTATTCGGCAATGCTAAGGGTATGTCTGTTTGTCTGTCTATAGGCAAAATGAATGAGTCGAAAAGAGGTAACCAAATCTGAATATGATTCCGGCGCAAAAAAGATATTTAACTTCATTTCGATCGATTTTATGAAGATGATAAGGAAATTTCATGTTGAAATTCACCGTTTTTTGTGGACGCAGGATATTTTGAAATTTACCACTTATTTTCCCTCGAATACGACCGTTGAATGTTTCGAATCACAAAAATTATTTGTGGATTGCCGTCTTAATGCAACGTCACCTTCAAAGTTGTCACATTCAATTATCTTTCAGAAACGATGTTTTGCTAGTGATGCCACTTTTCTCTTTTAATTTAATACAGATTCTTCAACAATGCCAAGCAAGGAAGGAGTAAGATGCATTCCTACTGGAATACGTAAAAAAAAGATATAAATTATGGCTCCTGCCATCCTTTGATAGATATTCCGTTAGTCCCAGAACGCTCAGCCAATTGCGCAAGAGAAATGAAGATCCTGGAAAAAGCGGTGCAGGTGCGTCAATAATAATGAAGTATGAACTTTGTGTTAAGTTACTCATGAAATCTCATAATTACAGATCGATGTGACATTACAGATGATAAGTTGAATCCCATGGAAATTCACTTTCCAAATGAGCTTTCACTTCAGGACACTAAATTCAACAGCTCTGATAACTTTTCTACGCAAGAAAGTGATCATTCTACTGTAGAGACAAATGACATTTTGCAACAAATAAAAAATTCATTCATTAAAAACATTAACGATAGTGACTGTGACGAAATCATTCGTAACGAGTACGCATCATTATATAAACATTGTAACGTGATATTTGGATGACGTTACTTTTTGTCGTCTGGGCGCGTAATTAATTTTGAATTTTTAATAGTTTTGGCACCACCAACTGAGAATCGGAATAAACGAATCACGAGAGTTCAATCATAGTAAAAATTATGTAAAACTAATGCCGATTGGTTAATTTTGTATGTTAACGCTCATTGGATTATCGTCAATTGAGTTGATGTCTCACGAATGGAAGAGGGAGACACCAGATGGACGATGATGAGGAAATCGACATTATCTATGGAGTTGGTTAATTGGAGGAAAGTTTTGGCGCCAATGACGAAATTCATCGGAAGGATTAATTGAGACGTTTTGATGAACTTTTCGTTGCATCCTTGGACAAATTAAGTTGTCTTAACTCTCATGTTATCGACTTGGAGTTTCTCAATTATCTTCGTTGGAATTTATCGTTATTGAAA
Source organism: Aleiodes leptofemur (assembly GCA_963942555.1). Taxonomy (NCBI): domain Eukaryota; kingdom Metazoa; phylum Arthropoda; class Insecta; order Hymenoptera; family Braconidae; genus Aleiodes; species Aleiodes leptofemur. The sequence goes on from OZ012619.1 coordinate 9,868,828, forward strand.
AAGGAAAATACTTAACGTCAGGTTAAGCTACATTGAATGACGTATTCTGGGACTGACCAATCATAGATGTCCTTCCCGGAAAAGACGCCTTAGCCGGTGCACAGCGCTTGCTGTCGGCTGATTCTCGTTTGGTGTGCCGTAGTGAAAACACATGTTTTGTCGTGTTTTGCACACTTTGTTAACCGCCATTTTTGCACTTTTTGGAATAACTTAATTCATTGGAATTAATTGTATTAATTGTCGTTTAATTGAACTTAAAGAAAAAAAATATTGTTCACGTGGGCTTGAGTTTTGAGATAATCTGGTGAGCAAGTTTTTGGTTAATTAAATTTTGTACGGTAATTTAATTTCGCGAGTCAAGAATTTCATTTTTTTTTTAGCGTTATGACGCTGTAGAAAAGTGACGCCGCGAAATTAATTACCATTTGTCGGCGACATTTTTGTTTGATAATTTTGGAAACATTCAATTGAATTGTTTTTATGAATAAGAATAATTTTGAACTCTCGTTATCGTTTCTCGAATTATATATTTTTTTTTTTAATTTAATTTATTTTGGAAAATTCACTGTCGCGAATTAAAAATTAATTAACGGATATTTTGGCGTCATGGCCAAAGTTAATTAATTTTTATTTATTGAGAAATTTGAGTCTTGCGACTTTCTGGAATTTTATTGTTTGTATTTTTTTTGTTTTGTAATTTTCTAGTTTTGTAAATTATCATGAATTAATTTTTTTTTATGAAATTAATTTCATTAATGTCATTTAGTGGCATATCGTTTAGTCGGCCATTATATTTGGGGAAACTTTCTAGGGAAAGTTTCCTAGGGAAATTTTCTAGGGGAATTTCCTAGAGAAATTTTAGTTACTTTTGTTTCGTTACAGAAGAAAACTGTAGGTGGCAGCACCATTGAGTTTCTGTTTGAATTTAAAATTGAATTATAATTCTTTGATTGTTTTACTTGATTTCGTTTTGACGATTAATTAATAAGTTAATCAATTTGTTAATTAATTAATTTTTATATTTGATTATTTTCAATTTAAATTTAGTTTCAAAGAATTTGTTTGTAATTAATTGTTTATTTATTTTGAAATGTTTTAATTGTTTTTTTTTTAATTTATTCAAAATAATATTTAGTAAAAATAATATTTTTTTTTATCGTGCTGCGCACTTGTCGACTAACGCAGGGGTTAAATAATTTATAACTTGAATAATTATTTTTTTTATATAAATTTTTATTTTATCCCCTAAATTATTTGTTTGAAGTTATTTAACGCTCCTTATTCAAACCCACAACAGCGACCTTGAGAGGAGACTGATCTAGTTCGTGCTGAATAAGGGAGTATTTGAGTTTGTGGTTTAAATTTTTTTGATTTTGATTTTTGTTTTGTTGTATTAAGATCAATATAAGATTGATCGGATGTTAAGATACATCCTGGCGCCCATTTGGATTTTGGTTTAGTTTATGATTTTTGGTTTTGGCTATTGGGTGCTTTTCAAGCGTGCTTAATTGTTGAGCTTACCGTTAGGCTCGAGAATTACGTCACAGCTTTTGGCGCCCAACGTGGGGCCTTTTGAAAATTAACGGGAGGAAAAAAATTTTTTTATAATTTTTTTCAAATTTTGGTTTTGTTTGATAAAACGATTTGAATAGCGGTACAGCACGGATTTAATGGCATATTGGTCCATGTAAATCATGATATAATTTGAGTCAAATTAATTCAATTTATTGGTTATTGTTTGGTAATGACTCGAAATTGTTCGGTATCGTATTTGAACGTTTGGTAATCAGTTATCGTGATGCAAAACGATTGGTAGTCGTTTGTGAATGACGTTTGAGGATAAATTGATAAAAATTACTTAGTTAATTTTAAATTTTTGGTGACGTCTGACTACAATAATCGTGTTGCATACGTTTTGATAATGATTACAAAAATTTTGATAATTTAGAGATTAAGATAGCGAGAGTTTCCAAAATTATCATATTTTGTTTAGTGTGTTTGATTTATTAAATTAAGACTAATCCAGTGATTTTCATAATCAACGATTTCAGGTATCTTAATTTAATGGAAATGGCGTGTACGGAGAATCTTTTGTGATTATTTAGAGATGTTGATAATTCTGCTTCAGTTTGATGAATTTATGATTTCCGAAGACCATAGTAGGAAGATCATCATGTTCAGTTTATTATTTTGTGGTTTTGAATATTTTAGTTTTGTGATAGTTTTGAATTTGAAATTCATTGGTTATCGTGTGGTACACGATGGACTTTTTGAGGACATTAGGTGATCGATAATTTGATTTTATTTATTGATGGAAAATTTTCAAATTTTATATCGAGACATTCACCTGATGTTATTTTATGATGAAGCAGAATAAGATATCGCATCTATGAACTCACGAAACGAGAATATGTTTCGTGGATGATTTTTGTTGTGATTTTCTTTTACTTTCGTTTGGTTTGAGGAATTAGTTCGAGGTTTTGGCGAACAACTTAATACTCCTCTAGTATTTCGTTTCGGCGATGATTTACTCCAATTGTATTGACCCTTTGGAAAATACAAGAAAGTTGGAAATCAGAGTCGCGTTACGAGTCGTACAGTTGAGCTTGTTTTGATTAATGACGAAAGTAAAATGACAGATTTATTCGCAGTCTAGAATTATGATATTCAGTCAGCGAATAATAATTTCGTTTGTTTCGAGAGAGATCGGAATTTGTGGATAATTTCGTAATGGTTTCGTTGAATTTGATTTACTTAAGTCGAAGATGATTTACGAAAGTCTCTCAAATTTGTTGTTGGTATGATTTCGTTCTGCAGCGATCGCGTGAATATTGTATTGAAAGTACAGCAAATTAAGATATAGGGCGTGGGTCTGATCAATTCACACTTGTGTTGAAGTTTGTTGTTGAGACAGTGTGAATTTTGTTGATCCTGATCAGATTGACAAGTTTTCATTGGTCTCTGTATTGTGGAAATAACATCTAGTATTCGCGTTGATTTTGAACTGAGACGAAATTCTTTAGTGATCTCAGAGTGCTTCATTCTTAGTTTAGGAATGCGAGATCATTTGTGATTTGGATATGTTTGGATTGAGTATCGATTACTGCAGAATCGTTAGATATCTCGAATCCAGTTAGAGTAGCGATCTTATGGTGTTTCATTCTTGTAATAGAATGCGAGATCGTTCGATGTTTTCATACATTCAAACATGTGGTGTTTGGAATGGAAACATCTCAACTCTTCGTTGTAATGTCTCGTCGTGGTTTGACTTTCGTTGTGCATAACGCGAGAGATATTTGACCGTCTCATGGCTTTGTCTTCTGTTGTACAGAGGATGAAACGGAAGTTTTCCGTCCTGATGCACGTGTTGCAGGAGGAAATTTGGATTTCGGTAATTGGAGAAATTCAACTGAGTATGCTGAGATGACAAAGAAAGGAAAGTTCTCGAGACAATTCCGTCATGCTCAGAGGTTGAATAATTATCGTGAGGAGATAGACAATTTGATAGTTGGTCACAAAGCGATAGTAACGTGTTGTATCGTCGACACTATCAATGTCATTGACGTATCAGTTTTGTGTTAGCTGGTACAGTTCGTTTCTGAGCAGTGATTTTCCAGTCAATTCAAGAGATGTTTGATTCTTTAGTTTGTTCAGAGTGAAAATCTTGTTCTAGTTTAGGTCTGTTATTCCATTTGGGCTGAGAGATGTTCGATTCTTTAGTTCCGTTTTGAATGGAAATTTCGTTGTCGTTTCGACCTGACTGGTCATTCGATGAAGGAACAACTGATAACTCCGAAATTCTATTGGACGGGTTATTGGGTCAAGTAAAATTGACGTTCTTTTAGCGTGATGATCAATCCATTGTAGTTTCGGTTGAAGACTGAACGATTATGGTTACGATGAGTGACAGATCTGGAAATTTTGTTGTTGAGGAACTTGAATCAAACTTCAGTTGGAAGTGGTTGAGGGATCCAACGATTTCGAGAATCGTTGTCAACCTGATTCAATTTCGATAGAAGATTTTGTTTTTTTTTTTTGTGTTCGAATTAATTTTTGTAAAGTTGAATCGTTCTTCAGATAATGAAGCGGTTGGGGGATCCAACGTTCAGTAGTAGCGTTGTCAACTGGGTTCAATTTTATCGTTTCGGACAATTCGTTTGATGAGTTGAATACGTTTTGTATTTGTGCGAAGACGTTTGTCTCAATTGAGGAATTAGAAAATACTTTTCTGGATTCTGAAGACATGGCGAGACGTAGGAAATTCATCTATTTGATATTGTGATGTTTGATGATGATGAATCAGTTCCAGTTTGTGGAATGGTTGAGGGATCCAACGTATCAAGTATCGTTGTCAACCAGATTCATTTGATTGGATTTTTATAATTTTTTTTTGTTTCTGTTTGACATTTGGTCAAGATGGATTAATTTTCAGACGGTGAAGTGGTTGAGGGAACCAACGTTTTCAATAGCGTTGTCAACCAGATTCACTTTTGAATTGATCTTTTGATAATTGTGTTTATCACGATTCTGGAGAATATCGTAGAGACTCGATTGAAGAAATAAGTTCTGTTATTTCGTTGTCATATCGTCTGGTGACGTTGTCCAGTCACGCAGATTTCGGTCTGGATTCGTATTTTTGTGATATTTGTTTAATTTATTTTGTGGTTGTTTAGGACTGATTTAGAAATGGTCTTAGATCGATTGAGTTCGTCATCCGATCATGAGAACTGATCTGATAATGGTTTCGCGACTAATCGAGTTGGCATCTGGTTTTGTGATCAACAAGTCATAATTCTGATGATGTGATGATGGTTTCGCAACCAAGTGAAGGAGAGTTCTGTGACGGAAGAATTCGTTATTAATTTGATGATTGGTTGAATCATTATTTTGTTTTGATTTCGTTGAGTATCTCCAGAATTTCGATAGTATGATGATTTCGGTCATATGAGGATCGAAGAAACTGACAAGAAATGATTAATTACATGTTGATTGTGGGATTCACTTGTGATTGATTTATTATGTTTGATTTTGTTTTATGTGAAATGTGATTGATTGAAGTCTCGTCGATCAATGGTTTATGATTTCGTTGGTGGTATAATTTTGTATCGTTTGAAATATTTTGTGAATTGAACTGTACAAAACTTAATTATGGCTTCCAGTCTGGGGGGAGTAAGTTGTAACGTGATATTTGGATGACGTTACTTTTTGTCGTCTGGGCGCGTAATTAATTTTGAATTTTTAATAGTTTTGGCACCACCAACTGAGAATCGGAATAAACGAATCACGAGAGTTCAATCATAGTAAAAATTATGTAAAACTAATGCCGATTGGTTAATTTTGTATGTTAACGCTCATTGGATTATCGTCAATTGAGTTGATGTCTCACGAATGGAAGAGGGAGACACCAGATGGACGATGATGAGGAAATCGACATTATCTATGGAGTTGGTTAATTGGAGGAAAGTTTTGGCGCCAATGACGAAATTCATCGGAAGGATTAATTGAGACGTTTTGATGAACTTTTCGTTGCATCCTTGGACAAATTAAGTTGTCTTAACTCTCATGTTATCGACTTGGAGTTTCTCAATTATCTTCGTTGGAATTTATCGTTATTGAAAAAGGAAAATACTTAACGTCAGGTTAAGCTACATTGAATGACGTATTCTGGGACTGACCAATCATAGATGTCCTTCCCGGAAAAGACGCCTTAGCCGGTGCACAGCGCTTGCTGTCGGCTGATTCTCGTTTGGTGTGCCGTAGTGAAAACACATGTTTTGTCGTGTTTTGCACACTTTGTTAACCGCCATTTTTGCACTTTTTGGAATAACTTAATTCATTGGAATTAATGGTATTAATTGTCGTTTAATTGAACTTAAAGAAAAAAAATATTGTTCACGTGGGCTTGAGTTTTGAGATAATCTGGTGAGCAAGTTTTTGGTTAATTAAATTTTGTACGGTAATTTAATTTCGCGAGTCAAGAATTTCATTTTTTTTTTAGCGTTATGACGCTGTAGAAAAGTGACGCCGCGAAATTAATTACCATTTGTCGGCGACATTTTTGTTTGATAATTTTGGAAACATTCAATTGAATTGTTTTTATGAATAAGAATAATTTTGAACTCTCGTTATCGTTTCTCGAATTATATATTTTTTTTTTTAATTTAATTTATTTTGGAAAATTCACTGTCGCGAATTAAAAATTAATTAACGGATATTTTGGCGTCATGGCCAAAGTTAATTAATTTTTATTTATTGAGAAATTTGAGTCTTGCGACTTTCTGGAATTTTATTGTTTGTATTTTTTTTGTTTTGTAATTTTCTAGTTTTGTAAATTATCATGAATTAATTTTTTTTTATGAAATTAATTTCATTAATGTCATTTAGTGGCATATCGTTTAGTCGGCCATTATATTTGGGGAAACTTTCTAGGGAAAGTTTCCTAGGGAAATTTTCTAGGGGAATTTCCTAGAGAAATTTTAGTTACTTTTGTTTCGTTACAGAAGAAAACTGTAGGTGGCAGCACCATTGAGTTTCTGTTTGAATTTAAAATTGAATTATAATTCTTTGATTGTTTTACTTGATTTCGTTTTGACGATTAATTAATAAGTTAATCAATTTGTTAATTAATTAATTTTTATATTTGATTATTTTCAATTTAAATTTAGTTTCAAAGAATTTGTTTGTAATTAATTGTTTATTCATTTTGAAATGTTTTAATTGTTTTTTTTTAATTTATTCAAAATAATATTTAGTAAAAATAATATTTTTTTTTATCGTGCTGCGCACTTGTCGACTAACGCAGGGGTTAAATAATTTATAACTTGAATAATTATTTTTTTTTATATAAATTTTTATTTTATCCCCTAAATTATTTGTTTGAAGTTATTTAACGCTCCTTATTCAAACCCACAACAGCGACCTTGAGAGGAGACTGATCTAGTTCGTGCTGAATAAGGGAGTATTTGAGTTTGTGGTTTAAATTTTTTTGATTTTGATTTTTGTTTTGTTGTATTAAGATCAATATAAGATTGATCGGATGTTAAGATACATCCTGGCGCCCATTTGGATTTTGGTTTAGTTTATGATTTTTGGTTTTGGCTATTGGGTGCTTTTCAAGCGTGCTTAATTGTTGAGCTTACCGTTAGGCTCGAGAATTACGTCACAACATATATCAAACCAAGAGTTGTGCGAAAGTGACAATTCTTCGAATGAGCAAATCAATGAAACTAGTAATGATGATGGAGATGAAAATAAAGAATCAGATACTTCTTCAATAGATGAATATACAGATGAGGATAGTTCGGATGAGGATGGTGGTAATGATAATAATACAACGACGCAATCGAGCTATGGTCATTATTTTAATACTGACTCTATGCAAGGAAACCTTATTATGTTTCCCGCAGCACAACTCCGCGTATCTGACGTCCTTTTAATGTGTACTTCATTTTCGGTGAAAAAAGGTTTTGGAAGACAAGATCAAAAAGATTTGATTGACTTGGTGAAGACTCTCGCAGGCCCTCAGTTTGACAGTTGGAACGCTAGTCGTTATCTGAGATCGAAATGTTATGGTCCACCCGGAGACAAAATAACTTTGCACTATTTCTGTTGCAAGTGTAATACAACTTCGACTGTGAGACCTCTGAAAGAAAAGATCAAAGAGCCCTTTCTTTGTGACGGATCTAAAGAGCAGTACAGTCTCTCCCTGAATAGTCCAAATTACTTTATGAGTATCGACCTCGAATCTTGATTTACTTGACTAATACCACCAACTAAACTTTGACCAACTTGACCCTGACAACCACCACCACCCTCTCTTGACTCGACTTGACTAACTGTACCTGGACGAATATCATCAGAGTTCTGAGTAACGATACCTTTACCTTGACTAACGTGATCTTTACCTACGTTACCAGAACCCCAACCGACTTCACCATTACCTTGACTGACTTTACCAACATCTTGCCTGACTTTACCAACACCTTCACCGACTTCACCAACATCTTGACTGACTTTACCAACATCTTGACTGAATTTACCAATACCTTGACTTACAGACTCATATTCTCCATCAAAATCATCAAAATCTTCACCCAAATCAACTTTATCTTGACCATCATCGACTTTACCTTGACTGACATTACCTCTACTAACATTAACTCGACTGACTTCAACTTTAACTGGACTATCATCAACTTTACCTTGACTGCCAGAAACTCCACTAACATTACCTCTGCCCTGACTGACATCAACTTGACCTGGACAACCATAACCACGACCTCCAACACCTGGACTTACGAGCCCCTTATTTAAACTCGGCTCAGCCGTGGAATTTGTGTCTCAGTGACCTTCTTCATAACTTCTCATTGGGAGACACCTGTACTCCTTTCTGCTCGCTGCAGTATCCTCAAATGCTGGTTCTTTTATTTTCTGTTGTCTCCACCTGATTTTCTGTTGGAGAGCAACACCAGCTCTCCCACCTACGAATGTATCCAGGAAGTGACACTCAAAATTTCTCCAACTCATGTTGGAGATGTCCTCACATCTGTACCAACACAACGCTGCACCTTGCAAGACTTCCGATAATATTTGAAATCTGTCCTCATCTCTGATACCTTTATTATCACATTCTGTGATAAAATCTATGAAAAATTGTCCTGCATCTTCGAAAGGTTTTCCGGAGAATTTAATTCTCCATTCGTAAGCCTCCTCCACTGCTCGACTCAATGTTGATTGATATTCAACGTTCTGAACATAACCTATTTGTGTTGGTGGGTACAGTGCCCACTGACTTGACCTTACTGGTGTTCTTGACGACACTGGGGGATACCCCCAGCCATAATTCTCGTGAGGAGAAAATTTATTCTCTTTTTCCTGACGATACTCTTTTATTTTTTCGTGACAAAATGTCTGCCACTCTTCTGCTAATTTTTTCCTTAGTTTTCCATCTTCCGTAATCTCGTTGATTTCGTCCAAAATTTTTTTCGTGAGAATCATTTTTATTATTCACCATCATTCTTTACCTTTAATTTAATTAATTCGAAACAAATCAATTCATTATTTCTATTTTTCTTTAATTCTGAGAATTTACTTTATTATTTTCCTCGCTCAATTCCGAGAATTCAATTTTACTTCCATTCCCCATCACAGCCGTGCGACTGAGAACCCTCAAATTTACTTTCAGTAATTTTATTGACTGAGCACCACTGTTGTGCTCCGTTTGTTTTGCTCCGAATACCCAAACGTGAGCCCCACGTTGGGCGCCATTGTAACGGTTTGCTCAGCTGACCTTGGCCAACCGTTAAAGGCACAAAAAATTCTCTAAATTTAACCCAATTTAATGCTCCAAAATCCGACCCAATTATTTCCCCAAATAATTTGCCTCTTAAAAAATGGGCGCCAGTCGTTTTTGCAAAGTTCTACAAATTTGGAGGAAAACGACAAATCCCCAAGTTTTATTTAATTTCAATGAATAACAAAAATCCCAAAAAGACTCTAATTTAACCCGCTTTCTTATGTGAGACTCCTATATTGTCTCAAGGGGGGGAGGGGACGATACCCTCCCTTTGGGTATTCGGACACACGAAAAAACTTTACACAAACTCCTGAAAATTTCGGTTTAAATAACAAAAAATTAGATATATTCAAAAAAATAATACGTGTACATTTAAATCAGAGAAAATAGGAATGTTTCAGGAATAATCCGATAATTATTTCACTTTAATCATTAATCTTGAACGTAACTCAGAATCAACAAAAATAACCTTAATTTTGCTTGGGTGAATACACCCCAAACAGACGCTAACTCGACGTGTTCTTTACTTTCAATCCTTTACTGTGAAATTACTGACTCAAAATATTAATTGTGCGGGGACTCGCGTACCTTACTTGACTTGTGCTTCCTTTCCTCCGTGTCAACCTCTTTTTTATTTATCTTTACTTTACTTAATTTCACGTAATTCTCTACAATTTTCGCTTTACTTTCCTTTACTTGACTTAATTGTCTTTACAATTTTCCCTACACGATGTGACCGCCACGGTGTCCCGGGAGAAGAAGAACGAGTCTTCTCTCCCACGAGTTGTGTTGGGTGCCCTCGGCCGTTCCCGCTCAACTTCGGTAGAACCGAGGCCCAACTCGACCAATACTCGCGCGAGTCCCCCACTCCTTTACTCAACGTCCCTGACTTTAATATATATATGTATATATATATGATATATATAACTCACGAAAATAATCATAATAATTATAACATGACAATATTTTCCCGACAATCAAACGAAAAAGTTTTGTCTCTCATTTCACTCGAGTTTTCACTGATATAGTCTTTTCTTTTCACACTGGTTTCGGCGCTGTCCCCGAAGATCTCCAGCTTCCCTCGTTGCTGGCCAACATTCCCTCATGTTGGCTGATGCTGGACCAAATGAATGGATGCTGCGTCTTCCCAGATTCCTCTCGGGTGTCCTTGATGCTGCTAATTGGCTCATGGGACTGGGAAAAATCCTTCCCAGTCCTACTCTCGTACTTTTCTCCGAATTTTGGAGCTGGATCGGACAAAAAGGAACAAACATAATTAGTGAGGTCATAAAAATTGCTGACCTCACTCTGGACGTATGCTGACTTGACTCAAAATGAGCCCCATTCTCACCGGGTACCGCGAGTTACGGCCATTATCGCGATTTCAATAAAATTAATTAATTTTTCCGAATTTTCTTAATTCTGTGACGGTAAAAACCGTCACAACAATTATGCTCGCCGGATTATTTGTGACTGATGTTAAACCAAAAGCTGAATTTATGAAACTGTACTTGAGCGCATTTTGTGCACAAATCAAAAGATTACGTGAGGAGGGTGTGAAAATCATAAATTGCTCAACTGGTGAACTGGAGACGCTGCATTTTTGTTTTCTTGCTGGATGTCTCGATTCGGTGGCTCGACCAATAGTGCAGTCTCGAATTCGATTCAGTGGCTACTGGGGTTGTAATTGGTGCTATATATTTGGCATCCACATTGATGGAGCTGTCCGTTATATTATGTGTCAAGATGACCCTCAGTTGCGAACTCATGAGTGATATATCCAAGGAGCTTCAGATGCCGAAAAAATTAATAGAATTGCACCGAAATCGAAGAAAAAATCGATGAAATCGATATTAGGCGTTAAAGGTCCATGTGCCTTCATAGACGAACCTTTATTCGATTGTGTATGGGGATTTCCACCTGATCGCATGCATGGTTCCGCACTAGGTGTTGGGCGTCAACAGTGGAGTATATGGACATCAAGCAGCACTAACAATCATTTGAAACCCTCTGATTGTGCAAAAATTGATAAGCGTCTGAAATCGATAACACCGTCTCATGAAATTTGTCGATTACCAAAGCCGACTAGTGAGTGCCGTCAATGGAAAGCATCACAATGGGATGCCTGGATTAAATATTGGAGTATTTCTTGTTTGGATGGTATACTTGATTCTACATATCTTGAATCTTATGCACTCTACGTTAAAAGTATTTACAACCTATCGACGTGTTATATTACAGAAGATATATTGAAACAGTGTGATTATAATTTACTCAAGTTTGTCGGCGAATTTCAATTATTGTACGGTGAAGCATGTATGACATTCAATGTACATGCTCTGTTACATTATGTAAAATCAGTGCGAAAAACTGGGCCACTTTGGGCGACTATTGCGTATCCATTTGAAAATGGTATTTTTTATTACAAACAGCATGTAAATGGTCCCAAAGAACCAGCCCATCAAATTGCAAAAAGGACACTCCAAAAAGTCTTACTCTCTTCTCATATCAATGATTCTACAGATTCTTCGGTGTGCCAACAATATTGTCAGCGATTATACCAACCGAGACGTTTGAAAGAGTGTACGAAACTTCCAAACGGTACAAGTTTCCTTAGAGTTGGCAAGCGCAATATATCAATTGAAAAAAATATGAGAATATTTTTGGGAGACAATACCGTCCAAGTGGTAACATTCGATAGATGTGTTTTCAACAGTATATTGCTGCATGGTACTGCTTACAAAAGAGCATCAAGAACTGATGATAGTGTTGTTTTATTGAAATCAGGACAGATAGTGAATATTGATCACCTGGTTCTGGTCAATGAGATGGCTTATATTTATGGGCATTAATTACAAACTGTTTGTGCAAAGTTTTCCAATGACATGCAGTTAGATCACATCCATGAAGTTATTAACTGTAATAGTGATGTCATTATTATCGAAATTACATCTATCCAAGAAAAAGTTATGCGTATCATGATTAGCGGACGGACACTGATTATTTCCTTAACAAAAACTGCCGAAACGCAATGAAGAAGAACAGTAAGTTCGTTGAAAGAGAAGTTCTATTGAGCAGGAAAAGCATCTTAACTATTGGAATATTTAGGAGAGGCAAGACATAAAATGACTTCAGAATTGTTGGGTTGGAAACTGAGCATTTATTTTAATCTACTCGCCGATATGTCGCCGGAGACTAACTCTTTTGACGGGCAAGTTTTGATTGCCATGGTTCTTTTTTCTCCTGTGGTTTACATGACGTCACACGTAACATAAACAGATATTGGAGCCTATGCATCGGTCACAGAGGAGGCCACACATACAACCCCAATACCTTGAGTTATACATTAAAAAATAATTAGCTTAATAATTTTTCTCATTCCAAAATTAACCTCCATCAAATTTTGTAATTTTTCTCTGATTTCTAAAACATTCAATAATCAAGGGTGACTTCATTGAGAAATAGTTGAACTGAAATTTCATAGTTCTTCATTTAAACAACTTATCTCTAAATATTTTTAAATGGAGTCTATTATCTATCTACATAAGTTTGTTAAAAATTTGAGTTCATTGATCAACTTTCTTATTGATTCCTATTTGTTTCTGTTTCCTCTTTTTGGTTTGATTTTATTGTATCGCTTGACAAAATAAAATTCAATTATGGTTTATTGAGCATAGTATGGAAAAAATGGTTGAGTGTAAAATTTCGTAAAACATATACGTTAAAGAAAAGGTAATATCATAATTTCTTCACATATTGACTCTTGCATAAAGAATTTGACTTCACATAATTCGGACTTCCTTATAAATGACACATTCCGAGAATCGCATAATTGACTGTTTCACGATATGAGCGTTATAGAAAAATAAAAACTTGCATCCATCATTCACTCGCGTATTTCTGATGAAATATCAGTTGCATTACTAATTCCCGTTCGGTTTTTGTAGTGTTTTTGCTCCTGAAAATTTCATTATTGAATTTCCTTTCACCAGCCACGGAAAGCAATGAAAAAGAAAATAACATTGTTTTACTCATAAATATTATTCAATACACGATAGTACGCTTTATTTCATATAATTGATAATGTTCTTTCCTCAATTTTTTCCCCTACGAAGAGAAGTCTGCACACTCAGAAGGATCTTTTCTAGCAATATATAGATTTTATGTAAAGCTTTAATTTTGTGTTTTGCAAGAAATTTTTTGATGCAACATCCTATTCGGTTTGTTGTTTACTAAAATTATTCTCTTCACTCAGGAACTCTCTGCAAAAGAAATGACTGAGCCGGAAATGTCGGCGAATGAAGAGATAAAATACAAGCTAGAAGTTGAGGCACATCTTTCTGTTATGGGTGAAACACAAAACTTGAATGTGAGTATTTCATTTCAATTCAATCTATTCTTAACGGTTTTGTTGCGAGCCCTGGAATCGGTTAACTTCTAAAATCCTAGAAATTATGATTGACCGGAGTCATCATAATTGAAATAATAAAAAACATTGACATGCCGAGTTCAACGAACTCTAATAAAGTGACGTAAGACAGCTCGGCTAGAAGAAAGAGAGAAAAATGTCGGTGCATCTAAGAAACACCTGCGAGGCGGAACATCAAAGAGAGGTGACACACGCGTCAGATTTTTTACCTCTAATTTCTATTTTTCTCTGAATTTTGAGGCGACGGAATTACTCAGAACTATAACTCGACTAATCCCTGCATAACCCGAATTAGCATCACCATGTCAACAGAGGCGCGTGCGGATTTAGAAGAATAAAAAGAAGAGAGAAAAAACGTCGACCCGCCCGAAATTTTGGATGATGAAACAATTCGACACCTTTATCAATTCCCACTTTTTTTCTCTATAAAAAGTGATCTACAGAAGAATCAGCACCGTCAGTAACAAGTACGCACTTAATAGTGTTACTCTGTCCGAGTTAACATCTCCAGTAACTAGACTTCTATTTAGAATGTTACTCTACTCAAATTATAATCGATTGATTAAAGTATTCATACTTTCGGAGTAAAGTTCAAGTCTTTAGTTCAAAGTAAAGTAGAAACATTATTGAGTAAAAACGTTTGAGTCATTCTACAATGAAGCAACAACCATCGTTCAAGTATTCTGAACTGCATCTATTGGGCTCCAGTATCCTGCATCAGGCCAATTGCACAATAAAAGAGTCATCTACATTGGCAGCAAACATTCACCGGAATCCCAACAACTCAACTTCAACTATGAACCATTGTTAATTTCTTTCAATTCCAACTGTAAGTTCAATTTTACGCTGAAGCGATTACAATTTTCTTACATCATATTGACTCAAATTAGACATTTGATTTATCCTCAAATAAATTATTTGGTGTTAGTTGAAAATATATAAATTATAATATTTAATTCTGAATAAACTTATTTTGTACGAAACCTCTGTCCTTCAGACATCGGTACACTTCAGTGTTTTACCGTGACAAACCGATCCCTTATTTTTCATTTTGGGTACAACCGCGACCGTGATTACTACGAATAATCTACTTTTTTCTTCATAAAAATATTATTCAAATCCACGTGTTTTTAGGGTTGTAGTTCGCAACAGTTTTGTGAATGTTACTCATTGCCTTATATTGATAGAACATTCAAAAAAATGTGGTAAACATATCGAAAACTTCCACAACTACTGAGTAGCCAATCAACGACAGTGCTAGGAAAAAAAAAGAGACAGAAGAATCTCAAATCAGGAAAATCAGTCACAAAAAGTTCAGAAAAGATAAAAATGACACTTTTAAAAAAAGATAAGGTGAGTCTAGCTCTGTTTGCTCATATATTTACTCCGTAGTCATCCTTCACGTACAACCAAATGAAGAATCACCTCAAATGACCAGACTTCCTCAACTCGATTATTGTGCACTGAGTCATCGGAAAATTTTCCAATAGAGCTACAGTGCAACGTCTATTTCTCTAAACAATTTTTATAAAATGATAATGGAATCTTCTAAGATAAGAAGGATTCTCTGCCGAGCTCCTTATTCCAATGAAGTTGATATAGCCGTAGGGTACTGATATATATTGTAACGTGACTTTTTACCCGGGGGGATAAGCCACCGCGCCGTCCCTCCCTCCGCCTCTCTCAACGAAGTTCCCTAATTAAAAACCGTTTATGGGCGCCAGGTGATTTTTGCGGAACCATCAAACCGGAAGTTCCTCGGCGGAGTCCTGCCCTATATATTTACGGCTCATAACCGGCCCGTAGCAGCAAGGAGTTCCGCCGAGAACGGAACGAAATAGGCGGAGGGGGGGAGGTGTTACCTTCTTCCCGGCTAGCCCGAGAGAAAATACGTATCATAAGTAAGGGGGGGGGGGGTATCGGGGGTGTTAACCCGATCCGATGCCATTTCCCATTAACACAAAGAAAAACCCTTAAGCTAACCAAATGAAGAGGAACCGAACGAAGAGGAAACCCTCAAATAAATTACTCGTATTCTAGAGAAATCTGGTAAAATTAGAGTATATTAACAAAATAATAATAATTACATTTAACTCGACTTGAAAAATAAGAATTCTCATTTAATCCTCCACATCCTGTAGGTAGTCCGCTTCCGTGGCACTGATGAAATGGCAGGGCTCGCACGTGTTGTCCCGTTGCCGGCTCACTCTCGACTGACTCTTCAGACGCGATGAGTCGTCCGGGGGAGGGGGGGGGGGAGGGTGCTCGAGCCGACTCATGCCCCTCGGTGCCGTCAGGGCGCATGACAGTCGTGCTCGTACGGGACTCTCCTCACGCGGGAATATTTGAACTCTCATCAACTCAAGTTTATCTCACGGGCTTTTTTCTAATTGTTTTTATTAATTCGCGACCGGGCTACTTTTCGGAGCGCTTCTCCGGGGATCCTCTAATGAAACTAATTTAAATAACATAATCCTGGGACACGGATCTTGTCCGCTGATGCCCCTCAAACCTAACCGGGACTTACCCAATATTAACTCCCTAATTTCCTAATACTAATTAACCTAACGGGGATTCACCTCAGGAAATTACACCAATGAGGCACAGATCTTGTCTGCTGATGCCTCTTAAAACTAACCGGGCCTTCATCCCCAAAAATATAAAACATGAGCCATTTGAGGCACGGATCTTGTCCGCTGCTGCCTCGAGCTCCTTACTAATAATTTCACTAATTATCCCCTCAGAATTTAAACTCAATCCCCTTATTGGGAGCGCCAGCTTTACTGGACTTTTTGCGCTTTCTCCGATCCCTAACCTCGCTTCCGCTTTAAACGGTCGCGTTTCGGGGTTGTCACGGGGTCGTTACAGGGTTATGTCACGGGGTTGAATGGGGTTTTCGGGGTTGTTTGCCTTTCTCTCGTGCGCGATGGTTATTGCACTTACCTGCGCTGAGCCGATGTTCTGCTGGACAACGAGAACCTTCGGGGCTCGTTACAATATAATATAATATTGTTGGGGAAGAAAGAAACAAGATTGAATCTTTCACTACATTCCTACAAGTGACAACACAAACAACTCGTGGAGACCGACGAGCCCACCCCTGTCAAAAATGTATATTTATTCGTGGAGCTTACATGCTCATTCAACGTAAAATGATGCCACAATGAGTACACAATCAAAAAATTTCGATGTCAAGATCACTCCATTAATGTGTATACACCAATATGTGAACAGTATTATAATCTCTTTGTGACTTTCCATTTGGGAGATATGTTTCTCTGGCGAATGATTTTTCATAGCATCGCTGTTTCCTCATAACCGTCCGATTATCATAACATTGACATCCCAGATTAATTATTATCTTTGATTAATTATCATCTGTCTAGGACAACCAGTGGGAGTCTGTCGCCAAGAGCAATGAGAACGTAGCCCCCAATGCTCAGTTGATGAGCGAAGCACAAATGAAGGTGAAAAAAATTGAGACCTTGAAATCGAAAAAAGGCAAGGACAAAGCTTCAGCCAACATGCTAAAGACTCCAGCCGTCCATCACGTTAAGGTAAATTCCGAAAAATATTCTATTGGAGCTGTGCAAATATCAGTTATCATATTATTTTTTGTCTTGAATCCAGTTAGAGAAATCTGTCTTTGAGAATCTTCATAGTTACCATAACTTGAACTTTTCTTCATTCAGAAATATCAAATTGCTATAGCTTTGAGCATCTATTATGTTATGATCCTAAATGGTTTATGATATTGCATAGAAGATAACACGTTTTCCTATTCATCTCACTATTGTCTATCATTTCTTTTTCTTCAGTAGATGATTGATATAAATATAGTTTTTTCTTGTTTTATACAAAGTGCCCCAATCGTGAAGAAAGTTGAGAATGCAGATCACATTATAATATTGAAGGTATACTCAAAGAATAAATGGGAATATTGGCTTCGTATTCTGTTTAGAAGAGCTACGATACATCAAAGCTGAAAATGCTGATATTTTGAGTCAGGAAGAATTAAGACAAAATTGACTAAGGGGATTGAATGAACGAGGTCTTTTTTTGGTCTATTGGGGACAACTTGCACAAAAAAAACATCACTATGTAGATATATTAGAGCATCTTACAATTTTGAAAAAAAAATTTAACAGAGCCCCTTGTTAAAAATCCTGGCAAGGTTATCGACCGAGCCAGGGTTATCAGCCGATCCGCGGGTCATCAATTAGTTCGATTGATGCCCAATCATCACCCAGGGCGTCATTGTCACCTATGAAGCCCATAGTCTCATTCTGAGACGCTCTTGCTCTTCAAGCCGCGAAACAGTAGAGACGTGTTTTCGCGTAATCAGTAAAATCATCGCTGGACCCACGCCAAACGTGGTCCGTGCATTATCACGAACTTTATCTATCGTGATTTACAACCGGCTAGTGAGATTTATCAGTGAATTATCTATTGAACATTATCATTCAAATCAGTGTAAATATTGTATATATTCGTTGCAACTTATCATTAAAATCTGTGATATATTCATTATAAATCACGTGTGTCGTATAAAGTCATTTCACGCATGCAATTGTCGAGATAAATCCTGAATCAGCTCCTTGTATTCCCTTCCTGCCACAGCCAGGCGAAGAGAGTACGAGCCTATCTAAATACAGTCCACTAAATTGAAGATCATCGACATCAACACGTCCACACGATAAGTAACTTCGGTGGACGTCCAAAAATCCCCTGGACTTTTAACACCCCTCACTCTGAAAAAGCATTCAGGACAATTTTACCCCGGAGGTTTTTCCTTTACGTACCTTACAGTTAATACAGACATTACCTCTTTCAATAAATCTGTATACTAACTGATAGAGAAAATCAAATCAATAATATATTGATTCTAAAATTGAGGAGGTAGTAGTACTTTGCGAATTATCATGAACATGTACTGATTCATATTCCATACAGCAGGCACAATCATCAGCACCCGCATCTGCAAATAATCAAACTCCTGTAAGTCGTCAAAAGGCAGGGCCACCATATTATGATCCAAAGAAATTAGGAGCAGCTGGTAAAAGGAAATTGGAAAGTTCGAAAGGTAAGGTAACCCGAAATTCAAGAACAATATTCATTTACTGCCTATGCGGAAAAGGCGAATTACAGTTGGACGCACTTGTCTGTAAAATGACCAAGTCGGATGTAATATACTACTTGAGTTTCTTGACTTTACATCCTTCTGATCACGTTTTATACATATAGGAGCTTCTGTATAAGTTTCTGAAATCACCATGCAAGCATTTTCTGTATGAAAATTCCGTACATTTTTATTGCAGGAAATGCATAAGCAGCGTTTAGCATTCATGTGTGCAATCTTGTATCAAATTTGTATTATTTCCGGCCTCAAAAACAAAATTTTAAGTAGTGGTGTGGAGTTCATTTTTTCATTGAATCATTGATTCACGATTAATATAAATAATGCACACAGCTTGAACCGCAAGCAAAACTTTCTGATAATCTGTAGTTGAATTAAGACTAAAATTCAATCAAATCTATCGATGAAATATGGATTCCCAAAGGATTCGCTTCAGTTTCCAAGAGATATTCGACTTGCTATGTTACTTTATGTTAAGCTTAGTAAGACTTTCTGTTTTCTTCAACTACGGAAAATAATTTCGTACATAATATGATGTTTCAGTTGGAATACATCCCCCCAAAAAAGAAGGAAAAGAGTCAATCAGTTGATCTACTGAATCCTCAACCGTCAACTAGTCCAACTGTTTCTACAGCATCTATTAAGAAGGTAAGATATTTTCACTGAAGATTACCCCACAGATAAATCGAATACTCGTAGCCATGCTCTGTTCTGGGTGCATTTTGCATAGTGACGTTAATTTTCATGAATATACAGAATGGTAAGAGTATCCGAGGGAAGGGACAGCCTTCTTCAAAGTCCAAAGAAACCCTCAAAGGACTCGAGGTGATCCAAAAAAAGCTCAATGGACTGGAGCAAACAGTACAAGCTACACACGCGATGGCACAACAGATTCTGCATTTCATCCAAAAATACGATAATATAGGTGAGATATATCAAAAGCTCATCTTGTTCGGCTTCTACGGTAGTTTTCAGAGACTACTACTGCAGTAGTAGTCTCTACAAACTAAGAATACTTCAGATGCAAGTGAGATTAATAGAACAAAAAACTATATCAGTCATTCTGAACTTTTTTATCTTCTACTCCATGAACCTTCAATTTTTTGTCTATATCTAAAAAAAAAACACAAAATCAAATGAGGTGGAATTTAGTACGAATAATCAACAACACTATGTACAACAAGAACTTGAATTAGAATTCAGTGAATATTCAATAATACCTTGAGTGAGACTTGAGTGAATTTCATATTTTTTTTAATCATATAACCTACCCCACCACCAGTTACAAAAAAAAATATTCTGAGTCGAAGGCGGAAAAGTGAAGCATTCCAGATTTTTCTAATAGACATATAATGATCCAGAAGCATTTATAGTACCCATGAAATGCACTCAGACTGCTTCAAGAGGCAAACCAACTCATAACGTATAAATGACATAATCTTCTCACTTGTTCCCTTGTTTAAATTGCCGGAAATACTAAATTTATCAATTCTACCGAATCTCCGATTACATTGCGGAATAATCTACATATTGATTTATAAGCGATCGCGTCGAATCTATGATAGAATCGCCATCTAGTCAACTTTTTCTCTGGATCTTCGATCATGAAGCAATTGAACAGTTTTTTTTTATCATCCTAAAACTGATTAAAAGGGTCTTTTGAATTCTCTTGTATCTGTTTTTCAGCTGAAACTACCAGCGAGAAACCTCAATTGTTTCTGAAACAAGATGGTTTTTCAGCCGTTGGTTATTATGATCCAGAAACAGAAAAGGTACAGACTAATTCAATCACTTCATTCATCTCCCTGCAAAAGTGCTCGAATATGATTGCATGTGACATCACGATAATTATATCGGAGCTCTTACGATTTCATGATCAGTTATTCCCCGGCATGATCGTATACACGTTCAGGAATGGGGAGTGGCAGTCATAGTGAGAGGATTGAATAAAAGTAGTCGAAGATAAAGGAATGGAATGTAAGTGATATATTCTTATTTTTCCAGGTACACCTTGGAGAAGGTGTATATGTATCAAAAATATGTTTTGATAACGCTGACCAGAGAAGTAAAGGTAGAGGCTCGTTATTCATCAGACATCTTTCAATGATAGTCTTTTCAAAGGAAGAGTCGAGCACACATAGTTCTACAGGCAGTGCATCGAATCGAGTGAAGACAGATCGTAAAGGACCCTTGGATCCTACAAGGATGAAGGCGATGAAGTGTGAGCATTTTTTTCATTTATTATTTTGTTCAGGAAACCAAATCTCAGAATCTTACAGCAAGATAATCAATGTCATTCGTACATACAGCTATATACCACTACTGGCTGCTGAGTAAAGGATGGCAAGAAGAAACTGCTCAGAAAGAGGCAGAAAAGAGAACCCATGTATATATTGGAAATAAAATAAATGATTTCCTCAGAGGACTAAGGAACAGGTGAGCTGATCCAGCAGTATTCTATCTCAAGCTATCGAGTAATATACATGAAGCACTTTCTGTGCCGCTCTCTTAGACAACAACGTTTAGACACTGTCAGGCTGAAGGAGTGATTATTTCGTTACGAGCTGAAGCGTCTATAACTCCTACTTAAAATTTTACTAAATACATTCCGATAATTTTTCTGTAAGACCGAAAGACATTATCTCCATTTTTCACGGAAAATAGTATTTGGTGTTTTTCAGACGCGAAATTTTTCGTCATAACATGAAAAGGTTGTGTCTTCTCTTCTAGCATGGCATGGGATGTTCCGATGTTTGGAACATTTCAATTGTTCATCTCATAATGCTAAAAGTTCGTATCTCCAATTGTCAAAAATTCATGAAAACTTTCATTGCATAGACATTCTTCGTTAACTTCCTTCCTATCAACTATAAAATGTGGAAATGGATAAATTAGTACTTATTTCATTGATTATTTCTTTTGATCTACAGCAACAGTCGGAAGGGTACCAGCAGACTGGAGATATTCCAAATAGTGATTCCGAGGCTCTTGAAAATACTGCGGTAGGACGACAACGGAAATATTGAGGAGAACGAGGACTATGATAGTGACGACGACGACGAGATTGGGGAGGAGGAAGAAGAGCAGGACGAAGAGGAGGTCGAGGAGCAGAATGAGGAGGATGAAGAGAAAGTGTCACTGGCTTTCAGTATCAGAGAAAACGACAATGGTGAATATTTTGCGGATAAAAAAATCATCAATATTTTTTGGTCATCAAAATTCCTTTCATACGATCGTCCGTTCTGGATGATATTCCTGAGAATGATTACCACATACTACTGGGTTTCTTTTATTTATATTGATGACAATCTGGATCTTATTTGAGCAGTCACAAACATAATCAACAGCTTGTATCAGTAATGCTTTGGAGAATTCGTGGAAACCCCATTTGTTTTTTTTTTCTTGCTGTCATGATATGGATGAACCTTTTCAGAAGTGCCATTTGTGCATCTTTCCATACTTGCATCGGATTATTCCATAACTAGTGACTATGATGACTAATTGGTTTGTCCTGAGAAAAAATGTTCAGACTTGGCAATTTTTTATCGGATTAATAAGTACAGACACGTAACGGAGTTACTTGCGTTTATTTTTTCAACTTCTTCAGTTATATTGACATCTTAATGCATATTCTCATGTATTCTAATCATATTCTGCTTCTTAATGAGGATGAAAAAGAACGAGTGAAAGTACTTTCCCTCATTCCTCTATTAGATCATCAATGGAACCATAGTTCAATGTGGTATGGTTGGGGTTAATGGATAGTATATTAAAATCTTAGGCAGGGCAAATTTGAACTTGTAGCATTGATGCGGAATTTTCTTTTATCTAAGAGCTGTTATCCTTGTCTAATAACAGACGTATTTCATTGTTTCAGTCATAGGAAACACCACTGACGTGCGTCCTTCGGTAAATGACGGACTGGAAGAAGATGCCAAAAACCAGGAGGTAACTGATGAATAAAAGCCAAGCGTATAAAGAACATCTAGGATGGTGTCAGAATACCGATTTCTTGGAGCAAATTAGAAGTTACTGTTATCATTTCAATTCTTATATTTTCTATGGCAATTACCAAGAGAACCTTGGAAATACTGTGCAATATTAATAAAGTTTTAGAATTAATCACTATCAATTTGTGAGATGTCTTGCCATAAATCCATCAACATCATTACTTAAATGGCGATTTCGGGAGAAAATTTTCAACTTTTTCCTAAATAATTGCAGATACTTGAGAGGACATGGGTAAGTACGATTTTCAAATATCCCTTTTCTCGCTTTTCCGGTTTTCACAGATAGATAGTAAAATATATGAGTAAATTATCCGGTTCAATTTACAGACATCGAACAAAACAATAATAATTGAAAGTAGTATTTGCAGGTAGTGGCTGATTGAAAATGAAACCGTAACTAAAGCTATATAAGGTATTAAATTCCTCATAAAATCTCATAATTCTCAGAATGTCTCATTTTTTAGAACATGATAAAAGCATGTAAGGAGTCACTCATTGATGCTCATAAATATCAAGCCATAGAGCTTATCAGAACGAGGCATTCACATATAGCTACTCCTAAAATTAATGTAGTAAATCACACAATGATTCTTATACGGCCGGATAAGATAATTTATAAAATTTTTCTGATAAATCCTGGAGACGATCATGAGCAAAAATGGCTCAAAACTCATTCAGAATGATAGGAAAAATTATAGGAAGCTACTCATAAAGACAGATACATTCGAATATTAACCTTTTCACAATTCGTGCAATTCTTATACAATCTTATATAAAATTACTCAGAAAGTTATCATCAATACAGATTGCTTATTCGAGACAGCATAAGAAAAGGATATAGAAATATGATAAATACTTATTCAGAAAAACCCTATTGATACCTGTAGCGGATTTGAACAAAAAAATACATGACCTCGTTTTCTTACAAATTCTTATAGAAATACATGCATCCTAAATATTACTCATAGATTCAATTTTTGGGAACAAAGGTTTCTATAAGTTGCTCCAAACATTTTGCGATGCTGATTAAAACTCATTCAATCTGAACTCACGAATTTCAGCATTTTCTATGTGCATTCACTTGGACAAGAAACTACCCCTTTCGGATAAAAAGGAGGAGAGCGGTTTTTTTTTATAAGAATTTATAATCCACTTCCAGCAGGGTGGGTGTGAAAGTGTATTAGTGTGAAGGCGTCTACTCCCACTAGTCTCACAACTGTCGAACGTGCAGTATTGTTGTTTTGTGTCAATTCATTTATTCGTTTATTTTGTCAATTCATGTATTAATTCATTAAATAGTGTTTTGTTAAATCGTATATACAAACAATAGGTAAAACAATGGAGACTGATAGAGTACAACAGAGTTATTCTTTAATTTTAATTGTAAGATTATGAAAATTTACATTTATCTAAAGGTATTCGAAACTTTTCTATTCATTCATGAAATTATGTCACAGGCAGTTTTTTTATGTATTTTAATGTATGTTTTAATTTTATTGTATTTATAGAGTCTGGAGAAGCTTCTAATCAGTAGCAAAACGTCGCAGTTTTGGGAAATAAATGTGAAGGTTGACTTCTACTATTTATTCTTCTGTCCAATATCCCAATAACCTCAAAAAAATTAATATTCATCATCACGGATGACAACAAAATTATAAATTTTTATAATTTTAAAATCAGTTTACAATTTTTTCAATTTTTCATTCGTTCTATTCTCCATTCCTCCAGGTCCTGGGTGAACTCGACTGCATTAAATCTAGTGCCGATGGATCTCATTGCCACTGGATGCTCTCCGGCTGCAACTATATCCTTCATAGCCTCCAGCTTGTCTGGATTCTCCAATAAGTATTGTAACGTACCACTTTTGTACGAATTAACGAAATGAGGAGTGGATGGGTCTATGTCCACGAACCAGAAAGATTCATGACTAGAATATTGAATAATGTAGTCGAAACATTTGGTTTGTGCTCAAAAGAATCATATTTATTCAAATTATTTACAAGAGTGTTTGAGAGGAGCATTTATCCTCTGATACAGGAAAATAATCTTTATTCCTGGAATTTTATCTCAATAACTTATGTTTATGAATGATTAACCCTTTTATTTTACGATTTCAATAGTAATTTTATTGATAAATTGGGGCCCATGGCGATGTCCCCTAGGTCCCAGCGTCCTTGTCCTCTTCCGCGTGTTGGAAGGCGCTGTCCTGAGACCTGGAGCATCCAGCTACGTCTGGAAGCACTCTCAGAGTCTCTTTTAGTATTATTGAATATTTTAACAAAAATTTACAAATTATTTACAGAGAATATTTCATCAAATTAGTCGCTCGGGCTCTTCACCGTTGCGGGAAACTCGCTTGGGCTCTTCACCGTCGCTTAAAGAAAAAGGATTTCGCTCGGGCTTATCGCCGTCGCTTAGTAAGGGAAAGGGTTTCGCTCGGGCTTATCGCCGTCGCGTGATGAGTCTCCTTCCACAGGCGGCAGTCGACTGAAGATTCTCTGCGCTGGGGGCTTCTTATATAGTCTTGTCTGCTCGCGGTTCCGCTCCCCCACTCCTGGGTTCCCCTTCTCTCCGCTTCTGCAGCTGCTCTCTAATTGGCCGGCTGGTGCACGGCTTATGCCGTTGTAATGGGAAGTGGCTCGGGCTGTTCACCGTTACTTTCACTCGGGCTGTTCACCGTTGCTTACGCTCGGGCTTATTCACCGTAGTTTTCGCTCAGGCTGTTCACCGTTGCAAGGGATTCCTTGGGGCGTAAGCCCGTTGGAGCCTTGGGTGTCTTCGACCGTTGGCGACAGAAGAGTGAAGTCGGTCTGCACTGCGAACTCCTTATATAACCGCAGCCCAGACCCTACGCGCTGGCTTTACCCCCACCCGCTCTCTCTCGACCAATGGGAGCGCGCGTATGCTTCCCTTTCACTTTTCGTGTTTCGGAGCCACGAGTTTGTTCCCCCCGCCCCTTTTACTACCGTCACAGTATGTGGCCGATTTCTTTGGTAGGAAAGCGGCTTGAGCATTATCCAGCTCAACCATGACTGCTGGTCCATTACGAGTATTAGCTTTGCAGATCTTTGTTATAATGAAGAATTTCTTCTTATCAAGATCTGCAATTTTTATGGTGGGCAAAAATCCATCGCTAGCTCCCTTGTGGAACTGGCTTACAGCGTTGAGCCCCGTGAAATTCATTTTCAATCGATAAATTTTCTAGTTGTGCACTGAGTTGATAGAGTTGAATTCTCAGCTGGATGTCCATGTTGGCTTCTTGGATCCTCAATTGAATTTTCCTGTTGGCTTCTTGAATTTCTTGCTGCAACAGACTCCTATGTTCTTCCAAGTCTTTTCTTTGCAGTGAGTGGGTGCTCATTGGACTGATGAGCTGGTCTAAGAATCTGCTCCGATTATACACATCCTCCCTTCTAGTTTTAAAACAATAAGCTGGGGGCATTATTAGGTGGGGATGAATTCTAGAAATGAAAAAACTTGTGCTATGCACATGCATCTAGAAGAAAAATTCTAGGGTGTCAGGTTCCAAAAAAGGTTGGTATCCTTACAGGTCCAGACAAGTTTATTGCATGTCTGGAGAACATGTGCTGTCAGAGGAAATCCCGGAAGTGTCGACTTCCAAAAAAGGTTGACATCTCTAAAATTCTGAAATGAATTTTCTTTATACGTGCGTCGTAAGTGACGTTTTCGGTACAGTTTTCTGTATCGTAAGCGCCCCATTACGGGTGTTATACAGAAATATCACGAAATGAATGAAACTATACCCAAGTATGTGGTAATACGCCAAATAGTTTGGTAATACGTCTAACCACACACTTGGGTACAGTTCGTTTCTCGAATTGGTGCATGCGCATTACTGATCTGCGCAGTCAACATAACCCAGTCTGGATTCGCTTGATTGTATCAGACTGTGCAATCATAATATAATCCTATATAATTAGGTTAATTAAAATCAGTGATACTAAAAAATTTTCAAAAAACAATTTTGAAAAATGGATAAAGAGCATGTGATTATTCCGGACAGTGATCCGGAAATTGATACAGAGGATATTATTATGAGAGAAGCCAATAATGTCAGAGGAAATTTGTTGCCAAAGAAGTCTAGACCAAGATATCTGCAATGTTATGAGAAATTCATGGATTGGCGTCGTGCAAAAAAATCAGATTAATTAAATGAAGATATTTTCTTGGTATATTTTTCAGAATTATCAGAAAAATACAAGTCAAGTAGTCTCTGGGCAAAATATTCGATGTTAAGAAGTACAATTGCTTCCAATCACCAAATCAATCTATATGATTTCAAAAATCTGCTAGCATTCCTCAAAAGACAAGGTGAAGGATATAATCTCATCAAAGCTGAAATTTTAGATGAAGACCAGATATCAAAATTATTCCAAGATGCACCTGATAACACTTGGTTGGATGTCAAGGTAATTGTAAATAGTTACTTCTAGCCTTATTCAAAATTTCTCTCTTCTCATGTAATCACTCTTTCTCTCTCTTTTTCTCCCTCTCTATTGAAACATTAAAAAATCCTTGCAATAATTTTTCTTAAAGCCCTGTACATTTGATTTTCATTTCTACAGGTACCTCTGATCTTTGGCACTTTTGGAAGCTTTAGGAGAGAAGAATTATACAATATAAAACTTCAAGATATCGTAGATAAACAGGATATGCTAATTGTAGCACTGCCGAACACCAAGAATAAGACGACCAGGAGCTTTGAAATTAAACAGCCATTTTATGACTTTGTGAAGAGGTATAGGGCATTGAGACCACGTAAAACTGATCACTCAAAATTCTTCATCAATCACCAAAATGAACGCTGCACCGTTCAGTCCATCGGTATCAATAAGATTGGAGACATGCCAAAGAAAGCTGCTCGATTTTTGGGATTGACAAATCCAGAGAGGTACACTTCTCACTGCATTCGTCGCAGTGGCACAACTATGTTGGCAAATACCGGAGCAGACATGCGAGAAAGTTAGGTGTATGGTGACTGGAAGGATCCTGGGACCGCTGGAAATTACATTGTAAATTCTCTGAAGAATAAAGAGAAAACCAACGATAAAATCGGGAATTCAATTAAATTGATGCCTTGTGCCAGTATTTCATCAACATCACAACGCGAGAACATCCTTCCAATTAAACAAACAACATCAGCATCATCATCGACTTTCAAGATCAACAATAAAAACATCAACGTGGCAAATTCAATTCAAGATTCTTCCCCACACAAATACTCTTCATTTTCTTTCACTAATTGCCAAAATTTATCAATTTATTTTAACGATAAGAAAAATGTATAATCTCCACCGTCTAAGAAATGATTTCAATCTTTCATTATAAAAGAGAATATATTAATTATTATAAAATATGAACAAGTAGTCAAGAGAGAAACAGAATGTTTCCACTATAAATGTTTCGAAGGTATCTCCGAAACAAAGAGAGATAGCGTGATTCTTATAGGGACCTTTTTTGTAGACGAAAATCGAAGTTACAGAAAAAGTCCCAATAAAAATCTCGCTATCTCGCTTAGTTTCTGAGATATTCGATTAAGGAAATTCTACGGTGGATGTGTCAAGATAAAAAGTCATTTTTTTCTTTCGTTAATTTTTTAGAAATATATGTAATAAAAGAGAGAAAATAAAAATTTAATTTGAATTTAAATTGATATTTTTATTAAATCATTTGATTTTTTTTAGTTTGATTCTGGACGCACATGTGGACGCACTTAATATCTTCGCACATAAAATCTCCAATGACCATTCAGACATCAGTAGTCATCATGGATTACTTGACGCCTGTATATATATTTCATTATCACCAAGTACCTGGAGTCAAAAAATTATGCTGCACTCCTCCATTTTTGTGCAATTTCGAGGCTGTTATTGCAAAGTATTTTGGAGCAGGTAAAGAGAAGACTCCATGGGAATTCGTACAAGATGCTGTGCAGCTTGAGAGAAATTTCCATCGTCTATGCGAACAGCGGAAGGCAGTTAAGGATGAGGAAGCTTCACCAAGTACTCTAGCCACTTTTCTCAATGAAAAGAGTGCTATTATCCGAGAAGTATTTTGATGGCAATAATCCTCAGAATGGACAGTGAAGCACATAAACAATTGCATGAAAAACGGGCAGAGTTCATGGATGAACTTGCAATATGTGGAGTGATTGAATCATTCTATGAAATAGAAAAGATTGTGAAAGGTGTATTTGAGGATTCACTTGAGAATATGGGAATGTATATGTTTCAATAAAAACGATTAATTCATCAAAAACTTGCTTAATCATTCAATTATAATATAAGTTTTACAAAATTCAGTTATCTATATTATAAGTTTTACAAAATTCAGTTAATTCATATCTTCTCTCCTTAGGAAAACGGAAGTTTGAAAGTTCTTTCCAATAGCAATTGATTGAAAAAAAATGAAGAATTCAATGCGCAGTACTAGGATGATATAGCGTGAACGGTCATTGCAACTTGTTGTCGGCAAACCACGCAAGTTGTCATACCAAGTGCACAGTCGACACATGCAACCATGTGTCGACAAGGTAAAAATACAATACCCAACTCGTGATTGAAACAAATTTTACAGAGTCTTCCATCATCAGACAAGTGTTCCTCAATCTGCGGCATTGATTTCGGTTGATTGTGAGATGTCCTCAATCTTGATTCATTGACAGTATTTTCTGGACATGTTCCGCTCTCCACTTGGTCAAGTCAAATCTAAAATCTGGTGATGCATCTCTGTGATCATTCCCATATCGTCAACAGACATCTCTACGCCTGGGTATTGGTACAGTATCAGGATCAACGCCGATTGGCACATTACCACATGGTAATTTACGCACAAATTTACAGCGTGGTCACCATCGTTGATGATCAGGCATCGGATGATCCCTTCAACCCACTCAAAAATTCCAACTCCACATTCGGAACATCTAGCGCGATCACCATCACCAGTGAAGAAGAGTCCAGCAGCTGCTAATCTAGTCGGATCCATGTATGATACTGGCTAATTTTCGTAGCTAGAAAGCCTTACTGATTCTAAACGAAAATCAATGGAGGAAGAATTACGATTCAATTCATAAACTCCGGTTGAATCCATGTTTTCTTCTTGACATTTATGAAAAACTGATGCAGCAAAAAAATTGGGCTCTCTATATACTTATTCCCCCTCCTGTTTAAAAAAATCTTTGGTTGAATTTTAAAACAGACCCTCAGCTCTGGAAAAAGGTCTTAGAAAAAAAGTGCTATGCAAATGTGGCAACTGGCCCCAAGAAAAGTCATCTCCCCAAAAAGAATATACGGAAGGGACGGAAATGGAGTGTCAAATTTCATGACAAGGTCAAGGAAATTCGTCACTCCCCGGAGGAGTGACCTGGGTGCCTGACCGGCACGACTGCATTCGAGACGAGCTTGAACAAGTTCTAGAGAATAATTATTGTCGAGAAATAATTACATTAATTTTTATTCTATATTTTTTACAATGAGAAGAATTTTCTTCTGAGTTGTGACGTGACATTTTTCTCGAATCGGAAAACATGCCGCCACCTTCGTCCCTTCCCGACCCCCTTATGAACCTAAACCTAAAACTCCCCCACAGGGGTTAAAATGGGCGCCAGTTGGTCTAATACGGCGGGACCAACACCGCAAATACGCCAGCCAACAAGTTAAAATCCCTAAACCTAACTATTCCCCTAAACGTGACGGAAACCTAAAACGTAACTATAACTTAACCTAAACTAAAGAGGGTGGAAGGGTACGGATCAGCCTCTCGGCAGCTCAGTACTTGGTTGTGGAGAGAGGGGTGGATTCGGAGGGGGAGATGGGACAACAGGGGTAAACCCAAAAAAATAGACTCAAATATTGTCCTCACATGTTCCACTATTGAAAGTCAATAATACGAAAACACAAAATAATCAGTGTATGAATAATAATTATGGTAATAACAGAAAGGGAGGGCGCAAGTCCATTGGTCCGGGTCATCCGCGATCCGGGCGCTGAGGGGTGGTCTCCTGACCACGGTGTAGGGGTGGTTCCCTCATCTGACTCTCCACTAGAGTCCGTGTCTCATCTTGGCCAACCCCAACTCTTACGCGCTCCCGGAGGAGTCCCGGATTCGAGTTGGGGGTGGTTTGTGGCGAACGCCCCTAGGGGATTCGTCACGACCTGATGGTCATCCCGAATCGAGCAAACAACCCCGAGGATTGGCTCGAAGAAGGTTCGGGGGTAGTTTGGGCAAAAGATACCCAGGAGTCTTTCAACCCGCATGATTCCACCCTAAGTCCCACGAGAAATCAATAGGATTTCCCGATTGTGACTTAGGGGGTGGTTTTGGGCAAGAGATACCCATGGGTCTTTCAACCCACGTGATTTCACCCTAAGTCCCACGAGAAATCAATAGGATTTCCCGATTGTGACTTAGGGGGTGGTTTTGGGCAAGAGATACCCATGGGACGTGTGCTAAGGGCCTTTCTGCCCCAAATCGCCCGAGGGATCAATAGGATTCCCCGAAGGGGATTTAGGGGTGGTCTCGAGCAAAAGATACTCAAGTGCCCCTCGATGGTCAGCTTGTTCTCCCAAATTTCCCCGAAAAATCCTCAGGACTCTCCGAAGGGGTTTTGGGGGTGGTTTTGGACAAGAAATATCCAAAGACGCCCAATCACCACCTTTCTTCCCCAAATCACACGAGAAACCAACAAGATTTCCCGATTGTGATTTAGGGGTGGTTTTTGGACAAAAGCTATCCAAAGACGCCCAATCACCACTTTTCTTCCCCAAATCACACGAGAAACCAACAAGATTTCCCGATTGTGATTTAGGGGTGGTTTTCGGACAAGAGATATCCGAGCGCCCCTGACTATTATTCCCGTCCCCCAATTACTGGGACAGCCCGAAGGATTCAACCATATTTGATTTGGGGGTGGTTTTCGGACAATAGATATCCGAGCCCCACACGACAAGTCCTATCACCACAAATCATGGGAAAAATCCAAGGGGTGGAGCCCTATTGGATTTGGGGGTGGTGCTCGGACAATAGATATCCGAAGCCCACATGACAAGCAATATTAACCCCTGAGTGAGGCCCAGGGGTGAGTTGCACGGAGTCATAGGCGTTAGGGGTGTAAAGTTGGACTGACGCCAACTACCCAACACCCCTATACGTTAATGGACTCGTCCATTCTCGACGCTACCTGAAAAGCCGCGGAAACGAGAAAATGCCGGGAAAATACGCGAGCACAGCACAACCCTTTCAGGGGGGTTGCTTTCGAGACGCAGGAATTAATTACGTCATTAATTAATTAGTTCGAGTTATCCCATAATTATCCGCGAGAAAATTAATAAAGAAAAAGGCGACAAAAAAAAGAATTGACTCGACCGCGTGATAAGAAAAACGACTCACTTTTGGGGTTTTCCCTCAGGCTGGTATTTGGGGGTTAATCACCCTCCTCACGTCCTCTCCTCGTCTCAGCCCTCGTATTTGGCCCTTTGATATCGTTGGGGTGGTCCTGGGGTTGTGAGAGAACTCCAGGGTAACTCCAACACGTCACAATTAACAGTCTTTATCGTCACTTTGTTCACTCGCGTGGTTTTTTCCACTTTTTGGGCACTCGTTGTGCTCTTGATAAAGTTCCGGACGCAACTGGTTTCACGCTGCCATGTGTGAGAACATGGCGGCGTGTCCGGAGATGCGTACGCTTCTCTTGGTTGCGCGCGCACTCCGATTCTGCGCACGTACTTCGTGGCTTTCGGGTGGCCACGAAGTGTTACGAACGTTGCCCGCGAGTATTTGAATGGGAGAAAGCATTGAATTCTTTCCCCCTTCAAATAAAATTGGGTTCTCACCCGACGGAATTGTTGGATTCCGTCGCAGAATATTAGCTTCTTTCATCCGAATTACTTATATCTACCATTATAAATAATTTATATTTCTTGAAAATATCCGTCAATGAAAAATCGGCAATAGGGATAAAAATTCCCGTGGTAAAGGGTTAACAAATCATACGGCGAGTCCTAACTCACCACCCAACAGCCACTCCCACTCGAACCTCTCTACACGATCCTTCTACAGGACCTGAGCTGCGCTCTGATCCAGAACGAGCACTACTTATCTACTGGCGACCGATAGATTAATGTTTTTTAATTTCATCAACCAAGAGATAAGTCAGAAGGAAAGATATATTTCTTGGAATAATCCTTTCCATATTAATTTGAGAGATATAGCATCTTGAATTAAGCTCCAACTTTATCTAGAAATTGACGCCACTTAGACCCCTACAGAGCTACGATCCCTCATGCCCGATATACCTTAGAGGGACAGCGCCGAGCACAAAAGTGAAAGAAAACCGTAGTACAGCCACCACCGATAGGTCGCACACCGTCGGAATCCCGTCCGTAAGCAGAGTTTGACGGAAAATACATGTAAGCAAGATCGCGGCACAGTTTAACACACTTATCTGAGAAACAGACCTCCTTGCAGTTGGAACCACACAATGGCTCCAACTGCTAGAGTCTGCATTTTTGTTAGAATTGTTTGGGGTTTTCCATCCCGCCATTCTTCAAAGGATAACTATTTCGCTGATGGAGAATAATTATTGATTAGTTTCAATAAACTATTCAACTGAGAGATAATGCTTATTTTATTAAAGAATTAATTTAAATAATGGAGAAAATAAAATTTGTTAAAATGAATCAGTCAATTTGGAAAACAATTTGCGTACGATCGGGAATAAATGGAAACGAAGAATAAAAATGATTGAAATACGAAAAGAATAATTCGAGTAAGAACGGGAATAATCGGAAATAAGAGAAATCAAAAAGATTGAAGAAAACGATTGTTATCGTTAATGAGCCGAAATTTGTATTTTCTCCCGACAAGAGGACCTTGACGACTGAAGCACCGGACACACAAGGGAAATACAACGATAATTTTGAATAATTAATTATCGACAAACGAAATAGTGAATAGAAACAATAATTAATAAGTAAAGGTTCATTACACTCTATAGAAAAAAAATCTCTGTAAAAATCCATTTTATGAAAAGTGTCTCTACAAAATTATATTTTATAAAGAGATTTTCTATAAAGAATGAATTTATAAAATAGTATTCATAAAAAAAATATCAATGCTATTGTATATCATTTGCTTTCCTCTATAAAAATTCTTTCTATAAGAATCGCTTTTATAAAACAAAATCTCATAGAGAGTAGCTTTCTTACAATATCACTCTATAGAGAACATTATCAATGATCCTATTGGATGAACTGCGTTTTCTCATTCAGAAAAAGTTTATACATATTTTTCTTATGGAGTTCTCTTTATAGAGCTACGATGAAAACTTCATACGAAAATCTTTATAAGAAAAGTTCCAATTTCTTATAAAATGCGTTTTATAAAGAATTCTTTATAACGACTTAATAAAGTATTTTCATACGCTACGTTCCAATCTCCCATGATTTTCAATTAATTACTACATACATGGAAATGGATCCGATAATTGATTTCTCTAGAAAGTTTCTATAGAAATATTCTATAGAAACTTTCTATACATTTTTTCATACGTGGCGTGACACTTTCTCTCCCTGCGTGCCTAACGTCGCTTGATGGGTACGCATGGCTCAGTCACTGTCGATAGCATTGATAATAGCCCCTCCTCATTCTAATTCTTTTCGAAGTGAAACTTCTTATACGACGTCGGACGAGTGTCCCCCTCACGTTAGATTTCCACGCGTTAAATCTCACACTAGCATTTTAGCTGTAGGAGAGAGAGAGAACCGAGAATAGTGAGGGAGTGGGGCAGCACCTGTGCACGAAGCACGGTAGTCTAAAAAATATACAGAGCACAAATATATTCTTTTTGTTATTCGATGAATCTGTTTTCGTCGATATTTTTTTGGAAGTCTTTCGGAAACTAAGAGAGATAGAATGATTCCGCCCAGATCAATTTCTTTAGTTTTCCGAATTCTCCACAAAATGGTTCCAAGCAAAATCTCGATATCTCGCTCAGTCTTCGAGATATTCTTTAAAAAACAAATTACTAGTGAAAAACTAAAACGAGATGTTAATTTTCTATCATCAGTTATTCGAGAATATCTTGGAATCCAAGCAGGATAGAGTGATTTTGCATTCTTCCTTTTTTGTAGTCCCCTAAATTCTCGATGAGAAAGCCTCAGGATAAAATTGTTCTATCTCGTTCAGTTTTCAAGATATTCTTGAAAATACAATTGACAAAAAAATCCAATTTTTCCGTTTTTTGGATTTTTTATTTCTAATAGTTTTTTTCAGAATATTTAGGAACTAAGAAAGATAGAGCGATTTTACTCTGATCTTTTGTTGTTGAAAATTTCAAGACAAGCTACGAAGAAGGATCAGGTCAAAATCGCCCTACATCGCTTAGTTTCCAAAATATTCTTGAAAAAAAATGGAATAAATAGTCATTTTTTCCTTCCAAAGTAATTTTTTTCTTGTTATTCGTTTTCGATGGATATTTCCGAAACTAAGTGGGATAGCGGGATTCTACTTTCATCCTTAGTTCGTTGAAACTGGCAAGAGCTTCAAGAAAGATTGAATAAAAATGGGTGTATCTCTATGAGATTTTGAGATATTCTGAGGAAAACAACTATGGAAATGGAGACTTGATCAATAAATCGATGTTGTTGTCGTCAGATTTTGACAAATGTCTCGAGAACTAAGCGACATTATTCAATTTTTGTGGACACCCATTTTGTAATTCTGGGGATTCTCTACAAAAGAGATCTTCATAAAAATTTCATCATCTTGCTCACTTTCCAAGATATTCTCAAAAAAACGGCTGTCAAAGGAGAAACAAGTATTAGGTTTGCAGACACATTGCTTTCATTTTATCATCAATTTTCTTTGAATCTCTCGAAATGTAAGCAAAATAGGGAAATTTTGCACTGATCCTTGAACGATCAGCAAGAAGTTTCACTTCCGCCACGCGTGGATTCTACGCACCCTCTTTTTTTTATAAATATTTTCTTGCAACCGGAACTGAATCCATTGAAAATATGATAACATTTCATATAAATTGACTTAATTTTGCCCTCAGTTTTTCGTCAACTTCTCGGAAACTAACTGAGATACGGTAATTCTGCAAGAATCCTTTTTTGTAGGGAATTTGAAGATCTCCAAAAAAAAATTCGAACACCATCACCCCATCTCAATTAGTTCTCGAGATATTCAGGTGAGAGAGAATCTCTCATCACGCGTCTGGAGACGGTTGGTGAGGTTGTTCGCCTGCTGATGGGTTAAACGAGATAATGGGTGAAATACCTAAATTCTTTCGTGTAGAGAGTTCTGAGAACTACAAGAAAGGATCGAGGCAAAATCGCTTCATCTCGCTCAGTTTCCGAGATATTTTCAAAAAACTGTCACCAGAAATTGACTCTCCGCCACACTAACGACGGGAGATAGATTTCCCTCACCAGTCAGAGAGGGACCCGACGCCAGCAACGCGAAACTTCTCCGTTTCCCTGCCGACTAGACTACTATATTCACCTCAGAAGTCTACGCTTTTTCGTGAGGCTCGAAAAAAGTTGGTACCCTATCAAAAGAAGTTTCACTTCAAAAATGTGAGCTGGTACCATGGTTTCAATAACATGGATGTCATCTGTCATTTTGTTGACCTGTCCACTTATCCATCAGTGTCAATCTCAACACATTTTTTGAGATTGAAACATTATCACGTGTATGTCGCGGTCCAGCCGAGCATGAGCTGAGTGTAGTGTATCGTGATCTAGTCACACATGAATTTCCAACAGTTTGCTAGGTCTTTTTATGGTTTTGACCAAAACAAATGCATAGCAGCTTAACAAGTTGATAGAATCAGTTTTTCCAATGTCTTGAACGTTGACATACATTCGTTTTTCATCTATTCCATCAAAGAACACTTTCATCTTCATTGGAAGATGGTAGAGATACTAAACTATAAATTTAATTGAATTAGTTCCTTAATAGTCGTGCTGAGTAATTATTGCATTTAAAAATGATCGTTCGACAAAGCACCATATCGCTCCATAGGATTTCCTTCAAGTAATTAAAATATTGCTATTCATGTAGGCGTCCATATACGCATATACAAGAACTCAGTTATCAGTAATTAGCTTTTCTTGCAGTCATCGAAGAAACATTTATTTCTTCAGTATTTTCATTTAAAAAAAGTAAATCGCTCCACTTGTCAATTTTGAAAAAGATTTGACAAAAATTCAAATGTTCGGAAATAAAATTTAAAAAAACATATCTTTTATAAGTATCTCAACAACTCGTTGTTCGCTCATAGCCTGAATGTATCCCAGTCTTGATCTCCAATAAGACTAGAAACTCATTCAATTTGAAGTTTCCACTTTGTATAGTTTATCCGTTATCGTCCTGCCAAGGTATTCCATAAAGATACTCTTAAAACGAAGATAACTGAAAAACTAGTGGTAGAAAAAATCTGGAAAAGTTTAGTCAGCTGGGTGATATGATGTCGATCATCCTCTGTGAATCTGGTTGGAATCGATTAGAAAGTTTTCGAAATAATAACAAAAAAATGATTGTTGAAAATCATCGATATTTCAAAAACTACTCAACCCAATTTTGATCACATAGGCCTCAAAATAAAGAGTTCGGTGATAAGAATATACTGATAAAATCTCAAGTTCCTGAACCAAATTATCCAGGAGTCATGGAAATGTATCGAACTATACACACAGAAAACGATGAGCGTGGAACACGTTCAGAAGTGCGTAGTCACTGCACATGTGTGCGTACTCCAAGTTCTCATAATCGAATGTGATGTACGTACACGTGTACGTGATGTACGTACACGTGTACGTGATGTACGTACACGTGTACGTGATGTACGCACACTTGTGAGTGATGTACGCACAGTTGTGAGTGATGTACGCACACGAGTGCGTGCTGTGTGCACAGTTGTGAGTGATGTACGCACACTTGGGAGTGATGTACGCACATTTGTGAGTGATGCACGCACACTTGTGAGTGATGCACACACACTTGTGAGTGATGTCCGCACTTGAGTACGTGACTTTTTTACTCTCAGTATATACTTTTGTGAGAGATTTTCGCTACCATCTCGGTAAATAAGCGAGATAGAGCGAAATGGATGTTGTTTTGGAATCAGGAGGAAGTTTATTCAGTCTTTCGCTATTATCTCGGTCAATAAACGAGATAGAGCGAAATGAATATTAATATGGGATCAGGAGTGAGTTTATTCAGTTTTTTGCTATTATTTCGGTGAATAAGCGAGATAAAGCAAAATAGATATTGATATGGAATCACCAGGGAGTTTTTCCAGTTTTTCGTGATTATCTCGGCGAATAAGCGGGATAGAGCGACATAGACGTTGGGATTAGGAGGGAGTTTATTCAGTTTTTCGCTATTATTTCGGTAAAGCAAAATAGACATTACTATGGGATCACCGGGGAGTTTTTCCAGTTTTTCGTGATTATCTCGGTGAATAAGCGAGATAGAGCGAAATGGACGTTGATATGGGATCACCAGGGAGTTTTCCAGTTTTTCGTGATTATCCTGGTGAATAAGCGAGATAGAGCGAAATAGACGTTGATTTGGGATCAGGAGGGAGTTAATTCAGTTTTTCGCTATTATTTCGGTAAATAAGCGAGATAGAGCGAAATGGACGTTGATATGGGATCACCAGGGAGTTTTTCAGTTTTTCGTGACTATCCCGGTGAACAACACTGAGGGGATTTTTTCATACGGGCATGACTATCTATTGATAGTGTGCATCGGATAGCTGCGGAGATGGCTCGTTTTGCTTCCGATTGTATTGTCATTTAGTCATATATAGTCGAAACGAACTATACAATTAGTAATGGCACTCAGAATCATAATGTTGAGGTTACTAATCAGGACCGCTATACTGAATTAGGATACAAGAAATGCTCCAGCAAGTCCTCTCAGCTAAATTCCGTTGGAATTTCTTATTGTTATAAATGTTTAGTTCCGTTGATGATTTCTATATCATAATCTATACGTTGAAAAGGATTCTTTAACTGGGATAACCCAGAATGCATGAATTTATAGCTGAACGATTGTAATTATTTTTGTTGAGAGTGATAATACACAAAGTGAAGAAAAAATACAAGAATTTATTCAAGAAAGTTGATATTATATCCCAAGTCAAAATTTTTGGGCTCGTTCACCCTACATTTCGACTTCCAACTTACTTTCAATGTACATCTCTTAGATGTCCGAGAAGTCCCGCCAGAATCTCACCTTCCTTTCGCCGTATTTCGACTTTACGTCTCCAATGTAAGGCGAAATCACTATTTTAGATTTATTATTGATTATTATTATAAATTCGATTTATTATTATTTTTCTTTTTTCTTCCAAAGACCCTAAAAGGCGCAATGAGGATCGAGATAGTTATATGTTTCAGATTAGCAGCAGTCAACGAGAGAACTCCAAGCGATCACCGAAGTTAAGCAGCATTGGATCTGGTCAGTTCTTGGATGGGTGACCGCCTGGACTATCTCAAGAACTACTAGACCGAATTCTTTTTTTTTTTTTTTATTTATTTCATTAAAAAAAAACTAGAATAACCGTGGAATCAATCGATTGCTATAACTAAATCCGCAGTCAATATAACTAGATCACTATAACTAAATTCAGTTGCCATAACTAAATCCGCATACAACTGAGAATCAAAGAATTATATTCATGATAACTATACGATAATTCTACTTGAACTCAAGACAATTCATTCTCAGAATGAAAATTGTTGTACAACACCAAAATAGGTGCTACTAATATATTTATAGTCGTGGCTTTTTTCTACCATACTTTTTCAGCTCCAGACTCCGAAAAATTCTCTCTGTGAAGGGAGATAAAGCTAAATTGACGTTAGTTTGGAATCAGGAGGAATTTTCCCATGTGGAACTCCCTCCTGATCCCATATTGATGTCTATTTTGCTCTATCTCGCTTATTCACCGATACAGTCCCGAAAAACTGAATAAAATTACTGCCGATCCCAAATTAACGACCACTACGCTCTATCTTACTGATTCACCAGGATAATTACAAAAAACTTGAAAACTTCCTGGTGATCCCATATCAATGTCTATTTCGCTCTATCTCGCTTATTCACCGACATAGTCGCGAAAAGCTGAGAAAACTTCCTCCTAATTCAAAATCAACGTCTATTTCGCTCTATCTTGCTTATCTAACAGAATAATATCGAAAAACTGATTAAACTTCCTCCTGATCCCAAATCAACGTCGATTTCACTCTATCTCGCTTATTCACCGAGATAATCACGAAAAACTGAGAGAACTCGATGGTGATCCCGAATGAACATCCATTTCGCTCTATCTCGCTCATTCATCGAGATAATCACGAAAAACTGGAAAAACTCCCTGGTGATTCCATATTAATGTCTATTTCGCTTTATCTCGCTTCTTTATCGAAATAATAGCGAAAAACTGAATAAAACTTCCTCCTGATTCCAAAACAACATCCATTTCGCTCTATCTCGCTTATTCACCGAGATGAACACGAAAAACTGGAAACACTCCCTGGTGATTCCATATTAATATCTATTTCGCTTTATCTCGCTTATTTACCGAAGTGATAGCGAAAAACTGAATAAACTCGCTCCTGAACCCATATTAATATTCATTTCGCTCTATCTCGTTTATTGACCGAGATAATAGCGAAAAACTGAATAAACTTCCTCCTGATCCCAAAACAACATTCATTTCGCTCTATCTCGCTTATTTACCGAGATGGTAGTGAAAATCTCTCACAAAAGTATATACTGAAAGTAAAAAAGTCACGTACTCAAGTGCGGACATCACTCACAAGTGTGTGCGCATTACTCACAAGTGTGCGTGCATCACTCACAAGTGTGCGTGCATCACTCACAAGTGTGCGTGCATCACTCACGAGTGTGCGTACATCACTCCCAAGTGTGCGTACATCACTCACAACTGTGCGCACATCACGCACTCGTGTGCGTACATCACTCACAACTGTGCGTACATCACTCACAAGTGTGCGTACATCACGTACACGTGTACGTATATCACGTTCGATTATGAGAACTTGAAGTACGCACACATGTGCAGTGACTACGCACTTCTGAACGTGTTCCACGCTCAGTGTTTTCTGTGTGTACAGACATACATACCGACACACATGCACACACACACATACACTCAGACATTTTTTCTAAATATCATTTTCAGTCTTTCAAGCTCATATAATGTAGTTCCCAACAAAAAAACAGAATATGGAAATTCTCACGTTTGTAAAGCTTTCATTTGGAAGCAGAAACTTTAAATTTCAAAGTTACACGTACGAAAGTGCTCTTTCAAGAACATTTTTTCATAAGGAATTGAAACCATTTTATAAAGAATTGGAACTTTTTTATCAAGACTTTATGAAGTATTTTCGTGTGTGTATGAACCAAACAGAAGTTAACGGTGGCTCGTTCGGTAGAGTGTCCGATTGGTAACTCAAAGCTCCGAGTCAAATCCCACTCTCTGCCGAATGATACAAGCACCACTGTGAAATTATTTACAAATGATTTGTCAAGAGACATACCACGACTCTCCGTCACTGATTGCCATAATTTCAGCATAAAG
The DNA here is from genome assembly GCA_963942555.1 of Aleiodes leptofemur. Taxonomy (NCBI): domain Eukaryota; kingdom Metazoa; phylum Arthropoda; class Insecta; order Hymenoptera; family Braconidae; genus Aleiodes; species Aleiodes leptofemur. The sequence goes on from OZ012619.1 coordinate 9,910,336, forward strand.
ATGGCGACATTAAAAAAGTATTCAAAAAAATATCTATAAACTAAACAGTTCTCTTTTCGTAACATTCATTCTACCAATCCATATTCTGTCCAATTACAATGCAGTATTTACAGCTACTTGATCTGTTGTTGAAAGTTCAATTTCAGATGACTTGAACCCTACCGAATTAGATTATTAGCTGCTCAAACTGCTATCCGAATGAAGAATTGAATAGAGAAAACAATTTTTCAGATATCATGTTCATCATCAATGATGTTCCGAGCAGTTCTCTTAAGAAGTATGACACAGTTGTAGATACTGCACTAAGAATGGTCCAAGTGGCCTCAGAAACCCACTTTCGTGAAAAAAAAAACACTATATCTTTTAGCATTCTTCTTTTTCGATGAACGTTTTTAATCCTCGCTGAACTGTCTTCAATTATAATTACATTTTTCTAGACTAGACACAACTTTTTTCCCTTTATTTAATCATCAGAACCTTGGGGAATCAAGTCATCTGAGTGATTTTCAGAGCATCAATCAGAATTTTCGGGTCAATTTTCTTCATATTTCAGCTTGTGTGAGTTTTCGGGACATATTCTGAATTACTCCAAGTACATCAATATTAATACACTACGCGAAGGTTCATTGACTCATGAATGGGTATGTCATATTGCATATTATCACCTGCCTTTATGATGAAATCCATTCGGAAGCGTTCTGGCAGTCCAATTGACAGAATGTTGAATCATAAAAAAGAAACGGGGCTGCAGCTTATCCGACCTTATCAATATATGAAGATATAAACAGGGTAAATGTGTATAATAGAGCCCACAGTGAAATTAATTTAAAAATTGCCTCAGGAAGTGAGGTGGCGAAAATGATGTAATATATCTTGGCCAAAAATTTGAAGGAAAGTTTAGGAACTCGCAATAGCTCAAGTGGTAGAGCACCAGACACGTAATCTGATGGTGGTGAGTTCAAACCTCGCTTGCGCATTCCATATTTTTTTCCAAAGATTTGACTTCGATAATTATTTAAATTTTATGGGCGCAAAGAAGAAGGAAGGGAAAAGTCTAGAAACAGGAAAAATGATTTCTAGGGTTTCTTTTTCTTTCCAGTGTGGCTATTCGTACATTGAGTGTCACGCAATAGACTCACAAAATCCACGCAATATCCACGGATTCCTTGGACGAAAATCTCGAAAACGTCATTTTTTTGGAGTGTCTTTTGCGTGGATTTAAGACTTTTTGGAGTGGATATAGCTTGGATACGAGGTTGCTCAATTATTGCGTGACTTTAAGCCCAATTTTTTCGAGGAATGAATTTCTCGATTTCTAGTGACTTTAGCGTGAATTTAACGTGACCTTACCGTGAATTTCGCGTGATTTTAACGAGTTTTCTAGCGTGAATTTAACGTGACTTTTGCGTGACTCCAACGAGTTTTTTCCCGTGAATTTAACGTGACTTTGGCCTGTTTCTCACAGCACTTTTGCGTGCACTTAACGAAACTTTTACGTGAGTCGTACGGCACTCTAGCATTACTTTTATGGCGTTCTTGCGTGTCTATTGCGTGTTTTTCAAGTGATTTTTGCGTTATTTTTCGGTAACTTTTGCGTGAGGATAGACCGAAGAATTCAGTCACAGAATGAATGACCTCAGAACTAGATCCACGGAGGAATTCTTATGTGTATTCACGCAGCAAGAATCATCTAGAAATTTGTGCGCGGATATTCCATTCATAGTCAATGATCTGCAGCTTGTATCATTGGAGGAATTTCAATTTGGATTCAGATAACGAAAATCATTGCATGATTCTTGAGTGAATATTGTGTGTAGAGTAAATACTTTCCCATCTATATTTATAGATGCATTTCTTCTTATATCCACGCAGGAGTGTTCAGTGATTCTGCCCGGAGACTCAATAATCTATGGTTTATATAGTCACGAAGGGATTTGAACTTAGATTCACGCAACAAGAATCATTTAGTAATTTTTGTGTGGATATTACGTATAGAATCACTAATATCTAGTCTGTATCCATGGAAAAATTCCAACTTGGATCGACGCAAGTAAATCATTGCATGATTCTTGAGTGACTATTGCGTGTAGAGTGCATATTCTCTCATCTGTATTGATAGAGGAATTTCTATTTGTATCCACGCAGGAATTCCCTTCTGTTTCCTGCACAGATATTGTGTGCAGAGTCACGAATTCATGATACATGTTCACGGAAGAATTTCTACTCGTATTCACGTAATGAAAATCACTGCATGACTTTCGAGTAATTATTGCGTGCAAATTAGATATTTTCCCATCTGTATTTCGATTTGTATCCACGTAGACTTTCTCTAGTGATTTTCGCGTGGATACTACGTGCAGAATCAATAATCTATGGTCTATATTCACAGAGGAATTTCAACTTGGATCAACACAATCCGAATCGTTGCCTTATTCTCGAGTGGATATTGCGTGTAGAGTCAAACTCTTCCATCTGTATTCATAGAAGAATTTTGTATTGTATCCACGCACTGAAATTTCCATGATTTTCAGATGGATATTGTATGTTGGGTTAGAAATCTATGATATATATTCATCGGGGAATTTTTACTCGTATTGACGTATGAAACATCATTGCATGATTTCTGAGTGGATATTGCATGTAGAGTGAAGACTCTCTCATCCACAGTCATAGAGGAATCCTGTCTCATATCTACGCAGGAGTGTTCAGTGATCACTGTGTGAATATTGCATGTAGAGTCGATAATCTATGGTCCATATTAAGAGAGCGATTCCAATTTGGATTCATGCAACAAAAATCATTGCATGATTCTCGTATGACTATCGCGGGTAGAGTGCGTACTCACCGAGTGTGTTGATAGAGGAATTTTAACTTGTATCCATGCAACAAGAACCATTGCGTCATTCTTGAGTGGATATTGCGCGTAGGGTCAAACTCTTCTATCTGTATTCATAGAAGAATTTTGGATTGTATCGATGCACTGAAATTCTTGCGATTTCTACATGGATATCGCGTGTTGAGTCAACCATTTATTCACGTATCGAAAATCATTGCATGATTTCAGAGTAGATATTACGTGTAGAGTAAATACTTTCTCTTCAATATTCATAGTTGAATTTACCGTTAACTCATACCCACGCAGATTTTTTCAGTGATTATCGCCTGGATATTGTGTGTAGAGTCAATAATCTATGGTTTATATAATCACGAAGGAATCTGAACTTAGATTCACGCAACAAGAATCATTGAGTGATTTTTGTGTGGATATTACGTATGGAATCAATGATATTTAGCCTGTATCGATAGAGGAATTTCAACTTGTATACACGGAAAGATTTTCTCGTGTTCCTTGCGCAGATATTACATGTAGACTCAACACACAGAAAATGCTGAGCGTAGAAGACGCACAGAAGTGCGTAATCACTGCACATGTGTGCGTACTTCACGTTCTCACAATCGAACGTGATGTACGCACACTTGTGCGTGATGTACGCACACTTGTGAGTGATGTACGCACACGAGTGCGTGACTTTTTACTCTCAGTACTCTCTACTTTTGTGAGAGATTTTCGCTATTATCTCGGTAAATAACCGAGATAGAGTGAAATGGACGTTAATTCGGGATCAGCAGGAAATTCTTTCAGTTTTTCGTGATTATCTCGGTCAATGAACGAGATAGAGGGAAATGAATATTGATATGGGAACAAGAAAGAGTTTCTTCAGTTTTTCGCTATTATCTCGGTAAATAAGCGAGATAGAACGAAATAGAAATAAATATGGGATCAGGAGAAAATTTCTCTAATTTTTTTGCTATTATCGCGGTGAATAAGTGAGATAGAGCGAAATAGATATTGATTTAGAATTAGGGGGAAGTTTTTTCAGCTTCTCGCGACTATGTCGGCGAATAAGCGAGATAGAGCGATATAGACGTTGATTTGGGATCAGGAGAGAGTTTATTCAGTTTTTCGCTATTATTTCGGTAAATAAGCGAGATGGAGCGAAATAGAACTAAATATGGGAACAGGAGAAAATTCCTTCAGTTTTTTTGTTATTATCTCGGTGAATAAGCGAGGTAGAACGAAATAGATGTTGATTTGGGATCAGGAGGGAGTTTATTCAATTTTTCGCTATTATTCCGGTAAATAAGCTAGATAGACCAAAATGGACGTTAATTTGGGATCAGCAGGAAGTTTTTTCAGTTTTTTGTGGATTATCTCGGTCAATAAACGAGATAGAGCGAAATGAATAGTGATATGGGATCAGGAAAGAGTTTCTTCAGTTTTTCGCTATTATCTCGGTAAATAAGCAAGATAGAACGAAATAGAAATAAATATGGGATCAGGAGAAAATTTCTTCAGTTTTTCTGCTCTTATCTCGGTGAATAAGTAAGATAGAGCGAAATGGATGTTGATTTAGGATTAGAAGTGAGTTTTTTCAGCTTTTCGCGACTATATCGGTGAATAAGCGAGATAGAGCGAAATAGACGTTGATTTGGGATCAGGAGGGTGTTTAATCAGTTTTTTGCTATCATTTCGGTAAATAATCGAGATAGAGCGAAATGGACGATAATACACGGAGAGGAAAATATGAGAATTTTTCTAAATGATTTTTTCAAAAATCACCATGCCGCTCCATAAACGGGATGCAATTTGCTTGTGAGCCGAAAAATTCCCATGCTCCACATCATAATTTTTGCTGTTTATTTCTTCAAAAAAATAGCCATTTCACACTTGGCTTTGGATTGAAATATCTTGAAAACTACTCAAAAGTTATCGAGACATGCTGTGAATGAAATTTAGAGGAAAGAGTAACGAATAAAATAAGCGAAACTCCAGTTTCCTACGACTCGTAGTTAATGAGATATTAATTTTCTAATAAAAAATTCAGAAAGGATACCCGAGTGCCTGTTTATTTGCTATTGGGCCTCGTCCATTGTTTCTGAACTACTCATTAAGAAATTGATATCTCGGAAACTACTAGTCGTAGAAAAACGGCATTCTGTTTATTTACTTCGTTAATCTCCCCTCTACATTTCATTCACAGCATGTCTCGATAAATTTTGCATAGTTTTCGAGATATTTTAATCCAAAGCCAAGTGTAAAATGACCAATGGCTCGTGTCCCGAAAAAAGTCGAAGGTACCCAACTAGCCCCTTCGTCTACCCATTATGAGGCTGGCATGGAAAAAATTCTAAAAAAAATTTATAAAAATTCTTAGTAGCGTATGAAAATTTCTAAGGTCCCGATGATTTATCATTTGTCGGATAGACAATTTTTCTTCAGCTTCCAGAGAAAAAATAATCAGCTAATATTTTTGTAATGCTACATAACAGTTATTGTGATATTTCATTTTGAAAATTTTATTGGTCCTATTACTAATTGCCGTCGCAAAGATTTTTTTTCCATCGGTAGACTCATGAAATATCCCCGGCCTGCATTTAGTATCCACATTTCGTCGCTGAGCATCATGATTTTTTGGAAAAATTTCTCTCCGTGTATGGGATCACCAGGGAGTTTTTCGATTTATTCGTAATTATCTCGGTGAATAAGCGAGATAGAGTGAAATCGACGTTGATTTGGGATTAGGAGAACGTTTATTCAGTTCTTTGCTATTTCGGTAAATAAGTGAGATAGAGCGAAATAAACGTTGATATGGGATCACCAGGAAGTTTCTCAGTTTTTCGTGATTATCCCGGTGAACAAGGGAGATAAAGCTGGATGGTCGTTAGTTTGGGATCAGGAGAGATTTTTTCATGTGAAAACTCCCTCGTGATCCCATATCAACGTCTATATTGCTCTATTTCGCTTGTTCATTGATATATTCATGAAGAACTGAAAAAACTTCCCGGTGATCCCATGTTAACGTTCCTTTCGCTCTATCTCGCTTATTCACCGATATAGTCACGAAAAACTGAATAAAATCCCTCGCGATCCCAAATTAATGACCACTACGTTCTATCTCACTGATTCACGAGGATAATCACGAAAAACTGGAAAACTTCCTGGTGAACCCATATCAACATCCATTTCGCTTATTGACCGGAATAATAGCGTAAAATTGAATAAACTCCCTCCTGATCCCAAATCAACGTCTATTTCGCTCTATCTCACTTATTCGCCGACATAGGCGCGAGAAGCTGAAAAAACTTCCTCCTAATTCCAAATCAATATTCATTTCGCTCTATCTCACTTATTCACCGGGATAATAGCAAAAAACTAAAGAAACTCTTTCTTGATCCCATATCAATATTCATTTCGCTCTATTCCGTTCATTGACCGAGATAATCACGAAAAACTGAGAGAGTTTCCTGCTGATCCCGAATTAACGTCCATTTCACTCTATCTCGCTTATTTACCGAGATAATAGCGAAAATCTCTCACAAAAGTAGAGACTACTGAGAGTAAAAAGTCACGCACTCGTGTGCGCACATTACTCACAAGTGTGCGTACATCACGTTCGATTTTGAGAACGTTAAGTACGCACACATGTGCAGTGATTACGCACTTCTGTGCGTCTTCTACGCTCAGCGTTTTCTGTGTGTTGAGTCTACATGTAATATCTGCGCAAGGAACACGAGAAAATCTTTCCGTGCATACAAGTCGAAATTCCTCTATCGATACAGATGGAAGAATATGCACGCAATCGTCACTCGAGAATCATGCAATGATTTAGTTGCCTCGATCCAAGTTGGAATTTCTCCATGGATGCAGGCTAAGTATCATTGATTCCATACGTAATATCCACACAAAAATCACTCAATGATTCTTGTTGCGTGAATCTAAGTTCAGATTCCTTCGTGATTATATAAACCATAGATTATTGACTCTACACACAATATCCAGGCGAAAATCACTAAAGAAATCTGCGTGGATATGAGTTGAAATTCACCTATGAATATTGAAGAGAAAGTATTTACTTTACACGTAATATCTACTCTGAAATCATGCAATGATTTTCGACACGTGAATACGAGTAGAATTTTGTCGGTGAATATAGATCATAGATGGTTGACTCAACACGCGATATCCATGTAGAAATCGCGAGAATTTCAGTGCATGGATACAATCCAAAATTCTTTTATGAATACAGATAGAAGAGTTTGACCTTACGCGCAATATCCACTCAAGACTGACGCAAAGATTCTTGTTGCATGGATACAAGTTAAAATTCCTCTATCAACACAGATTGGTGACTACGCTCTCTACCCGCGATGGTCATACGAGAGTCATGCAATGATTTTTGTTGCATGAATCCAAATTGGAATCGCTCTCTTAATATGGACCATAGATTATCGACTCTACATGCAATATTCACACAGTGATCACTGAACACTCCTGCGTAGATATGAGACAGGATTCCTCTATGACTGTGGATGAGAGAGTCTTCACTCTACATGCAATATCCACTCAGAAATCATGCAATGATGTTTCATACGTCAATACGAGTAAAAATTCCCCGATGAATATATATCATCGATTTCTAACCCAACATACAATATCCATCTGAAAATCATGGAAATTTCAGTGCGTGGATACAATCCAAAATTTTTCTATAAATACAGATGGAAGAGTTTGACTCTACACGCAATATCCACTCGAGAATAAGGCAACGATTCGGATTGTGTTGATCCAAGTTGAAATTCCTCTGTGAATATAGACCATAGATTATCGATTCTGCACGCAGTATCCACGCGAAAATCACTAGAGAAAGTCTACGTGGATACAAATCGAAAAACAGATGGGAAAATATCTAATTTGCACGCAATAATTACTCGAAAGTCATGCAGTGATTTTCATTACGTGAATACGAGTAGAAATTCCTCCGTGAACATGTATCATGAATTAGTGACTCTGCATACAATATCTGTGAAGGAAACAGAACGGAATTCCTGCGTGGATACAAATAGAAATTCCGGTAAATGGGCAGTATAGCTCTGCCAACTGAAAATCAGTGTTTTGAACGTTTTCTTTGCCATTTTTTTCATCCGTCATGTTCAGTGCGCCTATTCTAGGCTCGCATCGAGTTTGATTTCCGAAAATTTTGATTACAAAAATTTTTTCTACAAAATAAGAAGAGCTGTGTAATTTCGAGTCAAAAAACTTGAATTTTATTCATTGTGTTCAACAACTCAATGAATATAACATTCCTGCTTAATCAAATTTTATTTTAGAGTAATATAGAAAAACATTAAATTTAAAAGTGAGTAGAGTTCATTGTTTTGATTGAGTGTGGGAGAGGGGGCATGATGAGAGGTGAGGTAGTCGTGAAATAATCGATTTCTTCCTGACAAAGACAGTTGGTGTGAAAACACAATGATAAACCAAGACCAATGGTCTTAAGAAAATGGCAAATTTGGTAATTCAACCAAATGAGCCTTTTCTAGACCAGTATGATTTTGGTTCTCTGCAGTGAAACATCAAAACTGTGTGTTTTGTAATAAAAGTTAGTTGCCACCACTGCGAATGGTTTTTTTTTTGGAAAATCCAAATTTCAGATGAGTATTTCGAAGTTTCATTTAATCCGTATTAAATTTATTGAGGTTTTTTTTTCGCTTTGTTTCGTTTCAATTGGTATGAGGTATTTTTTGATTGATATTGTTCCATGTGATGTGTACAAGTTATTGACTAGAGAAAAAAGTACGCATCTTAATGCTCTATGTACTTGTTTTCTTAATAAGTTAAAAAATTAAATTTTTAATGCTCAATGAAGGTGAGCGGAGTTTGAGTCAATAAATTTCTTCATCAAAATCCCGAGTGTCGCATAAGATAGTTCGTGATAGGTTTTTTTCGAGGCCTATGCACCACTACGTCCCCGTCGTGGCCTTGGGTTACGCAAAACGTGGTGATTATCTCAATTTCATTTAATTGTTGTTTTTTGAAAAATTGGTTATTGACTTCCAACGAAAGTTCGTTGTTTTTGGTAAAAATTCAATTAGGATTTTGTCTGCTCGCCTCGAAATCTTGTCACTGATCTCTACTACATCAAAACACTTCAAGTCAATTCAAAAAATTTGGTAAAATCATTTAAATTTTTAATATTTTTGGCAGAGTGAAACTCACCATTTACCGAAATTCCTCTATCAATACAGATGAGAGAATATGCACTCTACACGCAATAGTCACTCAAGAATTATGCAATGATTTACTTGCGTCGATCCAAGTTGGAATTTTTCCATGGATACAGACTAGATATTAGTGATTCTATACGTGATATCCACACAAAAATTACTAAATGATTCTTGTTGCGTGAATCTAAGTTCAAATCCCTTCGTGAATATATAAACCATAGATTATTGACTCTCCACGCAGAATCACTCAATACTCCTGCGTGGATATAAGTAGAAATGCATCTATAAATATAGATGGGGAAGTATTCACTCTACACACAATATTCACTCAAGAATCATGCAATGATTTTCGTTATCTGGATCCAAATTGAGATTCCTCCAATGATACAAGCTGCAGATCATTGACTATGAATGGAATATCTGCGCACAAATCTCTAGATGATTCTTGCTGCGTGAATACACATAAGAATTCCTCCGTGGATCTAGTTCTGAGGTCATTCATTCTGTGACTGAATTCTTCGGTCTATATTCACGCATAAGTTACCGAAAAATAACGCAAAAGTCACTTAAAAAACACGCAATAGACACGCAAGAACGCCATAAAAGTAATGCTAGAGTGCCGGACGACTCACGTAAAAGTCTCGTTAACCCCTCAAGTACGGGGTCCATATATGTATATGGACCCTCGTGCCTGTCCCACCAGCCGGGGTCTCTGTGTCATAGAGACCCTCACCACGCTGCATGAAAATTTCAATATCTCTTACAATTTTCAAGATTTTTGGATTTTCCAAAATGCTTCGTGAAGATGGATAATTCAAGTTTGATATGCAACCTTCTAAAAACGATTAATTCGATTTCAACTAATTAATTTTTGAGAAATTCTTTTTTTTTTCCAAACTTCTGATTTCACATGTTACAAGGCGCCCGGCCGCTAGGACAGTTTGGCTCGCTGAGGCCCCGTACTAGAGGGGTTAAGTGCACGCAAAAGTGCTGTGAGAAACACGCCAAAGTCACGTTAAATTCACGGGAAAAAGCTCGTTGGAATCACGCAAAAGTCACGTTAAATTCACTCAAAAGTCACGTTGAATTCACGCAAGAAAACTTGTTAAAATCACGCGAAATTCACGGAAAGGTCACGTTAAATTCATGCTAAAGTCACTAGAAATCGAGAAATTCATTCCTCGAAAAAATTGGGCTTAAAGTCACGCAATAATTGAGCAACCTTGTATCCACGCTATATCCACTCCAAGAAGTCTTAAATCCACGCAAAAGACACTCCAAAAAAATGACGTTTTCGAGATTTTCGTCCAAGGAATTCGTGGATTTTGCGTGTCTATTGTGTGACACTCAATGTACGAATAGCCACACCGTTTTCTTTTTCCTTGAACTAATTTCAGAACTGTCATACTGACGAACGCAGTATCCCACTAGTCAACTGAATGAATGCGTAACATTTTTACATACTTCGATTTTCATTTCTTTATACCTCTCGGTCAGTTTGTAGATTATTCCGCAATATTCCATCATTCGATTCTTCACTTTTTCTCCATCATTCCTCTACTCAGCTTGGCACGATCGCGATAGGTATGTGTTTTAATAACTATTCGATAGTATGAAACGTTTTATTGATTTTTCCTTTTTTTTCTTGATGATTGTTTTTTATTTTACCTCACCCCCTTTGTGCTGAGGGATATGCAGATTAGTAACAGGAATTGATGGTGTGTCTGCGGACTGAGCACATGGAAGAATATTACAGTGATGTTTGTTGAATCCAGAACCTTAAGATTATAAATCTGTCATCCTGCCAACTGTGCCACCGCAGATCCCAGCAATTTAATTCGTGTTCTTGTTTCGATAACTGTTGAAAATGATATCACAGCTGCATCATAGCGTAAATGAGAACACATATTGCTGGCATTTTATTTTCATCTTCTCCTACATTTCTTCTTCATCAATCGAAAGTGTAAAAAAATTAAACCAATTCAATTGAGTGATGATTATATAATATGAAATAATCAAATTGGAATCGCTGTGAGAAGGATTCGACAATTCGGAATTGTGTTTCATTCATATTCTTTTCAGCTTCCTCCCTCCAAATTTCATGAAATACCGTAAGTCCCAAATCTAAAAATCAACTCCGATGCGCGTAATACGCACAGATCCTGCCGTTGGGTGAATTTTGTGCAGTTGAGAATCACATGGAAGAGTTCGCATCCACCCAAGAAAACAAATGAAAACACCCAAATTTGAGTCATTGTCACTCATGGTCCCTCGAAGGGCTACACAGGGTTTTTGGTAGGAAGTGCATTTCCTTTCAGCCAGCGGTAGAAGATACTCAAAGGAGCATAGGAAAATTTGAAGAAAAAAAAATTATTTAAAGAAATTCGAATTATTAATGATTAATATCAGCCCATCAGTGCATGTTATTTTAACGCCAAAATCCGAGTGGGGGGGGGGGGGGGAGAGACGAATAATTGTGGCAGCATTGCAATGACAGAACATGAATGAGTGCATTACACTTACCGTGCATAACCTTCAAGTTGCCACCTGCAGGCCGTATCTGTGCCGTTCGCAGGCCGTACACTCGCCAGTATACTCATCGTATTTTCAAATGGTATCCGAATTTTTATATTTTCAGACAGTCTACTCGCGTTCTTTGAACTGTGACGTTGCGACATATTTCCTTCTTACCCCCACTTGAATTTTTGCGGTAAAATAACATGTCTTCATAGGCTGATATTAATCTTTAATAATTCAAATTTATTTAAATGATAATTTTCTTTCCAATTTTTCCTACGCTCCTTTAGCCTTCTTCTACCTCCGGGTAGAAGGAAATACACTTTTGGTAAAGTGCTACTGTGATGACGCCTCATGAAAGTGTTATAATTTTGTTTTGATCTTTGTATTTGTCGATTTTTTAGAACGTTTGGCTCCCAATAAGTATATATTGAGAGTCAAATAAATAAATTTAGTAAAATTTTTGAAATCTAGATACGCGATAGCGTATCGCCCAAGTACATGTTGAAGGGCCGAGTGCTAAGCGTATATATTCTCGACAGAGCTTCCCCCTCCACTACTCTTTTTTCTTTATTATTTAATTGTTCAGAAACGGGACAAACTACGCAAAAATAGCCTTAGTTACATCACCTAATTCGACATCGAGCATTTGAATGGTGATTTTTGTTTTTTTTTTAAATCAATATTTAACTAAAAACGCCCCATAGCAACGGCCCCGGAAACATTTTTTGCCAATTACATTATCTCGAAGCCACATTTCTCTTAGAAGGTTGGCACTACCGTCTCTCTCGTTGACAGCCAGTCTCTATCAATTAAACCGGAGTAAAATCCGAAAGTCGGTAAAGAAAATTACCCTTCGCTGGTAAGTAATTATCGACTTTCAGGAATTTATTGAAGAAGATGAGTTGAGGTCAGATTAGCCGGGAAAAGAAGTCGAAATGAGAAACTGCTCGAAAAAAAAGTCCTCATGCTAACTTGGACGAAAATGATGTACTGGAGAATTTTTGAATGCAGTAAAATTGAAAGGCCGAAACTTTTTTATGTAGAAATATTTATTCAGAGAATCCGTAACTATTTGAGAAAAAAATTATTGTCCGTAAAAAAGATGGAGAGTGACATGGTCGTCTTAGAGTCAAAGGGTTGTAAGTGCCAAAAACACGAAATTCTGGTGTGAAAGGGGCGTATGTCCACTTATCACTCCAAAATGTTTTTTATGGCCTCTGGAACATTATTTGGATAATTGAAAATTGAAATAACCAAGTGGCGTAACTACCAATTTTAAAATGAAAGGGACGTATCTCCACACTTACACCCCTTTGTTGTTTTCTTTTTAAACGCTATATAATTTTTAAAGTCAAAGTGGAAAGGACGTATCTCCGCACTTACGCCTCTTTGTTTTTATAAATTTTTTACAGCATGTGAAAATTTTGGGAGTTACGCCCTTTTTGTTTTCAGGATTTTTTAGCCGAATTTTGGCACTCACGCCTTTTTTTTGTTTTTTGCGAATTTTTTTAGTTTTTTCCGATGATGAGGGAAAATTCAATGAAAATACTAAAAACAAAGAGGCGTATCTCCGCCACTTACGCCACTTTGTTATTAGTCAGTGGTACTTACGTCTATATCTTATGTTATATCATTGCGAATGGAAAATTAGGAGAAGTTAGGAATAATGAGAAAGATAAAAAATCACTTTCAAGTATGGACGAAAAAATGATTTCCAAAATTGTTCGATGGAGGAATTAAATTTAGGATGAATGAATGATTAGTAAGCCTATAAATTTTGAGGTAATCATAATTTCAAAAATATATTTTGGACCAATTTTATGAGAATTGGGAATTCCCTGAAAATTTTATTTGACACATTCATAGAAATAAAAAAACATCGAATGCATTCTAATATAAAATTCCCATGAATTGGCAAATTTATGGGTTCTCGATAAAAAAAGAATTTTTTTTCGGGAAAATTCCCATTCTCCAGGAAATATAATCGGTCTAAAATTTATTTATGAAATTAGAATTACCCCAAAATTTATAAGCCTACTGATTATTCATTCATTTCAATTTAATCCCTACATGGAACAATTTTGAAAATTATTTTTTCTTTCATAGTTCAATGCACTTTCTCATTTTTCTCATTATCTTCAATTTCTCCTAATTTTCCATTCGCAATGATAATGTCGTCGGACTATTATTAATTCCACGAATAAATATTTCCTTAATTATTTATTCGTGCAATTAATGATCCTGGCGATTCTTCATCACACTAGTTCCTTTTCGGGATGATTATATGTAGGGAAAAGTTTGCTTATGAAGACGTATCATTCTCCATCTTTTTTATTTTCAATAATTTTTTTTCCAACAGTTATGGATTCTTCGAATAAATATTTCCAACTAAAAAAGTTACGGTATCTTAATTCTATACACTTTAGAGAAATCGTGAGTATATAATTTGGTCATTTATCCATGCGGAGGGGAAATTTTCGAAAAAATTGATAAGAGGACTTTTTTCTTTGCCCAGTTTCCTGTTCTCACTTATTTCGTCCGGCTAGTGTGACCTCAACCAAAGAAGATTCCGAAAACTTAAAAAAAAACAATGAAATCTGGGGGAGAAAAACAGAAACTGAAGTTTCTGTTAAAAAACGTGGCCGAGTATATGTTGCTGAGAATCCCCCTCTTTTAAAAAATGAATGAGATAATTCGAAGGAGCCAAGAATTTGAGCTATTCTGCGAGGGCTGATGAGGAGGATAAGGAACAAATACGAGTAGATGGCAGATTATTTAGTAGGAAAAATTGGAAACTTGGCCTTTTCGATTTTCATCAATGACTTCGGATCGAAAAGGCCAAGTTTCTAATTTTTCCTACTAAATAATTTGCCATCTACTCGTATTTGTTCCTTGTCCTCCTCATCAGCCCTCACAGAATAGTTCAAATTCTTGGCTCTTTCGAATTATCTCATTCATTTTTTAAAAGAGGGGGATTCTCAGCAACATGTACTTGGCCACGTTTTTTTAACAGAAACTTCAGTTTCTGTTTTTCTCCCTCATGAAATTTCACGGACAAAGTTGAGAAAATCCATTGTTTTGGCCTTGAGCGGAGAGGGAGTCAAGGGGAAATCAAGATTTTTGAATAACAAGGAAAGTTGATGATGAACAGAAAAGAAAAACAGGGACCAATGGCCAAGGAGTACGGCAATTTTGGCATAAAAACCACTTGAGCCTTCTCCTGTGTTCTTTGTGGTCTACTGTACCACAACTAGACAGTGAAAATTTTTTGTGGAAAATTGTTCCGTCTCAACCAAATGCCATCTGATCGTCAATTCTAGATGAGTATTTTCGGAATTCCATTAATCTGCATTAAATTTCCGGAGGTTTAAAAAAAAAAAATTTTCTCGTAATTCTTATAGCATGATTTACCGTGGATGGATAAGTTATTGACAGGTTCTGGTTACGAGTGCAGTAGAAACTACGATTAAATTTCATCTTCTCGATCGAAATTGAGTTTTTTCGGATCAGAATAAACTATAGAGTTTCCGGGACTCAACAGCAATCAAAAGTGTACCAGAAATCAGCTCGAGCAATTGATATTAGATAAATAGATGACTACCTCAAGTGGATGTATTTGTGACATGAGACGCGCTAGTTTCTGACAGGTCGAGTCTACACGTACATTTTTGATACTCAATACCAGTTTAGAGGGGGAAATTAAGTTCATAACAATTAGTTATTAAATTATAGAAATAATTTATATTTCATTTAAAAATACATTTGTTTTTGGGGCTATTAACATTTCCCGTTAATTTAAGGGGGGCCGGTAGTCTAGCGCTCAAGAATGGGAGGGATATGTTTTTTTTTCGAAGGTCAAAATAATGTACGATAATATGCCAACTTTTCAGGCATATTATAACATTCATGTTGCATACAAAATCTTTTTTTTTGAAATTGCAAAAAGATTTTGATTATGTGGAAAATGGCACGAAACAAGACCCTCTAAAAATAATGGACCTCGGAGGCGGGGTGGATTTTGACTCTTTTATTCATCTGAAATATAAACACCAAGAGAATTCTTAATCAGTATGAGTGCAGTCATGGCCGGAACTGAGAAAAAAAAACAAAAAATTAAGAATTGAAAAAATAATGCGCTTTTGAAATTTAAGTTCTCGAAATTTTTTTAGGAGTTAAATTTCAAAAGCACATTATTCTGTCAATTTTCAATTTTTTCCCCCCGTTGCGGCCATAACTGCTTAGTGTTATTTTTCACATAATAAAAACTTTTTTCAATTTCAAAAAATATTTTTGTATGCAGCATGACTGTTATAATATACCTGAAAAGTTTGCATATTATTGTACATTATTTTGACCTTCAAAGAAAAAATATCTCAAATTTCTGAGCGCTAGACCACCGGGCCCCCCTCAAAAGAATTACTGTTCATTGATCACTTCTTCTTTCAATTTTTTTTTTTTTTTGTAACGAATTCTTTATTTTTTTTTCAAACCATTTTGTTCCCCAGTCGCTTTTTTATATAAATAATAGCGGAGAAAATATTCAAAAAAGTTTAAATAAAAGAGAACGCGAATGTATATGAGGTTATTGGTGTGGTCAGAAAACTGACAAATTGATGGGTGTCACAAATAAAAACAGAGTAGTTTGAAGTGGATGAGTAATTGTCACCCCAGTTTTGCTTCCGAATGGAAGCATTGTAAACGCAATTTTTTTCGATTTCGAGATTTCATCGGAATATGACTCAAAATGTTCCAGAAGGCCGAAAAATAACATTTTTTAAAAATGTCTGATGTGTGTATGCGTGTGTGTGTGTGTGCCAGATATCAGCTCATTGCTCCGGAACGGTAATACTTGGTGACTTGAAAATTTAACAGTACTTTCCCTTCCCATGCAGATTGCTCTCAGTAAAATTTAAGCGAAATCGGTTGAGTACTTTTCGAGAAGAATCAAATTTTCGGAAAATGGTTTTTTCGATTTTTCTCCGCGAAAAATTGATTCACAGCCCCCACTCTCAGCGATGGAATTTATCTCATTTTGAACTCACAATTTTCACTCGGGGTAAATTTGGCTGCGATTTTTCGTTTACGGATAATTTCAATTACAGTGTTTTTCATCCTGAATTTTGTATGCACGATAGCTCAAAAACGATTTGAGTTAGAGACTTCAAATTTCGTCAGTTCGTGCATCTAATGAACGAAAAGTTTGGTATTGAAATTGGGCGAAATCGCTCCAGTAGTTTCTGAGATATTGGACAAAAACCATTTTATGAAAAGAGGTTATATCTCGAAAACTATACAAGCAATTACATTCAAGTTCAGCTTCAAAGATTCATCTCAATGAGCCCCACAAATGGTGAGAATTTCAGATTTTTAAGAAGAAGTCTCTTGTGAGAGTTTTCGATAAATTAGTTTTTTCAAAAATCACGGTTTTTCTTAACTTTCTCTCTAGGAACACTACCATTTTTTATTTCACCATTCGAAAGGAGACAATTTTTTCTACAAAATGAGTACATTTTTTTCTGACGACAATCAGAAAGAATAGAAATCATATTTGAAACCTGAACTTCAATTTTTAAGTTTTATCGTAGGATCTTAGTTTTCATCTAATATTGAAAATTTATGTATCATATGACATTATTACAATTTAATCGATTATTGTGAGCTACAACTGCAGGTCCTAAGATTGAATCCTAAACAGATCGACACGGTCTGGAACAATATTCGTAGGAATGTTTAAGTGCGTATTTGTCGTAAAAATGATGTTATTTTTTTGAGCAATGGAATATGTGACGGTTTTTACCGTCACAGAATCAATAAAATTCAGAATAATTAATAAATTTGATAAAAATCACGGTATCGGTCGCGATTCGCGGTACCCGGTGAGGATAGAACTCACATAGAGTTAATGCAGCATATGTCCAGGGTGAGGTCAGCAAATTTTTATGACCTCACTAATCATTTCTGTTCATTTTTGTTTGATTCAACTCCAAAATTTGGAGGAAAGTACGGGAGTAGGACTGGGAAGGATTTTTCCCAGTCCCACAAGCAAATGAACAGCACCAAGGACACCCAAGAGGAATCTGGGAAGACGCAGCATCCATTCATTTGATCCAACATCAGCCAACACGAGGGAATGTTGGCCTACAACGAGGGAAGCTGGAGATCATCGGGGACAGCACCGAAACCAGTGTGAAAATAAAAGACTCGAGTGAAATAAGAGACAAAACTTTTCCGTTTAATTGTCGAGAAAATATTGTCATGTTGCAATTATTATGATTATTTTCGTGTGTTATACAAAATTATTTGAGAGTGAGAATTTGTACCGAAATCGCGGAATTCAAGCAACGTCAGTGATGTCGAGAGAAATAGTGGGGGACTCGCGCTGTAATTGGTCGAGCTGGGCCTCGGCTCTACCGGAGTCTAACGGAAACAGCCGAGGGCATCCAACGCTAGCTTGTGGGAGAGAAGACTCGGTCTTCTTCTCCCGGGACACCGTGGCGGCTACATCGTGTATAGAAAATTTAGATAAAGTTAAAGAAAAGTATGGAGAAAATTGTGAAGAAAAATAAGTCAAGTAAAGAAGGGTGAAAGAGAAATTGAGAGAGACTGAGACGGATAGAAGGAGACACAAAGTAAGGTACACGAGTCCCCCAAATAATAGAAATTTTGAGTTAAAATCATCAATATTTGTTTGTAAAAAGAGTAAAGTCGGGAGACGCCGAGTTAGTGCCTGTCTTGGGTGGGGATCCATCCCCACTACTTTAGAATCATACTTGTTCGTTCTGAGTTAATGTGAATTAATTATCATTATATTATTAACAAAAAAATTCCTCTTTTTTATCATAAATGTACATATATTTTTCTCTTTAAATATACCTAATTATTCTTGTTTAAATCGAAAAGGGTATAGCCGGGTTTTTGCATGGGTAATCTACCCCCACGGCCTTTTCGATTCGCACTTGGGGGATCGATTTGACATGTGTTACGG
Organism: Aleiodes leptofemur; assembly: GCA_963942555.1. Classification (NCBI taxonomy): domain Eukaryota; kingdom Metazoa; phylum Arthropoda; class Insecta; order Hymenoptera; family Braconidae; genus Aleiodes; species Aleiodes leptofemur. The sequence goes on from OZ012619.1 coordinate 9,928,907, forward strand.
GAGAAATTTAAATAAGAAAACAGTTAAAAATATTATCAACTTTAGATGAGAAATTTCTCTGCCACAACGTCCCTGCATGGAATTTAAAATCACGAGCTCAGCAACTAGTGGACGACCCGTGTCTTTTTGTCCTCTGGATCATCAAGAATGACACGTGCCGTCTACTTTTGCTGAACTCATCAAAATGAATCAGTTTAGCTGCTGTCCGTTCCCTAGTTTGATGGAAAAACAGTCACGCCCGTGGAGCCTTAGAGGAACGTCCCCGCTGACTCCTGTGTCGTTTCCGCACCCCAATAAAATTCGTCCTGTACTTGATCGGTTCCCGTCCTTCGCCCAGTCGAAACGAGTCAGGCCCGTGTCATTGGACTCACAGTTTGCGGAGTGTTCGAAACGAAATACGCAGTCATTTGGATTCGTGTGTGTGCCCTCACGAGTTCAGAAAACATTAGAGAGAATAGACTCATAAGGGTGCTTACTCAGTTCACAAATAAATTACCATCTACTTTGGAGCATTCGTGGATAAGATAAACTCAACGATTACCGGTACCACTGGCCCGTGCCCGGACTACGTTTTCATCAGGAAGAGACCGATCCGACGGAGGAGGACCAGACCCAGAAATCCTCCCCTCTTAATAATTCGTGTACATTGGGTGAGCCATAGTCAATCATATTCATAATCATTTCTTAAAACGAAGTCATCGATTTCCTGGCCAAAATTCAATAGCCATAGCATAAAATAGATTCAGTGACATACATCGAATAAGTCCCGCGATATACGTGTACGCGTGATTCTCTCCGTTATCTCTCTGTCTCTCCTTCTCTCTCTTACGATAGTCATCTTTGTGCATTGAAGTTGAACTAGTAGCTGAATAAAAATCGTTTCAAGGAAATTAATGTTTTACACTTTCATTTATAAAGGATAAATATACATAAACTTCGTCTCTTACAATAATCGAAATTTCCGCTTTGCACCGAGACAACCCGAGATCCAGATTCGCAGTGGGAGACCCGTAGGGTCTAGAGGTAAGGATCCATAAAATAAGGGAATTCTTAAAAATAAGTTTATTGTTTTAAATTTCTAAACTGTTGGCAATTCAGTAATAAATTGTGCCCTCCCAACACATGAAATAAAAACAATTCAGCTAAATTTTCAGCTCTCTATCTCAAACCATTTTCGAGAATTTAAAGAAAACCTCTTTTTTCGATTTTATTCTTTGTTTTATAGTAAAATTCAGAATTAATGAATGGTGATTTTCTTGCCGATTCTTGAGAGTCGGAAGAATGAAAAAAAAATTTTATTATGAATCTCCGATGGAAAGCCGATTTTTAAGAACAGAAAGAAAACTATAATAATTTTTTTTACCGCGTTATTCAAAAGTGTCAACCGCGATTTTTTTTCAGAAAATGTCGTATATACTCCTTCACACTCAAGAATTTTTTCATTTTTTTTAAAGTGGTGGAACATCATTGAAAAATTTGTTGTTTGAGTCCATTTCAAATCAATATAGGAGTAGTTTAATGGGAAAGATGGACACAAGATCTTAAAACTTTTTATTTTTACGCCAACGTTTCGTCAACTTTGCTGACTTCCTCAGGGCTCTACAGTGAGAAACAGATTTTACAAATTAATACAAAAATTATAATCACCTAAATAATACAACGAAAATGTAAAACATATAAAGAGCCAATAATTACCAAAATGAGACGTTTTACATATAGATTTCTACTCTTTTACAAACAAATTTTTAAAATTATTTTACAAACAAACAGCTACCCGAAGAGGGGAAATGTACATTAAGTCTTGGGGCAAACTTTGGTATTCCTTTACAGCCCAAGGAAGTTCCGGTACCAAGAATCATCAAGGATGTTGAGTATTGTATTTCGAACGCAAAGGTGGTGGGTCCAAACTTGAAAATAGTGGAAGAGAAGAAAAATAAACTAAGGTCTGGAATAGTACAAATAATAACTAATTACTATAATAGAAATCAGAAGAAGGTATTCAGTGAAGTGAGATATAACTTGAGGATAACACGAGAGTTCTTGAAGAAGCATGAGGATATAGTCGTGGTGAAGGCGGATAAAGGTGGTGCAACAGTACTCATGGACAGAGTTGAATATGTGTCTAAGATGAATGAGCTACTGGAGGATAATTCAACGTATGTACTGTCTAAGAAAGACCCCACGTCTAGATTCCAAACGCAGGCTAACAATTTGGTGAAAGACTTGCTAGCAGGCAATCATATTGATAATGAGGTTGCTAAATATATGAAAATTCATAATGCAGTAATACCGAAACTTTATGGTTTGCGGAAAGTACATAAACCAGGCTGTTCAATAAGACCCGTGGTTAATTGTATTGGTGCTCCAAGTTATAGAATAGCAAATTTTTTACATCGTATTCTGTATCCACTGGTGAGTAGCTACAAATGGAATGTAAAGAATTCGTTCGAGGTCAAAAAATTGTTGGATGAGACAGTGGTTCCCCAAGGTTATATGTTGGTATCATTTGATGTAGTTTCTCTTTTCACGAACGTTCCGAAGAATTTGGTAATTAAGATCATAGAGGAAGAGTGGGATGACATATCAAAATTAATTGAGATACCCCAGGAGTTGCTAGTTCGATTAGTTCGGTTTTGTTTTGAGTCGAGCTATTTCACGTTTCAAGATACGATTTACCTTCAAATAGATGGCACGAGTATGGGCAACCCCGCGAGCCCCATTCTAGCGAACTTGGTGATGAACTATGTTATCAAGAAAGCGTTGACACTATTTAATTTTGATATACCTCTAAAATGCCTGTATGTTGATGATTCATTATTCTTGATACCGGAAGGAAGTAATGACGAGTTTCTAGACGGTTTTAATAGTGTGGAAAACAAAATTCAATTCACTATGGAATGTGAGAAGGATGGAACAGTACCATTCCTTGATTTGGAAATTACTAGAGAAGAGAATAAGTTGACAACAAACTGGTATGTTAAGCCAACGAGTGCTGGGAGAGTGTTAAATTTTAGGCCCAATCATCCGACAATACACGAGTTGGGTATAATACAGGGCCTATTATTTCGTGCACTTAATTTGAGTAATGAAGAATTTCATGATAATAATCTGGACAAAGTTAGATTGATTCTTAAGAATAACAATTATCCAGACACGTTTTTAAATAGAGCTTTCAAGAATTTCTTGGATGAAAAGAACAGTACTTAATTGCCTCAAATAACAGCGGATAACGGAGAAGATCAAGGAGGAAATGTGAGGGAAAAATTCTTCAAGTTTCCTTACATACCTGAAATATCATACAAAATCGACCGTTGCTTGAAAGACACTGATGCCAAGGTAGCATTTTATAATATCAAAACAGTGGGTTCAATATATACGAGATTAAAAGATAAAACGGAGGATAAAAAAAGATCAAGTGTAGTCTACAAGATACCATGTTCCTGTGGAGCAGCTTATGTTGGACAAACCTCTCAGTATTTAGGAAAACGAGTGTCTCAGCACATCTCGGATTGTAAACCAATGAACATCTTGAAGACTGAGAAGACCGCTCTAGCGAGGCACCACTTTGATGCGGGACATACCTTCGACTTTGATGAGGTGAAAATTTTGGATTATGAACCGGTTTATTGGAAGCGAATGATCAGTGAAATGATCCATATTTCTCTCAATAATACGGTGAATTTCCGAACTGACACCCAAGGATTGAACTCCACATATAACTTGCTGTTAGAGAAATACCAAAACTGTTCCAAAAACGCAGGTGATAACGTGCGGAGTAGCGGTATGAATGTATGTTTGAATTTTGGCGCGCTTAGTAATTTGGAGTCAACCTGTTTTACCATAAATCAATAACGATAATAGATTGTATATTAATTGGTCACCGTTCAATTCACAATAGATAGAGGTTATGAGATATTTTTCATGTACATGATAAACACGCAGAGAATTAGTTTTCTTTTTATTTTGAATTTGTTTAAAATTGATAATTACTGTGATAATTGGCTGGTCAATTTTATGATGATAAGAGTGATTGACATGATTATGTGGAAACGGTTGAAACAACCAGACCGACTGTTTGTTTTCAGTTATATCTTTTTGACATTGACTAATATGTAAAACGTCTCATTTTGGTAATTATTGGCTCTGTATATGTTTTACATTTTCGTTGTATTATTTAGGTGATTATAATTTTTGTATTAATTTTTAAAATCTGTTTCTCACTGTAGAGCCCTGAGGAAGTCAGCAAAGTTGACGAAACGTTGGCGTGAAAATAAAAAGTTTTACATAAGATCTTGTGTCCATTTTTCCCATTAAACTACTCCTATATTATTGAAAAAAATAAAAACTAATTTTTTCTCCAAAATCTTGCGTTTAAACGCATTGAAATTCCTATACTGCTAGAGAAATATATAAAAAAATCATTTTTAAACTGAAAATACAGAATTTACTGGAAAGAATATTTTAAAAATCAAGGAATGCATCACTTCAAAGGAAAAGAACTTTAAAATTTTTCGAATTGACGTTAAAAATTTTCTTTTTCATGCCAAAATTCGTAGAAATGAGAAACTATAATTTTTCTGCACTATTGGCAATGATTTTATGCCATTGAGGAATGCAAATGAAAATTCTTATTCGATAAGCTAAATCATTTATTTTTAACAATACGTATCATCAATTATTCACATTCAATGAAATGATTTCACATTACATATATAATATAGATATTGAATATATGTATAGGGGAATGCCGGGCAATATGACATAGGGCGGGAAAAATGACATACCCAAATTTTGGGAAAAAAAATGATAAGATTGAAAAATATTCGCAACAGTTGCAGAATTTTTTTTCCTCTATGATCTTAATTCATGTTTTCCTACTATTTTCGGATAGAGGAGAGTCGGGTGGAAAAGACATAAAAGGAAAAACGGTCACAGCTTTGATGTTTTATCTTATGAAAATGGCTCGAATTCCGTGGAAATATTTGCGATAAGTTTTTTCTAATGATCCCGTTGGAAAGCGAAGGAAGTTTCTGATAGAAATTATGTGCCAGTATTTATTTTCCAGAATTTTCGAGAGTTCCACCTTTTTTATCAAGATTTGGAGGTGAAACATTTTTCGCTTCTGAAAAATTCCGTTTTTTCGGATATCTCCGGTTTTATTGGTGACATTGACCTGGGGCTGATCGCAAATGAAAGGTCAGCTCATTTCCCACAGATTTATGGAGTTTGCGGAAAATACAACCGAGGTTCCAAATATAGCACAAAAACTTATCTGCAGAAAATGGCCTAACAGTAATAAAAAAAAGATTTGAATGAGATTTCAAACACATAGGTTGATGAGAAATGAGCTCATTTTCTTTTGAGACCAACTACATAAGACCTGACCACCATACATAGAACCGGAGGTATTCATAAAAATTAAAATTTTTCATGTAATGGATGGGATTTCTACCTTCAAATCTTGACTAATATAGCCCAATTTTTAGAAAATTCCGAAGAAATGGATTCCAACACTTGTTTTCCAGTTGAAATTCATTATTTACCAATGGAGTCATCAAAAATTTTTTATCCTGAGCTGTTCTATTGCAATGTTCATTTTAGCCGTGGCCACCCAGGAACAATGATATCAGGAAACACAATGTAGAATTGGTTTGTTCTCCTTGAAATCAGTCAAATTGGAAAAGAATTTCAAAAGATACTATGTCACTTTGCCCGGGCCTCCCCTATATATGGGTCATTCCATGTCAAATCACCAGATTTTAAAAATTGTATTTTTTGATTCAGCTGAATTTTTTATATGTTTTGGTACGTATTAAAATATACCTGAACCCAAATTTCGAGCCCTCGATTTTCAAAAACCTCGGAGATATGAATTTTTGAATATCGCAAAAAATCAACAGGGGGAGATCTTGAGCCCTCTCCCTTTTATCCTATATGAGGCATTCCACACTATTTCGATCACTTTTCGGGTCCTATTTTTTGATTTTGCTTATTTTTGGATATGTTGCTGACATGGTTATCAAGAGTGATTTCCCCACCCCCAAAAAAAAAAAAAAATTTTATTGACCGAATTATGACCATTTTTGATTTTGAAAAAATGGCATATGTGCTCATTTCTGCTCATTTCTGCGTAACTTTAAATACTCATATCTTCTTCAATATCAGGTTTATGAAAAAAAAAGATTGAATACTTTTTTCTCAAAAAAAAGTGATACTTTGCAATGAAATTTAGTCCGGAAGTCTAAAGTTAATATTTCTATTTGTTAACAACAAATTCAATAAACAAATGGCCGAAACACATCGTTCTCAACTCTCAAAAAATCTGGGAAAAATATATGTTATGAATTGAGTTATTTTTGATTCTTCTGTAAATTTTGACTCAATTTATTGGAATGGTTGATGAGATATCCTTTTTTTTATACCTTCGCGTGGTCCGCGGCCGACGCTCGAGAGCCTTGCGCATGCGCACAGCGCGGTTCTAGGGGTTTTGCCCCTCTACAATAATCCCCCGGAGAAAATCTCCCGGAAAAAAGCCCCTTTCAAGTATGCTCCCTGAAAAAAATTTCCCGGACAAAACCCCCTCATAATATGCTCCCTGAAAAAATCTCCCGGAGAAAATCGCCCTTCATGAATCTCCACAAAAAAAGTCTCCACGAGTCTTTAAAAAAAGGATTTTCAAAAAAAAAAAACAATATATGAAGTGACCAATTTATTAATCACCACGATTAACATAATCAATTTAAAACACAAATCATAACCATCATTAATAAAGCATTAAAATTCACCAAGATAGAACGTTAGCAACATTTTTCAAATAATTCTCAATGTCCTTCGAATCATAACTCTCAACGATATTCTTTAAACGTGCATCGTAATCACGATAAACCTATATTTTGTACACCTCCATATCACTTTATCACTCTTTTTTTCATGTAAATAGTACATATACCCCCCATCGGTAACTAGAATCAACTTGCCTTTGTTGCTCCGCAGAAATTCAAAAGATGCAGCAGTTAAAAAACTAAAAAACGACCCGAAAAGCAAAGAAAGAACAAGGAGCAACATGTTCGTAACAGTAACCAGAAATCAATTATATATTATAAATTCAATTTTCACGAGTGAACGTTTCGCTGCGACCGTCAATACCCTTCTAAATTAGACCAAACAATAGCATCAGCTGAATGAGCTACAGGCCTTAATCCTCTGATCAAAACAATTCAATTTTCACTGCGACGAAAATAACTTTAAAGTGTCTAAATTCATCTCTTATATACCAACAAAAAGAAAATAAGAAAATCAATAAAAAAAAAAATCCACTACCATGAGAATAGCTTGTTTAAAAAAAGGGGATTTTTTCCGGGGAAATTTTTTTTTAGGAAATTTTTGAAAAGGAGATTTTTACCGGGAAATTTTCTCCAGGGGATTTTCTCCGGGGAGGAAGACCCTGGCCACCGCACAGCGCGCTAGTAGCAGGTCACGTGGTAATTGGCGCGTAAGTTAAACACTTACGCTCTTACCTTACTCTCTATGACAGAGAATTTAACTAAGTAAAAGAAGAATAGATAAATAAAGATGAAATGTATTTTAATATAATATTAAAAATGAAATGTATTAGAAAAATGAAGTTAAAATGTGCTTTGATAATAAGAAAAATGTAGTGTAGAAATTGATTATATTGCAAAAATTAAAATAAAAAGTATTATAAAAATGAAATGGATTATATTAATGGAATATTTCCTGTCATCCGATTACGAAGGAGCAAATAGAATGGAACTTACGCGCCAATTACCACGTGACCTGCTACTAGCACGCTGTGCGCATGCGCAAGGCTCTCGAGCGTCGGCCGCGGACCACACGAAGGTATAAAAAAAAGGATATCTCATCAACCATTCCAATAAATTGAGTCAAAATTCACAGAAAAATCAAAAATAATTCAATTCATAACATATATTTTTCCCAGATTTTTTGAGAGTTGAGAACGATGTGTTTCGGCCATTTGTTTATTGAATTTGTTGTTAACAAATAGAAATATTAACTTTAGACTTCCGGACTAAATTTCATTGCAAAGTATCACTTTTTTTTGAGAAAGAAGTATTCAATCTTTTTTTTCATAAACCTGATATTGAAGAAGATATGAGTATTTAAAGTTACGCAGAAATGAGCAGAAATGAGCACATATGCCATTTTTTCAAAATCAAAAATGGTCACAATTCGGTCAAAAAAAAATTTTTTTTTTTTTGGTGGCGGGGAAATCACTCTTGATAACCATGTCAGCAACATATCCAAAAATGAGCAAAATTAAAAAATAGGACCCGAAAAGTGATCGAAATAGTGTGGAATGCCTCATATACATTTCGGATATGGACGAGTTTTTTGGAATGAGAGGGGCTCGGGGTGCCCCCTTGGACAGTTACCACGACCTCTTAAATCTTCTATATGCTGACGATTTAGTTCTGCTCTCGTCCTCTGAAGCCAATACTCAGAAAAACCTGTCCATCTTAAAGGAATACGCTGAATATAAAGATCTTACAGTGAATTTATCAAAGACTCAAATAGTAATAGTAATTTGTAAGAGGGGCCGGGGTGAGAAAAATATACCAAATTTTTACTATGGTGATGACCAGATTGCTGTTGTTGGGAGGTATGAGTATGTGGGTTTAGAATTCACAAAAACGGGCTTCGGCGTGCAGACTGCAAAGAAAGCATCTAACAAGGCCCGTATCGCTTGCGGTTCTTGAAGTTCTTGCTAAAATCAATTCAGATTCTTGGCTGAGCAATGTTAAGATCTATGAGAGTATAGTGACAACCACAGTCTTATACGGAAGCCCAGTATGGGCTCTGAGACGCTCAGAAATGTTGGAAGCGACTCAGGCTTATTATTTTAAGAGACTGTTCCATTTGCCTAAGTCTACGCCTCACTATCTGCTCAGGCTCGAAACTGGCTTGGACCCAGTTGAGGTCAGGATCCTCTCACTGACCCTTGGCTGGATAATTAAAATTCTAAAGATGGAAGACTCTAGACTTCCTGAGCTTTGTTTCATGCGACATCTTCAACTTTTTCGGAATCAGCCATCGGTCATGAGTAAAAAAATGAAAAGGGCCTACACTGACTTCAACTGGGTTTTCCAAGTCAATATCCTATTGGCTAGGGCTGATGCAGAGTTTCTTTGGGATAACTTAGATCCAAAATTCTGGTTAGCAAGAAAGGAATCAGTGATTCAAAGCCTGAGAATCTGGTGGAAAAACTCGGACTTACGGCGTTATCAAGAGTCTCACAGTATCCAGCTAGCAGTCCCCAGGAGTATGAGTGATGGCCCGGTCAGTTATCTTTTATCCAGATGTCCCCGGCAATATATTTGTACAATGATTCAAACTAGACTAGCTACCGTGTATTATCACTCATATTTCTTGAAAGGTTCAACATTCAAAATAATGCCCTCTTCGAATTGCACTGTATGCAACCACTCGTCACCTGAAACGGTCATTCATATTCTAATCATTTGTCCACTCTACAAAGCACTTAGGAAATGTTGGTTACCCGATTTAATGATTGAAGAACAAGCCATTATCTTCCTCAGTCTAGATGAGTGTCGAAATCTAATATTAAGTCTTGTAAATGACTGCGCCAAGGCTCGAGATAATTTGAAAAATCTATATATATTTCTACAAAATGCCATGAAACTTAGGGAATTTCATCTCGAAGTTTGAAGCACGTCAAGTCAAGTTTGAAGCAAGTCACTCTATTTTTCTATACTTCAAAAATATGTTAAAATTAAGAATGCATTATTGTATCAATCATTGCCACCATTTATGTTAATTCTCAAATGTAAGTGTTAATATCAAATTATGTACCTCCACTGTCATAGGGAAATGACCCTGGGAGACAGTTATTTGAAATAAATAAATAAATAATTTCGCAAAAAATCAACAATATGGTAATTTTCAAATATTTATATCTCCTGATTCAATTATCGTAACCATATCTTACAGGTGGCTATTTTCTTTGTTTTGAGACGTAGTTTCCGAAAAAAAATATAAGAACCAATTTTTTTTATTTTTCACCGTTTTTTCTTAATTTTCAACCTAATTTTTGACTTTTTTTGAAGAGCGACACTTTTGATTTTTTCGAAAAAAATATATGTTACACTAGGCTATAAAACGAATTCTTTGAGCACTTGATGAAAATGGGATTCAAATATCTTCGATTTTTTAAGCCACTTTTTCGCTTTTTTTAAACATAAATTCGCAGTTTTTGAGAATTTTTCCGTTTTTCATGAGAATTTCATTCTAAATATGGACAACTAATATTTCCCTCCTGTGCCAAATGAGAAAATTGGAAATTTTTTCTAATATAATGTGACAAAAAATTTTTTTTTGCTTATTTTATTCTTCCCAAGTCGTTTTTAGGAGTTTTATGGTAGTTTCTTCTCGGAATATCAGAAATCGACGTTTAATACACTGGCGGAAACAATTAACCCTTCAAGTACGGGACCCATACGCTGCGACTTGTCCCATCGGCCGGGAGCCATCTGACAATCAGACTACGCTGCTCAATACGCAACGTCTCATGAACGCTTTATCCAAAAATTATGGAAAAACTTTCATTGAGTGCATTAGTTTTCCATAGAAATACTATAGAGATATCGATTTTCCTCAGATTTTGCGTTATAGAAATATTTCGTGAATTTTTGAGCCTAATTTTAATTCTATCAGATGATTAGTTGCTGAACTAGTCTTGCACGCTAAATTTACTTATAACAAACAAATTATCAATCCGATTGAAATTTGCATTGGGCCATTTGATAGACGAACCTTCAGAGTAATTTAAGTAAAAATTTCGGAATTTTCAAAGAAAATTTTTCCGATAAACGAAACGATTGAATATATCAAGCGTGGAATTTCAGCCCACAACTTTTGTTTATTAAAAATAAGGGGTAAAAATATTGCAAAAAAAAAAAAAAATCACCACTCCGAAGACAGTTCCATTATCTACCCAAATCAATTTTGTCAATTTCTACATCTGCGATAATATTTGAGAAAATGATTTTTTAATGTTACGTTATTTTGTATCGACCCCGGCCGATAGGACAAGAAAGTGGGTCGATACCACGCATGGACCCCGTACTTGAGGGGTTAAAGGATCAAATGAAAATTCCAAATTTTCAGCAGTTTTTCAAATGGCCGTATCTTTCTCAAAAATGATCGTATCGGAATAAAAAAAAAAAAATTTGAAACCTAAAGTCTCTAGTCCGAAATCTTCAGACCAAAAAAAATTTCCGTCCCAAGATCTCGAAACTAGAGACTTCAAGCTTCAAACTGTTGTTTTGAAGCTCCGATACGATCATTTTTGAAAGAGATACGGCCATTTGAAAAACCGCTGAAAATAGGAAATTTTCCTTCGATCCCTTAATTGTTTTTGCTAGTGTATGAGAAAAAACTAATTTTGCGACGCTTAAGGGGTCTTCTCACTTTACATTTTCAAAAAAAAAAAATTTTCTCCGAAATTCGCTATTTCAGATGCGAATAAATATTATGAGCAAATAGAAGGCATACTCTATGGTGTAGATATCGCTAATTGAGGACAAGCAAGATTTCCTGCGATTTTTCATTCAAAGGAACTTCAAACGCTTTTTTCTCGAAACATCCTTTTTTGACAGCTTGTTGATAAAATCTTAAAAATTACTGAACCGATCCTTATGGAATTTTGAGCACATATTTTTTACTACTATAGCTATAGCGCATATAGAGGATTTTTCGAAATTTTGATATTTACCATTTTTTTTGCCACGAACCGTGAAAAAAATCATGTTTTTTTTTTTTGTTTTTTTCCGACAATGTCTACCATTTTATCATTTTTGCTTATATCAAAAATCGTACTATATGCGGTATAGCTATGGTAGTGAAAAATATGTGCTCGAAATTTCATTAGTTTCGAAGATTTTATCAACAAGCTGTCAAAAAACGTTGTTTCGAGAAAAACGCGTTTAAAGGCGCTTTAAATGAAAAATTACAGAAAATCTTACTTGTCCTTAACCCTCTAACGTTGAAGTCGGACTCACTCGTACCCGCGGTGCTAGAGTGGGGATAGCCAATCGCGTGCACTCTCAGTCCCCACTACCTCAGTTTACGAGACTCAGGCTCGGTCATTACCGTGATATACAGATCTGATGGGTTTCCTCAGTGCCCCTTCTTTTGTTATTCAAATATTCTTGAATTATCTTTTATTTCATATCATTTCTGATGATGTAGAATAGAAAATTACAAAATATTGAACGTAAAAACTCAAAATTATTGACTAACAATAACAAACCCGATAAAATTTCAAAACAAACAGCAACCTCATAGTGGGTACGATATTGCTCGCCAGAGCTCACGGATACACACCAACGCAGATATGCGCCGCCTGCTTACCAGGCCGCAGAGTGGGGGAAACGCCCATAAGCGTTAAAGGGTTAAGTAGCGATTTTTGCATCATAGAGTATGTCTCCTAGCTGTTCATAATGTTCATTCGCATCTAAAATGGAGAATTTTGAGAGAAAAATATTTTTTGAAAATTGTAAACTGAGAAAACCCCTTAATAAAAATGCTACGCTTTCTCCAAATTTTATAGTTATCTTAATATCAAAATTTTGGTTTGGCTCTTTGTTGAATATTTTTTTAGTAATTTAAGTCAGTATATTTTTTTTAACTTTCTCTTATTGTCTCAATTATTTATATTTCACGGAATACTAGTCTGCACGATTCATAAAAATGAGTTAAAAAAAATAAAATGAGTAAAAAAATTTTTTGTCCATATATTGACGAAGATTTTGACGATTTACGCATTCGGCACAATAGGAAAATAGTAGTTGACCGTATTTACAATGAAATTCTCATGAAAAATTAAGAAAATTTCAAAAAACTCGAATTTATGATTAAAAAAATGCGAAAAAGTGGCTTTAAAAATTGGAGAAATTTGAATCCCACCTTCATTAAGGGCTCAAAAAACACGTTTTATAACCTAGTATAACATATATTTTTTTCAAAAAAATCAAAAGTGTCGCTCTTCAAAAAAATTCAAAATTCAAGTTAAAAATTAAGAAAAAACGGTGAAAAATAAAAAAAATTGGTTCTTATATTTTTTTTCCGAAAACTACATCCCAAAATAAAGAAAATAGCCACCTGTAAGATATGGTTACGATGATTTAATCAGGAGATATAAATATTTGAAAATTACCACATTGTTAATTTTTTGCGATATTCAAAAATTCATATCTCCGAGGTGTTTGAAAATTAGGGGCTCAAAATTTAGGTTTGGGCATATTTTAATACGTACCAAAACATATAAAAAATTCAGCTGAATCAAAAAATACGATTTTCAAAATCTGGTGATTTGACATGGAATGACCCATATATATCTATATTATATATGTAATGTGAAATCATTTCATTGAATGTGAATGATTGATGATACGTATTGTTAAAAATAAATAATATAATATAACTTATCAAATAAGAATTTTCATTAGCATTCCTTAACGGCATCAAATCATTGCCAATAGTGCAGAAAAATCATAGCTTCTCATTTCTACGAATTTCTGCATGAAAAAGAAAATTTTTAACTCGAATTCAAAAAATTTTAATGTTCTCTTCCTTTGAAGTAATGCATTCCTTAATTTTCAAAATATTTTTTTCAGTGAATTTTATATTTTCAGTTGAAAAAAGATTTTTTTATATATTTCTCTAGCAGTAGAGAAATTTTAATGGGTTTAAACGTAAGATTTTGAGAAAAAAATTAGTTTTTATTTTTTTTCATGTTCCACCACTTTAAAAAAAAATAAAAAAATTCCTGAGTGTGAAGGAGTATATAAGACATTTTCTGAAAAAAATTGCGGTTGACACTTTTGAATAACACGGTGAAAAAAATTATTATAGTTTTCTTTCTGTTCTTAAAAATCAGCTATCCATCGGAGATTCATAATGATTTTTTTTTTCATTCTTTCGACTCCCAAAAATCGGCAAAAAAATCACCATTCATTCATTCTGAATTTTACTATAAAACAAAGAATAGAATTGAAAAAAGAGGTTTTCTTGAAAATCTCGAAAATGGTTTGAGATAGAGAGCTGAAAATTTAGCTGAATAACTTTTATTTGATGTCAAATCGATCCCCCAAGTGCGAATCAAAGAGGTCGTGGGGGCAGATTACCCATGCAAACCCGGCCATATCCTTTCAGGAGTTTTGCGTAAATTTTTTCACTTGTTCCGAATACCCAAAGAGAGGGTATCGTCCCCTCTCTCCCTTGGGATAACATAAAGATCTCACTTGAGAAAGCGGGTTAAATTAACGTATTTTTGGGGTTTGCAGCTTTATTAAATTCACAATAAAACTTGGGGATTTGTCGTTTTTCCCCAAATTTGTGGAATTCTGCAAAAACGACTGGCGCCCATTTTTTCAACAAGGCAAATTAATTGGGAGTAAATTGGGTAAAAATTAGAAGCGTAATTTTGGGTTAATTTCAGAATACTTCCAGTGCCTTTAACAGTTGGCTCAAGGTCAGTTGAGCTAACCGTTACAAATCCATAAATAGCGATTTGATGCAATATTGATGAAATTCCATTCGGAAGCATTTTGCCAATCGAATTGGCAACATATTAAATGTCGCACAAGGAGTGGGGTTTACCAGTAACGCACAAAGAGTGACACCCCTGCTTGTTTTTATTAAGTAAGCTCCTGAATTATATTCCCATGACTTGAATCAATGCGCAAATTCACTATCTTTTTACACATATAATTTTCATTTATAATCGATACGTGCATCTTGAAATTTGAGAGAAAAAACTATGAGTGAATTTTCACGGAATCACTACAGGGGGCAGATTCATGAAAGCTCACACCGGTCTACGGATCCTTTAAAACTCGAGTTAATCATATTTATTTCTTGTAAAGCAATGATCCTTTGTGATGAATGAGCAATAAATTGTAACGCACACGCACAAAATATTTTTTTTCGTAATTTGAAACCAAAAATCGATAATATTAGTGAAATAGCGCCGAACCTGTCAATAACTAGCGCACTGTCAATAACTCATCCATCCACGGTAATTGAGTTGATAGGCTTGATGTCACGCTTCCCCAGTTGAAATCCACCGCCAGTATCAATATAATGATATTTCAAGACCTCGAGCGCTATATCGGTAAAAAATTTGAAATGATTTATTTTATAATCTAATGATTTCTCGCTACATCCGATCGATTAGTACCTTAAAAATTTCGAATGCCCAAATTGATCATCCAATGCTAGAGATAATGAAGGAAATATTACTTAAATTATAACTTGAAACAATGAATAGTCACAACGTATGAAATCGCGTTGCAAAAAAATTGCAATCTCTCGAAAACTTCGATACTCTGGAGGGGGAAAAATCGCTAGTGGGGAGTGAGCAGTGAAGTAGAGGGAGCGGAGTAGTTGGGTCAAGCGGCGAAAAACTGGGTTCTCAATGGAGAGAAAGAATGAGCAATGAAGAGTTATTTTTCTGAGGATATCGCGGAATATAAGCGAGATAGCACGATTTTCATTCTGACCTTTATTGTAAGGGAGAATCAGAGCTACAAGAAAGAGCCTTTCAAAAATGGCTCTATTTGTTGGATTCAATGACAACGCTAATCCAACGAATATACACTCACACAGTTAACCATTCATACACACACACATACACTTACTCACTTGCACAGTTTACCTTTGGCCCAAGCATTTACTTGTATTACGTTTAGTTATTCAAAATAAATCAAGCAAGGTAGACGTGCCGATTAACGTTTATTCATCTCTGTTATTATTACGCACAGTAGATTCATTACTCCGAATATTACTTCCAACAGGTTATGGGCCTTCACCGCTTAGTTTGAAGTGTGATATTTTTCATAGTTGAGTGTATTCTGGAGGTATTGGGTTTTTTGGTGATCTGCTGATACGGTTTGGGTTTTGAGAGAATATAAATTTTTGGGAAATGGCAGAAACCGGCTTGTTTGGGATTGTGAAACTGAATGGGGATAATTATCAAACATGGAAAATGAGAATGAAAAGTCTTTTTATGAAAGAAGGATTGATAAAAGCTATTGAACCGCGAAGTGCAGAAAATGCGACTATTCCTTTAACTGACCAAGAACAAATGATGGACGACCGAGCGAGGGGATTCATCGGGTTATTAATCGATGAAGATCAAATGCATCTGATTGAGGAGAAAACATCGGCAAGAGAGTGCTGGGAAGAGATACGTGAATACTTCGAGAAGGAAACGCTCACAAATCAGCACCAAGTCCAGAAACAACTTTATCGACTCCGATTGGAAGAAGGCGGAAATTTGGAGCAGCATTTGATACAAATGCAAAATTTGATCAATAAATTAGCGGGCTTAGGAGAAAGACTGACTGTCAAAGCTACCATTGCACTAATAGTGTGCAGTTTGCCCGATTCATATAATTCATTGGTGTCGAGTTTCGAGGCGAGACCACCTGCAGATAGAACAATTCCGACTGTGAAGAATTTGTTACTATCGGAATACAGACGTCGTCAAGGTCAACAGTTGGAAAATCAACAAGCAGAAGCAGCTTTGAAGGCAAGTCGATTTTCTCGAAATTCAAAACAAAATTCATCGTTTGAAGGTGCTTGTTTTTTCTGTAATCGCCCGGGACATATACAATTATACTGCGATAAATACAAGCAATGGAAGAAGAAAAATAAAACACGCCGAGCAACAGCAGCAATTGAAGAGGAGCGAGAGAGTGGGAACGAGTCTACAGACAGCAATGAAGATAATCCGCTTGGAACACACGTAGCATATTCTGTAAACCAACGAAAGGGATTAATTACTTGGTATTGTGATTCTGGAGCGACAAGTCACATGACAAATAATGTCGAATTTTTCGAAACTCTAAATTCAAAATACCGGTCTACTGTTCGTGCTGCTAATGGCCAGGTAAGCACTGTTTACGGTGTTGGTAATGGAAAAATTCAATGTTTATTGCCAAATAATGAGACGAAAACTTTAAATTTAACTAACGTATTATTTGTTCCTGAGTTTGATTCCAGTTTATTGTCATTGAGCGCATTTGATGAACAGGGATATCGTATTGTATTGAACAGAGGAGAAATGATGATATACAAAAATAATGATCACTTAGCAATTGCAGATTTAAAGGGACAAATGTACCAATTGAGAATTTCTCACTGTGCATTCTTGGCTCAAGATAAACATCCACCAAATTGTATTCACGTATGGCACAAACGTCTTGCACACAGAGACCCTAATGCCATAAAACAATTAACATCTCAGGAACTAACAACAGGAATGAAAATTGACGACTGCAACATTAAACAAATTTGTGAAAGCTGCATTAAGGGGAAGCAAGCTCGAAAACCATTTCCAGCGCAAACTTCAAGCCAAACTAGTGAAATGCTCGAACTACTACACACAGATTTGTGTGGGCCCATGCCCACCATGACACCAGGTGGTAGAAGATATTTAATGACCATCATTGATGATTTCAGCCGTTACGCGCATGTTTTCTTATTACGAGAGAAGTCTCAAGTGCCCACAGTAATTAAAGATTTTGTTAGCTATACGAAAACTCAGTTTAATCGTACGCCAAAAGTGATCCGCTCAGATCGCGGTGGAGAATATCTCAACAACGATTTACAGCAATACCTACAACAGATGGGAATTGAAACTCAACTGACAGCACCGTATACACCAGAACAAAATGGTGTAGCAGAAAGAAAAAACCGGACATTGATCGAAGCAGTGAGAACCATGCTCATTGATGCCAATTTACCCGATACCTACTGGGGTGAGACAGCTGTCACAGCCAATTATTTGCAAAATTTGGTGCCAACAAAATCGAAAACTTCAACACCACATGAACTTTGGTTTGGTACAAAACCAAGTGTTAACCATCTGAGGAGTTTTGGCTGCAAAGCTTTTGCTCATATTCCAAGACAAAAACTGAAGAAACTAGACGAAAAGGCTCGTGAATGTATGCTAATTGGATATCCCAAAGAATCCAAGGCATACAA
Organism: Aleiodes leptofemur; assembly: GCA_963942555.1. Classification (NCBI taxonomy): domain Eukaryota; kingdom Metazoa; phylum Arthropoda; class Insecta; order Hymenoptera; family Braconidae; genus Aleiodes; species Aleiodes leptofemur. The sequence goes on from OZ012619.1 coordinate 9,946,958, forward strand.
ATTTCTGGATCAACTAACTGGAAGAGTATTCACCAGTCGGGACGTCACGTTTGTAGAAGATCATTTCCATGGAATGGAAAATTATAAATCCCAAGAAACTGATGATGATCATACACCAACAAACAAGACTCAAAATTTGCAGAGTAACGAGGTAATTTTTCCACATGAAGATGACTGGGATATGAGAATGGCTGCTAAAAGAACAGATAACATCAGCATCTCCAATGGGAATACAGCTGCTAGTTCTCCAGAAACATCATCAACGAATCCTGGAACGGGTGTTCATGCAACAGATAACATCAATATCGCAAATGTGAGTGGAGCAGCTAGTTCCCCAGAAACATCAACGTCGCACTCTGAAGATGACGTACCACTGGCGCAACGACACCAAGATGGCACCAGTGAGGATAAAAATGAAGAGGTTGTCGACAATTCTGGACCTAAAACTTTTCACCAGGCCATGACTAGTCCCAGAGCAATACATTGGATCCGAGCGATGCAATGTGAAATAGCTTCACACAAAGATAATGATACCTGGAATCTAGAACCAGTACCGAAGGGGAAGACTTTGGTTGGATGTAAATGGGTTTACAAAATGAAAACACAGTCTCATGGTGCGGATAAATTTAAAGCCAGACTGGTCGCCCAAGGCTTCTCGCAAAAATATGGTATTGACTACGATGAGGTGTTCGCACCCGTGGTCAAGCATGCAACATTGAGAACCTTTCTTGCAATTGCTGGAAAAAACAGATATATTGTCAAACATTTTGATGTCAAAACTGCTTTTTTGAATGGTGATTTACGTGAAACTATCTACATGAAACAGCCCCTTGGATTTGTAAAAAAGGGGAAGGAAGATTGGGGTTGTCGACTCAACAAGAACATCTATGGTCTCAAACAGGCAGCAAACGCCTGGCATGAAAAACTAGATAAAGTATCAACCAGTCACAGTTTTGTTGCTTGTGAGGTCGACCCATGTTTCTACAAATCCACAGACGATGGTCCGGCCATTTATTTATTGGTACACGTTGACGATCTTCTTACAGCTTCCGCAGATGCAGGAAGAATTGAAGATTTGAAAAATAAACTCAATGCTCAATTTGGTATCACAGACTTGGGAGATGTAGAAACGTATCTTGGCATTCACATGAGAAGAAATGAGGAAGGAGATTTCTTCATCAATCAGCTGGACTATATAAATAAAATCTTGACGCAAACTAAACTCACAGGAGCAAAAGAGTCAAGTTATCCACTAGATACAGGATATGAGAAAAATCGAGTTGATTCACCAGCAATCGAAAAAGAGCATTTTCAACGACTAATTGGTAGTTTATTGTACATTTCAGTTAATACGCGACCCGACATCGCAGCATCAGTCGCTCTTCTCGGTCAACATGTTACAGACACCACTCAAGTCGATTGGACAGAAATCCAACGAGTTTGCCGCTACTTGAAAGCAACGAGAACACATGAATTGAGAATGAGTCATCAGCAGTCTCCACACCAAGAACTGACAGGTTTTGCTGATGCTAACTGGGCTGAGGATCGCCAAACTCGAAAATCCAATACTGGTTATATTTTCAAGCTACACGGAGGTGTCATCAGCTGGGTTAGCAAGAAACAAACAGGTGTTTCTCTCTCATCGACCGAGGCAGAATTAATCGCCTTATCTGATGCATGCAGAGAATGTATATGGCTACGAGAATTGTTGGAATTCTCTAATGAGCATCAAAACGGGCCAACAATCATGTATGAAGACAATCAGAGCTGCATCAACTGTCTTCAATCAAGCAGTCCAAGCAATAGAGCAAAGCATATCGATACTCGGTATTTTCACACGAGAAACTTACAGGAAAAAGGGATCATCAACATCACCTATTGTACAACTGAGGACAATGAAGCTGATCTTTTGACTAAACCCATTGGTCCGCAACGATTGAGCACACTGACCGAAAAACTAGGAGTTAAACTATGGAAGGATTAAAAAACGTTGCCATTGAGGGGAAGTGTTGGATTCAATGACAACGCTAATCCAACGAATATACACTCACACAGTTAACCATTCATACACACACACATACACTTACTCACTTGCACAGTTTACCTTTGGCCCAAGCATTTACTTGTATTACGTTTAGTTATTCAAAATAAATCAAGCAAGGTAGACGTGCCGATTAACGTTTATTCATCTCTGTTATTATTACGCACAGTAGATTCATTACTCCGAATATTACTTCCAACACTATTCCTCCTAGTTTTCAAGATATTCTCAAAATAGTTGAGGTTTATTATATTCTCAAAAAAGTTGAAAATATCTCGAAAACTAGGAGGATTAGAGCCATTTTTAAAAGGCTCTTTCTTGTAGCTCTGATTCTCCTTTACAATAAAGGCCAGAATGAAAATCGTGCTATCTCGCTTACATTCCGCGATATCCTCAAAAAAATAACTCTTCATTGCTAATTCCTTCGCTCCATTGAGAACCCAGTTTTTCGTCGATCGACCCAACTATCCCGTTCCCTCTACTTCGCTGCTCACTCCCCACTAGCGATTTTTCCCCCTCCAGAGTATCGAAGTTTTCGAGAGATTGCAATTTTTTTGCAACGCGATTTCATACGTTGCGACCATTCATTGTTTTAAGTTATAATTTAAGTAATATTTCCTTCATCATCTCTAGCATTGGATGATTAATTTGGGCATTTGAAATTTTTAAGGTACTAATCGATCGGATGTAGCGAGAAGTCATTAGATTATAAAATAAATAATTTCAAATTTTTTACCGATATAGTGCTCGGGGTCTTGAAATATTATTATATTGATACTGGCGGTGGATTTCAACTGGGGAAGCGTGACATCAACCCGAGTAGATATTGTTCCACGTGAAACATTCGAGTTATCGCCTAGGAGAAAAGTACGTTTTTTAAAGCACACAGAGGGAAATTTCGTATGTACACTTAACAAAAATCCTATTGTTGAGGTCATTTTCGGAATCATCACAATTGATTCTAGTACACAGTACTAAATGTTTAGTAGATTTCACCAAGTCCTGGTGCGAGAATTTTGATACGTTAGAACAGCAATGGCAAATGTTACTACGACTATATTAATGTTGTTAAAATTTTACTATTTCCAGTATCATAAAGATATTAGATTTTCCTTTGCAGAAATAACTCAATTCGTTTGTTGTTACTTTCGTGGCTCTATGCAGTATAAAAGTTTCTATAATTGACAAATGATCATACTGATAGTTTCACTATGCGAAAATTGTAATCACTAAATCGTGATCATCTTCTTCTGTTGCAGTAGATTCATATGGTTTGATTCACGACTTGACATAATGATACTAACTTTCCATGTCTAAAGTTAGCATTACCAAATCTAAATAGTTGAGGTCTTCTTCAACTGTAATTTTATTGTTACTAAAATTATATTTTTCTCTCTGTGCACTAAGTGCATAAAGTACTTGTTTTCATAATAATTAAAAATTTAATTTTTGAAGCCCAATGGAGGTGGTCGAAGTTGAGTCAATAAAAATTCATCAACATAATCCGGAGTGTCGCAAAGAGGAGGGGTTGCGATAGGTTCCTTTGTGAGGCCTATGCACCACTACGTCTCCGTCGTGGCCTTGGGTCATGCAAAACGTGGTAATAATCTCAACTCTTAGTTTCTTATTTGGTTCTCTTTCGATTAAATGGGTTAAACTTCCCAGGAAAAAAATTGGTGTTTTTAAATAAATTTAATTAGGATTCTTCCTCCATCCTCGAAATTGTGAGAGCGACCTTCCGAACAGTCAGAATATACTATAATTCTTAAAATCGACATGCAAAAACCGAATTATAACAATAATATATGTTGCGTCCATGGGGTAACACTTCACCCACTTTTTACCAAATACCCTGTATATAGATGTAGGAAATCGGGTAAAATTTCGTGCCATCCCTGCTTGTTAAGAAATTGAGTAATGAATATGAAAACTGGCCAACATAAAAATACTTTTTTTGTTTCGTATCAACTGAAGCACCTCTGAGCTTCGGAACATATCATGAAGCAAGAACAGTGGAAAATGATATGGCGATTTGACAGCTGATAGCCAGTCAATGCTTTCAATGCCAGTATGCTTTCATATATTTATGCATATTTTTTCAACCTACCAAAATGATTGATAGAAAGAGTAATTTCATATATTGCTGTGATCCACGTTTGGATCAATTTTGTGATCTACATAGAAAGCCCTATGACAGTTCCGTTGTTAAAAAAAAATGAACAAATTCTCGAGATATTTGATCGAAAATAATCAGGGAGATGAATCGACTTGTCTCATTATACTTCTTCACTACTGAATTAATTCTTCATAATCTAGAAATCCAATTTCATGGCAGAGACACTTACAAAGGGAACGTATTCAACGTAGATTTCTCCACATGGACTATTCAACACATTAGAACATGTGATTGCTCTCTATACAATCCGTCTTTTTATCGAATATCGTGAGAACGTCGAAAAAATATCCTATCCAAATTATATTATTCAAAATATCCTGGCTGCCAGTTAGCAAGTCCCCTCTCTATTTTCATTGGACTATTCTTTAGCAATCAGATGATTTTTGAAAAATCAGAAACATTTTAGCCAGTGCAGGAATAATAAGAGAAATTTCCCCATGAACGGTATTTATTATTGAACTTGTCAAGAAGTGCAATAGTGCGAAATTTCACCAGCTTTTATCTATATGAGATATTCCACGTGAAGTCGGCGGACTTTTTCTCTGACCTTTGCCAATTTGGTTCAGTTTTTTTTGTATGATTATATCAAGTTCAAGAGACACCCCGAAATTTTTTCAGATTTTTCTACATAACCCTTGTTGGTGTGGTAAATCGTGAGGTTTCATTGATGGGGGGGAACTGACATGACAGTTGGCAGCAGTGCCTCCCCGGGATGAAAAAAATCGAGTCTTTCAGTGGTCGAAAGACTCCTGTCCCGGTCTCTGACAGAGTCCCTATTCGCGCCATGGCAAGGACTTTCTAGAGACATTTTGCTGACCTCCCGTACGGGACATGTGTCTCTTCTACAGGGACTCTCAATCCTTGCTCAACGAACCGGAGTCCTTACTTGAGAGACTCACAGTCTCTCCAATAAGGACTCCTTCAGTCTTTCTTTGAGAGCCATCAGTCTTTCGATTTTTCAAAAAAATATTTATACATATTTTTTTTATTACATTATTTTAGATAAAAAATACATTAATCAATATTTTAGATGTTAATAGATTGTTGAATGCGACTTAGTTTTTAATAAAACTCAAACATATCCATTTTACCCCTATGTTCGTTTTACTCCACTTTCCGCTAATATTGAGAATTTTAATCAAAGTCAAATACGAAAAAATAATGATTCCACGTTTTCCAACAATTATAAAAATTGAGAACTTGAAAATTATTAAGTTAAAATTAAAAAAATGATTCACTTCTTGGTCTCTCTCATAAGGACTTATGTCTTTGCAAATCTTTATGAATCTACTGAGAGCCCAGTAAAGATAGAAGTTCTCACGGGAGAGACCAGCAAAGATAAAAGTCCTTACGGGAGAGACACGAGGGACACTGTAGAGACAGTGGCGGGACTTGCGAGACACTCCAGAGACCGAAAAGTCTTTATGGGAGTCTTTGAAGACCGTAAAAGACTCTCAAAAGACTCAAAAATTTTATCCCGGGTCACGCCAAAGTTTTTTTTATTATTTTAAGATTTTTTCAAGTTGCATTCATTCGAGAAAAAGTATATGGCGTGTGCAAGTGTAATTCTGCAATTTACTAAGGAATAAAGAAATGTTTTTCACTCTTCACACAAGTATCTCGAGTCTAAAGTTATTTTCACCTAAATAAATTAAAAACAAACATTAATTTTACAACATCTGGCGACCGTAACAGAATACAGAATCATTGTCGGATAAGTATTTACGATGGACGCTATCAAGACACAAAGAAAAGTTGTACGCATAGCGTTCACACGATTATTCACAAACTTGTCGAGAGAACTGCAGGCTGAGGTTATTAATCCAAGAAGTTTGAATGTTACCCTCACTATGCTCAAGAAAAAAACTGCCGAATTACAAGAATTGAACAACAGTTATTTCGCGGCTATGCAAGCAGCACAATCTAATGAGGCGGATATGGTGAAAGAAATTGAGGGTTGTAATGAGTACACAACCAAGTATCATCAAGCTGAGTACGATGTTGGAGAAGCACTCCAACCACCAGGGGCTCATCGACCTCCAGTCAATGACAACGCAGTGCAATTCATGAATCAAACACTTGGAAATCTTACTGCACGAGAGAATAAACAGTATAATTTGCCAAAAGTTGATCTGCCAAAATTCTCAGGTGATTTCGAGGAATGGTTACAATTTTGGAGCTTATTTAAGACCATCCATGAAGCGAAATGCCACCTGAGAGAAAATTCCAATATTTAGTACAGTCAATGATCAAGGGCTCTAGAGCGAGTAAAGTTGTGAGCAGTTTCCCCTCAACCGCGGAAAATTATGAGAAAGCAGTGACGGCACTGAAGAACCGTTTCGGAAAAGACGAGTTAATTATTGAAGTTTATGTTCGTGAATTATTACGACTCGTTCTCAACAACGTGATGAAACCAAACGAGAAAATTCAGTTAACCTGCATCTATGACAAACTCGAAACACAACTGAGAGCATTGGACTTGCTGGGAGTAACGTCGGCAATGTACGCAGCGATGCTTTATCCTTTAGTGGAATCATCACTCCCAGAGGAATTATCAAGAGCCTGGCAACGACATCTTTCTACATTGAGCCTCAACAATACTAAAGAGAGGTTAAGGGGGGGGGGGGGGGGGGGTAGGGTATTTAATTTTTTTTTCTCGATTTTTCGAAAAATTTTGAGGTGAAAGTACCATATTTCAGGAATATTCTGTGAAAATTTCAAGTCGATCTGAGAAAAATTGACGGTAATACAGCATTTTTAGTATGAGTGGTTTAGAATCGAGCTCAAATCAAAACTACGCTTCCAAGCAAAGAAGGTCGCGTTAGCCATAGACAAGAGTGGAAACGTATTCTGGACACCTCTGATGATAGTTTCATATTGTGCGGACGCGGAATTGACGACTCTATGTAAGTAAAAAGTTTAAATTTCAAAATTTAAGTTCAAACTTCAAATCAATTTTCCCACAACTTGCTTTTTAAAAGTCGGTGGACCCAGGATGAAAAAATTCGAGTCTTTCAGTGGTCGAAAGACTCCTGTCACGGTCTCTGACAGAGTCCCTATTCGCGCCATGGCAGGGACTTTCTAGAGACACCTTGCTGTTTCTCCGAACGGGACACGTGTCTTTCCTACAGGGACTCTCAGTCCCTGCTCTACGAACCAGAATCCTTACTTGAGAGACTCACAGTCTCTCAAATAAGGAATCCTCCAGTCTTGCTTCGGGAGCCATCAGTCTTTCTATTTTTCAAAAAAATATTTATTTTTATCCATATTTTTCTTTGTCAAAAAATACATTAATCAATATTTTAGATGATAATAGATTGTTGAATGCGACTTAGTTTTTAATAATCCTTAATATAGATCGATTCCAGTTTTAATTAACACAACTGCATGTTTTTCTTTAAATTTTCATAACTTTCTGCACGTCATCTATAAAAACTATTGAAACGTAAAGAAATCTTAGATGACGTTATTTTAAGGTTTTAGTGAAGTAGTCATTTCCAGCAATTGAATAAAAGAAAAGAGAACAATGTCAAATTTCAAAAAAGATTGATAATATAAACATCAAAACTCAAATATATCCATTTTACCCCTATGTCCGTTTCACTCCTCTTTCCGCTAATATTGAGAATTTTAATTAAAGTCAAATATGAAAAAAATAATAATTCCACGCTTTGCAAAAATTATGAAAATTGAAAACTTAGAAATTATTAAATTGAAATGAAAAAAAATCATTTCTCGGTCTCTCTCATAAGGACTTATGTCTTTGCAAAGATTTATGAATCTAATGAGAGACCAGTAAACATAGAAGTCCTTACGGGAGAGACACGCGAAGATAGAAGTCTTTACGGGAGAGACCAGCAAAGATAAAAGTCTTCACGGGAGAGACCCGAGAGACACTGTAGAGACAGTTGCGGGACTCGCGAGACACTCTAGAGACTGAAAAGTCTTTCTAGGAGTCTTTGAAGACCGTAAAAGACTCTCCAAAGACTCAAAAATTTTATCCCGGGGACACTCTCACTCAGAATCTACTGAACCGATCGATTTGATTTTTCGCACACTTTTTTAAAACATATTCAGCGAGGTAACGCTGTCGAGTTTTTTCATTTTTTTTTATTTTTAGTATTTTTTATAGGAGCTTGAATGTTGGTTTTTTAGTCGAAAATCGGGTTTTTGACTTTAAAGTGCAGCCAAAAATCCAAAAATGTGAAAAAAAAAATTTTCTCGACAGGGTTACCTGGGTAATCTTATAAACAAACGGAATCGCTTCGCTTTTTTCGTTTTAGATGATCCAGTCTTGAGTTCCGCTGTCCACCGCAAAACGCTTTTTTCCGAGGCACCTGACAAGAGTTGCTCCCACTGGCTCAAATCTTTATATTTTTCCACGAAAATTTCACAGAGTCTTCTTGAAATGTGACTTAAGAATACCCCATGGGAACAACATCATTCATATTAACTGTTTCGTCAATAAAAATTCATAAAAATATGCCTTCTTTTGACCGAATTAACCCTACCCCCTCCCCCCTTAAATAAACTCATGGCATTCCTACAAGGCGAAGTGGAATCAGAGGAACGAATTGCAATGGCTGTGAATGGTTTTGGTCTAGCTAGTCAAAGTGAGAAAATGACCAAAGAAACTGAAGCCAAGAAGAGAATCAAGACTGAGACCAGCAATGTAGCAACAGCCACAGGCTTCTTATCAGTGAAAGACGTACAAGAACAGGGATGTATCTTTCGTAAGGAAGCTCATGAAAATGCAAGCTGTACAAAAGCTAGAGAGATGTCTTTAAAGGAACGACAGACTATTGCTAGGAATACAAACGCCTGTTTTAATTGTTTAATTCCAGGACACAGTTTCAGGGCATATAACTGCAAGGGTAAATGTGCATGCTGCAATAAGAGACATGTACTTCTCATGTGCCGACAAGTGTCAGCATCACCAGCCACAACACCAAAGACTGACGATGATAACAGTTCAAAAATTGAAGAACATAATCTAGCTAACATTGTAAATAATCCAGAAATATTCTTGCAAACTTTACAGGTTAAACTCGTCAGCCAAGGGAAAGAAGCTATCGTACGCGCTCTCATTGACTCCGGCTCGCAACACTCGTACGTATCAGGAAGTTTAGCAGCAGATTTTGATTTTGAAGCTGTTGGTACACAAACGATGGTACATTTACTCTTTGGTGGACAGCAATCTGAACCTCAACAGCAAAAGCGTTATCGCCTTCATGTTCGTAGTCTGGATGATGCTTATGCATGTACATTCGCGGCTTATCACCAGGATGTCATCTGCAAAGGTATCGTAAAAATGAACAATGGGTCATGGACCAGAGAGCTTGAGAAAGAAGGTATCTCTCTGACAGACGTTGACACTAAAAATAAACCCATATCCCTGTTAATCGGCGCTGATATCACTGGTAAGTTGTTGACAGGCAAGGTGTTGAACCTTTGATCAGGACTCACAGCAATAGAAACACATCTTGGTTGGACTGTGATGGGAAAAAGTGAAATTCAAAAGAGCAAACACAAAGATTCAGCATTAGTTGTAATGTCGATGTTCGTTCAGGACGCCACTTTGTCAGAACTATGGAGTCTAGATGTCCTTGGTATTGAAGATCCTGTCCAAAGGAAACCGAAGTCAATGTGTCAACAGGAAGTACTCGAAAAATTCCGTGAAACGATTACGATGGATGATTCTGGCAGGTATCAAGTGACTCTGCCGTGGAAAGAAAATCATCCACCAATACCTTCGAATCGTGATCTAGCTGAGTACCGTCTCGAGAAGAAGATATACATTGAAGAAACTAGAAACTAGTAAATTGACAAAAGAATATGAAAGAGTTTTTGATGGGTGGCTTGCCGAGGAGATCATTGAAAAGGTGCCTGAACAAGAATTCTCTAAGCCAGCACACTATCTGCCACATCGACCAGTCGTCAAGGAGAATAGTACAACGCGTATTCGACCAGTTTTTGATGCTTCTGCAATGAAGAACGATCATCCCTCACTAAATCAATGTCTCGAAACTGGCCCAAATCTCATTGAACAAATACCATAATTACTGTTGCGTTTTCGTGTTGGTGAACTTGGAATTATCTTTGACATCAAAAAGGCCTTTCTTCAAATCAGTTTAGGAAGTGGTGATCGTGATTATCTCCGATTCCTGTGGAAAAGAACGTCAAATCCAACAGTTACAGAGGCCTATCGACACCGTAGGGTGGTGTTTGGCGTTTCTAGCAGTCCGTTTCTATTAGGAGCAACCATTGATTTACATCTGGAAAAAGCTATTAAACGTACAGATAATCGGAGCCACCCGAGTCTGGTTAAGAAGTTAAAAAAATCTTTTCATGTTGATAATTGTGTGGCCAGTGTACAAGACGAAACAGAGATGAATGAATTTAGAGAGACAGCGACAGAAATCATGATGGATGGTGGTTTTGAGCTGAGAGGATGGGAGTTTACTGATCAGGAAGGGGTTGATTCAACTACCTCACTGCTTGGGTTGACATGGAACAAGAGAGAAGACACCTTGATGCTAGCAGAGACAACGTTGTTCCAGAGTCCTCCATCACCTGTAACCAAGCGTTCAATCCTATCAGCAGCACAAGAGCTCTTTGATCCGGTTGGTATGATTTGCCCAGTGATTTTATGTCCAAAAATTCTTTCGCAAAAACTGTGGTTTCAAGAAACTGGTTGGGATACTCCACTGGAAGGTGATATCAAAGACACCTTTCTTCAATGGCAACGAGACTTGAGATGCCTGAAAGAAGTAAAGATTCCTCGGTGGGCCTTTGGGAGACCAGAGTCTTTAATTTCCTTTCATCTTTTTGTCGATGCTAGCAAGGAAGCATATGCTGCCGTGGTATTTAGTTGAGTAGAGTCTGAAAATGGAATTGATGTGAACTTTGTGGCAAAATCCAGGGTGGCTCCAAAGGACAATATAACGATACCCAGACTAGAGCTGCTGGCTGCCACGGTGGGAGCGAGGTTGATGAATTCGATAGTTGAGTCTCTGGATCCTGAGTTACAGGAGAGATTGCAACAATATTTTTGGACTGACCCATCAACGGTGCTATCATGGATCCAACGACAATCTCAGTGAGCCACCTTCGTTTGGAACAGAGTTCAGGAAATACGTAAGTTGACTAATGTCAATCAGTGGAGACATGTTCCAGAGGAATTAAATCCAGCAGATCTGCCATCAAGGGGCTGTTCAGCGAAGTACCTCATTGAATCTCAGTGGTGGATGGGGCCAAGCTGGTTGAGAGAACCAGTGGACGATTGGCCGAAGAGTAATCTTCAAGTTTCTGAAGAAGAAATTACCAGTGAATTGAAGAAGAGTGCGCTCAATACACGTACTTCAAAAGAGATGGCAGATATAGTATCAGAGGTTGATCACGTGATGAGTAATGTAACTGCTGCTGAGAATAGAATACTTTCACTGTCATCGAGAATTTCAAAGTATCCAATGATATTACGTGCAATGGCGTATGTACAGAGATTCATTTTCAACTGCCGAAATTCTCGAGGCCCAAAACGTGACGATGACTTGAGTACAGCTGAAATCGAGACAGCAGTAATCACACTATTGCGTTTAACACAACAACAGTGTTTTTTGAAAGAAGATGATAGGCTGAAATCGATGGATGTTCTGCGAGATGAAATGGGACTATTAAGATTGAAGACTCTGGTAGAGAATCGTCCTGATACATCCAATTTCCGTCATCCTATCATTTTGGATCGACAAAATGTTCTGGTAACTCGACTCATTGAGAGTACTCATCACAAATTGAATCATGCTGGTACTGATACAGTCATGAATGTATTGAGGGAACGGTTCTGGATCCTTAGTTGTCGTCGAGCGGTGAGTGCTGTAGTCAAACGTTGCGTGTTGTGCAAGCGTTATCACAGCCAGAGAATGGAATCCTCTCCTGCTTCATTACCTGAGGATCGAGTCAGATTGGCCAATGTCTTTGAAGTGACTAGTATCGATTATGCTGGACCACTCTACCTGAAAGATAGCAGTAAAGTGTGGATCTGCTTATTTACTTGTGGAGTGTATCGTGCTATTTGGAACTCGTATCTTCTTTGTCTACGGACGTTTTCTTAGAAGCTTCCCGACGTTTTGTGGCTCGACGTGGACGTCCCAGTGAGGTGTATCTGGACAATGGAACCAATTCCGTTGGTGCAGAGAGAGCTGTACGAGGTCTAGATTGGAGAAGAATGGCTGAATACGCAACTGTTGAAAAAATCACCTGGCACTTCAACCCTCCCTCTGCTCCTTGGTGGGGTGGGTGGTGGGAAAGATTGGTACGTTCAGTGAAAGAATTGATGAGGAAGACTCTGCGAAGAGCGTCATTGACTTATGAAAAACTATCAACGGTTCTGTGTGATTGTGAGGATGTCATCAATTGTCGACCATTGACTTATATGGCAGAGGATCCTGAACAATTGACACCATCATTGCCAGCTTTATTTCTTCGTGATATTCGAGTAAGTGGCACTCCTGATCTGGATGCTGTGGATGCAACCGCTTTGAATCGGAGGCAAAGGTATCGTCAAGAGTTACGAGACCATCTACGGCGGCGTTTCCGAGTTGAGTATCTTGGCCAATTGACCCGTGGTACTTCCGGGGTGAAGGAAACTCGTGCTGTAAAACTGGGTGATATTGTTTTGGTCGGTAATGATCAACAAAGGCGTTTGGATTGGTCACTTGGAAAGATCATACGTCTGTTCCCTGGGAGGGACGGAATCGTCAGAGTAGCCCAGATTAAAACTGCAAAAGGTCAACTCACAAGGCCAGTGCAGCGATTTTTTGCTCTTGAGTTGAATTCGAATGATGAATTTAACACGTGGTCTGAGATTCAATCTCAGGTGAAGCAGACTCGACAGTCGAGTGTCTCCGCAGAAGATAATTCGGTATCACAAGAAAGTGAGTCAACGGGAGTTGGAGAATCGAAAGAGAAGCCTGCAATCAGGATTGCATCGAGCAAAGAAGAAAAGAGGTCCAGGAGTGATGAAAAATCCAAGAAAGGGGTGATCGACGTTCCTCTTCCATCAGAGAATAGGACTAGAAGAGGGCGAGTTGTCAAAGTCCCAGCGAGATACCAATCACGAAGTACTTTTTTGAAAATTGAGATGTTTTCCCATCATCTCAAGGTGGGAGGATGTGGTAAATCGTGAGGTTTCATTGATGGGGGGGAACTGACATGAGGTTGGCGGCAGTGCCTCACGCCAAAGTTTTTTTTATTATTCTGAGGTTTTTCCAAGTTGCATTCATTCGAGAAAAAGTATATGGCGTGTGCAAGTGTAATTCTGCAATTTACTAAGGAATATAGAAATGTTTTTTTACTCTTCACACAAGTATCTCCCTAGCGGATCTGATTCACGGTGATTTATGGTGAATCACCGTGAATCACGGTAAAATGCGGATTCACGGTGAATGCACCATCAAGCAGATGGAATTATTTTTGTGAAGCCATTTTCCGCTTGTGAAGACCACAGATCTCGTAAGATTTTGAAAGACAATTAACTTTTTTTTTATGAACAAAAATGACATTGAATTGCTGTCTTCTAATATCAAACAGAACAAATGAATAAGTACTCCTACTATATATGTATAACTCATAATCTTTGTTCTGTGATCCTGACATTCCGTGAATTCCTGGAAAATAATTTTTTCTTCAAGTACGAGCGTTTATTTTCTAAAAACGCGACCATGAATTTTCTTCGAGAGGCTGGCTGGTCTGTAAGGAGTGGAACAGAATGAGAGTAGATTTTCCTGCAGATTGAATATTTTGAAAAATAATGCAACAATCGTAGGGGGTCAAAGTCAAATGCCATCGAGCTAGTAAGGTAAGATCGTTTGAATTCAAATTAATAGCGAGTCTTTTCAGCTGCTAGCTGATCAAAATTCATATTTGTAGTTTGATTATTCAAAAAATAGCAAGGAAATTCGGTTTTGGTACCAAAATATCGAAGTATCTGCCCAAAGTGAATTTTTCTCGAATTTTTCAAAATTATTTCAACATAAATGGCTCGTAAAAAACAGAAAGAATCGTACTTCCACTCTGGACGATGGCTCGAAAATTTCTACATATAATCACGTATTTTTGAGAATTTTTTCAGATTTTTAAATTTGGGCGTTTTTTTTTTAGGTAAAAATATTTTTTTTCAACAAGGGTTATGTAGAAAAATCGGAAAAAATTTCGGGGCGTCGCTTGAACTTGATATAATCATACAAAAAAAACTGAACCAAATTGGCAGAGATCAGGGAAAAAGTCCGCCGATTCCACGTGGAATACCTCATATATACTCTTCTGTGACGTCTCAGAAGTATAGAACGTGTTCGATCATGTCCCGAAAGTAGGAAAAATGTTGTAAATTATTGCAGATGAAAGAACAATGATTGAGTTTTTCGCGTGAAATTCTTATTGAAACGTGCACAACAGAAGAGTTTTCATACCGATGCACATGGTTGGAGATAATTTCACTTTTGAATTATCGATAAAAAGGGATACAATAATTTACACTATGGTATCGCAGGATCGAATATTCAGCGATATTCATAATTTTTTTCATATAAAAAATATCATTACACATTTTCATGATTTAAACTCCATGTGACCCTCAATCAACTCGTCTTCACCCTCATTCCCACCATTTCAATTTGTTTCCTTTTGTATTCTTCTCTTTATTCATTTTTCATTTAAATATAACTTTATAGTATCCGTCAACTTTTGTTTATTATATATTATTATAAAATTTAACTCCAAATTGCGATAATAACTCCTAGTTGCAACATGTGTTTTTTCCTTGTGTAATCTTTATAATTAAGTTATAGTGTGAGTTTTTGTTAGAGTTGTTTTTTTTTTGTATATCTGGGCGTTATTGACAATCATTTCTCATTTTCATATTATTACTATGATGCCGAATTTTCCTTCTCCACTAATGCATTTTCATTACATGTCTTCGTATGAGGGAGCATGTGCATTATGTTTTTTTTTCATTTTTTTCCCTTTCTACGTTTAAATGATTCCTATTTTATTCTGTACTCGTTAATCAATAGAATAAAGTTCACTTTTCTCAACTTCTTCATTTTTTTTTCTTTAATTACTATATTCCAACCATCAACGTATTAGCCAGCACACTGTGGCGTTTGCGATATTTACCATTTACTTTTAATTATCTTTATTGATTCATTTCTTTGTTTTGTTTGTCCTCATAAACCAACTATCTACATATCGCTATTCCTTCACCTTTTTTCTTAATCGCTTGCTTTCATGGTTTATTTCTCCATTGTTTTTTTGTACGTACATGCAAACACTACTTCCAGTCTTTCATGGGCCACATTGCGCTAATCGTGGGGGGAGGTGTTCAAATGATGCAATTTTTTTATTTCCAGTTAATTGATAAATTCTCTACGTATAATTTGTCTTTGTGTTCTTCCCATTTAGTGAGCTGACCCATATTGCTCGATGTCTCTGTTTTATAATTGAAATAATTCGATTATTCCATTTCACAGCATTTTTCACACCTTGTTTACAAATAGAATTAACTACATAAAATAACCAACAATATAACAATTGAATTACCTAATTTTTTGAGAAATTTCCATCTTAACTTATGTATTATCTAAGAAATTCATTGAAACAATTATTTCATATTGACAAGGTGTGAGTTTCATTGAGTTTTATTTATCCTTTCTTTTTTGAGAATCGAGTCAATATCTTCTGTCACGTGGGCCACAGTGGGAAGTAATATTTACGTATTTGAGAAGCGCATCAAGAGAGTGTGTTAACCAAAACTTTAATCCATTTAATTCAGCTCAATTAATTCTAACTACATGTGTGTTCCTGGTTTCGTTCAGGGCAATTCAGAGACAAAAAGATATAGACCAACTATAAAGGGAGAGAAAATTAAGAAAAAATAAAGAATACGAAATGAAATTATTCGAGAGCCTTTTCCGATACCTAAGCACGAAGATCAGAATAATGAGCTATGAAGATAATTCATTCTCATTTCATGGTGATATCGCGTTATTGATTTTCCAGAGGCACACTGCATTCTATGTGCTGATATATGTCCAAAATCTAAATTGAGTGGTTCCTTTCATGTTCAAAGGTATCTAAAAACAGGTGGCTCATCTCTGAACAGCACTGACGACATTTGTTAATCATAATTAGTCAATAATATACTTTGTGTTCGTATCATAACAACCGATATCTCATCTACATATATCTATATATATATATATATATATATATATATATATATATATATATATATATATATCTTAAATTTCATATATAATTCTATATATCTTTCATATTTAATTTATGTTTTTTCTTTATGTATACTTTATATATAACAATATTATATTTATGTAAGGCCCAATATGTTCAATACGAAGGAAATAATCTGTAACAGAAAAGAAATCGTCTTTAGCTCTTTCAAAATCTTCTTCAGCCATTCCTTCATTTTTTATTTCACAGGCTTAGTTAATGGAGTTTGCTATTAATAACTAGAATTTACATATGTTCCCGTTAGTCTTGAAGGAACCAACGGTGAATGAAAGAAATGTTTGTAAAAAAAAAGAAAATTATGAAAAGTCTGATGGAAATACGATTAAATCTTCTCCGAAATATATAAAATGTATAAGGCTGAAGTTCAGAAAATTCTTTAAGAAAAAATATGCTTGGAAATAAAATATAATAATATCGTCGTCTCAGAAGCAAAAGGGTGTAAGTGTCAGTTACTTTCTTGTTTTTTTTTTTAATAACACAACAATAAAAGGGCGTAATTTCTCTTTTGCCGATCATTCTTTCCTTTTCCAATACTTTGATATATTCTCTTTTTTGAGTAACGAATAGATGTATGTCCAAGTTATTAATATGAAGAGGATGTATCTCTCTCACATTCGGCTGCTTGATTTTATATATTTCTTAAATTTGCAATTCGTCATATGACGTTGATAATAATAGAAAGGCGTATCTTCTGCATATACTTACCCTTGTTTTTGATTTTTTTCTCAATTCAGAATTCTTTATATGGAATTGACAATATCAAAAGAGCGTATTTTCAGTGGATACGTCCTTTTGATTTTATGTTTCTTTTCAACTCCAAGCATCATGCACGCAATGTTCAATGGCGAAGGGGCGTCTTTCTGCATATACGCTCTTTGGTTTCAGTCATGTTTCTTAATTATAAATTCCTTACATGAAAATCATAATAACAAAACGGTGGATATTCATTACATATATTTGAGATAGAATAATAGAATACAATCAATGATAGATTATCGGAGAAGATCAATATCAACAATCGCTACATTTCATCCTCAAAGTGTAATGAATTTCCACCACCGAAGTTCAGTTATTGGCCATTGATCGAAAATTTAGAAAATTCCTTGTGTACACGATAACTCAAGAATGAATTTAGATCGAGAGTCGCAATAACTCTCATGGACTGTGTTGAATGTACATGAGATCAGTCCAGTAATTCATGAGATACTTGAGAAACATCATTTCATGAAAATAGCTTATATTCATGTATTCAAGTTCAGCTTAGAATCATCTGATAGTGGATCATTTTGTCTATTTTCTCTCTAAAATGAATCGATGAAATTGAAATTATTGAATTTCCATCAAATTACTGATTTACAAGTAATAATAAAAAATTGTAGTACAATATTATAATACGCGAAAAGCAGTAAGTAGCTCGCTACTCATTTCTCATTGCAGATGAAAGGAATGCTCTCCAAATTTCTTCCCAGATCTATACCGCAGATATAATTCTTCGGGAAGTTTTTGGAGATATACTGTTTTTTTATTATAGGATATCCATGTGAATTGAGAATTTGAAGAAAATATTCATGGAAAAAGAAGGAATTTAAATGCTGATTATACGCCCTCTTGTTATTATCTATTGTTGCAAGATCTGGACAATAAAAAAAATCACTAATTACTAGAACCCGAATGTTTCTTCAAAGTTTCAACGTGCGTGATTATAACTCTAAGTTAAAATTTTAAAATCTATCCGTTTACGTCAAATCGACAGTTTGTAAATGAATAGGAGTTGAGCAAAAATTGAATCATAATCATTGTACGGTGCAAAATTAGAAAAAATACCATATTTTGCGGGGGGAATTCGAGGAAATGCTATATTCTGTGGGGGAATCAGGAAGGGGGGATTTGAGACAATAGTGCTAGAGATGTAAAATTACCGTCATTTCCTGGATGTGTCAGGTCACTCGTAAAATGACAGTTCCCTGACCATTTCTGACCTGACCTCTAATTCTGGTTGAAAACTGACAGTATTTTTTTTCTACCGTCAGTAATTATGTTTTAGAATGGAAAATCATCCATATATATGAAAACTGACGGTAATTTTTTATTTCAGTCAGTTTTTCAGTCATTTCTGTCTATTTTTTCTTTTTTCTGGAAAATATGGAGCTTTGAAAGAAAAAAAAACATCGAGCATTATATTTAGGACCGGAGACTCCAGTTATTATTTCATCCGGTATAGTCGCTAGGCAACCGTTCGAATTCCAAATGTGTTAAATGTCAAATTGTCAGAGTGTTTGACATATTCAAGTAATTAAAATTCCCCCTGAGATCCCCCTCCAGTTCCTCCAAGATCCCCTCCAATTCCTCAGAAAATTCCCGTCCAATTCCTCCTGAGATCACTTAAGATTCAGCTCCAATTCCCCATTTTTTCCGACAAATTTCATTCTACACATTTGGAATTGTGCGAATGGTTGCCTAGCGACTATACCGGACAAAATAATAACTAAAGTCTCCTGCCCTAATTATATTTCAACGAAATGTGTATCATATAATACCGTTGAGTGAATGCCAATTTTTTGTGTGTTACGTGTAACTGACCGGTCAGTTTTTAGTTTTCCCTCACTGAACAGTACTATATTTCGCGGGGGAGGGCAGAATTGGGGAAAATCTTAGAAAATGCTATATTTTGCAGGGGGAGCTGAGGGAAATTCGTCCAGAACACTTCTGGACGAATTTTCCTCAAATTCCCCCTGCAAAATATAGTATTTTCTCGCATTCTTATAGTATATCGTATTTTTCATGGAACAATCATTATCATTTTATTTTCTCTCAACTTATATTCATTTATAAACTAGTCAGCTTACTGTTTCGACGTAAATGAATAAAGTTCAAAATTTTGTTATATTCACGTTGGTCAAAATTACTTTACAGCAAAATCCTTTTTTTTGCTGCTATCCCGGGGAAAAATCGTCATATATGAACATATATGTACATATATGGGACATATATGAACATATATGTGACATATATGTACATACATGAGACATATATGAACCATATATGAAAATATATGTACGTATATGGACATATATGGACATACATGGGCATATATGAGCATACATGGGCATATATGGTCGTATCATGCGGTGGAACTCGAGTAGGTATGAGCATATATGAGACACACATGGACATATATGAGCATATATAGGGATATATGGAACATATATGCGCATATATGAACATATATGGACATATATGAGACATATATGGACATATATGAGACATATATGGACATATATGAGACATATATGGACATATATGAGACATATATGGGCATACATGGTCATGTATGGTCGTATGATCCTGTAGAAACTGAGCAGGCATGGGCATATATGAGCATATATGGACATATATGGACATGTATGAGCATATATGGAACGTATATGAACATGTATGAACATATATGTGCATATATGAAACATATGAAAAAATGCTCACTCAATCCATATGAAAACGTATAAAATGATAAATTTGAATAATTAATAGTTAATGCACGTTCTGTTAGTTGTTTACCGCTTACTTTGAGACTTTCAAATCCTGCCAGCATTCGAAAATGATTTTTTTTGGTATCACTAAATTATTTCCAATGATTGAAATAATTCAATGGAATTCACTTTTTCTAAGTCCGAAAAACATTGATCACTATATCAGGATTAAAATTCATTCAGCAAGTATGTGAATTGCGGATAGCAAAGGTGGTAGGATAATGGACTCATCATGTGACGGTCCCGGGTTCGAACCCAGCTGAATGTTTTTTTTTTTTTTTTTCCATTGAAATTCGTTATTAATGAGGAATTGAGTGATGTATTAAATTATGTATGATGTATTAAAATTGATGTAGGGAATCAATACTGATGTATTATATTCATATATTAGAACATTTTGATGATATATCCTGGGAAAATATCGACATATATACCCATATATGATCATATATGCCGATATATGATCATACATGATCATATATGGAACTGCCATGCCCGGGAAGAAATCGACATATATGTCCATATATGTCCACATATGCACATATCTGTTCAGATATGTACATGTACGGTCAATTCGCATATATGTCCATGCATGGAACGTTCATATATGATCATATATGATCATGTATGGACATGTATGACAATTTTTTCCCGGGATGAACTCTTATAATACTTCGAAAATTTTCGTACATGATTAATAACGGAAGGGCGTATGTTTAGGGGATACGCCTTTGTGGTGTTATAAACTTTTGGCAGATGAAACAAAAAAGAAAAAAATTACAATAACAAAAAGGCGTATGGGCTGAACATACGCCCTATTCAGGCAACACATTGGCAGATAACCTTCAGCCTTCAATTACTCCAATTTTTAGTTCCTTACTCCGTCCATTACATCATGAAAAAAATTCTGGGATTTCTTTTGTACATACGCTCTTTTGCTTTTTGAGGGTGGTTTTTCCTCGATTAGGCTCTTTTGCCTCTGAGACGACGATATCATGAAAAAGAGTGAAAGTTTAGATTTATTATTCAAATTATTTCACCTTGACAGAGCAAGACCACGACATCACTCGCATTCCACGTCGTCTGCCAGTGATGGGTCACCCTGTACATCGTCGAGTGTTCAGCTATCGACGCTGAATAGCTCTTTGTGAAGGGGTGGAAAGTCAATAATGTGTGGTGGCTGCGATCGCTTGAACTTGGCAAGGGCGTCCATATGAAGTAATGAGATTTCTCTCAATTGTGGTATTTTAGCCAGTAATGCATCGCATACGGTTACATCACCCTTTATTGGTAACACGTGATTACGATCAAGTTCAGTTCTGAGAGCCGTGATTACTGCTTGCGACAATCTCGTAATTTCTGCCAAGCCTCTCAGTCCAGGTCGATCTATCAACAAATATTGAAAATATTAATTCACCAACCAGATATTACTTTCTAATGATACTACATATAGAAAAATTTGCAAGATAGATGCCATGACAACCACCATGGCAACCATCCTGGTATTATCAGTCATATTCTAAAAGATATTATTCACCACTTTGGACTGTATAATCGATGAATGGATTGAATAATTCAAACTTAGAATATTGCTTCATTGAATATTGATCATGAAACTTTTCCTCATAGCGAATTTAGCATTTCGACATTCTTCGATAGGAAGCACCTAGTTTTAGATGACAAATATCATGGGTATTCGTTATGATGATTGGCATGATGAGTGCCACGGAAATTTTTTCACATGTATGAATTAGTAATTTTATAGTCAAAGAAGATAATTCAACACCATCGATGTTATCATTGGGTTGTTTCTTTCACATTTATCCCTATCCCATATCTCCCATATGTTTTACCCTCATGCTACGCTTACAAAATTTCACCAACTGTACAATCGAGTGGTATCAAATCTTTTTGATCCTCTGGAGTTGTGAGTTCCAGAGGTTTGTCCTACACAAATTGATATTTTCGATTGTGACTACACGCTGAATTAATCTTTGTGTAGTCTTCTTTTATTATGTGTGAGAGGGATGTGAGAGGGAAGTTGGTATCTTGGAGACTTGGAGACTTTGGAGAAAGTGTACAATAGTTCCTTTAACTATTTCTTTATTTCTCTATACATGTCTCTTTAGTCAGATTACAAGTTGAACTGATTTAAATTCTAAATTAGTTGGGTTTATATTTACAAAGTGTGAAATGATGCCGAACCAATCATAATTCTCTTTACATTTTGAGGTAGTGAAGAGGAGAGGGAAATTGCTCTGATTGGTTACAGTTTGGGACTTTCCAGAGGGTTGGAAGTGAGGGAAAATTGGTGAAGTGGGAGAGGTGTCAGGTCGTTTAGGCTGGTCAAGGTATGACTAATCCGAGCAGCTGCAAAGGATGAGCATGGGAGGGACAGTCATTACGAGGGATTAAAAGCAATAATCGTAAACACGGCAGAGGGTCCTATTCTTATTGAAGTCATAAACGACCCAAAGCGTGTTTCGACTGGTTAGGTGATGATGTCGAGTGTTGGTTTTTATTGTGGATGGAAAAAACCCGGAAATATTTAAAACTATTGACGAAAAACAATTAGACAAAAACTGTGTTTTCAAACATTATGAAAGACAGCTGAATTTGTGGGGAATTTCCCGTGAATGGCACGGAACACCAACTTTGTATAATTTCGTGATTATTTGCGGCAATTTTGGTCATATATAGGCGTTCGTTCGTGAGAAACTTATCCGAACTGAAATGGAGAGAAGGCTCAGAATGCCTGAGTATTTATACTTCTAATCTATTCAGGGTATGGAAGTTGAAATCTTATATTATCGCGTCCCGTGAAAAAACGGCATGCATGATCATTTATAATCATGCATAACCCATGTAGAATCATGCACGAGCCATGCATGATCATGCATGGAGCATGGATAATCACGTACGAAGCATGGATAAGCATGCATGAATTATGCATGCTCAGTCATGACACATACACTGTCATACATGGTCATGTATGAGCAACGATGAGTATTTTCATCCGGAGGAAAGTCTTCAAGCATGATCAGGGTTGACCATGTGTGCACCATAACTGAGTATCAATGAGCCATGCATGAACATGCATAGTTCATACCTGATGATGCATAACCAATTAGGATCATCCATGGCTAATTTGAAGAAATTATATTCTTTAATTGCAATTTATATGGGTAGCCATGTGCAATCATGTATAACCATGAATGACTGATTATGTTCATACATGACCATATACGAGAATTTTCATTCATAAGACTTATTTAACTGTTATTATTCTGATCATATCTGGTCATGTCTAGTCCCGTATCATCGTGCATGACTACATATAATCCATGCCTGAATGCCGATGATTGATGCGAGAGCATTCGAATTATTCCTGCATGATCATGCATGACTATGTATGGTAATGCATGGTCATTCGAGACTTACAATGTTATGTATTTGTATTGAATAATTTCTAACTCTGGTCATACATGTTCATGTCAAATCATGCTTGATCATGTACAGTTTTGCATGCGTGCATACAGCGACTTTGTTATGTCCCAAATATGATAATCATGTTATTTATAAATTACTTCATAAAAGAATAAGACTAGGTCATGATAAGTAAACATAAAGAATGCAATACTTCGATTGCATTCACATTGTTTTCCGAAGTCATCATATTTCGACACATAACGTGTTGAAGTACGATTCTTCGATTATATAAGCGAGTGCATAATGCAGCTCGAGTCAGTTAACTCCTAATAAGCGAAATTAAGTTACCTCTAAGAACTTATATTTTGCTGTTAGATTAATCGTAAGATTATCAATTATGAATCGATATTCAATCAATAAATAGTCAATTTAAAGTATCTCTCTCTGGAGATTATGATTGAAAGAACCCAACATAACAATTTCTAGAAATCAATTTTTGGAAAATATTCAATTAATCCCGGAGAAAATCAGCATGCTCGATCATTCATGTTGATTTTCTGGTATGTCCATGTCTATTGACATACATTGGTTAAATAATGATTACTATCCAATGATTGTCACAGAACAAACCATGTTGAAATTATTGAAATTTTAAGGATAAATATATATAACCCTTTCCATTCATGCTAGACAGTCAGTATATCACTTAGCAGAGTGGAACAAGTTGCGCCTGATATGCAGAGGACCTGGGTTCGTGCCCAAGTGATGTCAGATTGTAATTCATCAAAAAAATCCTTAACGCGAGTAATTATCAGTTGAAAACGTTGAAAGATAAATTACTGATGATTCAATACTACTTCCTCATTTTAATCAATTTTTTCATATATATTCATGGACGATTATTTTTCTTGCCCAGCCAGACATGATTATGCTTGCCCATGTATGACCATGCATGCATGATCATGCATGAGATCAACGGCTGACCATGCATGATCATGCATGCTGATTTTTTCCCGGAGTAAAAAAAACAATTACTACAACTCCTACAATAGTTACAACAACTGTGCCGACACTTACAACAGTACAACCAAAATTGCCGCAAAAAGTGATGTCGTGAAATAATGAAAATAATCTATACACGCTCGGTAAGATCAAAAACTCTATAATATATAAATGGCATAATAGTGACGATATGCACAAGTTTCCGAAATTTGAAGGTGTGAGGTTTCTCGGTAGCTCAACGGTAGAGCAACTGCCCAGAAAGGAGATAAGGTTGTGGGCTTCGATACTCACCCAAGATCGAATCCGAGCAACTCCAATTTTTTTCGGAAACTTGTGCACTTTAATTGATTCAATTGATTTAATTCGTTAACTCAATTGATTTCTTTAATAATTCAATTTTCATCTTTACGCGATAATATGAGATTTCAACTACTATAACCTAAATATGTTAGAAGTTTAAATAATCAGGCATTCTGAGCCTTCTCTCCATTTAAGTTCGGATGAATTTCTCATGAACGAACGCCTATATATATGACTAGAATTGCCGTAGAAAGTGATGTCACGAAATAATAAAAAAAATTTATCCACGGTCAGTAAAATCAAAAACTCTTTCACGAACTTCATTTGAATATATGTGCAAGGCTGCAGATTGAAGCTGTGTACATAGACTGTTCCAGTTACTGCATATAAACTGTTATCCAGTCGTTTTATTTTATATTAATAAAAATTGTTTGAACTTGAACTTGCATACCATTAATGTAGATAACTTACTGGATATCTACGAAATGAGTGATTCCAAAGAAAAACACGAACAAACATTTTTTCGCTGAAAAAAAACTGTCAAACGATATCTAATGAAATTTACGGCTGAAACTTATTTTATCTGGTGACAGGTCTAAACGTCTGTACCAAAATATCTACGTCTTAATATCCAAGGTCATAATGTCTACGATCAAAATGTCTGCTGCCAAAATATCTGCTACTCAATTATCTATTGTCAGTAATGTCTGATGGTCAAATATCTCCTTTATCCGCATTCTATTGTACATTGATTATGATGCAAGACTTGGAACGATTGTTGACAAATATGGATCAATTGATTTGCTCGAGTACCTATGGGGTGCTTTTTTTGTTACAGGTCTAAACGTCACTTTTTAAAATTATGTTCATCATTTTTTGTGTATTTTTTTCATTCTAATTTGTTAATTTCATCAATGTTTCCAATGGAGACTATATGATTATGATATTTTCCCTGACTCTTCAGTTTAAATATTATTTTACTTTTTTTTGTCTATTTTCTATACAGATATTCTGGTCGTGGACATTTTTGTTGTGGACATTTCGGCATAGCTATTCTGTCTTGAGAAATCTCGTCTTGGCTGTTCAGTCGTGGAACCATTCAATCCACTTTTGATTTCTCTAGAATATGACAATATCTCGTTATTTTGCCCATTGATCATATTGCGTTCACATTTCAAAGAATGTATTCGAACTCAAGTATGGAAGTTCTTACCGTTTCGATGACGATTAAAAAACTTTAGGGAATAGGGTACCAAGGGGATACATGGCTAATAATTGAAATAAATTCAATTTTCATTTGAATTGGACCGTTTAGAGGTTATGGATGTAGGCTCTAATTGTATTTACTCAAATTATTCCGGTGCGGCAAGGTAGAAACCTGAAATTCCCCCGCACATGGGCACATGTGCACATGTGCACGTGTGCACACGTGCACGCGTGCACATTTTGGAAGTGGCCGTGTGGAGCACCCCTGCCTACGAGTTGGACGTGAGCCAACCCGGCTTCCGTAGCCAGCATCTGCTGCTCGTGGGGAGCGAGTTAGAGTTCAGGATGTCCCGTTGGACAGCCTGCTAGTGCTTCACATTTAGGCTTAAATAAGCCCGGAGACCACGGGAAACCATGGGAGCCCTTGATCGGCACAGTCGGATTCATCCAGAGCCTCAATGTGCCTTTCAGTCACGCTGACGAGAAAGGCACAATAGTTCTCTGTAATCGCACCTCACCGCTCACAGTTTGTTATTCGGATCTGCGTACGACAAGTGGTCACCCATCGGAGCAGTAACCAGACTCAATGCTGCTCAACCCGGTAGACCCACCGAGCAGTACGTAGACTGAACAGCCAAACTGTCGGTCTTAGACAACATATATTATCTTTTATATTAGTCGTGTACCGGATGTATATTTAGTGTCTAAAATTTATCGACATATATTCTGACATATATAAAGAAATATATATTTTTAACTTCCCGATAAGGGGGAACACTCCATGTTTTAAGACCTCCCCAACATTTTTTGATAGTCAATAGTGTTGTTCATTTCCATATTAATAAATTTAGATGTAGGGATCATGGGACGTTGGAATGATTGAGATATAACAAAATTAAGTAATTGTCAATAGAACGACGTTTCGCCTGTTTAATTCAGGCTTCCTCAGGTTCTTGACATCATTAATATGTAGTCACATTAACTTTATGGTGACTACATATTAATGATGTCAAGAACCTGAGGAAGCCTGAATTAAACAGGCGAAACGTCGTTTTATTGACAATTACTTAATATTATTATATCTCAATCATTCCAACGTCCCATGATCCCTACATCTAAATTTTTTGATAGTTTTTACGATCATATCTGTGTGTGTGTGTGTATGTATGTGACCAATTTTTTCGTTCACGTTTTATCATTAATCAATAACGTGATCGAGATGATCGATGTTGCAGTCGAAGCATCTCGATATAGATTTGATCTGATTAGTTTTTGATT
Source organism: Aleiodes leptofemur (assembly GCA_963942555.1). NCBI lineage: Eukaryota > Metazoa > Arthropoda > Insecta > Hymenoptera > Braconidae > Aleiodes > Aleiodes leptofemur. The sequence continues at coordinate 9,974,223 of OZ012619.1, forward strand.
GAAATCGATACAGTACTTTCTCAGTTTTTTAAGAAAAACATTATTAAATTTTTCTCAACTTCTCAATGAGTGGAGTCCATGCATCTCCCCAACATTTTTTGATAGGTCTTACGACTATGTTTGTTATTCATTATCGATTTTCTTAATCGATAAATTATAGTGCAGATGGCCAGGACTTTTTTTGAAAATCTATAATCAAATATTGTTATAATTTTTTCACCCCATATGAAAATATTTGGAATTACGTTTTTTTGTTTCTTCTTCAATTCGTTATTCAAATTATGGCACTTACACCTCTTGATTCTTATAGTTCTTTTTAACTTCCCGATAAGGGAAGTTTATGTAGTGGGTCCGGAAATGAAAAATCGATTTTTCGATCAATCTACATGTTTTGACACCTGCCCAACATTTTTTGATAGTTTTCACGACCATGTCTGTATGTGTGTGTGTGTGTGTGTGTGTGTGTGTGTGTGTGTGTGTGTGTGTGTGTGTGTGTGTGTGTGTGTGTGTGTGTGTATGTCTGTAACCAAATGTTTCGTTCACGCTTTCTCATAAATCAATAATGTGATCGAAGTGATCGATATCGTAATCGTAGCATCTTGATATAGATTTGCGGTCATTAGATTTTGATCGGAATCGATCCAGTAATTTCTTAGTTTTTTCAGAAAAACATAATTAAATTTTTTTTAACTTCTCAATAAGCGAAGTCTATGTACTGACCCGAGGAGAAAAAATCGATTTCTTTATCGATCTCATCTTTTGCGATCTCCCTAACATTTTTTGATAGTTTTCACTACTATGTCTGTTGTTATTCATCGTTCTTTTCATTCATAATTTTTTCTAATAGTCAATGAGAGAAATTATCGGGAAGTTCTTAGTGCGGTTCGAAGAATCACACTCATCATACTACATTCTTACTAATTCCTTCTAATCAGCAGTAACACATCTCTCCACTCGCGAGCGAGCGTAGCGAGCGAGCACCTACGCACTTCTCTATTCGCGAGCGAGCGTAGCGAGCGAGCAACTACGCACTCCTCCGTTCGCGAGCGAGCGCAGCGAGCGAGCAACTACGCACCTCTAGTTGAGATTTTTTTTATCCGAACTTAAAGAGAAAATAAAGAGAGGTCTGTGCTGAAGGTACGCCTCTTTGTTATTATTATGTTTCTAATGATGAAGAGAAATTCAATTTTAAAAAAAGCTGAAAACAAAGAGTTACACCTCTAGCGCTTACGTCTTTTTAACTTTCCGATTAGGGGTGTGAAATTCCGAATGATCTCATCTCTCATCTCAATTCAGAATTCTTATACTACAACCAATAAAACTGGAGATATTTTGGAAAACTTCTTCTCAGCTTCGTTGTTTGCATTCGTTTTTTTCATTCATCATTTTAATGGATTTGAATCAGCTATTTCTGACTCGTAGTTTTGGAGAAATGCAAGATAAACGATTGATGTAAGTAATGATTGGACCACTGGCGTGTACACTGGTGTGTACAGCTACAGGATTATTCTCAAGTATGCACGTATACGTATACGCGGATATCAGTGTGCGTAGACAGGACCGTATCAAAATTCAAAAAAATGATTCTTCAAAGAAAAATGAAAATATTAGTAGATATAAGTGTTTTGATTGAATTTTGCTTTCATAGAAAAGCAAGAAATATATTGAGGCTGAATAACGGCGGATGTTCTTTTTTCACTTCCCTTGTCTCCACTCTTAGTGGTGACTTGAGCGATAGTAATACCTCAAACGAGGATCGTTCCAGCCAAATGAGTCGTTTTCTCCATGTAAAAATAGTAAAAAATTTGAAAGTTCCATTGCGATTTCTGTTTTGCCCCCTTACGCTGAATACAAAAATGTGGATGGAACCTACCTGACCCAATGTTCACTCAATAAAAAAAAAATTGCAAAAAAATAGAGGGGTTCATTTTGCCTCGGCGGTCCATTTTGCCCCGGGGTTCATTTTACCCCGGGGGTCCATTTTGCCCCGCCCCTTTCATATTTCGTGTCTGATATATATTGGCATATATTTCAGACCCGGGCAAATCGAGATCTTTGGGCTCCCCCCGAGAGAAAAATCAAGGCGGGCAACGAACAGGATTCAGGCGGTTTAGAGGCAGATTTGAGGGAAAGCAGCGGATAACTGGCGTGCTCCTAGCAGCACATGGCAGTTTCATTATTTCTATTGAAAAGTGGCAGGCAGTTTACAGGCAGCGTAAAGGCAGATCACTTGGTGGATTGGAGGAATGGCAGCATATCAACCATCAAGAGACAGTTTCCTGGCAGTACCTACAAGCGGGAAAATGGCAGCACAAGAGCAGTCAACAGAAAAGACCGTCATCTGGCAGCTCAAGCACAGTTTTTCAATAACGTCATCGGTGAGCTGTGTTTGAGCTGCCAGAAGACCGCCTTTTCTACAATCCGCTCTTGTAATGCCATTTACCTGCTCGTACATGCTGCCATGAATCTGCCTTCATGAGGTTGTTTGACTGCCTTTCTCCATAATCGTCTATCTCTCATAATTTTAGTATTAATTGGCGGTTTCGTTACTAATTTGAATCATTTCAGGTTCACACCGATCGTTTGTATGGATTCGATTTTTCTTAAAACAATTTATTGCTAGGACAAAAAATTTGATATTACGATGGCTAAGATGACTGAGTACTCTGCAATTCAGTTTTTTCAACCGGCAAACAAATGATTTCAACAACTTAAGTTACCCTACGAAAAAAATTATTGTGAAAAGAATTAAAGATTGAGGCAAATGGTCCTTAGCAAATATTTTTTGAAATACCTAAAAATAACTGTTCAATGTACTGATTTTAGTCAATTCAACGAATTGATATTTCTGATTCAATTAAATTGAGTAAATTCAACAACTTTTGTAATGATGTCAAAAAAATATTTGCTATGTTCCATTACTTTCTTATCTATTCATAATTATTTTAGAGTCTCCAGTTTTCAATAATTAATAATCATTTGGTAGACTATTTTCTCATTTGAAATAAACGAACAGTTGTCTTCATTGAATAATTCACGTCCATTTATTATACAGACAATTTATTCATTAAAAAATTGCCGTGAAAAAATAGATATTTATAAACCAGAATAAAAATATATACTCTCAAGTATTACAGAATAGCCGTGCGGACTAAGTGAACATCCAAAGGAAGAAGATCAACCAAAGCAGCCTAGGTTCGAGCCCCGGTCCCGGAAAAAAAAACGTAATATCTCGGGAACGGCGCGACCGATCCGTTTTTTTTTTATATCGGTGTGATCTGCTTCGAAAACTGCAAATGATGGCCATAATTTCTGAATTTACCACACAAAATTAGGTGTACTTATAAGTACAATTAATTAATCAATTAAATATGGCATTATGAAGATGGCAGTCTAAAGGCAGGGTACTGGCATGTGGCATCTGCCAAAAGACCGCTCTTATGCTGCCACTGGATGCTTTATGCAAAAGGCAGTATAGAGGCAGCTTTTGGCGCAAATCCCGCCAGTTCGCCGCTCGAAAAGTGGCATAAAAACTGCCACTAGACTGCCATTTGGAAATGCCAAAACGCTGCCTCTAGCCCGCTTTATTTTTTCTCCCGGCCGGTGCTCTCGACTTTCGTTAGTACGGACAATGCCGGACGGTAATCCTGTTACTTGGGTCAGTCCGATTCTCCCCTCTCCGTCAGTAATGAGCAGAGACCGTCGATTTTTCACATTTCCGTCATTTTTTTTGCATTGGAAATGCAAATGCTGGGACTAGAGCCGAGAATATCTTATTCTTTCTGCGAAAACCGTTTTTTAACCGAATTTAAATGAGTGAATTTGATTACCATTTTTCTGCGAGAACATGGCCGAAGCTGAGTGCAGTAGCGCAATTAATTCTTCCAATTCAATCATCAAATAAGAGAACCGAATACTTCTTTTCCGCAGTTTTTTCTCTCAATATTTTTAACTTCCCGATAAGGGAAGTTTATGTAATGGCCCCGAAAATGGAAAATCGATTTTTCGATCGATTTCCATGTTTTGAGACCTTCTGAACATTTTTTGATCGATTTCGCGATCATGTCTGTATGTGTGTGTGTGTGTGTGTGTGTGTGTGTGTGTATGTCCGTAAACAGATGTTTCGTTCACGTTTTCTCATAAATTAATAATGTGATCGAAGTGATCGATGTCGTAATCGAAGCCTCTTGACATAAGCTTGCGGTCATTAGATTTTGACCGAAATCGATCCGGTAATTTGTTAGTTTTTTAAGAAAAACATGAGTAAATTTTTCTTAACTTCTCAATAAGCGAAGTCTATGTACTGACCCCGAGGAGGAAAAATCGATTTTTTTATTAATCTCATATATTGCGATCTCCCCAACTTTTTTTGATAGTTTTTGCTTCCGAATGGAAGCTTTGTTTTCGCAATTTTTTTCGAAATGCCAATTTTCATTGGGAACGACTCAAAATGATCCAAAACGTCGAGAAATCATAATGAGAAAAAAAGTAGACATGTATGTGTGTGTGGCTGTGTGTACGACTTTACGACTCTCTATTACTCGAGAACGGTGAGAGATAAAAATCTGAAATTTTGGCAAGATATCAGTTTTGATGAAGTGTATGTCCCATAAAAATTTCAGCAAGATCGGTCCAATGGTTTCTGAGATATAGCAATTTTTTAAAAATCGTATATTTTGAAATTTCTCAATTTGCGTGAGACGAATTCCGTTCAAAATTTTACTCAAGATTGGCAACCATAATATCTAACTTTTGGCAAATTTTCATGAATTTAATCCCATTATTCTATTAGTTATTAATTTTTTTGTGCTTTTTTTCAAAAACTCGGTTGTACGACGATAGCTCAATGAATAATTGACTTAAAGACTTCAAATTTTTTCTGTATATATAGTTTCTGATAGAGATGGTTGGGATTGAATCTGAGGCGTATCGGCCGAACGGTTCTGGAGATATTTTGAATTGAAGTTTTTCCGAAAATTAGCTGTATCTTCCAAACTACTCATCCGATTCCATCGGGACGAAGCTCAAAAGATTCGTCTCCATGAGCTGAACAAACCCTCAATTTTTGAAATTTTTGCATGGAGTTCTCCGCTTATTACATTGAAAAATGTATTTTTTTCTCAAAATTTCCAAAAAAAATCCAAAAAATGCCATTTTTCTCGATTTTTTTGAATGGACACCCCTATTTTTTATTTGGTTTTCTGAAAGAACACATTTTTCTCTTTCGAATAAGCCCCTACTCACCTTCGTAGGACAATCAGAAACTGTACCCAAAAGGGAACATTCAAAGTGAAAAAGTGAACTTTTATGTAAAATTTCGTATAATTTGAAAATAATTGAATTTAATAAATCCCAATCATTTTATCTCATAGAAAAAATTCAGGAAGAACCATTCGGAAGCATCCTGCTAATTCATTAGCAGAAATTGAAAGGAAGAAATAGCGATCTAAAGGATAACGTAGAAGAAATAGCAACTAACGCAGCGACCAACGCCTGCTTGTTACTACTATGTCTGTTGTTATTTATCATTCTTTTCATTCAACATTTTTCCTAATAGTAAATGAGAGAAATTATCGGGAAGTTCTTAGTGCGGCTCAAAGAGTCACACTCATCACAATACATTCTTACTAATTCCTTCTCATCAGCAGCAAAGTACTCCCCCATTCGCGAGCGAGCGTAGCGAGCGAGCAGCTACGCACTCCTCTGTTCGCGAGCGAGCGTAGCGAGCGAGCAACTACGCACCCCTAGTTTCGATTTTGAAAAATTTGGAGGAATTGCTGAATATATTTTCTCTTCTTCTTTTCTGAAGATTTTTGTAAGACAGAGACAAAGATTGCGGAAGAGATGCTGCTTTTTTAATCATTAGATAAAGTTACCCCCTATTTAACTAAAAATCCTCAAAATTGTAGGTGCTCACCCCAAATCAGTGCTTGCGGACCACGGACCAAATTTGAAATCTTTCAAGGAAGTATCATGAGTGTAAAGTCATTATTGCAAAGTGCGGTAAAACTATTGAAAAATAGTTCAGTTCCAATACAATTTTTGAGATTGTGGAAAATTTCCGAGGTAACTAATAATCAGAGTTTAAATTATCAATATTTTACGGATTTTACTGAGAAGATTCTTGGACATATGGAGAAAAGATTCATTGGTATTAATGAAACGCATAATATCTTGACATTTTTACAATGTAAAAATTTTTATTATTTTCCGTTCCAGACCGGAAGCCACTATAGTGGCGCGGAAGCGGCGCAATCTTATTGAGTATACAACTCATATATAATAATATAAAAATTCTAAACCATCAACTGAAAAAGCCGTCAAAAAATAGCTCGATCCTGAAAAGGTTAAAATACTCTGTCGACGTCGTCATATCAGTATCGGATTTTTTGTCCTATGAATCAATTATTCTGAGAAAAAATGACTGGAGCCAAACGATCGGTGTAAGAATGAGAGACTTCGAATTTATAACAAAACTCCCAATTAAAGTCATAATAAGGATTTAGGGTGAAAAAGAGGTAAGACTGGGATTTATCCTTTTTTTTTACTATTTTCTTTATTCCATATGTATGACCTCTCGGCCTTTTACATTCGTTTCCCCCCCGCTGTATCGCATTCGCCTAGGGACGAGGGAAAACCTCATTTATATTTTTCTTGAGGAAAACCTGCCCAGATACAGTCGTCCCTTGCGAGACTCCCGCTCGGTTAGGTGAAACTGTGGAATTAGAGCTTTTCAAAATCTTTTTGGCTTCCCCTCACCGGGATTCGAACCCGGGCCGTCTGCGTGCCAAACCCCCCGCTCTAACCACACAGCCACCGCCGTCGGTCCTTTTTTTTTACTATAAAACGAATTGATGTGTAAAAAAACATCCTAAGTCCCCGTCCCCGGATAAGAGATACGCAGTATCACAAGGAAAATAGCAGGCAGATTACAGGTAGTCTAGTGGCAGATTTGAAGAAGGGCACTCTAACAACTGCAGCCAGGCAGGTTCATGGCACCATGCACAAGCGGGCAAATGGCATTACAAGAGCAGGCTGTATGAAAGGCGGTTTTCTGGCAGCTCAAACGCAGCTCACCGATGTCCTCATCGAAAAACTGTGCTTAAGCTGCCAAAAGACTGCCTTTCATACAGCCCGTTCTTGCGATGCCATTTGCCCGCTTGTACATGCTGCCATGAACCTGCCTTGCTGCAGTTGTTAGGCTGCCCTTCTTCAAATCTGCCACTAGACTGCCTGTAATCTGCCTGCCATTTTCCTTTCAAATTGCGAAGCTGCCACCCACTGCCAGAGATCCGCCAGTTGCCCGCCGCTTTTGCGACGATCTGCCTTCTGTCCGTGTATAGACCGCTCATTGCCTGCCTAAATTTCTCTCTCGGGGTAAGTACGAAATGTCCTAACGGCTAGGTAAAAGACTAATGAAAGCGTAGATTTTTTCTCTATTTTTTTTTATTCGCTGAATATATATATTATCTGTTATGACATAAACAAATCATATACCACATAAATAGTTATGTATAATTTTTTTTTTATGAATGATGTTGGAAAGAAGAATTACTTCTCCTTCCTTACATCAATACTTCATATTGTTAAAATGTAGAAGTTTGAGAGATATTTGTATCCATTAACTTCATTAGTTATAAGTTATAATAATAATGATTATAGTTTTTTCTACACTGTTTTCTACTGTACATATGTAAATAATATCTTTTTATAGTGCCAATAAAAACTGTTGTTAATAAAAGAAAAAAAAAAAAAGTAAGGTAAAAGACTGGTAATCCGAAGGTCCAGGGTTCGATCCCAAGTGCCGGCTTTTTTTTAAATTTTGAATTCAAATAATATTGGATCTTGATCATTCTTACGTCCTTCAGAAGACTCAAATACTTCTAATTCATCTATTTAACATAAAATCTATAATAAAACGAACATAGCCTGAACATTGGGACCAGTATAGTACCCAATGCTCGTTATCGAGGCTTGGCCATGCTCCGGCAATCAGCATTGGTACAATGTTATCATCCAATGATCAACCAATATTGGCCAGTCTTGGCTGAGAATTGGGCGTCAGCATTGGTACATTGGCTCCCGGCGCTGGGCCAATATTGGCCCAATGAATTTCTCCTCCCCGGGAATGGGATTAAAGCGCGGAGCTCCCGACTACCTGAAATATGCCCAGTTCTGATATATACATGTGAAGAAATATATATTTTTCGATGAGGGCCGAGTAGAAGAAGTGGAGTAATGTCCCGAAAGTTATTGAAGTGTTCGAGGACGAAGTCGAAGTATTCTCCACTTGATTGGTACGAAGGAAAAGGAGTAGATAGAGTGTACCGTAAGGAGAGTACAATGAGTTACGAGGATTATTTGTTGTCAAACCACTCGGCCATAGGCTGCACATTTTCTGGGCATTTTCTTCTCATCGAATTTTTCAGATTTACGTGTCAGGGGGCCTATTCTCGACGCATGGGAAGCTAGTTTTCGTTGACGGAATAACATTCGTGAACGAATGAGACAATTCGTGCATCCAATTCGTTAACGAATTTCCGATTCCCTCACGAAATGGAAGTTCTCATACGAAGAGCTCACATAACCTATTTTTTGATTCCTGGAAGTGTAAATATTGATCAGTTGTGATATTCATTTCCATGTTGATAAGTTAAGATATGAGGATCATAGGACGTTGGAAATATTAACATTAACAATACTAATAAATTGTCAAATGAACGACGTTTCACCCGCTTTATTCAGGCTTCCTCAGGTTCTTGACATCATTAGTACGTAGTCAACTTAAAGATATTTTTCTCCAATCGGAAATAAAACCATCCAGAAAGATTGTTATAAACATTACAGCGTGTCATTATTGTTGTGAAGAACACAACAATAAGAGTAGGAGATTGTTCTTCACAACAATAATGACACGCTGTAATGTGAAAAAATCAAGCTGCTGCAGGGCGAAGATTACACACTACAGAAATTTTTTTTGATATAATTGTATCTAATTAGATATATTTAGATCACGACAAGTGCAAAAGAGGGTGTGTGGAATCCACGCGTGACAGAAGTGAATTTGTTGCTTATTAGGATAGATAGAGATGAATTATTAATATTTTCTCACAAGAGATAAAGTTGTGAGAATAGCAAACGGATGCGGGTAGAAGCTCAAATAACAACTGGATGCACAGATCTGCTAGCTGTACAATAAACATAGGTATTAAGCATTGAAAATTGGAATACTTGCCTATAGGATGTAGGTTTTTGTTCCCTAAGAAATTACATTTTTTTCCACGATTATGGAGTGCAACTATTCAAATGGATCGATTTCTTTTTTAATCATAGTTTTCTGTGAATATCTCAAAAATTGATTGAGATAGAGCGACTTTGCCTCCATTCTTTTATAGCTCTCTCGAAATTCTCTACGAAAAAAGTTCAGTGCAAAATCGCCCTGTGTTGCTCAGATTCCGAGATATTCCAAGAAAATTGATTAAATGAAATAATTTTGTGTGAGAACTTGATACTCTTTGTTTTCAGCATCCTTCCTTTCAGGAATAATATATCTTGGGTACTGAGCGAGATAACGAAATTTTCCTAGAGAGATTTTTTGTGGAGAATTTTCAAAACTACAAAAAGAGTTCTCATAAGAAATGCATTATCTCGCTTAGTTTCCGAGATATTCATCAGAATTCTATGACGAAAAAAATTGACGCATGATAGTCTTTTGGTTCAATGAATTTTTTGAAAATATCTCGAGATCTAATGGGGATACGCCTCTTTGCAACTCTTGAAATTTTCTACAAAAAAATCATCGTAAAATTGCTGTACCTCCCTTAGTTTCCGGGTTTTTTCAAAAAATTATTGTAAACATGCAAAAATACAAAAAAAACAGGGAAAGTCGATTTTTTTTCAATCATTTTATTGAAAGTATTTCGGAAACTAATCAAGATAGAGCAATTTTACCCGACAGTTACCTTGAAGAGAATTCAAAATCGATGAAAAAAGATTGCAGCAAAATCACTCTATCTCGCTTAGTTTCCGCGATATTTCCAAAAGAAGATTGAAAGAATACATCCGTACTCTGCATATTATTGAGACTGCCGTCCGCCGTGCGCAGGCACCGCCACACTCCTTCCCTATCCTCTCACTCGCTCCTATACCTCATATACTGGCGTTAAATTTAACGCGTGGAATTTAACGCCAGCGTTACACGCGTCTGACGTCGTATAAGAAGTTTCACTTCAAAAAAAGCGTGTTTTGAAAATGACTATACAGAATTTTTTTTTTTCGAATTCTGCTTTTTGAAATCTTGTAGAGAATCTAATTCTCTACAAAATAAGTCCTCAACGTCATATGCTCAGAACTGATAACAAAGAAGTTACAGAGCATAGAACTACCGGGAAAATATCGAATTGTTGAACGAAAAAATATATTTTAATTTCTCATCCTTCAATTGATCCGGATTTCTTCATTTTCATTTCGCATTCGGAATTCTTATAAAAAATTCAATTGTCTACAGAAAAAGTCTCCAGGCCCATTAGCATGCAGTTTTTTTTTTTTTTTTAGTTTAAGGCACTGAAACCTTTGAGGTTTATCTGCCGGCAATCATGTGAACACATCTTCATACATATATACATATACAAGAGGGAAAAAAAGGAAAAGAAGTATTCTTACACAGATAGATTCGTACAAGTTTTCCATACAAACTTTTGGATATAACTTCTAAATTTATACATGTAAATTACAGTTAACTAGAAATTTATCAATAATTCTTAACGCTCTAATATCTTCGGCAACAAGGAACTCTCTCGCATGAAAAGGAGAACTGTACCCCAAACGCATTAGTTGCTCAGTCATTACTGAGCACTCTACAGTGTACTGTTCGCACTGCCACAAAACGTGATCCAAATTTTTCTCAAATAATCCACATTTGCACATAGGCGATTCTACAATTCCTATCCGAGCCAGAGAACTTGCAAGGGCATAGTGATTAGCCCTTGCACGACATACCCATGTGATGATCTGCCTTGGAAGTTTCAACCCTCTGTACCAAGGTGTCTTTTTATTGTCATAATAGAACTGAAAATATTCTCTACCTTTAGAGTTCCCCAATTGGACGGAAGAACTATTGGTATTGACAAAAGCTGATTATTTGTATGCAGTTCATGTAATACAAGTTACAGATCTCTAAAGCTAAAAACAATTCAATTTTTGACGAAAAAACTTTTTTGCATCTGTGCAAAATTCAATTGACATGGAAATCAAAAATTCGAGTCAATCCTATTCATACTTTATGAGCTCCAAATTCTTGAAAATAATCTTGAACTATGAAATAATTGATGTATTATGATTTACCTACTCTTCATGTATAATTACACTGATTGTGTTCTACTCTAAAATACTATAGAATAAAAAATTCAATAAATTATACTATGGTATAATATTAATTTTAAAAATTATGAACCTACATTATGTGCTTCGAATCAAATTGATTTTTCACTTTCAATAACTAATGAACTTTACAAAGATGGAAGAAAAGAGCTCTGCACAGAGAGAAATTTTGACGAAAATATAATGAAGGATCTGAGTAAAAATTACTGAACCTTCTGGAATCGTGGGACATTTCGTGATGTGTACAGAATATTGAAAAATTACTTTTTGACGAGCTCTTGTGAAAAATTACCACCTAATTCTTCAATATTTTGTACACATCACGAAATGTCTCACGATTACAGAAGGTTCAGTAATTTTTAGTAAGATCTTTCGGTACTTTTTACTGACAATCTCTCTCCATGTGGAGCTTTAGAGCTTCGTGGCTTCCATTATATGAACTGGATACAGATGGCTCTAACGATTTTGTTTTTGAGCAATTGAATTTTCTATAAGAACTGTGAATGTGAAATGAGAAAGAAGAAATCCTGCCCAGGAAAAAATGTTCAGATCTGATCAGATCAAATTAGATCTGAGCAGACTAATTAGATCTGAGTTCCTTAGATCTGATCAGATCTGAAAATTGGCACGCTCCGATCAGATCTAATTAGATCAAATTAGATCTGAGTTCCTCAGATCTGATCAGATCCAATTGGATCTGCAAAAAATCCGGAATGAAAATTTTTAATTTTTAGAGAAAATGAAAAATAAATAAAAATCTGAATTCTTCACTAAACAAATGAATCAAAATTGGAGTTTTTGAAGAAAAAGAAATCGAAAAACAAATGCGCTCCACGGGAATCGAACCCGGGACCCTAGCATTACTAGACTATTACCTTAACCATTCAGCTATCAAACCGTTCTTGATATCATTTGAAATTTAAATCCTCATAATTGAAAAAAATCAGAAATATTAGAGGAAATAACTCCGGAGGAAAGTCGACTGCCCAAATGGAATGCAGAATCATCCGCGGAAATAAATATAAAATTCTATGATAATGAACTGAGCACAGATCTGACACATTGTGGATTTTTTTAAACAGATAAATTTTCATTTAACAAACATTTAAAAAAAAAGTCGTATTTATAGTTCTATGAATTTCCTATATGTGCATATTTTTCATTTCTTTAAAATAATGTATCTGTTGAAGAAATTCAAAAAAACTAGGAATTGTCAAATGTCTGCTTTTTTCAGTTTTATTAAATTCTACCTTATGAAGTTTTCATCCATCGCCTGATGCATCATAATGTGAATTGGATTGGATTGATCATATCTGACTGGATCTGATTGGATCAAACTAGATCTGATTAGATCTGACTAGATCTGATCAGATCTGATGAACCGATATAAATGGACTTGATTAGATCTAGTTAGATCCAATCAGATCTGATTAGATCTAGTCAGATCTATTCAGATCTGATCAGATCCAAACAAATCTGATCAGGCATTGATCTGATTAGATCTGATCAGATCTAGTTAGATCTAATCAGATCTAGTTAGATCTAATCAGATCTATTCATATCAAATTTCTCAATTTAATCAGATCTAAACATTTTTTCCTGGGTGGTCAATTAATGATAAAGAGCCAAAATATTTTGTTTTGTTTGATAATTCGATTTTTCCCCTGTAGTTCTATGTTTCGTAACTTCTTCGCTATTAAGTTTGAGCCTATGACACTAATGACCAATCTTGTATAAAATTCAATTCCCTGAAAGAGTCCAAAAAGCTAGAATTGAAAAAAAAATTTCATGTAGTTATTTTCAAAATACAAGAAATTTGATTTTTTCAATGGATTTTAAGGCAGTAGAGTCGAATTTGAGTTCACGTTGCACACCATGATTTTCTGCATTCTATCGAAAGAACTGACTTCACTCTACATGTCTGCCAAATTTTGAATTCATTTCCCGTGTAGTTCCGGCGTAATTAATTAATGATGTAGTATCACACTTAGAGCGATATCTCGAGAATGGTTCATTCTACAAAAAACACTGTAGAGACATTTTTTCTTTCAAATTTAATTTCCTAACTTTTTTATGACGAACTTTTTTTTCTCACATCCATATTTTTCGAATTATTGCATTCGGAAACAAAAAATTCCCTATTCTCATTAGTTTCTGCAATAACTCTTTTTAAGGCAATAAGTCATTTTGAAGCATTTTTTGAAAAATGAGCAAAAAACGCTAATTTCTGAATCATCTAGATTATATTAGGCTCCATATATACTCGAATACTTGAGAAGTAACAGTGATAATCTCAGAAATTATGAAAGAAAAAATCAAAAAATCGGATTTAAAATCTAAAGTAATGAATGTAGCTGGAATGTTGGAATTTTGTCATCGCCATCGATATTCATTAATCATGATTTGGGATATACATCATGAATTCCTCTCGCAGCATTGAGACCAGAGATGAAGTAACATCATTTAGTAATGAAGTAGCTTTTCATAGGAAAAGATCATTCATTATTATTTTTTCACTAAAATGTACGAATAACTAACTTGCTAATTTTTGTAAATATCACTATAGAGATTGAATGTGCTTCACTCTAAAAAATTGACGATAGGTATAACAAAAATCGACTGACATAAAGGAAATATTCTAATGATATGACTTGAATTAGAAGCATCTATATAAAGAATAAGAGCTTACCTGGATTGAGGAGTACCACTGCACAGTAAAGTGCAAGCTCACTTTCGGTCAGCTTCAATTCAGCAATGCCTCTAGCTAATTCAAAGACACATGATACAAGTTTCATTTCGGCTGTATCAGTTGTATAAAATGCATCCTGTGGTAGCATTGTGTCACCATACAGGACACAGTTCTGTTGAAGATCGAGATACCGACTCATACGTAGCACAGCCATCTCGAAGGCACCTGAAAAAAGTTATTAGCATCATCACACATTTGTATATTTTTTCGTTCACTTCCATTCGTCAAAAACATTCATTCAAATGTTAAATGACACTCCTGAATCACAACAATCAAAGACTACCGCCAATGGAATAGGTTATGAAACAAATAAGTGAGACTTCAAAATTAACTTTCTCTTATTTCAAACTATTATTGTTCCCCCACTTATTCTAAGAGCAGAAAGCTTGTTTTCGTAATGAAACCGAAAATAATTGGATAATTCTGCACTTCCAGTCGACTCTAAATTTAATAGCTTGAGTCACCTCACCCTATATCAATTGTACTTCGATCATCCATGATACATCCTTAATGCACGGCCCCATTTTATAGAATTTTCAGGGTTCTAGGGATTGAGTTCATTATAAAAAACAATCTGAAGTTTTTTCAACAATACATTTGATCATAGCTGTAGCTATGATCATATGAGTAGCTACTCACTCATGTATTTATGTATCTATATTTATGAATAATTTATACATATAGATGTACGAATATGTAAAGTGAGCAGCTATTAGTGTCTGAGCAGCTGCTAGTAGTTCATCTTACTGCATTTATCTGTTTTATACTGCCTCTACCTTGTGCTGCCTCTTACTCTTCTTTGCACCTCCATGGATCGTCTTTTCAGTAACGCCCGACATTCGTCGAGGACTAGGAGAAATCATGAAAAACCCTGATTGGTACGGAAAGTCAATTATGCAGGGCAATGGGGTACCTTTCTGTTAAACTAACAAGGAATACATACTGTCGTATTTCTCGCTCAGTTTGTTGTTCGACTCGCGTTTTCCACGAGTGGAAAAGCGGCCACATCTAAGCAGTAGTCAATTGCTCGGCTGCTTAACACCATGTATCCGCCAGGTTCACACGCAGACCAAACAGCCAAACTGTTGGTTCCTACCAGAAAGAACTACTCGCAACTCCAGGACATAACAAAGCTCAAGGGGTCGTAGAGAAAGTGATAATTCTATTATTTGATGTTATACAAAGAGCAAATTGTCAAGAGCTTGAGTCTATCCCTGGAGTAACTGTGAAGAAGAAAAAAGGGTCAGTTCCTTTTTCTGTCGGATTCTATTTGAGATAATCATCTATTGCAAATTGCTTAAAAATTTCAGAAAGAGAGTAAACCACACGATTGATCGTAGTTACTGTCCCTCCAGGGCTGATTTTCATGAAGATATGTCGCTTGCGTCACGCGTACATAGATTTTTGATTGTGCATAATGTAAAAAACCATACTTTTCATTTCTTGTGTGAATAACTACTCTCTCGGCTACTCTAACGAACGATCTATGAAACTCAATATCTTGTCCAGCTCTAGCCCTTTGATTGTTCTTAAAAGATCAACAGAGCATCCTCAAAGGATATCCCTGAATTTCATTTCTCTTCTATTATGTTGAAATTACAAACTTATGATGACTTATTGAAAATTCTAAAGTTCTTATCCCAAGTGCCATTTTTTCTGTCAGGTGTGGTAGTGTATATCTATCTTCTATTCATGATAATGAAGATAGACTTGTTTCATAAAAGAAAAATAGTATTCCATCTGATAATGAAATGGACAACATAGGTTAATTTTATGGTAAGGTGGCCTTTTAGGTCTCTGCTGTATTTGAATGAATTAAATTACGAAGCTTCTAGATTTAATGTATCAACGTTTCGGCCTCTATGTGAAGCCCTCTTCAGGATACACATTCTTTATTCTATGAAATGAACAAAATGAAAAGTAGATAAATAAAAATACAATTAAATTCTTTTCATCGGTGTCATAGTGGACTTTTCCAACAATTTTCTTATTATAAATCTATTACCTTAATTAATATATTAATTGATAAAACTCCATGATGTAATGTTGGTTTTGAGATGTCTCAAACATAAGACCATAACCTCAAATCTTGTTATTGTTTGTAGTCAATAATTTTTTTAAATAAAACTTTGAATTGAGATCTCATTATGACAGTCATTATCATTAAAATATTGTAATTAACGGTTATAATTGTTAATGTAAATCAATTCAAAGTTTTATTTAAAAAAATTATTGACTACAAACAATAACAAGATTTGAGGTTATGGTCTTATGTTTGAGACATCTCAAAACCAACATTACATCATGGAGTTTTATCAATTAATATATTAATTAAGGTAATAGATTTATAATAAGAAAATTGTTGAAAAAGTCCACTATGACACCGATGAAAAGAATTTAATGGTATTTTTTATTTATCTACTTTTTATTTTGTTCATTTCATAGAATAAAGAATGTGTATCCTGAAGAGGGCTTCGCATAGAGGCCGAAACGTTGATACATTAAATCTAGAAGCTTCGTAATTTAATTCATTCAAATACAGCAGAGACCTAAAAGGCCACCTTACCATAAAATTAACTGAATTATCTAAGGTCATATATCCAAAAATTGGACAACATAGGTGTTCATGTGACATAATTATGATGAACCATATGAGAAGCAAACAAATTAATGAACAAGTCTCAACATTCATTGTTTATTCTGCTTAGCAGAACGAATGTCCCGAACTCTGCTCAACTGGAATCGAATCAATAGTTCCTGAGTTCCGGTCTTTTTTTTTTAGAGAACATTCAATTTCAGAATTTGAGAGACCCTTTGGACGAGATCATCCAGATTCGATAAGTTCGCATATTTTGAACTTATCAACGAACTCAATTTACGCACAAAATGAAAGAAATAGAAACCTGACAGTTTGGCTGTTCGAGCTGTGTGCGGGTTTGGTGGATCGGGTTGAGCAGCTGAGTAATCGACCACTATTTCGAGGGGGGAACGCTTATCCACGTGCGGACTCGAATAACAAACTGAACGAGATGTATGCATGCTATATAATTAGTCTACCTTTCTCGTCAATGTGACCGAAATATACTCTAGAGCCTTGTATAATCGACCGCCTATACCGATCAGGAGCTTCCTCAGTTCTCGACGAATGTGGAACAGTAATAAGACGTTGGCGCAGGAAGTCATAAGAAAATATGAGGCGAGGCAAAAAAAGGCAACCGACAATATTTTCAAATTTTCAATTCATATCTTGGCAGAATAATTGAAAGTAGTCGGACATATAGACACACTCACATATATAAAGGTATTATATATACTTGCAAATATAAAAATCAATGGAGCGAAGCTTCCATTCGGCAGAAAGAATAGTATTTTAATTGCCTTTCACTTACCAGCTTTTAGCAGAACAATCTGATCATCCTGTGATAGTTTCATGAAGCCTGGGACCATTTTAGCAAATTCAATGATCTGCTGAATAACATTCGTTAATTTTTGGGCACACTCATACCAAAGTTGTTCGTGTGCCATATTCTTATAGAAGATTAACTTCGTGAGGTCATGTGGTTTACGAAACGCTTCCTGTATTTCCGAAGTTGAAACAACCACTGTTCTCAAGTGCGCAGCTGTGAGTGTTTCACATAGTAACTCACTGACTTGTGCTGGATCTGTTCCAATGTAGCAGAAAAAAGAAAAAAATTCTTCATCAGTATTGTAGTTTTTATGGACTCTTGGTTGTCACCGGAATGACTTTTCTCTACAATTATGATCGACGATACCACAGAAAAGAACCATAATTTTTTTTTACACCAATTACATTTCTCTGTGCCGTCTATTTACACAACTAAAACTGCAAACGATAACCGGAAGAAAAAGACAAAAAAATATATAATTTATTGAATACGAATATTCCAATTTCTCCATCTTTCCGTACTTGTACCTCAAATTTGATTCATGCGCGTACGATTTAAAGGGAACATTTCGTTCATACACAAAAGAATCGTAAAGACTGAGAAGTGAAATATATAATGAAGAAAAAGAGCAATGAGAAATCAAATGTGGACAAAAGAAGACAAAGTGAAAAGATGATTGAGTGCAACGACGAATAAAATGAAGAGAGTAATTATTCTTAACCTCAACATAAGCGAAACTTATTGAAATGAGCATGCAGCGTGCATTCAGTTATGATGATGGTATAAATGATGGAAAAATGAGGGGAGACACATAAAAAACATAGTCTCACATCTCGTATGGGACATACTGGGTAGATTTGGGACTTCATCGTCTTCTGATGGATTCTCGGGCCTTTGCTGTTGGCCACTGATGAACGTAGTGGAGTCAACCATCGTATATGAGCCATGACCGAGGCTGGCAAGCTCGACCGTGGTCTCTTGTTTGACAGCGACAATTCCACCGCCGCTCAGAGTGCCACCACTCGCTGTCCCACCACCATTGCTTCCATTTCCATTGCTACCCCCATTATTGTTACTAATATTATTAGCACCACCACCTGAACTACCACCCGTACCACTTCCGGTTGTCGATGCGGTCACTGATTTTCCTATGCACCACCAATTGAACATAAAATGAATTCCCTTTTCCTTTACACATAAATTATATAATACACAATTTCATTTTTTCTTTCCTCTGTAATATGAGGTAGGTGTTTCTACTATTCTCAATTTAGGCTTTGAAGTATTAACGTGAATTTGACTCAGTATTTGAGACATGTCTGTCTTTTGTATGATGGAAAATCAATTCCAAAATTAATTTTCTTCATAGTGAAAACTTATCCAACATTTGACAGTACTTATTTTTGTTATATTGAGTGGCAAATCTCGCTGCTTCATATATATATCATTGGCATACCTTAGTACCGATTAATACCATTTTATACTTTCAGAATATTACTCACTCTAACAGAATTCCGCATAAATCATTATGTTTCTTGATTCTCCGGTAATGATTAGAGATATTGATTATTTATCCCAAATGATTTTTATTGCCTACTCATTGAACAACTAGCCGATTGTTGTCAGCCATGCACCGTTTCGCTAAGGTTAACTATCCCAAGAGGATGAAGATTGCAGAAACTTTCTCCAATAGGGACGCAGTCTTTATGTGTAGAATGATACATAAAAAATCTCCAAACAATTTGAAAGAACTGAGCATTATGATCAGGGCCAAGAACTTTGTGCTCCTACGATTCATTCACCACCCGGTATATGCGTGAAGGTAGGCACAATAATTTGTCGGTTGGAATGCACATAGCAATTTGACAGTTAGACTCGTGTCATATAAGTGTAATAGTGACATATGAAAATTAAATGAATAAAGAAATTAATTCATCAATTCGTGAATGAATTAATAAATGAATGAATTGATAAATAGATCAAGTGGAAGTGGAGAGTTCCGATAGTTTTGTTGCACCTGTTTCAGTTTGAGCACATTTTTCAAATTTGTAACTAATAAAAAAAAATGTCGTGGACTTCATTTTGAAATATTCTTGAGAGTGTCCCCTCCTCCAGCACCATTAGGAGGAATCTCAACAGGATTTCCACTAGCACTATCAGCAGGAATCTTAACAGGATTCCCTGCAGGAGTATTAGAAGGAATCTTAGCAGGATTTTCAACCGGTACTATCAGTAGGAATCTTAACGGAATTCTCTCCAGGACTATCAGAAGGAATCTTGACAGGATTCTCGGCAGGACTGTCAGAAGGATTCTGACAAGTATTCCATCCGGCACTATCGGAAGGATTCTTCAGGATTCTCACCAGCGCTGTCAAGAAAATTCTCATAAGTAGTCTAAAACTATGAGTTTCTGAGACATTTCTCGAAATGAAGTCCACGTGGTTTTCTTGAATTACGAAATGGAATATTCCCTCAAACTAAAACAGGTACAATGAAACTATTGAAACTCTTCACTTCCACTTAATTGATTTATTCACTTCATTCATGAATCTATTCACTAATTAATTTGTTTATTATTTATCTATTCATTCATGTTAAAGTATAACACTTACGTAACACGAGTCTAACTGTCAAGTGACTATGTGCAATTTAACCAAGAAACTATTGGGCCTAGCTTCACGCATATATCGGGTGACGAATGAATCGTAGAAACACAAAATTCTCGGCCTGATTATGATTTATTCGGTTCGATGATAGCTTTCTCTAGTAGCCAAGTTTGCATACTGCTATAGCACACTGCTTGTAGTAATCATAAATAAATCATTATAAAAAAACATAAGAGCCAATCTAAATCAATAATAATATCAATCTTGGTTAATTCATAAATCGATTTCAGGTAATCAAGAGATAAAAAAGTTAAATATATGAGGAATTCCGTTAATATAGATAGTGCGTAAAAAATTAATCTATTCAGACTTTTTCGTATAAACAATGAGGAATTGATGTAGTTCCGTATATGTATATATAGCCACCAATCTTCTCTTCGCTACATAGAGAAGAATGGGGCAAACTGGACCCCGTGGCAACATGATCCAAGAAGTTCTTTCGAAGCGAAGGATTTCATGAAAAAATCTGAAAAAATTTGAGAAGATGCTCCAATACATTAACCTTATTGATTAATTTTTCCAAATTTTTTAATAGACGCTTTCACTTTCAAAAAAAATCCCGAACTTTTTTTCCCCGCAGCTACATTTTGCTCCAGTTTTCCCTATATCAAACAATGGCCACGTGTCTATGTGTGTGCTCGAGGATGTATGATCGAGAGAGTGGGGGAGCCGTGGATTTCAATGGATAGGGATAGGCTCGAACGGGTACGGGCGAGCTAAAGTGAATGACCACGTGACGTGTGCTTTGAATCTGGGCAATCACGGCGAGAAATGAATGATGAAGTGAAGTCATTCGAATTTCAATTCTATTTTTCTCTTCAGAATGAATGGATACATAAGATTTTTTAAATATCGCCGAATTACTACATTATCCATTTTTCGTATGAATATTTGTTCTTTGTACTACGGGAGCTTGAAAATTGAATATTTATTAGCTTACCGTCATCACCTCCATTCCTCCATAAAGTCCATGTATTTTCTGTCAATTCTCAATAACTTTTTTCTTTCTAATAGGGATGGTTACCTATCTCGGACTTTTTATAATGAAATTCTCTGAGGAATAATCTAACTCTAGAAAAAATTTTGAAGCCCCAAATCGAACATTTTTGTCATGATCATACATCCTCAACCACATGCTTGTATGATCAGATGATCAATTATTGATCAAAAAAAAATTTTGCAATGATTTTTTGAGAGTGAAGTATATTGATTTTTAGTTCCTCAGAAGAAAATGAATGAATTGTAAATAATCATTTTTCTTTTATTTCTAAATTTTTCAGCTCAAACTTGAAGATAACCAACAATGAATCGGCGTGATAGCTGCTTCAAAGAATAATATGAACGTGAAGTGGATAGGTATCCTGTTGGGGATGAAATAATTTATGGATTCTAGCAGCAGCGTGAATACTCAAAAAAGTCATGCTTTTCTCTATTGAGGATGTCAAGTAATGATATTGAAAAGTAATGGAAAAAAGTGAAAGTCCCATTCCGTACGCGTTACTTAGGTATCCCACCACTCTTCTCAAATTTAATATTCTGCCAATTGACGAAAAGTTTCCGAATGAGATTTTTCATGACGACACTATAATGAGAATCTGCTCATTTACAAAGTATTGCAGTAAGTTGACTCAGCTTGGAAATCCAAGCCTCCGGTCTTCGGAACGTTAGTCTATTACTCTACTATCTGCGCTATCGAGCCATCACATACTTCTAAGCCGAGTCTTGATCCTGATAATTTGATCAACACCTACCTTCCTTAGGCTAATCAAATTCAATTGAGTTTTTCCAGAGATGATGTAATCATTAGAAATAATTCAATCGTTGAGAAAATAAATCTGATTTTCGAATGTCACGAATAAGCCTATTTTTTGGTCCATATAACCTTCCATCGTGTGACTCAAAAATTGGCTTATTAAAAGAATTCGAGAATATTATCATGTGATTCACGACAGTCGAATAGTTGATGATAACTAGGGCCGGAGATTTGAGTTTCGAAAATGGCCCATTGATCTGAAGTTTGATCTAGCATCGAATACTTCGAATGTTTATTACAGCTACTATTTTTTCTTCATTATTTCGGGTTATGCTATTCGGTTTGTTACAATCCCGCAGATTAACTTTCCAATAAATTCAATGTCTTGACGTATCGGTCATAAATATTCGAATTATTAAATTCCTATTCATTCCCAGCTTCAACTCCCTACTAGATCAAACTTCAGATCACTGGGCCGTTTTCGAAAATTAAGTCTCCGGCCCTAATGATGACAAGTAAATATTAATACCGAGTGGTTAATTTTGTTTGATAATGCTCATTGGATCATCATCAATTGTATTAAGGTTTCGAGGATATTAGGAGGAAACACTTGATTTATTTGTTATACTGGATTTTTTTTTGCGTTATCGCACTGAGTTAGGGTTGACACCACGGAATGAGATGCCATCAATTGGTGACTATATAGTTACGAGACTGAACGCGTGCTCTCGCGTGCGGAAAATGATCTCCTGGTTTTTTTTATTCAAATTTATTTTATCATTTTTTTCAATGATTATCCTCCGAGTTAAATTGAAAACTATTATGAATGATCGTTGATTACTTCGAGAAATTATTATATTCTTCATTTTTATTGTTTTTGGAATTGAGCACGCAATTTTGGTCAACCAATGAAATATGAGAAATAGACGTGACAGTTTTAGCGTTCCATTCGACGTGTATGAACTTTTTAGAATAGGAATTTGGTAATGTTTAATTTCAAACTCTAGTTATCCATTATTTCATTTTCTTATTGAAATGGAGAGATTTTATCAAAGATTGGGATCAATTGACGGAAATTTGCGTGGCGCCTTCGTCGGACTCTTCGTCTGTTTGATTGGAATATTGCTAAATTGTATTGAGTTTTGTGTGACTTTCAGTCAGCTTAATAATTTGAATAATCGTTCTTAGGGTATAACTAAAACTTTGAACTGAGTTATTATCTTTTACAATTAATTTCTTCTGGTTGAAATACGGTTCAGACTGCCATGTGGTCTAGTGAATTTTCATCGAAAAATTCTAGTCAGATTCGTTTTGCTATGAAAGAGATCGATAGGTTGTAGCCAACATTAGATTTTGAATCGAAATCATGTTTTTTTTTGAATTTTATTCTCCATCATATCTTTCAAATTTGATGACTCAGTTGAAGGAATATATTCCGTTATTAATTTTTTAGTCATTTTTCCCGATATTCAATTACGTTAAATGTTATTTTAAAATTTATTGGGATTATTGATTAACATGCGCACTTGTCGACTTGACTTGAAGGAGTTGAATAATTTTGTATACTATCATTTGAGTTTTTTCATCAAACCCATTGCTACCTCAAGACTCTGTTCACTTGTTAAATCTTCAACTCGCTTTTGTCTATCACTAGGTAAAAAATTACGTCACAACATAAAAAGATATTATATATTGTACATCATAAAAAAATCACGATAATTGTTGGATTTTTGCAATATTACAATTGATAATTCATTGTGATGAATTTCTGACGAACTCACAGTCTTTCCCTGAATGGAAATAATGTGGCAAAACTGCATTCAATTGTTTAACTCTTACTCTCAGAGAATAAAATTCTGCTCATTGATTTTTTTTCATTCGCTTTAAGGCAAAACGATTGTCAAAAGTATTATCACAATTAAGCAGACCTTATTAACAATTCAATTATTTTTTTTTTAAATTAAATTAGAATTCAAAACATGTTTCTACTGAAATGACTTTTCTGTGTTTTTAAATTTGTGTTTACCTGTATTAACAACATTAGGTATAACTCCGGTGGCTCCTATTGTCGGTGTATCGGGTGCAAGTGGATCAACTTGAGCAGGAGTTGGTCTTGGATCGTATGTGGTTGTACTATCCACATAATCCGCGCTCAGCTCATAACTAGTCATTGCCTGATGATTATAGTAGCCGGAGCCTCCGGTTCCTGGACCCGGTGATGCATATTCACTTCCACTATATGTGTAGCTAAAATTTTTATTGGACAGAAATGCAAAAAGCCATGAAAAATAAGAAGAATCACATTAACTCGAAATAGCAAATCATTTTTTTTTTAGTGAAACTTCTTCGGGCACGGCGGGGCAAATTGGCCTGAATCAGACGAAAAGTGGAACACTCCTTCTTTTCCGACTCTAACCGGCGGTCAAGAGGAAAGAAAGGGAGAGTCATTTCTACTCCTCCCGTCGCATACGTTATCGATACTGAAAGCCACGTGCACTGTATTGCAGTCGAATTCCTCTATATTTGACGCCTCTGAATTTGGCCACCCATTATCTTCGGGTTAATTCCCACTCTATCTTTGACAATCCTGTTCCACATTTTAATTCATTATGACCACCGGAAAGATCAATAAAAAGAAACATTTAGGCTGGTATTTACATTTTCAATGCATACGTATGTTCATTGTACAGGGTTGTGTTCTTTAGGGTTTTGAAGTGATCTAAACGGTGTTAAACTGATCTGTTTGCACCTGCGCGCAGTTGGGTATCCGTGAGGCAGTGAACGTATTCACGCAGGCGCAAACGGATCAGTTTAACACCATTAGATCACTTTAAAACCCTAAAGAACACAACCCAGCTGAGTGTGCAAACCTGTGCATTTGGCTGCGCAGACCAGCGTATATAAGACAGTAGGGTGATGTGGTAGGGACAAAACGTTGTGTCGAATACGGAGCTCGGTGCTGGACGGGCACGTCAAAGACAGAGGAATTCCATTGTAATAAAAATCGTTAACAAATGCAAAGAGAGCAATGCATGAAATTAACTTTTCTTAACAAAGAAGTTTCACTTCTAAGGCGTGATAGCCTCACGCACCCTATTTTCAATTTCATTTCAAAGCTTATCTTATATACTTCTGATGAACGTATGATTTCGTGACGAATGATGATACTGTATTGCTCATTGTGATGATTCAACGATGAACAGAAGAGTTTAAAGTTATGTTAGTGGGAGTATAAAGAAATGTTTGTGAAATGGAAATGACTACAGTCACTTGAAAATTGCGATAGATTTCCACAATAATCTGTAAATTTCAAGAAAAAAGATATTTATCTTAACTACTGACCCGCCGTTGTAGGAGTGATGTTGATCCGAGCTACTCGGAGTCTGATGTTCAAATACACTGCTGTCCGGGGCCGTTTCAGATTGCGCTCTCATTTGCGCCCTATGAAATCTCACTTCATCTTCAACTTTCTCGCGCTGCTTTTTTGACATTCGTCCAAATTTAACCGCTGAAAAAAACATGAAAGAAACATCTTATAACTATCAATTAATAAAAATTCAAGTCACGAAAATTGAAAAAACAAGAGAGAAAAATTTTGAGCACTTTTTTGTTGGAAAATGTAGGACATGACGCACTTTCAGTATTGAGCATTTCCAGAATAGAAATATTATCTAAACAAACTGTCACTACCTTCACATAAAAGAGAACTCACTTTGGCATTGAATTTCGTTCACTCACAATATTATTCAAAATATTTAATAATAGCTTCCAGTCCCTTGGGCCACTGTGAAGTTACCCACTCCTCAACATTTTATGACAGAGGGGTTATATTGTCTCAGATGTTTGATATAATTAGGCTCTCCTCACAGTTGCTACTGATCAAAAGCTCTCACAAATGGAGACGTTCGAAATTGAGTGCGAATACTAAACACGAACCAAAAATTTTGACCACTCGCTGAAGAGGCTGGTTGTAATTTTCAGCGAGGTGTAACCTTGCTAGGACCGTTCTCCACCACTCAACAGAGAGTGGAGTGTTATAAGCAATACGCTTACAAAGCAATATAACGACATCGGTCACTGATGTTGAAAATGTCATAGCCACATCATTGAATCATTCTCCTGTTCTGTTGATTTAACAAAATTCAAAGAACATTAACTCTGGAGCATCAGAGAGCTCAGACGAGAAATGAGTACTTGACTTCAGTTCTTCAATCCTCTGAAAGAACTGGCAGTGCTATTTTTTCCAAATGCTCCCTGATAGTGCGACTACAGATTAGATCAGGCATCGCGTTAGGGCCAAATGGGGTAGCTTGATCTCGAGGATCAGATCTGGATTCGACTATCCTATCGGGTTGTGATCAAGTTTGCGATGCGCTCATCTGAAGAAGGATTTCATTTTGTGTCGAATATATATATCCTACGATATAATCTGTACATGTGAAGATTTTCACTACAAATTTCTAATGAGCAAACCAGAGTATAAACATATGAATTTATGAGAGAGACTTTAACTGTGAATTAATTCATTGATCAATCAACTGAATAGTTAAGATGATTCACAATGGTTGGAATTACATTCTATACAGACAGAATGCATATAACAATCAAGAAATTCACCTGGCCGCGAGTAGATTCAATTTTGGAATCTCCCACACACTACGCATACAGGATTCACTCATGCTTGCAGAAACGGTTGATCATCGGACTCATGTTTTCAAGTTAATGTTGACATCCCAAGATTGGGCCGACCCTCGAATTGAACTTAAGTTCTCAATTTTGGTTTTAAGATTAAATACATAATTCAGTCCAATATAGGTAATCCATTATCGACAAACAAATGAGCCTCCACTCATCTGAACATTGGCGAGCATAGCCATTGCCCAAGTTTGGATCATGGACCGAAATTGGAAAATCATTCAATGATTCTGAATCATTAAAATGCCTCTTCACAATTGTGAATATTCTCAATTTTCCGGATAGGAATCGCTGAATGCTCAACTCTTGGCCGAACATCGGCCAAGAATTCGCATGCCAAAACCTGGTAACCACGGCTCGGCCAAACCTACGCCAAGCATCGGTTCACCGTAGTTCGGGCCGTCGGAATTGGCTGAACAACGATGCCCCGTCGTTTGGCCTGCCAGAATTGGCCAAGCGTTGTTCGAAACTTGGACTCCCAACGCTTGGCTCCTGAGCATTGGCCACTCGTCGGGCCAATAATGTACTGCCAAAGTTTCAATTTTTCTTGCATCTTTTGACATGATTAAATTATTTCACCTTATCAAATAATATCTGAACAATTCCGATTGAATTTCATTTCCCCGAACAAGGTAAACGGCGATAAAGTTATGAGGATCAAATTGAGTTCTCAACGTATGGAACGTTCTATAGTCCGATTACCGAAAGGTTTACTTTTTTTCACGTAAGGTTAGATACGGCTTGGGTCTCTCGGAAAAGTAATCCTTTTAAAAATCGGACTATAACGGCTAGGACGGTAAGGTGGCAGACTGGTCATCCGGAGGTACAGGGTTTAATCCCAGGTGCCGGCTTTTTTTTTATTCAAATAACACTGGATCTTGATCATTCCTACGTACTTCAGAAGACTTGAATACTTTTAATTCATGTATCTAACATGAAATCTCCAATAAAACGAACATTGGGACCAATATAGTACCCGGGAAAAAATTGTCATACATGTCCATACATGATCATATATGATCATGTATGAACGCTCCATGCATGGACATATATGCGAATTGACCGTACATGTACATATCTGAACAGATATGTGCATATATGGACATATATGTCGATTTTTTCCCGGGTATGGCAGTTCCATATATGATCATATATGGGCATGTATGATCATATATGGGCATATATGATCATATATGGGTATATATGTCGATATTTTCCCAGGATATATCATCAAAATGTTCTAATATATGAATATAATACGTCAGTATTAATTCCCTTGATCACTCAATTCCTCATTAATAACGAATTTCAATGGAAAAAAAAAAAAAAAAACATTCGGCTGGGATCGAACCCGGGACCGTCACATGATGAGTCCATCATCCTACCACCTTTGCTATCCCCAATTCACATACTTGCTGAATGAATTTTAATCCTGATATAGTGATCAATGTTTTCCGGACTTAGAAAAAGTGAATTCAATTGAATTATTTCAATCATTGGAAATAATTTAGTGATACCAAAAAAAATGATTTTCGAATGCTGGGAGGATTTGAAAGTCTCAAAGTAAGCGGTAAACAACTAACAGAACGTGCATTTACTATTAATTATTCAAATTTATCATTTTATACGTTTTTATATGGATTGAGTGAGCATTTTTTCATATGTTTTATATATGCACATATATGTTCATACATGTTCATATACGTTCCATATATGCTCATACATGTCCATATATGTCCATACATGCTCATATATGCCCATGCCTGCTCAGTTTCCACAGGATCATACGACCATACATGACCATGTATGCCCATATATGACCATGTATGCCCATATATGTCCATATATGTTTCATATATGTTCATATATGACGATTTTTTCCCGGGTACCCATTACTCATTATCGAGGCTTGGCCATGCTGCGGCAATCAGCATTGGTACAATGTTATCATCCGACGTTCAACCAATATTGGGCCAGTCATGGCTGATTGTTGGGTGCCAGCATTGGTTCATTGGCTTCCGGCGCTGGGCCAGCATTGGCCCGATGAATTTTCCCAACCTGGGTTGCCTCAGGGAAGTAGGCGGTAATGAAATCATCAGCTTCAAAATTTGACATGAAAGTATGTGCACTCACAATAGCTGAGCTGGTTGGGTAATAGGCTGATCTGGCAACTAATGATCTGATATATGATGAACGAGTCGTAGAATAAAAAAATATCAAGAAAAGGGATAAGAGAAAGGTTAAGATACTCAGAAATTAAGAGTGACAATTGAAGCTGATAACATTCGATCACATGTCACCTGAGAGTCTTCGATTTGAAGTTGTTTATAGGTAAACGGATGGATCAACGTATTCAAAAAATAAATAAACTTATGGGCTCTAATTATTCTATTGTATGCATTTATTTATTATTTTCAACAAGTAAATAATTCGGAATTTTCATCTTACAGAGCCTGAAGAGCCTCAAATTATAAGCGAAACGTCGCGAATTGACCATCATTCAGTATTGGATTTTATAACCATCCAATCTCCCATGACAATTTGAATAATTATAAACATGGAAATGAATCCGATTATCAAGAAATAAAATTTAAAACAAAAACGTAGTGGATTGATAGCCCCTAGGGTCGCCGGTTCATATACTATTCGGATATTTTTTTTCTTAAAAAAATGTCTCAATTCAAGTATGAATATAATATGATCCTGAATATTTTTGGCTTCCAGATGGATGCCACGTTGAGTTTCAGCGTTGCGCCGACATTTCGTGAACGTTGCAGTTTGCATCTTCAGGGCTATGAGCTTCGATTCTGAGCTTCATTGTCGAAGGGTAGTCCTTATATACCCTCCGGGAGAGTGGAGGTGGTAGAGGTAGGGGTAGGGGTAGAGCCAATCAGGAGTTTTTAATTAATCAGCTTGTCAATTAAAAAACCGGAAGGACGGTTTTCCAAATAGGGTTCACCTGGTATCTTTTTTTAATTGACCAGCTGATCAATTAAAAACTCCTGATAGGCTCCCTACCCCTACCTACCCCCTCCAATCCCCCGGAGGGTATATAAGGACTACCGTTTGACAATGAAGCTCAGAATCGGAGCTCATAGCCCTGCGGATGTAGACTGCAGCGTTTGCCAAACGTCGACGCAACGCTAAAGCTCAACGTGGCATCCATCCGGAATTCAAAAATATTCAAACTGACGTTGGCCGCGAAAGCCTTAAAACTGAGATATAATATGATTGTTCGTATTCATACTCCACTTTGCAATCCCAAAATCGGATTTACAGCTTCAGTAATACCGAACATTTGGCATCTGTTATCCATAATGTATTATAAATAAATACAATAGATTATGGATTATTTCAGTTTATTTGTAGCGTAAATATCGTGAAAATTGGAATAAATCCAAAAAAAAAGGAACTGTTACCACACGAGGACAAGAATTCATACACTGACACAAAAAACCGATGGTGCCCAATCTGCGACAAAAATTTTAGCTCCTATATGCTTAGATATCTGAAGCTCCCACTTGCACCATTTTCATTTCTAGTTAAGCCTTACACATACTGTGAGTCCAGACGGAATAAGTGATGACGATTAGGCACCCTCTCCTTGTAAGTGACACTTTACTAACCGTTATCAATATTCAAAAATCTAATTTTTCATGCTGCGGAGGAACAGCGGAGTTCTGGTTTTCTCATGGAGAGACACTAGACATGACTTACAAAGAGTTATAACCGGTACCCGATGGAATGTGGGAGCAACACGGCAATTGGGTTTGCACGATTTATCAGATAACCATTCCACTCACGAAAGCATAATACTTTTTTTTGGGATCAGTCCACCACCATGTCCATGCTGTTGATCCTAGATCAGGCCAAGAGTGGTAAGCACTACATAAGAAATTTCCCGCTCCTTCTAAGTTATGACAGTGCACACTATATATATAATTGTCAAGAAATATGTCTAGAGTATCCTACCATCAATGTAAACATATCTTTATGGAGTTTCCCAATTCTCATTATTTCTGAAATATTTGAAAATAATTCGAATATTACTAATATTCACTTGTTCGCGGAGGTCAATAAGAAGACAATATTTGTCAGTCTGTATTGAAGGCCGGAAGACAATATTTTCAGATAGAGAAAGTATAAGCAGGAAAAAAGGTCAGTCCCCATGTATGTTCGCCAACACGGCCGATCATCAGGCTCATATTTTGAAGCCAAAGTTGACATGCCAAGATTGAGCTGAGCGTCGGGCTTGAGTTTATAAACTGACATATAATATGTCGAGATTAGACTACACCTTTGCTCAAACTTCAGTTACCGACATTAGTTCTAAGATTAAATACAATGTTCGGCCCAGTATAGATGACCCTTTATTGGCAAATGACTTGTCGGCCCTCGCTTGGCTGAATATTGGCGAGCATCTCCATTGTTGACGTTCCGTTAATGAACAAAATCTGAGAATAATTTATTTATTTTTGTATAACTTTGATCTCTTAACACTTTTACATAACTTCGATTTGTCTGAGAGAAGTAAACTGCAATAAATTTATGAGGATCAAAATTCCACTTAGAAGTTTGAGAACTCACGGTGGCTGAGTTGGCACACGGAGAGAAAAATATGGGGATTCTTCTAAGCGCTTCTCAAAAAAATTACCATGCCGCTCTATAAATGGAATGCAGTTTGCTTCTGAGCTGGAAAATTGTCATTCAAAGGCGGAGTTCTCATGGAGCACTGCCGAAAAAACTCCATGCTCCACATCATAATTTTTGCTTCTTATTTATTGAAAAAATGGCCATTTTACACTTAGCATTGAGTTGAAATATTTCGAAAACTGTTAAAATGCAACTGCACAGCAGTTTTTTAATTTCTTATCGAAAATTATCGAGACATGCTGCGAATAAAATCTAGCGGAAGGATTGACGAACAAAATAAAATGACTCCGTTTTTCTACGACTCGTAGTTATTAAGATATTAATTTCTTAATGAAAAATTCAAAAAGGACGCCCGATCGTCCATTTGTTTGCTTTCGGACCTTGTCCGCTGTTTCTGAATGACTCATTAAAGAATTTATATCTTGGAAACTACTGGTCGTAGAAAAACGCATGGGTCCGGAAAGAAATCATTCCGAAAAAAAACCTATAAAAACCAAAAAGTGTAAGTTCAGAAGACAATATTTTCAGGGAAAGAAAGTATAAAAACGTAAAGATGTAAGTCCGAAAACAATCTTTCACATAGAGAAACTATGAAATCAGAAGGCATAGAGCCAGAAGATAATATTTTCTGACAGGGAGTATTGAAACAAAAAAGCTTGAGTCCCAATTTGAAAGCTCTACCAAATTCTCCAAGCAAACGTGAATAGATGGTATATGTATGGTCTACATGCTATTTATATGATTCACGATCTTCCCTTCTGAATAAATCCTACGTATTACGCATTAGCGACAAGTGTAGAAAAAGAATAGTCGCAGAGTGATGCCTAGAAATGGAAAAACGCCTGTGAACTCCTTAGAGCGGGTGAAATGAAATACCGCTCGTCAAAATATTCCAAAATTTGATATTGCCCATGTAGGGTTTCCCGATATCCGCAGAGTGGCGAATTTTCGGGCAAAATTAGTTTATAAGATTTTGAGCAAGTCGATTAAAGGCCAAAGCACGGAACTATATCGGGGTGTTTATATTGGTTTCGTGAATGAGGCCCCATATTTTTTCCAGCGTCAATCCTTATATATTTTGATGGTGATTCAGTATCGTAACTCGATTCGATATCAAGTAGCTGAATATCAGCAATCCTATACCTATCCAAAATTCGGACCGAAGTCATGACACCCTTATCCGCAGAATAAATTGGAAATATTTCCCGAACTCAATTCGCGTAACCGAAGTTCGGCTGCTTCAATTTTGACCAATTTGTTCTTAACATCATTCCCCCCAATTTTGCGATACGAATTCCGATCGCTGTCAGTCTTGACATCGCCCAATAATTTCTTAGAACTGTTCATTTTTTCTTAATTTTCCTTTTTGATTAATTTCCATATTCTTTTATTTTCCAACATAATGATTGAAAAATCACGCCATACTTGATTTTCCTTCAATTATTTCTCCTATCAATGATTAATTCGTGAACTCAATTAAAAAAATATGAAAATAATAAATAATTGTAAAATAGAATAAATATAAAAATTGATCAAGAAAAACATCTTTTCTTATTCCCATTCAATGATTCGATTATGGATAGAAGAAGAAATAACATATAAATAAAACTAATTTTCAGAAACAGAAGAGTTTTACGTGAAAAATGGTATATTAGACAACGAGCACGGTTTGAGCGCACGAGCGAAGCGAGTGGGTACGGCGCCCCACACGAGTTGTTTATACAATTTTATATTACTCACATGCGGTGTGAAATGGCGCTTGACCTTACTCTTTAGAGATTAGTAAGTGCTGTTTTAATCCATTGAAACGTCTTACTCATCGTGTTCGATGAATGAGATTTTTGGCGTGTATAAAGACTATTACCCATACTGGAGTGTGTGGGTAATGTTATTACCGCACACTTCAGCGTGGGTAACGGTCTTTATCCACGTCAAAAGTCTCATTCGTCGAACGCGGTGGGTAAGACGTATCAGTGGATAAAACAGCGCTTGCCAACCTCTAAAGAGCGAGGTAAAGCGCCATTTTACCCGCGTGAGTGATATAAATGAATATTCCGTTATGAGAACTATGTTACTTTGTTTCTCAGTTTTTAACTCACTTTTGTTATGATATTTCTCTCAATAAGGATATCTGTATAAACAATATGAATATCGATATGAATTTGAAATCAAATTATTTTTAGATTCATATAGACAATACGATTCTGTCAAAGTCGAGGAGAGTGGTCCAGTCGGCAGCGCACGAGTCGAATCATCCGACGATCGAGGGTTCAAATTTACCTGTGGGAACTAAAATTTGTTATTACGAAAATGAGTTTAAAATGAATGAAATTGAAATATAAATAATAGAGATGAAAAATTACGGGATCCCAGAAAAAAAATCATTTTCTTTTTATTTTATCTTTAAAAATTGTTTTTATATTATCAAGCATCTATCGAACTCGGTATTCAGCTTATAAATTTGGGCCAATATCCGTTTTGTGGTCGAGCCGAAAACAATCATGAGTTCGAGGCGATATCTATTGCGAATCCCTCTCACTGTGACATCCCAATATTGGGCTAGATGTTGGGCATATATCGTAGCGCTAAGTCGAGATTCGTCACATCGAATTGAGCCCGACGTTTGGACCTAACTCAAAACTCTGCATGGTTGGCGCCTGCGTTCGCAGTCAAGAATGACCTGCTACCGTAGCAAATCCAATTATACCGATTCTTTGAGTATTTTTCGGGTATACTTTCGCTATAGTAGGGATTGAGTAATATTTCAGTATAATTCAAGAATTATACCGAAATCATACACGAATTATGCTGATATTTGTAAAAACAATTTGTAAAAATTTGATACTTAAATAAATAATTCTGAAAAAAATACAATTGTTTCTCCTTCTTCACACTACTAATATCCAAGTATCGTCAACTTTGAAGCAGAGAGAATTGCATAATTTTTCTTAAAATCATCTTGAAAATTTATACGTACGAAAAGTTTCAATATCCCTTGTGGCACTAACTTTTTAAATTTCGCCTGCTAAAATTTGCATTTTGAATATACGAGCCCTACACCGCCCTATGTTGAGATGGATGTTATGATACAACAATCGTGATTTTTTCACGATTGGTTTCAAAGAGATAGACTCATCAATAGAAAATATGGCAAGTATTTTCTTGTCTCAAAAAATGACTCACATAGTTCGAAATTAGGACATTCATAGGCCCAATATCGAGTTCGATAGATGCTCAATAATATAGAAACGATTTTAAAAAATAAAATGAATGGAAAATTATAATTTTTTTTCTGGGATCCCTGAACTCTCCAACGTTATTATTTATAGAATTTGATTTTATCGACCGACCAATATATTAAGATTTTTAATTTTAAGTGGCTTTGAAGTCATAGAGAGGGCGCGTTCGTTTTTGAAATCATCCATTCCGATGGGATTTATTATTTATATTTCGATTTTATTTATTACGAAGTCATTTTTGCAATTAAAAATTTCAGTTCCCATAAGAGGACTTGAACCCTCGATCTTCGGATGATTAGACTTGTACGCTGTGGACTCCCGGGATAAAATTTTTGAGTCTTTTGAGAGTCTCTTACGGTCTTCAAAGACTCCCAGAAAGACTTTTCGGTCTCTGGAGTGTCTCGCAAGTCCCGCAACTGTCTCTACAGTGTCTCTCGTGTCTCTCCCGTAAGGACTTTTATCTTTGCTGGTCTCTCCCGTAAGGACTCGAATCTTTGTTGGGCTTTCAATGAATTTATGGAGATGTACAAAGACATGAGTCCTTACGGGAAAGACTGAACAATGAATCAACTCTTTCATTTTAACTTAATAATTTTTAAGTTCTAAATTTTTAAAATATTTGGAAATTACGTTTTTTTCATATTTGACTTCAATTAAAATTCCCAACATTGAGGGAAACTGGGGTGAAACGTACGTAAGGGATGAATGGATACATTTTATAGTCTTGGTGTTTATACTATGATGGTCTTGGTGTTTATACTATGATGGTCTTGGTGTTTATACTATGAAAAACTTCTGAAATTGATGAAAATATTGAAGATGGGTTTTTTTCTCTTGATTTTATTAGAAAGCTGAGGAAATTTGTGCTGAAAATTATGTGTCTGAAATTTTTTGTTTTAATTTCTTAATTGTTCAATTTCCGAACCTCCACTCAATAGAAATTTGCAGCCGTTATTCTTTAAAAATTGAAAAAGAACTATGCGATGCATATTTGAGCCCAATTGAGATAAGGAAAAGTATATGTTTCAGATTAGCAACAGGCAACGGGAGAATTTCAGGCGATCACCAGAGTTAAGCAGCATCGAACACAGTCAGTACTTGGATGGGTGACCGCCTGGACTATCTCAAGAACTACCGGACCGATTTCCTTTTTTTTTTCATTCGCTTCATCTTTATGTGATTATAATTATTGTCATGATAGGTGATTTTTAATGATATAATTGAGCAAGAAATAGGAAAAAACGTTAATTAGCAGCATGCGAATCGTGGTCGCGACGAGACAAGAGACTGAGTCTCTACGCTGAGGACTCTGGTTCGTTGAGCAGGGACTGAGAGTCCCTGTAGGAGAGACACGTGTCCCGTACGGGAGGTCAGCAAGGTGTCTCTGGAAAGTCCCTGCCATGGCGCGAATAGGGACTCTGTAGAGACTGGGACAGGAGTCTTTCAACCACTGAAAGACTCGATTTTTTTCATCCCGGGCTGGACCACCACTCTATGCGACGTCGATAGAATCGTATTGTCTATATGAATCTAAAAATGATTTGATCTCAAATTCATATCGATATCTATATTGCTTAGACAGATATTCTTATTGAGAGAAATATAATAACAAAAGTGAAGTAAAAACCGAGATACAAAATGACATATTTCTTATAAGGGAATCTTCATTTTCCCACATAAAATTCTTCTGTTTTCGAAAATCTGAGTTTTTTTGTATTTCTTCTTCTATTCATAATCGAATTGTTGAATGGGAAAAAAGGAAGATTTTTTTCTTGATCGATTCTTATATTTCTTCTATTTTACATTCATTTATTATTTTCATTTTTTTGCAATTTAGTTCACGAATTAATCATTGAAAGGAGACCTAATTGAAGGAAAATCAACTATGGCGTGATTTGTCAATTATTATGTTGGGAAATGAAAAATTATGGAAATTAATCAAAAAGAAAAATCAATCAAAAATAAACAATTATGAAGAATTATTGAGCGGTGTCAAGGCTAATATCGATCGGAATCTGGACCACGAAAATAGGGGAGCGATGTTAGAAACATTTCGGTTAAAAGTAGAACAGCCGAACTTTGGTTACGCGAATTAAATTCGATAATCGTATCGAATTTGTAGTGCGGATAAGGTCATCATGACTTCGGTCCGAGTTTTGAATAAATATAGGATTCCCGATATTCGGCTACTTGATATCGAATCGAGTTACGATACTAACTCACCATCCCAATATATAGGGATGGACTTTAGAAAAAATATCAGGCTTTATTCACGAAACCAACATTAACTCCCCGATACTGTTCCGTACTTTGGCCTTGAATCGACTTGCTCAAAATCATATAAACTGATTCTGCCCGAAAATCCGCCACTCCGCGGATGTCAGGAAACCCTACATGGGGTTTTCGATTTTCCTTGTATAACTAAATGAATGGAAGATCCCGACTCAACAGCATCTCACTAGGCGGGAAGTCTGAAATATCTCCATTGACTTTTTCAGCAGTTAACCACAAACTAACCATTGAGTCAATGATGTAAACCATTGTTGCCAAGTAAAACAGAGGCTCCGGCATCAACTAGTTGATCAGAGGGGATGTGGTATTTAGGCTCTACATAATTTGGAATTACTCTGAATATTTAGATTCAAGTTTTTTCTCCCTGCAGTTTTTCAAGTTTGTATTCTTAACGAAGGTAATTTTTCGTTGACTCGGCTATATAGTTCTAGTATTTCGGTATAATTGCGATCGATGGAGTTTTTTATTGTCATATGTGTCACATTCAAAAAGACCCCTTCTAATTGGATTTTAAAATAATGTGATGATTTCATTCGATTGCTGCAGTCACAGATGTCATTGTATTTGAAGAATCTTAACTTTCTAAACTGAGAGTTAATACCTTACAATCTATAATTTGAATGTTTCACGAAAGAGATATAAAAGAAATGATTGCCTTTATCGAAAGACTCCCCCTCTTCCCCTGTTCTTTTTCTGGATATCAAAAAAGACTGAGGGTAATCTCCGATATCCATGGTTTGCTCCAAGGTTTCTACACGGAGAGGAAAATCAATGAAAAATTACTGGCCCAGTTGGGTAATGGTGGGACACAGAGGCTTATGAGTGAAAATGTTCTCCCATAGAAATGAAAAAGTGAAAAACTTCTCATAATATGTACCAAATGAGTGAGTGCATTATACTGGATTGGTTGGTAATTTTTCCATAACTGTGCCTACATAAAATTTATCCTTTTATTCCACAAAATTTATTGTAAGAAACGAATAAATTGTGGAACCAGGATGTTCATTTTCTCGTCTTCGGATGACTGTTTACCGGACTGAGTAGTAATTTCTATCGCACTGGTTCGTCAATCGATACAATTCGGGTGTTTTCGGAATCGATCGTGAACCCCAAGAATTATGGGAAATTTGGAGCAATCGCCATATTGGATCTGTCATCGTGATAGCAATGGACCACAGTTCTATGGAATTAAATTTTCAATTGTATCAAACAGCAAAATAATTGTTATTGGAAAAAATTCAATTCTCTCATACTAGTTCCCCGGGATGAAAAAATTCGAGTCTTTCAGTGGTCGAAAGACTCCTGTCCCGGTCTCTGACAAAGTCCCTATTCGCGCCATGGCAGGGACTTTCTAGAGACACCTTGCTGTCTCTCCGAACGGGACACGTGTCTCTCCTACAGGAACTCTCAGTCCCTGCTCAACGAACCAGAGTCCTTACTTGAGAGACTCGCAGTCTCTCAAATAAGGACTCCTTCAGTCTTTCTTTGAGAGCCATCGGTCTCTCAAATAAGGACTCCTCCAGTCTTGCTTCGGGAGCCATCAGTCTTTCTATTTTTCAAAACAATATTTATTTTTATTCATATTTTTCTTGTCAAAAAATACATTAATCAATATTTTAGATGATAATAGATTGTTGAATGCGACTTAGTTTTTAATCATCCTTAACCCTCTGAAGACAAACTCCGTCTCCCCACCACTGAATCAGACCGAAGGGCGAGTGACTCGACCCTATGGTGGGGCGCAACATCCAGTGCCGGCGTATCGCGCGGGGGGCCGGGCGAATCACTGCTTAAAAAAAATACAATCAACCGGGAAAAATAAATAAAAGATGGATCGGTTTTGAGACAGTGGACTTTTTTAAAACATGTATTTTCTTCAATTTCAACGAAGAAGGATTTTTGATGGAATTTTTTTCGTTCTTCACTGTTATAACTGGAAGAATATTTGCAGATGAATTTTTTTTTATTTCCGTTTTTGTTGACGCGTCTCCATTATTTCTTCTCCAGTAAATAGTATTTTTAAATCAAACACTTTTTTCTTAGTCTAAACAATTCTATCATAAATTTCTATTTTTATTATGAACTTGGCAACGAGAAAAAATATAAGAAAAATCGTAACCGGCCAGGACCCACACGTTCACGAGCTCTGTACGGTCATGGGATAGTAGGAGAAGGGGCAGCCATCTCATGACGTCACGCACTAACACACTGAACGCGTGCCCGCGATTGGCTATTCCCTCTCTCTAGTTCACACGACAGGGATTGCTAGGAGTTTGTCTTCAGAGGGTTAATATAGATCGATTCCAGTTTTAATTAACACAACTGCATATTTTCATTTAAATTTTCATAACTTTCTGCACGTCATCTATAAAAACTATTGAAACGTAAAGAAATCTTAGATGACGTTATTTTAAGGTTTTAGTGAAGTAGTCATTTCCAGCAATTGAATAAAAGAAAAAAGAACAATGTCAAATTTCAAAAAAGATTGATAATATAAACATCAAAACTCGAATATATCCATTTTACCCCTATGTCCGTTCCACTCCACTTTCCGCTAATATTGAGAATTTTAATAAAGTCAAATATGAAAAAAATAATAATTCCACGCTTTGCAAAAATTATAAAAATTAAAAACTTAGAAATTATTAAGTTGGAATAAAAAAAAAATTCATTTCTCGGTCTCCCTCATAAGGACTTATGTCTTTGCAAAGATTTATGAATCTAATGAGAGCCCAGCAAAGATAAAAGTCTTCACGGGAGAGACCCGAGAGACACTGTAGAGACAGTTGCGGGACTTGCGAGATACTCTAGAGACTGAAAAGTCTTTCTGGGAGTCTTTGAAGACCGTAAAAGACTCTCCAAAGACTCAAAAATTTTATCCCGGGTCAGCACACAGGATATTATGAAATTTATGATATAAATAACTATTCTTGGGAATTTTTTGGCGGACTCCGAACTTCTGTCGACCATTGTAACTCATAAAACAATCATCTCTGGTAGAGTTTTTATTGTTAAAAAAATGGAGTGAAAAAAATATTTTTTTCATTCACCATGAGTTTTGTGAATTTATTTTTAGCATAAACATGAATAAGGATAATGAAAAACTAATAATAATAATTATGATAATAAATGTAGTAAAGGGAGGAATAGGAAATGCAAATTCCACCGTTTCATCATTGAATTTTCATTTCGTGACACTGAATTTTCACTGCTAGTGTGATTAAATATTTTATTCACTGAACTTGAATTTTTATTGAATGGAACAGAATTTTCACTGCTAGTGTGATTAAATTTTTATCCACTGAACTTGAATTTTTATTGAATGGAACAGAATTTTTACTTATTAGAACTGAATTTTGATTCTGAGAATCTGGTTTATTGCTGTGAGGTCTCAATATATTTTCATTCAGAAAAACTGAATTTTTATTCACTGAGACTGAAATTTTTACTGGAACCCATCAGTGTCAAATTTTACCGGACTGGCTTCACATCTCTCCATACTAAGGCCACTATGTCCCACGGTTACTGCTCAGTCTGGTAATTTTTACGGAACTTTCACTACGAATTTTCATGGATTTTTCTCTCCGTGTAGATGCATTGCAAAAAGTAGCCCATCCCCTATACAAGAAAGGGTCATCACAGTGTAAAAATTTGGAAAAATTGTTTTGTTTTCCTCTCACCGTACAGTATGGAGAGTCACGAACATGCTGTCGAATTTTCAAAGTGAAATTCGAATTATCTCAGTCGCTACTACTCGTTTTAAGAATGTTTTGGAGGTAAGTTCAAATGGCGAAAAATCCCTGGAGTTTTTATTATTGATAGATAAATATGTGAAATGTTCACTGCCAAAATTACAAGGTCAATTGCTGACCTCGTTTTCGAGAAATTTATTTTCGAAACTGCTCCTTATACACATTGAAGTATGGAGATTAACAGAGCTAGTATAAAATCGGTCGCAATACCCGCGCGGTAAGGTAGATTTCATACTAACCTTATGGGATCTCCATATCACAATTTGTATAAGGAGCAATTTCAAAAATAGATTCATCGAAAATGAGATTTTGGCAGTGTATATTTTAGAGGATTATTCATCAATAATGAAGATTTCGGAGTTTTTTCACTATTTAAATATACCTCCAAAACATCCTCAGAAAAATGTATTCCAGCAACTGGCACCTCCGGCATATTAGGAATCTCGACTCCCGCTGCTCGTTTAATAGTTACCTCTTTCATCCGGTTTGTATTTGCGGGTACACGTCAAAATTTGTGAATAATATTTGATTTTCACTAATTACTGTATTTTTATCATACTATTACTATTTGCGTAATCGAAACTTTAAACGGGTTTTTCTCACAATGCCGTTTTTGAAAATGGTGTACAGGCCACGAGGAAAAGTTTCCAGCTATCCGTCTGAAATTTTGATACAACATTCTTCACACCCTTCTCTATCGCGTGATGAAAACTATTTTCCCAAAATCTTCTTACCATGACCGTACCGATTCCCGTACAAGTTAGAATTAAATTATTAAAATGATAAATAATTTCAATTAAATGAATCAAACAATTTACTTGATTCTTATTTCAACAATTTTCTAAGTATTGAAAAATTAGATTTTCACCTTGAATATTAATTATTAGTATGTTTTGCTGCTGCGTCCGGAAACTGGGACCCGTCCGGTAACTGGGTCCACCATGGTTTTTTTTTAAACAAAAAACTAT
Organism: Aleiodes leptofemur; assembly: GCA_963942555.1. NCBI lineage: Eukaryota > Metazoa > Arthropoda > Insecta > Hymenoptera > Braconidae > Aleiodes > Aleiodes leptofemur. Next base: position 10,015,776 of record OZ012619.1, read on the forward strand.
CAAAAAAGTGATTTTAATTTGATACTTGTTTTTCAAACCGCAGCCATTCTTCCAATTAAAAAAAACACGATCACGCGACAGTGAGATTCATAACGATTGATAATTTTTTCAGAAAATCTGTTCCATATAATATTCAAGACCGCAATCGTATACACCCTCACGACCTCTTTTTTGAAATATTTTCAACATTGATTCCTTCAAAGGGGAATGATATGGCAATCACAAGAGTGCATGGGTAGGTACTAATCATCTGAGGAATTCTGAAAGGGTTATGAACAAGGAAGGTTTGATTGTCCAATCTATGATAAGATATTAGGAGCCATTATATTTGAAGTATCGGGAGTATCGAGAAAAAATTAATGAAGAATTTTGATTCATTAAATGAAATAGTTGAGCGAAATGCTGGGGCAGCATCTACATTATAGGAGATTTGAATTAATCAAAAATTGAAGTGATTAAAGAAGAACATCAGTTGTTAGGCTAAAACAAAAAGCATTAAAATTTACATGAAATTTTGAGAACGAGTTCATTGAGTAATCGAGAATATACAGTAATTTTTCCTTTTCTTTACCTCCTAATAAGAAACGAAAATGATTATGAAAGGTGGAATTCATGTATAGGATGATATAAACAGTGAGGAAAGTTAGCGAAATTCCTGCCTTATCAGCCCATTGATAAAAGGGGAGTTAAGCTAAGTGTTTCGGCCAGCCACGTAACACTTAATGGAGATTCCAACTTTGACAATCATTTTCTTTTATTATTATCAGCTCGAAAAATTCGAAAAAATTACTGCATATTCTTCATTACTCAATGAACTTGTCCTCAAAGTTTTGCAAAAATTTTAATGCTTTTAGTTCTAGCCGAAAAACTGATGTTCTTCCTTAAGATGCTTCACTGACTCCGAATTATGCGAGTGGAAATTTCAGAATCTGTATGAAGTTCTAACTCCCCAATGAATTCATCTATTTCCATGGAAAGTACAAGAAAATGAATAAAAAAATCATGACTAATGCTAGAAGGAAAGTATTCCACTCTTCAATAAGTTTTCCAATAAGATTCTGGTTAATTTTTAAACCCATAAAGTTTGAAAAGTATTCTATAATCCCTTTCTGGCTATCAAAAAATGGGAAACAATTTATCAATTCGTAAACAATAAATTCCCAATGAGAGCATTCCATTCCAAAGGGTCAACGTTTTGTATACACATAAAGAGGAGAAGAGCAAAACACCGAGAGTGAAAGAGTTGGAATAACAGTTGCGCGCATGCGCGGAGAGAGAACGCGGAAGTATCGGTCCTATGACGTCAAAATGGGTAAAGCGAAGAAACGTTGGTGATGAAGGAGAGGAGATGTTATACGTCATAGAGTTGTGAGCACCGCTATAGTGCGCTCCTCAGTACAAATACATCGAGCTGCAAGGAGGGGCAGCCACGTGACGTCAGATGAATTGAAAATCTGGAAACGGTGTGAGCAAAGGAGGGAGAGAGAGTAAAGTACGAACGAGTGATGATATGAGTAGAAAAAGGAAAGAATACGTGTGGGGGAAATATAAAGCGAGACCCCAGAAATGGAAAGAAGATGGAAAGGGTGATCGACCGAAGAGAGAGAGAGAAAAACAAATAGAAATGAAAAGAGAAGGAAGCGAATGAACGACGAAAGGCTTGGCTAGAATGATAGAGGGGAAAAATGAAAGAGTCGTGTGAGAGAATGGGGAGAAGAATGACAGGCAATGAGGAAGAAATATATTTCGAAGCGTATATATACATACGCTAAAACTGCGTAGCGATGCATTTTCTGTTACTATATATAGGCACCTGCACCTATACAAACGTTTCTTCATCAATTTGAACGCTTTCAACGAAGATATAACTAGATCACTATTTCTGGAAAATCAGAATGAGCTTTTTTATTCTATTGATTGCTTCGTTCGCATTATTTTTCATTTTTCCACAATAAAAAGGAGGAGTGAAAGAAGGTGATAATTTTCAAGCCCAATTGCACACATAAGTAACTTATACTATGCTCTTCAATACAACCCCGAATAATATGTGACTGTAAGTGCAAACTATTCGCGATAGAGGGAGAATGGATTGAAGACAAATTTCCAGTATGTGACTCTAAGCATGACGTCACTTTTCCATTCAGCTGTCACTTATGGTAGGGGCGGGTAACGACGAGTGATCATCTTTCCCTCGCATGTATTCTTCCATATGCACGAAAATTGTGAAGTGCACATACATCTAAAATCCATTGTCTCTTGAATCACGTGATAGGACATGCGCAAATGTCAGCGTCTCACCTTTCCGTTGTCATGAGGAATAGCGTTTAGTGACTGTGACACGTGACTGTCACTCCTATACTGAATTCCTCTCAGTTGACAATAAGTGCATGTCATCATAATCTGGACGGAAGAGATGGTTAATTCACCAAGTAGTAGTGACTGGGTAAAAAAATTCATAATGGAGTTGAGAGTAATACAGACATTTTTTTCTATTTTTTCTAGTAATTTTAGCCACAACTCTCCTACCAACTTTTTTTTCTCATCATTGATGATCACGTGAAATTCCAGCCACTGAACTTTCACGGCTACATTCTTCATAGTGACGCTGAACCATATTAAGATTATTAAATGAAGAATTTTTCGTCCAGAAACCAAGTTTGATATTTTAATATCCAATAATTTGAATTTTATCTTAGAAAAAAATGGTAATGATCGTAGTAACAAAAATTTAATTGTTTATACACAAGAATTTTTGTTAGCAAAGAAACAAAATGGCACCGTCGAGTCAAAGGGGCTAAAATGCTATGAGATTTCAAAAGTTTGTAGTATATATATTTTGATTACGAAAACACCCGTTGCTTTAGTAAAATGAAAACGGACAAATGGCACTTACGTCGCTTCATCCGGCGGCGAGAATACGTTTCTGTTAGGAGGATATTATCTTATGACCCCCTTCTCACCACCGCAACAAACATTCTCGACCAAACCTAATATTCGTCAAATTGTTGTATCCTGGTCAACTTCTTCAGTATATCTCGCTATATATTTTATCATTGATGTTCTTTTAATTACCATTAAAAGTTGTGCATCAGCTTGTAGCTGATCATTCCCAGAAGAGAATTGAAACTAGATTCGAATGTTAAGAAAAAATGAAAATTCTCTGTCAAGTTTTCGAACTATGATATTTAAAAACATAATTTTTCAGAAACCGAGTTGAATCCGAGCAATTGAGTACTTGAAACATGGCGAAGGTATCGAAGAAATCATCAACCACCTCTGCGGAATCTTTTTTCTAATTACTAGTTTCATCGCCATCTGCGACAGCATCATTGATCATTATGGCGCATGTCATCCTCTCTACGCTACACTTGGGAGTCATACTCAAGATTCAACGTATGCTTTTTTTTTTACAAAATGAATAAAACTTCCATAAATTGTCGGTATTCGTTCTACTTTTCTACTGTCGCGAGACGACAATCATAAAGAAAATCGAATATGATTATATGAAAATGATGAATTACAAAATTATGAAATACAAAATTATTGGGAGTGAAACGAAAAGAAAGAAGGACTCTTGACACGGTAGTATGTTAGCAGTGCTTAATTGTGTTTCAAATTATGAAGGGGGATTTTCCTATCGTTTCTGATTCTTAATAATTCAACGAGGCGTTCCGTACGGAAGTATAAAGTAAAGTATTCCTCTACAATGACTCACTCTTGTTTTTTTTGGTTCGTGAAACGGATAACGTATTGGCTAAGATCTTCGGACGGTGAAAGTAAAAAAAGGATCACAGTGTATATTCCAAATTTTTTTATGCTGAATCGATATTATTCCGTGAATATACGCAACGGGTAGTATTATCGTAAGGTTTTATGTCTCATGGATTGTGTACAAGATAAGGCGAGGTGCGTTGGAACGAAGAGAAAGAGAGAAGGTTATTGATAAGGGGTCGTGCACCCCGCGGTCGAGCGCGTGGTAAGCCATGCCTTATGACCGGACACGTCGCTTCCAATACTTTGCAAGTAGTAAATATTGTTATTGAATTGTAATTTTCAATAGAAATTTGTGAGAAAGACATATCCATTCAAATTGACAGAATCTGAAGAAATATATATAGTTCATACATTTCATCAAAAACTTCCAATTCCATTTCGATTTTATCAAAAATTTTCCATGTATGACCGAGCAAGATTTCTCTAAGAACCTTCTTCGTAGACAATGAAACTTCTTATAAGAACTTCGGATGCAAAATGGAGAAACAAGAAATTCTAGTTAAGTAATGAATAGAAAACACAAAAAAATTTCTTTCCGTACAATAATTTAAATTTTCCTCCGTAGTTTTATGTTCTGTTACTTTTTTGCCATCAAGCTCAAGCATATGCCACTAAGGACCGATTTTGTAGAAGATTCAATTTTCGAAAAGATTTTGAAAACAAAAATTTGAAAAAAAAACATATAATTATTTGAAAGATGCCGTGAAGTCCCCAGTGACCGGACGGTTAAGGCAATGGTACCGGTTCCCGGACAAGTTAGAATTCAATTATTGAAATGTTAAAAAATTTCAATTAAATGAATCAAACAATTTACTTGATTGTTATTTCAACATCTTGCAAGTGCAGTAAAAATGAAATTTTTCACTTAAATAGTAATTATTAGTATCTTTTGCTGCTGCATCCGGAAACTGGGACCCGTCCACCGGGTCACCATGTCCGGGTTCAGCATGGTGCAACAAAAAAAAATTTCCATGTGTTTTAAATGGGGAAGGAGACCTTCCCACGAACCAGCTCAATTTTTGAGATATTGAGTTCAAATTTTGGAAGAATCTTTATTCTGTATTGAAGAAACTTTTCAGATTTATTCATTATGATGAGAGGGAAAACAAATCTGATACAGTCTAATATATATGGGGCATTCCACGCGAAATCGGACAGTTTTCCAACTTTGCATTTTTGATTTCCTCTATTTTCTGACATTTTCTTGTATCTATCGAAACACACTTTTCGGCCAAATTTGAGAGTTGTCTGATCATCGGTTCAAAAGATATCGAATTTTGAAAGAAACAGCTGTTTTTACGGTTTTTCGCTCATAACTTCCATAAAAATGGTCCAAAATCAGCGGTTTTTTTTTGGAAAATTCTCGTTTTTTCATGTACTTTTCGAAAAAAAATACGAAAAGATTATGCCAAATGTTTTTCCGTATGATTTCTGAAATCAAAGATTTAAATTGCGATTTTAAAACTGTTTGTGTCCTTTAATTTTTTTGAAATTTTTTTATGTTAAACTTCTATCAATTTTCGAAATTTTGAGCCCCGGTTGATCGTGGGCCTTGGGAAATTACTATTTTTTTTTGATTTTTGAAAAATTTTGAAAAAAAATTTCCGGTCTTATCCATCATCAAAACTATTTTTTGTTATTGTTTACTCTTTTTTGAGTAATTTTAAAATAATTTCTATCATCAATCGGAGTTTTAAAAAAATTAACAGTCTTAGTTTGAAAAAATCGCAGAGAATGTTATTTATTTATTTCATTTTATTATAGGGGAGGGTGGGGCAAAATGGAACGCTGGGGAAAGTGGAACGGTGGGGCAATGTGAAACCTGGGGGCAAAGTTGAACGATATTATAATATCAAGGGTTACATATAAAAAATATATTGAGGGTCGAAAAGCAGAAAGTCATATGCACCAAAATGGCCATTTCTGTAGCAAAAGGTCGTATGTGTAGGACATACGACCTTCTGCTTTAAGTGCGAAACTGAATAATCTTTTCCTCAATTCTCATATTGCATTTCAAGAGCGAAGAGGTAAAACAGGAGAATCCTATTTTTTTTTCATTCGTTTCTTGAAAATATCTTGGAAATGAATTGAGATACGCCATTCTTGCTTTGATACTCTTTTGTAGCTCTTAAAATTCTCTACAGGAAAGGATGGAAACAGAATTGCGCTATCTCAATCAGTTTCCAAGATATTCCGCAAAAACAAGTCATAGAAAAATAGCATTATCTTCGCAATCGACCAACTTACGACGATTCTATTGGAAACCTTCTTTGTAAAGAAGGGTAGAAAATTTCAAGAATTACAAGAGGATATCAAAGTGACATTGTACCATCTCACTTAGCTTTCGAGATATTCCCAAATAGTAATGACAAAAAAGAGAACCCTCTCTATTCACTTTGAACCTTCACTAAGTTATTAAGAGGATTTTTTTTGGGTTGAGGAAAAAATCCTCTTACCAAATCAGCTAAACTACAAGGTAAATAGAAAAGGTTCATTCTTTATCATTAATGCTATTTTTTATCCCTTGTGTTGCTGAATATTTTGGAAACTGATTGAGATAGCACAATTCCCTTTCCATCCTTTCCTGTAGAAAATTTCGAGAACTACAAAAAAGTAGGAGAGCAAGAATGGCGTATCTCCATTAATTTCTAAGATATTCTCAAAAACGAATATAGAAAAGATTCAATTTTGCATTAAAAGCAGAAGGTCGTATGTCTTATACATATGACTTTTACCATAGCAATGCTCATTTTGGCACGTACGATTTTCTGCTTTTCGACCCTCGATATATTTTTTATATGTAACCTCTGATATTATAATAGCGTTCCACATTGCCCTGCCGTTTCACTTTGCCCCACCCTCCCCGATAATGAAATAGAATAAATGAATAACATTTTTTGTGAATTTTATCAACTAAAACTGTTAATTTTTTTAAAACTCCGTTTAATGATAGAAATTAATTAATACTTACTCAAAAAAGAGTAAACAATAACAAAAAATAGTTTCAATAATGGATAAGACCGGAAATTTTTTTTCGAAATTTTCAAAAATCGAAAAAAAATAGTAATTTCCCGAGGCCCACGATCAACCGGGGATCAAAATTTCGAGAATTGATAGAAGTTTAACATAAAAAAAATTCAAAAAAATTAAAGGACACAAACAGTTTTAAAGTCGCAATTTGAATCTTTAATTTCAGAAATCATACAGGAAAACACTTGGCATAATTTTTTCGTATTTTTTTTCGAGAAGTACATGAAAAAGCGAGAATTTTCAAAAAGAGAACGCCTAATTTGGACCATTTTTGTGGAAGTTATGAGCAAAAAACCGTAAAAATAGCTGTTTTTTCAAAATTCGATATCTTTTGAACCGATGATCAGAAAAATCCCAAATTTGGCTGAAAAGTGTGTTTTGATAGATACAAGAAAATGTCAGAAAATAGAGGAAATCACAAATGCAAAGTTGGAAAACTCCGATTTGGCGTGGAATGCCCCATATATATATTTGTTCAAAAGAAAAAATGGAGTCAAATCTTTTCTTTTCTGCTGCTGATAAATCAATAAATATTCAATTCTTTGAAATTGGTTTTTCCCGAACATGGCACACTACAATGTCCTTAATGTTTTAATGATTGACTCATGTTATCAACTTTTCAACTTTTGATAAACGGACCATTTCAAACTAGGTGTGATTAGTTTATGAATGATTAAATATTTAGATTTCTTCATAATTCGTTTTCGAAAATAAGACCTAAATTATTATTAGAAAATTTGAGTGGATGTGAAAATAGACAATATGTCTCGATTCTGGTACGGTTTATTATGAGAATTAGGCTTTTTTTTTATTTGATATTTTTTTTTGGAGAGAACTAAAAATTCAAGGGGCAGAAAAAACTACTTTGGAAATAACGGACACCCTAATATTTATGTATTTGATGAATATAATGGGAATATACTTTGCCTTGTATATTATTGGCTTCATCTTCCTAATATATTTCTGCGTAGATCATTTTCCATACCATTGATATATAGTGTTACATATTATCCCGGAATATATGACTTCTGTACTACTCTCGGCAAATTCATACATTTTTTCATATACCATGTGATATATTAACGCATCATATATGATAAATATACTCTGTTTTTCTATCATTCACATATGCAAAAAATATTCAAAGCAAATCATGTATCATAATATACTTCCAAGTATATAAAGAAATATGTAATTTTCCAGTGGGGGTTCGTCATTGAATCAAGAAATAAAAAGATTAAAAGTGTTCCAATCGGTATGGAAAATGCCTGAGAAAAAATCCAAGATGAAAATTTCTTGAAGTTTTTATGAAATCGTGTAAAACTTTGAGAATTTTTTCTCTTTGATTTTTGAAAAAAAATCACCCTGACAGACTATAACTACTAGATCATTCTCTAACCATGTATTTTTTCAGATTGGATCAATTTTCAAGGAGTTTTGATGTCGACCATGCGGCACCACCCTTTTCGGCCGTCCGACATCGTCAATTATATATAGTGATATGAAGAAAAATATTTTCAATTTTTTTTTAGATAATTCAATGGTGAATAAACAGTGTAGGAAAAAGAAAACAAGATTTTTCCCTTTACTTCATATTTGAAATAATTTCCGAAAATTGAGGCATTCTTGCGCACGCGCACGTATATGTGGTACCTTAATAAATAATTGAGCTAGAGATCTCAAATTCTGTGAGGTTATACATCTGATGAGCACAAAATTTGGTATTGAAACTGAACGGAATCGGTCCAGTAGTTTCTCAGATATTAGCATAGAAACATCCGAAAAAGCAAGCTATATCTTCAAGACTATTCAATTGGTCATCTTTGGGATGAGTTTAACCCTCTGAGGCCTATTTTGGTTTCTGCACTCCATGCACCGATCAGTGGTACATTGGAAATTAAAAGATCAATTCGGAAGCTTCCTGCCTATTGCATTGGCAGAGTATTAAATGTAAGATTTTCAAATTACGCACAAGTAGTGGGGCTCCTGCTTATTTTCCCAAGAAACAAATTCCTTGGTGAAAGAACATCAAAAATTATTAGTTTCATCGGTATAAATTCTTATAATTTCTGGCAAATAATTATTAACAATTGAATTTACATTATTTTCACTATCTGACAACAGTTGAATCAATCTGCCAGATTTGGGATTGATCTCCAATGTGCGCATAAATGTTCTATAAGAATATAAGAAAACACCGAGATCGTTGTCAGTACATAATTGAAAAATTGGTGTTTGAATTTCTTTCATGCACTTTTCCAATAAAGTAATTCTAGAGGATGGATGAGTGTCAGCAACGACTCCCAAGATCTATGCTGCAACTGCAATGCTTTCTTTAGATCTTTCTCTCTCTACTCCATTATGGCTATATCGCCTAGAGGGGCAAGTGCCACTACCGTTTCTTTAGATAAGATTCTTATCATGTAGTTTTTACATACGCTGGCTACTCGTTCTTCAAATATGGGTAATTTACTCTTAGCTAAGAGTATATTTTACTGGGGTGGTATTGCGGTATCTCAGGTTCAGTCGAATGACTGAAAATTGAAAAATCTTCAGCTTGATTTTAGACGTTTTCCTGAATGGGAGAGCGAAAGAGGGGTAAATGAATAACCTATACTCCAGGATTAATCTCACAGAAGCTTCATGTCCTTAATATTAAGGTCTCAGAAAGAGCCTTGAAAAATTTAGTAAGCTGAATTAAATTGAGAGGACAGCCAATTCAGACCAATTTGTCGATCAGTATCTCAATATTCACATTGGCTTATGCTGATTTTACGTCTAGAAATACTGCTAGAGCCCTTCCATTTCCCAATAAATTGTATCTGCATGTAACACTAGATCGCTCAGATTATCATGATATGATTGACCCTTTCGGAATACACTTTGAGAGTCAAGTAACAAGTGATTAACGTCAATGCAAAGTTAAGGACGAGTTTTGATTATAGTTTTAAGGGATTTGCACAGGCATGATGCGAGTACAATTGAACGGACACTCCTAGAGTTGGTTTTGGGAATAAAATGTAGATATTGTGTTTCCAAACATTAGGATAATGAATCGTGAGGTACATCTCGTTCATACCATCCAGCAACACTAATTCAAGTTGAGGAAAAAGTCTTTAAACCATTAATCATGCTATTATGATTGAGCTGAATCGGCCAAATTCTGTCAAATTGCCCAATTTCACTGCAATCATTATTCGGTTCTGTTTCAATCGTCCCGAATGAATTTGTGGTTGAATTTATTGATTATAAAATAACATCGAATCCGATTTTATTTGCCTTCATATATTCATCCAATTTTTTTCGAATACTCATGTTGGAAAGAAACTAAATACTACTATCATAATATCTCATTCTCCATTTTTATCTTTGTTCATAGAAGAAAATCTATCCTCACAGATGTATAACTATTCTCGGGAGAAACCCTAAATCCATGCTTTTATGAGAATCACAGTTCGCGATTCTAAATCTACTTACGTTAAATATAGGACTGCTTCTTTTTTCTCTTGGTGAATTTTCCCGCGTTATTTTCGGGATCTCAAAAACAGATATGTACACCAGAAGGAAAAGAAAAAGTGGATCAGAGAGCTATAGAAGCAAAGTTAGGACTTGATAGAGCTAGAATTATTTGTGATAATTAGTTTTGCGGGTGTACTGCACGCTAGAAAATTTTGTTGGCTTTAACGGAAGGAGAGCCAACCAGCTTTTTGAAACAAGGGTACCGTAAACAGTGCACTGGGGAAAAAAATGTTTTCTAGAATAAATAATTTGCGTAAATCAGCATATTGAGCAGAGTTATTTGTTAGAAACGAATAATTCATGTTAAATTAATTAGAATTTGATTCCTTCCTGCTAGGATTGAGTTTCTTGATTAACACAAAGCAGAGGTCTGCGCTGGTTGGGAGATGGATTTGTAATCCTAAGGTCCTGGTTTAAAAATCTGAACTTTGCCAATTGTAACATATACTACTGAATTATATTTACACCTAAATTTGGATATGATTTTTGAGAACGAAAAATGAGTTTCACTACTCTACCAGCCCCACCACCGTGCATTCGAATAATTTCATGTCAAATTCTCATCCTAAAATTTCCTCACCACCTACATTCCTTAGGCAGCTGAAAATTATTTGACACTGTTCAGAGGTAATTTAATTATTCAGAACAATTGAATTACTTTTTAATTCTTGCCCGTAAACCGAACGTGTACACTGGATATGCTCACCAATGTTCAGTGAAGTGAAGGTCCGCAATAATGGGTCAACTTAGTTGGGGCGAATATATATATTCGCCGGAACATTTGTTTTTGATCTCAAAACCAATATTGGTAACTGAATTCTGATCCGAGTTTCAGCCCAATTTTGGCATGTCAATGTCGGCTTATGAACCTATGCACAAGGTCTGGTCCAATCTTGATGTGTCAACTTTGGCTTGAAAACATAATCCCGATGATCGTCCGCGTTAGTGAATATGAGCAAATCCTACATGGGTCATAGAAAAAATACTTCTATTTCCTGAAGGTAAAAATATACCTTTGAGAGAATTGAGAGCTCATTGAAATCAGGAATTAAATTGAAGGAAGGAATTTTCAGAGAAGTAGCGTCGGCTCAGACGAGACATCGCACTTAGGACCTACAACTTACTACTTCACCAGCACACAGTAATGAGATGAATTTAGTAAAATCAAAAAGCTACTATAAGTTATACTTTATGTGACGAACTGACGAGTTTGACTTTCTTTCCTAAATTGTTGGGTGTTTCTGAATAAATTCTGAAAAATGCTCATTTTTGCATATTTTAGTTTGAGGGGTTACACCACGGTAGAATTTTCAAACAATCATGTTTCTTTTGCTTGAAAAACTACTTTGCACCTAGAGATGTAAAATTACCGTCATTTTTTGGATGTGTCAGGTCAGTCGTAAAATGACGGTTTCCTGACCACTTCTGACCTGACCTGTGATTCGTGTTGGTAACTGACGGTAATTTTTTTTTATCGTCAGTAATTATGTTTTATGAGGGAAAATTATCCATATAGATGTAAACTGACTGCAATTTAAATAATGGGTCATTCTCCTTACGCAAGATTTGGTCATTTTATTCCTGACGAAAACCGTCAGTAATTCAGCCTTGGTCAGTCACGTGTAAGTTACCGGTAAAATGACGGTAAACTTACCGGTCAGTTTTTAGTTCCACACCACTATTTGCACCGTTCAGAATATGGGTAAAGAAAGTTATCACCTGAAACCCATTTTTGCTAATGAAATTCTGAACTTTTCCCCAGGAATTTTCTCATATTTATAGTATAAGTCAAAACCCTAATCGTGTTTTTCTCAAAACATGGGTTTTCAAATTAATACGCAGCATAACTCCAATAATTTTCATTATTTCCATTTAAATTTCCCACAGTATCTGGAAAACAACATTTCAAACAGAAACACGTACTGGATTTCCAGAAAATTGATGCGCACTTTTTTTGTCAATAAAAGATTGCCGATTTTTTTTTGAAAGTTGAAAGTTTTCATTCAAATGCTCACCAATCTCACAAAAAACGATATTCTCCAAATCCCCTACGTATTTTTGTAGCTATGTGCATCTAGACGGAGCCATTTTTTTCAATTGAAATTTGCACCAGTTATACTGCGTGCCACAGAGTGTTCCAAAGTTGAGGAGTTTCGCAAGAATGCCTCTGGGGGTCTATTCTCGAATGTCGGGAAATATTTTATTCGTGTGGGAAAGTGTTTCGTACACGAAAGATTTTTGGACGAATTTTTTTTCCCCGTGCGAAATTCAATTTCCCATGGGAATGAATTTCCCACACGAAACAAAAATGAATTCCCACATAGAAGAATTCCCGTGCTTAACCTATAAGTCGTTCGATAATTTTTCTAATCAGGAAGTGTTCAGTATGTTTTCAGAAAAATTGATAAAATATGGATATTTGCATCGTTTTATTTATTATGATCTTTTTCTAATAAATATTAATTAACTTAATCACCGTATTTTATATCTTTTCAATTACTCTGCTCGACACAAACAAAGAGAAACGAATCACGCGGCCATCTTCTCTGGTCATTTCGTGGGGAATCGTGATTTTTTTTTTGTGAGGGAAATAAATGTTCCCCGCGAATCTTCTTTCCTTGACGAAATTTTCTTCCCGGCGAGAATCTTTCGTTCACGAAACTCGAGTTTCCTGCGGGAATCAATCCCCGCGTTTCGAGAATAGACCCCCTGGTGTCGTTATTTTTTGATGAATTTTTTTTTGAAGACTCAAAATATGATAATTCATTTCCTCAAATATTATTATTTTATTATCTCTCTTTCCACAAAAAAAAATTCCAAAAATCACTCTTTTTTAAGTTTTCACAGTGGTGTAACCCCTTCAAGTTCTCATTATTTTTGAATCACTAGTAATTGAAACTGATGATGTGAGTTAGAATTATATTATTTGAGATTATTCTGAAAAAAAGTAATATTCGTCGCCTCTCCTAAATAATTATATATGTATACTCACCATCTCTAGACATGCCCAAACGTAGGCACTTTTGTAACCGGCAGTACTGGCACCGATTCCTGTTTACTCGATCTACCACGCAGTTTTTGTTCCTCGGACACTGGTAGTTTACAACCGAAGACTGCGATCTCCTGAAGAAACCCTTGCAGCCCTCGCAGGTTATTACACCGTAGTGTACACCGCTGCTCTTGTCGCCGCAAACCTTGCACGGGATTATCTCGATCTGGGCTGCAATCATCGTAATCAGTATTAATTGATTCATCTAAGTTTGACAATTCTATTAGGAGGAAGTAAGGGCTATCATTTTTGAAATTTTAAATTCGAACACATTAATGAAATGGAAATTTCATAATACTGTTGATACATTCAACTTTTTTTCCCTATACTTAATGATTTTGGAGCGATAAAATATGCTAACCGTTATTTTCCATCGAGATTTCATACGTCAGCTATACAAAATGCGAGAAGGAGATTAGAATAGTCTGGACATATTTCATCGCGATTCTTTTTCCGAACCTCTAATATTCATAAAAATTTTCGCAGTCGAATACAGTGAAACCTCCCAATATTTCCTCGCTCGGGGGCTCCGCTGGAAATATTGGGAGGTATGAGCAATCCCCACTCTTTTTAAATGTGAGAGAGAAGGTTGATAGTGCCGCTCTCTTTCTCTCTCTTCATCTATCGTGAAAAATTATGCTCTGTACATTAAACAAGAAACTTTGAATGCCAAAAATCTCCATGAATTTCATACCCATCTAATGAGTACTTTCCTCATCAAATTTCTCATTTTCAGACGAACAGACTAATTCAGTGTCCACTTTTTGTCCAATCTAAAGGCGAACGTTCGTTCGAGCGTATACATATAGCGCACGGAAACAATTCGACCAGTGACAGGTGATTGCAACCAATAACACATCGACGTAACATCTTTCAGCATTATGTATGTCCTTCTTGAGAATAGAACTCAATACGAGAAATTCGATTGAAAACCTAAATCTTTCAAATAATCAATTGCAAATCAGAAACTAATTAGATCTACGCCGAGCACGCCGAAAAATTTATAATAGAGCTATATACACTGCGGAAACTAACGTTCGACATTAAGACATTTTCGTAGACACTTTTGAAATATTTGAAAGATTTCTTCGGTAGTGACGATTCAGTTATCTCTAAACGTTCAAATCCGTCAAAGTGTCTTATTTTTCACTGACATAACCTATCAGTGTATACGTGTCCTGTCATAGAATAGGAACTAAATTGAAAGAATTTCTGGAGACTGGAAGGTGAAAAAAAAATCGATTAAGAATTAGTATACTCGTTTTTTCTTATTTATCCAATCCAAGTTATCATTGTTCCCATATTTGTGTAGGAAATTACAATACTTGACTAAGGCACGAAAATTTTTTCCCACTGATGTGTCTGAATAGAATTCAGCAACTGAGTTTCACCATATACCTTCAAGCTCCAGTGACAGAACAATTAAAAAATATCTTAATTTTAAACATAAGAAGCAGCTGAATATATTTATCTTAATTTTTCAGATACGAAATGATGTCTTGTCACTTTTTAAAACATGGTACATGTTTCCCAGTTCTAAATATTTTCCATTTCAGTTACCCAGTTTCAAGATACTTCCAATTTTAAGATAATTTGCTCTAACTGATATCTAAAATTAAGGCATCCATGAAACATTAGTTATTGCAGTGTAGTAAAGACAAATTGATATCTGATATCCGACTCGAATGTAGAAATGTAATAGTGGATAATTCTATTAACGTCATCATGAAAGCTGCATGTCTACGATTTCTTACATCCCCGCTGAAGCTGCTGGGCAGAAGACAGATCAAATCTGTGAACACCTGCCTACGTGTAATTATAATGAAGGGAAATGTCACTGATCCGTATTTTTACAGAAGCTTTTTTCATACAACTTTTGTGGAATAACATGACTAAAAAATTGTCTACAAGCGGAAGAATGCGTCAAAAATGAAAAAAAGACATTTATCGAGTTGAGAAAGAAAATGTAATGTAACAATGATGTGCAATATTTCCATCGATTTTCTCTTTTTTTTCGTCTTTTTTCAAATCTCCGCCATCCCTTTCTACTTTGTGCTCTATATCTCTTTTGTTTACATTCTTTCTTTGTTTCCTTTTTTCCTTCCCCTTCTCGTTCCTACCTTTTTTTCTCTTTCGTCTGCTATCTTTTCTTTCTATTTGTCTACCTTAATTTAAGTTTTTGACGGAGTTTTGATACTCTCTTTACGATATTCCATTATAAGACAATCCAAAACGATGTCGTAGAAAAATATACATTTGCTAGGAGCATTTTCCAGGAATATTTTCTACGGGAGTTCAGTTTTTCACTGATTTTATCATTTATCCGTTCAGTAATGACGGAGAGCAAAGTCAAGAGTAAATGAGGATATTTGGGGAAGAAAAATCATCTGAATCAGTTCGGAAGTGCATTGCTCTTATCAATACTGTCGGATGAAAAGCCTCAATACAATAAAACTGAACGACATGGTCCCTAAGCATGTATCGATGACGCAACATTGTTTCGTGTTATTCATATATATATCATGTATGTTCCTTATAGTAGTTTTATCGCAATGAAAAATCAAGATTACAATTAATCATTCCAATCTGAACGTTTGCTTTCATTCTTACTAACATCAATAATTATCAGTTGTTTTCATATAATTTTTTTTTCTACCTCGAATAGAATTGATGGGACTTCTCGCTGTCTGCCCGGGTGTACTGTCTGGCTGATCATAGCGACTGACATCTATTCCATCGTTGGGATTTGGGCTGGTGCTGTCAGCACTCCCATTCGGTGTATTAAATCCCGTATAATTTCCCTCCATTTACACGTTTTTATTATATAGCTCATTCGCTCAATTATTGTCATTAAAATATTTTCTCTTTCTCTAATCAATGATTGTTGAAGGAAATTCGTATCAAAAAACTTGCGATTTTTCGGTCCATTTACAATTGAAAATTCAACTTATCTTGCATAAGAAATCCAAAACCTGTAAAAGAAAAACAACAGAAGCGATACGTTATGTTAAAGTGATCGTCGTCTTTCTTTTCCCTCTTGCCTCATCAAAGAAATGAAGAGATATGAATTATGAGATTTTTTTTGTCTACGATTGAGTCTCGTTTGCGGCCTCTAGCGCCAGTAGTTAGTACCGTTGAGGCGCTTGCACCATATAGTCAAACATTACATAACTGAGAACGATGAACCCAGAGAACAGTCACCTAACACACGGGCATCTTCCTCGCGCGCGCTTCTGCCCGAGTATTATCGTATATCGCGTTACTCGTATGCCAGCAGCTGTAGAGAAAGAACTTTTACCAGATCCTTATACATGTGTCTCAAATCATTTCATTCTTTTTTTCAATATTTCATGATCTAACGACTCAACTAATATTCTTCTATTTCGATTACGCTACTAATTCCCTTTGTTAGTTAAACATCTATAAATTTCTAAAGAAATGCTTCGCTTTTCGAACCGAAATATTTATACATTCTTCAATTCTCCGATGAGGTGATTGCTCTCTTTATGATACGAATAAAATTTGATTAGGTTATTACGGTTACAATGATCCTTTATGGTTTTAAAGAATTATAATATTGTAAAATATGTAGAAAAAAATGCGACATTAACCGATACTCATAATTAAATAGAATAAAATTTAAAAAACAACATTCCGAATAAGTCCAATGATCAAATGAAATACTGTATCGAATTTCAAAGGATTGATTTGAAAAAAAAATTGAGAGGAGAAAAATGTATTAAACGGCATCAAGTGTCATTAGGAAAAATTAGGTGGTGGAGTCGAGGTTTGTTGTATCATCAAATAAATTCGAGAAGAACATTAAGTTTCACAGAGTCCTCCAATTTTCTAAAATCTTTTTTTAACTTCCAACCACTTTATCACTTGAATAAATAATAAAAAGAATCAAAACTCTATTTTTATGTATTTTTTGAAATCAAATCCACACACAATCACTGTTAATGCTCACGTTGAATTTTTGCAGATCCACATACGTTGCATGATATTTACTTATCACTTCTCACATTCAACATTTTGGTTTCATTTATTCATGTATTTATATATTTTTTGAATTTCGGTCCATTTTATCCACAAGAAAGAAAGTTCCACCATATTAAGGAGATATTGCATAATATCTAAATGTTCTCATCCCAAACGGGTTGAATATACATCTCGAAACACAAGACTGAGAATGGAGCCGAAAAAAAAATCCCCATCAGTGCGGGGCCACAGAACGGGAACATACTTTCGAACTTCGGCACACACTCATGAAACTTTTTTTCTCCTTTCCGTTACTTTATTTTTTTTGTTTATCTTGAATGCACTCTATGGATGGATTCTTCTCCTGTTTTCTTCTGTTTAATCCATCTAGTTCCTCATTCCTTCCTCTTTGAAGAATGAAATATAGAGGACACAAGACGAAGAGAAAGAAGACAATTTCTCAGGACAAACACTTTTCTCGTATCGAACACGTTCGAGCGCGTAATGAGGCGGGAAGAGGGAGGAGGAAGAGTCCCTTGTTACCAACAAAAACCGTAGACAGTAGACAGAATTCAGTAGAAAGGAGAAGTGGAGAATGATAATATGCAGTAGAATAATAATGGTGAAAGAGGTGACAAATAAAAATAAAAAAAGTTGAAGAAAAATTCTAGTGGCACGCGTACAATTTTTTTCTTCTCCCACTTCCTTCTTTTGGCTTCCACTCTTTTCTTGTCTCGTGAAAAAAACTTTGAACATTCTGTCTTTTATATTAGGCCGCGCTCTTCCATTTCAGTTAAATTGACGAAGCCAATCGCACACATTGAATCTGATATTTTTTGACATAACTTTCACATACAATTAGTCCAATAGAATAAAACAGTCAGGAGCAATTATTTCGCTTTACATTGAAAATTAATACGCTCAAATTCCAGACACACGTAGACTCCTATAAGTAAACAAAGACTCACTAATGACACAATAAACACGTCATAACTGTTGCATGGGTTTAGCAATAATTTCAATTTCTTTTTTCCGTTTTTTTCATTCCTCGATCTCTCTCTTTTGACCAATGGATTAAACAAAATCCAAAAGTGAGGTGTTTTTCGGGGACCGGCTGTACAAGCCTGGCATCTCGCAATATGTCAGGAATCCCCACCACAAACACCGACGAAGCTGCGGCGGGTCACTGAACTGTGCTCCATCGCCGATGATGGCCGAGTGCCTCGACTCTGCCCCTCCCCCGCACTCCTTCCCGTCTCCTCGCCCGTTCCCCTCCACTACTAACTATTTACTCACTATCCCCTCTTTTCACCATACCCCGTTTATTTGCCCCTTCCAGCCTCGCTTCGTGTTTTTCTCTCTCCATTCTCCATTACCGCCCGCACCTAGTGTCTTCGAATGATACTGAACGGAAAACGGTGCACGCCGATGTGATACACGCAATTTTCTAAATTTCTTTTGTAGAAAAAAAACTCCTGCTCCTAAATTGGTTACTCAATACAGTGACAATATCTATATCATATTATCATACATCAATTAACCGTCATCAATTTTTTCAATTAATCATGATCAAAGTCTCTGACAACCAACTAGAATTGCATCATGATGGAGCAAGAAGAATCCAAGATCGTGGTGGAATTCGATAAAGAAGAGAGGCTATTACCGTCGACAGTGACCTACGTTACCGACAAAGTCGATAAATCCCCCCAATTACATATAATGATGCTTGAGTAAGAGCATACTGCGGTATATTCAACACTGAGGTATATTCAAATCGACTCACCATGAATCACAGGCATTCTTCAATACTTTCTACTACATTTCTTTTTAAAAAATCGGCTTTCTTTTTTCATTTTTGGATATCCTTGCAGAGTAATCAGCAGCGTTGATATTTCCAACTGATCATTTTCCTCCTCCTGAGATTGCATAATTCAGAACTTGCAACATCTCCTCGAGGTTGCCAACCTGTACCTCTTACGTAGATACGCGTAATGTTCTATAAATACCACTACAAATAGATAATTGTGCAGGCAAATATGTGGCTTGAATACATGCTTGCTCATTTCGGCATGATGATAAGAAATACATCTTCTCATATAAAAGCGCGATATCAATCGAATGGAAAGTATTGGACAGGACTTCCGAGAATGTGGTTGAGCGCAAAAGTCATAGACCAGTGCTTTGACATTGGACTTAATAGATTCCATAAATCAGGACGAATCTTCGATTCCTGTCGTAACATTGAACGAACTTTTTCATGTTGAGAAGATAATATTATTTGTCTCTAAAAAATAATAAATCTCTCAAAATGTTCTGTTATAATCACAAAGTTAGGTTGATAATCAGAATCATTTCATTGATAAAATTTTCAGATGGATTTGGACGGATTTTCACTTTAGAACTAGTTTTACAATCAATTTGAAGATGTACTATTTTTCCTCATTCTGGGTTCACGTGCGTACACTTCGATAGATTTCATATGACACATCAAGATATGAACGGTCCCTCATTTCCTTCACACTGATTCTCCATATGTACCAGATGATTTAATGGGTTGTGTTCTTAAGAATCTATTCCAGAAATCGAACAGGGAACAAGCGCATTCTCATAAATCTTAATTAAAATTGCACGAAATCTCTCTTCATTCTCCGACCGCCTTCTTCTATTATTCTCCCTTTTCAGTTAGTAAAGATTGAATGAACATGGAGAAAGCTTGAAGAATGACGAGGGGAAAGCTGATGACGATTATATTCAGGAAATGGTTGAATAGTATATACATAAGCAACGATAAATATCATCATCGTGATTAAAATAACTCATAGGTTTTTTTTCTCCTTGTGTTTCGAAATTTAACGTAAGGAATCAAGTATATGGAGAACTAGTTAGACAGAACAATGTTGATGTCAGGAAATTTAGCCGGAAATCTGT
Source organism: Aleiodes leptofemur (assembly GCA_963942555.1). Lineage (NCBI taxonomy): Eukaryota > Metazoa > Arthropoda > Insecta > Hymenoptera > Braconidae > Aleiodes > Aleiodes leptofemur. The sequence continues at coordinate 10,036,057 of OZ012619.1, forward strand.
ATACATCTAATCAAATATAATGATATGTAAGAAAAATTTTCCGGTTAGTTCGAGTGAAAAAGCTTTAGTTTGACTTAAAAAGCTTGAAGTTAATCATTTTTCTTAACGAATCAATGAATAATTTTTCAACAGGTCTCGGAAATTTAGTTTCAGAAATAATATGAGAATAATAATCTAATTCGAATAGAGTAGATTACCAACGTTTTGATTGAGTTCGGGGAGAAGGAACTTGATGAGAGATGGGGTAGTGATGTTAATAATCGATATTTTTTTGACTAAGACAGTTGGTGAGAAGCACAAAAAAAAATCGAAGCCCAATGGTTTTGGAGTAGTGGTAACTTTGGCACATTAACCACATAAGCCTTCTCTCGGCCAGTTTAATTTTGGTTGTCTACAGTAGTACATCAAGACTGTCTGTATTGTGTTACAAAGTTGTTGCCATCACTGTGTGTGATTTTTTTTTGCATAATCCAATCCGAGATGAGTACTAGGGTGTTTCAAAAAAAAAAAAGATTTTTTTTTCTGATGGTGTCTGATTTCTCCGAAAATTTATAGTATACTTGAAAACGAAAATTTTCGTCATTAGTAGAGCTCTTAATATTGATATTAAGGTTTGCCCCAATCCATTTTTCTATTTTCTCATTTAAATAACACAGAAAATATTTTTTCAATTTTCTAATTTTTGTAGCTTGGAAACGGTTTATTGCAGGGAAATTTTGAATGAGGAAACTCAACGGAAACTGAAAGATCTACCAAAAAAGTCTCTTGCAAAAAATCCATAAAGTCAATTGTTTTCAAGTTATGAGTCTGTTCATTAGTACCTGATGAAATTTTCGAGTATTTTGTCGAATAAATTGAAGCATTAAAGTTGTTTTTCATATTAGTGCTAAACATATATTATAAAATTACTCAATTTCTATTGAATTTGAAGTACAATTATGTATTTTTTATAGAAAATTCAATAAATTATTGCTAACTAGCTAAACTACCCGGTTTCGCTCAGGAGTTGATATGAGATTGTGTGTTAGTTGGGATAAAAGAATAAACTTTAAAATATAGAAAGTACTTTTCTTTCTTATTGAAAACATATTCTAATTTCTTAAACCTTCTAGGATATTCTCGGAATTCAGAAGATTCGCGAACCTTAGGGACATTTTAAAATGTTCTCGAATTTTCTGGAACACTCGAAAATATTATCACACCTTTGAGAACATTCTAGAAAATTCTCAAACCTTTGGCAACATTCGAGAGCGTTTTCGAACTTTCTGTAACATTTCAAAAAAAATTCCAAACTTTTTGGATCATCCTAGAGAATTCTAGAACTTTCTGAAACATTCTAGACTATTTTGAAACTTTGTAGAACATTCAAATATATTTCCAAAGCTTTTGCATCATTTTAAAAAATTTCCAACGCTCCTGGAACTAATAATCTATAAAGTTCCCGAACCTTCTGGAATATTCCAGAACATTCTAAAGCATTGTCAACTATTCGAGATCATTCTAGTGTTCTGTAGATCGATCTAGAACATTATTTCACCCCCATAAGGAGCAATATTCGCTATCCCCATATCTCGAAAACCAACCCCCGTAGCTGAAAGCGGAAAACCTCTTCATGGATGGGGGGTGGAGGGCTAACACCCCATATAACACCCATGGGGCTATGAGGGTTGGTTTCTGAGTTTTAGCGGCATGCACATAGGATACTTCCTTTTATTATATATATTAGATAAACGATTCTACGTGAACAAGAATCGTTGGAACTATAAAATGCGTCCTTCATTGTTTTTTTTAATGAAACATTTGAAATATTTCCAACTGAATATTTTAAGCATCTTCAAGTCGTGAATAATATTGCTGAACGCGGTGTAGCATTGATTGGACAGTACAATCAATGCTTAACGAATGATGAAGAACAGCTTCAGTATTTATTGCAAGTAGTTAGTGAACATAGAAAAAAATATCCTACTTGCAATAAAAAAAAACTTCATATCACCCTGATGGATCGGGCGATTACATATCAACTATAAATCGATCAGACAGGCGATTTTTTCACGAAATCGACTGTCATGTGACCACGATGCAACTGTGATGTGACTGCGATACAAACGCATCGTGATCGAATTACGGTCGACTTCGTGAAAAAATTGACTGCCCGGCTGCATGATTCACCAGGGCAACTTAATTATTCAATTGAATTCCTATGATTTAAATAACACTTGATAATCAAAGAATATATTTATCAGTAACTGTTGTTAAAATGCCATTTGAAATGTTACCTTCAATGAAATCATTAAATATTTAGTGGAAAATATTTCAAATGTTTCTTTAAAAAAAACAATAAATTACCCATTGGATAGTTCCAACAATTCTTATTCACGTAGAATCGTTCATTAGCGATAATTTATTGAATTTTCAATTCAATAGAAATTGAGTAATTTCATAATATATATAGCACTAATATGAAAACCCCCTTTAACACTTCAATTTATTTGATAAAATACTCGAAAATTTTATCAGGTACTAATTAACAGACTCATAACTCGAAAACAAATGACTTTATGGTTTTTCTGCAAGAGATCTTCTTCGTAGATCGTTCAATTTTCGTTGAGATCCATCATTTAAAATTTCCCTGCAGTGGACCGTTTCCAAGCTACAAAAATTATAGAATTGAAAAAATATTTTTCTGTGTTATTTAAATGGGAAAATATAAAAATGGATTGAGGCAAACCTTAATATCAATATTAAGAGCTCTACTTATGACCAAAATTTTCGTTTTTAAGTATACTATCAATTTTCGAACACCATCAGAAAAAAAAATCTTTTGTTTTTCTGAAACACCCTAATGAGTACTCTCGATTTTTTCATTCAATCCGTATCAAATTTATTCAGATTTGTTGCTTCTTCTCTTTTTAATTCGTATGACGTACATTCCGACCGATATTGTTTCACGCAATGTATACGAATTATTGACAAATGGAAAAAGTACGAATGTTGAAGCATCATGTGCATAAAGTACTTATTGCCGTAATATAACGGAATGAATTTTTCATGCGCAATGGAGGTGAGCGGAATTTATGTCAATAAAATCTTCAACAAAAATCCCGAGTGTCGTTAATGGGATGGGTCGTGATAGGGTTCTTTTTGAGGCCTATGCACCACTACGTCCTCGCCGTAGCCTCCGGTTATGAGAAATGTAGTGATAATCTCAAATTCATTGAATTGTTTCTTTTTCATTCAATTGGTTAGAAACTTCCAGAGAAAGTTCATTGTTTTTTGAAAATTTTTATTAGGATTTTATCTATTAGCCTTGGAATCTGGTGACCCACCCCTGACCAGTCAAAACACATCAAGCTAGTTGAAAAAATTCAAAAAAATACATGAAAACTTGATGACGCCGAAACTGGCAGACGATTCCAGCAGACGATCGCAGGGTACTTGTGGCAGGGACTGTATCACTGAGTGGCCCGTGCGCTGTGCCTGTTTTCCGCCGTTACAAGCGAAATGATTTGGGAAAAATTTTGGGAGAGTCGCACGCATAGCCTAAAAGAGTTGAAAATTTCTGGAGGGGTTTGGGGGATATTTCTCAATGTGAGAATAATTGAGAACCTGAAAAGAAAGCCCCTGAGTACGAAAGAAAAACTCATTAAATCGCGAACACTTAATTTTTACCTGAATAATTTCAAAAAAAAATTCGGAGAGATATGCGCATGATCCGAAGGAGTTGAAAATTTTCGGAGAGGTAGGGGGGATGGTTTTCAATATGGAAAAAATTATGAAGCTGAAAAGGCAGCCTTTGATTACGAAAAGAAAAAATCATTGAATCGCAGAAACATGATTTTCCCCCAAATAATTTTGAAAAAAAATTTGGAGGGATGCGGTCATGATCCAAAGGGGTTGAAAATTTTTGGAGAGGTAGGGGGGATGGTTTTCGATACAGTAAAAATTATGAAGCTGGAAAGGCAGTCCCTAATTACGAGAAAAAAAATCATTAAGTCGCACAAACCTCATTTTTCACCGAATAATTTTGAAAAAAAAATTTGGAGGGATGCGCGCATGATCCAAAGAGGTTGAAAATTTTGGAGAGGTAGGGGAGATGGTTTTCGATACGGAAAAAGTTATGAAGTTGAAAAGGCAGCCCCTGATGACGAAAAAAAAATCATTAAATCGCAAAAACATAATTTTCCCCCAAATAATTTTGAAAAAAAATTCGGAGGGATGCGCGCATGATCCCAGGGGACTAAGAATTTTTAGAGGGGTAGGGGGGATAGTTATCAATACGGGAAAAATTATGAACCTCAAAAGGCAGCCTTTAATTACCAAACAAAAATCATTAAACCGCGCAAACTCAATTTTTTTCCAGATAATTTCCAAAAAAAATTCGGAGGGATGTGCGCATGATACCAGGGAGCTAAAAATTTTCCGAGAGGAAGGGGGAATGGTCTTCAATACGGAGAAAATCGTGAATCTGAGAAGGCAGCCCCTGATTACGAGAAAAAAAATTATTGAACCGCGCAAATTCAATTTTTTTCCAAATAATTTCCAAAAAAATTTCGGAGGGACGTGCGCATGATCCCAGGGGGTGAAGAATTTTTAGAGGGAAAAGGGGGATGGAGCTTTTCTCAAAATGAAAGATGAGGAAAAATACAGGAAAATTCTTGAAAACAGTAGATAATTTAGACCGTAAATAATTGGAGCGGGAGAAGGGAAATCCGAATTTTTGCTTACAATTATTTGCGGAAAAATTGAGTTTACGCGGTTTCATCAATTTTTTTTTGTAGCAAGGGCTGCCTCATTAAGTTTATGATTTTTTCAGCATTGAGAACCATCCCTCCTTCCCCCCTAGGAATTCTGAACCCCCTCGGATCATGCGCACATCCCTCCGAATTTTTTTTCAAAATTATTTAGCGGAAAATTATGGTTTTGCGATTCAATGATTTTTTTTTCGTATTCAACGGCTGCCTATTCAGTTTCATAATTTTTACCGTATTGAGAACTATCCCCCCTACCTCTCTAAAAATTTTCAACCCCTTCGGATCATGCGCGCATCCCTCCGAATTTTTTTCAAAATCATGTGAGGAAAAATTAAGTTTATGCGACTTAATGATTTTTTTTTCGTGATTAGGGGCTGCCTTTTCAGCTTCATAATTTTTCCCGTATTGAAAACCATCCCTCTTACCAATCTGAAATTTTCAACCCCTTCAGATCATGCGTGCATCCCTCCAAATTTTTTTTCAAAATCATTTGGGGAAAAATTGAGTTTATGCGACTGAATGATTTTTTTTTCGTAATTAGGGACTGCCTTTTCAGCTTCATAATTTTTCCCGTATTGAAAACCATCCCTCTTACCTATCTGAAATTTTCAACCACTTCGGATCATGCGCGCATCCCTCCGAATTTTTTTTCAAAATAATTTGGGGAAAAATTATGTTCATGCGACTTAATGATTTTTTCTTTCGTAATTGGGGGCTGCCTCTTCAGGTTTATAATTTTTCCCGTATTGAAAACCATCCCCCCTACCACTCTAAAAATTTTCAACCCCTTTGGAACATGCCCGCATCCTTCGGAATTTTTTTTCAAAATTATATGGGGGAAAATTATGTCTTTGCGACTTAATGATTTTTTTTGTAATCAAAGACTGCCTTTTCAGCTTCATAATTTTTTCCATATTGAAAACCATCCCCCCTACCTCTCTAAAAATTTTCAACCCCTCCGAATCATGCGCGCATCCCTCCGATTTTTTTTCCAAAATCATTTGGGGAAAAATTAAGTTTATGCGACTTAATATTTTTTTTCGTAATTGGGGGCTGCCGTTTCAGCTTCATAATTTTTCCCGTATTGATAACTATCCCCCCTTCTCCTCTAAAAATTCTTAGCTCCCTGGGATCATGCGCGTATCTCTCCGAATTTTTTTTTTTAATTATTTGGGTAAAAATTGAGTTTTCGCGATTTAATGAGTTCTTCTTTCGTAATCAAGGGCTTTCTTTTCAGGTTCTCAATTATTCTCACATCGAGAAATATCCCCCTAACCCCTCCAGGAATTTTCGACTCTTTTAGGCTATGCGTGCGACTCTCCCAAAATTTTTCTCAAATTATTTCGCTTGTAACGGCGGAAAACAGGCACAGCGCACGGGCCACTCAGTGGTACAATCCCTGCCACAAGTACCCCATGAACGTCTGCTGGAATCGTCTGCCAGTTTGAGCGTCATAAAACTTGTATTATATTTGGCTGAATAAAACTACCTATTTATCCATCTGATCAGCTCATTAGAAGTAATCTTCGATGCTTCATTTGAATATAATTGATTGCATAGTTTCCGAGATATAACCTTCTTTCATAAAAGGCTTTCTCACAAATATCTCAGAAACTATCGGACCGATTCTACCCAGATCCAATTCTAAACTTTGCGTTTATAAGATATACAAACTGATAAAATTTTGAGTCTCTAGCTCAAATATTTGTTGAGTTATCGTGTTAGCAAGCTCTAAAATGAAAAATCACTATAATTGATATAATTCGTAGAATGAAAAATAGGAGAAAAATCACTCTGTGAGAAAAATGTGAGTTCAAATGAGATAATTTTCACAGCTCAAAGTTGGAGCTATGAATGAATTTTTCATAAAGAAAGCTTAAAAAACAGAAAGTTTCGAAAAAAACAGAAGCTTTTTTAAAATTTGATTTTTTTTACTGTTCAACTGATTCAGTTGGAATTCCACTGCCAGCATTTTGCATATGGAGAGAAAGTACTGTCAAATTTTTAGACTTCTAAGTATACCCATTCCAGAGAAAACGACGACACGCACGCGATATGCTTCGAAGATATGATTTTCCGATGTTTTGGATCATTTAGAGACATTTTTAAAAATGTCACGTGTACAATGCTTCCATTTGCAAGCAAAAAGAGAATGCTAGCTATCAATAACGCTGGAGTCAGAATAATCTCAAGAATCTTGCTTGATTCAAGATGTTTAAAATTATGCCAAATTTCACGTACTCCTTAGCTTTATCATTTTCTCCGAAATAATTTTCATAACACTCCGTTTTCAGTTCAGAGAATTATTAATTTATCCCATTAGAATACCCATTTTCATGTAGTTGGTCACAAATAAATGTGAAATCCCTATTCATATTGTCTATCTAAATTGAATATAGAAACACGTTCTCTTCTCTATTATAGTCACAGTGTTCATAGCATCTTCATTCGTTTCTTTTCTTTTGTGGTAGCACATAACAATATATATTCAATAAACGACTCTACTGCGATTCGGAAATTTCGTAATTTCATAGCAATCAAATGAAGAGTTCTTCTTATATGACAAGTAAATATTCGACTTTGATTTCAGCTCCTATTCATCCCCGCATGGAAAAGAAATATGTTGCTATGAATATATTCAATAATATCGGATTAATCACGGTCGATATAATGCGGCAAAAATATGTGTGATGTTCAATACATTATGTAATTATATACATAACTATACTATTCCAATTATATAGATTTTGATATTTTATCATGTTAATTTCTATATCTGAGTCATTTGATATTGGAAAATATATTTTTTTTATTTGCAATTCATCACATAATAATGACAGTACACATTATAGTGTTTTCCTGTTTTGTATGGAAATAATTATAATTTTGATTTTATATTTGATCATATATTTTATTAAAGATGAAATATATTATATTCCATTTTACATAGCTACACTTTATGATAACTAGATAATTTGTATCGTTACCCTGATGCAAATTCTGTGTGATATACATCTTCAATAATTTCAAATGTTCTCATGATCCATTTAGATATTGTGGAGAGTACGTCACGTAGAGAGCCTTCTCTACAGAATCAATTGAATATTTTTTTGTCTCAAAATTTTGAAATTATATTTTTTTTGGAATTTTATGATTCTTATAAACTATTTTTAACTGATATTTTGTATTATATCTTTGGGGTAATTATTCCATTATATGCCATGATTATATATTTCATTATATTCTGATCATCTATTAATATTATAAATAGTATAATATATGCTGGAACATATTCCAAATTTATACTTGCTATAATCATAGGTTCCAATAAAAAAGAATTATAATGAACCATTATATCTTTCTCATTATCAAATCATATAATATTCCGGCAAAAATATGCCTATGGATTCTTATATTAAATTTACAATATTATATAATTCATCAGTTACTCAAGATTATATTTTTAACAATATATATTCTTTCCATGCGGGTCTGACATAAATTCCTTTGATGATTCGAGAAATTAACTTAATTCATTATTAGATGCGCGATGTAAACAGACAGGCATAGATTGATTTTGAACTGTCTTAAATTGCAAAAGTAAGATGTAGGTCATGCTTGAGGTTAGTCTTCGATCCAAGTAGGTAAAGTCAATCGGAAACAAGATTGTCGGCGTTCTCATCGTACCACCGTTTGTCCTGGATCGAGAGGAATAGCAACGAATGAAATGAGAATACCGTTGAAAAATTCTTCCAGTTGTTGGTGTCAGCCGATCATTCATAATCAACTTTCATTAAGTACGAATGAATGTGAACAATTTTTCTCATTTATCCCCTCCAGATTGAGTTGATATGGTATATTCTGATTGAAAAGAATGAGAGAATGTGATAATCATAATATTGACATTTATAATTGATCAATAATTATTTATCATTAATTCCATTAAAAAGATTTTTTCAATGTGGGAAAATATCATTGTGAACCAGATGCTGGGGTATGACACTCGGGAAAATTTTTTGATACCTCATAATTTTGAAATTATTAGGCGGTTTCATAGAAAAAATTTCTTCATTCTCAAAAGCTGAATCTATAACTTTCTTTTGCATGTTATCATATGATTCAGTGTTATTATATCCACATAAATTACTTAAGAATGACAGAAATGGTTCCATCGAGATGAATCCCTTTACCTCTCTATATTTATGATCAAATATCAAGAAAATTCGAATGAAAAACCAGGTTACGTAGATAAGAAAATAAATAATGATGGAACAGACGAAAAAAATCAAATCTATTAGCATTAACTGTAGATTGGTCACTCTATGAGAGATCCCCCACAGTCTGGCGTTGTATTTTCTTTATGATTTTGAATATTTGCACAATACATTTCAAAACAATTCTAGAATAAATTGGATAGTCCTGCACCGGGAGTCGAACCCTGGATCTTCCGATGTCGCGTCGGGCACTCTACTTTTTTTTATTTTTGATAACAATAGTTTCTATTGGCACTATAAAAAGATATTATTTACATATGTACAGTGGAAAACAGTGTTATACAGTGGAAAACCGTGTCGTCGGGCACTACCGATTGAGCTATCCAGTTCTATACCAAATTTCCATTCGAATTGCCTTGATAAGTCGCTCGCTCAGTATATACCCCCACCTCTGCCCATCACGCAGTAATTTAAATGAAATTTTAATCATATTTTTGGTATATTATACTTTGCGTGTCTTTTGCGTGTACTGTACAAATAGCGTGAGCCATTGACTCTTCTATTGGAAAGAAGTCAACTAGTAATCGATGTGGTAACCCGATTCGAAAAATAAGCCTTCGTAAGATGTAGTTTTGACATCAAAAGTGTCCTCGTTCTCGGAGGTATTTTGAAGATTTCCAACATCAACGTGAAGTTAAACGACGCCCATTTCGGTAGAAGTTCGTTTGTATCGTCGTTACTCAAAAAGGACGACTCATAACATCAAAAAACTTCGTTCGACTTCAATATTTAATGAGGGTAGCACATCTCTTGGCTTCGAGTTGACGTTGGATAGTTTCATTTTTATGACCCTTGAAGGATATGTCTATCTCTCTTTAATCCTTTTATGGCTTGAGGAAGGCTGAGATTACAGGTATAAAAATGGGGGTTTCCCCATTTTTTGCGCGATTAAAACCACTCATTTGAAAATTGAAAATTTAGTTGATTTATTTACGCTTGAATTGGGAAAAATATAGACATACAGATCACTAAAGGCAGGCTATTTCAATGAAGAATGATAAAAATCATAAAGTTCTGGACTTCTTTCTCCGTCTCCTTCTAATCTAATACGTCTATGCATCTAACATATCATATAAATTATATTTTACATATTTCAAAGATACCATGGAAGCACCAGTTATCGGAAAGTTGAGGGAATGTCACTAGTATCTGGACAGTGAGAATTAACTTATTAAAATGGTAAAAGATTTCATTTCAGTGAATCAAACAATTCCATTGATTTTTATATTGACACTTTGCAAGCGTTGAAAAATCTGGTTTTCTCACGCAAATATTGATTATTAGTATATCTTGCCGCTACATCCGTAAACTGGGGTATGTCCGGTAACTGGGTCTACCATGGTAATAGCGTCTTTAATCCTAATACAAAAAAGTTGTGTCTCGAATTAAATTAACAGGCAGAATATCACTTTCGTTTTTCGCTACCCAAAAAATCAATGCAGAAATTACGACAAACTGAATAGCACAACACTTTACACATAAATTCACTTAGACTGCCTTGAACGATGCACTCCTCACAAGGGTTGGTTTGAGACTGAATTTTCGATGCCTCTGGTCTTTTAATTTTCCGGAGATGGCGAGAAAATACCTCGAACCTTCGTACTTTTCGGTATATTTTATTTTACCACCCTCTCGTCATAAAAATGGGAAAAACCTGATGAAAAAAAAGGACCATATGTACGAGCCATAGCTGTACCCAGTACGGCATACTGGCAGCCCGTTGACGGTTGCGGGTTTTGTTACCTGAGAAACGCATAAAATATCGGTCAATTTAAAAAATCAAAATTTTCCACAATTTTTTCTTTACTTGATATCCATCCATATATAAAAAGGAGAGGATATCGAATCGAAAATATATCGATACTTCGCAAGAACGTAAGGCGTAAGGGTGAAACCGACGCGACATCTATCGGTCATTTCAGCTTCACTTTCTTCGAGCCCGATGCTTGGATGGGATATGTCAAAATGTTTTTCAAGATGGCTGTATAGTCAGGAGACTAAAGGCCAGCTGTGCTTCGCGCAGCCCAAAAAAGAAGAAGAAGAAGTCAAAATGTTTCGAGTTTCATTACGTGATAGTGTTAATTATGGTGTCTTCGAAAATTAAATACGCTATCAGTTAAATAATCAATAATCTCGATGTGAGAGCCAGCCTCATGTATGTTTGGGAAATATTTGCGGGTTCCCATAATTCCTGCAACTGAAGCATCCTAACCTCTCACTGTCATGGGAAATGTAACAAATCCATTCATTGCACATCTACACAACGGTCATTTGATGTGATCAAACGGCGACAATAAGAAATAGAGAATTCTAATGACTGAATCTAATTAATAAAATCAAGTTCTTGTGTGAAAAAAGATGGAGATCCCAGAAAGAATAGGAATTTTTCAGAGGAATTAATTTCATCTGATAAATGTAAAGTGTAAATAACTTAAATATGTTTTTTATAATGGTTTATTGCTTTAAAAAAATGCACAAAATTTTCAGATGTATGCTCATTTCATTATCATGTTATTTTCAGTATCATGAATTTATTCCGTCACCAATTTCTCTGAATTATCTCGGTATCTAAATGAGATTTCACGATCATTATATTCACCTTTTTTGTAGTTCTTGAAATCTCTATAAAAAAGCTCATAAAAACTGCTCTTCGTCGCTTAAATTCAGAGATATTCGTAACAAACTGATGATGAAATAAAACCGATGATGATGAAATTACCGAAATTCACCACCATCACAGGTGGGTATCATTGATATGCAACCTTCTACCAATATAAGCTTTTAAAAAAAATTGATTTTATCATGGTAGTTTTTTTGGAATATCTCAAAATCTAAGGGAGAAAGGGAGATTCTGCTCCAGAGTTTTGTCATAGCGGATTTTAAGAGCTGAAAAAAAGGATTCTGACGCAATTGCTCCATCTCGCTCAGTTTCCAAGATATTCAAAGAAAACTAATGATGAGATAAAATCTATCTGAAAACTTCATCGTCATGCTATTTTCGCGTTTTTTTTGGGATATCTCAGTAAATCATGAAGATGAGGGAAATTCAGAAGAACCCTCTTTTGAAGAGGAGAGTGACCACTACAAAAAATATCATTATGAAAAATCTGTCATCTCGAACGTTTTCTTGAGATAATTGGGGATTTCAATTTTTTCTATGGAGAAACTATCATAGTTGTGGGATTTTATATAAAATATCTTAGGGAATAAAGGAGATGCAGAATTTTCGTAGAGACCTTTCTTGCAAAGGACAATGCAATCTATAAAAAAAATCATTATGAAGATTCCGGTATTTCTAACAAATTATGAAATAATTAGACATTTATCTTTTTGTTGGAGGAAGTTTGATAGGAGTTTCCGTGGAATATCTGGGTAAAAACTGGGAATATAAGATTCCATGTGGAACCGTTTTTGTAGAGGAGAATGAGAGCTGCAAATAGAAAGATTATCAAAATCGTTCTATCTCTCTCAATTTCCGAGGTAATCCAGAGAAGCCGAATTTTGGATACTTCATCTGTATGTTGGATGCGACTCTCAGCATGAGGAACATGGTGGCTGGCTCAAAAATTATGAATATCCCTGTGACGTCGATAGATGTCAAGTTGGAATTTGCCATGTAGCAGGCAACCACGCGGAAACAGTTATTTGCTCAAGTTGTCAAAATAATTGGTACACATGACGTTTCCTGAGTCGAAAAATTTACTGGCTTTAAACGAAGATTCTACCAAGCTTCGAGTATTCATCCGATTTTCAACCGATATTTCTTTGATGTTTCATTAAACTGCTGCGATTTCAACGTATTTCGTTGTACGTTCAAATTTTGTTGAAATTTGAACGAGGATTTGAACGTGGAGTTCAACGTTCACATTTTATTTCGTATTCAAAAAATTGATGAACTCAAAAAAGAAGAAGAGGGAGCGAGGGAGATGAAGGTGATAGGATGATAAGGGATAGATGTGGGGAAAGGTGGGGTAGAGTGAACACATTTCAGTTTTGATGTCGATTTTATAACAAAAAACACTTGAAATTCATTGAAAAAATTAAAGAGATTTTTTTAAAAATAATTCCATTAAAAAACTGTGGAAGTTCGCGGTGAAAATCATGTGTTTATTATTTTTCAATACTTCTACTTTTGGTCAGCATTTGAAGGGATACCCTTTTGCATTTTCAATTTTTCAGAAAATTCGATTTTTGGGAAATATCTCCAGTTCTATTGTCTGTAGTCTAAAAAAACCGAATAGAGGTGAAAGGTGGGATCATTCGCCGTGATATTGTGGATTGTAATCAAAAAATATCAATTTTTAAAATATTTATGTAGAAAAACTATTTTTCATGGAAGAGCCCATAAATACTTGAAAAATTGATATTTTTTAATTGAAAACCCATCAATTGATGGCAAATGATCTCACCTGCCACCTGCATTCAGAATATGCATGCTATGACTAATAGAACCAAAGTGATTTTTAAAAAAGTAATGGTGAAACAAATTAAAAAATTAATTCTGGCACTTCTTTTCCACCTCAAATTTTATGATACTGAAGATAGCAGACATCTCACAGTCCTTAAATTTTTTATTTTTTTAACAAATAAATTATTGAAAAATAAATAAAGAATATGTACATGTAGAAAATTCGGAAAACTACACGGGCAAATTTTCTTGATACTTCGTCTATATAATAATATATTTGTTTAAAAGATGCAAAAAAATCATAAGATTTATGCTAATTTCATTATTGAATTTTCTCATTTCTCGATGAATCATCAAAAAAAAGTATATCTCCAACTATTTCACTCTAATGTCCATTTCACCCCGCTTTCCCCCAATTCATATTCAAAATTAATATAAAACAGAAAATGATAGAGAAAATGTCAAAAAAAATATTATCAATATTCATGTTTTCTTATGAAGGGAAGATGAAAATTTTCTACTACAAGAAACAAAGCAAAAAATGAAAATCTTCAACGGGCTTTTCCACTGATTTTTCAAAATCAATTTTCAATACTCATTGCAAACAAAATCATAGCTAAAATAATTCTTCCCGAATTTCAATGAGTATTAAAAATTGATTTTGAAAAATCAGTGGAAAAGCCTGTTGAAGATTCTTATTTTTTCTTTGATTCTTTTAGCAGGAAATTTTCATTTTTCCTTCGTAAGAAAACATGAGTATTGATAATATTTCTTTTGGACATTTTCTCTATCATTTTTCATTTGATATTAATTTTGAATGTCAATTAGGAAGAAAACGGGGTGAAATGAACATTAGAAAGGAAAACTTGAAGATGGATTTTTTTCAATGATCCTATCGAGAAGTTGAGAAACCTTTAGGTGGAAACGTAGAGCCTGAATGGAGATGGGAGGTGAGATCATTTGCCATCGACTTATAGGGTTTTCAATTGAAAAATAGTGATTTTTCAAGTATTTATGGGCACTAAAATACTTCAAAAATTGATATTTTCTCATTCAAACCCACGAATTCACAGCAAATGTTCTCAACTTTCACCTCCATTCGGAATTTTCAGGTTACGACCAATAAAATCGAAGATATTTCTGGAAAATTGAATTTTCCTAAAAATGCAAAAGGCTATCCCTTCAAATCTTGACCAAAAAGTGGAATTATTAAAGAATCATAGAAAATTATTTCTAACACATGATTTTCGCCGTAAATTTCCTCAGATTTTTGATAGAATGGTGAAAAAGTATATCTTCAATTTCCTCATTAATTTCAAGTGTTTTGCATAAAATCGACATCATTTTACCTCGACTTTCCCAATATCTATCTCTTATCATCTTCTCATTCCATCATCTCCCTCTCCCCCTCCTTTTCTCTATTGAGTTCGTCAATTTTCTAAATACGGAATAAAATGTGAACGTTGAATCTACGTTCAAATTTCGTTGAGATTTGATTGGACAACGAAATGCGTAGAAATCCACGTTCAAATTTCAACAAAATTTGAACGTGCAACGAAATGCGTTGGAATCGTGATGGTTCAATGAAACATTAAAGGAATATTATCGGTTAAAAATTGGGTGAATAAGTAAATTCCCCGATTCGGGAATCCAGAGGAAGTCTCAATGAAACTGCCCTGTTCGACGTTGAACGTTCGTTCAAAATACATCGGTCTTCCAATAATGTTCAGCGTACTTTCAACGGATTTCAACGAATATTCATCCGTCAAAAATCGGATCAATGTTCGTTGGAATACGTCGAAAAATTTCGACTAGGGTCGGTTCATTTGACTTCCATATACGATATTGAGGGTGACTGAACATGGATCAAGCCTTATGGAAAGCTGATGGATCAGGAGGTAAAACACAAGAATCCAGTGCCGTTTGAATTTCGCAAAATACTCTCCAGGAGAGATTGTTGAAAAATTCGTACAAGAGATTACGCTATTTGCATTATAAAATATATTGTTCTCCTGTGATTTCAAGATTTCAGAAACCAGGATCAATATTTTTTTACATCCCATTGTACAAACGAATACAACCGAGTTTTGCGATATATTTATTCTTGAAAATTTCAAATTTTCATTACTATTTATTTATATTATAAATATACGATAAAAAGAAAGGAAGGCGCGTGCGTAGCACGCGCGGACGCTCTCGTTTCATTAAATTCAGCCTCTGAAAGTGCATCAAAAATTTTGAGCCCCCAGTAAGATAAACAAATTTTAATTTCAACAAAAACTAAAATTTTTCAAAGTCCAATGGAGTTTGAAAATTTCCTAAGTTCCTGAATGAAGGGAAACTTAGCCTGCCCAAATGATAACCCATCCTTCTCTTGGAAATTTTAGGGAGGACAATAAAATTTTTATGATTATTATCCCTGTGACCCTCCATTCCCGGCGCGGGTCAAAATTTTTTGAAGATCCATAACACCAATTCGACTACTTATGAAGTTTTCCTCCGGTTGTCGTTCCGAATCTTCATTTTAGTGTCGTATGATGTTGCAGGAAAAGGTAAAACGACGATAGCGGATGTCAAATTGAAGTTTTTTGACTCCCTCCAAAATTGTTGAAGTCTTTGATGTTGAAAAACGTTAAATGAAGACATGGAAAAAGGTCAGAGAACAAAAGAAATGACACTCGAAGCAGTCAAAACTACATCTTACGACGACTTATTTTCGACTCGGGAAGTACGCAAAATAGTGACCCGTTCGAAAAAACAGTGCATTTTTTATTTTAAAATCGATATATACATATTTGTGTTCATTTCAATGCATATTCGATATAGATATATTGACGAGTTACTGATGCATGAATGACAATGTCATTAGGTCTAGACCAGGCCAGCAGATAAATCCTGTCTAAAAATCTTAGATGGGAGCGAAGCATTGACGTCGTCAACAGATCCAGAAATTTGAATATATCATCAATCAAATAATATATCAAACTTTGATATATTATCTATCCATCGTTAAAACCCCCGAGATGAAGAGTTCAACGTGTGTTTTTATAAAAGAAAAATATCTGAAGTCGCCGGAATTTTGTGAAATTGCTGTTAAAACTCATAATAGTGGAAATTTCTCTGAAATTCTTATAATACTAATCTGAATTCCTTCAAATCACCATTCAATGAAGTATGGCAATGCCATCAGATATACTAACAGATCTCATTTTTCGGTAATCAATAAAAAAAATCTCCTAATAACTATTTTTTCCACCCGGGTAGTTGGATCACAATAATTGAGTTACATGATCCCCTATTTTATTTTCCAGTTTGGATGAGAGAAAAATGTGACCAATACGGTACATTGATCGATTGGACAATATACACGCAACTGATGAGAGAAAATTATTGGCATATGCAGATTTTCTGGAGTACAATACCCCTACAGACGAACATCTCTGGCAGTTCTATGTTCTACTCTCTTTTTATTGTATTATTCATTTTTTTTATTTAACATAGGTGCCTCCCTACCATCCAGTTGAAACGTTTTAGCTCTGAGACGCCACCCTATCCCTGGTAGGAATAGACGAAGGATTCTGGACTGGTCCAGGCTTGAATCAAGGCTGATGAGCCTTGCTCCAGCTTGGATCTCCAGGCCTGATGCAAGCTTGCTGGAAGCCGAAAATGAGACAGTGATCCAAGGCTCAGAGCTGAATATTGAATCAAGTCTTGAGAGTCAAGGCTTGATCAAGGATCGACAATCTAGCTTCGATAAAGCTTGAATGTCAAGGTTTGACGGAGACTTGAACCGGAGCTTCTCTCAAAATTTGAGATGCAGCCTTCAATTGAACTGTGTATCGTTATTCAATAGTTTAACTGCGTAAAAAATGGACCATGATTAGTCTCCTATTCTAGGTTGGAATTAACACTCGGGCCAAGCTTGATTAGCTTATTATTTTTTTTCGGGAATTGGTACTATATTTTCCCAATTCGTTGTGATTAACATCATCTTTGTGCTCCAATTTTTTTTTCAATTACTGAGATTTGCAAGATTTAGTTACTTTGTTTTTTTCACGTGATAAGATTTCCAATTTAATTTTTTTAAATTATTTCTTTTTCATTTAAATTTTTTAAATTTACGATTGGCTGAAATCTAGTTCGATCAGTTAATATTCCATCGATACTCCAAACCCGTTAGCTCGCTAGAACTTATGATTTTTAGGATAGAACTTGACTTGGGGACGAGAATCGCTACATTGCGCCCCTAGTGCTGAATAGTAGAACTAAGTCTCCCAACTATTCGAAGACTGATCAAGGTAGAATCTAGACTGACCAGCAGTGACTCCCCAACCTTGGTTTATGCAGCCTGTATCAATTGTGAGGAAATTGGGCGAGTAACACTGATCCTCAGGCTTGGATCAGTCTTCGCGATGACTAGAGAACCAAGGCTGAGTCAATCTTGGAATACTCATGTTTGGAGACTCAGTCTTCTTCAAGTACGGGAAAGCACTTGAAGAAGTATTAATGATGGAGGTAGAATCCAAAAATGATTCCATTCTGGAATCAAGATTGATCGAATATGGATTTCTCAACCTTGATCTATGCAGGCTCTACCAAGCTTGGAGAACTGCTCACTTTGAGAACTATTTTGGGCTGAGGAACTGAAAAAGTTTTCTAAGTCAAAAAATTCAACAAAGATGCTAGATTTCTATCTCTTTAGCGTCTCTTTTCGCTCTTCTTTTTCCAATCGAAAAACATGACAATTTTCCAAAGTTTTCATCTCTCTAGCATCTCTTGCCATTATTCGAGACGTTTGATGATTCAAGAGACGTGAGTCTCTGATCTCAGAAACGCTGAGACATTTCCGAGTTTTTATGGAAACTCCGCGCAATCTTTGAATGTCTCCAGAGATCCTAAGAGATGGAGGATTTTCATCGTGGGCATCATTGAGGCTTGATTATGAATAGTTCAGAGATTGATACGGGTTCTTCCTTTTTTTCGCCAGTTTCTACATGAATTCTACAAATGCATTTCTGTACTAATGTCAAATTGGTTTTTCACAACTTGAGAACAAGTGTGGAAGTTTCAGCACAGTCGGGTTGAAAAAATGGCAAAATAATCTAGTAACACAATTTACAAGATCGATACGTTTTATTTAGTAGGTAAAGTAATTAAAAAGCTAATCAATAAGCTAAGACCCAAAATTACCTCATCAGCCCTCCAATAGCACGCCTGAACTGGTGGTTAGAAGATCAACGTAAGGTAATGTAACGCATTCAGCGGTACCTGAACAACCAATGCATATCCAATGCTTTTGATATCATATTGGTTGTATATCGATACACTGCATCTTTACTTTCCACATTCTTATTCTCATTTTTAGCGTTGTGAAGAGAAAGCCCCTATTTAAGATGTCATTTGTGACTTGATCTTGAACATTATCGCTGAGTATTCGCGAAGAGGAAGAACTATTATTTATGTATTTTTCTCATTGCCATTCAATATTCAGTCTATCCCTGCTGTTTTCTTAAAATACTTAAGACTACTGGTTACGCAGTCTGCGTAATAATGCTCATGTGTCAAAACTGCAAAGGAAAGGCTCGTCACATCATTTCTAGAGCTTTCTTCTGGTGAACTCTCATTCATTTTCTTACGATTGGGGAAGAACTGGATAAAATAGAAAGCGGAGAAGGCTCTGCAGAGTGTGACGCAAGCTAAAGTTTATATTTTCTACTTCATTGAAAGAATGGGGATTTTCTTTCTCTGTTATGCATTCAATATAGCCGAAAATATCAACCCGATTCAATTTGTCAACAGATCTATGGAGATCGCTATTCGGCGATGGATGCAAGATGTGTTGCTTCATATCTTCGACGAGTTAGCAGTTTTTCTGCAAACACAACACCGGAAGGTTAGTAACACTCGGACGGTGAATGACCGGGAGGAGTGTCGCGCATGCTCCACTCCACAGCTGACCCAGATGCACAACGTGATTGCCAATCGGCTGTTCCCGTAAGCTGCCGGGTAAGCCTTGTATTATAACTGAACAGGGCGGCATGCGCGGGCGCCTCACGGCTGACCCACATTCAAATCGCACCACTTGCGTGGATACCGGCAAGCAAGAGTGCCCGAAAGAAATCGCCGGCGCTGTTACTTACAACTTTGAATACATAGTATCTATAATATTGAAATATTCAATAATAATTAATATGTATGTTTTAAAAATAACAAATGCTCAAGAAGTGGACAAACAAATGACAGTGAGAAACAAGTATCCCTCAGTGTTTAAAAATGTATAATAGTGGATAATGAAAATTGATAAACCAAGAAGAAGTCACCATTTTCAAATCTATTAACCACCATTTGTACACTCTCTCATCGATGACAGCAACCTCATGTCTTCCTCTTCCTCCGAAAACAGCTCGATTGTGGTTGCAGACGCGGAGTGAGGAATGAGAAGGATGTCGGTTAAAGGAGCGAGAACTATAGAAATTACTGAAAGAGCCTCACAACTCGTCATTTCAACCCCTCCACATCCATTCGCGCAGCTTTTACCGTCAGTTCAGACAATGCTTATTGATGATGAAAATAATTCCATTGAGAAACTAGGGAAACATTCATATCTAGTCCAATTCCGTCGTTATTGAACGTTGTTACACACGTTATTCGCATTTTTTCCTTTCATTTCGATGAATTTCTGCAAAGCAATCAATCACTACTGCATCTTTTGACATTGACAAAAATAAAATATCTTGATTTAAAAATTCGATACTGACTCTTGACCGACGGAAAGTTATGAAGGTACAAACATTACTATAAGAAAATCATTTTCATCTATTTCTAAAGAGAAGGCAACTTGCTCAAGTAAACGTTTTAGTTTAACTTCTGTGGTTCCGAACTCGTAAGCGAGAACGCGGCAACGCCGAATACTCAAATGTATAAACTATGTCTGAATGTTCCAGAGGTTCTGGTATTTTTTGACTATTCGAGTCACTCACTGAAATGCGACTTGACCATGTATTCAGATTCAGGGAGCTTTGGAAATTTAATATGACAACGTAATTGGCCAGCTCTCGATTCACCGTAATTTTTGGTTTCTTTTGTCCGGAAACATAGGCTTTTTTCTATTGAAATAGATAGTTGAAATTCTAACGATGGAATTGATACACCCTTTCATAAGTAATAAAATAGTGTATACGGGTAAATTCCACCGGACCCCGAATTTGGAAAGCTCTTATATGTCAAAGATATCGGAGAATCAATCGCCAATTATTGATTTTGCTCGATGTTGTAATAAATAGACTAATTGAATCATGCTTATAATCAAAAGCTTTTTTGGGAGCTCCCCAAAGAAGCAGACCTTAACTCCTCGTGAGTTATTTGAATTCTTAGATTCAATATTATGTAACGCACAAGGAGTGGACGCCTGCTTGTTTCCATAGTTTTCAATTCTTAATCATTAACAATCATTCAGTGGACTATCTTTCCAATTTCAAATAAACACTGAATTTTCTTCATCAATTCATGCGAATTTAGCATAAATACAATTTATTTTCAAAAAATTGTCGTTAAAGACTCTACAGTTATAAACTAGAATAAGTCTAAACACTCTCACGTGTTTCAGGATAGCCGTGCGGACTAAATCAATAGTAAGACAATCATCAGAGGAACCCAAGTTTAAATCTGAGCCCCGGAAAAAAAATAATTTTTCGGAGACCGCTCGACCGATTCGTTTTTTTTCTTTTCTTGGCGTAATTTGCGTCAAAAACGGAAAATTATAGATATACTCACCATTCCAAGCAATATATTAATGGAACTTATGAACAAAATGTGCAAGTAGATATCGATTGCCTGTGGAAATTCACCGAGGGTCTCTCAGCTCGGAGATGTCGTCTCTCGTAATAGAGATTCGAATGAGTGTATGGATCGTGGCCACAGGAGAGATTTCTCTGAGAAACACTGACCAAGTCTTTCGACGCTTGAGAGACTCTCTTTTGTTCATCCTAGGTATTTACAGCCCTTATAATTTGAAGGGAGTCTTCGCTAGTTCTGGACTGAAAAATGTAGACATTTTGATTTTTTTTTATTGTTCATAACGTTGCTTCCGTAAATTCTTCAACTCTGCAATGAGGACATTAAAAAGTTCATTCCCCAAAAAATTTCATTGAGAGTTCTATTTTTATCTCATTTTACCCTAGTTCTACAGGAAATGACAGCACAACGGAAATTGCAACACGCTAGCCTTACTCCACTAGCGGCTCACTTCGTAAAAAATACTGGATCAATATTTCTCGCTCCCAAATCATTGCAGTGCCGTTCCATTGATACTTTGCCATGACTGAGAATCCAACTGTTTGTTATTTGTGCTGATTATGCCGGCTCAGTCCGAGATGAAATTTCTCCGTCTCGGGGAGTATCCCGAGAGACGGTGTAGAGATAGAGACTCATAATTTTGCCACGTTTCTAGACGTAGAAAATTTTCTAACTCACTAAATACTCATCAAAGTTCCTGTATGCAAGAGAGTGAGGAAAACCACCCTAAAAATATCTACGGTCCCCTATTAACCCGAGATTGGTCTCCCTACGAAGGATTTACCGGGTTCCGCCGTTTTCATTCTGTCATAATCATTTGGCTAAGCGAGAAATTCTGAAGGAAATCGAATGTCTTCATTGAAATGTTTAACAAACTATCATATTTTTTGAATGACATATTATGCAAATTCAATGAAGAAATAAAATAAATTTTAGGAGCTGGTGAAATGTTTCCAATGCTAAATGAAATTGTTCAGTGACCCAGGTTGGAAGTGCCGAGCTGTAACAACCGGACCAGGCATGGTGCAGACTTGGGTTAACGAGTCTCGGTATACCTAGATTGTACCTAGCCCGAATCTTTGCTGATATCGATTTATGTCCAAGACTGGTATCAAGCCCCAGAATACCAGAGTTGGACCAGGCTCTTTCCAATATTGGTATAACAAGCCATGGGAATGTCAGGTTTGGACCCGGCTGTAACGAAGTCTGATTTCCAAGCCTCGGTAATGGTGGAATACCATGCAATATTGGAGGCTGGTACATAGTCTTATATCAGACTATATCCAGGACTGGTAACCAAGTCTAAAAACCAAGCCTCAGCAGAGAACTCAGATACCAAGCTTGACTCAAGATTCTCCCACGATCGTATATCAAAATGTTGTTATTAATTATTTAAGTCGATAAATAACTGCAAGAAATATTATTATAACATTAGAAGGATAAGAATTATATTCAAATATAGAGTTTTAGAGTTTTAAAGAGTCAAGGAGAAGTTTAGTCACTTCATAGTCCGGTTTTGTATACTATACCCTGAAGTAAATAGAATAGCGCAGTGGGTTAGCTACTGTTTCAAGTACAGGTCTTCGGTGGATATTGTTCAGTCTCAATCAACAAGGTGCACTAAGTCAGTCTCAGGACAAGACTGAATCATGGCTGATTTTCTAACGGGAAGCAAAGTTGATGGCAAGACTTCAGCTCACGTTCAGTTTTAGTCTTGCTGCCCGAGTCGAAAAATAAGTCGTCGCACAATGTAGTTCTGACTTCCTCGACAACATTTTCTTTTGTTCTCCGATCTTTTTCCATGTCTTCATTTACAGTTTTTCAACATCAAAGACTTCAATAATTTTGGAGAGAGTCAAAAAATTTCAATTTGACCTCCGCTATCGTCGTATTACCTTTTTTCTGCGACGTTATACGACGCCAAAATGAAGATTCAGAACGACAACTGGCCAGAAACGTCATAAGTAGTCGAATTGGTGTTGCAGATCTTCAACAAATTTTGATCCCTGTCGGGAACGGTCGGTCAGAGGTACAATAGCCATAAGAATTTTATGGTTCCCTTTGAAATTTCCAAGAGGAGGATGGGGCTATCATTTTGTCAGGCTAAGTTTCCCTCCATTCAGGAACTTAGAAAATAAGTCAATTCTCACTGTCCAGATACTAGTGCCATGTCCTTAACTTTCCGATAACTAGTGCTTCCATCGTATCTTTGGAATATGTTAAATATAATTCATATGATGTATTAGATATATTTACGTGTTTAGACATATGATATGTGAGATGCATAGACGTATACATAAGATTTTTATCATTCTTTATTGAAATAGCCTGTCTTTAGTGGTCTGTACGTTTTATATTTTTTCCGATTTACGCGTAAATGAATGAACTAAATTTTCAATTTCCAACTGAGTGGTTTTAATCGCGCAAAAAAAATGGGGAAACCCCCATTTTTATACCTGTAATCCCATCCTTCCTTCAGTCATAAAAGGATTAGAGAGAGATAGACATATCCTTCAAGGGTCATAAAAATAAAACTATCCAACGTCAACTCGAAGCCAAAAGTCGTGCTACCCTCATTAAAAATTGAAGTCGAACGAAGATTTTTGTCGTTATGAGTCATCCCTTCTGAGTGGGGCGCACCAACCGAGTTGATCCAACCGAGTTGGACCAACCAGGTTCTCAAGACGGTTTGAAAACTTGGTTGCTTGAAGGCCCAAGCTGGATAGTGTATGGGGAGCACCAACTCGGTTGGACCAACTTCAAGGCCGGACACATGCGCATTGCAGTTAACCCCTCAAGTACGCGGTCCATACGTGGTATCGACCCACTTTCTTATCCTATCGGCCGGGGTCGATACGTCGTATCGACCCTCTTTTTTAACATTAAAAAATCATTTTCTCAAATACTATCGCAGATGTAGAAATTGAAAAAATTGATTTGGGTAGATAATGGAACTGTCTTCGGAGTGGTGAATTTTTTTTTTTTTTTTGCAATATTCTTGCTCCTCATTTTTAATAAACAAAAGTTGTGGGCTGAAATTCCACGCTTAATATATTCAATCGTTTCGTTTATCGGAAAGATTTTCTTTGAAAATTCCGAAATTTTTACTCAAATTACTCTGAAGGTTCGTCTATCAAATGGCGCAATGCAAATTTCAGTCGGATTGATAATTTGTTTGTTATAAATAAATTTAGCGTGCAAGACTAGTTCAGCAACTAATCATCTGATAGAATTAAAATTAGGCTCAAAAATTCACGGAATATTTCTATAACGCAAAATCTGAGGAAAATCGATATCTCTATAGTATTTCTATGGAAAACTAATGCACTCAATGAATGTTTTTCCATAATTTTTGGATAAAGCGTTCATGAGACGTTGCGTATTGAACAGCTTAGTCTGATTGTCAGATGGCTCCCGGCCGATGGGACAAGTCGCAGCGTATGGGTCCCGTACTTGAAGGGTTAAATGAATCCCATTCGAACTCGAACCCATTCATTTTTATAAATACAAATACTTTTCAAAATTATTTTTTTGTTTATTGAGGTAATGAACAACAAATCGAAAGAAATTTCTCATATTTTCCATTGAGAATGCTCACTGCATTATAAATGAATCGGGGGAAATTTTTTTTAAGTTATATTCTCTATGATTCCTTCAAAATTCTTCACAAAACAATGACTATTTCTCGAAGAGAGAAACTGCAAAACATGACGATGGTTTCACTTTTTCATCATTTTCTAAGGTAAATCTGTATCTTAGGGGCCTTTTTTTATAAAATTTGAAAATCTCAGCATCAAATTTCGGAAAAAATAGGAAATGTGCAAGCGAGGTTTGAACTCACAACCATCAGATCACATGTCTGGTGCTTTACCAATTGAGCTATTGCGAGTTCTACCATTAACCTTCGAATTTTGATTCCGATATATTATCTTATTTTCCCCACCTCCTCTCCTGAGGCAATTTTAATTAATTCTCAATTAATTTTATTTCGAAAGGCCGCTAATGTGCAGATTTAGCCTTTCTAATCAGCTCCAAAATATCACTCTGACTTCAAAGAATCAGAGCTACCAGCGATATCCGGAATTTTCCCTATCCACTATGGGCAGCGAGATATTCCATAGGAAGCGTAATCGTAACAATTGACGCTTGAGTCAACGAATGTGTAACAATTCACGCTTGGCCGAATATTTTTTCTCGAATGAAGAAAATCCTGGAGGATGAATGGAAAATAATGTTATAGAAAATTATCGATATTAAAATAACAAATTGAAAATGTCAATAACACGGAAAATAAGAAAGAAGGGCCCGGGGAAGGCGCCCAGGTAGGAAAAATATTCGCTGCCATATCAATAACAGGGAAACTTGGTTGGTGTAGTGTGTGAGGACGAGAGACTAGCGACCAACTCGTCGACCAACCGAGTTTTATGAGTTGGCCAACTCGGTTGGATAGTGTATGGCGGCCTTAACGACGATTCGAAACGATATTTTGACACCCAATGACTTCAATAATTTTATGACTTCTACCGAAATGGGCGTCGTTTAACTTCACGTTGATGTTAGAAATCGTCAAAATACCTACGAAAATGAGGACAGTTTTGAAGTCAAAACTACGTCTTATGAGGCTTATTTTTCGACTCGGGTGTGGTTTGAAAATTCTTCGAACAAACCTAAGGTTCCAACGTCATGCTTGATGAATTTCCATTTGTAATTATCAACTACCCTTGACGAAGTGTGAATATGAACTATAATATTGATGTGACTGAAACCTCCTCTCAATAATTGTTTCAGTCACGGCTCATTGTTACTATATCTTCTGATAACGTATAAGAGAGTGAGTAAGAGAGTGCAGGAGAGATGAGAGTATGGAAAAAAGTGAGAGAATAGGCGAGAGAGTCGTAGAAGCTTCGAGAAGAGAGAATAGTATGAAAGGGAGAGAGATTAAAGGAAACTGGGCACTTGGTTCGGAGAGAGTGATAAGGGCGTGAGCGAGAGTTCTGAGTCCTTTGCCATAACTTTTCCATCAAGTGTTAATCTTTTCCATTCAAATAAACTTGATAATTATCCTTACTTTAAATTCGTGTAATCATTTAAGGATGTAGTCTGGAGCTTGATATTTCGAAAATCTATTTTTTTAATAATTTATTTTGAAAGTACAATATATGGAGAATATACTGTAAAAATCTCCGACCAAAATTCTGAATATTGAGGAAGTCATAAGACATATTCGAAAGCGTTTTACAGTGTTAGATACCTGTTACTAAAACTTTAAAGGCGTTTTTCTCGAAACAACATTTTTTCAGTCGGCCCGGGGCAAAAAACAAAATCTATCGAACCGATTGGGCTGAAACTTGGATGGCTCTCGTGGGTACCAGAATTATCCATTTTCAATGGAAATTTTCTATTTTTCACCCGAATTTTCGAATAAAAATATCACGATTTTCGATTTTTTTTTCAAAAGTCCGCCATTTTCTATTCTATAAAAATGTCTGAATCTGCTATCTGCGATAACGACAAGCCTACAGAACACTGATTCATTCGAATTTTTCATTTCGAATCACCTGCACCAACGCTAGCACCCCCCGAGTTGAAAAATAAAGTGTTCTGAACTGTCATTTAATTGTTGGAACTGTTCTGAAACTGACAAATATTTTGAATAGGGGTAATAAAATTTTCTATTCCTTAAGCCAGACCTGGGCATATTTCAGGTAGTCGGGAGCTCCGCGCTTTAATCCCATTACCACTCCTTCTGCCTGAAGCCTAATCCGGTCATAAACTGTAACCCCCTCCAATTCTTCAATTGAAAATATTTCGGTGCGACGATATTTTGGAAAGGGAGCTGAGTGCGAGTACGCGCATAATTTCAAGTTTTTTAGATATATTTCCATTCAACACGCGTAAGAAACTCGTGATAGTTGTGCTATCTCGCTGAATTCAGAAGATATCCTCCGAGAAATGGTGGCAAGGAATTATTCAACTTTTTTTAAATTTAAAGATGTTATTTTCTAATTATAATTTTGCCTACTCTTGGCTAACATTTTATCAATGCTACTCAATGGAAACCACATATGCAAAATTCTCCCTCCCCCCTCCCACCTCCCCAATCACAAACTTCATTAACCGAAGCTCGTCATTGGTCCGCAAGCACTGATTTAGGGATGAGCAATTACAATTTTCAGGATTTTTAGTTAAATAGGGGGTAACTCTCTCTAATAATTGAAAAAGAAGCATCTCTTCCGCAATCTTTGTCTCTGTCTTATATAAATCTTTAGAAAAGAAGAAAAGAAAATATATTCAGCAATTCCTCCCAATTTTTCAAAATCGAAGAAATATTGTGAGGAAAAACTGCGGAAAAGAAGTATTCGGTTTTCTTATTTGATGATTGAATTGGATGAATTGATGGCGCTACTGCACTCAGATTCGGCCATGTTCTCGCAGAAAAATGGTAATCAAATTCACTTATTTAAAGTCGGTTAAGAAACGGTTTTCGCAGAAAGAAAAAGATGTTCTCGGCTCTAGTTCCAGCATTGGTATTTCCAATTCAAAAAAAAATGACAGAAAAGTGAAAAATCGACGGTCCCTGCTCATTACTGAAGGAGAGGGGAGAATCGGACTGGCCCAAGTAACAGGATTACCGTCCGGCATTGTCCGTACTAATGAAGGTCGAGAGCACCGGGAGCCCAAAGATCTCGATTTGCCCAGGTCTGCCTTAAGCTGTCTCCGATCTGTGATAGAGTTGTACTTAGTGGAATATGACATTGAGTGAAGACTCAAAATGTCCTCAATTTTACGATTCTTAATTGGCGTACGAGAACTTTTACGCCAGAAACTGTGCTTTTTTATGACCGCACACCGATACATTCATCCTTTTCTAATGGGTTTATGGTAGGGCCCACAGCGGGTGGTCGAAAGGAGAGGGGGTACGATTAGGGATGGGGTTTTTCCCTTTCAGAGAATTTATAACATATGATAAAAAACGCAATTGAAACAGAGGATCTTTATTTATTTGTTATCGAAGAATATTCTACATATTTTAGAGAGTAATATTCGCATTTTTCTCATCGATCTCATAAGTAATACAATCCATGTACAATAATATTTGATATTCTCTATGCAATTATGTCTAATGTACTTTATGCAATTATCCGATTCTGAAAAGGTAATCGCAAAAATATTATAATTGAAAATTTTCAGTATACAAAATTGCTTGATAATTTTCACATATATCTAATAAGTTACACAATTTTTAGACAATCTGCATCACTTCACACATGACAACACTCGATAGAATGCTACTAGTCTTCTTCTCTTTTCACCAAGACACGATTGCGGACATTACGGAATTTGTTTTTTGACGATATTGACAAATTATTGACTACGAAGCGCATCGTTCAAAGAGTACCGAAAGACTGACTTGCTTAGTATGTCTTCTACCCTTGGCATCTAGACAGCACAGTTAAAAATTCCTAACCTTTCACCCTACAATCCCTCCTTTTGCCACCTCAATAAAAAAGGGAAAACCCCGAAAATTCCTGTTGAATTTTGTGGAGATTTTCTTCTAAGTCCCACACATTGAAATTTTTTCTAAGTTCCAAACTGGGGACATCTCGTAACGACGCGAGAACAACTTTTGACGTACCCGGAAAATTGTAATGCAGCAATAAAATATTTTTATGGTTATTACCCCTTGACCCTTATACCTGACTCAATAGTCCCAATCTTTGTGAAGACGAAGAACAGCGTGTACACATTTTTTCTATTTACCGAAAAGTAGTGACAGCTTTGAAGTCACAGACTGTCTTATGAAATTGATGAAAAAAATGCGAGAACAAAGGAATTTGAAGACAACAACATTATACGTACAACTCAGAACACTTTATTTTTCGACTCGGGCCGGGCCAGTCACACATCCACAGATTTTTAGGTGGCTACTTTGTCCGTAACAAACACTATTCAAATATTGCGAGATGAACTTAAAAAAAATATTCTGGTGAAGTTGAAGACGCAATAATAACATCTAAAAAATTCGGAATGATTGCATTTTATTTAGTTGTAAAAAAGAATTGCCGAAATATGTTGGTAAAAAGTGCAAAAGTTCCAGACAACATCCTTAATAACCTCAAGTTCAATGAGACTATCTCAAGAGTAAATATCTAACATTTCATTATTTATCCATGACAAAAGAGGTTCGAGACACATGCTAATATCAATAAAGTAATCACCAAGAACATATACATGGCGAGGAAAAGAAATGAAAACTAGAGGTGCGTAGTTGCTCGCTCACTCGCGAATGGAAGAGTGCGTAGTTGCTCGCTCGCGAATAGAAGGGTGCGTAGCTGCTCGCTCGCTACGCTCGCTCGCGAATGGAGGGGTGCGTTACTGCTGATTAGAAGGAATTAGTAGGAATGTAGTATGATGAGTGTGACTCTTCGAACTGCACTAAGAACTTCCCGATAATTTCTCTCATTTACTATTAGAAAAGATGATGAAGGGAAAGAACGATAAATAAAAACAGACATACTTGTGGAAACGATCGAGAATTTTTTGATAGATTTCAAAATATCGAAATCAATAAAAAAAATCGATTTTTCCTTTTCGGGGTCAGTACATGGACTTCACTTATTGAGAAGTTCAGAACAATTTAATTATGTTTTTCTTAAAAAACTAAGAAAGTACTGCATCGATTTCAACCAAAAACTAATCAGATGAAATCTATATCGAGATGCTTCGATTGCAACATTGATCATCTCGATCGCGTTATTGATTAATGAGAAAACGTGAACGAAAGAATCGATCACACACACACACACACACACACACACACACACACACACACACACACACACACACACACACACACACACACACACACACACACACACACACACACACACACACACACACACACACACACATACACACACACACACACACATACACATACACACACACACACACACACACAGACATGATCGTGAAATATATAAAAAAATGTTGGGCGGGTCTTAAAACATGGAGATCGATCGAAAAATCGATTTTCCATTTTCGGGGCTATTACATAAACTTCCCTTATTGGGAAGTTAATAATACGAAAATTCTATGTCAAATCACATTTGGACGCGAAAATGATTCAAACTAAAAAATTATGGCCGTACATAATGAAAAATAGATCGTTCTATTTCAAAATGTTATGATTGGATTTTTAGTTTTATATGCATTTTGATGTAAAATTTTCCATCTCAATATCGAAAGAAGATAAGGTTGATTCAATGCAATATGTATCATTGAATCGAAAAATTATTATTAATTATTTAGCAATGAGTTACTAGACTTCGCCGTGTGGTTTGAGATAGGGATATTCGAAAAATCTCGCGAATAAAAATTATTTATACAATAATATAAAATCATCCCTCTATCCTTAAAATAGGAGAATTTGTTTTTCTTCCAGTACAAAACTACTGGGTTGGTAAAATGGTGATAGATGAGCTATATTTCTATTTCGTTTAGACAATTCGAATTTTTTTTGCTCTAGTTACATTTAGCTTAAACTCAAGTTGAGAACTAAAAGTGGAAGCTCAGCCAGCTTCGCAATCATTTTTAGAGAATTAAATTTTGGAAAATTTCTTTGGACAGAAATGCCCCCTATGGGTGTGAGTTGCCTAGAATCCTGCAAAGTTTGATCATCTACGAAGGAGAATAAATTCCGAAATTGTCTAAATAAAATAATTAAAAAAGTGAAGAGACGCTTGCGAAGGTTTGTCACACTGCAATCAGATCAAAGCTTCACGATATTTTCTTGTTAATCCAAAATCCAAGTTAATGAAAGATTCTCCTTTCGTGCATAACAGAAATTTATTCAACAAGTGGAATCTAGAGTAGAATAAATGAAATGAATGAATCCAGACATTGATCTAAGCTTTAACTACTCACTTATTGCAGTATCTCAACTTCATGCTGAATTCTCAGTGTAGGCTGGTTTTAGTGCCTGATTTTTTTTCAATAGGAATTTTCCCTAATAAAACGAACATACCTATCAACTTGAGACTCGAGAAATCTTCTTGCATAGAGTTTTTCTCCTCCCTAAAAATAAACGCCGAAGAAATCCTCAATAAATAAGCTACCTCCGTTGCCTCAGCACGACTGTGAGAAAACTGCCCAATAACGTAGGAATGAGTAAATGCATCTCAAGTGTCAGAACGTATCAGAAAATTCATGAAATAAAATTGTTAGGATATATTTTTATGAATTTGACTATGAATACTCATCAACAAACAGTATATTCTTCATATTTTTCTATTTTTAGCTCAATGAATTACATTTTATTTACAGAATGACAACGATAATTTGAGTAGGATTAGGAGGAAACGTTCGTGACATTGATGAATGCAAATGAAGAGAATGAAAATACCTAGGAACTTTCACATTCGAAATTTAGTGAATGACGAAACACATCGCTGATCCTCGTCAATATATTTTTTCAATGAACCGTGATCCCTGGTATGATATTTGTTTTTAAATTCTTATTTTTTTTTTTTATACTTATTTAACGTCGCCATCTTTTCGCTAAGATTATGCCAATCAGCAACGGAGGGTCATGGTGTGTCTGTGGACAAAGCACTTGTAAATGATTTTGCAGTGGTGCTTATATCATTCGGCAATAATTTCTTATTCTCAAAACTTTAGGCAGTTCAGACCGACTTTCACAGTCTTCACAGCCCGAGGGTAAACGAGATCTTTCAAATAATATAATAATGCTAATTCTTATCATTTGAATCTTAGTTTTTTTTCTCCTATCATGAAACGTCATGATCGATCTTAGTTTATTGCAAAAGATCGTACAAGACGTTCAATCTTTCTATCGATGTCCTTTTTTCTACCTCTCTCACTATTTCTCCCTCCACTTACTCGCATAGCGTATGATGGAGAGAGAGAGAAAGAGAAAACGTTTCGTTGTAATCCTCATGACGGTCTTACCGCAGCCTTCGAACGATTACGCATTCGTACAGCGTATTTCAGTGTAACGACTTTTCTCTTTTACTCTATAGTTGCAGGGTTATATCAAGACGAAAGAACCGTCACTCGGTCATCGCTTAGTCTTCTCTCGGACTTGCATGCAGATAAAGTACTTATATACCTCATTTGCGATTCTCGAGTTTCTTCGGTCATTTACGCCATTTGGCACGTTTCAACTCTATCCCTTTTTCCGTCCTCTCCTCAACATTTTCTATATTTTTCTTCCACTGTAAAATGCTTGGCAGCATTATATGTAAGAGACAGACTTTGGCAGTCATCCCAAATTAAAAAGGAAATCTCATGAAAGTCTGAACCTAGTTTTATTGGAGTAAAATATCTAAACTTTCGTAATTAAAAGTGCTCTGGAAAGCAGATGCCGACCAATCATCCATAATTATTGAATATTTTTTAAGTTGATCGAAGGAGAGGTGACTGCGACTCGAATTCAACTCCATTCATTTTTCAAAGCAAAGTTTGAATAGGAATTCGTATATAATAATAATAACATTCTGAGAGGTGTGCGAAACACCATTGCGCTATTTCTCGCAGTTCCCTCCATAGGGTTGTAATGTTGGAATAATTAGCGAAATGCTCAATAGCTAGCTTATTTTCTTGGTATTACCTTCTTCAATTACTGAAGATAAACAAATGGAAGGAAGACGAGGCCAGAAGATAGGCTGTTAGGAAAATTCAGGATAGAAATGAATTCTCAATTATTGATAGATGAGCAAAATAGATCTACAGCGAAGGAGATTGAAAAGACATCATTTTTGAATGATCGTGAGTTACGCGACAGTTATTCCAATAACTATTTCCAAAATCGAAATGTATCCTCTTTTCAATGCTGAAGCATTTTGATGACTTTATCTTTCAGCTCAATCAATTCAGAAACGTGCTCTTACCCGAGTCGAAAAATAAGTCGTCGTAAGATGTAATTTTGACTGCCTCGAGTGTCATTTCTTTTGTTCTCCGACCTTTTTCCATGTCTTCATTTAACGTTTTTCAACATCAAAGACTTCAACAATTTTGGAGGGAGTCAAAAAACTTCATTTTGACGTCCGCTATCGTTGTTTTACCTTCTCCTGCTACATCATACGACACTAAAATGAAGATTCGGAACGCCAACCGGAGGAAAACTTCATAAGTAGTCGCATTGGGATTATGGATCTTCAAAAAATTTTGACCCGCGCCGGGATCGGAGGGTCACAGGTATAATAATTATAAATATTTTATTGTCCTCCCTGAAATTTCCAAGAGAAGGATGGGTTATCATTTGGGCAGGCTAAGTTTCCCTTCATTCAGGAACTTAGGGAATTTTCAAACTCCATTGGACTTTGAAAAATTTTAGTTTTCGTTGAAATTGAAATTTGTTTATCTTACTGTGGGCTCAAAATTTCTGATGCACTTTCAGAGGCTGAATTTAATGAAATATCAAGTAAAGAAAAAATTGTTGAAAATTTTGATTTTTCAAATTGACCGATATTTTATGCGTTTCTCAGGAAACAAAACCCGCAACCATCAAAGGGCTGCCAGTATGCCGTACTGGGTTCAGCTATGGCTCGTACATATGGTCCTTTTTTTCATCAGGTTTTTCCCATTTTCATGACGAGAGGGTAGTAAAATAAAATATACCGAAAAGTACGAAGGTTCGAGATATTTTCTCGCCATCTCCGGAAAATTAAAAGACCAGCGGCATCGAAAATTCAGTCTTAAACCAACCCTTGTGAGGGGTGCATCGTTCAAGGCAGTCTAAGTGAATTTATATGTAAAGTGTTGTGCTGTTCAGTTTGTCGTAATTTCTGCATTAATTTTTTGGATAGAGAAAAACAAAAGTGATATTCTGCCTGTTAATTTAATTCAAGACACAACTTTTTTGTATTAGGATTGAAGACGCTATTACCATGGTGGACCCAGTTACCGGACATACCCCAGTTTACGGACGTAGCGGCAAGATATACTAATAATCAATATTTGCGTGAGAAAACCAGATTTTTCAATACTTGCAAAGTGTCAATATAAAAATCAATTGAATTGTTTGATTCACTGAAATGAAATCTATTACCATTTTAATAAGTTAATTCTCACTGTCCAGATACTAGTGTCATTCCCTTAACTTTCCGATAACTGGTGCTTCCATGGTATCTTTGAAATATGTAAAATATAATTTATATGATATGTTAGATGCATAGACGTATTAGATTAGAAGGACACGGAGAAAGAAGTTCAGAACTTTAAGATTTTTATCATTCTTCATTGAAATAGCCTGCCTTTAGTGATCTGTATGTTTATATTTTTCCCAATTCAAGCGTAAATAAATGACCTAAATTTTTAATTTTCTAATGAGTGGTTTCGATCGCGCAAAAAATGGGGAAACCCCAATTTTTATACCTGTAATCGCAGCCTTTCTCAAGCCATAGAAGGATTAGAGAGAGATAGACATATCCTTCAAGGGTCATAAAAATGAAACTATCCAACGTCAACTCGAAGCCAAAAGATGTGCTACCCTCATTAAATATTGAAGTCGAACGAAGTTTTTTGATGTGATGAGTCGTCCTTTTTGAGTAACGACGATACAAAACGATATTTTGACACCAAATGATTTCAATCTTTTATGACTTCTACCGAAATGGGCGTCGTTTAACTCCACGTTGATGTTGGAAATCTTCAAAATACCTCCGAAAACGAGGACACTTTTGATGTCAAAACTACATCTTATGAAGGCTTATTTTTCGACTCGGGTATTCTGACTGTTCTGGAATCATCTTCCCGTTCTCGTGATGAATATAATTTCATTATTTTGATGGCGAAATCATATTGCAAATCATCAAATTAAGGATTCAAAAATCTCATAGATGAATGAAATTTCTACATACGAATGCAGTGAATGCAAGTTTTCAGTGAAGGATATTATCTAAAAAATTTTAAACCTAAAATCTCACTTCCATCGCCATCATGAAAACACCATTACATTCGAAATTTCACATCAGAGTAATCATTGAAATTACTGTTATCCTTCGAAAGTTCATTAACTATTAGTATACCCGCATCGTCATAATCCTCAATCCCTTTGCTAGTCATAAAAATTCTCTCAAAACGAATTCTCAACATGATTTTCATGTCTCTAACGGTCAAATAGTAATGTATTCCAAATTCGAATGGATAACCCATTTCTCAAAAAATTATTGATTAATTCCACGAACTAGAGCCACGTTGTGCTCCTGGGGAATCATTAAATATGAATAGTTTGATGAGGAAGAAGCGTAACTGTCAGAGTTTTTCAAAAAAGTGTCATATTTAAGAACTTCAAAATAGAAATGTACAAATATGTTTCGGACATGGCTTGCATGAAATTGAATAGTTTTATCGCTTATGCTCCTTGATTGCAAAGCTATCTATATGAACACGGTAAATTACTCTACTATCGTTTGGAATATAGTGGTGAGTGCGATAGAATGTCATAGAGTCCAGTAATTTTCGTTGTTTTATTTATATTTATTAATAAATCAGTTTTTTTTTGTGAGTAGCCAGTGTGTTTCCAGCTTACGATAATGAGCGATACGCTTTTGGGATTATCACATTAATTCATCATTGAATTTTCTGTCACCACTACCTCGAGATGAATATTATCATGTCAATCATCATACTGTTTTCTATGCCAGACTCTTTTTGGTGCGAAAATTGGACATTAGATACATGAACATTGATCATTCAGTAATGAAGAATCATGTTGCAATCTATAATAATTGTATTTATCTGATTTTTCAAAGAAGCAAAACTCATTTCTAACTAAAAAAAAAACTTCCCATCTACTTTTATATTCAGCAATTATCTTTTCATATTGTTCTAATGAGTTTCAACGATGAAAAAAATATTTCTAAAGAGAGAAAAACTTAGAACGCACAATGAACTCGTAGGCGTATGTTCACACTCCTCCACATATATCTTTTAGCATCACCAATATATTCTGTCTCCCTCCAACTCCTTAAACTCCAATATACAAAACGTTAGCTGCCAAGGCGAGTGTGTGCATCGGTTGGAGTCACTGCGCGCACAGTGCATGCACCATGCAGAAGTGTGGGTGACTATAGCTCGTTTACTGTGTTGGCGCGAGCGTGTAACTGGGTCGCGGGTTCGACAACTTCACCCAAGGCTGACACGCCAGGGGCTCTCAGTGGTTGCTCGTGCACAAGCGTTTAAACAACTAACCAGCTCTCTACTGTAACGTGTCGACGTTTGTCTTCCATCGGTGCACTTTTTTTCCTTCTTTTTTCCCATTCCTTTTCTTTTCAACACACTTCGTGAATCTTCCTCGTCGCTTTTTGTACTTTCAGAAAAAAAAACTATTTTCCACGCAGTGGAAAGTTTTCGATGGATTAATGACATTGATGGCTTTTTGTACTTGCATTCCCTCTCCCAGACTTAACGATAAAAATTTTCTTACCAGGAGTTGACCATTTTGATAAATTTGATTTTCGGTTCTGAAGGATGATGAATATCGATTCTTACCTGGAACAAAAAAGGAAAATTCAAATTAGGCGAAATACAGAATCTCTTCAATTGTCTATATTGGAAAGATTTAAGAATGAAAGGGTAAATCATTGAATATCTTCATAAAGAAGATCACTCCTTTCTAGAAGATCGCTCCTTTCTAGAAAAATATTCAATTAAAATTATACGGTATAAAATTATAGAATTATAGAATTTGAAGCAGGCAACTCAAATTAGTGGTATATTGAAATCAATCAAGATATTGCAGTATCGATTGATTTGATTCTAATGATGTATTTTGTAACTTCCGATTTCGTTAGACGGGAATCAGCCAAGAAAACAAAAGGAGCATTGATGCACATTGTCAATTCATTGGACAGTCTGACATGCATTCATTCGAGGGGTTCCAATCGCGGTTACACTTATAATTACTACTTGAACACTTGAATCCTTTTTTTTCTTCAATAAACAAGACATACACTTGACACCCTGCAGATCGATTTTAGAAAAGCTTTCATAATTTCTCTTCTGTTTAGATAGGTTCTTGTATAACTGATACATCGTATTTCGGTGAAGTTGTATGATGAGTATTACGTATAACGGGGGTTCAGTTAGGTGACATGTACTAAAGAGTTTGAGAACAAATATTGACGATCTTCGTACGAGTCCAATGACCAATAGAGGTATTGTCAATCAAAAAAAAGAACAGATTGATTCATAATAGCTCGATCACATTAGAATAGTCATATTCGGATAATGAACAGAATCCAACACTTCAGAAAATTTTAATTGTAACAAAAAACTATCATAAATATATCAAATACCATTTTTGCACTTTTTTTTGAAATTTCTACTGCTAATGATAACGAGAACTATTTTGGATTGGACAAACACGTGAAGTATATACCATGTAATCAATAAAAATAATTTTTTATTCATCCATAAATATAATTTTCATGTTTTTAAATATAGGTTTTCATGAATCGAGTTAAATTTCAATTTTTCAATATTTTGAGATGACTCTCAGTTTCATTCGCTTTTTTGAAATTTATTCATATTTTCCGTGATGCAAAAAATATAAAGTACAATTTCATATGATATATATAGATACATTTGTCATAATATTCGAAACAATTAGAAAGGTTCAATTCAACTAACGCTCAAAGAAAATTCTCATAGATGACATTAGAGAACCACTGGTGGTAAGCGTTATCATAACATCAGCATGCCTGCTTGCATCTATCTATACTTCAAAGTGCTACGACCACGAGTACGAGAGGGGCCCGGCTAAATATGTGTATATGCAGTATATATATATATAAACAGTGGCTCACAGGCCGAGTTGATACTGCCTTCAGTGTTAGACAGTATAGACACGCATTCAGAAACACACAATTTTCCCCCCTTCGGGAAAATCTAACATCGATGTTTGAGTCTAAAAAATTGGAGCTTATACATTTCGACACGTGTATATATATTAGCAAGGGAACTGTATGGAGTGGGCAGGACATGAGCTAGTCTAGACGAATAAGTTTCTCGGGGAGCCGAATTATTGGTTGCATCTCGAGTTTCCTGAATAATAAACGAAACAAGAGGGTTTGAAATCAATTTTGCTATGCCGGCAGTTCTACATGACTCGTTTCATATTTATCTTCAATTGAAAAATAATAATTGCCGATAAATAGATTGTCCTTCAGTAATTAATAATACTTCTGAATGAAAATTATTTTCGGGTAAAAACATGAACAATATTCACAATAAGAATATCAAAATTGGAAAAAATTGAATTTTCCTATTTTTATTTGTATTTTGAGACGTCAATCGTCGTGATAATACTCCGCAATGATTGCTGTATGCTTGTACATACTCCAAGGCACGTTAGTCAGGATCTTACGCAATAACTCACCGCCACGGGCCTTAACTACACAACTCGCATCGTACGTTCATGTGAACCAACAGTTGAGTCTACCGTTATTACGAATCCTCCGTGATAATAAACAATATACAAAATATTCAAGCATCATCAATACCTCAAATTTATTATTCATTTCTTTAAATTTACTCAAATTATTTCATATTGTTCAGTAACTAAAAAATATAAAAGAAGGAAAAAGAATAATGATATAACATACGCCAGAGCAACGCAGAGTCATTCAGCGCCGGATCACGTATTTATCCCAACTTCGAGTCGTGGTGAATATAAAAAAAGAAACGGGGCTAAGGCAGCTACTGCAGTAAAAGTAATGATTTCTGCGCAATTTGTACATCTATCCAGTTATTTAACAATGTAAATAATATAATAGTTATACGCAAAGAAAGAGATCAACCTGAGAGTTCCAAGATAAAGTCGTTAGCAAATTACCAACTAAGAGGAAATTTAAATTATAATTAATAATGAACGATTTTGTTCTATCATTTCACTTATATGAGGCCACAACAATGTGAAAATAAATACAAGAAAAATAGTTCCATGGAAAGAAAATGGAAAGCAGAAAATGATTTGCCAAAAATGACATGGAGAAAAAAATATAAAATCACTTCTCAAGAGTCTGGCGCAATTGTTAATAGGTTCATTTGTATTTTGGTTGTGCGTTGAAAAAGAATTCTGGAAAACGCTCTTAGCGCTTGGAAATGCCGTGCGTGCACCTCACCGCAATAAGGCATCGTTGCTGCCATGAACACCGCAAACGATTGCGTAACACACCCCCCTCCCTCCGTCACTTTATGCCTCACTCTTTTTCATTCGCTCTCTCTCTATGCCTGAGTTGTCTTGATTCTATCCCTTCCTTCCACACAACTAAGTATATGTATACAAGTGTCTTAACAGAGTGACTGTGGCCCCTCGATTTTATAACTTTCTTTTTTTTTCTCCTTCTATATTTTTTGTGAGCTCTTTGGACTTATTTCGCAAAGGCGACTTTCGCCCGGATGTAGGAATCCCAAAATTTTTGGCTGATCAAAGTTCTTTTTTGACAAAAAGTCAAAGGAGAACTTGTAAGTGCCGAAAACTCCTGGATTCTCAGAAATTCTTTATTTCTCTTAACGAGGAATGATGAGATTTTTCTTTCTCTCTTGTTCAATTCTCGTATCTCTGGAAGCAATCTGGTATGAGTGCGATCGTTCAACTCAAAAAAAATTTAATATTCACCTAACATATTTAAACAATGTTGACTCATCGATAATAATTTGATTAGCCTTTTACGAGATAAATCACTTCAAATAATATTGAAAAAAGAGAAGACTATGGAAAAAAAATTACCCTGGCTAGGATTCGAACCCAGAACCATCGATTCTCAAAAATTTTAAGAAAAAAGCTCATTTTATTGTTAATTATTCTCGATCCAAGTGGTATAGATATATGTTCATCCAGATGCCAACATTCCGGATGTTTATCCGCAGAGAAGATGATACCAAGTGCCGCTGTTGTTCAAGATATCCACCGAAGACCTGTCCTCGAAACTTCCATTTACTTTAGGGCATAGTATATAAAACCGGATCATGAAGTAACTGAACTTTTTCTTCACTCTTTAAAACTCGAAAACTCTATATTTGAATATAATTTGTATTCTTCCAATGTTATAATGATATTTCTTTCAATTATTTATCGAATTGAATAAATAATAACCAAATTTTGGTATCCGATCGTGGGAGAATCTTGGGTCAAGCTTGGTATCTGAGTTCGCTGCTCAGTTGGTTCTCAGGCTTGTTTACCAGTCCTGGATATAGTCTGATGTAAGACTGTGTACCAGCCTCCAATATGGCATGATATTCCACCATTACCGAGCCTTGGATACCAGGCTTGGTTATAGCCTGGTCCGAACGTGGCATTCCCATGGCTTGGTATGCCAGTCTTGGGAGAAGCCTGGTCCAGCCCGGGTATTCTGGGCCTTGGTACCAGTCTTGGGCATAGCTTGGTATCAACGATGGTTCAAGCCAGGTAAAATCTAGGTATACCAAGACTTGGTAATCTGAGGCTGTACCATGCCTGGTCCGGTTGTCAGAGCTTAGCATTTCCCACCGGGAACAAGCCATTTTTTTTCGAAAATTTTTTTTTTACATTCGTTACATGAATTCGAAAAAATGAGACAAAAAAGGCTTTGGGTAAATTTTTGAAACATCAAACTTTCAATTAGAAATATTTAGAGAACTACACATGTTAAGTGTGCCTTTTACAGTTCAATATACCCACAAAAACCCTACAAAGTTTCAATTCAATCCACCCAGCCGTTTTTCTGTTGTATTCGATCGAATTTTTGAAAAAATTAAAGGAACACGTTTCATGCACTTAACAGTTCAGGATCTTTAATGAAATGAAAGAAAAGAATTTACTCAGCTTTTTCCACATTTTCATTGCAAAGAGCGTTTCAATCTATGGAAGAGAAAAATCGAACTTTTTATTGTTTTTTTCCCATAAGTCATAGACTGCCTCGAACTGTCTAAGGCGGCCATACATGATACAACCGAGTCGGCCGACTCATAAAAATTTAGGGTTTGCACGACCAAGTTGGTCTGTCTGTGGAGCGCACCAACCAACTTGGACGACGAGGTTTTCAAAACGGTTTGAAAACTTGGTCGGTCGCAGGCCCAAGCTGGATCGTCTGTGGAGGGCACCAGTTCGGCTGGACCAACTTTAACGTTGGCGCATGCGCATTGCTGTGGGTAGAATGTTTTAAATCCCTCATTTATCCCCTAGAAATGCAGATAATTCTTTGTTTATAGAAGAATTGTAAGACCTATGATACAAATTGCCTCAAAAACTTGCTAGATTCTACAGATCATGCGACATTGAAAAAAACGAATTATTTATCGAAAACAAAAACTGCAAAATACAAAAAAAAAATGATTCTCTTTCATTTACTCCATAAATTTTTTAAAGAATATCAATCTCCCACAATTGTTGAATAATTTTTTGGTCAAATAGAAAACTAACGAAAAAATCAGGAAAAATAAGAAAATAAAGAAACTAATAAATGTCCGGATGAAAATTCCCTACATGAAAGCTAAGATTTTCTATATAAGGGCTAATCCTTTCAATTTTCCGTAATTGTGTGACGCATAGTAACCGTAAGAATATGACAAATGTTAATAGCCTTGTGATGCATAACAGATCCTCTATTAAATATAAGAGTAATAGAAATAATCAATGCTAGAATCATGGAATGAAAATGTTGACAATCTAAAAACGGTAGAGAAGTTCTCAAGGAATGGGTTCAGGTAAAAAAAATTGGTGTATCAATAACAGGCAAACTTGGTTGGCCGTTTGTGAGGACGACCGACTCAACGACCAACCGAGTTGGTCAGAGTCGGCCGACTCGGTTGTATCGTAAATGGCCTCCTCTTACATTTTAATCCATGTTTGTTAATAATTTATTAGACTCAATTTGCCAAAAAATTTCATGTACAATTTTTCTTGCTTGGTGACATAAGTCCCAAAGAATGAAGCATTCGAATGGATACTATTTCATGAGTTGGTATGATGAATTACAAAAATGACAGTTTCATATCTAGACCTTGAATATAAGAAACGTTCTCATCTTCCGGACAAGTATTTCTCTACCAATTGCCATCTCTATATCTCACATGAATCTTTAATCAGTAGTAAAGACGTAAAACAGAATGAGCCAAAAAAGATTCCTACAAAAATTCTACCATCTATTTAATTTCCGACACTTCACAAAAATTAATAGCACGAAGAATAGACTAGTCCTGTTTTTCCGAGTGGGCATCATTACCTCCATCATGATCACAACTATTGGTGGCAAAGAAATCAGTATAGTAAACCATAATATCCGTCATTTGATCCTCATGTATTATTCAATACTCAAGAAAATTTGAAGTAAGGAGTATTTTCTACGAGAGGAAGCGAAAAAATTCCTCCTTCCTTTCTCATGTAAAGATATCCCGAGTCGAAAAATTTAGTCTTAGACTAACTTCGTGAGTTCATTGGTTTGTAGTCTGGATTTCAAGTCGGTTGCAGACCTGGGAATGCAACTTTGAGGACACAAACCGACGCTATTTTCGACGAGTTTTCAGGAGTTTCGTCGGTATTTAGTCACCATTTCAATCGGATTCATCGGTTTTTGGCCTAAATTTTTTCAATTAAATTTTAAAAAATCGGATGGAAAGAATAAAAATAGATGTGCGTTCGGGAATTAGATTCATATATTGCTTCTTATTCATTTTATTAGTGAAAAATCCATTATGCGTACATATCAAAACATAGTAAACAAAATAGGCTTATACCTATATAAATCATACTTGATTCACATTTTCACGTGAAACACTTACATTTGAAATACTTAAAATGCAACAATATTAAGAAATGCTATAACATTAATATATATCAAACCATCAATCTAAATTGGCTTATATTATCGTAAATGAATATTTGATAATTTTCACCTAAAACACTTACACTTGAAATACTCAAAAGACAACATAATATTGATCAAAAACTGATGATTGAACTATAAATAATAACAATAACGTTTCATCCAAATATACGTATACCCTAGCGCAAATAATACTGAAAACTCTGCGCGTCACTGAATATCACTTGGAACCTCAAGAGGTACGTCCACCGGTGGTTGACGTTGAACTGAAGAAATTTTTCTTCGAATTTCAACAGAAAGCTGAAGAGTAACAGAGAAAGAGCAGGCAATTTTCAGTGAGTTAATCAAAAAAAATTGTGGGAGAGAGAGAGAAAGATCAGAATAACGAAGCCTACCGGAGGCAACATGTGTTGTTTTATTACTCTAGCGTACTCGAACGAGGGAAAAGGGCATTTATTACAATTTTGGGAAATACCCATTTTTCCACTGCTTAAAACTTATCCAATAATTTTCCATCTCCTTTTTACTCTTTATTGTAAAGTGATATCAAATATAATTGACATCATAGAAATGACAATCAGAGAAAATCTTCACTATCTTCAATGAACTCGCTATAACAAAGCTGAGATTAATTGAATTCAATTAAAAATATACTATTCATATATTTCAATCAATTTAGGGAATAAATTCGTTATAAGATATGCGTAATATTAATCGCTGAAGTGTTATGATCTTTTTCATTCAGTGTGAGATATTAATTATGTAAA
Source organism: Aleiodes leptofemur (assembly GCA_963942555.1). NCBI lineage: Eukaryota > Metazoa > Arthropoda > Insecta > Hymenoptera > Braconidae > Aleiodes > Aleiodes leptofemur. Next base: position 10,079,881 of record OZ012619.1, read on the forward strand.
GCCATGATCTACTTTCCTAAAAATGTAAAGGAAAAAGAGAAATAAGTCAATTTGGACTTTGAAAAAATTGACATCAAACTGGACAAGCTTGAAGGACTTAGAAGAAAAATCCGCAGTGACGAAATTTTTCCAAGTTTATGAAGAACTTAGAAAAATTTCAGCACCCAGAGACTCTTGTTTTCGTCGGTATTTCGTCTTCCCTTGAAAGTCAGTGGAGACGACGAACTCATCGGAAAAAAGGAATGGACTTGAAACCGACTTGGTCATTTTCGGTTGGTCGGTTTTAGTTCGTAGAATGCAATTTTTAGACCTTTTCCCGATCATTTTCACGTGTTTTAGACTAAAAACCAACGAAATTTTTCGACTCGGGATGTTAGGCTACGTTGTGGAACATTGAAGGATCTTGAAGATACGTTGAAGTACATCTTATTACTGTTAATGGTCAACGTAGCTCAACGTAAAAACTAGAAGAAATCGACCATGTAATAACTTCCACTTTCTACGTTGATATGCCCATAGCATAGGTTACTTTACATTGTCGTATATACGCAGAGTGTAGGATGTTTCAGTCATAGGGTTTCTTCTTTTTGAATTTCTACCTATACCGATTTCCTACTTCAAATCCAACTCTCGAGACTCATCAAAATCCACATAAATTGTTTAAAGATAAGTAGAAGCTTAAGGGCTGTAACTATGTGAATAGTATTATCTGTGTAACTGTAAATATTCTGTTGGTTACTCCACTGTATATAGAGTTCATAAAAATCGTTTGGATTCGAGGCTAATTCAATGTACCTCAACGTTAGGAGAGAATTGAGGAGCATCACGAAATTTCGAATCAGAATGTTTCTTCTTCGAGTCGGGTTTTGGGTTGTGATAAACATAGGACGCTGGTTGTAAAATTGAGAATCTATTGTTTTCGTCCTCCCATAAATCGACCACATAGCAAATTTTTAGTTATTAATCGATATATAGAATAACACATTGAATTTATACCAGGCATGTGATCAGTTGTAAAACGATAACGTGTATGCGATATACTGTATGGCATTGATTCATCCCCGAGTCGGAAAATTTCATTGGTTTTTAGTCTGAAACACGTGAAAATCATCGGGAAAAAGTCTAAAAATTGCATTTTACGAACTAAAACCGACCAACTGAAAATGACCAAGTCGGTTTCAAGTCCATCTTAATTTACCGATGAGTTCGTCGTCTCCACTGACTTTCAAGGGAAGACGAAATACCGACGAAAACAAGAGTCTCTCGGTGCTAGAATTTTTCCAAGTTCTTCATAAACTTAGAAAAATTTCGTCACTGCGGATTTTTCTTCTAAGTCCTTCAAGTTTGTCCAATTTTATGTCAATTTTTTCAAAGTCCAAATTGACTTATTTCTCTTTTTCCTTCAGATTTTTAGGGAAGTAGAACACCGTTTTACATAATTAATATCTCACACTGAATGGAAAAGATCATAACACTTTAGCGATTAATATTACGTATATCCTATACCGAATTTATTTCACAAATTGATTGAGATATATGAATAGTATATTCTCAATTGAATGGAATTAATCTCAGCTCTGTTATAGAGAGTTCATTGAAGATAGTGAAGATTTTCCCTGATTGTCATTTCTATAATTTAAATTATATTTCATATCGATTTACGATAAACAGTAAAAAGGAGATGGAAAATTATTGAATAAATTTTAAGCAGTGGAAAAAATGAGTATTTCCCAAAATAGTAATAAATGCCTTTTTCCCTTGTTCGAGTACGCCTGGGTAATAAAACAACACATGTTGCCTCCGGTAGGCTTCGTTATTCTGATCTCTGTCTCTCTCTCCCACAATTTTTTTTGATTAGCTCGCTGGAAATTTCTTGCTCTTTCTCTGTTACTCTTCAGCTTTCTGTTGAACTTCGAAGAAAAACTTCTTCAGTTCAACGTCAACCACCGGTGGACGTACCTCTTCTTGAGGTTCCAAGTGATATGCAGTGACGCGCAGAGTTTTCAGAATTATTTGCGATTTTGGTATACGTATATTTGAATGAAACTTTATTGTTATTATTTATAGTTCAATCATCAGTTTTTTAAATGTTATTGTCTTTTAAATATTCAAGTGTAAGTGTTTTAGGTGAAAATGATCAAATATTAATTTACAATAATATAAGCCAATTTAGATCGATGGTTTGCTATATATTAATGTTATAGCACTTCTTAATATTATTGCGTTTTAAGTATCTCAAATGTAAGTGTTTCACGTGAAAATGTGAATCAAGTATGATTTATGAAGGTGTAAGCCTATTTTGATTACTATGTTCTGATATGTATGCATAAGGACCTTTCACAAATAAAATGAATGAAAAGCGATATGAATGTAATTCCCAAACGCACGATTGAATTTATTCTTCCCATCCGATTTTTTAAAATTTAATTGAAAAAATTTAGGCCAAAAACCGATGAATCCGATTGGAGTGGTGACTAAATACCGACGAAACTCCTGAAAACTCGTTGAAAATAGCATCGGTTTGTGTCTTTTACGTTGCATTCCCAGGTCTACAACCGACTTGAAATTCGGACTGAAAACCAATGAACTCACGAAGTTAGTCTAAGACTAAATTTTTCGACTCGGGTCTATACATTAGGACGTTCATGCTATTCACTTTTGCGTTATCCCGTCAAAAAAATGGATAGTGGTCAAAACTGAAGGATGTGAAACTAAATTATCGAATGGCTGTCTTCGATACTCGAACTCATACATCGAATAGTTAGTGTCTTATACATAGTTCGATAATCTTCCATACGCAATATATTTCATAATATGAAAAGAAGGCAAATATGCAGAATAGATCTATTCTCTAAGATCTAAGTCTCGAGACCCTGAAAATAAAATTGGAACGCCGCTTGCGCATTCCCTATTTTTCCTGAAATTTGATTCTGGTCGTTATCAAATTTTATGGTAGACTCCTATTCTGCATATTCACTAAAAAAAAATCGCCAACGAAATTTTTTCCATGATGAAAATAAAATTCAATCATTTCAATCACGACTGTCTTTTTTCAAACTGTTATGAATTGGCGTGCGCACGCTATTTGACAAAACCGAAATATGAATAAACTCCATTTTTTTGGAAGGGGTTAACCATAATGGAAAACCAATCAGTCGTGCATTTCGTGCAGGAAACGAAACAATTATCACGGTTTTATAATCAGTGGGGTAGAGCTTCAGGATTTGAGTTTACTGGATTATATGTCCTGAGGTGGGGACTCAAGGAGCCTACGTGTCGAGGTCCAATAGTTTTGTGCCTTGTCATTCAAGGTCATAAAATGAAAAAAATAAAACTTTTATGCCTCTACTATTCTCATTTTTTACTTCGTTTCGGCGAGTAAGAGGAGATGAAGCAGTCTGTAGTCCGTGAATATTATGATATGTAAACTGCGTACGTGATTTAATCCTTCCTAAGGGATGAGACTCGTTACTGTACATGCGGAGACTGAATCATTTCCAGTGAAATGACCGACTAAAGAAGCCATATATTTTTGATCATCAAAATTCAAAGAAATCCCAAAGATATTCGTGGATAACTCAAGAATGCCCGAGTCGAAAAATAAGTCTTCGAAGAGCGTAGTTTTGACTTTAAGATTGTCCTTGTTTTCGGAGGTATTCTGAAGATTTCCAACATCAGCGTGAAGTTAAACGACGCCGCTTCGGTAGAAGCCATAATAGTATTGAAGTCATTTGGTGTCAAAATATCGTTTTGAATGGTCGTTACTCGAAAAGGACAACTCATAACGACAAAGATCTTCGGTCGACTTCAATATTTAATAAGGGTTACTTCAATAATGGATAAGGGTAGCAAAACTTTTGGCTGCGAGTTGACGTAGGATAGCTTTCTTTTTATTACCCTTGAAGGATATGTATCCTCTATCTCCCTCTAATCCTTTTATGGCTAAAGGAAGGATGAGACTGCAGGTATAAAAATGGGTTTTTCTACATTTTTTTGAGTAATCAAAACCACTCGTTTGAAAATTAAAAATTTAGTTCATTTATTTACACTCGAATTAGTGATCATCTCGGAACTTAAGGAAGACAGAGAGACTTTTTTCGGAAGTTTTTTTGTAGCTCTTATTTTCCCAACCAGAAACGAGTCCCTACCCAACAGAAATGGAACATAGTTAGGTGCAGCCTGCTTCATATCCTGAAGAGTAAATGAAACATGATTGGTCCTGACTGGGATAATGTTTCCTAATTTAGAATCATTTTCTCGTAATTCTCTTGCTCATTTAATGTTGATAATAGACGCAAATTTAGGATAACGCATCCTTCGCCACGAGTCAATGCATACAACTTGATTTTTATGAAAAAATAAAAATTAGTATATTCTGTACATCTTTTAAATGAAAGTAAACCGTTTGATTCCATTCTTAACATTAACCAATGAACATTTAATGGCAGATCAATTTGAATCAAACGTTAATCATATTCATTATTGGTTGAAAGAGTATAGAAACAAGAAAAAAAGAGGAGACAAAGCATCGAATGATGATAGAAGGCACGTTGCTCTCATTAATGTAGTGATGTACCTAATGACTCGACGCGAATGCACCTAAATGGACACGTCTAAATTAGTGATAATGGTAATGAGCCAAGACACTCGCCCCGAGGCTGGCCTACATATTCAATCAATAGATTTGTGAATCGATCTTCGTACTTTCAAAACAAAGAACAGAATAACACTCATAACTTCGATGAAAATAAGATCAAAAAAGTATTTTCTATTTTTTTTTCATTTTGCCTCAAGGATTCCAAGATAATTTTATATTGGAGACTCTTTTTCTGCTCATGGGTAAAATGTGAAAAATAAATAATCATGGCTATACCGGACTAAAATGATCAATTCTATTCTTTTCGTCATTCTTTTGAATGGAAGCTCTCTTCATCAAAAACTTTGACTTTGATTTTTTTGCTGTAAAATACTTAGAATGATCTGAAGGATTGGAAAATTGTATTTAGAAAAGATGGCTGCGGGTATGTCTGCATGTGTATGAAACTACGTCTGGATGCTCGAATATATTCCACTTGAAACGGCTAAGAAAGCGTCTAATATTTAGACTGTCCTTTCTTTTGAGACCTGTTTGATTGAAATCCGTTTGATAGTTCTTGAAACATGATCAATTTTCGATTTTGCTAATGGATGAACAAATAAAGCCATAGCAATATCTATAATCAGAGTAAGTTGCCCTTCATGGATGAGAAAATTGAGAGTGAATAATTGCTTTCGCCAATGAATAATTCCACCATTGAGTGGCGATTTTTCGTGTACAGTGATCATTGTTACGTCAGTTCAATAGGTTCGAGACATGGATATCTGTTTGAATACGAATGGTCGATTCCGAAGAATTTTCTTCATTCTAGAGAAATCCTGAACCTCCAACGAAAATACTGTCACGCGGCAAGGACGCGAACTGTATATGTATACCTAGAGATGCTGATACATCTCGCTTTAAGTTAGCTACCTGACTGTTATTCTGTGCGAATATACAGCTCCGTTTCATAAACCCTCTATCCCGTACGTATATACATATGTATATATTAGAGATTCAAAGTGACGTCGAGTCATAAAATTCATTAGATCGGAGAAATATAAACATTATATAATAGTTATGTAACGGCAATTTTTCTGTTGGCTACAATTGGAGTAACATAGAAACACATCATGTGAAAATCACCTGTTCAGCTGAAAGTTAATGGTCATCATTTTTCTATTACATGATTCATGATTTTTATCTAAGATTTTCTGATCGTATTCTTTATTCATTATTTTCTTCTCGTTCCGCCAATAACTCAGTCAATCAGGATTGAATTAATTTTTAGTCAATTCTTTGTTTAATTTAGCGAACATTTCGAGCACCAAGGTACTCATTCTTCAGGGCTCTTCATTTTTGATTGTCTTTACATTTAACATTATTAATTCAATTACTCATTAATTCAAGACCGATTGATCGAGTTATTGGCGGAGCAAAAAAAAAAGATTCAGGATTATTTCCATAAAAATTACAGTTATATCGGACATCGTCATTTTGTAATCAGAATTACTTAGCTGCAAATCAACTATATTAATGGTGATTGCATTTTTTGTTTTTTTTTACCCTATCTGATTATCAGTTTGATAGGCGAAACTATCAAACTTTCCGTTAATTACGTTTTTGTCATGCAACAATAGTTTGCTACAGTTTCACTGACCACAAAATTGTCCTTGACAGGTCAAATCACCGAGTACTGCGATATTAGAAAATTCGTTTGCATCACTGATATATAGTGTATTCATCGGTACCCGAGTCGAAAAATAAAGTGTTCTGAGTTGTACGTATAATGTTGTTGTCTTCAAATTCCTTTGTTCTCGCATTTTTTTCATCGATTTCATAAGACAGTCTGTGACTTCAAAGCTGTCACTACTTTTCCGTGAATAGGAAAAATGTGCACACGCTGTTCTCCGTCTTCACAAGGATTGGGACTATTGAGACAGGTATAAGGGTCAAGGGGTAATAACCATAGAAATATTTTATTGCTGCATTACAATTTTTCCGGGTACGTCAAAAGTTGTTTTCGCGTCGTTACGAGATGCTCCCAGTTTGGAACTTAGAAAAATTTCCAATGTGTGGGACTTAGAAGAAAATCTCCACAAAATTCAACACGAACTTCGGGTTTTTCCCTTTTTTATTGAGGTGGCAAAAGGAGGGATTGTAGGGTGAAAGGTTAGGAACTTTTGACTGTGCTGTCTAGAAGCAAAGGGCAGAAGACATACTAAGCAAATCAGTCTTTCGTTACTCTTTGAACGGTGCGCTTCGTAGTCAATAATTTATCAATATCGTCAAAAAACAAATTCCGTAATGTCCGCAATCGTGTCTTGGTGAGAAGAAAAGAAGACTAGTATCATTCTATCGGGTGTTGTCGTGTGTGAAGTGATGCAGATTGTCTAAAAATTGTGTAACTTATTAGATATATGTGAAAATTATCAAGCAATTTTGTATACTGAAAATTTTCAATTATAATATTTTTGCGATGAACTTTTCAGAATCGGATAATTGCATAAGGTACATTAGACATAATTGTATAGAGCATATCAAATATTATTGTACATGGATTGTATTACTCATGAGATCGATGAGAAAAATGAGAAAAATATTACTCTCAAAAATATGTAGAATATTCTTTGCTAACAAACAAATGAAGATCTTCTATTTCAATTGCGTTTTTTATCGTATCTTATAGATTCTCTAAAAGGGGAAAACCCCATCCTTAATCGTACTCCCTCTCCTTTCGACCACCCGCTGTGGGCCCTACCATAAACCCATTAGAAAAGGATGGATGTATCGGTCTGCGGTCATAAAAAAGGACAGTTTCTAGCGTAAAAGTTGTCGTACGCCAATTAAGAATCGTAAAATTGAGAACATTTTGAGTCTTCACTCAATGTCATATTCCACTAAGTACAACTCTATCACAGATCGAAGACAGCTTAAGGAATAGAAAATTTTATTACCCTTATTCAAAATATTTGTCAGTTTCAGAATAGTTTTAACAATTAAATGACAGTTCAGAACACTTTATTTTTCGACTCGGGTATGTATGCGCAGAGAAATAAATCGTTATGCTTACCATCTTTTGAGTTTGAGGAACCTATCCTTTCACCTGAACTCCTATCTTTTTATAACTCATATAATGGTGCAGAATTTTGCATCCATTATCTCTCTTCCTCATAAGAAAAGTCAGATGGTATTATTATCAAGACGCGGTTCTAAAAGACATTTTCGGTCATTGAGATAACTGATTACCAGTCCTTTGTTATACATAAGTTGCGTATCTATGTTTTATATGAAAGTAAGTGAAGCAAAGCGATAAAATAATTAAGAGAGAAAACATGATGAGTTGAACGGCTCTATGGCTTTGACGAGAAAAATTGACATGCCATTTAGACTCACGTATATCCTTGGAAAATGAATTAGCCGTATGTTTACGTTGAAACGGAAGACAGGGAAGTAACATGCGGCTAACGCTGACACGGTTGTTTTCATCCCCGCGTCGATCATAGTAACGCGTATACTTGCTAAACCTCCCCCAAGAGGTTATACATGTGCATATGTACACGTCTGTCTCTTTGGAGCCGCGATCGATACTAGAGACACGACGCTGTCGTCGGGGTTTCCTGATATCAGCCCCCTTCCCCTCATCTTGGTATATGCCACTCCCACGTAGACGTATTAGGCCATTGGTTTTCTATGCAATAGTGGAAACATGCAGAAGGCGAAAAATAATTTAAAGTTAACGAAATCTTTAAATGTTCGCATTAAAAAGATTTTTTCCCCTCTCTTTGTAAATACATTCAGACATTTTTAGTTTCTGCAGCAGGATATTTCTCGAGTGGGGAACAGAGCAGCTTTCAGATTTTTCGCTGGCGCTCCAGAAACATACAGCTTTTCCACCTCCGCACTCTCCGAGCCAGTGAGCGGTAGGCTCATAACAGAGAGTAAAAAACGAATAGAAAGAGGATGGGATAAAGAAAAATGTTTAAAAAAAAGAAAGAACGGAACAGCAATGAAGCACTGGCCAATCGGGCGGCTCGGTCTTTTTTTCAACTCTCTTCTTTACTTCAGGGCTGCGTTTCAGATGGTGCACAAAAGGTGCACGTGCAGATGTATTGATGTCTCGACGACACGGACTTCGCAGTTGCACGGCCGCCTATCGATCCACAATGTAACCATGCTTCTATACTTCTCTCTCTCTCTCTCTCTCTCTCTCTCTCTCTCTCTCTCTCTCTCTCTCTCTCTCTCTCTCTCTCTCTCTCTCTCTCTCTCTCTCTCTCTCTCTCTCTCTCTCTCTCTCTCTCTCTCTCTCTCTCTCTCTCTCTCTCTCTCTCTCTCTCTCTCTCTCTCTCTCTCTCTCTCTCTCTCTCTCTCTCTCTCTCTCCTTCTCTCATCCCTCTTTTAACCATCTCCGCCTTCCTCGACATCACGACCCTTCCTTTCATTTTCCCACCCCTCTATAGAGGCCTCGGAATATCTAAGAGAGAAGGTTCCCCTTTCCCGGAACCCCTCTCAACACACCATCAACTTTTCATTCTCCTCCTCCTCACTATCTTGTTCTCAGTCCTCCTCCACTCAGTACCCAGTATAGAATATTTTTTCAGCATCCCACCAAATATTACGTACTAACGAAAATCTCAAAATGATAAGAGAATCTCAGAACAGTAAGGGATAGTTATGAAAATCTAAAGAGATGTGAATCTCTGTATCAGACAATTGTTGAGAAAAGTGAATTTTTATTCTTCCAATGAACTGTTCCATTTGATCAATTCCATATTTGGAACTTGCTAAAAGTTTACCAAAAACCCATTCGTTCTAATGGATTTCATATTCATAGCCTAAGTCGAAACTTTAATCGTGTTTTTCTCGAAACATGATTTTTCAAATTGGCACGCAGCATAACTCCAATGTTTTTCATTATTTTCATTTGAATTTCCCACAGTATCTCGAATACAAAATTCCGAAGAGAAATACGTAGGGGGTTTTCGAAAAATGGATTTGCACATTTTTTATTGATAAAAGATTGGCGATTTCTTGTAGAAAATTGAACTTTTTCATTCAAATGCTCACCAATCACACTAAAAACAATATTTTTGACATCCCCCACGTATGCCTGTAACTATGCATATCGAGATTAAGCCATTTTTTTTTTCAATTGAAATTTGCACCAGTCACACTGCGTGCCACAGAGTGTTTTAAGTTCGAGGAACCTCACAAGAATGGCTCTGCCCGAGTCGAAAAATAAGTCTTCATAAGACGTAGTTTTGACTTCAAAATTGTCCCGTTTTCAGAGGTATTTTGATGATTTCCAACATCAACGTGAAGTTATCAACGCCCATTTCGATAGAAGTCATAAAATTATTGAAGTCATTTGGTGTCAAAATATCGCTTTGAATCGTCGTTACTCAAAAAGGACGACTCATAACGAGAAAAATCTTCGTTCGACTTCAATTTTTAATGAGGGTAGCACGACTTTTGGCTTCGAGTTGACGTTGGATAGTTTCATTTTTATGACCCTTGAAGGATATGTCTGTCACTCTCTAATCCTTTTATGACTGAAGGATGTGATTACAGGTATAAAAATGGGGGTTTCCCCATTTTTTTCGCGCGATTAAAACCACTTATTTGGAAATTAAGTTCATTTATTTACGCTTAAGGATATCCTTGTGGCAGGTTCAAATGATCGACTTTATTTTTTTTTTCCTCTTAGTTATTATAATTACTATAGCTCTTTCGATTTTTCAACATTTCACCGATACTAGAACGATGTCCGAGATGATGAATTGTTAATAAATAATATTATGAATATTCAATATTTTTCCGCATTTGATTCACGCTGTCCCAGCATCAAGGACTGGGATTGGAGGATTCTCGGATTTCAAATACCAATATGGCCGCCATTGATGTTTTCATGCAATCAATTGAATTAATTTTCACTATATGTCCGGTAACATACATTTTTCACGATTTCAAAAAAAATAGACATTCTGACGAACAAAAAATATATAAGGTTATATGAAGAAAAAATAGGTCTGTGACCATGAATTTTTGCAGTGAAACTTAAACTGAACCTCGCTTATGGAATTTCAATGTTAATTTAATTATTTTCAAAAATTAATTTTGGCCTTATTTGTCCAGTAACATGGGGTAAAAATTTTTAAAAAAAATCTACTCATGCCATTCTATCGAAAGTGACCAAAATTGAAAAGGAAAAATGGATTGCCCGAACCACAAGGATATCCTTAAATCGGAAAAAATATAAAACGTACAGACCACTAAAGACAGGCTATTTCAATGAAGAATGATAAAAATCTTATGCATACGTCTATGCATCTCACATATCATATGTCTAAACACGTAAATATATCTAATACATCATATAAATTATATTTTACATATTTCGAAGATACGATGGAAGCACTAGTTATCGGAAAGTTAAGGAAATGGCACTAGTATTTGGACAGTGAGAATTAACTTATCGAAATGATAAAAAAAAATTCATTTCAGTGAATCGAACAATTCAATCGATTTTTATTTTGACACTTTGCAAGTATTGAAAAATCTGCTTTTCTCACTCGAATATTGATTATTAGTATAACTTGCCGCTACGTCCGTAAACTGGGGTACGTTCGGTAACTGGGTCCACCATGGTAATAGCGTCTTAAATGCTAAGAGAGAAAAATTTTGTTTTAAATGAAATTAACAGGCAGAATATCTTTTTTGTTCTTCCCTATCCAGAAAATTAATGCAGAAATTACGACGAACTAAATAGCACAACACTTTACACAAAAATTCACTTCGACTGCCTCGAACGATGCACTCTTTACAAGGGTTGGTTTAAGACTGAGTTTTCGACGCCTCTGGTCTTTTAATTTTCCGAAGATGGTGAGAAAATACCTCGAACCTCCGTACTTCTCGGTACATTTTATTTTATCACCCTGTCGTCATAAAAATGGGAAATACCTGATGAAACAAGTGGATAATAGTATTGCTTTCTAACTGATGTAGCTTTTTCTGCTAATACTTTAGCAATATGCTTCCGAATGGAAGTTATTCATTCAATTTGTCAACAATTATCGTGTAATTCTCAATGGATGTTTCCATCTGATTCTTCAGATATTCTGTAATTGTCTTTTTCGTATTTATCTATTTTTTCACTAATCGATAATCAGATGTTATTCGAATTGGTTGAAGTTATTCGTTTCTTCCTGCTCTCTATTTTCAGAGATCATTTGTTTATGACGATTCGTTTATTACAACTATGACTTTTCATTGATAACCAGATGATATAATGTATCATTACTCAAGTATTATAATATAACTAGCGATAGATAAATTTGGCTTATGAATTCGTATTCCATTAAAGTATAGAACTCAATAATGGCTGAAAACAGGAATTTCTCAGGTGGATGTATTTCATGCATTTTTTTCTCATCCAGTGATCTGGCAGAACTATTAATGATTTTAATCAATGCAGCATTCTCTTCTCTATCCACTCAGAGCCTTAATACCTTCAAAAGCTCTGATATAATTTTTTCGAAACCATCATAAAAATATCAAATTCTGACAAATTGACTAAACCAGCAATAACTCGAGAACTAATTATGCAAATAAGCTCAAATTTGACAGGTATCTCACTGATACGACTCTTGAAATAATACATGAGTATAAATCAAATCAGTTGCATAGTTTCCAGAAATTCCAATAAAAACTGATTTTCGAAAAATGGACATATCTCAAAAAGTACTGATCCGATTCTCTTCAAATGAAGCTCAAAAAATAGAGTTCGTCGAGAGGAAGTTTCCCATAAAATATGGAATTTTTCTATCAAACCGTTTTACTGTAGTTGAGACTTTTATGCACATACAGACACACACACACACACACATACACACACACACATACACACACACACACAGACATGAGCTAAAAATATCATTTTCTTTCTCTTTAGATAATTTGAAGGATCTTCTATTAAAAAAATTAGAATCGAAAATTCTCATGATTACATAGCTTCCATTCGGAAGCAAAAAGAACCACATGTACAGCCATAGCTGTACCCAGTACGGCATACTGGCAGCCTGTATGTCCTTTGACTATTGCGGGTTTGGTATCTGAGCAACGCATAAAATATCGGTCACTTTATAAAATCAAAATTTTCAACAATTTTTTCTCCACTTGATATTTCATCAAATTCAGCTTCTGAAAGTGCATCAAGAATTCTGAGCCCACAGCAAGATGAAAATGTTTTAATTTCAACAAATACACTCTAAAAAAAATATACTCATGGCAAGTAGAAATTGTACTTGTAACTAGTACATCGGAAAATCTGGGCTTGAGTAACTGTTTATACTCGTCCGGAGTATGAAATGGTCTTCACATAAGTATATCAGCTTAATCCCGAATATACTCATGAGAAGTATAAAGTATACTCAGTGCTAGTATACATTGTACTTGTGACAAGTACTAACTATACTCGATCGTAGTACTAAATATACTTGAATTAAGTATAAGTTTTACTCATGTCGAGTTTTTTTTATACTTGATGTGAGTATAAAATATACTCGATTCAAGTCTCAAAACTACTCCCAGCGAGTCTTTCTAGAGGGCAATCGAGTCTTCCTCCACGAGTTATATCGAATATATAATCCAGAATATAATCGAATTATATACTTAATATAATTCCTCCACGATATTTTGGAAGGGGGACCTGATATTTTTCTACTTGGGGCAACGCGAGCTACGGATTTCGATTTTCACATAAAAAATCGATTGATACCCCCTTTCTAGGTTCTAGAGGTCCTTGAAATGAAGAAAAAATAACAGTCTTTGATGATTATCCATAAAAAATCCCAGTAAGAAGTGGAATTGAACCACTAGCCACGGAAGGCTCGATTCCTCCACGATCAAGTATATTGCTCCCTCTATTTTCCAATTCTCGTACAATAGCTGTCAATGATCGATTAGCCCAATCCAGTTCTATAGAATGCATCAAATCAAATGTATAACTTTCAGCACAGTGTAATGACTGAAGTACATTCCATATAGATTCTTCTTTAATGCCAGTTTCCGAAAGCGGTAATCTTTAACCGTAATTACAGAACAACCCTATAATTACCGACGCTAAATATTATCCGTAATGTAGATATTTGCATCACTTCAATATATCGTCGCCTCAGAGTTAAAGGGGCGTAAGTGCCATATTTCCCGATTTTTTTCTTCAAAATAACAAAAAGGCGTATCTCCAATATTATTGCTCCAATAGGTTTTCCAAGGCCTTCCACGCAATATTAGTAAAAAAATAATAACAAATAGGCGTAAGTACCACTGACTAATAACAGAGAGGCGTAAATGGCGGATATACGCCCCTTTGTTTTTAGTGTTTTCATTGCATTTCCCCTAATCATCGGGAAAAAACTACTAACAAAGGGGCGTAAGTGCCATAATTTGGGTAAAAATCGCAAAAAACAAAGAAGCGTAAGTGCCAAAATTCAGATAAAAAATTCTAAAAACAAAAGGGCGTAACTCCAAATATTCTCATGAGAGAAATAAATTATAAAAACAAAGAGGCGTAAGTGCGGAGATACGTCCTTTTCACTTTAACTCTAAAAATTATATAGCGTTTAAAAAGAAAATAACAAAGGGGCGTGAGTATGGAGATACGTCCCTTTCATTTTAAAATTGGTAGTTACGCCACTTTGTTATTTTAATTTCCAATTATCTGAATAATGTTCCAGAGGTCATAAAAAACATTTTGGAGTGATAAGTGGACATACGCCCCTTTCACACCAGAATTTCGTGTTTTTGGCACTTACGCCCCTTTCACTCTAAGGCAACAATATACTCTGAGAGTGGGGAGGTGGCGAGAGCCAGTCGGAAGCTACATGCCGTACGAATAACAAGTACAGTCGGATTTAAAAATTCTTGTGATCCATGCAAACAAATACAATTGACGAGCATAAGACAATACTTGTGACAAGTACAAGAAAATACTTGTGACAAGTACAAGGAAATACTTGTGACAAGTACAAGAAGATACTTGTGACAAGTACAATAGAATACTTGTGACAAGTACAAGAAAATACTTCTGACAAGTACAAGGCAATACTTGACACAAGTATTTTTTATACTTGTCCCAAGTATCTTTTATACTCCTCTCAAGTACTTTCCTATACTTCACGCGTGGCCATAGTACTCATGATGAGTACCGAATTACACTCATCGCTAGTATTTTTTTATACTTGTGACAAGACTACTGTACTCGAGTACAAGTTTGTACTTGTCACTAGTATATTTTTTTTAGAGTGTACTAAAATTTTTCAAAGTCGAATCGAGTTTGAAAATTTTCTAAGTTCCTGAATGACGGAAAACTGAGCCTGACAAAAGGATAGCCCCATCTTTCACTTGGAAATTTCTGGGGGAACCATAAAATATTTATGACTATTATACGTCTGACCGACCGTTCCCAACGGGGGTCAAAATTTTTTGAAGACCTGCAACACCAATTCAACTACTTATGACGTTTCTGTCCAATTGTCGTTCTGAATCTTCATTTTGGTGTCGTATAACGTCGCAGCCCGGGATAAAATTGTTGAGTCTTTTGAGAGTCTTTTACGGTCTTCAAAGACTCCCAGAAAGACTTTTCGGTCTCTGGAGTGTCTCGCAAGTCCCGCAACTGTCTCTACAGAGTTTCTCGGTGTCACTCCCGTAAGAACTTCTATCTTTGCTGGGCTCTCAGTAGATTTATAAAGATTTACAAAGACATAAGTCCTTATGAGAGAGACCGAGAAATGAATCATTTTTCTCATTTTAAGTTAATCATTTTTAAGTTCTCAATTTTCACGATTTTTGGAAAGCGTGGAATTATTATTTTTTTCATATTTGACTTTGATTGAAATTCTCAATATTAGCGGGAAGTGGAGTAAAACGGACATAGGGGTGAAATGGATATATTTTAGTTTTTATGTTTATATTATAATTTTTTTTTCAAATTAATTAAAATATTGGACATTCAGAGAAAAAACACACATAATTTATTATTCTTTCTCGATCGAATTGACAGGCTCTATAAAGTAAATACTTTCATTGAGCACTCTTAAAAGAAAGCACACGGGGAGTACATTACTTATATCTATTGCGACCATATTTTCTACCATTCCCTCTGAAGAAAAATTAAGGCAATATCGTTCTATCTCACTTAGATTCCGAGATATTATAAAAAAAGCTGGTGACGAAACTAAATCAATTTTCTCGAAAACTCCATATTCTTTCAATAAAATATTGATTAATGTATTTTTTAATTTAAAAAAAGGTATAAAAATAGATATTTTCTTGAAAAATAGAAAGACTGATGGCTCTCGAAGAAAGACTGGAGGAGTCCTTATTTGAGAGACTGTGAGTCTCTCAAGTAAGGACTCTGGTTTGTCGAGCAGGGACTGAGAGTCCCTGTAGGAGAAACACGTGTCCCGTACGGGAGGTCAGCAAGGTGTCTCTAGAGAGTCCCTGCCATGGCGCAACTAGGGACTCTGCCAGAGACCGGGACAGGAGTCTTTCGACCACTGAAAGACTCGATTTTTTTATCCCGGGAGAAAAAAGGTAAAACGACGATATCGGACGACAAATTGAAATTTTTTGACTCCCTCCAAAATTGTTGAAAATAAAATGTTGTTGAGGAAGTCAGAACTACATTTTGCGACGATTTATTGAAGTGAAACTTCTTTAGGCACGGTAGGGCTGTAAATTCGTTTGGTCGCTGTTATGAAAAAAATGTGACGCCGTGAGGGGAAGCGCTTTTTTGACAAGCAGTTGAGACGGAAGAGTGGGAGAGTACCTCTGAGTGGTGAGGGAAACCTATCTTTCGTAGTTGGCGCGGGGGAGCTATCGAAGTGGAGGGAGGGGGGGGGGGAGTAGTTAGATACGTAGCATATAGTCGCACTAAGGAAAGAATCGACAGCCGAGGCGTACCGAAGCCGAAATTTATATGGTGAGGCATGGGAGCCAAAGGAAGCCGATGTCAATTCATTCACTAGACCTCGTATAGCATGCTACATGCTAGTTTAATGGTCAGAAAGGCTGACAATTCTTTGGAAATATCTCGAAATCTAACGGAGATAGAGTGATTCCGTCACCATCTATTCACGTAGCTCTCAGGGTTCTCTGCTAAATATAATTCAGACAAGATCGCTGTATCTCGCTTAGTTTCCGAGATATTCGCTGAAAAATAATTTAATAGCGAAGATATAAAACAGGATATTAATTTTCTATCATCAGTAATTCGAGGATATTTCGGAAAGTGAATGAGATAGCGTAATTTTGCCACACTCCTTCCTTATAGAGAGTCTTAAGAGCTACGAAAAAGGATTAGGATGATTTCACTCGATTTCGCTTAGTTTTCGAAAGTATCTCCGAAGATATTTATGAAAAATTATTGGAAAACGAACTCCAGCTATAAGTCTATTTTGTTTGGTAAACTTTTTTAGAAATATTCCAGAAACTAAGAGAGATAGCGTTAATTCACCCGAATCCCTTTTTGTAGAAAATTTCGAGAGTTAAAAAAGAAAGTAAGGTGAATGAGCATATCTCTATTAGATTCCGATAGATTCTTCGAAAAAACCATTGCAACGGAGGCCCTATCTATGAGTTTATGCTTTGTCATAATGTTTTGATGAATATTTCAGAAACTAAGTGAAATAAGGCAATTGTTGTAGAAACCCGTTTCGCAGATTTTCAAATGGTTCACGAAAAAAGTCCTCAAAAAAATTTTGTTATCTCGCTCAATTCCACAAATATTTAAAAAAAAAACAAAAGCCGAAAAAATATATATAATAAAGTTTTCAGACGGATCAATTTCATTTTATCAGCAATTCTCTTTGAATATTTCGAAATTTAAGCAGGATAGAGCGATTCTGCACTGAATTTTTTCTGTAGAGGATTTCGAGAGCTACACAGAAAGATTGTGGCAAAATCGCTCTATCTCGATCAATTCTCGAGATATCCACAAACACAATGAATTGAAAAAAACTATTGGTCTGAATACTAGTCTCAAGAAAAACTATAATTCGTTAACGAACAAAAAATTTTATCCCTTGTTCAATAAAGGAATACTAATAATTTATATTCATCTATACCTCATAGGCAAGAAGTTTCACTCCTGCCGCGCGGGGATCCCACGCACCCTCCTTTTTTTGACTCGGGTGGTGTCGTTATTTTTCGATATTTTTTAATGAATTTTTCTTTTCGAAGATCCTAGTATATGTTCAATCACTCCCTCAAATATTATTATTTTATTGCATGGTGTAACCCCTTAAGATCGTTGTTAGATTCCTTTTTGGTAATTGACACGGAAAAGGTCAACTTGAATTTTATAAGGTGTAATCAAAACTCATTCGAATGGACACTTGAACGATAGCAAAATCATCACCCACGATATTCGTTAGTTACTCTGATCTTGATTGGCTTTCTAATTACAACTTTTTTCCATGGATAGAGTCGGGAATAGCGTTCGTTTCCTTTTCATTTACCGGTTTCCAAGATGGTATATTTTCATTCCACCATTTAAAGTTCACGTCAGTTTCTTCGTTTCCCTGATCATAGCAATAATTCAATAGTGAATAATTACCACATTTTGAGAAAATTCTCAATTTAATTACGTCTGTTGATCAATCAGCAGGTAGTTGAAGATAATTCGAAGCTTCAGAACTTACTTTTCCATGCTGTACTCCTTGGGTGGGAATGGAATATTGGTAGAAGGTATTGAAAATCTAGGTGAGGTGCAACAATTTCTAGAGGGGGATGCAGACTTGGATACATGATAGTGAGCCTTCAATATATGATTCGCAATGTTTTCCTACAATTATAAGTACAATTTGAGTGAGCTGTATACACACATCTGTTTTTATCAGAGACATTCCACACAATTTTCTGAATCAAGACCTACTTTCTGTCTCGATGCAAGCACAGTCGAGGCGCAGAAGTTTAACTGTAAGAATGAGACATTTTTCTTTTACATTGATAACAATGAGTTGAGCCTGGCGTCTTATCACTCTCACGATTTCCTCTAAATTTACATTGCTCTCTCCCACATTTCCCATTTGATTTATCTGGATCATTCTATTTGACGATGATATCGTGTAATTTTGTATTTTTTAAGAGATAATCTCTTCTGACGCAATGATTTTCCTGCTCGTTACGATGACCATAATTTAATTCAGAAAACAAAATTTAACAATATTTATTTTTATAGACAAAATAATATTTTTGATACATTCCCTATTTTCTTTCACATAACATTAAATTTTTTAAAATTTTGAGCTCTAACGTATAACCTCTCGAGTTTTTACGCATTTTATCCCCGACCCAACCCCGCTGTACCGCATTCGCCGAAGGACGAGGGAAAACCTCTTTTTTCTGGAGAAAACCTGCCCAGATACAGTCGTCTCTTGCGAGACTCCCGCTCGGTTAAGTGAAACTGTGAAATTAGAGCTTTTCAATTTTGGCTTCCCCCCGCCGGGATTCGAACCCAGGACCTCAAGCATGTCGACCCCCCCCCCCCCCCCCCCCCCCCAAGCTCTAAACACACAGCCACTGCCGTCGGTCACATAACACTATTTTAGTTATCAGTATCTCTGGCTACTATCTTCATCGTTGGAAGACTAATGTCTATCTCTCAATGTATCCTTCTTCGCTCCGATTTCAAAGATGAGTTATCCGAATTTTCAATTTATTTTTCGTTGATGCCATCAACCACTAATTATTAACCTGTCAGCTGCATAGTTCGTGAAGATTACTGTAGAACTGGGAAAAGAGTTATATTTACACGTAGCTTTTCCATTTTCCAATATTGAAAATATTTGCGAGGGAATTCATAGATACCGAGTTAACTCCACGACTGCTCATTTCAACTATGAAGTTGAGTATAATAGCATATTAGGAGTTTGAAAAAGACGAAAGGGAATCGGCGGTTGAAAATTCCACTGTTGATTGAAAAAATAGAGAATTTTTTCAAAATAATCGCTTGATGTGAAATTACTAATTGATGGTGGCATAATGTTCAAGTTGGGGTACGATTGAGAGACCGGATCAGGTCCTCCAAATACCGGATCAGGCAGCAAACGACAACCATATCAGGCATCCGTAACTTCGACCTGGATCAATACTGATCGCGGTTCTTCACTTTGGACAATAATCAATTTCAGTGAAACCATCCTAATCCAGTATTTATCAGGATCGTGCGCAAACAGTCTGATGAGGAGAAGTGAACATGATGATTTTTACATGAATAATTTTCTACACATGGCTCTGATATGTATCAGATCAGGAACTTGATTGATATTTACTACGATAAACCTATGGCCAATAAGGCCGTCCTAATTGAATAATTACAAACTCACGTATCCCAGGTAGGAATTGACGATCAGAACAAGCCTTGCTCAGCCTTTGCCCAAGGCTGAGGCTGAGTAGTCTAAGGCTCAGATGACAAGGCTAAAACAAGCTTTGATGAGCCTTAGAATGATAAGATCATCCCAAGGTTGGAAACTGAGGCTTTCCCCAACACTCAGATCTAAGTCTGAAATGAGGGTGAACCGTTCCAGACAATGGGGCTGTAGAATGTTTAAACAATTGTTTAACATTAATTACTATTGAATTATAAGGGTTTCACGAGATAAATCAGCTCAAATAGTATTGAAAATAACATTAATATGGAAAAAAAAATTGCTACGGCTTGGATTCGAACCCACAACTATTGATTCTAAAAAATTTTAATGATAAATAGGCTATTTTATTATTATTAATTATCCTCGACTCGATTGGTATGAATATTTTTATTCAGATGCTGCGTCCGGATGTTATTCCCCAGAGAAAATCGTCCTGGTGCCGCTGTTGTCCAAGATATCCACCGAAGGACTGTGCTCGAAACATGCATCTAGCCCACTAGGCTATCTCACTTACTTGAGTTCATAGGACATAAACCCGAATTATAAAGTGACTCAACCTTTTCTCTCATTGACACTCTAAAACTCTATGTTCATATATTTCATTTTTTATCCTTCCAATGTTATAATAATAATTTTATTCAATTATCTATCCGCTTAAATAATTAATAACAGAATTTCGTCGGCTTGAATCGAAATCAGGCTTAGCCCAAGACTGAGTCAAGCCTCGAATGAGGCTCAATGAAATATTCCAAAAATCACACAAAAAAATGGAATTTACCTATTAACACTAATATTGTTATTCTTATTGCAATAATAATGGGGAAATTCCTATCTAATGAGTGAAGGCTGGCCCAAGACTCGTCCACCCTTCAGAATGAAGCCTTTGTAGAGGAAGCCTCAATCGAGGCTGAATCAAGCTTAGCTTGAAATTTGAAAATGAAGGAATGAAAACTCATATTCTCAGCCTAATTTTGATGACAAGAACTAGCCTGGCAGAGGCTTGGTTCCCCAAGCCTCAGTGCGCTAAGGTTAGTAAGGGGCTGTACTCGTCGTCAGCCTCGGCGCTTCCTACCTGGCATATAGGCTACATAGTAGGATAAATATAAGACAGAATGAATTCTATAAATAAATTATGAATGAATAATAAAATTTGGCATTGCAAATTTATGCATTTCAGATTGGGTTTTGGCACAATGAACCTTATCAAGGTCTGATTAGACGAGCGCGTGATAATCTTGGTCGCAGGAGGATTCTTGGGATCAGACTGTGATGAGATAAATTGTCGAATACCGAATACTGTTAATATGAAATGAGAATTAAGTTGGAAATGATAATAATTCATTTCTGTCCACAATTAGGGGCTCTTTTCTCGACATGAGAGATTTTTTATTCTACAAAAAATTCATATCGTGAACGGAAATTTTCAGACGGGGAAATTATACGCTCACGATTAGAGATCCTCACGTGGATTCATTCTATAGATGGCTAGTGAACTAAATTCCTACTCGGAAATTTATTTTTAGTAGATAGACGAGTCACTGCATTGGTGTGTATAGAGGTTATAGTGTCGTGATTTTTGCGTGAAAATTCAATCAAGAATTTTTTTTGCTCTGCAAAAAATTGAGTGGGACGATTTATTCCGTCCTGTCGATTCCTTTGTTTCTCTTCTTCAATCTTAATTTTCTTGGAACTCATTTTATCAATTAAAATACACTGAGAATAGGGATATGGCTTTCTGTTTTCCCACGTTGAGGGCAACAATGAGCCATTCCTCCACTCTATCGCCTACCACTAGGCTGTAACTGATTTATCAATCTGGCAGTGAACGAGGCTGCCTATATCTTTATGGGAGGCGAAAGAAAACATTATGTTTTCCAAAAGATGGCACATCTACTTACTAACGATGTCAGTTGCTTCTGAACTTTGACTACTGGTTTGTGTTCAGGTCCTCATCTTTTACACCGCTACATGATTCTTTATTCTCTTATAGGATCAATTGTCAATGAATCCTATTCGTGATAACCAGGGCCCTAGAATTCTGCGTCTAAAAATGCCTGGTGAAATTGCTGAGCAACCAAATATTGTGGAATATTTATATATAAATATTGTGGAATATTCATATATAAATATTGTATGAATATTGTAGAATGGAACTCTGTTTATCATACAAACGTCAGAACTGACGTTCAAAATTTGACTATTTGAATTTCTACTCAATCGAAAATACAGTTGATGATGAAATATTTGAATACGGATATTCTGCTTCAAGAAGAATTACACAAAGCAAGGTATAATTTAGAAAAAAGGTAAGTCTGAATTTTCCTATCGAATGGAAGAGATTTTGAGTTGTACTTTGGGGAAAATCTTGACGTGTATCTTCTGGAATACCTTGAGGTATACTTTCAGGAACACCTCGAGGTATAGATATACAAATAGATTCTCCCGAAAAATGTGTCTCAAGATGTCCGCGGAAGTGTACCTCAAGATGATCCCAACAGTGAACTACAAACTCTCGCCCATTTAGTAGAAAAATTCATACTTACTTTGTTTTGAAATAATATCTTTCTTCGTCTAATTTTCTTGGAGCAGAATATTCGAATTGAAACACTTGATCATCAACTGTATTCTCAATTGATTGAAAATTGATTCAGACGAATTTCAAAGGGGTCACCCCAGTTTGATGTTTTTATGATCAACTGTTTCATTCCCTATTATTCATATAAGTTTGTTGCTTAACAACCTTTCCAAACTTTTTGGGACGTAGAACTCCACAACCCTAGTGATAAAGGAAGTTTTTCCCAGTAATTTGTAATTTCTCATAGTATCTAGCGCCATATGATTTTACCTTTTATGCTGCCAGACGAGGTATGTGGTGTCTGGGATGAGTGTGAAGTGAGCGGCAACGGCGAACCGGAGGAAGACGCGGAGTGTTCTAGTTTGGAACTCACCGCGCTCCACATTTCGAACATGTTGAACGCCGTGGTGACCGTTCTTGTCCTCGTGCTCCGAACGAAATTCCGTGCGTGTGCACATATACGTCAAGCTGGTAATCCTTTTGTACAAGTGATGAGAGGGTAAAAGGAAGAAAAAAAAATATCACAATAAGTACCGCACGTGTCACATGTCACTAAGCGATGATAAAGCGCCGTCAATTTGACACAACACTATCATCCTTGAATAAAAAAAAATGTCAAGAATTCCTTGAACTCCACATTCGTGCCTTGCTTTCATACGATGCAAGATTATAGAATTTCACATCCTGAACACCTGTCCAATGGAAAAACCTGAAAATCGAATAATTTCGCTTGGAATCCTTTTTTAAAATCTCTTTCTCTCTTTCTCTCTTTAAATTTTCTTTCTATACTTTAGTACCACACTCCTCATGCAAATTCTGAGCATCAAAGGAAATGATTTGTAATCAATAGCGATGGATGATTGGTAACTGAAAAGGAGACACAAAGATCGTTGCTCAGACATACAAAACAGCTCTCCAGTGATTCGGAATAGGTCATAAGTCAATCAGTTTTTTCTTATAGTTTTATAATGCTCTATTCTATATCTATTTCCTGCCACTTCATCCAGCATGTTCATATGCGGACAAGATACACCCGATCCCAGTGAGTTTCATATTCGGAAGGAACAGATGAAAGAGTAACTGGTGATACTAGCAAAACTAGAGCAGGAGCCCTGAGGCAACTTCATTTCTAAGAGTGAAGTGTCGCATGAGACGTTACGTTCATTTCGTTGAGTCCATCACGATTTTTTACCCCCTTGGAATTCATACCTCGAAGTTAGAATCGTATTGTTTGATATGCCTGCTTTACAATCAAAGTGGAATTGAATTTTTTCAAAATTGAGATTCCATTGTATCTTTCGGAATAATTCATAATAATATCATTATTCTTCTATTCATTAAAGGTGATTGCTTAACGTCAAAATTTATTCAATGGTCGATATCGTATGTCTCTACAATGGAAGCTACCACCGACAATAATTGATAACTCACGCTGATCGATGCAAGTGACACAAGAACGGAAAAAAATATCAATCAAATATAGAATTGAATTGATAACGAAAAAAAATCAGCGCATGCTCTGAACGAGATCGAGGATAATGCATAATGTTTCAACGCGATGATCAGAAACGAGGAATCCCCATGAGATGGATCATCAAGCATCAGAATACGTGGATGCATTTTGAGGATTGTGGGAAGATAACCATAGATCCTGGCTCCACAGTGAGAGAACGATTCGTTTGGCTGTAATGAGCCTCGTTAACTGTTAACTAATATTAGTTGGGATGGCAACCAAACTAATATTCGTTAATAGTTAACGAATGGCTCGTTCAGGGGGTTTCTGTTGAGACAAATGGACCATTAGTTAATAGTTAACTAATGATGTGTTGTCTCAAAAGAAGGGTTAGTTGACTGAAATTCAGATTTATTTATAACTAACGAAGCTATCGATTCAAGAAATTAATGTTAGTGAAAAATATAGAATTTATTTTCATATATTTATGTGTTTATATTATTTATATTATTAAATTATCATTCGAAATTGATCTTTATTTCAAACAAAATTTGTCAAGATATAAGAAGAAAAAAAATGAGAAAATAAAGGAAAGAAATTTACCTTAGGAAAAAGGTGACACTGGGCAAATAGACTCATGTTTATGAATTATTGTTCAAATGTCTCGGAAGCTAAGCGAGATAAAGGGATTCTACCGGAATTCTGATTCGTAATCCGCAAAAATTGCTACATTTTCCTCTTTTTTCGAGGTTAGTTCGAAATACAAAAAGCAGTTTCTGTTCAACTGCTATGGAATAATTTTCTTCTCTGAATCTCAATTGATTTCACTAAAACACGAAGAGAAAAACGTTCAGGCGGAAAATTTGCGAATTTATCGGTCAGGTGGTGCTCGACGCCTCAAATGCGTATTAGTTAACAAATAACTAATACGCTGTTGGGTCAACCGGCTCATGTATTTGAGGACACATAATATTTGCTGAATATGAAAAAATACGATTTTGGCTCAACCGGATGAAGTTTTCCAGTTCAACTGAATCCGTGAGTTAACTGTTAACGAATCGTTCTCTCAGTGCACAGTCATGGCTCATGCATCTTCTAATCCTAACTACTTTGCTCAACACTCAATTCTCACTGGTAGAAGGAAGGCAAAATCTCATCACTTCACCAATCGGAAGACAATCAGAAAATCATAGAACGGAAAAACTCGAATTCCATCAGTTCATTATTTCAATGTTTAATAATATTCAATAATGAACCTAGAAAAATTCACAATGAAGCGATATTTCCTGAAGATTTTGTTGCATGATGATGGGTGGAATAAGTTTTCAGATTGAACGCTTTGCATGTGAAGCTCGTATGGCACTACCATATGTGAAAAAGAGAGAGAAAAATCGAATTAATTTTAGACATCTCGCGGTATTCGACAGAATTATTTTTCCTATTAAAATTTCGAGTGCAGTATTACAGCAGCTCATGTCATTTGAGAGTTCTCCTAATTCTATTTGGTAACCGAAAATATCAGAAGGATGGGCAATGTCTGACATGTCCCTGGTTTTTTTACTACATGAAGTCTAGTACAATTTGCTTATTCATACTTTCGATCGGAAAATTTTTGTCTGTAGTGAGTTTCCACATGGAAAGCAATGTTATGGCATTTTCTCAATCCTGATCTTCCGGGCGGAAATGTTCTGATTTCGAAAGAATTTTTGAAGGCATGAACCCGAGTCGAAAAATAAAGTGTTCTGAACTGTCATTTATTTGTTAAAACTGTTCTGAAACTGACAAATATTTTGAATAGGGGTAATGAAATTTTCTATTCCTTAAGCTGTCTTCGATCTGTGATAGAGTTGTACTTAGTGGAATATGACATTGAGTGAAGACTCAAAATGTCCTCAATTTTACGATTCTTAGTTGGCGTACGACAACTTTTACGCCAGAAACTGTCCGTTTTTATGACCGCAGACCGATACATCCATTCTTTTCTAATGGGTTCATGTTAGGGCCCATAGCGGGTGGTCGAAAGGAGAGGGGGTACGATTAGGGATGGAGTTTCTCCCTTTTAGAGAATTTATAACATACGATAAAAAACGCAATTGAAATAGAGGATCTTCATTTATTTGTTATTAAAGAATATTCTACATATTTTAGAGAGTAATATTTTTCTCATTTTTCTCATCGATCTCATAAGTAATACAATCTATGTACAATAATATTTGACATGCTCTATACAATTATGTCTAATGTACCTTATGCAATTATCCGATTCTGAAAAGTTCATCGCAAAAATATTATAATGGAAAATTTTCAGTATACAGAATTGCTTGATAATTTTCACACATATCTAATGAGTTACACAATTTTTAGACAATCTGCATCACTTCACACACGACAACACTCGATAGAATGATACTAGTCTTCTTCTCTTCTCACCAAGACTCGATTGCGGACATTACGGAATTTGCTCTTTGACGATATTGATAAATTATTGACTACGAAGCGCACCGTTCAAAGAGGAACGAAAGACTGATTTGCTTAGTATGTCTTCTGCCCTTTGCTTCTAGACAGCACAGTCAAAAGTTCCTAACCTTTCACCCTACAATCCCTCCTTTTGCCACCTCAATAAAAAAGGGAAAAACCCGAAAATTCGTGTTGAATTTTGTGGAGATTTTCTTCTAAGTCCCACACATTGAAAATTTTTCTAAGTTCCAAACTGGGAACATCTCGTAACGACGCGAAAACAACTTTTGACGTACCCGGAAAAATTATAATGCAGCAATAAAATATTTCTATGGTTATTACCCCTTGACCCTTATACCTGTCTCAATAGTCCCAATCCTTGTGAAGACGGAGAACAGCGTGTGCACATTTTTTCTATTCACCGAAAAGAAGTGATAGCTTTGAAGTCACAGACTGTCTTATGAAATCGATGAAAAAAATGCGAGAACAAAGGAATTTGAAGACAACGACATTATACGTACAACTCAGAACACTTTATTTTTCGACTCGGGAAGTCATCGACTCTCATTCTGAATAAAAGTATATTTGAGATGAATATTCTCAGATCGGTGATGATCAGGGCGAGGGACTTCGTATGGAAGGGGAAATACTAATACATGTGAGAAAAAAAAAGTAATACGGGTGAAGTTTGACCTGTATCGATAAATATCGATATACATTTTGCATTGGGTTAAATCTTTTGTATTCTTTCTTTAAGACAAAATATAGAATATAAAACGAGATAAAATTTAAGATGAGAAATAAGACGAAATTAGAGATGAAAAAACAAGACAAAAAATAAGGCAAAATTCACGATGAAAAACAGAACAAGACAAGACCGATGATCGAATACTGCCGATTACACGTATTACTCTTCTTTTTTTTTTACATGTGTTAGTATTTCCTCTTCCATACCAAGTCCCTGGCTTTGGTGATGATTTACCCAGTTTTATGTTAGTATGTGAATGATATTTTCAATTGCTCTGAAGAAGAATCCAAACGAGCTGAACGACTTAAGGAGTCAAGATTTTTGCATTTGGCAATATTGGGTATTGAATTAAAAATGATTGAGATGAACGAAAAAAAATTAAATGAAAAATTTCAAGGGATATAAGAACTATGCATAAGAAATCATATAATTTTCCGTATAGCAAATGAATGGCATTTACGAAATTTATAAAGAACAGCACAATAAAAATGAGGCGTATACTGAAGGTCTGGAGAAAATTCCAAGATTACTGACCTACTAATAATAATAATAAGCGTCTAGTACGTTGAACTTTGAGTAAAATGATAATGAATAAATATCTGATACGACCGTGGCAACGTCGCCTCGCGATGACGTAACAGCCTACTAGACTGCGGCTCGACGCGCATATATATATATATATATATATATATATATATATATATATATATATATGTGTGTGTGTGTGTGTGTACGTATCCGTACACGTATCCAACGTTGCCACGTTTTCCAAAGCGATTTCGTGCATACGAAACGATAGCATTTTCACTAGAAACTAATAAAATGCCAAATTCAGTTAGTGATGGATGCTCAATAAATTCATGGTTTGCAATTTTTTTTGCCGAAAGATGAGCAGAAAAAATAATTTATTTCTTCAAATTCATTATTCCAATGTTAAGTATGTTTCAATAATTGATAAAGCTTTGAAGCAATTCATTCACATTACTCGTTATACCGTTACGCAATCAATTGATATAACCATAGTCACGTCGCAGGATGTTTTCGCTCGAGTAAGTGCATCTTTGGGTCTATTTTATCACTGAAGGAAGAAGAGATAGTAATCGATTTTTCCAAAATTCCAAACAAAGATCTGTTCATAACACAAAAGAATCGAATAAAAATGAGTTGAGGAGCCGAACAAAATTATATTAATCATTTTTCCAAAGCCATGAATGCTGTTCGAGAACTTCCTCTTTAATTTGAATGCGCCATGAAAGCTCAGTGAATGTCAGGACACGAAAGCTTGTTGAGGGGAACCATCCTTGACTATCAAACGAGCCTACTAACTTTATATATATATATCTATATATATATATATATGATGTCGCAGAAGGAGGGTTAGAATACAGCAACTTCCCTCCACCAATACTCCTGTCCATTTTCATGTACATCAACATTTGTCTGCTATATCACAGTATAAGTATGCAAAGCCCCTCCCATTCTGACGTTAGCAGAAAAGTCACTGGTATTTTATACTTCTCAACACAAGACGGTATACATGCATATGTATTTTCTATGTAAACTGGCGCTACATAGGCTGTACTGGCCTTAGTAGCCTAGTGCCTTTTACTCAAAGCTATATATCAAAATACTGACTCTACACTGAGCCATTATATCATTTCGTATACATATATCCGTATACTCATATCTATACTTTCCGTTTACTCTTCTAAGTCTCATGCGTGCATGTGTTTGTAGAAACACGATACTATAGTATCTGGATAATTTGTGTGACGGCTTGGATCCTATATTCTCCGGGGACTTCGATAATTAATCTCAAAAGAAACAGAAGCAGTCATCCGTAATCAGACATTTTGAAAATGTTTTTATCTCCAAAGGGCATTTTATTCGCGAAATTATCAAGA
Source organism: Aleiodes leptofemur (assembly GCA_963942555.1). Lineage (NCBI taxonomy): Eukaryota > Metazoa > Arthropoda > Insecta > Hymenoptera > Braconidae > Aleiodes > Aleiodes leptofemur. The sequence goes on from OZ012619.1 coordinate 10,109,025, forward strand.
AATGGAGGATATAGTTCACCATATAATTTATGCAAAGGGATTGAATGAAAATTGAATTAAGACATTTTACGGATCAACGACCAGAGTGGAATGCATGAGTTCTAAATTTTTATAATTTCTCTGGGGATCAAAGCTAAATAAAAAAAAAATAAATTGAAAAATTCTCACGTGAACGGAATCTGTTGTATTGAGCAATAACAATAGTAATATTCCCATGATTATTCGAACTAATCAAAGAGTTGTTCATCTCTTCCAATTGATTTTTTGAGATTTTATATTCCTCGTCAATGGAAAAAAAATCAATCCGATTGAATGAGCAGAGAAATAATATTGTTGTGAAAATATATTTCATTGAAACGATAAAAAAAAGTAGGAGGAACTACGAATTTTTCGATGTTGTCTGCGCTTTTATTTTCGATAAATGAAACTATGAATATATATTGTAATTCAAAAACTGTCAGGGAATTTAGGTGTGGTAACAAACACTGCTGTATTTTTGAGTGAATTATTTCGAAGTTACTGTACTATTATTAGTAAAAAGGTACTGTCCTCGAAACAAGATAGAATAAGTCACACAAAGTATCATAACTCATCATAATTGTTCTTTACTCCCCTCATTAGAAAATCAGGTAGTTATATTCTGGTAGAGAATGAGAGAAGAACTCCAAATCATTGCAAGTTCGTTGAGCCATCCAAAACACATTGAAAATAAATCTGAATCACCCAATATCCCGGGTAGGAAAAATTCATTGGGCCAATATTGGCCCAGCGTTGGGAGCCAATGTACCAATGCTGGTGCACAATTCTCAGCAAAGACAGGCCCAATATTGATTGAGCATTGGATGATAACATTGTACCAATGCTGATTGCCGGAGCATGGCCAAGCCTCGATAACGAGCATTGGGTACTATACTGGTCCCAATGTTCAGCCAATGTTCGTTTTATTGTAGATTTTATGTTAAATAGATGAATTAGAAGTATTTAAGTCTTCTGAAGCACGTAAGAATGATCAAGATCCAATGTTATTTGAATTAAAAATAGAAAAAAAAAGCCGGCACTTGTGATTGAACCCTGGACCTTCGGATTACCAGTCTGTTACCTTACTGTTTTAGCCGGTAGGACATTTCATACTTTCAGAATTAAATTTGATCCTCATAACTTTATCGCCGTTCACCTTGTTCGGAGAAATACAATTCGATTGGAATTGTTCAGAAGTTATTTGATAATGTGAAATGATTTAATCATGTCAAAAGATAGAAAAAAAATTGAACTTTGGCAGTACATTATTGGCCCGACGAGTGGCCAATGCTCAGAAGCCAAGCCTTGGAAGTCCAAGTATTGAACAACGCTTGGCCAATTCTGGCAAGCCAAACTACGGTGCAACATTGCTCAGCCGATCCTGAAGGCCCAAACTACGGTGAACCGATGCTTGGCGTAGGTTTGGCCGAGCCGTGGCTACCAGGCTTCGTCATGCAAATTCTTGGCCGATGTTCGGCCAAGAGTTGAGCATTGGGGGATTCCTACCCGGGATGTGATCTAAGAGAAATGATGAACTGTAAACCCTATTTGTGGGAACTTTCACTGAAACTGAGACTAATAATTTAATGTTTGCAAATAAAACTGCTAAATCTCTAAATAAATGCGGCCAGCATAAAGTATAAAAAATTATTCAGACTGTAGCGCTATGTCAACATGTTGGGTGTCTGCCGTAGATACTGCAAAACGTTAGGATATTCATACTGGTATGGAACCCAGGGTATTGAGTATAGAACAGAGTAAACCCGGAGGAATATAGGACAACGTTAGGGTGGCTGGTTACAGTCGATCGTGGCACGCTTTACACTGAAGAAAGTGAAACTAAACGTGGCACACACGAAGCAGGACAAACGGATGCAAAGGAGGGCTGGTTTTCCAATATGTGTGTGTTGAGAGTGGAGGAAGAGTAATGTTGAGGGTGGTTGGTAAAGTTGTGAACTGGGGGTCCAACACAAAAGTTTAATTTCTGTTTTCTCACCCCTGCCTGTCACCCGAGGTGAAGGAGGAGGGGCTTATTGTATCCTCTATACCACGTGGATCTGCTCCTCACCGGATCTTCAAAATAGAATGTCCTGGCTTCTCATGTAGCAACCCAATCCAGAAATATCTTTTATTCTTCTAATATAAATTTTTACATTTTTACTATTCTCTTCATACTGATTGAACTACTTCAAAAGGAATTCGAATCTATCTCTGTGTCCCTTGTTTCAATCAATTTATTCTTCATGTTCTTTATAACTGCAGAAAAAGAACATTCAGGAAATATCTCACCTAACCACGGAAGCGCAATGCATCGTTCGTGCATCGTAGCGTTCGTATGAATTATTTTTGCCGGTGGGGGCATCGCATCTTATTTAGGTCGTGTACACGTAGTCCACTTGCGACATGGCAGTAGACTGAACGCGCGAGCCAGGCCTGCCACCACCGTCTATGTGCACTTCTGGCTGTAGCCAGCTAGCGTTAGTGTTGTCATAGAGTATGCTTCCTATTTTTCTACGGTTCTTCTCTTGTATTTCTTTTCCTTCTTTCAATTTTTTCTTCTACAGTCTAGTACAGCATATTCCTCTCTTCACTTAGACTGCCTTTTTTCTCTCTTTTTTAAAACTCATTCCTCTCGTCATTCGCGCTCGAGACCACCATCACTCGATCGATTGCTCGAAAATGGCACGCGAGTCGTCGACGTTTTATTCAATTCTTTGTAATATTTCCTTTTCTATTGTGGCTGAATTTCTCTTCATACAGCATTTATTATGATATAGGAAATCCATTTGGAAATAGTTAAGTAGAACAGTGACAATTCTCCATGATATTCGAGTTTAATGACCCTCAATTCAAAAATTAATATATGTTTTTATCAATTTTTGAGAATAAAGAACATTCTATGAGAAATTTTTCAATTTTTTTTGTGTTCATAATATGAAAGAATGTTCGATCATACTGAGAAGAATTATTCTAAAATTGTAGGGAAAGTTCATAGTTGCAAAATGAGAACCTCCTCGATTTTCTTGGCTCACCGGTATGCATATATGTTCTCTCTGACACGCGTGGGGCGATACCATACATTCAAACTGTAGGATTATATGTGAGCACGAGAGAAACATATAGATATATTCATATAACAGTACTGAGTCGTGTATTACTTAATAATATCCATAACTAGGCGACACGAATGCGAGAGCGGAGAAAGGCGGGAAGAAGAAAGATGATGATGGAGTACAAGTGAGAGGGATACTGTTTTTATCACGCGTCTTCTTCGTTATACATTGTAATTGTATGAGATGGAATGACCTCAAAACTATTTCTTCACTATAATACGAAAAAAATTGCGGAAAAGCTCTAAAATAAAAGTAAATAAAATAAAGAGAGAAAGAGAGAGAAATCATTGAGCAATCGTGTCACGAAGAAACCCACCAAACTCGTTGAATCGTCTTAGTCGGTTCACGAAGAGAGAGTATCACTTAACCGATTATTCACCTCGTTTTTCAAACAAAAACACTATAACGTGAATTATCACAATACAGCTTCACACATTAACAAGTAGAAAAATCACAGATCAGGTTGCCAACCATTTGTTGATGGGACAAATTCCAGTTTCACTTTCACTTATTGAATCTTCATGAGCAATCCTCAAGGGAAAATCAAATAAAATTAGCACCACATGCTTAATGACCACTCACAATATAGAAAAAGGTTCTAATTAAAATTCATTTGGAATTCATGACGAGCTGTCATTATCATTCCCACCGATAATCCCCATGTTTTTATTTAATCCTTCTAATTGATTAGAAACACCCCGCTGTCTATCATTCCCCTTGATTCTACTGATGTAGTGAATAGGAATTAAAAACACAAGAACACTCGTCACAGTATTCGAAACACGCGGTTCTCCTAGATCAAGAGTGGGTTATGATGCCGGTTAAAACACCGTGACTGACAAGTATAAACTCCACGGCAAGTACATGAAACCGTTGGTCGTACGGTTCTGATGGGGGCTTACGTGGGTTTGTTACGCGACCGTGTCTCTGGGTTGACTGGTGTGCCGCGCAAGACCAGACAGCCCCACCATCCCAATTCTTTCTCCCCTCGACTATCGGAGGGAGACTCTGAGGCACGTACCGAAGTTTGTGTGTAAGAGAGAGAGAGAGAGAGAGAGAGAGAGAGAGAGAGAGAGAGAGAGAGGGAGAGGGAGAGAGAGAGAGAGAGAGAGAGAGAGAGAGAGAGAGAGAGAGAGAGAGAGAGAGAGAGAGAGAGAGAGAGAGAGAGAGAGAGAGAGAGAGAGAGAGAGAGAGAGAGACTCTACAATGCAAGGGGTAGGGCTGTCGTATTATATCGCAAGGATGGTAAGGGATAGTAGGAGATGAGGAGAGGGGTACTATGAGAGTAGGGAGCTTTTTTGGAGGGTGGCCAAGTAGTGAAGGAAGAGAGAGAGAAAGGAGAATAGAGGATGGGAATGGAAAAAGCTGTGGAACATACATAATATGTGGATGCCTGAGAGATGAAGCCGTTGCGAATATAAAGACCACCATGTTGGGGTAGGCTTCCTCATCCCTCTGGTGACGCGGTCTTGCATCTCGCGCTCAATAAACTGAGAGAAAACGTGTTGGATGGGAGAGATATATAGAGAATGAACTTTTGAATGGAATGAATGTTGTGGTGGGGAGGCGCAGTCTCATGGAGTGCAACATAGGGCTGACTTTTGGAGGAGCAGTTCTACAGACACCAGATGCGAGTCTTCCCACCCAGGGATCTGATCACTAGCTGGAAGTGCATTGCTTGGATTGTGGAACATAATCTTAACCTTTTCTTTTTCCATCTTTGGGTTTCATCCTCGTTTTTACATCCCTTTGGTTAACAGGAATTTATTCTACCCTCGGGATTTTAGTGTAAACTAATGCCACTGGACCACTGCCTGAAACTTTCATTTTTTTTCTTTTTCTCTCTGTATATACATATGGAATTAAGCTTAATGGCGAGAGGAAATAAATTACAAGAAGAGGGAGGAACAACATGAGAATTATTTGGAGAATTGAGGAAATAGAAGAGGAGTGCAGAAAAGGAAAAAGACCGAACAATTCTTGAAAAATTTCTCTCCCAATATTTTTGGGCGACCCCCTACTCCAGGTCTCCATGAGGTATTTTGAGAGAAGTATAAAGTGCTCGACAGACCAGTTGTCTGGTGCAGTGGATTGGACTGTAGATTCACATGCAACAGACCAGGGTTCGAGTTACGACTGGATAGAAAGTTTGTGTAGTTCATAACAACAGAAAAAAGACTCTGAGCACAGTTTGTCACATAAAAATTAGTAATATTGGCTGTATAACATAATTTGTTGAAGGCCACCTGTGCAAGCAGCACAAATAACAAACAATCAAAGAGTTCGACACTTGGATCATATTTAGAAGATGAAATGGAGTCTCCCAGGATTTCATATGAGAAATCTTCTGAAATTCTTTCAATGATTCCTTGTAAATTATTCGAGTCTTCAGATCACTACATTCAACTTCTGGTGAGAAGAGAATTACTCAAGAGTAAGGAAAGAGAATGAAAAAAAAAATACTGTAAATATTTGATTCCTTGGAAAACTTTGCAATGACCCAGATTCACGCTACCCAAATTTTGATTGATTATACGATTACACAAAGTGAATAGAGGTTTTTTAACGTTCAGGCACTATTTCTCTGGTTATATAAGTGTCAAGTGGTGGGGGAGTTAGGGCTTTCCGGGAAGGTAGACTACCTGTCCACATAAAAAACTCTTGAGTCTTGATAGTACTTCCACCCTGTAGCTTTCAACCGGATAGAATTTAGCGATTCTAGCGCATCTAACAATGAGACTGTATCCGGTGACGCACAATCTCAAATAACTAGAAGTGAGAAAGAAAATGTGGCAAAAACGCTCACTACAATTTACCAGCGGAGAGTATATTGATAGAATTTATCATATATTATGAATATGTATACGTGAATAAAATTGGAGAAGCGTCTATGGTTCGAAGCCTAGCGGTAAAATGGCTGTCACTTGATATCTGTAACCGTTAGGTTCTCTTTGATCGAATGGATCGAATACAGATATTTATATCGTGGGAGTTTTCGATATTATTTCTGTTCCTTTTTATTTCCAGCATCTTGCACGGAAGTAGCACCTCCAGTGTTGTGCAGTATATGAATACGAGAGGTTAAAACAGGCATTATCTATTTACTGTCAAAACAGATGTTTTTGATGAAAAAGGGGTTTTATGAGTGAAATATTTCCTGAGATTTCCCATTGATTTTTATCATAAAAGAAAATTTTACACTCTGAAATATCCCATCCATACAGTTTTAAAAAAATGAGACTCCACTATCAATAAGTATATTGGATTTTTGTATCCAGAAAAATGAATGATATAGAATCTTGAAGTGCTTATTCATCGAGAAGCCAAATCAACGGCCCCTTCAATTTCTATGAATGATTGAAAATTCCATCCATCCAAGGAATAATTTATTACATATTTGGATCCTTGAATTTGATTCGTAATCATTCTACTTTTGCCAATAACTTTGAAAGCAACTTTAATTTTTATTTGATTATTCTGGCATCAGATGTATGTTGGAAAAATCAATGCCATTAAATTTCGAGATAATTCAATTTAGTTGAATATTATTATTCTCTACTGAATATTTCTTCATCATTTTCTCACGAGATGAATGAAAAAACATATTCTCACAAAGTAAGAGCCATTTCATTTTCGATTATTCTCATTTTGCTATTGTCCTAATCAATTTTCGTGCAATGTATTTTCTTACACGAGAAGGAGACGTGACTTATTTGATTAGTCTGTTCCTGTTCTTAGAACAATCACCTAAACGGTATTCCTCATTCCTAAATAAGTACTTTTTTTTTTTGGTAGATTACAGTTATCTAAGGCTAGGCCCCGGTCTCGCTGTCAATGACCTACCTTTCGCTTGGGAGCTATACCTAACCGAACACATCACATCATTCGTGCACGAATTGTAGAATAGAAACGAGGGAATTGAAAAAAAAATTAAGAATAGATAGGAACGAGACAAAAATATTGAAGGGATATCAATGTTTCATTACCATAAATATTTCTAGGTGCGGTACTTCTTAGAGTGTCAATGACTAAATCTAAAGTCTTCGAACCGTTCGCTAAAATATGGCATCCAGCAATTCATAAGATTGAGAAAACGAGTTCATAGCTAATAATAAAGCAACCCCAAAGTGCTAATCACGATGAACACCTGAAGAATCCGATTTGTAGATATTCTATGTTTTCTTTTTCTCCCCCATTTTATTATTTTTGTACTATAGATTATGCAGGAATTGATTTTTTTGATTATGAACTCAGTATTATCCAGTTAACGTCAGAACGAACTATCAAATTAGTAATCGCAGCCAGAATTATACTGTTATAGTTACTATTCAAGATCATTGCATTGAATCAAGACGTGTAACATACGGGTTACTACATTTTAGTTCAGTTAGGAATTTCCGTAGCATAACCCACATTTTACGAAGGATTATTAGGCTCAGATAATGCTGAATCCATGAATTTATGATTGAACTACTAATGATTGCTTAAAAGAGGAGAATGAAAATTCATTAAAGGCAGTGAAGGTTATATCTATATGGATTCTTCGTCAATGTTGAATTTGTCTGGACAGCTCCTCGGAGGAATGAAGAAAAACTATAAAAGACTTCGGAAGAGTTAAAAAAAATGAAAAAGTATGAATTTTCCTCTTTTAGTTAGCATAATTAATTCTGTATTACAACTATGGGAATCAAATTTTACCTAGCTGGAACCAAAAATTCCTACTCATGTTTACTATCTGATAGTTATACTCGAAGTCAATAAAATGGATTTTCAGAATAAAAATTCTTGCTTTTCATCAAAATAATTATTAACAATACTATTGTTGTCAAAGGCATATTCTATCATATGTTTCAGTTTCACCGTTTGAAAAATATTAATGACTCTGAGTGTGAATAAGTAGATAGAAATATGTTTTTTTTCCATTAGTCTCAATCTTTAATATCAATATTGTAAATAAATTCTACTTTCAGAAGATCTTCTATCTTTAAATTTTCGTCTTGAAGGAAGAAATATAATTCATTTAAAGTAGGGAAAACCGTATAGAACCTTCACATCGATAAATATATTATAGGTAACTTTTCATCAGATGCTGAATCATTCATCAATCAATTCTAACAATACAGTTGACTCTCGATTCGAGTGCCCGAAAATGAGGGGGAATGACTTCCGCATTAAAAATACCACATTTCGTATGAAATAATAAAAAATAGTGAAAGTTATTTGAAGGGAATCAGTCGATAAAGAGTCATCGACCATTCATTATAAATAAAGAAACAGGTCATTCTATTGTAGGCTCTTACTATCTGATCTAGGGCATTAAACTTACGTGTTACGAAAAACATGGCGAGGTAACTATCCCCTCCTCCCAATGGAAATGAAACAATTCATTTTGGTTGTTCACACAGAAGATCGATAAGCCATTGACAAAGCTCGACTTTTTTTCTCGTTAGTTGAAGCGTTCTTCGTGTATGCGTACTCCTCGACGATTTTCGGGAGTCCCGGGGTCATTAACCGTGCGCTCTTGGTGGACTTGTACAGTTATATCGCTTATCATGCATAATATTGTGATTATCACGACTACGTTACTACCGAATTGGGAAGAGGAGTTGCACGGAACAGAATTTGGTTCCTGACCTGCGGTTTAATAACCATCGAATTACTCCAAACACCTGGTATGACTGACTGCCCGGGATGAAAAAAATCGAGTCTTTCAGTGGTCGAAAGACTCCTGTCCCGGTCTCTGACAGAGTCCCTATTCGCGTCATGGCAGGGACTTCCTAGAGACACCTTGCTGACCTCCCGTACGGGACACGTGTCTCTCCTACAGGGACTCTCAGTCCCTGCTCGACGAACCAGAGTCCTTACTTGAGAGGCTCACAGTCTCTCAAATAAGGACTCCTCCAGTCTTTCATCAAGAGCCATCAGTCTTTCTATTTTTCAAAAACATATTTATTTTTATACATTTTTTTTAAATTAAAAAATACATTAATCAATATTTCATTGAAAGAATATGGAGTTTTCGGGAAAATTGATTTAGTTTCGTCACCAGTTTTTTTTATAATATCTCGATATCTAAGTGAGATAGAACGATAATGATAACGCCTTAATTTTTCTTCAGATGGAATGGCAGAAAATATGGTTGCAATAGATATAAATAATGTACTTTCTGTGTGCTTTCTTTTAAGAGTTCTCAATGAAAGTGTTTACATTATAAAGCCTGTCAATTCGATTGAAAAAAAATAATAAATTATGTGTGTTTTTTCTCTGAATGTCCAATATTTTGATTGATTTCAAAAAAAATTTATAATAGAAACATCAAAACTCAAATATATCCATTTTACCCCTATGTCCGTTACACTCCACTTTCCGCTCATATTGAGAATTTTAATCAAAGTCAAATATGAAAAAAATAATTCCACGCTTTCCAAAAATCATAAAAATTGAGAACTTCAAAATTATTAACTTAAAATGAAAAAAATGATTCATTTCTCGGTCTCTCTCATAAGGACTTATGTCTCTGTAAATCTTTATAAATCTACTGAGAGCCCAGCAAAGATAGAAGTCCTTACGGGAGAGACCAGCAAAGATTAAAGTCCTTACGGGAGAGACACGAGAGACACTGAAGAGACAGTTGCGGGACTTGCGAGACACTCCAGAGACCGAAAAGTCTTTCTGGGAGTCTTTGAAGACCGTAAAAGACTCTTAAAAGACTCAAAAATTTTATCCCGGGAGGAGTCAAATTCGAAATTAGAAATATATATATATATATTATTTAGGTTTCAACTTGGAATTCACGAGTGAAGCGGAGTAACAGGTTAAGTCGATTTTTGTCAAAAATGAGATTTCATCAGAATTTGCTTCAAGATGTATGGACGCATGTCCCACAAAAAGGATTTGGCTCAATATGACCATTTAAGGCCTCATTTTTGACCATGCATAACAGGTTAAGTTCCCCTTTCGCTATTCTTAGGAAAAGATTTAAGTTATGTCGACTGAACTTTAAAAATAATCATACTTGCAAAAGTTAAGTCGACATAACTCAGTTTCACTACATTGAGTTTATATTGTGTCATGATCTGCTCAGACGATTTCACTCAATATCGATATATTCTTCGTATACATTGAATAATTGAGCCCTTGAAACCGGAAATTGGAGGGACGTCATATTTGGAGGAAATATGGAATTTTTTTAGGTTGGAAATTTTTCATTTTTCCCCTTTTTTTTTTATAAGTCCAATCTTTTGACGGATTGAGAGACAATCCTTTTTAGAGTAAAGGGCAAAGGTGTTTGGAAGTCCTCAGAACTAGAAATTTGAGGGACCTCATATCTGAAGGAAACATGGATTTTTTTCAAGCTAAAAATTTCTCATTTTTTGCATATTTCTATTTTATAAGTCCTGCTCTATGGCGAATTAAGGGACGATTTCTTTTGTGGTGCAAGACGATGATATTGGAGAGCCCTCGGAACCGGAAATTTGAGACGACAAAGGAAATACGCCAAGAATGAGAAATTTCAAAGTTAAAAAAATTCCAACTTCCCCACAAAATCTGACGTCACCAGAATTTTTGATTCTGAAGGCCTTCGAATACCTTTGCCTGTCACCCTAAAGGAAATCGCCTCTTGATTCGCCACAGGGCTGGACTTATAAGAAACGTATGCAAAAAATGAGAAACTTTAACTAAAGAAGACTCCATCTTTTCTCCAAATATGACGTCCCTCAAATTTCCGGTTCCAAGGGCTTCCCAATATCATCGCCTTGTACTAAAAAAAAAATCGTCTCTCAATTCGTTATAAGGACAGACTTATAAAATTAATCCTTTATAGTTTCTCCGACACGTTAATCTAAGGTACATGAAAACATGGATTTCCTCGGCAGCCAATCTTGTTTTTCGTATTTTATAAAATCTCTCCGGATAAAAACGGAGATGAATGGTTTTCATTACGAGAAATACCCTTGAATCAGCTACAATGAGTAAATGCTGTGGGTCTCATCATTGACATGAGGCCCAAAACGTGCGAAAATTCTTCAGTGACATTTCAACCGATTCTGCTGAAATTTCGCTGAAGGCCTTTTGCACTGAGGGAATTTTTTCATACTGTCCTGACTATCTGCTTATAGTCAAGGTCAAAATCAACTATTTCAAACTAGTTATCACGCCCAGAATTATAATGTTAGGGTTACTATTTGAGATCACTGCATTGAATGAAGACGCACAACATATGCATTATTATATTTTGGTTCTGTTAGCCATTTCCATAGCATAACCTACACTTCATGAAGTAGTGCTCGACTGCAATAGAACAGAATCGATTGAATCATATGTAATTTACTAATGATTGAGTGAATGAAAATTCTATCCGTGTAAATTTGTCATTAATATCCGATTTTTCTGAAGAGTTTCCCAGCAGAAACGAAATTATAAAAAACTTTGAAAATGATAAAAAAGGAAAAAATTATAAATTATTTTTGTTTTTCCTCTGACCATCATTATTTAAAAAATTATAAATTGTCTTCTTTTCGGTATCATAACTAATTTTGTACTACAGCAATGAGAATCAAATTTCACATAACGAAAACCAACAGTTGATACTCATGTCTACTATCTGATAATTATACTTGAAGCTAGAAAATTCATTTTTAGAATAAAAAATTTATACTTCTGATCACAATATTTGCTAACTATATGATTATAGTCAAGGCCTTTTTCTACTACATTCTTTAGTTCTAGACACTGAAAAATTCTCTCCGTGTGCATAAGAAAGAAAAATGTTCTCAAATTCTTGGGGCACTGAATATGGCCGGTCCAGAGAAAATGACTATATATATCAAAAAACTCAGACACACACACACATAAACAGAAAAAACATGCTTTAAAGATATGAATTCTCAATGATTTAGATCATTTCGAGCCATATTCCGATGAAAATTCGAGATAGAACAATGTCGCGTTTACAATGCTTTTATTCGGAAGCAAAAATAAAAATTTATGGTGGCAGACATGAGGAGAAGGGATATTCCAATTTAGCCTCTGAAGATTTGAGGGAGTTAAGGAGATCCTTGTGGCAGGTTCAAATGATCGACTTTTTTTTTTCTTCCTCTTAGTTATTATAATTACTATAACTATTTCGATTTTTCAACATTTTACCGATACTAGATTGACGTCCCAGATAATAAATTGTTAATGAATAATATTATGAACATTCAATATTGTTCCGCATTTGACTCACGCTGTCCCAGCATCGAGGACTGGGATTGGAGAATTCTCGGATTTCAAATACCAATATGGCCGCCATTGATGTTTTCATGCAATTAATTGAATTAATCGTCGCTATATGTCCGGTAACATACATTTTTCATGATTTTTTAAAAAAATAGACATTCTGACGAACAAAAAACATATAAGGGTACCCGGGAGAAAAAATAAGGCGGGCTAGAGGCAGCGTTTTGGCATTTCCAAATGGCAGTCTAGTGGCAGTTTTTATGCCACTTTTTTGGCGGCGAACTGGCGGGATTTGCGCCAAAAGCTGCCTCTATACTGCCTTTTGCATAAAGCATCCAGTGGCAGCATAAGAGCGGTCTTTTGGCAGATGCCACATGCCAGTACCCTGCCTTTAGACTGCCATCTTCATAATGCCATATTTAATTGATCAATTAATTGTACTCATAAGTACACCTAATTTTGTGTGGTAAATTCAGGAATTATGGCCATCATTTGCAGTTTTCGACGCAGATCACACCGATATAAAAAAAAAACGGATCGGTCGCACAGTTCCCAAGATATTACGTTTTTTTTTCCGGGACCGGGGCTCGAACCTAGGCTACTTTGGTTGATCTTCTTCCTTTGGATGTTCACTTAGTCCGCACGGCTATTCTGTAATACTTGAGAGTATATATTTTTATTCTGGTTTATAAATATCTATTTTTTCACGGCAATTTTTTAATGAATAAATTGTCTGTATAATAAATGCACGTGAATCATTCAATGAAGGGAACTGTTCGTTCATTTCAAATGAGAAAATAGTCTACCAAATGATTATTAATTATTGAAAACTGGAGACTCTAAAATAATTATGAATAGATAAGAAAGTAATGGAACATAGCAAATATTTTTTTGACATAATTACAAAAGTTGTTGAATTTACTCAATTTAATTGAATCAGAAATATTAATTCGTTGAATTGACTAAAATCAGTACATTAAACAGTTATTTTTATCGAATCCATACAAACGATCGGTGTGAACCTAAAATGATTCAAATTAGTAACGAAACCGCCAATTAATACTACAATTATGAGAGATAGACGATTATGGAGAAAGGCAGTCAAACAACCTCATGAAGGCAGATTCATGGCAGCATGTACGAGCAGGTAAATGGCATCACAAGAGCGGATTGTAGAAAAGGCGGTCTTCTGGCAGCTCAAACACAGCTCACCGATGACGTTATTGAAAAACTGTGCTTGAGCTGCCAGATGACGGTCTTTTCTGTTGACCGCTCTTGTGCTGCCATTTTCCCGCTTGTAGGTACTGCCATGAAAGTGTCTCCTTACGGTTAATATGCTGCCATTCCTCCAATCCACCAAGTGATCTGCCTTTACGCTGCCTGTAAACTGCCTGCCACTTTTCAATAAAAATAATGAAACTGCCATGTGCTGCTAGGAGCACGCCAGTTATCTGCTGCTTTCCCTCAAATCTGCCTCTAAACCGCCTGAATCCTGTTCGTTGCCCGCCTTAATTTTTCTCTCGGGTATATGAAGAAAAAATAGGTCTGTGGCCATGAATTTTTGCAGTGAAACTAAAACTGAACCTCGCTTATGGAGTTCCAATGTTAATTTAGTTATTTTCAAAAATTAATTTTGGCCTCATTTGTCCGGTAACATGGGGTAAACAAAATTTTTTAAAAATCTACTCATGCCATTCTATCGAAAGTGACCAAAATCGAGAAGGGAAAATAGATTGCCCGAACCACAAGGATCTCCTTAAGTCGACATAACTTGAATTTTCTTCAGACATTTCAAGTTAAGTCGTTGAAATTAGGGAAAGAGAAGACTGCCGACAGTAATAGCTCTTGAATATCTCAATTGACTGCGGATCAATGACTTTCATCATAAATGTAGTGCACAATCGTGCTTGCATAATCATTTTACGGTTTTTTGGCTCTCCTAAAAATGTTTGCCAACAGAAATTGTCGACAAAAAATTGCAAGCGAACAATTTTTCGCAAAAACATTTCATTTTTCTTTCTGTGAATAATCTCTCTTTTCATGATTAAGGATTCATCTCCTCAAGCTATTCATTTATTCACGAGTATTTTTTATGACGTTTCCAACAAAAACTATTTCGTTCATGATGTATTGATAAGAATTTATTTGTTCTGTTGTGTTACACCATTTGACCTGTTATCCCTCTTTTATGTTCTACTAATGTTAATATATAAATTGGCATTAATATATAAATACAACTGTTAAATTATAGGGTATGAAAGTGATAGTATGATTTCACAATGGAAGGAGGAGGGGAGGTTCAACACAATACGACATAGTGTGACCTAAGGGAGTAAGGGGGGGGGGGGAGGGGTCCGAAATATTGAGATTCGTGTGACGTAATTTATGGACAATTCCATACATGCGAATTAGATTGGCACAGAAAATATAATGCAATATGTTCATTATATATTGTCACATCTAGACAATATATAATATATATGTGCGGTATATTTTATATATTCGTTCTTTATATTTCTCTGCGTTAGTTGAGGAGAGCAGCACAAAATTTGACAATATTTCTGATTACTTTTTCAATCACACTTTCGACTAATAGGAGCCAGGGATTTGACATCACGTGGTGTGTATTATTTTGATAATTTTTGGTAATACCACGGCTGTTGTTAAGCAGAAAACAAAAGTTTTGTAACAAATTCCAACCCACTCTATCCCACGAAAATGTCAAATCCGTGCACCAATTCACCAAAATTAGAGGTAAAAAATAATCCCCCGAATACCTCTCGTGCTTGAAAATTAATTAGATATTTCCCTCAAGTTTACCCGCTCAACAATTCAGTGCCTTAAATAAAAAAAAAAAAAAAAAAAAAAACCCGCTCAACAACGTGTGCGTTCAGTTCGGCACAAAATGCTTCGCACGCGAGCGCTCGGGATTTTGTTAATGCCAAACTTCACGCACGTGTTGCTGAGCAACGAAATTTTCGGGAAATATCCGCTAATTTTCAAGCACTCGGGATATTACAAGTGAAAACTTCATTATAGAGCTTCTCAATAGCATCAGTACAAAGGTTGGTCAGAAACAATATATTATGAAAATCTATTTTTTAAAATTCAACTTTGCTTACATGTGAATCGACAGCATCTGGAATACATTGTACTGGTGAAGCTGTTCTTGGAACTAGTTCTCACTCAGTTCTGTGCCGAGTGTATTGAAATATTCGGAGTGATGCATGGGTTCATCTTACTTAGTAGAATGAATAAAAGATTTTCTAGATTGAATGTTTATACAAATGAGTGTTCAGTTAATTACTAAGGCCAAGAACTCCGTACTTATAAGTACATAGATATATATATTTGCCTCACGAAAAGCACTCTTTCAACCCATTAGCGACGTTTTTGCAACGATTCTGCGATGCTTTTGCAACGCATATGCGATGTTCCTGCCACACATATGTGACACCCCGAAATTTAAGTTATTATATCTAGCCTGATGCAATATTAAATATAAAATTTTGGCGCGGGCTCATGACAGACTGGAATCTTATGGCGATTCCGATATGCTGCACTCCACCGGTGTAGTGTAGAGAACTAACCTAATCTGAGCACCCTTACACGCGGCTCTTTCAAATTTGTTCGGTTTGACTAAAACAGTTCACATTTTAGAAAAAAATTAGAATAAATTGTGATCAATTCAATGAAGCAATGATTCACGAATTACCGGATTCTCCAAAATCGAGTTGTGATGATAAAGAGAAAATAACAGTATTAATGGAAAATAATTGGATAGCCAAGGCATTCTGAACATGAAAGATTCCACTGAAAATATTGTAAGCAATTGTTCAGATGCAAAGATACGTATGCTGATAACCAGTACACGTACCTGTGCATCTGAACCATTGCTCACAGTAGTTTCAATGAAATCTTTTATTTTCAGAGTGCCTTGGCCTTGTGCCATTCAATCATTTTCCATCAATACTGCCTTTTTCTCTTCGTCATCACGACTCCATTCTGAAGAATCCTGTTATCTGTAAATCATTGCTCCATTCAATTAATCTCAATTTATTCCAATTTTTTTCTAAAATGTGAACTGTTTTAGTCAAACCGAACAAATTTGAAAGAGCCACGCATGAGGGTGCTCAGATTAGGTTAGTTCTGTACACTACACCTGTCTTGTGCAGCAAATCGAAAACGTCATTACTGTTGCCTAGCAACTTTCGTAGGACAAATTCAATATACGAACTTTTCGGCTCTAGCAATGACTGATCTTCAGTACTAAGGTGTTGAAACAGGATATCTTTCCTCGAAAATGTTTTGAGAATATCTCGGGTAATGAGCGAGATACCGAGATTTTATTCTACTCCTTTTCCATAGCTTCTAAATTAATTCTCTACGAAGAAGAAATTGATGAAAATGGTGTGATTTCGCCTACTATCTGAAATATTTTCAGAAAAAAAATACCAGTTATCCTGTTTTATTGTTCCAGTAATGGATGGATTTGTGTAAAGTTTCAATTATGAGAGATTCGTTTGAAGCTGATGAATCCACTTGTATCATAAAGATAATTTCATAGCTGATTATTTGAAATTACCAGGGCCAGGGACTTCATATGGTCGGGGGAATACTAACACATGCAAAAAAAAAGTAATACGTAATTAAATTAGATATCCGACCTTGTCATATATCAATGTATGAAGTGTGTGGCCCTTTTGGTCGCTGCTCTCAAGTGATTTAAAAAGAAAAGAAAAAAAAAACAAAAAACATTGAATTTACTTTGTACCTAAAGTACAAAGTAAATTCAATGTTTTTTGTTTTTTTTTTCTTTTCTTTTTAAATCACTTGAGAGCAGCGACCAAAAGGGCCACACACTTCATACATTGAAAAGTAATACGTGTAATCGGCAGCATTCAGTAATCGGCCTTGTCTTGTTTCGTTTTTTGTCTTGAAGAAGGAATACAAAAGACTAAACCCGATGCAAAATGTACAATCGTCAACTAAAGTTCATGATGATTAGAATGCATACTCCATCTAATTCGTTCACGAACTTTAGTTTACGATCGTATTTCTATACATATCTATATATATCAATACAGGTCAAACTTCACACGTAGTACTCTTTTTTTTTGGAATTAGTATTTCCTCTTCCATAGAAAATCCTTGGCCTTGAGAATCACTAATAATTTTCAAGGAAAGAACATGACAGCGGGAATTTCTTAAATTTAAATATTGTTCTTAGTTCACATATGACATAACGTTCCTTTGGTGAGAAAGAAACATTAATTATCCGAAGGAGATAGAAACTGGCATTTCCACTTTGCTTTTAGTTGATGACTGCACATAAGTATATGGAAACATCATGGTTGCTAGTTGTCAAAGCGCATCGCTATTCTGACTGAAATAATTTTCATTGATAATATTTTTCAAGATTCAGAGGTTATTTCAGCTGGTACTAGGGAGAATGATGGGAATTCATTAAAAAATTTGAAACTTAGGGATGGCGCAAAATTTTACCTGCTCTTGTATATCCATATATATTCTTCCAAGGAGCTTTGAGACAATAAAAATTTTTTTGCTGATTAATGGAACATTTCAAATAAATATCTATCGCAATGATGGTCGTTCAACTCTTAATAGCAACAAGGAAAGCGAAAAGAAAAGAAAAAGGAGATGGATGACTGTGAACTGACCGCGTGGCTACTGGACGCGTAAACCGTCAGCCAAACAACGTGTGCGCGCTATGGTAAAGGTCAATGTACTGATAAATCTCCGATTGTCGATTTAATCGTCATGGGTTTGCAACAGGAGAGAAGACAATGAATAAAACGCGTCATTCTTGTGATAATATGAAAATACATTGCATTGAAGCTAGAGAGAAAATAAGTATTTATAACGTATCAACACCGATATTTCACGTGTATATGTTTGAGAGAGAATAGAGAGACCCGGTGATCCATTAATACCCATTTGAAAGAAAAAAGCAAGATTATAAATAAATAATACATTGGCTAGACAATGGAATTAAATTATATAACATGGAAGCGAAATTCAAGTTGATTTAATTTCTTCACTGTCTGAGAGTAGAATCCTTGGTTGTGAATTCAACATGAATTTCTGGTTATTAAAGTCATTATGATATTATGAATAATTGTCGGGGGGAAATGACACTCGTGCTTCTGAAATTATGTAGATTTTATCATCCACAGTTCTATCTCATTTTTTTCAAATCTTTCTTATTGTTTCTTTTTCTCTAACATTCCGTTTATGAGCAAAAAGGAAAAGATCAGATGTGTGAAGTGGAGAAATAGATAAATAAAGAGACGGTATTTTATGAAGCACTGCAGTTTGAACAGTGTGGCTCTGTTTTATTTCCATTGGAGAAGGGTTGTGTTCTCTTCCCCTTCCTGCTCCACTTATTGCTTCAAATTCATGTCACCAAAAACTTAGAGGTGCATGCTCTCTTGTCACACGTGTCAGTTGCGCAATGAACAATTCGTGAAAGCTGAGACTCCGGCTCGTTTCAACAAAAAATACACGTGCGTAAAAATTGTCTTTACATTCACAAATTTTCTTTTCTCCCACTCTGAAGGAATATATAGCAGCTTAAGAATCTACACATATGAATGATAATGAAAAGAGAAAGGTAAATAAATTGATCGATTAATTTACAAAGCTTAAGTTTTATGATTAACATCAATTCACATGTTTACCTATTCATCGTATCCGTGTTTTTTCTTTGTTCTTACAGGAGTTCTGTGCTTGTCAGCAACTGGCCGTTGACGTTAATCATACATCCATTGGCGGGTATCTACTTCATAGGAGAAATAAAACTTCCTCTACTATTTTGCGGTCGAAGTTCACCGAAATAAAGGTAGGGGGCATTGCTGATGAGATTCACTCAGCGCGTAATTACATGGGTATATGGGATAGGAAGAAAACCTCATAAGTAAAACTCTCATGCTGCTCGATGAAAATATCAATATCAGTTCACAATATGTAAACACTTTCTGATATTTTTATAGTTCGCTTCTTATAAGTCTCTTCCCATTTTTCTGAGTGAATCATTTAAACATGGTATAATCAAGAGAATAAAAAGTTCCAATTTGGCCATAAAATTATACAGTTCCATCTAATAAACGTGACAAATATGCATTTAGTATTAGTGACAAGGAGCAACGTCTCTTCCGCTGTACATTTTACTGCGATAAATGAAATTATACGCGTTCTCCCATTACGAGTATATACGTAATCCATTACGTCTGTTACGAGACATGAAAGCGCAATTATTCCACAAAGCCAAGACTGAACGTGTTCTGAATATTTGTCTATCAAAGATTAAACTGGAAAAGCTGTCACATTCTGATGAATAGAAGAAGTTCTGGAAAACAATTCCCTCGACATTTATGCTGGCGCTCAAGGTTTATTACCCCTGGATTAGGAAATGGAGTTGTATCTCTTGAAACTTTGTTGAAGATTTCGTGTCTACTTCAGTTCAATACAACTTTCTCAATGAAATTAAGAAAAGGTTTGTGTACCTGTGAACCAGCAATACTTTTCTTACTGCAAAACTATAGTATAGTTACTATACCCGGTGTGCCATACCGAGTACAGTAATACCTACTCACTCAATCCTCAGAATTTTGACAAACGGCATCCCAAGGGTCATAAATCGAATTCCATTATCTTTCTCTCAAAACGAAGCCGTTGTATTGGAAATTTTTCATACCGTTTTTGCGGATAACTTTGGCACATACTCATTCGATACTCCTCACTGGAATTCGATTTTCGTGAAGAAGATGATTGAAATAATTGACAATAGAATTCCAAGATACCACTGTTCGAAAGAAAGATGTTTGAAAAAAAATCGACACTCCACAATATAGATGATCCATGTATCCATCTTGGAAAGTCCTTTCAAAAAGTCGAATGCTATCTTCTACATCCCAGGCTACTTATCATATATTCATAACTGATATTTTTGCACAAATCCATTCTCGATTGGGATTGAATCTTTCTTTTTCTTTTCTTTTCAATACCCATGTTAATTATTCTTTTACCACTTTTATACATTATTCTGTATACTATTGACATTTAGTCACTATTTTCTATATTGTTGCCATCGTATGTAATTATCACTTTCAACCCTATTATTGGCCTAGGGCCTAGGGCAGACCTGGGCAAATCGAGATCTTTGGGCTCCCGGTGCTCTCGACCTTCATTAGTACGGACAATGCCGGACGGTAATCCTGTTACTTGGGCCAGTCCGATTCTCCCCTCTCCTTCAGTAATGAGCAGGGACCGTCGATTTTTCACTTTTCTGTCATTTTTTTTTGAATTGGAAATACCAATGCTGGAACTAGAGCCGAGAACATCTTTTTCTTTCTGCGAAAACCGTTTCTTAACCGACTTTAAATAAGTGAATTTGATTACCATTTTTCTGCGAGAACATGGCCGAATCTGAGTGCAGTAGCGCCATCAATTCATCCAATTCAATCATCAAATAAGAAAACCGAATACTTCTTTTCCGCAGTTTTTCCTCACAATATTTCTTCGATTTTGAAAAATTGGGAGGAATTGCTGAATATATTTTCTTTTCTTCTTTTCTAAAGATTTATATAAGACAGAGACAAAGATTGCGGAAGAGATGCTTCTTTTTCAATTATTAGAGAGAGTTACCCCCTATTTAACTAAAAATCCTGAAAATTGTAATTGCTCATCCCTAAATCAGTGCTTGCGGACCAATGACGAGCTTCGGTTAATGAAGTTTGTGATTGGGGAGGTGGGAGGGGGGAGGGAGAATTTTGCATATGTGGTTTCCATTGAGTAGCATTGATAAAATGTTAGCCAAGAGTAGGCAAAATTATAATTAGAAAATAACATCTTTAAATTTAAAAAAAGTTGAATAATTCCTTGCCACCATTTCTCGGAGGATATCTTCTGAATTCAGCGAGATAGCACAACTATCACGAGTTTCTTACGCGTGTTGAATGGAAATATATCTAAAAAACTTGAAATTATGCGCGTACTCGCACTCAGCTCCCTTTCCAAAATATCGTCGCACCGAAATATTTTCAATTGAAGAATTGGAGGGGGTTACAGTTTATGACCGGATTAGGCTTCAGGCAGAAGGAGTGGTAATGGGATTAAAGCGCGGAGCTCCCGACTACCTGAAATATGCCCAGGTCTGGCCTAGGGCCCGGGCAAACGTTACTCTTCTTACTCAGCGTACTCCCGACCTTTATTAGTGCGGACAATGCCGAATGGTAATCCTATTACCTGGGTCCGTCCGATTCCCCCAGATAATTATTAAGGACAATTGATATTACAGTTTCGCGTAAGAAAGTGTAATTTTGAGTCAAAAATTTTGGCTATCTTGACTGAGAAAGAAATACATTCGAGAATTTTCTTTCATTGAATGGCGTTGTTATTACTAGAATTCAACTGAAATGAAATAAGAAGAAAATGAAATAGAAATTGAATTCCTCAAAAGGCCTCCCCTCCACGATATGAGTGAAACATCCACGTAATAAATTAGTCATAATTAAATCAGTCACTCTGAACCAATCACCATCAAGGAGGTGGAAGGGGAGGGTCAGAATTAGATAAGTTTGAGACGCGGCAAAAGATTTTAGCTATAATTTAGTTCCATTGTCATTTTTGAGATTAGACAGAATGGTAGAAATAACCAATCAGAAAAGTTTCAATTCGAAATATTTCAGCGATTTCACTGAGAAAATTCTTGGACATTCGGAGAGAAGATTAGTAGATCAAATTCAATTAATGAAAGAACTCACACACTTTCAAGGGCTATCTAGAGTCTATGTTGATATCTCTAAGTAATTACAAGCCAGATTTAGAAACATCAGCAGCAAACGCGCAATCTCATGTGACAAACAGATGAACTTACAATTTTTTTTAAATTAATTCAAAAAGTACGTTTTTACATTCTACCTTTGATTCCCTAAAGCTTTTTCCTTGCTCCTCCTAATGGAAGACGCCTACCACCTTCCCGTAGTTTAGATTGAGTAGCATCAACAAAATGCTAGCCGAGAGTAGGCAAAATTTTAATTAAACGATCTGATCTCCCGTTAGCGTCGTTCCATGAGACTTATCCTCTTCAGAAAAAACAGGATCATGCATGTAGTCGCACAGAATTTAAAAAAAAATGATGATATGCCCGAAAATTCATGATGAAATGATTGAGGGGGGACCGTTTATGACCGGATTAGTCCTCAGGTGCAAGGAGTGGTAATGGGATTAACGCAAGTTACTCTCGACTACCTGAAATCTGCCCAGGCCTATCACTGCAAATCCAGGGGTCTCATTTTGAGACCCCAAGGGTCTCATTTTGAGACCCCAAGGGTCTCATTTTGTAGACACTTTTGAGACCCCAAAGGGGTCTCATTCTGAGACACAATGGCGGCCGAGCTGGGGAATTTTCTCGATAATGCAGAGATAGAATTCCCCAGTTATGTAGGATAACGCTCAATGTTAATTATATAAAGAATTATAGAATTGAATTCTGAACTCCGCGTAATTATTCATCAAAAAATTCGAGACAAAATCTTGTGGCGTTCGCTAGAAAATTATGTTAGCTTTTTCTCCATTCTCCTTTCCATTCAGAAAATCCTTCTATACATTGTCTGAAATACGCTGAGAAAAAAAGTGGTGAAAACCATCAAATATTAGTTTTTCCATTGGTCAACTAATAATTAGAAAAATTGTTGGATTTACTGAATTTTGCTCATTTAAACAAATCAATTTTCTAAATTTATTAAATGTTGTTCATCTAAACAAATGAACTGTTTGAATAAACGAAATTCAATAACTTCTTTAACTATTTCTAAAAAATATTTCTCAAGGACCAATGGCACAAATATTTGAAAAACTAATAGGTTTCAATTTTTCGATGTACCTTATTCTGTTGAAATTTTTTCCATAGAAATTTCTCGGCATAAGTTTCCTCTCCATTTTTTTTTCGTTTTTCATTGAGAACTTCAAACTAAACAAGCCAGGGATTTTCAGTCGAAGAATTTTCAGCAAAAAAAGAGACAGAATTAGTTGTTTCAGAAACTCAGACTATTGTTTTTTTTCTATTCAATTGCTTTATTATAAATAATGCTGGGGAGGATCGTAGCATTCTCAATAGAATTGATTTCGTACGATGACATTGATTGTCATCGTACGAACGAATTGATTTCAAATCCTGAAATAATTTTTTTTTTGTATTGAGCTAAGACTATCGCTCAAGTCGCCACTAAGAGTGGGGGCAAGGCAGGTTAGAAAAAAATCATCTGGAACAACCGAAGAAGGGAGAAATTGTTCAACCTATAATGCTATTCAGCCTCAATATATTTCTTGCTTTTATATGAAAGCATAATTTGATCAAAACAATCATATCTATTAATATTCCGATTTTTTTTTAAAGAATCATTTTTTTAAATTTTGATACGGGCCTGCCTACGCACACTGATATGCGCGTATACGTATGCGCGCACACTAGAGAATAATCCTATAGTTGTACACATATACAGAGCGACCGTGTATACGTACACAGCGGTGCTGGTTTGCCATTAATCGTTTATTTTTTTTGCTCCAAAATTACGTGTCAGAAATAGCCGATTCTAGTCTCAAAAAATTATAAAAAGGTCTGGTTATGAGCTACAATTTTTTCAGATGCCCCGTAAATGCCGTTTTTCTTTAAATTTATAATGATTGAATCGCGACTCAATTTACACGAGTTCTTATGGGGAAAATGAAATTTTTGAAATTCAATATCTCGAATTCTACGGGTCAGAACATTTTTCTCCATAAGGAAAAGTTGTTGAGTTTCCTGTGAAGAATATCTCTGAATTTCTTCAGATTTTTCGTATTTCAAGCCTCTGGTGATAGTCATACCTTAAACTGGGATTATGCATATATTTTCTTCATCGAGAATGATTTTATTAGGTATTCTTTATGAACATTCAACAGAAGCAATGTTAATTCCACAGCAAATTGAATGAAATACATTGCAATCTGAGAGGAAATGGATGAATATGATCATTTTTGTAGAGATAGTGTCTTATATATTGATAGTAAGGGCGTTTTTTCTTAATAATAATTTATTTGTTCAGAAAAATGTAAAAAATTGTTCTATTTTTCTTTTCGTTATTCTTTTAATTTTTTTACCTTTTTCTACCCCAGTGGACTTAACGTCGCGTCAAAGTGCTAATAATGTTAACAAATAAGAATAGCAGGTATTGGAGCAATAAGTTATTTTTCTTTCTTGATATATATTAGATTACTAAAAAAGGAGCAACCCTGTGGAGGGAGGTGTAACGATGCACTATGTGGAGAGCCGAGAGGCTATACAAGGAACAAATAAATAATAATAATAATAATAATAATAATAATGTAAAAAATTGTGAGACGTGTGCTAATTTCATTATTATATACTTTTGAACAGCGAAAATATGAGATCCCTGGCGGTTTCGTAGTTACTATTGAAAAACGATAAGTTCACGGTGAATTCACGATTAATTTCGCAGCGAAAAGCTGTTAACATATGCGCAATTTTTTTTAAATATTCGAGCGGTAAATGAATCGTCAATCTGGAGATTGCTCACACAAAATTTTGAAATTGGAATGAATAATACTTCTAAAAATGTTGATTTTTTGTATAAAATCGTTAATAACAATTTATACAAGATAAACTTCTCAAATTTGATTCAGTGAATCTGTGAAGAGTGTAATGAGGAATAAAATGAGCCCTAGAAATGAAAAAATAATTGAAAAATGAGAATTTTTTATTATTTTTCGCATTCCTTTAAATCTTGAAGAATTTGATTATTATTTATTTGTTCCTTGTATAGCCTCTCGGCTTTTTACATAGTGCATCGTTACACCTCCCTCCACAGGGCTGCTCCCTTTTTAATAATCTGATATAATTCAAGAAAAAGAAATAATTTATTGCTCCAATACATTGCTGTTCTCATTTATTAACATTATTTACACTTTGACGCGACGTTAAGTCCACTGGGGTAGAAAAAAGTAAAAAAATTAAAAGAATAACAAAAAGAAAAATAGAACAATTTTTTACATTTTTCTGAACAAATAAATTATTATTAAGAAAAAATGCCTTTACTATCAATATATAAGACACTATCTCTCCAAAAATGATCCCTTCATATTTATCCATTTCCTCTCAGATTTTAATGTATTTCATTTAATTTGCTATGGAATTAGAATTGCTTCTGTTGAATTTTCATAAAGAATACCTGATGAAATGATTCTTAATGAAGAAAATTTATTCATAATCCCAGTTTAATACAAAAGAAAATGATCTCAGGATTCGAACTCAATTCGTTCGTGCGGTGACAATCAACGTCATCATACGGAATCAATTCTTTTGAGAATGCCACGATCCTCCCAAGCATCATTTAGAATAAAGAAATTGAATAGAAAAAAAACAATAGTCTGAGTTTCTGATACAACTAATTCTGTCTCTTTTTTTGCTAAAAATTCTTTGACTGAAAATCCCTGGTTTAAAGTTCTCAATAAAAAACGAAAAAAGAATGGAGAAGAAACTTATGTCTAGAAATTTCTATAAAAAAAATTTCAACAGAATAAGTTACATATGACGCTGAATGGACCCACACCGAGTTTCGAAGCGGTTAATAAAAAAAAAAAAATAAGTTACATAGAAAAATTGAAATCTATTAGTTTTTCAAATATTTCAAATATTTCTGCCATTGGTCCTTTGAAAATATTCTTTCGAAATAGTTAAAAAAGTTATTGAATTTTGTTTATTCAAACAGTTGATTTGTTTAGATGAACAGAATTCAATAAATTCAGAAAATTGATTTGTTTGAATGAGCAAAATTCAGTAAGTCCAACAATTTTTCTAATTATTAGTTGACCAATGGAAAAACTAATATTTAATATTTTTTACCACTTTTTTCTCCTCAGTATATTTCAGATAATGTATAGAAGGATTCTCCGAATGGAAAAGAGAATGGAGAAAAAGGTAACATAATTTTCTAGCGAATGCCACAAGATTTTGTCTCAAATTTTTTGATGAATATCAACAAATAATTACGCAGAGTGCAGAATTCAATTGTATAATTCTTTATATTATTAACATTGAGCGTTATCCTACATAACTGGGGAATTCTATCCCGGCATTATTGACAAAATCCCCCAGCTCGGCCGCCAATTGTGTCTCAGAATGAGACCCCTTGGGGTCTCAGAATGAGACCCCTTTGGGGTCTCAAAAGTGTCTACAAAATGAGACCCTTGTGGTCTCAAAATGAGACCCCTGGATTTGCAGGGATAAGGGCCTAGGCCCTAGGCTGTTGGGTTGTTGTTCTCAATAAATAAAGAAATAAATGAATATATGAGAGTGGCAATGCTCACTTTCATAAAAGAATAGAAGAATGCGGTGGTAATTATTTACATTAGTATACCTATACTGTATCTCATTCAGTCTGTCCAATAAATGAATTAAATTTAATTCAAATTTGCTGTGTGAAGGTCAGTGGAGTGGGGATAAGACTGTTTGGGTGAGATTTCAAGACGATTTGAATGGAATTTGGCATAGCACTGGATAGCTCAGTCGGTAGAGCGCCCGACGTAATGAAAGCGTAGTTTTTTGATCTTTTTTACTGTTCGCTGAATATGAATATTATTAGTCATTAAAAAAACAAATTATATACCACATAAAAAGTCATATATGTTGTTATTATGAATGATGTGGGACAACAAATTGCTTTTCCTTTTTTTTCTCCTACATCAACACTTCATATCGCTAAAATATAGGAGTTCGAGAGATGTTTACATCCACGAACTTCATCAGTTATAATTTATAACAATAATGATTATAGTTTTTTTACACTGTTTTATACTGTACATATGTGAATATTTTTTTTTAATGCCAATAAAAACTGTTGTTATCAAAAAAAAAAAAGTAGAGCGCCTGACGCGACATCGGAAGATCCTGGGTTCAACTCCCGATGCCGGACTATCCAATTTTTTCTCGAAAAAATCTTGGATAGGTATGCTAAGGTACAAATTGCCTATGCAGTACATGACTCCATTACTGACATTATTGACAAAAGTGTGGTTAGCATCTTCATTTTTTACGATATTTGATACTTAATATTAACATCATTGTTTGTTTTGAGCTGTTTCATCTCTATTCATATCTTTCCTTAGGTAATATAAGCTGTTCATTTTCGTTTTTCGAAAATTTATAATAATTATAAAGCGGTGAAATTATGTAGGGGAGAGGGGGGCAGCTTTTAACAGGGGCAGCTTTGAACATCTTCAATAAAAAATCGAAAAACCAAAATTTTGAACCGCGGATTTTGAATTTAGGATGGCAGCACAGCTGCCAACTAATATCCATCACAGCTGTTTTTATTTTCCATGTTAAACCTAACCTACAAGGGGTCGTCGAATTTATGCTGCAATTCTAAAATTTTTATTTTCTGGATGTAAGTATATTATAGTTAAAATGGTGATCAACTCATGACTGTATATTTTTTTAATCAATCTTCATATATTCCACTATCTCATCGAAATGGAAAATTTTATTTTTATTGATTTCTAATTGATTTAAATTAATTTTTTATCTCAAGTATGCTGTTGGGGCAGCTTTGAACAAGAAATGGGGGGCACGTTTGAACACTTATAAATCAACATAGTTATACTTCACAAACGTTTTCTTTTCGTTTAAATTATCTCTAAAAAAATATATGATCTTTAATTTATGATTATTGTATATTTTTGAATGTCAGGGCCAATCATGGTTCGAAATTATAAAAGAAAGCGGACAAGTAGTGTCAATGAAAACGATGCACAAAAAGCTGTAGTCCATGTAATTAACAAGACATTTGGAGTGTAAGACATTTAGAGCGACAAGATCGATTGAAAAAATCACCACTGCCTGCGAAGAAAAAAAATACAGATGACAAATGAGTCAAGAAAGCAACAAAGTCTAGAAACAAAAAAAATTAATCAAGCTGTGACTAAATTTAAAAGAAGTTTCGAATCTTCAATATTTTATATTGATTCCTATGATTTGAGTTTAAGTGCAAGATTTTAAGTGAAAAATACCTAAGAAAAAACTAAGTCTAACGTTTATCGTTATGAAATAAGTCTCGTGAGCTAGATTTATTGAGTTAGATTTAATTGAGTAAAGTTATTGATGTTAAAAATTGGATAATTTTATAATAACTTTGTTTATTCATCATTATCTCAAAGGTTTTATAAATTTTAGGCAAACCGACAAATGTGAGACTTAACTATGAAGAATAAGAACGATAATGAAAACTATGAATACTCCAATAATTATAGTTTATGTGGTGATGTTATAGATTGTTCAAACCTGCCCCAGGCCTGTTCAAAGGTGCCCCCTAAAGGGGGCAGCTTTGAACAAAATGATTTTTTTTTTTATTAATAATATAGTCTCGATTAAGCACTTTTTTCAAATTAATTGAAGTGTATTATGAAAGATAAATGACCAAAGTATTGATTAGGGCATAAAAAATATCAGATATTTCATTACATTAAAAGTAATAAATAAATAAGTAAAGAGTGTTCAAAGGTGCCCCCCTCTCCCCTATACAGATATTCATTTATTCAATTTTCTTGCAATATATATGCATTTATTCAATTTTCTTTCATCCCTCAAATCATGAAAATTATTATCGAATTACTCGCTACTGTTGAAAAAATCATTCAGTAAACAATACAATGAAATACAGTGTATACAGTGTATGACGATTATCCTCTCAATAATGGGGAGTGCTATCTTATTTATCAGCAAATTGATAAAACTCAATCTCGCACCTCTTTCGATTAGTTTAGATTATCGGCTCACAATAAGTGATATGAATGCTCCAGTATATATACATGAACTCCTGAATGAGTGTAATAGAACAATGTAAATGCAACTAAAGATACAGATTACTTAACAAGAGGAAATATACTGTATACATTTTTATAACATAAGGTAGAGGACCTAATAGATAATCAGGAACTAGTAGCTGCTCACTCACGTATTTGTATACCTATATTTATGAATAATTTATAGATATAGATATACAAATACGTGGAGTGAACAGGTACTAGTTTCTGAGTTGCAACTGGGTACTTTACCTCACGTAAATCAACTTCTATCTTTGTATGAACAGATAATAAACATTAAAGCAGTGATCGCAAAGCCAAATGAATGGAAATTCTAATGAATAAATAAATAAAAAGGAAGCTCCTGTGATCATTTCTTCCGATTTTGAAAAATCATACACGAGTCGAAGTTTTGTGATGCTTCTCAACTCTTTTCGAACTCCGAGATATTTTGAAACTGCCTTAAGGGGGGGGGGGGGGGGGCTGAAGAGTTTACGCATGAAGGAAAATACACTTTTTTTACGATTTTTTTTTAGACGAATGGATTGAGCAGATTTATTGAAACCTTTTGGACATTATTAAGCATGGATTCACTAATATTGAGTAATTTTTTTATGCGAAAATATCCACAAATAACGGAGCTTTTCCAAGAACGTTTCTTTGAAATAGACGATTCGCGGTGATCACTGTATCTCAGCTAGAAATTATCAGAAATAAAACAAGCAGGCGTTCGTCGCTGCATTAGTCGGTATTCCTTTGACGTTAACCTTTAAATCGCTATTTCCTCCTTTCAATTTCTGCTAATGAATTAGCAGATTGCTTCCGAATGGTTCTCTCGGAATTTTCTCTATTATCTCTCCTTCTTTTCGTTTTATAATGCATTAAAATATAAGATAAAATGATTGGGATTTATTAAATTCAATTATTTTCAAATTATACTAACTTTTACATAAAAAATCACTTTTTCACTTTTAATGTTCCCTTTTGGGTACAGTTTCTGATTGTCCTACGAAGGTGAGTAGAGGCTCATTTGAAAGAGAAAAATGTGTTCTTTCAGAAAACATAAAAAAAATAGGGGTGTCCATTCAAAGAAATCTAGAAAAATTGCATTTTTTTTATTTTTTTTTGAAATATTGAGAAAAAAATGCATTTTTCAATGTAATAAGCGGAGAACTTCATCTAAAAATTTCAAAAATTAAGGGCTTCTCCAGCTTATGAAGACGAATCTTTTGAGCTCCGTCCCGATGAAATCGGATGAGTAGTTTGGAAGATACAGCCTATTCTCGGAAAAACTT
The DNA here is from genome assembly GCA_963942555.1 of Aleiodes leptofemur. NCBI lineage: Eukaryota > Metazoa > Arthropoda > Insecta > Hymenoptera > Braconidae > Aleiodes > Aleiodes leptofemur. Next base: position 10,139,554 of record OZ012619.1, read on the forward strand.
CAATTCAAAGTATCTAGAGAACCGTTCAGCCGATATGCCTCAGATCCAATCCCAACCATTTTTATCAGAAGCTACATATACAGAAAAAATTTGAAGTCTTTGAGTCAATTATTCATTGAGCTATGGTCGTAAAACCGAGTTTTTGAAAAAAATCAGAAAAAAATAAAAACTAATAGAATAATGGAATGAAATTCATAAAAATTCGCCAAAAGTTAGATATTATGGCTGCGAATCTTGAGTGAAATTTTGAACGGAATTCGTTTCACGCAAATTGAGAAATTTTGAAAGATACGATTTTTAACAAATTGCTATATCTCAGAAACCATTGGACCGATCTTGCCGAAATTTTTATGGGACATGCACTTCATCAAAACTGATATCTTGCCAAAATTTCAGATTTTTATCTCTCATCGTTCTCGAGTAATAGAGAGTCGTAAAGTCGTACATACAGACACACATACATACATGTCTACTTTTTTTCTCATTATGATTTCTCCACGTTTTGGATCATTTTGAGTCGTTTCCAATGAAAATTGGCATTTCGAAGAAAATTGCGAAAACTAAGCTTCCATTCGCAAGCAAAATCATTGAAATTTAGTCAAAGTATCATTAAATCCTCCCCCCAACGTTCTCTGATTATTTTTTTTTACATTAAGGGGATTTTCTACCTATGAAATGGCACAATTTTTCGTAAAAAATAGCAGTTTTTACTTTAAATGACCACCAAAAATTGAAAAATGAAAAAAAATGATCAGAGATCGTTGGGGGAGGATTTAATGATACTTTGACTAAATTTCAATGGTTTTTCATTTCTGATAGTTCCCAGCTGAGATACAGTGATCACCGCAAATCGTCTATTTCAAAAGACGTTCTCGGAAAAGCTCCGGCGTGGCTTGTTTGTGGGTATTTTCGTTTGAAAAAATTACTCCATGCTGTTCAATCTATACTCAATAATGTTCAAAAGGTTTCAATAAATTTCCTCAATCCATACGTCGAAAAAAAAATCGTAAAAAAAGCGTATTTTTTCACGCGTAAACCCTCATCCCCCCCCCCCCCCCTTAACCTTGCACATATGTGACCATGCGAATTTAATGTAAGTTCCCGGGATGAAAAAAATCGAGTCTTTCAGTGGTCGAAAGACTCCTCTCCCGGTCTCTGGCAGAGTCCCTAGTTGCGCCATGGCAGGGACTCTCTAGAGACACCTTGCTGACCTCCCGTACGGGACACGTGTCTCTTCTACAGGGACTCTCAATTCTTGCTCGACGAACCGGAGTCCTTACTTGAGAGACTCACAGTCTCTCAAATAAGGACTCCTTCAGTCTTTCTTCGAGAGCTATCAGTCTTTCTTTTTTTCAATAAAATATCTATTTTTATACATTTTTTCAAATTAAAAAATACATTAATCAATATTTTAGATGTTAATAGATTGTTGAATGCGACTTATTTTTTAATAAAACTCAAATATATCCATTTTACCCCTATGTCCATTTTACTCCACTTTCCGCTAATATTGAGAATTTTAATCAAAGTCAAATACGAAAAAAGTAATGAATCCACGTTTTCCAAAAATTATGAAAATTGAGAACTTGAAAATTATTAAGTTAAAATGAAAAAAATGATTCATTTCTTGGTCTCTCTCATGAGGACTTATGTCTTTGCAAATCTTTATGAATCTACTGAGAGCCCAGTAAAGATAGAAGTTCTTACGGGAGAGACCAGCAAAGATAAAAGTCCTTATAAGTCCGTATACGGGAGAGACACAGGGACACTGTAGAGACAGCGGCGGGACTTGCGAGACACTGCAGAGACCGAAAAGTCTTTCTAGAAGTCTTTGAAGACCGTAAAAGACTCTCAAAAGACTCAAAAATGTTATCCCAGGGACACCCGAATTTTTAAGGCACTCCCACTAGGAATTGGGTTGCCCTTCTGAATTTTTAAGGGCCTCTCACGAAAAACTAGGGTGCCACATCCGATTTCCTTTGGTGGCCCCGTTTGGTCCCATGACTAGCGGGTAGAACCGAGGGGTTACTCACTCGTGAAGCCATGGCGCCATACCGCGATGAAGTCAGGTTGAAGTCAAGTTGAAGTCATTGAAGTCAGTGAAGTCACTGAAGTCAGGTGACTTCAACTTTTTGAAATCACCGAAGTCAAATGATTTCATTTTTCTGAAGTCACTGAAGTCACTTGAAGTCGATGAAATCAATTGAAGTCACTCAAATTACGTATTTCAGGTTTCGAAAGAAAATGAATACCCCGCACGTTTTCAGGGCTTATATTGAATTTCGTATATACAGAAGGGAGAACTTTGCGTAGCAGAGAATTTTCAAGTGAATATGCTCGCGTTCATGGTAATGAAAAAAAGATCAGTGTTCTTCGCCACTGGTATATTTTAGATGAAAGTACAAATCGTTTGAAATTAGAGCCAATGAGTGTGCATGGGTACATCGATATTGAACAGTATCGAGATACTATTTCACCCCTTGTGATAACTGAGAGTGGGGATTTAGAACTACCTGATAATATTTTTAAGGCTTTTAAAAAATATTTCCAATAAAAAAAATCTAAATATTCTAATGAGTCATTTATATAGCAAGCTTTCGTTTCAATATGATGAAAACCCGTTTTCCCCCACCCTCTCTTATTCGTAAAATTTTATTTATTGTGACTTCAATGACTTCATTCTGTTCGAAGTCACTGACTACAAATTTATGAAGTCATTGGCAGTCCATTGCAGTCATGAAGTCACGTTGATCAACGCTTGAAGTCATTGAGTTCACATTTTGTTGAAGTCATTGAAGTCAGCGACTGAATTCACGTGAAGTCGACTTCATTTTGAAGTCATGGTGTCACTCATTCCTTGAGTGAGTAACCCCTCGGGTAGAACACTAATTTGTAGAGGCACTCGCACGGAACTGCGGTATATTTTTCTCTCCGTGCATGTCATTCGGCAGAGACCAGGGATCGAACCCAGGACCTGGTAATTCTTCTTCTTCTCCATTATGCTGCCACTGAGTCGCAACTAGCTTATGGTATACAGTAAATTTCAAACCTGGGAATTAACACTCCGTCGCTCTGCCCAATGAGCAATCGCAGACGCCCTACATCAATATTGATATTATCAATAGTTAAACTAATCTTTCTGTCATAAAATCATGTAATTTGATACAGTCATACCCGAGATGAAAAATTAGGATCTCCCAGAGACTATCACGTCTTTCAGAGATGCCTGAGCGTCTCTTGGAGACTCGGTGCGTCTCTAGGAGATTCGCTGAACTCTGAAGGTACACATTGCCCAGAGACTTGAGTATATGGTCGTGTTGAATTATCAATTTATTTAGTGGGGAGACTCAGAGATACTCTAGGTCTCTACTGAATAGACGGACACTTAGAATAATTTTTCTTCTGGGTGAGATGACAAAGACTACCAGCGAACTTTCGTTGTCCAGATGAGAGAATAGAAGGAAGAAAGAAAATGTATATTTAGTTTGGCTGGATCACTGCCAAACTCATCAGCGAAAATGAAATCTAGGTCTCAGTGTACACTGGCCTGCACCACACAATCTGTGTGATTCCTCCCTATAACGACGAACCATGTGTACTCCAATATCATAATACATGACAGTTGAGGATGTTTTACGAATATCTTACGCGTGGATTCTTACAAAATCCGAAGGTTTGTCAGAATCGAAAAAGGATAATGGTTTTCCTCATTGAAGTAGTGTGAAGTACCGCACATGAATGTGCATGGCACAATGCTGTACATCTCTACGGACGTATCTTTCGCAAAAAAATAAGTGGTTGAACCTAAGTCCTTTTCTATTTGTTTCCACCGGGAAATACAGAACAGACTGACTCATGATAATCTCTGAAGTAGAGTTTTTTTGTATAAAGCTTCGGACAACCCGAGTCGAAAAATAAGCCTTCATAAGATGTAGTTTTGACATCAAAAGTGTCCTCGTTTTCGGAGGTATTTTGAAGATTTCCAACATCAACGTGAAGTTAAACGACGCCCATTTCGGTAGAAGTCATAAAAGTATTGAAATCATTTGGTGTCAAAATATCATTTTGTATCGTCGTTACTCAAAAAGGACGACTCATCACATCAAAAAACTTCGTTCGACTTCAATATTTAATGAGGGTAGCACATCTTTTGGCTTCGAGTTGACGTTGGATAGTTTCATTTTTATGACCCTCGAAAGATATGTCTATCTCTCTCTAATCCTTTTATGGCTTGAGAAAGGCTGGGATTACAGGTATAAAAATGGGGATTTCCCCATTTTTTGCGCGATCAAAACTACTCATTTGAAAATTGAAAGTTTAGTTCATTTATTTACGCTTGAATTGGGAAAAATATGAACATACAGATCACTAAAGGCAGGCTATTTCAATGAAGAATGATAAAAATCTTAAAGTTCTGAACTTCTTTCTCCGTCTCCTTCTAATCTAATACGTCGATGCATCTAACATATCATATAAATTATATTTTACATATTTCAAAGATACCATGGAAGCACCAGTTATCGGAAAGTTAAGGGAATGGCACTAGTATCTGGACAGTGAGAATTAACTTATTAAAATGGTAAAAGATTTCATTTCAGTGAATCAAACAATTCAATTGATTTTTATATTGACACTTTGCAAGTATTGAAAAATCTGGTTTTCTCACGCAAATATTGATTGTTAGTATATCTTGCCGCTACGTCCGTAAACTGGGGTATGTCCGGTAACTGGGTCCACCATGGTAACAGCGTCTTCAATCCTAATACAAAAAAGTTGTGTCTTGAATTAAATTAACAGGCAGAATATCACTTTTGTTTTTCCCTATCCAAAAAATTAATGCAGAAATTACGACACACTGAACAGCACAACACTTTACACATAAATTCACTTAGACTGCCTTGAACGATGCACTCCTCACAAGGGTTGGCTTAAGACTGAATTTTCGATGTCTCTGGTCTTTTAATTTTCCGGAGATGGCGAGAAAATACCTTGAACCTTCGTACTTTTCGGTATATTTTATTTTACCACCCACTCGTCATAAAAATGGAAAAAACCTGATGAAAAAAAAAGGACCACATGTACGAGCCATAGCTGTACCCAGTACACTGCAAATCCAGGGGTCTCATTTTGAGACCCCAAGGGTATCATTTTGTAGACACTTTTGAGACCCCAAAGGGGTCTTATTCTGAGACCCCAAGGGGTCTCATTCTGAGACACAATGGCGGCCGAGCTGGGGAATTTTGTCGATAATGCAGGGATAGAATTCCCCAGTTATGTAGGATAACCCGGGATAAAATTTTTGAGTCTTTTGAGAGTCTTTTACGGTCTTCAAAGACTCCCAGAAAGACTTTTCGGTCTCTGGAGTGTCTCGCAAGTCCCGCAACTGTCTCTACAGTGTCTCTCGTGTCTTTCTGTGTCTCTCCCGGAAGGACTTCTATCTTTGCTGGTCTTTCCTGTGAAGACTTCTATCTTTGCTGGTCTTTCCCGTAAGGACTCGATTCTTTGTTGGGCTTTCAATGAATTTATGGAGATGTACAAAGACATGAGTCCTCACGGGAGAGACTGAAAAATGAATCAACTCTTCCATTTTAACTTAATGATTTTTAAGTTCTAAATTTTTACAATATTTGGAAATTATGTTTTTTTTTCATATTTGACTTCAATCAAAATTCCCAACATTAAGGGAAACTAGGGTGAAACGTACGTAAGGAATAAATGGATACATTTGATAGTCTTGTTGTTTATACTATGAAAAACTTTTGAAATTTATAAAAATATTGAAGATGGGTTTTTTTCTCTTGATTTTATTAGAAAGCTGAAAAAATTTGTGCTGAAAATTATGTGTCTGAAATTTTTTGTTTAAATTTTTTAATTGTTCAATTTCCGATCCTCCACTCAATAGAAATTTGCAGCCGTTATTCTTTAAAAATTGAAAAAGAAATATGCGATGCATATTTGAGCCCAATTGAGATAAGGAAAAGTATATGTTTCAGATTAGCAGCGGGCAACGGAAGAATTTCAGGCGATCACCAGAGTTAAGCAGCATCGAACACAGTCAGTACTTGGATGGGTGACCGCCTGGACTATCTCAAGAACTACCGGACCGATTTCCTTTTTTTTTTTTTCATTCGCTTCATTTTTATGTGATTATAATTATTGTCATGATAGGTGATTTTTAATGATATAATTAGGCGAGAAATAGGAAAAAACGTTAATTAGCAGCATGAGAATCGTGGTCGCGACGCGTGAGTCTCTGCGCTGAGGACTCTGGTTCGTTGAGCAGGGACTGAGAGTCCCTGTAGGAGAGACACGTGTCCCGTACGGGAGGTCAGCAAGGTGTCTCTGGAAAGTCCCTGCCATGGCGCGAATAGGGACTCTGTAGAGACCGGGACAGGAGTCTTTCAACCACTGGAAGACTCGATTTTTTTCATCCAGGGAACGCTCAATGTTAATAATATGAAGAATTATAGAATTGAATTCTGAACTCCGCGTAATTATTCGCTGATATTCATCAAAACATTTGAGACAAAATCTTGAGGAGAAAAAAGTGGTAAAAAATATTAAATATTAGTTTTTCCATTGGTCAACTAATAATTAGAAAAATTGTTTGATTTACTGAATTTTGCTCCTTTGAACAAATCAATTTTCTGAATTTATTGAATTTCGTTGATCTAAACGAATGAACTGTTTGAATGAACAAAATTCAATAAGTTTTTTATCTAGGGTAGAAAAAAGTACAAAAATTAAAAGAATAACAAAAAGAAAAATAGAACAATTTTTTACATTTTTCTGAACAAATAAATTATTATTAAGAAAAATCGCCCTTACTATCAATATATAAGACACTATCTCTCCAGAAATGATCCCTTCATATTCATCCATTTCCTCTCAGATTGCAATGTATTTCATTTAATTTGCTGTGAAATTAACATTGCTTCTGTTGAATGTTCATAAAGAATACCTAATAAAATCCATTAATAAACCTTAATGAAGGAAATATATTCATAATCCCAGTTTAATACCAAAAAAAAATTATTTCAGGATTCGAAATCAATTCGTTCGTACGATGACAATCAATGTCATCGTACGAAATCAATTCTATTGAGAATGCTACGACCCTCCCAAGCATCATTTATAATAAAGCAATTGAATAGGAAAAAAATAATAGTCTGAGCTTCTGATACAACTAATTCTGTCTCTTTTTTTGCTGAAAATTCTTTGACTGAAAATCCCTGGCTTGTTTAATTTGAAGTTCTCAATAAAAAACGAAAAAAGAATGGAGAGGAAACTTATGCTGAAAAATTTCTATAGAAAAAATTCCAACAGGATAAGGGTAATTATGCATAATAGAGCCCATAATAAAAATTATAAATTAATTTAATTTAAAAATTGCCTCAGGAAGGGAGGTGGCGAAAATGATGTAATATATCTTGGTCAGAAATTTGAAGGAAAGTATAGGAACTCTTGACTAGGAAGATTTGACTTTGATAATTATTTTCAGTTTGTGGGCGCTGTTCTGCATAATTACCAATATTTTTTCGAAATAGTTAAAGAAGTTATTGAATTTCGTTTATTCAAACAGTTCATTTGTGTAGATGAACGAAATTGAATAAATTTAGAAAATTGATTTGTTTGAATGAGCAAAATTCAGTAAATCCAACAATTTTTCTAATTATTAGTTGACCAATGGAAAAACTAATATTTGATGTTTTTTACCACTTTTTTTCTCAGCGTATTTCAGATACTGTATAGAAGGATTTTCTAAATGGGATGGAGAATGGAGAAAAAGGTAACATAATTTTCTAGCGAACGCCACAAGATTTTGTCTCGAATTTTTTGATGAATATCAACAAATAATTACGCGGAGTTCAGAATTCAATTCTATAATTCTTTATATAATTAACATTGAGCGTTATCCTACATAACTGGGGAATTCTATCTCTGCATTATCGACAAAATTCCCCAGCTCGGCCGCCATTGTGTCTCAGAATGAGACCCCTTGGGGTCTCAGAATGAGACCCCTTTGGGGTCTCAAAAGTGTCTACAAAATGAGACCCTTGGGGTCTCAAAATGAGACCCCTGGATTTGCAGTGAAATTGTTGAAAATCATGATTTTTTAAATTGACCGATATTTTATGCGTTTCTCAGGTAACAAAACCCGCAATGGTCTAAGGGCTGCCAGTATGCCGTACTGGGTACAGCTATGGCTCGTACATGTGGTCCTTTTTTTTTCATCAGGTTTTTCCCATTTTTATAACGAGTGGGTGGTAAAATAAAATATACCGAAAAGTACAAAGGTTCGAGGTATTTTCTCGCCATCTCCGGAAAATTAAAAGACCAGAGGCATCGAAAATTCAGTCTTAAACCAACCCTTGTGAGGAGTGCATCGTTCAAGGCAGTCTAAGTGAATTTATGTGTAAAGTGTTGTGCTGTTCAGTTTGTCGTAATTTCTGCATTAATTTTTTGGTTAGGGAAAAACAAAAGTGATATTCTGCCTGTTAATTTAATTCAAGACACAACTTTTTTGCATTAGAATCGAAGACGCTGTTACCATGGTGGACCCAGCTACCGGACATACCCCAGTTTACGGACGTAGCGGCAAGATATACTAATAATCAATATTTGCGTGAGAAAACCATATTTTTCAATACTTGCAAGGTGTCAATATGAAAATCAATTGAATTGTTTGATTCACTGAAATGAAATCTTTTACCATTTTAATAAGTTAATTCTCACTGCCCAGATATTAGTGCCATTCCGTTAACTTTCCGATAACTGGTGCTTCCATGATATCTTTGAAATATGTAAAATATAATTTATATGATGTATTAGATATATATAAGTGCTTGGATACATGATATGTTAGATGCATAGACGTATTAGATTAGAAGGAGACGGAGAAAGAAGTTCAGAACTTTAAGATTTTCATCATTCTTCATTGAAATAGCCTGCCTTTAGTGATCTGTATGCTTATATTTTTCCCAATTCAAGCGTAAATAAATGAACTAAATTTTCAATTATCAAATGAGTGGTTTTAATCGCTCAAAAAAATGGGGAAACACCCATTTTTATACCTGCAATCCCAGTCTTCCTCAAGTCATAAAAGGATTAGAGAGAGATAGACATATCCTTCAAGGGTCATAAAAATGAGCTATCCAACGTCAACTTGAAGCCAAAAGACGTGCTACCCTCATTAAATATTGATGTCGAACGATGTTTTTTGATGTTATGAGTCGTCCTTTTTGAGTAACGACGATACAAAACGATATTTCGACACCAAATGATGTCAATACTTTTATGACTTCTACCGAAATGGGCGTCGTTTGACTTCACGTTGATGTTGGAAATCTTCAAAATACCTCCGAAAATGAGAACACTTCTGATGTCAAAACTACATCTTATGAAGACTTATTTTTCGACTCGGGTCCCTCTAAAATTGTGGAAGTCTTTGATGTTGAAAAACGTTAAATGAAGACATGGAAAAGGGTCAGAGAACAAAAGAAATGACACTCGAGGCAGTCAAAACTACATCTTATGACGACTTATTTTTCGACTCGGGAATAATTTACTTTATACTGCCTAGAATTGAACTGTTTTCTGCGAGTGAAACGTGCAAAAAATGTATAATAAAAGCATGGAAATGAAAAAAAAAAAAAATTAAAAAGAATGAAGCACAAAACTGAATTAAAAACGCAAAATACTGACTGCAAGTATATTTTCAAAAGAATAGTGAAGTGCAAGATATCTAGAGCACAGTTATGGGAACATCTGGATGTCCCCGGCTTCACTATTTTTTATGAAGATAATTTTCAGTTATTATTTTGAACCTTCATTTCAATTTTTCATTTCAACCTTTTCACTTTCAGTTTTTTTCATTCTCATATTTTTATCTCGATCTTTTTTTTGGAGCTGCTCAATGTTGATTTCTACTTTTCCTTCCTTTTTCATTTATTATTCCTTTATTTCAACACTTTTTGCAATTCTCTCCTCTGTTCTTCAATTAGTGGAGAAAATCTTTCTCTCTGTAAAATACATGTCACTAATGCTAACAGAGTAAAACCCACCTCCACTGTCTCATCAAAAGAATTGGATGTTTCTTAGTGCCAACTCATTATTTTTTCTATTTTCGTCTAAGTTACTGTTTCCGCGAAAATTAGTTTTTTCATTTGTGATTTTTGAATAAATATGAGTCATGATCATTATCAAAACATATCTACAACCATATCTGCACAAATCCCTATCCATTTTGCGTCGAAACGTCCATATTTTTGCAAACACATTGTAATAGTGATAAATCCCCATCAAAAGGGTAAATATAGAGATTAGCAGCCTTTCAAAATAAACTTAATTTGAAATTGCCTCCGGAAGGGAGGTGGAGAAAATAAAATAATAAATCGGAATCGAAAACACGAAGGTAAATAGGGGAACTCGCAATAGCTCAATTGGTAGAGCACCAGACATGTAATCTGATGGTTGTGAGTTCAAACCTCGATTGCGCATTCCCTACTTTTTCCGAAGTTTGATTTCTGAGATTTTCAAATTTTATAAAAAAGGCCCCTAATCTGCATGTTTATCACTAAAAGTATATACCTACCCAGGTGGGAAATGCCAAGCTTCGACAACCGGACCAGGCATGGTACAGCCTCAGGTTACCAAGTCTTGGTATACCCAGACTGTACCTGCCTTGAACCTCTGCTGATACCAAGCTATGTCCAAGACTGGTACTAAGGCCGAGAATACCAGGGCTGGACCAGGCTTTTCCCACGACTGGCATACCAAGCCATGGGAATGCCAGATTCGGGCCAGGCTATAACCAAGTCTGGTATCCAAGGCTCGGTAATGGTGGAATGCCATGTCATATTGGAGGCTGGTATACAGTCTTACAGCAGACTACATTCAGGACTGGTAACCAAGCCTGATAACCAACAACTGAGCAGCGAATTCAGATACCAAGCTTGACCCAAGATTCTCCCACGATCGGATACCGAAATGTTGTTATTAATTATTTAAGTCGATAAATAATTGAAGGAAATATTATTATATCATTGGAAGAATACAAATCATATTCAAATATAGATTTTTAGAGTTTTAAAAAGTGAAGAAAAAGTTCAGTTACTTCATAATCCGGTTTTATATACTCTTCCCTAAAGTAAATGGAATAGCGCAGTGGGCTAGATGAATGTTTCAAGGACAGGTCTTCGGTGGATATCTTGGATAACGGCAGCACTCGGTATCATCTTCTCTGGGGATAAACATCCGGAATGTCGGCATCTGGATGAACATATATCTATACCACCCGGATCGAGAATACCCGAGATGAAAAATTGTGCGCCTCTGGAGTCTGTAGAGACGCGCGTCTCCGTCTCTTGTTGAGTCTCTCTCCACGACAAATAAGATAAGTTTAAGGCAAAGCTATGATATTGAATTAGGAAATAATTCATGTCCAATTTTTCAACCTCCCATATCATTTTTTCATACGGTCGATCAAGTAACTATTACAGTTCTAGTGTACTTCATTATTTTACCCGAAAATTAAAATCACGCGCATTCATAATCACGACTGTATCGCAGGCTATCGTAATCGTTGTCGTCCACTACAACTGAGTTATATGGGCCACTGGAAATTACTACGTCACTATACAATATTCATTTTACATTTCGTGTTCAACCATGGAAGGAACAGAAGGAAATTTTGTTTCCTATCTTTCACTTGAACAAAATTCATTAATTAACTTTCATGTATATAATGTCACCTGCTGTTTTTGAATGATTAATTAATATTATTGACAGTTATTCCGATACATTGTGAGGACTCTTGATGAGCGAGTAGATATATGTATTGTATCTGATTGGATTTCCGGTGATTTAGCATCTGTGCATATCATTATCACTGTGGTGCCTGTAATCGAACTCCACGAATCTCGCTGTCGAGATCAATTCAAATTTAATTCTTCAATTCCTATTATTATAAAAATCAATCGAACCGTCATTGACGTACTAGTTTGTTTCGTAATTTTTCCTCATCAGACAGAATAGAGTTTTGACAAAATCTAAGAATCCTTCCTGTTCAATTTTGTTCTGAATATTCACAAAAATTACAGGAAGGATCTATAAATCTGATAGGAGAGAAAAATACTAACTATGAGTCTCAGGTGAAACTCAGTCCTCGAGGCCCAGTGAGGCGATTTGACGTCAAGACTAAATAAGAGCTGATCGTCCAATGGGAGCTTAAGGCAAGATTTCCGACTGAGAAAAAAACTAGTGTGATCAAAATCGTAGTATGCTAATAAAAATGCCCCATCCTTAACCAAAAGACGGCGACCTGCTGATATTACTTTTATAGGAGAATGATGGAAACACCTCATTGACTGCTCGTACTTTTCTGGCGATTCCCAATCAGAGTATTTTCAGAATAGTGAAAGTAGAAATATTAATCACACCATTTCAGATATTGAAGGGAAAATTATTTTGAACCCCTGAAAACTGAAGTTTCCCATGTAAATTTTTCATTCAATAATTCTTGTTGTATCTGTGATAGTAGGCGCATCAGCTCCAATTGAAAATGAAATGGTTGATCATAATATGATAGTAAAATTTTTTCGCAGGAGAGATACTGCATTCGGATTATACCTTCTGAAAGCATAAGGAATTATCCTCCAATTTCTGATCACCCTAAACACAGATCAATGAAAATCATATCAATCTGATACTTAGTGGACACAATGATTCGTTTCATATATGTACTAAAAAGAACGAAAGTTTATTGAATTTTTTGTTGTACAATACGATATGCTCGAAGTTTTCACTTACCGTGCATAGTATGAATACTTCCACCCCCGATCTGTTTACCATTTGGAGTAGGCGATCTGACTTTATTTTCATTCGGTTTTTAGGAGTAGTATGTGAGACTGAAACTTACCTGAAAGAAAGACAAAAAAATCTTTTAGATTGATCATCGAATATTCGAAGAAATTCAGTATTTCAGCCATTACAATGGAAACTTCATTGAAGGAAGATTGATCAGATCATGGTATGTTGTCCAATTTTCTTAATCAATTTTATCCATTGAGTCCCGCTTTTTTCTTGTATGGAGAGTAAAAGATTTTTTAATTTCCAATTTAAACGGTAGATGTTTCAAATAAAGAATAGCAATCTCAGAATTTCTCTCTATAATAACTGTTTTAGAATAAAACGTTTATTGTAGACAATTTCGTTATGCGTATTTACGTGTGACACATCTCGAAATGTTTTGATATAATCTATAGCAAGTTTGTCTATTGTTTCTGCGTCAGGTAAGAACATCGGTTTGAAACATCGAATGGAAATCTTTTTCAAATAAGATGTGACACTTTCTCTTCTATTCAGAAGAATTGAAAGATCCTAGTCCTCATCAGAACGTAAACAGTCAATATCTAACGAGATCCTTGTATTGAGATTTTATGTAGCTGAAGTGACTGTCGGAATAGAGAAAAATAAATACCAAGAGAGAAAAAAAATTGTCGAAAGAAAAATACGCGATTTAAAGTGATAACAATAATAATTCATCGTCCTTACTTCCAAATACGGATAACCTGACGTAGTAATACTTTCCATCCTGACCCACATTTTCACCAAGTCTGCATCTACCTTTCCTCTCGTCTCTTTCTACCTTGTAACTTCTCTTGGTAACGATCGTACTCTTTATAACCACTGTTACTCCCACCGAAAAATAACTTTTTCTTTTCAATTAATAAGATCAGAAAATACAGACAAGGAAGTCATTCACTTTTTCCCTTCATGAACTTCTGATAATTTTCCTTTCTACACACTCACCAGAGGATTGTGCCGAAGTAAGTGAAGCATGGGAGTTTGATTTTCCTTTCGTATGACTTGGCGAGGCTATCATTTAACAATTCGAAAGAGGAGTGGAGGGGGCGGCATCTTAATGCAGATATTGGTTAGAGATCAGTTGAGACGATAAGAATTATTCCCCAAAGTTTCAATTCTTGTCCGGAAACCTGATCAGAGAATATTCTGATTGGTGTTTATCATATTTTTTCTCGCGTATAATTGGTCCATGATGAAAAAATCGCGGTAGTCGACTAGTGGCCCTAGGATCTGATGATAAGCGCAAATGAAATCTCCACAGCCAAAGAGTCTGAGTAAGCTTTCTCACGTATGAAAAAAATGCATAGGAAGGTTCTATAGGACATTCCTATAGAAAAATCGTATAGCGAATCGTCTACGTCTTGCGTATATAGAATTTGGATATTTCCTATACGACAAGAATTACTTGTGTTTCTATACGCAAATCTAGTGTCTATACAAATTATTTCTATGCGAATTATTCCTATACGAGTAGAATTTCTTTTGTGTCTATACGCTAATTCAGTGTCCATTTGTATAGAAATAATTCGTATAGATACTAAATTTGCGTATAAGAACACAAGGAATTCTATTCGTATAGAAATGATTCTTATGAACACTGAATTTGCGTATAAGAATAATTCGTACAGACACTAAATTTGCCTATAGAAACACAAGAAATTCTATTGGTATAGAAATAATTCGTATAGACTCTAATTTGCGTATAGAAACACAAAAAATTCTGTTCATATAGAAATAAGTCGTATGAACACTAAATTTGCGTATAGCAACACAAGAAATTTTTGTCGTATAGGAAATATCCGAATTCCATATACGCAAGACGTATACGATTCGCTATACGATTTTTGTATAGGAATGTCCTATAGAAACTTCCTGTACATTTTTCATACATGAGTTGAGTCGTACATTAGAGACTCATTCCAATCCACAGACCTTTCTGTGAATTTTTTGACAGCCTGATTATCAAGCCGGTTTACCAAGGATATCTAGGCTGGGTCAAGCATAAGTCCGTGGTGAAAAAAGTCTATACCCAAGACTGAAATTAGATGTCTGAGACAGGCTTGAAGTCAAGTCCATGTTGAAGACTAATACCAAGCAATATTCAAGATCGCTTGTCAGAGCTTGGCAGTACCAAGCGGCATCCAGGGCTGGTAGTCAACAATCGATAATGGATTGATCCATATATATATACAGGGTGACATCAGCGTCCACCTTCCAAACTCTAGGGGCTTGAAGAACCGCTGATTACAATTCTAATACCGCAAGAATCAGTGGAATCGGATGGAAGAAATTTTAATGGCAATCATAAGCCATAAGAATTTTTTTTTGTTGCAACATCGAATGCGATACTTGAGGCGATACCAAGTGCGACAAGTCTGCTGATATTGAATGACAAAATTAAACGGATATCAAATGTGGCACTTTTAGGGACGCTGAATGCAGCAATTTCCAAAATTGATGAAAAAATCTATCCGTCACTTTTCAGATGATTACTCTCCAATTTGATTGATTTTTGCACCATCGAAATTGCTATTTTTTATTTTCCTTATGCCGAGAATTTGTAAGGTGGCCCGAGTCAAAATTTTTAGGTGGTTTCAATTCCTGTTTCAACCTACAATTTTTGTAGGTTGAAGGAGAGCGAAAGGAAGTTGAACGGCGTAGGGCCACCATGTATTTTAATACATACGGCTGTATGAGTGAGTGCGCGAGTGTGAAAGAAATTGTAAGAGTGGAATCTGTTGTCTCCGTAGAATCACTCGCGATATTCATGTAAGCGAATAACGCGAGTAGATAAGAATCGAGAAGATTGGAGAGAGAGTGACTAGAAATTTCAAATTTATTGTTAATCATCTAAATTTTCTTGATTGTCACCCTAAGAAACCTGAATCAATATTGGGAGATACGCGCAGCGTTTCAAAGGAGGATCCATAGTCGGAAATAATATTCTCAAGGCAAGGACACCGTAAGACCACGGAATATTATTTCCAAAATTTAATTGGTATTGTGAGGACACTCATCCTCGTACTACACCAATACAATTTTCTATTTAAGTGCAAAAAATAGCTCATGAAAATATGAGAAAATAGTTTTCATTTTTTGAAGTGAAACTTCTTATTCGACGTAAAACGCGTGTAACGCTGGTGTCAAATTTCCACGCGTTACATTCTACGCCAACATATCAGGTATAGAAGAGAGAGAGAGGGAGAGGGAGAGGGGGAGAGAGAGAGAGGGAGAGAGAGAGAGAGAGAGAGAGAGAGAGAGAGAGAGAGAGAGAGAGAGAGAGAGAGAGAGAGAGAGAGAGAGAGAGAGACA
Source organism: Aleiodes leptofemur (assembly GCA_963942555.1). Lineage (NCBI taxonomy): Eukaryota > Metazoa > Arthropoda > Insecta > Hymenoptera > Braconidae > Aleiodes > Aleiodes leptofemur. The sequence goes on from OZ012619.1 coordinate 10,155,733, forward strand.
ATGCATTTTTCTGTGGAAACGCTCTTTGTATTTCTTGAGATTCTCCACAAAAATTTCGATATCTCGCTTAGTTCCCGACATATATCATTCTTAAAAATAAGGATGTTAGAAAAGGAAACAATATCAAGTTTTCACACAAATTGATTTCATTTAACCATCAATTTTCTTTGAGTATCTCGGAATCTAAGCAGCATAGGGTGATTTTGCACTGAAACTTTTTTGTAGAGAATTTCGGAAGACCTCCAATTAAAATTGAGGCAAGATCGCTCCATCTCGATGAATTGTCGAGATATTCACAGAAAACTATGATTGAAAAGAAAACTATTCATCTGAATGCTCCATAATCGTGAAGAAAAATCTAATTAATGAACGAAAACAAATAAACTATAGGCAGCTATTCACATGTTTATTTAACCCTTTAACGCTTATGGGCATTTCCCCCACTCTGCGGCCTGCTAAACAGGCGGCGCATATCTGCGTTAGTGTGTATCCGTGAGCTCTGGCGAGCAATACCGTACCTACTATGGGGTTATTGTTTGCTTTGAAATTTTATCGGGTATGTTATTGTTAGTCAATAATTTTGAGTTTTTACATTCCATTTTTTATGATTTTTCATTCGACATCATCCGAAATAATAAAAAAAAAAGATAATTCAAGACTATTTAAATAATTAAGAAGGGGGCACTGAAGGAACCCATCAGACGTGTGTAGCACGATAATGACCGAGCCCGAGTCTCGTAAATTGAGGTAGTGGGGACTGAGAACGCACGCGATTGGCTATCCCCACTCTAGCGCTGTGGGTACGAGTTAGTCCGACTTCAGCGTTAGAGGGTTAAGGTAGAATCCCAGAGTAGAAACGAGTCCGATTGAACATCTAGAATGATGTGTTTTTTATATATCAGGGACTATGATAGCAATTTGGATTATTCACGAAACAAAATCAAAGAATTTTCCAAGCTAATTTTTTTGATTTCATGCAATTAATAACAAATTTCTTTGGATTTTCAATATTAATTTGAGTCACTTTATCTAGTACTTCATGCCTACCAGCCGTATGCTCACATGGTGCGAAACCTAACCTTGCACTTCATTTTACCTCTATTTCCGAATTTCCACCCATATTTCACACTGTCCCGTTCTGCCTATTTCATTAATATGTTTTACCCTTTCAAATCCGAATTTCAAATACTCTCATACGTTTTTTATTCCTTATTTACGATATTTACGAATTTTGACAGCTGCGTTAGCCTAGGGGAAAAAAATCTCTAGGGCAGCACGTTCGCTCTCCAAAGAGAGTGAGAGCCACCAACATCTGAGTGAGACAATCGTGCGGTTATTATTATAAAAAATCATTTTAAAAAAACGGCACTGCAAACACTATTTTTTTTAAAGAATTATTAAAGCTTAAAATTTATTCTTTCCCATGAGAAGTTTTTTTTTGTAGGTGAACTGTGTGCCATTTTCGAGCAAATAGTCGACTTCCGGTTATATTCGGGCCCTTTGCTATTGCATCAATGTTATTTTGAGCGGCTTTGATAATTAATATCTAATAAACTACACGGCTAGGGTGACTCAAATTGCACAGCAAAATGGAAAAAAATATGATCTCTGAGAATAAGTGAAAAAAAACGGGGGTCAACTGTGACCGAGATTTCTGGGAAACTACCTCAATATCTCACCTGCATCCGCTTACCATTCTATCAATTATTATCTCTTGTGAAAAAAGACTATTAGTAGTTCAGCTCTATCTCTCCTAATGAGCAACAAGTTTCACTTGTGTCGCGCGTGGATTTCACGCACCCTCTTTATTGCTACTGAATGAGAGCATTATAAACGCGACATTTTTCGAGTTCAAGATTTCATCGGAATATAACCCAGAATGTTCCGAAACGTCGAGAAATGCCTTTTTTAAAGGATGTCTGCATGTATGTGTGTGTGTGTGCCACATATCATCCCATTGCAGCCCCTAGTCGAAAAATTTCGTTGGTTTTTAGTCTGAAACACGTAAAGATCATCGGGAAAAAGTCTAAAAATTGCATTCTACGAACTAAAACCGACTAACCGTAAATGACCAAGTCGGTTTCAAGTCCATCGCTATTTGCCGATGAGTTCATTGTCTCCACTGACTTTCAAGGGAAGACGAAATACCGACGAAAACAAGAGTCTCTGGGTGCTGGAATTTTTCTAAGTTCTTTACAAACTTAGAAAAATTTCGTCACGGCAGATTTATCTTCCAAGTCCTTCAAGCTTGTCCAATTTTATGTCAATTTTTTCAAAGTCCAAATTGACTTATTTCCTTTTTTCCTTCAGATTTTCAGGAAAGTAGAACATCGCTTTACATAATTAATATCTCACACTGAATGGAAACGATCATAACAGTTCAGCGATTAATATTACGTATATCCTATGACGAATTTATTCCTCAAATGATTGAAATATATGAACAGTATATTCTCAATTGAATTCATTGATCTCAGCTCTGTTATAGAGAGTTCACTGAAGATAGTGAAGATTTTCCCGGATTGTCATTTCTATAATTTAAATGATATTTCATATCAATTTACAATAAACAGTAAAGAGGAGATGAAAAATTATTGTATAAATTTTAAGCAGTGGAAAAGATGGGTATTTCCCAAAATAGTAATAAATGCCCTTTTCCCTCGTTCGAGTACGCCTGAGTAATAAAACAACACATGTTGCCTCCGGTAGGCTTGGTTATTCTGATCTCTCTCTCTCTCTCTCTCTCTCTCCCACAATTTTTTTGAGTAGTTCGCTGAAGATTCCTTGCTCTTTCTCTGTTACTCTTCAGCTTTCTGTTGAAATTCGAAGAAAAACTTCTTCAGTTTAACGTCAACCACCGGTGGACATACCTCTTCTTGAGGTTCCAAGTGATATTCAGTGACGCGCAGAGTTTTCAGAATTATTTGCGATTTTGGTATACGTATATTTGAATGAAACTTTATTGTTATTATTTATAGTTCAATCATCAGTTTTTGAAATTTTATTGTCTTTGAAATATTTCAAGTGGAAGTTTTTTAGGTGAAAATGATCAAATATTCATTTACAATAATATAAGCCAATTTAGATTGATGGTTTGCTATATATCAATGTCATGACATTTCTTAATATTATTGCGTTTTAAGTATTTCAAATGTAAGTGTTTCACGTGAAAATGTGAATCAAGTATGATTTATAAAGGTGTCAGCCTATTTTGATTACTATGTTCTGATATGTATGCATAAGGAATTTTTCACAAATAAAATAAATGAAAAGCAATATATGAATCTAATTTCCAAACGCACAATTAAATTTATTCTTCCCATCCGATTTTTCAAAATTCAATTGGAAAAATTTACGCCAAAAACCGATGAATCCAATTGGAATTGTGACTAAATACCGACGAAACTCTTGAAAACTCGTCGGAAATAGCGTCGGTTGGTGTCCTTAAAACTGCATTCCCAGGTCTACAACCGACTTGAAATCCAGACTAGAAACTAATGAACTCATGAAGTTAGTCTAAGACTAAATTTTTCGACTCGGGCCGGAACGGTTATACTTGACGACCTGCAGATTTGACAGTATTTTCCCTTCCTATGGAAAATGTTGTCAGTGGAATTTGAGCAAAATCGTTTGAGCGCTTTTCGAAGGAAATTAAATTTTTAAAAAATCGTTATTTCTAGTTTTTTCCGCGAAAAATTGATTCACAGCCCCACTTCGAGCGATGAGATTCATTTTATCTCAACACAATTTTCACTCGAGGTAAGTTTTGCGGCGATTTTTTCGTTTGCAGATAATTTCAATTACAATGTTTTTTATTTTGAATTTTACTGTCGCAATAACTCAAAGAATATTTGAGTTGAAGACTTCAAATTTCGTCAGTTTGTGCATCTAATGAACGCAAAGTTCCGTATTGAAATCGGGGAAAACGCTACAGTAGTTTCTGTGATATTGGTGAAAAACCATTTTATGAGAAAAGGTTATATCTCCCACACTATCCAAGCAATTGCATTCAAGTTTAGCTTAAAAGATTCATCTTAATGAGCCCAACAGATGGTGAGAACTTCAGATTTTCCAAAGGAAGCTTTTTACAAGTGTTCAAAAAATCAGCTTTTCCAAAAATTTCTATTTTTTTCCATTTTTTCCCTAGGAACACGGCTATTTTCCATTTCATAATTGGAAAGTAGACAATGTTTCTTACAAGATGAGCTCTTTTTCATTCTGATATGACAATGAGAAGGAATAAAAAAAATACAGTCTGAAACCTGAACTTCAATGTTTCGATTTTCAAGTTTTAACGTAGGATCTCAGTTTTTATCTAATATTGAATTTTTATGAATCAAATGATTTTATTGCAATTGAAATGATCATACTTGAGCTGGGGTTTAAGTCCCAAGCTGCGTTAAAGTACCACATATTAATTCTTGAATAGATTGATGAAGTCTGAAGCAATATTCGTACACATGTATAAGTGCGTGTTTTCCATAGAAATAGCATTTTTCTCTCAGTAAATGGAAAAGATAAATTGCGGCATGATTCATGATGAGTAGAATTTCATTCGGGAGCATTTTACTTATCGAATTGGCGAAATATTAAATGTCGCACAAGGAATGTGATTTGTGAATGACACCCAGAAGGTGGGACTCCTGCTTGTTCCTTCCTATTTTGGTGGTTCCAACAATTCATCCATTGTCAATCACATTTCTCCTAAATTTTCATGGGTGACTGTTTTTAATTTTCCTAAAAATTTAGGAGATTCATCATGACCATCTTGAGGTATCATAAAATGCCCGTAAAATTATCTTCTCTGTTATATTAAAAATAATCAATTTTTTTGAAAAAACGTCGTTGCGATTGAGTACGCCTGATATTGTGATTTTTCCATTTGTACGTCGTTCTGGTTTACAATCGAAAAATCACTCATTTAGTTTCATCGGATGCACAGAGTGGGCAATGGAATCTACTTTATCAACTGGTATAGGTTATTATAGATCCCATTGAAATGTCGGTAATGCAGTTTCATTGCGCATTAAATTTTCCAAGTGTTGACACCACCTTGCGGTATAGTAGAAAGATGACCGGCCTTGCAAGGCTGTGGGCCATTGAACTCTTGGCCTACTGTCATGTCATACAATACTAATGATGTGCATCCACAGCAAGCCAGGGGAGTGTTTGGAAGGAGAGACGACGAATACATCAGCAAGGGATTGGAAACGATTTATGGTAAAACACCATAGAGTTGACGCAGGTTCTCAAAAAGTTTTGAGAATTCATTTTAGATCAATAGAAAGCATAATTCATCAACTAAACTTTCACTGTTTTTCTTGCAATGGCATTATTTTCGCAATTAATTCTCCATTATTCTTTGATCAATAAATCAATAAGGGTTCTGGCCCTTCAATTACGGATTTGTCAACAAAAGCTAGTATGGATAATTCTCAAAATCATTGAAGCAAGTGAGAAATTGCATCGTCTATGATAGAATAGAGCTTTGTGATATAGCTCCATTTACTAATCAACTGGCAATTAGCTTCAGAATGCACAATTTTTGGTTAATATATTATATTTATTTTGTGCAGGGATGGTCATGTGATATGAAAGTAATGTGATTCAGTGAATTGAGAGTGAAGAAGAAACGTTCCCGAAATTATGAAAAGATTGGCATGAAATATCGAATAGCATAACAAATTAACTTAATTATTGATACTATAAGGAATGAGGTTAACACTTCATTTTTTTTACTATCTTTAATGTTACTCTAATTGATTTCCTTGTCTGTGTCATCTGTAATAACATTTTCTGAAATTAATAAGCAATTCCGAATTTACGAACTGTTTCTGTAAAATTTAATAAATCCCATTTTTTTCTATGAATATTCAATTTTTTAAGATGTTATCAATTTTTCTTATATTCTATAAATGACAAAGATTATCATAGAATCACTCATTACTGTTGAGAAACGAAGAATTAACGGAGTGAACAATAAAATCAAACAGGGTCTCAATAGATAGTACACTATCAATAATGAGAATCTTATATCAGTTTAAAATAAAGATGCTGCATACAATTTAAGAATGATTTAGAGACGAACTCATGACCAGGGCCGAGAACTTTGTGCTCCTACGATTAATTTGCCACCCGATATATGGGTGAAGGTAGGCACAATAGTTTCTCGGTTAAATTGCACATAGTAACTTGACAGGTAGACTCATGTCACGTAAGTGTTGTACTTTAACATGAATAAATAGATAAATAATGAATGAATTAATTCGTAGATGGATTCACGAAGGAAGTGAATATTCATTCACTTCAAATTAAGTGGAAGTGAAGAGTTTCAATAGTTTCATTGTACCTGTTTTGGTTTGAGGGAACATTCCATTTCGTAATTTAAAAAAACCACGTAGACTTCATTTCCAGAAATATCCCGGAAACTCATAGTTTGAGACTATTTATGAGAGTTTTCTTAACAGCGCTGATTGGAATCCTGTTAAAAGTCCTTCTGATAGTGCTAGATGGAATATTTCTCAGGATCCTTCGACAGTCCTGCTGAGAATCCTGTTGAGATTCCTTCTGATAGTCCTGTAGGGAATCCCGTTGAGATTCTTACTGATGGTGCTGGTGAAAATCCTGCTAAGATTCCTTCTAATAGTCCTAGAGAGAATCCCGTTAAGATTTCTGTTGATAGTGCTAATGAAAATCCTGTTGAGATTCCTCCTGATAGTGCTGGAGGAGGGGATACTCAAGGACATTTTAAAATAAAGTCCACGTCATTTTTTTTTATTAATTACAAATTTCAAATATTCCCTCAAACTAAAATAGGTGCAACAAAACTATCGGAACCCTCCAGTTCCACTTAATTTATTTTTAGTTTATTCCCAAATTAATGAATTAATTTCTTTATATTCATATGTCACTATCACACTTACATGACACGAGTTTAACTGTCAAATTGCCATGTGCATTCCAACCGACAGATTATTGTGCCTACCTTCACGCATATACCGGGTGGCGAATGAATCGTAGGAGCACGAAGTTCTTGGCCCTGCTCATGACTAATGCATCATTAAATACATCCATTCCATTTGATTTTGTAAATTCTTGCTCGTGAGTTTAACTAGATCTATACATAATCCACGCTGGAAACGTATTGGATTATTATTTCATTTCTTTACTGAGAATCATTTATTTAAATTGAGATTATGAGTTCAAAAACGAATCGACGTGGCAAGAGCTGAAGAAGCCAACGTAAACATGAACAATGATCCCACAGGGAGAGAGAACTGAGGGTTCTTTGTCTTTAGGTACCGATACTTTCGGGTCTTGATGACAAGTCGTTAGTCTCTCGTGCAGAGTTTACCGATGTACTGACGGTTCATCCTCGTCCAATTAAATACAGTATTGGATATTAAAGTTAATCCATTGTGTTGAGAACTTCTCTATCACACTCATTTCCAATAAAGCGGAAGAGCCAGAAGAACAAGAAACTATTGCAATGCGTCAGAACGGATCACATCGTCAAGAGTAGCAAGTTGAAATACACTTGTAAATGTACTCTAAAAATATAGGTACAAACATGACGTCCTGGGAATAGAGTCGTCACGTGAACTGTGTCCATGTCAGACAAAACTTAGCGAGGCTTCACAAATACTCAGAGTATTTGTTATAACAGTATAAAAACTAGATCCAGTTAAGTGCATGAAAATCGGGATCAGCTCGAGGACAAAAATTGAAGGGTAAAAACACAACATTGAAAGTTCCAAAAATCAGTATTGGAAAATTTTCCATTTGTATTGTTCGCGAGATCACATTTTCTGACTCTTGGTAATAATTATGTGTAGACAATTTCCAAGTGGACATGATAGGACGGTTCTATTTGGCAGAGTATCTCAGCTCGCTGCTCCCCACTCCACATCTTTCCCCCCAGTCTAATGGTATTAGTCCACACTCTACGGAAATATGAAAAGATTTGGTTTTTGTAGAAATATTGATTTGTACAAAAGCGTTTTTCGGGATTTTCTCGATGAGGAATTAACTCGTAGCCCCCTGTTTGGGCTATGAGACCAATCTCATTGGAACTCACATTCTTCACTCGGGGTGAATTTTTTCCGATTTTTCGTTTCGAAAATCATATCAATTTTAGTGATTTCTCATTTTAGAGCTTAGCAGCACGATAACTCAACGAATATTCGAACTAGAGACTTTGAATCCCGTCAGTTTGTATATTTCATGAACCTGCAGTTTGGGATTAAATCCGGATGAGATCGGTTCAGTCGTTTCTGATATATTCGCAAAAAATGTTTTTTTTTCTTTTTCAAGAGACTTATTTTCCTTAAACTACTGGGTTGATTTACACTAGCTTGCACTGGGAAAATTCGGTGATGGAGGAGTGGAGCTCTGCCAACTGAAAGTATATGGCACTTGCCCCTCTATGGGGATATAGCCAAATGGAATAAGAAATAAGAACTGAAAGTATATGATTCCAATATTTCTAATCTTAATTTGAGTTAAGGGGGGACCACGGTGAAATTCAAAAGTCTTTGGTTGATCGAGGCATCCATCGAGTGACATTTGGTAAACGATGGGATGTGTCAAGAAAGCTAAAAAATGTTGAACACAATCCATTTTGCCCCGTATTTCAAGATAAAACGTCATTATTCGGCTTCATCATAATAATACCCCATGGATCACAAATTTGATCCGATTCAGATTTTCTTTTTTTTTCGAATATTCGTTAGCCTTTCGAGGATAAAATTGGGTATCCATTCTACATTACAGATTATAGATCACGAGAAAATGAATTTTTTCCATTCACTCATTCTTTGCTCGAAATTTTTTCAATTGAAAAAAATTCGTTGAATTGAGAAAAACTCATTTTCTAGTGATCTATGATCTGTAATATAGAATGGATATATCCATTTTCATTGGGTATACCCAATTTCATTCTCAAAAGGCTAACAAATATTTGTTAAAAAAGAAAAAATTCCAATCGGATCAAAATTGTGGTCCATGGGGCATTATTCAAATAAAGCAGAATAATGATGTTTGATCTTGAAATACGGGGCAAAATAGTTTGCGTTCAAAATTTTTTTAGGTTTTTTGATACACCCCATCGTGTGCCAAATGTCACTCGATGAATCCCTCCATCAATCTAAGACTTTTCATTTTCACCGTGGTCCCCCTTAAATGTCTTCAAGTAATTCATTGTTCCTAACAAATCGACGAATATTTTTCAACAGCTCTCAAAATTTAGCTCAGAGATATTATAAGAATGATAATTCAATGTAAACAAGCAGAGGCGTTATATCCTGTGCGTTATTTGCAAACCTCACACCTTATGCGACATTTAATATTTTGCCAATTCAATTGGCAAAATGCTTCCGAATGAAGTTTAATACGGTATTCATCGAATTACTATTTATATCTCTCATTATTCCAAATGCCGTAACAAAATATGATCTTCTCAACAAATATGTACTTATGATGACAAATTCAATGATGGTTTGATCTTTGGTGAACTTTATTTATTCATTGTTTCCACAAAAAAAACCATCAATTTTTCAATCATAAATGGATGATCGTACGACAAATCTGAAAAATTGAAGTTCAGGTTCCAAATAGGATTCCTATTCTTTCCGATTGTCATCATTTTATAGAAAAAATTGTCTACTTTCGAATGGTGAAATAAAAAATAGTAGTGTTCCTAGGGAGGAAGCTAAGAAAAACCGTGATTTTTGAAAAAACTAAGTTATCGAAAGCTCTTACAAGAGACTGCCTCTGAAAAATCTGAAATTCTCACCATTTGTGGGGCTCATTGAGATGAATCTTTTAAGCTGAACTTGGGCGAAATCACTCCAGTAGTTTTCGAGATATAACCTCTTTTCATAAAATGGTTTTTGTGCAATATCTCAGAAACTACTGGACCGATTTCGCCCAATTCCAATACCAAACTTTTCGTTCATTAGATGCACAAACCCACGAAATTTCGAGTCTCTAACTCAAATAGTTTTTGAGCTATCGTGTATACAAAATTCAGGATAAAAAACACTGTAATTGAAATTATCCGCAAACGAAAAATCGCAGCAAAATTTACCCCGAGTGAAAATTGCGTGTTCAAATGAGATGAATTTCATCGCTGAGAGTGGGGGCTGTGAATCAATTTTTCGCGGAGAAAAATCGAAAAAACGAATTTACGAAAATTTGATTTTTCTCGAAAAGTACTCAACCGATTTCGCTCAAATTTCACGGAGAGCAATTTGCATGGAGAGAGAAAGTACTGTTAAATTTTCAGGTCACCAAATATTACCGTTCCGGAGCAATGAGCTGATATCTGTCACACAAACACACACACACACACACACACACATCGTACAGACATTTTTTAAAAATGTCAGTTCTCGACGTCTTGGATCATTCTGAGTCGGATTCCGATGAAATCCCGAGATCGAGAAAAATCGCGTTTACAATGCTTCCATACGGAAGCAAAAGAGTACATTACTAATGTTTTGATTGAATAAAGAAAGATGGAACTTGATGAAAGGTTCAGAAGCGATGGAAATAATCGATATTCTCTCGACAAAGACAGTGGGTGTAAAAACACAAAGAAAAACAAAGACTAATGGTCTTAGGGAAATGGTAAATTTGGTAAAACAGCCACAGGAGCCTTCTCTTGGCCAATATAATTTTGGTTGTCTGCAGTGAAACATCAAAACTGTGTGTTGATAATTTGCTTTTTAGTTCCTTAAACATCTATTAATGATGACAAAGACCTGAGATGTTTTTTTTTTCGTTATCTTTCTGTGATTCTCTATGTTTGGATGGGGTGAGTGGATAGGCGAGAGAGAGAGAGGGAGGGAGCATGTGGAATCCCACGAAGGTTCCATAAGAAATCACGAAAAAAGAAAATCTCCGTTCTTAATCATCATTAATTGATGTTTGAGGAACAACCCAGGTGAAAAAGATCAAGGCTGACGAAGGAATCCAGCTTGGTTCTAGTTTGCTCTATCAACGCTGGACATCAAGGCTTGAAACAAGCTAGGTTACCTCGTCATATAAATTCAGGATACCATCCTGAAGATCAATATTCCTTCGAGCAGTTCTCCAAGCTTGGTAAAGCCTGCATGAATCAAGGTTGAGAAATCCATATTCGATCAATCTTGATTCCAAAATGGAATCATTATTGGATTCTACCTCGATCATTAATGCTCCTTCAAGTGCTTTCCCGTACTCGAAGAAGACTAAGTCTCCAAACATGAGTATTCCAAGATTGACTCAGTCTTGGTTCTACAGTCGTTGCGAAGACTGATCCAAGCCTGAGGATCAGTTTTACTTGCACGATATCCTGACAATTGATACAGGCTGCATTAACCAAGGTTGGGGAATCGCTGCTGGTCAGTCTAGACTCTACCTTGTTGTTTGTTTGTAATTTGTGCTGCTTGCGCAGCTGGCCTTCAACAAATCTATGTTATACAGCCAATGTTACTAATTTTTATGCGACAAACTGTGCTCGGAGACTTTTTTCTGTTGTTATGAGCTACACAACTCTGTCCAGTCGGGCTCTGACCCGGGTCTACCACATGTGAATCTACAGTCCAATCCACTGCACCAGACAACTGGACGAGATTCTACCTTGATAAATCTTTGAATAATTAGGAAGTTTAGTTCTACTACTCAGCGCTAGGGGCGCAATGCAGTGATTCTCGTCTCCAAGTCAAGTTTCATCCTAAAAATCATAAGTTCTAGCGAGCTACCGGGTTTGGAGTATCAATGGAATATTGACTGATCGAGTTAGATTAGAGGGAATCGTAAATTGGAAAAAAATTAAATGAAAAAAAAATAATAGAGAAAAGTTAAATTAGAAATTTCATCACGTAAAAAAAAAAAAAGTTACTAAATCTTAGAAATTTCAGTAATTGAGAAAAAAGCTGATGTACAATGATGATGTAAACCAAAATAAATTGGCAAAATATATCGTCACCTTAGAGTTAAAGGGGCATAAGTGCCAAAAACACGGAATTCTGGTGTGCAAGGGTCGTATGTCCACTTATCACTCCCAAATGTTTTTTAAGGCCTCTGGAACATTATTTGGATAATTGAAAATTAAAATAACAAAGTGGCGTAACTACCAATTTTAAAATGGAAGAATCGTATCTCCACACTTATGCCCCTTTGTTATTTTCTTTTTAAACGTTATATTATTTTTTTTAAGTTAAAAGGACGTATCTCCGCACTTACGCCTCTTTGTTTTTATAATTTTTTTATCTCATGAGAATATTTGGAGTTACGCCCTTTTGTTTTTAGGATTTTTTATCTAAAAACGATTGAGGTGAAATCGATCTATCTTCCCGAGTCGAAAAATAAGTCGTCGTAAGATGTAGTTTTGACTGCTTCGAGTGTCATTTTTTTTGTTCTCCGACCTTTTTCCATGTCTTCATTTAACGTTTTTCAACATCCAAGACTTCAACTATTTTGGAGGGAGTCAAAAAACTTCAATTTGACGTCCGGTATCCTCGTTTTACCTTTTCCTGCAACATCATACGACACTAAAATGAAGATTCGGAATGACAACCGGAGGAAAACTTCATAAGTAGTCGAATTGGTGTTACGAGTCTTCACAAAATTTTGACCCGCACCGGGAACGGAGGGTCACAGGTATAATAATTATAAACATTTTATTGTCCCCCCTGAAATTTCCAAAAGAAGGATGGGTTATCATTTGGGCAGGGTAAGTTTCCCTTCATTCAGGAACTCAGAAAATTTTCAAACTCTATTGGACTTTGAAAAATTTTAATTTTCGTTGAAATTAAATTTTTTTTATCTTACTGTGGGTTCAAAATTTTCGATGCACTTCCAAAGGCTGAATTTAATGAAATATCAAGTAAAAAAAAAATTGTTGGAAATTTTGATTTTTTAAATTGACCGATATTTTATGCGTTTCTCAGGTAACAAAACCCGCAATCGCCAAAGGGCTACCAGTATGCCGTCAGTACGACCGCTATGACTCGTACATGTGGTCCTTCTTGTTCATCAGGTTTTTCCCATTTTTATGACGAGTGGGTGATAAAATAAAATATATCGAAAAGTACGAAGGTTCGAGGTATTTTCTCGCTATCTCCGGAAAATTAAAAGACCAGAGGCATCGAAAATTCAGTCTCAAACCAACCTTTGTGAGGGGTGCATCGTTCAAGGCAGTCTAAGTGAATTTATGTGTAAAGTGTTGTGCTGTTCAGTTTGTCGTAACTTCTGCATTAATTTTTTGGATAGGGAAAAACAAAAGTGATATTCTGCCTGTTAATTTAATTCAAGACACAACTTTTTTGTATTAGGATTGAAGACGCTATTACCATGGTGGACCCAGTTACCGGACATACCCCAGTTTACGGACGCAGCGGCAAGATATACTAATAATCAATATTTGCGTGAGAAAACCAGATTTATCAATACTTGCAAAGTGTCAATATAAAAATCAATTGAATTGTTTGATTCACTGAAATGAAATCTTTTACCATTTTAATAAGTTAATTCTCACTGTCCAGATACTAGTGCCATTCTCTCAACTTTCAGATAACTGGTGCTTCCATGGTATCTTCGAAATATGTAAAATATAATTTATATGATGTGTTGGATATATTTCCGTGCTTGAATCTATGATATGTTAGATGCATAGACGTATTAGATTAGAAGGAGACGGAGAATAAAGTTCAGAACTTTAAGATTTTTATCATTCTCCATTGAAATAGCCTGCCTCTAGTGATCTGTATGTTTATATTTTTTCTAATTCAAGCGTAAATAAATGAACTAAATTTTCAATTATCAAATGAGTCGTTTTAATCACGCAAAAAATAGGGAAACCCCCAATTTTATACCTGTAATCCCCCGGGATAAAATTTTTGAGTCTTTTGAGAGTCTTTTACGGTCTTCAAAGACTCCCAGAAAGACTTTTCGGTCTCTGGAGTGTCTCGCAAGTCCCGCAACTGTCTCTACAGTGTCTCTCGTGTCTTTCTGTGTCTCTCCCGGAAGGACTTCTATCTTTGCTGGTCTTTCCCGTAAGGACTCGAATCTTTGTTGGGCTTTCAATGAATTTATGGAGATGTACAAAGACATGAGTCCTCACGGGAGAGACTGAAAAATGAATCAACTCTTCCATTTCAACTTAATAATTTTTAAGTTCTAAATTTTTACAATATTTGGAAATTATGGTTTTTTTTTCATATTTGACTTCAATCGAAATTCCCAACATTAAGGGAAATTAGGGTGAAACGTACGTAAGGAATAAATGGATACATTTTATAGTCTTGGTGTTTATACTATGAAAAACTTTTGAAATTTATAAAAATATTGAAGATGGGTTTTTTTCTCTTGATTTTATTAGAAAGCTGAAAAAATTTGTGCTGAAAATTATGTGTCTGAAATTTTTTGTTTTAATTTTTTAATTGTTCAATTTCCGATCCTCCACTCAATAGAAATTTGCAGACGTTATTCTTTAAAAATTGAAAAAGAAATATGCGATGCATATTTGAGCCCAATTGAGATAAGGAAAAGTATATGTTTCAGATTAGCAGCGGGCAACGGAAGAATTTCAGGCGATCACCAGAGTTAAGCAGCATCGAACACAGTCAGTACTTGGATGGGTGACCGCCTGGACTATCTCAAGAACTACCGGACCGATTTCCTTTTTTTTTTTTTCATTCGCTTCATTTTTATGTGATTATAATTATTGTCATGATAAGTGATTTTTAATGATATAATTAGGCGAGAAATAGGAAAAAACGTTAATTAGCAACATGAGAATCGTGGTCGCGACGCGTGAGTCTCTGCGCTGAGGACTCTGGTTCGTTGAACAGGGACTGAGAGTCCCTGTAGGAGAGACACGTGTCCCGTACGGGAGGTCAGCAAGGTGTCTCTGGAAAGTCCCTGCCATGGCGCGAATAGGGACTCTGTAGAGACCGGGACAGGAGTCTTTCAACCACTGGAAGACTCGATTTTTTTCATCCAGGGCTCAGCCTTCCTCAAGCCATAAGAAGATTGGAGAGAGAT
Source organism: Aleiodes leptofemur (assembly GCA_963942555.1). Lineage (NCBI taxonomy): Eukaryota > Metazoa > Arthropoda > Insecta > Hymenoptera > Braconidae > Aleiodes > Aleiodes leptofemur. The sequence continues at coordinate 10,170,763 of OZ012619.1, forward strand.
AGACATATCCTTCAAAGGTCATAAAAATGAAACTATCCAACGTCGACTCGAAGCGAAAAGTCGTGCTACCCTCATTAAATGTTGGAGTCGAACGAAGATTTTTGATGTTATGAGTCGTCCTTTTTGAGTAACGACGATACAAAACGATATTTTGATATCTGATGAATTCAATACTTTTATGACTTGTACTGAAATGGGCGTCGTTTAACTCCACGTTGATGTTGAAAATCTTCAAAGTACCTTCGAAAACGAGGACACTTTTGATGTCAAGACTACATCTTATGAAGACTCATTTTCCGACTCGGGCTGCTTGGTTTCCGAAATATTGTCAAAAAACTTGGAGGAAAAATAGATTTATAGGAAATTCTAGCGATTAGTTACTGATTATTATTATGGTCTTTTCTTGGTTTTCTCTCTTTGCATCGGTAATATCTCCAGCACGGATTAGTTCTTTTTTTATTATTATCTATGCGCGGAAAAAATATGAGCAGATCTTAAGCATTGCTTCCCGAGATGAAAAATGAGTGTCTCCCGAACGTGAGAGAGACTCATCTCTGTAGCGGAGACGAATCTCTATTCGCGCCACCAGAGCGACTTTTGGGAGACTCATGGCCGTCTCTCACGGAGAGATATAGCGTCTCCAATAGAAAGCTTCATCGTCTCCCGTCAAGAGACTCTGGTGGTGGGAGCCTATGCGTCTCCCTCAGAAATAATTTTTCATTCATTAATTATTATATAGTTATTGAATTGCGATAATCAACTATTTCTTTATTCATTATCACAGAGTAATGAGCAAATGTCCAAAGTCAAATAACTTGAAAGGAGTGAACATATTCTTTCTATCTCTCACAGTTTTTTCTCATAATTGCAAAACTTCTCCTATATCTTCACTTTTAATTGTTATAGAATAAAAAAATTGTAATCACTTCAGTCGATGAAAATCAGTCGTTTTTTCATCGATTGAGATGACTTTGAATCGATTCTAAATGATTCAGAAAAAATTGACATTCTTATAAAAGATATTTTTTCTCCCCATACTTCACGTAGCAATTATTCACAATGGATTAAATACAATTCACATCAATGACAAATGGAATCCTACACTGATTTCCGATTTTCTGCGCTGCAACGACCAGAAGCAGAAATTTAAAAAAAGAAGCTACTAAAATAGAAAAAATTATGCTCTGAGTTCCTGTTCAAAGTACTTAGTTTGAATTTTCCAGAAGTTTCTCTAACTATTTGATGGAATCATTTGTTTAAAAAATCAGATGCACAATGATAATTTTGATGATGAACTTATAAAAAATTAATTCAGAAAAATTATTTTAAGTGTCCGTCTCTTCAGTAGGGACCTAGAGTATCTCCGAGTCTCCTTACTAGATAAATTGATAATTCAACACGACCATATACTCAAGTCTCTGGCCAATGTGTACCATATCCCGAGATAAAAAATTAGAATCTCCCAGAGACTATCGAGTCTCTCAGAGACGCCCGAGCGTCTCTCGGAGACTCGGTGCGTCTCTGGAAGATCCGCTGAACTCTCACGGTACACATTGGCCAGAGACTTGAGTATATGGTCGTGTTGAATTATCAATTTATTTAGTAGGGCCACTCGGAGATACTTTAGGTCTCTCCTGCAGAGACGGACACTCAGAATAATTTTTCTGAATGAATTTTTTATAAGTTCGTCATGAAAATTATCATTATGCATTTGATTTTTGAGACAAATGATTCCATCAAACAGTTAGAGAAACTTCTGGAAAGTTCAAACTAAGTACTTTGAACGGAAACTCAGAGCATAATTATTTCTATTTCACTAGCTTCTTTTTTTTAATTTCTGCTTCTGATCGTTGCGGCGCAGAAAATTGGAAACCAGTGTGGGATTCCATTTGCCATTGATGTGAATTGTATTTAATCCATTGTGAATAATTGCTAAGTGAAGTATGGGGAGAAAAAAAAATCTTATATAAGAATGTCAATTTTTCCTAAATCATTTAGAATCGATTCAAAGTCATCTCAATCGATGAAGAACGACCGATTTTCATCGACTGAAGTGATTACTATTTTTCTATTATATAGCAATTAAAAGTGAAGATATAGGAGAAGTTCCGCAATTATGAGAGAAAATTCTGAGAGATAGAAAAAATATGTTCACTCCTTTCAAGATATTTTACTTTGGGTATTTATTCATTTACTTTGTAATAATAAATAAAGAAATGGTTGATTATCGCAATTCAATAATTATGTAATAATTAATAGATGAAAAATTATTTCTGAGAGAGACACATAGGCTCTCACCACCAGAGTCTCTTGACGGGAGACGATGAAGTTCTCTATTAGAGACGCTACGTCTCTCTGTGAGAGACGGCCAAGAGTCTCCCAAAAGTCGCTCTGTTGGCGCAAATAGAGATTCGTCTCCGCCACAGATATGAGTCTCTTTCACGTTCGCGGGACTCTCATTTTTCATCTCGGGTAAGGGGGATAGGGGAAAAATTTGTAGATTATGGCTGATTACCAACAAAAAAATTTGTAGAGACTTTTCCTGTAGTAAGAAAAAATTTTCATAAAGAAAACGCAGTAAAAACCGTGCTACCTCGCTTATTAGCTGAAATAAATCTTGGAAAATGAATGTCAAAAAGAATAAACTTATCCTGATTTGCTTTTTCACTATTGAATTATTACGAAATACTAAAGTAACTTCGAAGAAATTGACTCATAGTGAGAAGTTAGCCTTTCCCTATCCTATCAGCAGGATTCTTATGAGCCTGCACTAATCAAAACAACGAGAGCCTGTCTCCCTTTCAATTTTTGCTGATGCATAAATCGTGTATTTTCGAATGGTTGTTTCTAGATTTCATCTCAATCATTTTTGCATCTTCTTGAGTTGGGAAAATGGATTTGCGCTGAAATATAATGAAGAAAAATGTGTATTCTTTCCAATAACCACATGGAAAGTCTACGGATTCATTCAAAAACGTCGAGAAAAATTAAATTTTTTGAAAACATTAAAAAAAATACATTTATTCATACAATAAAGGGCGAAATTTATCAAAAAAAAAATCAAAATTTGACGATTAGTTCAGCTCAGAGAGACGAATTTTTCGGAGCTCTGCTGGGCTGAAATCGGATGAATATCTGGGAAGATATAGTCTACTCCCAACAATGATACGGGAGACTGGTGCATGATGGGCCCCCGAATAAAATGGACTGCGGGGCGAAATGGACCCTTCGATGTTTTTTTGTATCTAATTCTCCTTTTATTGGGTGAACATTGAGTAATGTAGAATACATTCACGTTTTTGTATGTAGATGGAGATGAGGCTCAATGAACATTGGGATGAAGTTTTCAACCATAAAACTTTTCGCAATAATTATTTTTTTTACGCGAAAGTCTGAGGCATATACCTTCAATTTTTTTTTCCAAAATTTGGTTCTTTGTGGATGTATTCATTTCTATTCATTGTAACGAGTTGAGGTCATGCTCAAATGGAAGCTGACGTTATTCCCTATAAATTTCACCTGGTCCCCAATTGATTTTTGACTATATTTAATGGAGTTATGGACCCTCTTCTGTAAATGAGTTTCTGCCTCATAACTCAGGTACGAAAGGAGGTTTCTGACTGAAATATAGTATCTGACCAAATCATTTTTTTTTCCTTGAGGAAGGAGGAGAGTTTAAGTCAATCAGCTATCGATGGTTGAAAATGATAACATAAAACTCCCTTGCGTTGCCACATACATTTCATCTTATGCAGTTCTAAACCCTGACGTTCCCAAAATTTGATAATCTCTACTACCAGTTATTTTTCCAAAGATCTCCATCATTTTTAATCAATTGAGTACTCACATTTCGATAAATTTCTATGTACAGAACCTGTATACTTCTTAAGCTAATCGTGAAGCCAGTGGTTATGATAACAGAATCACAGATTAGTTTATGGAAATCATTAGATTTCAAATACTTCTGGGGTTCACAATTGAATGGAATGAAACATTCCAAAGGAAGAGAATTTCATTTTAGCATTGGCAAGTATCAACAGCTGATGAAATCTCTCAAGCTCTCCTCCTTTCTCAAGGAAAAATGTAGTGATTTTATGAGGTTCTATATCCATCAGGAACCCCCATCTGTGCTTTCCCGGGACAATTTTCGAATATAATTATATCGGATTGGATATATACAGATCTTGGAAAGTATAATTTTATGCAGAAAAAAACGTTCATTTCACTTCACGGTCCTTTCCACCTCGGGGGCCCATTTTCCTCCTCCCTCCCCTACAATTCAGAATATCTCTATAACCGCTCAGCTGATATGACTCAGATGCAATTCCAACTGTCTCTATAAGAAGCTGCATATACATACAAAATTTGGGTCCTCTGAGTCGATTATTCATTGAGTTATCATCGATAAATCGATTTCTAAGAAACGAAAAAAAAATAATATCTCATGGAATAATGGGGTTCAATTCATTAAAAAATTGGCAAAGGCTGAATATTATGTATTCAATTCTGGGTGAGATCAGTCTCACGGTTCTTGAGATATTGTGAAAAAACGATTTTCACAAAACTCGGTATCTCGAAAACAATTTAGCCGATCTTCCTGAAATTTCGATAAGAAATTCACTTCAATAAATCTCATATCGTGCCAAAATTTCAGATCTCCAACTCATTCCCTTCTGGAGTAATCGAGGGTCATAGGAACATACAGACAGACCCACCCATGTAGGGTTTCCCGACATCCACGGGGTGGCCGATGTTCGGGCCGAATTATTTTATACGATTTTAGGGAAGTCGATCAAAGGCCAAAGTACGAAACAATATCGGGGCGTGGATATTGGTTTTGCGAATAAGTCCGATATTCTTCCCAACGTCGAGCCCTGTATATAGGGATGGTGAGTTAGTATCGTAACTCGATTCTATATCGAGTAGCCGAATATCGGCAACCCTATATCTATCCGAAATTCGGACCGAAGTCATGACACCCATATCGGCACAACCAATTCGAAACGATTATCGCACGTAATTCGCGTAACCGAAGTTCGGCTGCTCTACTTTTGACAAACATATTTCCAACATCGCTCCCCCCAATTCCGCAGTACGAATTCCGATCGATATCAACCTTGAAATTGACCAATAATTTTTTACAATCGTTTATTTTTTAATAATTTTTCTTTTTGATTAATTTTTATATTTTTTTATACTCTAACATAACGATTGAAGAGTCACGCCATAATTGATTTTTCTTCAATTATTCTTCTTACTAATGATTAATTCGTGAACTAAATTTAAAAAAATATAAAAATAATAAATAAATGTAAAATAGAATAGATATAAAAATTGATCAAGAAAAAAATCTTCCCTTTCTGCCATCAAATGATTCGATTATCAATAGAGGAAGAAATAATACTCAAATAAAAACTTTAATTTTCAAAAATAGAAGAATTTTGTGTAAAAAAATGAATATTCCATTGTGAGAAATATGTAGTTTTGTTTCTTGGTTCTTACTTCACTTTTGTTATTATATTCCTGTCAATAAGGATATCCATATAAACAATATAAATATCGATATGAATTTGAGATCAAATGACTTTTAGATTCATATAGACAGTACGATTCTGTCCAAGTCAAATAGAGTGATGGTCCAGTCGGCAGCGTGCAAGTATCATCATCCGACGATCGAGGGTTCAAAACCGCCTGTGGGAACTAAAATTTGTAATTTCAAAAATGACTTTAAAATGATTAAAATTGAAATATAAATAATAAAAATATAAAATTACGGAATCTCAGAAAAAAAAATGATAATTTTCTTTTTATTTTATGTTTAAAAATTGTTTTTATATTATTGAGCGTCTGTCGAGTTCGATATGGGATTCGATATTGGGCGTATATCGAAGCGCTAAGTCGAAATTCGTCACATTGAATTTAGCCCGACGTTCGGGCCGAACTCGAAATCCTATATCGGGTCGAAATCGGATGCGATATACGCCCTATTTAGTTTTCGACTTCGCGCGGCTGTGACATGCCATTATTGGCTCGAAGTTCGCACCAATATAGTTCCCCTATATCGAAACTCGGCAGTTCGATATTGCCCCGAACTGCGGCCTACTTAAATTTCCTACATGGGCACATACATACATGAGAACATTTTTACTGTCTATCATTTCTCGATCTTTTGAATCAGTTTAAGACATTTCCAATAAAAATTGGAATATCGAAGGAAATCATGGGAACGTAGCTTTCATTTGGAAGCATAAACGGTTCGAGTACACTGAAACTAAAAGAAGGACAAGCGGGAACTCCACAATGCTTCTCTTTCCTTCCGTCCAGCTGTAATTAGAAAAAATCTGCAGCTACTGGAAATCAATGAAGATTCAAATTGCAATTCATTCTTGTTTCAAGCATTATTCAACTCTTTATGTGGTCTGAATTTCGCTGTTATTTTTTCTGCAGTTATTATTGTGGTGTTGATTCAGATATTTTATTCTTTGATACTGAAATTTTTGTCATTCATCGATATAATGATTGCCGTGCATCTCTAATGCAGTGGCCCGAGTCGAAAAATAAGGCTTCATAAGATGTAGTTTTGACATCAAAAGTGTTCTCATTTTCGGAGGTATTTTGAAGATTTCCAACATCAACGTGAAGTCAAACGACGCCCATTTCGGTAGAAGTCATAAAAGCATTGAAATCATTTGGTGTCAAAATATCGTTTTGTATCGTCGTTACTCAAAAAGGACGACTCATAACATCAAACAACATCGTTCGACATCAATATTTAATGAGGGTAGCACGGCTTTTGGCTTCAAGTTGACGTTGGATAGTTTCATTTTTATGACCCTTGAAGGATATGTCTATCTCTCTCTAATCCTTTTATGGCTTGAGGAAGGCTGGGATTACAGGTATAAAAACGGGTTTCCCCATTTTTTTACGCGATTAAAACCACTCATTTGATAATTGAAAATTTAGTTCATTTATTTACGCTTGAATTGGGAAAATATAAACATGCAGATCACTAGAGGCAGGCTATTTCGATGAAGAATGATGAAAATCTTAGAGTTCTGAACTTCTTTCTCCGTCTCCTTCTAATCTAATACGTCTATGCATCTAACATATCATATATCTAAGCACGTAAATATATTTAATACATCATATAAATTATATTTTAATATTTCAAAGATACCATGGAAGCACCAGTTATCAGAAAGTTAAGGGAATGGCACTAGTATCTGGACAGTGAGAATTAACTTATTAAAATGGTAAAAGATTCCATTTCAGTGAATCAAACAATTCAATTGATTTTTATATTGACACTTTGCAAGTATTGAAAAATCTGGTTTTCTCACGCAAATATTGATTATTAGTATATCTTGCCGCTACGTCCGTAAACTGGGGTATGTCCGGTAACTGGGTCCACCATGGTAACAGCGTCTTCAATCCTAATACAAAAAAGTTGTGTCTTGAATTAAATTAACAGGCAGAATATCACTTTTGTTTTTCCCTATCCAAAAAATTGATGCAGAAGTTACGACACACTGAACAGCACAACACTTAACACATAAATTCACTTAGACTGCCTTGAACGATGCACTCCTCACAAGGGTTGGTTTAAGACTGAATTTTCGATGTCTCTGGTCTTTTAATTTTCCGGAGATGGCGAGAAAATACCTTGAACCTTCGTACTTTTCGGTATATTTTATTTTACCACCCACTCGTCATAAAAATGGGAAAAACCTGATGAAAAAAAAGGACCACATGTACGAGCCATAGCTGTACCCAGTACGGCATACTGGCAGCCCTTAGACCATTGCGGGTTTTGTTACCTGAGAAACGCATAAAATATCGGTCAATTTAAAAAATCAAAATTTTCAACAATTTTTTTCTTACTTGATATTTCATTAAATTCAGCTTCTGAAAGTGAATCAAAAATTTTGAGCCCACAGTAAGATAAAGAAATTTTAATTTCAACGAAAACTAAAATTTTTCAAACTCCAATGGAGTTTGAAAATTTTCTAAGTTCCTGAATGAAGGGAAACTTACCCTGCCCAAATGATAACCCATCTTTCTCTTGGAAATTTCAGGGGGGACAATAAAATTTTTATGATTATTATACCTGTGACCCTCCGTTCCCGGCGCAGGTCAAAATTTTTTGAAAACCCGTAACGCCAATTCGACTACTTATGAAGTTTTTCTCTGGTTTGACGTTCCGAATCTTCATTTTAGTGTCGTATGATGTTGCAAGAAAAGGTAAAACGACGATAGTGGACGTCAAATTGAAGTTTTTTGACTCCCTCCAAAATTGTTGAAGTCTTTGATTTTGAAAAACGTTAAATGAAGACATGGAAAAAGGTCGGAGAACAAAAGAAATGACACTCGAAGCAGTCAAAACTACATCTCACGACGACTTATTTTTCGATTCGGGGGATCATGTTGAATTCGTGACATTTGATGGTTGAATAATTTAATCTGAGAGACAATAGTCGGTAAATCCGAGTGAATCTAATCATTTAAGCCTTAAAGTGCCTGGACCATTGAATATAATAACATTGTTTTTTTCCATAAAATATGTCAATGCTATCGTTGTAGTAATATCACAAGAGTATTGGAAAATCAAGACTTCCATACAGGTGACTCTTTTGGGAGAACCGTTATTTCGAGGATTTATTTTACCAATTTCCTCTCCCACTTGAAACTGCATATGTTACGTCCTCACAACAACTGTGCATAAGGTAATCAATGTAAAGAGTCACGAAAGGCCTTCTGGCCTCTTTCATAGTCACAGTGGCCTTTGTAGATGAAGACTCAGATTTTGCGAAATACAACAAGACAAATTAAACCGAACAGAAATCGGACGTATAGCTCATAAAAACAGCTGTTCGAAGAGGATTATATCAACGTTATTCTTTGAACCAGCAATTTTAGAATAAGTCTGAGGAATTTGACATCAGCCTCGTCGTTCACCGTTTTACCAATTAAAACGGTGCATCGTCGGCGCCTCGAGGCGCCATAAAAAAATACTCCACCGAAATAATTATACGCACATCATAACCCATTATGTGTTAAAGAGAAATGTATGGATGGAGAGAAGGCATTATAAAAGGCGTAAAAGTATTAACAGTGGGAAGCACGACGTACATGCACCAATATAAAATCAAACGAAGGAGAGAAAGAGGGACAGCCAAGCGTATGAGACTGTGTTGGAGGAAGCCAAGACCGGGCGGCGGAACAATCGCCAATAGTGTGTGTGTGTGTGTGTGTGTGTGTGTGTGTGTGTGTGTGTGTGTGTGTGTGTGTGTGTGTGTGTGAGAGAGAGAGAGAGAGAGAGAGAGAGAGAGAGAGAGAGAGAGAGAGAGAGAGAGAGAGAGAGAGAGAGAGAGAGAGAGCGAGAGAAGGCGTCGTTGGGCGGTCGTGGATGGTGAGACACCACGTGGGTATCCCCGGCGTGAGATCGCGGTGTCCGGTAACCGCGTCAGAGCTCGCTGCTAGCGGTACTCGACCGCCGTTCCGTTACTTGACCGACAGATCCGCTAATGCGCGCCGCATGTTTTCTGCACAACTATCTCTGTTCCTTCTTTCTCCAACACTTTTTACCTCATTCGAGTATCTACTCTCTCCCACTTGCGCATGTTTATTCTATGGGTAACAGTGCATCGTGCGCATCGTGATGTTTAGCTGTGTACGGCGGTATTTTAAATGGAGGATTGACCAGAGGATAATATTAATCAAATTCATTCCGAAATTGAGGGGAATTTTTGTAAAAATACGATGAGAATATAAATTGTTTTGAGGAGGTGAATTCTAATTTGTTGGGTGATTCTATACGAATTCATTCTAGGGTCATCGAAAAATTGGAGGGAGGAAACATTGAAAGCAACTCTGCAGAGTTCATGAAGAAAGTTTGAGTGGGGATGACTTCAATGGAGATTCGAAGTTTTTACTTTAGCATGGCTATGATCTCGTTTTGAAAATGATTAATTTCACTTAAATCTCTGAATTATTTACTCAGTTAAAATCTTAAAATTCGCAATTGATTTCATAATTTGAGTACGGATGGGAATTAGGGGAAACATGCAAATAAGTTCAGAATAAAGACCGAAAAGGAGTGCCTCCGCGTAATTGATTGCATGGAGTGACCACATCGTAAATAGTGCCATAAAAAGGCTTAGCAATGTGACTCAGAAGTCTCGTCACATTATTTGATGGCGTTTATCATTTATACACTAGTTCGTCCAGCGTTTATAGTCTGTATTTGTAAGCCTCATACTTCTACGTAATGTCAGTGAAGCACTACCAAAATCATCATGTCCAGAGAAATTTTTTTAGATTGAAAGAAAAATTGGGCCACTGTTCTTCATTGATGATAACTCGTCCTTTTTCTCTCACTTTTCTATATTCAAATGAAGCTGATATGAATATGATATCAAAACATTATCTCAGTAAGTGAAATCGTAAACTAGTATTACTAAATTGCATTTCCCAAATCCTATTTTAGTTGTTTAGGATTGTGGTAAGTTCTTGCGTGTCTTGAGGTGATGGCGCGTACATGACGAGAGATACTACCGTATTTCCTGGAAGTATTTACCCCTTCGAAATAACTACATCTAATGCTTTGAAGTTTTCTTAAATCATAATTATTCACGAAGATATTCACTTCTGAAACTCAGGGAACAGAAGAAATTTTTCTAACATCTCAATTCTTCAAACGACAAATATCTTTGTTAATAATTCAAAATTCGTATCGTATGTTCGATCGCTCTTCTATAATAGCTACAAAGCTTCAATCGAAAAATGGAATTGCAAACAAAACAAAGTAGAACAGCTTGAACAACAGAATAAGCAACAGTGTCAAATTCTACGCAATAAGTGAAGAATCAACGTTCCGCAACAAATATTTCGAAGAACGTTACTATTCTTTTTGGAATATTCCGCAATTATTCTTCCAAGATAATACCTTAGAAGCCTCAAAAAGTCATAACTGAGAAGAATAAGTACAGAGGCAAAAACTTTTTTTCTGGGTGATATTAAATTTTCTATCGATACAATGAAAGGAGATTAAAATGCACAATACACGGAAAATTGTCGATTTTCAGTTGACAAATTGAAAAATACCAGAGTTTGACAAAAACTCAAGAAAAATCCAAATTCATAGAAAAAGTGAATTCTTCAATACTTCTTTGGAACAATTACTTCAAAAAATTGAAAATTTGCAGCGATAAGTGTATGCCTCATAATGAGTTTCTCAAGCCAAACTTGACGGTAATGACATGGATGGAATTAATAATGTAATGAATGGATATTTCAGAATCAATTTTGAGTGTGGTTCATTCCTTATTTCTATTCTATTATGAAATTGTCATTAATGTCATCTTTTCTCAAAGACCAGGATTCGGAATTATAACTCAACTACCACTACAAAATAGTTTCGTGATGAAAACTAACATATGGATTGTATTTAACTATTTATTTTTTAATGCTATGAAATTACAGTGGAAAGATCGATCAAATGAACAAACTCAATCATCAATAAGCCTGCTGCGGTCTTAATGAAGTTGTAATAACGTGTCTGTTAATTGTAACAATGAGACATGAAGAAATTCAAAATAGAAAGTTCATTTCATTCAGAACCAGAGTCGAAATTTCTGTGACAATTCAAGGGAGTTTTAATGTAAAAAAATATCTCTAAGTGCATCAGAACTACGCTGATTTTATGTTGAAGCACTCATACGAATGCAGGTACTTAGGCGTAGTTTTGATGTATTGAGTTGGAGTTAGTGCCGTTTTACGTCATTTTATAATTAAATGACGATGATTTACGTTGACCACTTTGATGTATTCGAGCGTAACTTGAACGTCATTTAGCCTCCTTGCCCCTCCCCTCGCATCGCGTTTTTACCACAAATTTACGTTTTTAATTGATTTCTCTTTTAATTATGTGCTTAAAAATAACCCGTCATAACCGTTATCCTAATTTCCTAAAAACGAAGTAAATAAAAAAAAAAAGAATTCGATCCAGTAGTCTCGAGATACTCCAAGCGGTCACCCATCCAAGTACTGACCAGATCCAATGCTGCTTAGCTTCGGTGACCGCCTGGAGGCTCCTCGTTGATTGCTGCTAACTTGAAACATATAACTTCTACGATTCTAATTGAGCTGAAGATGCAAACTGCAACGTTTGCGAAACGTGGGTGCAACGCTGAAACCCAACGTGGCATCCATCCGGAAGCCAAACATATGAATGAAAAAATTTGTTGACGATTTTGATTTTTTTTTACTCCATTTCTTTAGGGCAAATTGATCATTTTTCCTCAAACTCACGAATTTCCTTCCAGTCTTTAATTTTTTCCGTTTTTTGTTATTTCATCTCAATTACAGATTCCAATTACGAATAAGTGGGGTAAAATGCATATGAGAATGAAACCGTTGGAGATAGATTTTTATGATAATTGCATTGAAAAACTGAGGGAACATTAGGTTAAAAATAAGTCCCAGAATATTTTTTTTTGTTGTTTGAAAATTCGAACTTTTTGGCTCGTTTGGAAAGCCACTTTCCATCCTTAGGAAAATTTACTTTTTTTCAAATATCTCCGATTCTATTGGACATAGCTTGGGAAGCCCGAATGGAGGTGGAAGGTGAGATCATTCGCTATAGTTTTATCGGGTTCACCAGTGAAAAATGTCTATACTTGAAGTATTTATGAGCATTTTCCAGAAAATCTGTTTTTTCCCTATAAATACTTTGAAAAACGACATTTTCAAATTGACAACCCCATAAATCATTCGCCAATGATGTTACTTTCCAGCTCCATCCAGAATTTTCATGATACGCGTACTAAAATTGGTGATACTTCCAAAATTTTTTTTTTCGAATTTTGTCTCCAAATCTTGATTAAAAAATAAAATTTTATAACAATGACAAAAAATCATTTCTGGAACAAGAATTCCACGGCAAATTTCTCCGACTTTCCAATGCTATTACGAAAAATGATAAATTCCTAATATTTTTCCTAATTAAATTTTTTTTTCATAATGTCGACATAAAAACTCAAATGCGTCTGTTTTACTCCACCTTCCCCTCTAACTATCTTTTTCCCTCTCCTTTTTTTCTCCTCCATTAATTTCGTCAATTTTTAGAATACAAAAAAAAATGTACGTTAAATCCACGTCGAAATCAACCGCATTCAACTGTACGTTCAAATACGTTGAATGGACGTCCAGATTTTCGGGCCTTCTCGATGTATTCTGACGTTAAAATAGATTTTATATTAGAATGCGGTAAAGGTACGTTCGGCATTCGCAAAGATCAAAGAAATACGTTGAAAGTTCGTCAAATCCGTCGCAAAAAATTTCGACTCGGGAATATACCTGTTCCAGTAATCGGAGGTGATGCGAGTTGCGAGCTGCTAATGTCGGATGGTTGACTAGTTGCATTCTGTGACTGACTCTGTTGTGTTGATTGTTGTTGCGATTGCACCAATGATTGCTGCTGCCGAGGACTATTGGAGCCACCCTCAGCACTGGGACTCTCCGCGGTCTCAGCCATTGTAGCTTCAGTTTTCTTCCAAGATTTTCACTCCTTTCCCTCCAGAAAATACAGTTTCACCAGGCGCAAATCAGTCTTTTTTTGATCGGTACTAAGTCAATATTTTTCAAAAATCTCAGTGCGTTGTTTGAATTCAATAACAGCTCTCAGTTTTCAGCCTCCTGTTCTATTAGCTAAATATTCAGAGTATTCAAGAGACCGATTGTTCACCGCTAAGGACAAGTTTTTATTGGATGAACTTTGTATTCATTATTATATTGATCATTTATTTACAAATTAACTACATGACGCCGTAAACTTGATTATCATAAACGGCAGCTAAATGATTCAATTTTCTTTACGAAACTTCATTTCAACATTTACGTTTCTAACTTCATTGGAATCATTTCAGAAGATTCTGACCAGGCCCTAGAAGTGATTTTGAGCTGGTATTATTATTATTATTGTTATTATTATTATTATTATTATTATTATTATTATTATTATTATTATTATTATTATTATTATCTCGATTATTTTTGTTTTCGATAAATATGGGAAGTATTTTTTACAACTACGTTTCAGATGTTAGTCAGCGTGTGGTTAATTTACATCGATTCTACTCGCGTCAGAAGCTTGATATTTACGGGTGCTAAATGACTCGTACGATCTTGTTGAAAGACCGCCGGTCACCAATTTCAATCCTGAGGCCATGGCACTGAGAATAGTTATTGATAGAAAAACGTCACCCAACCAAACGGTTATATGAATCTAAAAAAGAAAGTAGAAAAAAAATCATTGACATCCAGTTATTAAATTTATTCATACTTGTTATTTCCTCCGAGTCATTCTATCTCGTTCTTTTCATTATTAATTTTCTTCCGTTACTATTTTATTGTATTCTGATCTCGAGTGTCCAACGATTCTTTCAATAGAAACAGACGTGTGGTTATGGATTGTCAAATGCTTGTGTTTAACTTCAGTTTTCTGCGCGCCTTCAAACGGCAGTATATGGAAACAGAAAAATCGAGGCATGGGAAGACCAGGCTAGAGAGTCAATAGGTCAGTGGGGCTTGTCTATCGTCGAGTAAGCTTTGTTTCCCCACACAAAAGACGATGCTCACACATAAGAAAAAATGATTATACACTTCTCTTCATCTTTTTATTTTTTATCTTCTCTCCACTTTTCAATTAAATTACATCCGTAACGATGACTAAATAGTGGGTAAAACTTGGGAAATCCATTAATCTCAGGTAACCACGGTCAATGCGTCACAACGGTCGATGCATTAGTGCACGCATCCCCGTTAGCTTTTCCCGTAATACGTTATAATTTTTTGTCTATACCTCAAGTGACTTTTTAGCCTATAACTATCTTTGATTAAATTGCGAATTCTCGTAAGAGATTGATAATTTAGAGGAAATAATTGAATAAAAGAGGAACAATTTGAATGGAGCCAGATGACTTTTGTAGATAGAAATAATGATTTGATTCGAATTTATTGGATGAGAGACTCCGTTTTATCATTCGCACCGTTTCAATTTTTTAGAAAAAGGGCGCGTCGATCGGGGAAATCCTGTAGCGCCACCCTTATCACCAGAGACCCAATGAACGAAGGTGTTCTAGAGAATATATCTCATCTATTTAAACAAAAAAAGAATGTGCAGAGAATCAGAAATTTATCACAAGAAAAAAAAAATATCCAATATCAATAAAGATAATATATGGGAACGAAGATGGCGATAATGAGAATTAGTGAAGATAAGGAATGAAACAAAGGAGTAGAGGGGTAGGGAGAAGAACAGGAACGAACGGTCGGACACTCGGAGCAGAATCGTTGAACATCGATTTGCAGTATACTTATGGGAGCCGAGGTCAACTCCGCTCGATTTCTCCTGACCGAATGACTCGGGGAAACGGAGCACGTGTGGATGCTTTAAAGCACCTACCCGTGAACTTTTATAATCACATTAGTCACTCAATGTCAATTAATGAATCCCAATCCATTCAATAACACATTTGATTATTGGTTGTTGGTCACAAGTTAACATATATCTCCGTGTCTCGAAACTAATAATTTCTTTTCACCTTACCACTTTTCCCCAAGGTTGATCGACGTTCTGTCACTGTAGACTAAGTTTGTCTCACAACTCACCAGAAAAAATACATAAATGGGAAGGAACGAAAATACATTGAATTCACTGCACTAATTCGGATATCACTATGGTTTTCCAAGTTCTTTCTTGATCCTGATCCAGGACAGATGAAAAAAAAACACCAGCAATGGTCTCAGAAACCCGTCATCAATGGCTTCCGAGGTCGATAGTATACATTCCCAAATAATTCCCGTATTATACTTTTTTTTTCTATTCTTTTTTCATCCTATTGCCAGTCACTGCAGTAAATCAGCAATGCTTTCCGAAACGGCAAAGACGACGCTCCTCGCGTCGTTCACACACGGAAAAACGCACGGCAGGCGGTACTGACGTTTCGTCACAGAAGGGGTTGCACTTGCGGGGTAGTACGTATTGAGCTAGCTTACAGACAAATCCGCTAGATGGCAGACTGGAACATTGAGGCGAGGACTTGGGTTGCATTTCATTTTTCTGCGTATAATTATTTTGAGTGAGAAACTATAAATGAATAAAATATACCTACAGTTGAGAATCAGAAATTTTTGAGGAATATTCTGTTAATGATTCCATAAATTCGAAATTCATTCAGCAAGAACTAAAAGAAAACTTCTGATTATAAATTATAGTTAAGATGTTGATTAATTTTACTTCCATTGTTCCATGAGAATGTTTTCAGCCTTATTCCGTAGCTTTGATTTCAACTCCTGAAGAGCGCGTCGAACCATATAGCTCTATAGCTTTGGGTATGTACCTCAACTTCCCCATCAGCGTAATGAGTCGATCGTGACAACATGTGTATCTTTATGCACATAGTACAGTATATCTACGAATAATGAAAGAACATTAGCACACTCAGTTTTTTTTATGGATTTGGAATCTGTAAGTAGGGCGTGATGAGTCGACATAGAAGTACGTAGATTCGGAGAGTCAACGACGTGGAAAGTGAGAGTACTTGTGCAGGTGTCGCAATGTACCGCTACAGGCACATATGTTCTGAGAAGGGGAAGTTCCTCGTTAGGACTGACCTTCATAGACCACAAACAAATTACTCTTTTGAACTCGATATATACGATAATTATACTATAGTGGGTGCATGAAGAAATTTTAATTATTGATTCTCTTGTAAGTTTGGAATTTCCAAATGATAGTTGCGATGATTTTATTTTACTGATAGAAGAATCAAATAAAGATAAGAATGTGAGCTGTGTCTAACAGAATTAATTTGATTTATTTCTATAACTAATTGACAATCCATTGATTTTTTGGATAAGCGGAAGGATTGGAGCAAGCGCAGTGCGAGCTTTCAAACGAACCCTATGACGTAGTAAATTGCATATATGAAGCAAGCGTAAACTGTACTTCCAATAGCTGAGAGAGTCGCACATGCGCATTGTGAGCCTTGGTGAACTCGCACTCCTTCGATCCATCGAGAGAGAGAGAGGGAGAGAGAGAGAGAGAGAGAGAGAGAGAGAGAGAGAGAGAGAGAGAGAGAGAGAGAGAGAGAGAGAGAGAGAGAGAGAGAGAGAGAGAGAGAGAGAGAGAGAGAGAGAGAGAGAGAGAGAGAGAGGGGTAGAATGCTTGCTCCAGATAACCCGCCGGAGCTAGAGACCCCTCTACCTCACGTCTGATGAAGCTCTACGACTGCATGAGGCGCCATAGCAAGACGGCATCCAAACATACGAACTTTCATCAATTTTGGACTGATACGCAAGCGCTAGAACGTGGGAACCCGCATGGAAAAGATATATATTGTTAAAAATATAATTTTGAGTAACTGATGAATTGTATAATATTATAAATGCAATATAAGAATCCATAGGCATATTTTTGCCAAAATATTATATGATTTGATGATGAGAAAAATATAATGGTTCATTATAATTCTTTTTCATTGGAACATATAATTATAGCAACTATAAATTTGGAATATATTGCAGCATATATTATTATATTTATAATATGAATAAATGATCAGGATATAATGTAATATATAATATTGGCATATGATGAAATGAATACTTTGAAGATATAATGAAAAATATCAGTTCAAGATAGTTTGTAAGAATCATGAAATTCCAAGAAACAGTATAATTTTAAAATTTTGAGACAAAAAAATATTCAATTTATTCTATAGAGGAGGCTCCCCACGTAACGCACTCTCCACAATATCTGAATGGATCATGGGAACATTTGAAATTATTGAAGGTGTCTATCACACTAAATTCGCATTAGGGTAACGATACAAACTATCTAGTTATCATAAAGTGCAGCTATATAAAATAGAATATAATATATTCTATTTTTAATAAAATATATGATCAAATATAAACAAAAATTCTAATTATTTCCATACAAAACAGGGAAACACTATTGAGTATACTGCCATTATTATATGATGAATTGCAAATGAAATAATATATTTTTCATTATCAAATGACTCAGATATAGAAATTTACATGATCAAATATCGAAATCTATATAATTGAAATAGTATAATTATGTATATAATGACATAATATATGGAAAATCACACATATTTTTGCCGCATTATATCACCCGTTATTAATCCGATATTATTAAATATATTCATAGCAATATATTTCTTTTCCATGCGGGAATGGTTTCCATTATTTTTTATATTATCCATCTATTATATATATTATAATTATCCATCTAATTCTAATGGTGGGAACATTCGAATCTCTTTCACACCACCCCAATATGGAAAAGACAGGAGAGCAAGATGCTTGCCATGAACATCATTTATATTTTCTGTCCTTCAACTATCCAGTATCGAATATCAAGAGAAACAAGCAGGCGTTGACTCCTTGTGGGTTATTTGAATTCTTAGATTTAATATTCTGCCAATACAATTGGCAGTACGCTTCCGAATGGAATTTCCAATCTCTAATCCAATAATGACCATTTTAATTGACATGAATCACAATAACTTACGTTAACAGACACATAAAATATTTTCCAATCGTCATATCAGGATGAGAATGATCTCATTTTATGCGGAAAATGATATATTTTATTATCATGAAAAAAAAACTATATGTGTTCTCACGAAAAAATTGAGAAAAATTTACATTTCTGATTTTTTCTAAAAAAGTTAATTTTTTTCAAAATAAAAATAAATACTTGACCAATAAATTGGGAATGTAGAGAGTTCATTCCCTTCATTATAACGAATTTTTTAAGTAGAAGTTGGTGCAAATGAGTCGCGTAGTTTTTGAGAAATTCGCCTTTAAAGAAAAATCATTTTTTGCAAATATCTCAGAAACGGCTGGACGTATTTCGCCTGGATTCCATAGCACACTGTACCTTCATCCAGATACGCGATAGCGTATCGGCCAAGTACATGTTGAAGGGCCGAGCGCTGAGCGTATATATTCCCGACAGAACTTCCCCCTCCACTACTCTTTTTTCTTTATTATTTAATTGCTCGAAAACGGAACAAGCTACGCAAAAAGTAGCCTTAGTTACATCACCTAATTCGACATCGAGCATTCCAATGGTGATTTTTTTTTTTTTTTTAAATCAATATTTAATTAAAAACGTCCCATAGCAACAACCGCGGAACATTTTTCGCCAATTACATTATCTCGAAGCTACATTTCTCTTAAAAGGTTGGCACTACTCTCTTTCTCGTTGACAGCCAGTCTATCGATAAAACAGGAGTAAAATCCGAAAGTCGGTAAAGAAAATTACCATTCGCTGGTGAGTAATTATCGACTTTCAGGAATTTATGGCTTGAGGTCAGACTAGCTGGAGGGAAAGAGTCAGAATAGAAAATTGCTCGAAAAAATAATGTCCTAATGCTAATTTGGACGAAAATGATGTACAGAAGGATTTTTAAATGCAGTAAAATTAAAATGCCGAAACTTTTGTATGTAGAAATATTTATCCGAAGAATCCGTAACTTTTTGAAAAGAAATTATTGACGATAAAAAAGATGGTAAATGATATGTTTTCATAAAAAAAATTTCCTTACATATACTAATTCCGAAAAGGAACTAGTGCGATAAATAATCGCCAGGATCATTAATTACACGAATAAATAATTGAGAAAATATTTATTCGTGGAATTATTAATAGTCCGATGACATTATCATTTTGAATAGAAAATTGGGAGAACTTAGACATAATGAGTAAAATGAAAAATCGCATTGAACAATAGACGAAGAAATGATATTCAACATTGTTCAATGGAGGAATTAAATTTAAGATGAATGAATGATTAGTAGGCCTATAAATTTCGGGGTAATTATGATATCAAAAATAAATTCTGGACCGATTTCATTTCCTGGAGAATTGGAAATTCGACGAAAATTTTATTTGATACATTCAGAGAAATGAGAAAAAGAAATTGAATGCATTCTAATTTGGCGAATTTATGGGTTTTCGGTAAAAAAACGGATTTTTTTTCGGGGAAATTCTCACTCTCCAGGAAATACAAGCGGTCTATATTTGACTTTTGAAATTATAATCACCCCAAAATTCATAGGCCTACTGATTATTAATTCGTCCCAAATTCAATTCCTACATTGAACAATTTTGACAATGATTTTTTCCGCACGCTACGCGTGTGGTCAGTGGCACTTTCCACACGTTGTGCGTAAAAAAATTGTATCTTACACGTGCGGTAAAGATTTTAGGACTCGTGGGATTACAACCCTCGCCTTCGGCTCGTTTTGCAGCCTCACACTCGTCAGAAAAGTACTTTACCGCACTTGTTAGGTAATATACTATTTCTTCCATAGTTCAATGCGCTTTTTTCATTTTCCTCATTATTTCT
Organism: Aleiodes leptofemur; assembly: GCA_963942555.1. NCBI lineage: Eukaryota > Metazoa > Arthropoda > Insecta > Hymenoptera > Braconidae > Aleiodes > Aleiodes leptofemur. The sequence goes on from OZ012619.1 coordinate 10,191,213, forward strand.
AATTTCTCCTAATTCTCCATTCACAATGATAATGTCGTTGTACTATTAATAATTCCGCGGATAAATATTTCGTCAAACAGTCATTCGTGCAATTAATGATTCCAGCGATTATTTATCGCACTGTTTCCTTTTTAGAATTACTATATGTGGGGAAAAATTTTTTTTATAAAGAAATATCATTCTCCATCTTCTTTAGTGTCAATAATTTTTTTTCCAACAGTAACGGATTCTTCGAATAAATATTTTTAACTAAAAGAGTTTCGGCATCTTAATTTCACACACTTTAGAGAAATCATGTGTATCTAATTCGGTCATTTATCCATGCGGAGGGGGAATTTTAGAAAGAATTAGTTATGGGACTTTTTTCTTTGCCCAGTTTTTTGATCCAACCTTTTTCGTCCGGCTCGTGTGACCTAAACCCGAATTCATTGAAGAAGATTCCGAAAAATTTAAAAAAACAATGAAATCTGGGAGACAAAAACAGAAACTGAAGTTTCTGTTAAAAAACGTGGCCAAGTACATGTTGCTGGGAATCCCTCTTCTTGAAAAAATGAATGAGATAATTGGAAGGAGCCAAGAATTGAAACTATTCTGCGAAGGCTGATGAGGAGGAGCAGAAACAAATACGATTATATGGCAGATTATTTGGTAGGGAAAATTAGAAACTTGGCCTTTTCGACATCTGAAGTCATTGATAAGAATCGAAAAGGCCAAGTTTCTAATTTTCCCTACCAAATAATCTGCCATCTAATCGTATCTGTTTCTGCTCCTCCTCATCAGCCTTCGCAGAATAGTTTCAATTCTTGGCTCCTTCCAATTATCTCATTCATTTTTTCAAGAAGAGGGATTCCCAGCAACATGTACTTGGCCACGTTTTTTTAACAGAAACTTCAGTTTCTGTTTTTGTCTCCCATCAGATATACAAACTGACCAAATTTGAAGTCTCTAGCTCAAATACTCATCGAGTTATCGTTCCGCTAAAATATGATCTGAAAATCACTAAAATTGAAATAATTTCCAAAACTAAAAATCAGAGAGAAATTTACCAATGATGAAAAATGTGAGTTTCAATGAGATGAATCTCATGGCCCAGACTGGGGGCTAAGAATCAATTTTTCATCCAGAAAATTCAAAAAAACGCTTTTTTGAAAATTCTATCTTCCTCGGAAACTATTCAACCAGTTTCGCTGAAATTTTTCTGACAGCATAGTGCACACAGAGGAAAAATACTGTTAAATTTTGAGAGCGCTAAGTATAGCCGTTCCAGAGAAAATGACGATACATGGCAATACACTCTGACACACACATACAGACATGCTTTAAAAATATGATTTTTCGACGTTTTGGATCACATGGAGTCATATTCCGATGAAAACTCGAAATCGAAAAATCCGACGTTTACCAAGTTTCCATTCGGAAGCAAAAATGACAATATATGAATTTTTTAATTGCAAATTTCGTTCTGAGAACAGAAAATTGGCACATTTTTGTAATAATTCCAACCTTTCATGATTGCATCAATATTGATAGAAATGGCCATTATAGTTATTCCACTAATTAGAAACCATAAAATAGTTATTGAGACATTAAAAAGTTTCATTTGTATTGGAGAAATCTCGGCAGGGTGCATCATATATTTTCTTGAAAATATGTATAAGAAAATTCACATCAAACAATGACTTAGTGCTGTCGAAGTACGAATCCCGAGTCGAAATTTTTAGGTGTTTTCAATTCCTGTTTCAACTTACAAAAATTGTAGGTTGAAGGAGAGCAAAAGGAAGCTGAACGGCGTAGGGTCACCGTGTATTTCAAACTTCCTTTGAACCTACAAAACGGCCGAAATGTGCGTTTCTTCCACTTTGTAAGTTCAAAATAAGTTAAGTTTCCTCCACTTTGTAAGTTCAAAGGAAGTTGAAATTTTCTAAAAATTCTCCTCCATCTCCTCCCTTCATGCCTTTTTTCCCCTGAATTCGCGTTTTTGATTGATTTCGCGGTCAATTGTATGATTAAAAATAGCCCCCCAGCACGGTTATTCTAGTTTTCTTTTAATGAAATGAATAAAAAAAAAAAAAGGAATTCGGTCTAGTAGCTCTCGAGATCGTCCAGGCGGTCACCCATCCAAGTACTTGACCAGATCCAATGCTGCTTAACTTCGGTGACCGCCTGGAGTTCTCTCTTTGACTGCTGCTAATCTGAAACATATAACTATCTCGATCCTCATTGCGCCTTTTAGGCTTTTTGAAAAAAAAGAAAAATAATAATGAATCGAATTTATGATAATAATTGATAATAAATCAAAAATAATGATAAATTAATTAATTCATAAAAAATGCATTTCAGCTGGAGAAGAAGCGCCAGAACTAATTTTTTTTTTACTTTTGAGAATTTTCCTTGTTTTGAGAAATTCACGGTTTCATAACATCTTCAGCTCTAGAGGTGATACCGTGAAATTTTTCAAAAGTGGTAAAAGACAAGATCATTTACGATCAATTTGCAGGATTTTCAATTGGAAAATATCGATTCTTCCAGGATTTATGGGCACTTGCCTAAAAATCAAGGTGAAATAATTCTATCTCACTTCGAGATATTCATTTTTCGAGATATAAGCCAAAAATGAAAAGAACTGGCAATTCAAGGAGGCCAATTTTTTCCATTAATTTTTTCAATATTTCTCAGGAACTGAACGAGATAGTGCAATTTCACCTGAATCCTTTTTTATAGCTCTCGAAATTCTTCCCAAGATGCAATCGGCACTAAATTTCTCTATCTCGCTCATTTCTTGAAATATTGGCCAAAAATGAGGAATAAAAGAATTCAATGAATGAATCGAGGAGGGGCACAAATATCTCGTTATCATGCGATTACAGATGCATCCCCGATCATGATGCACCACAAAAATGCATCGGATCACGAAAGAAGTATCAATCGCATGGGAAAAGAGTTATTAAAACAAAAATAATAAAAATTCCCGGAAATAAAATCGAAATTTTTTTAAATTTATTATTCATTTTTATTTTTTTTCTGGCGATAAGTTCAAGAAGTTTAGAGTAAAGTGAACCAGGTAAGTTGAACTCATTCACCTTACATTTCGCCTTACACTGGAGACGTAAAGTCGAAATACGGCGAAAGGAAGGTGAGATTCTGGCGGGACTTCTTGGACATCAGAGAAATGTACATTGAAACTAAGCTGGAAGTCGAAATGTAGGGTGAAGGAGCCCGAAAATTTTGACTCGGGATAATACCTCAACTCATTGATCATAATTACTAAAGTGAAAAGACGAGTACGTTCAATGAGAATGAGATAAATGATTTATTGAACATTCAGATCAATAGTAATAAGTCAAAATTACTCGAAATATTCGCAAACTAATAATCATGGTTGACATGCAAACTAATATTATAGATAGGGCGGGGACTTTCCGTCTCAGTTTTGACCAGATTGAACTAAGCCGCATAAGATTATATATGTTTCCATCTAGAAATATCAAAGTGATATTTCTAAATTAGCACGGCATTTTTGACATAAGTATTTTCATTCTGAAAATAAGTGGTGAGTATTTTTATTTTACGTGGAAAAAGGTATTGAACATTTTGTCTGGGCATGATGAAGGAATTATCAGATGTTTCCAGAGGAATTTTGGGAAATATGAGTTATTGATGACTACACGCGAAAAATGGAAAATCGTAGCTTCGGGGACGCACTTAGGATAGTGCTACAATGGTCACAAACGTGACGTAGGGCAGTGCTCGCGACAACTAGCGCGATCAACTCAACTAGTTAGCGCGCGACAAAGCACAGACGTCAGAACTTCAAATTCACTTCAGCTAGCCAGCTGTCACAATATTTTTGTCCGAAATAGATGTTCAAGAATTATTGATATTAGCATATACTTATTCGATAGGTTAATTAATTTTTGTTAAGAATATGTCTGTATTTATTTGAATCTCAAAGTACAAGGATGTGGTGGATTCAACCTATAAAGTGAGACTATAAACCTGAAGAGATTTATTGCGCAGCACTGACTGAAAAATTGAACAGAAATATATGCTCTACAAAAGGAAAGTTTCAAAAATGTTCATTAAAAAATCATAAAAAATGGTCTCATAGAAATCTTTCGACTTATTTCTTTCTATTATTTCACTACTGCATTCTTCGAGATGATCGATTCTATAGCAGTCTAACCTATTGAAATTATCATGATTATCATATGCGATTCCAGCATTCATTCCAATTCAAAAAATTTTTGCGCCCACCAATCATACTGCATATTACACACACGCTTTTTGGTTTCGCACTGCACATGAGCGTGGCGTCGCACTACATTTGCGATAATTGTAGCACTACCCTTACGATGCCCTCGCGCCACCCTTGCGACGCATCATCGACGCACTTGCAAGGCATTAGCGACAATGACTCACATTTTCCAAAATTCCTCTGGAAGTATTTTTCCATCCTCACGCTCTGACAATATATTCAATTCCTCATTCCACGTACTCAAAATACGAATTCTAACTTCAAAAACGCCAAACGCACTCAACTGTCACTTTGACATTTCTAAATGCAGACATATATAATCTTATTTATTAGATGTCATGGTTCAATACCCAGGTAAAAATATCAAGGCTGACGAAGGAATCCAGCTTAGTTCTAGTTCGCTCTATCAACGCTGGACATCCAGGCTTGAAACAAGCTAGATTACTTCGTCATATAAACTCAAGATACAATCCTGACGATCGATATTCCTCCCAGCCGTTCTCCAAGCTTGGTAGAGCTGGCATAGATCAAGGTTGAGAAATCTCATTCGATCAATCTTGATTCCAAAATAGAATCGTTATTGGATTCTACCTCGAACATTAATGCTCCGTCAAGTGCTTTCACGTACTTGAAGAAGACTGACTCTTCAAACATGAGTATTTCAAGATTGACTCAGTCTTGGTTCTACAGTCGTTGCGAAGACTGATCCAAGCCTGAGGATCAGTGTTACTTGCACAATTTCCTCACAATTGATACAGGCTGCATACACCGAGGCTGGGGAATCGCTGCTGGTCAGCCTAGATTCTACCTTGATCAGTCTTCGAATAGGTAGGAGACTTAGTTCTACTATTCAGCGCTAGGGGCGCAATGTAGTGATTCTCGTCCCCAAGTCAAGTTTCATCCTAAAAATCATCAGTTCTAGCGAGCTACCGGGTTCGGAGTATCAATGGAATATCAACTGATTGAGTTAAATTTCAGGGAATCGTAAATTGAAAAAAGTTAAATGAAAAAAAAAATAAAAAAAAAAATTAAATTGGAAATTTTATCACGTGAAAAAAAACAAAGTAACTGCAGTAACTGATTCATGAATCTTGGAAATCTCAGTAATTGTGAAAAAAACTGAAGTGCAGAGATGATGTTAACCAAAATAAATTGGTAAAATATATTACAAATTCAAAAAAAAAAAAAATAAGCTGATCAAGCTCTGCCTGAATGTCGAGTCCAATCTAAAATAGGTCTCCTAGAAGGAGACTATCATGGTCCATTTTTTTACGCAGTTAAACTATTGAATAACAATACACCGTTCAATTGAAGGCTGCATCTCAAATCTGGAGAGAAGCTCCAGTTCGAGTCTTTGTCGAACCTTGACATCCAAGCTTTATTGAAGCTAGATTGTCAATCCTTGATCGAGCCTTGACTCTCGAGACTCGATTCAATATTCAGCTCTGAGCCTTGAATCAGTGTCTCATTTCCGGCTTCCAGCAAGCTTGCATCAGGCCTGAAGATCCAGGCTGGAGCCAGGCTCATTAGCCGTGATTCAAGCCTGGATCAGTCTAGAATTCTTCATTCATTCCTACCCGGGTAATGAATAATATATGAACGGTGAATAAAATCAAATTCTCATATATAAAACTGAGATCGAACTTCCTGGCCCTAATTATAGATAATTATGTCAATTGTAATATGCAAATGAATATTTACAACATTCACAATTAGAACGATGATCAATAATGACTTAAAAAGTCTACTTTATCATTATCAACTACGTTTAGATCTGCTGTTTCGCGGGCTGATGTTGATTCCACTCGAGGGCCAGTGTAGTTCTCCCTTGCCTAGTCCAAGGCCTGGCATCCTGGTGAAACTAAACTCTGGCCAAGGGTCGTTGTCGAGATTTGAGCATTATAGCTTCTAAATGCGCTTGGCGTCATAAATGCTTTCAGGATAAAGAGATACTATAGCGACGCTTTGCAAAAATTGGTATAATTCCGTTTGAAATCAGGTTTTTTACGTTTATTACAATTATTTGACTCCTAATAAATATAATTAGAGAGTTAAATTCAGGGAATTTTTCTACGAAAAATATAGAGATTGAAATGTGTAGAACCCATTGTTTTGATTGATTGATGGGGTGAGGGAATTTGGCGCGTCTACGAGGTATCATATTACCGCCCTTCGTTTTACCCATGATTAAGAGGGGGGGGGGGGGACTAAGGGTTTACGCGTGAAAAAAAAACACTTTTTTTACAATTTTTTTAGACGTATGGATTGAGCAGATTTATTGAAACCTTCTGAACATTATTAAGCATGGATTCAACAACATTGAGTAATTTTTTTATGTGAAAATATCCACAAACAAGCCAGTGACAGAGCTTTTCCAAGAACGTTTCTGACGATTTGCGGTGATCACTGTATCTCAGCTGGAAATTATCAGAAATAAAGAACCATCGAAATTTAGTCAAAGTATCATTAAATCCTCCTTCGAACAATCTCTGATTATTTATTTTTTACATTAAGGGGGTTTTCCACCTGCACAATGGCGCAATTTTTCGTAAAAAATAGCAGTTTTTACTTTGAATGACCACCAAAAATTGAAATATGAAAAAAAACAAAAAACCACAGATCGTTGGGGGGAGGATTTCATGATACTTTAACTCAAATTCAATGGTTTTTTATTTCTGGTAATTTCCAGCGGAGATACAGTGATCACCGCAAATCGTCTATTTCAAAAGACGTTCTTGGGAGAACTCCGTCACCGGCTTGTTTGTGGATATTTTCGTATGAAAAAATTTCTTCATGTTGTTGAATCCATACTTAATAATGTTCAAAAGGTTTCAATGAATTTGCTCAGTCCATACATCTAAAAAAAATTGTGAAAAAAACTTTTTTTTTCACGCTTAAGTTAACGTAATTCATGTCAATTAAAATGGTCATTATTGGATTAGAGATTGAAAATTCCATTCGGAAGCGTACTGCCAATTGTATTAGCAGAATATTAAATCTAAGAATTCAAAAAACCAACAAGGGGTTACCACCTGCTTGTTTTCTTTAATAATAAATGGATGTAATTTTCTTTCTCCAATCGCTCATTCTCTCCTTTTCCGATGATTTGCAGCATTTTTTCTTCGAGTAACGAATAGGCGTATGTCCAAGTTATTTCATATCCAAGAGACGTAAGGATATTCTGTCCGAGGATGAAGACGCGTGTTACCGTTTCACATCAGCACTATAGTTAATAGTTTGTTCGAATGGTCTTCCATTACAGTCTTGAAATTGTATATGAGGCATTCCAGGCTATTTCACTCGATTTTGGAATGATGATTTTCGATTTTGTTCATTTTTGGATATGGTGTTGGAATGGCTAATAGAAGTAATTTTCAATGGTCAAAGAAAGAAAAAATTTATTTTTTTCAAAATTTATGAACATTTGAAATTTCGAAAAAATTGTGAAAATGCCTATTCCACTCCAACTTAAAATGCTCCTATCTTGTTAAATATTAGTTCTATCAAAAAAGTGGAAGAATACTTTTTTGTGGGGAAAAAGTATGAAATTTCATTAAAATTTTTTCCACAAATTAAATTGCGATTTTTCTATTTTTCATTGATAATTGAAATAAACAAATCAATGGCAATTATCCCCACGCACTCTTAAAAATCTGAAGAAAATATATGTTGGAGATTGATTCATTTCCGATTTTCATATAAATTTTTGTGATATTTCATCGAACCATTCGCGAGATATCACTTTTTTCATGTTTTTCCGTGATCCGAAGCCGCTGCCAAACAGCCATGCACATGCGCACACCGTCCTAGTTCCGAATCACGTGGTCACTGGCGTGTAAGTCGAGTGCCAGTAACCAAGTGATGCGCAACTAGGACGGTGTGCGCATGCGCATGGCTATTTGGCAGCGGCTTCGGATCGCGGAGAAACATGAAAAAAGCGATATCTCGCGAATGGTCCGATGAAGTATCACAAAAATTTACATGAAAATCGGGAATAAATCAATCTTCAACATATATTTTTTCAAATTTTTAAGAGTGCGTGGGAATAATTGCCATTAATTTGTTTATTTTAATTATCAATAGAAAAATAGAAAAATCGCGATTTAATTTTTGAAAATTTTTTAAATGAAATTTCATACTTTTTCCCCACAAACAAGTATTCTTCCACTTTTTTGATAGAACTCATATTCAACAAGATAGGAGTATTCAAAAATGGAGTGAAATAGGCATTTTCACAATTTTTTCGAAATTTCAAATGTTCACGAATTTTGAAAGAAAAAAATAAGTTCGGACCATTGAAATTACTTCTATCAGCGATTCCAACACCATATCCAAAAATGAAAAAAATCGAAAATCATCATCCCAAAATCGAGTGAAATAGCGTGGAATGCCTCATATTCGAATTGAAATCATCTCGATTGGAATAACCGGAACACTTAACTATACAATTCGCTGCTGTGGGACGCAGTATAGCCACACTCGGCTCTAAGTCAAGTCTCGTCCAAGAAATGACAAGTTCTATCGAGCTAACCGGCTTCAGTAATTTCGTCCATTCGTACACGATCAAGTGCTGCAGCACAACTTGCAAGGATTGTGCTGCGAATCAGATTCATGGCCATGGCAATCTGGAAGGAAGTAAATGAGAAATTTTTATACGCGGAGAGGGAAAATTAATTAACCCTGACGAACACAGTTCGTGAAAGCGATTAGATGAAATACAATTGCGAAATCGCAATTGGATTCTAAATTTTTCCCAGTTATTCATTCCCAGCTGAACAAAAATTTATTAAAAATAGTCATACTCGGCCGAGGAAAAGCCTGAGCTTGTATTGCCTAGGACCAAGTATTGGCAACAATCTGATGCCCGTCCTCGTCTCTAATCTTCGGTCAAGCCGATCAAGCTCCCAGGCTCACACTGATGTTTCACTTCAGGAGTCGCCCAAGCTTGGCCCAGCTTAGAACCAATTTCTGGCCAGGCTTGAACAGACTTTGAATAAGCCTAGACCGGTAACCGGTATAAATTCCCCCGGAAAAAATCTCCAGGAGAAAATTTCCCGGGAAAAATCCCCCCTACAAAAATCCCTCCGACGAAAATCTCTTCTTAAAAAAAAAAATTCCTCAAATCAAAAAATTTCCAGTACAAATCATTTTATTTCAAAGCATTACGATTGGAATTAATCGATCATTTTTGAAGTAAAGTGAGTGTTTGTTCTTCTTCAGACTCTCAAGGTACGGCCTCATGCAGGCGTTTTTGACGCTAGCGGCAGCGTCAAATCATGCCACGTGACAGCATTTTAAAATTCCCGCTGCTCGAAAAAAATGGAGCGACAAGTAGCGAGAAAGCTCAACAATCTGAGCTTTATCGCTGGAAAAGGAGTGACAATATTGTCGTCCTAAAGTATTGAAAATAATGAGTTCAGATGAGGTAAATATTGAAAAATGTTTTATTAAATGATAAACACATAGATTCAGACAATAATTGCTACTTTTCATCAGCAGATAGAGAGAGAGAGAGAGAGAGAGAGAGAGAGAGAGAGAGAGAGAGAGAGAGAGAGAGAGAGAGAGAGAGAGAGAGAGAGAGAGAGAGAGAGAGAGAGAGAGAGAGAGAGAGAGAGAGAGAGAGAGAGAGAGAGAGAGAGAGAGAGAGAGAGAGAGAGAGAGAGAGAGAGAGAGAGAGAGAGAGAGAGAGAGAGAGAGAGAGAGAGAGAGAGAGAGAGAGAGAGAGAGAGAGAGAGAGAGAGAGAGAGAGAGAGAGAGAGAGAGAGAGAGAGAGAGAGAGAGAGAGAGAGATGGTATTTATGCGGCATAATCACTTCTTCTATTCAGTTATTAGAGGTGTTTTTGTGATCTGTTTTTTTTCTATTCACTAAAATTATGCCGTTCAAAATAATTAAAACTAGGAAAAAAAAAGCTTAAAGTGTGATGATTATTTTTCTGATGCTAATAAATAATTCTTATAATGTACAATGTTACTAAATTGCCAATACATGATCAATGAATCGAGGACGTTTCACTTCATGGACTTATTTCCTGAGTAATTTTTGTAGAGGGGATTTTTTCCGGAAAATTAATTCCTAGAATCGCCTAGTCCAAACCTGGCCCGATTGTCAATTCTTCCCAGCATTATAGTATAACAATATAATATGCCACAACAATTTTTGTTTTTTCAATGATTGGTCTAATTTGTCTCTGAAGGAAATTACAATTCAATTTTCAAATTACGTCCACAGAAAACCGTCGTGATGTTCATCTAGTAATCTGGAGTGGAGATTTTTCCACATTCATTATTTCACTGATGCGGCATGTAATGGGATGGAATAGATGAAATTATACGTTCTGTCACTCGGGTTTTGGATATATCCAAAATTGGATATGTCAAAAGTGGTCGAAAATATTATAATATCGCAGATCTACCTCTATGGATACGAGGTATTGGTAAGGACAGTTTCCTCCAGTATTTTTCTTGAATGGTTGTGAGAATTTTCAAAAGATCAGAAAACTATGGGGCTGAAGGACTTGTCGGGATTCGACATTACTGGTCGACTGAGAAAAAAAAGTGGTGAAAACTATCAAATATTGATGCCATTGATTCTCAGAAAATATTTTGTTGAAATAATTAAAAAGCTGTTGAATTCACTGAATTTAGTCAATGTAACTAGTTAATCTTCTTAAATTAACTAAATTCAGTAATTCAACAATTTTTGTAATCATTCCAAAAAAGTATTTGCTAAGGACCAATAGCATTGATATTTCATAGTTTTTACCACTTTTTTTTCCAGTGTCATAATCCAGAGTTTTTAAAGCAGGTCTCATCATGGTATTCGTAATCCGATTCTTTCATCATATCATAGAAGATGTTCCAGCTTAGCTAAGTCACGCTATCTATTACGGTATTGGCCATGGCGTCCGTTATTGAATTTCGCCTCTTCCAATGAAAATCTTGCCTATAGTTAAGTTCTCCATGATATAGATACCTGAATGGCCATTTTCTGCAGATGAAATTTTTCAAGCCTCAACGATTAAATGTACCGATGGATCGAATAATTTAATTGAATCACTTGATCATGTATGTTTTTTATTTCTCATTCAATTCTACGAAACGCAGGGATATCACGGAAATTCGAAGTGGTAGTGTCGACATTCGCTAAGAGCTTCGTTGAAAATATAAAGACAAACATGAACTGAAGCCATCATAAACTTGACAAGTTTTGTAAAGCAAAGTCTCGGTAGTTGACATAACGGATAAGTTTTATTCCTTCTTTCTTTTCTAGAGCTTGTTGAGATTTTCGCCAGGAACGGTGTTCTGTATTCACGGTTACTCCTGCTTCTACCATCATGCATAGGATGTTTACAGGTACCAACTCTAGAGTAATAAAAAGCCCAGAAAAATAGGGGAAAGAAAAGTGGTAGGATAGAATGCGAGGGAATAAAGAAACTTATCAGTTTAAGGGAAAAAAGGTATCATCCATTACAAGAATCCGTTATATCATTTCAAGTATTTGTACTTTCCCGCCTTATTCGCAACACCAGGAAAATTTTCTCTTTTTCTATTCTTCTACCATACGTAACCAATGGATTGCGAATAATATTATCGTTCGATAGGGTACATGCAAGCCAGAGCTCTGACTCCTTCGTCTTAGTCTCCGTTTCCGTGCACTTCAGTGAAACGGTACTCCTAACTGTAAAGCGTGTTTCGTACATTGGAAAACAAGAAGACTACGTCGTGTTTACGTATATTATATTCTTTGAAATTTCGAACGCGTAACAAGGAGATGGGCTCATTGGAGTTACACTACTTTTACTCATGATGAGAAATAAAGAACTGTGTAAATGAAATTTTGGTTGTAGAATTTTCATTATATCTTCAAAATCTGATGAAATTATGGAAAATACAGTAGAACATTTCAAATTATCTTATTACCTATAATTTGAGGTAGAAACACTCATCATTGACAGAATACTGAAAATAGAGATGACACAGACAAAAGAAAATTGATGAGATTAATATTAAGTATAGTAATAAAAGTTGGAATGTTCACTATATTCCTCATAGGGTTAATAATGGAGTCTCATACATTACATTCGTAAAATTTTTGAAAAAAAATTACTTTTTGCTTCAGAATAAAAGTATTGCAAACGCGAAATTTTCCGGTTTCGAGATTTGATCGGAACATGACTCAGAATGTTCCAAAACGTTGAGAAATGATGTTTCTAGAAAATGTCTGTCTGTAAGTGTGTGTGTGTGTGCATATGTGTTGGTGATCAAGTTCACCCCAGTGCTCCGAAACGGTTTTACTGGGCGATCTGCAACTTTGACAGTAAGGGAAATCATTTCATAGATCTGCATTTTGTACAAGAAGGGGGAATTCCGCTGCACAATGCTGTCAGTGAAATTGCAGCGAAACCAGTTGAATACTCTCCAAGAGAAATGGAATTTTTTAAAAATAGTTTTTTCGAGTTTTCTCGGCGAAAAATTAATTCACAGCCCCCACTTTGGGTGATGAGATACATCTCATTGGAACTCATAATTTTGACTCAGGATAAGTTTTGCTCCGATTCTTCGTTTCAAGATTATCTCAACTTTAGTGATTTTTATTTTAGATTTTGTTGTCACGATGACTGAAAGAAATATGTGAGCTGAACACCTCAAATTCCGTCAGTTTGTGTGTCTAATAAACGCCAAGCTTAGTACTGAATTATGAAGAAACCGCTACAGTATTTTCTGAAATATTGGCAAAAAACGATTTTATGAGAAAAGTTTACATCTCCGAAAATATCCAATCAATTACATTCAACTTTAGCTCAAAAGATTCATCTCAATGAGCTCAACAGATGATGAAACTTTCAGATTTTTCAAGGGGAGTCTTTCATAAAAGTATTCAAATTTTTTTTTTTTTTAGAAATTTCGATTTTTTTCCATTTTTTTTCTAGGAGCACTACTATTTTTCAATTCATCATTAGAAAGTAGACAGTTTTCTCTATGAAATGAGGCCATTTTCAGTCCAACATGACAATGAGAAGAAATAGAAGTACTGTTGAAAACCTGAATTTTGATTTTTCGATTTTTAAGCTTGATTGTAAGATCTGAGTTTGCACCACAGACTGAATCCTGAACAGATGATAAAGTCTAAAATAATATTCGTCGAAATGTATAAGTGCGTATTTTTTGTGAATTCATGTTTTTTCCAGCAATGGGGAAGATAAATAGCGATTCGATTCACTATGGGTAAAATCTATTCAGAAGCGCTCTGCTAATCGAATTGGCAAAATGTGAAATGTCGCACAAGGAGTGAGGCTTATAAGTAACGCACAAAGAGTGGACCCGGGATAAAATTTTTGAGTCTTTTGAGAGTCTTTTACGGTCTTCAAAGACTCCCAGAAAGACTTTTCGGTCTCTGGAGTGTCTCGCAAGTCCCGCAACTGTCTCTACAGTGTCTCTCCCGTAAGGACTTCTATCTTTGCTGGTCTCTCCCATAAGGACTCGAATCTTTGTTGGGCTTTCAATGAATTTATGGAGATGTACAAAGACATGAGTCCTTACGGGAGAGACTGAAAGATGAATCAACTCTTTCATTTTAACTTAATAATTTTCAAGTTCTAAATTTTTACAATATTTGAAAATTATGTTTTTTTTTATATTTGACTTCAATTAGAATTCCCAACATTAAGGGAAACTGGGGTAAAACGTACGTAAGGGATGAATGGATACATTTTATAGTCTTGGTGTTTATATTATGAAAAACTTTTGAAATTGATAAAAATATTGAAGATGGGTTTTTTTCTCTAGATTTTATTAGAGAGCTGAGGAAATTTGTGCTGAAAATTATGTGTCTGAAATTTTTTGTTTTAATTTTTTAATCGTTCAATTCCCGATCCTCCATTCAATAGAAATTTGCAGCCGTTATTCTTTAACAATTGAAAAAGAAATATGCGATGCATATTTGAGCCCAATTGAGATAAGGAAAAATATATGTTTCAGATTAGCGGCAGGCAACGGGAGAATTTCAGGCGATCACCAGAGTTAAGCAGCATCGAACACAGTCAGTACTTGGATGGGTAACCGCCTGGACTATCTCAAGAACTACCGGACCGATTTCTTTTTTTTTTTTTTTCATTCGCTTCATCTTTATGTGATTATAATTATTGTCATGATAGGTGATTATTAATCATATAATTAGGCGAGAAATAGGAAAAAACGTTAATTAGCAGCATGAAAATCGTGGTCGCGACGAGTCGAAGGACTGAGTCTCTGCGCTGAAGACTCTGATTCGTTGAGCAGGGACTGAGAGTCCCTGTAGGAGGGACACGTGTCCCGTACGGGAGGTCAGCAAGGTGTCTCTGGAAAGTCCCTGCCATGGCGCGAGTAGGGACTCTGTAGAGACCGGGACAGGAGTCACTGAAAGACTCGATTTTTTTCATCCCGGGGAGCTCCTGCTTGTTCTAGTTAATGAATTCTGAAAAACAGCAATCGATTCATAATGATCAATTTAGTGGCCAATAGAGGAATACTGCACGTTCATTTCTAATAGCTCGATGTGTGTACGGGCGATCACGTAATATAGACTCGTCGGAAAATGTACCGCAAGAAGGTATTACGTCAAAAGTGTTCTTGTTTCCTGTGAACGGTTATACGAGTAGAAGAGCGAGAGAGATTTCAAGAAGAGAGAGAGAGACAGAAAGCTATCGCAGTAGTGGATGAAGAAACGGAGACGATGGTGAAGGAGCAGAAAAAGAAGGAAATGAAGGAGAAGCAGAAGAACACCAAAGAAAGGAGAGACAGGATACGATGCGCTCATTGGCATTGACTATGTATAACATACACTGTCCAGTGGTAAGAGCTCTGGGTCACCTGGTCGGAGCCGGGTTCGATCACCTCTTAGTGTCAACAAACGCTACTCATCCATTTATTCTTAGAAATGAAAGGATGAATTTAAGCTATTACTGACGAAAAGGAGAAAATAAGAGCCTGCATCCATTTGAAAGAAATAACATGAACTTCACTATCATATGAAAAAAATTCATGTTTATTCTATCGGCTTTATATGTTTCAATCAGAATTTATATAAAGAGCTATCATAGTCAACGTCCAAAGCAACTTGCATATAACTCTCTCGTCACTGCGATAGTTCGTAGCGGTAAATTGTTCCATATGGGCCATACGTACCTACAGGTAGGGAAGAATCTACACATGTACACATTCAGATATGTATAGAAGGAATATGAAGGAGAGATATGTATAATATCAGTGTGTGCTCGTTTGTAACATACAATGATGTATATCATGCTTTCAAGCTGGCAATGTTTGCCCACATTGGATATATGTCCGGGATGTCCGGGTTCAGGGGCAGTTAAGTAAACAGTCGTTTATGTATAATTCACTTACGTTCAGTTAATGTACAAATAAGGTTCTTGTGGTGAATTTAAATATTTCAGTTGCACGAAATTGTGTGTCCATTTCACAAAAATCATATTTCTCGTCCAATTCATTTTCATATATTCCTATTGAATGATTTGCATTTACTCCTAATTGTTACGTAGCAAATGAGTGATATTTTCTGCCTCTGATGGCATCTCAATTTGTGACACTAAGAAAACAAGTCATTTGAAAAAGTTCCAATGAATTTATTGGACAAAAGTAAATTTTTTTGATTTTTGGTAAATACGCAAATTAATATTACTAATATGACTTGCTACCAGTAAACCACATTCCCAGCAAGATTTTCTTTTCTTAGTGTAAAATGGATATAATAAAAAAGAAATTTCAAATAGTCCTTTTTGGCTGCAAGAGAATGCAGTGTCAGATGGATACGATAAAACCAACGGTATATCTCATCCTACGTACATTTGTACGATTCCTCGTCCAAGTGTGCGGTGTGAAGATGACCTCATGTTTCTTTATACAGTGTAACCTTAATATAACGAACCTCAATATAACGAATTCCTCGATTTAACGAATTTTTCAAAATCCCCCAGAACTGCCCATAAGAATCTATGTAAAATATACCTTGACATAACGAATATATTTTTCAAACAGCCTCGGTATAACGAAAAATCAATCTTTGCAGAATATAGATAGAAACTATTATTGACCTTCATATAACGAATTTTCCAGCCTACAACCTCTACATAACGTATCCTACAAATTATCCCCACTTAATTCCACAATAACTAATGTCTTAACGAGTGCTGATACGTTTAATTCTTCATAAGATAGTCATTGCTGTTTGATCACTGTAAACATTGCTGTTTGTAATTGTTAGTAATTTTGAAGTTGTCGTGGCTGAAAAACGAAAAAGGTGTTCTTTGAGTGTTGCAGAAAAACGGAAAATGATTAATTATGTAAACGAAAATCCTATAATGAAGAAAATTGATATCGCAAAGAAGTTTGAAATTCCCAGTAGTACGCTGGCTACAATTTTAAAGTCTAAAGAAAGATTTCCCGAAGAAAGTGGGGAAAATGAAGATTAAGCTATAATTATACCTTTATGATGTTGTCAATTTTCTCTCTTACATTCTATGTTTATATTCTATTTGAATGTTTTCAAATGAATAATTCTGTGTTTTGATTCAAATGAGTTGTTATTCGCATGAGTTGTTCCAATGGAAATTTTCTTACCTTGTTATAACGAATCGAGTTTAATCTAACCTCTATATAACAACCCGAGTCGAAAAATAAAGTGTTCTGAGTTGTTCGTATATTGTTATTGTTTTCAAATTCCTTTGTTCTCGCATTTTTTTCATCGATTTCACAAGACATTTTGTGTTTTCAAAGTTGTTACTACTTTTTGGTGAATAGAAAAATGTCCCCACACTGTTCTTCGTCTTCACAAGGATTGGGATTATTGAGTCAGGTATAAGGGTCAAGGGGTAATAACCATGAAAATATTCTATTGCTGCATTACAATTTTTCCGGGTACATCAAAAGTTGTTCTCGCATTGTTACAAGATGTTCTCAGTTTGGAACTTAGAAAATGTTTCAAGGTGTGGGACTTTGAAGAAAATCTTCACAAAATTCAACAGGGATTTTCGGGTTTTTCCCTTTTTTATTGAGGTGGCAAAAGGAGGGGTTGTAGGGTGAAAGGTTAGGAACTTTTAACTGTGCTGTCTAGATGCAAAGGGTAGAAGACATACTAAGCAAGTCAGTCTTTTGTTACGCTTTGAACGGTGCGCTTCGTAGTCAACAATTTCTCAATATCGTCAAAAAACAAATTCCGTAATGTCCGCAGTCGTGTCTTGGTGAGAACAGAAGAAGACTAGTATTATTCTATCGAGTGTTGTCGTGTGTGAAGTGATGCAGATTGTCTAATAATCGTGTAACTTGTTAGATATATGTGAAAATTACCAAGCAGTTTTGTATACTGAAAATTTTTAATTATAATATTTTTGCGATGAACTTTTTAGAATCGGATAATTGCATAAGGTACATTAGACATAATTGTATAGAGCATATCAAATATTATTGTACGTGGATTGTATTACTTATGAGATAGATGAGAAAAATGCGCGAAATATTACTCTCTAAAATATGTAGAATATTCTTTGATAACAAATAAATGAAGATCCTCTATTTTAATTGCGTTTTTTTATCATATTTTATAGATTCTCTGATAGGGGAAAACCCCATCCCTAATCGTACCCCTTCTCCTTTCGACCACCCACTGTGAGCCCTACCATAAACCCATTAGAAAAGGATGGATGCATCGGTCTACGGTCATAAAAAAGGACATTTTCTGGCGTAAAAGTTGTCGTACGCCAATTAAGAATCGTAAAATTGAGGACATTTTGAGGTTTCACTCAATGTCATATTCCACTAAGTACAACTCTATCACAAATTGAAGACAACTTAAGGAATAGAAAATTTTAAAACCCCTATTCAAAATATCTTTCAGTTTCAGAATAGTTTTAACAATTGAATGACAGTTCAGAACAACTAATTTTTCGACTCGGGAAACCTCACTGTTACGAATAACTCGATATAGCGAATAATTTCTATTTCCCTTCAGTTTCGTTATATCAAGGTTACACTGTATCTGAAAAAGGCAATGCAATAGTATGCATGGCTTTTTCTTGGAGTGGAGTACTTGTTCATACTAGAGTACCTCCACAATTTGCTGATAGTTTTTCGGTACAAGTTATCACGAAAACTTGTACCGAAAATCATGTTTTATTTCATCCTGGAGTCAATTTCGCCCCATTTTCCACTTTATATCACAGAGAGGAGATCTCCTCTCTCGAGACCTAAATTCTCAAGACATTTGTCTTCGCAGTGGTGCTCACACAATATCGCTATATTTTTTTGTTTCCAATTGTTGAGATCTTCGGCCAGCTGTCGATGTTGGAAGGGTTTGAATTTTATTGCAATTATGACGAAATTTTCATTCTTATTTGATCCAATATTACATATGAATCATTAAGGGGTTACATACGTCCAGGATTTTCAAAGAATCGATTTTTTTTTCACCGATTATTATTCTTTATACTTTTGAGCGTATTTCTGTGGAAATCGATTGTAAAAATTCCCCATAGATCGGAAGTTATGCTAGAAAACATGACTGCTCGACGACAGCAACGAAAGCTACGAAAGCAACAAAAGAGGCCAGAACAGCTCATCAACAACAACAATTGTTTACTGACAAGGAAGGCATACATCAAAAAATCCATAAAGTTCTTGCTTCTGCTGCGCGCAACCTCGAGCAAAACGCACTTGAAACTTCAAATGCGTTTTTCTCGAAACCACTTTTTTCGGCACGGTCGGCATAATACCTCCTAGAGTTTTCAATATTTTTGGATGTTTTTTTTTTCAATATTTGAAATCGCATTCTCTATAGTCTATGGGGCCGGATTTTTGATATTGTAATTGAACAATTTTTAAAAAATTATTAAAGTGTGAAATTTATGACGCAAAACGCAAACTTTTTTTTGAACTGCTGTAAACTGCTTAATTTTTCAAAATTAAAAAATCTGGCCCCATAGACTATAACTACAACCTTCTTTTACAAGAAACTTTTTACATTTTGCAGATCCATCAACATTTCAAGGAGAAATGATGCCGACTGTGGAGCAATGTCTTTTTTACAGTGCCGGGGGACATTATTTTTTACATAGTAATTGAAAAAAAAAATTAAATTAAATCAATTTTTTTATAAAGTTTAAAGACTAATTAACAATGTGCAAACATTATTTTTTACGAATTTCCATTCCTATCCCTTCTAAAAGGAGTTTCTCTTTTAGCGCGTTTTCGGCGCCGCTGGACGTATGTAACCCCGTAATGTAGATATTTATCGCTGAGCTGACTATATTGATTATTAATGAATCCCACAGGTTATAATCATTCAAAATTATTTATTATCACGCTGTTGACAAATTAGAGACTTGCTTCAATCTTGATGATTATCGCACTTCACTACCAATACTTTCTCTGACTCGAGATATTTGACACTTCGAGTATCTTCCTGGTGTTTTATAATCAGAAACATTAGGGGCTCAAGTCCTAGTCTCGAAAATTCTGATATTCAACCACGGTCAGGACCAGTTCAAAATGGACCCGCATGAAGAAATGACCTAGGAGTTTTTTTTCCGGAGTGAGGCCTCTGCGGGAAAATCTAAAAAAATCGAAAAGATGCTCGATCATGTCGTAGAAGCCTTCACTCTTAATAAATCCCAAGTCATGTTGCCTCGCGGGTCAATTTTATCCCGGTTTCCCCTATAACACAAATCTGGAAAAATGATGCATATTCTAAATCGTTGAAATATTATAACTTTATAGCTATATTATACAAGTGGGTATGATTTTTAATAAACAAATAGATTTCTCTTTGAAAAAATTCATTGATTTTATTCTCTTTCAAGATTCAATTCCTCATAAACAGAGAATCCGTGATTCTTCCTTGATTTTTAGAGCTTTAGGATTAGAATCTAAACATTAAAAACGAGAACTAGTAAGAAAAGTGAGAAGAAAGTTAACAATAAAAAAAAAATTAATGTGCAATTTGTGTAAACTCGAAACAATCTCTTTACACAAATTGGAAAAGTTTCAGTGATCAACTCCTAAAGGATTCGCATGAGATTTCGAGAATAGATAACTATTCCCTTATTCTAAAATTAATAAGGGAATATTGTAGTGAGATGAAAAAAAAGTAACTACGATTACATCCAAAGCTGTTGATCTTATCAGAGGAAACCACGCAGCAACAATTGAGTACTCCGCTCTCGATGCTCTCCCCTCAGGATGAACAATGGAGCTAGACAGAATGCCGATGACACGCCACACGTATATAGTCTGAAGAAGCATATGTGTGATAAAGGAATCTCTCATATAAGAATAAACGATCTTAACGTATAATATAAGTATGGAAACGATATCCCAGAAATTGGTCAAGTACATAACTTAAGTTTTTCCAATATATATGGGGAGTTGCAAAAATGACGATACATATGTTTCATATAGAACTAGTTCAGAGGACAGATTAGTCTATCTCACTAAAGTGAGAAACCACAGAATAGGGAAATAAGAATCGAACTTCTTCAGATGATATTGAAGTGAGTTGTTCGAAATGGTTTTTTTTTTAATTAATTGAACCAGTGATGTGTGTGGATGTGAAAATTACGACGCGTGAGAGAAATGATGTAATAAGTGATAAGGTGAGAATAAATTAGGGAAAAATCCGGGAATGATCGAAGAAATCTCCAAAAAATAGGAATGGAATAGACGTGAACACAAGAAAAAAAGAATTGATTCTGATGGAAAAAATCTTTTCACCATGGATTTTCTCCACTTTTCCCCCAAGTCTTTTCTTGAATCTGCACCAAGTTTTCTCTGAAGCTTCCTTTAGTCTTTTTGCGAATATTTCTCAAGCTGTTTTCGAAGATCCAAAAAAGACTTAGAGAAAATTCAAAAAAGACTTGAGGAAGATTTAACCGTCCGATCAATAACCGGTTACCCGGGTATCCGTTTCAATTTCGAAAGTAGAATTTATTGACTTCCCCTTAAAAAAAATTCATGACCGCCCGAATCCCCAAAGCTGAAGTGGTAACTATGTAGTACAGGGGCCTTTTTTTATAAAATTTAAAGAATTATCAAAGTCAAATCTTCGGAAATAAAATATGGAATGCGCAAGCAGGATTTAAACCCACGACCCTCTGATTACATGTCAGGTGCTCTGACCACTGAGCTATTGCGAGTTCCTATACTTTCCTTCAAGTTTTTGACCAAGATATATTACATCATTTTCGCCACCTCCCTTCCTGAGGTAATTTAAATTAATTTGAATTAATTTTATTTGGAAAGGCCGTTATTCTACATATTTACCACTGAAGTACTTTGTCATCAAATTTTGTAAAAAAATTTTCTAATCAATCATTTAATAAAAGTTATTAACTATCAAACTTGATACCTCCTCCGTTCAATGTCTGGGTACCCGGGTACCCACTAAGGGGTTTATACGGTTTTATACGCACTAAAACGACCGTTCCTCGAAGTATTTACGTAATTCGACTTTTAAATGAACAATCAACAATACTATTCATAATTTCCTATATTTAAACAAGTTTTCTTATAAACAATAGTGAAAATAGTCGGTAAAAAAGACATCATTCTGATTTCTTTTTTTTTTTCATTGTAGTTATTTTTTTTTATTTGTGACAACACAGTGCCATATGAAAAAAAAGTAAATTCGATTATTTCGCACTCCTCACTTGTCGTGGTTGAAATGCAATGTTCATCACAAATAGGGAACTTCCATACCGAACATGATTTTCCAATTTTACGACGTTTTTCTTCCGAATGGGAGCATTGTGAAAGCGACATTTTTTAATTGGGAGATTTTATCGGGATATGACTCAGAATGTTCCAAAACGTCGAGAAATGACATTTCAAAAAAATGTCTGTGTGTATGTAGTATTGGAGCGAAATCGGTTCGGTACTTTCCGAGAAAAATAGAATTCAAAAAAAATAGTTTTTTCGAGTTTTCTTCACGAAAAATCGATTCACAGCACCCACTTTGAGCGATGAGCTACATCTCATTTAGACTCAAAATTTCCACCCTAGGTAAATTTTGCTGCGGTCTTTCATTTCCAGATAATTTCAATTGCAGTATTTTTTATTTTTGGTTTTGCTGTCACGATCACTTAAAGAATATTTGAGTTGAAGTCTTCAAATTTCGTCAGTTTGTGCATCTAATGAACGAAAAATTCTATATTGAAATCGGGCGAAGTCGCTTCATTAGTTTCTGAGATATTGCCGAAAAACTATTTTAGAGAAAAAAGTTATAGGGGCAAAATGGACCTCCGAGTCGACATGATCCACGATTTTTTTTGGAGTGAAGGCCTCTGCAAGAAAATTTGAGAAAATTCACCTACAACGTGGACATGTTGGAGCATCTTCTCAAATTTTTTCGTATTTTTTCGTAAAGTACGTCATTCCGAAAAAAATTGTGAATCAATTGACTTGGGGGTTCATTTTGCCCCAGTTTCCCCTATCTCCGAAATTATCCAAGCAATTACATCCAAGCTTCAAAGATCCGTCTCATTGAGCTCAACAAATGGTGAGAATTTCAGATTTTTCGGAGGAGGTCTTTGATGAAAGTATCTGATGAACTAGTTTTTTCAAAAATTACGGTTTTTTCCGCTTTTCCCTTAGGAACACTACTATTTTTTATTTTACCATTCGAAAGTTAACAATTTTCTCTAAAAAATAAGCTCATTTTCCTTCTGATCATAATCAAAAGAAAAGAAAATCCTATTTGAAACCTGAACTTCAATTTTTCAATTTCTAAGTCCTATCGTAGAATCTCAGTTTTCATGTAATATTGAATTTTTATGGATCAAATCACATCATTGCAATTATAATGATTATATTTGAGCTAAGATTCCAAGTCTCAAGTTGACTTGGACTGACTAACTGCTTAGCCATGTGACGCGCAGTAGGTGGGTAGCCGGGACCCGGTTATTGAACGAATGGTGAAAAATTGGTTAGTGACCGGCCGGTTAAGGAGGATCGATCACGACCTTTTTTTGATGGATGAATATCTAATTTTTTTATATAATGTAAATGAATCTATCCTGAGTTACCAGTCAAAATTTGAGGGTAGCTCACCGAAGAAATTCTTCATTATTTAATTATTTTCTTTAATAGCAAAATACATTAGCTTCTATGGACATCAGTGGAAAAATTTTTTTTTCTGTTATTTTCGCGATAGAAGAAAATTCATTTATACTTTAATAATAAAATTTGAGCTTCATAAAATCAGAATGAAAATGAAAAATAGTGGGTCGGCGGTGAAATAACCAAGGAAAAAATTGAAGAAAATTGAAAAATATTGAATTTTGAGGTTAAGTGGAATGTTGGACAGATGAATAAATAGTAGAAGTCAATCTTCACATTTATTTCCTAAAATCGCGACGTATCGCTTCTGATTAGAAGCTTCTTCAGGCTCTTTAGATAAATGTAAATTGTAATTATGAGATTCCCCTCGCACCGCACCCGGACAGCAGTCTATCTTTACTCCAGTGGCCCCCACCACCGTGATCGAACTTCCTTAAAAGAGACATGGTGAAGACCCAATAAAGATTGGGGGAAGATCCAGAAAAGACTTAAGGAAAATTAAGAAAGCCTCACTAAAGATATTCTTTTGCATCTCAATCCATTCCTTTCTCCTTCTCTTTATTTCTCTTCCATTATTCTTCGTTATAAATTTTGGAGTTTTCTCCAACTTCTTTTCACCTTGTCACTCACTGCATAATTTCACTTACACGTAATAATTTTCACATCCACACACATCACTTTTTAAATTAATTTGGAAAAACTATTTCGAGCAATACAAATTTCAATAAATTTGTATCAAAATTGACATTTTTCATTGTTTATTCGTAACCAAGGTATCAGCTACGGCTGCTGATACTTTTAGATGTACGAAGTTCCGAGCCCTGATTATAACATATGATGGTGTCATACCCCCATCCATTATACTGCGCAGCTCATTGCCGCTTGATCGCTTACATGCTACTCTTTATTAGTATTTAAAAGTATGATTTAACTAATCATTAGTGTTCTACATCAGGACAAAACGCACCAGTGGAGTAAAGTGAATCAGAATTTTCTTTTCAGATTGTAGGCCTTTATGGAATTTTAAGAAAAACTTAGTTAACAATTTGGTCTCCGCTATTTATGAAGCGATTCTTCCATACTAGACGTGTCATGTTTCAGGTATTTCAATGACGTTTGTAAAAGTTCAACTACGATATTGACTATGAAAGGAGTTGAATTGATCTTTTTTTTTGGGGGGGGGGGGGGAATTCTTTCAAAGTAAATTTTTAGTTTATGTTCAGTAAGAAAGGGAATCCATTGTTTTAATGATTCCATAACCTAATAATAGTGATGTCTACCTCACTTGTCTTTCTACGAAGATTTGATTCCTAATCTTATTTTTTATTTTGCCAATGTACAAATTATAGTTCAACGATCTTTCCGTTAGTTAGGTTTTTACCGGAAGACTCTCATACTGATGTTAATCTTTCAAGGCATCGGCCATACCATTTTTTGTACTATATCTTAGTATAATTTAACTCTTTCCGAGTCGTTCAACCCTTATTCCCTCGTTAAAAGGAGTTGGAGAAGTTGTACTTTACATGGTCCCCCAACATTGACCCTGATTCGAAAGTGTATATAAGAATAGCTTCGCTATACTTCATTGCTAGAGGTGAATAACCCCCTCCATCCTCGAATAGAAATATTGATTTGCATTTTCTTCGGTACGTTGAAGACGTGTTCACCCGACATATCAAACTTATCATGAAAAATCATCAATGAATACTCATACTTTCGTGATGAAGTAATTTCACAATTTCAACATAGGAAAAACACTTTGAAAAATGCTATACGGAACATAGGGAGACAAAAAACGAACGAAAATTTAGGAAAAGAGGGTGCGTGAGGCTTCCGTGCGTTAGAAGTGGAACTTGGTAGATCCTAGGAAAGGGTCATTTCAACCATTGCTCTTTTACTCCCGAATGAAAGCTTCGTTTTCATCATTTATTGAAAATTTTCTTGAAGGATGTATAACATCGAGAAATGATAGCCAGACAAAAAATATTGTCATATATGTATGTGGGACCATCTGTGTGACCCTATGACCCCCGATTACTCCAAAACTGAATGAGTCGGAGATCCGAAATTTTGGCAAGACATCACATTTAATGAAATAAATGTCCTATAGATATCTTAAAAGGGCCTACTAGTTTTTGAGATATAGCAATTTTGTGAAAACAGTTTCTTCCAAATTTCTCAACATGTGTGAGACCGATTTTGTCCACATTTCAGTCAAGATTTCGATCTATAATATTTAACTTTTGGGAAATCTCGATGAATTCATTCCCATTATTTCATGAAATACTATATTTTTGTGTTTTTTGTTTTAATTGGATTTATTGATAATTCAATGGATAATTAACTCAGGAGTCGAATTTTGTATATCTATGGAGTTTCTAATGAAAACAGTTGGGATTGAATCTGAGTCATGTATGATATATATGATATACCGACTAAATAGTTCTGGAGATATTCGGAACTATATGTTTTTTTTTAAATCGGCAATATCTTCCAAACTATTTATCCCATTTCTTTTTCAACAATGCTCAAAAGATTCGTTTTCATAAGCTAAACTAACCATCAAATCTCGAAATTTTTCGATATTGAGTAAGAATTTTTCAATTCTTCCGTTTATATATATCCTCAAAAAATGTGCTTTTTCGCGATTTTTTTGTATCAACCCCTGTACTCTTCTTAACTGCTTATTTGAAAGAACACACTTTTCTCTTCAGCATGAGCCCATACTTGTCTTGGTAGAATAGTCAGTCATTGAACAGTGCGATTCTATTTTTTGATTCGAGACGACACAAAAAAAATTGAGATGAATTTTCGGAACAACCATTCAGAAACACACGCCTAATGCACTAGCAGAATTTGAAAAGAATGATGAATAACGCAAGTCAGGAGAGACTACTTGTTTGTATTTGTTATCGCCTTTCATCATTGAGGGATTAAGACATGATTATGTGAAATTCAATAGCCGAAAATCTCTTTTAAGAGGGACCATCAGTTAAAATCAAAATGCAAAATTAATAATGACGAAATTCGGGGATATCATCGGATCGATTTCAGAATTAGATGTAAAATTTCATAGAAATTCATCTGATCAATTCTGAGTAATTGAGTGGTTAAATTTTCTATCCAGCATAAACTCTTGTGTATCATTATTCATAGACTTACCCCTCACAGCTTCAAAATGTAAAACTCGTATCAAATCTTTAATATCTATCTGACTTGATTCGAAGACAATCGATGTATAAAATTTGATGAACTTTCCTCCAGCCAGTTTTCAATAATAGGAAAAAGGAAAAAGAACAATTCCCGTGGGTCTCTGTCTAACACAGATGACCCAGAGGTTCATCCCTGATTCACTTCGTTCGTTGTACTGCTCCCCGCTTCACCGCACCTCTTTCGGAGGACCGATGTTCCTGCTCAATCGGATTTGATTTTTTTTCTACAATTCTCAATCAGGTCGTCCAGATCCGGGAAATGTCAGGGCTATGTATGGGGACAATTTTGGAAAAATGAAGTCCATTTTTCCATATCTCAATTGTCGTATACGGCCTTAATAATGATAAGACTAGAACAGTCTGATTGGAGCTAGAGGTTTTTGCCAAATTTCTTAATCTGATTATTCTGATCTAATACTTATCATGGTTGTCTATACGAAATTAATTAAGTAAAAATAATCATGTTCCATTGAAGACACTCATATATAGCCCTAATGATTGGCGGATCAGCGTAGCCTCATTGAACTGCCTTATGTTCTTAGTAAGGAGACACTGATCAGTATTTCATTAGTTCTGGATCAGAGGTGCTTGATAAGGTTAGCCCTGCTCTGACCTGATCCAATTCTGATGTGACGCCAGGTCTGTCTTATCAAATTCCCAGTCGGTAGTTAAACTTACGGTAGTATCTTAACTTTCCGTCAATAAAACGAAAAACCCTGAAATTTTCATCGTTGAGTTCCCAATTAATTGGTCACAATCCAAATGAACATGTTTATCCATTGGAAGTTATTATTGAATGATCTAAAAATTGTATCTTAAGCTCAAGCATTTATTTTCGTTTGCATTTCCAAATTTGAATTCATTGCCACTTTTCTATCAAATAAATAAGTAGTCAACCGAAGTTAAAGATGCTAAGCTACCACGGGACTCCAAAGATGAATAAAGTTCCTTACTGTATAATTTCAAATTGCAACGTTACAAAAAATGAAGTTAAGAGCAAAAAATTGTTAATTTAATTATATTCTCACAATCATTTGTCGTAATATTTCAGATGAATTGGAATTCTCACTAAAGATAAACTATGACAGCGAATCAGCCAACACTGATTGGATTAATAGAGGTTAACTGGAAATTGTGTTAATTTTTAGAGACAACTACGTTATGAGGATCTCGAAATATTGTTTTTTACAATGATGATTGTCCTTTCCATATCGTCATCTTAGAAGCAGATGGGCGTGAATGCCAAAAAATCCACTCTTTGAAGGGAACGTGGCGTATGTCTAAAAAGCATCTCAGAATGTTTTTCATGACGCATCGATAAGAAGAAACGAATTAAGGGGGGAAATGGGTGTAGGACAGCGTATTCTTCAGCGATTTTCATGAATTTTTTTAACATATAAGGAATATGTCTATCTAATCCATACTTTGTGCTCATTTCATACATATATTGAAGAGTATATTCTGAAACTTTCAAATATTTTTCTCGAAAAATAAGGGAGATATCAGCTACCGCACATTGTAAGTCGTCATCCGCCTTTTGCAATTTGTGTACATCCTGGAGGTCACAATTTTTATCGGAAATCAATTTTCCAAAAACATTTACTTTTTGTATGAGTGTCTCTTCTATGTAAACCTCAATCCCGAACAATATTTTCATTTTAACTATTTTTTTATTGCAGAAGAAAGTACAAAAAAATTGTAAAAACTCATACTGAATTTCCACATTCTTCAAGAAAATATTAATTTTCGATTTTCTTGAGGGGATTGAGGTTCACATAGAAGAGACACTCATACAAAAAGTAAATCTTTTTGGAAAATGAATTTCCGATCAAAATTGTGACCTCCAGGATGTCCACGAATTGCAGAAGACGGATGGTGACTTACAATGTGCAGTAGCTGATATCTCCCTTATTTTTCGAGAAAAATATTTGAAAATTTCAGAATATACTCTTCAATATATGTATGAAATGAGCACAAAGTATGGATTAGATAGACATATTCCTTATATGTTAAAAAAATTCATGAAAATCGCTAAAGAATACGCTGTTCTACACCCATTTCCCCCCTTAAAAATTAAAGTAACAAAAGAGCGCGATTGGTCTGATTTAACCAACTTTCCCTTTGCACTCGAATTGCTAGAGATCGGCACAAATGTTCAAAACCTGAAATGTGAGATTATTAACTATTGTCTTTTTTTCGAGGAATATGGTAAGTGATGAATACATGAAGTGATTTGACTGTATTCTGAAATGAGCATACGGAATGCTACGAACTGCTGCAACAGAAAAACTGTTAGTGAATCATAGATTTTGAAAAACGATTGAGTTGCTATGTAACACGGCCAATCCGGGCCTCTGATGGTGCCATACTTATTGTTGAAAACTGGTTATAATGTAACTTTTTAATTCCTTTTGATCCCATCAAAATCACCATTTGTAAAGTTGAATCATAATAAACTCTTAATCACAAAATCCATTCGTTAAATTAATTTCAAATCCCCCTTTATCTATTGGAATAAAAAGAAAAAAAACAAATCAAATGGGCATATTCATCGAGA
Source organism: Aleiodes leptofemur (assembly GCA_963942555.1). NCBI lineage: Eukaryota > Metazoa > Arthropoda > Insecta > Hymenoptera > Braconidae > Aleiodes > Aleiodes leptofemur. The sequence continues at coordinate 10,220,339 of OZ012619.1, forward strand.
ATCTGCCCTTTTATTATTATTGATGCTATGAGGAATCCATAATTGAGGATAAAATCAAAAACAAAAAGGTGTATATGCAGAGCATACGCCTTTTTATTATTATCAACGTCATACGACGATATGCCAATCTAAGATATGGTTGAAATCAAACAGGCCTATGTGAGGGAGATACACTCCTTTTATATTAATAATTGGACAGGCGCCTATTTGTTATTAAAAAAAATGCTCTAAATGATTGAGAATGCCGGAAATAATCGATTGAGCGAAAAAAAAATTTACGCCCTTCTGTCAATTAAAAATAGAAAAAATGGTACTTGCGCCCTTCTGTCTCTAGGTCGATGATATTCGTTGTTGCAATTCAATTGAGTTTATTATTAAATTCAGTTCCACCTACAAATGGAAAATGTCGATATGGACAGAAGAATTATATTTCTGAATTTAGATGCAAGAGACATATTACCTAATATTAATTAAAGGATCAGGAGAGCAATTGAAAGCCTCAAATCATCCAATTAACGATAATGAAAATTTCCATCGCCAGATAGATATCTGTGAGGAATCTATTCAAATTTAGGTAGATTCATGGCTAGACTCAAGATAAGTTCATTGTCTCAGCGACCCACTCCAACCAGATTTCGTAAGTTGAGGTCACTCCTCCGAAAAAGGGGGGAATATCATAAGTGGATAGTTTAGAGTAAATATAAAATTTCTTGGTAAAAGAATTTACTATAGTGCCAATGAATTGCGTCCCAACGGCAAACTATCTGGTCAGCGGAATAATTCTCCAACCAAGCAAAAGTATACTGAACTGACGTCAACTAATACTTAACAAAGAAAGTGATACACTCGTAATTGAAATGAGGAAAAATTGAAACCCAGGATCAACGACCTCTTTTATTAATGATTGTCAGATAGCAATGCATAATATTGTGGGCAACTAAGCCTACCTTAAAACATCACGTGCCTTTGCTTCATATGAAACGTTGGTCACGTCTCAAGACCCGTGATTCTGAATTCAGTCATATTACGTGGCGTTATACGAAGGTAGTGCAGATACCTTGCTGATATGTCCTCGCTCTGTTGCTACATTGTCGAAAAGATCAAAAAAATTCATCTGCAATAATAGAGCCTGAGTTTATTGCTTCATGTTTTTTATATGAAATTATTCATGTTTCGTATGCTACTACTCTTTTTCTTTAAATCACCAATCAGATTTTCTGGTATATTAATACCAGATTGCTCGAATCCATGAATTTTATCACTGCTCAGGCCTATCTAACGAACTAAAATTCAGGACATTATTACTGGAAATTATAATGATATCGATTTGGAATCATTTTACAAGTTGATTTGATGCATATTCTATTATATGAATTCCGATGCAATGAGTCAATTACTCGTTGAGGAATTAAAAATTCTGCCTAGAAATAATAGTATATTTCACTTAAAATACATTCCTCATTTGTCGTCGATGCATGTCATAATGTTTCTACCTCATGTAACGGAAAATTCAGTGCTTGAAAAGTCTCCGAAGAAGAAGCTGAATGGAAAATCAGACTTGAAATGTTAAGTAAGTGTGTATACCTTCGGATTGTTTGAGGAGGCCCGATCGAGTGAATATAGCTTCAGATCCATAGCAGGCACATGCGGTCAATGAACCGCGGTCCCTGGGCCATCAAATACCATTCTTTACCTTACTGCTATAGCCAACAAGGTGGAAATACGACTGGCGACAATGACGAACCAGCAAGAATGTTAACCACCTCGAGTATATGACTGGAATTGTCGAAGATTATTCATAGAAATTCCCTCGTGAATGCTCGAAATAAATATCATGTACGTATTATGTATGAAAAATTAAATCACAGAAAGAGAAAATCTCCGAAGAATGATTGTTACTGCTAAGATCGCTTATCCAATCAATCAAGTGTTCTTTGATTTTAAATATTCCGAACGAAGTTATCTAGTTTCGGTGATATGAATGAGAACAAAAGGACCGACCTGATAATGGGTTACGATTTTGAAACGGGAAAAGGAATAAAATCATGAATGACAAAGTTAAACGGCCAGTGAGAAAATAGTTCCACGTTTGCAAACAGCTTAGCGACAGAACAGCTGAAACTAGACGCGCGTGCAGCTATGTGTTTTCACAGAATGAACGATATGTTGTACAGTGCAAACCCACTATTTGTTATTCATCTCGACCTCCCAGCTAGTGATTTAAAATATGACTCGTTATTCAAATTACAGTCAGTTCACATTTATATAGATGACTTTACGATTCAGCTCTCTTTTTTTAATTCTTATGTCATCCCAGAGAACGAAAAGTTCGCGCTAAATATCGGCGTTCACTGTCTACTGGCTAAGTAGAGGAGGTGGGGTGAAAGAACCTGTAAGGCAAAATAAATTGGACTGTTTTTGTCGGAGTGAAGAACTTTGTAGAAAAATACCAAAAATTGGCCAACGATGTGGACATTTTTGAGCATCTTCATGAGTTTTTTCAATTTTTTCTGTAGAACTCTTCATCCAAAAAGAATTCCTGGCCCGTTACATCGCAGATCCATTTCTAAGAACCTAGAATAATGTATCATATTTTTAAGGACTTATAATAATGTATCATCCATCATTCACGTATGTTTCTTTCACACTTCCTTGAGATGCAACAAAATTGTTCCATGAAAAATAATCGAAGCTTTAAATTTCCATACATTCAGGAACTATAGTTCCTGAATAAATGAAAGGAACATAAAAATTGACTAGACAGCAGTATTCTTCTTATTTCATCAATATAGATGATTTTAAGTCGCAAAACACAGTCACTGTCAGTTGTCATTCTTAGACACTGATATCGCATTCAATCTTTCTTTCGACTCACCGATTCTTATTATTAGGGCCCGGACTTTCCTTCAAAATCCTGACCAACGTGAATATAACACTGAGTCAAAATTTTTCAATTCATTCATTTACGTCAAACTATCAAACTGACAGCTTATAAATGAATAGAACTTGAGAGAAAATTAAATAATAATAATTATGCAATGAAAAATTTCTGAGAAAACTTAAGGTAAGAAAAATACTATATTTCGCAGGGGGAATTCGAGAAAATATTGTATTTAATAGGGGGAGTTTGGGGGGAATTCGGGAAAACATCATATTTCGCGCGGGGAATTCGAGAAAATACCATATTTTGCTGGGGGAACTTGTCCAGAAGTGTTCTGGACGAATTCCCACCCCCCCCCCCCCCCCCCCAATTCCCCCTGCGAAAATAATATTTTCTCGAATTCCCCGCGCGAAGTATAATGTTTCCCCGAATTCCCCCCAAATTCCCCTATTGAATATAATATTTTTTCGAATTCCCTCCAAATTTCCCTTGCGAAATATAGTCTTTCTCTTACCTTAAGCTTTCTCACAAATTTTTAAACGCATCATTATTATTATTCAATGTTCTCTCAAATTCTATTCATTTATAAGCTGTCAGTTTGATAGTTTGACGTAAATAAATAAATTTAAAATTTTTGAATCAGCGTGATATTCACGTTGGTCAGGATTTTAAAGGAACGTCCGGGCCCTACTTATTATATGAATCAGACATACTTTGGTCGGCAAAATCGCAATCTGGAAAATATGCATAATAGAGCCCAACAATGAAATTAATTTGAATTTGCCGCAGGAACGGCGGCCAAAAAAATAAAGTAATATATCGGAATAAAAAATTTGAAGGTAATTATCGGAACTCGCAATAGCTCAATTGGTAGAGCATTAGACTGGTCATTTGAAGGATATGTGCATATTTTTTCCGAAGAATTGATCCTGGTAATTATTAAATTTTAGGATGGGTGCTATTCTGCATAATTACCGAAGTGAGATGGATCAAAGAATACACAGAATAAGAGTTAAGTGGAGGATCTTTTTGCGCTTTGAATTCCGTGAGTTTGTAAAAGAACGAGAAGGGGACGACGACTCAACTCTTAACGGTATAACGCTTTCGCTGAGTAATTTGGGTATATTTTTTGATGTACTTCCGGGCAACGTGGATTTGTTCCAGCTTAAATGTTACATCCTCGTCTTACAGCCCGAAATTCAACCCACTGATTATTTTCCCTGTGATTATTTGTTTCTCGATGTTTTCTCACAAGTTATAATCTTCAATATTGATGGTGGATCATTTTTCAAAATTCTTTGGCACAAATAATCCCATTTTATAAAATGATTTCATGGAATTGTCCTATTTTTATTTCACAAATACAATTCAAGAAAATTGAAATAACAATATCTCTCGATAAATTAAAGCATTAAAGAATTTGTTTCTCGCTGATTGGAATAAATGATTATATTCTTGAAAAAAGAGAAATAACGGAATAAATACAGAGAAGTTCCAAGTACCGTTGGATAATCGGTTCTGCTTGAATTGCCCGAGGCAATATAGACGTGTCGTGTGGTATCTTCCAAAATATCATGGCAGAAACTCACAAGATGAGCCATAGGAGAAAAAAATGTTTAAGGATGAATTGAAACAATGTACTATGTATCTGGAAGATGGTAGATCTTCATCTGTTGGATATACTCTTCATGGGGTTTTTATCAGCGTTGAAGATAGGACGCCAGTAAGCCCTCATGGGGCTCACTGGTTGATCCAGGAAGAGGAATTGTGCGAGGAATGGGAACGGAATACTCCTGACTGTAGCGGAAGAAGAACAATTGACGTAAGATAAACAGGATGGAAATATTGACAAATTAGTGTTAACCTGGTTTCCTAATTTACTAAAATTGTTGAGCGTTGATTTATTCCAGAATAGAATGAAATAATTGAAAATTCTAGTGAAAATGGAAAGGTATTATTCCAAATTAGTCGGTATTTTATCATTCTTCGAGAGTTGAAAAACCCCGATCTCTGCGTCTGGTCGAGTCACTTTGGGATCCGGATTGTGCTCGGGAAGGATATATGCTTACAAAACGGCCATGGGGAATGCTTTAAGGGCGCACAGGTAGTCAGTTCTCTTTGTACGTGAATACACATGCATGCTACCCTGCACCGTGAGATACCAGCATTAGCCATGTGTGTGTGTACACGTTGAAAGTAATGGGGAAGTTCATTGACCCACCCGGGGGCTTTTGTTCGTGTCCGAACCGGGAAGACAGGCCCCAAACTCCGTGCGGGCCGACGAAAATCAAGTGTTACCTTCACGTTTTCTCTGCTCCCCCCACCCCCTCTCTCTCCACACTTTTTTACTTCTACCTCTTATCGTTTTCTCTCTGTCTCACTCCTCTTCTCTTTTCATGAACTCGAAGAGTCTTGGGCTGGGTAATCGATCGTAATACCAAGGTCTCTACCACCTGCTGTATCTTACCAGCGCCACTAAAACTTGTTGCATTGTGTTTTTCCTTTTATTATTATTGAATTATAATAAAAGAAAAAAATATTCTCTGATTTGAGTTGCAAGGAATGTTCTCAACGAATATTTCAGTTATTTCTTCCAAAGTCTTTGAGACTTTTGAAGCAACAAATGGAATGTCCGCGAGTCATTACTGACTCCGTTTTAATAATTTTTTCCCATCTTGTTCAAATTTTCCATGTTTTTTTCTTGTAAATATTCAATATTTATATGATGATTATCTTCGATTAGCGTATTTCTTTGTGGGATGATTGCATGGAAGGGTAAATAAAAAAACTTAATACCGAGAAAATGTGTGGGCGATTTACGATCACGTAACTGAATAAAAATAGAGGGAGTACATGGAGATAAAAAGATGAAAAACCGTGGGCTTGCTCTCTGGCGCGCAGGGATCAGATGAGCAGGAAGACATAAATTTGTATGGAGGAGTCATCGACCTGCGGTCATTGAATAACAATGTCACTGAGTCTATTGGCAGGATTGGGAAAATGCCATTCCTCTCCGATCAAATTAATTAGAAATCAAATTCAGTGGTCAAAATATATCGATTTATATATACATATATTTTTTTCCTTTAAATTGTTGTACTCACTCAATGAGTCCATCTGAAGGACTGATTTTAATTTTGAGGATTTCAGCATTGGCATCAACGATCGTAAAGCAAGGAGACCGGGGGTCACTACTGTATGATATATTTTATTCGTCCAGCCCCTTCTACCACCTGCCTTTTCACGCATGAAAAGCCTTCTTGCGTTTTTTATGTGACTAATATGTGAACATATTTCCACTGCCTATGATACCCTATCGGTGAATATACCTAGGGGATTTTATAACCATTTGGCTTCACTACCTTTTAGTGTGTTACTGACCCCGAGTGACCCTAGCATCGTCGGGTACTGTTAGCTCACCTTCCAGTAAATTTATTTTGTTCGTTTGTTCATTTAACGCATGACCTTCAACTATAAAATTCATTCATTCTTATCTGCAGCAATCTGAACAGGTGCATTCCATTTAAATTAATTATCCTATTGATCTTATTTCAATGACTTGGACTTATATTTTCAAATAGAATTTTTTTTCTATTAATTGAAAAAAATTTATTCCGGAATTTTTTAATTAAGAAAAGAAGAGAGTACAAAAAATATCCAAGCGCGTGTTTACTAACGGCAGATTTCCAACCCCGTTTGTTTTAGACGCTCGACTGCCTCTAGAGAACGGTAAAAATATAGCAGAAGAAAAAAGGGAAGAAGCATATACAGAGAGAGAAGATCAACCGATTATTGGTCACGGTTTAGGATGCCATCGCCGCACCTTTTCCATATAATGAGTTTTTATGCATACAATTTCATTGACAAGAGACGAAAATGAATATAAAAAATTAAAAATTATGTTATTGATCATTTCTAATCTTACCTCTTATGGTGCTAGGCATTTTGTCCACAATAGCATATCCTGGTATCCAAAATGAATAACACCAAAATTTTCTTTTAATCAAAATTCAAACCAATTTCCACTTCACTTTAGCCCAATTTAACACTAATATTTGTTTTTGCAAAAGTCCTTCTTTCAAATTTATTTGCACTTAGTACACTCTTCTTATTCTTCAATTTGGTTTAATCATTTTATTGTTAGGCACACTTCCACCGCATTTTGAATGTTTCCCGCAACTTCAGCTTACTGTCACGCGTCAAGAGAAATGCCAGTACGCTGTGCCGCACATAGATCCCCGACCTCAAAGTTAAGTGTCAGGTACAGGTCGACGACATCCGCATGAAATCGATGCTCACCACGCTGTTTGGACTCAGTCGCAATGTTATTTATGAGAAAATGAAGGATAAGAACTATAAGACTATAAAGTAAATAGAACTCGTTAAAATAAATAAATATAAATAATGTAAACTTTTTGTGATAATGAACAAACAATTTCTGAAGCATTCACAAAAATACTAAATAAAAACACTATTCACTTGTTTTTCGCCTATGTGAGACCGTTACACGTTCTTGGCTTCACTCAATGACAATTTTTTTTATACAAGAACTTACACAGAAATAAAACTAAAGAATCATCCAAGAGAAGGAGAGAATATTCGGTTTAATTTATTGAATAAATTTTTGAAATTGAATTGAATTTGATTATTTTGATTAATTGATTGGCGGTAAGGCTGAACGAGCTATCCCGAAGTCTGGAGGTCTGGTAGCGGTGGTCGGCGAGTGACTCCACCGGCAACGTGGTACACGGGAAGATCCACAGGTGCTCACGGCCACAGTGGCCCTTACCCCTCCCCTTCTACCCGCGCGCACATCCCACCTCTTTCATTTATCGTGTCGCCGTGGTGGCTCTTCTCATCTACCCCCTCTTTCATCGTCCTTTTTTCCTTTATTTCACATCTATACAAACATTGGGCTCAACTTCAAAACACCGGACGACTGTGTTATGCACTCGTACTCATGTATGTGCCAGTCTTATGAGTGTAAGTCTTTTGTTTTTTCTTGTTTTTTGTTGTTTCTCAAAATTCCTCTGATCATTATGATTTCGCGCCATTTTCCTCACCATCACATTCAGGTTTCTGATTGTTCTCCTACAGTGCGCTACCACCAAAACTTTCAACGTTTTGAGGTTTCATTTCATATACTTTCTTTCATCTCCCCTAGATCCTCCATGTGAATTCCGGTTTCGGGCTGGCCGGGTGAATGAGCCCTCTAATAATAGAAAATACCTTCATTCCAGTCTTTGTTTTGTTTCGCACCTTCCACATAGTTTCACTATTTGAATCAATTCAATAAACCGAATCTGGAGGACGGAGATTTGCATGAGGGATCATCTGTCTAGAAATTTTAGTAGGGCTCGAATATTGACCGAATCTGGAAGCCGGTCCCTGATCAGGTACTGCTAGTGATGCCTGATCCACTCCAGAAAAATATGATATAGCGTCCGGCATCCTGCTCCAGATATCCTCGGGGGTCCGTTACTGAGGGATTCGGCTACCGGTTGTTCTGTGAAATATGCAAAGTGAATGATTGAATAATCAATTCCAGAATTTAAAAAAATAGAATATTCCATAATATTGATGTCGATAATTATGTCGTCAATTCTATGCAGAGGAATCATGTCTTTAATTTGTAGAGAATTAATATCACTGACAGCAATGATTTTCGATTTTGAACTTTGCCTTTTATATTTGAATGAAAAAAGTAATGGGAGAAACTTGCTCAAAACTGTTTTGCAGAGTGAAATGAAACATGATATCTCGAGATACTTCAGCATATCTGCATTATTAGGTAATTTTACAGATTCCTTTTAAAAATTCCTTCACTCTGAAAAAAACTGATTCATTTTTTCCACTTTCTGCTGCTTACAGGAAAAATAATTTAGTTATCGTAATACTTGTGATTTCTCATAATCACCTTATAAAATTATCTACTGTGATAAAAATGATGTCCAATAAAAATAAATCAGGATAGAGTACCGAAATTCTGGCTCTGTATTAGAGATCAATTAACAGGGATCAACGCAATATTAATTGTTCGAATTCTTTTTTTTTTTGGGTAGTTAAAACTCAATGAGGTTGCTGATGGAGCCCCTATAAGTATATTTGCAAATCTCAATGAGGAAGATATGGTCTATGTTGTATTATCAACCTGTGAAAAGGGTCAGAAGAAATAGCGAAATCGCGTGCTTCATACTTTTTTTATTCTCAGATGACTCTATACACGGCGTGAAAAATATGGGAACTTTTCTGAATGATTTTCAAAAAAATTATCATGCCGCTCTATAAACGAGATAGAATTTGCTTCTGAGCCAGGAAAATGTCATTCAGACGAGGAGTTTTCATGAAGCACGACCAAAAAATTCTCATGCTCCACATCATAATTTTTGCTTATTATTTGTTAAAAACATAGCCATTTCACATTTAGCTTTAGATTGAATCATCTCGCAAACTACTCAAAAGTTATCGAGACACGCTGTGAACGAAATCTACCCGAAGAATTAACCAACAAAATGAACAAAACTCCGTTTTTCTACAACTCGTAGTTATTAAGATATCAATTCTTAATGAAAAATTCAGGAAGGACGCCTGAGCGCTCATTTATTTGCTTTCGAACCTCGTCCGTTGTTTCCCAACGACTCATTAAAAAATTGATATCTCGGGAACTACTGGTCGTAGAAAAACGTGGTGTTGTTTATTTTATTCGTTGATCTTTCCTCCAAATTTTGCTCACTGCATGTCTCAATAAATTTTGCAAAGTTTTCGAGATATTTCAATCCGAAACTTGGTGTAAAATGGCCCATGGCTCATGTACCGAGAACAGCCGAAGGTACTTGAATATGCACATAGAAAAATCCAGCCATGAATTATGAGCTTCTTGCGCATAAATCATGCACTATTAGTGACGTGATCATGCACTAATTGTGCATTAATCATGTTACATTTTGCGCGCATAATTCATGCTGAAATAGCACATGATTTATGTTCTTATAAATACATAAAATATATCAAATTGAGTAGGATGAAATATGCTAAAAATAGACATAAATTATGATTAAAAAAATAACATGATTCATGCTTAATTCATCTAATTGCATTTCAATTACATAGACACTTTTCTCCATAGTATTTTTTTTTTTTACAAGTTCAACAGTATTATATGATTCCATGAATCTCAAAATAACGTTAAAGGTGATAACGAAGAGTTGCATACGATTTTCCGTCCCCTGCAATCCGAATATGGGTAATTATGCAGAACAGCGCCCACAGACTGAAAATAATTATCAAAGTCAAATCTTCGGAAAAAAATATGGAATGCGCAAGCAGGATTTGAACCCACGACCCTCTGATTACATGTCAGGTGCTCTGACCACTGAGCTATTGCGAGTTCCTATACTTTCCTTCAAATTTTTGACCAACATATATTACATCATTTTCGCCACCTCCCTTCCTGAGGCAATTTTTTAAATTAAATTAATTTATAATTTTACTATGGGCTCTATTATGCATAATTACCCGAATATGAGTTGGGATGGGTGTAATGAGCTTTTATGAGAAACAATAAACCATTCCATTGTTTTAATCACCCTATACGCGAAGTAATGCTCTGAGAACGTTGAATAGAATTTTTAGCCCAGGAAAAAATGATTATTATCCATGACGATAATAGCTGAAATATTGCCAAATATTACCCCATCTTCACTGAGTTCAACAACAATAGCCATGCTCAAATCATAACGAATACCGTCTATTTGTACAAATTTAACCGAATCCACCATCCGTTCATCCGTAGGCAGTAATTCTCGAATTTCCTCATAACCTGGTAGCTCAATAACGCGTACAGATATTTTCTTCCCAACCATTAAGAACTTATCCCCAGGATCGTTCCAATCAGTTGGTTCAACGGTGAAGCGGCAAAACACGATAAATTCAACAATGTATCAAATTATTTTTATTCATACTACTCAGATTTTCAACTTTGCCATTAATTTTACATGAAAAATAGAGCACAAATTATGTACTCCTAAGTACATGAATTTTGCACTTTTTTTCAACATAAAATGTTCCCTATTAGAACATCCCGAGTCGAAAAATAAAGTGTTCTGAACTGTCATTTAATTGTTAAAATTGTTCTGAAACTGACAAATATTTTGAATAGGGGTAATAAAATTTTCTATCCCTTAAGCTGTCTTCGATCTGTGATAGAGTTGTACTTAGTGGAATATGACATTGAACGAAGACTCAAAATGTCCTCAATTTTACGATTTTTAATTGGCGTATGACAACTTTTACGCCAGAAACTGTCCTTTTTTATGACCGCAGACCGATACATCCATCCTTTTCTAATGGGTTTATGTTAGGGCCCATAGTGGGTGGTCGAAAGGAGAGGGGGTACGATTAGGGATTGGATTTTCCCCTTTTAGAGAATCTATAATATACGATAAAAAACGCAATCGAAATAGAAGATCTTCATTCATTTATTATCAAAGAATATTCTACATATTTTAGAGAGTAATATTTTTCTCATTTTTCTCATCGATCCCATAAGTAATACAATCCATGTACAATAATATTTGACATGCTCTCTACAATTATGTCTAATGTACCTCATGCAATTATCCGATTCTGAAAAGTTCATCGCAAAAATATTATAATTGAAAATTTTCAGTATACAAAATTGCTTGATAATTTTCACATATATCTAATGAGTTACACAATTTTTAGACAATCTGCATCACTTCACACACGACAACACTCGATAGAATGATACTAGTCTTCTTCTCTTCTCACCAAGACTCGATTGCGGACATGACGGAATTTGTTCTTTGACGATATTGATAACCCGAGTCGAAATTTTTCGACGTATTTCACCGTAAAAGTGGTGTTTCAAATCCAATTTATACGTTGAAATACGTCGAGGGACGTCGAAATTAGTATAGGCACCATTAAACGATTTCAACGTAGAACAGGGAAGATAATTCCATTTCTTCCATGTTTGACGTTGACTGAACGTTCAACCTACAACATCATTTCAACGTATTTCAACGTATTCAAACGTATACGTTGGAAGTACGCTGAAAGATTTTTCGACGTATCTGCGTCGGAAAAAATTCCTCCTTTATTTCTACAAACCGAAACTGAGTCGGTAAAGGAATAATCTTCAGTTACCATTGCTAAAATACAATTTTTCTTCAAATATAATGTGAAATTGCGATTTATCACGCTTTGCTGAGAGCAATTACCCCTTCTAAGACGCTTCCCTATCGCTTTCGGACCTGAAACTCTATTTTTTTCGCATGAAAATTCTAACGACCTAAGGGATTTGAACGCTCGACCCTACGATTACTAAACCTACGTTTTAGACCACGGAACTACGCACGCTTCTCTAATTTCGATGAATCGGACTGCCTACATGAATCTATTTTTTCAAATATTCATTCTTTAATTATGATGAATCAAAGGAGGGAGTTGTCATCATTCTGAATAAGTTTAAAAAATAATTTCGAAAAAGGTAATATTATTTTTTCATATTCAATACTAGTCCAATGAAGAAGCGTTTGAATTCTTCACTCGCCTATCAGCTAAATTTTTTTTTAATTGATTGGTTTTGATCTATATTTTTTTCATCTTTCATTGAAAAATCCCAAAAGGGTGGCGAAGGGGTAGAAAAAAATGAAAACCACCCCAAAAATGACATTTTTTGCCAATATCTCGGAAATGGCAAATAATACGAAAAAAAAAGTTCCAAACAAAAGTTGAAAATATCAAAATTGTTCTGATTCATTTTTTACGTATTTGAAAAATTAACCGTGATATTAACAGTTAAAAATTGTGGCATGCAGCTCAGCCGCGAGAAAAATCCCGAAATCTTCAAAAAAATCGTATAAATATGAAAAATTTACATTTTTCAACATTTTTTTCTGAAACATATCTACAAAATCCGGTGAATAAATTCTGAAAGACCGATTTATTTCCGTAGACCATCCAAGAGTTATTAATAATTAATTGTTTAAACTTATTATTTTACTATTCAAATTGTATTTTAATTTTTTTTTTTATGCGTTCCTTGAGGTATGCAGGGAATGTGAATACAGGAAAAAAAATTAAAATACAATTTGAATAGTAAAATAATAAGTTTAAACAATTAATTCATTGATAACTTTTGGATGAGTCTACGAGAAAAATCGGTGTTTCAGAAATTATTCACCGTATTCTGTAGATATGTTTAAAAAAAAATGTTAAAAAATATGAATTGTTCATAATTAATACAATTTTTTGAAGATTTCCGGATTTTCACCTCGCAGTTGAGCTGTATACAAAAATTTTCAACTGTTAATATCTCGGTTAATTTTGCAAATACGTAAAAAGTATATCAGAACAATTGTGTGGGTCATTTCGATATCTTCAACTTTTGTTTCAAACTTTTTTTCGTATTATTTGCCATTCCCGAGATATTGGCAAAAACGTCATCTTTAGGGTGGTTTTGATTTTTTTCTACCCCTTCGCCACCCTTTTGGGATTTTTCAATTAGAGATAATAAAATTTTTTATCAAAACCAATTTATTTTAAAAAAATAAGTTGGTAGGCGAGTAAAGAATTCAAACTCTTCTTTATTGGATTATACATTGAATGTATATTATAACTCGTAAAAAGAATATTCTCAAAATAAATTTTGAAGATGATTGTTTTTTTTTGGAAATCCGGGAAGAAGACATTTGTGAAATATTAATTTTCTCAAAATTTTCATTTCTTTTTCATTTTTAAAATTTTATTCCTATGTCAAGAATTGTAAAATTTGTTCTGTCAAAATTTCAAATTTTGACTGCAAAATTCTCAGTCATCATATCTATTGTAGTATACATTTTCTTCTTCTGCCAATCAATTATTGTAGGGAAATTGAAGTTAATGAAAACGATCGAAGCAAAAATTGAAAGAATTATAATCAGTAACAAGACAATTGATTGATGCGGTATTACATAATGAATTCGGGCAAAAACGATGTAAGACCGATGTGGAAGCTATTGGACTCACGCCTTTTGCACTCTGTTTTGAACAAGACTGGAGCTGGAGGGATCAATTTCCTAACATTTGTTTCATGAAAAAATCTCGGAAGCTAAGCGAGATAAAACGATTTGGTTCAAACCTTTTTTTGTAGTTCTTGAGATTCTCTACAAAAAAATAGTGAAATCGCTAAAAAAAATTAAACAGATAAATCGAAACAAGCCCATTTTTTTCGTCTGTTTTTTCAATATTTCTCAGAAACTGAGCGAGATAGTGCAATTTCACCTGAATCTTTTTTTGTAGCTCTTTAAATTTTCTACTGAAAAGAATCAAGGCAAAATGTCTCTATTTCGCTCATTTTCCGAGATATTGGCCGAAAATGAGGAATAAAAAAATTAAACTGATAAATCGAAGAGAGGCACATATCAGGAATATCTCTTTATCATGCAATCACTCATCTCCGATCATGATGTACCACAGAAGTGCATCGAATTTCGGGAAGACATATCGCCAGGAAGATTTATCACCAAAATGAGATTATTCTTATATCCATAGAAATGATGTTATCAGTACAGGAAATTTTATCTTTAATGAATCACATTCAATTAAAAATCTCCAAAAATAGGAATAATAGATATTGTACAAGGGAACAGTAAATATTGCGAATAGGTAACCAACGACGGCTTTAATAAACTTGAGATAATTAAAATCTAAATTTATTCAACAACCCTTTTCCAATAATATTACATTTTTAACGAAGCCAGTAACAAATGACTTTTAGGTTGAACGCATTTTTAACATCATTTCAACGTAGAATTATTCCGGGATCGCGAAATTTCAAATTGCGGGACTGCTACGTCGAAATACGTTGGACAACGTTGAAAAAGTCGCGGCAAAACTCAACATCAAAAGAATTTACGTCGAAACCTTGATATACGTTAGGGAACGTTGGAGAAATTTCGACTCGGGAAATTATTGACTACGAAGCACACCGTTCAAAGAGGAACGAAAGACTGACTTGCTTAGTATGTCTTCTACCCTTTGCATCTAGACAGCACAGTTAAAAGTTCCTAACCTTTCACCCTACAGTCCCTCCTTTTGCCACCTCAATAAAAAAGGGAAGAACCCGAAAATGCCTGTTGAATTTTGTGGAGATTTTCTTCTAAGTCCCACACATTGGATATTTTTCTAAGTTCCAAACTGGGAACATTCCGTAACGACGCGAGAACAACTTTTGACGTACCCGGAAAAATTGTAATGCAGCAATAAAATATTTTTATGGTTATTACCCCTTGACCCTTATACCTGGCTCAATAGTCCCAATCCTTGTGAAGACGCAGAACAGCGTGTGCACATTCTTTCTATTGACCGAAAAGTAGTGACAGCTTTGAAGTCACAGACTGTCTTATGAAATCGATGAAAAAAATGCGAGAACAAAGGAATTTGAAGACAACGACATTATACGTACAACTCAGAACACTTTATTTTTCGAGTCGGGATGTTTCATGTAAAAATCTGGTACATAAATTATGCACTATTAGAGCATAATTCATGATATGTCAAAATCATATTTTATGAACAGTTTCGCATGAATTATGCTGATGAAGTGCATAACCTATGGCTAGATTTTTTTGTGTGTGCGCCTTCCTCTACCACATTATGAGGCTGACATGGGAAGAATTCGGGAATAAAAGCGTAAAGATTCTGAGTGGCTACCTAAAATTCCTGAGAGCATGGGAATTTTTTGGTCGTGCTTCAGGAAAACTCCTGCTTTGCATCCCGTTTGTAGAGCGGCATGGGAATTTTTTCCTTAATTATTCAGAAAAATTCCCATATCTTTCTCTCCGTGTATAATAACAAAGAGTCCGGTATTAATCTGGTCGGATTGATAATTTTTCACACCAGAAATTAATGACTTAAATGATATGTAGTTGAATGGTCATTAGCTTCAAACTTGATCTGATGTTATGTCAGAGTGGAAAGAAATAAAAATTCAGATGCTATTATAATACAATATCATTTCCTTCATATAGAGATCCAAAATCGCACATGATGAAACATTTTCCGACGTTGCCACGTAATCAATTGGTTTCAACTTTCGATATTCAATGTACGGCAACAGAAGAACTGCAAGTTTCAGAGAAAAGTTTCCCTTCTATATTCAGTTTAATTAATGACTGTGTTAATTCTATCTGTTCTAAATATTGATTTCATTGATGATGAAAAATCCCACTAGTGACTCCCTTAATGACTGACATTATGTTACGAATTGGGAGGTATTCAAATTCTGCGAGTTGAAATGTGAAAACTGTTGAGTATTTAAGAAAAAAATTGATGCGATCCCTCTACCATTCTGATTCTCACTTGCCCTATTCCTCCACTTGGAATAGATTCCCTCACCGAGAGGTGAAAGAAATCAAGTTGAATCATCTTTATGGAAATTCACAATCGAATATAATGACAGAAAAAGAATATTGAGATTTACGAGAATCTCATGTAGAAAATCATTGTATTTAACTCATCCTATTAATCCGCTTCATTCTTTGTTGATTGATCACAGTCTTCACGTGTGGAATAAGCATGTCAACATGTATGTGAATTCTTCAAAATGGCATTTCATGCAAGTTGTGCCAGTATCTCACAATTATATATTTACACGTTCATAAATAATGAAGGTTAAAAAAACTATTCCAAGAGCCTTCCTTTTTCAGTCACAATTTCCATCTAAATTGAGAATTTCTATGACTATACCAGAACTTAAGTTCTGCATCAATTGAAAATAATTTTTTTATGTTGCATAATTGAGCGATTCATCAGATCACTTAGTGACTCTCTGAATAGAAAATGTTTGGTTTTTGACATCTATTCATTTATTTTTATAGAATGCGATGAAGAAATTAACTTGCCTTCCAACTAAGGACCCAAATCCAATTCAATTTTCTTATAATTATCATATTAGAATGAGAACCCCCATAATCGCTTAGTTCAAATGAAGTCTCATAGATCCATTCAATAATTGAAGAGAGAAAGATAATTTTATTCTTGCAACAGCAGAAATGATGATCCATACCTTGATAATGTATCTCGAAAGCAGTCATCATGCGTTTTGTTAGGGTCCAAGTTGCTTTTTGGTGAGAGGATAAAATGAGAGGGGCAAAGGAGATGCGACTGGGGTCCGTGTGGCAACTCACGGCCAAACGTAAATATTCTACTGGTCATTGCCCCTTGGGTCAGTCTTTGGAGATAAACGACAGAAACATAGGGTGTATACTATCTGGCTTGTAGGAGTCTTGTAATTTAGCAGGCCAACTAATTGTCTATAATTGTCAATAAGATGTAGTAAGATGAGATAAGATCCATCGAAAAATTTCGTACTATTCATCAAAATATTATTCATCTATCTCATTGATCTTAACTTATGTTGATTTTAATCATCGGATAATGGGTCTTTTATAGATTCAAAAATAATTTTACCATCTTGGGGAAGTCATCTATTTTATTCAATGAAATGGTATTTGCAAAATTCAGAATATGAAACTGTAGTCGAAGAATAAGAAGTACGTCAACGGTACAAATTTCTTATTCTTTCGCGCCATCGAGTTCATACGAATCAATGTTTTTCAAATTCCTCATAATGACGAACAACGAACAATGCTTATTAACCATTTTCCATTTATTCATGACAGTTTTATAATTTCATTAGCATTTTCGTCAAACGTCCCCAAACCTACTTGAAGGGAAAACTCTGGTAATGACAGTTATAATAATACCGGAACCTTCCAAGTAAAAGAAATATCTAATCGATTTCCAGCGTTATATACTAGTCTAGGTGACGTGGCAATGGGCTATTTGATGAAATGACCCACGTAACTAGGCTGACGTGCAGTGCTTATAATACCTCTATTCTCCCTTTTTCCACTTCCGTCTTTATGGTGACCAGTTTTCCCTTGTTCATTTAACTATGATTCTCACACGATTAATATATCAAGACCGAGGGGTTACTCACTCAAGGATTGAGTGACACCATGACTTCAAAATGAAGTCGACTTCACGTGAATTCAGTCGCTGACTTCAATGACTTCAACAAAATGTGAAGTCAATGACTTCAAGCGTTGATCAACGTGACTTCATGACTGCAATTGACTGCCAATGACTTCATAAATTTGTAGTCAGTGACTTCAAATAGAATGAAGTCATTGAAGTCACAATAAATAAAATTTTACGAATAAGAGAGGGTGGGGGAAAACGGGTTTTCATCATATTGAAACGAAAACTTGCTATATAAATGACTCATTAGAATATTTAGATGTTTTTTATTGGAAATTTTTTTTAAAAGCCTTAAAAATATTATGAGGTAGTTTTAAATCCCCACTCTCAGTTATCACAGGGGGTGAAATAGTATCTCGATACTGTTCAATATAGATGTACCCATGCACACTCATTGGCTCTAATTTCAAACAATTTGCACTTTCATCTAAAATATACCAGTGGCGAAGAACACTGATCTTTTTTTTTATAACCATGAACGCGAGCATATTCACTTGAAAATTCTCTGCTACGCAAAGTTCTCCCTTCTGTATATGCGAAATTCAATATAAGCCCTAATAAACATGCGGGGTATTCATTTTCTTTCGAAACCTGAAATACGTAATTTGAGTGACTTCAATTGATTTCATCGACTTCAAGTGACTTCAGTGACTTCACAATTGACTTCAGAAAAATGAAATCATTTGACTTCAGTGATTTCAAAAAGTTGAAGTCACCTGACTGCAGTGACTTCACTGACTTCAATGACTTCAACTTGACTTCAACGTGACTTCAAATTGACTTCATCGCGGTGTGGCGCCATGACTTCACGAGTGAGTAACCCCTCGATCAAGACTTGCAATATTATTACATAGTTCTTGATCTCATGCAAAGATCACAGTGAGAAGAATTGTGGGCAAAACTTATTCTGAACGCTGCTGGAGAAGAGAATTTCGTATGGTAAATGGGCAAGCAATTTTGCAGGTCAAAGGGTATTTGTCGAATAATTTTCCTCAGTACAGCTAAAATCATTAAAATGGTAGCATTGATCTCACCCAGGTACAATCACCAAGAGCTATGATGTTCCTTGGCAATCAGAACTATCCAACGCGAAACTCGGTTTGTGGTATACCACGTGATGTCTAATACTGCAATTCTCATGATCGAAATTTCTTGCGATTCTTTTCTACTACAATGGAAAGCAAAAAATTCGAGGTATCAAGGATGGATGTGAACCATACGACCTTATGAGATGTAAAATTTACTATGTAATCAGTATGAAATCAATTCTGAAAAAATAATAATTTTCTACTGAATCAAATGCTCCTGAACTCATATCTGTAGCATAGCTGCCCGAATGAAGAGCCTATCTAATGCGAAATTATACTGGGAATTATATGGAAAATATTGGATTATATAATTCCACGAAATTCTATATACTTCGTCATATATTCCAAATTATATTTTTTACTTACGTTTCAAATAAAAAATTCCCTTGCAATCAACATGCATCATTTCATGGACAAATCTTTACACACGTAATGATTAATTAATATTGTTATATAATGAATGAAAATATGAAATACAGTGCACGTCCCGAATAAGGCGGTTTCGAATAAGACGAAATGTTTATATTCGCGATGAGTGAATTCCCCCACCATCGGGCCTCTCCTCCAGCGCTGTTCTTTAGGCTCCGATGTTTTGAATAAGGCGTTAGCGAGAAAAAGAAAAAATTAAATATTTTTGGATAATTTATTTATTATTCAACTTTCTCTCAACTTTGATTTAATTTCCAATTCTTCACAAAAGTAAAGAAATGATAGTTTAATATTTTTTTTCTTACATATACAACATATTCAAAGATTCTGCTAAAAAATTGACTGACATTGATGGATCTGGTGTTTTACCATTATTGTTGATTTCATTAGGGATAATTACTATTTATAATAATTCAAAAAGTATTCACTCTCTCCAATGTGCATTCATCAGTAATTTGATGAAAAAAGATTGAATTGTAATTTTGATTGTTCAAAATTCGTAATTTTTTTATTTCTTTAACCGAACGCCTTATTGCGGACACTACGACCCAAAACACTGCGCGTTGATTTAGCGACAGGAGTGGGGGAACAACTATTCCGGGAATCACCTTCCCCTACAAGACTCTTAACCGCCTTATTCGAGACGTGCACTGTACATATATTTCAATGAGTTAACTTAATCATATATCTCGGAATTATATAGATATTCATACTTTTAAGAAAAATAATAAAATATTAGCATTTCGTATATTTTATCCAAATATTGAACATATATGAGTAATATATATCAACTATTATATCCAATTTCATGCTTCCAAATCAGCGAAATTATCTATATAGCCTCGATATACTATTCGATATTATTTCTCGTATAATGTTTTATATTAGCGTCATATTTTCTCATATATTTGTAGCTATATATAGTTATCCCACTCGGGAGAGACGTATGCTGTGATATATTCGGCTGAAATCGCATCATTCCCGGTTCCAGGGTGGAAAGCATCCGTTGAAGTATCCATTAATATCATTCTGAGACGGAACTATTAATGTCACTAGATAAAAAAGAGCCTCGCTGCAAAGCCACTGTGGGAGTAAACAGGTCAAATACACAGAGATACCGGAATTTAGGAAAATTGAGAAATTATAAGAGTGACCTGATTCAATTACTATTCCGGTCATCAATGAGGCTAGAGGAAGCGTAAGTCTACAGTAAAAGAAATAAACGCTGCAAGATGAATTTACATACAAGCATGATGCTCGCATGGTGTTCGCTCTGGCAGGGGAGAAGTCAAGAACCTCTTCCAGAGGCGCGTTTCAGTGTCATCTCTGGTTGAACGAACTGTGGACCGTGTGGCTCTTTGGTTCGATGTAAAACGTGCGGCTAGTCCGAACAACGGTAAAATTTGAACGGTGGTAGTGCTGATGGAGAGAGGAGGAAGCGATGTACCACTGCCACCTAGCGGTAAAGAGCCCCCTCCTGAGACCAGTTACTCTGGAGGTCTTTCCTCAAGGTTTTCTTTTAGTAATCCACATACCAGTATGAATTTCTTGATGCATATGCATTCAAAGAATATTCACATTATATATAATATACAGAATCATCGTATGATTTGTAGATTCATGCAATTCTTCCTTTGTTTCTCTTATTGAAGATATATATTAATATATATGGATTAGATACTGATTTTCTATAATATTATTAAAAATAAAAAAAAACTGGGCCATGTGCACGTTTGAAACGTGTTGTTTGGCAGGCCAAAAACTGAACCAGGGCTGGCTGTGCAAATGATAGATGAGTGGTCAGAAAAATTGAGTAGCATGTGAAAGATTCGAAGAATCTCACGCAAAAGAATGGAAAAAAAATGGAAATAAAATTCAATGACAGGGAAAAATATGAAGGAGGCAGGGAAATTTTTTAATTCAACTCATCTATCTATAATTGAAGCAGTAAAGACGGGGAGATAGGCTTTTCTACGTAAGAAAACAGCTCTATTCCTTCCGAATGGAAGCATTGTTTTCGTCGGATTTTTCGATTTCGAGATTTCATCGGAATATGACTACAAATGATCCAAAACGTCGAAAAATCATATTTTTAAAGCATGTCTGTATGTGTGTATGTGTGTGACTGTGTGTCTCTGAGCGTATTGCCATGTATCGTCATTTTCTCCGGAACGGCTATACTTAGGGCTCTCAAAATTTGACTGTACCCGAGTCGAAAAATTTAGTCTTAGACTAACTTCGTGAGTTCATTGGTTTTTAGTCTGGATTTCGAGTCGGTTGTAGACCTGGGAATGCAACTTTAAGGACACAAACCGACGCTATTTTCGACGAGTTTTCAGGAGTTCCTTCGGTATTTAGTCACCATTCCAATCGGATTCATCGGTTTTTGGCCTAAATTTTTTCAATTCAATTTTAAAAAATCGGATGGAGGAATAAAAATAATTGTGCGTTTGGGAATTAGATTCATATATTGTTTTTCATTTATTTTATTTGTGAAAAATTCCTCATGCATACATATCAGTCATTTTCGGTTGGTCGGTTTTTGTTCGTAGAATGCAACTTTTAGACTTTTTCCCGATGATTTTCACATATTTCAGACTAAAAACCAACGAAATTTTTCGACTCGGGTATTTTTCCTCTGCATGCACAATGCTGTCATAAAAATTTCAGCGAAATCGGTTTAATAGTTTCCGAGAAAAATCGAATTTTCAAAAAAAACTTTTTTTGAATTTTCTCGATGAAAAATTAATTGGTAGCGCCCAGTTTGGGCTATGATTTTCATCTCATTGAAACTCACATTTTTGACTGTTGTCAAATTTTTCTCTGATTCTTAGTTTTGGAAATTATTTCAATGTTAGTGATTTTCAGTTCATATTTTAGCGGAACGATAACTCGATAAGTATTTGAGATAAAGACTTCAAATTTCGTCAGTTCGTATATCTGATGAAGGTACAGAGTGCTATTGAAACTAGGCGAAATATATCCAGCCGTTTCTGAGATATTTGCAAAAAATGATTTTTCTTTAAAGGCGTATTTCTCAAAAACTACGCGATGGATTTGCACCAGCTTGTACTTAAAAAATTCGTTATAATGGAAGGAATGAACTCTCTAGATTCCCGATTGATTGGTTAAGTATTTATTTTTATTTTGAAAAAAAATAACATTTTTATAAAAAATCGGAAATGTAAATTTTTCTCAATTTTTTCCCAAGAACACACATTGTTTTTATTTCATGATGATAAAATATATAATTTTCCGAATAAAATGAGACCATTTTCATCCTGATATGATGATGAGAACATTGAAAAGTTGAATCATCAAATTCAGAAATTAATTAATTCATGTTAATTAAAATGATCATTATTGGATTAGAGATTGGGAATTCCATTCGGAAGCCTACTGCCAATTGTATTGGCAGAATATTCAATCTAAGAATTCAAATGACCCACAAGGAGTTAACACCTACTTGTCTTTCCACTATTGGTAACAATGCACATGGCGCGCCCGGTTTTTTTCAAACAGATTTCTGTATAATTGTAGAACGATTCAAGTTATTAAAGCCTATGTCAGCCACCTAATAATCATCTTCATAAATTTTCCCTGCCTCCTTTATATTTTTTCCTGTCATTGAATTCTATTTCCATTCTTTTGCGTAAGATTCTTCGAATCTTTCACTTGCCACTCAATTTTTCTGACCACTCATCTATTATTTGCAGAGCCAACCCTGGTTCAGTCTTTGGCCTGCCAAACAACACGTTCTAAACGTGCAGATGACGCATTTTTTTTTATTTTCAATAATTTTTTGGCCCATATTTCATTTCTTTTGCGTCCTTTTTGATACTGTGATTCTTACTATTTCGTAAAAAATTCGATATTCGGACTCATAGAATCTCGTGATATTTCCTCTCATACTCTAAATGACTTCCGACAAAATCTTGAAATTTTTGAAAAACAAAAGAATCCCGATTTCAAATTTTAGTTATTTTTTTTGTATTTTTTTAGAATAACTCGGAAACTAAGTGGAATATAATGATTTGGTCCTGATGTTCTTTTGTAATTCTAGAAATTCTCGAAGAAAAAGAATTCAGGCAAAATCACTCTATCTCGCTTAATTTCCGTGATATTCTCAGAAAACTACAGAATTCAATAATCGAGACGTAAAGCAGAAAAAAATCGCTTTTTCAATGGTATTTTGAAAATATCTCGGAAACTCATAGAGCAGGCCCGGGCAAACGTTACTCTTCTTACTCAGCGTACTCCCGACCTTTATTAGTGCGGACAATGCCGAATGGTAATCCTATTACCTGGGTCCGTCCGATTCCGCCCTGATAATTATTAAGGACTCTCGATTTTACACTTTCGCGTAAAAAAGTGTATTTTAGAGTCAAAAATTTTGACTATCTTGACTTATAAAAAAATATATTCAAGAATTTTCGTTAATTAAATTGCGTTGTAATTACTAGAATTCAACTTAAATGAAATAAGAAGAAAATAAAATGGAAATTGAACTCCTCAAAAGGCCTCCCCTCCACGATATGAGTGAAACATCCACGTAATTATTATTTTTTTTTTTTATACTTATTTAACGTCACCATCTTTTACGCAAAGATTATGCCAATCAGCGACGGAGGTTCATGGTGTGTCTGTGGACAAAGCACTTGTAAATAATTTTTACAGTGGTGCTTGTATCATTCGGCAGAGGCTAGGATTTGAACCCGGGTCTACGAGTTGGCAATCCGACACTCTACCGAACGAGCCACCGTTCACCTCATCCACGTAATTAATTAGTCATAATTAAATCATTGGCTGCGAACCAATCACCATCAAGGGGGTGGGAGAGGAGGGTCAGAATCAGATAAGTTTGAGACGCGGCAAAAGATTTTAGCAATAATTTAGTTCCATTGTCATTTTTGAGATGAGACAGAATAGTAGAGGTAACCAATCAAAAAAAAATTCAATTTGAAATATTTCAGCGATTTCACTGAGAAAATTCTTGGACATTTGGAGAAAAGATGAGTGGATCAAATTCAATTAATGCAAGAACTCACACATTTTCAGGGGAATTTAGAGTCTATGTTGATATCTCTGAGTAATTGCAAGCTAGATTTAGAAACCTTAGCAGCAAACGTGCGATCTCATATAACAAAATAGATGATTTTATAATTTTTTAAAAATTAATTCAAAAAGTACGTTTTCACATTTTACCTTTGATTCCCTCAACCTTTTTCCTTCCCTCTCTTAATGGGAGACGCCTACCACCTTCCCGTAGTTTAGATTGAGTAGCATCGACAAAAGTAGCTAGCTAAGAGTAGGCAAAATTTCAATTAAACGATCTGATCTCCCGTTAGCGTTGTTCCATGGGACTTATCCTCTTCAGAAAAACCGGATCATGCATGTAGTCGCACAGAATTTTTTCAAAAAAATGACGATATGCCCGAAAATTCATGATGAAATAATTAAGGGGGGGGGGGGGGGGGCAGTTTATGACCGGATTAGTCCTCGGGTACAAGGAGTGGTAATGGGATTGTCGCAAGTTACTCTTGACTACCTAAATCTGCCCAGGCCTGTCATAGAGGTACGTTTTCCCCCTTTAGCCCAAGCGTCAGAGACTCATAATTGATGAATGGATGAAAAAATTCCTAGAGAAGGTTTTATGGTTTCTATCGTTAGTTTTATGTGTAATGAACCAAATTTCAAAAATGTGCAAAGAAATTCGCTCGGGAACATCCGTTTAAATGAATGAAACGGAAAATTTTCATGTTTTTTCCGATTTTTTTCCAAATATCTCTAAAAATATGGACTAAATCGAAAAAAATATAGAATCCGAAAAGTTTCCTCATGAAATTCTGCATAAGAAAGATCCAATCATTTATTTCGAATCAGATAATGGTTTTGAAGATGCGGCCGTGCGAAGTTGGCCCACGGTGTTAGAGCTCGTGCGTGACGTCAAGAACGTAAAATAACGTTTCAACCAGTTGGAGTAGAAAGGTTTGAAATCCCGGGATAAAATTTTTGAGTCTTTTGAGAGTCTTTTACGGTCTTCAAAGACTCCCAGAAAGACTTTTCGGTCTCTGGTGTCTCGCAAGTCTCGCAACTGTCTCTACAGTGTCCCTCGTGTCTCTCTCGTAAGGACTTTTATCTTTGCTGGTCTCTCCCATGAGGACTTCTATCTTCACTGGGCTCTCAGTAGATTCATAAAGATTTACAAAGACATAAGTCCTTATGAGAGAGACCGAGAAATGAATCATTTTTTTCATTTTAAGTTAATAATTTCGAAGTTCTCAATTTTTATAATTTTTGGAAAACGTGAAATCATTATTCTTTTCGTATTTGACTTTGATGAAAATTCTCAATATTAGCGGAAAGTTGAGTAAAACGGCTATAAGGGTAAAATGGATATATTTGAGTTTCATTAAAATCTAAGTGGCATCCAACAATCTATTATCATCTAAAATATTGATTAATGTATTTTTTAATAAAAAAAATATGTATAAAAATAATTTTTTTTTTGAAAAATAGAAAGACTGATGGCTCTCGGAGAAAAACTGGAAGAGTCCTTATTTGAGAGACTGTGAGTCTCTCAAGTAAGGACTTCAGTTCGTCGAGCAAGGATTGAGAGTCCCTGTAGAAGAGACACATGTCCCGTACGGGAGGTCAGCAAGATGTCTCTAGAAAGTCCCTGCCATGGCGCGAATAGGGACTCTGTCAGAGACCGGGACAGGAGTCTTTCGACCACTGAAAGACTCGATTTTTTTCATCCCGGGATGATTCCTCAGCGATATTGATTGAAAAAACTATTGATTTAATCAAAAAACAAATCGAAGTTATAAAATAGAATAATGAATATGAGATAATATGCATATAATACGATATATCGCATAGAAAAAATCAAGATTTCTCAAGAATTTAAAAATTTGAGATTAATCTGGAAATTTCGCTATTCTCGAGTTTTCCGATATCTGCAGAGTTTTTCACTATCTCGAGAGTTTTTTTTGAGATTCTTCTTAAATTAGATAGCTTACATAGCAGAATTTTGATCAATCGAGAGACTGTTCAATTTCTCCCTCTAATTCCGTCATCGGGGATTCCTCCTTTAAAAAATTGTTCATTTTTCGATTGCAGAATTAGAGGGAGTAATTGAACAATCTTTCGGCTGATCAAGATACTGCTACTTGACCTTTTTTTCTTATTCGCTCATTCTCCTTCTTTTCCGTTGGGGTTGGTCCCCAAGTTCAAGCTGCATTGATATTCCTAGTTCTCCACTTTCCCAGTAACTACTGAAAAGGAAGCAGCACCAGCAGTATTGCTCAGGATGATCAATTGCACTTGCAGAGATGGATGCAAGGGAAACTGCGGTTGTCGTAGATATGGACTAAGCTGTTCAATTATATGAACCAATTGTGAGGGCCAAACTTGTTCCAATGCCAAACTGGTCGGAATAGAGATCGAAGGAGATGGAGATGAAAGCATTGACATTAATTCGGAAAAGTTCCTGAGCTTTCTGATGTCTGATGAGGAGGGCGAAAAATCAGGAGAAGCTGAAGGCCTTGAAAAATTGAAAACAATCAGGAAAGTGAAGAACCAGGAATATCGATGTACCTTGAACTTGGGGACCAACCCCAACGGGAACGACGGAGAATGAGCAAATGAGAAAGAAAGCTCACATTGCAGAATTTCGATCAACTAAAAGATTGTTCAATCATTCCCTCTAATTCTGCAATCGGAAATTCCTCCTCAAAATTACGCGATAATATTATAGCAATTAATATTCAGGGAAGGAAAGAATTGTTCATTTTTTCATTTTCGAACTCCGATTTGTTTTTCAGTTAGATAAATGGTTTTTCCAATAAATATCGCTGAGAAATCATTTCAAACCTTTTTACTGCAACTGGTTGAAACGTTATTCTACGTTATTGACGTCACGCACGAGCTCTAACACCGTGGGCCAACTTCGCACGGCCGCATCTCCAAAACTATCATCTGATTCGAAATAAATGATTGAACCTTTTTTATGGAGAATTTTATGAGAAAACTTTTCTGATTCTATATTTTTTTCGATTTAGTCCATATTTTCAGAGATATTTGGAAAAAAATCGAAAAAAACACAAAAATTTTCTGTTTTATTTATTTAAACGAATGTTCCCGACCGAATTTCTTTGCACATTTTCGAAATTTGGTTCATAACACATGAAACTAACGATAGAAACCATAAAACCTTCTCTAGGAATTTTTTTAGCGAAGAAACCCCTGACGCCTGGGCTACTCATCCTTTTTTTAGCTCTTGAAATTGTCCGCAGAAACGACTTGAGACAAAATTGTTCTATCTCGCTAAGTTTCCAATTTATTCTAAGAATAAAAATAATAAAAATTTGGAAAATGGGTGGAATTAATAAAAAAAGGAGACAAAGAAAATTACGTGCGATGCTATAATAGAAATACACGCAATTTTTCAAGGATCAATTTTATTTGACAAATTACAATGCTGTTATTATATATTATATAGTTATTATCATTCAATGAAAACAAGCAGGAACCCCACTACTTGTGTGTAATTTGAACATCTTACTTTTAATATTCTACCAATACAATTGGCAGAAAAATTTCGAATGGGTTCTTTAATTTTAAATCTACACATAATTGATCTTATTCATATTAATCACTTCAATGAATGAATTGATGAAAAAATAATATTTTTTCAAAAATACTTTCATTACGATACTTTAATTCGACTCGGAAATTGAAAACTAGGGCTGAATATTATGTTTTTCACTCGAATAATCCTACCTGATACAGATGCACCAAAACTAACATCCCATGATGAAATTCAAAAATGAGAAAATTAAAGCTTAGTTCTCAAACAGTATTCATATTCCTTATTGTTGTCAGATTGGAATGACAGTGGGCTCATTTTATAGCGAAAATTATATAATTTCGAATGGTAAAATGAAAAATAGTAGTAGTCGTAGGAAAAAAATGGAGAGAAATGGAGATTTTCGAAAAAACTAATTCTTGAATGCTTTTATAAAAACTCACTTTGAAAAATATGAAATTAGTTGCATTTGTAAGACTCATTGAGATGAATTCTTCAAGCTAAGCATGAATAAAATCCATTGGATAGTTTCGGAGATATCACTTTTTTTCATGAAATCATCTTTTAGGAATATCTCGGGAACTACTGGAACGATTTTGCAAAAATTCAATACCAAACTTCTCGTTCATTAAATGCACAAACTGACGAAATTTGAAGTCTCTGACTCGAATGTTCTTCAAGTAATTGTGGCAACAAAATCGGGAATTGAAATAATTACATCTGATAAATCTGCAAATGAAAAGTCGAAGAAAAATTTACCCTGAGCAAAAATTATGAGTTGAAATGAGATGAATCTCATTGCTTAGAGTAGGGGCTGTGAGTTCATTTTCGCCGAAAAATAAAAAAAGAAGTGATTTTTCGACAATTCCATTTTTCTCGGGAAGTACTCAACCGATTTCGCTTGAATTTTAATGGCAACATTTTGCCTTTTTTAAAAAAAAACAATATTGTCAAATTTTCAGGTCGCTACATATAACGGCTCCAGAGAAAAGCGACACTATACGTCGTCACATAAACACGCACGAACACACACACACATACAGACAGACATTCTTTAAAAATATCATTTCTCGACGTTTTGGAACATCCTGAGTCATCTTACAATGCTTCCATTCGGAAACAGAAGAATGAAATAAAAAAAAAATTCTATAAAAAATTCGTGAAATTATGTAAAAATGACACTTTTTAGGAATTCTGAATATCAATATTATTTCATTCGTACTTAGTTCTCAATAATGAACTAAGGCTGTTTAGGGAGAAACTCCATGTAATGAGAAGTTCTCCGAAATCTTACAGTTAATTATTTAAATAATAAGGAATGTCCTGCTACAATTTAGAGTGATATCAGAGCGCTCTTTTCAAGAAAAAAATATTTGAATTTCCAAATTCTGCACGGATATGGGAAGCCGATAATATTAGTGTGAAATCTGCTTAACCGCGTGAGTGGTATAGAAAATTCGATACTTTCATCTCCCGCTGTAAAATTTATAACTTTAGATATTTTTTTTTCGCCAGGGTACGCATGCGCAAGTTTTTGAAGTAAATCGGTCTTTTTTGGGCTCTCACAATTCGAAGTATTTTTTTTGTAAACCATCGTTGAGCCCTGTTACTTGAGTGTGTTAATGGAAAGAAAAAATTGTGACAAGTAATCAAGAATATTAATCACAGCTTTTCGCGGTCTTACAGTATATTTTGCTAACTAGCAAGACTGACGTGCATTTTTTGAGGTGATTCACAGAAACAGTTTTTGCCATGGAATGTGAATATCTAGTTGACCATAAGGTTGAACTATGGATAAAGAACATACTAATCCGCGCGACACCTATGTGAGTACTGTCGAACGAGATTCGTTGAAATCTGTGGTACCTACGTTAGCGCCCTACACTTATCTGACATATGACGAAGAAACATCAAAAAAAGATAAATCACCTGATACACCAATAAAGAACAACATTCCCGGTCCAACAGCGAAACTTGACTCTTTGAACTCGTCTTATTTGACTTTAACAGAGAAAAAACTAACTGATGAGGTTGCTACAGCACCTCCTACCCCCTGAGGTAAACAAACACTACCATACACCCCGCTCTAGACGTGGTAGACTATCTAATACGAAAAGTTTAGCGAGAGAAAGATCTGCATCACATAACAGTATACTAGACCTGCTCCAGGGCAAGGGAGTTAA
Source organism: Aleiodes leptofemur (assembly GCA_963942555.1). NCBI lineage: Eukaryota > Metazoa > Arthropoda > Insecta > Hymenoptera > Braconidae > Aleiodes > Aleiodes leptofemur. Next base: position 10,250,558 of record OZ012619.1, read on the forward strand.
ACGTCCCTTCAAATCCCCAGCTGCTCAAGTGTCCACGATGAAAGAATCGAAGAATAAACCATATCAAAATCCGATAAATGACCTTTCAACTAATTCTGTGACTCACAGCAGTCCCGCTTTCACCAATTTGTTAAGCCCAAAATCAACCAGCAAAATGACTCCTGAAATCCAGAAATCACTGTCACAAATTATGAGCAAACTCAGTGAAATCTCTAAAGAAATAAATCAAATAAGAGAAGATTCTAAAAAAGATTTCACAGAACTTAAAGGACTTTATACTAACTCTAGCAAATTCGTTTCGACCTAAAAAATACCAAAATTATCTTCTGAATTTGGGTATATTTTCAATTATTTTCCTGTATAATGCTGGAAATATATCCAAAAAATACCGGTATTTTGGGTATATTTGCGAATTTTCCCTACCCAATTTATACCGTTTTTTTTTCAAATTAAATTTTAGTTTAATTGGTATTTCTGTACTACATGAAACGTTAAGGATGTATTCCAATTTTTTGGGTAAAAAAAAGACCTATCTTTCGGAATTTTTTTTGAGAATGCTATGGAAGAAATGAATATGAAAATGAATAGGTATGATTAATAAAGTCTTGAAATACAACATAAAAATTTTTTTCATCTATTTTTTCCAACTTTTGTATACAAAATCCATTGCTCAACCTAACGCTGTAATTTTGGGGCCGCTCGGCTCCCACACGATATCCCGACAACGGCTTATCTGATACAGAAAAATCGAAGTGCTTTAGATTCGGTATGATAGTGGCTACAGATTAAACCTCCAAAATATTAATTTTCAACTGATTTCGTTAATTTTATCTCAAAAAAAGAAAAATAACTAAAAAAAGTGTGCATTTTTCACCGTTTTTTGTAAAACAAAAATAGTTAAAATCCGAATTTTAACTTGATGGAGGTTCATCTTGTGATTTCTTATGTGTAGAATATGTGGTGTAAATTTCAGAAAGATCGGCCCACTGGTTGTGGGGGAGGTCTGAAAAAACGTTGTTTAGAGAAAAACGCGTTTTACGTTGTTTTATACAAGAATTTTTTTTGATAAACAAGAAATCTTAAAAAAAATATCACCAAAATTTACTCTGTGATACCTGCACAATGTTCTGAGATGTATATGCATTCGAAAAATGTTTTTAAAAAAATGTGAAGAAAAAAAAATTTCAATCTAGAATACATCCTTAAACGATTATGAAGTAACATTTATGAAGGGGAATAACAAAAAAAACTCGATCAATCTGAGGGGATTGAACCCAGTACCTTCAGAATAGTAATCTGCTACTCTGCAACTGAGCTACCGAGTATTTAGGTATTCTCTAATCAAATTTTAATCCTCACAATTTTATCGCCACTTAGAGGCTCAGATATTACAAAAATGGACCCTGGAGTATATCGGCTCTTTTGGAACAAAAGGGCGTAAGTCCTATGTATAAGTATAGCACTTGCGCCTCTTTGTTTCTATGGCGACGATATTCATACACATTAATTGAGCGGACCAATTCATATTTTTTTTTAATCACACATTGTTTTCAATCGAAGAATTTCACAATTCTCTGTTTGAAAATGAACGATATGATGATTTTAGTAGTGAAATAAAGAAAACAATGGTGTTTCGTCGGGATAATTTGGGTATAAAAATTTCACGAATATACTGAAAATATTAGTCTTATTAGAGTATGATTTGGGTATAATCTGAAAATTACACCGAAATCCTACCCAATGTCTACTATACCGGAATTATACCCAAAAAATACTCAAAGAATCGGTATAAATGAATTCGCTAGGGAATCTCAACGTCAGAATTCAAAATAATGAGGCTAAATCGGAACAGCGCTATGCCCACATAGATGCCAGGCTCACAGCGATTGAAAATGGCAACAATGTGATTGTTCCAGCCGAGATCCGCACACTTGTGGACCAGCAGATAGCATCATCTCTCCAGACAGCCCAATTTAATGCAGACACTATCAAAAACGAGAACTGGACTCAAAGCCTCAACACTGCCTTGCACAAGCTGGATGCCGTTGAACGGAAATTGAGAAAGTTAAATTTAGTCATCCGTGGCTTGCCATCAGCGTCGATATCCACAGTTGATGAAGTTAAGACTTTTTCATATAATAAATTTAATTTAAATTCAGGCATCGATCAAATTAAATTGATTGATGAGTACAAAATGGCCATTGTTACCTTTACAGACTGGGGAACCAAACAACTTGTTCTACATCGTAAAAACGAATCACTGCGCAATACAACCATCTTCATCGATATTGACTATACACCTAGAGAAGCAGACATCATGCGAAAGTTGAGGAAAATCGCCAGGGAAGAGAAATTGAAAAAGAAAAGTACTTCGCTTGGGTACTTGAAGCTGAAAATTGAAGACAGTTGGTACAGTTGGGATGAAACCAAGCAACCTCTTGCTCCGTTCCATCCAAGAAACAGCATCGTGAAAAATCAGGTAATTCACAATACTGGGGACCAGAGCCAAAGGAGGGACATGTCGGAGAACTAGTAAAGCAGAGTACCACCAAAACTACGGGCACAATCAAAATCACCTTCTTGAACTCAAATGGGCCCAGTAAGCTCGCCGATTTTGTCTCTACCTGTAATAGCTCTATCATTTGTATATACGAAACGTGGGCAGTGGAACTGCTACTACTTATCAAACATCTGGGAAAAGAACTCTCAGCTGCACTGGGTACCGGCGAAGAAGATCCATACAAGAGGCAGAGCAAGTGGTGGATTAGTGGTGCTAGCCAATAAAAAAGTCTGTGGATTCACAATCGTTCACACATGGAAAATTGGTTGTCTTTTTGAAGCATGTTACGTAGATCTTAAGTTAATTATTTTTAGTTTGTATTTAGCACCAGATACTGATTTTGTTTCGGCACTTGACTCCCCGAGTCGAAAAATTTAGTCGTAGACTAACTTCGTGAGTTCATTTGTTTTCAGTCTGGATTTCAAGTCGGTTGTAGACCTGGGAATGCAACTTTGAGGACACATACCGACGCTATTTTCGACGAGTTTTCAGGAGTTTCGTCGGTATTTAGTCACCATTTCAATTGGATTCATCGGTTTTTGGCCTAAATTTTTTCAATTAAATTTTAAAAAATCGGATGGAAAGAATAAAAATAAATGTGCGTTCGGGAATTAGATTCATATATTGCTTTTTATTCATTTTATTAGTGAAGAATCCATTATGCGAACATATCAAAACATAGTAAACAAAATATGCTTGTATCTATATAAATCATACTTGATTCACATTTTCACGTGAAACACTTACATTTGAAATACTTAAAACGCAACAATATTGAGAAATGCTATAACATTGATATATATAAAACCATCAATCTAAATTGGCTTATATTATCGTAAATAAATATTTGATCATTTTCACCTAAAACACTTACACTTGAAATACTCAAAAGACAACATAATATTGATCAAAAACTGATGATTGAACTATAAATAATAACAATAACGTTTCATTCGGATATACGTTGTAACGCCATATTTGCGCTACAATGAGATTTTTCTTTATTAGACCGGCATCGCGGTGAAATTTAGTTTTTTTTATTCACCAGAACGCATCGTCCGAGAAACGAGAAACAGTATGTTATTTTTTTTTTAACTGATTTATTCGATTTCTTTTTCCGCCTTGAATATTCCCGCGTTTGCCGGAGTTCTACTTCACGTCGGGAGGAGGCGCCTGCAGACGGACAAGGATCGCAGGGAGCTGTCCAGGAAATTATCGACTCAGCAAACGGAAATCGATGGGAGGAGCTTTCCGTTGGACTCTATATGCTGATTGGCGGAAAACTAAAGAAATCAAGGACATCTGAAATGTTACAATTAATTCGAGGATAATTAATTGCTACAACATTTAATGAAGATATCATTATGGAAAACTTTAACGGAATTTTTGACGTTGAATTAGGAAACTTATTCTTTTATTATTCATTTAATTACCGGAATAAAAATAAAATAATACCGGCGATAAAAGAAAGGTTTCACGTCATTGGATAATTAATTATGGGAAGAGCCACCTGTGGTCTAATTTCGACGCACGCCGGCGTCTTCCCTCACTTTCCGTTTTGGTGACAGTTTGTACAGACGCACTTATTTTCGTTGTGATTTTTGTAAAATTAAGAGAAGCAACAATTAACGTTGCATTGCAAGTAATTACATAAAAACTTGTCGAGGAGGATTGAAGGAAATTTGGGACGTTTATTGGACGTGGAAGGAAGTCAAAGAATTAGATATTTTGAGGCTAAACCAACAACACTCCGGTAAGCGTGTGATTTATTCTCGGCATAGTTTGGACATTTTTTTGTAGCGTCATAACGACGCCGGTAACCGCCATTTTCGGATTTTCCGTGGCGTGTTAGATTTTTTTTAATTATTGTCGCGAATTTCAATAAAAGTGAATGAATTCAACTTTTCTCGTTTCTCGCTAATTAATTTATTATTTTTTTCGGAAAGTAAAATTGTCGGGAATTACTTAATTTATTGTGATTGAAAATTATTATTATTATTATTTTTTGGAGAATCGGCGTCTGAAATTTTCAGTGATAATTTTTTTATTTTTTTTATTTATTTTATTCTTAAACGTTTATTTTATTAAAGTCGATTTGCAGTCGTATTATTTTTTATTTGTTTTCTCGTTGTTGTCACTGAAAATATTAAAGGCGCATTTGCATTGGACGTCGATTGTCGACGTGATTGAGAAGCGTTAAAGTGCTTCCCGCGCAAATCAGAATTAATTCGAATTTCGACTTTTATTCTCTTGACTATTTTTCAACGACAATTGAATTGTGTTGTTTATTTGTTTTCGTCGTATTGGTAAAAATTGTCAGGACTTTTGAATTAATTCTGGTTCTTGAAGGTTATTTTTTATTGTATCAAATCATAATAAATGATTTTTGTAAATGTTTCCGATAATAACGGCGAGATTTTTGATTGTTTAAAGAAGATTTTAAAATTCAGTAACGAATTAATTTTTTTTATTAACGAAGTATTATTTTCTTCATTGAATTATTATTATATTTTGTAATTTGCTATTTCTTTAAGGATGTATGATCGAGGGAGTGGGGGAAGCGGTGGTGGGGATGGGCTCGGGGGGTTGCGGGGCTCTCCTCTGTTTCTCTTATTGGCCGGCTGTGGCGCTCATGAGAGCAGAAAATGGCGAGTATGACGAGAAAAAAAGCATTAAATGGAATAATTTGAATTTCAATTGGATTTTTCTTCTCAGGATGGATGGATGCATAGTATTTTAAAAATATTGTCAAGTTACTACACTATCCATCTTTCTTATGCATAGTAATTTTTCATACTACGCAAGCTTGAACATCTAACATTTATTTAATTTATGGCCGTAACCCCTATTCCTCCATAAGAGCCCATGTATTTTCTGTCAATTTTCAATAATTTTTTTCTTTCTTATATGCATGGATAGCTACCTCAGACTTTTTACAATAAAATTCGTCGAGGAATAATCTAACTATAGAAAAATTTTGACGCCCCAAATCGAAAATTGTTGTCATGATTAGCATCTTTAATTTATGGCCGTAACCCCTATTTCTCCATAAGAAACCATGTATTTTCTGTCAATTTTCAATAATTTTTTTCTTTCGTATATGCATGGATAGCTACCCCGGACTTTTTACGATAAAATTCTTCGAGGAATAATCTAACTATAAAAAAATTTCGACGCCCCAAATCGAAAATTTTTGTCGTGATCATACATCCTTAAAGAGCAGAAGATAAAAGAAAATTAACGCTCTAATTATAATTATGAAATGAAAATTGATTTATTTAATTTATTTATCGATATCTGTATTCCTAGTCCAAATATTTATAGGTGAAGTTTGAACCCAGCCGCCTCCGCGGTCATTAAGATCTAGGGATCTTTTTGTTGCTGACTAGTCGGAAATTCACCTGGAAAGTTTTGTAGTTCGTTTGTAGTTCTTTTGTAGTCCTTTTAAAATTTTGATTTCGGACGAAAGGTCGTCCTGGCGCCCAACAATTAACGTTGTTTATTAATTTGGATTTTTGGAATTTTGATTTAACGGAGTTCCACTATTTTTATTCATTGCCGTGGATAGTAAAAATACGTGACAACGTATACCCTAGCGCAAATAACACTGAAAACTCTGCGCGTCACTGAATATCACTTGGAACCTCAAGAGGTACGTCCACCGATAGTTGACGTTAAACTGAAGAAATTTTTCTTCGAATTTCAGGCAATTCTCAGTGAGTTACTCAAAAAAAATTGTGGGAGAGAGAGAAAGATCAAAATAACGGAGCCTACCGGAGGCAACATGTGTTGTTTTATTACTCTGGCTTACTCGAACGAGGGAAAAGGGCATTTATTACAATTTTGGGAAATACCCATTTTTCCACTGCTTAAAATTTATCCAATAATTTTCCATCTCCTTTCAACTCTTTATTGTAAATTGATATCAAATATACTTTAAATCATAGAAATGACAATCAGAGAAAATCTTCACTATTTTCAATGAACTCGCTATAACAGAGCTGAGATTAATTCAATACAATTAGAAATATACTATTCATATATTTCAATCAATTTAGGGAATCAATTCGTTATAGGATATGCGTAATATTAATCGCTGAAGTGTTATGATCTTTTTCATTCAGTGTGAGATATTAATTATGTAAAGCGATGATCCACTTCCCTAAAAATGTAAAGGGAAAAGAGAAATAAGTCAATTTGGACTTTGAAAAAATTGACATAAAATTGGACAAGCTTGAAGGACTTAGAAGAAAAATCCGCATTGACGAAATTTTTCCACGTTCGTGAAGAACATAGAAAAATTTCAGCACCCAGAGACTCTTGTTTTCGTCGGTATTTCGTCTTCCCTTGAAAGTCAATGGTGACGACGAACTCATCGGAATGGACTTGAAACCGACTTGGTCATTTTCGGTTGGTCGGTTTTAGTTCGTAGGATGAAATTTTTAGACCTTTTCCCGATCATTTCCACGTGTTTTAGACTAAAAACCAACGAAATTTTTCGACTCGGGTCCATCGAACTATTTATTGATGAGTGGAGACCTGAGTTCCCCGATCATCTTTGGGTTCTTGGTGGGGATTTCAACTGTTGGGTTGGAGAATTAAATTCATGGCCTTCTGAAATCTTTGAGGCCTCCAGTTTGCATGGTATCCGAATCTCAGAGCATAAACTCACCATTTATATGATACGATAAGCTTTTCACACACACAATGTGTAGAAAATCTCTTAGTCAATACTCAAGTTACTCTGTCGGATAATTATCCAGTTACTTTACACTTGCTCAACTCCAATTCTTATAATTATAACACTGAGACTGGTGCCTCGGGACAATCAGTAAGGCGTTTGAAATGGAAGCCCGACTTTGCCGACTGTTTCGCGCAGGCTCTCGAACTATCACCACGAATCATTATGAATTTTAATAGCACAACAATAAACCAGATCAGTGGAAATTTCTGCATGGCAATCAGAGAGACTGAACTGAACTCAAATATGCATACTCACACTCACTCAGGAAGCATCAATATTAATAGTAAACCCTGGTTCGATAGCTTGTGCAGACAGTTTTCAACTAGTCTGGATCTACTAAGAATTCAAATGGCATCAAGCAATTATGAAACAAACACTCGAATAAGTTATTGTAATGCACGAGAAGTTCATAACAACTTCCTGAAATACACATAACAAGAAATTATGTTACTACAGTGAAATAACTGAAAAATTTGCAAACGTTCGGGATCCGGAGGCGTTTTGGGACATTGTCAAGTTCTGTAGGGGATATGTGCCTAGGAAGTTCTCAATCACCCTGAATGAATGGTATGAATTCTATCAGGATGTGTTCTGCCCGAGGAAATTTGACGAGTATACTTTCTTTGAAACTTCTGACCTCTTTCTCGATTCCGAAATTACACTAGAGGAAGTAATAAAAAATCTCGCAAATTGCGAATCCCGTAAGGCTCCTGGAACTGACGAAATTAGCAATGATTTCCTAAAACAATTACCTGGAAACTGGCTGTATCATTTGACAGTATTATTTAACAAGATTTTGAACGAAGAACAGATTCCACTATCATGGTCAAATATACTAATGTCTATGTTACACAAAAAAGGTGATAAAACCGATCCCTCGAACTATCGAGGTATAGCACTACTGAACTGTATTCCTAAATTTTTTACCGCGATACTTAGAGGGACACTGGAAAAATGGGCAACGGAAAACGGAATGATACCTGAGTGTTAGGCGGGTTTTGTTGGGGGGCGTAGTTGTTTGGATAATCTTTACACCCTCAATTCTGCTGTTGACGTCCAACTCAGACTCCCTGGAAGAGTTGTACTTGCTTTCTTTGTCGATCTCAGAAGGGCCTTCGACTCGGTCGAACATAAAAAACTATGGTTTACCCTTTATGAAATAGGTACCAGTGCCAAATACATCAGGATTTTGAAGAACCTTCATGATGTTGCTCGACTTCAGGTTAAACAGGGTAATGAACTATCGGATACCACAGACATCACCGCTGGTGTACTCCAGGTAGAGTTCTGAGCCCTCTCTTGTTCATACTATTCATTTCTGACATTCAAGACTATTTCCTGGAGAGAGGGGCTCGAGGAATCTCTCTGGATGGTTATACCGACCTCGTTCAACTAAACTTCACTGATGATATGGTCTTTTTTGCTGAAAACCGTGTGAAAGCGCAAAAAATAGCCAACATTCTATTTGAATACGTTAAGGGGGGGATAAGGGTTGCCACATGGAGAAAAGAACACTTTTCTTACGATTTTTTTTAGACGTATAGATTAGCAGATTTATTGAAACCTTTTGAACATTATTAAGCATGGATTGAACAACATTGAGTAATTTTTTTATGCGAAAATATCCACTAACAACGGAGCTTTCCCAAGAACGTTTCTTTGAAATAGACAATTTGCGGTGATCACTGTAAGTAGATAGGCTGTACCGATTCAAGCTCAATTTTTTTGCGGGTTCTGGATCGTAGTCCTATAGGAGCCTATTCCGAGTGGGTGGGTGGGTGGTGATTCGCGGATTTAACCCTTTTGATTCGCGGATTTGACCCCTTTTTGATTTCAACCCTTTTATGAAATTGATATCCCTCAATGTCTGAATCGTAGTCCTGTAGAGGACTACAAGTGGGGTGAGTCACGGTTTGATTCGCGGATTTAACTCTTTCAATTCGCGGTATATGATATTCAAATGATTTCAACCCTTTCTTATAATTGATACCCCTCGATGTATAGATCATAGTCCTGTAGAAGAGTCCAAGTGGGTAATTCACGGACTTAACCCTTTCAATTCGCGGATTCAACCCCCTTTTGATTTCAACCCTTTTATGAAATTGATATCCCTCAATGTCTGAATCATAGTCCTGTAGAGGACTCCAAGTGAGTGATTCACGGATTAAACCCTTCTAATTAGAGGATTATGAATGTCAGCTGATTTCAACCCTTTCATTCTAAACCAGTGTGATATCAACAAGTTTTGACTTGTCTAAACACGTTCGGACTTGTCCAATCTTCAAAGGAATGCACATTGAGTGTCGAATGTCACTTGAAATTTGACACCCCATTTCCGCCCTTTCCCCCCTGCCATATGCTCGAGAGGAATTTTCCAGACACACTTGTTTTAGAGAGTCCATTTACGTTGAGATTTTCCAGATCTTTGGAAGAAAAATTTACGAGTCCTTATAAGAAATTACCCCCACCTCTGAACCTGTCTAGACGAGTTTCCACTTGTCGAATTTCCCGATATCTTCAAAGGAATGTGCATTGGAGTGTCGAATTTCACTTGACATTCGAAACCCCATTTCCGCCCTTTTTCCCCCTGTCACATGTTCGAGAGACGTTTTCCAGACACACTTGACTCTACTTGCATGTTTTAAAGAGTCCATTTCCGCCGAGTGATTTGAGATTTTCCAGATTTTCAGAAGAAAAATTTATGAGTCCTTATTAGAAAAAAATTACCCCCACCTCTGAACCTGTCCAGACGAGTTTCCACTTGTCGAATTTTCCAAAATCTCCAAAGGAATGTGCATTGGAGTGTTGAATTTCACTTGAAATTCGAAACTTCATTTCCGCCCCTTTTTCCCCTGGCACATGTGGAGGGGAGAATGAGTATAAAGAGAGCACAGTTTTCGATAGTATCATCAGTGTCTGATATTGTGCTGTGAGACACTACTCTCTTCAAAAGCTATCTCGAAAAGCGTAGGCCTCCCTCTACAAATATCCAAGAAGCTGAAAAGGACATCCAACTGTGCAAAATACATCAACTCTGCTCAAAAAGAGCTTTCAATTGAAGATGGACTTCCCGAAAATTAACTCTGCAGCTGAATTCCGTGACGAATATCTACTCTGTGTAAAAATTGCAGATCTTGATAAGACAAAATCATTTACAGTCACCAAGATTTGCAAAGCAAATACTCGCAACGGACCAGCAATCATGGTGGAGCTTGATGATGCTCAAGCAGCTTTCTTACCCAAAAAATCAACAACATTCTCCCTGAAGAATCTGGATCAGTTAGAAGCCATGCAGGATGCTATTGTAGCTGGGAAACACTCAATTAAAATGCGATCCATCGGAACTAGATTCAATCAGGTGGAATTCTTCCAGGAACAATGAGAGAGAGATGTGTTCATCTAATCGGTGGTGGATAAGTGAAAAGCAACAATTTATATGGAAAAAAGTTTATTCTATAACCGCAATACTATATAATATTATATAAAATGTAACACATATTTTAACATGAAATAATTTCTCTTACAGAAACTGATTTTATAAATGTAAGACATAAAACATGAATAAATAATTTTTTTTATTGCATCTATCATTTTTTCATTTGAACATCACACATCTAACAATCCTCAATCATAGGTGGTACAACATTTCCCAGCTCAAAGTTCAGATTGATCCGGAGGAGCGAATAATTTTCTTCCACATCCGGCTCTTCAACAGTCAGACGTTTTCACAGCACAAGTCGTTGGTGAATCTAATGTGTTCTTCCAACATAAATAATAAACTCCAACGGATTGTCGAAGACATACACAGCGATATATACCCTCCACCCATTTCTTTTCCCAATGTCAGTATATTATTGAATATTCAATCTTCGTTTATAAATAATTGGTTGTTGATTAATTGTATGATGAATATTTTATTCACAAGATGACAGAAATCTAAACATAAAACTCTCTTGACGTTCCTATTTCTCAATTAACTTCAGAGATCAATTGATCGATCAATAGTCTTTTTTTTTATTTTTCAAGTCCGTTTCATAACAATATTAAGACCAGATTGTTCATGGACTGTTTCCAAGGGACTCCATCTGTTCTTTCATTATCATCATAAACGATTTTTTTTGAATCTTCACAGGCTCATTGTGTGCAGAGTCTTATACTTGATCCCATAGTTCTAACCGACTACCACATCACTTATCGACCATTAAAAAACATGATAAGGATTGGAGAAATATATTTAGTAGACTTGGACGAAAAAGGGAAACCAATGAGAAATGAAAGGAGTAAATACTACGTATCATAGAGGCAATTGAAACAGTATATCCTGATTTCATAACTGGCCCAACTTATCTTTAATTGAGAGACTTTATGAGACCTCATTAAATTAAACATACTCAAAGCTTGAGGATCTCGACAGATACATGAAAAGAATATTACAATTTTTTTATTTTCATTTTCACAAATTTCACATAGTAATTTGTATTAAAAACATCGTACTGGTGAACCATACCAGTCATATATTAAAATTTGTGATACAACATAGTCAATTTGAATTCAAGTCAGCAACACACATGAAGGAACATTCTTATTCCACATATTAAAATTTCTTCAGTAAGTCCTTGGAAACAATATTCTGTACATTTTAATTTTCATATTTTGTAAAAATAAAAATTTCTACGCACTCTAGCAGTTTCCATTAGTTTTAGTCGTATTTATATTGAACATAATAATTTTTATCCTGCAGCAGTAGATTTTTATTTTTGTTTGCGCGATTTTCCTACTCCCCCCCCCCCCCCCCCCCCGCAAACAAAAAATGAAGCAAACCATTGTTTTGATCCATTAATTGTAAAAATAATTATACATATATGATGTTATGAAAAAAAAAAGTTAAAATGTCGCATAACAAATATTATGATGCAATATATCTCTTTTAACGCAATATATCGCATAAATTATTCTTCCTTGAATAATTTTTTCCGATTGTCCATAGTTTTTCTCAAATTTCAGCAAAACAGGAATCGAAAATCAGAGATTTTTGTTACCAAGCGAATCAAAAATGACTATATTCAATGTGAAAAAAACACACAGTGATTGAAGAAACTATCAGGAGAAAAAACCATCGTAATACCAGCATGGACCACCAGTATTATGCGAACATGGTAATTCTCTTGACAATATTTTTTTTTTTTTTCGTGTATTGTTGCTCAGAAACAGCACTCGGTATTAAAGGAGTACATGTTAATGAATTTTTGAATAAAAGTCATACAATCCCATACAATGTACAGCGTGGTATGAGTATAGATATGATTAAATATGGTGAGCAATTTGATCTCGGGAGGAAATTATTGGATGGTGTAAGTAAATGCAAGTGATAGATGAAAAATTTCATATCATACTTCAATAGGTCAATGGTATTCTTTTTCTTTCATGAAGTTTTTTAGTTTAGTGGAGTGGCGATACAATTGTTAGAATATTGAAATATTCTAACAATTGTCAATGTGAATTCTGTGTTCCATTAAGTAAAGTATTCATTAAAGCACACGTTCATATAAACGTAAAATTGAAGTGATACACGAATATTTGGAGCTGTTATTCGTATAATGTTTACTATTATATATTTTTCCAAACTAAGCACATTGCATGTGTTGAGATGTGGATTTTTTTATCAATTTTTATTGTAATATTTCAGTGATATTAGTGCTCAATCAAATTGAAATTCAAAGTTCTGTTATGTCCGGAAGGACTAATCAGCCGAGAATCTGATTATTATAACTAAGAAATTTAGAATTGAAAGGAGGGAGTGAAGCTCTTACCTTTCTTCTCGGAAAATTAGTCATGATTTTCCTCGTGCTGGTGATTCTTTACTTTCTTTGGATTATGGTTTTTATTTAATTTTGATCTTTCTTTGGATTGATGAAATAAATAATTAGTTAATAAATTAATAGTGTGAAGGAGTTAAGGATGTAGGAAATTTTAAAGGAATACTCTCTTTTTGACTATACCAAATTTCACTATATTTTAACCCTTCTTTTGTTAGGTGTTTCACAAATCTGATGAGTTTAATGAGGACTTGGATCTTTGTAATCTTTCACAGATTTTAAGATTACTTACAGTTTTCTGGATCCAGTCCTTTACAGTTGTTTGATTGTTTGTTTGTTTTTCTCGTTCGCTGGTTCGAGATTTCCGATATAATAATCCGCACAAATAATTAACACTCTTAGGCCTGAGGAGTCCGCGTGTGCCTTGGCTAATTTTCATAAGAATTATCCGGAATTCTGTACTTCACACAAAGAGTTTTTCGCTTGTCGAAAACCACCGCCGATTTTGCGTCTCAATAGATCAAAAATCAGAGTTACTGGGCACACCAGAACTTGTCCTGAAATTATGATGAATCGGTGTTAACGAAAATCTGTTTAGCTATTTAAGACCGTACGAAAGTTAATTAGGAACCTTGCTCGTTCCCGGTAAAATCGCGACTGATTAAACTTTCGGGTTTATTGAAAGACGTTCCGTTTTGTCGATTCATCATAATTGTCGATTTCAATGTTTAATGTGTATGACCGTTTTAATAATTTTTTGTGAATAAAAATGGCTTAATCGGTCGAGCATGAATTTTCCAAAAAAGGAAATTTATTTAATAAAAAAGAAGAATTTTGCCCAACGTTTCTGTCTCGAATCTGAGACCATCTTCAGGGGCTACAAAGAGTCTGTAACAATATTCCATAAAATTTTAATAAATTATTTACAATCAGTTTACAATATATTGCATGATTTTCCAGAAAATATGAATATAAACAAAAATATAAAAGAACAAGAAAGATTCCAATATAGATTTCTAATTTTTTGGTTAATTTTTTCAAATATCGAAAATAATAATAAATAAATGGTTTTTACTTAATATAAAAAACGAGTATTCTATTTTATATGCTCTATCACAAAATTATGAGTTAAAATCTTTTTTATATTTAAAAACAGTATATTATTTATTGAAAATCTTAGTGACTGATTAATTTACCTGTTGTTTGTTTGATGACAGAGAGATAAGAGGGTTATTGAAAACACTTTGGTAATTTCTAGAGTTTTTGATTGAAGTAACCAGAAATAGTTACTTATTTTGGTTCTTTTTTGGTGACTATTAAAATGTAGAGTTCCTTATATAATGAAGTATTAAATAATTTAAAAACCGTTTTTGACAGTCTTAAGCGTGTTAAAATGTAAAAATAGAGTAGACAATATTATGTTTTTGTTGATTTGCAAGTTGTATAAATTTTTTTTTTTTTTTTTTTTTTTTTTTTTTTTTAAATATCAAGCTTAAGATCACAGTTATGTTATTGCGATAAAAACTTTAATTATTTATAATTTATTATTGCATTGTAATTTTTTGGTAATTTAATTATATCAGTTCTGAAATTTACAGTCTTGTCTATTGATTTTTGAATGAAAATCATTTCTTTTATTTCTCTCTTTTTTTTATTTTCTTCTATGGTTAAAATTTTTGTTTCATTGAAGTTGAAATTATGTTTCAATGATTTTGCATGATCAGAAAGAGCGGTATTATTCAAATCATGTGATAGAGTATATTTATGACCATATAATCTCTCTTCAAGATATCTTCCTGTTTGTCCAATGTAAATCTTATCACAATCTGAACATGGTATTTCATAAACCATTCCAGATTTCTCGTTTTTTTCAATTTTATCTTTCTTATTGCCAATTATGTTTCTTAGTTTATTTTGCACTTTTGAGATGATTTTGAGATTATATTTTTTGAAAAGTCTTTTCAATCTTTGAGTTAGAATGTCTGAGTAGGGAAGGATAACTGTGTTTTTGAAATCTGGAGTGTTATTATCATTGATTTCTTCGTCAATGCTTCTCTTATCTTTATTTTTTAGAAATTTAAGTCTTTTTTTTGTAAATTCTGATATAATTTCTTTGGGATATCCATTTAAAAAAAGAATTTCATCCATTATTTTCCAATTTTTTGAATGGAATCTTTTGTCAGATAGGTGGAAAATCCTATCTACTAAGTTGTGAATAATGCCTATTTTTTGTGAAAATGGATGGATTGAATTGAAATTTAAAAGACGACCTGTCCAAGTAGGTTTTCTGTATAAATCAAAATTAAGAGAATTGTTATTTCTTATCAATAACAAGTCTAAGAAAGCAATTTTTCCATTAACTTCTAATTCATGAGTGAATTTTAGTCGGGGGTGGTATTGGTTGAAAGTTCTTAGTGTTTCATCTATTTTTTCTCTTGGAATGCAAGCAATAGAATCATCAACGTATCTGTAATAAAAAATTGGTTTATAATTTAATTTTTTAATACATGTTTCTTCTAAATCTTGCATTACAAGATTAGCACAAGTGCCTGCTATAGGTGAACCCATTGGAAGGCCATAATATTGCTTGTAGAAATTGTTATTAAACTTAAAATATGTTTTGCTCATTATTATCTCAATTGCATGTATAATATCTTTAATTGGTATCTTTGATTTGATTTCTTTTGATCTCTTTTCAATGGCCTTTCTTACTAATTCGAAAGGAATGTTAGTGTATAAGGAAGTAACATCAAGAGAGATTAACACATGATTTGTTGGGATATTCACATTCCTCGTTTTCTCCTTAAACATTAAGCTATTTTTTATGAAAGCATCATGCTTATTTGTTAGGTTGTAGAGAATTTGGTGAAGATATCTTGCTAATTTATGCAGAGGACCATTTATCGAAGATACTATTGGCCTGAAGCTTAGGGTTGGTTTATGGACCTTTGGTAAGAGGTATAACCGTGGGGAATATGAGATGTTTTATTTAAGGTGATTGAATGTTTCTTTTGAAATGTACTTTTTATCAAACCAAGTTTTTACTAATTTGTTATTAACATTCTGGACACTACATTCTATTTTTACATTTTAACACGCTTAAGACTGTCAAAAACGGTTTTTAAATTATTTAATACTTCATTATATAAGGAACTCTACATTTTAATAGTCACCAAAAAAGAACCAAAATAAGTAACTATTTCTGGTTACTTCAATCAAAAACTCTAGAAATTACCAAAGTGTTTTCAATAACCCTCTTATCTCTCTGTCATCAAACAAACAACAGGTAAATTAATCAGTCACTAAGATTTTCAATAAATAATATACTGTTTTTAAATATAAAAAAGATTTTAACTCATAATTTTGTGATAAAGCATATAAAATAGAATACTCGTTTTTTATATTAAGTAAAAACCATTTATTTATTATTATTCTCGATATTTGAAAAAATTAACCAAAAAATTAGAAATCTATATTGGAATCTTTCTTGTTCTTTTATATTTTTGTTTATATTCATATTTTCTGGAAAATCATGCAATATATTGTGAACTGATTGTAAATAATTTATTAAAATTTTATGGAATATTGTTACAGACTCTTTGTAGCCCCTGAAGATGGTCTCAGATTCGAGACAGAAACGTTGGGCAAAATTCTTCTTTTTTATTAAAAAAATTTCCTTTTTTGGAAAATTCATGCTCGACCGATTAAGCCATTTTTATTCACAAAAAATTGTCGATTTCTTATTCTTGTGACACGTTCTGAGTTTTATTAAATTGATTGCAAAAATGTTCCACTTCTTTTGGGCATTTTTGCAACTCGTGCGTTCTTAATATTTATTTCTTATTATTAAAAAAAAAAAAAATGTCTAAAAGAAAAATGTTATCTCAGTTTGGGGTGGACATAACAGTTCTTTAGTTTTTTGAAAAATATACCCAGAACTATTGCATTGTTTTATTTATTTTTTTCTAGAAATGAAATAAGAATTTTAAAGTCATTCAATCTCTTCAAAAACATGCTACTTTTGACATATCGAGTGATGACATGTTTAGTTTATAATCTTTCGTTTTGAAAACTTTCCCTACACCAAATCTCATACATCCCAACCTCTCACACTAGGATCATAGAAACACAAGATCACTTAGATATAAGTAAAAGCCTATAGGTTGAAATTATGTGAATAATTGTCTAGCTGTAACTGTAAATAATATTTGTTACCTAATATTTGTATTATTATATGTTAATAAAATCGCTTGAATTGGAGAAGAAACAATGACTTAGCTTATGTGTGCCATATGGAGTGTGAGTGTAGAAGAATTCCCCTGAAAATTATCCTTACACTATGAATTTTATTGAATTATTTTTTTATTGGTTTTAAATACAGTGTAGTCTCCACTGTCAATAAAGGTGATTTTTTCATGATAATTCCTCTCAAATGTCTCGGAAAGTAATCTAGATTCACCCTTTCCACCCTGATAGAACATGAAAGCTCATATTTCATTTAGCTTCTTGGAATGTTATCAGGAAAAATATTGAGCAAAGCATTGATTCAATTTGCTTCACCTTGCAACAAAATCCTATCAATTAATTTAAAAAAAATGAGTGATTTTCACAGAGCTGCAAATTTCAAAAGACAGTTGGTCATGTGTCTCACGAATTTTTAATAATTTCTACATTTTATTGCTCAAATAAAATTATTCTGAACAAAAGAATCGTTTTTTTTTATCTCAATTCATCATGATTTTTGGTAAACAAAAAAATTTACTGTCACTGAAGGGTGAATTCTTATTGATTCTTCAACAAAAATTGCTCTCATGTAAATAATTGGATTCGAATTTAAGATTTTCATGAATAATTGTAGTGGGAAGGGAAAGGAAATGATTCATTTCGTTTCAAATGGAAACATTTGAAATAATTGCCCCAAACTATTAACATGCTAAAGCATCTTGACGAATCATTTCAAATTTTTCCCCAATGATCTTTCCTACCTGTGTAAAGTTTATTATTTTTTTTTATGAGAACAAAAAAAGTTATAACTCTCTTTATGAACAAATATATTCTGACAATTTTGAAGATACAATCTAATAAGTGATTATATTATTATCGTATTTACTTATCAATATGATGGGCTCCATTTTACATATCATTTTAAATCATTTTACACACAATTCGAGAGAAGTCTTGTTAAAAAAATGTTCTTTTGATATTTCTCATGAAATTTATAATAAAACTCAAATTACAAAAAGTATGACAGTCAACAATATTATTAGAATTCATAATTTTCATCAAATTTAGAATTTTTCTGAGGCTATTCTTCTGAGCACAAATTGAAAATGGAATAAAAAACTTCGAAATGAGTTTCAACATAATCTTGTCTGAAAAAGTAAAATTTTTCAAAAAAATTCAAAAACAATACTTTTGATACACGTTATCTACATAAAATTTCCTCAGATTTTCAATGAGATCATCAGAAGACCTCTATCTCGAAACGTTGACTGAGTGTTCATGCAACTCCACTTTCCCCTATATTGGTGTAAGAGATTCCTCACATTATTAATGAATGGTTGAGGCAACTGATATTTTTTTTTTCATTTTTTTCATATGAATCATGTATAAATTGTTGCATTCTCAGAATACTGCAATCATCATATACATTCATATATATTACATCTTATTATATTTTATCATATGAGGCATATTATATTTTAGACTCTTCCAGATCCTATAACGTTTTTTAGTCTCTGGAAAATTTGAGAATTTTCAATGTTCTCTATGTTGACTTGAAAAAATGAGAATTTCTACCATTTCGAACTCATATTAACATACATTTTTTGTGAATATGAATTAAAAATTATCAAAATATTCATTCGAATCAATTCACTTATCTTTTGTGGGAGATTCTTGATTTTTTAACATGAGACATACCAGATGTCTGAAATTTCAATAAATTTCCCTCCCATAAATTTATATGAAACTTCACGCTGATGTGAAAGTTTACGCTGATGTGCTAAGACTCAGGTCCAGATGCTGAACATTCCTAGGTGGAGAAAATATTCTCCCATGCAGAATACACTCATGGTCACTCATGAATTATTGAAGAATCTTCTGATATGCCTGGAGTCTGATGCTGTACCACTGAAGAAATGATATTCCCAGCCTAGGAAGCTCCAGATGCTGACCACTCTTTGAGGTAAAGCAGACATAGAAATTTTGTCGAGCAGCCTTGGATGATGCAGATGCTGATCATTCTCAAACTATATTGCAAAAAAGGTCTGAGGATACTCTGTACTACTTCTAGTATGCCAGGGGGTCTGATGCTGCACCACTGAAGAAAAAAATATTTTTTCCCAGACTAGGAAGCTCCAGATGCTGACCACTCTTGAAGTTAAAAACAGAAATCGAAATTCTCTCGAGCAGCCTTGGATGATGCAGATGCTGACCATTCTCAAAAACTATATTAAAACAAAAAGGTCTTGGGATACTCTGTACCGCGTGAGTACGCGTTGCGGAGAACCACAGGGGGCTCACTAGTAAACTCTATGTAGAAAAAAAGGGTATGTGCGCTCCTGTAAAATTTTCCCTTGAAGGCAATGGTTGGTAACATTTGGTCTTACCTCCAAGGAACTCTATATATATGAGTAGTATCCTCACAGAAGCATTTTCCTGTCAACTCTCCAAGTGACTTGATCACAGAACTATTCTCAAGTGTCAATAGTGAAGAAGTTTCGAGTGAATAGCGCCAATAGTGAAAAAGTTTTAGGTGAAAAGTGTACATTGATAGTGAATGAGCTCAACTATCAGCATCCAAGGTGTTTTATTGTGGAAACTTGTGACAATTTCATTTTGAGGATATTTTTTCTTTATTTGTGGTAGAAAAATGATTTCTTACACATATTTTGAGAATAATATCCATGTGCCACAGAGATGAATTGATCTCTATGAGGTGGGGCATTTGAGAAGGATGGTGGTGAGAGCAATTGCTCATTATCATCTCAATTTCTCGAGCGAAGATGCGTATCCAGTGATCGGTTTGAATCCGCATGCACATTTGGTCAAAGTGGGCCATCAATATTGGTGCTTCTAGAACGAGGATTTTCGTTTATTCCTCCATGATTCATCTGAGTTGGGAATCTCCGATGCAGAGATTAGCAGGGAAAGTCCTAGCTGGAGGATGTGGGATGAGATGGGTTGAACCCGCACGAATGCACGAGTAAGTAACAGTTGATTATTTAGAAAAATCGGTCCACACATTTTCAGCAATAAATTAAATTAATTTTTTCCTGAAATTTTTTGCTTTCAGAATGCCACCTATATCCATCTCTACCCAACATTGATGATCCCGCAATCGTGGTTGAGGCATCATTCCAAGGACGAAGTGGAGCAGCAAGTGTGCTGGCCAATAGCCCAGTACCATCTCCAAGGGAATCAGGATGATTCTCTGAAGCTGCACTTTAACCCAGTTGGGTATTTGCATGTGAGAGGTCATGAATATGCGTTCCTCAAGCATCGAGATTATCAAATGATGCAACATCTGGTCAGTGATTATGATGAGAGTGAAGATTCCGAGCACGAAGAGGATGCAGAGAACGCTGATGGAGTGGATGATGCTGCTATCAACGCTGAGGGCATTGCTTGGGTTGAGGAGCCAGGTGCTGCTGCTAACGTTGAGGTCCTCGAAAATGTTCCTGTTCCTATAGATGTAGAAGCTATGGACTCCTCCTCTGAAGAGGAAGATACCAATGAGGCGAGTTTGGCGATTTGACGTTTAAATCAACAGTTGATCGATCAGGAGGAGGAGTTAATCGAACGCCGAGCTGTTCATAGATGTGAAATGTTGTGGTTGGCTGCATCATTCGTGATGAATGAACAGTGCAAAGCATATTTAAGTGTTGTGAAAAACATGGAGTGGGAGGAATAAGTGGAAGATCAAGTGTTAAGTGAAGTGTCATTTCGAAAATCTGAGGAAATTTTATGTAGATAACGTGTATCAAAAGTATTGTTTTTGAATTTTTTTGAAAATTTTTACTTTTTCAAACAAGTTTATGTTGAAACTTATTTCGAAGTTTTTTATTCCATTTTCAATTTGTGCTCAGAAGATTAGCCTCAGAAAAATTCTAAATTTGATGAAAATTACGAATTCTAATAATATTGTTGACTGTCATAATTTTTGTAATTTGAGTTTTATTATAAATTTCATGAGAAATATCAAAAGAACATTTTTTTCACAAGACTTCTCTCGAATTGTATGTAAAATAATTTGAAATGATATGTAAAATGAAGCCCATCATATTGATAAGTAAATATGATAATAATGTAATCACTTATTAGATTGTATCTCCAAAATTGTCAGAATATATTTGTTCATAAAGAGAGTTATAACTTTTTTTGTTCTCATAAAAAAAAATAATAAACTTTACACGGGTAGGAAAGATCATTGGGAAAAAATTTGAAATGATTCGTCAAGATGCTTTAGCATGTTAACAGTTTGGGGCAATTATTTCAAATGTTTCCATTTGAAACGAAATGAATGATTTCCTTTCCCTTCCCACTACAATTATTCATGAAAATCTTAAATTCGAATCCAATTATTTACATGAGAGCAATTTTTGTTGAAGAATCAATAAGAATTCACCCTTCAGTGACAGTAAATTTTTTTGTTTACCAACAATCATTATGAATTGAGATAAAAAAAAACTATTCTTTTGTTCAGAATAATTTTATTTTAGCAATGAAATGTAGAAATTATTAAAAATTCGTGAGACACATGGCCAACTGTCTTTTGAAATTTGCAGCTCTGTGAAAATCACTCATTTTTTTTTTAATTAATTGATAGGATTTTGTTGCAAGGTGAAGCAAATTGAATCAATGCTTCGCTCAATATTTTTCCTGATAACATTCCAAGAAGCTAAATGAAATATGTGCTTTCATGTTCTATCAGGGTGGAAAGGGTGAATCTAGATTACTTTCCGAGATATTTGAGAGGAATTATTATGAAAAATTACCTTTATTGACAGTGGAGACTACACTGTATTTAAAACCAATAAAAAAATAATTCAATAAAATTCATAGTGTAAGGATAATTTTCAGGGGAATTCTTCTACACTCACACTCCATATGGCACACATAAGCTAAGTCATTGTTTTTTCTCCAATTCAAGCGATTTTATTAACATATAATAATACAAATATTAGGTAACAAATATTATTTACAGTTACAGCTAGACAATTATTCACATAATTTCAACCTATAGGCTTTTACTCATATCTAAGTGATCTTGTGTTTCTATGATCCTAGTGTGAGGGGTTGGGATGTATGAGATTTGGTGTAGGGAAAGTTTTCAAAACGGAAGATTATAAACTAAACATGTCATCACTCGATATGTCAAAAGTAGCATGTTTTTGAAGAGATTGAATGACTTTAAAATTCTTATTTCATTTCTAGAAAAAAATAAATAAAACAATGCAATAGTTCTGGGTATATTTTTCAAAAAACTAAAGAACTTTGATCTTCCATTTGATTGAGCACTAATATCACTGAAATATTACAATAAGAATTGATGAAAAAATCCACATCTCAACACATGCAATGTGCTTAGTTTGGAAAAATATATAATAGTAAACATTATACGAATAACAGCTCCAAATATTCATGTATCACTTTAATTTTACGTTTATATGAACGTGTGCTTTAATGAATACTTTACTTAATGGAACACAGAATTCACATTGACAATTGTTAGAATATTTCAATATTCTAACAATTGTATCGCCACTCCACTAAACTAAAAAACTTCATGAAAGAAAAAGAATACCATTGACCTATTGAAGTATGATATGAAATTTTTCATCTATCACTTGCATTTACTTACACCATCCAATAATTTCCTCCCGAGATCAAATTGTTCACCATATTTAATCATATCTATACTAATACCACGCTGTACATTGTATTGGATTGTATGACTTTTATTCAAAAATTCATTAACATGTACTCCTTTAATACCGAGTGCTGTTTCTGAGCAACAATACACGACAAAAAAAAAAAATATTGTCAAGAGAATTACCATGTTCGCATAATACTGGTGGTCCATGCTGGTATTACGATGGTTTTTTCTCCTGATAGTTTCTTCAATCACTGTGTGTTTTTTTCACATTGAATATAGTCATTTTTGATTCGCTTGGTAACAAAAATCTCTGATTTTCGATTCCTGTTTTGCTGAAATTTGAGAAAAACTATGGACAATCGGAAAAAATCATTCAAGGAAGAATAATTTATGCGATATATTGCGTTAAAAGAGATATATTGCATCATAATATTTGTTATGCGACATTTCAACTTTTTTTTTTCATAACATCATATATGTATAATTATTTTTACAATTAATGGATGAAAACAATGGTTTGTTTCATTTTTCGTTTGCGGGGGGGGGGGGGGGGGGGAAGTAGGAAAAACGCGCAAACAAAAATAAAAATCTACTGCTGCAGGATAAAAATTATTATGTTCAATATAAATACGACTAAAACTAATGGAAACTGCTAGAGTGTGTAGAAATTTTTATTTTTACAAAATATGAAAATTAAAATATACAGAATATTGTTTTCAAGGACTTACTGAAGAAATTTTAATATGTGGAATAAGAATGTTTCTTCATGTGTGTTGCTGACTTGAATTCAAATTGACTATGTTGTATCACAAATTTTAATATATGACTGGTATGGTTCACCAGTACAATGTTTTTAATACAAATTACTATGTGAAATTTGTGAAAATAAAAATAAAAAAATTGTAATATTCTTTTCATGTATCTGTCGAGATCCTCAAGCTTCGAGTATGTTTGATTTAATGAGGTCTCATAAAGTCTCTCAATTAAAGATAAGCTGGGCCAGTTATGAAATCAGGATATACTGTTTCAATTGCCTCTATGATACGTAGTATTTACTCCTTTCATTTCTCATTGGTTTCCCTTTTTCGTCCAAGTCTACTAAATATATTTCTCCAATCCTTATCATGTTTTTTAATGGTCGATAAGTGATGTGGTAGCCGGTTAGAACTATGGGATCAAGTATAAGACTCTGCACACAATGAGCCTGTGAAGATTCAAAAAAAATCGTTCATGATGATAATGACAGAACAGATGGAGTCCCTTGGAAACAGTCCATGAACAATCTGGTCTTAATATTGTTATGAAACGGACTTGAAAAAAAAAAAAAAGACTATTGATCGATCAATTGATCTCTGAAGTTAATTGAGAAATAGGAACGTCAAGAGAGTTTTATGTTTGGATTTCTGTCATCTTGTAAATAAAATATTCATCATACAATTAATCAACAACCAATTATTTATAAACGAAGATTGAATATCCAATAATATACTGAAATTGGGAAGAGAAATGGGTGGAGGGTATATATCGCTGTGTATGTCTTCGACAATCCGTTGGAGTTTATTATCTATGTTGGAAGAACACATTAGATTCACCAACGACTTGTGCTGTGAAAACGTCTGACTGTTGAAGAGCCGGATGTGGAAGAACATTATTCGCTCCTCCGGATCAATCTGAACTTTGAGCTGGAAAATGTTGTACCACCTATGATTGAGGATTGTTAGATGTGTGATGTTCAAATGAAAAATGATAGATGCAATAAAAAAAATTATTTATTCATGTTTTATGTCTTACATTTATAAAATCAGCTTCTTTAACAGAAATTATTTCATGTTAAAATATGTGTTACATTTTATATAATATTATATAGTATTGCGGTTATAAAATAAACTTTTTTCCATATAAATTTTTGTTTTTCACTTATCCACCACCGATTAGATGAACACATCTCTCTCTCATTGTTCCTGGAAGAATTCCACCTGATTGAATCTAGTTCCGATGGATCGCATTTTAATTGAGTGTTTCCCAGCTACAATAGCATCCTGCATGGCTTCTAACTGATCCAGATCCTTCAGGAAGAATGTTGTTGATTTTTTGGGTAAGAAAGCTGCTTGAGCATCATCAAGCTCCACCATGATTGCTGGTCCGTTGCGAGTATTTGCTTTGCAAATCTTGGTGACAGTAAATGATTTTGTCTTATCAAGATCTGCAATTTTTACACAGGGTAGATATTCATCACGGAATTCAGCTGCAGAGTTAATTTTCGGGAAGTCCATCTTCAATTGAAAGCTCTTTTTGAGCAGAGTTGATGTATTTTGCACAGTTTGATGTCCTTTTCAGCTTCTTGGATATTTGTAGAGGGAGGCCTACGTTTTTCGAGATAGCTTTTGTAAAGAGTAGTGTCTCACAGCACAATATCAGACACTGATGATACTATCGAAAACTGTGCTCTCTTTATACTCATTCTCCCCTCCATTTTTTGAAAAAAATTTAAAAAAATATCCCCCCACAATTCAGCTGAATTGGCCCCTTGAAGCAGGTCCATGGAGGAGGGAAAATTTCAATCGCGGCACATTCAACATGGGAAAGGAAGAGTCTGGAAAATGTTACATGGAACATATCAGCATCGGGAAAAGGGCGGAAATGGGGTGTCGAATGTCAAAGAATGTCGAGTGAAATTCAACACTTCAAGGGGGTGGCATTCCTTTGAGGAATTTTTGGAAATTAAACAAGTCCAAACTTGTCTAGACATGTTCAGAGGTGGGGGGAAGTTAAGGGAAATAAGGATTCATAAATTTTTCCACCGAAAAATCTGGAAAATCTCAACGAAAATGGACTCTTCAGAACATGCGAGTGTGTCTGGAAAATCTCTCTCGCACATGTGCCAGGGGAAAAAGGGGCGGAAATGAAGTTTCGAATTTCAAGTGAAATTCGACACTCCAATGCACATTCCTTTGGAGATTTTGGAAAATTCGACAAGTGGAAACTCGTCTGAACAGGTTCAGAGGTGGGGGTAATTTTTTTCTAATAAGGACTCATGAATTTTTCTTCTGCAAATCTGGAAAATCTCAAATCACTCGGTGGAAATGGACTCTTCAAAACATGCAAGTAGAGTCAAGTGTGTCTGGAAAATGTCTCTCGAACATGTGACAGGGGGAAAAAGGGCGGAAATGGGGTTCCGAATGTCAAGTGAAATTCGACACTCCAATGCACATTCCTTTGGAGATTTTGGGAAATTCGACGAGTGGAAACTCGTCTAGACAGGTTCAGAGGTGGGAGTAATTTCTTATAAGGACTCGTAAATTTTTCTTCCAAAGATCTGGAAAATCTCAACGAAAATGGACTCTTCAAAACAAGTGTGTCTGGAAAATTTCTCTCGAGCATGTGGCAGGGGGAAAAGGGCGGAAATGGGGTGTCAAATTTCAAGTGACATTCGACACTCAATGTGCATTCCTTTAAAGATTGGACAAGTCCGAACGTGTTTAGACAAGTCAAAACTTGTTGATATCACACTGGTTTAGAATGAAAGGGTTGAAATCAGCTGACATTCATAATCCTCTAATCAAAAGGGTTTAATCCGTGAATCACTCACTTGGAGTCCTCTACAGGACTATGATTCAGACATTGAGGGATATCAATTTCATAAAAGGGTTGAAATCAAAAGGGGGTTGAATCCGCGAATTGAAAGGGTTAAGTCCGTGAATTACTCACTCGGACTCTTCTACAGGACTATGATCCATACATCGAGGGGTATCAATCATAAGAAAGGGTTGAAATCATTTGAATATCATATACCGCGAATTGAAAGAGTTAAATCCGCGAATCAAACCGTGACTCACCCCACTTGTAGTCCTCTACAGGACTACGATTCAGACATTGAGGGATATTAATTTCATAAAAGGGTTGAAATCAAAAAGGGGTCAAATCCGCGAATCAAAAGGGTTAAATCCACGAATCACCACCCACCCACCCACTCGGAATAGGCTCCTATAGGACTACGATTCAGAACCCGCAAAAAAATTGAGCTTGAATCGGTACAGCCTATCTACTACTGTATCTCAGCTGGAAATGATCAGAAATGATAAAACCATTGAAATTTAGTCAAAGTATCATTAAATCCTTCCCCCAACGTTCTCTGATTACTTTTTTTTTTTTTTACATTAAAGGGGTTTTCCACCAAAATTGTGCCACACAATGGTGCAATTTTTCATAAAATATAGCAGTTTTTACTTTGAATGACCACCAAAAAATTGAAAAATGAAAGAAAAAATAATCAGAGAACGTTGGGGGGGAGGATTTAATGATAGTTTGACTAAATTTCAATGGATTTTTATTTCTGATAATTTCCAGCTGAGATACAGTGGTCACCGCAAATCGTCTATTTCAATAGACGTTCTCAGAAAAGCTCTGTCACCGGCTTGTTTGTGGATATTTTCGTATAAAAAATTTACTTCATGTTTTTAAATCCATACTTAATAATGTTCAAGAGGTTTCAATAAAGTTGTTCAATCCATACGTCTAAAAAAAATTCGTAAAAAAAACGTTTTTTTTCACGCATAAACCCTCAGCCCCCCCTTAATTATAAAAAGCTAACAGTCAACCTCGCAAAAACCAACATCCTGACCCTTAGAAATGGGGGGAAACCAAGAAAAGAGGACCCCATTCTTTTTGGGGAACAAGCAATTGAAGATATCGTCCATTATACGTATCTGGGGATCAAGTATACAAGTTCTGCTCTTGGTTTATGTGCGACACACGAGGCTATACATAAAGCTCGCTTGGTGTCGGGAGCTATCCTCAATATCTTGAGCAAGGCCAGGTCTGACTCTTGGCCCAGCTGTATGGAGCTCTTCGAAGGCATCGTTGCCTCCACTTTAAATTACGGCTCCTCAGTCTGGGCTTAGAGATATCTTCCACTTCTTAAAGTAGCTCAAGTTTTCTTCTTCAAAAAACTCTTCAGCATCTCCAGATGTACACCAAACTATCTGCTGAGGCTTGAGCTACATTTAGCTCCCTTAGCAGTTAGGATCTTTGATCTAACACTGGGGTGGATCATAAAAATGTTGGAGATGGACGACTTAAGATTACCTGAAATCGGCTTTAACAGGCACCTTACCCTGTTTAAACACAGCTACACCCAATTAGATAGAGAAGGGCACCGTAAATTTGTGAAACGTAACTGGGTTTATCAGGTAATAGAAATAGGTGCGGAGTACATGTGGGAGAACCTCAACCCTCGCTCTTGGCGCAGCAAGAGGGATGATCTAGTCACTCAACTAAAGTTTTACTATAGAAGAGAGGATCTCAACAAGTTGTCTCAATCCTTCAACATACAAATCCCTATCCTGAGATTACCTGCAGATGCAGTACCACCTAGGGTTTCTCGATCAGGTTTTGATCAATCGTAAGATCGATCTTTTTGGAGTCGATCCTCGATTTTTTTGATCGATCTTTTTGCTGAGATCGATCCACGAGATCGAACTTTTTTCAGTCAGATTGATCGACAAAAAAAATTTATGAATATTTTTTCGTGATCGTGAAATAAAAAAAAACGAATCTTTCGAACTAAAATTATGATAATGATGAAAGAACGAATGTGCCGACCCTGCCTTACATTCTCAATATGAGCAGTGGTACAGTCGTACTAGCCAAAGAAAGATCCTCGGAAATATTCGGCATAGGAGGTGCAACATGTAAATTTCATCTTTGGGTCGACTTCGGAGGTACTTCTTTGGCTGAGACGACTGTACCAACGCATAAGCGTATTTTCGCTTCGGGCATGCACGTGGTTTGTAGGACGAAGAGGCTTTCGTGAAAAACAAAACGAGACTCATTGCCTGTGCTAGAAACAGAGGAATCTAGCCTCACGAAATTTCAAATTGCAAAAATTCAACGATCCTTTGATTCTCAGCAGACTTCATGGAAATTCGTGAGATTTCTTGGAATCTATGGAAATTTATAATATTGAAGATATCGGACATCTGACAATTAAAAAAAAAAATTTTAAACAAGTAATTCATTACAAAAAAAAAATAAATAAGGAATTTGCACTTACAGCTTTTCGAATTTCCTACGTATGCATATTTTTCATTCTGAAAAAAAATAATTTATTTGGCAAGAAGAAAAGAGACTAAATATTGTCAAATGTCTGCTATTTTCAATATCATGAGAATTCAACAGATTTCATAGATTTCCATGAGAATTTAACAATTTTCAGGGAATGCTTAGAGATTTTGAGATTTCATGGCAGAAAGAGAGATGTATAAAAAATCAAATAAGAAAAATTTGACTAAATTCCTCCATAGTCACAACTTATTGCAGAAATTCTAAAGATTCACAAATTCCAAAGATTTTGTGAAATTTTCATCCGATTGCACCAGTTTGTGGATGATTGCTTCTTTCTAGATTTTATGAGATTTCAAAAATTTGAAAAATCTTTTAACAGCATGTCAAATTTTCGTAAGATTTCTGATTTGAATGTACATCAGATTTCACAAGTGATTATCCCTTTTGTATCAATAGAAAAGAACCAAAATTAATAAAATTGAACATTTTCTAATTTTCTTTTTCAAAGGACTCGGTATTTCAAAGAAAGTGTCGAAGATTGAATAAGTTGACATGGCTTTAGTATGTGTTTTAAAAAAATTATATGAATCGTTTCATCATTTGTTAATTTTCGACTTTTCCTATTTCTTTCAATTCCTCTTTTCTCTTTTTCCCTCAAGCAAAAAAAAGATCGATCGGCAAGAGGTCGATCTCTTACTGCTCGATCCGATCTATGATCGATCATTATTGGTCCGATCAAGAAACCCTAGTACCATCTCACCTGGTGGATGGACACCCTTGGGCCCTTGTCCGTACTTTGACCCAACTACGTCTCTCGACCTTGTGGTATATGTCCCTCTCATCATACAAAATAAGTCAAAGTATCATCCCCCTTCAAACTTGTCCCCTCTGCAAACTACAAGAGGCTGAAACTGTTGCCCATATTTTCCTACGTTGTCCCTTCTATCGGTCCCCCCGTTTGTACTGGTTACCCTCAATCTCTAACTGCTCCCAGGGCAGGGGAGAGATTCCGCGCGTTATAAGGTACTGCGTTATAACGTAAAAGCGTTATAATTTTGCTCCCGGCAGAGGGCATCGTAGAAACTAATTGACTCATTCAGTGAAGTTCGAGAACACAGAACCGATTCAAATTCAAAGCGAGAAAATTTTCGAAAGTATTTTCGTAAGTTCGTTCACAGAGACTTGACAGGTAAATCACAATTGAATGAAATATGCATTACTCCAGAATGAATTTACGCATTTTGGAGTAATGCAACTCACGATCATCAGCCATATTGCTGAAAATTCCAATGCTCCAAAATGAAAGAGTGTTCCAAACCACAATCAATTTGTCCCCTATGTGAATGAAATGCCCCCTGTCGGGAGCAAAATTATAACGCTTTTACATTATAACGCAGTTCCTTATAACGCGCGGAATCTCTCCCCAGTAGAGATATACTAAAAGAAAAAGAAATCTTAGTCAATCTACTACACTTTTCTTGTAGTTCAGAAGAAAACATGAGGAACATTTATCAATATGTCGCAAATGTTTAAAGGATAAGAAAATTTCATCTCGAGCTATGAATACTTATACCATCTCCCTGACTCACAAATTCATATATGCCTGTTACACTCGATAATTAATTAATTAATTAATTCATTAATGGCCATGTGGTTACTCTGCTAATTATACTTAAAACCAAGAGAAATATGGTAATATTTTTATTTTTATACTTTATGCTTTATACTTAAAGATGAGCTTTCAGCTCATTCAGGACAATGTTCATATAAAATAAAATTTGTCAACTCAGTTAACATAAGTAGACTTGAATCTATATGAAATACCATATGTACAGATGTTATCTAAGAAAAGACCTGAGAAGTACTGTAATATCCCCCCCCTGTCATAGGGACATACCCTGGAGGACGTGTATTAAATAAATAAATAAAAATAATACATGAAAATATTTTTTTCTCAAAAACTAAACTACAAAATCACTTCAAATTTTGGTAGGATATTTAAATGATTGACTGAAATTTTTTTGGAGAATTTCTTATTTTTAATCATCATTACTATTGTACCTTCAAAAATCTCAGAATCTTTTTTTTTTATCATGATGTAGCCAATTGAATTTTTCTTTTTTTATTCACTCAATTATTCCAATATGTGTTGCAACTTTTTTCCATCAATTTCTCTCAGTAATCCATATTTTTTTATCAATTAATATATTTTTTTTTCATTTGAGAAACTGCCTAACACGATTTATATGACTTCGAACTTCCTGAGGTTGGGGCACATTGTTTTTATTTTGACGAGTATACATTAATGGCCAGTGCCGCCAACGTTGAAAAAAATGTCTCACCGATTCATTCCAGCCAGCCAAATGCAGCCAACGTTACAACGAAATATCTCACGACTTTTCATTCCAGCCAAAAACGTCGGGATGGGGCGTGAATTACATGAAATTTTTTTTTTAACAATGCCATTGTTTTTTTTATGCTTGAAGGTTCATTTTCTACTAAAGTACTGCATGTAACATGCAGTATTTTTCGCGACGAAGGAAAGAGCTTGATTTTTAATAAAAACCCCTCTAATCGGAAATGTATATGGGGCATTCCATGCCAACTCATCCTACCGATTGCCTTTGCATCTCCGATTTGGCTGAAACTTGGGCATCTTTTTGTACCCTTCGAAAGAGGTTTCTGTGATTTTTGTCGAATTTTTTTATCCAGCCACTTCGGAGATATGAATTTTTTTAAATTTCGGGTTTTAATTTTGAAATAGCCGTAACTTTATGTAAATTGTCCAATATGGGTCTTTTTTTTTTTAATTCGTGTTTTTTGATGAATTATCTGAAAATTTCATGCAAAAAATTATTCATGATCATTCTGATCAGTTTTCATTCATTTCAAAGTTAAAACATGAATTTTAAGACTGTTTGTATCCTTAGATTTTTCAAAAAAAATTCTCACGAATACTACTCCTAAAAACACAAATTTTAAGCCTAGTCCGGTGATGGGATAATGATGGGATACAATTTTTTTTGAATTTTAAAAACAATGAGTTCCTTTTTTTCGTGTTTTTTCACTATTAATGTATTGAAAAAAGCTCATACATGAAAATAATTTACAGTTGAAGTAAAACTTCAAATTTTCGGGGTGAATTGTATCGATCACCTAAAAAAAAATTTTTTTTTTTTCACTTTTAAATATTTTACAAGAGTATGTTGTAATTGAACATGAAATCAATTTCATTGTGAGAGATCCATCTGTTTTTGGTACAACGCAATGATACTGTTGTGTACCTGTGATCGTTTCAGCTCGAGAATAACGTACATTCAAACTTTCTGCTGCTCTTTGATAATCGGCAGTACTTGAATATCACGGTGTTTTGATTCTACCGACCGTGTATAGATTATTTTGATGATTTCGTGACATCACTTTTTGCGGCAATTTCGGTCATATATAGGCTGTTAAGACTGGAATTGGTCCAAGAGTAGGTTCTTTGGGTTTATCTGTAGAGATACCCTCTACAGTGAATAGATACTTCAACTCGGTGGTTTATTAGAAAAAGAATAAATATTTATTCATTCAAATGATTAATTAATGTTCATTATGTATAATAAAATATAATGATAACAGGTACCAGTCTCCGAGGTGACTGATACAATGACACACTGTCGTGTCTGGTTGAGAACTGACCTCTCGAACATCAGTGCGTTCGATTCTTATAGTCAATTATCAGTGTCACATTGCAACATGATTATACATGTAGCAATAAGACGCGAAGTCAAATAATATGTGAAGTAAGTTGAACTCATTAATGTGTTCAACTTCTTCACTGTAATTATGGAATAATTGGATAATCTTAAATAATGCTTATGGGGCATAACAAGGCGTTCGTTCATGAGAAATTCATCAGTACTTAAATGAAGGGAAGGTTTAGAATGCCTGAGTATTCGAACGTCTAACCTATTCAGGTTATAGGAGTTTAAATCTCATATTATCGCGTAAAGATGAAAATTAAATTATTAAATAAATCAATCAACTTGAAGAATTAAATGAATTGAATTAATTAAAGTGCACCAGTTTCCGAAAAAACATTGGAGGTTCTCGGAAAGTAGATAAGGTTGTGAGCTTTGATTCTCACCCGAGATCGTATCCGAGAACCAACAATTTTTTTCGGAAACTGGTGCGATTTTATCACTTCAATTCATTTAATTCTTCAAGTTGATTGATTTATTTAATAATTTAATTTTCATCTTTACGCGATAATATGAGATTTCAACTACTATAATCTGAGTAGGTTAGACATTTGAATACTCAGGCATTCTAAACCTTCCCTCCATTTAAGTTCTGATGAATTTCTCATGAGCGAACGTCTATATATGACCGAAATCGCCGCAGAAAGTGATGTCACGAAATCATCAAAATAATCTATACACGGTCGGTAGAATCTAAGCACCGTGATATTCAAGTACTGCCGATTATGAAAGAGCAGCAGAAAGTTTGAATGTACGTTATTCTCGAGCTGAAACGATCACAGGTACACAAAAGTATCATCGCGTTGTACCAAAAACAGATGGATCTCTCACAATGAAATTGATTTCATGTTCAATTATAATATACTCTTGTAAAATATCTAAACGTGAAAAAAAACTTTTTTTTAGGTTATCGGTACAATTTACCCCGAAAATTTGAAGTTTCACTTTAACACAGTAAATTATTTTCATGTATGAGCTTTTTTCAATACATTAACAGTGAAAAAACACGGAAAAAAGGAATTCATTGTTTTTAAAATTCAAAAAAAATTATATCCTATCATTATCCCATTACCGGACTAGGCTTAAAATTTGTGTTTTTAGGAGTAGTATTCGTGAGAATTTTTTTCGAAAAATCGAAGGATACCAACAATCTTAAAATTTATGTTTTAACTTTGAAATAAATGAAAACTGATCAGAATGATCATGAATAATTTTTTGCATGAAATTTTCAGATAATTCATCAGAAACCACGAATTTTAAAAAAAAGAAGACCCATATTGGACAATTTTTCATAAAGTTACGGCTAGTTAAAAAAAAAAAACCCGAAATTTAACAAAATTCATATCTTTGAAGTGGCTGCATAAAAAAATTCGAAAAAAATCACAGAAACTTCTTTCGGAGGGTACAAAAAGATGCCCAAGTTTCAGCCAAATCGGAGATGCAAAGGCAATTGTTAGGATGAGTTGGCATGGAATGCCCCATATATAGTGCTGCGTACGTTTAAACGTACACATGGCGCAAAACGCAATCGCGTTTTCTGATTTACAATAGATGTTTGCATTCCGAATATGAAATTCTATTCATGACGATTGCTGTACAAAGGATCTGCCGATTCTTGTCATGAATTTTATTCATCCCAATATCTTTTATTTCATGTCAAACTTATGTATAGAGTCAGTGCTGTATTTTTCATATACAGTCAAACCTCGATAAGTTAAAGTTCAAAGGAAAGGTTAAATAGTTTGAGTTATAGAGTTTTTAACTTACAGAGGGTTTGAGTTAACGAGTTCCAAGAGGTTCATATTGTAACGAAACCAAGAACTCTTTATCGATTCTTCTGACTAACGATCAATACATAATTAATGAAGTTGGCAACAAGACAATCGGTTGTCAAGAGAGAAATGGAAAGAAAATGATTATTGTTTTGGGCTTCGTGTCAAGAGGTCGATTAGATAAATTAAATAAAACGTTTTATAATAATTTGAAGTCACATTTCAATTGGTGTCAGAAGTGGGATTCTTCTGAATTAACGTACAGGAAGTGTCGAAAGTGTTTAATAATAATAAAAGTGTGCAACTAATCGTTTAAAAGAAAAAATATGTCGCGAAGATCAAGAGAACGAGAACGTGCTCACCCTTATGAAAATCGCATAGAAAATTCAAGACAACTCAAAAATGAAATATTACGGGAAGTGCAAGAACAATTTATTGAGTGGCGTGATGAATTTAAATCCGAAATGATCGCGGATTTACAACGTTTTAGTGCTCACACTCACGACATTCTTATGACAGAAGTCTCAAAAATACACGGACAACAACGTGAATTATACGAGGAATTCGCCGAAGGAAATGTGGATCGTACCCGGAACATTGTTGAAGAAATAATTTCAGAAAACAATGTTATGGTGAAAGACTCAATTCAAGCGCATGGTGATAACATACGCCAATATTTCAATAATACGGTGAAAATAATGGCGGATCGTTTGAAGAATGTTTTACAAGAAGAAATTAAATTGACAATGCAAAACTCAATGGCCTCCTTGAGGAATGATGATTCGTTGAGGACTGAAGAGCAAATGACAGGTCAGCCAGGGCGTTCTCATCAAACGAATAAGCCCACGGAAAGGAATAATGAATCACCAACGATAAATAATTACAATCAACTATCAGACCAAGCATTACTAACACAAACACAAGATAAGTACCCAAATTTTCAACAAAATTCAACAGGATTTTCCTCAAATCCGAACATTCAACCGTAGATAAATCCGAGTACTCAATCGATTGGTACAATAAATCTCCCGACATATGATGGGTCGGTTCCATGGCCACAATTTCAAACACAATTTGAAATTGTTGCCATGCATAATGGTTGGAGTAGCCTGCACAAAGCATCACATTTAGCCGCATGTTTACGCGGAAAGGCGCGAATTGTTTTACAGACATTGAATATCAATGATGTCAGGAATTTCGATAAATTGCCAAATGCATTAAATACTCGTTTCGGTCAACAGAATTTCCACCGGATGTTTTTCAACCAATTACAGGCTCGAACACAAAAGACAGATGAAGACTTTTCTACATTTGCAGAAGAAATCGATCGTCTCACACGTTTGGCGTATATTGATACACCAGAACAAGTTCGCGATCGCGTTGCGAGTTTACATTTTATTAGCGGATTGAAAAATGGGAAAATCGAAGGAAGACTCCGGGCAGAACGAATTGACTCTTTACAAACTGCTGTTGAGAGAGCAACGGAATTACAGTCTATTCAGGAATTACTTAATAAAAAACATTATAATGATGATCAGAGAGCCGATCAGAATCGAAATAATTTTTCGGAAAACTATAAAAATGGGAACTCAAATAAATTTTCGAATTCTCAATATTTTAATAATTCAAAATAATCTAACTCTACTAAAAAGAATATTACATGTTTTTCCTGTGGAAAAATTGGACATTCAGTAATGAATGTTATCAACGAAAATCAAGTGATTTTCAAATACAAAATCAGAATCAAAAACAACCAAATTCAAATCAACATTTCAGAAATAATACTGGGAAACAAAGAATTAATTGTAATTGTACTGAAATGATTTCAGATGACAATGCGGTTAATTCTAATGAATCAACCGACTATATTAACCAAAGACAATCGGAAAACCTAGAACTGTCGGTGTGTCACAGGTCAAATCGACCCGAAATTTCATAAAATCCTGTTTTGGAACTCACGTTAGTGATAAAGAAAATTTGTATTTGAAAATTTATGGAAAAATTAATGAGCAATACTGTGAAATGAAAATTGATACATTATCAGATATCTCTATTGTTAATCCCAGATTATTTTCGAATCACTTAGATACACTAGAGACAGTCCACGCAAATTGTACAATCATGACTACAAACGGCACAAAATTAAATTACATGGGAGTCAAGAAAGTTATAATCTCAATTAACACGATTTCGATTCTCATTGACGCTGTTTTTGCGGATATCAAATTAGACCGTATTCTCGGGCTAGATTTTATAGAAAAATCGGGACTGTTAGAAGGATTTAGAAAAATAATTCATCAAAAATTTCCCAATAATGTTCGTCGCATTAACTACTCTTTCTCCACGGAAGTTACGTTTGATTACGATTCCCCAGAGTTCCTTCTCAAACTTTTCGAAGATTCCTCTAAATTCTTAAATACAGGAGAGAAACTTCAATTTAAACGATTTGTTTCTCGATTTCAAAATTCATTCACTAGAAATAGTAAAGACTTAGGACATTACATTGGAATTCAGCATCAAATTGATGTGGGAAATTCTATTCCAATTAAACAAACTCCTAGAAGAATCCCTTTTCACTACCGGACAGCAGCTTTTGATTTATTAGAAGAAATGAAACGAGATGGAATTATCGAACCTAGTAGTAGTCCTTGGTCTTCTCCAGCTGTTATGGTTAAGAAGAAAGATGGCGCTTTACGATTTTGCGTGGATTATCGTTTACTTAACCAGGTTGCTAAGAAAGATAATATGCCTGTTCCATCAATAAATAATTTGTTGGACTCGACTAAAGGTTTTATTTGGTTTTCGTCGATAGATTTAAAAAGCGGTTACTGGCAGATCGAAATGTCAACAAAAGACAAGGAAAAGACCGCATTCGTGATCGGTAACGAATTTTGGCAATTCAAGGTTCTTCCGTTTGGTTTATGTAATGCTCCTGCGACGTTTATGCGAATAATGAATAAAGTTTTAGAAGGTCTAATTTGGAAAATTTGCTTAGTGTATTTAGATGACATTCTAGTTGTTGGTAAAAATTTCTCAGATCATTTACAAAATTTACAAATCATTTTCAAACGACTTTCTCTAGCAAATCTAAAAATTAATTATAAGAAATGTTTA
This sequence comes from Aleiodes leptofemur, assembly GCA_963942555.1. Taxonomy (NCBI): domain Eukaryota; kingdom Metazoa; phylum Arthropoda; class Insecta; order Hymenoptera; family Braconidae; genus Aleiodes; species Aleiodes leptofemur. The sequence continues at coordinate 10,288,250 of OZ012619.1, forward strand.
TTTTATCAGGAAGAAATTCTTTTCTTAGGACATCTCATTTCTGGGGAAGGAATACAATGTGCTCCAGAAAAGATTTCTTCAATAACATCATGGCCTACGCCAACAAATAAAAACGAGATTCGTAGTTTTATCGGTCTCTGTTCTTATTATCGTCGATAGGTAAAGAACTTCGCAATGATTGCGAAACCCCTTCATCGTTTAACAGAGGAGAAAACACTTTTTAGCTGGTCAGAAGACTGTAAAACATCATTCGAAAAATTAAAATCAATTCTTACTTCTCCTCCGGTATTAACTACTCCAAATCAAGATGGTGAATTCATCTTGGATACAGATGCATCACAGTTTGCAATTGGCGCGACCCTTTCTCAAAGACAGGGAAATGAGGAAAAGGTCATCGGATATTTCAGTCGGAAATTTTTAATAAGAACAGATCATGCAGCATTGAGATGGTTAATTTCGTTCAAAAAACCTGAAGGACAAATTGCACGATGGATAGAATTTCTGTTTACTTATGAATTTGATATTGCCCATCGTCCTGGTTACTTACATGGGAATGCAGATGCTCTTTCTCGTCGTCCTTGCACATGTAAAAAATGCGACAGGACTAATTCACGTGAAGAAATTTCAGATAAATGTGTCTTTGAGACTCACTGTTCGATTAATGATGATTTCGATTGGAGCAAACTCCAGAACGAAGATCAAGTATTGTCTTTCATTATTGATTTTAAAAGAAAAAACGAAAAACCTGGGTGGCAGGAAATCTCGCGTTTTGGAATAGACTTGAAGATTTACGTGTTACACTGGGATTCTTTGGAAATCCGTAACGATTTATTGGTTAGGAAATGGGAATCTACTGATCGTAGTAAAGTAGTTTTACAAACGGTTGTTCCGAAGGCTCTCATTCCAGAGATTTTGAAAATAGCTCATGATTTGCCAGCAGGGGGACATTTTGGAATTAATAAGACTTTAGCTAAGATTCGTGAAGCATTTTATTGGGCTACATGCAAGGCAGATGTAGAGAGTTGGTGTAGGAAATGTAAGGTTTGTTCCTCAAGAAAGGGTCCTCACGCGAAAACGAGAGCTGACATGCAAATATTTAATGTTGGTTTTCCCTTTGAAACAATAGGAATCAACATTTTGGGACCATTACCAAAAACAATGTCAGGTAATAACTGTATATTAGTAGTTACTGATTACTTCACTAGGTGGCCAGAAGCTATTCCTCTACCTGATTATTAAGCAACCACTGCCGCTGAAGCATTAATCCGTGAGATTATTTCAAGGTATGGTGTTCCTTCGGAAATTCATTCCGATCAAGGTAGAAATTTTGAATCTGTAGTGTTTAAGGAGGTTATGGCATTATTAGGAATTCATAAAAGTCGCACTACTCCTCTTCACCCCCAATCAAATGGTTTGGTTGAAAGATTGAACAGGACATTATTGAATTATTTAGCGAAATTCATTGACAAGAATCAAAGAGATTGGGATAAATGGGTTCCTCTGTTCTTGTTAGCATATCGCTCTGCTAGACACGGAACTTCTGAATTTTCTCCAGAAATGTCTCTATTGGGAAGAGAGTTACGGATGCCCTTAGATCTTGTACATGGGATCCATCCCCAATCAGATTCTCGTCTTTTAACAGAGTTCGTGGAGGATTTAAGAGAGCAATTGGATGATATTCACCAAAGTCTTCGTGGAAATTTCCAATTGAAGAGCGATAAAATGAAATCACGTTTTGATTTGAGAACTCACATGTTGTATTTTAAACCCGATCAGAAGATCTGGTTCTTTAATCCGCGTAGAATCAAGGGAAAGTGTCCCAAGCTACAATCAGATTGGGAAGGTCCTTACATAATAGAGAATAAATTGAATGACGTCGTGTATAGAATTGAAAAATTTCCACGTGGAAAACCAAGAGTTGTACACGTAAACAGAATAGCACCTTTCGATGATGGATTAAGCCGAAGATATCAGGTTGTTTGTTTGCAACAATCAATTCTGGGGTTTTATTTTGATTATTTATCATTTCTTATGATTTTATTATCTTATGATTTACTTTAATTTATTTGAATTAATGATGATTCTTTGGACTAAAGGTGCAATGACACTCAATGATCTAATGAGATGGTTAGATTAGTCGATTGAGTATGAAAACGGGAGAAAATATATATTTTTTTCTTTAAATAAATGAATAAATAGATGAACAAATAATCCTGCGAGTTATTGTCAATTTCAGAGACACTTGATTAACAACAATACAGAGAACATCTGATAAGAAGAATAATCACTGGATCTAGGATCAGGATAAAAGAAGACTTTTGGAGGACGATCATTCTAATTAGAACTTGAAGAATTGTTATTTAAATTAGACAATTCCCTGAAATTTTCCGGTTGGGTTTTTAAGGGAGTTGGGTTAAGGACCCCAACTATTTGAGATGTCTTTTGGTAAATTGGTTACCAAAAGGTACATGAAATGTTCTTAATCAGGTGGTCAGGAGAATCATTTCGTTGATTTTCTTTTCCTCTTCTAATGGAACCTCTTCTTATTTAAAAAGAAGGGGGTAGTGTAACGAAACCAAGAACTCTTTATCGATTCTTCTGACTAACGATCAATACATAATTAATGAAGTTGGCAACAAGACAATCGGTTGTCAAGAGAGAAATAAAAAGAAGATGATTATTGTTTTGGGCTTCGTGTCAAGAGGTCGATTAGATAAATTAAATAAAACGTTTTATAATAATTTGAAGTCACCCAATCATTTCAATATTTTCACTTAGCGAGGTTCCTTGATATGGTTTGGGGATTTGAGTCAGAAGAGGTATGTTTTAGGCCTGTCATATATCACGAATAGAAGCAGCAATTTGATGAACACGTATAAGAGATAGAAACAAAGCAATACAACGAATTCCTACATAGGACCTTTTGTTTGCACACTCATTTACGATGAGTCATTAATCAATACTTTAAGTTATTGAGTTCACCGAAATATTTTGTTGAGTTACAGAGGGTCAATGCTCAAATTATTCGTTTAAGTTATAGAGGTTTTGTACTTTAAGTAAAGGAGGTTTCAGGCTCTGAAGGGAAGGGATCAGGAAATTTTATTAACTTATAGAGGTTTTTAAGTTATCAAGGTTCAAGTTATCGAGGTTCCACTGTACTTAATTACAAATTACTTCGTTGATACACTCTAAAAAAAATATACTGGTGATAAGTAGAAATAGTACGTGTAACCAGTACATAGGAATATCTGGGCTTGAGTAATTGTTGATACTCGTCACTAGTATAAAATAGTCTTCTCGTAAGTATATCAGCTTAATCCAGAATATACTCATGGGAAATATAAAGTTTACTCAGAGCAAGTATAATTTGTACTTGTGACAAGTACCTAACTAATTCTTAAGGATGTATGATCAAGGGAGTGGGAGAAACTGTGGTGGGGATGGGCTCGGGAGGTTGCGGGACTCTCCCCTGTTTCTCTTATTGACCGGCTGTGGCGCTCATGAGAGCAGAAAATGCCGAAAAAAGAAGCATTAAATGGAATAATTTGAATTTCAATTGGATTTTTCTTCTCAGGATGGATGGATGCATAGTATTTTGAAAATATTGTCAAGTTACTACACTATCCGTCTTTCTTATGCATAGTAATTTTCCATACTACGCAAACTAGAACATTTAACATTTATTTAATTTATGGCCGTAACCCCTATTTCTCCATAAGAAACCATGTATTTTCTGTCAATTTTCAATCATTTTTTTCGTTCTTATATGCATGGATAGCTACCCCGGACTTTTTACAATGAAATTCTTCGAGGAATAATCTAACTATAGAAGAAATTTGGCCCCCCAAATCAAAAATTTTTGTCATGATCATACATCCTTAAGCTGACATCATCCTGATACTTGCTACAAGCTCAGAAGGGACTGGTGGCAAGTATATTCGATTATCATTAGATATACTTGGAAGTAGTACTAAATATACTGGAGAGTAGCACTAAATGTACTAGAGAGTAGTACTAGATATACTAGAAAGTACTACTAAATATACTTGACTCAAGTATAAGTAGTACTCATACGGAGTTTTCTTCTTCAGTTTGATGTGAGTATCAAATATACTTGATTCAAGTCTGAAAAATACTCCCAGCGAGAATTTTCCATATTTCAATATTTCCCTCTTTCAAGTGCAAGGACTTAGCGTTGAAGTTAGTCTTGCACTTAATGCTAGACTTAGAGTTGGACTACTAGGAACAAAGAGGCGTATCTCCAGCAATTACGCTTCTTTATTTTCAGTTTTTTCGTTGCATTATCCTAATCGCTGGAGAAGTACAAATTACAAAGAGGCGTATCTCCAGCACATACATTTCTCCATTATTTTCAATCTCTAGTAACAAAGGGACGTATCTTTTGCACATACGTCTTTTTCGTATTTTAAATTGATAATAATGAAGAGCCGTATCTCCAAATATTTCCATATGAGATAAAGAAATTATAAAAATAAAAATGCGTAAGTGCAGAAATACGTTCCTTTCATTCTCACATTACAAATTATGCCATTTTGTTATTTGACTTTTCAAGTACCCAAAGAATGTCCGGGATACCATAAAAACCATTTTGTAGTAATAATCGGCGTATGCTCCTTTTGGACTAGAATTGTGAATTTTTGGTACTTAGGCCCCTTCAACTCTAAGGTGACAGCGTAGAAAAATTAACAACGCTCTTACGTCTACTTGTTTTCAAGATTTTCCAATATTTGGGAGAGATGGGATACAATGGACATCAGGATAAAACGGCTGGAGATATATTTTTTTAACGATTCCATTAAAAAGCTGATGAGATTTTAGGCGGACAACAAGTGTCAGAACTTTTTTGAATGTTTTGAGGATTTGATTTTTTCGGGCAGCATTTGAAGTGATCCCTCTTTCCATTTTTGAAAATAAATCACTTTCTGCAAAATATCTCCAGTTCTATTGGTCGTAGCATGAAAATTGCGGATGGATGCGGAAGGTGAAGTAATTTATCATCGATTTATGGGGGTTTAAATTTATAAATATTTGAGGGAACTATTGTCAAAATCAATTTTTGCCCCATAACTATCTTTGAAGTCCATATTGTCTAATACAAAACTCCATGAATCTCTATCTCTATTCAGAATCTCCACACTACACCCGATCGAATCGGAGATATTCTGAAGTGAATTTTTCCAAAAATGTGAAGGAGAACCTCTCGAAATCTTGACAAAAAAAGAATGAATTTCAAAAAAAAATTTGACCCATGATTTCCACAGGAAATGTTCTCAGCTCTTCAATGATAGGGCGAGAAAAGACCTATCTCCAATGCTTTCATAAATTTCAAGAGTATTTCATAGTACAGACATCAAAAACTCAACTGTGTCCGTTATACCCGACCTCCCCATGAACAAGTTGTTCCTCGTGGATGCGTTATCCACCATTTCTTCCTTACAATTGCTGGTAAAGCATTAACATTCTGCTCTTGAATGACTGTCCCTAAATTTCATCTCAATTATCTTTATTAAACTAAACTTTGTTCATCTCGGATTAGTTTTACTAAAAAAAAAAAATAATTTTGTTCTTCTTTATTGTCATTAATTTCTTTCTGCTAGAAACTACAGTATGTCGTATTTCGTAGGGCGATTTCCTGTTAAAGTAATTCTGACAATAATTACTGAATGCATACGTATGTGCTATAAATATGTCTCATCAATTCTAGTAATGCCTTTAGGAAGTCAACACGAGTATAAAAAAGTACTTGTGACGAGTACAAGACAGTACTTGTCACCAGTATAAAGAAGTACTTGTGACAAGTACAAGACAGTACTTGTGACAAGTACAAGACAATACTTGTCAGGAATATAAGAAAGTACTTGTGACAAGTACAAGACAATACTTGTCAGAAGTATAAGAAAGTACTCGTGACAAGTATTTTTTATACTTGTCACAAGTATTTTCCTATACTTCATGTGTGGCCGTTGTACTCATGATGAGTACCAAATTACACTCATCGCTAGTATTTTTTTATACTTCTCTCAAGACTACTGTACCCAAATACTAGTTTGTGCTTGTCACTAGTATATTTTTTTTAGAGTGTATATATCATGTTTGAAAGATGATATTTCCTTGCGAGTTGTTGTCATTATTCTAGATCAAAAGTGCTGAATAAAAAGAGAAGTAAAAGAATAGAATACAATTTAGGATAGTCCACTATCCAGTACCCAAAACTTTTAGTGAGCTGGATATATATAAGCGAAATTTTCAATTCGTATATTGTAATGTCATTTTTCAATTTCTTGCTATTTCTATCGTCTTCATTGGATCATCGTTGTTTGAGTTGACGATTTCATGGTACCAGATGGCAATACGTAATTGATTGATAAGAAAATAACCTAATCTCAAAACTGATTTGATGAGATATGAGAAGGCACCAATGACAGGATTCATCGCTAGTCAATTCAGAAGATTCTATTGATGAACCGTTACATCATTGGAATGAATAATTTGTTTAAAGTTCTGATGTGTTTGGCTCAGAATCTCTTGATTGCTTCTATGGGAATTGCTGTCATCGATTCATTAATTTTAATTCACTGCTGAAGTCAAGTCATTCCGTATTGACTAGTGTATTGATCCGAGAATTGACCAATGAATAATTTTCTTCCCGGAATAAGATGCGTGAATGAGGTGACGTTCATGAATATCCAATATGTGTTCGAATTTGTAGGCAATTTTAGCATGGCAAACTTGGTACATCGACGTCTTGGCCTTATCGATAGATTAATGTCACAATTGAAAAAGAAAGGTGAAGCTGAGGAGAATTATTAGGAGACCTCCCACATAGTTCATCAAGTTCTCTACATACAAAATGTATTGATAAATTCTAGTGAACTCACCAGTTTTTGAATTGTCCCAGAGAATGAAAGTTCTAATTGCTTGACCTGATTAAATTGTATGAAAAAATCAAAATCAATCAGTTTTCCATCTGTGAAATATTTACTGGAATTTTTTAACAAATAGGCTTAAAATCTCTCGTTAGTTTTTTCATACGTTCCGTATGATATATATATATTCAAAATTTTAGACTTTTCGAAACAATGTACTACAAATATCACATAAAACATTCATACCGTGGAAGAAGAATGATATTAACAGAAATATCAGCTTTCATACTTTTCTAACCCTCTGACGCGAATATGCCACAAAAGTATATCCATGTGAGAAGAGAGGGGACCAGTCAATCATGAGCGCCTGTATCACTGTAGTAGTGCGTGACGTCACGATGACAACCCCCTCTCTCGACAATCCAGGGACGCAACTGTCCGCAGAAACTATTGAGGCCCCACTGAGTGCGAAATCTTTCGTTAACGTTAGAAGAACCCTTATATTTTTCCATCTTTATCCAGAAATTTATGCAATATAAGTATTAACGTACGATTTAAATAAATAAAAATAAACTATAATGATGACTATTGAGTTTTATTTGTATTTGGGAGCCCTGCAAAGGATCGTACGATATTTATATTGTTTATGCAGATATCCTTATCATTCCTATCCTCCTAATTCCCCCTAATATAAAAAGGAGAGAAAAATATCGATCGTAAGAGTAAGATGAATCAATTATATGAGTTCGTCTTCTCTTCTCCCTTTACATGAAAAGAAAAGAGAAAACAAAAATTAACATTTAATAACCCCCGACAAAAAGATTGAAATAAAAAATTTAAATAAAAATCTGAAATAATTAGTAACAGTTATATTTGGGCAAAAAGGGAAGTCGGGGGACATCCAGAGCATATTTCATGAAAAAATCTGGATGTCCCCCGACTTCCCCTTTTGCCCAAATATAACTGTTACTAATTATTTCAGATTTTTATTCAAACTTTTTATTTTAATCTTTTTGTCGGGGGTCATTAAATGTTAATTTTTGTTTTCTCTTTTCTTTTCATTTCTTTTTTATTTTAAGATTTTTCTAAATGAATTTTCTTTTTTTTGATCATTTTTACACAAAAATTTTTCCCACTTGAAAGACGTATCCCCAATGTCAGCACGAAACTGCAGGGGTCCCAACTCATTATTTTTTTTATTTGCGTGGGGAATTTCAATCTAAGTTACTATTTTCTGAAAAATCATTTCTTTTTTCGCAATTTTTAGAAGAATACGAATCGTAATCTTTATTAATATATGCCTAAAACCATCTCTGGACAAATCCTCAGATTTTGAGTCGAGAAGTCCATATTTTTTAATTCGTTTTCAATAAGATAAGGCGTTACAAACGCGTTATAATACCAATGCATTCGATGCCAAACGCATATACCCCTCTGCGTTGCTGTCGGGGGTAAAAATAAAGAAATTCATAAAATTATTATAAAATCATGGAATATTATCGTTATTATTATTTTATCAATTTATCGATCGTAGAAGTGAATCACCGCGTGAATCTATCGCCATTATGCCAGTTCCTCTTTTTTTTTTTTCACATTCTTACGAAAATTGGAAACTTGAACAATTATTATTATATTATTATATTATATATTGCATTATAATATATAACATCATGATATGTTATAAGATATTATATTATATTATAATATATTATATTATAATACATTAAAATGTATTATTATTGTAACTTTTATTACTATCATTATTATTGTTATTACTATTATCATTATTATTATTACACGATGAATAAGCGAGATAGATCAAAATGAATGTTAACTTGGGATGACCACCCGGGAAAAAATGTTAAGATCTGATCAGATCAAATTAGATCTGATTAGATCTAATTTGATCTGATCAGATCTGATTAGATCTGATTAAATTGAAAAATTTGATATGAATAGATCTGATTATATCTAACTAGATCTGACTAGACCTAACTAGATCTAACTAGATCTGATCAGATCTAATCAGATCAATGCCTGATCAGATCTGAAGAGATCTGACTAGATCTAACCAGATCTGATTAGATCTAACTAGATCTAATCAAGTCCATTTATATCGGTTCATCAGATCTAATCAGATCTAGTCAGATCTAATCAGATCTAGTCAGATCTAATCAGATCTAGTCAGATCTAATCAGATCTAGTTTGATCCAATCAGATCTAGTCAGATATGATCAAATCCAATTCAATTCACATTATGATGCATCAGGCGATGGATGAAAACTTTATAAGGTAGAATTTAATAAAACTGAAAATAGCAGACATTTGACAATTCCTAGTTTTTTGAAATTTCTTCAACAGATACATTATTTTAAAAAAATGAAAAATATGCACAGGTAGGAAATTCATAGAACTATAACTACGACTTTTTTTGAAATGTTTATTAAATAAAAAATTATCTGTTTAAAAAAATCCACAATGTGTCAGATCTGTGCTCATTTCATTATCATAGAATTTTATATTTATCTCCGCGGATGATTCTGCATTCCATTTGGGCAGTCCTGACTTTCTTCTGGAGTTTTTTCCTCTAATAATTCTGATTTTCTTCAATTATGACGATTTAAATTTCAAATGATATCAAGAAATCGTGTGATAGCTGATTGATTAAAGTAATAGTCTAGTAATGCTAGGGTCCCAGGTTTGATCCCGCTGAGGCGCATCTTTTTTTTCGATTTTTTTTTCTTCAAGAACTCCAATTTTGATTCATTTGTTTAGCGAAGAATTCAGATTTTTATTCATTTTTCATTTTCTCTAAAAATTAGAAATTTTCATTCCGGATTTTTTGCAGATCCAATTGGATCTGATCAGATCTGAGGAACTCAGATCTAATTTGATCTAATTAGATCTGATCAGAGCGTGCCAATTCTCAGATCTGATCAGATCTAAGGAACTCAGATCTAAGGAACTCAGATCTAATTAGATCTGCTCAGATCTAATTTGATCTGATCAGATCTGAACATTTTTTCCTGGGCAGAGAGTTTCCTCAGTTTTTTGATATTGTTATCCTTTTGAAATTATGGAATAGTCCAGTTTAAAAGAAAAGGGCGTTTTATTATTTAATTGATGACAGTTGATGTTTCTTGTGGCAAATCCCGAAGGAAAATGATGTCTTTTTTTTGTTAAACAACAGATCTCAGTTTCCATGGGGACATGGGTGCAACTTCTCTCTTTACTTCTAATATAGAAGGGGGATACGCTACACTACTCCCCTCCCAGAAAAGGATGTCGCCCGACAACCACTGGAGCTATTTGAGATATAGCATCCAACAACAGTTTTTTAAAAGAAAATAAACAAAAATGACCCTACTGAAAAAATATGGGTATAAAATATGAGTATAAAATATAGGTATAAAATATGGGTATAAAATATACTTATCACGTATAACTGTTTTTTTTGGAACCAAGAAATTCAAACGGTTTTACCGGAAATCTCTTCTTTAGACGAATGAAAAAAGGGGAAAAGGAGAAAATTGAAGTGGTCAAGCATGGAAGACGGTCAGGGAAAGGTAATGCATCTTTTTTTTGAGTTAAATCAGATTTTTATCCTTGTTGATGAACATTTTCACACTCTTTTCAGACGCAATTTGTTGTTGATGATGTTAGCAAGATTATCGATGAAGCTATCGAATCATCAATTGGTGTTGATGCTTATCAACACAATGAAGTCATTCAATGGAAGTCGAATGATGTGGAAGGGTGTTTACCGAATTTAACAAAATTGCAGAAAGCTTACAAATACATTGGTAAGTTGAAGGATTGATTCAACAATTGGAGAATATAAATTTGTCACGTCTATGAAGCTCTTAGACAAATTAATTTCAACCCATCATGAGTTTTCCCAGGATATTCCGGAAACTAAGCAAGATAAAGCGATTCTGCTTCGAAACTTTATGTAGCTCTTGGAATTTCTTAAAAAAAGAATTAAGACAAATTGCCCTATCTCGTTGAAATTCCGAACATTGAAAAAAAAACTAATCAAAAACTGAAATCAATTTGAAATGTTTGCTTTTGTAGAGTAGAGCTGACGTAAGTTCAAAATTCTAAATCTATTAAATTTTTCAATAAATTCATTTTTTTATAACTTAGTATAAATCTCTATAGTTCATTTAACGTATTTAAAATAAAAATAGTTGGAAATATCAAATTTTCCACGTGAAAATAAAGTCAGTTTATACCGGTTTATTTCAGTGTTTTGAATTGTCATGGGAGAGGGAACGCGGTGTGCGGTGAGAGTCAACAAGCGAAAATTATCGATTATTTTTGCGAATTCAAGACATTTATATGAGTAGGACCGAGACCGTTGGTGTTGGAGGGGGAAATATTGGGAAGAAGAACCTTTATAGCCTTCTTCTATCCAGTGAGTTTCTGGTGTTCCTACAATGGTTAACTTTGTTTCTTTCTTTTGAAAAAAGAAAAAGTGTAGTGTCTCAATGGATTACCGTTTCATTGGTTATTGAAGTGAAACTTCTCCTCGGAGGGAACCAACTTTTTTCTCCCGTCACAAAACGAGTGGAAGGTATTGAGGGTAACGTGGTAGTAGAGTAGTGGGGGAAAAGTAGAAGCAAGAAAGAGGAGAGTGCGTTGGTGGCGATGCCACTCTAGCTGTGCTTTAGTGGTGGAGAGGGAAGATGGCAGAAGAGGGGAGGGGATAGGTTCTTCGCGAAGAGTGCTATATACTGTAACGCCATATTTTTGGTCATTACAAATTCTTTTTCTTGTTGGCCCGGTATCGCCGTGAACGTTCATCATTTTAAGAGAAATCACGAAGACGGAAGGCTCCGAGGAACGAGAAAATATTTTTTGAAGTGAAACTTCTTATACGAAGTCCTCGCGTTTAACGCTGTTGCGTTACTTTTCCACGCTTTGGTGGTGGGGGCAAAGGAAGAGAGATAGAACGAATGTGCGCATGCGCACTCGTATCCCTGCAGCATTGCTCGTCATAGTAGGACTAGCGAAGGGATCGACATCGGCTTTCTTCGACGTCCATGCCCCACCAAATAATCTTTGGCTTCGGCATGCCTCGTGTGTCGATTCTTCCGTTAGTACGACAATACCTGTTCTGTTACTGTTTATATTATCAGTTCAAGAGTATCTCGGAAACTAAGTGGGATAGAGTGATTCTGCTTTTCTCCTTTTTTGTAGATCTTTAAATTCTCGACATCAAAGTTCGAAGTTGAAACTGCTCTATCCTATTCAGATTCCGAGATATTCTCAAGAAACAATTGACAAACAAACCAAATGAACAGGAAAAGGTTTTATTTGTTGATCATTTTCTTGGAATATGTCAGAAACTACATAAAATAGTGTTATTTTGCTCCAATCCTTCTTCATAGCCTTGGAAATTCTCTACAGAAGGCCGTCAGGTAAAATCGTTGTATTTCGCTTAGTTTCCCAGTTATTTTCGAAATACTATTTACAAAAAGAAACCTACTTTTCTTGTTATTTGGATTATTTATTCTCGGAAGTTTTTTTGAGAATACTCAGAAACGGAGGAAGATGCAGCGATCTCACTCTGATTTTTTTTCTTGAATTTCAAGACAAGCTACTAGAAAGGATTAGGTCGAAATGGCTTTACTTCGCTGAGTTTCCAAGATATTCTCGAAAAATGGTTGGAATGGAGTTACTTTTCTTTCTCAAATAAGTCTGTTGTTTGTGATTTGTTTTTAATAAATATCCCAGAAATTAAACGAGATAGCGTGATTTTGCCCTAATCCTTTCTTTGTTGAAAATTTCAAGAGCTTCAGAAGAAATTGAATCAAAAAGGGCGTTTCTCCGGTAGATTTAGATATATCTATAAGTCTATGTTCTGTTCGTAGGATTTTGATGAATGTCTCTGAAACTAAGCAAGATAATGAAATTTTTATAGGGAACCTCTTTGTAGTTTTCGAGATTCTCCGCAAAAAAAAAATCTTCAGAAAAATTTCGTCATCTCGTTCACTTTCCGAAATATTCTTGAAAAGAAATGGATGTTGAGGAGGAGAAAAACATCAAGTTTGTAGACAAATTGAGTGCTCTTTATCATCAATTTTCTTTGAATGTCTCGGAGTCTAAGCAAGATAGGGTATTTTTGCACTGATACTTGGACGAGCAGCAAGAAGTTTCACTTCTGCCGCGCGTGAATTTCACGCACCCTCTTTTTTTATTATTCACGAATTAATAGGGCGTTTCCTTTATTTCCGCCTCGAATTTAACCGCGTTTGCCGGAGTTTCTTCATCCTGCAATGAAGAGGCGCTACCAGACGGTCAAGGATCGCAGGAATCTACTAAGCCTTTTATCGACGCAGTTAGTGGAAATCGATTGAAGGAGTCTTGCTACTAGAATCTTCAACAGGATTGGTGGAGACCAGCGGAAAATCACGGACATCTGATAATCGCAGAATTATCAAAAATTAATTAATGGCGATAAATATTATAAGAAAAATTATTATGAAAATTCAAATAGGAATTTTCGACGTGAGAGTTAAGCATTTTTTCTCTTATGACATTAATTAATCACTGGATTAAAATTAAATTATGTCAGTGACAAAAGAATGTCGCTAACGTCATTGGACAATTAATTGAAGAAGAGCCACCTGTGGTCTAATTTTCGATGCACGCTAGCGTCTTCCCTCACTTTCCGTTTTCATGTAGAACAAATAAGACGTGATTTTTCGTTGTAAAAATTTGTTAATTTAACGCAACAATTATCGTTGCATTTTTGATAATTAGAATTGATCAAAATTTACCGAGGACATTCAACAAAATTTTGGAGGCTTTACCGGAATCTGAAGGGAACTGACGTTTAGAGGTTGAACCATCAAAACTCTGGTGAGGAGTCTCGTTTCGACGCTCGTAGAGTCAAGACGTGTTTCGGTTTTGCTCCGTGAAACGAGAATAATAACAGTGAAATAGTGAAGCAAATCAAGGTATTGACCTACAGCTCTGTGGATACGGTACGAGCTTTGCCCACTTCGGGTGACTCGTGATACTCCTCTATCAAAAAAGAGAAGAACAATTTTACGATGAACCCAATGACGCCTGCAATGGCTACTTATGCTTCAAGAGTACAAAACTCACGCAAAAAGCCGTCACCAACGCTTAGTGAACCAACTCAAGTTCCAACCATTCCTAAGTTTCCAGAACATGAACAAGGAATTATGATAGATTCATTTGATAAAACTCGCGTTAAAGATTATGTAATTGCAATTGGAAACGTCATTGGACCAAAGAATATACTGGCTGCTTACAGAGTTGGTGGTGATAGAATCCGTATGCATGTCTCAACCATTGAAATGGTTGAATTGCTCACGTCTCAAAGTACTGAAATATGTGTTGATGCTGAAAAATTAAGTATTAATCCGCTTAAAGGGAAAATTCAAAGAATAATACTGTCTAACGTCTGCCCTGAGATTTCCCACACAGTTATCGAAAACTGCTTCAAAGCGATGGAAATAAAATTGGCATCATCAATTAGTTTCATCAAAGTGGGAATCGGCCTCCCAGGATACGAGCATGTTGTCAGTGCAAGGAGGTGCTCATCGAAGAAGCTGACACGTTGAAAGTTCCAGAGATGATCAAAGTCAATTACAATGAAAATCAATTCGTTATCTTCACAACCATTGACAATAATGCTTGCTACAAGTGCAAGAAACCCGGGCACATTGCTCAAAAATGTCCCGGAACCGTAGAAATGAGTAACATCATGGAGCAAGAAAACAGCGAGTCCCCGACAACTCAAGGTAATTCGAATATTATAGATCACACCAACTCTACTGTCAATATCTCTACAGACACTAACACACTCAATGTTTGTATCTCGGCTAGTCCGATTATTGAGACCGTCTCGATGGATGTAACCCCTGCTGTGAACGAAGAACAAAATAAGGCACCGAAGCTGCACTGAATCACCTGATCTCAGTGACCGCGGGACCCCACTAGCTAGCATTCAGTCAACATCTGAATTCCAAGTGCCATCAGCTGTGGTGGGTGGAAAAACGAAAAGAAAAAAAACAAAAAAAGAAAGAAGGAAACGTCAAGGGACAAAAGAAGCAAAACCTTATTACCAGGGAATACGTGAGCCAGTTCGCTACTCGATTGTACAAGTATTTAGAGGACACAACAATTAGCCATGGATTTAATTACGAAAGTTTTGTTGAGTTTATTGTCAAATCTCGAGAATCCCAGGACATGCACAAACTCATCAGTGAGACAGGACTGACTTCAGCATTCATTATCAACGATTTTAAAATTTTCAATGAGTATATTGACGATAGAACTTTGAAATCTTGG
The DNA here is from genome assembly GCA_963942555.1 of Aleiodes leptofemur. Lineage (NCBI taxonomy): Eukaryota > Metazoa > Arthropoda > Insecta > Hymenoptera > Braconidae > Aleiodes > Aleiodes leptofemur. The sequence continues at coordinate 10,303,465 of OZ012619.1, forward strand.
ATCACCAGATTGACCGTCCGGTCAATAACCAAATTTCCACCGTTCGTTCAAGAACCAAGTACCCGGGTACCCACCTACTGCACATTACATGGCTAAACGGTTCGTCAGCCCGAGTCAACTTGAGACTTGAATTCTTAGCTCAAATATAATCATCATAATTGCAATTTTTACGGATCAAATTAATCCGTAAAAATTCAATATTATATGAAAACTAAGATTCTACGATAAAACTTAAGAATCGAAAAACTGAAGCTCAGGTTTCAATTAGGATTTTCATTTCTTCTGATTATGATCGGAATAAAAGTGGGCTCATTTCGTAGAGAAAATTGTTGACTTTCGAATGGTAGAATGAAAAATAGTAGTTTTCCTGAAAAAAAGCGGAAAAAAGTAATTTTTGAAAAAACGAGTTTATCGAATACTTTCATGAAAGACCGGATCGAATACTCTCATGACCTCCTCTGAAAAATCTGAAGTTTTCATCATTTGTTGAGCTAATTGAGATGAATCTTTGAAGCTAAACTTGAATGTAATTGTGTGTAAAGTTTCAGAGATAGGAGAAACTGGAGCAAAATGGACCCCTAAGTCAAGATGATTCACAATTTTTCTCGAAATGACGGAGTTTACGGAAAAATACAAAAAAATTTGAGAAGATGCTCCAACATGTCTACGTTGTAGGTGAATTTCCTCCAATTTTCTTGTAGAGGCCTTCACTCCAAAAAAAATCGTGAATCATGTCAACTCGGGGTCCATTTCGCCCCGCCCCCCCCCCCCCCTAACCTTTTTCCATAAAATGTTTTTTTGGCAATATCTCAGAAACTACTGAACCGATTCCGCCCAATTTCAATACGAAACTTTTCGTTCATTAGATGCACAAACTGAGGAAATTTGAAGACTTCAATTCGAATATTTTTTGAGTTATCGTGACAGCAAAATCAAAAATAAAAAACATTGCAATTGGAATTATCTGCAAACGAAAGATCGCAGCAGAATTTACCCCGGGTGGAAATTGTGAGTCCAAATGAAATGAAGTTCATCGCTCGAGGTGGGTGCTGTAAATTGATTTTTCACGGAGAAAACTCGAAAAAACGATTTTTTAAAAATTCGAGTTTTTCGAAAAGTACGAAACCGATTTCGCTGAAATTTCACTGACAGCATTTTGCATGGGACGGGAAAATACTGTTGAATTTGCAGATCGTCAAGTATAACTGTTCCGGAGCAATGTCATGATATGTGATACACACACACGCACACACATACATACAGACACTTTTTTAAAATGTCATTTCTCGACATTCTGGAACATTCGGAGTCATATCCTGATGAAATCTCCAAGTCGAAAAATGTCGCGTTTACAATGCTTCCATTCGGAAGAAAAACGTCGCAAGATTTGAAAATCATGTTCGGTATGGAAATTCCCTATTTGTGATGAAGATGGTATTTCAACCACGACATGTGAGGAGTGTGCGAAATAATTAAAATTTCTTGTTTTTTCATATGGCACTGTGCTATCACAAATTAAAATAAAATAACTAGAATGAAAAACAAAGAAGACAGAATGATGTCTTTTTCACCGACTATTTTCACTATTGTTTATAATAAAACTTGTTCAATAAAAGGAAATCATAGATAATATTGTTGATTATTTATTCAGAAGTCAAATTACATGAATTCGTCGAAGAACGGTCATTTTGGTGTGTATAAAACTGTATAAACCCCTTAGTGGGTACCCGGGTACCCGGTCATTGAACGGGGGAGGTATCGACTTTGATCGTTCATAATTTTTATTAAATGATCAATGACAAACAAATTTTATGAAAAATTGATGTCAAACTACTTTAACTTTGGGGATCCGGGCAGTCATAAATTTTTTTTGAGGGGAAGTCAATAAATTTTACCTTCAAAAGTGAAATGGATACCCGGGTACCCGGTTATTGACCGGACGGTTAACAAATAAACTACTAGGCGTAGAAGACGTTGAGGGTGAGACTGAAAAGGATGTTGAAGGTGACGATCTGGAGGGATATTCCTCCAGCACCTCACACAAACAACAATTACCCAGCATGGCGCAACAACAACAACATCTCCAATAGGCTTGCCCATTAAATAAATTTTTTCGAATTTTGCCTTTGCAGCTTGTGATATCAATTGCTCATCAAACGAAATAACGATGTGAATTTTTTCAAATTTTTTGGAAAGTTTTTCATGGCTCCAAAAGCCTTCCGAAATTCTTATGAGGAATTATACGCGAATAAGGATATAAAACACAATAACTTTTTTTTCGCGGGAATTTTTCATACTATTATCTTTTTCTTCTGGGTAGCTGATGGCAAAGAGACAAAGAATGGAAAAAATATTTTTTCAAATTTTTAATGCCATTAATTGTTCAATTAAAAAGTCAGATTTTCGTTCAATTTAGTGGTTTTTGAAAGCCTCTGAGGGTCCTTTAAAACTCACTGATGACTTTCCAATTTCGTTGAGTGATTATTTCATCATTTCACAATAATCGTACAAAGTATGAACTATTTTCGTCCATTCTAAGTTAACGAAAAATGCAAAAGAAAGTTGTTGAATTTTTGGTTAATGTCAAGTGCACGGATCACTTAGTGTTTTTATGGGGGGCCATATACTGAAACGGAGAAGGGTCGTCAGTGTCCAGCCCTTTCCTCAGGTAGGATTAAGTCTTTTATGGCACTTCATAACTTGCAGGATTCCTATTTTTTTTAAACTAAAAGTGTTGTTCCCTTGATTTTAATCAAAAATTTATATCGTCCAATTCACCATCCCTCTACGATTCCAACGAATTTTGATTGATCAAAATCACTCCATTTCCCGAGATGAAATTTTGCGACCTCCGCATGTCTCCTAGAGGCTCTCCAAGACCGGGACAGAATGTGATGAATCTTCACGAATCTCGGACAATTACTGACCACTCCAAGCAATATTTTGATTGCACTAATAAACGAAATGGGCAATTAAATATCGATTGGCTGTAGAAATTCACCGAAGGTCTCTGAACTCGAAGACGATCGTCTCCCAGGTCGGGATTTAAGCGAGTCTCTGAATCATCTCTCTCACGGTCACGAGAGACTCTTCTGTGAGACGCTGACCGGGTCTTTCGACGTTTGAGAGATCCGCATCCTTTTATCCTGGGAAAACGCGAAAATTTATTAACGTAAATAAAGGCAACTCATTAATAATTTAACAATTAATAATTAATATTTCAAACGGATACAATTGAGTATTTATTATTCCGTGACATCACTTTAACGGCAATTTGAGTCAGAGAGGCGTTCGTTCATGAGAATTTCAGCGGAACTCGAATGGAGGAAAGGCCCAACTTTCCTTGAATATCCAAACCTCTAGCCTATTCAGGTTATAGCAGTTGAAACGCATATTATCGTGTAAAGATGGAAGCTGAATAATTAAGTGAATCGATTATATTGAAGGATTAAATAAATTGAATTAATTAAAATGCACAAGTTTCTGAAAAAAATTTGGTGGTGCTCCGGAACGAAATCGGCTGAGTATCGAAGTTTACATCATTCCGATGCAGTTGAGTCTGATGACTACATCGGGAAAAACATCTGAAATTGATAAAATTATTGAAAATGAGGCATTTCACGCTATTTCACTCGATTTCGGGATGATGATTTTTGATTTTGTTTATTTATGGATATGGTGTTGGAATGACTAATAGAAGTAATTTTCAATGGTCAAAAAATTTTTTTTTTTTTCAAAATTTATGGCCATTTGAAATTTCGAAAAAACGGTGAAAATGCCTATTTCACTCCAGCTTTGAATGCTCCCATCTCGTTAAATATTAGTTCTATCTGTTAGGTCCAGCTGAATTTTTACTTCATCTTTTTCATTTATAATTTTCTAAATTTAATTCTGAAATTACAAATTATTGGAATGTCGGATTACTACATTGGCGACCTAATAAATCATGAGGTTTCTGTGAATAACGACAGCAATTGCCTGAAATTTGGAAACTGACACCATTCCTCATAATTTCTAGAGTAACAAAAATGATGAGTATGGGTTTCAGCATTTGTTAAGATGTGTGTCAAATTCTGAACCACTGAAATCATTCATTTTTCCATTGACCAACTGATTAAGAAATTATATTACGAATTGTCAATTTCGCGCAAATTCATCAGTTTCGCAAGATTGAGAAATTGGAACCTTGAAGTTAACGATTGACCGAACTTCCAAAACGAAGTCAGTCTTGCTTCATCCATCGGAAAATTAACATTAAAATCACTTCAAGAATCGATCTGTGGAATTGACCTCTTCTTGCGCAAAGTTATCAATCTATTAACCTGCTAATAAACCGATCAATGTTATAATAACATCAGGGATTGGGCAAATTGGAGCCTTTAGTCAAAATTAATATTTTTGATTCTAATAATAACGGAGTGTAGTTATTCTGTGATTGGCAAAAACTAATTCCATAAAGGAAAAAACATTAAATTAAATTAAACATAAAAGTGGATCATTCAATCATCTCAAGGATTTGAGAATAGTCAAGGATCCACATCTAATTAAGAAACAATTAGTGTTATACTGTTGCAATATATTTGGATTACTTCTAGAATCATCAAAATTCTGTAAGTCGCTTTCTGATTATTTTTGTATTGGAATTTCTAGAAATCTGTCAAGAAACCTTCATTTATAAATCTGTGAAGAAATTAGAAAACTGTACATTATCCTTTTTTTTAAATTTTTGTGTCAATTAAAATTTTCAAAGAGTTTTTAAAAGCAGAATTAAATCGTTTTCAAATCTTTCTTTAATTTTCCTCAAGTAAAATTCACAAACGAACTTCCTGATAACAAGAGTATAAACAATAGCGTCCTATAAAATAAATAAATGATAAAAGATAATTCATAGAAGGTTTTGTCCGAATAGTAATAATTTTTGCTGATTGTCCTCGACGCTACAATCGCATCTCGGACATAACATATCAAAAAAGTGGAAGAATACTTTTTTGTGGAGAAAGAGTATGGAATTTCATAAAAATTATTTCAAAAAATTAAATCGCGATTTTTCTATTTTTTTCTTAATAATTGAAATAAACGAATTAATGGCAACTATCCCCGCACACTCTTAAGAATATGAAAAAATATATGTTGAAGATTGATTTATTTCCTCAATTTTTGGAAAATTTTTGATGAAACTTCATGCTCTTCCTCCACAAAAAAGTATTCTTCCACTTTTTTGATGGAACAAATATTTGACGAGATAGGAGCATCCAAAGTTGGAGTGGAATAGACATTTTCAGTTTTTTTGAAATTTCAAATTGTCATAAATTTTGAGAATCTTTTTTTTTTGACCATTGAAAATTGCTCCTATTAGCCATTCCAACACTATATTCGAAAATGAACACAATCAAAAATCATCATTCCAAAATAGCGTGGAATGCCTCTAATATGTTTTCATTCTCATCATTCTATTGAAAAATTGAGGAAATTTGCAGGGAAATTTATGTATCAGGATGAAGGGAAAAAGTTGGATTATTCGTCATAAGTTTAGGGGTTTCGAATTAGAAAATGTGGATTTTCTAGATAGTTGCAAGTGAAAACTGATTTCTACAAAAAAACTCCCGTAACTACCTCAAGAAATGATATTTTTTAATGAAAAATATCATAATTCGATGAAAAATAATCTCACCCCTTATGTCCACTCGGAATTTTGGTGCTATGACTAATAGCATCAGAATTATTTTTGGAAAAGTAAATTTTTCGAAGACTGGAAAGGGGTAGTGAAGTGGGTTTTTATTACAATAACGAAACACAATTCGGTTTTCCACTTTAGTTAATTATTTATTATGAAGTTCACGACGTTCATGATACAGAAATTCCAATTAATTCTCAATAAATTATTGTAAAAGAATGGACACTTGAAAACTCAAATCAAAATATGCACTTCGAAGTGTTCCAAGAGAGTCACGTGGACTGAAAGGAAGGCAGGGCAATCGGAGCAGCCTTTCCTTGCAAATTCGTTTTTTCTTTTTTTCTCACGTGATCCATGTCAAAAACCGTAAATTATCAACTTAATTGCCGCTCCAAATACTAAATTGATTACACTAATCAACAAAATGTGCAATTAAGCCTCCTAACTGCATTTGAAGCTGTGAACTAAGCCTTCTGATGAAAGAGAACAATGAAAATACAAATATCTATTGAACCAGTGAATTAAACATCGATTGGGTGTAAAAATTTTCCAATAGTCTCAACTGAGCGACGGTCGTCTATCGACTCGGGATGCAAGCACGTTTCTCAATCGTCTCAATCATAACAATTATATAATCATAACTGTTATCACAATGCGATTTTTATTCTTATCCTAATTTAGACCGCTTACAGACTCCCCTGAAAGATTATTTAGATAATTTGATAACGAAAACTTTAAACTTTCTTTAGTACAGTCGGAAGATGATTTTCTCAATTTCTGTACAGCTAACATGGGATTTTGTTTGCTGCTCTCATCTTTTGTAAGTAAATCATGATATTCACTCACAAGAGCTACACTCCTTTCAGCTATATCATTTGTAACATGTAAAGATCTAATGATTCGCCAAGCTGTAGCAAAATCGGCTCTTTTCTCCCATGTGGTTGGATCGCTATCTAAAAAACTAGAATCTACTCTGAGGATTTCGAAGAATTTCAGTGTATTTTGGGTAACGAATGAATCTAAACTTGACTCTTCAATGAATTGCTGATCTTTGATTCCGGTTCTCCTCTTTTTTTTATCATTGGCGAGAGCAGGGCGAGATTTGATGGCTTGGCACATTTTTCTTTTACAATCTGTGCTTACGTTTTCATCAAAAAAAGCGAACGCAATCAATTCTTCCGATAAATACCAAAGGTGGTTTATAAATTTGTCCAAAACAGCTCGACAGACTCTTGAAGAAGAAGGCCCAACATTTGCTGCTAACTGTTGCAACAAATTTAAATCATTGTTCGGAGCTGTAACTGCATTTGAAGCTGTAAACTAAGCTTTCTGATACAAGGATACAATGAAAATACAAACATCGATTAAACCAGATTGCTCCTGGGCCGTCAAATGGGACTGGTCTCTGAACAAGATAATCTTAAGAGAATGGATCGCTTTAGACATCCATCTAGCATGATGAATGGGGCCTAGAGCACGGAAACAATTCCCCTTCGTCAGATTTCCTCCAAGGAACATGACCACCAGCTCCAGAAACTCCCTGTAGTCCTTACGGATGGTTTTTTCCTAGAAATCAAAAAGATGAATATAATTAATTATGGAAATTGACCCTGAAAAGCTGATAAATAGGGCCCTGATTTTCATTTAATTACGAATACAGAAGAGTTGTAGCTTGTATCATAAAGAAATACGAAAAAGTAATGAGGAGTTTTCAGTTCTCTAGAAAGTACTATGTTTAACTAACCTTCAATTGTACTTCAGCGAAAGTGAGAATATTTTCAATATCATGACTCAGTGCTTTTTTCACTGTAACATCATGTACTCCAGGTGAAAATTCTTCTTTGTTGATGTTCTTCCACTGTCCTTGAAATCTCTTAAAAATGAGGACATCAGATCCAGAGGTACATCCCATTGATGATTCGAATGCAGTTTTGAGAAGGAGTTCAAAAATATGATGACGGCATGCTAAGTGCAAAAGATCCCTCTCGAGTAATCCTTCGAGCAAGATACATGCACCATTTATGCTCCCCGTATTACTTGCAGTAGTATCGAACACCATGGCACATATGTCGCCAAGGACATCCCATTCTTTTAAACAATCATAAACGGCTCTCGCTTGCCCTTCTACAGTTCTTTTTTCGAGTCTAGGAACACCAAGCAATTGATTCCAGTCATGACTTGACACAAGAACTGGGAGTCTATCAATTTTGTCAAATTTGTTTTCCGGTGCAGAAAATTGTTTGCCGTCCCAATGAACCGTCAAGATCTGAGACGATCTCTCTTTCGCGCTGCTCTTGATTGTATCACCGAGGGACTTCCTCTGTATTTGTCGATTTCGGCGAAGAGTTTCGCGACTCAGGTTGACTTCTTCTAAACTCAAGCTAAGTGTCATTAAAGTGGCTGCTAAAACACGTGCAGCCATACGATCACTAACTTTGGCTCTATCCAGAATGGCCGTGATATCTGGATTCATGATTATGAGTTTTTTACAATTCACTGGCCGTAATCTCACTTCATAGTCAATGTCTATTTTTTCATCATCTTCAATCTGCTGCAAAAGATCATTAATATCTTCATCTTCGTCAAAAAGATAATTGCCATAATTTGCAGCAATTTTAGATGATGGAGCTGTAAAATTAAATTCATGAGCAAAGACGCACTATTGGTAAATGGAAAGAACTTGAAAATGACGTAATTTTAACTGCTTTTGGATTCCTCTAAAAGAGTTGAAGAAGAATGATTATTATGATACATACCTGGTTCCATTCGCTCGATTTTTTTTTCTCTCCTGAGGAATTAGATGCAACCCATATTCCTGTATCGATGATTGTATCCAATAAGCCGTTTCGTCCCTTTTCTCGATGCAGATTCAATAATCTTTTTGCAGCTTCGTTTCTCATACCATTCACTTGTTTTTGATGAGCGATATCGAACAATGCACTTAACATACACTGGAAATCCATTTCTTTCATATGGATTGTTGAATATTTCTCCTTCTGAGAAGAGGTATACTTTTGAATATTTCTATACTGTTGCACTAATTTCTCCATTTTACTTATAGCATATGATTCTTCCACGATGGGGATTCCGGCATATTTCCAAAACACAGCACATTTGCGTATCACACATGTTGCAGCTTCACGAGCAGTGAATTTTGGACTAGCATGCCTTGTGTAATAAAAATAACACTCTAAAACCTGTTGGTTTGATGGCAATCGATTCCCACAAATTTCTGATTTTGCATTTCCAATTAATAGAATTTCCGTAACTTTTCGTGTTTCCGGCATATTCACTTGTATTGTTTTCGACAATGATCACTGAGGGAGAATATTCACGCCATGACTGTCCGATGTTCACTGTCTGGAAGTCTCTTTTCAACTAAAATTCGGTACACAATTTGAGGCAGTCAAAATGTCGTTCATTATGAGGACAAAGGACATGAGAGCTCCACCCCCAAAATAGGTGAAGAACGAACGAAACATTGGACATTCCAGAACATCAATTTCTGAGAAGGCACTCATTGAGAGTCCTCATTAAATATTTGTCCGTGAATCATTCAGACTGAATGCTATATTCAACGCAGGTCATTTTACTCTATTCCAGGAAAAATTTCTCGATGCACGAAAAAAAGTCCAGCAGCACCCACGTAATCGCCGATTAACGAACTGTGCTGACACGGTTAAATGAAATCTAAAGTTAACTTTAAGGGGTTAGACCACTGTAACCGTCCCAAAAAATGGTTCTTTTTCCTGCATTTTTTTAGGGGGGAAAAAGCGTCATAAATTGATAAAATTCCAAAATCCAAACGCTTCTAAAAATATCTCAGAAAGTAAGCGATGTAGTGCGATTTTGTTCGAATTTATTGTTGTAGCTCTTGAAATTTTTCGCAAAAAAGGAGCAGGACAAAAATGACGTTATTTCGCCATTAATTATTGAAATATTTGAAGAAAAGTGATGAATGAATAAGTTTGATTCTACAGTAATGGGAAGAAAAAAAATCTATTTTTGCTGTCTTTTTCTTTTGATATCTCGGAAACTAAGGGAGATAGAGCGATTTTACTTGAATTTTCTTTTTTAGCTCTCAAAATTCCCTACGAGAAAGAATTCTAGCAGAATCGCCCTATCTCGATGAGTTTCTGAGATATTCATGGGAAAACAAATGACAAAAAAGAAATTTTTATACCTCCGACGTGTAAAGTTCGCAATAGTTCCCTCTACGGAGGGAGAAAAGTGATAGCTTCGCTCTCTAGAGTATGTATATATACTCGAACGTGATGCGCATGCGTCAACCAGCTTGTGTCGACTGCTTCACTATTGCGACTATATTCCCACGATTTCTTCCATTATGCGTCGTAATATCTCAGTTAGAATTCACGGTATTATTGAAAGTTTTTGAAAAATTAGTAAAAATGAATTCATCTTCAGAAGATTTATCTGAAGACGATGAAGATGTACGAAGAAGTTTTGAGGTACGAGCAAAAGAAGTGGAGAATGATATGATCCCAGAAACCTCGAAAGCTCAATACATTCAGTGCTGGAAAGCTTTTGAGAAATGGAAAAAGGAACAGAAAACTACCAGTTTTGATGATAGTCGATTTCTTGTCTATTTTAAAGAATTATCAAAGAGATATTCTCCAGGGACTTTGTGGAGCAGATGGTCTATGCTCAAATGTATTCTAAAGATGAAAGAAAATATTAACCTCGACAATTACATTAAATTAAAAGCTTTCATAAAACAAAAAACGAGAAATTACAAATCAAAGCAGGCTGCAACATTCTCAATCGATCACATCACTCGATTTTGTGACAAAGCACCTGACGAATTTCATCTGGGATTAAAGGTGATATTCTTTATTTATAAACGATTTCAGTAATTGAGGTTATAAGGGAGACCGGGACAAAATGAACGAAGAGTTTTTAAAAAGTGTAGGACTTAGTAAAAAAATCTGAAAAAAATTGTGGAAATGCTCCAACATATCTACACTGTTGGTGAATTTTTTCAAATTTTTTTGCAGAAGCGTTTGCGCTCAAAAAAAATTCCGGGTTACTGTGCAAGCATAACTGTGACGTGTTCTAACACATCAAGTTCATTCCATCACCAATTTTCTTCGAATATCTCGGAAACTAAGCGAGATAAAGCAATTTACTCCCGCTCCTTTATTGTAGCTCTTAAAATTCTCTACAAAAAAAGATTCATATAAAATCGCTCTATCTCGCTTAGTTTCTGAAATATTCTAGGAAAAAAAACTAGTAACTGGGAAAAATCAATTTACATGAGAATTTTATTTTCTTTTAAACTATTTGATTTTATAAAAATAAATGAATAAATAAGTAAATCATTTACAATTTCTCACTCGATATTTACAATTAACTATTTACAAATATTTCTTCATATTATTTACGATGCATCTAATTTTTCAGATTAAGGCAATTTTGGGTATTTGTTGTGCAATGAGGTGTGCAGAGTTTTGCACTCTAAAACCGGGAGACGTTGTGGACAATAATCCTCACAACAATAAAGAGCCAATCGGTTCTTCATCAGAGTTATCGACGCAAGAAATAAGAAACTTCGAGAGTACACTGTGGGCGAGCCTTTTTACGATGTGATCAAAAAATATGTAAAAATGAGACCACCTGACACGCCAGCTCTCAATTTCTTTCTAAAATACCAGAATGGGAGATGTTATCGTCAAAATATTGGAAAAAATACCTTTGGATCATCTCCTAGGAAACTTGCAACCTGGCTGGTATTGGAAAATTCTGATAAATTTACTGAACATTCCTGGAGACGCTCTTCGGCTACATTTATTGCGAGTGCTGGAGGTACTACTATTGATGTAAAGCACATGGGTGGATGGGGATCAGATGCAGTGGCTCAGCGGTACATTGCTCATAACAAAGGTACTCAATTAAAACTTTTTAATATGCTATTGGAGTCTGGAGATGCATTTGTCAAAAACACCACCGGGAACAACACACAACCCCCTCAAGCTACAAATCAAAATTGTCCACCACCTAAGAAAATGAGATCATCAACTCCACAACGTATATCAGCACCATCAACTTCTACTTCTGAGGAATCGAGAGATTTATTCGATGACGAAGATGACACATGGCTCAATGAAGCAGCTGATAATTCAATTTTCTTCAGCTGCAGCGAGTCACAAGATGACAATGCACAGTGAGAGCATCAGAAAACAGAAAGAAAATACAGAGAACACAGGAAACACAGAGAATGCAGAGAGCACAGAAAATGTAGATGAACCAAGTTTATCACGAATTCGCCATCGTATTCCTCTAAGGAACATTCACAATATTGATAGGAATGTACGTCGACCAGTAGGGCAAAAACTGGTCAATTCTAATCCAGCGACGAACTTGGAAAATTGCACGATCCATCATCTCGTAATTAATAATTATTTTAGCAATAAAGAAAATGACAGATCACAATGAATATCACATTCAACGTGATTTCTGCTGTCATTATTCAGTTCATTCTCCTGATTCCAAAGATTTGAGGTTTTTTTCTGAAAATGTTATAAATTGATAAATTTTATTAACTGTAAAATTGAAAAAATAAAACTTTGAACTTTCTCTAATTTTTTACATTGAAGATGAGTTTCATCAAGATATCTCAAAAACAAAAAGAAATAATGCAATTTTTGTGAGGACCTTGTTTCGAACTGAGTGAATTTACCGCGAGAAATATCACCAATTATAAAGCGCCAATCTCAAGGTGTCTAATGACACTATAAACGTGGTAAAGGCACGAATTCACCCCCCCCCCTCTCTCTCTCTCTCTCTCTCTCTTGGACCCGCAAGAGTCCAAAAATTAGATACGATTGAACTCTCAACAAGACAGGTGATCTTTTTTGACCGTTTAAGTGTTGTATGGAGTCCAACGATAATGGGAGTGATCAAGAAGTGATAGGCACTTAACGTGATGAATTAAGTGCTATTGTTCGTGATTATCTCAACTATTAGACATTGAAGTGATAGACACTTAAAGTGACGAATTAAGTGCTATTGTTCATGATTATCTCAACTATTAGGCATTGAAGTGATAGACACTTAAAGTGACGATTTAAGTGCTATTATTCGTGATTATATCAACTATGAGACATTGAACAATTAGTTTAATTAATTCAACTATTTCCATTGTAATTCAACTTTATGAGCATGATTGTGAATTTCAACTATAAAAGCATATTGTGATCTGTAATTTTATATCTATCAACAAGCTGGTTTTCTCCTCATTAATAAAGAATGAGTTTTCCATGTGCCTCTCAACTAGTCTCTAAACACCTTATTTCACTCGCCTTTTTGCCACCCACAGACCAGTCAGAAAAATCAACTCAACTTTATACAGATCTTTTTTGTAGGTCTTGACATTCTCTACAAAAAAGGGTCAGGCAAAATCGGTTTATCTCTATAAGTTTCCAAAATATTCTTGACAAATAATTGGATAAAATTTCTAAGGAGTGAATCGGTTTATTATCATTGAAAAATACATAATATTTTTTGAGAATATTTTTGAAACTAATGGAGGTCCGCCCTTTTTGCCCTAATCTTCTTTTATGGTCATTTACAAATGTAAACTTCATCATAATGAAAATGATAAATTTTCTGCTCTCAGGGAGTAAATTGCGGCGTTTCTAACCTCGCTGCGCTCAGTTAGGGTCATAGTTCTTGAAACTAATGGAGGTACGCCCTTTTTGCCCTAATCATCTTTTGTGGTCATTTACAAATGTAAACTTCATCATAATGAAAATAATAAATTTCTTGCGAACTTTCCACATCGTTGGCATAAAAAATAGTATGTGCACTTCAGGAGTAAAGTAGGCGCTCAACCCGCATATCTGTGGCACAGATATGCGGGAGTAAAGCGCCTACTTTACTCCCTTGATGCACAATATACTATTTCCGGTTCACCTTATTATTGTATTCTGTCATTTGTTTTCTTGAATATCTCAGAAATTGAGTGAAATAGAGCGATTCTACCGGGATCCTTTTTTGTAACTCTGAAAAATCTCTGCAAAAAAGAATTGGATAAACAAGGCGTATCGGCATTATTTTCCAACATAGTGAAAAAAAAAGAAATAAGAGAAGAATATCAATTCATCAGTAAAGAAATAAGGAAGGAAAAGTCAATTTCTTTCGACCGTTTGTTGACAATATCTCGGAGAGTAACTGAGATAAAGTGATTATGTGCTGAAAATTTTTTGTATCCCTGAAATTTTCCACAAAAATGATTGAGGCGAAAAAGTATCTTCATTAGTTTCCGAGAAATTTTCGGAAGGTTATTAGGAACTAAAGAGGGAAAAATCGTCGATGCATTAATTCCAATGGAAGAATTAGTTAATTAATTAGTTAATTCAAGACGAAAGCCTGATTTCCCTATGAGAAGAAATGTACAACCATCAGAACTAATTTTCATTCTCCATTGATCTATTAATTCATCAACAAACAACTCAATGACTCCGTAAATTCTCATAATTCGCCGGGATTCATCAATTCAAACAGTAAACAATTAATCTTTAAGTAAGAAGGAAAAGTTAGTGCTTTACGGAAAAAAGGAAATCGGATGAATAATTCGTGAACAAAAACCATTGCATAAAATCTCCAGAAACTCTGATCCAAGAAAAAAAATTATCATATGAAACGACCAGCTCTGATAATGAGGAACGTACTATATTGGAACAATGAAATTATTCTTTCTTCCGTTGATTCCCAAAGGATTAAGAGATGAGCGATAAAATTTCAAATTTAGGATGATGAATTCTCGTAAAACGCATTGAGAATCTCTGGAATCAGAGGCTCTGACTGTCACCGGTTTTTCCTCCCTATGCCTCCCTATGTCAAAACCCCAAAATCTTCAACAGAAAAAAAGTATCGAATAGTAAGGAGATGAAACAGGACAAATCGGTGTTCTTTTCAAATTTGTTATCTGAAAATATCTCGAGAACTAAGCAAGATGTAGCTATTTAGAAAAATAATAGAGATACACCTCTTTGGCCTTAAAACACTTTTGTAACTCCTGAGATTTTCTGCAAAAAAGGATGAGGGTAAAAAGGGCGTAACTTTATTATTTATCAAGATATTTCAGAAAATGACAGAAATAGTAGTGAAGAGATAAAACAGAATGAGTTCATTTTTCTCGTTTTTCTTCTCGACATCTCGAACAGTGATGGAGATAGACCGATTTGATCCAGTATTTTTTTGTAGAGGATTTCAGTAACTCCATTAGTTTCAGAGATATTCTTGGAAAACTGACGACAGAAACAGTAGTGAAGACGTAAAAATGAATCAACTTATTCTCCTCGCGCTTTTTTTTAATATCTGGAAAACTGAGTAGGATACAGCGATTTTGCCTTCATGCTTTCTCGTAGCCCTCGGAATCTTCTACAAAAAAGCATCAGTGCAAAGAGAGGGTATTTCTATCATTTCCAGAGATATTCTCGGAAAACGAATGACATAAATATTGCTGTCGAAGTGAAAGAAAATGACCCGATTTTTCTCGTTATTTCTTTCCAGTATTCCGGAGACTAAACGAGATAGCGGAGTTTTGTTAGGATCAATTTTTGTAGCTTTTTCTTTTTGCTTCCGAATGGAATATGACTCAGAATGTTCCAAAATGTCGAGAAATGACATTTTTAAAAAATGTCTGTATGTATGTGTGTGTGTGTGTGTTTGTGTGACAGATATCAGCTCATTGCTCCGGAACGGTAATATTTGGTGACCTGAAAATTTAACAGTACTTTCTCTCTCCATGCAAATTGCTCTCCGTGAAATTTGAGCGAAATCGGTTGAGTACTTTTCGAGAAAAATCAAATTTTCGTAAAATCGTTTTTTCGATTTTTCTCCGCGAAAAATTGATTCACAGCCCCCACTCTCAGCGATGAAATTCATCTCATTTGAACACACAATTTTTACTCGGGGTAAATTTTGCTGCGATTTTTCGTTTGCGGATAATTTCAATTACAGTGTTTTTTATTCTGAATTTTGTATACACGATAGCTCAAAAACTATTTGAGTTAGAGACTCGAAATTTCGTGGGTTTGTGCATCTAATGAACGAAAAGTTTGGTATTGGAATTGGGCGAAATCGGTCCAGTAGTTTCTGAGATATTGCACAAAAACCATTTTATGAAAAGAGGTTATATCTCGAAAACTACTGGAGCGATTTCGCCCAAGTTCAGCTTAAAAGATTCTTCTCACTGAGCCCCACAAATGGTGAGAATTTCAGATTTTTCAGAGGCAGTCTCTTGTAAGAGCTTTCGATAACTTAGTTTTTTCAAAAATCACGGTTTTTCTTAGCTTCCTCCCTAGGAAACACTACTATTTTTCATTTCACCATTCGAAAGTAGACAATTTTTTCTATAAAATGATGACAATCGGAAAGAATAGAAATCCTATTTGGAACCTGAACTTCAATTTTTCAGATTTGTCGTACGATCATCCATTTATGATTGAAAAATTGATGGTTTTTTTTTTGTGGAAACAATGAATAAATAAAGTTCACCAAAGATCAAACCATCATTGAATTTGTCATCATAAGTACATATTTGTTGAGAAGATCATATTTTGTTACGGCATTTGGAATAATGAGAGATATAAATAGTAATTTGATGAATACCGTATTAAATTTCATTCGGAAGCATTTTGCCAATTGAATTGGCAAAATATTAAATGTCGCATAAGGTGTGAGGTTTGCAAATAACGCACAGGATATAACGCCTCTGCTTGTTTTTCATTATACTGTGACCGAACGAAATAATATAAACCGATTACAATGTATTATTTCGTAGACGATTCACAACTTGCTGAATTATGCGTAATTCTATCAAATTGTGCGCATTGGTCACATGCAGGTCCGGTCGCCAGGTATTTTTAATGATGAACAAAAATACCAAAAATATAGTTATCACTAGAATGATCTTTATTTTATAATTGTAACACATTTAATACACTGTTGCACAATTACTTAAAACTAAACACTACAATGTTCTCTCTTAGTTGTTTTAATGAATTTAAACTTTAGCACTTATAGAAAACTATGTTATCGACTATGGGTAAGTTTATCTTAGGAGGAGAGTTCCGTCGCGGTTTAATGTTCGAATGAGACTGCCTTGCAGCGGTCCGTGCGCTCCTTTTATAGTGCACGAGACCATTGTTTTTTTGTAATTATTTAAACTAATTATTTCGTTCAAGAAATATATATTTTTATAATTCTCATTTATTACTCATTAATTTTCCAGGGGTCTTAAGGCTTTATCGTCTTAATCCTCCCATGTCCGACGAGGTCATAGATATACGTTAATCAATTAGATTCACGTATTCCCAATCTCGTTCCGATTGATTAGTAGTAATTTGTTTTTCAATTTATCCATTAATTATAAGAAAACCTTTATTTTCTATTTGGACCGTTATTATGACTTTATAATTAGTCCCCACACTCGCCAGAGTTGCCTCTCCTATTTCTTATGGCTGTTTCTTATTTTATTAATTAATTATTCAAATTAATTAACCCTATGATTAAATTCCATATATAATATCATTTTCCCCCTATAGAGGCGCTGGCAGTATGGTGGAACCGAGCCACTCCGGCCTATGCGCTTCTAGTTCGGTCTTTATTTCGTAGATGGCGGTACGGAAGATCTTACCCATCATACCGGGTTTCTTCCCTGCTGTTGCAATACTCATATTACAGATTTTCCGTTTACGTAAAATTCTCTGCAATGCCTCGCCTCAGGTACTTAGGCTAGGTAGTGAGATGGGTTCTTGGGTCTTTCCAAGAAAATATTCCTATCCCAATCCCAAACTTTTGCTACCTGGTAAGAGGCCACCATAAAATGATTCGACTTTCCACCACGCTTCATAATTATGTACTGCCAGTGGGCCAAATATTTTCATGAAACTTCCAATCATTTTTGCAATCTCAAAAAACGTTTAAAAAAATTTGGAAAATTCCTACCGCTCTCCTATCCTATGAGCTAACGGTTTCGGATACTGCAAAGTCGAAAATCTAAAATTTTCATTTTATGGGCCAGCCTAATCTCCAACCACTTCAAGCCAACGTAAAGTGCAACTTGAACATGATGTTTTGGAACATTAGAGGTTTGAACAGTCATCTGGAGGACATTCAGCTGGCTCTCCAAAATGTCGACGTGCTGATTGGAGTTGAGTCCATGCTCAATCATCTCGATTCAAAGGAGTACAAGTTTCCGGGATTTTATACGCTTCATCATGATAGGATAGATGCGGGTGGGGGAGGCATTATTGTCTTTGTTAAGAATAATTTATCGTTGAGAATTCATCAAAATCTCCCCAATCCGCATCCCACTGTTGAACTGTTCGCAATAGAAATTCGTTATGTCGAACCCGTGCTCAATATTTTAGCCTGCTATCGGGCCCCCGGCAGTGTCCTGCCTCTCAAACAGTGGACTGAAATTGTTAATGCTCACAAAAACCTAAACAATTGTATATTAGTTGGTGATTCTAACGCTCATTATCGTGCTTGGAATTGCCGGCGGAATGATTCCAACGGCGAAAAACTTTTTAAATGTATTGAAAGAATTAACATTTTTTTGCACAACTCAGACGCCCTCACACATATTGACACACATCGCGGAAATAAGTCAAATTCAGATTTAGTTATGAGTAACGCGGGAATTGCAGACATAATTAACGTAGAGGCACTAGACGAAACTTGGGGGTCGGACCACTTCCCACTGATGATCACTCTGAACGTTTCTAGAGCTGTTTATAGAAGAAAGTCGTTTAAAATTACATCTGTTCAAACGGATTGGGATAAGCTAAAAATTTATTGAGTAATTCGTTTTCGATCTTTTCATCAGCCAATTTCGACCAACTCGATGCAATAGGTAAATACTGATCTTTCATCGATAATCTCAACAATTGCGTATCACAATGTTCACCGAGAAAAAAATGTACCACCGAAAAGGCATCGAAACCCTGTAAAATGATGGGATGAAGAGTGCGCGATGGTAAAAAGATTGCGTCGAGCCAGTTACAAAAAATGGGTCATTACAAAAAGTCTTCCGGACTTCATTGAGTACAAAAAGGCAGTGGCTCTTGCAAGAAAAACCTTTAAGCTTAAGAAAAAACTATGTTTTATTACTTTTGCTGAAGGCTGGATGCAAGATCCAATATTAAATACGTCTGGAATACCTGCAAGACATTAAAAAATGCATGGATTAACACCAGGCCTAGAGTTCCTAAAAATCGAGACGAAATTGAAAAAAAATCCAAAAATCAATCAATTACTTGAGTCCATCGTGGTGTGCCACAAGTCTGAATCATATTCCCAACGCCGATCCAAACTTATTATTTGATCAGCAGTTCACTTCTACTGAGTTCAATTACGCTTTAGGAAGCAAGAGCGATGGATCCTCTCCTGGCATTGACGGAATAACATACTTATTGCTCAAAAAACTTCCTAACAACCTGAAACTAATTCTTCTAGACATTTTTGATGAGATGCATGGCACAGGAGAGTTTCCGCCAGAATGGTCAAACACTTATGTGCATTTTATATCGAAGACAAATTCTACAGGAGTTAGACACATTGCTCTCTCTTCATGTGTGCTCAAGCTTTATGAGTCAATACTAAAAATCAGGCTCCAATGGTGAGTGGAGCATGAGAAGCTCATACCCACGGCTCAAACGGGCTTCAGATCAGGGTTGTCTTGCAGGGACAGTCTAGTAAATTCAACTCTCTGTGTTGAGGACTCGTTCCGAGACCAGAAAAGCACTATGGCTGCATTTTTGGATGTTTCCGGGGCTTTTGACAGTGTCAATGGAGATGTTCTGCTCGAGGGGCTGGCAAAAATTGGGTGTTCCCGAATGATTCTGAGATTCATTAAATTTATCACATATCAAAGGGTAATCCAATGTGACTTGTTAGGAACAGAAACTAGAACGCTACATGAAGGCCTGCCTCCGGGAGGGGTTTGATCCCTTCTCCTGTATACATTATACACGCGAAGTATATTAGACAAAATCAGTCCGAGGGTGAAGGCCTCCCTTTTTGCAGACGATATCGCATTGTGCACTCGCATTAACGATTATAACACAGACAGACTCGTATCACAAAGCTCCATTAACTCAATTATCGATAATATGAATTCGTTGGGATTAGAAATATCACCACAAAAGTCCCGGGCACACAGGTTCAGTGGAAAAGGTTCTCCTCCAGAGCATACACGTCTTAGAATCGGAGAACACACGATTACTTCAAGCTCAACTGTCAAGTTCTTGGGCATCTATTTTGATCGAAAATTAAATTTTAACCATCAAGTCAGTTTCATTCAAGGAAGGTGCCTGAGAGCTCTGAATATAATAAAATTTCTGCGCAGAACCTGGTGGGGAACAGACCCAGAAACCCTAATCATATTGTATAAGAGCTTTGTGCGATCTATAATAGATTATGGCCTCTTTGTTTTTTTTCCTAACACCAAGAAATTTCGAGGAAAACTGGAATCGATCCAGAATGCTGCCATGGGGCTTTCTCTTGGCTACCGGCGTAGCACTTCAACAAACATATTGCTGGGTGAGTCAAAGCTTATGACAATTGAAGAGCGCGCAATATTTCTTGGGAAAAACTATGCAACTGAAGAATTCAACTCAGGTATTTTACACAATCAGGGCAATTTTTCAATACAAACGAATCGGAGAACGACAGAGGGATAAACTATTGACTAAGATAATCAGAGGCGTCTTAGTGTTGCAAAATCTCATTGACACCGTGAATAAGTTCAATATTTTTACTTACGAATACGATACGCTCGTCCACTCTATGGATTTCAACGCAGAGATGAGGAAAAATTTCCAAGAGCTTTCGCCTCCCAGTGATGCTCTAGAATTGGAACTTTTGAAGAATTGAAGAAACACTGATGGCAGTACGGACGTAAACGCGAGATATGTTGGTGCAGCCTGTTTCTGTCCCAATTTAAGAATAGGAGAATCAGTGAAGCTAAATGAATTATCTTCAATCCTCACCATTGAATGCATTGCGCTCAATATGGCACTGGATCTAGCTGCGTCACGTAGAGATCTCAGCCATCTTGTTCTCACAGATTCCCTCAGCGCACTCCAATCTCTCAAGTCCGTCAAAATGAACACAAGCACTAATCCTTTTATACTAAAAATTAAGAAAAAACATTGAGATTTCACTAGTAATAATCCATTTGGAACATCAATCACTTTCAGCTGGATTTCTGCGCATAGAGGATTTGATGGGAACGAGGGGGCTGACTTTCTCGCGAAAAACGCAGAAAGAATCGATGCAAAATACACAGTCTTTTGTACAGATTTCAAATCTAAGTTCAAGTCGGAAGGGTACAATAACTCGCTAGAACTTATCACAGCACAGGCTGAACACAGAGGCAAAGAGTACTTCCAAAATTACTGGAAACCTGGCTCTCGACTGTGGTTTGCAGGAACCCGGCTTCCTAGGGAACTCATAACTTGGGTTAATAGAGCCAGAGCGAATCATTATCATTTGAAAGAATCTCTTCATCGCATCGGGATCGTTGTGGATCCCGGTTGCAACTGTGGTTATCCAGAACAAACGATCAATCATATTATATGGAACTGCTCACTTTTCACTGAACAAAGAAAGAACTGTTTACCGAACTTAGAAACCTCAAATATCAAGAACCCTTTAGTATTCAGGAATTTCTGGCTACGACGAACCCCTTAGCACTCAATGTCATTCATAAATTTGTTAAAATGTGTAAAATTAGAATATAATACCTTGTAAATCTATATATAATGTACAATTACAGAATTATGCAAATAACCCTAACGGGTTCATACTACGTAATAAGAAAAAAAAAAAAAATCCGGTAAGCGTGTGAATAATTCTCGGTGAAAATTAATAATTTTTGTTAGCGTCGTTTAATGACGCCGGCAACCGCCATTTTTGGATTTTCCGTGGCGTGATAGTTTTTTTTATCGTCGCAGAATTAATTTAACGCGATTCGTTCAAAGATTTTTCTCGTTTCTCGTCAATTCAATTTTTCAAAAAGATTTCGGAAAAATATTGTCGGGAGAATGATTGAATTTATTGTGATTTATTTATTCATTTTTTTTGAAGATCGGCGTCTTAAAAATTTTTCAGTTCAGTATTTTCTTATATTTTATTATTTTATTAACGTTGTTTTTTTCCATCACTAACGACGCTTTTGTAACGTCCAGAAAAACTGAGACGTTTTTTTTATTTTTATTTTTTTTTGAAATTATTCGAAGCGAAAGACACCTTTCGTTTCGAATGAAAAAGTTAATAAAAACAATGGTGAACATGATTCACCATTGTTCGAAAAGATAGAAGACGTCCGGTGTAAATAACACGGGTCGTCCGATATCGATTTTTAGATTATTTTATCAAAATAAGTTCTTTCTGATTGTCAAAGGCATTGAATTGCAATGCCTTGGCAACAGAAAGAAATCGCGAATATTCTCCCACTCTTCAATAAGTGGGGTGCAAATCATATTTGATTTTTGTCACATGATTGACCCCATTATTGAAAAAAAGGAATTAGCTAAGGAAGGGGCAACGCACTTGCGAGGGACGATGCACTTCCTTCCCGATTTAATTAGGGCGCGGCACTCGAATAATTAGGTTGGATGGAAAAATGTATTGAATTATTATGGGGATTTTTAGTGTAAAAATAAAAAAAAGATAGATAGATAGATAGATAGATAATATTTATTTGACCTTGGACTAAAGAGTCCATCAGATCATTAAAGTTACATTTGCGGTAAGTTGGTCACAACTGTACATTTCAACATTTTTGAATTATGAAATTTGAATAATAGTAAGAAAATAATAATAATAAATGAAAATAAATGAAAAAAAAAAAGTTACAAACAATTGAAGTAACAAAATAGATACAAAATTTTTCAAAATAGATGCAACTTTTCGGTTTTTCACTAATTAGCTCCAATTTGACACTATGATTCTTGTTCGAACAATGGACCAGAACGACGATGAGCCTCTGAATATTCTTTGTTCATTAGAAATTGAAATAATAGACCCCTGAATCCAATATATGTTGTTGCTGATGTCACTAATGGTGGTAAGGAATTCCAAAACTGCAAAGAGGAGAACAGAAAAGAATTCTTGTACGACTCTGTTCTACAAAAAGGAATGATATATTCATCTGTTCTCTCTATGTTCCTACGCAAGTTGTTAGCTGGTCGTCTGTGCAATTTATCTGAGAACAAAGAATGAGTATTTAGACAAACAAAGAGAGAGAGAAACCGAGAGATTTTATTGAACTATTGTGGGGATTTCGAGTGTGAAAAGAGAAAGAAATAAAAGGATTTTATTGAATTACTGCGAAAATTTAAATGTGAAATAGGGAGAAATAAAAGAATTTTATTGTGGGGATTTTTTTTTGAATATAAGAAACTGGGAGAATTAAGACGATTTTATTAAACTATTGTGGTGATTTTTGAGTGTGAGAAAGAGGTAGAAATAAGACAATTTCATTGAGCTATTTTGGAAATTTTGTGAAAAGAAAGACTGAGAGAAACGAGAGAAAATTGGATTAAAAAAAAGAGAAAAGGAAACAAAACAGAAATAGTAAGTGGACAAGTTGAATAAAAATCGGTGGATACTGCGCGCGCAGATGTCACGTATTCGGTAAATAATTTTATTATACGAAATCGGATTTAATTATGAAAATTATTCTATTTCATTTTAATTGGGTTTAATTGAAAAATGGATAAAAATTAAAAAATGTAAAATTTAGAGAATCCTGTCGGAATTATTACAAAAATTTATTTTATTTAAGGTTAATCAGTTTAAATGAAGTTTTGGATGAAAAATCCATGAAATTCTGGAAAAGTAAACTTAGAGAATCGTGTCAGATTCATAATAATAACAAAAAAAAAGAAATTATATTATTTTATTTGAATTATTCCAATAAAAAATCGTTTTTTTTTTAATGATTAAAAATGAAATTTTATGGGAAAATTGATTAAAAATTCGGAATTATTATCCTTGAAAAATTTTCGAAATCGTTTTATTGTAGAAAATAAATAGTTGGAATTCAAACCTATTGAGAATTAATTGAAGAATGTAAATAATTATGTTTGTAAAATCTTTAAAACTATTTTTATTAGAAAATATAAGCCAAGTTATCATTGAAAATTTACGTTATTTTTATCTTGTCACCCTATTGGATGCAGTTAGACGCAAAAACTCCCTTCTTCATATCCCGAGCTATTGGTTTTTAACTAGGCTCAAAACAGGAAAAATAAATAATCCATGCTATTTTAGAATTATTAGCAATAATAGTTCTGACGTAACACTTTGTTGTCGTATTATTTTATTTTTCTATTCTTTTTAAATACATTTTATCAGGCCGAAAACATAAAGGTGTTTTCATTCGGACACCAATCGTTGATGAGAACGTGAAGGTGCTTTCACGCGCTAATTGGAATTAATTAAAATTTTAACTTTTATTTTTTTCGTTGACTAAATTTTCTTTTGACGAAATTTTTGTACTGTGTTGTTGAAACTTTGTTATGTCGTGTTAGTGAAAATGTCATGACTTTTGAATCAATTCTAATTAGCTATTTTTTTATTATTTGAATTACTGTGATTGTATCGAATCATAATAAATTAATTTATGTGTGAAATTTTTTATCGATAACGGCAATATTTCTGTTTGTTTAAACATTTGAAATTCAGTAACAAAATATTTTCCTCTATCAATTATTATTGTAATTTTATATTTTTTTCTAAAGAGCAAAGATTTTAGAAAATAATATCCCTGTAATTATAAATACTGAACCGAAATTGATTTTTTTTTATTTTTCAAATTGTACAGCCGCAAACCGCTTGGAATTTCCCTAATTTCTCCTTTCATCGTTCAACTGCTTTTCCAATCGTCTCCTAACTATAAACATCACTATCTGGCCCTTTAAATTCCTCAGAATTGAAGTCGAAGTGCCTGTAGAATGGGGACGCTCACATATGGCTTGCTCATTCCAAATGTACGGAATTTATCGCGGAATTCTATAATATGAGTGTGAAAAAAAATATTCCATGAAAAACAAGCAGGGGCTCCACCCCATGGGCATTCTTCGTAAATTTCAATCCTCGTTATTGACTTGATAGTGCCTTACTTTTGAAAAATTTATCGCAAAGAACGTTTAATATTATGCCAATGCAATTGGCATAAAGCTTCCGAATGGGATTATTATCTCTTCATTTTTTATGAATTTAAAATGATATCAGGATGAATACGGTCTTATTTATTTAGCAAAAATTATCTACTTTCTAATGATGAAATGATAAATACTAGTGACCTTAAAAAAAAATTGAAAAAAATTTGAATTTCTGAAGAAAAAAAAAATTCAGCATTCTTGTAGAAGAATCCTTTGAAAAATCTGAAATTTTTAGGATTGGTGATGCTCATCTAAATTGATCTTTCAAGCTCAACTTGGATATGGTCAGACAAGCAGTTCCGTGCATATACGCTCATTGCATGGAATAGTTTTTCAACAATATCTCAGAAGCCGTTTGGTCGATTACGCTGAAATTTAATACCGAAATTCGCACTCATAAGATGTACAAACACACGAAATTTGAAGTCTCTAACTCAAATATTTTTTAAGTTATCGCGATAACCGTGATTTTTCAAAAATCACAGTAAAAAAAATATAATAAAAAAAGTAAAAATGGGAGCACTGGTCACCCTTGGGGTTTAATGTGCTCCTCATCCGCGCGCATCTCCTCGCGGAGGATAGACGCTGTAAATTGATTTTTCGCTGAGGATACTCGAAAAAACGATTTTTTGATGATTCACTTTTTCTCGAGAACCATTGAACCGATTTAGCTGAAATTCGATAGCAAAGCTGGCACTCATAAGATGTATGAACACACCAAATTTGAAGTCTCTAGCTCAAATATCTTTTAAGTTATCGCAATAACCGCGATTTTTAAAAAATCATAGTAAAAAAAATATTTAAAAAAAAACTAAAAATCGGAGCTCTGGTCATCCTTGGGGTTTAATGTGCGCCTATTCCGCGCGCATCTCTTCGCGGAGGATAGACGCTGTAAATTGATTTTTCGGTGAGAAAACTCGAAAAAACGATTTTTTGACAATTCGCTTTTTCTCGAGAACCATTGAACCGATTTAGCTAAAACTTTGCAGAGAGCATTGCGCTCACGTAGTGAATATTCCCTTAAAATTTCATATCGATACATGCAGCCGTTTCTGCATAAAGTGATGAAACGTATCATCACACACATACACACACACACACACATACATACACACAGACATGTGAATTTTTTTTTGTCCCGACATTTTAGATCATTTGGGGTCATAATCCGATGAAATCTCAAATTCGAAAAAAATGACGATTACAATGCTTCCATTCGGACGCAAAAATTAGGTAAAAAAGAGAGAAGTCCATTTTCTCTCAGGGTCCACCCTCCCCATATTGTCATATCTTCAACTTTCATGACGATTTTTTTTTCGTATCTTGTCTTTTCCGAGATTCCAGTTTACTGTTTGTTAAATAAATGAAGAATGACTCTACTAAATCAATCCAAAATTTAATGAGCCTAGCTCTCAGCGAAATGCATCGATCGCGATATTGGAGATCTCAATCTGATCATTATTTCGGGAGAAATCGTTGTCGGAAAAAAAATGACCACATACAGACGAACACACACACATACATACACATCCCCCCTGGAATCGTTCTAGAAACCTCTGAAACGCATAATCTAGCCACTCCCCCACCCCTCCGAAGGAGTTCGATTTTAGGGGTAATCCTTATAACTTCCTATCGGGGAGTTAAAAATCTAGTTGTCTGAGCACTTCATAATTATGAAAAAAATTATAATTTGTTAGGGAACAGATAACCAAAATACTATAGGCAGACACTGAAATTCGCAAAGTGTTGTGTTCATTACACAGTCGAATGTGCTGAGCTGTACTTTTTGGTGTTTTCCTTTGAGATTAACTCCGTATCCTCACTTTTCTCAATTATTATCACTTGTTCATTTAAAAAAATGCGAATAATTTATCGCTATCTTTACATAATGAGCAAGAAGTTTCACTTCTGTCGCGTGGGTTCCACGCACCCTCTTTCAGTCTGAAACATGCCAAGCGGAAGACGAGTAACTACGCGATTTATACGCGTCACTTACAATTTGGATACTGAGTGAGAAACGTGCAAAATGTAACACCGAACTATTCAACGAGTGCGAGTGAGAAAACCACGCCGAGTCGATAGACGCATGGTGGGAAAACGACGAGTAGTTTTTCTGGTTTTTGAGTTATCACTTATTGAGACATTCATCAAATTAATCGCGATTTACGACCGCGATTAATATTAAACTGTGTGAGAGACAATTATCCAAAAGAGACAATTATGAATAAAAAGGACATCATTAGAGTCAGCGAATTTATCAAGAGTGTATTCTAGTCGAATCATTAAAGCGTTTATATTTTTGTATAATTCACGAGTTCTAATTATATGAGAACCCTTCAACAGGTCCTCGTGTTCGTCCAGGCTTGTGTTCTTTGTTCGTTCCTGAGGGCTGGCTGCGGAGGCAGTTGAATCAACGAGAAATTCATCAACATCATTAAATACAGTCCACTAAACAAGAGAAAAATCATTAAGGGAATCACGGCGAGTTGTTTCGGGTTTCCTTCCAGAAATCGCAGTAAAGAAATTGCCATGATTTTTAACATGACGAGCAAAGTTTCTAGTATGATTTGCGATTTTGGTATACGTACATTTGAATGAAACTCTATTATTATTATAGTTCAATCGTCAGTTTTTTAAATGTTATTGTTTTTCAAGTACTTCAAATGTAAGTGTTTCACGTGAAAATGTGAATCAAGTATGATTTATAAAGGTGTAAACCTATTTTGATTACTATATTTTGATATGTATGTATAAGGAATTGATCACAAATGAAATGAATGAAAAGCAATAGAGGAATTTAATTCTCAAACGCACCATTATTTTTATTCTTTCGATCCGATTTTTTAAAATTTAATTGAAAAAATTTAGGCCAAAAACCGATGAATCCGATTGGAATAGTGACTAAATACCGACGAAACTTCTGAAAACTCAACGAAAAACGCGCCGATTTGCGTCCTTACGATTGCATTCCCAGGTCTACAACCGACTTGAAATCCAGACTAAAAACCAATGAACTCACGAAGTTAGTCTAAGACTAAATTTTTCGACTCCGGACATTTCCAAGTAGTTTAAGAGTATTTTCCAAGCCGTCTAACTCACCCTGCGTATCTCTCAGGACTTTCCTATGAAGCATTAAATTCAGATATGTAATTCCTCGGAAGAGACACCTGGAGTGAATGAAGTTCCTCATCTTTTTCTTTTTTATTTATTTAATGCAGCTTGAATCATAGATTCATCCTGCTCAGGCTACTCATCTACGGTGAAAACATCCGTAACCATCTAAAGCCCGACTTTTTGAAAGTGACGCGATTCCCACCACATTCTGTATTTAGGGGTTTTTGGGGTAGCTGATGTATGTTTCATATTGTATTTACAGAGCCTGAAAAAGCTTCTAATCAGAAGCGAAACATCGTGATGTTAGGAAATAAGAGTGCAAATTGACTTCTCCTATTTATTCATCTGTCCAATATCCAAATTAACCTCAAAATTCAATAAATAATCAAATTGAAAAGTTCTAGAAGCCTGTCCGAATTTTCCACCTTACCGTATCTATTGCAGGGGGAGCACGCGAGAACTTATTGAAGTAGTTCCAGTCACCGTGGGAATTATCACTATTGATGCAGAAATGCCTTCCGAACTCAAAGATGACCGAAATTGTGTTTTCAATCCAGGTGGTTTTGATCGATAAGACCTGGCCAAAATCAAAATTTGATAGCTAGGAATGGCCAAATAGTTCGGTCAAAGTCTGGATAAGGATGAAGGTGAAAAGTCAGTGAGTTTAAGCGTAAGATCGGGATGCGGTTGAAAAGTACTCAGCACAAAAGTTTGCCAAGGCTAACGTGAACAGAACGATATCAATCAGAGTCAAAGTGGGTACAGAGGTCTATTACTCAAATGAAAAGTTGGGCAAAGAGGTTGACATTTGATCCTCACATTTTGCCCATAAATATGTAGGCCCAGTTTACGTTAAGGGAAACAAGTGGAAAATTGCATTGTACATGATATGATATAGCTTTGTCAGCTAATATATTAGCAATTTGCTTCCGAAAGGATACTTATTTGTCCTTTCAAATATATTCAATCTGATTTTTGAAAAAATCGAATGGACAATCCTACAACTGGTAAGACTTTCACTTAAAATTCAAAAATCGATCTGATCGAAGAACGCGATAGCGTTCTGCGCCATGTGTCCGTTCAAATCTGCACAGCGCTATATATACAGGGTAGTCCATACCAAAGCGATCACTGTTGACCTCACCCTTTTCGATTTGGCTGGAAGTTTTTCATCGTTTTCTGCCCTATGAAAAACAATTCTCAGAATTTTTCAAAATTTCCTTACCTAACCCAAAAGAAGTTATGAATTTTTTTTTTAAATGGCTTTTGCTTCCGAATGGAAGCTTTGTTTTCGCAATTTTCTTCGAAATACCAATTTTTATTAGAAACGACTCAGAATGATCCAAAACGTTGAGAAATCATAATGAGAAAAAAAGTAGACATGTATGTGCGTGTGTCTGTCTGGACGGTCCTACGAGTCTCTATCACTCGAGAACAGTGAGAGATAAAAATCTGAAATTTTGGCAAGATATCCGTTTCGATGGAGTGCATGTTCCATGGAAATTTCATCAAGATCAGCTGAATGGTTTCCGACATATAGCAATTTTGTAAAAATCGTATTTTCAAAATTTCTAAATTTGCGTGAGACCAATTTCGTTCAAAATTTTATACAAGATTCGCTACCATAATATCTGACTTTTGGCAAATTTTTGTCAATTCAATCCCATCATTCCATTAGTTATTAATTTTTTCGTGCTTTTTCTCAAAACCTCGGTCTGTCCATCATAGCTCAATGAATAAGGCTGAACGGTTCTCGAGATATCTTGAATTGGAGTTTTTCCGAAACTAGGCTATATCTTCCAAACTACTCATCCGGTTCCATCGAGACAAAGCTCAAAAGACTCGTCTGCATGAGTTGAACGAACTGTAAATTTGTGGAATTTTTAGATGGAGTTCTCCGCTTATTACACTAAAAAATGTATTTTTTTCTCAATATTTCAAAAAAAAAATTAAAAAATGTCATTTTTCTTGATTTTTTTCCATGAACACCCATATTTTTTATTTGGTTTCCTGAAAAAACACATTTTTCTCTTTCAAATAAGCCCCTACTCACCTTCTGAACAATCGAGTGAATATTGACTCTTCCGATCCTTTGGAGTTGTAAATTCTGAAGGTCTGTCCTTCACAGATTAATATCTTCGATTGTGACTACACTCTGAATCAATCGTTGTTTAGTCTACTTTTATTATATGTGAGAGGGATATGAGAGAGGGAAAGGTGCTTTGGAGACTTGGAGACTTCGGAGAAATTGTACTAATAGTTGTCCTTTAACTATTTCTTTATTGTTACTGTACAAGTATCTGCTAAGAAGCTACAAAGTAAACTGATTTAAATTCTAATTTATCGGGTTTATATTTACAAAATGAGAAACGGTGCTGAACCAATCATAATTTTCTTCAGGTTTTGAGTTAGTAAAGAGGAGAGGGAAAATTGCTCTGATTGGTTACATTTTGGGACTTTCCAGAAGGTTGGAGGTGAGGGAAAATCGGCGAAGTGGGAGAGGCGTCAGGTCGTTAGGCTGGTCGAGGTATGACTAATCCCAGCAGCTGCAAAGGATTAGCATAGGAGACACAGTCATTAAGAGGGATTAAGGCCGCCATACACTATCCAACCGAGTTGACCAACTCATAAAACTCGGTTGGTTGACAAGTTGGTCACTAGTCTCTCGTCCCCACACACTACACCAGACCTGGGCATATTTCAGGTAGTCGGGAGCTCCGCGCTTTAATCCCATTACCACTCTTTCTGCCTGAAGCCTAATCCGGTCATAAACCGTAACCCCCTCCAATTCTTCAATTGAAAATATTTCGGTGCGACGATATTTTGGAAAGGGAGCTGAGTGCGAGTACGCGCATAATTTCAAGTTTTTTTAGATATATTTCCATTCAGCACGCGTAAGAAACTCGTGATAGTTGTGCTATCTCGCTGAATTCAGAAGATATCCTCCGAGAAATGGTGGCAAGGAATTATGCAACTTTTTTTAAATTTAAAGATGTTATTTTCTAATCATAATTTTCCCTACTCTTGGCTAACATTTTATCAATGCTACTCAATGGAAACGACATGCAAAATTCTCCTTCCCCCCTCCCACCTCCCCCAATCACAAACTTCATTAACCGAAGCTCGTCATTGGTCCGCAAGCACTGATTTGGGGATGAGCAATTACAATTTTCAGGATTTTTAGTTAAATAGGGGGTAACTCTCTCTAATAATTGAAAAAGAAGCATCTTGTGCAATCTTTGTCTCTGTCTTACATAAATCTTTAGAAAAGAAGAAAAGAAAATATATTCAGCAATTCCTCCCAATTTTTCAAAATCGAAGAAATATTGTGAGGAAAAACTGCGGAAAAGAAGTATTCGGTTTTCTTATTTGATGATTGAATTGGATGAATTAATTGCGCTACTGCACTCAGATTCGGCCATGTTTTCACAGAAAAATGGTAATCAAATTCACTTATTTAAAGTCGGTTAAGAAACGGTTTCTCGCAGAAAGAAAAAGATGTTCTCGGCTCTAGTTCCAGTATTGGTATTTCCAATGCAAAAAAAATGACGGAAAAGTGAAAAATCGACGGTCCCTGCTCATTACTGAAGGAGAGGGGAGAATCGGACTGGCCCAAGTAACAGGATTACCGTCCGGCATTGTCCGTACTAATGAAGGTCGAGAGCACCGGGAGCCCAAAGATCTCGATTTGCCCAGGTCTGCACTACACCAACCAAGTTTTCCTGTTATTGATACGGCAACGGATATTTTTCCTACCTGGGCGCTTCCCCTGACCCTTCTATCTATTCCCCGTGTTATTGACATTTTTGATTTCTTCATTTTAATATTGATAATTTTTCATAACGTTATTTTGCATTCATCTTCTAGAATTTTTTTCACTCGAAAAAAAAAATATTCGGCCAAGTGTGAATTGTTACACATTTTACATTAGCTACCTATATATTTATATTTGAAATTCCGAAATTTATACGGAATTTCATGTATTATATTTGTATATGATGTATTATGCATTACGGGACTATTATATTAGTCAGATTCTCATGATTATCATGTGTCATGCCATAAATGAAAACTAATCCTTAATTTCTTCCAATTCTTCGAAATGACCGGTCCCAAAATTATTTGTTCAATTCATGAGTCATTCGTATAGCGAAAAATTCTCGTAGATCTTTCCCCACCATTTCTGAACTTTTAAATAAATAGCCTGGTACCTTCGATATTTAGTCATTCCGTAACTCGTCTCCTTCATCCTTGAGCTAGAGTACTCAGTATTCTTTAAAAATTGAGTTTTAAAACAGTGCAAAAAAATTGGTTCTCGAATTTTCTTGTGTTTGAGAGTCATTTCTATTATTCCTCCATTATTCTATATAATCGATTTGAGCTGAAGAAAAATAACCACATAAATACTTAATCATTATGTCTGATGAAGAAGAGACTGCTGCTGCATTAATTATACTTCTCCATGACCAAGAAATGAAAGAAAAAAAGAGGAAAAAACGACCAGTGTGGACAAAATTGTGGTTAAATAGAAAAAATGAACTATCTTATATGAAGTTGATACGAGTTCTTGAAAATGAAAATCCAATCGATTTTAAAAATTATTTACGGATGTCTGAAGAGTTATACAGAAAATTGCTCGATATGGTAACACCATTAATTGCAAAAGAAGACACGCATCTGCGAAATGCTATTCCTCCCGAAGAAAGACTGGCAGCCACTTTAAGATATCTCGCAGCAGGTGGATCTCTGGAAAATTTAGAGTTTTCAACGGTGATTTCAGCTCAGTTGCTAGGGAGAATCATTCCCGAAATATGCCATGCCATTATTCAGGTCTTACGAGACGAATGCATGAAGGTATGTGAAGCAAGTACTATGGAATTATATAATATGAATTAGAATTTATTCTTATAATAATCTGTGAACTTACAGGATATAGCAACACGTTATCAAAATCTCTACAAGTTTTTTCTTTATTTTCTATTAAAAAAATTTTCGTTCAATTCAATTTCGGAGAACTGCCAATAGTGGTAGAAGGGAAATTATTGGTACTGGCCATGGTCAGTTCAAGTGAAGATTCTGAATGCAGACACGGTGTATGAATTGCATGGGAATTTAGGGAATATGGGGTACATGGGAATGTTGAATGAAAAGATGGACTACGTGAGGGAAGATCAGAACGCGATCGTGGAGGGGAAATTATGCCGTTGGGAGCTCCAGGGATGTCTAGATCAGCACTAGAAAAATTGCAAGACAGATTAGATGCAGAAAATTTGTTTTGGCACCTGATTCAAGAGCTATCGCAATATCAGGAGTTTGTCTTGGAGAATAGGGAGAGAATGTAGGTGCAGGTAGTGTCTGGCAATAGAAATTTGGAGTATCAATATGATTTAAAGATGGACTTGGAGGTACTATCGGGAGTGTGAGTGGCCAGTTCGGGTAGGCACTAGATGAATGAGCTTGAGAAGAAGGAGAGCTCGGAAAAGTGGGTGATGCCGCAAAGGTTGAGATTGCGGTGCCATCCGTCAAGAGGCCTCGTTGAGCTTTGAAAACCACCTGAGATATCAAGAGATGCGCCATTTGAAGCTGATCCTCTGATTTAACATTACGTAGCTGGAATTCAATATTCGAAGCAAATACATCATGCTGATCTTTTTCTCTTCTCTTCTCCAAAATAGCAGCCGCTTTTTTAATCAATACTGAGCGATCAACGTCAGATTCGGCTTTACTCTTTTTTCCGTTCTTCTTTTTTCTTTTTTCTTCTGGCTGGACTTCAGAGATTTGGGACTCGCTTTTCTCGCCATTAGATGAATCCTCTTCATTCTGAAATTATTGAATCATTTTCATTAAGATTTATGCTACGGAAAAATTTCAATTTGATCTATTAATTAGTATTTACTCTGCAGTTCCCACAATCGTCGAATGAATGGCTCAAAATTGCTCGAGATTTTCAAAATTTATGGCAATTTCCTAATTGTGGAGGATCCATTGATGGGAAACATATTCGCATGCAGCTACCACCCAATAGCGGATCATACTATTACAACTATAGAGGCTATCACAGCATAGTATTGATGGCTATAGTTGATTCTAATTTGGAATTTATTTTCGTGGATGTTGAAGCCAGTGGGAGACTATCGGATGGCGGTGTATTTGATGCAACAGCATTCGCCGATCAGCTTCGAGATAAAACTTTGCATCTACCAACAGCCACTGAGACTGAAGAGAACCTGAATTTCGTCTTTATTGGCGATGAAGCGTTTTCTTTGCACGAAAATTTCTTGAAACCGTTTTCACGAAAAAAATTGACTGATCCAAATAAAATATTCAATTACCGATTGTCATGGGCTAGAAGAGTTGTGGAGAATGCTTTTGGTATATTGGCGAGCAGATTCCGACTCTTCCACGAACCAATTACTCCGGGACCCGAAAAAGCTGAGATCACTGTGTTAGCATGCTGCATGCTGCATAATTTTTTACGAAGAAATAATCAAGCATCGTACTCGTCACGAGGATTCATCGATCAAGAAGATATAGAGAGCTGCACTATAACTTCAGGAGAGTGGAGACAAGAAGCGCGTGGCTTGTATGATTTGGAAGGACCGCGTCGTGGAAACAATCCTTTGACAAATGCCAAAACTAATCGCGAAAATTATGTTCAGTATTCCAACGGAATAGGTGCTGTCAGTTGGCAGCACAGAATGGTTCCTCCGCAACCATGAAGAAACCCAATTTCTTGTCATTAATCAAATGTACATTTAATTTAATATTGGTAATAAATACTCACAGCACTCTCAATTTCAGAAGCCTTATCAGACATACCTTCAACAGCCTCCACCGAAGAAATTGATCTCCTGGGCACTTCTTGGTCCGCCGTGAACAACATTAATTTATAATACCACAAATTTGGCACGTAAACATCGTCAGTACTCGCACCTGGCTTTTGAGATTTCTTCACTGCGTTTACCTCTCTCCGAAACACCGTGCGAAGATTTGTAATTCTTTCTTTTACAAACTTTTCATCAGCATCGTCTTTAATTTCTTTACACAGTTCAATCAACTGTTTATAAGCTTCACTCTTTTTAATTCTGTTATGATAATCGGCACTTTTGATTTTCCACAAACACGGAAACTCACGATATTTTTCAATGAATTTTTTGAGAAAACTCATGCTTCCAAATTGTTGTCTTTCTTCGATTGTCGACATTGCTGCTATGAATTCTCAAAACGTACTGATCTTTCAGACAGCACTGAAAACTCTTTTTACCCGTTTTGACCAGCAGTCAAACTCAACACTTTTGTCTTGCAGTTTTATGATGGTCATTGTATTGGGGAATTTCCCAAACGCCCTTGGGAATTCCCCGTGTTATGAATGCAAAAAAAAAAACATTTCCTTATCTCTCTATAGAACGATTGACAAAGAAGGGGAAAATCGAGGGCATCACCATTTTAACGCTTCCTATGAAATATCTCGCTTCCTATGGCAGATAGGAAAAATTCCGGATATCGCTGGTAGCTCTGATTCTTTGAATTCAGGGTGATATTTTGGATCGAATGAGAAAATGATGGAAAAGTGAAACCACTGTTATGTTTTTCAGTTTCTCTCTTCGGGAAATAGTCATTGTTTTGTGAGGAATTGAAAAAAAATGATAGAGAATGTAACTAAAAAAAATTTCACCCGGTTCATCTATAATCAAGTATTTTACTGCATTCTCAATTAAAAATATGTGAAATTTCTTTCGATTTGTTGTTCATTACCTCAATAAACAAAAAAAAAAAAATTTTTAAAGTATTTGTATTTATAAAAATGAATGGGTTCGAGTTCGAATGGGATTCATTTAACTGCAATCCGCATGCGTCCGGCCTTGAAGTTGGTCCAACCCGGTTGGATCAACTCGATTAGTGCGCCCCACACTGCAAATCCAGGGGTCTCATTTTGAGACCCCAAGGGTCTCATTTTGTAGCACTTTTGAGACCCCAAAGGGGTCTCATCCTGAGACCCCAAGGGGACTCATTCTGAGGCACAATGGCAGCCGAGCTGGGGAATTTTGTCGATAATGCAGAGATAGAATTCCCCAGTTATGTAGGATAACGCTCAATGTTAATAATATAAAGAATTATAGAATTGAATTCTGAACTCCGCGTAATTATTTGTTGATATTCATCAAAAAATTCGAGACAGAACTTTCATCATTAAAAAAATTTCCATTCAGAAATTCCTTCTATACATTATCTGAAATACGCTGAGAAAAAAAAGTAATAAAAAATATTAAATATTAGTTTTTCCATTGGTCAACTAATAATTAGAAAAATTGTTGGATTTACTGAATTTTCCTCATTTAAACAAATCAATTTTCTGAATTTATTGAATTTCTTTCATCTAAACAAATGTACTGTTTGAATAAATGAAATTCAATAACTTCTTTAACTATTTCGAAAAAATATTTTCTAAGGACCAATGGCACAAATATTGGAAATATTTGAAAAACCAATAGGTTTCAATTTTTCTATGTAACTTATTCTGTTGAAATTTTTTCTAGAGAAATTTCTCGGCATATGTTTCCTCTCCATTCGTTCTTTCGTTTTTCATTGAGAACTTCAAACTAAACAAGCCGGGGATTTTCAGTCGAAGAATTTTTAGCAAAAAAAGAGACAGAATTAGTTGTATCAGAAACTCAGACAATTTTTTTTTCTATCCAATTGCTTTATTCTAGATGATGTTTGGGCGGATCGTAGCATTCTCAATGGAATTGATTTCGTACGATGACACTGATTGTCATCGTACGAACGAATTGAATTCGAATCCTGAAATAATTTTTTTTTTGTATTAAACTGGGATTATGGATATATTTTCTTCATTAAGAATGATTTTATTAGGTATTCTTTATGAACATTCAACAGAAGCAATGTTAATTCCACATCAAATTAAATGAAATACATTGCAATCTGAGAGGAAATGGATGAATATGAAGGGATCATTTTGGAGAGATAGTGTCTTATATATTGATAGTAAGGGCATTTTTTCTTAATAATAATTTATTTGTTCAGAAAAGTGTAAAAAATTGTTCTATTTTTCTTTTCGTTATTCTTTTAATTTTTTTCCTTTTTTCTACCCCAGTGGACTCAACGTCGCGTCAAAGTGCCAATAATCTTAACAAATAAGAATAGCAATGTATTGGAGCAATAAGTTATTCTTTTTCTTGAAATATATTAGATCATTAAAAAGGGAGCAGCCCTGTGGAGGGAGGTATAATGAAGTACTATGTAGAGAGCCGAGAGGCTATACAAGCAACAAATAAATAATGATCCAATTTCTCAAGATTTAAAGGAATGTGAAAAATAATAAAAAAAATTCAATTTTCAATTAACTTTTCATTTCTAGGGCTCATTTTATTCCTCATTACACTCTTCACAGATTCACTGAATCAGATTTGAGAAGTTCATCTTGCATAAATTGTTATTAACGATTTTATGCAAATAATCAACATTCTTAAAAGTATTGTTCGTTCCAATTTCAAAATTTTGTGTGAGCAATCACCAGATTGACGATTTATTTACCGCTCGAATATTAAAAAAAAATTGCGCATATGTTGAAAGCTTTTCGCTGCGAAATTAATCGTGAATTCACCGTGAACTTATCGTTTTTCAATAGTAACTACGAAACCGCCAGGGATCTCATATTTTCGCTTTTCAAAAGTATATAATAACGAAGTTAGC
The DNA here is from genome assembly GCA_963942555.1 of Aleiodes leptofemur. NCBI lineage: Eukaryota > Metazoa > Arthropoda > Insecta > Hymenoptera > Braconidae > Aleiodes > Aleiodes leptofemur. Next base: position 10,341,169 of record OZ012619.1, read on the forward strand.
GCACGTCTCACAATTTTTTACATTATTATTATTACTATTCATTTGTTCCTTGTGTAGCCTCTCAGCTCTTTACATAGTACATCGTTGCACCTCCCTCCACAGGGTTGTTCCCCTTTCAATAATCTAATATATTTCAAGAACAAAAATAACTTATTGCTCCAATACATTGCTATCCTTATTTGTTAACATTATTGGCACTTTGACGCGACGTTGAGTCCACTAGGGTAGAAAAAAGGAAAAAAATCAAAAGAATAACGAAAAGAAAAATAGAACAATTTTTTACACTTTTCTGAACAAGTAAATTATTATTAAGAAAAAATGCCCTTACTATCAATATATAAGACACTATCTCTCCAAAATGATCCCTTCATATTCATTCATTTCCTCTCAGATTGCAATGTATTTCATTTAATTTGCTGTAAAATTAACACTGCTTCTGTTGAATGTTCATAGAAAATACCTAATAAAATCATTCTTAATGAAGAAAATATATTCATAATCCCAGTTTAATACAAAAAAAAAAATTATTTCAGGATTCGAAATCAATTCGTTCGTACGATGACAATCAATGTCATCGTACGAAATCAATTCTATTGAGAATGCTACGATCCTCCCGAACATCATTTAGAATAAAGCAATTGAATAGAAAAAAAAATAGTCTGAGTTTCTGATACAACTAATTCTGTCTCTTTTTTTGCTAAAAATTCTTCGACTGAAAATCCCCGGATGGTTTAGTTTGAAGTTCTCAATGAAAAACGAAAAAACGAATGGAGAGGAAACATATGCCGAGAAAATTCTATAGAAAAAATTTCAACAGAATAAGTTACATAGAAAAATTGAAACCTATTGGTTTTTCAAATATCTCAAATATTTGTGCCATTGGTCCTTAGAAAATATTTTTTCGAAATAGTTAAAGAAGTTATCGAATTTCGTTTATTCAAACAGTACATTTGTTTAGATGAAAGAAATTTAAGAAATTTAGAAAATTGATTTGTTTAAATGAGGAAAATTCAGTAAATTCAACAATTTTTCTAATCATTAGTTGACCAATGGAAAAATTAATATTTGATATTTTTTATTACTTTTTTTCCTCAGCGTATTTCAGATAATGTATAGAAGGATTTTCTGAATGGAAATTTTTTTGATGATGAAAATTTTGTCTCGAATTTTTTGATGAATATCAACAAATAATTACGTGGAGTTCAGAATTCAATTCTATAATTCTTTATATTATTAACATTGAGCGTTATCCTACATAACTGGGGAATTCTATCTCTGCATTATCGACAAAATTCCCCAGCTCGGCCGCCATTGTGTCTCAGAATGAGACCCCTTGGGGTCTCAGAATGAGACCTCTTTGGGGTCTCAAAAGTGTCTACAAAATGAGACCCCCCGATTTGCAGTGCATACACAACTTGGTCGGTCAAACCATAAATTTTTATGAGTGGGCCAACTCGGTTGGATAGTGTATGGCGGGCTTTAGAAGCAATAATCGTGAACACAGCCGAGGGCCCTATTCTTAACAGAGTCATAGACGACCCAAAGCGTGCTTCGATTGGTTAGGTGATGATGTTGAGTGTTCCATTTTATTGAGGGTGGGAAAAACCCTGAAATATTCAAAACTGTTGACGACAAACAATTGGGGAGAAACTGTGTTTGCAAACATTATGAAAGACTGCTGAATTTGTGGGGAATTTCCCGTGAATGGCACGGAAAACCTTCGTAGGACAATCAGAAACTGTACCCGAAAGGGAACATTAAGGGGTAACACTCAGTCTTACTTACTCTACGTACTCAGTGGTACAATCAGTCTTCAAGGAGGCCTTTTTTTATACCTCCACGGGTGGACTCACAACGTCGAAACTATAGGAGCTAGAACAAAAAAGAGAATTTTCTGTGAAAGTACATATAATTTACTAGTGAAAGACATAGCATTTTTTTTTTTAAAGCAATTTTTGGAAAATCAGCAACGATTTGAAAAAAATCTCATTTCTAACGAAAATTTTCGTAGAAAATCGTTTCTATAAAGAAAAGTTTACGTTCCATCGAAAAACGGCTATGTCTTTCACTAGTTAATGTGATTTTGTAACTACAGGAAAAATTTTAGAGCAATCCATCGAACGTTTTTCCCGGAGTGTTTCCGCCCGAGTTGAAAGAAGTGATTCCGAGAAAAACGCGTTTAAAGTTTACAAGTAATTAAATCTGAAAATCGCGTTTTACCTCTAATCTGCGATACCTGCACTATACATTTGGCCATCTACGTTCAAATTCTGTTCCTAGATCATTTTCGCTCCAATCGAGTCTTTTTTGCGGCATCGGAGAGGGATCGCTCAGAAAATTTGATGCAGTGTTCGTCAGTTTCTCCACACAAGTTATAGCATTTCGGTCCTATCTCATCCTCAATTGATGCATGAGGTGCATGATTCTGGGCGCAGGACTAATTGGATATTGTTCTTGAAACCCTAAACTATTTTTCAAGACCAAAAAAAAAAAAAGATTTTTCGGAAATCCCAGAGTGGTGTTACCCCTTAAACGTGAAAAAGTGATTTTCTATGTATCGGGTTCTGAACTTCCATGCCTGAGGTACAAATTATGATCCGGAATGATTTTTTATAAAACGTCCGATGGGTATGGGGACTGGATCACTGAATGTGACGTTTCTCGAACGTAGGGCCTGATTATATTGTTTATAGAGCCAATCGTACGCGCGCGTTCACTGTGGTGGTGCGTGACGTCATGAGATGGCTACCCCCTCTCTTACTAGCCCATAGCCGTAGAGAACTCGTGAACGTGCTGGTCCTTGCCGGTTACGGTTTTTCTCATTAATTAATCAATTTATCCATACTTTGCTTAGGTACAAAATCTCGTACAAAGTGAGAGACAATCTGACAAAGTTATATGGACAATTGTGAATCTTAATATAGGAGGTTTTCCGTTAATATTTCCAATAGTTTTGTTGTCAGATATAATATAATTAACTTTATAAACAGTTGAGTTTCTTGTGGGCTTTGAGCCAAAAATCGTAAATTGCTTCAACTTCGGACTTATTTTTTACATTGAGTACATTAATAATACAGTATGTGGAAGGATCATTCTTGTTGAATACAGATAGCATGTGTTCCCTTTCAAAGTTGAGCACTAGGCAATTTGTAAAAAGGTGAATTAATTAATTGTCTGATTCAGTGAGACAGTTAAGACAAAGGTTATCTTTGGGATGTTTTGTATTGATTCGTGCAGATAACAGTCTTGACGAAATTGGGTTCAGGAGTCTGCACTGTGCAATTATTTTCAGTTGTTCTAGTTTTACGGGGAGCTTCAGGTGAGGTTGAATGTTGGAAGAGAGGGTGAGGCTAGAAAACAGTGGGAGAGAGGAATTAGCAACTCTGAGTAGGCCCATCGACTTGACCGCTTGATTATGCTTGGATATTATGTCGTGTATGATTCGTTCTTTCTGCTTGGATTCAAATAATCTTTTGATCCCTAGGTTAAAGTAATCAAGGATGACTACGTTCAATTGGGTAAACCAGTTCCGGCTAGGAGGTATAGACAGGCTGTTGGGAAGATCTAATAAGCGCTTCAGGCAAATTTTCGGCAGACGAGTGTCGTCCATATTCGATATTTTCAAAATCCATTTAAGGGAACTTTTTATGATTTGTGAGGAGAGAGGAGCTTCGCTGAATTCCAGGCAGATAGCGTAGTTCGGGGATTGGAAGGGAAGGCCTAAGAGCTTTTTGTAAAAGGTAGTTTGGATGGAATCGATATGATTGAGGTATTTTGGACCCCAGCCCTCGATGCCATAAAAGAGCACACTTTTCACTAATGCATTGAATAACAGGATTACTGTGTCCCAGGAGTGTGATTTGGAGGAATAGAGAATCTTGGGTATGAAGTTGATTGCAGAGTAAGAAGAGATTCCAGCTTTTCTAAACTGTGGCTCAGAAGATCCATTGGATTTGAAGAGACAACCCAAGAAGGTGAATTCGTTGACAATTTCAATTAGCGCATTATCGTAAAAGAATTGCAGATCCTCAGGGAGGCGACCTCTATGAAATATTAGAATCCTTGACTTATTGAAGTGGAACTTCTTTAGGCGCGTTCCTGCGTTGGGAGTAAATGGGAAATTTGCCCAAACTTGCGTTAGGTCGAAAAACTGAACGGAAGTGGTGGAGGTAGGTCGCTTTGTGGCAGTGCGCATATAGGCACGGTAGCGCGAGGGGTAGAGAGAACCAAAAATAGCAGAGGAGTAGGGCGGTGTCTGCGCACCAGATACAGCATTTCCAATCACATGCAGGGTTGTGTTCTTTAGGGTTTGAAGTGATCTAAACAGTGTTAAACTGATCTGCTTGTGCCTGCGCGCAGTTGGGCATACGTAAGGCAGTGAACCTATTTGCATAGGCGCAAGCGGATAAGTTTAACAGAGTTTGGATCACTTCAACCCCTGAAGACTACAACCCAGAGCACGAATGTAGCTACATTTTCTATAATTACTGAGAATATCTCAGACACAATGGAAAATAGAGAAATTTTCATAGAGACCTTTTTTGTAGCTCCCACAATTATCCACGAAAAAGGATTGTTTAAAACGTAACCAAATTCTCAAGTCACCTGACCGGGAGAGAGGGGGGTCAGCGACACCTTGACCCTCGGCTAGAAGACGAAATCTCCCCCCTCCAACTACCTCACTTACGCGTGAACGCTCAAGAAATGCGGCTCGACGTATCGTTTATAGTAAAAACTCTATAATTATCTCAAGTGGTAATATTCTCAATTATCTCAAAGTTTATTGCAACTCAACTTGATTATTTAATTATTGTGTGAAACTCAACTATTTGTCTATTTATTCAAAGTGTATTATCTATCGGCGGGCGGGTTTTTTTTCCGAATAAAACGGTTTTGCCTTGCGGCTCAATGTAATCCAACTATTACTTCTTTCTCACTATCATTAACCGCCTCCTGCAATCCACCCTGAAAATCCACGATTAAAACCAACACGCTCAAAACATTGGTCCTTCGAGTAGCCGAATGTGCAGGGTGATAAAAAGTGCAGTTTTTGTGAAGTGAAAAAAAGGACGCCTCGTGGTGAACGATTTTCGGGGTTCACACGAGCTATTTCAACGACAATAAAATTGGTGCGATAAATTTGAAACCCAACGAATATTCTTTGTGAGTGAGTTACTGTGCGTATCATCAAGGTCTCCAGTATTGTTTACGTTTGGACACCAACACATTCTCAGACAGAGCAGCTCACACTCAACAATAGAAAGAGCACCGAAACAGGCTGTCAACGATCGATTTCCGAAGAATAAAATTCATCTCGCAATTTGAATTAAATTCATTTTATTTGGAAAATAAAACAACGAAGAAAACCAATGAGGAGAGAACATTAAATCGAGCTTTTCTCTCTACGAGGTTCGGGCATCTCTGGACATCTTCGGCAGTGCGAGCGGTCTTCTATCCCCTCTCCTTCAACTATTCTCTATTAACGCGGCAGAGACGTAAGAAGCTCCGCTTACTTATCGATTTGCAACAACAGCTGACTACCACGCGACTCAACGCGCGTTATAGTACTTCTATCTCTCTCACTCTCCACTCACATCCTGTCATTTCTCAAAATGATAGAAAGGGAAGGAATTGAGTGGACACACAACGATATTTTCCACCGATGACTCTTCACCTGTGGGACTCAACGATGATCTCCAACAGCATCAACATCTAGGGATTCAAGATGGAATCCAGCAGACTTGAGGAATTTACGCCTCCTTCAAGGTCAACTGGATACCGAACCCTGGAAGCTCAATCAGATGGTCAACGACAATCAGATCTTCAGTGGCGAAGAGATCATCAACGAATTATCTCGAGAAGCAGTGGCTAGGTCAACGAGTTCAACGAGTCAATCAACAGAAAATGAGGAGTAATCTGGTGAGTCAAGTTCATATATTTTTTATACCTTGCTCACATAAATTACTTCCTCAAAGACTCGTTTTGATTGATAGAAACATCAAAGTCATTCAACAAGTCTTCATGATCTTCAACAAAGAGAGGTGAAATCAGTAGCAGTGTGTCAACTACCCAATCCTCAATGAGTGGGACTCTTCAAGAACTCCAACATCTTCAAGAACTTCAACTTCTTCGGGAACTCCAGGTTGTTCAAGGTCAACTTGGAGCCATTCACCACGGGTCCGAGCCACGAAGAATTTACGCCTCTTCTGAAGCTACAGGGACGCCGAGTCATCAAGAATCAGGCTAGAAAAGTTCGTGAATTGAAGAGCTTCTAACAACAACAGTCAATCACGCAGCTAACCAACAATTTCAACAATCTACCTCTTCATGAACTAAGAAGACGCCCAACAAAAGTTACTGCATGAAGCACATGCATTCTCTCAACTGGTCCAGCATCTACACAGAAAGATGCTGTGAAAACTCCAGCGAAGATAAACCAACTAGCAGATGAAAATGGAGAATCAACTCCATTCACTCCCATCAAAAAGAAGTCATCAACTCGGAAGTTCATGCTCCATCAACAGGAGCCCAGCTGACCTTGAGGAATTTACGCCTCCTTCAAAGTCATCTGAGCGGCCGAGTCCACCGAAATCCAACAAGTCAGAAGACACGAGAAGATGGGTGACAGTCACTCTCTAGTGACTACTCTATTCAGAAGCCACAACTGAGCGCCCATATACTCAATGGACTGTCATCATTCTCGTGTAGGTTAATATCGATAAACTCAACAGGTCTTCAACTAGCCGAAGAAGACAAATCTCCAATCCGATTCAGAAGGCATCAACAACGAACACGTCAACAACGGAGACATCAACCGAAAAAAGCTGACAACTATGCCCGAATCATCAGGAATGAAGTTGTCCAGCAAGTCTCAATCAAGTTAGCTAACGCACAACTATCAAGATCAGGGTCCAATGATCAGAACAGTTAGCAGAAACATCAACTGTAATGCTCATCTCTAGAAGACCCAACAAGGCTGTCACACGGGTGGCTTCCCGTGACAGAAATCATCAGATCAAACTACATGGTCCAGGGAGCATTTACATCTCTAGACAATCATCAAGAGGGAGACCAATAAGATGAGGATCAACAGAAAGTCATCAAGAGAACATTCAGCAGCCTTCCACTGCTGAATGGGGGGAGGATGTTTAAAACGTAACCAAATTCTCAAGTCATCTGACCGGGGGAGAGGGGGGTCAGCGACACCTCGACCCGCGGCTGGAAGCTGAAATCTCCCCCCTCCAACTACCTCACTTACGCGTGAACTCTCAAGAGATACGGCTCGACGTATCGTTTATAGTGAAGACTCTATAATTATCTCAAGTGTTAAATTCTCGATTATCTCAAAGTTTATTGCAACTCAACTTGATTATTTAATTATTGTGTGAAACTCAACTATTTGTCTATTTATTCAAAGTGTATTATCTATCGACGAGCGGGCTTTTTTCCGAATAAAACGGTTTTGCCTTGTGGCTCAATGTAATCCAACTATTACTTCTTTTTCACTATCATCAACCGCTCCCTGCAATCCACCCTGAAAATCCACGATTAAAATCAACACGCTCAAAACAAGGATGCGAAGAAATTCACGCTATCTTGCTTCATTCCAGAGATATTCATTGAAATATAATGAACAAACAAAAAATCATCTATCTATATCAAATTGTACATTTTTCATGAATCTTATTTTGAGGATATTTCGGGGAACCAAGGGGGATAGTAAAAATTTTCTAGAATTCTGTCTTGTAGCTCTCGAAGAGTGTCTATTCAAAGGAGTTAAGCCAAAATTACGCCACTTCGCTTCCTCAAAATTCGTGGTTTTATTCACTTTGCTGAATGGGAATTGTTGTATTTTATGGTTTTTAGTATTTATTAAAGCCACATCTAAAAAAGTTCAGTAAAATTGCTCAGCACTCAAAATATATGAATTAGTGTAAAATGAAACAGTTTAGCATGTGAACGTCAAACTAGCGTTTGACGTTTAAAAGTGGTCTGATTGAATTTTCATCAATGAATTGGAAATACAGTCATTGATTAAGTGTTTTAATTTGGATATTCTAGTTCGAGAAAAATAAGACAAAGCAAGATGTTATTACATTATAAAAAGGTAAAGCCGAAGTTTTCTGTCAATTTTCCATTAAATGGGAAAGATTTTCAGGTACTCCAAGATGTTCCCAAGAGTATAATTCTCAATCTCTCCCATTTAATAGAAAAAATTCAGATTCCATTTATGTTCTTAAATGATATCTGGCTCCGTTTCATTATTTCTGGAGTGAAGTATTCGAATTGGAATTCTTAATCATCAAGGGGATTTTCAATTGATTGATGAAAATTACTGTTTATATAGCACATGGATTTCAGCAACACGAGTCACAATTTTCACTTCTAACGCGTGGCATTCCACGCACCCTCTTTTTTTATTTACACTCAGCTTATTTATCGAAAAGTATTTGGAGACGGATTTTATCATATTCCTCAGAGCTTGCGGAGTGTCAGCAAAAAGTGCCAGGTCATCAGCATAAGCGATGCAGGAAACTTCATTCCTGTGGTCGATTGAGATGCCAGGGATATTACAAGCCTCAAGAAAATCATTAAGATCACTGATGAATAAGGAGAACGAGAGAGGACTCAAAATTTCTCCCTGAAGAACACCCATTGTAACCTCCACCGGCTCCGAAGCACCCTGAGGAGTGCGTACGGATATTTTGGCACGACTGTAAAGGCTCTTGCAGGTTTCGATCAATTTGGAGCTCACTCCCAGGGAACCCAGTTTGCACCAGAGTAGATCATGATTCACTGAATCAAAGGCCTCCACAAAGTCTACAAAGAATGTGTAAATTTTTTTTTCCAGGTTTGCTTAATTGTATCTGAGCAAGAGAAGAGAGAATAGAAATATTATCAATGCAACCTCTGTATTTTCGGAGTCCTGATTGAAATGCCGGGAGTTTGCCGTTTTCTTCGGCCCATTTAATCGACTGCAGATTATCTGAGTGAAAATTTTCACTATACAGTTCACGAGAGAAATGCATCGGTAATTATTAGGATCTTGAGTATCACCTTTCTTATGGATCATCGAGGCGTAAAGTAGAGTCCAGTCTTCTGGGACTTCCCGCTGGTCGTAGATCTTATTGAAAAAGACTTCTAGATATAAGAGCCAGTTGCTCGGTAGATTCTTGAAGAATTCGTTGGGTATTCCGTCGGGACCTGGAGCCTTCATATTTTTGCATGTATTTAAACTGTGGGTAATCTTCTCCTGCGTTATTGTGCGATCCAGGAATGCGACAAATTGAGTAGGAATATGAGGACTGATGAGAGAACGTTCGGTGTATTGTTCTGCTAGGAATTTATACCATTGTGTAGGGTTAATTTTGTTTATTTTGTTAACGGGTTTCCTTCTGAAACAATTGACTGCACGCCAGAAGGACTGTCCGTTGCGACAGTTACTGATGTCCCCTGTAATCTTCTTGAAGTAAATATTTTCTTTTTCTAGCATTGTGCTTCTGTACTCGCCTTTCAACTGGGCTAGGATGAAGATGTCTTCCTCGATTGGGAATGATGATTTTTTGCAGATTCGTAAATGGCGTCTGATAAGCCGTTTCTTTTTTTCACATGTAGTGCCATACCAGGGTTTCTTGAACTTCGAGGGATTCTTACTCCAGACATCAGATCCGGTGGGGGCCATTCCCAGGTTTATTCCAGTTTCCATAATTGAATTTAATAAATTTTTATTCATAGCGTTCACGTCGTCACTCAGCCCAGAGATGTGAGGCGAGAAAGCCAGGTCCAAAGCATATTGAGAATATAACGCGTTATTCTATCTCAATTTCTTACCTTCTGGTTTCCCGACTATTTCAACTGGTTCGTATGATATATCCAGTGTGGTGATTATAGGCCAATGATCAGATCTAGAGGGGAAATGGTAAACGAGGAAGTCAGATACGTCATGGAGGTCACTCCAGCTGCAGATTGCATAATCTATCGTGGTTAGACTTTTCCCTCGGTGAAACGTGAATTGAGAGGGAGAATCGTTTGAGAATCTCCCATTAAGAATGGTCAGTTCATTCTCAATACGGAATTTCACAAGTTTATCCCCTCTACTATCGACTATATTCAAGGACCGACGGTGAGGGATCAGCAAATCATCTGTTGTTAGTAAACAGTCTGCCAGAGAGTTTGAGTCACCGATGTGTGAATTTAAATCCCCACCTATATACGTCGGTGTGTCTCGGTATTTTGCTCGGAAAAGCTCCAACAGTTTGGTTAAAGATGACAGGTCGTTGTTTATATCATTTTGAGTAGGAAAATAACAGGATACGATGATCATTTCATAGTATTCATTGGAGATTCTTACCGTGAGACAATTTTCAGCGGAGTGTAGAAGGGTTGAGTAGTAGCAATCACGTGGAAAGACACTGGCAAGGTCTCCAACGTTGTGACCTTTGGACTCAGCGGGTTTTTAGTAGCGTTCACATAAATCATCTCATAATCTTGGAGCCAAGGGGGTGAAAGAGGTGGAGGGGCGAGCAACCATGTTTCAGATAGGCATAAGACGTCCCACTTTGACGCAGAATCCACAATTTCAGTGGAGTTGTTGAAACCATGAATATTCCAAAATATTATGCGTGGGTTGTGCACTGTTGAATTAACTGGACTTGGCTTGGAGACCTCATCAGGTGAGGCATCTGGAGTGTTGGTTATCTGTGAGGGGGGGGGGGGGTGGACGTCACCTAGTGTCGCTGGTTGCTATTTTTTTGGCTTGCGAGTCTGCTGCACACGGGCAGCGTTCCGATTCGAACGATTTAAAAAGGGAGTGACTGGGCCAAGGTCCAGCTTTGCATCTGTTAGAGATTTACTCGCGTCATTTCTGCGTCGGCCAACACTTTCGTTTCTTATTTTTACCATAGTGGCTTTTTTTTAAGTATTGTTGTTGACATTATCTTTTTCAGAAGAAATCGGGGGCGAGTGTGCCAGTGTACTCCCTCCTTGCTGTTCTTGAGTGGACGGGGACGGTGAACTCTGGTGAGTGACCTGGAGTTTGCCTAGCTCAATGTTATGTTCAGCAGCAAGCACTTCAATCTCGTCTTCTGTCAAAACTTTGTCGTTATTCAGAAGGCAAAGGTTTTCAATCTTTGTTTCAATCCCCTTCTGTTTCAGCTCATTCCGCAATTTTACTAGAGATTTTTTAGTCTCTCTCTCTTCTGGTGATGAATCATTATCAATAGATACGTTAATTTTCTGGAGGGATTTGGAGTTATTAAAAAATTGTTTTTCCATCTGGCTGCGATGAATTTGACCACTATTGGTCTTATTTTGTTTGGTGCTGGTTTACCAAGACGGAAGGCCGTCTCAATACACGTGTCAAGGATTTCAAGTTTGGCAGTGAGAATTACATTTCTGATAGAATCAATAACGTTCTCTTTTGTTTTGGTTGGTTCGGAGATTTTGAAAATAGTGATGTTTTCCGAACGTTCCTTGGCCTTACGAATCACATCTTCTCTTTGTAAATTCTTCAGAACGTTCTCGGTAAAATTATTCCTTTTCACAAGAAGATTTTGAGTAGTAATTACTTCTGCCATATCCCTTGACACTTTTTTCTATGAATCTTTTAAACCGTTTACCGTATCATTTACTTTTTCTAGTAGCTTGAAAATTTCATCGTTTGAATGTGGCATTTTTTTTTCTTTTCTCACATATACTCATTGTCGAGTTGGAGTTATCTTCACTTATTCATTCCCTTATTTCGATATTGTTATTGAAAATCCACATTTTCTCATTATTGTTAATATTGTTTATCATTTTATCGTTCATTTATTGAAAACCATGACCAAATTAGAATAACTCCATCAAACACGACGACGCGTTGATTAGCTCGGCAGGAGCGAGCCATTAACACATCCGACTCGCGTGACTGTCAGATTGAGACTCCGGTTTTTCTTATATTTTTTCTTGTTTCCAAATTCAAAATAGCAATAGAAATTATGATAAAACTATTTAAACTGAAAAAAGTATTTGATTTAGAAATAATATTTACTAGAGAAGGAATAATGGAAACGCGTCAACAGAAACAAAGAAAGAAAAAAAATTACAAAAATTCCTCCGGTTTTAAAAGTCAAGAACAAGAAAATCACATCGAAAACCAAAGTATACTGCAAATAATTGAGTTACCTGGAAGTGAGATTCATCATTCATCTATTTTTCTCGGCTAATTGTATTTTTTTCTAGCAGTGATTCGTACGGGCCCCCACGCGATATGCCGACACTGGACGTTGCGCTCCACCATCCGGCCGAGTCACTCGTCGTTCGGTCCGATCTAGTGGTGGGGATACGGAGATTGTTTTCAGAGGGTTCAAATCACTCAACTTGTCTTCTTAGGGTTCCGAACTTCCATGCCTGAAGTGGGAATTATAATCCGGAAAGATTTCTATGAAACGTCCGATGGGTATGGAGACTGGACCACTGTAGGTGACATTTCTCAAACGTAGGGCCGTATTATATTGGATATGAAGCATTCCTGCTCTATATTTTTGATTTCCTTACTTTAACTCACTCAATTTGCCTTCTTTGAGTTCCGAACTTCCATACCTGGGGGCCTATTCTCAACGCATGGGGAACTGTTTCCGTTGACGAAATAAAATTCGTGAACGAATCCGACAATTCGTCCATCAATTTCATCAACGGATTTACGATTCACTCATGAAATGGAAGTTCTCATACAAAGAGCTCCCATAACCTATTTTTTCTTTCCTGAAAGGAAAAATATTAATTGCGGCAGAGTGTCATGAGAACATTTATGAGTGAAAAATGAATTAGGTTTGTCATCTAATGAATCTTGAACTTATGGAAAATGTGTAGCTCCTCGGTGAAGAGGATCGCCCACCACGTCCAACAAGGAAGTGACATCTGTAAATGAATCGAAAAGTCGTTTCGTCAATGAAACTTTTTCGTGTGGGAATATCTCCCGTGAACGAAATGGTCGTGAACGAAGATACTATATTCGTTGACGAATCCTGTTCCCATGCATCGAGAATAGGCCCCCTGAAGTGGAAATTATGATCCGGATCGATGTTTTATAAAATTTCCGATGGGTATAGAGGCTGGACCACTGTAGGTGATGTTTCTCGAACTTAGGCGCTTATTATATCGCATATAGAGCATTCCTGCTCTATTCTTTCAATTTTCTCTCCTGAAATCACTCAATTTACCTCCTCTGGACTCTCAAGTCCCATGCGTGAAGTGGAAATTGTGACGGAAAAAAAATTTCTCCTGCAAATTCCTTTTTTCATAGTGTTCATCCATAGTATTTGGGATAATGACTTTCCTCCCCTCTTTCGCTTATCCTCTCTCCTCAAGATCTCAATATTATTATCATTCTATGATTATTCCATCGGAAAAAAATAGTCTTTTAGCATTTTTTTGATATTTTGAGGAAAATTTGAGTTATTTTGATGATATGTCAGAAGCCGAAGGCTTAGGTAACAATATTAGGAAACATTTTCTATAGAGAATTTGATTTTTCATGAAATAAATTTCTTGACATTTTTTGGTAGACTCTATTTGCTTCTGTGATTCTCACTTGTAATACCCTGAGTGCTTAAAAATTAGCGGAAATTTCCCGGAAGTTTTGTTGCTCAGTAACACGTGCGTGAAGTTTGGCAGCAGGGTAACCAGACTCTCTTGCTGACGAGTAGCCTGACTGTGGCGCTGAAGTAGCCGAAAGTAGCCGCGATTATTTTGAATGAAGGACATGAAATGAATATAATTTTTTAGTGCAAATGTTATCATTATTATTTAACATATATATTACTAAATATTTATTTTGATAATCATTAAATCTTCAATCTTCATTATTTTTATATTTAATTTATAACAACTATATGAATTCAATAGAAGAACATAGAAATTTTCAATTTCTAGGCAATCAAAGATATCTGAAAATTGAATATTTTTTAATACTCGTTAATATCATCAGACAACTCATCAATTTTATTGTCTTCTGCATATTCAATTAAATTGAGAGCTTTATCAATGTCCTCATCATTAGTTTTGTTATTATTATTATTATTATGACGGTCATCTTTGGCTCCAATTATGTTTTGATACATCACGGTCGATACTTTTGATCATATTCTGAATAATATGGTGTTATAACAAGGTGCAATAAAGTGTGTCGGTGAATTTGAATGGAAACATTCATTTCATTTTCATTCTCACCATTTTTTTTTTTTTTTTTTGGTAAATGGAAGTGAAGGTAGGAAAAAAAAATCTCCTGAAATGAAAAAATGGCCTTGCGGCGACCAGTCGCCGACCCCCAAATTTTAGTAGCCGACCAACTCAAAAATTAGCCTAAATGGCGATGAGTAGCCGCATCTGGCAACCCTGTTTGGCAGTAACGATATCTCGAGCACTCGCGTGCAGTGGATTTTGTGCCAAACTAATCGAACACGTTGCCGAGTGGGTCAGCTTGAATGTCCGAAAGTAGCTAACATTCAATTTCCATAATGAGAATCTCAAGAAAATGAAAGTTTACATTTGTTAGACTCAAAATTTGTCAAGAAATCTCATCTTAAAATTTATGAAGAGTGCATGTAACTAAATTGGTACATCAAAGTTTTAAAATGAGTTAATAATCTTGAGATTTGTTTAAATCAACCTGAAAACAAAATATCCCTTTCAAATCACTATGTTTGCAGAAGCATGAAACATAGTCACGTCCTTCATAAAATGAATTATAATTCAAGTTAGTGTTCGAAGAAAAATTGATTGTCCTCAGACGCGAGGGACATCTTCGGACATAACAGCTTGAATTTTTGGCGCAGTCGGTAGGACTCGACTATTATTCCTGATTACTTTTGCTAACATGTTCAATAATTAAATTCTTTCGAACCTTGGTTATCTCTTGACACTCATCAAAGTTTCGGAATTTGAAATACAGTTTTAATAATTTGATTTGTCAACTCAATTTTTATTTACGAAATTTCCTTTAATTATATTCATATTACAATGGCAGCAATAAATCAGTCTTACACTGGTAATGCTAATGCTAATGGAAATGGCGCTTTTGGCCCTCAAGAATATTATGTTCGGGCTCGAGACATTGGTGATAGTTTACTGTACCTTTCGGGAACTCCAGATCACGTAGATTTTGATACTTTTGGAACCGTTGTACGGTCAAATTTTATGTTTATCCCGACTGAAGATGGAAAGAAAGAAGACTATATTAGAGAAACTTTGAAAAAAATTTTAGGACCAGCAAAATTAGTCTTAGCTAATAACTATATCACACAAGTATCAGATATTTTGGATATTCTTGCTGCAACTTACAAAAGGGATCAAAAGTATCATAATTTTACTAGCGTATACACGTAGAAAAATTCTGATGGCGGCCGCCATGGCGCTCGTCATGGCAGCCACCATGGCCGCCACCATGGCCGCCACCATGGCCGCCACCATGGCCGCCACCATGGCCGCCACCATGGCCGCCACCATGGCCGCCACCATGGCCGCCACCATGGCCGCCACCATGGCCGCCACCATGGCCACCGCCATGGCGGCCGCCATCACAAATTTGCCGCTTTCCATGAAGTTCTTTCCCATGGCAATTTTTTCATGGCGATTCTTTCTATGGCGTTTTTCTAAATGGCTATTCCTTTCATGACGTTTCTTCCCATGGCATTTCTTTCCATGGCGATTCTTCCCATTTTTTTCCGTAGCTTTTTTTTCATAGCTTTCCTTTCCATGGCGTTTCCTTTCCATGGCGATTCGTTCCATGGCGATTTTTTCCATTGCATTTTCTTCATCGCGGAATTTGTCAATGCGAAATTCCCCATGGAGAAATTTACTATAATGATAAATTTAATGGTGGATATTTGTGTGATGTGTGAATTTCACAATCATAGAATTTTTGTGATTATCAAAAAATCCTCACATTATAATGAGTATTAGTGCAGATTTTTCTAGAGAGATACTTCTGTGAAAAAATGTTTTTATGAAATCGAATTTTATGAAGAGGTTCTTCATATAATGATTTCTCATGAAGTTTTTTCATTATGAGAAGGCATTTTATGAAGATATTTTCTACGAAATACATACATATCGTTGCCCTAATGGTAGAGTAAGCTTTCTATAAGGACTTATAGCCCTGATATGAATCTGTTATTAAGGGGACGATAGAATATTTTTCATCATATCAATTCTTTACATTTTCAATTTTTTTGCTGATGAATCTTTAATGATTCGAATTGAATCATTCTGAACTACTTTGAAATTTAATTTCGGGGACTTGAAGTCTGCTAGACTGTCTTCGTTACTTGGTAATGCTAATCTGTAGTTTCTAGCAGTTTTTTATCATCATCATCTCCACTTTTTTCTTTTGTTATTCTCAAGTGCAGTCTACTCGCACTCCAAGTCGATTTATCCAACTCTAATGACATCTTTTCATATCAATCAATAATAATTTGGTCGATTCAACTGCTCGGGTGAACTTTAGGATTTTGAATCTCTCCTTCCTCTCGCTTCTTCTTGTGATTGAGAATAGCCGAACTCCAAAATAGATCTTGCAATATTAATTTTTTGAGTTTCTCTTCTCAACTTGATAAAATCGACTCGGTCCAATGCTCTCTATTTTCTCTATTTTATTCAGCTTTACTGGACAGCTGGCGAAGAATACCAAAAATACTGACGACCCCAACAACAAAATGAATTTAAAATCCCTCTATTTCGCTCAGTTTTTGAGATATTCTCAACAACGATGAAAAAAAAAATCAATTTATTCAATTTCACTTTTTAACTTCATATATTTCTTTTAATCAATATTTCGGAAACTAAGTGAGATAGAGCAATTTTGCCTCTATCCTATCTTGTAGAGAATTTCAAAGGCTACAAATCAAGATGGGAGTGAAATCATTCTATCTCGCTTCGTTTTCGAGATATTCTCAAAAAGATTGATTGAAAAAATCAATTCGGTCAATTTTACTTTTTTACTGGATTTTTTTTTCAATTCCTCGGAAACTATGCGAGATAGAGCAATTTTGGCTGAATCCTTTTTAATGGAAAATTTCAAGAGCTATAAAACAACATGCGCATAGCATAACTCTATCTGGCTTTGTTTTCAAGATATTCTCGAAAACAATTGAGAGAAAGAATCGATTCATTCAATTTTACTTTTTCACTTCATTCATATTTTCATGGATATCTTGGTAAACTGAGTGAGACAGAGTAATTTTGCTTGAATCTTTTTTCATTTATAGAGAATTTCAAGAGCTGAAGCACCTTTTATGAAGAATTTCAAGCGCCACAAAACAAGGGAAAAGTGAAATCGTTTTATCTCCTTTGATTTTCGAGATCTTTTCAAAAACAATTAAAAGAAAAAAATTGATTCATGCAATTTTATTTTTTTATGGAACTCATTTTTTCATGAATATCGCGGAAAATAAACGAGATGAAGCAATTTCGCCCTCATGCTGTTGTGTAGAAAATTTTAAGAGCTACAAAAGAGTATGGACTTTCATAAATTCACTCTATCTCGCTTAATTTCCGAGATATTCTCAAAAATAATTCATTGAAAAAATTAATTTGTTCAGTTTGACGTTTTCACTGGATTTTTTCTTCAATATCTCGGAAACTAAGTGAGACAGAGTGATTTGCCGTGAAACTTTTCTGTAGAGAATTCCAAGATTTACAAAAAAACGCTGTATCTCACTGAGTTTCCGGAATATTCTCGAAAAACTATTAATAAAAATTGTAACAAACCCGACACGATTTCTCTCTGGCCGTACATGCGAGAAGAAAACGGTTGGCGAGGTGAATCAGTTGGCGCATGCGTAAAATCGTACTGGCCAATGGAGTAACCTCGGAAATATTCGGCTCGTATGCTACAACATGTAAATTTCAGCTTCGGGTGGACTGCGGAGGTTACATCTTTGGCCAGTTCGACAATACTGCGTACTGGAGCAGAGTACGCATGCGCCAACTGATTCACCTCGCCAACCGTTTTCTTCTCGCATGTACGGCCAGAGAGGAATCGTGTCGGGTTTGTTACAATTTTTATTAATAGTTTTTCGAGAATATTCCGGAAACTAAGTGAGATAAAGCGTTTTTTTGTAAATCTTGGAATTCTCTACAGAAAAGTTTCACGGCAAATCACTCTGTCTCACTTAGTTTCCGAGATATTGAAGAAAAAATCCAGTGAAAACGTCAAACTGAACAAATTAATTTTTTTCAATGAATTATTTTTGAGAATATCTCGGAAATTAAGCGAGATAGAGTGAATTTATGGAAGTCCATACTCTTTTGTAGCTTTTGAAATTTTCTACACAACAGCATGAGGGCGAAATTGCTTCATCTCGTTTATTTTCCGCGATATTCATGAAAAAATGAGTTCCATAAAAAAATAAAATTGCATGAATCAATTTTTTTCTTTTAATTGTTTTTGAAAAGATCTCGAAAATCAAAGGAGATAAAACGATTTCACTTTTCCCTTGTTTTGTGGCGCTTGAAATTCTTCATAAAAGGTGCTTCATGCAAAATAGCTCTATCTCGCTTAGTGTCCAAGATATTCATAGAAAAATAAATCCAGTGATGCAGTAAAATTGCATAAATCTACTTTTTCATTCAATTGTTTTTACTTACAACTCGTTTTGTAGCTTTTGAAATTTTCTATACACAAAAGAGGATCCAAGCAAAATATCTCTATCTCACTTATTTTCCAAGATATCCATAAATAAATGAATCCAGTGAAAAAGTAAAATTGGATGAATCAATTTTTCCCATTTTTAATTTAGAGGTTAACCTCTAAATTGATTATCAAAAATCATCAATAGGAAAAATTGATTCATCCAATTTTCCTTTTTCCTTTTCAATTAATTAATTGGGATATTGGACAGTTAGATGAATATTTGGAGTCAATCCCGACTTCGGATATTTATTTAACTGTCTAATATCCCAATCAACGTCTCGACTGATTATATCATCATGGACGACAACAATAACAGCAATTTTTAATAATATTTCGGAAATTAAGCGAGATAGAGCGATTTTGTTCGAATTCTTTTTTCTAGCTCTTGAAATTCACTACAAAAAGGATCCAAGCGAAATTGCTCTATCTCGCTTAGTGTACGAGATATTGAAAAGGAAAAATCCAGTAAAACAGTCAAATTGAACCAATCGACTTTTTCACTCAATTATTTTTGAGAATATCTCGAAAACTAAGGGAGATAGAGTGATTTTATCTTCAACTCGTTTTTTAGCTCTTGAAATTCTCCATAATAAAGGTCCCAGGCAAAATTGTTATATCTCGCTTAGTTTCCAAGATATTCAAAGAAAAATAAGTCCAGTGATGGAGTGAAATTGAATAAATCTATTTTTTCTCTTAATTGTTTTTGAAAATATTCCTAAAACTAAGCAAGATAGAGCGATGTTCCTCACAACTCGTTTTGTAGCTCTTGAAATCCTCCATAAATAAGAAAGGATACAAGCAAAATTGCTCTAACTCATTTAGTTTCCAAGATATCCATAAAAAATGAATGAAGCGAAAAAGTAAAACTGAATAAATAGTTTTATTCACTCAATTGTTTCTGAGAATATCTTGAAAACAAAGCGAGATAAAGTGATGTGATGCTCATCTTTTTTTATAGCTCTTGAAATTTTCTATAAAAAAAATATTCAGCCGACATTGCTCTATCTCGCTTAATTTCCGAGATATTGATAAAAGAAAATGAATGAAGCTGTAAAGTAAAATTGGATGAATGGATTTTTTTGGAAATTGTTTTTGAGAATATCTCGGGATAGAGCGATTTCATTCTCATCTTGTTTTGTAGCTCTTGCAATTCTCTGTAGAAAAGGATCGATGCAGAATTGCTCTATCTCGCTCAGTTTTCAAGATATTTATGAAAAAATAAATCTGGTAAAAAGTCAAATTGGATAAATCGATTTATTAAAAAATTGCCTCTGAAAATATCTCAGAAACTAAGCGAGATAGAGTGATTTTACTCGCATGCGCTTTTGTAGCCGTCGAAATTTTCTACAAAATAGCATGCGGGCAAAATTACTCTATCTCGTTCAGTTTCCGAGATATTTAAAGAAAAATAAATTCAGTGAAAAAGTTGAATTTTCATGAATCGATTTTTTCTTTCAATTGTTTTTGGGAATATCTTGAGAACTAAGCGAGATAGAGCAATGTTATGCTTTTCTTGTCTTGTAGCTCTTGAAATTGTCCATAAGAAAGGCTTCGGGCAAAGTTGCTCTATCTCGCTTAGTTTCCAAGATATCCAAAGAAAAATAAATCCAGTGATAAAGTGAAATTGGATAAATTTATTGTTTCTCTTAGTTGTTTTTGGAAATATTTGGAAAACCCAGCAAGATAGAGCGATTTCACTCACAACTTACTTTCAGCTCTTGAAATTCTCTATAAATAAAAAAAGATTCAAGCAAAATTACTCTGTCTCACTCAGTTACCAAGATATCCATGAAAATATGAATGAAGTGAAAAAGTAAAATTGAATGAATCGATTCTTTCTCTCAATTGTTTCCGAGAATATCTTGAAAACAAAGCCAGATAGAGTTATGCTATGCTCATGTTGTTTTATAGCTCTTGAAATTTTCCATTAAAAAGGATTCAGCCAAAATTGCTCTATCTCGCATAGTTTCCGAGGAATTGAAAAAAAAATCCAGTAAAAAAGTAAAATTGACCGAATTGATTTTTTCAATCAATCTTTTTGAGAATATCTCGAAAACGAAGCGAGATAGAGTGATTTCACTCCCATCTTGATTTGTAGCCTTTGAAATTCTCTACAAGATAGGATAGAGGCAAAATTGCTCTATCTCACTTAGTTTCCGAAATATTGATTAAAAGAAATATATGAAGTTAAAAAGTGAAATTGAATAAATTGATTTTTTTTTTCATCGTTGTTGAGAATATCTCAAAAACTGAGCGAAATAGAGGGATTTTACATTCATTTTGTTGTTGGGGTCGTCAGTATTTTTGGTATTCTTCGCCAGCTGTCCAGTAAAGCTGAATAAAATAGAGAAAATAGAGAGCATTGGACCGAGTCGATTTTATCAAGTGAAGAAGAGAAACTCAAAAAATTAATATTGCAAGATCTATTTTGGAGTTCGGCTATTCTCAATCACAAGAAGAAGCGAGAGGAAGGAGAGATTCAAACTCCTAAAGTTCACCCGAGCAGTTGAATCGACCAAATTATTATTGATTGATATGAAAAGATGTCATTAGAGCTGGATAAATCGACTTGGAGTGCGAGTAGACTGCACTTGAGAATAACAAAAGAAAAAAGTGGAGATGATGATGATAAAAAACTGCTAGAAACTACAGATTAGCATTACCAAGTAACGAAGACAGTCTAGCAGACTTCAAGTCCCCGAAATTAAATTTCAAAGTAGTTCAGAATGATTCAATTCGAATCATTAAAGATTCATCAGCAAAAAAATTGAAAATGTAAAGAATTGATATGATGAAAAATATTCTATCGTCCCCTTAATAACAGATTCATATCAGGGCTATAAGTCCTTATAGAAAGCTTTACTCTACCATTAGGGCAACGATATGTATGTATTTCGTAGAAAATATCTTCATAAAATGCCTTCTCATAATGAAAAAACTTCATGAGAAATCATTATATGAAGATTCTCGGATTCATTTCCATTCTTATGAATTACTGTTGGAATTTTTCATAGGGATATTGGAAAAATTAATAACAACATCAACTATTGTCAAATCGCGACGTTTCGCTGGACAATTCCAGCTTCTTCAGGCTCTGAAACCAAACGTGACATTATTTATTTGTTATTCACTTTAATCTACATTTTTTCCGATTTAAAATAATTATTTTTACATTTTATATCATTCACGAGAAAATTATTCTGTATAACGCCGGATTACATTTAACCTCGATTCTACAATTTCATTTCTTTTTTATATGAATTACCTTGACATTATTGATGTTTTGTCGATTTAAAATTATTTTCCATAATATGGAACCATGTACATTCTTTCACACTCTTCATTGCAACAATCAAACAATTAAATAATTTAATAAATTAACGAATAAACTACACGATTACTAATAAATAAACGAGTAAGACCGGAGCACAATGACAACAAGCGTATGATTTTTTCATTATCGGCAATTTCTTGATCGACAGTGTGATCAAACTTGCGATCAATGGAATTGTCAATAATGCTCACTAGGTTGCGCACTTATCAGTGCACAATTGTCTCATGGTCATCACACTCTCTTCCTTATCCGCTCATTTCTGATTTCTTCTATTTTTGAATTTTGTGAGAATGCTGCTGTACATCCTACTCAAGTTTTGCGTGTCTTCGCGTTTATTGACGGTGTCATTGATGTAGATGTAAATCATCTCACTGATGTTACGTTTCCGCCAATCTGATTCAAAGTCCAGTATAGTTGTCTCATCGAATTTGAACGAGTGGCCTGTATCAAAATGATGGATCGCCAGAGCTGTTTGATTGTTTTTTAAGATTTTTGATGGAGCACAATCGGTCCTATGTTGGCTCAACCTTGTCTTTAGTCGTTGTTTCGTCTGCCCAATGTAGCACATTGAACATTCACAAGGAATTCTGTAAATTAACTCTGATTTGTCTAGCACTGGTATTTTGTCTTTTAAACTTGAGTACAGATCTCCTACTCTGTGCAGATTATCGAATACCAATTTCGCATCAGTGTTCCTGAAGCACCGTTGTAGTTGTTGCGATAATCCATTAATCAACGGGAATCTAAAGCACCGTTTCTTCTGGCGATCAGGCGCTTCTTCTCCGACTCACCCCAACCCTCCGCTAACACAGTAATACCAAAAATGTATGGCCTCAGGAAAGTCCACAAGGTTGGATGTAACCTGAGACCAGTTGTCAGCTGCATCAAAGCTCCCAGCTACAAAGTAGCAAGAATCTTGCATCTAATTCTCAAAAAAGTAACAACAACGTCGAATTTTAGTGTAAAAAATTCCAAAGAGTTTGTTGAGTTCGCGAAGGATTTGGTGCTACTAAAGGGGTATGTCTTGATATCGCTAGACGTCATCTCGCTATTCACTAACATCCCAAAGGAGTTGGTGTTGCAAATAGTTGAAGAAGAGTGGGATAACTGGTCTTCTTCAATCAAAGCAAGGAAAGAGACAATAATCACTCTCATCGAATTCTGTTTCGAATCGAGCTACTTCAGCTTCGATGACGAAATATTCACACAAATTGATGGAAGTAGTATGGGCAACCCAGCAAGCCCAGTACTGGCGAGTCTAGTGATGAATCACGTTTTGAAGAAAGTATTGGACAAATTACCCTTTGAAATACCATGGATCAAGCTATATGTTGATGACACTGTACTTCCTGTTCCTGAAAAGCACATAGAGGCAACATTGGATCTGTTTAACTCCATTCATGATAAAATCCAATTTACGGTTGAGAAAGAAGCAGCGAATACAATCTGCTTTCTAGATATTAAAATTCATCGTTTGGAAGATGGACGCTTGAAGCTGCACTGGTATCAAAAACCGACCAGTTCAGGGAGAGTGATCAACTTCCAATCGAATCATCTTATGGCCAACAAAATTGGAGTTGTATATGGGATGCTACACAGAGCTATTGGCCTTAGCCATGAGGACTTCCACAAAGACAACATAAATAAAGTTAAGGGGATTTTGGAAAAGAACGGTTACCCAGGGAAGTTCATCATGCGATGTGTAGCACAATTCAGAAAGAGGAGAATGGATGGAGATCCTGAAGATCAAGCACTTGAAGAAGAAGCGCCTGATCGCCAGAAGAAACGGTGCTTTAGATTCCCGTTGATTAATGGATTATCGCAACAACTACAACGGTGCTTCAGGAACACTGATGCGAAATTGGTATTTTATAATCTGCACAGAGTAGGAGATCTGTACTCAAGTTTAAAAGACAGAATACCAGTGCTAGACAAATCAGAGTTAATTTACAGAATTCCTTGTGAATGTTCAATGTGCTACATTGGGCAGACGAAACAACGACTAAAGACAAGGTTGAGCCAACATAGGACCGATTGTGCTCCATCAAAAATCTTAAAAAACAATCAAACAGCTCTGGCGATCCATCATTTTGATACAGGTCACTCGTTCAAATTCGATGAGACAACTATACTGGACTTTGAATCAGATTGGCAGAAACGTAACATCAGTGAGATGATTTACATCTACATCAATGACACCGTCAATAAACGCGAAGACACGCAAAACTTGAGTAGGATGTACAGCAGCATTCTCACAAAATTCAAAAATAGAAGAAATCAGAAATGAGCGGATAAGGAAGAGAGTGTGATGACCATGAGACAATTGTGCACTGATAAGTGCGCAACCTAGTGAGCATTGTTGACAATTCCATTGATCGCAAGTTTGATCACACTGTCGATCAAGAAATTGCCGATAATGAAAAAATCATACGCTTGTTGTCATTGTGCTTCGGTCTTACTCGTTTATTTATTAGTAATCGTGTAGTTTATTCGTTAATTTATTAAATTATTTAATTGTTTGATTGTTGCAATGAAGAGTGTGAAAGAATGTACATGGTTCCATATTATGGAAAATAATTTTAAATCGACAAAACATCAATAATGTCAAGGTAATTCATATAAAAAAGAAATGAAATTGTAGAATCGAGGTTAAATGTAATCCGGCGTTATACAGAATAATTTTCTCGTGAATGATATAAAATGTAAAAATAATTATTTTAAATCGGAAAAAATGTAGATTAAAGTGAATAACAAATAAATAATGTCACGTTTGGTTTCAGAGCCTGAAGAAGCTGGAATTGTCCAGCGAAACGTCGCGATTTGACAATAGTTGATGTTGTTATTAATTTTTCCAATATCCCTATGAAAAATTCCAACAGTAATTATATGAAGAACCTCTTCATAAAATTCGATTTCATAAAAATATTTTTCCACAGAAGTATCTCTCTAGAAAAATCTGCACTAATACTCATTATAATGTGAAGATTTTTTGATAATCACAAAAATTCTATGATTGTGAAATTCACACATCACACAAATATCCACCATTAAATTTATCATTATAGTAAATTTCTCCATGGGGAATTTTGCATTGACAAATTCCACGATGAAGAAAATGCAATGGAAAAAATCGCCATGGAACGAACCGCCATGGAAAAGAAACGCCATGGAAAGGAAAGCTGTGAAAAAAAAGCTACGGAAAAAAATGGGAAGAATCGCCATGGAAAGAAATGCCATGGGAAGAAACGTCATGAAAGGAATAGCCATGCAGAAAAACGCCATAGAAAGAATCGCCATGAAAAAATTGCCATGGGAAAGAACTTCATGGAAAGCGGCAAATTTGTGATGGCGGCTGCCATGACGAGCGCCATGGCCGCCGCCATGGCGGCCGCCATCAGAATTTTTCTACGTGAATAGTCTAGTAATTCTAGGGTCCCGGGTTCAATCCCGCTGAAGCGCATGTTTTTTTCGATTTTTTTTCTTCAAAAACTCCAATTTGGATTCATTTGTTCAGCGAAGAATTCAGATTTTTATTTATTTTTCATTTTCTCTAAAAATTAAAAATTTTCTTTGCGGCTTTTTTGCAGATCCAATTGGATCTGATCAGATCTGAGAAACTCAGATCTAATTTGATCTAATTAGATCTGATCAGATCTAAGGAACTCAGATCTAGAGAGATCTGCTTAGATCTAATTTGATCTGATCAGATCTGAACATTTTCCCTGGGCGTGTTGTTTTATAGCTCTTGAGATATTCTATAAAAAAGGATTCAGCCAAAATTGCTCTATTTCACTCAGTTTCCGCGGAATTGAAAAAAAAATCCAGTAAAAAAGTTAAATTGACCGAATTGATTTTTTCAATCAATTTTTCTTGAGAACATCTTGAAAGCGAAGCGAAATAGAGTGATTTCACTCCCATCTTGATTTGTAGCTTTTGAAATTCTCTACAACCCAGGAAAAAATCGTCATATATGAACATATATGTACTGTAACGTGATATTTTGATCGACGTTACTTTTTATCGTCTGGGCACGTAATCAATTTTGAATTGGAATAGTTTGGCACTACCAACTGAGAATCAAAATAAACGGATCACGAGAGTTCAATTTTAGTAAAAATTATGTAAAACTAATGCCGATTGGTTAATTTTGTATGTTAACGCTCATTGGATTATCGTCAATTGAGTTGATGTCTCACGAATGAAAGAGGGAGACACCAGATGGACGATGATGAAAGAAATCGACATTACTGAAGGAGTTGGTTAATTGCTGCAGAAAAGTGACGCCGCGAAATTAATTACGATTAATCGGCGACATTTCTATTTGGTAAATTTTGGAAACATTTTTATATTTTTGTTGGAATATTTCATTGGACTCTCGTTATCGTCTCGTTATCAAATATTTGTTTTGGTGAATTTAATTTTTTTTTTCTTGAATAAATTGTCGCGAGTTAAAAATTGATTAACGGATAATTTTGGCGTCATGACCAAAGTTAATTAATTGAAATTAATTGAGGAATTTGAGTCTTGCAACTCTGTAGAATTTTATTGATTTTGTTTTTTTTTATTTGGCATTTGTTTTTTGAAAGATTTTGTAAAGTAATTTTTTTTAATGAAATCAATTTGATTAATTTCATTCATTGGCATATCGTCGAGTCAGCCATGACACCTTGGGAATTTCGCTAAGGAAGTTTTAGTTACTTTTGTTTCGCTGCGAAAGATAACTGTAGGTGGTGGCACCATTGAATATTTGAATTGGTGCAATTGATATAAATCATTTAAATTTCAAAATCGACAGTTAATTAATAAATCAATTAATTTATTACTTAATTAAATTTTATTTTTGATCGACATAATCATTTTTTTCAAATTTAGTTTTAAAGATTTTGTTTGTAATTAATCGTTTATTTATTATGAGTTGTCGGAAATTATTTTAATGTTATAAAATTTGAAATATTTATTTATTGTGTTGCGCACTCGCCGATTTAACGCAGGGGTAAAATAATTTATAACTTGAACAATTAAATTTTTTTTTAATATAAAATTTTATTTTATCCCCGGAATTGTTTTGTTTTTGAATTATTTAACGCTCCTTATTCAAATCCACAACAGCGACCTTGAGAGGAGGCTGATCTAGTTCGAGCTGAATAAGGGAGTATTTGAGTTTGATTTGGAATTATTTGATTTTGAATTTTGGTTTGTTGTTTAGATCAATTTTAGATTGATCGGATGTTGCGATACATCCTGGCGCCCATTCGGATTTTGGTTTCGTTTATGAGTTTTGGTTTTGGCTATTGGGTGCTTTTCAAGCGTGCTTAATCGTTGAGCTTACCCTTAGGCTCGGGAATTACGTCACATTACATATATGAGACATATCTGAACATATATGTGACATATATGTACATATATGAGACATATATGAACCATATATGAACGTATATGTACGTATATGGACATATATGCTCATACGTTTACCCGAGAAATCAGACAGCTATGGGCATATATGGACATACATGAAACATATATGAGCATATATGGAATATATGAGACACATATGGACATATATGGGCATATATGGAACATATATTTATTCATTTATTCATTTATTCATGACCAACAGCCGAAGCCAATTACAGATCACATTAGTGTTACAAACCGTCATGAGTATCAATTAATACATTTTTCTTACGACTTTCCTCAGCTGAGTTTTAATGGAACACATGCTATCGGTGAAAATATCAATATTTTTACATCTACTAATAGCCAGATTACCGTCTTTGCACGCCCTCGAGATCAGAGAACATAAAGCTAAATTGCTCCCTGCCATTGGCAGATAAAAAGTACTAGTGTTCCGCATGTTCGCAGCATTAACCTGAATCGGTTTCCGATTGAGCAACAAAGTGCAGTCAACGGCGCCTCTCAACAGTCTAATCATGAAAATCATACCCGTTAACGCTCTTCCCTGCTCAAGGGACAAGCACTTGAAACTAGAGCATAATTCGTTATAATTACAACCTCTTTCTGGGTAGACATTATCTATCTTCCAGACCAAGTATTTCAGAAATCTTCTTTGTATTTTCTCAATTTGACCTATATATTTTGAATAGTAAGGAGACCAGACCAGTGAACAGTATGATAGTTTTAACACTACTAGGCTGTTGTGCAGCAGCTCAAGTGCACGTATGTCGTGGAAATTCTTACAGGTTCTGAAAATGAAACCAAGCGTCCTTTTAGCTGCCGTTATAATTGCATCGATATGGCTGTAATAAGTTAACCTATAATCAAAAACTACCCCAAGATCAGTACAAAGTGGTATATTCTTTAAACTCGTCTTCATCAATTTACACTCATATTCAATGTGGGTCCTTGACCGGTGATACGATACACAATGACATTTAGAGGCGTTCATCGGTAAACTATTCACACCACACCAATCAATGAATTTATTGAGATTGCCCTGGAGCTTGACACAGTCTTCTTGCGACTTGATCACGCTGAACAATTTGGTATCATTCGCATACAATAAGTGTTCACACGTCAGGAAATCACCAATACTGTTTATAAAAATGTTGAACAGTAGAGGGCCCAGGTTGGAAGGGCCCTGTGGCACTCCAGATGAAGGCGAAAAAGGTTCAGCGTTAGACCCTAGATATGACACTATACTCTGTCTATCAACGAGATATGATTGGAGTAGCTTCACCAGCTGATCACCTATACCAATGCCCGTCAATCTCTGCAGCAGCAGACTTATGTTCAATTTATCAAACGCCTTCGAGAAATCAGTATATATTACATCTACTTGATGGTCTTTTGTCATAGCATCGTTCAAATACTGTGCGATAGTTGTTAAGTTGCTACCAGTGGATCTCATGCTCGTCGAGCCATGCTGCTCAGGCGCCAGTTCTACCCTATATGCTCTATCTATCATCACATATATACACCTCTCGAATACCTTTGAGAAATTGCACAGGATTGAGATCGGACGGTAATTCCCAATATCAGTTTTTGGCCCTGATTTATGTACAGGGATGACCTTAGCGATTTTCCAAATAGTTGGGTAAATACCTTGAGTTAGACATTCATTAAATATCTTGGAAAGTGGTTCAGTGAAAGTTTGTCTACAGTCCTTAGCTATAAAACTTGGGATTAGATCAACACCTGCCGTTTGTTTGGCCTTAAGTGAATTTAAGTTGGACTCAATCGATTTCTGAGAGAAGCTCAGACTATCACCAGATTTTTTCACCTCACTATTTTCAGGATAGACAACTGTAGGCTTCTCGTATACGCTACTAAAAGCTGTCGCAAACTCCATGGCAATCACTTGTTTATTTGTAACCACTTCATTACGAATTATCATTGCTACATCTACCGTATTACCACTGCGTATACTATTGACATATTCCCAGAACTTGGCTGGCTCCTTAATCAATCTCTCTTCAATATTCCGTAGGTACCGTTCAAGTGAACTTTTAATATTATTTTTTACCTTGGTTCTAATATTCGCGAATTGGTTGTAGGTTGTTACAGAGCCCGATACTTTGTGCCGCTTATGAAGAATTGATTTTTGTTCCAAGTCCTGGATCATGTCACTAAAGAACCAAGGAGGACACGCATTGTCCTTTGGTTTTATCACATCAGTTACCGAATTAATTACCTCATACAACTTCTTATAGAATCTAGTGCAAATCAGGCTTACATCACAATATTCATACACGCTAGTCCAGTCAATCTGGTAAATTTTCTCATACAGTAATTTAATATCACATTTTCTATAATTGTGACGTGTTTGTGGCAACTGTGCTACCTCAGGTATCTGCGATACTTGGCAATGTTCGCTTTTGAATACCTTTAGTGTAACAACGATGTCCGGAGGAGGATGTTGGCTAACTGGCGCTACCAACGAGTTATCTGATAGTGTTGATTCACACGACAATGAAGTGAAAACGAGATCTTAAAATCTATCGTTACAGTTCACAATATTATTTCCTTGATGTAAGTTCAAGAATGCCGCTAATTGAATGAGGGCGGTCACCTTCGGGTCGGGTGTCTTTTCAGCGCTGGGGTTTTCCCAAGTCATCTTCAGTTTGGGAGCATTAAAGTCACCCAGCAATATGATAGCTTCTTCTCTCAGTACTAAAAACTCACCCAACGCCTCCAGAAATGCCACGTATGTATTTGAATGAAGTTCTGGTGGAATATATATTGTAATAATTAACGCGGATGCCACTCTCTATTTTACCGAAATGGCAATGCAATCAATGTCTGGGAAATTTTCTTTAATGTTAGCTAAAGTCACCGAATAAGACGTTAGGACGTTGTTAGAACACCACCTCCTCGTTTTTCATGACGTAGAGTCCTATCACATCTGTACACATTGTAAAGTTTTTGATTAAAGTATTCATTAGAATATTGCTTATCAAATAGCCATGTTTCAATTAATGTTATAATGTCAAAATTATCCGACGATGAGTTTAATAATACCATACTGCTCTTCCTCATAATACTATTTACATTTTGATAATACAACCTTAATTTAATAGTACGTTGACTTGACGAGCTTAATGTCAGTTGTTTACTGTCAATTATCTCGTCGATGGTATTCGGCTCCGGGTAGATTGTCTCATTGGGGCCTCCGGTTTTGCAATAATTGTCGGATAGCTACTCCGAGTAACTATTTTCAGTCCCGTTTCTCCAGAGCAGGATCTCTTCTCGAGCTCGCTGCGCACCTTGCTGTAGTCTTGGCGTTGAGCAGCTGTCCGGTCCGATGACAGAGCTATTTGTGTAAAGGCCAAAGGTAACTGGTTGCAAGTTTTCTGTACAACAAATTCACGTGTTAACGAGATGACTATATCAGCATCTCCAACAATAATTTTTAGAGGTCTTGGTTTCGTTGAATCCCCGGTAAATTTTCCTACTTGAAAGTGTGTAATGGGAGTGATCGCATCCTCTGACAATGTTGTCAGGAGGTCCTTAATTATATTTGTGTCTTTATCTCTCCATTTCGCAGGATTATTATCATCAAGTTCAGCACAACCGAAAATTACAAGATTTCTCTTTCTCTGTACTCTATCCTCGATCTCCATTAACCACGTTCCAGTCATATTGGTGTGGGCATCAGACAAGTCTCTCTTAAGTTTTACCATGTCATTCGTTAATGTCTGTGTGTTACCTTCTAGCATCGTTACATCAGTCTTGAGTTTAGCTACATCTTTCGTGACAGCTGTTATTTCCTCACGCATTGCAGAGATATCCTTCTTGATGCCTTTTACGTTTTCATTTATTTCGGCCAGTTTAGGATTAAATTCTTCTCTGATTGCTGAAATAAATTCACTCACAGTGTCTTTTAACAGTACTGTCATTTGAGATCCACAGCATCGATTAAATTGACCCCCTTCCATAGGACCACTGCTAATTGCACACGGCGGATGGTATTCTGCTGAACGAGATTCACAGGTGGTGGGCTAACCCGTGATTTGTTTTCTACATTTAAAGCATGGCATTGTTAATATTGGAGGGGATGAGCCAGCCACCGGGAGTTGAAGCACTGGTAACTGGGAGGAGATTGACATGCAGTCGATTAATAACAAAACCTATCGATAACACTTTGTACCAGACTGATTTAAATGACAACAGGTGTCACTGTCGTCTAGAAACAAGTCCGGTCGATAACACTGACACCGTAAAAGTTTCTCTATCGACACTCTCACCAAGTTAGTGATAAGTGAGGTTAAACACTTTCAGATTTTAATGCAAACGAGTTACAAAAACGATGCGTGCAGAAATAACCAAGATAATTATCACAAATCACTCTTCAGGTCCCAATAACAGCGTAGATGACTATCACTAATTATGTTAGCACTTATTTCTAGCAAAATTATGGGAAGTATCAACCGAGTACTCAAACACGCGTTTTCAGTGGGGCGGCCATCTTAAAATGTGAACATATATGAGAATATATGAACATATATGGGCATATATGAGACATATATGGACATAAATGAGCATACATGGTCATATATGGTCGTATGATCCTGTGGAAACTGAGCAGGTATCGACATATATGAGCATATATGAAACATATGAAAAAATGCTCACTCAATCCATATAAGAACGTGAAAATGATAAATTTGAATAATTAATGGTGAATGCACGTTCTGTTGGTTATTCACCGCTTACTTTGAGAATTTAAAATTCTGCCAGCATTCGAAAATAATTTTTTTCGGTATCACTGAATTATTTCCAATTATTGAAATAATTCAATTGAATTCACTTTTTCTAAGTCTGAAAGACATTGATCACTATATCAGGATTGAAATTTGTTCAGCAAGTATGAGGAATACGAATAGCAAAGGTGGTAGGATGATGGACTCATCATGTGACGGTCCCGGGTTCGATCCCAGCTGGATGTTTTTTTTTTTTTTTCAATTGAAATTCGTTATTGATGAGGAATTGAGTGATCAAGAGAATTGATACTGATGTATTATGTTCATATATTAGAACATTTCGATGATATATCCCGGAAAAATATCTACATATATACCCACACATGATCATATATGCCCATATATGATCATACATGCCCATATATTTTATTTTATTTTATTTTCATTTTATTCTGGATACAACCCAACAGCCGAGGCCAATAACAGGGCTGAAAGTGATAAATACAAAAGATATGATGGAAGAAATAATAACATTAGTGTTAATTGCTTAGTGAAATATGCACAAAGGTGGCTTAATATAAATGTATATGGTAACAGAGCTGGTAAATGGCTCTAGAGATATTGAGAAAGTAAAGTCAAGTGGCAGTTATGAAAGGAATTCATTAGGGGTTATTCTGTGGGATCTCCAAATGCTGAGTGATAGCCGGTGACCCATTCCTCATGGAAATCTTGAGCCCTTGCTCCCCTTCCATCGTTCTTCGAGCAACGTCCTCCTTCAATTTGATGAACTCTTTCCTCTGCAACGGAGTTCGATCTGACGTGATTCTCAATGTGGCCATCTCTTCCAGTGGTGCTGTACTCTTTTTAATTCTCGTGTATTATCGTGTGAAGCCAATGGCGGACTGGGCACTGCTGAATGGAACCTTCAAAAGACGTGGAAGACCTAGATTTGGCGGAAACTTCCCCAGTCGATAGCACTGAGAGACACTATCAGCCATATCAGGGGTAATTTTCGCCACCAGATCGCGAACAGTTGCTAAATCAGCTGCTAATCTAGCCTTCGAGTCCGTGCCCTCGGGCTCCGGTATTCCACAGAAAATTAGATTTTTACTTCGCCACGCACGCTCCTCCACCTCTTTGAGGCACGGAGATAATACAGTGGCGTTGTTCGCTGTACCATCTGTAGGCCTACCCTCGAGTAATTCGCCAAGAGTTTTCTCAGCTTCACTCAGCCTGACACTTACACCTCGCAAGTCTTTATCAAACGCGTTGACTTGATCCTCAATTTTAGTGAGTCTAGCAGCAATCTTCATATATGATCATATATGAGACTGCCATACCCGGGGAGAAATCGACATATATGTCCATATATGTCCATATTTGCACATATATGTTCAGATATGTACATGTACGGTCAATTCGCATATATGTCCATGCATGAAACGTTCATATATGATCATATATGATCATGTATGAATATGTATGACAATTATTTCCCGGGAAGACAAGATAGGGGCGAAATTGTTCTATCTTGCTCAGTTTCCGAAATATTGATTAAAAGAAATAAATGAAGTTAAGAAGTAAAATTAGAGAAATTGATTTTTTCTTCTCATTGTTGTTGAGAATATCTCAAAAACTAAGCGAGATAGAGGGATTTTATATTCATTCTGTTGTTGGGGGCGTCAGTATTTTTGGTATTTTTTGCCAGCAGTCCAGTGAAGCTGAATAGAATGGAGAAAAAAGAGAGCATTGGACCGAGTTGATTTTACCAAGTGAAGAGGAGAAACTCAAAAAATTAATGATGCAAAATCCATTTTGGAGTTCCGCTATTCTCAATTATAAGAAAAAGCGAGAGGAAGAAGAGATTCAAAATCCTGAAGTTCACCCGAGCAATTGAATCGAACAAATTATTATTGATTGATATGAAAAGATTTCTTTAGAGTTGGATAAATCGACTTGGAGTGCGAGTAGACTGCACTTGAGAACAACGAAAGAAAAAAGTGGAGATGATGATGATGAAAAACTGCTAGAAACTACAGATTAGCATTACCGAGTAACGAAGACAGTCCCACAGACTTTGAGTCCCCAAAATTAAATTCCAAAGTATTTCAGAATGATTCAATTCGAATTATCAAAGATTCATCAGCAAAAAAAATTGAAAATGTAAAGAAATGTGTTACGGCCACAACCCGAAAAACACGTGAATTTCGATAACCTTTCAATCAAGAAAATAGGAGATGATACGTCTTAATCACGGTTGCGATTGTACCCCTAATGAAAATAAGGGAATGGTTTGCCGCGGTAAAATACTGAAGTGTACCGATTTCTGAAGGGCAGAGGTTGTTGGACAAAATAAGTTTATTCAAAAATAAATGCTATCATTCATTTATTTTCAACCAACATGAAATAATTTATTGGAGGATAAATCAAACGTCTAATTCGAGTCAATACGATGGAAGAAAATTATAATCACTTCAGCGTGAAATTAAACTTACATTTGGAATTGGAAGAAACTAACAACGGTTTATATTTGAAATTCAGTTGTTGAAATACTGGAGAATGTTGCTGGGTATGTATATGACTCTTTGGTTGGACAATTGGCCTGATGCAGGACGCTGGAGCTCAGTAGATGTAGTTCAGAATGCTCAAACGATGGTTGTTGGTTCATCGTAGAGTGACTCGAAGATTTTCATTTAAGAATGCTTCTACTCTACTCTGAACTAAAGACTTGGACTTTTCTCCGAAAGTTTGAAGACTTTTAGTTCATTGATCAGAATTTGAGCAGAGTAACATTATCGATAAAAGACTTGTTACTAGAAATGTTAACTGGGACAGAGCAACGTTACTGACTGCATACTTGCTACTGAAGGTCTGATGAGAAGAGTAACGTTGTAGATTAGACTTGGTACTGACGGTGAAGGATTGTGGTGCATTTCCTCTGTTATAGTAAAAAGTCCCTGGGCATTAACCATAGGTGTTATCTGCGCCTCAGTTCCCTTATTGAAAGAAAACTGGCGCAATGAACTGCAAAAGAGTAAATACACTTTTCGATGGAGAGTAAACTGGCGTCGCTATTGGGATCTGACCTATGGCGATATGACATCTAGTGGTGGAAAAAATAATCATTTTTAGATTGCAGTCGTTCAAGCGTTCTGTACACGTGAATTATTTTCGTAATTCAATTAATCAATAAAATGACATCGAATAGTGTTATAAAAAAAAAATTACATGGCAGACTTGTTTTTTGTGTTCCCGGGTGTCAGAGTCGATTAAATAAAGACAATGACTCGTTCCATTACCTACTGAAAGCAGGTAGACGTTATATCTATACTCCGGATATTTTCGGTAATTTTGAAAAAATTGATCAATGCAAGTGAGCTCTGGTAATTCATCAGCAGCATATCAAGAAAAATTGTTATTAATGAGTATGAATGATACTGCTGAAACTTATTTTGAGGTTAAACATTTGGGTATTGCTTACCGGGTAGAAAACAATAAAGTTGCAATGATATGTTTACATTGTTCCCCTTGTCCGGCTGTACATGAATACACAACACTTTCAACCTTTCCATTTTTTCAAAAATTCCATCAATTTGATACGGGTTTTCCCTCAAATGACAGGTATGTAAACAAAATGCAGTGATGGATAGTAAACCGTCACATTTATCAACATTTTTCCCACACTTCAGAATATGATGCAACTTCAAAACTCTTTCACACTCAAGAAAATTCCTATTACTAGGTTTAGTATGAGCCCATTCACAAATTTCATTAACACTAATCATTTTAAACTAAAAAAATTACTTCAATCCCATTGACACGTGTATTTTGTGCACTCTCAAAGTCGCCATTTGAATTTAGGCCACGCCCATAGGTCATATCCCAATCTTGTATGTCGTCCAGTGGCAGTTTTTCGGGTGCTGGTTTATTAACTCAATCTTTATCATTTGTCTAATTAAATGAAAATACAGTTTCTCGGTATTCCTCACTGTGAAGTACGGAAATGACACTCCCTTTCTACTCTTTGTTGATCTATCATCACCTCATATCATTTCTTTTTCTTTTGCTTTGGGCACCAATGAAGAAATGATGAAAAAATTAGAGGAAAAAGATTGTAGACCTCACGCCACCCTCGTCTTATTAGAGAGAAATAATAGTAAAAATCTCACTGTTCTGCGACCACTAAACTACCATTCATTGTGTGTTTTTATAGTGCAGTAACCTGCTGCACTCAATATGCGTTGATTTTTGAACGAATAATTTCATAGTTTTCTGAGCTGCTGGGCTCGCTACAAATGATACGATGAAAAATATTCTATCGTCCCCTTAATAACAGAGTCATGTGAGTGTCATAAAATCCTTATAGAAAGCGTTACTCTGTCATTAGGGTAATGATATGTATTTTAACGCCATATTTGCGTTACAATAATATTTTTTTTTATTAGACCGGTATCGCGGTGAAATTTAGTTTTTTTTTATTCACCAGAACGGATCGTCCGAGAAACGAGAAACAATATTTTATTTTTTTTTTGAACTGATTTATGCGATTTCTTTTTCCGCCTTGAATATTCCCGCGTTTGCCGGAGTTCTACTTCACGTCGGGAGGAGGCGCCTGCAGACGGACAAGGATCGCAGGGAGCTGTCCAGGAAATT
The DNA here is from genome assembly GCA_963942555.1 of Aleiodes leptofemur. NCBI lineage: Eukaryota > Metazoa > Arthropoda > Insecta > Hymenoptera > Braconidae > Aleiodes > Aleiodes leptofemur. Next base: position 10,377,989 of record OZ012619.1, read on the forward strand.
ATCGACTCAGCAAACGGAAATCGATGGGAGGAGCTTTCCGTTGGACTCTATAGGCTGATTGGCGGAAAACTAAAGAAATCAAGGACATCTGAAATGTTACAATTAATTCGAGGATAATTAATTGCGACAACATTTAATGAAGATATCATTATGGAAAACTTTAACGGAATTTTTGACGTTGAATTAGGAAACTTATTCTTTTATTATTCATTTAATTACCGGAATAAAAATAAAATAATACCGGCGATAAAAGAAAGGTTTCACGTCATTGGATAATTAATTGTGGGAAGAGCCACCTGTGGTCTAATTTTCGACGCACGCCAGCGTCTTCCCTCACTTTCCGTTTTGGTGACAGTTTGTACAGACGCAATTATTTTCATTGTGATTTTTGTAAAATTAAGAGAAGCAACAATTACCGTTGCATTGCAATTAATTACATAAAAACTTGTCGAGGAGGATTGAAGGAAATTTGGGACGTTTATTGGACGTGGAAGGAAGTCAAAGAATTAGATATTTTGAGGCTAAACCAACAACACTCCGGTAAGCGTGTGATTTATTCTCGGCATAGTTTGGACATTTTTTTTGTAGCGTCATAACGACGCCGGTAACCGCCATTTTCGGATTTTCCATGGCGTGTCAGATTTTTTTTTATTATTGTCGCGAATTTCAATAAAAGTGAATAAATTCAACTTTTCTCGTTTCTCGCTAATTAATTTATTATTTTTTTCGGAAATTAAAATTGTCGGGAATTACTTAATTCATTGTGATTGAAAATTATTATTATTATTTTTTTTTGGAGAATCGGCGTCTGAAATTTTCAGTGATAATTTTTTTTATTTTTTTTATTCATTTTATTCTTAAACGTTTATTTTATTAAAGTCGATTTGCAGTCGTATTATTTTTTATTTGTTTTCTCGTTGTTGTCGCTGAAAATATTAAAGGCGCATTTGCATTGGACGTCGATTGTCGACGTGATTGAGAAGCGTTAAGGTGCTTCCCGCGCAAATCAGAATTAATTCGAATTTCGACTTTTATTCTCTTGACTATTTTTTAACGACAATTGAATTGTGTTGTTTATTTGTTTTCGTCGTATTGGTAAAAATTGTCAGGACTTTTGAATTAATTCTGGTTCTTGAATTTTATTTTTATATTTTATTTTTTATTGTATCAAATCATAATAAATGATTTTTGTAAATGTTTCCGATAATAACGGCGAGATTTTTGATTGTTTAAAGAAGATTTTAAAATTCAGTAACGAATTAATTTTTTTTATTAACGAAGTATTATTTTCTTCATTGAATTATTATTATATTTTGTAATTTGCTATTTCTTTAAAGAGCAGAAGATAAAAGAAAATTAACGCTCTAATTATAATTATGAAATGAAAATTGATTTATTTTATTTATTTATCGATATCTGTATTCCTAGTCCAAATATTTATAGGTGAAGTTTGAACCCAGCCGCCTCCGCGGTCATTAAGATCTAGGGATCTTTTTGTTGCTGACTAGTCGGAAATTCACCTGGAAAGTTTGTAGTTCGTTTGTAGTTATTTGTAGCTCTTTTGTAGTCCTTTTAAAATTTTGATTTCGGACGAAAGGTCGTCCTGGCGCCCAACAATTAACGTTGTTTATTAATTTGGATTTTTGGAATTTTGATTTAACGGAGTTCCACTATTTTTATTTATTGCCGTGGATAGTATAAATACGTGACAGTATATATTTCGTAGAAAATATCTTCATAAAATGCCTTCTCATAAAGAAAAAACGTTATAAGGAATCATTTCATGGAGAACCTCTGCATAAAATTCGATTTCATGAAGACACTTTTTCACAGAAGTATCTCTATAAAAAAATCTGCACTCATACTCATCATAATGTAAGGATATTTTGATAATCATGAAAATTCTATGATCGTGTCATTCAAATATCACACAAATATCCATATTAAATTTATGGTTATAGTAAATTTCTCCATGGCAAGTCCTGCATTGACAAATTCCGCGATGGAGAAAATGCAATGGAAAAGAACGCCATGGAAAGAATCACCATGGCAAGAATCGCCATGGGAAAGGAACGCTATGGAAAAAAAACACCATGTAAAGGAAGGCTATGAAAAAAAAGCTACGGAAAAAAATTGAAAGAAATGCCATGGAAAGAAACGTCATGCAGAAAAACGCCATGGAAAGAGTCACCGTGAAAAAATTGCCATGGGAAAGAACTCCATGGAAAGCGGCAAATTCATGATAGCATCGGCAATGGCGATCGCCATACCGAGTGTCATGGCGGTCACCATCAGAATTTTCCACGTGGAGTTATAAATGAAACATCAACGACTTTTAAACATCCAACATGTATAATCCGCTCACCCAGAAACATAACGGGAAGAGATATCTGGAAACCAAATGAGTGGCGGTCATGGCTACTTTGTTACTCTTTAATTTGTCTTAAAGGAATTCTTCCTGGATAATATTTAGATTATCTTGCTCTACTGGTAGAAGCATTAACGTAGTACCGCCGATACTGCCCTAGTCAGTGGTTATACTATCTCGTTTGAATCATGCAGTGTTTGCACAGTAGATAGCGTTCCGAATGAGTAAGAGAGAGGAAGAACATACAAGAAGTACAGTTTTCATAGTTATTCACTAATTACTGCTATCACACGCTCGGAACCTGTATTTTCAAGGTTTCAAAATGTTTTGGATATAATCAATAGTGTTGTTCATTTCCATATTAATAAATTTAGATGTAGGGATCATGGGACGTTGGAATGATTGAAATATAACAATATTAAGTAATTGTCAATAGAACGACGTTTCGCCTGTTTAATTCAGGCTTCCTCAGGTTCTGGAAAGCATAATACAAAATACAATTACTTCAATGCAATCTAATCAATTAAATGACATTAAAGTAAATTAAATTAAATTAAATTAAAAACTGGTCGTTCTTCCGATGATTTTAGAAACATTCTTTTTAAACAACAAACAACAAACTCTTGTTTCTTATCTTAACCTCACACAATATTTTTTTTCTAATGTGTTCAATGAATCTTTACGACACAAATAAATAAACGACAAAAATTACAAACATTAATACCTTGACATCATTAATATGTAGTCACCATAAAGTTAATGTTATCCAATCGGAAACTAAAAATATGCACAAATATAATAATTAACATTGCAGTGTGCTCTTTTTTCTCGAATGATATTTTCGTTTTGTCTACAGTACACCTGTCATAAAGGTTACAAAGTTAATTGCTCTATCGAACGTCTTGATCGATCAGATGTCAGCACCTCCTCCACGTCATGCTGTGTGAACATCTGATCAGTTCGGTCTCTTCTTTGCCGACCTCCATTTGAATTTTCTCAGGATACCACTGTAGATTCTACTCAAGTATTGGGTGTCTTCTCTTTTGTTTACTGTGTTATTTTGATTGATAAAAATCATTTCACTGATGTTTCTCTTTTTCCAATTTGACTCAGTATCCAATATACTCGCTTCATCAAACCGAAACGAGTGTCCAGTGTCAAAACGGTGAATAGCTAACGCTGTTTTTTCTTTTTTGAGGATCTTGTTCGCAGCACAGTCGTTTTTGTGCTGTCGCAGCCTTTCTCCAAGTCTCTGCTTGGTTTGTCCTATGTAACACTCAGAGCATTCACATGGGATCTTATAGATGACTTCTGATCTTTCGTTCAATGGCACTGGATCTTTTAACCTTGAGTAGAGGTCTCCTACCTTTTTCAAGTTGTAGAAGACTAGCTTCGAGTCAGTATTTGAGAGACATCGATTAACTCGTTGAGAAAGGCCCTTCACCAGAGGGAATTTAAAGCATTTCCTCTGTTGAATGGACTTTTCTTTATGGTGTTCAGAATTTCTTCTAACCTGAAACTGTTTCACACATCTATTGACGAATTTCTCTGGGTAGCCATTCTTCTTTAGCATGGTTTTAACTAAAGAAATATTTTCTTCGTGAAAATCCTCATGACTTAGGCCAACTGCCCTGTGTAACATCCCAGAAACTACGCCAATCTTGTGCGAAATCAGGTGATTCGACGCATAGTTGATAACTCTCTCTGAGCTGGTGGGTTTCTAGTACCAGTTGAGCTTCAAGCTCCCGTTTTCCATACGGTGGATCTTTATGTCCAAGAAGCACAGAGAATTATCAACCTCTCTCTCTACAGTAAACTGGATACGATCATGAACGGAGTTGAACTTTTTCACAGTAAGATCGATATGTGTCTCCGGTACTGGTAACACTGTATCATCAACGTATAATCTAATCCATGGGATTTCAAACGGTAACTCACTCAATACTTTTGAGATAACGAAGTTCATCACCAGACTTGCTAGGACTGGGCTAGCTGGATTACCCATGCTGCTTCCATCAGTTTGCAGGAAAATATCTCCATCAAACGTGAAGTAGCTAGCTTCGAAGCAGAACTTTATCATGGTAAGGATCACTTCTTTGGGGGCTTTGATCTTCGGTGCCCATTCTGTCCGAGATTCTTCTACTATACTCAAGACCAGTTCTTTTGGTATATTAGTAAAAAGCGAAACCACGTCAAGAGAAATCAGTACGTAGCCTTTTGGTAGTGTGATGTCTTCAGCGAACCAAGCAAACTCTTTGGAATTCCTGATGTTGTATCGTGAGCTTTTTCCCACTTCTTCCAGTAGTTGATGAAGTATCTTAGCTATCTTATAGCTAGGTGCTTTTATGCAGCTGACCACTGGTCTAAGGTTGCAGCCAGTCTTATGGATCTTTCTCAATCCATACATTTTTGGAATTAAACAGTTGTGCGTTTTTAGAGACTTGGCTAATTTATCATCAATCACCTCATTTTCCAGTAACATCTTCACTATTGAGTTGGCTTTTGTTTCATACTTCTTCGTAGGGTCTTTCTTAAGTCTCTTGTACGTTGATTGATCATTCAGCATCCCTTTCATGACTCGGAGGTATTCCTCTTTCTCCATAACTACTGTTGCGTTGCCTTTGTCAGGCTTCGCTAGAATCAGTGAAGTGATCCAAAGAAGTGATCCTTACCATGATAAAGTTCTGCTTCGAAGCTAGCTACTTCACGTTTGATGGAGATATTTTCCTGCAAACTGATGGAAGCAGCATGGGTAATCCAGCTAGCCCAATCCTAGCAAGTCTGGTGATGAACTTCGTTATCTCAAAAGTATTGAGTGAGTTACCGTTTGAAATCCCATGGATTAGATTATACGTTGATGATACAGTGTTACCAGTACCGGAGACACATGTCTCTCAAATACTGACTCGAAGCTAGTCTTCTACAACTTGAAAAAGGTAGGAGACCTCTACTCAAGGTTAAAAGATCCAGTGCCATTGAACGAAAGATCAGAAGTCATCTATAAGATCCCATGTGAATGCTCTAAGTGTTACATAGGACAAACCAAGCAGAGACTTGGAGAAAGGCTGCGACAGCACAAAAACGACTGTGCTGCGAACAAGATCCTCAAAAAAGAAAAAACAGCGTTAGCTATTCACCGTTTTGACACTGGACACTCGTTTCGGTTTGATGAAGCGAGTATATTGGATACTGAGTCAAATTGGAAAAAGAGAAACATCAGTGAAATGATTTTTATCAATCAAAATGATACAGTAAACAAAAGAGAAGACACCCAATACTTGAGTAGAATCTACAGTGGTATCCTGAGAAAATTCAAATGGAGGTCGGCAAAGAAGAGACCGAACTGATCAGATGTTCACACAGCATGACGTGTAGGAGGTGCTGACATCTGATCGATCAAGACGTTCGATAGAGCAATTAACTTTGTAACCTTTATGACAGGTGTACTGTAGACAAAACGAAAATATCATTCGAGAAAAAAGAGCACACTGCAATGTTAATTATTATATTTGTGCATATGTTTAGTTTCCGATTGGATAACATTAACTTTATGGTGACTACATATTAATGATGTCAAGGTATATAATTTGCCGAAAGAAGGTCGGTGTGGGATATTTATATGTTTTTCAATATATAAATATATATATATATAATAAAGAAAAAATATTTTTTTTCCGTAAAATAATTTGCCGAAAGAAGGTCGGTGTGGGATATTTATATGTTTTTCAATATATAAATATATATATATATAATAAAGAAAAAATATTTTTTTTCCGTAAAATAATTTGCCGAAAGAAGGTCGGTGTGGGATATTTATATGTTTTTCAATATATAAATATATATATATATAATAAAGAAAAAATATTTTTTTTCCGTAAAATAATTTGCCGAAAGAAGGTCGGTGTGGGATATTTATATGTTTTTCAATATATAAATATATATATATATAATAAAGAAAAAATATTTTTTTTCCGTAAAATAATTTGCCGAAAGAAGGTCGGTGTGGGATATTTATATGTTTTTCAATATATAAATATATATATATATAATAAAGAAAAAATATTTTTTTTTTTTTTGTATTAATGTTTGTAATTTTTGGCGTTTATTTATTTGTGTCGTAAAGATTCATTGAACACATTAGAAAAAAAAAAATATTGTGTGAGGTTAAGATAAGAAACAAGAGTTTGTTGTTTGTTGTTTGAAAAGAATGTTTCTAAAATCATCGGAAGAACGACCAGTTTTTAATTTAATTTAATTTACTTTAATGTCATTTAATTGATTAGATTGCATTGAAGTAATTGTATTTTGTATTATGCTTTCCAGAACCTGAGGAAGCCTGAATTGAACAGGCGAAACGTCGTTCTATTGACAATTACTTAATATTGTTATATTTCAATCATTCCAACGTCCCATGATCCCTACATCTAAGTTTTGAATATAATTTTCTATTACGGCACTTTTGTTTATTCAAATCGGAACGGTCAGTTTTGTAAAATATGATAAAATGTGCGATTTCCCGTAAGGCTCAATGTTAAAGTCGTGAAAATTCAAGTGTCAATATCGTTTGACTCGATCTCACTAGCCCTCTAAAAATTGAACTGGATCATTATCTTATCATAATCTACAAGTGTACCAAATTTCAGAATTTTCGGAACGGTCAATCTAGTACCAGCGGTACTACCTTCACTATTATAGTTAGTTTGGTAGTTTGCGCCTACGATATGTGGTATTATATCACTCATATTTTGGTAAAGAGGCAATGATATACAATATACATTTACTTTTACACATGAAAAAAGTGTATCTGATCTCGGGCCATTATGGTGTCATAATGCTTTCATTTTAGAAAATGAAAATCATTTTATGTTGAAAATGCGAAGAAGTCCAACTTATTTTGCTCTCCAGCTCGCTAGGAGAGAGATATTCGAAAAAGCACTATCATTATTAGATGATCAAATGATGAAAAGTGGTGAATCCGAAATTTTCTGTGAAGAACACTTAACAGGGAGACTCAACACAACTTTTAATGTTAAGGGCTGCACCTCAATTGGTGAAGGAAAAGATTGAGGACTAAATACATTTGAACCGGAAATTCTAAACACAACAAAAAAATACCGATCATTCAATAGATTTATTCATGATCAAAATCGATACACGTCAAGGAATTATCGTTTATGTCAGAAAATGGACGGGAAAACTAAAGGACGGGAAAATGGGTATAATTAGAAACATTTGCTATTTCAATGCAGATAAACCTGACAAAGAAATTTATATTTTGTATGACGAAGTAATACGACGAAAAGAATATTTCCACCAAACGAGACAGGTTACAGTTCACAGTATCGCGAAATGTACAGTGATTAAAAATGTACGATTCTGTGAACTTGAGATGCTCATGAAGCCGTACATTTTAATTGAAGTGCAAGGTCATTTAACGATTTAAGATTTAGGATTATATGTTATTAAAATGTCAAAGGGATGTTTTAATAATGATTAAACTAATGAACTAGGTGGATTCAGTCATCTAGCTCGGGATTTTATGGGACTGTGGAAGGAAACTCACCAATAATAACGAATGATGTAAACGGTAGGCGATTATAATGTTGACAAAATAGATAAATGACATAAGGGTTAACTCGGTCCGTACGCGGAGCTAGTTATTTTCGTGATATTTTCCGACAGTAATCCCCAGAGTGGCAAAACTTCAGTGTTTCCGTCGCATCAGAACTTCAGATTGCTGGATAAGCATTAGGGTGTTTCAAAAAAACAAAAGATTTTTTTTTCTCTGATGGTGTCCGAAAATTGATAGTATACTTGAAAACGAAAATTTTGGTCATAAGTAGAGCTCTTAATATTGATATTACGGTTTGCCGCAATCTATTTTTCTATTTTCTCATTTAAATACCACAGAAAAATATTTTTTCAATTTTCTAATTTTTGTAGCTTGGAAACGGTTTATTGCAGGGAAATTTTGAATGATGAATCTCAAGGAAAATTGAACGATCTACGAAAACGGTCTCTTGCAAAAAATTCATAAAGTCAATTGTTTTCAAGTTATGAGTCTGTTAATTAGTACATGATAAAATTTTCGAGTATTTTGTCAAATAAATTGACGTATTAAAGTTGTTTTTCATATTAGTGCTATAGATATTATGAAATTACTCAATTTCTATTGAATTCGAAGTAGAATTATGTATCTTCGATAGAAAATTCAATAAATTATCGCTAATAAACGATTCTACGTGAATAAGAATTGTTGTAACTATCAAATGCGTAATTTATTGTTTTCTTTAAATGGAACATTTGAAATATTTTCAACTAAATATTTAATGATTTCATTGCAGGTAACATTTTAAATAGCATTTTAACAACAGTTGACGATAAATATATTCTTCGATTATCAAGTGTTATTTAAATCATAAAAATTCAATTAAATAATTAAGTTGCCCTGGTGGATCATGCAATCAGGCGGTCAATTTTTTCACGAAATCGACCGTAATTCGATCACGATGTGTTTGCATCGCAGTCGCATCGTGGTCACATGACAGTCGATTTCGTGAAAAAATCGCCTGTCTGATCGATTTGTAGTTGATATGTAATCGCCCGATCCATCAGGGTGATGTGAAGTTTTTTTTATTGCAAGCAGGATATTTTTTCCTATTTTCAGTAACTACTCGCAATAAATACTGGAGCTGTTCTTCATTCTTCGTTAAGCATTGATTGTACTGTTCAATCAATGCTACACCGCGTTCAGCAATATCATTCACGACTTGAAGATGCTCAAAATATCTAGCTGGAAATATTTCAAATGTTTCATTAAAAAAAACAATGAAGTACGCATTTGATAGTTCCAACGATTCTTATTCACGTAGAATCGTTCATCTAATTTATATAATAGAAGAAAGTATCCTATGTGCGTGCCGCTAAAACTCAGAAACCAACCCTCGTAGCCCCTTGGGTGTTATATGGGGTGTTAGCCCTCCACCCCCCCCCCCCCATCCATGAAGAGGTTTTCCGTTGTCAGCTACGGGGGTTAGTTTTCGAGATATGAGGATAGCGAATATTGCTCCTTATGGGGGTAAAATGATGTTCTCAATTGTTCTACAGAACACTAGAATGATCTAGAATAGTTGACAGTGCTTCAGAATGTTCTGGAATGTTCCAGAAGGTTCGGGAATTTTCTAGATTGTTCCAAAACGTTTCGGAACATTCTAGAATTGTCTAGAATATTCCAAGAGATTTGAGAATATTTTGAAATGTTCCAAGAAGTTTTCGAACATTCTAAAATGTTCCAGGAGGGTTGGAAATTTTTTTAAATGATGCAAAAGGCTTGGAAACATTTTTGAATGTTCTAGAACGTTTCGAAATAGTCTAGAATGTTTCAGAAAGTTCCAGAATTCTCTAGGATGATCCAAAAAGTTTGGAATTTTTTTTGAAATGTTACAGAAAGTTCGAGAACTCTCTCGAATGTTGCCAAAGGTTTGAGAATTTTCTAGAATGTTCCAAAACCTCTGAGAACTTCCTAGAATGTTCTCAAGGATGTGAGAATATTTTGGAATGTTCCAGAAAATTCGAGAACATTTTGAAATGTCCCTAAGGTTCGTGAATCTCCTGAATTCCGAGAATATCCTAGAAGGTTTAAGAAGTTAGAATATGTTTTCAATCAGAAAGAAAAGTACTTTCTATATTTTAAAGTTCATTCTTTTATCACAACTATTACACAATCTCATATCAACTTCTGAGCGAAGCCGGGTAGTTTAGCTAGTTAGCAATAATTTATTGAATTTTCTATAAAAAATACATAATTGTACTTCAAATTCAATAGAAATTGAGTAATTTCATAATATATCGCACTAATATGAAAAACAACTCTAATATTTCAATTTATTTGACAAAATACTCGAAAATTTTATCAGGTACTAATTAACAGACTCATAACTTGAAAACAATTGACTTTATGGATTTTTTGCAAGAGACCTTTTTCGTAGATCGTTCAATTTTCGTTGAGATTCATCATTCAAAATTTCCCTGCAATAAACCGTTTCCAAGCTACAAAAATTGGAAAATTGGTGAAATATTTTTCTGTGTTATTTAAATGGGAAAATAGAAAAATGGATTGAGGCAAACCTTGATATCAATATTAAGAACTTTTATTATTATTTTCGTGACATCACTTTTTCATGGCATGTCGGTCATTAACGCGTTCGTTCATGATTTTCACCGAACTAAATGGAGAGAAGTCTCAATATCTTTGAGTCTTATACTTCTAACATTACTCAGTATTTCAATGAAATTCATATTATCGCGTGAATGGATGGAAATTAAAGAATTAAATTAATTAATTATTCTTCAGAAAAATAAACAAATTAAATCAATTACAATGCACAAATTTAAAAATTTGGAGATATTCGGTTTTGATCTCGAGTGAGTGTTGAAGCCCACATCTTTCCACTATATAGTGGAAAGATGTGGGCTTCAACACTATATAGTGGAAAGATGTGGGCTTCAACACTCACTCGAGATCAAAACCGAATATCTCCAAATTTTTAAATTTGTGCATTGTAATTGATTTAATTTGTTTATTTTTCTGAAGAATAATTAATTAATTTAATTCTTTAATTTCCATCCATTCACGCGATAATATGAATTTCATTAAAATACTGAGTAATGTTAGAAGTATAAGACTCAAAGATATTGAGACTTCTCTCCATTTAGTTCGGTGAAAATCATGAACGAACGCGTTAATGACCGACATGCCATGAAAAAGTGATGTCACGAAAATAATAATAAAAATATAAAATCCGGTCGATAATATCAAATTCTACTAATTGTAATAACTGGCGAATAGTGACGATATGCACAAGTTTCTGAAATTTGGGGATGTGAGGTATCTCGGTAGCTTAATGGTAAAGCTGTCACCTGGATAGTGGAAAGATGTGGGCTTCAACACTCACTCGAGATCAAAACCGAATATCTCCAAATTTTTAAATTTGTGCATTGTAATTGATTTAATTTGTTTATTTTTCTGAAGAATAATTAATTAATTTAATTCTTTAATTTCCATCCATTCACGCGATAATATGAATTTCATTAAAATACTGAGTAATGTTAGAAGTATAAGACTCAAAGATATTGAGACTTCTCTCCATTTAGTTCGGTGAAAATCATGAACGAACGCGTTAATGACCGACATGCCATGAAAAAGTGATGTCACGAAAATAATAATAAAAATATAAAATCCGGTCGATAATATCAAATTCTACTAATATTAAGAACTCTACTTATGACCAAAATTTTCGTTTTTAAATATACTATCAATTTTCGGACACCATCAGAAAAAAAAAAATCTTTTGCTTTTTGAAAAGCACTCTCATACTTTGGCCAGTCTTTTTCCCACGAGAAAGATGGACAGAGTGGATTCTTCCAGTCAAAAAGTTCGGAAAATGAACTGAACACTTGTTCGCGACTGAAAATGCTTATCCCGCGTTTCTTCATCATTTTCTAATCTCAGAATACTCTATTAAAAGATGAGAGAAATATGCGAGGTATGATTTCTTCACACGTCTTAGAACTTATTCCTGTTATCATTAGAATTAAGTAAAAGCATTGTATTCATTTTATGAAGAGAAATTCGTTTCCAATAAAATATAAAAAATATGAGTAATTCTACAATTCCTTTAAGGATGTTCTATACCTACCGTAAGCGGGGGTTGTGCGGCATGAGAGGGGCAGTGATTTCGTCAGTGTTCCAATCCCTGAACATGAAATAATGATTTTTTAAATTCCTCATTAAAATGATTTTCAGGGAATTATGGAACGCTGTCAGTGTTCAAATATTATATTATTATCATTACATTTCATAGATATTTTTTTTATCCTTTATTTAATTAGTTTGAGAATTATTTGGAGAAAAGCGTTGAATTCTAGGGAATTCTGGCGACACAAGTTGGCAGCACTTACGCGAAATCGACAATTTTTCAAGCATTTTTATTAATTTTAATGCCAATTATTGACCCAATCGTTGTATAAAAATGAACAAATTGTGCGGGGGGTTATTTTTCACCTATATCCTAAGTTTCACCAAATTTGAACAATTTTTCGAAAAGTTTCTTAAGCTTTTGTGAATTTTTCATAAGAATCATGTTAAAAATGGTTATTAAAAAATTTATAACTTTTAAACCAGGTATGAAAAAAGTCCAAAATTTTGCATACGGTTTCTTTATAAATTGGAGAACCTTGGAAAAAAATTTCATTGAAATCGTACATTTTTGAATTTTGATAAAATACCTGTAGAACATCCTTAATTCATTAATGCTCAGTGTCCTATTCCAGCACTCTTATTACTTGATGATAACCGAACCGGATGATACTTCTTCTGAAAAGAAAACAATTTGCCAGCATAGGAAAAATAATTGTGGAAAATTCTAAATAATTCTTTCCCAGAGAATACAATCATGCTTTCTAATCACTGATTATCTCGGAAAAGCTCGGAATAACTTCTGTTTCCATATTTTACGAGCTCTCTGAAAAACTTGGAAGAATTCTTAAAAGGTTTTCCAGAAGGATTCCAATTCGCAGTCCTTGGCGCTCTTTAAAAGGTTATGAAGTACTTTTCAGATTTTTCAAAACTTTTTCAGAAATTTTAAAAACTTACATAAGAAGAAAGTTTAATAACTTATATAATTTTCATCCCGAGTTCCAGACGAATAATTCTGATTTCTAGAAGGAAAAATTTTCACCAGAGCAACTACGTGCTTTCAAGTTATCAGAAAACGCGGGAGCGTTTTGCGCCATGTGTACGGTTAGAACGTGCACTGGCTAACTATACTTTTACTACTGGACAGTTTTGTTTTATTTTTTTAATTACGCCTCTCCCATCGTCACAAAAAATACTAGGAGTTGATTGCAATATTTCAGTGGAGAAATGAACCTTCTTTGCTTGAAAAAATAATTTGTTCATTTATAAAAAAATATTTCGATGTAAGCCACGCCCCATCCCGACGTTTTCGGTTAAAAAGTTCCTCGGTTAGACATTTCGTTGTAACGTTGGCTCATTCGGCTGGCTGAAATGAATTGGTGAGACATTTTTTCTTAACGTTGGCGGCACTGACTATGAATGTATAGCTGTCAAAACAACAACAGTGCACCCTACCCTCAAAAAGTTCGAAGTAATATAAACCGTGTTAGGCAGTTTCTCAAACGGAAAAAAAATATTAATTTATAAAAAAATATAAAGGGGGACGCGCGGTAACAGTTCGACGGGCATGACGTGTCGGTGTTCGCTTGGTGTTTTTTTTGTGTGTTTACTGTGATTCTTCCTAAGCTTCAGGCACCTAAAACATTGACTAGTCGTCCAATTACATGTTTTCTTCGAGTTGAGTGAATAATATATGCAATAAAGCAAACAGGCCCACTAAAATGTCAAATTTTTTGTTGCGATGACTCTGTACCTGATACCAGGGTGCCTAAAAGTGTAAATGGAGCGGAACTATTCTTCTCGGTTTATTTTTATATCTCTGGGATTTGAAATATAAAACAAGTGCTCCGGGCCGCATACGGTTCTCAGGAGTGCATCAGTTGCATATTTGTCTACTTAATCAGTTTTTATCGGGCTTTGTCTGTCCTTAGTATTGAGGTTATCGTCTATCTCTTTCTCATAACCCCCTCCCCTGAAAATCTGTGCGTGAGGTGTGCGATAACGGGCATGAACCAGGCGAATGAGTTGTAGAGCCGAAACTCACAGCAAGGAATGAGTGACTCTGAAAGTGCGTATAGTGACAGCCCAACTCAGCCGATATCTTACACACCAAAGGCAAAGATCCTCACTTCTTCACCGCTAGTCTCACTTGATAAATCTCTTCCTACGCTCGATTCACGCAAATCACTGCTTACCCTGAACATCTCTTCGGTAGAAATTTCTTCTCCGCTCATCTCTCAAAACTCATCATCAATCCGGGGGTCGGTGGAGTCTTTGCCAGGGCGGCTGGAGGACATTTCAACGACTATTCTTGATCAGGACTTAACCCTTCTGAAAACACCAGAAAATTCGTCCCTTCGCATACTCTCCCCGCGACGTTCGAGGCTTGAGTCGACAAGCAGAAAAAGGACACTGTCTCTGGGAAACTGTTTAACGGAAACCCCTAAGAGAGGGACCAAACGTCGTGCTGATGGTCTCACCTCATCGTCTGATATTCATAGTAAAAAGAAACAATCTGAAGGGAAAGACAAAGCAACTACGTTAGCTCAATTCGGCTTTAAATTGCGAGCTACATCTACATCTGAATCTCCCATTTTTACTCCCTCTAATATATCAGATTTTGAACTTTCTCCTACAATTACACCAGAAGCCTCTTCAATCATGGATCTCCCAGCCTCTGGCAATGACTCCATCTTACTGGCCTTGAAACAAATGGAAGAGAGATTGAATCTTAAGTCCGACGAGAGAATCCAATCCATGAAGCAAGAAATAATACAGAAAGTGACTGAAGACTCCAACATATGTCTCTGAAGTGGGAACCAGTACGGTTGACTTGATATGGATAAACTGTTTGTGTGTAGCAATGATTGATGATCTGGAAGTTGATTCAGCAAACTCTCTCTCGGACCATTTCCCGGTATCAATTTCAATTATTTTAAAATCAAATATAAACATCTCCAATAATAGCGGAAAAATTGTACGGAAAAAAATACTCAAATGGCGGCCCGAGGCAGAGCCGGATTTTCACCTAGGCTTGGAATGGTCGGAGAGGATCGCGGTCAATTTTCAGAGTCAAACTACTGACTGGTTAATTCAAAATTTTTGTGAGGCAATTAAAGAGGTAGCGATGCCCCTAAGTATGTCTACTACTGTCTGTAACTACAGACTTACAAAGAGCAACAAACCCTGGTTTGATTTGGAGTGTAAAGACTCGGAGCGTGTGGTAGCTGATGCGAGAGAGGAGATGGAAGCTGCGGCTTATGGTGATTCTCAGAGGATTAAATTCTGTAAGGAAAGAAAGAGGCACGGAAACTTACTCAAAGCCAAGAAAAAAGTCTTCTTTGATGAGATCAGAAATAGATTCGCAAATATTAATAATATTAAATCATTTTGGGGAGTAGCAAAATCGGCTAGAGGTTACCAAGCACCAAATTATTCAATAACTCTTGAGCAATGGCAAGAATTCTATATGAATATTTTTCATCCCAGAATGCCAACAGAAAATAACTTTTTCGGGGTCGCGGATGAATTCATGGACAGGGAAATCACCCCGAGCGAGATAATCTTGAACCTGAATAAGTGTAAAAACGGTAAAGCACCTGGAAGTGATGAAGTATCAAATGAATTTTTAAAAGCCTTACCAGAAAATTGGATTCTTTAAATTACGGTCGTATTTAACAAAATTCTAAGTACTGAAGAGATCCCTTCTTCTTGGGGTGATGTCTTACTGTCCATGCTTCATAAAGGCGGAGAAAAAACAGACCCGTCAAACTATAGAGGTATAGCGCTGATAAATTGCACAGCGAAACTTTTTACCATGATCTTAAGGGACCGTCTAGAGGAATGGGCTACGAGAAACAGTGTCATCCCTGAACACCAGGCTGGCTTTGTCAAAGACCGCAGTTGCATGGACAACACTTTTACTCTCGCATCGGCATTACAGTTCCAATTGAGATTAAAGGGGCGCAGGGTCTATGCCTTATTCGTTGACTATAAGAGAGCTTTTGATACGATCGACCATAATCGCTTATGGCTCAAACTTCTTCAAATAGGTGTCAGTTCAAAACTTATTAGAATTATGAAAAACTTTTACGAGCAAGCACGTATACGAGTAAGGCAGGGCCCTGTGCTCTCTGATCCTGTAAATATCACGGAGGGTGTTCTTCAGGGGGAGATCCTGATCCCGCTGCTATTTATTTTATTTATATCAGACATGGAAAGTTTTTGCCTGAGTAGGGGTGCACGGGGTATCCCCCTGGACGGATACAATGATCTGCTCTTACTCCTGTACGCAGATGACTTGGTGTTACTCTCTGAAAATGCATTAGTTGCACAAAAAAACATCAATATTCTGAAAGAGTACGTAGATAATAAGGGCCTCACTGTCAATCTGCGTAAAACACAAATGATAATTTGTAAAAATGGAAGAGGTGATGCGAACAGCAGCCCTATTGTATATGGTCCCGAAGAAATAGCCTCTGTCAAAAAGTACGAGTACCTGGGGGTCCATTTCACTAGCGCAGTTTTCGGTCCCGAAACGGTGAAAAGAGCATCCGAAAAGGCGAGAATCGCCTGTGGCTCAGTGCTGAAAATAATTTCAAAAATTCACTCGGACTCTTTTGCTAGCAATGTGCAAGTATATGATAGTATGGTCACAACAGCATTATTGTACAATGCACCAGTCTGGGCTCTTAAATATGCCGACATGTTAGAAGTGATTCAAATGTATTATTTTAAAAAACTTTTTCGTCTCCCTAAGTGTACTCCAAATTATCTTATAAGATTAGAATTGGGACTCGCGCCGCTTGAGGTGAAAATCCTCTCTCTATCCTTGGGGTGGATCATTGAAATATTAAAAATGGAAGATTCTAGACTTCCTAAAATCTGCCTTGCTCGCCAACGACACCTTTTTCTGAATAAAGCTAGCAGCATGCCTCCTAAGGAGGAGAGAAGATTTTCAAAATTCAACTGGGTCTCTCAACTTAATGAATTGCTAAGTAAGATAAACGCTGAATACCTCTGGGATAACATGTGTGCTCAATTCTGGTCCGAAAAGAAAGACTCAGTGGTCAATGACCTTACCACGTTCCTCAGAATGAAAGACCTAGAACATCTCCACCATTCAACCAGCATCCAATTCCCTATCCCTAGATCACCGCCAATGAGTACTGCACCCTTCCTAAATATCAGACTCCCATGGCCTTACATATGTACAATGATACAAACACGATTATCAACCTTCAGATTTGTTGCTTTCCCACTCAAAGGTCATTACCACAAAATATACCCTGAGCTACCTTGCGATGTTTGCAACAAAAAGAAACTGGAGACTTTGTCTCACATTCTAGTCTCCTGTTCTCTGTATAATGTACCTAGAAAACTGTGGCTACCAGAGCTGGCAGTACTGAATGAAGACGAAGTGTCCCCTTCCTCTATACAAAATCATATTGTTGACCTCCTGAATGATGTACAAAAGATAAAGTCCAATATCCCCAGACTTTATTATTTCATTCAAAGCGCGATGAAACTGAGAAAATTCCATAAAGAAACGTAGTTGTGCTCTGTTAAATGCTCATGCTAATTTTTATAATATTAAATTATTGTAAATGCGCAAAAACAAAAAAAAAGTATACATTGTAAGTTATAGTCTATTTCATGCCAAATTGTCGTGTAATAAAAATATTGTAACCCCCACTGCTATAGGGCTCAGTCCCTGCAGAGCAGTTATTACTAAATAAAAAAAAAAATAAAAAAAATATAAATTAATGAGAGAAGCTGATGGAAAAAAATCACAGCTTGTATTGTATTGGAATAATTGAGTGATTCAAAAAAAAAAGAATGCAATTGGCTACAGATAAAATCATGGGAAAAAAGATTCTGAGGTTTTTGAAGGTCCAATAATACTAATAATTAAAAATGAGAAATTCTATAAAAATTTTCAGTCAATTACTCAAATATCGTGCCAAAATTCGGAGTAGTTTTGTAGTTTAGTTTTTGAGAAAAAAATATTTGAATTTAGAAATTTTACACGGGGAGATAAAAAAAAGGACGGGATTTTCCATACCCCTCGCGTGGTAAAGCAGATTTCATGCTAATCCTATCGGCTTCTCATATCTCTCTGCACAAAATTTGGAACTTCGAATATTTTTTTCTTGAAAACTTCGCTCCAAAATCAATTCGAATTTGAGCAGGACATTCCTTATGATATTATTAATTCATTATTGAAAATTCAATTAAAATGAGGTGCTACTGGTGTTTGAAATTTCTGAAATTATTTAATTTTCACATAATTTTATGAATTTTCGATCATTTTTTCTTCATTCCTTGCTTTTTTCGGCAGGGTATGAATCCTACACATAAGCATTGTACACTTTAATTGTTGTGCACAAACGTAGAGATCGAATACAATGTGCACATTAGACTTTTATCGTACACATTAAATTCGATCACGAAATTTCGGGATTTTAAATTGTACACAATGTCATTTTTTTATACACATAAAATGAATGGTGTACGAAAAAATGTACACTTCGAGAAATAAGAACGGCTTCGCGTGAATATCGTACACACAAACAAATTAGAAAGAAAAAGTTGTGCACATATTTCTTTTTGCACATGCAGAACGGATTTTAATTATACACATAAGCGCTAGAAACGTTCACAAAAATAATTTCAGTGATTATTTTTGTGCAATTAATTCATTAATGAGTGAACCATAGAATTGTGTACAAAATATTGTACACAATAACACCAATAAATTGTGGCTGAGCCGTAATTTTGTCTAGAATATCATTGTATCGCGAGCGGAAACATTATTATACAAAAAGCTGCCCATGAAATGTAGTCTTCAAGAATTGTGGGAAGTGAAACGTGTGATGAAACTATAGTCAGCGATCAAATCCATAGACAGCGGAATATTTTTCGACAAGCCAGGGGGTCATGGGCATATATTTTATATCGAGAGAATGTTTGGATAATGAGAACGGTGATAGTGATCTGAGGGAATTTGTTGACACTTACTCCCACCTCGCTGAAAACGTTTGTATGATAAAAAAAAAAATTTCATTTCTAGTGAGCGGGAAGTAGAATATTTCTCCCACTGCACTCAAGGGAAGTTATACTTTCTGTCATGAGGGCAAATTGTATTCAGCCCTTCAGAATGAAAACAGAGAGCCCGCGTGCTTACCACGAATAAAAAAAAATTGTGATTGAATTGTTATGTTTGAATATTACTATTGAGGAGAAAATATGTTTTCCAATTTATCTATTGATATCTGTAATTTGAACCACTACGAAAAAGCGAAAAGTTGAAATAAATCCGATAGCCACCTGTTAGGACGAATGAACTGGACAACAAATATACGATCTTACCTTCGGATTGAACTAGACCAATAAGTTTAAATTTTATTATCTTCTTGAGTGCGCTATGATGCTGAATCGCTTTATGAAAAACGTTAATATGATTGAGCCAATTTTCCCATAAGACTAGAGAATTCTTCTTCTCAAAAAAGAAAACCAGAAGAGGAAATATCTACAGCAGGTGAAAATGAAATAAATGATCCAACAATGGAGGTTTTCAATTGTTGAATGTTTAATAATTAGCAAGTATGGAACATATAAAATTAGAAAAACATTGAATTATTTGGTGAATTTCGGTATATGAACAAATATACATAAAGTACCAATATATGAATATGAACGTAAAACGTAAGTAAAATTTGTAAATAGAAAAATAACAATAACATAATTTGGAGTAATATTGATATGGTCTCAATGTTCAAGCAGGTACTCTCTGGCGGCATCTCTGGCTATTTGCAGACCGAATTCCGCTTCGAGCTGCAAATCAACGCGATCATGCCACCTCTCTCCTCCCATCATATGTGGTGGCGAATAAGAATCTATTCTTCTTCTGCAGAATGGACAATTGCGCGTTATTAAGTTCTTCACACATGGGACACATATGCGATGGTTGCAGGGCCTCAACTTTTGAATCTTTTCCCTCAACTTGCATAGAGGGCAACCTTTATAGAAGTTAATGAACTCATGAGTACATAAGAAGTATGACGTACCAACTCAGCCCACTTCAAACCTTGACCATCTTAGATCTACTTCGATATTTTTATGCAGTTGTTATTAGTATTCTGAGTTTCGAAATTTTTGGGTATATTTTTTCATACTACCTTTACAGCATGAAATGAGTCGAACAATATCTATGATGATTAGGGTATAACATTGGTTGAGTGAGCATAGGATACGCCATATACTAAGTGCGAGTGAAGACAGAAGGGTGAATGGGAAAAGTGAAAAAAATCTATTCAGGAGGAGATTGACAGAGTTCTTCAACGAGTGTGAATTTGGTGCCCGAACCAACGACGAGGGATGCCAATCGCACGAGTTGAAAAACTCTATCTGTTGCACCGAGGATACCGTTTTTCATGAGTGACGTTACATTCTCAAGTTCGAGATAGGGTTCTTTTCCAGGCGCCTTGGAAAGACGTTTTTCTCGAGCAAGTGAGCGTAGCAGCAGTAATGGAAAACTATTGATATCTCGCGAATGAACGTATGCAGAAGCGCCAGGGCAGAATAGATTTTGCATTGGAAATATCAATGAAATGATATATACAAATATACGACAACGTATTGGCCATAATATAGTTTTTCTCCCGAATGTTCAAAACTCATTCAGACGATGCCGGGTACTTGGATACGGAGCAGCTGCCTCCGAATTACACTTATTCAATAAAATACGGACGTGATGAGCCACAGTCCTCATACTCCGTCTTATATCGAGTGAGATGATTACAAAATATTTATTGATTGTTTCGATGACCTATGTATACATTTTGATCATCGCCACTATAAGTGTGCTATTCTATGTGTTAAGGGAACTGTCTCTTTTTGCGAATACTTTTGATATGCTATTCAGCATAATCTATACATTTCATGACAGCGACCGGGGACAAAATTCATAACATTAATGATTACAAATGAAATGTCACTAGTTGGTAGTCTACACGTTCAAGTATCGGTGTATAGAGCAGTTATTGTTTCACATATTATGAACACTAATGAAGTTGGTGCTTTTCATGCACTTTTTTCACGAATGAACGTAATTGTGAGTTTCATTTATATCTGCTCAAATCACTGAGATGCGGTGCAGTGGCCGGCACTCACACTTCATTAATAATCGCAGGTGTAAATGCAGATCCTACTGTTTGTCACTTGTTGGTATCCTACGCGTTCAGGTATCGGTGTACGGAGGAGTTATTGTATCACATATTACGAACACTAATGAAGTCGGTGCTTTCCATGCACTTCCTTCACGAATGAACGTGATTGTGAGTTTCATTTACACCTGCTCAAATCACTGTAATGTGGTGCAGTGGCCGGCACTCACACTTCATTAATAATCGCAGGTGTAAATGCAGATCCTACTGTTTGTCTCTTGTTGGTATCCTACGCGTTCAGGTATCGGTGTATGGAGGAGTTATGGTATCACATATTACGAACACTAATGAAGTTGGTGCTTTCCATGCACTTCCTTTACGAATGAACGTGATTATGAGTTTCATTTACACCTGCTCAAATCACTGAGATGCGGTGCAGTGGCCGGCACTCACACTCCATTAATAATCGCAGGTGTAAATGCAGATCCTACTGTTTGTCACTTGTTGGTATCCTACGCGTTCAGGTATCGGTGTATGGAGGAGTTATTGTATCACATATTACGAACACCAATGAAGTTGGTGCTTTTCATGCACTTCCTTCACGAATGAACGTAATTGTGAGTTTCATTTACACCTGCTCAAATCACTGAGATGCGGTGCAGTGGCCGGCACTCACACTTCATCAATAATCGCAGGTGTAAATGCAGATCCTACTGTTTGTCACTTGTTGGTATCCTACGCGTTCAGGTATCAGTGTATGGAGGAGTTATTGTATCACATATTACGCACACCAATGAAGCTGGTGCTTTTCATGCATTTCCTTCACGAATGAACGTAATTGTGAGTTTCATTTACACCTGCTCAAATCACTGAGATGCGGTGCAGTGGCCGGCACTCACACTTCATTAACAATCGCAGGTGTAAATGCAGATCCTACTGTTTGTCACTTGTTGGTATCCTACGCGTTCAGGTATCGGTGTATGGAGGAGTTATTGCATCACATATTACAAACATCAATGAAGTTGGTGCTTTTCATGCACTTCCTTCACGTATGAACGTAATTGTGAGTTTCATTTACACCTGCTCAAATCACTGAGATGCGGTGCAGTGGCCGGCACTCACACTTCATTAATAATCGCAGGTGTAAATGTAGATCCTACTGTTTGTGTCGAGTGATTCAATTTGCGCATCGTTTGAGGATGCCACTGAGCGTGATACCTTTATTTCCCTCCAGTGACCATAGAGTGAAAATTCACTCTATGAAGCGATTACACGTAATGTCTATAAAATTAACTTCTCGTGCTCGTATTTCACACAGAAATTTACCTTTTAATGGCGCACTAATCAATGAAATTCGTTGTATAATATTCGAACAGTTGATTGAAAAATGTCCTTATCAATCAGCCGGAATGGACTCAGTTTAACGGCTGATGTATTATCTAGTGGCTATAGTCACTAGCGAATCAACGCCAATGGCTGAAAGGTGGTGACACTATGGCGATACAATCACTACGATAATTGGAGTGATAGTTATCGCAACAATAACTGAGATCATTTGTGTAATATACATCGTGTTTGAATGGCTGCACTCAAGGTGGTAGTGAGTTGGTCAAGATAACGCAGATAGGAAGGAGAAAAAATTCAATAATGCGGAAAACTAAGTAATAGTACTAGTAATAAAATGATCAGCAGTTTATCAACCTATTTGGAGTACAACCACTGGAATAATTATGGAAAAATAGTAAAAAAAATGTGATAGGACAAATCGTATTCAACATTTTGTGTACTCCAAATATGTATACATATATACTGATTGATAAACTGTTTATGATTATTTCACGTTGTTTGGCTCCTCCTCGTCTAGTTCTTCTCTTCTTCACTGGTGGTTCCTCCACAATGTCATTATCGGCATGAGGAATATCCTCAAGCACCACAGCCTCTGCAGACTCCCCTGTGTTTCCAACCTGTAAATGAATCAATTCATTATCACCTGATGAAGTATCATCAAACTAAAATTAATGTTAAGATTAAGTGATAGTGAAACCAAAATCGAATCATCTGGTTCGTTGCCAGCTGTATTAAGGGGCTGCCCATTCCTGGCAGTCTCTGCACCAGCTGGAGGCTGTGGATCATCATAATTCTCTGCATCAGCTGGGGGCTGTGGATCATGGTCATTCTCTGCATCAGCTGGAGATTGTGCATCATCTTCATCCTCAGTTAGATCGATTACTTCAGTAATTTTAACATGATGTTGATGGGGACGATTTCGGGATACCCTTCTCGAAGCCTGTTCATTTTCAGCAAGATCTTCGTCGTCAATTTCAATGATTATTGGCTGTACATCTTCTACAACCGGATCTGCTGCTTCAGCATTATTCGGAGGTGGCATACTACTCGCCGCCCTTACTTCACTCGCAGGCTGTGTGACATTTACAGGCTGTACAATATCATCAGGCTCTACTTGATGTGAACGATCTGGGCGTCTCCTCGGCGGAACTTGAGGCTGTATGAATTGAGCCTGTTCCAACTCCACGGGATCTTCAATAGTTGGCTGCATAACTTCTGGATTTGGATCTGCAGCTTCGACATCAGGCCCTGATCGACGTGAACGACCTCGACGTCTCCTTGTTGGAACTTGAGCCTGCTGACCTGCAACTGGATTCTCATCCGCTGTCGCAGTCCGACGTGGACGGCCGGGACCCCTCCTTGGAGGAGCAGCACCACCAGTTGCCGCAGCTTGTGGACGTTGAGCCCTGGTATTTCTCGTTCTTTGCTGTATTTGCGGTGCCGGTGCATCGGGCATCAGTTGACGATCATAAACTGTCATCAACATAAAATTGTTTATAAATGTGTCAATAGAGCCGGAGACTTTCTTTGTTAAGAAAGGGTAGTAACAAAATTGCCTAGCAACGGCGCTCCAGTGATATATCAGTGACGTGTCATTGCTTGGTCATTTTGTAATCAAACTTTTCTTTAAAGGGAGCCTTCGGCCCTAGACATCACACTTTGTTGTTCGTTTTCATTGAGCTGTTACTTTGATGGATCCTTCTTCGTCTTCTAACATTTGCTAGATTTTCAAACCTGCCACCTACAAATGGAAATGTCAAAATTAACTGCCATAATACGAGGAGATTTAACGACTGATAAGCATACTCGTGCCTGGATGAGCATCAAGGTTCATGTTTGGGAACTCCTCTCGTGCTCCGAACCTTTCATCGTCATTAGTATCAGTTGACATGCCTTGTCTTTCGTCAAACTGAAAAACGAATAATTTCACAATTGAGTATAAGTATGATCTCCTGAAAGACAAGGTAATTAAATTTTTCTAATAACTTCTAGACAGATGTGCCCTCCTCAGATTTCCAATTAATGTCAAAAATTCTTCAGTAGTCACCCTAGAAATGAAAAAGACACATTTTGTATTAAATAGAACATGCAGTAGCATAATATCAATTTATAATTGAATGTCGCGGTTGACGCAGTATCTTAACCAAAATCAAAGTCTGAGGTCACCTGAGCTCGTACTTCAATAGCTAATGAATAAAACAACTGTTCAACAGATCATGTAGCTGAATAATGCGTATTTTTATTATTGGAATATGCTGTTTGTGATTTATTGTATGCTTGTAACAGAGGTGAAAAAGCCATCACATCGAACAATATAATTTTCATCCTAAGACCATTTGAACAAACGATAATCTCATTCGTTTGATCGAGGCGACATCGAAATATGTATGTTAAGGACTCGCTATCTGCACAACACATGCAAAAATTTACTGCAAATTACTGCATGATTGGTAGTGAAGAGGGGATACGACTTTGTGAGTGGGGTTATGGAGCGATTCGAATGGAAATTGAGTATAGAACTGGATAGCTTAATCGGTAGAGTGCCCCACGTGACATCAAAAGATCCTGGATTCAACTCCCGGATTATCCAATTTTTCTTCAAATACATTAAATGTCGTTGTGCAAGTTAGCGATTCATGTTAATTAAAGTCCGAAGAAATTGACCCTATAAAGGATAATATCACATAATGATGCGTCAATTTTACCGATTACATTTCAAATCCAGCTCATATCTGTATAGGAAGACATCTCTCTCTCGGAGTTCTAGTGGTCTCCAACTTGTCACCTGATATCCATCTCTCACTTTCTTATAATTATCTACAGCTTTGTCGATTACTTCAGAAAGTTTGACTGCAAGAATATATTTGAGGCGATTTAAAAATGTGATTCTGTAACGCAAAGAATGCTCACACAGTTGGACAAATCGAGATAAGCTATCAATAAATTATTAATTATTTCTGTTCTCAAACAGCATTTTCCATGAAGACTGATGCACTCCAATATGTTTAGTAGCGTATAAGTGAAAATTTTCACACGTATTGTTCGTACGCACTGGATTTTGGTAAACGGACATGATATCACACAATGGCACCCAGAAAGTCCTTAAATAAGCCCCAAATAATTGCAAACTGGTCTGCCTCTCTCTGTCAATCAATTGAGTGATATGTAGAGCTCCTTCACGAATTTTTTCTGCAGGCAAATATGCTAAGGCGTATGCTTTTTCCAGAATATAGTCATACCCAACAATGCCAAGACTGTCCCACTTCTTCACGATTGCCTATGAAGATGTGCCAAGTACTCATTGAAATTATATCTATTAGTACTTGTCTGTATTTCTGTAGCTACATTTATTCTGTCTTTGCACTTTTGTGTCTGAACCTTCATCTTTATCTTTCTGTTGCTATTCTTCGTCTGTCTATCTATCTGTTTCTATCTCTGTGGTCTTGATATATTATTTTCCATACCTAGGACACGACGAAACGACATTTCTTCGTGTCCTCGGTATAAAAAATAGTATTCGCACCTCGGCCGCGAAAAAGTCAACTGCGAAGAACATTTGCTACCCTCGCTCCGCTCGGGAAGCAAATTCATTTGACTTTTTTCGGCCTAGGTACAAAATATACCATTAACTATGATATTCAATCGATGCATCTCCATGCATCGATAATTGAAATCTCAATTGAGGAGTAATTCAGCTCACCTGATTCCCCCATTTCACCCAATTCTACTAATTGAACTAAATTAGTCGGGCTTGGTGGCAAATGTGTTCTTCGAGCTCTGGCAATTTTTTGTTTTAATTCGGAGGTATAAATGAGACTGCTAGCAGTCGGCTGATACCTTGAAAGAGAATGAATCATCCTTTCATTCCTTACAATCGAAATAGTATGATAAAAATGTATGACAAAAATCCTCAGAATGAAGTTGCTGCCTGAGAATCTAATTGAAGCTTAGAAGAAAATGAGTCAGCTGGCAGTGAAAGTTATGAAACCACGTCAACGATAGAAAACCAGGCAAGCGAATTCGGGTTAGATAAGAGGCCCACCCTGCAGAAATGCCTATCTGCTTTTTCACGGCGAGTAAAGATACGGTGTCATGCAACGTTGATGACGCTAGCGTCCACGTCAAATCGGGGCCGTGACACTAATTTGAATTTCCTACTACTGAAAATTTTTTTTCCTCACTCATGCCCGAATTTCGCTCTTTTTCGGACCACCTGGCGGCTGAAATTCGGTACTTTTTCGTATTTTTGGAACAGTGGTGCCGCCAGTCTGAGTAAAATCTTTTCACAGACTGTTGAAACTGCCTAGGCTGCAAAACGACTTTTCTTAGACTGATCGGAGAAAAAAGTGAATGTGTAGTCATTAAAATATCAAAAAGATGTCAACATCCAACCTAACCTCAATAACAATTAGCATATTACGTACCTAGGAAGTAAGGAAGTTAATTGCGCCAAAAATGGCCAGCCGAGTGAAGCGAGAGTGCCAATTTTTTGTCGCAGTTGACTTTTTCACTTCTATGGTGCCTATAATGTTTCCGTACCGAAGGGAGTGAGAAACGACGGTTTTGACCGAGCGAAGCGAATATGTATTTTTCTGTTTATAGTTTTCATCATATTTTTTTTCTTTTGCTTTTTCTGTAATTTGTTTTTTTTTTTTGGATGGGGTGGCTCCGCCCTCCCAAGCCCCCGTGCCTCTCTCGACCCCCCCCCCCCCCCCGCGTCTTCTCGCGCTTTTTGGGCCTTCGTGAGAGAAAATAGTATATATCATTCGGTTTTCAGCCTTATGGCATAAATATACTATAACTGCAAGCCATCGCGTCAAAAAGCAACTTCAACATGAATAATCTCATCAAAATGAAGTCTTAGAATAAAGAAGAAATTATCGTTAGAATCTATATTTTTATTGTTTACAATCGTTTCCAATCGTCGGAGATATTTATCTCGTTTAAGGTCATCATTTACACTAATTTTTTGTGTAAGGATTCAGTATGTATTAATACTTCGACACTGCGTTTCCAAAAAGACTCAAATTGTTCAGGTTTATCGCTATATTTTTTTCAGCCGCGGGAAATTCGAGATAGCGTCACGTGGCCCGATTTGACGCTGACGCTAATGTCAGAAACGCTGCATGAGGCCGTACCTGAAGGATACTGGATAATATGAGTTGGACACGGATGTCGCGGTGAATTTCAAAGTTGTTAAAAGTGTGACGTCTACCCCTGTACTCTAACACATTCTCTGAGGATAGCCTAACAGGAGGGAATTTTCTTTACTACTTACTCCTCTTTGGCTTCAACTCGATCAAATATTTGTTTCGAATCTTCCCAAGTCGTTGCCAACTGCAAAACTTCTGTAATGAAGTTTTCCTTAAGTAGTAAGAAATGATCAGCATTGTGATTGTGTATTCCTTCAACAGTAACCGGTTGATTTGGAAGATCGTGCAGTGAATTTACATAGGCAATGGTGGTGCATAGCTCAGCGGACCTCAATGAGCACCGAAAAGTTGTTCCTGAACCTCTAGGATCGAGGTGATAGAGGTAGCCTTGATAAAAATATCTGGAAGTGCCAGCTTGCTTTCCAGCTAAGCGTTGCATTTTGTGCTGTTGGCGTACAAATCAACGAATATCAAAAAGTAATACAGAATTTCTCATTCGCTATCCTTATGTGCAGTTAGAAGACTGTATGAGAAAAATGGGAAGAAACTTTCGAAATTATCAACGAAATTAACAAAATTCCCTATTGTTATCAGAAATTCAAACCATAGGTGTTTTCCCTTGACAAAAATTGACATAACGACATCATAATGGAAATGATTAACAGTATATTGGATTTGACACAACGAAATCGAAAAGGAAATAATTAAAAATTGAAGTTTAGGGGCCGTGGTGTGCAGAAAACTCATTTTTTATCGAAAAGCACCTCTTACTATGTTTGGCGGAGAACAATTAACTGTGGAATTTCCTTCCCCTGATTCTAACAGGATAAGTTGATTTTCGAATCACTATTTTATTAAGAATACTTTGGAAACTAAGCAAGATGGAACAATTTTTCGTTTATCTTTGTTTAAAACGCAACTAGATACTGAAGAGACACCTGAATTGGGGAAGAGGATTAGCGGCCTTTCGATCACGGTCAAGAAGCAAAATATCCCTACTTCTCTATTGAGTAGTCTTTTGGCTCTCAACAAGACGAGTGTTCATTCCAAACGAGTCATCACTAAGACCTCAACAGAGATACAACTATTTTGGATTATTGTATTCATCATTTCGAGTTTTCTTATTGTCTTGAAATCTTATTATTTGAGTAACTATCTGGATCAATTTTACATAATTTGAAAGCGATTCGCTTGAGCATTCGTACAAACTAATTTCGTGGAAAAATTTGAAGTTATCAGCATTCGTCGAACTCGCTTAAATGAATTTGGGAAGCTAGATTTGGATGTGATCGGTCTAGTAGCTCCACAGATATAGCCTCTATTCATTGAACAGTTTTTCACAATATCTCCGAAACTACTAGACCGATATCACCCAAATTCAATAGCAAACTTACAAAATTTGAAGTCTCCAATTCAAATCTTCCTCGATTTATCGTGCTGACCAGATTTGAAAAAAAACTCTATATTCATAGATGAATTGGATAAACCAAGAATCGGGAAACTGACCACCCGAGGGTTCAAATATTTGCCTTATTCACGCGCATCTCCGAGTTGAGGATGGATGCTGTGCATTGATTTTTCAACCATTTGTTTTTCTCAGATCGATATGTATACCCGTTATCGAGAAAAGCGATAAAATGTATCACACATACACAAACATCCATCTATATAGACACCCCTTTAAAATCTTTTTTTTCGACATTTTTCATCATATGGAGTCATATTTCGTTTAAATTTCAAATTTTAATCGAATCACGCTGACGATGCTTCCATTCGAAAGCAAAAATTATCGGAAATGAGAAGAAAGTGTGGCAAAGTGGACATTTTAATCAAACGCTTGGAAATAATCACTTCGAATTGGGTTGCCAACTCAAAGCTCGAGCCAGGTGGCGCTAGGTAACTAGGTGCCCTGAACTGGAGCGAAAATTCGAAACGTATTCTACATCAGGGTTATATTCCCGAGACACAATTAGACTCATTTTCAAAGTATAATACAATTTGTTCTATCTTATGAATTTTTAAGCGTAACTGAATATACAGAATCTATTCTAGGAAATTTATAATAATTTGATAGTGGAAAGGTAAAACGGAACGAATCGATGTATCTCCGTGATCATTGTTAAGCAAATATCTCGGAAATTCAGAGAGATAAGGCGATGCTGCTTCAATCTTTTTTGTGAAGAATTTCAGGAGCTACGGAAAAGAGATTGATGCAAAATCGTCTTATTTCGCTCCGTCTCTGAGATATTCCCCAACAACAAATGACGAAATCCAGTGATGCAAAAGTGAAACAGAATAAGTCGATTTTTTCAATAGTTTTTTCGAGAATATCTCTGAAACTGAAGGAGATATGGCAAATTTTTCTGAATTCTTTTTTTAGCTCTTGAAATTTTCTTCAAAAAGGCATTAGAGTGAAATCGAATTGTCTCTGTTAGTTTCTGAGATGTCACCAAAATTTTTTTTTCTCAATCGAGAATGTCTCGGAAATTAAACGAAATAGAGATTCAGCTCTTTGAATTCTCTACAGAACGTATTGTGACAAAATCACTTTATCTCGTTTACTTTCCGAGATATCTTTAAAAAACAACTGGAAAAATAGAATTCCTCTGTTGTAGTTCCTCGCTTCTTAATTACTCGAATATCTGAATGAATCCATTTCTCTTGATGAAAAATTAGTCAAGAAATACTAAGAAAAAGGTTGTGCTCTGGTAGAATTTAGCAAGTTTGGACTACAGTTCATTAATGGATTGTGTATCGCTCATTCCGAGTGAACCTAGATTCCCCGATAAATTGCAGTCAATTTTTCTGCATTTCACCTTCTTTGGATAGGATTTTGGAGCAGAAAAGATTTCGCAGTACGAAAAACTACAGCCAAGCATTTTTTAAATAAAATCAAACTTGATACTCCAACTAGTCGAGACACATTTGTTCATCCGCTAGAGAATCAGAATTTAAATACTCCGCCAGCCACCATGTTGAAAGTTACCTAGTTACCTAGCGCTATTAGTTCGGATTCGAGCCACTTGGCAACCCAATTGACGCCAAATTCAGCCGTTGAATAGAAATGAGATTATTTAAATGTAAGACATCATTGAAGATAACCCTCGGAAATGTCGGGAGTGGAGACATCAATTTTTTCTATCTTTTCATAGCTGGACTCCCATGTGGGAGGATTTAGTTGTTTATATTAAAGCCTATTCCGTAATAATAGGTTATGATACTCATGACAGGTAGGTTTAATTAATTTAAATCACAAATTAACGTTTCAATATCATCAAATTTTCAAATTCAGTCAAATTAATTTAATGATGATGGAAAATATGAGAAGTTGAATGATTACCACAATTAAAAAGAAAATAATACCGTGGTGGTGCCGGTTTTCGACAGTGTCTAAATAAAATGTCCAAATCGAAATCAATTAAATTATTTGATTCACTTAAATGAGATTTTTCATTCTTCTAATAATATAATCCTCACTGTCCGGATACTAGTGCCATTCCTTCAACTGCCGGAGAACTGGTACTTTCATAGTACTCCTAATAAAAAAAAAATATTTTCAAATTCTTACTATTTTCAGTGTCATTTACTTCTTCTCCTATTGAAGTATTGGGGAAATAATAATTTACGAAATTTATTATTCGCAAGGAAACACGTAGAAAAATTCTGATGGCGGCCGCCATGGCGCGGGCCATGGCCACCGCCATGGCGGCCGCCATCACAAATTTGCCGCTTTCCATGGAGTTCTTTCCCATGGCGATTTTTCATGACGATTCTTTCCATGGCAATTTTTTGCATGATGATTCTTTTCATGACTTTTCCATAAATTTTTCATGCCTTTCATGAATTTATGGCTATAGCAAATTTCTCCATAGCAAATTTTGCATTGACGAATTCTGCCATGGAGAAAATGCAATGGAGAGAAACGCCAAGGAAAGGATCACCATGGAAAGGATCACTATGGAAAAAGTCACTATGGAAAACAAACGCCATAGAAAAAAAGCTCTGGAAAAGAAAGCTATGAAAAAAAAGCCATGGGAAAAAATGAAAAGAATCATCATGGGAAGAAATGCCGTGCGAAAATATGCCTTGGATAGAATCGCCATGGAAAAATTGTCATGGGAAAGAACTTCATAGAAAGCGGCAAATTTGTGATGGTGGCCGCCATGGCAGTGGCCATGGCGACCGCCATGACCACCGCCATGGCCCGCGCCATGGCGGCCGCCATCAGAATTTTCCTACGTGAATGCCTGCACCTGAGTAGCTTAAGACCAGAGCCCCTGGCAGGAGACGATGACTATAAACTTTTGCGTCTGCGTATTGGTTTCACAAATTTTGGTTTCACGTGCAACTCAAAGCAGTACTGATCTCACGAGAAGAGAAATTAAAGAAGGTTAGTCGTCATGAAAGTGTCTCAATTAATTCACTAATTACTCACTAATCAGCAAAAAATAAACAAGTGAAATCCGATAATTCGATTTTTTCTTGTTGCTTCCGAATGGAAGCATTACTATCGTGAAAATTTTCGATCTGGATTTTTTTGTTGGGAACTACTTAAAATCATCCGAAAAGTCCAAAAATCATATTTAGAAAAAATGTCTGTATGTATGTGTGTGTGTGTGTGTGTGTGCGTGTATGTCTGTGCACACACACATGTCTCAAAAATTTCTAGAGTTTTATATGTAGGATTCTGAAATTTTGTCAGTATATTCCGGTCATTGAACTCTTCATTTTAAGCTTTTTTTTATTGGAATCGGTTCAGTAGTTTTTGAGATATTAGCAAATTTCGAATATTTGTATTTCACCAAAATTTTGAAAACTTCTGAACCGATTTCGCTCATATTTATAGGTTGTGCTGACAATCATATGAGCCAGCTTGCTACCAATTTTTATCTCTTTATTGATGATAGTTTTTGAAAATTTTTGATTCTGATGATTTTTTCAATGGAGTTCTTGTTAGCACGATAACTGAAAAAATATTCAAACTAGAGACTCCCAATTTGTTGGATATAGGCTTCTTATAACACTGATGCATGGGATTGCTCATGGGCATAATTGATTGAAAAGTTTTTGATGGAGGAAATTTTTTAGGTTTTGAAAAATTTCAGTTTTTCAGAAATATCTCCGGTCCTATCAGTCGTAGTGATTTGGGATCGATCTCAAATGAAAGATGAGTTCATTCTTCATCGATTCATATAGTTCCAAGAAATTTTTTTTCGATTTTTCCAATAGATACAACGTAAAAATTGATTTTCAGATAATGGGCTATGAGTAATTGAAAAATCAATAAAATAAAGATTTGAATGATATAAATTGATGAGAAATGATCTCACCTTTCATTTGAGATAACAACCAGGTTGCTGCGACTAATAGAACCGGAGATATTACTGAAAAACTGAAACTTTTCAGAACCGACAAAATTTCCTCCATCAAAAACTTTTCAATCAATTATGCCAACGAGCAATTCCATGCATCAGTGACATAAGAAGTATAAATTTACCGAATTGGAAGTCTCTAGCTTAAATTATTTTTCTTATTATCGTGTTCACAAGAACACCAATGAAAAAATCATTAAAATAAATTTTTTTGAAAACTATCATCAATAAATAGATAGATCATCAAGAATAACGTTGATCAAAAATTGGTTACCAAGGGAACATTGAAAATTGAATGAATCAATCGATATCCGCAAAACATCAAAATAGAATTCGCAATAAATAGCAATTTGAATGAAATGATTGATTATTAATTCAAATTAAATTATCAAATTTTATTCTCTTTTTAAATTTGAACACAAAAATGGAAATTCATGTGAAACGATTTAGTAAAGTGGGGAAAAAGGAATCCATTCGGAAGCGACTTGCTAATAAATTAGCAGATAAAGCTATAATGATAAACGTAATGATGGAAGTTTCCACTTGTTTTTTTTTGTATAACTCGGAAATCAATGGAGATACACCTTCTTCCCCTACAAGCTACTTTGGGGGAGAATCTCGAGAGCTACGAAAAAAACATCATGCAATATCGCTCTATCTCGCTTAGTCTCTGCGATATTCTGAAAAAGGAAACTGATTATTTTGTCATTCATTTTTTGAGAATATTTGGGAAAGTATGAGAGGTAGGATAATTTCTTCGTTTTTCTTAGAATTTTTTCTTTGTAGAAAATTTTAAAAGCTCCAGAACAGGATTAGGGCAAGAAGGATATATCTCCATCGATTCCCGATATATAAAAAAAAGTGATGATACCAAAATTTTCTTTTTTTAAACTTTGTTACTGCTCTTTTTTCCTGAATTTCGTGGAAGTTAATGGAGATACGCCCTTTCGGCTCTTCTGAATTTTCCTTTGTAGAGATTTCAAGAGCTGCAGAAATGGATTGGAATAGAAGGGCGTATTTTCATTAGTTTCCAAGATGTTTCCAAAAAAACGGGCGTGGATGGGATGTATATATTTCCTTTTTTTTTCAAAATAACATATTTATCAAGAAGAGGGAAAAAGTAGATATTCCACGACTTTCGTCATCTCATTGCCCTTTCTTTGATGAATTATAATAATGATGATACCGAAATTTAGCAGACATCTGACAACTTTTTGGATTTCCTAAAACAAATAAATTATTATGAAAGAAATATATTTAAAAAATCCACAGTTATAGTTTTTTGAATTTTCTGCATGTGGATTTTTTTTCTCTAAATTAAAAGGCTCTCGGAATCGGTCGGATTTACTAGAGTTCATGAAGAGACCATTTTTGTAGCTCACGAATTTCTTTACAAAGAGAATTTCTTGCTAATTTATTCTAAACCCACTCGTTTCAGAGATCATCAAGAGAGAAGTTACAAAAGTTGAATTATTTGTCGTTATAACTACATTGTTAGAAACACACTGTGTGAATTTTCCGTGCAAAATCTCGGAAATTTCAAACAAGTCACATTTCTACTGAAATTTCAGATAATTACGTCATTGAAAAATGAACATATGGTTAATTTTCAAATACTTTTACGCCTGGATATCAACGAAATTAGTAAATTTCAGTTTAATTGTTTCTTGAAAATTCAGTAAAAATGAGTAAAATTGAAAAAAATTAAAGTCATTTTGATTCTGAATATCTATGTTCAGTTGGAAATTCAAGGAGGATGTACAATTTTCGTCTCAATTCTACTCAAGACTCATAGATTCCTTTAAATTTTCTCTGAAACTCACGGATTTCATAACCATCTTCCCATCAAAAAAAATTTCAAAATTGCTTTCATGAAAATTCTTATTTAATTGTCTAAATGAAATTTCTATTTTTTTCTAACAGTGTAGAAAAATTATTGATTATTAATGTGTTAATTAATTTAATGATGGGAATTTCATTCGCAGGCTGCCTTATGGCATTGGTTTGAATCACTACTCGTACACCAATGTCATTTCCCCATCAGAGAGACCCTTCGCAGAAGTCTGACGTCGGTTTTGTTTTTGTCACTTGCATTTTGCGGCAGTGCTACAGAAAAGATGGGGATAAATTTGTAGATCTCACTGTGCACTTATCGTACGATTATGGAGAGGTGAGACCGAGCACGTGAAATGTGAACTCGAGTTTGTACAAATCGAAGGAAGAGGAGACGAAAGTGATGAGGTCGTTCGTTAGAGCTTTCAAGTCGTTGGAGTTGAGGGAAACAGTTCAGGAGATTGAAGGGGCAAAAAAAGTGTTCACGTGGCAAGTGGAGGGGAGAGAAGATGGATCAAGGGATGCTAGTTCGAAGAGAAGAGGCAGAGAAGAAGAGGAGGAGGAAGTAGAAGCGAGAGTGGAGGATACGCAAAGTCGTCCGAAGAAAAGAAAACAATCTGCCGGCTGTATACGGCAAGATTGTATATGACAACGGAAAAGAGTTCACAGTGTTTGGTTTTTAACCAATTATTTGGACGAGATATTGGCTTTATTATCTCTCATGTACTTATCACCATCGATGTTATCGACTGGTGATCTCAGTTGACCCTGACCTCTCTAATTGGTCACTTGAAGCGCCACAGGATGGACAAGGATCATGTCGCGCACCCTTTGATTGAATTATAGAATCAATCAATGTGGACACCTGCCATCTTTTCTCATTGTTCTCTCTCTCATTTGCATAGTGAATCTCAATGTGTATATCTCGCGACAGTTTTTCTCATTGTGCTTACTCAAATTATCAATTCTCAATTATTGTAATTAATCGGTTATCTCAAGAGTGAAATTTAAAACAAGGAAAATATCTGTGATATTAAATAATATTCATCTGACTCGTTTTATAATAATAAAGACTAATTTCACTCAAATCAAGTGTCAGTTATTTTGTATGAAATAACGCTCCCAAAAAGTTAATCAAATTATCTAGCACATCTTCTCGAAAATATCCGCAGATCCAGGATTCTCCTCGAACATTTGGTCCTTCGAGCCGGATCAGCGGTATATTTTTCGGTTTATCATATTTTTTCATCGGTTTTCTCATTAAAATTTGGGAGCGTCTCGTGTAAACGGTTTTCGGCAGTGGTACTCAATCAAACCTTCTTCGGACTCCTCGAATAATTCAAATTCGTACAGTGGTGCTCAACCCGGGGATCTTAAACGTGTTTACCCGCGAACATTTAAAAGTTTCGAATTCTCAATCAAGAAATATCGGTTTCAATCATCAGAGAGAGCTCCTAGTGCATCATTAGAGGTCATCAGGCAGAATTCAAAGAATTTTTGAAAATTTTTGGAATTTTATCGACCAGCTCATTTTGACGCCTCATCTCATCATTCTCCAGAACATCTCAACTGATTCGACAGTTGCGTGAGCCAACAAAGAGAAGTTAATTTAATTATTAAATTCAAATCACTTTCCTAGTCTTTTTCTTGAATTCTCTTTGTTTTTTCTCGTTGAGTTTTCTCATTTCAAATGGATTTAATTCTGAAAAATCAATTTTCTTGTTCGATCTTCATCACTAAGCTGCACTCGGAAGTCTCGGAGATGGCGGATGCTGCAATTGGGTTAGCCGCATTGAAATCAAAATTAGATCGTCTCGAAGAGTACTGGATGAAATTCTATTCTACTCATGAAAAGGTCATATCTCAAGGAGCGAGTTATGACAAACTCATTGAACATGACTACTTCGTTAAAAATATCTACGATACTACTTTAGCAAAGTATCATAATGCTCATGGAATTTTGATGGACCGAATCGAGAAGGCAGGAGGAACCGTATCCAAAGACTCACCATTGGATTCTCTTCAAAGGAATCAATCTCTTGGTATTGCTCGTGATCATCTTCCAAATCTTGATATTCTGAAATTCTCTGGCGACCACTCAGAGTGGTCTTCATTTTTCGATCGCTTTCAGTCTCGCGTAATTCAATCAACAGCGTTCTCTCACGTAGAGCGCATGTATTATCTCAAGTCTAACTTGACTGGTGACGCAGCTCAATTTTTAGTAAATCTCAACCTAACTGATGAATCTTTCGTAATAGCTTGGGACTCATTAGTCAAATTTTATGACAACAAACGTCTGATCATCTCTGCTCATTTAGAGAAGTTGCTCAATCCTAAAGCTATGACTACGCACAGCTCCAAGGAATTAACTCAGCTCATGGATTCTGTCTCCGAGTCGCTCGTCTCATTGAAACAATTAGGTGCTCACACTGAACACTGGGAAGAGATCATTGTCCATACCATCGTCAATAGTCTCAACAAACGGCTACGTAAGGCCTGGGAAAATAAAATAAAAGATTCTCTTGTGTTTCCATCTCAAACTGAACTGTTTGATTTTTTGGTCAATCGTGCTCGTGCTATGGAAGCCATCGAAGTCAACAATGAAAACACATCACCAAAGGACTCATCTCTTGCTCATCATATCGATCGTCCTTCTCGTCTTCCTCAAACTCTTTCAGAAAAATCAGCTAATCAATCGCAAAGCTCAGATCATCCTAAAGCTAATTCATCGCAACAGGAAAATGCAGCAGGTTCTTACGAATGCTCTTACTGTAAAGGAAAACACTACATTGTATCATGTACTGCGTTCCGTGAACTTGCTCCAATAGCTAGAAAGACATTTGTAGATAAAGAATACATTTGTTATAACTGTCTCGGTAAACATTCAGTTCGTTATTGCAGAAACAGAAAACGCTGCAAAATTATAAATGATGATGGTAAAGTTTGTGGACAAGAACATCATTCGTTATTGCACTTGGGTCGTCGACAATCAGCTGGTTCACAAAGCAAAATGACCTGCTCAAATCTACCATCTATTGGGCCTCAACAAGCTCAATGTGAGGACTCAACTTCGACATCATCTCAGTCCGAAAACAATGACAACGTTTCGTCAGATTCAAGCTCAGATTGATTGGAATTCAACTCAAATTACAGTCCACTTATATGAACTTAAATTAAGTCGTTCTTTCTCAACTTCAAGTTTCGTTCAATTTCTCTATCTCATGAATCCTTAACTAACAATTGGATGCAGCTCATTCAAGAATCATCGTCTGCTTAACGTAAAGATCAGTTAAGTCTCAATTTAAAGATACAACTCAGAGATTCAGGATCTAGTTCATCGGTAATCATCGCTCAACAAATTGCTACAGATCACAGCAATTTTTCAACGATTAATCATACGACTCAGAAAGACAGGAACTTAATTGACTCTTGGAAGAATCTGATCTTCATAGTGTAACTCGAATGGACTTAAAGTACAATCAACCTACTCAGCAGAATTAATTTTACACTCAGTTCAATTCATAATCAGTGCTAATGGAATCTCTTATATCAACCGTGAAAATAGTAGCTTTCATCTTTATCCTAACTCTTGTAGCCTTCTGTTGTTCAGATGAGATGACCTTGGCACCTGATGGTTGAACATCAGGAGGGTTGAGGGTCTCTGATGAACTTCAGGCTGGCTCATCTGAGCTTATCAACTACTATTTATCACATCAAACAAACTTCTCGTCAGACATCTCATCAGACTTCTCATCAATTCTTGAAGAAATCTCAATCTCTCTCACTGCTCATCGCACGACTCAGAGGACTTCTCAAATCAGCGCACAATATCAGCGTTCGACCTTGGTAATATCAAACAAGGTCGATACTCATGGATCAAGGACTTTCGATTCTTGGGGCAGTTCCAGCACAAGCTTTCAGCTCATCCATCAATGGATTCATTGAAACTCTCACTCTCCTTCTACTCATCTCAACCTTGAACCAAGATCTTCTCATCCATTTTGGATCCATCGTACTTCTCTCCAGCTTCGTACTATGATGAGGACTTACGACCCACATCATCGGACATCGTCGATGGAAAGAAGCAGTTGTGACCTCATTCTGGAATTTACGCCTCCAGTATCTGGTTCTGATTGCACTAGATCGCTTCTGGTGGATTCAGGGTGATATGTTCATATCAATTGAGCAATCTCGAGCAAAGTAATTTTCTTTTTTTTGTTGCAGCTCATCTCCTCAAGATTTAGTCAGCAACAGTTGCTGACGGCGGGGAGAATGTTTGGTTTTTAACCAATTATTTGGACGAGATATTGGCTTTATTATCTCTCATGTACTTATCACCATCGATGTTATCGACTGGTGATCTCAGTTGACCCTGACCTCTCTAATTGGTCACTTGAAGCGCCACAGGATGGACAAGGATCATGTCGCGCACCCTTTGATTGAATTATAGAATCAATCAATGTGGACACCTGCCATCTTTTCTCATTGTTCTCTCTCTCATTTGCATAGTGAATCTCAATGTGTATATCTCGCGACAGTTTTTCTCATTGTGCTTACTCAAATTATCAATTCTCAATTATTGTAATTAATCGGTTATCTCAAGAGTGAAATTTAAAACAAGGAAAATATCTGTGATATTAAATAATATTCATCTGACTCGTTTTATAATAATAAAGACTAATTTCACTCAAATCAAGTGTCAGTTATTTTGTATGAAATAACGCTCCCAAAAAGTTAATCAAATTATCTAGCACATCTTCTCGAAAATATCCGCAGATCCAGGATTCTCCTCGAACACACAGACAATTCCAATTGATTATGGTAATCCACCAACGATATCACCAAGAAGTAAATCACTACGTTACAAAAGTATGTTCAGTGATTCCATGAGTCCATTAACACCAAACTTTGGTATTTTACCATTCGAGGCTAATACACCAGAGCCAATTCTACCATCACATGTGACATTAACTGAGGCAAATGATCAGAAGAGTGTTGCAAAAAGAGTGAGCAGCCTTCATGGAGGTTAGTCAATTTATGTCGCGTAAAGAGATGAGTGCGGCAGGAAAAAAATTATTTTCTATCATTTTTTTTTCATTCATTTTTCGTAAATATTTCCTCATTACTGGAATAATACTAATAATAAAGTAATAACAAAAAGGCGTATCTCCAGCACTTCTGCCTCTTTGTTATTTGCATCTCAAGTCGATTATTTAACATCCAATTCAAGACGTTTGAAATTCGCGCTAATTAGTTTCCCCGTCCTGCTTCTTTCTTCAAATCTAGATGAAGGTGGGGTAAAACGGACACGGGTTGATTTTGGTATTTTATCCTATGAAATTTACTTGCACTGGATGGAAATATTGGAAATAAGGTTTTTTCTGATGATTTCATTGAAAAGATGAGGGAATTCTCCATGAAAATCATATGTCAGAAGTTATTTTTTGGAATTTTCTTAAAAACATCATTTTTTGTGAAAGATTTTCAAAAAAAATTCAATTGGTGAGCTCAGGTGAGCTCATTTTCCATCGATTTATGGGATTTGAAAAGAAAAATATCAATTTTTTCAAGTACTTATAGGGCGATAATTCAGTTTCAGAAAATGAGCTACTAATATTTGAAAAATTGCTTTGAAAAAGATTTGAACCACATGAGTCGATGAGAAATGAGCTCAACTATTATTTAAGATGAAGCCCAGGTCGCTACGACCAACAAAACCGGAAATATCATCGAAAAAAAGTGAATTTTTTCCATTTTCAAAAGGGAAATCCCATCAAAACTTGAGTAAAAAAATAGATTTTTCCGAAAATAAAAGAAAATTGACGCATGCTCTACGTCTAGAATTTCGTCAGCTTTTCAATGGAATGATTAGAAGATTTCTATCTCAAACTGTTCAATTGGAGTGTCCATTTTACCCTATCTCCACCTATAAAAAGAAAAGAAATTTATGTGATTATTCTCTTTTCCGTCCTCCCCTTTCGCTCTCTCTCTCTCTCTTTCTTCCCCCTTCCCTCCCTCCGTC
This sequence comes from Aleiodes leptofemur, assembly GCA_963942555.1. Taxonomy (NCBI): domain Eukaryota; kingdom Metazoa; phylum Arthropoda; class Insecta; order Hymenoptera; family Braconidae; genus Aleiodes; species Aleiodes leptofemur. Next base: position 10,418,948 of record OZ012619.1, read on the forward strand.
ACTCTCTCTCTGGCTCTCGCTTGCTAATTGATAACTGTTTTTCCTTCAATAATTATAGAATATTTTTAGTTTTTCCACCGCAAATTATTGAATATTTTTAGTTAAATAATCGGCCATTTGGGAGTGACCATAATGGCCGATTTTTCAATTAAACTTATTTATTTATTATCATTTTTCTATAATAATTCATTAATATATTCATATTTTCTTATATTATTTTCACGACAATGATTCTTTTTCTTTTTTTATTACAGGTTTTCAGTCTCCGTCCATTTTTTGGAGACTATCTGAGATTTTTAAAGGAAATCGTAGAAGAAACCGAAATGAACACTATTGATAATGATTCCAACGCAGTGATGTCTGCCGTTTTTCTGATAATAAGTGCTGAAGGCCGTAATTTTGAAACGTCTCGCTTTGTTCTGTGGGAGCCACTCATGCCAATGCCGTAATCGGAGCGAAACAAAAAATTTTCCTCATGAAAAAAAATAATTCAGAATATCTACAACCTTTCTTTAAAAAGAAAAGTGGGTTATCTTATGATAAATTCATTCATTATAATTATTTTTTGTTATTTTATTCATTATAAATTCATTAGAAATTCTATGAATATGTAAAACCCAGCCCCCTGACACTCTGGGCAAGCAAGTGGGGACGGTTATGAAGCTCACAGGAACTAAACCGCATGGTGGCGCTGGCACTTAGGTACTGAATAGAGCGGCGGCTTTATTGAATAACATAAAAATAGAGTACCGTGAATTAGTAAACGTTTTTGATGCGATAGATGAGGATAAATAAATGAACAATTTATAAATATTTAGATTTGGGATGGGTGCAACTGACCACCAGCAAGTGGACACCGCTAACACTGCCCACACGTTCATCGCATTTTTGCAACTGCGCACATGAAACTCGTCAAGTGCACACAGTTTCTTTTTACCCTCCGAAATTTCGGTTAAGAGTAGCATTTTTGTCTGAGAAATTATTTTTCTCCCCATTTTTTCATTTCGAAAGCAACGAGGTCTCGTACCTCATGTGTACACGATAAAAAGAAATAAGAAAACGTTAACAAAATAATTAAAATGGATTCATAAAGATGGTATCCTTTCCAATGATTCTATTCATCAATTAAAGGAATCTCGAATGAAACGATTCGTTTAAGAAGTAATTGTTGACATATTTGTGAAAATTTCCTCTGGAAAGTCTCATTATTCCTATTCTCGTAACTCGTATCTCTTTCGAGGATTTTTTGAGAATTCGATATTTTTTGTCATTTGTGAGGGGTAAAAAGCCTTTCGATTTTTGAGCAAATTCAGTTTTTTGAGAATATCTCTGGTTCTATTGGTCGTAACGACCTGGGACCAATTTCAAATGAAAGGTGAGATCATTTCCCATCGATTTATGGGGTTTTGAATTTGAAAATATCGATTCTTCACATAGTTATGGGAATTTCCGTGAAAACTATGATCATCGGTTTTTGTCCCATAACTATCTGAAAAATCGATATTTTTATATTTGAATCCCCATAAATCGATGGGAAATGATCTCACTTTCCATTTAAAATCGGTTCCAGGTCACTACGACCAATGGAACCAGAGATATTCCCAAAAAACTGAATTTGCTCAAAAATCAAAACCCCTCAAAAATGCCAGAAAATATCGAATTCTCAAAAAATAAAGAAAAATTAATTCTGGCACATGTTTCTCGACTCAAATTCCCTCAGCTTCCCTATGAAATAATTTAAAAAAATCCATCTACAATATTTTTATTACAATGTCCATTTTGCCTCACGTTTCCCTACGTTAAAATTCTTAGTTATTCTTGAAAACAATTTTTTAAATTAGAATTTTACAATAATCCCCGAAAATGCGTTGGATTTTCATAATTGTGATTTTTTGTGAACCTTTCTGCAGATTTCAAACTGATCGAAAAGTTCAATTTTTCAATTAAATATCTATCAATCTTAAAAATATGGAGATAATAATTATTCATGTACGAGCCCGCCTAAAATTCGTACTAGAACCGTTGGCGCCGCCTGGTGGGAACATAATTGCGGCGTCATAACTGACCCCCCGTCGTTATAAGGAGAAAATGGGTGAGTTGCACGGGGCTGGTAAAACCTCTTCAAGTGTTGATTATCACTATTCTGAGATTTGATTAATCAAGTATTACGAGTGTATATATCTATAAATAAAATTGTTTTTTTTTCTTTAATCACTATCGTCGTTGATCTCAGAATTGGCAATGATTTTTGAAATATTAGTCTTGGCGTTAATAATTTCATGCTCGAGTAAAAAAGCATCGACATAAGAGGTGTAAAAATCTGTTTCCAGTTGTTCGGTGACATGCACAAAAATCCCAATCACTTGGACGTTTGTGTAAACTAATCTTGCTTAGTTTCCAAAATAACCTCCAAAAATTAATTTAAAATAATGAATATAAAAACAGACTTTGTCTTCCAATGATCTTTAAAATGGAGAAAAACCACGTTTGATTTTTCATGAGATTTTCGTGAGGATGAGGATGGAATCCCCATGTAACCACAAAAAAGTCAAACTATCCATTGACGGCAAATTGAAGATTCAATTAACTACACTCAGAGAAACAAAATATTTTATTGAGAAATTTATTTTTCAATTGAAGAAAAAGAATTTATAACCATGAACCATTTTTAAAAAATTAATTAACTGGTTGATTTATGTAAATTTTTTTTTCTCACGGTTGGATTTGTTTTACATCAAATAATAAAAATAAATTAATTCCGATCGAGATTTTTCCAATCTAAGTAACGCATTATTACTTAAAATAAATAAATTCTGAAAATTAATAATTATTAACTCGTTTTGCGAGAAACTATTTTTCGCGTAATTACATTTAGATTTGATTCAAAACTTATGTGGTATTGAAAATTTTCAATATTTTTATTTCTAAAATCAAACAAAAATTTCTCAATAAAATTTTCTTTTTCTCATTAGAAATATAGATGAACGAAAGATAAATGTCTCGTGAAAAATATAGCATAGATAGAAATTCCGAAAAAAAATGATAATAAAATAATTAATTATTCACATACTTCTTTCAGCCAAATCGTATATTCTTCTTTAATTCTTCTGATAGCTCTGATCACTCCCTAATCCGGCCGTTCTTTAATTCATTCCAGCTAATCTGTCAGGGAGCTGTCACTTTCAGAGTTTGTTGATAGTGAATGAAGCTGTCAGATTGGGAATTAAAATTTCATAAAAAAAAAAAAGAATGAAACAAAAGAACTAGAATTCGAGAAATGCGAATCGCTCTGATCTTCTTCTTTTTATTTTCCATAGCTCTGATCGTTTGATCATCCGGCCGTGAATCGCTCTGATAAATGATAAATGATTTAGGAGTGATATTTTTTTAAAACTTATTCAACGTCGCCATCGTTACGCTAAAATCATGCCAATTAGCGACGGAGGGTCATGGTGTGTCTGTGGACAAAGCACTTGTAAATAATTTTACAGTGGTGCTTGTGTCATTCGGCAGAAACGAGGATTTGAACTCGCAACGTTCAATTACCAATTCAACACTCTACCGAACGAGCCACTGTTCGCCTTATTAGTGTTATTGTGTACAATGTTTTGTACACAATTCTATGGTTCATTCATTAATGAATTAATTGCACAAAAATAATCACTGAAATTATTTCTGTGAACGTTTCTAGCGCTTATGTGTATAATTAAAATCCGTTCCGCATGTGCAAAAAGAAATAAGTGCACAACTTTTTCTTTCTAATTTGTTTGTATGTACGATATTCACGCGAAGCCGTTCTTATTTCTCGAAGTGTACATTTTTTTGTACACCATTCATTTTATGTGTATAAAAGAATGACATTGTGTACAATTTAAAATCCCGAAATTTCGTGATCGAATTTAATGTGTACGATAAAAGTCTAATGTGCACATTGTATTCGATCTCTACGTTTGTGCACAACAATTAAAGTGTACAGTGCTTATGTGTAGGATTCATACCCTGCTCTTTTTTCACTGCATGATAACAATCATTAGGGTGTTTCAAAAAAAAAAAAGATTTTTTTTTTCTGATGGTGTCCGAAAATTGATAGTATACTTAAAAACGAGAATTTTGGTCATAAGTAGAGCTCTTAATATTGATATTAAGGTTTGCCTCAATCCATTTTTCTATTTTCCCATTTAAATAACACAGAAAAATATTCTTTCAATTTTCTAATTTTTGTAGCTTGGAAACGGTTTATTGCAGGGAAATTTTGAATGATGAATCTCAACAGAAATTGAACGATCTACGAAAAAGGTCTCCTGCAAAAAATCCATAAAGTCAATTGTTTTCAAGTTATGAGTCTGTTCATTAGTACCTGATAAATTTTTCGAGTATTTTGTCAAATAAATTGAAATATTAATGTTGTTTTTCATATTAGTGCTACATATATATTATAAAATTACTCAATTTCTATTGAATTTGAAGTACACTTATGTATTTTTTATAGAAAATTCAATGAATTATTGCTAACTAGCTAAACTACCCGGTTTCGCTCAGGAGTTGATATGAGATTATGTGTTAGTTCGGATAAAAGAATGAACTTTAAAATATAGAGAGTACTTTTCTTTCTTATTAAAAAAATTTTCTAACTTCTTAAACCTTCTAGGATATTCTCGGAATTCAGAAGATTCGCGAACCTTAGGGACATTCCAAAATGTTCTCGAATTTTCTGGAACACTCGAAAATATTCTCACACCTTTGAGAACATTCTAGGAAGTTCTCAGACGTTATGGAACATTCCAGAGTGTTCTCGAACGTTTTAGAATCTTCTAAAATATTTTCACACCTTTTGGAACATTCTAGAAAATTCTCAAACCTTTGGCAACATTCGAGAGTGTTCTCGAACTTTCTGTAACATTTCAAAAAAAATTCCAAACTTTTTGGATCATCCTAGAGAATTCTAGAACTTTCTGAAACATTCTAGACTATTTTGAAACTCTCTGGAACATTTCAAAATATTCTTAAATCTCTTGGAATATTCTAGAAAATTCTAGAATGTTCCGAAACGTTTTGGAATAATCTAGAAAATTCCCGAACCTCCTGGAACATTCTGAAGCATGGTCAACTATTCTAGATCATTCTAGTGTTCTGTAGAACGATCTAGAACATTATTCTACCCCCATAAGGAGCAATATTCGCTATCCCCATATCTCGAAAACCAACCCCCGTAGCTGGAAACGGAAAACCTCTTCATGGATGGAGGGTGGAGGGCTAACACCCCATATAACACCCATGGGGCTATGAGGGTTGGTTTCTGAGTTTTAGCGGCACGCACATAGGATACTTTCTTTTATTATATATATTAGATAAATGATTCTACGTGAAATAGAATCGTTGGAACTATCAAATGCGTACTTCATTGTTTTTTTTAATGAAATATTTGAAATATTACCAACTAAATATTTTGAGCGTCTTCAAGTCGTGAATGATATTGCTGAACGCGGTGTAGCATTGATTGAACAGGACAATCAATGCTTAACGAAAAATGAAGAACAGCTCCAGTATTTATTGCAAGTAGTTAGTGAACATCGAAAAAAATATCCTACTTGCAATAAAAAGAAACTTCACATCACCCTGATGGTTCGGGCGATTACATATCAACTATAAATCGATCAGACAGGCGATTTTTTCACGAAATCGACTCTCATGTGACCACGATGCGACTGTGATGCGACTGCGGGGCAAACGCATCGTGATCGAATTACGGTCGACTTCGTGAAAAAATTGACTGCCCGGTTACAGGATCCACCAGGGCAACTTAATTATTCAATTGAATTCCTATGATTTAAATAACACTTGATAATCAAAGAATATATTTATCAGTAACTGTTGTTAAAATGCCATTTGAAATGTTACCTCCAATGAAATCATTAAATATTTAGTGGAAAATATTTCAAATGTTGCATAAAAAAAAACAATAAATTACCTATTTGATAGTTCCAATAATTCTTATTCACGTAGAATCGTTTATTAGCGATAATTTATTGAATTTTCTATCGAAGATACATAATTCTACTTCAAATTCAATAGAACTTGAGTAATTTCATAATATATATAGCACTAATATGAAAAACCACGTTAATTCTCAATTTATTTGACAAATTACTCGAAAATTTTATCAGGTACTAATTAACAGACTCATAACTCGAAATCAATTGACTTTATGAATTTTTTGCACGAGACCTTTTTCGTCGATCGTTCAACTACCGTTGAGATCCATCATCCGAAATTTCCCTGCAATGGACCGTTTCCAAGCTGCAAAAATTATAGAATTGAAAAAATATTCTTCTGTGTTATTCAAAGGAGAAAATATAAAAATGGATTGAGGCAAACCTTAATATCAATATTAAGAGCTCTACTTATGACCAAAATTTTCATTTTTGAGTATACTATCAATTTTCGGACACCATCAGAAAAAAAAAATCGTTTTTTTTTTTGAAACCCCCTAATAATTATATTATACATAATAACAGCGTTCTAATCTGTCACATGAAATTGATCATGAAAAAATTGCGTAGATTTCTGCCAAAGCATCACACGTATGTGTTCTTCCCTTCATTTTCTCTCTTTTTTTATCACTTTCACCCATTTCTTCGAATTTTCATTATTCTCAGAATGAATTGGAAACTTAGCGAGATGGAACAATTGTGCCTTAAGTTTTTTTTGCCGAGGATTCTAAGAGCATAAAAAAGGATGAGGGAAAAAAATATACTTCTGTTAGTTTCCGAGATGATTTTAAAGAAATATTGGAAAAGAAATTTTTCTCTGCTTTACCTTTGCAAAGAGTAGACACTCTTTGACCCCTCGATTATTAAATTTGTAGTTTTCTGACAATATTTGAAAATCTAAGCGAGATAGAGTGATCTTACCTGAATTCTTTTTCGTCGACAATTCCTAGGATTACAAAAAAAGATTAGGACAAAATTGCTCTATTCCACTTAGTTTTTGAGTTATTCTAAAACAAGTGGGAACTTGCTTCAATTATAGTTATCATTATAGTTTTATCTGCTAAGTCATTAGCAAATCAGTTTCGAATGGTTCCCCTTCCCATTAGTGAATACTGAATTTTGAATATTCCCCTAATAATATATATTCAATGATCTGGATGAAATCGACTGAGAATTTGTTTTAAACTTTAAGATAATTCTGAAAATTGAAATTTCAAAAAATTACCTATACTTTGAAAACGAGCTGCAGATGAAGCTTCTTCATGCAATATTTATTAATAGAATTAAAATATCTCAAGAACTAATGACGAGAAAAATCTGAAAGTATTCATGCAGTTAGATGATATAGTGTCTCATATTATTCCTCAATCTGGATGAAATCAATTAGAAACTTATTCTAAGTTTAAAAAAGAATGAAAAAATTGAAATTTCAAAAAAACGCTCATATTTGAGAAAATGTTTCTCTAATTTTGTCCACTAACAATCCCAGGCAGTAGATTGAGAAAACCAATATATTAGCTGAATTTGAAGTTTCTATCCTGATTGTTCTGATTGTTATAGAAGCAACAACATTATCATGAGAAACTATGGGAATCGACATAACTTAAAAACTAGGCTTGAGAAAAATCTGGAAAAATTCACGCAGTTACAGAATATGATATCAAATGTTATAAATTCATCTGGACGAAATCAGTCGAGAAATTTTTAAGAAATTGATTTTTTTGAAAAAATCAAAAATTCATCATTTCTCAAAAAATACAGAATGAGTTCCAAGCGACAAGGTCTCAAAAGAAAGCATTCACTAAGACAAATATACTGTAAGAACATCAGATTTTCAGGTTGAAGTTTTACCTTTTCTAAGTAAAAAAAAAATCCACACAGACATGTATACCTGCGCACAGACATTTTGTCCAAATATCATTTTCAGACTCTCTACATCATTTCAAGTGATTTGCAACAAAAAAATCCAAATCGAAAATTCTCACGTTTGTTAAGCTTCCATCCGGAAGCACTAAAAAAAATAACTAAAATTTGAAATCGAATTCTTTTTTTTTCAAAAATTTTTAAAAGTTGAGAACTCGCATCCACGAGATTGAGGATTTTCATCGGGTGATGAGCACGGCACCGCACGTTTTGAGTAAAGTGCAACGTTGCCAATAACCCTTAACGACACGAAGTGCCAGCCATTTTCATACACACAAATCGAGTGACGTGGCAGCACGGTGGGAAGAATTTCCACTACGATTCCAGTCGCGTAGTGAACAGCGCGCCACATTCCGGAATCGGATCCACAAAAAATTATTCTTTCATACCAAAAGAATATATTCCACAGAAAAATGGTCCTTTTCGATTCGCAACATTATTCAAAAAGGATTCCAAAAGTTTCAATTTGATATTTTTAGTCTTTATTTGATATTTACATTTTCGTACAGAGTGCGGCGTCACGCTCATAGCGCGGTTCTCAAGGATTAAGATTCTCAAGATCTCAAGACATTTAGCATTTGAGAAAAAATATCACGAAATTCCATAAGTCCTGCGTCCGAATATCTAGGTTTTTTACGATATTGTAAGAATGACGATATCCAAAATGACGCAAAAGGAATGAAATATGGACTGACAAATTATTAAAAATAAAAAAAACGCGCCATGTGCACGTTTAAAACGTGTTGTTTGGCAGGCCAAAAACTGAATCAGGGTTGGCTGTGCAAATAATAGATGAATGGGCAGAAAAATGAGGTGCCAAATCAAAGATTCAAAAAATATTACGCAAAAGGATGGGAATAAAATCCAATGACAGGGAAAAATATAAAGGAGGCAAGGAGAAATTTTCAATTCTACTTATCTATCTATAATTGCAGCAGTAAAGACGGAAAGATAGGTCTTTCTACGTAAGAAAATAGCTTTGTTTTTCCACTATTGGTAAAAATGCACATGGTGCACCCGGTTTTTTTCAAATAGATCAAATCATTCTGTAACGTAATGAAGATGATGATGATTACACATCATTTTCAATAAACATGTATAAGAAAAAGCATTTGTTCCATAGTATCACACACTCATTAATATGAAATAGAAAAATGAGTTGAAAAGTGAGAAAGGAATTGATATAACCCCAACCAGTTGTTCTTTAAATTGGTATTTGATTCATGGAAAGTTCATAGATTCATGAGAATCTTAAAATAATAAACATTTCCTCATCTGGAAATCAAGATGATGATTTGGTGACTGACCTAGCCTTTATTAAGATAAGTCGTTCTATGATTATACAGAATTCTATTTGAAAAAAATCAGGCGCGCCATGTGCATTTTTACCAATAGTGGAAAGACAAAGCTATTTTCTTACGTAGAAAGACCTATCTTTCCGTCTTTACTGCTGCAATTATAGATAGATAAGTAGAATTGAAAATTTCTCCTTGCCTCCTTTATATTTTTCCCTGTCATTGGCTTTTATTCCCATCCTTTTCCATAATATTTTTTGAATCTTTGATTTGCCACCTCATTTTTCTGCCCATTCATCTATTATTTGCGCAGCCTACACATTATTTATAAGAAGATCTGTCAGTTGTTTCTTTCCCCATCAATTTCTCTAACTTTCAGACTGATTGGGAACATTTGAAGTGATCATTCGTTCGCGCTCTAACATATGTCATCTATCTATTGCCTCCCCCACAAAATCATTACGGATATTTCGATTCATGGATCGCAGTGTTGTTTTTTGCTATCGTGCAGATTGTGAATTTTACATCTATAGAACATTTGAGCTGAAAACAATATCATGTCTGGGAGATGTTTTATGTTGACCTGAGGTACATCCGTGAACAATGAACTGAAACTGTGAGAGTTCAAAAATTTGAGGTTCACTTCATATCTACTAATTTCACTACCACCGATAAGAGAAACACATCTTTTACTAGCCTAGTTAAGTATAAACAAATGTTCTCGCAGCAGGAAAATATTTAGAAGACTTGTTGAACTCAGTGCTGACGTACAAGAATGAGAAGCTCATTTGGTTCGATGCTATTGGTTCTGCCATGTTTAAAATTCAGCTCATTGCATTCTTATGAAGAACATCGCTCTGTTGATTGAGTAGGAAAAGAAAGTTGAATAAAAACTTCACACAATTACAAAGTAGGTATTAGCAAAGTACAAAGTTCTGCTTTACTGAATGAAGCATTGTGGTATCTGACTGTTTAATTGTCTGATAGAGCGATGACATCCTCAGTGGTTTTGCTTTTTGTCCCCAAATAGAACTAAAATGGTATAAAATGTATGGTAAACGCTTGCGCTAACCCCAACGTTCACCAGCATTGCTGCAGCGAACATTATTGATCTTCCTGTTAGTCTGGCTTTCGAGGCCTTGCTAAACGAAAATCACCAATTTCAGAACTGCGCAATCGCAGAATGTCTCTTCTAAGGTTTCACGAGTTTATAACACAGTGGCACCGTTTTTTTGATAACGACTGTAGTCAGTTCTTCATTCGCAAGTGCAACGCGTATACTTGATTCTGATCCATTATCGTCTCGTCACAGTTTCTTGTGGGTGTCAAATATCAGATAAAAGCACCGAAATCATTCTTTCCCACACATCAAAGAAATTCAGCAATTACAAGGGAACTAGAAAATACGAACTCTCTATTCCAACTCTGTCTGGTACACTCTTACTTTTTCCAACGCTTTGATACCAGTTGCAGCTGTGAGATCGCATTATTCATTAATTTTCCAATTCATGTATTAAACTAATTTCATCTCACCGTTACATTTTTTTCATAAGTTATTCTTCTGACTTCATCAACGAGAATCTAATAGTTTTGAATGATGAATGAGATTTTGACCCGAATAAGTTATTCAATATTCATTGACGGATCATTGGCATAATGCAAAATTCAAGTGTTCGATCCATGCAATAAGAAATATTAATTATCGTGTCATCACGTTTGTACTGAATTATAAAATGCACATTTTCTCATCCATCATGATCAAATTCATAGTGCGTTCGTCTATCCAAGCACACCTGAAAATTTGACTAGAAGATTTGTCCAATAAGAATTTCTGATGATAATTATATTCGAAATAAATTGCATATCCTAATAATTACAGAAGTGTTAAAAATGAATGAGCTGAAGAAATTCAAAGAGATGCTATCAATACGAGACGATGAAGGCGAAAGGAAATTACACGATAAAAGGGATTACCACACGTAAATTATAGGCAAAGTATATTCCTCAATGAGAAGATTCCAATTTGAAAATTCCTAAGACCTTGGAGATGTGCCACGGCTGGCAATATTTTATAAGCGTGTGTATGTGTGTGCATTAATGGTCGCAGTGTGCTTAACAGACCGACATATCACGTATCATTCTCTGCACTGAGAATAAACTCTTCTCACAGACATCATTGTTATGATACTGAAAATAAGGTAATTATACATAATTGTATATATGTATTACGCACTAGTAGAGCCAGACAGATATGCGGATATTTTGTATGAGTCCAAAGACGCGGTATAGGTCGGTTGACATTGTTGATAACTATGCCAGAATTTTTCATGCTAGAATTTATTTGTTCAATATTATCAATTTCTTCTCCTTATTAATTTGTTCATAGTATTGATCTGCATCCAAGCAATGAGAAATGTTCTTATGAAAGTATAAATATATTACAAATCTGATAATCTGATCAAGTTAATTTGGATCATTAATAGATTTCAAAGGATCAAAGATTATTTCATTAACATAAATACAGCTATGTACATATTTAAATTTTTCCAGTTGGCGAGTTTGGTAGTTGCAGCTCTTAGGTTTTTGTATACATTTCAATGGCTTTTATCGGAAAGTTGAGTGACGTTGTGGAAATTGATGACCTGGGATGAGAAATAGGGAAAAGGTGTATGAAAATAAAAAACCCTATATCAAATTAATAGATTTAAATTTGTAAATCATATTAATTTAGTATTACGGAAAGGGAAATGGATATATTTTCAGAGGGTGGCAAAGTTCAATTTCCCCTACGAAAATTTCTAGCAAAAAAATTTCTTGTAAAATAAAAATTCCTAAACACAATTCATCCTATCCTAAATTTCGGCCAAAATAATTTCCTATTCTTGAAATTCCTTGTGGGGTAAGCTGACCAATGGTCCAACTCATCCAATGATCGAAATATTTGACGTAATTATCATGGAAAAAATGGGTGATCCAGCGGAATATTATTTTCCTAACTTTCGGAGCGCAATATAATGTTTATCAACTCACATGAGAACCTGTAAAACTATCAAATATATATGTCATTATCGAATTTCTTACGTTCAGTCATTGGTGTCTGACGAGTCTTATCCGTTCAACTACTGGTCTACTCACCCTATTATGATTTTGTTTGGAAGAATTTCTTGAAATCCAAAATCGTTTTTCCGCAGAAAACAGAAACTCAACGAGATACTAATATTTCATGAACCTATGTCATAGGCGACGTTGCCGAATTTCCTCTATACTGTAGAGGGAATTCGGCAACGTTACAGCCAAAATCACAGGGCAGGGAATCTTTCATGTCGAGACCGAAGCCGTAGTGGCGTGTTAAGGATGTATGATCATGACAAAAATTTTAGATTTGGGGCGTCAAATTTTTTTTATAGTTAGATTATTCCTCGAAGAATTTTATTGTAAAAAGTGCGGGGTAGCTATCCATGCATATGAGAAAGAAAAAAATGATTGAAAATTGACAGAAAATACATGGCTTCTCATGGAGAAATACGGGTTACGGCCATAAATTGAATAAATGTTAAATGTTCTAGTTTGCGTAGTATGAAAAATTACTATGCATAAGAAAGATGGATAGTGTAGTAACTTGACAATATTTTCACAATACTATGCCTCCATCCATCCTGAGAAGAAAAATCCAATTGAAATTCAAATTATTCCATTTAATGCTTCTTTTCTCGCCATTTTCTGCTCTCATGAGCACCACAGCCGGCCAATAAGAGAAAGGGGAGAGCCCCGCAACCTCCCGAGCCCATCCCCACCACCGTTTCCCCCACTCCCTCGATCATACATCCTTAAGTGACCAGTCTAGGGTTAAAATTACAGCAGCATATATTGGACTAGAACAAAGCAAAATTTAATTGATGAAACAAATTTTTGCAAATAAGAATTTTAGATGAGATATTTTTTTTAACAGTAAATTTTAGAGAAAGAAATTTTGATGTAGAGAATTTTCGCAAGACAAATTCTGTATGACAGAAGGTCTTCACAAGAGAAATTTTACTCATAGCAATTTTCATGAAGATTTCCTCCCTAGAAACTTCTGAAGGGGGAATTCGACCCGTAGATTTCTCATTACAGTTCTGATTTTTCGAACAAATGTCAATCTCTATGAAAATCTATTGAATAACTCGTTCCGTCAAGTGTTAGAAAGCCCTTTGTCTTGTCAGCTTAGCGTACCAGTTCTTACGTACATGATTCTTCATGCTTAAAGGGAATTATCAGTTGAAGTTGAAATCAGAAATCATTCACGAAAAAATTCTGAAATATTGTCGGATCAACTTCAGGGTTATCTGCGGAATTTCAATGAAATTTACTCTACAAATTCTGAGTACCGAATTATCAGAATTTGCTATTTTATGTGAGCTTTCATGTACCGTCATTGTTGCATTTACTCCTCACAACTTCAAAATGACAATTTCATTTAAATTGTTTGATATCTATATTATTTAAGGGGTTACACCACTGTAAAAGCTTGAGGGTGGGGGGGAGAGTCTGATCATTGAGAAAAAGCATATTTTCAAACAAAATTTCAGACGATCCAGGTCATGGTACTTTATTTAATTAACTCCTATATAATGATATAGCATCTGAACTATGTCCTCCAAAATTTTCGTCGCAAAATCTCAATGAATAAGCCGTTGGCAGCAAATCTCCGCAGGCATCTCGAAAAAATGGTTTTGCGGTGGACGCTAGAACACTTCACTGGATCCACAGAAACGAAAAAATCCAAGTGCGTTGATTAGGGAAGATGTTTTTCGAGGTAACGCTGACGAGTTTTGTTTTCTTGATTTTTTCATTTTTGGTAACACTTAAATGTCAAAAACGCGATTTTTTCTTGAAAAAATCAACTCATTTGTCATTTTAAAATAATAAATAATTATCAAAAACGAAAAAACTCGACAGCGTTACCTCGAGGAACGTCTTACCTAATCAACGCACTCGGATTTTTTTGATTCTGATGCTCCAGTGAAGAGTTCTAGTGGCCACCAGTTTTTTCCGAAGGTGCCTGCAGAAATCTACTGGCGACGGCTCATTTATCAATATTTTACAATGAAAATTCCGCAAAATATAGTTCATATGATGTATTATTATATCAAAGTTCATTAAATAAACCAACGTTATCTGTATCGTCTGAAAAAATTCTTGAAAATATGCTTTTTTCTCGACCGCCAAAACCCTATCCCTCTTAAAGGAAGCGTTTTTTCGATATTTTTTTCGTAGAAAGAGAAACAATAGAATAATAATGTTTGGGGGAGTGATTCAGAATATACTTGAAACTCTGAAAAAAAAATTCATCAAAAAATATAGAAAAATGACGACGCCAGAGCCATCCTTGCAAGGCTCTTCGAATTGAGAACATTCTGCGGATCGCAGTGTGACTGGTGCAAATTCCAATTGAAGAGAAAATGGCTCAGTCTAGAAGCATATAGCTACGGAAATCCTCAGTAGATTTCGAAAATATTGTGTTTCGTGTGATTGGTGAGCATTCGAATGACAACCTTCAATTTTTGACAAAAAAAAAACACTAATCTTTTATTGATGAAGAATGTGCAAATCAATTCCCTGGAAATCCCTACGTATTCCTGTTTAAAATGTTGTTTTCAAGATACTGTGGAAAACCCAAATGAAAATGATGAAAATTATTGGAGTTATGATGCATGCCAATTTGAAAAATCATGGTTCAAGAAAAACAGGATTAAAGTTTCGACTTAGACTATGAATTTTGAGAAATGCCCCGGGAAAAGTTCAAAATTTTAGTAGAAAAAAGCCGATACTCTGGGAGGCCCAAAGTAGTTGTTGAAGCAAAAAAAAATCAAAATTTCTACAGTGGTGTAACCTCTCAAAACAATCGATGTTCAAAAATTGATGGATTTTCACACAGCTAGTCTCGAAAATTAGCAGCCCGAGAGAAGATATTTAGATCTGATAAGATCTAATTTGATCTGATCAGATCTGATTAAGTTGAGAAATTTGATCTGATCAGATCTGATTTGATCTGATCAAATTGAGAAATTTGATATGAATAGATCTGATTAGATCCAAATAAATCTGATTAGATCTAAGTAGATCTGATTAGATCTAAGTAGATCTGATTAGATCTAAGTAGATCTGATTAGATCTAAGTAGATCTGATTAGACCTAACTAGATCTGATTAGATCTAACTAGATCTGATTAGATCTAACTAGAGCTGATTATATCTAACTAGAGCTGATTATATTTAACTAGATCTGATTATATCTAACTAGATCTGATTACATCTAATTGGATCTGATTAGACCTAACTAGATCTGATTAGATCTAACGAGATCTGATTAGATCTATCTAGATCGGATTAGATCTAATTAGATCTGATTAGATCTAACTAGATCTGATTAGATCTAACCAGATCTGATTAGACCTAACCAGATCTGATTAGACCTAACTAGATCTGATTGGACCTAACTAGATCTGATTAGATCTTACTAGATCTGATTAGAGCTAACTAGATCTGATTAGAGCTAACTAGATCCGATTAGAGCTAACTAGATCTGATTAGATCTAACTAGATCTGATTAGGTCTAACTAGATCTAACTAGATCTAACTAGATCTAACTAGATCTAACTAGATCTAACTAGATCTAACTAGATCTAACTAGATCTAACTAGATCTAACTAGATCTAACTAGATCTAACTAGATCTAACTAGATCTAACTAGATCTAGCTAGATCTAACTAGATCTAGCTAGATCTGATTAGATCTAACTAGATATGATTAGATCTAACTAGATATGATTAGATCTAACTAGATATGATTAGATCTAACTAGATCTGATTAGACCTAACTAGATCTGATTAGATCTAACTAGGTCTGATTAGATCTAACTAGATCTGATTATATCTAACTAGATCTGATTAGATCTAACTAGATCTGATTAGATCTAACTAGATCTGATTAGATCTAACTAGATCTGATCAGATCAATGCCTGATCAGATCTGTTTAGATCTGATGATATCTGACTAGATCTGATTAGATCTAACTAGATCTGATTAGATCTAACTAGATCTGATTAGATCTAACTAGATCTGATCAGATCAATGCCTGATCAGATCTGTTTAGATCTGATGATATCTGACTAGATCTGATTAGATCTAACTAGATCTGCTCAGATATAATTTGATCTGAGTTCCTCAGATCTGATCAGATCTGAGAATTGGCACGCTCTGATCATATCTAACTAGATCAAATTAAATCTGAGTTCCTCAGATCTGATCAGATCCAATTGGTTCTGCACGAAATCCGGAATGAAAAAATTCTAAATGTTCAGAGGAAATGAAAAATAAATAAAAATCTAAATTCTTCACTAAACAAATGAATTGAAATTGAAATTGAAGAAAAAAAAATCGAAAAAAAATGCGCTTCAGCAGGATCGAACCCGGGACCATTGATTTACCAGTCTATTACTCTAACCATTCAGCTATCACACGATTCCTTGATATCATATGAAATTTAAATCATCATAATTGAAGAAAATCGGAAATACTAGACAAAATAACTCCGGAGAAAAGTCGGGACTGCCCAAATGGAATGCAGAATCATTCATGATAGTAAATATAAAATTCTATGATAATGAAATGAGCACAAATCTGACACATTGTAGATTTCTTAAAGCAGATAAATTTTCATTTAATAAAAATTTCAAAAAAGTCGTATTTATAGTTCTATGAATTTCCTACATGTGCATATTCTTCATTTTTCTAAGATCATGTATCTGTTAAAGAAATTGAAAAAAACTAGAAATTGTCAAATGTCTGCTATTTTCAGTTTTATTTAATTCTACCTTATAAAGTTTTCATCTATCGCCTGATGCATCATAATGTGAATTGGATTGGATTTGATCGTATCTGACTAGATCTGATTGGATCTGATCATCTCTGACTAGATCCGATTGGACCTGGTTAGATCTAACTAGATCTGATGAACCAGTATAAATGGACTTGATGAAATCTAGTTAGATCTAATCAGATCTGGTGAGATCTAGTCAGATATAATCAGATCTGAACAGATCTGATCAGGCATTGATCTGATCAGATCTAGTTAGGTCTAATCAGATCTAGTTAGATCTAATCAGATCTAGTTAGATCTAATCAGATCTAGTTAGATCTAATCAGATCTAGTTAGATCTAATCAGATCTAGTGAGATCTAATCAGATCTAGTTGGATCTAATCAGATCTAGTTAGATCTAATCAGTTCTAGTTAGATCTAATCAGATCTAGTTAGATCTAATCAGTTCTAGTTAGATCTAATCAGCTATAGTTAGATCTAATCAGGTCTAGTTAGGTCTAATCAGATCTAGTTAGGTCTAATCAGATCTAGTTAGATCTAATCAGATCTAGTTAGATCTAATCAGATCTAGTTAGATCTAATCAGATCTAGTTAGATCTAATCAGATCTAGTTAGATCTAATCAGATCTAGTTAGATCTAATCAGATCTAGTTAGATCTAATCAGATCTAGTTAGATCTAATCAGATCTAGTTAGATCTAATCAGATCTAGTTAGATCTAATCAGATCTAGTTGGATTTAATCAGATCTAGTTAGATCTAATCAGGTCTAGTTAGATCTAATCAGATCTAGTTAGATCTAATCAGATCTAGTTAGATCTAATCAGATCTAGTTAGATCTAATCAGATATAGTTAGATCTAATCAGATATAGTTAGATCTAATCAGATCTAGTTAGGTCTAATCAGATCTAGTTAGGTCTAATCAGATCTAGTCAGGTCTAATCAGATCTAGTTAGGTCTAATCAGATCTAGTCAGGTCTAATCAGATCTAGTTAGATCTAATCAGATCTAGTTATATCTAATCAGATCTAGTTAGATCTAATCAGATCTAGTTAGATCTAATCAGATCTAGTTAGATCTAATCAGATCTAGTTAGGTCTAATCAGATCCAGTTAGGTCTAATCAGATCTAGTTATTGCCTTTTTTCTACTCGCAGTAGCTCAGCGGTAGAGCACCTGACATGTAATCAGAGGGTCGTGAGTTCAAATCTCGCCTGTGCATTACATATTTTTTCCGAAATTTGATTCTCCTAAGAAAAAAAAAAAAAAATTCATTAATTAAAATTAATTTATTAATAAATTCATTTGTTTACTGGCAGATCTGATCAGATTTGAATATCTTTTCCCGGGAAGGTAGAATTTAATGAAACTGAAAAAAGCAGACATTGAACAATTTCTAATTTTCTTCAGTTACGACGATTTGAATTTGATTTGATATGGAGGAATTGTGTGATAGCTGAGTTTCAAGAGTAGCATACTGGTAATCTTCTGGCCCTGGGTTGAATCCCGCTGAAGACCATTTTTTCGATTTTTCTTTCTTCAAAAATTTCAATTTTGATTCATTTGTTTAGTGAAGAATTCAGATTTTCATTTATTTTTCATTTTCTTTAAAAATTCAAAATATCTCATTTTGAATTTTGTGCAGATCCAATTGGATCTAATCAGATCTGAGAAACTCAGATCTAATTAGATCTGATCAGCTCTAAGGAACTCAGATTGAATTAGATCTGCTCAGATTTAATTGGATCTTATCAAATCGTAACCTTTTTTCTCGGGAAGAGAAAAGAAACTGTTGTAGTGGGTGCTTGCCTAACACGGACAATTCTAGACGTTAGTTTTCTATTACACTTCGTCCATGTGCACCTCGTACCTGAGCCCGCTTCACTACTCCCCCCTCTCCCCGTGAACCTGAGGATCCTCCTGGAAGAAATTGGAAAGCCAAATTGAATTTTTCAGTGATCTCCTAATACTATTTCAAATGTTATTGAATATTGAAAATAGATCTTATGCACGGGCCTTTGAGGGGTAACGGAAGGACTCGTATGTATAAGATTTCCAAACCAATTGTTTGACGATAATTATTCTTTTTTTTTTCATAAAAAAGTTTCAACGATTGCCGAAAGACATCGAAAAGTCGATGCTTCTGTTATTTCATGAAAAAGATCATAATCATTGCTGAACAATGGAGTTGAAAACTTGAATTCCAAAGGGTCTTCCGTTACCCCTTAAGGAAAGAAACATCCTTTCAGCTCAATACTATATTATCAACTCAGATGGTAACATAGTTTTGTGCTGAAATGGATTTCTACCATAAGGGCCTGTACATAAGACCAAGAGTGAGGAAAACCGAAACTGTGGTCTCTGTAAAGAAAATATGGCCAAGTATACGGATTCAAAACATTGATGAAAATCGAAGAAGCCAAGTTTCTGATTTCTGCTATGAATAATCTTCCACCAAATCGTATTTCTCCTTTTTCTCACTATCAATCTCCGCGGAATAGTTCCCACTCTTCATAAACTTGGCTACATCAAATGATTTCTTTTCTATTCAGAGAGAGGAATTCCCAGGAATATAAACTTGGCCATGTTTTTTTTTTACAGAAAACCCAGTTTCCGCGCATCTTACCCAGTTTCATAATTTTTTTTCAAATTTCTGAAGCTTCACCGTCAATTCATTCTAGAAAGTCAATAATTACTTACCAGTGGATGGTAATTTTATCTATTGACCTCTGAATTGCAGCATGATAAATGGGCCATTTGCCAACTTGATGGAAGTGAATTCATGATAATGCCAACTTTGGGAAATAATCTGGCCGATTCCGGAAATACTGCAATTGAAGGAGACATACACTTACAGCCATTGTTATGAGTGGATCGTTTGAATTATCAATCGTAAAAAAAGCTAACATCACGATTCGAAAGCTTGAGGCTGAATCAGGTGATGTAACCAAGACTATTTTTTCATTAAATCGTCGCGCTTCCGAGTTATTTAATAATAATAGATAAGCCGTGGTGGAAGGGAATATATACTTTCAGCTCTCGGGCCTCCAATTATATACTTGACCCGATATTCTATCGCATATCGAGATTTTCAATATTAAATAACATTCGAAATAGTATTACAACATCACTTGAAAATTTAGTGGTATGTGTAATTGATCTTGGGGACGACATATTCAATTTTCAAAAAAATCTCACTATAGCCTTTCCATCCTCCGACCTCATCAAAGGACACAGGACTGTTGAGTCGTCGAGTATCTAGAAAGGAAAGAATGACAAAAAACCATTACTTATGATTGTAAGTCTTCTTCCAGGCATCAAAGATGAATTTGAAAAATTCGGTGAATTAAAAGAATTGTTTATCATTCATTTACATTCATTGACCATTAGATTAGCATTGTGACGTCTTCGGCAATGCAGGAGCAAGAATCATCTATTAAATGTTATCAGACGGTAAATAATTCTCATTTTAGATCGTAACATTTTTTCTATTTTTCAAGACATTTTCCATATTTCACAAAATGGTCCATCGACTCGAAATTTCATGAGATTGTTCAGATTCATATGAACTGCCATTGAAAGCTGCTTTCATATTTTGATTTTCAAATTCAATCCATGACCATACTACTTCAAATGTTATAGCTGACTGTTTTTCCCAACATTTCCCACGAAAGAAAATAAATGAGAATCATCTAGAAAAATAATAGTTCAATACTTCTCAAAACACTGTTTCAGCATTTTTTGAGGTGACCTATTTTGCCGTTGACCGAGCTAACGTGACGAAGCATGATGCTATTGATAACTCCTGAGTGGAACATTGTAATGGACGTGCTGCAGAATTGTTATTAATTAATTCAACGATAACTAAGCTACAGTCATGGCTACAGACTACATGATAGCAGGTAGACCTTTCAAATCGATTTCAGTGTAGAATTACAATCAAACGAATAAATTATTATTTAATGTGAACACATGGAAAGAACAATATATCGTAGATATGAAAAATATAGTACATGATAATTATTAGAAAATGTAGTGAGTAGTAAAGAAGAAGTATTTGCATATGTCAATAACAAGTTGGAGAAATAGCAAGCTTTCAATTGTGCAGGCTTCCATCGACCGGTGGTGAGTCGTTAGTGAAAATTAAATAAAAGAATTGCCATTTAGTATCATTTTTCATCTAAAAAAATATGATAAAATAATGCCAAAGCATATCTGTAGTTGAATTAGGATTTCAGATCAGTTCAAAGATGGCTTAGAAGTAATTGCATTCTCTCTGGGTTAACCATGGGAGGAAACATGATAAAATTCAGAATCAGAGCAAAGGTGTTTTTTAAGTAAAGATGGAATTTTTTCAGTGGCAATTTTACTAGCGACTGCAAACTTCTGTCATGCGGAGTGCCAGAGTGAGTGGTTAATGATTATATATTTATTCATGTTGTACCAGTTCAATTACATGAGGGCATTCTATCATGAATGCGTAGCTTAAATAACATTTTCTGGACACTTTGATCATTATTGTTTCGATCAATTACGTGCACTAATCAGAATAATTCGTATTGTTTCAATTAATAGCACGATCTGTGTATTGCTACGAGTGCGACTCTTGGACGGATTTGAGGTGCAAGGATCCATTCAATTATACTGCATTACCCAGAGATCAGCCACCGCTAATGACTTGCAATGGGTGCTGCGTGAAAATGGTCAGGAATGCAAAATCACGTAAGTTTCGATGCAATCAAGAAAAACTAATACAAAATTGAGCTAAATGTTTCTTGTCACTTCTCGAAGAAAACCTATCCCAAGATAATTGAGAATTCTTATGTGACTGATTCCATTCATAAATTGATTAGCCCAGGAAATACAGCTTATTTCATGGAAAAAAGAGCCATACGCAATTTCTCTTTTCATCCTCTCCAATTGGATGAGAACAATCATATTCCCAATTTGGACCCCAGCATTCGCGCAGGAAATAATTATTTAAACAATTAAAGCGATTCTTTAATGGTTTTTTGAATGTATCTCCGCAAAAATCACTCGTAGCACAAAAGGACTTCCATACTTTTTTCTCCCTTGTAAAATTCTCTACAGCTTTACTCTGAGCGGTTTTCTGGTCAGAGTCACGGCTCAGCTGATATAGGGCCGCAAACTGCGGAACCGCGCTCCCAGCCACCCAACCCTGTTCCTCACATAGAGGAAGATGGGGTAAAATGGACACTCTAATTGAACGGCTTGAGTTTGAAATTTTTGAATGATTCCATCCAAAAACTGAAGAAATTCTGGGACGGAAGAATGTGTCGAAATTAGTTTTTTCCCAATTTTTAGAAAAATATACTTTTTTGAGTCAAGTTTGAAGGGGGTTTACCTTCTGAGAATCGAAAAAATTATCTTTTTCGAAGATATCTCCAGTTCTGTTGGCTGTAGCAGCCTGGGGTTCATCTCAAATGAAAGGTGAGCTCATTTCTCATCGATTTATGTGGTTCGAATTTTTTTAAATCCGTTTTTCAAATGCTTACAGGCCATCTTCTGAAAACCAGTTGTTGTCCTATAAGTAGTTGAAAAATTGATCATTTTTTTGAACCACATGAATAGATGGAAAATCAGCTCTCCTTCCATCTAAGATCAATCCCAGGCTGCTACGATCAATAGAACCAGAGATATTCCCGAAAATCTGAAATTTCCCAAAAAGAAAAGGCTTTCACTTTTAAATCTTGCGCAAAGAATGAAATTTTTGGAGAATCCTAAAAAAATAATTTCTGACATATGATTTTCATGGGAAATTGTCTCATCTTTCCAATGGAATCATCAGAAGAAACCTATCACCAACATTTCCATCGATTTCCAGTAAATTCCATAGTATAACATACCAAAACCAATCCGTGTCCGTTTTACCGCTTGTCTCCATTTTACGCCATCTTCCCCTACTAATGCAATATAAAGATTGCATGCTTCAAATCGATAGATAATAATTGGGAATGATGATTATTCCTGCTGACAATAGGAATTCAATGTATATCAATACAAATCTCCACAATTATTTATAAATTTGACCTTCAGTTTAGACTTCTCCTGATAGGGAAGTTCCCTCTAATAGGGCCGAACCTCGGCAACCTTCCTTTGCCACTTGAAACATTTGAAATCATTTTCATGTCAAATATTTTGAGATTTAACCAGGAATCTGGAAATGTGCAGATTTCGAGATCTCTCCACACTTTTCGAGATTTTTGATAAATTGAATATTTTCCCAAGTTTCTCTCGGAAATTTCTCTGTAATCGAATTCCGGCAACTTTTCTTTGCCACTTAGAACATCCCAAATCAGTTTTATTCCAAACAATTCGAAATTTAACCAGAAATCTGAAATTTTGCAGATTTTAAGATCTGCCCGGCACGTTGAACAGTATACAGTTAGCGATGTGTGCTAATATCTCTGAAACTGTAACTCGTGTCGAAAAATACCAGTGGACCTGTTTTGAGCGAGGTGATTTTCTGTTGGATTTCAGGGTGGATTGCAGGAGGCGGTTAATGATAGTGAAAAAGAAGTCATAGTTGGATTACACTGAGCCGCAAGGCAAAACCGTTTTATTTGGAAAAAAGCCCGCTCGTCGATAGATAATATACACTTGAGATAAATAGACGAATAGTTCAAGTTTACACAATAGTTGAATAAACTAGTTGAGTTGCAATCACTTTGAGAAAAGTCTTTGAATATTAACACTTTAATAAACGATAGAGTTCATCGAGATAAAGACACGTCAAGCCGTATCCTTTGAGAGTTCACGCGTAAGTAAGTTAGTTGGAGGGGGAAGATTTCGTCTTCTAGCCGAGGGCCGAGGTGTCGCTGACCCCCCCTCTCCCTCGGTCAGGTGACCATTGAGAATTGGGTTGCGTTTTAAACAGACCTTTTTCATAGGAAATCTCATTACAAATAAAAAAGTGTAGAGGTAAATTTAGGCTACAAGGTGTAGTTGAGAAGATATTCTCAAAAAACAATAGAAAGTCCCTTTCAATTGCTTATATAATTTTATCCTCTACGAATTTCGGGGTCCATTTTGAAACTATCATCATTCACACCAGAATGAAGCCAAAAAATGAAAAAAATCGCATATGGCTCTTTTTTCCATCAAACCCGGAATTTTAGTCTCTATTTCCTGGGCTAGATCAGTTTTCAAGTCAATTTAAGATGCATCGATTCATTTGATAGGCACTCAGTTCCATGAAGTAAAATTATTGAGAGAAATCTTGATTTCCTCATAATGAGAAATCAATCATGAACTTTTTTTGCAAATCCTGAAAGAGATGAATATGGTAATCTATGTATCTATTATATTCATCACTACAATGGAGGCTGAGAAATGGAGGAACTCAAGGATAATCCTAATGTCTCTATAAAAATCTATTGAGTTTTTCAATAGACTCGATTATGACGTAATCGAGGGGCTCTGCACTTAGGGAATTACCGTGTTACTCTTGCAAGGAATCATGTAGAATCACAAAAATTATTAGAGACTAGCCCCGCTGTTCCCTCCGACGAAGTCGTTGATGTCCTTCTGTTAACTATATTGTAAAATATGCAGCAAGCTAACAGTATTTTGATGAAGCCAGATTTCAATATGGCACTTTTCGTTCCGAGATGCAAAGGTTGAGGAGGATTTCTATCAATTATCACGTCCAAACTAGGTTCAAGAACGAATTAAAAATTTAACACAAGTCGTATGGGATGATCAAGAATGAGCACTAGCTATTCGTACATTGAAAATTGAAGGACATTCAAGAAAAAATCGGATAGTGGTGCAGCGGGAGTCGAATCCAGCATTTTCCGATGTCGCGTCGGGCATTCTACCGAATGAGCTATCCAGTCTTATACCAAATTGCTATTCGAATTGCCTGGAAACGTTGCACATACAGTCACATCCCCACCGCTGCCCATCCTGCAGGAATTTAATTAAATTTTAAATTGTATTTTATTGATATACTATAGTTTAGTGACTTCAAGTGTAATTTACGAATAGCCACGCCTTTAAGAATAACATATTAATTCCTCAAAATTTTTCCATTTGAACGCATTAACTGACCAGTTTCCTTAATACCCACGATCGTTCAGCCAGCATTCCTCCCATTCGGATGATATCGTATTTCAGCTTGAGACTCGTGAATAATTCCATTATTACGCTGAAAAGAACTCCATAATTATTATCCAAAACGAAACCTATATCAATTGAGACGGAATTTTCTTTTATGCTTGAAAATTTGAATTTTATTAATTTAACAACAACGGATGAATATTTGAATCTATTAAGAAAATTCCTTCATTCGACGCGGCCCGGGTCAGAGGCTGTCGAGGCTCGTTTTGACTTTAAATTTTGCCTATTGGGCGCCAGTTAATTTTCAGAAAATTAACAAAATAATTATTTAAATGAATCTTCTAGAATTGAATTTGTAGGTTCGGTTAGGTGACCCAAATGGAAGACAGACTGAGTAAGCAGAGCCAAAGAGAGTGAAAATACAGATTTACTTACAAGTCAAAATCTCCTTACTCATGTTCAGCAATGATAATTCGACAATGACAATTTCAATCAACAATGACAACTTCAATCGACAATTACACAACTTTAAATCAAACAAAGTTTTATTAATAATTTTATAATAATTTCTCGTCTCTTTCGATCGACTACACTCAATTTTACAAAAAGGTTCCACGCTGTATGGCACGCCGTTTTGCTATTTAATATAGTCATGAAAATTGAACATCAGAAGAAATATCTTCATGAAAATACATTTCCATTATCTCTAGAGATAATTGTAATTCATTGAATTATCATGAAGCTGGAACATAAGTGACAAATCGAATTTAAATTATCTCTAGACATCAAATAAATTCTCCATTCAATTTATCTTATGACATAATTTTAATTCCCGAATTCGAATTATCTACATAATTTCTATTTTGAATTCGCATTATCTCCATAATTTTAATTCCTGAATTCGAATTATCTACATAATTTTTATTGCCAAATTAATATTATCTACATAACTTTAATTCCCGAATTAAAATTATCTACATAATTCCAATTATTGAATTCGAATTATACAGATAATTTTAATTCGAGAATTTAAATTATGTACATAATTTCAATTCAGGAATTTGAATTATGTACATAATTTCAATTCTTGAATTCGAATTATGTACATAATTTTAATTCTTGAATTCGGATTATGTACATAATTTTAATTCGGGAATTAAAATTATGTACATAACTAGTTTTCCTACCCTCGCTTCGCTCGGGTCAGATTTTTTCGTAGCTCCTATACTGACTTATAATTATGTATAATTCATTAAGGAAGATGAGTAAAACGGACATTCTAATTGAAAAAATTGAGATAGAGATTTTTTGACAATTCCTTGGAAAGCTGAGGAAATTTTAGGAACAAAAGATGTGTCAGTATTAATTTTCTCCAATTTTGATGAAATTTCTCTTTTTTGCCAACTTTTGGAAGGATTACCCCTTTGAAAATCTACAAAATTCATTTTTTTGGTGATATCTCCGGTGCTATTAGTCATAGAAACCTGGGGTTGATCTCAAATGGAAGGTGAGCTCATTTCTCTTCAATCCAGTGAGGTCGAATTTTTTCAAGTCAATTTTTCAAATACTTTCAGGCCATTTTCTGGAGATCAGTCTTCACATTATAAGTACTTATAGATGAATAATTTCTTATTTCAAACTGCGAAATCGATGGAAAATCAGCTCACCTTTCATCAGAGATCAATCCCCGATTGCCACAACCAGTAGAACCAGAGATATTCTCGAAAAAGTAAAATTTTTCCAAAGCAGTTCTGATTTATGATTCAATAGAAAATTTCCTCAGCTTTCTAATAGTATCATCAGAAAGGACGTATCTCCAATATTTTCATCAATATCGATTGATTTATTGGAGGAAGCTGTTGTAAAATGGGTATCCCAATTGAACGGTTCGAGATCGAGATTTTTCAAGAATACCATTGTAAAGCTGAGAAAAATTTAGGTGGAGAACATATGTCAGTATCGCTCTGTTTCAGTTTTCTAAAGTTTCATTTCTTGGGCCAAATTTGGAAAGAGTCCCCCTTTCGAAAATCAGACAAAATTACGATTTTGGCAGTATCCCGGATTGTGATCATCCTAGTGACCTGGGATTGATCTCGAATAAAAGGTGAGCTCATTTTCCATCGATTTATGTTATTCAAATTTCTCTTCATCAATTTTCTAAATACTTATAGGCCATTCTCTGAGAATCGGCTTCTTCCCTGTGAGTCTTCGAAAAATGGATAATTTCTCCTCTTACACTACATGAATTGATAGGAAATGAACTCATCTTCCATTGAAAAATAACCGCAAATCCCTGCATCCAATAGTACAAAAAATATTCCCAAGAAACAGAAATTCTTCAAAAATAAAAGTCTTTTGTCTTCAAATCTTGAAAAAATGAAATTTTTGAAAAATTCTAGAAATTAAATCCTGATATAGAATTTTCGTAGGAAATCTCCTCAGCTTTCCAATGGAATGCTCAGAAAGAACCTTCCTTCAATATGTTCATCGATATTGATTGATTTATCAGAAGAAGCTGGGGTAACGTATATATTCCAATTGAACGGTTTGAGATAGAGATTTCACCATGATTCTATTGAAAAGCTGAGAGAATTTTAGGTCGAGAATATGTATTACTATCACTTTCTTTCAATTTATTATTCATATGATTCCCATGAGAAGTTTTCTCAGCTTCCTAATGGGATTATCATAAAGAATCTATCTCCAATATTTCCATCGATATTGATTAATTGATCAAGCCGATAGTAGGATGAATTGGGCATTCCATTAGAGCGGTTCACGATAGAGCTTCTGCAACTATTTCATTGAAAAGTTGAAAAAATTTCAAGTAGAAAACATGTGTCAGTATCGATTTTTTCCAATTCCCAATGTTCTTGAGCTTTCTAGAATATTCTTGAACCTTTGAAGAAATTCCAGAATGTTCTCGAATTTCCTGAAACATTGGAAAATCTCTCCCAGCCTTTTGCAACATTCTCGAATCTTCAAGAACACTCTACGAAGTTTTCGAATGTTCTGGAACATTCCAAAATATTTTAAAATTTTTTGGAACATTTAAAAAAATTCTCGCACATTGTCGGGCATTGTAGAATTTTTTCGAACGTTCTAGAATAATCTAGAACAGTCCAGAACAATCTAGAACATTCAAGAACAATCTAGAACACCTAGTACAATTTAGAACATCCTAGTACAATTTGGAACATTCTAGAACAATCTAGAACATTCAAGAAGAATTTAGAACAATCTAGATCATCCTAGTACAATTTAGGACATTCTAGAACATTCCAGAACAATCTAGAACATTCTAGAACAATCCAGAACATTTTGGAACAATATAGAACATTCCCAGATCTTCTTGAACATTCTACATCATTCTTGAACTATCTGGCACCTTCTCGAACATTCCAGAACATTTTCAACTATTCTAGATCATTCTAGTAAAGTTCAGAATGGTCTAGAGCATTATTTTATATCCCCCATAAAGAGGTAATAGGTACAATACCCGCTTTCACCCCCATATCTCTGAAACCAACCCCCGTAGCCGAAAACGGAAAACTTCTTCATGGATGGGGGGTGGAGGGCTACTACACCATATAACCCCCATGGGGCTATGAGGGATGGTTTCTGAGTTTTATGTACGCGCACCCAGTAACACAAATATTTTTATTATATATATTAGATTTTAATTCAGGAATTGAAATTATGTACATAATTTTAATTCGGGAATTCGAATTATGTACATAATTTTAATTCTCCATCCTTTTTTAGGCTGAGTTTTTCATTCGTGTGCTAGCTAATCTGGAGATTAGCTAACACTGTGTTAGCGCCATTTGGGAATCTTGGGATGTATGTGCCATCTTCGCGGGTAAAGCTTCAATGAGACGTAGACATCATAATCCTCACTTAGCCTCCTTCTTGAGATATTTCTTCCAGTGATTTGTATTGTCGCCTCTGACCGTCAGACGGCGCATAGATCCAAATTCTCCAATATGGCGCTAACACAGTGTTAGCTAATCTCCAGATTAGCTAGCACACGAATGAAAAACTCAGCCTTAGGCTCAGCTTTTCATTCGTGTGTTAGCTAACACGGTGTTAGCTAGCCTTGTGTTAGCGCCATTCTGGAGACTTCGGATGTATGCACCATCTTCGCGGATAAAGTTCCAATCTCACACAGGAAAGTAGAAGCAGGCTGAATATGAGGATTATGCTGCCTACATGAGATTGAAACTTCATCTGCGAAGATGGCGCATACATCCGAAGTCTCCAAAATGGCACTAACACAGGGCTAGCTAACCCCGTGTTAGCTCACACATGAATGAAAAACTCAACCTTATGTTTATTTCTCATAAATGGCTCTAGTTGTTAAGTTAACCTGCTGGTTAACGCAGCCTGCAGATTAGCTTAACCGTCAAATGAAAAACTCGCCCTCAGGCTGAGTTTTCCATTCTCGGGTTAGTGTAATCCGAAAGTTGAGTTGACTCTCAGATTAATTTAGCCCTGGGACTTATCAGTGTGCGCTACCTAGTGGTCAAGGGAGAATATTGGAATGTCGCTTGCGCAGCCATTTTTTTCTCTGCAAGTGTACGTTTGTACAAGCGATATTCCAGTGTCTCCCTTGACCACTAGGCAACGCGCGCTGATAAATCCCAAGGCTTAATTAATCCGAGAGTTAACTGACCTCTCGAATTACGTTAACCCGAGAATGAAAAACCCAGCGTAAGAGGTTGTGTGAACAGGCAGCGAAAATGACAAGTACAGTTATTTATCTCATCCTATTCCTATCATTCGTCATTTATTGCATTATAATTTTTTTTTCCTGTATAAAAAGGAACAAGAAAATAATCGACTCGAACAATCCGTGTATTAAAAGTTGTCACGTTAATCTGGGGAGCTATTCTCGCGTCTTAATATATTTATGATTTTGCTCCCGTGAGAGGACGATGTGAGTAAGACTCAATCATTTTTCTTGATTTTCATAACACTTGCCCATCTCTCCACTACATGAGTATAGAATATTGATAGCGGGAAAAATGATCTACACTTGAAATTATCATTTTAATTCGATTTATTGATAATAAAACGATTCTTTTATTTCAAAGCAATACTAAGAATCGTATCTCAACCATCTTGATTGTTTAGTGAAACACATAGCGTTCGTAAGTTTCATCAGTCCGGTTTAAATCCAGCCAAGATGCCCTCTAACGGGAGCGAAATCGTAAACATATTAAGACACGGGAATAGCTCCCCTGTTGCATTCATTCTTCTCGTTGCTATTGGCTTGAAATGTTTTTCAAAATACGCGCGCTCTGGCAAGCGATCGTTCGCGTATTTCTCTTCCTATCTCCTGCTACATGAAAGACATGGCATGTAATCTTGAATTAAACATCGCCATCTTGAAAAATCGAACGCACATCAACAATCGAGATTATAACATTGCCATCTTGAAAAGTTGAAATTTGATATTGTGAATAAGAGATCACGTAGAAAAATTCTGATGGCGGCCGCCATGGCGGTGGTCATGGCACCGGCCATGGTGGCCACCATGTCCACCACCATGGCAGCCGCCATCACAAATTTGCTGCTTTCTATGGCAATTTTTCATGACGATTCTTTCCATGGCAATTTTTTGCATGATGATTCTTTTCATGACTTTTCCATAAATTTTTCATGCCTTTGATGAATTTATGGCTATGGCAAATTTCTCCATAGCAAATTTTGCATTGACGAATTCTGCTATGGAGAAAATGCAATGGAGAGAAACGCCATGGGAAGGATCGCCATGGAAAGGATCACTATGGAAAAAGTCACTATGGAAGACAAACGTCATAGAAAAAAAGCCTATGGAAAAGAAAGCTATGAAAAAAAAGCCGCGGGAAAAAATGAAAAGAATCATCATGGGAAGAAATGCTGTGCAAAAATATGCCTTGGATAGAATCGCCATGGAAAAATTGCCATGGGAATGAACTTCATAGAAAGCGGCAAATTTGGCCAGCGCCATGACCACCACCATGGCCCGCGCCATGGCGGCCGCCATCAGAATTTTTCTACGTGATGAACGCCATCCCTTGACGTTTTCATGAACACAATGACAAAGAACGAATAACAAACGAGAGGGGACTGATGACGTCACGGGAGGTAGACTGAAGTCACTTTACTCTCATTTCTATTGACTGTTTCCGTTAGCCACACAGCCAATAGAAATCGTCGCAATCATTGAAAACTCACTTGAAGACGACTGAAATCTTTTTCGAAACACGCCCGCTCTGTGGTGCTATTCCCGAAGCAATTTAAGAAAGTTAAAATTTTGCTCCCGCTAGGTGACAGCAGTGAGTTTCGGGAAAAAAGTTGAGCTGGTTTGAGAACGCATCACTTCTGCCTCTGAATGACAAAGGTTATCAATCATCAATCGGCTGTATAGACTGATGGATGAAGGCCAGCTTCTTTTTCCTTCATCGTGTTGTGGTTTTTGTACAGCTGGCCTCCAGCCATCAGTCTATCCAGCCGATTGATGATTGATAATCTCTGTCATTCAGAGGCAAAAGTGATGCGTTCTCAAACCAGCTCAATTTTTTCTCGGAAACTCACTGCTGTTACCTAGCGGGAGCGAAATTTTAACTTTCTTAAATTTCTTCGGGAATAGCACCCCTGGTGCGCATTTGTTCTCGTAACCAATGAGAAAAAGCCTTGAGGAAAATTTAATCCTCGTTAGACCACCCCATGATTTTTCTCGCACGTCTAAGATCTGCAGACCAGTATCCTACTATATGAAAGACATGGTGAATGGAACAGCATCATCTTGGAAAATCGAACTCGCATCTACAGTCGAGATTAGAACATCGTCATCTTGAAAAGTCGAATTTGACTACGCTGAACATAGCAAATGAAGAAACACTGGCACCGCCACGGCCGCAAGCGGCTGTGTCGTTGATGTTCCTTCAGTTGCTATGTTCAGCATAGTCCAATTCGACTTTTCAAGATGGCGATGTTCTAATCTCGATTGTTGATGCGAGTTCGATTCTTCAAGATGGCGCGGTTCAATCTATCATGTCTTTGATATAGTAGGAAGGAGAAGGATAAGAGATGAAGAAAGAAAGAAAGAGTCTCAACGACGAAACGGGATGAAGAATTGAAGTTATGCACATAATTTGAATTCGGGAATTAGAATTATGTACATAATTCGAATTCGGAATTACAATTATGTACATAATGTGAATTCGGAATTACAATTATGTACATAATGTGAATTCGGGAATTAAAATTATGTGCATAATTCGAATTCGGAATTGAAATCATCCACATAATTTGAATTCGGAATTACAATTATGTACATAATGTGAATTCAGGAATTAAAATTATGTAGATAATTTTAATTCCTGAATTAAAATTATGTACAGAATTTCAATTCCTGATTTAAAATTATGTAGATAATTCAAATTCAGGAATCAAAATTATGTACATAATTTGAATTTAGGAATTGAAATTATCTACATAAATTTAATTTGGAATTAAAATTATCTCTGGACATAATAAAAATTCATCCCGTACCAAAGTCTGGAATTTATAATAATAATAATAAATAAATAAATAATAATAATTTGTCTGGAATTAATATGACTATAGTCTATTATGGAAATCCAGAATTTCCATTATGTCCAAGCATCATTTTAATTCAGAAAATTTCAATGATTCTTCACATAACTTTAATTCGTTAATTCATTTTATATAGTATGGTCATTTTAATTCACGGAATTAATATGACGCTTGCTTCATTCTAATTCCTGCATTTATTTCGATTGTTAACCTTCAACGGAATCCATTAATTTTATCTTATAACTTAATAGAAATGAATTCAAATTATCTTATAACATAAAAATAATTCGACTTTTTTCGTACTTTTCTACATGTATTTTGGATTAAAATTATGTTATAAGATAATTTTAATACATTCTTATGAAGCATAGCATCAAATTAATTCTGTCGAAAAAATGCTAGCATCATTTTAAATCGACTAATTTAATTTTTTTTTAAAGTAAAAACTGTTGCTATTAAATAGCAAAACGGCGTGCCATAACGCTGTTTACTCTAGTATTGTTTTAGGTGAAGTAACGCCTTCGCCTGCTACTCGACTTCCTCTCCCCCCCTTTTCTCCCCGCATCGTCCTTGTTTTTATTGGCCGATTATTTGCCAGTACCTAATGTCCCTTTTATTCAATCGGAGTCGCTATACGGGCGCGAGAATTTTGAAGTCGACTAATTACTTTCTTGTGTGACGTTTAGGTAAATCTGCATCCTGTCACACAATTATCTGAGAATACACTGAATCTATATATTCCTAAAATTTTGATTGAGTTCTGAGGATGAATATGGTCAAATGATGTCTACATGGAGAGGAAAATCCATGAAAAATTACTGGCCTAGTCTGGTATTCGTGAGACATAGAGGCTTGTGAGTGGAAACGTCCTCCTATAGAAATGAAAAAGTGAAAAACTTCTCATAATATGTACCAAATGAGTGAGTGCATTATACTGAACTGGTCAGTAATTTCTCCATAACTGTGCCTACATTCATAAAATTGATTCTTGTATCCCACGAAATTTATTGCAAAAAACAAATAACTTGCAGAACTAGGATATTTATTTTCTCGACCTCGGGTTAGGAGATGCGGTAGTATCTCTCGCCAAGTACAAGTTCTCATCTCTCTGTCTCTCTCATCTCATGTCAGGTGAGAGGCTACTGCATACTTATACTGAGAACAGAGCCTGTTAAAATTTTAGTGTTGGATGATATATATTATTTTTGGAGATTCATTTTCAATTTTGTTTCTATAGGGTAACATGACCAGTGAATGACCGAACTGTTGTAGTGAGAGGTGTTTCTACTGATGAAAAATAGTAATTAATTTTTAAACTCAGTTTGATTAATATAATGGTATTCAGCAATCATTCTTCTTCCAGTCTTTATCGTGCTATCTCCTCAATTTCATTACGGTTTTTTGTAAACTCATAAAAAATAGAGTAGAGTACCAAGACCCAGCGAATGACCGCTCTTGCCCATTGAATGACTGAGAGTGGTCCAGTAAATGACCGATGTATTAACTTACTGCTTAAAGTATGCAAATTAATTTGTACATTTGTTTTTCCATCTAAACGAGAAGATTATTAACGCTACTTCGTGAAAAAAGTATATTCTATTATTCAGTTGAAAATGCATTATTTTTCTTCAACGAATTCTTGACATCACAGTATTCATGTATTAAGATATATATCTTAATTTTCTGAAACAGATTATTTTTAGATGTATAAAAATATTCTTGAACTCTCTTAACATAAAATCATCAATTATAACAATTTGCACTGAGAGAAGAAAATTTTTTCTAGGAATATTATATTGTTCATGTCAATCGGGAAATGGTTTGCCAGTGGATTTTTTCCGTTTAATAAATATTTTTTTCCTTCAGTGTGGAATTATATTGTGCCTAGTTAACCCTCTAAGCCACAAGTCGTAGTAAAACGTAGTTGGGGCTATAGAGTGGGGGATAGCCAATCGCACGGCGATATTCGTCGGCCCAGGACCGTACTAATTGAGCCTTCCACCCCTATTTACACCTCATCATATTTTTTGTTGGTTATGATGAAATTTTATTTTGTTGTTTCCATTAATAAATTCTCTTTCATAATAACAATACTGACAGTGTTAGTGCCAGTGTATTTATCGTGTACATTCAAGTCATTGAACCCCACATTTTTTTATGTTTTGAAATGTATGGTACTGTTGCCGACATTCGCGCGCTCTCTTGGACAGGTCCGTATAGTCCGATTACCGAAAGGTTTACTTTTTTTAAGTAAGGTTAGATACGGTGTCAGGCTCTCGGAAAAGTAATCCTTTTAAAAATCGGACTATAGGTACCTCCACTCTACGTATGCTCTACTCGGTGAACTGGTAGGAGAAACGCCCAGCTGCTTATAGAGTTAATGATTAAATTATGCAGACAGATCCGTAGAAAATTTAAACAATTAACAAACTTCAATATGTAATATTGATTTTATTATTTATGATTTCTACATTGTTATCACCAGTTCGTTATTTAGCTGAAGCATATCAGTCTCAAAAAAAAAAACTCTGTTATATATGAGGCATTCCACGCTATTTCACTCATTTTTCAAGCTTTTTTCCTCGATTTCGTTTATTTTTGGATATATTATTGGAATAGCTTGTGAAAATCATTTGCCATGGGAACAAAGAAAATTGTTTTTTTTTTAAATCATGACCATTTAAAATTTTGAAAGAACGGTGAAGACGCCCCTTTCCACAAGTCGGTGAAGATTCCCAGCAAATAAATTTTCGTTGTAATTATACGCTCTTCAGCAATAAGAAAGTACTCCTGCATTTCCTTCATAAAACTGATATTGAACGAGATAGGAGCATTCAGAGCTGGAGTCAAATGAGTATTTTCACCGTTTTTTCAAAATTTTAAATGGTCATAATTTTTGGATATTCTTTTTGTTTCTATTGGCAATGACTTTCCTACGCCATTCCAAATGCATATCCGAAAATGAACAAAATCGAAAAATAAATATTAAAGAATAAGTGAAATAGCGTAGAATGCCTCATATCTATTAATCGAGTTATCTCCAACATTTTAGTTTAACGATAAAGTTTCTGACTTTATAAATTGAATATAGTCCATATGAGTGATGCAAGATAGATCTTCTGACATATCAGAAGCTCCTTCTGCTTGTAAATCTCCTATAATTCCTCAGACAGTCATTCAGTGGTACTGACGAATTTCTGACTTACCAATGAATGACTGGTCGGTCATTCACTGGCTCAATAGAGTAATGAAGTATACCAGTGAATGACTGGCATAAAATTAAGAACAACTAATTATTATGTTCGATTTCATGTACAGAAAGTCAATTTTAATGATTATTAACTCATAAAAATGATGAGTAATTTTTGGTTCCATATCAAAATCAACTATTATTGTAAAAAAGACCGACAAATTATTAAAAATAAAAAAAACGCGCCATGTGCACGTTTAAAACGTGTTGTTCGGCAGGCCAAAAACTGAATCAGCGTTGGCTGTGCAAATAATAGATAAATGGGTAGAAAAATGAGGTGGCAAATCAAAGATTCAAAAAATATTACGCAAAAGAATGGGAATAAAATCCAATCACAGGGAAAAATATAAAGGAGGCAAGGAGAAATTTTCAATTCAACTTATCTATCTATAATTGCAGCAGTAAAGACGGAAAGATAGGCCTTTCTACGTAGAAAAATAGCTTGGTCTTTCCACTATTGGTAAAAGTGCACATGGCGCGCCCGGTTTTTATCAAATAGAATTCTGTATAATCATAGAACGACTTATCTTAATAAAGGCTAGGTCAGTCACCTAATAATCATCTTGATTTCCAGATGAGGAAATGTTTATTATTTGAAGATTCTCATGAATCTATGAACTTTCCATGAATCAAATATCAATTTAAAGAACAACTGGTTGAGGTTATATTCATTCCTTTCTAACTTTTCAACTAATTTTTTTATTTCATATTAATGAGTGTGTGATACTATGGAACGAATGCTTTTTCTCATACATGTTTATTGGAAATGATGTGTAATCATCATCATCTTCATTACGTTACGGAATGATTTGATCTATTTGAAAAAAAACGGGCGCGCCATGTGCATTTTTACCAATAGTGGAAAGACAAAGCTATTTTCCTACGTAGAAAGGCCTATCTTTCCGTCTCTACTGCTGCAATTATAGATAGATAAGTTGAATTGAAAATTTCTCCTTGCCTCCTTTATATTTTTCCCTGTGATTGGATTTTATTCCCATTCTTTTGCGTAATATTTTTTGAATCTTTGATTTGCCACCTCATTTTTCTACCCATTTATCTATTATTTGCACAGCCAACGCTGATTCAGTTTTTGGCCTGCCGAACAACACGTTTTAATCGTGCACATGGCGCGTTTTTTTTATTTTTAATAATTTGTCGGTCCATATTTCATTCCTTTTGCGTCATTTTGGATATCGTCATTCTTACAATATCGTAAAAAACCTAGATATTCGGACGCAGGACTTATGGAATCTCGTGATATTTTTTCTCAAATGCTCAATGTCTTGAGATCTTGAGAATCTTAATCCTTGAGAACCCGCGCTTTGAGCGTGACGCCGCACTCTGTACGAAAATGTAAATATCAAATAATAGACTAAAAATATCAAATTGAAACTTTTGGGATCCTTTTTGAATAATGTTGCAAATCGAAAAGGACCTTTTTTCTGTGGAATATATTCTTTTCGTATGAAAGAATAATTTTTGGTGGATCCGATTCCGGAATATGTAGTAGTGGAAATTCTTCCCACCGTGTTGCCACTCGATTTGTGTGTATGAAAATGGCTGGCACTTCGAGTCGTTAATGGTTATTGGCAACGTTGCACTTTACTCAAAACGTGCGGTGCCACGCTCATCATCTGATAAAAATCGTCAATCTCATGGATGCGAGTTCGCAAGTTTTAAAATTTTATGAAAAAAAAAAGAATTCGATTTCGAATTTTAGTTACTTTTTTTGTTGTTTCCGGATGGAAGCTTAATAGACGTGAGAATTTTTGATTTGAATTTTTGTTGTTGCAAATCACTTGAAATGATGCAGAGAGTCTGAAAATGATATTTGGAAAAAATGTCTGTGTGTA
This sequence comes from Aleiodes leptofemur, assembly GCA_963942555.1. Lineage (NCBI taxonomy): Eukaryota > Metazoa > Arthropoda > Insecta > Hymenoptera > Braconidae > Aleiodes > Aleiodes leptofemur. The sequence goes on from OZ012619.1 coordinate 10,456,787, forward strand.
GGTATGTATGTTTGTGAGGATTTTTGTTTTCACTTAGAAAAGGTAAAACTCCAACCTCGAAATTTTATGTTTTTACAGTATATTTGTCTTAATAAATGCTTCCTTTTGAGTCCTCGTCGCTTGGAACTCATTCAGTATTCTTTGAGATATGATGAATATTAGATTTTTTTTTTAAATCAATTTCTTGGAAATTTCTTGACCGATTTCGTCCAGATGAATTTATAACATTTGATACCATATTCTGCAGCTGCGTGAATTTTTCCAGATTTTTCACATGCTTGGTTTTTGAGTTATGTCGATTTCTATAGTTTCTCATGAAGAATGTTGTTGCTTCTATAACAACCAGAACAATTAACAGAGAAACTTCAAATTTAGCCCATATATTGGTTTTCTCAATCTAGTGCCTGGTATTGTTACTGGACAAAATCAGAGAAACATTTTTTCAAATATGAGCGTTTTTTTTGAAATTTCAATTTTTACATTCTTTTTCAAATTTAGAATAAGTTTCTAATCGATTTGATCCAGATTGAGGAATATATGAGACACTATATCATCTAACTGCATGAATACTTTCAGATTTTTCTCGTCATTAGTTCTCGAAATATTTTAATTCTATTAATATTGCATGAAGAAGCTTCATCTGCAGCTTGTTTTCGAAGTATTGGTAATTTTTTGAAATTTCAATTCTCAGAATTATCTTAAAGTTCAAAACAAATTCTCAATCGATTTCATTCAGATCATTATTAGGGGAATATTCGAAATTCAGTGTTCTCTAATGGAAAGGGGAACCATTCGGAACTGATTTGCTAATGACTTAGCAGATGAAACTATAATAACTATAATTAAAGCAAGTTCCCACTTGTTTCAGAATAACTCGGAAACTAAGTGGAATAGAACAATTTTGTCCTAATCTTTTTTTGCAATTCTAGGAATTGTTGACGAAAAAGAATTTAGGTAAGATCACTCTATCTCGCTTAGATTTTGAAATATTGTCAGAAAACTACAAATTTAATAATCGAGAAGTCAAAGAATGTCTGTACTCTTTGGAGGGGTAAAGCAGAGAAAAATCTCTTTTCCAATATTTTTTTTGAATCATCTCGGAAACTAACAGATGTTTCCTTCCCTCATCCTTTTTTATGCTCTTAAAATTCTCGACAAAAAATAATTCAGGCACAATTGTTCCATCTCACTAAGTTTCCAATTTATTCTGAGAATAATGAAAATCCGAAAGAATGGGTGAAAGTGATTTAAAACAAGCAGAGGCGTTATATCCTGTGCGTTATTTGCAAACCTCACACCTTATGCGACATTTAATATTTTGCCAATTCAATTGGCAAAATGCTTCCGAATGAAATTTAATACGGTATTCATCAAATTACTATTTATATCTCTCATTATTCCAAATGCCGTAACAGAATATGATCTTCTCAACAAATATGTACTTATAATGACAAATTCAATGATGGTTTGATCTTTGGTGAACTTTATTTATTCATTGTTTCCACAAAAAAAAAACCATCAATTTTTCAATCATAAATGGATGATCGTACGACAAATCTGAAAAATTGAAGTTCAGGTTCCAAATAGGATTTCTATTCTTTCCGATTGTCATCATTTTATAGAAAAAATTGTCTACTTTCGAATGGTGAAATAAAAAATAGTAGTGTTCCTAGGAAGGAAGCTAAGAAAAACCGTGATTTTTGAAAAAACTAAGTTATCGAAAGCTCTTACAAGAGACTGCCTCTGAAAAATCTGAAATTCTCACCATTTGTGGGGCTCATTGAGATGAATCTTTTAAGCTGAACTTGGGCGAAATCGCTCCAGTAGTTTTCGAGATATAACCTCTTTTCATGAAATGGTTTTTGTGCAATATCTCAGAAACTACTGGACCGATTTCGCCCAATTCCAATACCAAACTTTTCGTTCATTAGATGCACAACCCCACGAAATTTCGAGTCTCTAACTCAAATAGTTTTTGAGCTATCGTGTATACAAAATTCAGGATAAAAAACACTGTAATTGAAATTATCCGCAAACGAAAAATCGCAGCAAAATTTACCCCGAGTGAAAATTGTGTGTTCAAATGAGATGAATTTCATTGCTGAGAGTGGGGGCTGTGAATCAATTTTTCGCGGAGAAAAATCGAAAAAACGATTTTATGAAAATTTGATTTTTCTCGAAAAGTACTCAACCGATTTCGCTCAAATTTCACGGAGAGCAATTTGCATGGAGAGAGAAAGTACTGTTAAATTTTCAGGTCACCAAATATTACCGTTCCGGAGCAATGAGCTGATATCTGTCACACAAACACACACACACACACACACATACATACAGACATTTTCAAAAAATGTCATTTCTCGACGTTTTGGAACATTCTGAGTCATATTCCGATGAAATCTCGAGATCGAAAAAAATCGCGTTTACAATGCTTCCATTCGGAAGCAAAACAAGTGGGAACTTGCTATCATTATAGTTATCATTGTAGTTTTATCTGCTAATCAATTAGCAAGTTGCTTCCGAATGGTGCCTCTTTCTATGAGTGAACATTTCATTTTGAATATTCCCTTAATAATAAGACCCAGATTTTCATTTTGTTGAAAAAACTATAAAATTCCTTTTGATAAGAAACGATTCCACCTTTCATACCTATTCAATTTGATATTGTTATTATATTCTCATGGTTCTATTCATTCATTTATTCATTTATTTGAGTATCCTTGGTTACTAACGGTTAGTATTCAGTATTTACCGAGAACCAACGTCAACCAGCCTCAGACTTTTAGAAAACAATTCATAGACAATTCAAAGAAATTCTTCATGAGAAATTTCAAATGCTGTCAATTCAATTGAGTGATATCAATATTATTGTTCTTTTCCTTCGTAGAACTTTCCACTATATCAAGGTGAAGTCAACAATAATGGAAATATATTAATCGTAAAGTTTGGATGTCACAAAATCCACGATTCTATAAAGATGAAGAACATAACTCAAGTCTATAATGAGTTTCTATTTCTTTAATTTTCCCGTCTGTGTTTCTGGAGAGAATATGGGTTAAGAACCTCAGATAATCAAGATTAATATTAATTTCTGTAGAATATTAATACTAATCTTTATTGCTCTTAACAGTTACATCAACTATACTGATTCATAACCACTTTGCATAATAAACAATATATTCGATCGAGACCAAAATATGAGTGAAATTCGAAGCTCATATCTTCACTACTTCGGTTTTTACAGGGTTTTTTTATCGAACAAACAACATTCTTCATGCACCATTAGTGGAATCGAAATAACTCAAAAACTACAGTTAGATAATATAGTGTTTAATATTATTCCCCAATCTGGATGTAATCATTCGTGAACTTATTCTAAATTTGAGAAAAAATGAAAAAAATTGAAATTTCGAAAAATCACTCCTATTAAAAAAAATATTTCTCCAATGCTGTCCAGTAACAATCCGAAGCTGCAGGTTCAGAAGACCAGTATGTGAGTCAAATTTGTAATTTCCATCTTAATTATTCCGGTTGTTATTGAAGCAACAACATTTTGCATGAAAAATTATAAAAATCGACATAACTTAAAAACCAAGCATTAGAAAAATCTGAAAAAATTCACGCAGTGACAGAATATGATGTCAAATATTATGTATTAATTTGGATAAGATCAGTTGAGAACTTTTTGAAGAATCGATTTTTTTGACAAAATCGTAAAATTGTCATATCTTAAAAAATATTAAATGAATTCCAACTAACGAGGTCTCAAAAGAAAACATTTATCACGACCAATATACAGTAAAAATATGAGATTTTTGGTTAAAGTTTCACCGTTTTTGAGTGAAAAAAAAAATCCACACAGACACACATATATACATACATACACACACACACACACAGACTTTTGTTCTAAATACCATTTTCAGACTCTCCACATCATTTTAAGTGATTGGCAGCAAAAAAATCAAAATCGAAAATTCTTACGTTTGTTAAGCTTCCATTCGGAAGCAAAAAGAGAGAAAATTACGTGTAATGCTTTGGCAGAAATCTACGCAATTTTTTGAGGATCAATTTTATGTGACAGGTCAGAACGCTGTTAATATGTATCATATAATTATTATCATGTAGTGAAAAAAGCATGAAATGAAAAAAAAATGATCGAAAATTCATAAAATTATGTAGAAATTAAATTTTTTCAGGAATTTCGAACATCAATATCACCTCATTTTGATTGAATTCTCAATAATGAATTAATAATATCATAAGGAATGTCCTGCTCAAATTTGAATTGATTTTGGAGCAAAGTTTTCAAGAAAAAAATATTTGAAGTTCCAAATTTTGTACAGCGAGATATGGGAAGCCGATAGGATTAGCATAAAATCTGCTTTACCGTTGGGGGCGCATGGAAAATCCCGTCCTTCTTTTTCATCTCCCCGTGTAAAATTTATAAATTCAAATATTTTTTTCTCAAAAACTAAACTATAAAATTACCTTGAATTTCGGCACGATATTTGAGTAATTGACTGGAAATTTTTATAGAATTTCTCATTTTTAATTATTAGTATTATTGGACCTTCAAAAACCTCAGAATCTTTTTCTCCATGATTTTATCTGTAGCCAATTGTATTTTTTTTTTTTTGAATCACTCAATTATTCCAATACAACACGTAGAAAAATTCTGATGGCGGCCGCCATGGCGCAGGCCATGGCGGTGGTCATGGCGCCGGCCATGGCGGCCGCCATGGCCACCGCCATGGTGGCCGCCATCACAAATTTGCCGCTTTCCATGGAGTTCTTTCCCATGGCGATTTTTCATGACGATTCTTTCCATGGCAATTTTTTGCATGATGATTCTTTTTATGACTTTTCCATAAATTTTTTATGCCTTTCATGAATTTATGGCTATAGCAAATTTCTCCATAGCAAATTTTGCATTGACGGATTCTGCCATGGAGAAAATGCAATGGAGAGAAACGCCATCGAAAGGATCGCCATGGAAGGATCACTATGGAAAAAGTCACCATGGAAAACAAACGCCATAGAAAAAAAGCCTATGGAAAAGAAAGCTATGAAAAAAAAGCCATGGGAAAAAATGAAAAGAATCATCATGGGAAGAAATGTTGTGCAAAAATATGCCTTGGATAGAATCGCCATGGAAAAATTGCCATGGGAAAGAACTTCATAGAAAGCGGCAAATTTGTGATGGCGGCCGCCATGGCGGCGGCCATGGCGACCGCCATGGCCGGCGCCATGACCACCGCCATGGCCCACGCCATGGCGGCCGCCATCAGAATTTTTCTACGTGAATATGAGCTGTGATTCTTTTCCATCAACTTCTCTCATTAATTTATATTTTTTTATAAATTGATTTTTGTTTTCCGTTTGAGAAACTGCCTAACCCGGTTTATATTACTTCAAACTTTTCGAGGCTAGGGTGCACTGTTGTTGTTTTGACGGCTACACATTTATAGCCACTGCCACCAACGTTAAGAAAAAATGTCTCACCAATTCCTTTCAGCCCGCCGAGTGCTGCCAACGTTACAACGAAATGTCTCACCGAGAAACTTTTTAACCGAAAATGTCGGGATGGGGCGTGGCTTACATCAAAATATTTTTTTATCATTAAATCAATTATTTTTTCAAGCAAAGAAGGTTCATTTTTCCACTGAAATATTGCAATCAACGTCCAGTATTTTTTGTGACAAGGGGAGAGGCGTAATCAAAAAAATAAAATAAAAAAACTGTCCAATAGTAAAAGTATAGTTAGCCAGTGCACGTTCTGAACGTACACATGGCGCAAAACGCTCCCGCGTTTTCTGATACATAGTTTCCCCAATTCCTTGTTTTCACGGATTTTAGGTAAAAATGAGCGTTTTCCTAATAATCTCAAGAGCGCCTGTATAATTTCAGTTTATTTAAATAATAATTCTATGAATTTCTTCGATTTTTTATTATTAAATGATGATGAATACATGTAATATTGCATATACAAGTGAATAACAAGTTTAAATTCAATTATAAAATTACTATAATGATAATTCTGTCTCTCGGTCATTCACTGGTGAGTGGTCACAGACTGGACCGTTTACCCTATCTATTTTTAAGGAATGTTCAGAATAGTATATAAATACTCACAAAATATGTTGTATTTAAAATTATACTAGCGCCGTCACCGCCTCCGGCGGCTCCATTGATCACAGATGTCAGCTATGAAAATTTAAATGACGAAATTGAAAAATTCGCATAAAAAGCTCCATTTGATAAAGCGTTAGCATGCACATGAACACTATCCCTTTGCTATCACCATCTCCTCTATTGTAGAGGTATGAGCATGATGCTTCAATCAAAATATTTTAAGGTCAAGGAATTGTCACAAAATATTGTTTTTCCCAGAATATTGCATTTTTTTAAAATCTATATCGATCATATCCTGTTCACGTTCTCACATGCATTACTGCAAATTTGGGCGAAATTCACATTTCGTGAGATATAAACATAAGGCCTAATGGTGACTGATCCAACAGAGGCATGCCTATGTTCACTTCCATGGGAAATTCTTCATTCCTTTCAGATAGCTCATGAAAATTTGCTCAGATTATTTTCGCATAAATAGTGGTATATGGGCTCATCTCAACTGGGCCAAAATGGCATATCCATACTCACCTCTATGTGAAATTTCTCGCTTTCATTCACAATGATATCATCTCATATTCACAGAGATATCTGGTGGCAATCCACTTCAAACTGGCCAAACATGAATTTATCATGCATATTTCAAAAGGACATGGTCCAAGCCTACTGAAAACACCCATTGAATATCTCTTAAGTCATTACAAATGTAGCGTTTATCTGTCTCTCAAAATTTATTCTTCTGGGCCAAACTTGGATTACCACATGTGAAAGCACGGAGAGAATGTTATTGATATAGTGAGGTAGAATGTCAATTGTCAGACATTTTTTTTTCATAATTCGCTTTCTACAATTTTCCAGCCAAAATGAAAATACTTGGTATCGATAGCATTCTCCCTGCGATTCCACATGCACTCCTTGTGCAAAGGGATTGGGTCTTATGAATATTTTTTGGGACGCAGGCCAAAAAAACTACTTGTAATTGCTCAAGAGGAATGTAATGAGTATTTCCGAAAAGCCTATCACATTTTCTTCTTAAATATGCATCCTAACTTCATGTTAGGCAAGTCCAAAGTGGACCACAAGCTAATATTCCTATGAATATCAAGGAAGTTAATATTAATGAACATATTCGGAAAGAGAAGAACAATCCGATGGAAATGAGTACGAACATAAAACTTTGGCCAAGTTTGATTTATCAACATCTCCAACGGCAATTATGCAGAATAGCGCCCATAAAACTTTAAATAATTATCAAAGTCAAATCTTCGGCAAAAAATATGGAATGCGCAAGCAGGATTTGAACCCACGACCCTCTGATTACATGTCAGGTGCTCCACCGCTGAGCTATTGCGAGTTCCTATACTTTCCTTCAAATTTTTGACCAAGATATATTACATCATTTTCGCCACCTCCCTTCCTGAGGTAATTTAAATTAAATTAATTAATTTTATTGTGGGCTCTCTTATACATATATACCTCTCCAACAATATTCATTTGATCTCATTTTTTCATTTCACCCTGGTGGATCATGCGACAGGGCAGTTGGTTTTTTCACGCAATCGACCGTAATTCGATCACGATACGTTTGCATCGCAGTCGCATCGTGGTCACATGACAGTCGATTTCGTGAAAAAATCACCTGCCTGATCGATTTGTAGCTGATATGCAATCGCCCGATCCATCAGGGTAATGTTTTCATTTCAATTTGCAGACATTTTTATTCTGGCTCAAAAATTATAAAAGGCAAACTCCTTCTTTAAATTCTGGACTGAAATGCCATTTTCAAAAAATTTAAATCTTTTTCATTTATACGAACGCAATTTTTCTGCACTCTCACATACGCTGATTGAAATTTGATCCAGATGAATAGCTTTTGAGGAATAGGCACATTACCAATTCGATTTTTCCTAAAATAGCCTGTCTATGCTCATTTTGTATGGAAAATTTCCGGCTTCATTTCAGATCTGCTGATATGAAGTAGCTCAAATTGACAGTTGAAGAGATATCAGCTAGTGGCCTGAAATGATTTCAGATCAGCCCAAAATGAATTTCATGCCCTATTTGAAAGCCTAATAATTTGGAGTTCCCGAAAATGTTTATTAAACTTCTCTCGAGTATATGCAAACCGTGCTCCTGACCTGTATCTCCGAAATTGCTATTCAAATTTTTGTATATTTATTTGACCCAATTTTTGGTCAGCGTATGTGGAAACACGAAAAAAAATGCTAATATAAATAGAGAAGAATTTCTATTTTTAGAAATTGTCATTTCAGCCCGAAAAATATAGCCTTCTATATTTTTTGAGCAAAAATGGAAACATTTTCCCGGCGTTTCCACATGTGCTAGGCCAAATTCGGCCCAGGCGAATGCTTTTCAAAATCCAGGCAAAGTCTACTATTTGCAATGACTTGGGAGAAATTTAATAAATATTTTGAGTTTTTTTTTTAAATATGCATACGAAATTCATTTTGGGTTAGTCCGAAATGAATTTCTGTCTCTGCATTGGAAATGGGTGTGATAAATAAGTTCTCAACACAATTAATTACTTTAGAATTCAAGACTTTATTTAATTGCACAAGGATGGACCGTCAGTGCATCGGTGAACTCTCTACGAGAGACTAACAACTTGTCACCAAGGCCCGAAAGTATCGGTACCTAAAGACAAAGAACCCTCAGTTCTTTCTCCCTATGAAATCATTGTTTATGTTTATGTTAGTCGCCGATTCGCCGGCTCTTGCCACGTCAATTTGGTTTTGAACTCATAATCTCGATTTAAATAAATGATTCTCAGTAAAGATATAAAATAATAATCCAATACTCTGAAAATCAAAATAACAAAATGACGTAATTGCTATTGATTTTTTTTTTCATTTTCCACGCTACGTCTTAAACGTTTTGAACTTACGTCATTTTATTTTTTTATATTCTCTTCAACATATCCCAATTTCGCACTTACGCCTTTTTGTTATTATTTCTCCATCTGATATGAGAATATTTGAAGTTAGATTTTTTGTTTTGTGAAATTTTTTATCTAAATTTTAGCATTTCCAGCCTTTCGTTTTTATAACACAAGAGCGTCCGCACGTGCTGCACACGTGCGCTTCCTATCAGTGACATTGGAAATTGAAAATGGGAGAGGATAAATATTTCATATGAATATTAGGGTATTTCATTTTCAGGCAATATTTTTTTTGAAGTGAAACTTCTTATACGAAGTCCTCGCGTTTAACGCTGTTGCGTTACTTTTCCACGCTTTGGTGGTGGGGGAAAAGAAAGAGAGAGAGAACGAATGTGCGCATGCGCACTCGTATCCCTGCAGCATTGCTTGTCATAGTAGGACTAGCAAAGGGATCGACATCGGCTTTCTTCGACGTCTATGCCCCACCGAATAATCTTCGGCTTCGGCATGCCTCGTGTGTCGATTCTTTCGTTAGTACGACAATACCTGTCCTGTTACTGTTTATTTTTTATTATCAGTTCAAGAGTATCTCGGAAACTAAGTGGGATAGAGTGATTTTGTTCTTCTCCTTTTTTGTAGATTTTTAAATTCTCGACAAGAAAGCTCGAAGTTGAAACTGCTCTATCTTATTCAGATTCCGAGATATTCTCAAGAAACAATTGACAAACAAACCAAAAACACAGGAAAAGGTTTTATTTGTGGATAATTTTCTTGGAATATGTCAGAAACTACGGAAAATAGCGTTATTTTGCTCCAATCCTTCTTCATAGCCTTGGAAATTCTCTACAGAAGGCTGTCAGGTGAAATCGTTGTATTTCGCTTAGTTTCCCAGTTATTTTCGAGATACTATTGATGAAAAGAAACCTATTTTTCTCGTTATTTAGATTATTTATTCCCGAAATTTTTTTTGAGAATACTCAGAAACGGAGGAAGATGCAGCAATCGCACTCTGATTTTTTTTCTTGAATTTCAAGACAAGCTATTAGAAAGGATCAGGTCAAAATGGCTTTACCTCGCTGAGTTTCCAAGATATTCTCAAAAAATCATTGGAATGGAATTACTTTTCTTTCTCAAAATCAAATAAGTCTGTTGTTTGTTATTTATTTTTAATTAATATCCCAGAAATTAAACGAGATAGCGTGATTTTGCCCTACTCCTTTCTTTGTTGAAAATTCCAAGAGCTTCAGAAGAAATTGAATCGAAAAGGGCGTTTCTCCGTTAGATTTTGATATATCTATAAGTCTGTGTTCTGTTCGTAGGATTTTGATGAGTGTCTCTGAAACTAAGCAAGATAGTGAAATTTTCGTAGAGACCCTTTTTGTAGTTTTCGAGATTGTCTGCGAAAAATTTCGTCATCTCGCTCACTTTCCGAAATATTCTTGAAGAGAAATGGAGTGGAGGAAGAGAAAAACATCAAGTTTGTAGACAAATTGAGTGCTCTCCATCATCAATTTTCTTTGAATGTCTCGGAGTCTAAGGAAGATAGGGTATTTTTGCACTGATCCTTGGACGATCAGCAAGAAGTTTCACTTCTGCCGCGCGTGAATTTCACGCACCCTCTTTTTTCTTTGTGCTACCTGAAAATCTGATAGTTCATAGAAAAAGAGAAATATTCCCGCTGGGCAGAAAATTCTAAGTTAATTAGAGCCGTAGCTCATCCATAAATTTGATTTCCCATTTAAATAATACAGGAAAAAATTTTTTTTTGCTCTTAACGCGATTTTTTGTTATTAAACATTTTTTGGGGGAAAATGAGTATAATGCTTTTGTAGAGCATTAAATTTACTACGAAACAGTTTCCATGAACTTAGACTGGACAAACAATGGTTTTGAAGTTACAGAGCTTGAAAGATGAAATTCAATAGAAATTAACATCAAACTTCCTATAATTTCGAATTTATTGATCTTGCATGAAAAAAATAGTTTGTGGTACCCATCATGAGGCTGTAAAATCTGTAATTTTAGTCACTAATCATTTAAATACACCGATCGAATGTAAATTTCAATCAATAAATCATCATGACGACAGGGAGATCATAACACAAATGAAGGAAAATTCCAATTTTTGCTTATATTTTTTGGGAGATTTTCCAGTTTTAGTTTTCACCATGGTTGGTGCTCCTGTCGATTTCTCTTATCCTCACCTCATGGTTAATAGAAATCTCTATACTCAATGATTCGCATTGATTGGCACTACTCGTAGATTAATGTAGATTAATCTCCATGATTCTGAAGTTTATATTTTATATGTATCGTTTATGTTTTATTATATGACTGCTCAAGTATCTGTAATCCATCGCAATGAATCTGAGTAGTATTTAATAGTGGTGGTGAAAGTAATTGAATTTAGTGATGAAACCAATAATTTTGAGAAATTTGCGTTCATGTCCAATTGAATGAATGTTTTTCAAAGGAACCTCCATAGACATTTCACTGAAATTATTGGTTTCATCACGAAATTCAATCACTTTCACCACTACTATTGAATACTGATAATATTCATTTCGAAGGATGACAGATCCTTGAACAATCGTATAATAAGACATGAACGATACATATAAAATATAAACATCAGAATCATGGAGATTGATTCACATTAATCTACGAGCAGTGCCAATCAATGCGAATTATTGAGTATAGAGATTTCGATTCACAATGAGGCGAGAATAGAAAGAATCAGCAGCAGTGCCAATCGTGGAAGAAAATGAAAATGGAAAACCTCCCAAAAAATATACACGAATATTGGAATTTCCGTTCACTTGTGTTATCATTTCACAGTAGTTATGATGATTTATTGATTGGAATTTACATTTGATTAGTGTATTTGAATAATAAGTGACTAAAACTACTGATTTCCCAGCCTCACAACGTGTACTATAAGTTATTCTTTCATGCGAGATCAATAAATTCGAAATTATAGGAAGTTTGATATTGATTTCTATTGAATTTCATCTTTCAAACTCTGTAACTTCAGAACAATTGTTTGTACAGCCTAAGCTCATAGGAACTGTTTTGTAGAAATTTTAATGCTCTACAAAAGCATTATGCTCATTTTCCTTCCAAAAAATGTTTAATAACCAAAAAAAGGGTTAAGAGCAAAAAAAAATTTTTCCTGTGTTATTTAAATGGGAAATCGAATTTATGGATGAGCTACGGCTCTAATTAACTTAGAATTTTTTTCCCAGCGGGAATATTTCTCTTTTTCTGTGAACTATAAGATTTTCAGGTAGCACAAAGACAAGAAAAATATTGCCTGAAAATGAAACACCCCAATGAATATATTGGTGAATTTAGCATAAAAAATTGGGAAATATCAATAAAAACTGAAATATAACTGTCAGCAGAGTTCATTAGTAACTTGCGAAAGATATAGACAGAATAATCAGATTATTTTATTGATTGATAAACTCACAGAAAATCCGAACGATATTGAAATATTACATTAATTGATAATTCTATTCTATCAATTACCTTATCAGTCATCAGATCAATCACAATCACTGAAATTTTGCGACTTTTACGTTATATAACGTATTTTTTCACCTTCACAGAGTTTTCGGATTAATTCATTCCATTTCATCATTAATTTTTAGAGAATATAACAGAACTGAAGTAAGATACAGAGTAATGGTCATAATGGAATTTTTTGGTAGACAATTTCAATTACTACAAAAACATTTATCATGAAAAAGGCTCTAATTCACTGAAACTTCAAGAAACTTCTGAAAAACCAATAAAGAGATAAAACCAATTTATTCGGAAACTTCGTATATTCCCAAACAAATTGAAATTTAAAAAAAATAAAAATCAATGTAATGAAAGAGGGTGCGTGGAACCCACGTGACAGAAGTGAAACTTCTTGCTTATTGTGTATAGATAGCGATGAATTATTAGGATTTTTTCAAATGAACAAGTGATAATAATTGAGAAATGTGAGAATACGGGGTTAATCTCGGGAAGGGAAACGGCAAAAAGCACATTTAGCTGTCTCATGAACACAACACTTTGAGAATTTGAGTATCTCCCTATAGTATTTTGGTTATCTGTTCACTAACAAATTATCATTTTTTTCACGATTATGAAGTGTTCAGACAACTAGATTTTTTTCAATCAGGTTTTTGTGTATACACTGGAAATTGATCGAGATAGAGCGGTTTGCTTCAATCCTTTCTTGTAACTCTCAAAACTCTCTATGAAGAAGGATTCGTGCAAAATTGCTCTATCTTGCTTAAATTCCGGGATACTCGAAGAAAATTACTAATAAATCAATTTGTCTACCAACTCCACATTCTTTTGTTTTTGACATCCGTTTCTTCCAAAATATCTTGGAAACTGAGCGATATAACGGAATTTTCCTAATTACATTTTTTGTAGAGAATTCAAAAAACTACAAAAAGAACTTCGACAAAAATTGGATAATCTCGCTCAGTTTTCCAGATATTCATCAAAGTCCTACGATCAAAAATAGATTTATGAATAGAGGAATTGTTTCAATGGTTTTTTCTCGAGAATCTATCGAAATCTCATGGAGGCACGCTCATTTGCCTTAATTTTTTTTTTAGCTTTCGAAATCTTCTATAAGAAGAAGGATTCCGGCAAAATCACGCTATCTCACTATGATCCCGAGTATTCTCAAAAAACTACACGGAGAGAAAATTCTCGAGAAAATCATGATGCTCAGCTCCATAAAGCAGATGCAAAATACATGCCGGGGACATCTTATGAGTCTACAAATGGCAAAAATGTCCTTTTGTCAGGAATTAATGAATGGGCCGATTCACTCTTTAGGAACAAGTGTCACATTCAGAGTCGAAGAATTAGACGTTCTGAACTGTCATTTAATTGTTGAAACGGTTCTGAAACTGACAAATATTTTGAATAAGGGTAATGAAATTTTCTATTCCTTGAGCTGTCTTCAATCTGTGATAGAGTTGCACTGAGTGGAATATGACAGTGAGTGAAGACTAAAAATGTCCTCAATTTTACCATTTTTAATTGGCGTACGAAATTTCTCACGCCAGAAACTGTCCTTTTTTATGATCTTAGACCGATACATCCATCCTTTTCTAATGGGTTTATGGTAGGGCCCGCAGCAGGTGGTCGAAAGGGGAGGGGGTAAGATTAGGGATGGGGTTGCCTTTCAGAGAATCTATAAAATACAATAAAAAACGCAATTGTAATAGAGGATCTTCATTTATTCGTTATCAAAGAATATTCTACATATTTTAGAGAGTAATATTTTTCGCATTTTTCTCATCGATCTCATAAGTAGTACAATCCATGTACAATGATATTTGATATGCTCTATACAATTATGTCTAATGTACCTTATGCAATTATTTGATTCTGAAAAGTTCATCGCGAAAATATTATAATTAAAAATTTTCAGTATACAAAGTTGCTTGGTAATTTTCACATATATCTAATAAGTTACACAATTTTTAGACAATCTGCATCACTTCACACACGACAACACTCAATAGAATGATACTAGTCTTCTTTTCTTTTCACCAAGAAACGATTGCGGACATTACGGAATTTGTTTTTTGACGATATTGAGAAATTGTTGACTACGAAGCGCACCGTTCAAAGAGTAACCGAAGGCTGACTTGCTTAGTATGTCTTCTACCCTTTGCATCTAAACAGCATAGTTAAAAGTTCCTAACCTTTCACCCTACAATCCCTCTTTTGGCCACCTCAATAAAAAGGGAAAAACCCGAAAATTCCTGTTGAATTTTATGGAGATTTTCTTCTTAGTCCCACACATTGAAAATTTTTCTAAGTTCCAAACTGGGAACATCTCGTAATGACGTGAGAACAACGTTCGTCTTCCCCAGAAAAATTGTAATACAGTAATAAAATATTTTTATGGTTATTAACCCTTGACCTTTATGCCTGACTCAATGGTCCAAATTCCTGTGACAACTGAGGACAGCTTGCACACAGCTTCGATAATCACTAGGAAGCAGCGATGAGTTTGACATCCAAAACTGTCCTGTGGAATCGATGAAAAAAATGCGAGAACAAAAGAATTTGAAGAGAACGACAGCATAAACACAACTTAGAAGGAACTATTTTTCGACTCGCGATTAATTGTGAAGCGGCTTCGTGAAAATATTAGCTAATGCCTTTCTCCCTGACAATTGAAGAAAAATTCTCCATTCATTCAATAACAAATTCTCCTGGCATTTAGAAATTTTAGGTAGTCACTCAGAATCTTGACACGTTTACTTCCGAATTTTTCCCATGCCAGCCTAATAATATGGTAGACGAAGGGGCATAGTCGGGTACCTTCGACTGTTTTCGGTACATGAGCCACTGTCATTTTACACTTGGCTTTGGATTGAAATATCTCGAAAACTATGCAAAATTTATCGAGACATGCTGTGAATGAAATTTAGAGGGAAGTTTGACGAAGAAAATAAGCAGAACGCCATTTTTCTACGACCAGTAGTTTCCGAGATATCAATTTTTTAATGAGTAGTTCAAAAACAATGGACAAGGCCCGATAGAAAATAAATGGGTGCTCGGACGTCCTTTCTGAATTTTTCATTGAAAAATTGATATCTTGATAAGTACAAGTCGTAGAAGGACGGAGTTTTGCTTTTTTTATTCGTTTATCTTTCCTCTAAATTTTTTTCACAGTATGTCTCGATAACTTTTAAGGAGTTTTCAAGATATTTCAATCCAAAGCCAAGTGTGAAATGGCAATTTTTTTAAGAAATGAAAAGCAAAAATTCTCATATGGAGCATGGAAATTTGCGATCGTGTTTCATGAAAACTCCTCCTTTGAATGACAATTTTCGGGCTCAGAGGCAAATCGCATCCCGTTTATAGAGCGGCATGGTAATTTTTTTAAAAATCATTTAGAAAAATCCCCATATTTTTTTCTCCGTGTATTGAAAAGAATAAATGAAAAAATAAGAAAACAGTATGTATGTAGCACTCTACGTGAAGAACCTATCCCCCCCCCCCTCTGCCCGGGAAAAAATTGTCATACATCTCCATACATGATCATATATGAACTTTCCATGCATGGACATATATGCGAGTTGACCGTACATGTACATATCCGAACATATATGAGCATATATGGACATATATACACATATATGTCATTTATTCCCGGGTATGGCAGTCCCATATATGATCATTGATCATATATGGGGATGAATGATCATGTATGGGCATATACGCTCATATATGTCGATATTTTCCTGAGATATATCATCAAAGTGTACTAATATATGACCATAATATATCAGTATTAATCCTCTTGATCACCCAATTCCTCATTAATAACGAATTCCAATTTTAAAAAATTAAAAAAAAAAAAAAAACATCCAGCTGGGCTTGAACCCGGGACCGTCACATGATAAGTCTATCATCCTACCATCTTCGCTATTCGCATTTCACATACTTGCTGAATGAATTTCAACCCTGATATAGTGATCAATGTCTTTCGGACTTAGAAAAAGTGAATTCAATTGAATTATTTCAATCATTGGAAATAATTCAGTGATACCGAAAAAACTGATTTTCGAATGCTGGCAGAATATTAAATTCTCAAAGTAAGTGGTAAACAACTGACAGAACGTGCATTTACCATTAATTATTCAAATTTATCATTTACACCTTCTGATATGGATTGAGTGAGCTTTTTTTCATATGTTTCATATATGCCCATATATGTTCATATATGTTCATATATATTCATATACGTTCCATATATGCCCATATATGTTCCATATATGTCCATATATGCTCATATATGTCCATATGTGTTTCATATATGCCCATACCTGCTCAGTTTCCACAGGATCATACGAACATATATGACCATGTATGTCCATATATGCCCATAGATGTCTGATTTCTCGGAGAAACGTATGTGCATATATGTCCATATACGTACATATATGTTCATATATGTCTCATGTATACGTATGTTCATAGAACGTAAGTTCATATATGACGATTTTTCCCGGGTGCCGTCTTCCCTCTCTACTGCTAAAGCATATGCTAGAGTGCTCTCCTCTTTCTTGCTTCTACTCTTCCCCCATTACTCCACTACCACGTTCCCCTCAAAATCTTTCACTCGTTTTGTGACGAGAGAAAAATAGTTGGTACCCTTCGAAAAGAAGTTCCACTCCAATAAATAATGAAATAAAGAGAAAAAGAAATTATTTTCTATTTTCATAAATAGAAATAATAAAAACGATCTCTCCAGAAAAGCTTTCTTGAAATTTTTTTCTAAATCCATCCATTTGTAGCGGAACGTCAGTCGTCTGCGGGGCGCAAGGACGAGGTGACACGAAGTGTATGAGGGAGTTAACCTCTACGATCGTTTGTGTTAGTGCTCCTCTTTTCTTGGCTGTTTGTGCTCTTCTTTTTTCAATTATTAAAAGTTGACCAAATGAAACTTTATTGAATTTTATATATCGATATTCTCGGAATCAAGTACGAAATATTGAAAATTTGATGCGAGTTTTGCATTTTAAAGATGTGAGGGATAAACGCGTGAGTGATGATGATTAATTTTGCCAATTAATTACTTCGAATTGATAGGATGAATTTCCTTTAAATTTCGCAACTAACTCTCAAATAAATCCAACAACATCTGCGCTTTTTTCCTGAATAATTCGGCACTTTGATTCCAACTGACGTTTTCTTCGAAAAGATATTTCAATTTGAAAAAGAATCGTACGACTACAAAAGTACTGGAATGGGGGAGGAAGAGGGTGCGTGAAGCCGCGCGTAAGAAGTGAAACTTCTTTTTCGGAATGCTTAAATTCATGTACTGCGTGTAAAGAATCAGATCTCATTGATTCATCCTTGCTGAATATTTTGAAGATTGTGATACAATTGGTTCTTCATCACAACCCTAGTATATTAATTTCAAAATACCGTTTAGTAGCCGAAGATAACCTACCCGGGAAATTTTGTTTTGATATAATTGTATCTAATTAGATATGTTTAGATCTCGACAAGTGCAAAAAAATTCCAAATCTCAGATCTGAACAGATAAAATTCTATCGAAATCCAGATTTGCCAAGATCTGAATATATATAATTATATCTGATCCAGATCTAAGCCGTTCTGTTGTGAGTTTCCCAGATCTCGTCGGATCTGGTCAGATGTACTCAATTATATCAAAACAAAATTTCCTGGTAATATAATAGTTGAGGCCAGTTACTTCACATTCGCAATTCTTAATGAGTGGTCACTAGAGCTATGAAGTTCTCTATGTATGAGAAAGCTGGGCATAGTTCTCGAGCAATCAGAGTATATAAATGTTTGCAAAATGGAACTGTTCATTAAACTGATAATTAACGTCATAAATTTAACTCATTACGATCTCAATCAATTGAAAATACGGTCGATGGTTGAAGCTTTCTTCATTCAGATATTCTGTGTCAGAAATGATTGAGCTGACCAAGACATTATTTTGAAAGAGTTAAGCCTGCAGTCTCTTATTAAATGGCAGATTTTTTAAGGTGCACAGCTTGGGAACATCTTGGAGCATCTCAAAATCTCTACTATTGAATGAAAAATTCAGCCTCACCTATTGTTAGTAACATAATCAATAGTGTTGTTCATTTCCATATTAATAAATTTAGATGTAGGGATCATGGGACGTTGGAATGATTAAAATATAACAATATTAAGTAATTGTCAATAGAACGACGTTTCGCCTGTTTAATTCAGGCTTCCTCAGGTTCTTGACATCATTAATATGTAGTCACCATAAAGTTAATGTTATCCAATCGGAAACTAAACATATGCACAAATATAATAATTAACATTGCAGTGTGCTCTTTTTTCTCGAATGATATTTTCGTTTTGTTTACAGTACACCTGTCTTGTGTTTGTTTACAGTACAGCCTGAATTAAACAGGCGAAACGTCGTTCTATTGACAATTACTTAATATTGTTATATTTTAATCATTCCAACGTCCCATGATCCCTACATCTAAGTTAGTAACATATTTTGTTCTGTCGCATTATTTTCGAAGCAGAACAAAGACCGAATTCAAATCTTTGAAGATTCGTATTTTGCATTGAGGGGCCGTCCAAAAATTACGTCACACGTTGAGGGGGAGGGAGGGGGGGTCTCAAATTTGTGACAAAATGTGACAGGGGGGTGTGGGGGGGTCTAAAAGATTGTGATGTCACAGAAGTCAAAAGTAAAGAATTAGAAAATTTTCAAATATATTTTTTTAAATTCCAGGTTATTTCAAATTAATAATGAATGGTTAGTTTACCACCATAATATCATTAAATGATATTGAATGAAGTCTTAAAGATGTTACTAAAAATAAAGTGAAACTTGAAGCCTATCAAATTGCTCAAACTAAGATTAATTTATGCAAAAAAATCCTACAATGATTGAATCTGGGCTATAAAAACGATTTTGTGACGTCACAATGCGGATGGGGAGGGGGGGTCAATAAAAATGTGACAGAATGTGACATGGGGGAAGGGGGGGAGTCTAAAAATCTTGAAATTCGTGTGACGTACTTTATGAAGGGTTCCAATCAGATTGGGAATTTAATTATGAATATTTTGAATTGTTCCATATCATAATAATCATAGACTTCGGCTGCTTAACAGCTTGACCAAATTTTTGTAGACCCTGTGTACAGCATCTAATAAGCATATTAAGAAATTTGGGATAGGGTAATTTTGCTGTGAGTCTTTCTTGTAGAGAATTTTAGGAACTACAAAAAATATGTCTACAGACATTTTGCTATCTCTTTTAATTTCCGAGATATTCTCAGAAGAAGTTTGACAAGAAAGATTCAATTTAATAGCAGAGGATTAGATTTTTCATATGCATTCTTTCTTGAAAATATAGAGTATATCTCTAACACGAAGCGAAATAGCGCACTTTTGTTCGACTGATTTTTGTGGAGAACTTCAAGATCTACAAATAAGGTCCTTACAAAAATTTCGATATCTTCCGTAGTTTCCGAAATATTCTCAAAGAACGGTTGGGAAAAGAAACTCAGCTCAAGTCGCTCCCGAAAGTATACATCTTCTCTCTCTTACTCACTGACTCTCGTATACCATGGGCTCTATGGTATAGGGACACTATCGCGCATGCGCACGTTTGTTCTCTCACTCACCGGCTATCTCTATCTCTCTCTTTCTCTTCCCCCACCACAGCAGCGTGGAAAAGTGACGCAACAGCGTTAAACGCGAGAACCTCGTATAAGAAGTTTCCCTTCAAAAAGAAAAATGCGTAGAATTTTTCTTCATAAAAAAAGGCGCCAAGTACACGTTCATCAGTTTAGGGGAAATGAGCTCTAAAAAAGTTGCGAAGTCCAGTGCAACCCCAAGTATCCGAGTAGGTCTGTTGATTGGCTCGTCTTGAGCTAATAACTGGCCTAGAGTTGTCCGATAAACAGCCGTACTTGGCGTAGTCAGCACAGGAAAAAAAAGAGGGTGCGTGGAATTCACGCGCGGCAGAAGTGAAACTTCTTGCTGCTCGTCCAAGGATCTGTGCAATAATACCCTATCTTGCTTAGACTCCGAGACATTCAAAGAAAATTGATGATAAAGAGCACCCAATTTGTCTACAAACTTGATGTTTTTCTCTTCCTCAACATCCATTTCTTTTCAAGAATATTTCGGAAAGTGAGCGAGATGACGAAATTTTTCTGAAGATTTTTTTTTTGCAGAGAATCTCAAAAACTACAAAAAGGATCTCTACAAAAATTTCATGATCTTGCTTAGTTTCAGAGGAATTCATCAAAATCCTACGAACAGATCATAGACTTATAGATATATCAAAATCTAACGGAGAAACGCCCTTTTTGATTCAATTTCTTCTGGAGCTCTTGAAATTTTCAACAAAGGAAGGATTAGGGCAAAATCACGCTATCTCGTTTAATTTCTGGGATATTTATTAAGAACAAATAACAAACAACAGACTTATTTGAGAAAGAAAAGTAACTCGATTCCACTGATTTTTCGAAAATATCTTGGAAACTCAGCGAGTCAAAGCCATTTTGACTTAATCCTTTCTAATAGCTCGTTTTTGAAATCCAAGAAAAAAAATCAGAGTAAGATCGCTGCATCTTCCTCCGTTTCTGAGTATTCTCAAAAAAACTTTCGAAAATAAATAATCCAAATAACAAGAAAAGTAGGTTTTTTTTGTCAATAGTATTTCGAAAATAACTGGGAAACTAAGCGAAATACAACGATTTCACCTGACGGCCTTCTGTAGAGAATTTCCAAGGCTATGAAGAAGGATTGGAGCGAAATAACGCTATTTTACGTAGTTTCTGACATATTCCAAGAAAATTATCGACAAATGAAACCTTTTCCTGTTTTTTTGGTTTCTTTGTCAATTGTTTCTTGAGAATATCTCGGAATCTGAATAAGATAGAGCAGTTTCAACTTCGAGCTTTCGTGTCGAGAATTCAAAGATCTACAAAAAAGGAGAAAAGCAGAATCACTCTATCCCACTTAGTTTCCGAGATACTCTTGAACTGATAATAGAAAATAAACAGTAACAGGACAGGTATTGTCGTACTAACGAAAGAATCGACACACGAGGCATGCCGAAGCCAAAGATTATTTGGTGGGGCATGGACGTCGAAGAAAGCCGATGTTGATCCCTTCGCTAGTCCTACTATGACGAGCAATGCTGCAGGGATACGAGTGTGCATGCGCACATTCGTTCTCTCTCTCTTTCTTTTCCCCCACCACCAAAGCGTGGAAAAGTAACGCAACAGCGTTAAACGCGAGGACTTCGTATAAGAAGTTTCACTTCAAAAAAATACGAATGTCAAATCCAGAAAAAAATAATGAAATTAACAAAAGCCAAAACGAAAATTCGAAAAATGTGCTTGGCTGTGCGATCAATAATCGAACTATATCATCCATGTATCAGCACAACGAAAGTCTCGTGTCGATCGCCGTCCGAGTCGGACGTGTTTACTCACGCTCCGAAATTTCTCACGCTCGGCTTATTCACAACTATTTCCTCAGGAATTGATGATTTTACTACAGCGATTAAGCCTTAATTTCTACAATTTTTTTTCCAATTTCGTCAATAGTTACTAACTGTAATGAAAAAAAAAAAAAAAAAAAAAGTGATATTCACGTGTAGATACTGAAATGTCTTCTACAGAGGAAATTGCAGTGTTGCTGAAACAATTAGCTGCAGATATTAGTGAAATTAAGAAAACCCAAAAAGAATTTATTGAATAAAATAATAAAATATGCGAGAAACAAAAGTCACTGCAAAGTAAACTAGAAGTCACTGAAAAAAAAGTAAATTAAAATACACGAGAAATTTCTAAAATCAAACAAAGTGAACGAGCAAATAACATTGTACTCTTCAGAGTGACAGAGGACAACAACGATAGAAACGGCTTGGGGATCGTACGGGCAATCATCAATCGTGCAAAAATAAATATTCCAGACACCTGTATTCTGGCTACACACCGATTAGGCCAACCACAGGTAAACGAAAACCGACCAATTCTGATTGAACTCTTGGCTCCCAGATGGAAAAAGGAATCCTTTTTAAAAATGGAAGACCTTAAAAAACTGAATTCAGCGATTGGGAACGATTTATCCCAGGAAGAGAGAGCGATTAACAAGAAGCTACTCAAACTGAGATTTGCACTCAGGAACTGCAATGGAGATGCGAAGATTAAAAAAAATAAACTATTCACACAAAATGAATTTCTCACAAGAGAGAATCTCTATGAAATATTGAAAGATTGTGATTACCCTAAAGCACTTGAATATCTTCAAGGATACCCATTTGATACTCTCTCTTCACATGAAACACATGATACACCCTTAGCCAAGAACAGCCACCGTTCAGAAGAATCAGATAGAATTATACGCAAGCCCCTTACAAAGAGGGGAAATACTAGAAAATCTAGTCGTTCTCGTCTCAATTCTTCCTCTAGTTCTCACTCTGAAATCTCAGATAATGGTGCTAAACAGCAATCAATTAAGTAGTACTACAGCACCACTCCTCAATCCACGAGGAGCCAAAAACTCGCAAAACCAATTATTTAGCAATGAAAGAAAGAAATTCATCCAGAGATTTCTATTTCCGCCTCACATCGGACAACAGTTTCTACCAGCATGTCAAGCAGTTCCACCCGAGTCGAAAAATAAAGTGTTCTGAACTGTCATTTAATTGTTGAAACTATTCTGAAACTGACAAATATTTTGAATAGGAGTAATAAAATTTTCTATTCCTTAAGCTGTCTTCGATCTGTGATAGAGTTGTACTTAGTGGAATATGACATTGAGTGAAGACTCAAAATGTCCTCAATTTTACGATTCTTAATTGGCGTACAACGTTGGATTTAAATTCATATGGGTCAAGAACGATCTGGTTTGTGCACGTCATGCTGAGGGAGAACTTACCCACACTATCCATTCGCTTGATGACATTGGGCGTCTTGAACGTCTGTACAAACGGGATTGACAACTACCTCCATCCACTGTCTCCAACACTACCTCATCCCCAAACCCATCAGCCAAGACCTCCTGCCTAAGACCTGATACCTCTCATGAAAAATACTCGACGCTACTGAATGCCTGTTTCCTAAATGTGAATTCGCTCCGAGCAAATCGTGATGCTCTCTTGGTTTACCTTGATTCTCATCCTACTCTACATGTGATCGGGGTGGCTGAGACCTGGCTGTCAGCCTGGCGGCTCGGGGTGGCCGGCGGTGAATAGGTGGTGGACTTGGTAATGGTGGATAATTTGGTAAATTTTTTTCCTTAATTTTTTCCTTAACTTGTTGAAATCTAAAAACTCTTCCCTTTATCTTTGCTGGGTTAAACTGACAATTAAACTGAAACTTGAACCGATTAACTAACATGCAAATAGATACAAATAAATTAATTAACTACATACTTCAAAGTAAGCGTCTAATATTGACAAAATCAAACTAAAATGATGGGTGTCAGCTAATGTATTCACATAGAGCAACAAATTTTTCTTCCTTAATATATCTTATGCTTTATCTATTGTATTACTCTTTGTACACTATTGGTCGACTCATGTCATCCTTTCTTACATTTGTTCTACTTTATGAGCAATAATGAAAGTTATCTATCTATCTATCTATCTACGACAACTTTTACGCCAGAAACTGTCCTTTTTTATAACCGCAGACCGATACATCCATCCTTTTCTAATGGGGTTATGGTAGGGCCCACAGCGGGTAGTCGAAAGGAGAGGGGGTACGATTAGGGATGGGGTTTTTCCCTTTTAGAGAATGTATAACATACGATAAAAAACGCAATTAAAATAGAGGATCTTCATTTATTTGTGATCAATGAATATTCTACATATTTTAGAGAGTAATATTTTTCTCATCGATCTCATAAGTAATACAATCCATGTACAATAATATTTGATATGCTTTATACAATTATGTCTAATATACCTTATGCAATAAGAATTCGCAGAATTCCGATTCTGAAAAGTTCATCGCAAGAATATTATAATTGAAAATTTTCAGTACACAAAATTGCTTGATAATTTTCACATATATCTAATAATTTACACAATGTTTAGACAATACGCATCACTTCACACACGACAACACTCGATGGAATGATACTAGTCTTCCAGAGTTTTGATTTTACCGACCGTGTATAGATTATTTTTATTTTTCGTGACATCACTTTTTGTGGCAATTTCGGTCATATATATGCGTTCGTTCATGAGAAATTCATCTGAACTTAAATGGAGAGAAGGCCCAGAATGCCTGAGTATTTGAACTTCTCACCTATTCAGGTTATAGTAGTTGAAATCTCATATTATCGCGTAAAGATGGAAATTAAATTACTAAATCAATCAATTAAATTAAAGAATTAAATCAATTGAATTAATTAAAGTGCACAAGTTTCAGAAAAAAATTGGAGGCGATCGGATTCGATCTCGGGTGAGAATGGAAGCTCACAACCTTATCTACTTTCCGGGCAGTTGCTCTACCACTGAGCTACCGAAACACCTCACACCTTCAAATTTTCGGAAACTTGTGCATATCGTCACTATCATGCCAATTATATATTAGAGTTTTGATTTTACCGACCGTGTATAGATTATTTTTATTTTTCGTGACATCACTTTTTGCGGCTATTTCGGTCATATATATGCGTTCGTTCATGAGAAATTCAATTAATTCAATTGATTTAATTCTTTAATTTAATTGATTTATTTAGTAATTTAATTTCCATCTTTATGCGATAATATGAGATTTCAACTACTATAACCTGAATAGGTTAGAAGTTTAAATACTCAGGCATTCTGGGCCCTCTCTCCATTCAAGTTCAGATGAATTTCTCATGAACGAACGCATACATATGACCGAAATTGCCGCAAAAAGTGATGTCACGAAAAATGAAAATAAAAAAAAGATACTAGTCTTCTTCTCTTCTCACCAAGACACGATTGCGGACATTACGGAATTTGTTTTTTGACGATATTGATAAATTATTGACTACGAAGCGCACCGTTCAAAGAGTAACGAAAGACTGACTTGCTCAGTATGTCTTCTACCCTTTGCATCTAGACAGCCCAGTTAAAAGTTCCTAACTTTTCACCCTACAATCCCTCCTTTTGCCACCTCAATGAAAAAGGGAAAAACCCGAAAATTCCTGTTGAATTTTGTGGAGATTTTCTTCTGAGTCCCACACATTGAAAATTTTTCTAAGTTCCAAACTGGAAACATCTCGTAACGACGCGAGAACAACTTTTGACGTACCCGGAAAAATTGTAATGCAGCAATAAAATATTTTTATGGTTATTACCCCTTGACGCTTATACCTGACTCAATAGTCCCAATCCTTGTGAAGACGGAGAACAGCGTGTGCACATTTTTTCTATTCATCGAAAAGTAGTGACAGCTTTGAAGTCACAGACTGTGTTATGGAATCGATGAAAAAATGAGAGAACAAAGGAATTTGAAGACAACAACATTATACGTACAACTCAGAACACTTTATTTTTCGACTCGGGCAACGACAACATGCGTATTATTGCATGGAATATACACGGTTTGCAGAAAAATCTCTGGGAAATTGCGCCACAAGTGAGAGAGTCGGACATCCTATGTCTATCATAAACTTGGCTTACAACGCAATTGGGGACACTTCTCAGTTGGCTCACCGATTGTCACCTGATATACTCATACGCGCAGAAGAACTACAAGAAAGGACATCCATCTGGGGGACTCATCATGGCGTTCAACAAAAATTTGTACAAATATAAAACTGTATATAACGATGTAGAGATATTATCCGTCGAGATCACAGGTAACGGTATTGACTGTATTATTAATCTGTGTTATTTTAACCAAGAAAATCACATATCACAATTGTTATCCTCGCTAGAACATATTCTTAACGAGATACAAGCACAATTATTTTGTAAACCAATATACACAGTGGGAGACTTGAATGTAAGAACTGGTTGCGTAAACCCGTTAAAAGATGCTCTATTAACAGATTTAGATCTTTTATCTAATTCCAGAACGATGATAAACAAAGTGGTAAACACTAGAGGAAGAAGACTTCAAGAATTTTTATTAGAAAATAATTTAATTACTTTGAATGGGAGACTAATGGGAGACCCCTGGTGACTCCCCAGGGCAAATTACTTTCCACGAAAAAAACATGGGCTACAGTACTCTTGACTTTGGTATTTGTAATTTTTGACACTTGAGCACTGTCTTAGACTTTCGAGTCTTGGATCTTGCCACGCACTCTGATCATTTCCCGATTGCCATTGAATTGAACGTGCAAAAAACGAGCATCATACAGCCGAGATTAAAAAGTGGAGATGATTTAATCTGGAAAAACATGCGAAAACCTGAGTACATAAGATATATGAGTAATCCCAATATTATGAGTGATACGTCAAATAATTATCTTGATACTCTTAACGATAATTTAATAAACAATATGAAACAAGCAGGGGCTTCACCTCATGGGCATTCTTCGTAAATTTCAATCCTCGTTATTTACTTGATATTGTCTTGACTATTGAAAAATTTATCGCAAAGAACATTTAATATTATGCCAATGCAATTGGCATAAAGCTTCCGAATGGGATTTTTAATTCTTCATTTCTTATAAATTTAAAATGATATCAGGATGAATGCGGTCTTATTTTTGAGCAAAAATTATCTACTTTCTAATGATAAAATAATAATTCCTTGAAACAAATTGAGAAAAATTTCATTTTATGAAAAAAAAAAATTAGGATTCTTGTAGAAGAATCCTTTGAAAAATCTAAAATATTTAGGATTGGTGATGCTCATTTGAATTGCTATTTTCAGCTCAGCTTGGATGTAATCAGACAATCAGTTCCGTGCATATACTCTCTTTCCATCCAATAGTTTTTCGCAAATATCTCAGGAGCTGTTGGGTCAATTTCTCCGAAATTCAATACCGAAGTTGGCACTCATGAGATGTACGAACACACAAAATTTGAAGTCTCTAGCTCAAATATTTC
Source organism: Aleiodes leptofemur (assembly GCA_963942555.1). Classification (NCBI taxonomy): domain Eukaryota; kingdom Metazoa; phylum Arthropoda; class Insecta; order Hymenoptera; family Braconidae; genus Aleiodes; species Aleiodes leptofemur. The sequence goes on from OZ012619.1 coordinate 10,484,386, forward strand.
GTGAGTTATCGCAATAACTGCGATTTTTCAAATATTACAGTAAAAAAATTATAATAAATGAACCAAGAATCGGAGCACTCACCACCCCTGGGGTTTAATGTGCGCCCTATCAGTGCGCATCTCCTCGCGAAGGATAGATGCTGTAAATTGATTTTTCGCAGAGAAAACTCAAAAAAACGATTTTCTGATAATTCACTTTTCCTCGAGAACCATTGAGCCGATTTCGCTGAAAGTCAATAGCAAAGTTGGCACTCATAAGATGTACAAACACACCAAATTTGAACTCTCTAGCTCAAATATTTCTCAAGTTATCGCAATAACCGCGATTTTTCAAAAATCACAGTAAAAGAAATATAATGAAAAAACCGAAAATCGGAGCACTGGTCACCCTTGGGGTTTGATGTGCGCCCTATCAGTGCGCATCTCTTCACGAAGGATAGATGCTGTCAATTGATTTTTTGCTGATTTTCGCTTATACCAAAACAATAGAACTCGAAAAAGTTGAATACCTTGAACAAATAACAGAAACAATTAGTGCATGCAAAAATCCCAAAGAATTTTGGTCCACAATTAAAAAATTCAAGCCACCACCTGTAAGGCGAAATCATTCAAAACCGGAGGAATGGCATAACTTTTTCCAAAATCTGCACCCCCAAGAAACGATTATCCTCCTTCTCATACCAGCCTTAATCCCTCACTTGACCGAGAAATTACAAAAGAAGAGATTTATGAAAGTTTGAATAAAATAAAAAGTGGAAAAACTCCAGGTTGTGACGGAAGTGGAAACGATTTCTTAAAAAACTTACCAGAAAACTGTATCGATTACTTTTTAAGCTTCTTCAATAAAATTCTCGCTAAGGAAAGGGAACCAGAAAATTGGACTAAAATAATAGCGGCGACGATTTATAAGAAAGGAGACCCCGAAGATCCACAAAATTACAGATGTATATCACTAGTAAATGCAATTACGAAAATTTTTACCTAAATTTTGTACAAACGACTCTCTACCTGGGCTGAAGCAAATAAAAAATTACCTGAATTCCAATCTGGTTTAAGAGGGGTCGTAGCTGTATAGATAATATTTTTATTCTAGCCTCTGTTGCACATATACATTTGAGTCAGCCCAAGCGGAAAGTCTTCGCTTTTTTTATCGACTTCACTAAAGCTTTTGATTCAGTGAAGCATGATCTACTTTGGGTGAAGCTTGAAAAGATAGGTGTTAGTTCAAAAATGTTAAATATATGTAATAGCTTATATGGAAGAGCGAAACTATCAGTACGCACTGACTACGGTCTCTCCCAGCCCACGGAAGTGACCGAGGGTGTCTTACAAGGAGAAGTCCTCAGTCCCCTCTTATTTTCACTATTTATTTCCGATTTTGAGGATTACATGCACATGAACAACTGCTCCGGACTATGAATTGATAATATAAACGATGCTGTCTCCATCGCCTACGCAAATGATCTTGTGTTATTCGCTGAAAATCCCATAGACATGAAGAGAAAGATCAATTGTGCGAATAAGTACTTCAAAGAAAACGAAATTAAAATAAATAACTCCAAATCAAAAATCCTAATTATGCATAAAGGGCGAATTAGCAAGAATGTAGAGTTCACGTATGAGGGTAGTGCGATTGAGATCGTTGAAGAATACTGCTGTATTCCTCGGCTGTATTTTGTGCAAATCTGGGCTCTTTGGCCCACAATTTAAAAAATCTAAACTTTCAACTCAGGGTGCAGTCGAGGTGGTGCTCAGCATTCTCCACCGTACCCGGTCAAATACGTGGACTACGAAGGAATATCTCTTCTCCTCTCTGGCAAAGAGCGTTTTGTTATATGGAGCAGAAATTTGGGGTCTACGATACCTAACTGAAATCAGAAAACGCGATAGCGTTTTGCGCCATGTGTACGTTTTAAACGTGCACAGCGCTAACTATACATTCCCGATTAGAGGATTTTTTTTTATTTTTTTAATTAAGCCCTTTCCTTTGTCACGAAAAATATTGAATGTTACATGCAGTATTTGAGTGAAAAATGAGATTTCAAGTATGAAGGAAAACGATCCTATTGTTTAAAAAAAAATATTTTCATGTAAATCACGCCCCATCCCGACGTTTTTGGCTGAAATGAAAGTCGGGTGAGACATTTCGTTCTAACGTTGGCTGCATTTGGTTGGCTGAAATAAATCGGTGAGACATTTTTTTTTAACGTTGGCGGCATTGATTATGAATGTATACTCGTCATAATAAAAACAGTGGGCCCTAACCTCAAAAAGTTCGAAGTAATATAAACCATGTTAGGCAGTTTCTCAAACGAAGAAAAATTATTAATTGATAAAAAAAATATAAATTAATGAGAGAAATTGATGGAAAAAAATTACAGCTCATATTGGAATAATTGAGTGATTCAAGAAAAAAAAGAATACAATTGGCTACAGATAAAATCATGAAAAAAAAGATTCCGAAGTCTTTGAAGGTCCAATAATACTGATAATTAAAAATGAGAAATTCTCTAAAAATTATTTGCGTAATATTTTTTGAAACTTTGATTGGCCACTTAATTTTTCTGCCCACTCATCTATTATTTGCACAGCCAACCCAGGTTCAATTTTTGGCTTGCCAAACAACACGTTTTAAACGTGCACATGGCGCGGTTTTTTATTTTTAATAATTTGTCGGTCCTAAACTCTATACAGGCGTCTTTCTACGAAAAATTGCTATCACTACCCAAACAATGTCCTAATTATGCTATTAGGATTAAAGTGGGTGCCACTCCGCTCGAATATGATGTCATTACGAGAGCTTTAAACTGGGTCAATAAAATCATGGAAATGGATGACGATAGGCTGCCGAAAATCTGCTTTAAAAAACTGGAAAAAACCTCGAGACTCCTGAACTCTGCAGAGAAATATAATTGTTGTACCCAAGTAAATAAAATCATTTCACCTTACTTCCATTCAGGTTTAGGAGGTGTTACTACCAAGGGTCGTATCGAAGACAACATTAAAAACATACTAGCAGATATGAAGAAGGATCTCACTGCAAAAGATCACGCCCAATTAAAAGTTTCCTCTCTACATGTATATAACATACTAGATTTAATTGAAGGAAGACAACCATACCTTAACTTCAAGCTTGCCATATGCCTGCTTAAGGGGGGGGTAGGGTTAATTCGGTCAAAAAAAGGCATATTTTTATGAATTTTTATTGACGAAACAGTCAATATGAATGATGTTGTTTCCATGGGGTATTCTTAAGTCATATTTCAAGAAGACTCTGTGAATTTTTCGTGGAAAAATATAAAGATTTGAGCCAGTGGGAGCAACTCTTGTCAGGCGCCTCGGAGAAAAAGCGTTTCGCGGTGGACAGCGAAACTCAAGACTGGATCATCTAAAACGAAAAAAGCGAAGCGATTCCGTTAGTTTATAAGATTACCCAGGTAACCCTGTCGAGAAAATTTTTTTTTTCACATTTTTGGATTTTTGGTTGCACTTTAAAGTCAAAACCCCGATTTTCGACTAAAAAAACAACATTCAAGCTCCTATAAAAAATACTTAAAATAAAAATAAATAAAAAAACTCGACAGCGTTACCTCGCTGAATATGTTTCAAAAAAGTGTGCCAAAAATCAAATCGATCGGTTCAGTAGATTCTGAGTGAGAGTGTCCACCGACTTTTGAAAAGCAAGTTGTGGGAAAATTGATTTGAAGTTTGAACTTAAATTTTGAAATTTAAACTTTTTACTTACATAGAGTCGTTAATTCCGCGTCCACACAATATGAAACTATCATCAGAGGTGTCCAGAATACGTTGCCACTCTTGTCTATGGCTAACGCGACCTTCTTTGCTTGGTAGCGTAGTTTTGATTTGAGCTCGATTCTAAACCACTCATACTAAAAATGCTGTATTACCGTCAATTTTTCTCAGATCGACTTGAAATTTCCACAGAATATTCCTGAAATATGGTACTTCCACCTTAAAATTTTTCAAAAAATCGAGAAAAAAAAATTAAATATCTTACCCCCCCCCCTTAAAACTATAGCGCAGTGCCGCCTCTTCCCCTCCATTCATCCAGCTGTCCTAATTGACAAAGAAATTATCCGTTTCTCCAACAATGAATACTGTCCAAATTGCTGCCACTCAACTCCGAACGACCTCTTCCAGTTCATGAATCATTGCCCAAAATTTATTTCCGAGAGGAAGGCTTTTATTAACAACTGCACCCTATTCCCCGATACACGTGAGGCAACCCAGAATATCCTTAACGCGCGAAATAAGGAGGACATCTCTGCCCTCCACCACTTTTTCCAAAAGATTAGTAAAAAATGGATACACTGCACCATTACTGGCGCAATAGTAAAATTGAAGAAAAAAGAATGAAATTAAGAAAAAAAATAAATAAACAAGTAAATAAATTGAGAAAATTAGAAAAAAAAAAAAAAGAAGAATTTAAAGTAATACAATTTAAATTACTACATCTTTGCCATAAGTTAATTATACGTTAATGATGACTAATTATGCTTAAGTCATGTTCATACGCCAACCTGCGATCTCGACACTTCACTCCCTTGTACAAGACCGAAATGGTCTAAACATTGATCAATAAATATATATAGTATCAGCACAACCAAGCACGTTTTCCGAATTTTCGTCTTGGCTCTTGTTAATTTTATTATTTTTTTCTGAATTTGGCATTTGTATTTTTTTCCTGCACTGACTACGCCGAGTACGGCTGTTTGTTGGACAACTTAGGCCAGTTATTAGCTCAAGACGAGCAAATAAATAGCCCTACTCAAATACTTGGGGTTGCACTGGATTTTGCAGCTTTTTTAGAGCTCATTTCCATTACGCTCTCGAACGTGTGCTTGGCGCCTTTTTTCCGCAATTACTGTTTACCGCACTGAGTAGTAACTTCTATCGCATTCGTCCGTCAATCAATTCAGTTCGGGGGTTTTGAGAATCGATCGTGATTGGCAAGAACTTATGGGAATTTTGGAAGAATCGCCATTTTGGAGCTGTCATCGTGATAGCAATGGACCACAGTTCTATGAAATCAAATTTTTTATTGTATCAAATAGCAAAATAATAGTTATTGCTAAAAAATTTAATCCTCTGATACTAGATTACACACGGGAATTTTTTGGAAGACTTCGAACTTCTTTCGACCATTGTAACTCAGAAGACAATCATCTCTGGTAGAATTTTCATTGTTAAAAAATGGATGTAAAATACATAGTTTCTTCATTCACCATGAGTTTCTCAAATTTATTTTCAGCATAGAAAATGAATAAGAATGATGAAAAGCTAATAACAATTATGGTGATCGATATAATAAAAAAATTATAGTATATACAAACTTCGCCGTTTCATCATTGAATTTCCATTTCGTGACACTGAATTTTCACTGCTAGTAAGATTAAATTTTCATTCACTGAACCTGAATTTTTATTGAATGGAACACAATTTGTGACGCCTCAATACATTTTCATTGAGAAGAACTGAATTTTTATTCACTGAGACTGAAATTTTCACTGGAACCTGTCAGTGTCAAATTTTACTGGACTGGCTTTGCATCTTTTCCTCTTAAGGCCCGTATGTCCCACGGTTACTGCTCAGTATGGTATTTTTTCTGAACTTTCACCACAAATTTTCATGAATTTTTCCCTCCGTGTATGATTGCACCTAACTGCGTCATTAAGACTATTTGCTAATCGATAGGTTTGCAGCATTCAATGTTCTTGTGACTCCACTTACTCCAAACTGTGACTGGCGGAAAATTCAGATAATCAAGTAAATTATGTAATCAGCAGAAGAATATTTGCCATCTCACAATGTTCAAGATAATTTGAGATTTGTGTGCACTCTTTACAGTTGCCGAGAATTTTCAAGGAGATTTTTCGTGCAGTGAAAGACTTATTGAAACGTGTAACATTCTTCAGATTTAGAGAAGAATGTGAATGAAACTTATTATAATTCAGCGGCTCACAGAAGGGCAAAAACAGATTATCATGATTTCTTTAGGACAAAGTAGCACTAAAAAATCAACTCGGGTCGACTCCTCCAGATGTTCGACTTTGCACGATGACAATTTGCAATTAGAGATTGCCTCGCCATGCCTTTCATATCATTGGTAATCTCTCCTTTTTCCAACGATCGAATCGATCGTATACAGGAGACATTCCACGCTATTTCACTCACTTTCCGGGTCGTATTTGTTGATTTTGTTTATTTTTGAATATGTTGTTGACATGGTTATCGGGAGTCAATTCCCGAGAAAAAAACAGCAAAAAAATTTTTTTGGACCAAATTATGACTATTTTTGATTTTTGAAAAATGGCACATGTTCTCATTTCTATGTAACTTTAAGAGGGGGGGGGGGTTGGGTATTCAATTTTTTTTTTCTCGATTTTTTGAAAAATCTTGAGGTGAAAGTACCATATTTCAAGAATATTCTGTGGAAATTTCAAGTCGATCCAAGAAAAATTGACGGTAATACAGCATTTTTAGTATGAGTGGTTCAGAATCGAGCTAAAATCAAAACTACGCTTCAATGCAAAGAAGGTCGGGTTAGTCGTAGACAAGAGCAGCAACGTATTCTGGAAACCTCTGATGACAGTTTCATATTGTACGGACGCGGAATTGAGAACTCTATGTAAGTGAAAAGTTTAAATTTCAAAATTTAACTTCGAACTGCAAATCGATCTTCCCACAACTTGCTTTTTGAAATTCGGTGTACACTTCCACTCAGAATCTACTGAACCGATCGATTTGATTTTTTGCACACTTTTTAAAAACATATTTAGCGAGGTAACGCTGTCGAGTTTTTTTTTTTAATTTTGAGTATCTTTTATAGGGGCTTGAGTGTTGGTTTTTTAGTCGAAAATCTGGTGTTTGACTTTGAATGGCCACCAAAAATCCAAAAATGAAAAAAAAAGCAGATCACGTGATCTGCTGCTATCGCGCTATGCGCATGCGCAAGGCTCTCGAGCGTCGACCGCGGACCATGCGAAGATATAAAAGAAACAATATCTCATCAACCATTCCGACAAATGAAATGAAAACTTACAGAAAAATCGAAAATAATTCAATCCATAACATATATTTTTTCCAGATTTTTTAAGAGTTGTAACAGATGTGTTTCGGCCATTTGTTTATCAAATTTGTTGCTAAAAAATAGAAATATTAATTTTCGACTTCTGGACTAAATTTTATTGCAAAGTATTACTTTTTTTCGAGAGAAAAGTATTCTTTCTCTTTTTCCATCAAACTAATATTAAAGGAGATATGAGCATTTAGAGTTACACAGAAATGAGTACATGTGCCATTTTCCCAAAATCAAAAATAGTCATAATTTATTCGAAAAACGAATTTTTTTTATTTTTTTCCTCGGGGAATGACGCCTGATAACCATGTCAACAACATATTCAATAATAAGTGAAATCAAAATATACTACGATGTATGAGTATGAACATGGAACACGGCCTCTCGATAATGCTGGTGTTTTGATTTACAACAAAACACGGATTATATGCGGGAGCCGATACACGGCATCCTTTTATGAGAGATGCTATTGCGTACTCGCCTTGTTTCCCCTTACCTTACGTCGCTTCATCCCCTTTTGACCCATGGAGTTCCCTCTAGTGGTCACCTGCGAGCGCGGAGGCGTCTGCGTCTTTCTTCATGGTAGGCTCTCATCCAGCAAAATTCTTACCGGGATGCCGTGTATCGGCTCCCGCATATAATCCGTGTTTTGTTGTAATTCAAAACACCAGCATTATATGCTTTGGGCCGAAACACGGCATCCCTTCATGAGAGATCTGTTTGTTTTCTGCTGGTGACCACTCAACGCTATGTGAGATATGAGTTGTGGTTAATACTTTATTTTTTTTTTTATTTTTTTATTTTTATTTTTATATTTTAAGATACAAAAGAAAACTCTTTTTACAGGTGTTAAATCGTGAATAAACTGAGAGATTAAAAAACAAAACTGACGGTCTATGGTTTTTTTTTTTTTTTTTTGACAAAACTCTTTTGCTTAGTATTCAAAGTCTCTTATTGTTCTACTCTTCTCCTTCCTGAACTCTCCCTCGATGTCTGAGACAATTACGTTGGGGTGAAGTTATTGGGTAAAAAATTCCGAGGGCTTTGACTAGTACTCGTCACCTCTCTGCAGTAATGCTTCCTAAATGTCTCCACACATCTCCAATTAGCTCAACTCAAAATTGCCTGAATGGGAAGGTTTTCTAGCCACCCTCATGACGCTACTGCTGAACGGACACTGCCTGGTGAGGCATCGATCCCTGCGTCCTTGAGGACTGAACGAACCCAGCCTCCTATCATCGTGCTGGTCGCTGCTTTAACTTTTCTCGTTATTGAGATAAAAAAGCATCACAGGCCTGCTCTTCTCTCCTTGGCTTAGACTTCTTCAGCATGGCTCTGATCATGGTTACTGGACACAACCACAGGTTTGGATTTTCGGACAATCTCCAACCTGATTGTCTGAAAGATACTCGATCCGTCTTAGATCCAAACTTAGGCCAGAGGATGATCTCGTCTCTTGAGTTGATAAAAGACTCTTTGCATATCTTCAAGAGAGTGAAGTCATGAACCTGACGACCTGAAATTAGGAGAAGTAACGCTACTGTACGTCTTGACAACTCGAAGAATGTTAATTTGTCATTCCCTTCGACAGCCATTCCAGCAAAATCCGAGCCTCCCAGATAGTCGATTTCACCTCTCGAGGCTTTCTTGTGCCAACTGCTCTCAATACCTGACGCACTAAGAAATCAGAGGAGATATTTGTCTCTTTGCCTGCGCAAAACGTTGCCATTGCCGACCTGTGCAGAAGAATAGTGTTGTAAGCCAACTGCTTTGTCAAGAATAAGTCAGCTAGAAACCTGGCCAAATCATGCCCCTGAGGGGATCTGGGGTTAACTTTCTTCTCTTCACACCATCTTAACCATCTCTGAGTCAGTGCCTTGTAAGTGCCCAACGTCGATTGACGCCAGCTGTCCTTCACTAATTCTTTCTCTTCTCTGGACCAATCTTGAACTATTTCTCCCCACACCCAATCCTCCACACTTGCAGATTGAGTCGATCCACGTACTGCGGTGGATGGCCTGTTGCCAGATCTACCAGTACCTCCCTCAGGTTGGGGATGGGGCTTGGTGGCTCTAGGGCTCTGTTCTCCAGGTCCGATATCCAGAATGTCTGAGGCCATCGTGGAGCAATGATCAGAAATTGACCTTTGCAGTGGTTGAGATGTGCTAAAACTCTTGGTATGAGATTGGGTGGTGGGAACACCCAAGCCAGCTTGAAATTCCAGAACTGACTGAAGGCGTCCGTGAAGGAGGCGTAACGATCGTTGTAATCCAGGGATACGTAACGTTCTAGTACGGCTGATCTGGCAGAAGCGAAGAGATCTATTTCTGGTATACCCCATCTCTGGAAGATGTTGTCGATTGCCTCTGGTAACAGGTGCCACTCTGGCAGATCCCGTCCTCTTGACAGGCTGTCGGCGATGCCGTTGTATCGGCCTGGTAGATATGCAGCTGACAAAGTGATCTGAAGTTCGTCGACGAGTTCTAGGAGTTGGTAAGTTAAGTCGAGGAGTTGTAGGGATCTTGTCCCTCCTTCTTTCCTGATGTAGGCCACCAATGTTGTGTTGTCGGTTTGGAGGAGAATGTGGGACCCTCGAAGGTGAGTTGCCAACTGCTTTATCGCAGCATAAGCCGCGAACATCTCCTTCTTGTTGCTGTGCCATTGGCTCTGTGCTTCGTCCCACACTCCCGAGATGTAAACATCGTTTAAGTGTGCACCCCAGCCTGCATCTGCAGCGTCTGTAGTTAGAAAGTGTGTAATTGGTCTCTTGTGAAGGCAGGACGTCAAGGCTGTGGCTTCGAGCCACCAGTCCAACTCGTCTCTTGCCCGAGGAGGTACTGGTAGCCTCTCTCGAGGTCTCTGTTGTCGAAATTGTGTCGAGAACCTCTGTAAGTATCGGCAGTGAAGTCGACCTCTCGGTATCACAAAGTCTGCGAAATTGAGTTGCCCCAGGAGACATTGGATTTGCTTCATTGTGCAGCTTCCTTTCAAAATTATCTCTTCTATTAATTGGATAATTCTGCTTGCCTTGCTCGCTGGCAGCTTCATCGAACTCCTCTGGGTATTCCAAGTGAAGCCCAAAAATTCTATTTCCTGACAGGGCTCTAGAATGCACTCGCTGCAATTCACTAGCCACCCCAGTGATTCCAATCTTTCTATCGCAGACTGTGCGTGTGAGCGTAGCCTGGTTCGGCTCTGGGAGACCAGGAGAAAGTCATCTACGTAAACGACCACCCTCATCCCTTGCGCACGAAGGGTCTCTGCAACCCAGTTCGTTATTGTTGCGAAGGTATGAGGGGCAGATGAGAGGCCGAAGAGCAAGCACGTCATCTGTAGAAGCTCCCCGTTGTAAACCAGACGGAGGAGCGACCGATGGCTCTGCGCCACCGGCACGTGATAATATGCCTGAGACAGATCGATTTTGGTAAGCCAGTCCCCATCCTGCAGAAATTCTGGTATTTTGTGATGTGAGATGAGTTTGAATTTCGTTACCTGAATGTGATGATTGAGGCCTCTCAGATCGAAAATTGGGCGGAACTCGCCGTTGCTCTTTTTTACGAGAAACATTCGAGAAATGAAACTCGGTCCTTGGTGTTCGGGCTGTTCCAGTATTGCCTGCTGTTTCAATTGTTGGACTTGTTGTGACATCTGTGGAGAGACTTGTGTCTTGAACTTGGAGTGCTTCCAGTTTGAGATGACAGTGGGTTTTGAAATTAGTGGTATACGCATGCCTGAAATAATCTTGAGGATGTTTGGAGGAGCCCCTAACTTTCTCCATTGCTCCAGGAACCCTACTAATTGGCCCCCCGAGAATTCCTGGAGAGATTGATAGTCATTTCTCAGCTGGTTTCTTACGAAAGGAAGAATCTTCTGTCTTGGGCTTGAAATTTTCTCTTCTGGCTCCACCTCTCGATCTAGATCCTCTACCACGTCATTCTTGATTTCCTAGAAATGTTTGAGTTGTTCTAGCTTGCTGCTGATAACCTTGATTAGGAGATCTACGTTGATTATTATGATACTCTCTCTTTAGTGGTGCCTTCTTTATAGCATAAGCTGGGGTGCTCAGCCAGTGTTGAGATCCTCCGAGGGACTGAACTAGAGAAGGCAACTTTTCTTTGCTGAACAGATAATCATTACTGGGTGGTACTTGACGCAATGCAGCTTAAACGTTCTTGTTACCGACCTCTGATATCAGGCGCTCACGTCTCCCTTCGATACACTCTGCTCTTTTACCACAGATGATCTGTAAAGTCTGTTCGGAATTAGTTGACAGGGGTGATCTCTCACCGAGCCCAGACGATAACTTATCTAGAAGAGAATCAGGGTTAAGCTCATTCGGATTAGTGAAAGCCCAGTCGATAACCTGCTGGAGACTATTCTTGAGAAGTTCCTTCTGCTCAAGTATCGCATTGGATAAGCCAGCTAACACTCTCTCTGTTGGTAAGTAGGGATCCTTCTTTTTGTCGAGAAAACAGAGCTCTTCATTAACCTTCAGCTCGGTAAAGCCGGGAGATGCTGAGAAATTCTTCAACGCCTTAGAAAATCTTACCTCTCTCCATTCCTCAGAATTGAAATGCTGGAGATTATTAAGAATTTCCAAGCGCTCTTTGATTGCTGGTTTAGTTGTTCTTCTCTCATCGACATCCGTCTTGAAATCCCCAAGATCCAGTGTCTTAGCTGAATGACCGGGCGGGGCCAAGGATGTTTCTGAATTCTTTTGTGTGGGCATAATGGGTGATCCTTTAGATAAGATCATGTTGTTTAGAAAATTAATCTGATTCTGCATTTCCTTTAAACATCTACTGTCGCTTAATCGAGGCCTCTTCGGTGGCGGTGAATCACTGGAACTGTCGGGATCGTAGTCGTACATTTGGCGTCTTCGTTCCCCATCAGAAATCTCTTCGGAATTATCGTTTTGTGACTCTGAATCCGTCATCACGTCGTTTACAGCTCGACTTGATTTAGGATTGAAGATTGATTTGAGGTTTATTGAATAAAAGAATAATTGTTAAACTTAAACACAAAGGAGAAAACTTTTAACGTGTTGTCACGGCGAAAGTACTCAACGCTATGAGGAAAGACGCAGACGCCTCCGCGCTCGCAGGTGACCACTAGAGGGAACTCCATGAGTCAAAAGGGGATGAAGCGACGTAAGGTAAGGGGAAACAAGGCGAGGACGCAATAGCATCTCTCATAAAGGGATGCCGTGTATCGGCCCAAAGCATATAATCGCGTTTCAGCTCCTTCAGCTGAGAGGTAACGAGAGACCTAGCAAGTTTTCAATTTCAAATTATGTAGCAATAGTGCAATTTTTACTACTGAAATACAGCCGCATCAACTTTCTAATTACCTTCCCCAGTCATAGAACTCTTTCATCCTAAAATCATCAATGACTCGCGTCACACAATTGATTCAAGAACTTAACGAATACGAGATCTTCTTCACTTCTCAAAGGAGAATATACAGGATACTGAATATGCTTATTAATATTGCAGATCAATTCGATGCATCTCCTAATTTCTGAACTTGTGTATAAGAATGTTCCAGCCTGCGCTGAAGTGGAGATCATCATGCGCATCTTCTGAATATTTTCTGTTGTGATCCACAAAATGACTTCTCAAGACATCTAGATACGCGATAACGTATCGGCCAAGTACATGTTGAAGGGCCGAGCGCTGAGTGTATGTATTCCGGACAGAGCTTCCCCCTCCACTGCTTTTTTTTCTTCATTATTTAATTACTCAAAAATAAGGCAAGCTACGGAAAAAGTAGCCTCAGTTACATCACCTAATTCGACATCGAGCATTCGAATGGTGATTTTTGTTTTTTTTATGAGCAATATTTAATTAAAAACGCCCCATAGCAACGGTCGTAAATCCACTTTTTCGGCTTTTTCATTATCTCAATGATTTTGCCAGATTCATTTTAGAGAGTTGGCATTACTGTCGTTCACGTTGACAGTCAGTCTATCGATAAAATCAGAGTGAAAACTAAAAGTCGATAAAGAAAATTACCATTCGTTGGTAAGTAATTATCGACTTTCAGGAACTTATTGAAGATACACTAACGGAAAAATTAAAGGATCGAAAAAAACATATAAATTTTTAGTGGTTTTTCAAATGGCCGTATCTTTCTCAAAAACGATCGTATCGGAGTGAAAAAAAACAATTTGAAGCTTAAAGTTTCTAGTTTTGAGATCTTGAGACGAAAATTTTTTTCAAATAATGAGCATCGCGCTATCCTAACGAGTACAGTGAAAATTTTTTTTTCGAAATTTTTTGATTTTTTTTTGTCTACAGACTTGGGAAAAATTTTCCCAGCTCAACCACCATATGGACCGAATAGATTGTTCATTCAGCTTCAATTTGGTTTTTTTTTTACCTTGATTCGACCATTTTTCACTGAGATATCGGACTTTGAATGAAAAAAGATCGTTTGGTCTTTGATCATCGATATCTCAGCAACCAATGATCGCGCAGAAAATGAACGGTAAGTTTTGAAAAGCTGAATAAATTCTCTATAAGAACAAACCATTTTTTTTCGGGAAAAAATTTTTTTACGTCCTTCACATGAATTTGAAAAAACAAGACAAAAAAGGCTTTTGGTGAATTTTTGAAACATCAAATTTTAAATCAAAAATTTTGAGAGAACCATTCATGTTAAGTGTGCCTTTCACAGTTCAATATATCCACAAAAACCCTACAAAGTTTCAATTCAATACACCCAGCCGTTTTTTTGTTTTATTCGATGGAATTTTCGAAAAAAATAAAGGATCATGTTTCTTGCACTTAACAGTTCAGAATCTTTCACAAACTGAAATAAAAGGAATTCCCTCCGCTTTTTACACATTTTCATTGCGAACAGCGTTTAAATTTAGGCGCACGCTATTTGCACAATACACGCAAAAGTCACGCTAAGTATAATATACCAAAAATATGATTAAATTTAATTTAAATTACTGCGTGATGGGCAGAGGTGGGGGGTATATACTGTGTGTGTGACTTTTCAAGACAATTCGAATGGAATTTGGTATATCACTGGATAGCTCAATCGGTAGAGTACCTGGCGCGTAACCAGTTGATCCGGGTTCGACTCCCGGTGCAGGCATATCCAATATTTTTCTTGAATTGTTTTGAAATATATTGTGCAAATAGCCAGAGCCTTAAATTTATGAAAGAGAAAAACCGAATTTTTTATTGTTTTTATTCATAAATTTGAACACTGTTCAGAATGAAAATGTGGAAAAAGCTGAGGACATTCTCTTCTTTCATCTCGTTAAAGATCCTGAACTGGTAAGTGCAAGAAATGTGATCCTTTAATTTTTTCAAAAATTCAATCGAATGAAACCAAAAAACGGCTGGGTGGATGGAATTGGAACTTTGTAGGGGTTTTGTGGGTATATTGAACTGTAAAAGGCACACTCAACATGAGTCTTTCTGTCAATATTTCTGATTAAAAGTTAGATGTTTCAAAAATTCACCAAATGCCTTTTTTGTCTTGTTTTTTCAAATTCATGTAAAGAATGTAAAAAAAATTTTTTCCGAAAAAAAATGGCTTGTTCTTGCAGAGAATTTATTCAGCTTTTCGAAACCCACCGTTAATTGTCTGTGCGATCATTGGTTGCTGATATATCGATGATCAAAGACCAAACAATCTTTTTTCATTCAAAGTCCGATGTCTCAGTGAAAAATGGTCGAATCAAGGTAAAAAAAAAAAATTGAAGCTGAATGAACAACCTATCTAGTCCATATGGTGGTTGAGCTAAGAAAATTTTTCCCAAGTCCGTAGATAAATAAGAAAAAATCAAAAACTTTCGAAAAAAAATTTTTCACTGTACTCGCTAGTATAGCGTGATGCACATTAGTTGGAAGAAATTTTCGTCTCAAGATCTCAAAACTAGAGATTTCAAGCTTCAAATTGTTTTTTTTTACTCCGATACGATCATTTTTGAGAAACATAGGGCCATTTGAAAAACCACTAAAAATTTAGATTTTTTTTTGATCCTTTAATTTATTCCGCGAAGGTTGATGAGAAGGAAAAGAAATGAATACGATTAGATAGAAGATTATTCGGTGGGAAAAATCAGAAACTTGGCCTTTTCGCATCCGAATTCGAATTAAAATCATTGATGGAAATCGAAAAGGCCAAGTTTCTGATTTTTCTTACCGAATAATCCTCTATCTAATCGTATTCATTTCTTTTCCTTCTCATCAACCTTCGCGGAATAATTCAAATTCTTGGCTCTTCCGAATTATCTCATTTTTTTTCCAAAGAGAGGGATTCTCAGAAGCATGTAATTGGCCACGTTTTTTTACAGAAACATCAGTTTCTGTTTTTTCTCCCATATCTATAATGGTTGCTGTTTGGTATTTATGCTGCTTGCACAGCTGGCCTTTAACGATAATAATATGCAGCCAATTTCTACTGACTTCTTTCTGCTACACACGGTGCTCAAAGTCTTTCCCTGTTGTTATGAGCTACACAACTTCTACCCAGTCAGAATTTGAACCGTAATTCTTCGCACGTGTATCTACAGTCCAATCCACTACGCCGAACAACTGGACTAAAATAATATTACCCATAATGGAACTTCTTCTTATACCATATGGCAATATCCCTTAGAGGTGCAAGTGCCACAACTATAGAGATACTAACGAAAGAACAAATGTGACACTGAACTCCCTCTTCACAACGCTTCCCTCACTTTTCTGATGTATCCAATAGCAGAGTATTCGGTGGAAATAGAATGTGTACTATTGGCTACAACCAGGGGGCCTATTCTCGACGGATGGGAACAGGATTCGTCAACGAATATAGTATCTTCGTTCACGAGCATTTCGTTCACGGGAGATATTCCCACACGAAAAAGTTTCGTTGACGAAACGACTTTTCGATTCATTTACGGATGTCACTTCCTTGTTAGACGTGGTGGATGATCCTCTTCATCGAGGAGCTACATATTTTTCATAAGTTCAAGATTTACTAGATGACAAACCTAATTCATTTCTCACTCATAAATGTTCTCATGACACTCGGCCGCAATTAATATTTTCACTTTCAGGAAAGAGGAAATAGGTTATGTGAACTCTTCATATGGGAACTTCCATTTCGTGAGGGAATCGTAAATCCGTTAACGAAATTGATGCACGAATTGTCTGATTCGTTCACGAATTTATATATTATTCACGAATTTATATATATTTCGTCAACGAAAACAGTTTCCCATGCGTCGAGAATAGGCCCCCAGAGGAGTAAGGGAAGTGGTGGGGAGATGTGATTCGGCCTGACGTCCATTCTTCAGTCAGTTCGACTTTACTCACTTAACATTTAACATTTATGAATTTTTATTAACGTGTATAACAAACCAACTATGTACAGATAATGACGGAGCGATGTCTGGGTCTCGGACTATGATAATAGCCCGAAGGCTTTAACACATAATTACAGTAATGGTTTATTCCTGAAGCTTATGCTGTAAATTTACATGCGAATAGAATGGAGAAGGAATTTATGGTGGGAAAAAATGATACATTCGAAAGAAAAAAACCCTAGTAAAATTTACTCACTTCTCTGAAAGATTGCATTGAAATTATGGAGTTACTGGCCAACTTTGATTTGAGAAAATTTTATTGACATCAATACAATAACAAAGTCATAATTTTTATGCCCGGCGGTCTGGCGCTGTGGATATAGTCAATGATTCACACGCGGTAGACTCGGGTTCGATCCCCACCGGTGACACTGGTGAGATCTAACCAGTACAAAAAGTCTTGATCAGTCGTTAAATACGCCAATCTGAGGTGCCAAAACGCGACGTTAGATAATATAAAAAAAAAAAAAAAAAATTTATGAGCTTATAACTACTAACATGAGTCTGCCTATGGATCTCACATATATGTAGTGTCTCTCTCTAATATCCATATATTGTATATGGCAGAATACTAGAGATGGATTCAGGTACAGGTATCAGATACGATTTGAAGCTGTCTGTGCTAGTTGATAGTTGAGAATGAATGGTTTGTGGATGAGAATCTAGGACCAGTGAATTTTGGGAAACGGAATTATTGGAGAATTATTCGAGATCACTAGGAATTATGAAGAATCGCCAGATCGTAGGAAAAATAATTAGAAATGAGATGCAGATGAACCACGAAAATCAAACCTGAAATAAAATGTAGTTTTTCGTTTTTAGTTGTTATTTTCGACCTTGATTAAATTAATTTAATATAAAAGTAGCCATGTAGGTCAGTGCAGAAGTTGAAATAAATTAATTGAAGGTATTCAATTGTGTACCAACGTTTCAAATCTCACGTAGAGTCCTCATCAGGGTACAATTGAATACCTTCAATTAATTCATTTCAACTTCTGCAGTGACCTACATGGCTACCTTTATATTGAATCAAGTTTATCTTTTTGAATAACTCAGTGAATGACTCAGCCGCCAATTTAAGAGTGAATAGCCCCCTAAACGTCATGAAAGGATATTTTTCAAGGTTGAAATTATGTCAGAAGCAGACATCTGCTTGAATCGGAGCATATTCTAAGGGGCCATTCTAGTGTGACGGCCGGAAAAAGTCCCCATTTTTAAGATTTTTTTTTTTTACAGTTAGGATGCTCCGATCAGGCTCATTTATCACGAATGAAAGGACTCATAAAGAATAGGAAAAAATTTTTTTTACTTTGTTTTTATTAATTTTTTACACACTTCTTCGACATTGAAAATTGAAGAAAAAAAAAAAAGTTTCTGAATGGTGTGCACTCTCCGCGTCGTAATTCTTGTCAGAAATTTTTTTTCCAAAAAGATTATTAATCCTCATGGATAAAGCGATCGACTGATGGAGGCTTTTTTTTTCTCAAAATTCGAAAAATGGCGGCGGTTTAAACAAAAAACACGAAATTAGACCCTGTTTTCGGATAGTTTTTCGTTAAAAAAAAATAGGAAATTTTTGGGAAAAAAAAAGCTTCCATCAGTCGACAGAAAAATGCATAAAGAATGTTATGTAAAAATTTCAGACCAATAACTCAAAAACTCTGCACTTGAGAGTGCACACCGTTTTGAAACTTTTTTTTTTTTTTCAATTTTCAATGTCCAAGAAGTGTGTAAAAAATTAATAAAAATAAAGTAAAAAATTTTTTTTCCTGTTCTTTATGAGTCCTTTCATTCGTGATAAAGAAATGAGCCTGATCGGAGCATCCTAACTGTAAAAAAAAAAAATCTTAAAAATGGGGACTTTTTCCGGCCGTCACACTAGAATGGCCCCTTAAGACCCGAAATCTAGTTAGAGACAAAATTGATACTGAAGCCTGTAGTATACAATAGAGTCAGATTTTTTTGCTATGGATAATATGTGAAATCTATGAATCAATGTACACTCTTATGGGAACAGGTCATACATAACCCTCTGGAGACAAACTCCTACCAATTCCGGTTACCGCTGCGTCTGATTCAATGGTGGCGATACAGAATTTGTCTTCAGAGAATTAATGAATAAATAATCAAGTATCGCGGTAGCGATACGATGTCGAGTACGTTTTGAGCAGGTATCGCGCACCGCTATACTTATCCCAGCGAATCAGTCTCTTTTATTTTAATTCACTGAAAATAATTTATTCAGTCGTAAATCGTCTATTTATCGATTGATTTATTGATTATGAGTAATTTCTCATGATTTTTCAATTTATTATTAATATGTTTTAATGAATATTTCATGACAAAAAAAGTCATGCGACCAATTTTACTAAATACATTATCTTTCTTCCAGTTCTTGAACGCCATCTACAACAGAATGATGACGGAGTATGAAATTCATCCGCTAGATGGCGTTTCTCTTTCCTTCTATTCTACAAAATTATTCACGAAATTTCTCCCCCTTTCTAAAATATATTATATTATTATAATACATTGCAATGTATTATTATTGATATTTTTATTGCTATTATTGTTATTATTATTATTATTATTATTATCATTATGACTATCATTTTTATTATTACACGGTGAAGAAGCGAGAGAGAGCGAATTGGAGGTTAATATGGGATTACCAACGAGTTTTCGCAGTTTTTCGCGATTATCTCGGTGAATAAGCGAGATAGAGCGAAATGGTTGTTAATTTGGGATCACCAGAGAGTTTCCCCAGTTTTTCGTGATTACCTCGACAAAAGCAATATAGAGCGAAATGGTTGTTAATGAAATGGTTGGGATCATCAGAGAGTTTTCTCAGTTTCTCGCGATTATTTCGGTGAATAAGCGAGGTAGAGCGAAATAGACTTTAATGTGGGATCAGAAAGGCGTTTTTTCAATTTTCCGCTATTATCTCGGTCAATAAGCGAGATAGAGCGAAATTGACATTTGTACAGCATCAGGGGGGAGTTTCTTCAGTTGTTTGTCGATATTTCGGTGAATAAGTGAGATACAGGTAAATGAATAGTAATATGGGATCAGGAGAAAGGTTTTTCAGTTTGCCGCGATTATCTCAGTAACTAATAGAAATTTGATCATCGAAGGAATACAAAAAGGAGTGGAATGCCATAAAAACCCAAAAAGTGAATTTTGGGGAAAAAAAAGATGCCAAGTACGTTTTTGTTTGCTGGATGAAATCTGTAACCGTTCAACAAAAAAAAAGAAGTGAAATCCAGGAAAGCCAAGTGGGGAAGAATTAGTAAATTAAAGATTGATTGTGATCTAGATATATGGAGAGACTTATTATATTTTTTTTTCAAACTACAGAATTTAAATCATGTGGACCCGAAATTTCAAAACGAACGTACTTGGCGTGTCCGGGTGATACTTCTTCATAAAATTTATCCTAACACAACTCCCAGTACACACTAGAAGCAGCATATATTTTATTACATCCAGAAATTACGAACTGGACACGCCAAGTACGTTCGTCTTGAAATTTTGGGTCCACATGATTTAAATTCTGTAGTTTGAAAAAAATAATAATAAGCCTCTTCATCTATCTAGATCACAACCAATCTTCAATTTACTAATTCTTCCCCACTTGGCTTTCATGGATTTCACTTCTTTTTTTTTGTTGAACGGTTACAGATTTCATCCAGCAAACAAAAACGTACTTGGCATCTTTTTTTTCCCCAAAATTCACTTTTGGGATTTTTATGGCATATATATGTACATAGATAAATATGTAGAAACTATGAGCTAAATTTAAATAAAATGCAGGGTGACGTCGGCGTCCAACTAACAGACTTCAAGAATTTGAAGAATCGACAATTACAATTTTAATACTGCCAGAAGCAATGGAATCGAATAGGGAAATTTTTAATGCCGACCATAAGCCATAAGGATCTTCTCTGTATTTGCGAAATTGAATGTGATACTCAAGGCGATACCGAATGCGGCAATTTTGGTGATATTGAATTAAAAAATTGGAACGAAATCAAGTACGACCCGTTTAGTTACGCTGGCTGCAGGAGCTTCCAAAATTACAGAAAAAATCCCCTCGTCACGATTTAGATAGTTATTCTCCACTTTGATCAATTGTTGCATCATTGGAATTGTCATTTTCTTTGTATTTTTTTCTATTTCTTATTTTTCTTATCCGGAAATTCATGAGGTGGATGCCGACATCACCCCATATATATAATAATATACATATATACCCGGGAAAAAAAGTTTAGATCTGATCAGATCAAATTGGATCTAATTTGATCTGATTAGATCTAACTAGATCTGATCAGATCTAATCAGATCCATGCCTGACTAGATCTAACCAGATCTGATTGAATCTGGTGAGATGTAATCAGATCCTGTTAGATCTAGTCAGATATGATCAAATCCAGTCCAATTCACATTATGATGCATCAGGCGATGGATGATAATTTTATGAGGTAGAATCTAATGAAACTGAAAAAAGCAGACATTTGATAATTTCTAGTTTTTTGACATTTCTTTAACGGATGAATTATTTTTGAAAAAATGAAAAAAATGCACATGTAGGACAGTCATAAAACTATAAATACGGTTTTTTTTTTAAATTTGCAAATGAAAATTTATCTGTTCAAAAAACTCCACAATGTGTCAGATCTGTGCCTATTTCACTATCATAGAATTTTATAGTAATTTTCGTGGATGATTGTGCATTCCATTTGAGCATTCCCGACTTTTCTCCGAAGTTATTTCCTCTAATATTTTTCATTTTCTTCAATTATCACGATTCAAATTTCAGTCGATATCAAGGAATCTTGTGATAGCTGAGTGGTTAGAGTAGCCGACTGGTAATCCTATGGTCCCGGATTCGATCCCGCTGGAGCTTTTTTTTCGATTTTTTTTTCCAAAAACTTTAAATTCTTCATTTCGGATTTTGTGCAGGTACAATTGGATCTGATCAGATCTGAGGAACTCAGATCTAATTAGATATGATTAGATCTGGTCAGATCTAATTTGATCCCATCAAATCTGAACATTTTTTCCCGGGTATATATATATATATATTTATTTTTTTTTGATTGTCTTCCCTCTTATAGAATAGAATTTCATGCGAATTTCATTTAAAAATTTCTACTTTATTTATATGAATCAATAAATACGAATAATATTTTTAATAAATATGATTTCTTTTTCAGCCTACGAAAGTGTACGGAGAACTTGCACATCACAACTTCAAATAAACTTATTCATGGTGGATCACGTGTGCATGATGGAAAGTACCGGCACTGGTCACATGTGCTTCTGTGAGGAAGATATGTGCAATCGTGTATCGCAATCCACATGTTCCAATACCACCCTCCTCATCATCTTATCTACTATCCTAATATTAAATTCAATCCTGAAGAGTCCAGGCTTGCTTAGTAGGTTGCTGTGATGATCACCATTGTAAATCACACTTATCCGTTCCATATTGATTTTCCAATCCTAGTTGTCATTCTGCTAGACTGTAGAATACCTCAACGCTGGCCGCAACTTTAAATTCATTAATTGAGAAGGGATGGCTCAGTAGAAAAACATCCTCCTAAGGAGGGTATGGATGTTTCTTTTGATATTCTCTCACAATTCTCTTCTCAGTCGTGAAAATGATACATTAATAACTAAAGTAGGAAATTTTGAAATTATCTGACACAATCATTGTGATTAGCTAGAAAATTACCACCATGTCATATATTACCGGGATCAATTTCAATTGCATATGAGGCTTCACAGTAGTTTTTTGAATTAATTATGAAGAATGGAATTATCATATATGGTACTGACTCGCCTATCCCAGATTACCAACCAGCATCGTTCATTAGTAATTAAAGGATATTCTATAATATTGAAAGAAAAATAATCGTGAGATATCGTGATTTTGAAAAAGGCCATAAAATTTTTGAGATTTAATCGCTGTCAAAAAAGTTGAGCTATGAAAGTAGATCCTTTTCTCATTAGGACATTCACGGTTTATGTGATTAGATGATAATATGTCTGTATAATTTAGATGATACCTACCTGTGATTCACTGCTGATTCCCATAGAATTTTTATCCACAAATGATCTAATAATCCTGATATTCCTTCTTATAGAAAATAACGCAAAATTACATCAAACGCTTTAGAGGGCATCATTCACGCCGTGTTTTGGTGCATGCTCACTATTTCTATTCAGTCTCTCCGTTTTTTATTCTGAAAATGAACAACTGAAGACAATCTGATTGGCTGGAAAATCTTTTTAAAGGAATTCTGAAGAAGTGAATCCATAACTTTCATTATAGTTTCATGTCTTTGATTAGAAATTTCCAGGATTCGATTCGAATAGATCGATACATGAATTTCAGGGGAATGGATAATGTTTATAAAATTATTTTACTAGGACTGGAAATCGTTTTATTATTAAAGGATTGTATTCACATTCTTTTGCCACTTCATTATTTATATGTTACTTCATTCATTATCATCCTTTGTACTCGTGTACATGGTGATTCTCTTTTCTTTTCCCAAATTATGCATCTTCTTTTTCACTGTTTTTGTCTTAGCGTAAATAATTTGTCTGTTGATTTTAGTTCAATCTGCAATAAACTATCTTTGATTCTTCTTCTTTTCGTTATTACAATTGTTTGATGATTTTTTTTTATGCATTGCATTTACAGTATTCCATTACACTTGTCAATTCTATATTATATTCAATGAGACAGAGAATTTGAACGTATAAACAGATAGTTTTTTTGATGCTCCGGGGAGGGGAAAGGCGGAAGGAACGGCCTTTCATTTCATTCACGATTTTATTTCCAGGCGGATTCGTGTCGTTCTCAGTTCAAGTCTCATTAAGACTGACAGTCGCATGACCTGCATGTTTTTTTTACTACAAGCGATTGTGGTTGTTATTTTCTTCTATATTCGTTCCATGCTACTTCCAGAGTTATAGGTCACTCGTTTGAAATCGAAGTTTAAAGAATTCTGTTTTGCTATGATCTTTCATGCTTGGAAAATTTACTGAATTGGTATTCAATAAATTACAGATATTCAATGAATTTCGGGAAAACTTATTGAAGCTTATTTCAAAGGAGTGACCACACGCCTACCTTCCATCCTAACGGAACATGATACAATAGAGAAAAAAAATGAATTCAAAAAAGCGAAGAGAATGCACTTTTGTGGGCCTTCAGCTCGTGACCTCTGACAAATTTTCAAACCAACTTTCGTAAATGTGATACGTTCGAAAATAATTTGAATGAAGAAAGAGAGGAGTGAAGTGAGGTGAAAAATATTAGAGGCTCGAGTTGAACGCGCATGTCCTCACAGAAAGGCTTTTTTTTCGAATTTTCGAAAGAGCCTTTTGCCAAACAAACTTCGCGTATCCCGAGGAAAATAAATTCGCGAGGTTCTTTTGGCAAGCCATGCGGCTCATGTCGTGTCATTTATTCATTTTCGCACGCGCGTCTGCGAGGCCATTTGCCAATGGGTTATTTTCCATAAATTTTGAACTATGTATGTACCTAATGTGACGAAAATAATTCTCAAGATTTTATTCTATTAAACCTTTATTTGTTCCACTTTGAGGCAAAATAGAGTATACATTTGTACAAAGCTGCAGAGTTATAATGATTCCTGTCGAGGAGTTCATTGCAATGATAGATGTTTCTGAAAGCATTATTCATTTATCATGCGTGCTGTAAGTGCCTTAGTCTCAATAATTGAATTTGTGTGGATAAATACTACTTCGCATTAATAATAAATTGAATCGAAAACATGGTTCCCAGAATTCGAACTAATTACATAAAATAATTTGGTCATTTGGTCTCGTAGTCGAATGTAATCCACGTGCCACGTGAAGGTAAAACGGAAGAATTGAGAAAATGTTGTCATCCGATATCTCTTTGACTGTTGGCCGCCAAGCAAGAAAGCTTTTTATATTGAACTTATACATATTTGATTTATCTACATATGTGTATATATAAATATATATAAATATTGCGTAATGTATATTCTGAAGACTCTTCCGTCGTCCCGTAATCCTTAAAGTCCCCGAACTGTACAACATACCAAACACATTTTGAAGGCAGTCCTCAAAACAGCCACAAGTCTTCAAAGTGTACACTGCGTAGGAAATATGGTACTCGAACCATCCTCTCATGATATTTCTATATAAATATAATACATATATATATATAAATGTATATTAACGATTATGTGAAAATTATTTTAATTATAAGTCGCATTACGTAAACATATAATGTTTTTTATCATTGGATCTCTCAATGTATATCATTATATATGATCTATGTTGCACCTACATTGAGTGTCGAGTCAGCGGACGCAGCACTTTAATCCCTCGGGATAACGGGAGGTAAAAAGTTTCTTCAATTCTCAAATCAATGATTCGTTCATAATTTTCAATTTTTCTGGAGATCTGAGATGCTAGCTATTCTAATATGTTGTTATAAATGTAACTCTAATTCTGTTCGTTATCGATAATTATATGCGAACAATTATTGTGAAAATTGGAGAATTGCCCGTACCTTCGTTACTCCTCAGCGCTATATAATTTGTTTAGAGGATTAGGGGGGATAAAATGGAATATTATGCATCATTTGTATGTAGAGAATTATCGAAATTTATTGTATTCCTTCGAAGAATCTCAGAAAACCATTTCGAATGATTCCTGGGAGTTATCTTTCATTTTCTTGATTGCGTTGAATATTGAAGATTAAGAATGTCACATTTTATTCTTTCTAGCCTCAAAAGCGGTGAATGTTCATGTTGCAGCATCTGACCGATAAACCCCGTTTATCTCAATGATTGGAAGAAAAAATTTGTCTTTCTATTACTACTCAAATTTGTCAGGACATTAATGAATTTGAATTAGTCTCAATTGCATTGAAATTATGTGCTTCAGATCTAAGTACACATTTACATCGCACTGATATCTCATTCTAGAATAATGCCACACAGAGAGCTTCACTGTCGAATGATACGTGCAAAAAACAATGAAAAATAATTTGAAATAAGAAAATGTTAGATTAACGAGATTCAATTATGGAATTGTACGAGCATTCCACAGTGACGCTGATTCAAGCTCATAGTCAATGTTCCCTATAATTGTCATGCCAACAATTTTGAATTGTTGTCATTTTTAATGGAGTTGAAGTTTGAAGAAATGATTATATTTCATATAAAATGATGGCCCAAGGAGATATAATATTGTTATGAATATCAAGAAATTTATAATTTTAACGTAGAACTCATGTGAAGTGAAAGAAGTTCATGAGTGAATGGAAGAAAATTGTTTGAAAATGTGAAAACAAGAAAAAAAAAACGCGACAATTGGTTGTATTTCAACGAAATATCATAATTATACGAAACAATGTGCTCATATGAACGCGATTGGTCAAAACATTGAAATAATGCGAAATGACTTGATTGTTAGGGAAATTTATATCATTAGAATAAGAAGTGATCGCATTGTGCTGTTTGTAGAGTATAAGAGAAGATGAATTTTAAAAAATAGGAAGAAAGGAATGGAAAAAGTCTTGAAAGTGTAAGGGATAAAGATTTAGGCACTAGATTGAAGAATTGTAGAAATCTATCCTGTCATATCATCAATTACATTAAATTTTGAATCCCAGAGTGATGTTTGTATTTGAAATGATGAAACCTAAGCATGCGCTGAAAAGAAAACTTTATCGAAGAATTTTTTATTTAATTTTCGACAATGACTTTGAATTACATTTCCGTGCTTAACAATTACAATCTCTTTTGTCATTCTTCTTTCCTTCCAAAATCTAGAATAATTCCTTTGCCTTAATCGATTTCATTCCTCAAAATAACATTCCTATTATCGCTTGATGTGACCACACTTAGTGCACAAGGTCCCATTAACCGCTCGTATCTCGTTGTCAGAATTTGAGAAATTCGTTAATGGTGTTGTTCAAACGCTAACTGCACCGATTGTCCCACATCTTGATGATCCTTCATCCATGACAACTTAATAATTAATAGCAGTTTCATCAATTCTTTATCTTTAGTTGTAATCAAATAACGGTCTAGGATCGACTAAGGCGTCTGAGGCTGAGTTTGAAAATGATTTATCGTAAAAGCTATTTAAATTTTTCAAATGTATTTCCATTTCCCTCGCCAAATATGTTGTTTTTTGCTATAATCACTCTATATTTTTCTTTATTTCTTTAAAGCTACACAATGTTTTGACTATCAGATATTTATCGATCAATCTCTTTAGACCAATAAGAACGATCTTCGACTCGACTGCGTTCATTACAACATTGATTGATCCTTGAGGCATCAACAACAGGTCTAGAAAGATTGACGTTACATAGTCATTACTCTTTACTCTCACCATCAAATGCCGTACTGGGCTTATCGGTGTTAAGTGTTGACTCACACTTCCCATCGCCATCGTCATCTTCAACTAAAGGGAAATCATTCACTGGCTCTGATAAATGACGTCCACTTGACACATATCCCTGGAAAAATATATTCTTTAAGAAAAATGGCACACCAAATATTTGTCAAGAATGTAATTATATTAACCCAGGAAAAAATGGTCAGATGTGATTATAATCTCATATCCAATGGCTCAGATATAATCAGATCCGAATTTTGTCTTTGTCTAATCATATGCAGAATCGAAAAATTGAAGTTCAAGTTCCGAACAGTATTTTTATTTCTTCTTATTGTCAGATTGGGATGGGAATAGGTTCATTTCTCAGAAAAAATTGTGTCTTTTCTAATAATCTACGATGATGAAAAGTACGTTACTCCGTATACGCCGCCAAAATCGGCCAACTTTCACAGCCCTATGGAAGCTATATAGTGTGCCCATTGATTGCTCGTAGGTTGATGTTTCAAAATGATCGAGAAGTTTTCAGAAGGTTCAGAAATATTTTTGAATGTTCGAGAATTTCTGGAAAGGCTCTGGACTTTTGAAAAGATTTTCAACTTAGGAGCGTTCGAGAACGTTTCGAAATGTCCCTGATTCAATGATTTAAAGTCATTCATTTCACATTCATTTCTATTATAGAGGTATTCAAGTCTTCATCAGTGAAAAAAATCGAATAAAATTCTTCTATTTATAGAGAGATACATGAAATCAATGGATTTTTATTAAGAGGAGGTAGGGTCTGAGCAGTGATGGAAAAGCATATTTTCAAGAATTTTTTCAGACGATCCAGGTAATGGTACTTTATTTAATTAACTCCTATATAATAATATGGCATCTGAACTATGTTCTCCAAAACTTTCGTCGCAAAATATCAATTAAAAAATCAACTCATTTGTCATTTTAAAATGATAAATGATTATGAAAAAAGAAAAAACTCGACAGCGTTGCCTCGAGGAACGTCTTACCTAATCAACGCACTCGGATTTTTTCGTTTCTGTGGATCCAGTGAAGAGTTCTAGTGGGCACCGCTTTTTTCGGAG
This sequence comes from Aleiodes leptofemur, assembly GCA_963942555.1. Taxonomy (NCBI): domain Eukaryota; kingdom Metazoa; phylum Arthropoda; class Insecta; order Hymenoptera; family Braconidae; genus Aleiodes; species Aleiodes leptofemur. The sequence goes on from OZ012619.1 coordinate 10,512,356, forward strand.
GTGCCTGCGGGAATCCACTGGCAACGGCTCATTTATCGATATTTTGCAATGAAAATTTCGCAAAATACAGTTCATATGTTGTATTATTATGTAGAAGTTCATTAAATAAACCAACATTATCTGTATCGTCTAAAAAAGTTCTTGAAAATATGCTTTTTTTCTCGACTGCCAAAACCCTCCCCCCCCCCCCCCCTTCAATATTGTCAATTTTATTGAAGAATCTATGAAAAAAAGTTTATTTAGGTTGAATCATTGATATATTGAAAATCCATCGATTGCTTTATGTTCCAAAATTAATTACTCGAGCAAAGCGAGGGTGAATCAACTTTCAAATTAAAAATAGTATTGCTCTCAGGGAAAAAACGTCAAAGTTGATATTTCCGGAACAGCGTGTTTTTCAATATTCAAATGGTAGATTTCCTCGAAAAAATTCGAAATTCTTAGCATTGGTTGGACTGACTGAAATGAATCGCTTGAGCTGAATTTGGATCACATAGATTCGATAGTTTCCGAGATATAACCTCTTTTTTGCTTTCGAATGGAAGCATTGTGAACGCGACATTTTCCGATCTCAGGATTTCATCAGAATATAACTCAGAATGTTTCAAACGTCTAGAAATGAAATTTTCAAGAAATGTCTGTATGCATATGTGTGTGTGTGTGTGTGTATGTGCCACATGTCATCTTATTGCTTCGGAACGGTTATACTTGGCGATCTGCAAATCCAACAGTATTTTCCCTCCATATTCAAAATGCTGTCAGCGAAATTTGAGCGAAATCGGTTGAGCACTTTTTGAGAAAAATCGAATTTTCAAAAAATCGTTTTCTCGACTTTTTTCGGCGAAAAATTGATCCACAGCCCCCTATTTTGTGCGATGAGATTCATCTCACTCGAACTCAAAATTTTCACTCGGGGTAAATTTCTCGATTGCAAATAATTTCAATTACAGTGTTTTGCTCCCGAATGGAAGCATTGTAAACGCGATTTCTTTCGATCTCGAGACTTCATCTGAATATGACTCAGAATGTTCTAAGAAGCCGAGGAATGACAATTTTAGAAAATGTATGTGTGCGTGTGTGTGTGACAGATATCATCCCATTACTGCGGAACGATCATACTTGGTGACCTGCAAATTCAATGGTATTTCCCTTTCCTATGCAAAATATTATCAGTGGAATTTGAGCGAAATTGGTTGAGTGCTTTTCGAGAAAAATCAAATTTTCCAAAAATCGTTTTTTCGATTTTTCTCCACGGAAAATTGATTCACAGCCCTCAATTTGATGGATGAAATTGATCTCATTTAAACTCACAATTTTCACTCGGGGCGAATTTGCCTGCGATTCTTCGTTTGCAGATAATTCCAATTACATTGTTTTTTATTTTGGATTTTGCTGTCGCAATAACTCGAAAAACATTCAAGTTAAAGACTTCCAATCTGATCAGTTTTTGCATTTAATGAACGAAAAGTTTCGTATTGAAATTGGGCGGAATCGCTCTAGGAGTTTCTCTAGATATTGGCGAAAAACCATCTCATGAAAAGAGGTTATATTTCCAAAACTATCCAAGCACGTGCATTGAAGTTGGGCTTAAAAGATTCATCTCAATGAGCCCAACAAGTGGTGAAAATGGTGAGAATTGAAAAACGCAAGTTCTCCTTAGCGAATTTTTCAATTGTGAAAAAAACTTTCCGCCTGACGAAACTTGAAGACAACAGTTCACCCACTGCCGCTATAATCTGATTTTTGAAAGGATTACTTCTACATGAGCCTCAAGCCGTACCTGAGCTGTGGGTTTAACCTAAGTTTGAAAAAGGGAATCTTTCGGTAATCGGACTATAGGGCGCGAATGGTCAACTCCCGTCCGCAAGTGGAGAGTACCGCTAAGGTAATAAATGCTACGTTCTGAGCGGAAGGAATTCAGAACGGATTTCGAAAGAGAACTGATCTCCCGAGAGTGAAATCTCAACGGATCAATCATAAAGACCATTTTCTCATCTAACTGTATAGGTTTTACCCATACAGCCGATGAGATGACTCTCAACTCATTCGTATGGAAAAAATACAAACGAGCTTGGAAGTCTCCATTAATATAATGATACATGAAATATATCAAAAATATATCATAATGAGAATGTACTAGACTAACTCTTCAGTGATGGAGAGAACTTGAAGAGTCTACGTGGAAGTTCATTATTTTTCCATAAAAGATAAACTTGACTGCTGTAATCACCAATATCTTTACGACAAAAAAGGTCATTCTATGAATAATCGTTAATCATATCTTCGTCAGTTGAAGAAATCTGATAACGATAAGCTATCACGGATCTGATCGAACTTTGAGGTAAAAAATTTTGATATAGAGAGAAATAGGTATTTATTTTTCTCAATACGATCCTCAACTTTCCTTACCTATCCTCAACCAGTTCACCGCAAACGAGAGGAATTTTGTCCCAAATCTTTGTATATTTCTCGAAAAAAAAATTTTCCCTCAGTGTATCATATATTTACGGAAAGGAAATAAAAGAATAAAAAAAAATATATTTACAGAAATTATATTATTATATTTATATTATCCCCATTATATGTACAATTCAGTCCTTATATTATATCTATTAATGTGTAGTATGAAATATTATTGCTTATTTTTTCAATCCCAATTTCGACCAGTAGGAGCAAGGGATTTGACATCACGTGGTGTGTATGATTTCGATCATTTTCGGCAATACAACGTCTGTTACCAAGCAGCAAATAACAGTTTACTGACAAATTCCAACCCACTTCATCTCACGAAAATGTCAAGTCCGTGCGCTCATTCGCCAAAATGAGAATTAAAAAATAATACCCCGAATACCCTTCGTGCTTGAAAATTAATTGGATATTTTCCTCAAGTTTATCCGCTCAGCAGCTTGTGCGTTCAGTTTGGCACAAAGTCCCTTGCACGCGAGCGCTTGGGATTTTAGTATTGCCAAACTTCACGCACGTGCTGCTGAGCAACATAACTTTCAGGAAATATCCGCTCATTTTGAAGCACTCGTGGTGTAACAAGTGATAATTTTTTTTCACGACCATCCAAAGGAACGTAGTTACTCAAAATAAATTAGTGAAAATCTATCTCTATTGTATTAGTAGCTATCAAGTTATTCAGTGCTATATAGGGCTGAGAGAGGCACCTAAGAACATTGGAAATTATAGGACTATCAAACATGATTATTGTGCAGGCAGTTGCATGTTCCAGTTTATATACTATTTCACATATTTTTTAATATTTTGTAATCCATATAATTTAAAATGGTCAAAAAGTAATATATTTCATCATGTATTATCGAACATATACTCGATGATATACCATGATACATATGAGGCATTCCACGCTATCTCAGTCACTTTTCAAAAAAAAATTTCGATTTTGTTTCTTTTTGATATGATGTTGAAATGGCTGAGCAAAGTCCTTCGCCATGGGAATAAGAATTTTTTCTTTCTTCAAAAATTATAACCGTTTAAAATTCAGGAAAAACGGTGAAGAGGTCTATTTCACTCCAACTCCACTTTGGATGCTCCTATCTAGTTGAATAGCAGTTCTATGAAGAAAATGCGGAAGTACGTATTTATTGAGGAAGCTCATAATTATTATAATCATAATTCCTACAAACAGATGGAAGTAGCATGGGCAGCCCAGCAAGCCCAATACTAGCAGCCTTAGTGATGAACTTCGTCATCTCCAAAGTAATGAAGGAAATTCCATTTCAAATTCCATGGATCAGATTATACGTTGATGATACGGTATTACCAGTCCCCAAAGAACTGATCGACGTTACTGTTGAGAAATTTAACTCAGTCCATGAACGTATCCAGTTCACAGTGGAAAAAAAAGTTGATAACGCTTTATGTTTCTTGGACATAAAGATCCACCGGTTAAAAAATGGGAGCCTCAAGCTCAATTGGTACCGGAAACCCTCCAGTTCCGGTAGAGTCATCAACTTCGCGTCCAACCACCTGACCGCACACAAGATTGGTGTTGTCTCTGGGATGTTACATCGGGCCATAGGCCTAAGTCATGAAGATTTCCACGAGGAGAACATCACTTCAGTCAAAACGATACTGAAGAAGAATGGCTACCCAGAGAGGTTCATCAACAAATGTGTGAGGAAGTTTCAAGACCGAAGAAACTCAGAAGATTAGAGGAAGCCCCGGAAAAGAAGAAATGTTTCATGTTTCCTTTTGTAAAAAGACTTTCACAGCAGGTGAACAGATGTCTTCTGGATACTGATTCAAAATTGGTCTTCTACAATGTCAGGAAAGTAGGAGATCTGTACTCGAAGTTGAAAGATCAAGTGCCGTTGAAGGAGAGATCCGAAGTGATATATAAAATACCGAGCGAGTGCTTAAAGTGCTACGTTGGACAAACGGAGCAGAGACTAGAAGCACGATTAAGACAACATAAGAATGACTGCGCTCCCAACAAGATCCTGAAGAGGGAGAAAACAGCATTAGCAGTGCATCACTTCGACACAGGACACTCTTTTAATTTCGACGAAGCGAGTATCTTGGACACTGAGTCAAACTGGATGAAACGAAATATCAGTGAAATAATATTTATCCATCTAAACGACACAGTGAACAAGAGAGAAGATACTCAATTCTTGAGTAGAATTTACAGTAGGATCCTGGAAAAATTCAAAAAGAAGTCGATAATGGAGAGACCAGGTTAATCGGATGAGCGCTCAATTTCATGATTGAAAGGTGCTGAAATCTGATTGACTGAGGTGATCGATAGACGAATCAACAGTAATGACTATCATAACAGGTTGACTTGAGTGCATAAGTACGGTTACTCCTGAGCAACACACTATAATGTTAATAAAAATACTTTTGCATAGATTGATTTTCCGATTGGAGATAATTATGTTTATGTACACTATATACTAATAATGTCAAGGTAATATTGTATGTTATTCGTAATGTCATTTATTTAATTGTGCAAGTTATTGTATTATTTTGTCCGGCACACTAGTTTATTATTGAAGTTCGAGGTTATGAAAGAAAGAATTAATGTAAATAAGAAGACAAGTAAGGAAAGATAGAAGAAAACTATTGTTACTCACGTTTTATTGAACAACGTGCATATTCACCAGTATTTTAATGTTATTTTCAATTTTAACTTCAATTCACACTCAATTCTCTGGACCAGCTTTATGATAATTTGAGCCAGGTTATAAAGGAAGCAGCAAAGGTAGTGGGTATGTATAAAACGAATAAGCAAGTTCAAACTGCCAAGTGTGCGAGCAAAGTCTGGTTTGACAATGAGCTCGTGCAGTTGAAAAAGGAGTACAGACTGCAAGTCAGTTACAGTATAAAGTGCGAATTTGACTCGAGGAATGAATTACTGACAGCCAGAAAGAAATATGAAAATTGTGTAAACTACAAAAAGAAATTACACCAAGAGCAGATAATTGATAGCTTTGAAAAGGTTAAAGACTCTCGTGACTTCTGAGCAGCAGTGAAGGTTTTTAGACCGCAACCCAGCGCTGAGAAAGCACCGTCGTTGGAGCAATGGAACGACTTCTACAGTAACACATTTCCAGCCAAATTGATGATGGAAATAGAAAGTGAAAGCAAGCATGATGACATCTTGGATGCGAAAATAACATTCAAAGAGGTCAAAAATGCTCTTAAAAGCCTGAAGAATGGTAAGGCACCTGGTTCTAATCAGATGACAAATGAGTTCCTAAAATATTTGCCTAATTCCTGGATCCAATACCTCGTTAGCTTGTTTAACTTGATATTGGATAATGAAAAGTATCCTCGTGACTGGTCTAAGGTATTAATATCAATGATTTATAAAAAAAGGTATCTCCACGGAGCCAGAAAACTACAGGCTGATAGCACTGGTGAACCACATCACCAAGCTTCTCACAACCATCCTAAAGCGACGACTGGAAATATGGGCTGAGTCCAGAAAGGTGCTGCCTGCATGTCAATTTGGCTTTAGGAGGGGCCGAGGCTGCGTAGAGGCAGTTTTCACTTTGATTGCCTCAGTTCAAATACAACTAAGAATCAAGAAAAGAGAAGTTTATTGATTGTTTGTGGACTTCAAGCGTGCCTTCGACTCTGTCTCACAGAATAAGCTCTGGACTGAGCTGCTGAAGATTGGAATAAGTGCCAAATTTTTCAAAGTAATGAAATCACTGTATGATGTAGCTCGACTGCAAGTCAGGACAGAAAATGGTCTCTCAGAAGAGTTTGACGTCACCGAAGGAGTGCTACAGGGAGAATCGCTGAGTGCATTACTCTTTATCCTATATATCTACGATTTTGACGATGCTTTTAGAGTGAGTGGGCTGAAAGTGCTTAACATTGATGGAATAACTGATTTACTTATGCTCCTATTTGCTGATGACACCGTGATTTTTGCTCAAACACACATGGATCTGCAGAAGAAATTGAAGGTGCTGCATAAGTACTGTGAACTAAATGGACTAAAAGTGAATATTGGTAAAACTAAGATAATGATCTTCAAAACTAGGGGAAGGCGAGCAGAAATCAAGGAAAAATTCAGAATGTACGGTGATAAAGTGATCGAAGTCGTTAAAGTATTTGAGTATCTTGGGATCAAGCTATCCAACTCATCCTTGGGCTTGATTTTTGCAGAAAATGCTGTCAGAAAAGCGCTGATGTCGGGTAATGTCGCTGTGGATATATTGAGAGAATCAAAAACAAACTCATGGGCTGCCTGCAATAGGATTCTCATCAGCATAGTAATTTCCACGTTAACCTATACATTCCCGGCATGGAGGCTGAGGTATGCTGGTCTATTGGAGAGAGTGCAAACTGACTTCTATAAAAAATTATTACACCTCCCGAAATGCACTGCGAACTGGGCGATCAGAAAAGAACTTGATATCCTTCCCCTGGAATGTATGGCCATGGAAGCAACTTGGAACTGGTACGTGAAGATACTAGCAAAGGAAGATAGCTATCTGCCATGTGTGTGCATGAAGAGGCTTAAACAACTGACTGATAACCCAAAGTGTATTCCTGAGCTAAACTGGGCGCTTCAATTCAAAAAATTCCTGGAAACGGTTGAGGCTGATGATCTTTGGAACTGCGAGGACGTGAGAATCTGGGAAAGCGGAAAAGGCAAGGCCTTTGAACTTTTTACCTCGAAGCTGAGACTGAAGAATGAGGAGAGATACATCAAATCAACTCCGTGTCTATTTAGCCTATACAGCAGGCTGGCCCATAAAATGAAAATTTTCAATTTTTGCCTTCGCAGTATCCGAAACCGTTAGCTCATAGGATAGGAGAGCGGTAGAAATTTTTCCGAATTTTTCAAAACGTTTTTTGAGACTGCAAAAATGATTGAAGTTTCATTAAAATATTTGACCCATTGGCAGTACATAATTATGAAGCGTGGTGGAAAGTCAAATCATTTTATGGTGGCTTCTTAACAGGTAACAAAAGTTTGGGATTGGGATATTAATCTTTTCTTGGAAAGACCCAAAAACCCATCTCATTACCTAACCTAAGTACCTGAGACGAGGCAATGCAGAGAATTTTCTGTAAACGGAAAATCTGTAATATGAGTATAAAGAAAAAGAAGAAAAAGCTACAAAAATTGATCAAAACAAAACTACGCTATCTCGTTTAGTCTCCGGAATATTGGAAAGAAATAACGAGAAAAATCGGGTCATTTTCTTTCACTTCGTCAGCAATATTTCTGTCATTCGTTTTTCAAGAATATCTCTGAAAATAATAGAAGTACTCTCTCTTTGCACTGATGCTTCTTTGTAGAAGATTCCGAGGGCTACGAGAAAGCATGAAGGCAAAATCACTGTATCCTACTCAGTTTTCAAGATATTAATAAAAAAGCGCGAGAAGAATAAGTTGATTCATTTTTACGTCTTCACTACGGTTTCTGTCGTCAGTTTTCCAAGAATATCTCTGAAACTAATGGAGTTACCTTTTCGTCTCAATCATTTTTGTGGAAAATTTCAAAAGATACAAGAAATTTTCAGCACATAATCGCTTTATCTCAGTTACTCTCCGAGATATTCTCAACAAACGGTCGAAAGAAATTGACTCTTCCTTCCTTATTTCTTCACTGATGAATTGATATTATTCTCTTATTTCTTTTTTTTCTAAATATGTCGGAAAATAATGCCAATCCGCCTTCTTTATCCAATTCTTTTTTGCAGAGATTTTTCAGAGTTACAAAAAAGGATCCCGGCAGAATCGCTCTATTTCACTCAATTTCTGAGATATTCAAGAAAACGAATGACAGAATACAATAATAAGGTGAAACCGGAAAATTTCTTTATTGTTATTTGTTTTCCCATGAATATTTCAGAAACTCATCGAGATAGGGCGATTCTGCTGGAATTTCTTTTCGTAGGGAATTTTGAGAGCTAAAAAAGCGAATTCAAGTAAAATCGCTCTATGTCCCTTAGTTTACGAGACATCAAAAGGAAGAGACAACAAAAATGGATTTTTTTTCTTCCCATTACTGTAGAATCAAACTTATTCATTCGTCACTTTTCTTAAAATATTTCAATAATTAATGGACGAAATAATGTCATTTTTGTCCTGCTCTCTTTTTGCGGAAAATTTCAAGAGCTACAACAATCAATTCGAACAAAATCGCACTACATTGCTTACTTTCTGAAATATTTTTGGAAGCGTTTGAATTTCGGAATTTTATCAATTTATGACGCTTTTTCCCCCCTAAAAAAATGAAGAAAAAAGAACCATTTTTTGGGACGGTTACAGTGGTCTAACCCCTTAAAGTTAACTTTAGATTTCATTTAACCGTGTCAGCCCAGTTCGTTAATCGGCGATTAAGTGGGTGCTGCTGGACCTTTTTTCGTGTATCGAGAAATTTTTCCCTGGAATAGAGGAAAATGACCTGCGTTGAATAGTATTCAGTCTGAATGGTTCACGGACAAACATTCAATGAGGACTCTCAATGAGTGCCTTCTCAGAAATTGATGTTCCGGAATGTCCAATGTTTCGTTCGTTCTTCATCTATTTTGGGGGTGGACATGATCCTTTGTCCTCATAATGAACGACGTTTTGACTTTCTCAAATTGTGTACCGGATTTTAGTTGGAAAGAGACTTCCAGGCAGTGAACATCAGACAGTCATGGCGTGAATATTCTCCCTCAGTGATCATTGTCGAAAACAATACAAGTGAATATGCCGGAAACGCGAAAAGTTATGGAAATTCCATTAATTGGAAATGCGAAATCAGAAGTTTGTCGGAATCGATTGCCATCAAACCAACAGGTTTTAGAGCATTATTTTTATTATACAAGGCATGCTACTCCAAAATTCACTGCTCGTGAAGCTGCAACATGTGTGATACGCAAATGTGCTGTGTTTTGGAAATATGCCGGAATACCCATCGTGGAAGAATCATATGCCATAAGTAAAATGGAGAAATTAGTGCAACAGTATAGAAATATTCAAAAGTATACCTCTTCTCAGAAGGAGAAATATTTAACAATTCAAATGAGAAAAATCGATTTCCAGTGTATGTTAAGTGAATTGTTCGATATCACTCATCAAAAACAAGTGAATGGTATGAGAAACGAAGCTGCGAAAAAATTATTCAATCTGCATCGAGAAAAGGGACGAAACGGCTTATTGGATACAATCATCGATACAGGAATATGGGTTGCATCTAATTCTTCAGGAGAGAAAGAAAAAATCGAGCGAATGGAACAAGGTGTGTATCATAATAATCATTTTTCTTCAACTCTTTTAGAGGAATCCAAAAGCAGTTTGAATTACGTCATCTTCAAGTTCTTTCCATTCACCAATAGTGCGTTTTTGCTCATGAATTTAATTTTACAGATCCATCATCTAAAATTGCTGCAAATTATGGTAATTATCTTTTTGACGAAGATGAAGATATCAATGAACTTTTGCAGCAGATTGAAGATAATGAAAAAATTGACATTGACTATGAAGTGAAATTACGGCCAGTGAATTGTAAAAAACTCAAAATTATGAATCCAGATATCACGGCCATTCTGGATAGAGCCGAAGTTAGTGATCGTATGGCTGCACGTGTTTTAGCAGCCACTCTAATGACACTTGGCTTGACTTTAGAAGAAGTCAACCTGAGTCGCGAAACTCTTCGCTGAAATCGACAAATACAGAGGAAGTCCCTCGGTGATACAATCAAGAGCAGCGTGAAAGAGAGATCGTCTCAGATCTTGACGGTTCATTGGGACGGCAAACAATTTTCTGCACCGGAAAACAAATTTGAAAAAATTGATAGACTCCCAGTTCTTGTGTCAAGTCATGACTGGAATCAATTGCTTGGTGTTCCTAGACTCGAAAAAGGAACCGGAGAAGGGCAAGCGAGAGCCATTTATGATTGTTTAAAAGAATGGGATGTCCTTGGCGACATATGTGCCATGGTGTTCGATACTACTGCAAATGGTGCATGTATCTTGCTCGAAGGATTACTCGAGAGGGATTTTTTGCACTGAGCATGCCGTCATCATATTTTTGAACTCCTTCTCAAAACTGCATTTGAATCATCAATGGGATGTACCTCTGAACCTGATGTCCTCATTTTTGAGAGATTTCAAGGACAGTGGAAGAACATCAACAAAGAAGAATTTTCACCTGGAGTACATGATGCTACAGTGAAAAAAGCACTGAGTCATGATATTGAAAATATCCTCACTTTTGCTGAAGTACAATTGAAGGTTAGTTGCAACATAGTACTTTCTAGAGAACTGAAAACTCCTCATTACTCTTCAGTATTTTTTTATGATACAAGCTACAACTCTTCTGTATTCGTAATTAAATGAAAATCGGGGCCCTATTTATCAGCTTTTTAGGGTCAATTTCCATCATTAATTATATTCATCTTTTTGATTTCTAGGAAAAAACCATCCTTAAGGACTACAGGGAGTTTCTGGAGCTGGTGGTCATGTTTCTTGGAGGAAATCTGACGAAGGGAAATTGTTTCCGTGCTCTAGGCCCCATTCATCATGCTAGATGGATGTCTAAAGCGATCTATTCTCTTAAGATTTTCTTGTTCAGAGATCAGTTCCATTTGACGGTCCAGGAGCAATCTGGTTCAATAGATATTTGTATTTTCATTGTATCCTTGTATCAGAAAGCTTGGTTTACAGCTTCAAATGAAGTTACAGCTCTGAACAATGATTCAAATTTGTTGAAACAGTTAGCAGCAAATGTTGGGCCTTCTTTTCCAAGAGTCTGTCGAGCTGTTTTGGACAAACTTATAAACCACCTTTGGTATTTATCGGAAGAATTGATTGCGTTTGCTTCTTTTGATGAAACCGTAAGCACAGACTGTAAAAGAAAAATGTGTCAAGCCATCAAATCTCGCCCTGCTCCCGCCAATGATAAAAAAAAGAGGAGAACCGGAATCAAAGATCAGCAATTCATTGAAGAGTCAAGTTTGGATTCTAGTTTTTTAGATAGCGATCCAATCACATGGGAGAAAAAAGACGATTTGGCTACAGCTTCACGAATCATTAGATCTTTACATGTTACAAATGATATAGCTGAAAGGAGTTTAGCTCTTGTGAGTGAATATCATGATTTACTTACAAAAGATGAGAGCAACAAACAAAATCTCATGTTAGTTGTACGAAAATTGAGAGAATCATCTTCAGACTGTACGAAAGAAAGTTTAAAGTTTTCGTTATCAAATTGTCTAAATAATCTTTCAGGGGAGTCTGCAAGCGGTCTACATTAGGATAAGAATATGAATCGCATTGTGTTAACAGTTATGATTATATAATTGTTATGATTGAGACGATTGAGAAACGTGCTTGCATCCCGAGTTGATAGACGACCGTCACTCAGTTGAGACTATTGGAAAATTTTTACACCCAATCGATATTTAATCCACTCGTTCAATAGATATTCGTATTTTCATTGTTCTCTTTCATCAGAAGGCTCAGTTCACAGCTTCAAATGCAGTTAGGAGGCTTAATTGCACATTTTGTTGATTAGTGTAATTAATATATTATTCGGAGCGGCAATTAAGCTGATAATTTACGGTTTTTGACATGGATCACGTGAGAAAAAAAGAAAAAACGAATTTGCGAGAAACGGCTGTTCCGATTGACCTGCCTTCCTTTCAGTCCACGTGACTGTTTTGGAACACTTCAAAGTGCATATTTTGATTTGAGTTTTCAAGTGTCGATTCTCTTACAATAATTTATTGAGACTTAATTGGAATTCCTGTATCATAAACGTCATGAACTTCATAATAAATAATTAACTGAAGTGGAAAACCGAATTGTGTTTCGTTATTATAATAAAAACCCACTTCACCACCCCTTTCCAGTCTTCGAAAAATTTACTTTTCCAAAAATAATTCTGATGCTATTGGTCATAGCATCAAAATTCCAAGTGGACATAAGGGGTGAGATTATTTTTCATTAAAAAATATCAATTTTTGAGGTAGTTACGGGATTTTTTGTAGAAATCAGTTTTCACTTGTAATTATCTAGAACATCCACATTTTTTAATTCGAAACCCCTAAACTTATGACGAATGATCCAACTTTTTCCCTTCATTCTGATACATAAATTCCCCTGCAAATTTTCTCAATTTTTCAATGGAATGATGAGAACAAAAACATATTTGAGGCATTCCCCGCTATTTTGGAATGATGATTTTTGATTGTGTTCCTTTTCGAATATAGTGTTGGAGTGGCTAATACGAGTAATTTTCAATGGTCAAAAAAAAAAAGATTTTCAAAATTCATGACAATTTGAAATTTAAAAAAAACAGTGAAAATGTCTATTCCACTCCAGCTTTGGATGCTCCTATCTCGTCAAATATTTGTTCTATCAAAAAAGTGGAAGAATACTTTTTTGTGGAGAAAGAGCATGAAGTTTCATTAAAATTTTTCCAAAAATTGAATCGTGATTCCTCTACTTTTTTATTAATAATTGGAATAAACAAATTGATAGCAATTATTCCAACGGGAAAACATGAAAAAAGCGACATCTCGCGAATGGTCCGATAAAGTATCACGAAAACTCACATGAAAATTGGAAATAAATCAATCTTCAACATTTATTTTTTTAGATTTTTAAGAGTGCATGGGGATAATTGACATGAATTTCTTTCTTTCAATAATCAAGAAAAAAATAGAAAAATCGCGATTTAACTTTTTAAAATAATTTTTATGAAATTCCATACTCTTTCTCCACAAAAAAGTATTCTTCCACTTTTTTGATAGAACTAATATTTAACGAGATAGGAGCATTCAAAGTTGGAGTGAAATAGGCATTTGCACCGTTTTTTCGAAATTTCAAATTGCCATAAATTTTGAAAAAAAAAAATAATTTGACCATTGAAAATTACTTCTATTAGCCATTCCAACACTATATCCAGAAATAAACAAAATCAAGAATCATCATCCCGAAATCGAGTGAAATAGCGTGAAATGCCTCATTTTCAATAATTTTATCAATTTCAGATGTTTTCCCGATGTAGTCATCAAACTCAACTGCATCGGAATGATGTAAACTTCGATACTCAGCCGATTTCGTTCCGGAGCAAAACCAAAATTTTTTCAGAAACTTGTGCATTTTAATTAATTTAATTTATTTAATTCTTCAATATAATCGATTCAGTTAATTATTCAGCTTCCATCTTTACGCGATAATATGAGTTTCAACTCCTATAACCTGAATGGGCTAGAGGTTCGAATATTCAAGGAAAGTTGGGCCTTTCCTCCATTCGAGTTGCGCGGAAATTCTCATGAACGAACGCCTCTCTGACTCAAATTGCCGTTAAACTGATGTCACAGAATAATAAATACTCAATTGTATCCGTTTGAAATATGAATTATCAATTGTTAAATTATTAATGAGTTGTCTTTATTTATGTGAATGAATTTTCGCGTTTTCCCAGGATGAAAGGATGCGGATCTCTCAAACGTCGAGAGACCCGGTCAGCGTCTCACAGAAGAGTCTCGTAGAGGAATGGTGAATTGAATGATATGAATTACTGATTAAGATCAAGGGAAGAACACTTTCAGTTTCAAAAAAATAGGAATCCTGCAAGTTATGAAGTGCCATAAAAGACTTAATCCTACCTGAGGAAAGGGCTGGACACCGACGACCCTTCTCCGTTTCAGTATATGGACCCCCCATAAAAATACTAAGCGATCCGTGTACTTGACGTTAACCAAAAATTCAACAACTTTCTTTTGCATTTTTCATTAACTTAGAATGGACGAAAATAGTTCATACTTTCTACGATTATTGTGAAATGATGAAATAATCACTCAACGAAACTGGAAAGTAATCAGTGAGTTTTAAAAGACCCTCAGAGGCTTTCAAAAACCACTAAATTGAACGAAAATCTGACTTTTTAATTGAACAATTAATGGCATTAAAAATTTGAAAAAATATTTTTTTTATTCTTTGTCTTTTTGCCATCAGCTACTCAGAAGAGAAAGATAACATGAACAATTCCCGCGAAAAAAAGTTATTGTGTTTTATATCCTTATTCACGTATATTCCCTCATAAGAATTTCGGAAGGCTTTTGGAGCCATGAAAAACTTTTCAAAATATTTGAAAAAATTGACATCGTTACTTTGTTTGATGAGCAATTAATATCACAAGCTGCAAAGGCAAAATTCAAAAAAATTTATTTATTGGGCCAGCTTACTATACAGCCCAGTAGTATCGATTCACAACAAGCCTACTTACTTATTTGATGATTTGCCCATGATCATGAAAAGAACAATTGCGCAGGTGAGGCTAGCTAATAACTACTTCTGCATTTTTACCCTGAATAGGAAGACACCCATAAATCGTAATTTGTCCTGCATTTGCTGTGGTACTTCGGAAAACGAGACAGTTTTACATACGCTACTTGAATGTCGTGCTTTTACAGAAGAGTGAAATGAATTCCTATCATCTAATCCAATGATAGAGAAAATGAGACCGAACAGCTACCCAGCAAACGTCTCTCATATAGAGTGTAGAAGACTCTTCAAATTTCTAAATAGTATATTTGAGCATAGAAACAAGCTACTGGAATAATAGTAATAATAATGAAAAAAATGTAAAAATTAATGAAAGAAAAAAAAATTAATCAAAATAGAATAACAATAAAAAAAATTTATAGTGGAATGAGCTAATGTATTTTTATAATAAGAAATCTTTGTGTATTTTGCAGATTCTATTTTATACTTTGTATTTGCCCCCTTGCTATGGGACTTTGTACCTTGTAAGCAATAAATCAATAATAATAATAATAATAATTATAACTTCAATTTTTAATGATAAATTTTGTATTATTATGATTTCTAGAACCTAAGGAAGCCTCAATGAAGCAGGCCAAACGTCGTTCATTTGACAGTTAATTAGTATCGTTAAATTAATTTTTTTCCAACGTCTCATGATCCCTGCATAATAATAATTATTATAATCCTAACAAAATTCAATTAAATTTTTGAAATTCAATATTCTTATTTGTTATAAACACAATAAGAAACAAGTGGAAACTTGCATCATTATCTATATCAGTATAGCTTTATCTGCTGATTTATTATCAAGTCACTTCCGAATGGATTCCATTTTCTCCACTTTACAAAATCGTTTCACATAAATTTCCATTTTTGTTTGAATTTGAAAGGAGAAGAGTATATTCAAGGCAGACAAATTATTAAAAATAAAAAAACCGCACCATGTGCACGCTAAAAACGTGTTGTTTGGCAGGCCAAAAACTGAACCTAGGGTTAGCTGAGCAAATAGATGGGTGGTCAGAATAATCGAGTGGCAAATCAAAGATTCAAAAAATCTTACGCAAAAGAATGGAAATAAAATTCGATGACAGGGAAAAATATAAAGGAGGCAGAGGGAAATTTTCAATTCAACTCATCCATCTATAATTGAAGCAGTAAAGACGAAAAGATAGGCCTTTCTACGTAAGAAAACAGCTTTATCTTTCCACTATTGGTAACAATGCACATGGCGCGCCCGATTTTTTTTCAAATAGAATTCTACATCATTGTAGAACGACTTAACGTAATAAAGGCTATGTCAGTCACTTAATAATCATCTTGATTTTCAGATGAGGAAATGTTCATCATTTCGAGATTCTGATAAAATCATGAACTTTGCATGAATCAAATACCGATTTGAAGAACAACTGATTGAGGTTATATTCATTCTTTTTGAACTCTTCAACTCATTTTTTTATTTTATATTAATGAGTGTGCGATACTATGGAATAAATACCCTTTTCCATGCATGTTTCTTGAGAATGATGTAAAATCATCTTGCTTGAATGATTTTTTCCATCATCACCGTCTTCATCACGCTACGGAATGATTTGATCTATTTCAAAAAAACCGGGCGCGCCATATGCATTGTTACCAATAGTGGAAAGATAAAGCTGTTTTCTTACGTAGAAAGGCCTATCTTTTCGTCTTTACTGCTTCAATTATAGATGGATGAGTTGAATTGAAAATTTCCCTCTGCCTCCTTTATATTTTTCCCTGTCATCGAATTTTATTTCTATTCTTTTGCGTGAGATTTCTTGAATCTTTGATTTGCCACTCGATTATTCTGACCACCCATCTATTTGCTCAGCTAACCCTAGGTTCAGTTTTCGGCCTGCCAAACAACACGTTTTGAACGTGCACATGGCGCGGTTTTTCTATTTTTAATAATTTGTCTGCCAATATTTCATTTCTTTTGCGTCATTTTTGATATTTTCATTCTTACAATATCATAAGAAAGGAGATATTCGGACGCAGGACTCATAAAATCTCGTGACATTTTCTCTCATGTTCTAAATGTCCTGAGATGAAATCTTAAAACCTTTTTTAAAAAAAAGAATTCGATGTCAAGTTTAAGTTATTTTTTTTTGTTTTTGCTCCTGAATGGAAGCTTAACGAACGTGAGAATTTTCGATTTAAATTTTTTTGCCACAAATCACTTAAAATGATGTTGAGAGTCTAAAAATGATTTAGAAAAAAATTTCTGTGTGTGTATGAGTGTGTGTATGTATGTATGTATGTATGTGTGGATTTTTTTTAATTAACAAGCGGATAATATTATAGCTTTCGAACTGATGTAACTCTCCTGCTATTACTTGAGCAATATGCTTTCGAATGGAAGTGATACAATTTTTTTGAAACAATCATCATAATATAAAATTTCGAAAAATTCATTAAAACGGCAATAACTCGCGAACTGATCATGTAAATAAGGTCAAAATTGACAGGCAACCAACTGATACAACTTTCGAGATAATATATGAGTATAAATAACATCGGTTGAATAGTTCCCAGAAATTGCATTAAAAAATGATTTTCGAAAAATGGACATATCTCAAAGAGTACCGATCGAATACTCTTCAAATACAGTTTAAATAATAGAGTTTGTCGAGAGGAAGTTTTCCACAAAATATGAAATTTTTCTATAAAACCGTTTTGCTGTAACTGAGACTTTTATGCACACACACACACACATATCCTAAAAATATCCTTTTCTCTCTATTTAGATCATCTTGAGTATATTCTATTAAGAAAATTACAATCGATCATTCTGATTACATGGCTCCCATTCATGCGTGAATTTTTTCAGAATTTCTAATAATTGGTTTTAAAATTTCCTAATACTTGGTTTTCAAATTATGTCGGTTTTCATAGCTTTTCATGAAAAATGTTGTAGCTTCTATCACAACCCTGATGATTAAGATAGAAACTGCAAAGGCTCCTATATTGGTTTTCTGAATCTACTGCCTGGGATTGTTACTGGACAACATTGGAGAAACATTTTTTGAAATATGAGTGATTTATCGAAATATCAATTTTTCATTTTTTTGAATTTAGGATGAATTCTCATCGATTTGATTCAGATTGAGGAATCATATGAAACACTACATTATCTAACTGTGTGAATTTTTTCAGATTTTTCTCGTCATTAGTTTTCGAGTTATTTTGATTTTACTAATATTGCATGAGAATGTTATTTTTTCGATAAAAAAAATCTTGATACAGCTTGTTTTTAAAAGATAGGTAATTCTGTTAAATTTTCATTTACAGAATTATCTTAGAACTCAAAATATGTTCTCAATCGATTTCATCCAGATTATCATTAGGGAAATATTCGAAATGGAAGGTTTACTAATAAAAAGGGGAATCCTTCGGAAACGACCTGCTAATAAATGAGCAGATGAAACGATAATGATAACTATAATTGTAGTAAGTTCCCACTGGTCTTAGAATAACTCGGGAACTGAGCAAAATAGAGCGTTTCTGTCCTAATCTTTTTTTGTAATCCTAGAAATTCTCGAAGAAAAAAAATCCAGGCAAGATCACTCTATTTCGCTTAGTTTCCGGGATATTATCAGAAAACTACAAAGTTCAAAATAATCGAGAAGTGAAGCGGAGAAAAATCTCTTTTTCAATTATTTTTTAAAAATATTTCGGGAACTAATAGAGGTATGATTTTTCTCCTTGTCTTTTTTTTAGCTCTTGAAATTTTCCGCAGAGAAGACTCCAGGCAAAATTATTCCATCTCGCTAAGAAAACTCCATGTAATGTGAAATTCTTTGAAATTTTGCAGTTAATTATTTAAATAATAAGGAATGTCCTGCCAAAATTCGGAGTGATTTCGCAGCAAAGTTTTCAAGAAAAAAATATTCGAAGTTCCAAATTTTGCACGGAGAGATATGGAAAGCCGATAGGATTAACGTGAAATCTACTTTACCGCGCGAGCGGTATAGAAAATTCCATACTACTTTTATCTCCCCGTGTAAAATCTGTAACATCAAATATTTTTTTCTCAAAAACTAAACTTCGAAATTACTTCAAATTTTGGAAGGATACTTAAATAATTAAGTGAAAATTTATGCAGAATTTTTCATTTTTAATTATCATTGTTATTGTACCTTCAAAAATTCTCGTGATGTTTTTTTTTTTTTTCATGAATTTATCTGTAGCCAATTGTATTTTTTTTTCGTTTGATTCACTCAATTATTCCAATACGAGCTGTAATTTTTTTTTATCAATTTCTCTCATTGATCCATGTTTTTTTTCAATTCATTTTAGGGTTATGTGCAGAATTTCAAGAGAATCATTCTATCAATCCTGAATAATTAATTATCAAAATTTGTTCTTTAACGTGAGCTCTTATGTGTCGCCATTTATGCGTTTAACCCCTCACAACTTTAAAGTCGACTTTGGTAAACTCTACTTTGAAAAACTCTTCTTTGAAATCGTATTTGCCGCCGTTCTCTACCTTGAAACAACAATGATGCCAATACTGGTCATCATTTCATTGGTCACGAGAATAGGATAGTCAGTACAGCCAACGTTACAACGAAATGTCTCACCGACCTTTCATTTTACTCAAAAACGTCGGGATGGGGCGTGGCTTACATGAAAATATTTTTTTTTAAACAAAAAGATTGTTTTTTTTTCATACTTCAAGGTTTATTTTTCACTAAAATGCTGCATGTGACATGCAGTTTTTTTTGTGACGGAGAAAAGGGCTCAATTGAAGAAATAAAAAAAACTCTCTAATCGGAAATGTATATATAGCGCTGTGCACGTTTAAACGTATACACATGGCGCAAAACGCTATCGCGTTTTTTGATTAAACGTATACACATGGCGCAAAACGCTATCGCGTTTTTCGATTTGCATTGATATTCAATGATTATTCGAATTGCTATTCAGTTGCGAATTCCATTTTCATGTCTTGCCTTCAATTCGAACCACCCTCACATACACGCACATATATTTTACAACATAATATCTGTGGACTTCTTCAATCATACCAAATATTTCTCAACAGAAGAATTTAGATTCAATCGAGATTCAAAAATTTTGACGAAAGCAGAACTCCCATTCGGAAGGAAAAATTTACCTTTCCAGATATGTCTTCGGTTCTATCAGTCGTAGCAGCCTGGTTGTTATCATAAATGAAAGGTGAGATCATTTTCCATCGATTTATATCATTCCAATCTTTGTTTTATCGATTTTTCAATTACTCATACCCATTCTCTGGAAATCAATTTTTACAGTATATCTAATTGGAGAATCGATAATTTTTTTTTACAGCTATATAAATCAATGGGAAATGAACTCACATTTCATTTGAGACTAAGCCCAAGTCAGTACGACTGATAGAACCGGAGATATTTCTGAAAAACTGAAATTTTTCGAAACTGAAAAAATTCCCTCCATCAAAAACTTTCCAATCAATTATGCCCACGAGCAATCCCATGCATCATTGTCTCAAGAAGTATAAATTTACCAAATTGGAAGTCTCTAGCTTGAATATTTTCTTAGTTATCGTGCTAACAAGAATTTTATTGGAAAAATCATTTAAATTAAAATTTTTCAAAAATTATCATCATTAAATAGATAAAAATCCGTAGCGAGCAAGCTCATATGATTGCCAGCACAGTCTATAGATCGGAGCGAAATCGATCCAGAAGTTTTCAAAATTTTGTTGAAATACAAATTTTTGAAATTTGTTAATACCTCAAAACCTACTGAACTGATTCCAATAAAAAAGGGGTTGACGTGAAGAGTTCAGTGACCGGAATATACTGACAACATTTCAGAATCCTACATATAATACTTCAGAAGTTATTGAGACATATGTGTGTGCACAGACATACACACACACACATACACACATACATACAGATATTTTTTCGAAGTATGATTTTTAGACTTTTCGGATCATTCTAAGTAGTTCCCAACAAAAAAATCCAGATCAAAAATCTTCACGATAGTAATGCTTCCATTCGGATGCAAAAATAACAAGAATGGCTACCAATCATTGTTCTCACTATTTAAAAAATCTGGAAAAATACATGATATAGATTGAACTGTTCCTGATTTTTCTCTGAATTTCCATTTTACTATCCGTAACGGATCGGGAGATATCGCTTTTTTTTATCGTTTTCCGCCATCCGTGGCCAGGACAGAACGGACATGTGCATGCGCATAGTACCTAGCCATGAGTCATGTGATCACTGACTCGTGGCTAGTGTACTGTACATACGTGCATGGTTTTCCTGTCCCTTCCTCAAGCCATTAAACGACATATCCAAAAATGAACATAATCGAAAAAAAAAGTTTGATAAGTGAGTGAAATAGCGTGGGATTCCTCATATATTATAAAATATAATAATAATTATATCAATCAATATATGAGGCATTCCACGTCAAACTGGACACCATTCGGCTTTTGTATCTCGGATCTTTCTCATCATTTCTTATTTTATAGCATCGGTTAAAAGAAGCCTCCCCGAATTTCTCCAATTTCTCTTGTCAAGCTGCTCCCGAGATATCACTTTGTCAAAAAAAACGTTACTTTTTTTGAATGTCCATAACTTTGCAAAAATGGTCCGAGTGGGACGTTTTTTCTTGAATTCTTCTTCTCAAACATACTTTATAAATAAAAGATTGAAAGAATTTTTTTAATTGTATCTTCATAAGATTCTGAAGTTTTTAATACAAAATGCCGATTTCTGAAAAACACGTACTGATGGATTTTCTTGCAAATTTTTTCTGAAAAAACTATCACTCATTTTGTAACTTTTAAGCCTAGTCCGACGATGGGATAACGATTGAATCTATTTTTTTTTTGACTTTTTGAATTTCTATGAATTTAATTTGCCGAAGAAAGGTGGGCGGAGTTGAAATTATGAGTATTTGAATTTCATCGGAGAGTATGGATCTCCCAGTAGTTTAGTCGAAAGAGTAGCGAACTGGCAACCCGAAGGCGTGGGTTTGGATTCCGCTCACGGAATCACGAGTATTTTTTCAAATTTTTTTCCTTCACAAATTCCATAATTGAATTTAATTTGCCAAAGGGAGGGAGGCGGAGTTGAATTATGAGAGTTTGACTTCGCTCAGAAAGTATGAGAGCTTCCGGTGGCCTAGTTGGAAGAGTAGCGGACCGGCAATCTGAAGGCGTGTCTGAAGGCGTGGGTTTCAATCCTGTTTAGGCATTCCCCATTTATTTCTGAATTCCTTTCCCCTAGAAATTCATAAATTTTTGTTGCGCCTGAAAACGTTCTAAAATTAAATTTTAGAATATTCATAATCACCAGGCTTCCGACTGAAAAATGGTCAGGGAATCGGATTTTGAAAAAAGTAGGGAATGCGCAATCGAGGTTTGAACTCACAGCCTTCAAATTACGATGCTGATGCTCCATCATTAGGGAACTTGCATATTTTTTTGAATTTTTCTCTTGCAAGGGACAGTTTATGAAATGAGAAATTCATGTTTTCCCAATATTGATTACTTAATTAACTATGAAATATTAGAAATCGATTTTTTTGAACGATGATGAATCGATGTGACGTCAAGATACCGAATGATTCGACAGCACTGTCAATCGTGAGCGAACTTGAATATCAGTGCTAAACAGTCTCTGCACATTTCCAATCAGATTCAAAGATGTTTTGCAAAGATTCTTATTCATAGCCTTCGTCTACTTCAGACATTATGTGAATAATTGAACTTCATAAATGAAATCGTCATGATTCTCTATATCCAGGGCATGACCCCTGCATCATACAGAGGATACGCTCTGCACAATCAAATTGGATCTGGAGCACCAGCTAGCGACACTCTTCAAAAATATATGGTGTATCGATGTCACTTCCGCTTTCTGGCTGTTCAAAATTTATTCATTTTCAAAGTAAACAAGAACATAAACGAACATTTTCAATTATTACTACTTCCTTCTCTGTATACTCAGCTCATCCTAATTAATCATTTACAGTGAAAAAAAAATTGAAAATTGAATATGCAAGTTCCCTATTGAGCTATGACAATTTCAACAATTTACCGTCGAATTTTTGACACTTTGTGATTCAAAGAATTCGTGTCTTCTTCAGAATCACCCTTTCACAAAGTTTTCAAATGTGTAAGAAATTAAATACTACTTAATGAAAAAAAATTCACCGAATATGATAAGTACTCCATTCTACCTATATCTTCCGCTTGCAATTAATCATTATAATGTGCTAGATAATTCTCAATGATGGTTCTCATGTATAGTTTTTTTTAAATTTTTTTTTTAATAAAAAAAAATAGTTCCCATTGTTCTCCAATCATCGGACTAGGCTTGAAAGTTGCCAAACAACTGATAGTTTTATAGTGAAAATTTGCAAAAAAATCCATTAGTACGTGTTTTTCAGAAATTGACATTTTGTATAAAAAAATTTGAAATCTTATAGTTATACAATTGCCAAAATTCTTTCGATTTTTTATCTGTAAAGTGTGTTCAAAAAGGAGAATTTGGAAGGAAAAACCGCCCCAATCGGACAATTTTTCACAAAGTTATGGACATTAAAAATAGTAACTTTTTTTTTGAACAATTGATATCTCGGAAATGGCTCGACGAAAAAATCCAAAAAATGAGGAAGACCTCTTTCAACGGATACTAAACATAAAAAATTGTGAAAAAAATCCAAGATGCAAAAGCCAAATGGTGCCTAATTTGGCGTGGAATACCTCATATACAGATGAATATAACTGGAATTATATGGACTACCATATATTGATACATATACAGGGTGATTCAAAATTAGTGTAAAACCTGATGATTGATGGTAGATACTCATTCATAGAGTGCAAAAAACAATTGAAAAAATTCTTTTGTCAATGAATTTTAAATGATAACCGATATAAGTTGACCAATAATGATGATTTCTTCAGCTCTCAAATGGTGGGTAATGAAGCTGAAAAGAGATTTGGCAACATTGTACTGAGAAGGCGATTATGACAAGTGCGCACCAAATGCACACCAGCTGCTCACCAAGTGCACGGCCTCTGCTCACCGAGTGCACGTCGGGTGTCGGACACCTGTTGGCCATGTGCTCGGTACTTGCTCACCAAGTATAGATTTCTCCTTGCCGAGTACATGGTATTCGCTCGCCAAGTGCACGGTGGCTGCCTATCAAGTGCACGGCACCTGCTCACCGAGTGCACGAAACCTGGTCGTCAAATGTCCGGCAATTGTTCACCAAAGTTTATAGTAGCTGCTCGCTAAGTGACTTCAGAGGACGCTAATCACTGACATCAGAGGACGGGAGCGTAGCCATTTGATTGCCATTATCACCTTCTCAGTACAATGTCGCCAAATCTCTTCCCAACTTCATTGATGCCATTTGAGAGCTGAAGAAATCATCATTATCGGTCAACTTATATCGGTTATCATTTAAAATTTAATGACAAAAGAATTTTTTCAATATTTTTCTAGCACTCTATGAATGAGTATCTATCATCAACCATCAGGGTTTACACTAATTTTGAATCACCCTGTATATAATCTTGCTGCTGTAGAATGTCACATATTTTCATATATTTTTGAATATACTTCCCCATTATATGGCTTTTTCACATGGGAGTGCTGCCATCAGTGTGCATAGTTCTACAATTCAATTATGGAAGGAGATATAGCAGTCATGGAGGGGTCCAATTATTCATAATAGTTAGACCAAAGTCCAGAATATATTTATATAATAGTTTCGGAATTGCTGAAGGAAGGTTAGTGGAGAAGTTCGACTCAAGCCTGACCCTAGTTGTACCCAGGTCCAACCCCAGTTGGATGTAGGGTCAACCCAAGCAAGACCCAAGTCCAGAATATATTTATATAATCAATCATCGGATTCATTTCCATGTATGTAGTAATTAATTAAAGATCATGGGAGCTGGAAGGTAATAAATACAATACTAAGATATTGACAATTCGCGACGTTTCGCTCATAATTTAAGCTTCGTCAAGCTCTGAAATACAAAATTACAACGACTAAACAACGACTTGGAGTTAGGGTCGAACAACACCAAAATGACTGAGCTTTATTAAAGATCCTGAAAAAGGAGAAAATAGTCCTGGCCACACATCATTTCGACACTGGCCATAATTCCAAATTCAATGAAACTAGTATTCTCGATAATGAACCCAATTGGAGGAAGAGAAACATTCCCGAAATGATTTTTATTCCTTCCAATAATACGGTAAATAGGAGAGTGGATACAAAATGCTTCAGCAAAATGTAGAGCAACATTTTAGCTAAGCAAAGGAGATTGACTAGATCTTCATTGAAATAACTGATGAATGACTGAAGAGAAATGATGAACAGAAAGAGCGGGAAAATTAGTATTTTCACACACCAACACCGCTCGACGGGGGAGCCACTGACATGGTCTGAGGTTCTGCGACTTACCACTCTCGGTACCTCAACAACCATGACACACAACAACAGACAGGTGGAAATCGAAAAACGTGCAATTGTGGAAATAATTAATTGATTGTGTATTTATTCATTATTTGGGATAATTTGCAATGTTGTTAGGACTCAACATGGATTTATTTAAATTTAACCCTCGGAGTACACTGGGGGTCATTTTAACCCCAAGAAATTTTTTGTCCTAAAATATGATGTAATGGATGGAAATATTTGAAATAGTCGACTCCAACGCTTAGAAGCTTTTTCATTCAAATTGGGTGACTTTAGGAACGAGTTCCAATTTCGATTAATTTTTTTACCATCAAAAAATAGTTAAATAAAACCAACGATGATTGTATTCGAAAGTACATTGTTTTATCTACAAAAAAACCTCATAACATAGATTCCGAAAAAATGTCTAGTTTTCGAGATATAGCACTCAGAAAATGGAGTGGGGTCAATTTGACCCCGTGTGTGCTCTGAAGTTCTGTTCAGAGGTGTGTACTCCGAGGGTTAATTTGACGAAATATTAAGAATGTCAAGGTAATTTCGTTAAATTCTGTTAATTGTAATTGTAACTTGAGACTGATTACTGTAAATTCTTTTAGACAGAGTGAGGTTAGACCCATAGGCTCAATTGTGGGTTATTGTTTGTATTTATTTAAGATTCTGAGAAAAAAGTGAATAATTTGTAATTTTGTATTTCAGAGCCTGAAGTAGTTTAAATTATAAGCGAAACGCCGTGAATCGACAATTCCTTAGTATTGTATTAGAACTTTCCAATCTCCCATGATCTTCAATTAATTATTTCCATAACATTTTTTTTTTTGTGAAAAATAGGATGAGCCGATTTTATTCACCATTAATTTTTGGAGGATGCGTCGGAAATGGAAGGTTGTCAAAATTACACTAGCTTTTTCACTTTTTGCTTCCGAACGGAAGCTATGTAATCATAAGAATTTTCGATTCTAATTTCTCTAATAGAAGATCCTTCAAATGATCTAAAGAGAAAGAAAATGATATTTTTAGCTCATGTCTGTGTGTGTGTGTGTGTGTATGTGTGTGTGTGTGTGTGTCTGTATGTGCATAAAAGTCTCAACTACAGTAAAACGGTTTGATAGAAAAATTCCATATTTTGTGGAAAACTTCCTCTCGACGAACTCTATTTTTTGAGCTTCATTTGAAGAGAATCGGATCAGTACTTTTTGAGATATGTCCATTTTTCGAAAATCAGTTTTTATTGGAATTTCTGGAAACTATGCAACTGATTTGATTTATACTCATGTATTATTTCAAGAGTCGTATCAGTGAGATACCTGTCAAATTTGAGCTTATTTGCATAATTAGTTCTCGAGTTATTGCTGTTTTAGTGAATTTGTCAAAATTTGATATTTTTATGATGGTTTCGAAAAAATTATATCAGTGCTTTTGAAGGTATTAAGGCTCTGAGTGGATAGAGAAGAAAATGCTGCATTGATTAAAATCATTAATAGTTCTGCCAGATCACTGGATGAGAAAAAAATGCATGAAATACATCCACCTGAGAAATTCCTGTTTTCAGCCATTATTGAGTTCTATACTTTAATGGGTGACGAATTCATAAGCCAAATTTATCTATCGCTAGTTATATTATAATACTTGAGTAATGATACATTATATCATCTGGGTATCAATGAAAAGTCATAGTTGTAATAAACGAATCGTCATAAACAAATGATCTCTGAAAATAGAGAGCAGGAAGAAACGAATAACTTCAACTAATTCGAATAACATCTGATTATCGATTAGTGAAAAAATGGATAAATACGAAAAAGACAATTACAGAATATCTGAAGAATCAGATGGAAACATCCATTGAGAATTACACGATAATTGTTGACAAATTGAATGAATAACTTCCATTCGGAAGCATATTGCTAAAGTATTAGCAGAAAAAGATATATCAGTTAGAAAGCAATTAGAAACTATTATCCACTTGTTTTTACCAGATTCTTCAAAAAACTAAGGCAAGTAGGATCAATTTATCTTGCTGTACCACCTACCAATATATATTTGTCCTACAAATTGTCAGAGTTATAACCATTTGAAAGAAAAATGCTGGGAAAATTTTTCGTAGTTTCATAAGCTAGAGTTTCATGAGGAGGCGGTTGCGCAAATATTTGTAAGAACATTTTGTGGAGGGGTGAACTGTGGCTCGTTCGGTAGAGTGTCGGATTGCCAACTCGAAGGCCCGGGTTCAAATCCTAGCCTCTGCCGAATGATACAAGCACCACTGTGAAATTGTTTACAAGTGCTTTGTTCACACACACACCATGACCCTCCGTCGCTGATTGGCATAATCTTAGGGTAAAGACGGCGACGTTAAATAAGTATAAAAAGAGGGTGCGTGAAATTCACGCGTGGCAGAAGTGAAACTTCTTGATGATCGTCCAAGGATCAGTGCAAAAATACCCTATCTTGCTTAGATTCCGAGACATTCGAAGAAAATTGATGATGAAGAGCACTCAATTTGTCTACAAACTTGATATTTTTCTCTTCCTCAACATCCATTTCTTTTCAAGAATATTTCGGAAAGTGAGTAAGATGACGAAATTTTTCTGGAGATTTTTTTTTGCAGAGAATCTCGAAAACTACAAAAAGGGTCTCTACAAGAATTTCATTATCTTGCTTAGTTTCAGAGACATTCATCAAAATCCTACCACCAGAACATAGACTTATAGATACAATCGAACCTGGATAAGCGAGAGTTGAAGGGGACTGGAAATTTTTCTCTCTTATAGAGGTTTCTCACTTATCCGAGTTTCTCACTTACAGAGGTATGAAAAAATGCGAGTGCCAAATATGTAAATAAAACGTAATTATATTTCTTATTTGCATTGCAAGTATATAAACAAGCATTATCATAATGTGTCAAAAATCTGTATCTTCATTACTTAAAAAAAAATCCGTCATTTTTTTTTAACCTCTCGGCTATTATTTAGAACATGCTTTCCAAGTTCATGAATCTTATCAAAAACTATTTTATCAATATCTGCTGCATTCACTATTTTTAGTTTATCACTCAATGAATATGCTTTAATTTTGCGTTTCAGCATTTTAATAACGTAACAAACTTTCCTCAGCGAATGATACTCAGTAACTGTAATGAGTAATCAATAACTTGCAAAATAAACTACTATACACATTGTGTTCATGAAATTTACGAGACGTGGTAAGCAAAAGGAAACAAATTCATTCGACTCTCGCTTATAGAGGTAAAGGGCGAGAGATAGTCTCAGTTATAGAGGTTTGGATATGGAAAATGACTCTCTGATAAAGAGGTTTTTATTTTTCACTTAAAGAGGTTTTCGTGGGTGAAATTGAAGGGACCTGTTAATTATTCTCACTTATGCAGTTTTCTCGCTTATCCAGGTTCGACTGTATATCGAAATCTAACGGAGAAACGCCACTTTCGATTCAATTTCTTCTGAAGCTCTTGAAATTTTCAACGAAGAAAGGATTAGGGCAAAATCACGCTATCTCGTTTAGTTTCTGGGATATTTATCAAAACAAATAACAAAAAATAGACTTATCTTAGAAAGAAAAGTAACTCTATTCCAATGATTTTTTGAAAATATCTTGGAAACTCAGCGAGGTAAAGCCATTTTGATCTAATCCTTTCTAACAGCTTGTCTTGAAATTCGAGAAAAAAAATCAGAGTGTGATCGCTGCATCTTCCTCCGTTTCTGAGTATTCTCAAAAAAACTTTCGGGAATAAATAATCCAAATAACAAGAAAAGTAGGTTTCTTTTTGTCAATAATATTTCGAAAATAACTGGGAAACTGAGTGAAATACAACGATTTTACCTGAAGGCCTTCTGTAGAGAATTTCCAAGGCTATGAAGAAAGATTGGAGCATAATAACGCTATTTTACGTAGTTTCTGACATATTCCCAGAAAATTATCAACAAAAAAAAACATTTTCCTGTTTTTTTGTTTGTTTGTCAATTGTTTCTTGAGAATATCTCGGAATCTGAATAAGATAGAGCAGTTTCAACTTTAAACTTTCTTGTCGAGAATTTAAAGATCTACAAAAAAAGGAGGAAAGCAGAATCACTCTATCCCACTTAGTTTCCGAAATATTCTTGAATAACTGATAATAGAAAATAAACAGGAACAGGACAGGTATTGTCGTACTAACGAAAGAATCGACAGACGAAGCATGCCGAAGCCAAAGATTATTTGGTGGGGCATGGATGTCGAAGAAAGCCGATGTCGATCCCTTCGCTAGCCCTACTATGACGAGCAATGCTGCAGGGAAACGAGTGTGCATGTGCACATTCGTTCTCTCTCTCTCTTTCTTTTCCCCCACCACCAAAGCGTGGAAAAGTAACGCAACAGCGTTAAACGCGAGGACTTCGTATAAGAAGTTTCACTTAAAAAAAAAACCAAACATTTTGTAGAGAGAAACATGAAACCTACAAGAAAGGTCCCTATGGTAATTTTGCTATCACAGGGGAGGGGGGGGGGGGGGGCGTAACATAAAGTTATACTATTCTCTAAAAAACGAAGGCAAGCAAAATCAAGTAATTCTGGTTTACCATATCATTATATATTCATTCATGGAAATCCCTGTGACGAGCAAATTTTGAGAAAAGTGTCGAGAGATTATTTTTTATGGGAAATTTTGTGAGTAGTAAAAAAAAGTGGCAGATGTACAAAGTCTTGTCGATGTTATATGAGTGAGAGTTGATTCATCCTAAATTGACTGCCATCCCATCTCACTCCGATAAAGCTCGAGTAAGTTCATCCATTGACGATTATCGGCAGAATGAGCATTTATAAAAGGATAGAACCTTCGAAATTAGAGAGTCTCATATGTAAATCCAATTATTGAAAACTTATAAAAGATGATTAGGGTCTGGAGGATATATAGCACTCAATGATTCTACAAATCCGCACAGCCTGTTCCCACAGAAGCGAGGAAGATTAATTCAAGAGATATAGGTCGACCAACTATTGAAAATAAAAAAAACGCATCATGTGTACGTTCAAAACGTTCTATTCGATTGACCAAAAACTATGTGAAATTGGTGTGCAAAATCCAACACAAAAAATTGAGTACATGTATTCATGCACCCACATTTCTGATTGCAATGGATGCAGTAGGAGTGGAGGAATTTGTCTCCCTAAGAAAACAGCGTTATCATTCCACTAGCAGTAACAATGCAAAGCGCGTGGGCGGTTTTTTTAACAAATAGATCAAATTATCCCACGGAGGAACTCCATACGCAGCTCAATGATGATAGACAACAAAAAATCAACCAAAAATCTATTTGTAGAAAGCCTATCATGTGTATCGTCACCAATTAGTGGAATGATGAAGCTGCTTTACCCCCGACAGCAACGCAGAGGGGTATATGCGTTCGGCATGGAATGCATTGGTATTACAACGCGTTTGTAATGCCTTATCTTATTGAAAACGATTTAAAAAATGTGGACTTCTCGACTCAAAATGTAAGGATTTGTCCAGAGATGGTTTTAGGCATATTTTAATGAAGATTACGACTCGTATTTTTCTGAAATCTGTGAGAAATGAAATGATTTTTCAGAAAATAGTAACTGAGATTGAAATTCTCCACGCAAATGATTTACATGATATTCATTCAATGATTTTTTTTATTGTTATAAAGCGTTGGTATCCTTGCGGTCGCGTGCTGAAATTAGCGATAGGTCTCTTGAGCGGGAGAAATTCTTGTTGACAAATCATCAAAAAAGAGAAAATGCATCATGAAAAATCTTGAAATAAAAAAGGAATGAAGAAAGAAAGGAAAAAATAAAATTGACATTTACTAGCCCCGACAAAAATATTGAGATAAAAATTTTCAATAAAAATGCAAAATAATTAATAAAAGTGATATTTGGGAAAAAAAGGAAGTCGGAGGACATCTAGAGCATATTCTATGAAGGAATCTGGGTGTCCCCCGACTTCCCTTTATCCCAAATATAACTTTCATTAATTATTTCAGATTCTTATTCAAATTTTTCATTTCAATCTTTTTGTCGGGGATTAGTAAATATCATCTTAAGAAAATATATTGAGTGTACTCAATTCACTCATTGCGCTTGTTTCTGCATAGTGATTTTCTCTATGCTGGATTTTGCATACCATTCATTGCTCAACCAATATTCTGCAGCATTTTTGAGTTACCAAGAAGAACGTTTTGAATGTGCACATGGTACGCTTTTTTTCATTTGTCATAATTCCTAGATGATGTTTTCCATTTTGCCTCCATATTGCTTGGACCTTCTGTCTTGAATCAACGGGAGCTATATTACTTCTGTTACACCCTGTATAAGGTTCCACATCAATAGATCCTTATACAAAAGATCCCACAGAAAAATCCAACAACAAATAGATCCTCAAAAAAAAAGATCCCCCATAAAATGATCCTTGCCCAAATAGATCCTCAAAAATTTAATTCTGTAAATGAAAATTGACTCACAATGAAACGAATAAGCGTTTCGATAATCATCAAAACACTACGGTCCCCACTCCGATATCTCAATAACAGAAGAGTCTACACGCACGAAAAATAAAATCAACAGCAACTCGGTATGAAAATAAATCTCAACGTGTGAAAGTTAGTGCCGAAACGAGCATGTCATTAAAATCAATTCGGAATCAGAGGGGAGGGAATTATTAAATTGAAAAAGGGCATATTTACACACTAAAAGGTGAAGGATCTAATAAATTTATTTGGAGATGTATAAAGTGGCCACGTAGAAAAATTCTGATGGCGGCCGCCATGGCGCAGGCCATGGCGGTGGTCATGGCGCTGGCCATGGCGGTCACCATGGCCGCTGCCATGGCGGCCACCATCACAAATTTGCCGCTTTCTATGGAGTTCTTTCCCATGGCAATTTTTCCATGGCGATTCTATCCAAGGCATATTTTTGCACGGCATTTCTTCCCACGATGATTCTTTTCATTTTTTCCCATGGCTTTTTTTTCATAGCTTTCTTTTCCATGGGCTTTTTTCCTATGGCGTTTGTTTTCCATAGTGACTTTTTCCATAGTGATCCTTTCCATGACGTTTCTCTGCATTGCATTTTCTCCATGGCAGAATTCGTCAATGCAAAATTTGCTATGGAAAAATTTGCTATAGCCATAAATTCACGAAAGGCATGAAAAATTTATGGAAAAGTCATGAAAAGAATCATCATGCAAAAAATTGCCATGGAAAGAATTGTCATGGAAAATCGCCATGGGGAAGAACTCCATGGAAAGCGGCAAATTTGTGATGGCGGCCGCCATGGCGGTGGCCATGGCAGCCACCATGGCCGGCGCCATGACCACCGCCATGGCCCGTGCCATGGCGGCCGCCATCAGAATTTTTCTACGTGGCGTACCAGCCTATGTGGAGGAATGTGCCATACAACAACTAATGATCGAACAGGTAAAAATGATGCAATAAAAACAATTTCTATCATTATTTTTATAAGTTGAAAATTATTTAAAAATGTTGAATCAATAATTAGAATTAGGAAAAATGAACTTGATAAATAAAACATTTTCAGGTGAAGTGATACATGAAACTGCACACAAGCATGCTCCAGATGCAGCTCTCGTTGATGCAAAAAAAATGATTGAAAAAGTGAAGAAAAAGGCTGCCAAAACGCAAGGACCACCGTCGAGTATTATTGCGTCAGTAACAAAAAAAGGGAATGAAGCATCACTATCAAAATTACCAAACCAATCACTATTAACAAGAACGATTCAGCGAATACGAAAAGTAGAGAGTCCAGTCCCCCCTGAGCTGACTTCAGTCGCTAATTTAATAATTCTACCAGCCTACACATCAACGCTCAAAAACCAACAGTTCCTCTATTATGACTCCAAAGACGAAGACAATAGCTCTCGTACAATAATATTTACAACTGCAAATAATTTAGAAACACTCAGTTCGTGTGATATTTGGCAAGCCGATGGCACATTCGATTGTGTCCCACGCATCTTTTCACAATTATAAACAATACACGGGATGAATAACAACCACACATTAACATTGATATATATTCTCACAACAGGTAAATCAACTAAAGTATACAAAAATATACTAGAGCAATTGAAGAAAATGAATGGAAATGTTAATCCAAAGTTCATGATTTGTGACTACGAAATGGCCTTTCATAAAGCCATGAAAAAAAGTTTTCCTGAAACTAAAATAATTGGATGCTTTTTCCATTAGATGCAATGCATTTGGCGACAAATACAAGCAGCAGGACTGCAACCTCAATACAGTGAAGACAGCATATTTCAACTGAATTTAAAGATGATCGATGCATTAGCTTTTGTACCATCCACTGATGTTATTTACGCGTTTGAAAAATTAATCAACCCAAAATATTATAAAGAAAACGAGAAAATATTAGAACCAATTATCAATTACGTCGAGAGAGTTTGGATAGGAGTCATGAACCGACGTAAAGAAAGGCTTCCACCTCGTTATGCAATCCATCTGTGGAATCAATACGATTCGGTACTTAAGAAAATACCACGTACGAATAACAGTGTCGAAGGATGGCATAACGCACTCAACAAACGAGCAAGTCACCTGAATACATGGAGTATGATCGAGTTAATGAGAGCAGAGCAAAATCTCACTGACATGAAAATGAGTCTAATGGGAGCAGGTAATGGATCACCAAAGAAAAGGAAAACATACAAAGATAGTGGTGAGAGAATCTTCAAAGTAGCAAAATCATACGATAAGAAAAAAATAATAAGTTATCTTCGTGGTATTGCAAATAATCTCACATATTAAAAAAAAAACTAATTTCAAAGATAATCTGAAAAAACACTTTTTAATTAATATTTGCATTTTCAAACGAGAGAAAGGTAAAAATAAAATTTTATATTTCTATTGAAAAATAAAATAAAATTGTAAATAAAAAAGACATTGTCATTATCGGGATCATTTTCACAAGGATCAAATGGCATGGGATCATTTTCACGAGTATCAAATGACATAGGATCTAATTGTTCCAGGATCTAAAAGTCAGGATCAATTCTACAAAGATCATTATGGAAGGATCATTTGACCGGTTACCCTCGAACCCTGGTCTTCCGCATGTGAATCAACAGTCCAATCCACTGTGCCAGACAACTGGAGGTGATAATGATCTAATAATGCTCAGTGGATTTCGATAATTGTTCCAAAGTTTCCGGTATGGTGAACAAAATTCCAAATTCTCGGTCGAATCAATGCTCAATTTCCTTCTCTATTTTTGGTATCATTAGTGCATGAGATGAAATGATATAAATCTATTCTATTTTCCTATTAGTTTCTATGGAATATCTAAAGAAAATGCAGGGAGATGAAGAAGATTCCATAAGATTTAGGTTTGCAGAATAGCACATACCTGAACTAGGTCCATTCGTGAATCCAATGAAAACTGTTTTCCGGACATCAAGATACCTCGGATGCGTCGTCTCATTGCTGCAAAGGTTATTTTTCCATTACTATCATCATGATTCATAACTATGGAATAATCATTGAAGAATGAGTAGCCATGAAAAACTGATTTATTTAAGGATGTACTCTAGTTTGAAATTTTTTTTTTTACATTTTTTTAAAAACATTTTTCGAATGTATATACATCCAAGGACATTGTGCGGGTATCACAGAGTAAATTTTGGTAAGATTTTTTTATGATTTCTCGTTAAAAAAAAATCTTGTTTAAAACAACTTACGGGGGGGGGGGGGGATTAAGTTTTGGTGGTCGAGAAAAAAAGCATATTTTCAAGAGTTTTTTAAGAAGATACAGATAATGTTGGTTTATTCAATGAACTTCCATATAATAATACAACTTATGAACTATATTTTGCGAAATTTTCATCGCAAAATATTGATGAATGAGCCGTTGCCAGTAGATTTCCGCAGGCACCTCCGAAAAAAACCGGTGCCCACTAGAACTCTTCACTGGATCCACAGAAACAAGAAAATCCGAGTGCGTTGATTAGATAAGCCGTTTCTCGCGGTAACGCTGTCGAGTTTTTCCTTTTTCAATAATTATTTAGTATTTTGAAATGACAAATGAGGTGATTTTTTCAGGCAAAAATCGCGTTTTTGACATTTAAGTGCTACCAAAAATTGAAAAATCAGAAAAAAAACCTCGACAGCGTTACCTCGAGAAATATCTTACCTAATCAACGCACTTAGATTTTTTTGTTTCTGTGGATCCAGTGAAGAGTTCTAGTGGGCACCACAAAACCATTCTTTTTCGAGGCGCCTGCGGAGATCTGCTGCCAACGGCTCATTAATTGATATTTTGCGATGAAAATTTTGGAGAACATAGTTCAGATGCTATATTATTATATAGGAGTTGATTAGATGAACTACCACCTGGATCGTTTGAAAAAATTCTTGAAAATATGCTTTTTCTTCACTGCTCAGACCCCCCCAACGCATTTTTCTCTAAACAACGTTTTTTCGGACCTCCCACACGATTTCTCCAGAACCAGTGGGCCAGTCTTTCTGAAATTTACACCACGTATTCTACACATAGAAAATCACAAGATGAACCTCTATTAAGTTAAAATTTTGATTTTGACTATTTTTTTTATTATGAAAAACAGTGAAAAATGAACACTTTTTTCAGTTGTTTTGATTTTTTTAAAGATGAAATTGACAAAATTAGTTAAAAATTAATATTGACGTGGTTCAATCCGTAGCCACTACCATACCGAATCTAAAGCACTTCGATTTCTTTTGTATCAGATAAGCCGTTGCCGAGGAATCGTGTGGGAGCCGAGCGACCCCGAATTATAGGGATAGATTGAGCAATGGATTTTTTATAGAAAACTTGGAAAAAATAGATGAAAAAGAATTTTGTTTTGTATTTTAAGACCTTACTCATCATACCTATTCATTTTCATTTTCATATTTTCCATAGCATTCTCAAAAAAAAATTCCGAAAGATAGGTCTTTTTTTACCCAAGAAACTAGAGTACACCCTCCATGAATGAGAAATTCCAAGAATCTCATTCATTTTATACATGTACCTGGACTATCACGAGGTTCTAAACGCAGTTTACCAAAAGTTTTCATACAATCATTGAATACATCAGCTGTGTCATAGATCGCTGCGAAACTGCCGTCGACAATCTTCGGAGACATTGGTGAATTTGCGAGTAACAAACTTGATCCGAAGTCTTCATTTTTCTGACGTGTTTCTGCAACAATATTACGAGTATTGATCAATTATCTCTTTTCATAGAATTTAATAACGAGAGGGCAAACAGATTGTATCAAATCCATTGCAGCTGATTTCGCAGATATCTGCACGGGGCGAATTTCGTCAAGAAACCCTCACTTTGTCACTCCAACTATGTTACGTGCTGAAACACGTAATTAATATTAAAATAAGAATTGAAATGGGTTTTTCCCCAACGTTATTGCTTATACCGTCGTTTAAGGGTTTTTCCCCAAGTCCCGTTCCTTTCAAGGGTTTTTCCGATCCTTTTCTTTACACTAAACTAAAAATTCCCCAATGTTTCTGAAATTCCCTCGACAGCTGCAACTTTATTGCACGGAGTACAGTTTTTCTAATCCTCCCCCAATAAAACCAAACGTTCTTTGACAAAATTAATATTTAATATTTTGTCTCTTTTTCCTCAAGTCTTTCATGGCTTAATTACCTGAATTTCGTGTTTTTCCTTCTTTAAATCTTTTTATTGCCATAATCCCTTTCAGCTGGACGAAACTCTACCCAAACAACCCGATGTCTTCCTACCTGAAGGGCTTGACATGCAAACCACCACCCACTTCGGATCTATCACCTGATTCGTCACTCAGTTCCCCCTCTTACCCTCTCCTACACTTCACATCTTATTCCCAAATTAATATTTAAGGAGATACTTTATAATTTTTACTTTACTTCCCAACCGAGGCTCAAGACAGCCAGAAGTATCAAGTGTCATTATAGTATTTTCATTAAGAGTTAAATAATCTCAATGAGTCGAAAAGAAGTTTTATGTATAGATTTAATTGAATAAAGTGTGTGTTGTATTAAAACCTTAAGACTTTAACCCACATATTTTCCACAACATCCTTTTTGAAATCAGTCACATAAAATTAACTTGGCGTGTGACAGTCCGCATTGAATTCTCCCTCTTCCACTGAGGCACCGGCCTTACAACCCGAGTGTTACAATAGAGTTCAGTGACGGCACATTTTTTGGTCCTTCGAGCAAGATAGTGACAAGTGTACAGTAAACCAAATACTACTGAGACTGTAAGTGCAAGTGAATTAAAGACAATAAGAACAATTACAAGTGTTTACGTGAAGTTAAAAGGGACGCGAAACCAATCATCGGACAACACAGCACCAGGGAAGCCGCAAGGAACACATCCGGACAACAGAGCTCCCAATCAGCAGCAGTTCTGCAGTAGGTAAGTTCGTTCATTTGATTCGTCAATCCTTTCCCCCCTATCCTATCTGCGAATGTGAAGCTGTCAAAGGAAACGTGAATGTTTCATTCTCCGATAAAAGGTCAATATCAACCGACACTACCTAGAGTTGAAGAGTCAAAAATAATGGCAAAAACACTAAACCAACTCAAGAGCAAGAGGAGGACAATTAAATCACAATTAACAAAATTCACAACATTTCTCACCGAGAATGAAGAAAGTCCAGACAGACTAATCATCCAGACGAAACTTGATCGACTCAACACAGCATACATCAACGATTTAGATGAACTTCTCGAAGAATTTATTGAAGCAGATCCTGACAATATAACAGCACACGAAAGGGAACATGAAACGATGGAGGAAGATTATCAAAGCATCCTGGTGAAGGCCCATCAGTTATTGCAGAAGGCAAAAGATACTGAAGCAGCCGCTGGAGGTTCAGGCAGCAGAGACACATCCCTCAACGCATCGCAGATATATGTGCAGCCGAGTCCACACGACGGTCTTAAACTACCAGATATTCCACTGTTGTCCTTCGATGGAAAAATTGAAAAATGGGCTGAATTTAAAAATAAATTCATCAACAGAATCGACAGCAACACGAGACTCACAACAGTTGACAAGATGTCCTACCTCCAATCGTACTTAACAGGAAAAGCTGCTCGGAGTATACAATGCTTAGAATGCACTGCAGAAAATTATCAAGAAGCGTGGAAAATTCTCAACAACAAATATGATAAAAATAGGAAAATCATATTACGACACATCTCCATGCTGATGAACATCCCTAAACTTCAACGAGATACTCCAGACGAGATACACTAGATGACCTCGTAGATGACGTTCAACAGCATATACGAGCACTGAAGACATTAGGCGAACCCGTGGAACATTGGGACAGTTTCTTAATTCGTATCATCATGGACAAAATTAGTGAAGCTACAGCCAATCAATGGGAAACGAGACTAAAAGACAACAAAATTCCAAAATACAGTTCATTACTGGAATTTTTAGCACAAAGAGGGAGCTGTTCCACATCTTCAACTGATGGTAGAGGAAAAAATCCACCGATAAAAAATACAAATACAACACAATATACAAATTTATCAGGTCAGAATGGACAAAAACCACGTGCACAAACATTTAACATCAACACAAATACCAACAACGACTCTCAGGTCAACAATAACATGGCATCGAGCCCTCAAAAGACAGAGGGAGGAACCCCATTAGTCTGCATAATCTGTTCACAACCACATCAAATCTATGGCTGCCCTACACTCAAGGGTATGACTGTAGAACAACGAGCAAAAGCAGTATCCGATCATCGCCTTTGCTACAATTGTCTGACACCTGGACATGGAGTGAAAGATTGTAATTCCAGAAGCTGCAGAGTTTGCCTGAAGAAACACCACACGTATCTACATAGAGCTGATGGCCCAAGGACATTTTCAACAGCACCATCTCCAACGTCACAAGGGCAATCAACGGCATGACTAAATCCAAACATTTCAGCATCTGGTAGAACAACAGGCAATACTTTCATCATTGGAACACCTACATTCAAAGTACTTCCCACAGCAATCGTGAATATTCTGGACAAACAACAAAATACTACACAATGTCGAGTACTCGTTGATCAAGGCTCCACCGTCGACCTGATCACCGAAAAATTAGCTAATAAACTACAATTATATAAGAACAAATGCTCCGTACCAATCGGTGTTCTCAATGATCTTTCTACTGAAGCTAATCACTGGGTTAAAACAACTATTAAGTCACGACACAATAGTTTCCAACGAACTCTAGAATTCTTGGTTGTACCGCAAATTGCGAATACTCCTTACGAACAAATTGAAAGAGAGGTACTTAATATTCCAACAAACTTGAATTTAGCCGATCCAGAATTCCACAAGCCTGCACCGGTTCACATGTTAATCTCAACAGGGCCTTCCTTTGCCATTCAAAGGAGAGGACAGATACGGTTATCAAACGGTGATGAACCAGACTTAATACTGCAAAATACGATGCTGGGCTGGCTCATTGGAGGCAGTATCAAGACTACATACGATGCACCAATGGGTCAATGCAACTTAATCAATTTGCGGAATGAGATACAACGATTCTGGGAAATTGAAGACAGGATACACAAAAAGAAAGCCATGTCCCAGATAGAGATAGCCTGTGAAGAACACTACGTCAACAATGTTACACGGAATGAGGATGGAAGATATATGGTAGCCCTTCCATTCAACAAGAGAAAAGAGGAAATTGGACATTCACGCAACATGGCTAATAGGCGATTGCTACTACTTGAACGCAAACTCAACTTAAATCCCGAATTGAAAACACAATATACTGCAGTGATCAATGAATACAAAGAACTAGGCCACATGAAGAGAGCAGATAACGAAGATGAAGAAGGCTTTTATCTCCCTCATCACGCAGTCATCAAGGAGACCAGTGCTACCACCAAGGTTAGAGTAGTGTTTGATGGCTCAGCACAATCCAGTACCAAAACATCACTCAACGATACGCTCATGGTTGGGCCTACAATTCAAGACGATATATTTGCTCTGGTCATACGCTTCAGACTATACAATTACGTCCTGATCGGTGACATTAAACAAATGTATCGTCAAGTCTTGATACGACCAGAGAATCGCAAATATCAGCGTATTCTTTGGAGGGATGAAGATAAAGAGATACATACATACGAACTACAGACAGTAACTTTTGGCCTTGCATCCGCACCGTATTTAGCCATCAGGACACTACACCAATTAGCAGAAGACGAAAAACACAATTATCCACTAGCATCGGAGGCATTACGGCAGGATTTATATGTTGACGACGTTCTTACTGGAACGAAGACGAAGGAACAAGCCATAAAATTACGAGACGAGATGATAGGAATTCTACAAGCTGGCGGATTCAACTTACGACAATGTGCTTCAAATTCACCTGATGTACTAACAGGATTACCAGACTGTGCTGTTAGTGCACAGATCATTGGAGACAAGGATAATACACTAAAGACACTAGGAATTCGGTGGGACTCACGACATGACAAAATTATTTATATGGTGAAGCCAATTGCAACACAACACAATATCACCATGAGAACCATAGCATCTGATGTAGCCAGGATTTTTGACCCACTCGGACTACTCAATCCAGTTGTGGTCTATGCAAAATTGATAAAACAAGATCTCCGGCGACTAGAACTACACTGGGATGATGCAGTTCCATTAGACATCGAGACGCGATGGAATCAGTTGTCTTCACAGTTATCATTACTGAATGACATGGAATTCGACAGAAAACTCTTACACGATGATCCTGTCACTGTCGAATTACACGGATTTTGTGATGCCAGCGAGAAAGCATACGGTGCTTGTATTTATTTAAAATCTACGGACAAACAAGGGAGCATCAGTGTCAAACTCTACTGCGCAAAGTCCAGAGTTGCACCATTAAAAACGAAACACACAATACCAAGACTCGAACTATGCGCAGCGCTTCTCCTTGCACAATTATACAACACCGTGAAAATATCTAGCCACCTGGAGATTCATCGCACTATCTTTTGGACTGATTCAACGATTACACTACATTGGATACACACGGAACATCAACGTCTGCAGACTTTCGTCTCAAATTGAGT
Organism: Aleiodes leptofemur; assembly: GCA_963942555.1. Classification (NCBI taxonomy): domain Eukaryota; kingdom Metazoa; phylum Arthropoda; class Insecta; order Hymenoptera; family Braconidae; genus Aleiodes; species Aleiodes leptofemur. The sequence continues at coordinate 10,553,712 of OZ012619.1, forward strand.
GCGAGAAATCCAAGAACTCACGGAATTTACGGATTGGAAACACGTTCGTACTCATGATAATCCCGCAGACATGATTTCACGAGGACAATTACCACAGGATTTTATCCACAACACACTATGGCGTCACGGACCTCCTTGGCTCACCGGGGGAGAAGAGTTTTGGCCCACCATCAATCTCACCTTTCCATCACAACCAGAAGAAGCACGTAAGGAGATCTGTATGACAATATCGCCACAGAGTAGCAATCTACTGGAACGATATTCATCATTCGATAAATTACAAAGAGTTACTGCCATGATAATGCGAGTAATCAAATCGAACCGTACAGGTAGTAAATTACTGTCTGCTAAAGAACTTCAAGCGGCTATACCTCGCATTCTACATTGGACCCAACAGACAACATACAACATGGAAATTAAATTACTCAAAAAGAGCTTACCGGTTCATAAGAGCAGTACATTAGCAAATCTCAATCCTTTTCTCGATGAGAACAACGTTATCAGAGTAGGGGGTAGACTAGAAAAGGCAGAACACCTATCACAGGATCAAAAACACCCAATAGTTCTACCCAAATCACACAAAGTTACTGAATTGATTATTCGACAAGAACATGAACGTGGTTTACATAGTGGGATTCAAGCAACACTTTACAACATCAGACAAAAATACTGGCCAATCGATGGACGTAATCAAGTGAGAAAAGTCATTCGGAACTGCATTACATGCACCCGAGCCAACCCTCCTCCAGTAGACTACACAATGGGCAACTTACCTAAGGAACGCATTACACCATCACGACCATTTCTCCATACTGGCATCGACTATTGTGGACCATTTTTTATAAAAGAAAAGAAATTCCGGAATCAAAAAAGAGTCAAAATATACGTTGCCATCTTTGTATGTTTAGCCACTAAGGCGGTTCATATTGAAGTGGTCAGTGATATGACCACTGAAGGATTTTTATCAGCATTGAAGAGATTCACGTCAAGGCGAGGAATGTGCTCATCACTCTATTCAGACAATGGAACATATTTCATAGGAGCAGACAACGAAATGAAAGAAATACGGACGTTACTACACTCAGAAGAACATAACAACAAAATTCATAACCATCTAGCGAGCAAAGGTATCTCATGGCACTTCATTCCCCCTCAATCACCCAACTTCGGCGGTCTTTGGGAGGCGGCAGTGAAATCTTTTAAGCACCATTTCAAACGAGTCGTCGGAACAGACTTATTAACCTTTGAACAGTTCAATTCACTATCAATTGAGATTGAAGCAATTCTCAATTCTCGACCCCTGACACCTTTATCCTCAGATCCGAACGATCTCCATGCTTTAACTCCTGCTCACTTCCTCATTGGCGAATCATTAACGAACATACCAGAACAGAACTTTTCAGCAACACCATCCAATCGATTATCATCATGGGAACACATTCAGAAAATCAAACAGGATTTCTGGACCAGATGGCATAAGGAATATTTGAATCAACTGAATATTCGCCATAAATGGTCACATGGAACACACAAGATCAATGAAGGCTCATTGGTACTCCTCAGAGAAGACAATCTTCCTTCTCTCCAATGGCGACTTGGCAGAGTAGTGAAAATATTCCCAGGAACTGACAATATAATCCGAACAGTTGAGGTCAAAACTACAACCGGAACTTATAAAAGAAACGTTAAAAAATTGGCCCCATTACCGATTGAAGTAGAGAATAGTTAAATAAGATCTGAAACCAATGTATTGATAAGCAAGCTTCTCAACGGGGGAGTATGTTACGTGCTGAAACACGTAATTAATATTAAAATAAGAATTGAAATGGGTTTTTCCCCAACGTTATTGCTTATACCGTCGTTTAAGGGTTTTTCCCCAAGTCCCGTTCCTTTCAAGGGTTTTTCCGATCCTTTTCTTTACACTAAACTAAAAATTCCCCAATGTTTCTGAAATTCCCTCGACAGCTGCAACTTTATTGCACGGAGTACAGTTTTTCTAATCCTCCCCCAATAAAACCAAACGTTCTTCGACAAAATTAATATTTAATATTTTGTCTCTTTTTCCTCAAGTCTTTCATGGCTTAATTACCTGAATTTCGTGTTTTTCCTTCTTTAAATCTTTTTATTGCCATAATCCCTTTCAGCTGGACGAAACTCTACCCAAACAACCCGATGTCTTCCTACCTGAAGGGCTTGACATGCAAACCACCACCCACTTCGGATCTATCACCTGATTCGTCACTCAGTTCCCCCTCTTACCCTCTCCTACACTTCACATCTTATTCCCAAATTAATATTTAAGGAGATACTTTATAATTTTTACTTTACTTCCCAACCGAGGCTCAAGACAGCCAGAAGTATCAAGTGTCATTATAGTATTTTCATTAAGAGTTAAATAATCTCAATGAGTAGAAAAGAAGTTTTATGTATAGATTTAATTGAATAAAGTGTGTGTTGTATTAAAACCTTAAGACTTTAACCCACATATTTTCCACAACATCCTTTTTGAAATCAGTCACATAAAATTAACTTGGCGTGTGACAGTCCGCATTGAATTCTCCCTCTTCCACTGAGGCACCGGCCTTACAACCCGAGTGTTACAATAGAGTTCAGTGACGGCACAAACTAATTGTATGCAAAAATGAACAGGTAAGGCTCGAATTACCTTTTCTCTTCTTGAAGGTTCCAAGCACGAGAGTAGAAAAATTTTGAGTGGAAGAAAGTTCAAAAAATAATTATAGCAATCATAAGGTAACGATGCAGATTATTCTCAGAGATCTACCCAGCAATGCTATAGTATTTCTCAGTGCCATCCTGAAAGCTGCGTCACATTTCATCATTTCCCCCATCAACGGAAATATTCTATTGTCATTTCCTGTCCGTCGGAAGTACAAGCCCATCCACTCTGGTCCACTGTAGGACTGTACGTTCATCACCACCCCCTGCGATAATATCCGAGAGGATGATACTGAAGAGAATCGCGGAAGCAGTTACTGCCGCGAATTTAAAATCGGATGTGGAGTTCCAGATTAGAAGAAGTAAGTGCCATTCTTTGGGTGTTATGCAGGAGGTGCACTACTTATGGGGTATCAATCAAAAATATTCCCAATGGAAATCTTTTGTAGTGTCCAAATATTTTATTTGATGTATATCCATAGATTTATTTAATTTTAAGTAAATTCGTCGGCAATTAGTGACACCACTTATCATTCCCTGGATTCAGTTTACTGACTCTGGAAAGGTTTCGAAATTGCTGATTACGGAGTTCACTGATCGCAAGATCGATGGTGATCCACGATAGATGACCTCGATAGAATGTCAGACTCAGCCCTAATCTTATTCAACGTTTCGTTAGGTCAGGCCTCAGCAATGTCCCCACTCTCAAAACAAAACCCGAGTTTAGTTTATGAAGAAAAATCATAAGGAAAAATTGTACTTTTTCAGAGCTCGAATCGTAAGCCTCGGGAAGGCGGTAATATCCTCGGTGGACTACACGCGAAATTAATCGGGGGAGGTCAACTCAGTTTCATACACGGTAATTCATAAAATAGTGATACCGTAAAACCATCGATGATTGAATAATAGTAGAGAGTAGAGTGCCGCGATCTCCACAGAGGAATGTTATGTTCTAATGAATGACCAAGGGATGAGTTATTGACTCGCATGGAAAAGAGCGGTAGCATTTCCAGTATGATATATATATCATACTTAGTAAAAGCACTCGAAATGCTCCCTCAACATATATATATATGGGCCAACTGTCTCATTGCACTTCTTAAAGAATTTGTGCAAGTATTGCTTTTTCACAGCTGCGTCCGTTACGCATTGCGTTGGAATTTTTACCCATTGTCATTACTAATCAATAATGTGCTGACAAAGAGTGACCCATATATATAGATATAAATGCATTTCATTGCCAAGTGCAATCCCTCCGCGGGGGGATGACCAATACATTTTCATATCCCTATAAAAAATTATAATACCGAGAATCGGCTCGGAATATTATCGCATTGCCTTTTATGGTCAATGCATAGTCCGGGATAGCTCAGGGTCACTTTCTGCCCTCAGTAACATAAACTAATAAAAGGGGATGCATCGCCCTGGAATGGACACTTCCAGCCGTGATTTCAAGCAGTAATTATCGTGCAATAGTGTCTCTAATCTGACAATTATATCTTTATCTAAATTTAATTGGGGATAGTTGAAAACTTGTGAATTCCGAAGGATCACGAATTATCAATCCGTAAGTCCAATCATTAAAGAATCATTAACAATTCAAATCACACTACAAACTAACTTTTCATCAATCAATCGCGTAACCCGAGTTTATTAAACAAATTGTAACAATTAAACCGCTCAATGAGACAATAGTGCGGTAAGATAGAATATTGTCAGACTGATTGAATTATATAAAAGATTGTAAACCGATTTAAATAATTTGGAATGTTATTCGGCAGAATAAATTGGCATTTAACATTAACGTTGTTTGGTTTATTGATAGAAATAATTATTGTGGCCTACCTTATCCTAAAAAATCAAAGAGGTGAGAACCAAAAAATTGGACAATAAATTTTTATTATATTGTGAACGATAATTTGGAATAAAAACAAGAATATACAGGGTGTATTGTAACTATACCATCAAACCTATTATAGCCTTGTAGGGGGTGTCGAGACAATCAGAAATGGTCCAGGGAAAAATTTCGTACGACCAAAATTGGCCGAGTTATCAGGCTGCCCAATCAGAGTGAAGCTTTAGACGATCAAGCTGCCCAATCAGAGTGAAGCTTTAGACGATCGCGACGTCAGCATCCAGATACACCGGAAAGTCAGCTATGTTGAAGGCCCCACAGATTCTCATCGATCTTATGGTTCTTCTCGGCTCTCAAATACAAAAATAATCAAAAATCAAGAAAGAAGAGATGAAAAATCCAAAGAAAGAGTAGAAACATACAAAAAAAAGACATGAAAAAGACAAAAAAAGGATGAAAAATACAAAAAACAGAGATGGAAAAAACAAAGAAAAAGAGATGAAAGGTACAAAAAACAGAGATGAAAAAGACAAACAAAAGAATGAAAAAGTACAAAAAAGAGTTGAAAGTATAAAAAATTTGCTCTTTTTTGTGTACTTTTCACATTTTCTTTGTATTTTTCAACTCTTTTTTTGTCTTTTTCATGCCTTTTTTTGTCTTTTTCTTGCATTTTTCATTTCTTTTTTTTTCTCTTTTTTTGTCTCTTTCATCTCTTTTCTATTTTTTTATTTTTTAATCTCTTCTTTTTGTTTTTTTTCATCGCTTTTTTGGATTCTTCATCTCTTCTTTTTGTATTCTTAATTATTTTTGTATTTGAGAGCCGAGAAAAACCATAAGATCGATGAGAATCTGTGGGGCTTTGAACGTAGCTGACTTTCCTGTGTATCTAGATGCCGACATCGCGACCGTCTAAAGCTGCGCTCCGATTGAGCAACTTTTAAGCCTCATAACTCGGCCAATTTTGGTCGTACAACATTTTTCCCTGAACCATTTCTGATCCTCTCGTCGAACCCTACAAGGCTATATAGGTTTGACCGTATAGTGACAATACACCTGTAATGTTCAAAATATCATTTTTTTACGAAATAATACTTTTACTAAATTTATATAGGAACATCTTGCAAGCAGTTTCGAAATTACCTGTAGGTTCATTGAATCCGTTCATGAACTCAACAGATGTTTCGAAGTTGCTGAATCTCATGAGTTGGCCTATCGTGAGGCCGATAGCCACCTGCAATCGACGAACTCAAAAGAATGGTGGAATAAGCATTTTTTTTAGTAAATTAAATCTGAACTTCAGGTGGGAAATATCCCCACTTTTCTATCTAGAGCAGAGTTTTCTTTAGAATTAATTTTTATGTTTTGAGTTTGTACTTTTCATCACCTTGAGTCATAAACTTCAGGGGAAGAAGCAATATCCTTAGCGGATTAACTCGTGAAATCGGTCACGAGGAATTTATGTATTTTGGGATGTAATAATTCAAAGATAAAGTGATATTGTGCCGCAATCAGTCATTGAATAATAGTAGATGATTGAGGAACGTGATTTTTTCAGGGAGTTCTTTCCTTTTCAACCGAAACTAGTCGGTAATCCTGCAAATAAAAAAGAATTCAAAAAGTGCCAATCTTTCCTTGGATTCACGAACTCAAAATTAATAAAGAATAATAAAAATAATATCAAACCTCTATTGAACTTATTAGACAATACAATTTAGTAGAATCAAAACTTTAAAATCAAACTAATTCGAAAATTTGAACATAATTAGACTCATTAAGTGTTAAAACAAGAAAAAATTTAAATCAAATTAAACATCATAACATAGAATAAACTAGACAAAGTGAAACTGAAAAATTGTTGAAGAACTTTGGGAATTGAGGATTCCTGAAATAAATACTCAAAAGACTGAAGAAATCCGGTGAAAGAGAATTTATTGAATATCAAAATTGAAACATTAACAATAAATACTATATATGCCCGGGAAAAAATCGTCATATATGAACATATATGAACATATATGTGACATATATGTGACATATATGTACATATATGGAACATATATGAACATATATGTGACATATATGTACATATATGAGACATATATGAACCATATATGAACATATATGTACGTATATGGACATATATGCTCATACGTTTTTCCGAGAAATCAGACAGCTATGGGCATATATGGACATGCATGGACATACATGAAACATATATGAGCATATATGGGCATATATGGTCGTATCATGCGGTGAAACCCGAGTAGGTATGAGCATATATGAGACACACATGGACATATATGAGCATATATGGGGATACATGGAACATATATGCGCATATATGAACATATATGGACATATATGAACATATATGGACATATATGAGACATATATGAGACATATATGGACATATATGGGCATACATGGTCATGTATGGTCGTATGATCCTGTGGAAACTGAGCAGGCATGGGCATATATGAGCATATATGGACATATATGGACATGTATGAGCATATATGGAACGTATATGAACATGTATGAACATATATGTAACATATGAAAAAATGCTCACTCAGTCCATATAGAAACGTATAAAATGATAAATTTGAATAATTAATAGTAAATGCACGTTCTGTTAGTTGTTTACCGCTTACTTTGAGACTTTCAAATCCTGCCAGCATTCGAAAATCATTTTTTTTGGTATCACTAAATTATTTCCGATGATTGAAATAATTCAATTGAATTCACTTTTTCTAAGTCCGAAAAACATTGATCATTATATCAGGATTAAAATTCATTCAGCAAGTATGTGAATTGCGGATAGCAAAGGTGATAGGATGATGGACTCATCATGTGACGGTCCCGGGTTCGATCCCAGCTGAATGTTTTTTTTTTTTTTTTTCCATTGAAATTCGTTATTCATGAGGAATTGAGTGATCAAGGGAATTAATACTGATGTATTATATTCATATATTAGAACATTTTGATGATATATCCTGGGAAAATATCGACATATATATTCATATATGATCATATATGCCGATATGTGATCATACATGCCCATATATGATCATATATGGAACTGCCATACCCGAGAAAAAATTGACATATATGTCCATATATGCACATATCTGTTCAGATATGTACATGTACGGTCAATTCGCATATATGTCCATGCATGGAGCGTTCATATATGATCATATATGATCATGTATGACAATTTTTTCCCGGGTGCTCATTCTTCCTCTTTAACAAAACTCGAATGCCAACGACATGAACTGATGATATTCTAATTGAATGACTCCCAAAAAACAATCAATGAAAATAATAAAAACGCCTTCAAATGAAACTGTAATTAATATCAAAAGTAATACTATTAGTTAAGCACAATAAACGCCCTAAAGGCACGTTGATCCGTGGAACTTGGCCGCGTGTACGGGTGAAACGATACGGGGGAAGGGGGAATTACAATGCTTTCCCACAAGTCTAACGCAACTCTTACACTCTAAAAAAATATACTAGTGGCAAGCACAAACTAGTACTTGGGTAGAGCAGTCTTGTGAGAAGTATAAAAAAATACTAGCGATGAGTGTAATGTGGTACTCACCATGAGTACAACGCCCACATATGAGGTATAGGAAAATACTTGTGATTAGTATAAAAAGTACTCGTGACAAGTATTGCCTTGTACTTCCCGAGTCGAAAAATTTGGTCTTAGACTACCTTCGTGAGTTCATTGATTTGTAGTCTGGATTTCAAGTCGGTTGTAGACCTGGGGATGCAACTTTGAGGACACGAACCGACGCTACCCGAGTCGAAAAATTTAGTCTTAGACTAACTTCGCGAGTTCATTGGTTTGGAGTCTGGATTTCAAGTCGGTTGTAGACCTGGGAATGCAACTTCGAGGACACAAACCGACGCTATTTTCGACGAGTTTCCAGGAGTTTCGTCGGTATTTAGTCACCATTTCAATCGGATTAATCGGTTTTTGGCCTAAATTTTTTCAATTAAATTTTAAAAAATCGGATGGAAAGAATAAGAATAATTGTGCATTCGGGAGTTAGATTCATATATTGCTTCTTATTCATTTTATTAGTCAAAAATTCATTATGCGTACATATCAAAACATAGTAAACAAAATAGGCTTATACCTATATAAATCATACTTGATTCACATTTTCACGTGAAACACTTACGTTTGAAATACTTAAAACGCAACAATATTGAGAAATGCTACAACATTAATCTATATCAAACCATTAATCTAAATTGGCTTATATTATCGTAAATGAATATTTGATCATTTTCACCTAAAACACTTACACTTGAAATACTTAAAAGACAACATAACATTGATCAAAAACTGATGATTGAACTATGAATGATAACAATAACATTCCATTCAAATATACGTATACCCTAGCGCAAATAATACTGAAAACTCTGCGCGTCACTGAATATCACTTGGAACCTCAAGGAGAGGTACGACCACCGGTGGTTGACGTTGAACTGAAGAAGTTTTTCTTCGAATTTCAACAGAAAGCTGAAGAGTAACAGAGAAAGAGCGAGAAATTTTCAGTGAGCTATTCAAAAAAAATTGTGGGAGAGAGAGAGAGAGAGAGAGAGATCAGAATAACGAAGCCTACCGGAGGCAACATGTGTTATTTTATTACTCTGGCGTACTCGAACAAGGGAAAAGGGCATTTATTACAATTGTGGGAAATAACCATTTTTCCACTGCTTAAAATTCATCCAATAATTTTCCATCTTCTTCTTACGCTTTATTGTAAATTGATATCAAATATAATTTAAATCATAGAAATGACAATCAGAGAAAATCTTCACTATCTCCAATGAACTCACTATTCAATTAAATTCAACTGAAAATATACTATTCATATATTTCAATCAATTTAGGGAATAAGTTCGTTATAGGATATGCGTAATATTAATCGCTGAAGTGTTATGATCTTTTTCATTCAGTGTGAGATATTAATTATGTAAAGCGATGATCTACTTTCCTAAAAATGTAAAGGACAAAGAGAAATGAGTCAATTTGGACTTTGAAAAAATTGACATTAAATTGGACAAGCTTGAAGGACTGAGAAGAAAAATCCGCAGTGACGAAATTTTTTTAAGTTTGTGAAGAACTTAGAAAAATTTCAGCACCCAGAGACTCTTGTTCTCGTCGGTATATCGTCTTCCCTTGAAAGTCAGTGGAGACGACGAACTCATCGGAAAAAAGGAATGGACTTGAAACCAACTTGGTCATTTCCGGTTGGTCGGTTTTAGTTCGTAGAATGCAATTTTTAGACCTTTTCCCGATCATTTTCACGTGTTTTAGACTAAAAACCAACGAAATTTTTCGACTCGGGTTGTCACGAGCACTTTCTTGTACTTGTCACAAGTACTGTTTTGTCCTTGTCACAAGTACTTTTTCATAGTTGCCACAAGTATTTTGTTACACTCCAAATTTGTTGCAGAGGCATGGAAATCCATATAGAAAGAGAAGAAAATTGACTGAAAATATGGATGCATGAGGATCAATGAAAAAAAAAATATTATTGAATCAATTCATGTTTTTCGAGCGTCTCGGCCCCAAAAAATTCGTTTGTAAAGGCCTGTACACTCCAAAATTCTTAGAGAGGTACGGAAGTGCATTGAGAATGAGGAAAAAATGTAATGAACGTGATGACGCATGGTGATAGCTTTGAAAGAATCATGTTTTAAGGAATTCGGGTTTCCCGAGTGTCTCGGTCTCGATTCTTTAAATTGCGCGTTTTTCAAGTGTAGCTGCAAACGCTACAAACTTGAAATTTTTTACAGAAGCGCAAAAATGAATCTGAAATGGTGGAAAAATTGAATGAACGTGACGAAGCATAGTGAACACCTTTTAAAAAATTTATTACCAGAATAATTTGGATTACTCAATGAATTCGGCCGCAAAAATTGGGTTCGCCAAGCCTTGCAAACTCGGAATCTTCACAGCAGCATGGAATGCACCTAGAAAGGAGAAAAATAGAATGCAAGTGGAGCCACATGAGCGAGACTCTTCTTTTTCCTTTTCTACATACATTTGTGTATCAAGGAAAAATTTCCAAGTATGCAGGCCCTTGCAATCTAATTTTTTGAGGCCGAGCCACTTGAAAAAAGGAAATCAATTCGATGATAAATTTCTCAAATCATGCGTCAACACTTGTATTCTTTTCGTTTTTTTCTAGGATGAAGTGACCAGTGTTCAAACTGGTCCAGTTATCGAACTATTGAGCGTATTTATTCCGAAAGAATTGCTAATCCAGCAAAATATAATTTTTCTTATATTCGAAACACAATATAATGTCCATCAACTCAAATAAAAAATTTACGGAACTGTTAAGTATATTAGTAATTATCGAATTTGTCATGTTCGATCAGTGGTGTTCGACGAGTCTTAACCGTTTGACCACTGGACCACTCACCCTATATGCATTTCCGCGCCTGAGTCAAATTTTTCAAGTCTGCAGAGCTTTGGAAACTCAACTTTTGGGGCCGAGACGCTTGAAGAACGAATTAATTCGATCATAAATTTTTGAGAGGTGATCCTCATGCATCCCCACTTCTGTAGTACTTGATAATGTTGATTCATTTTTCTTTTAGAGAGGAGATTAGGGCAAAATAAATTTTAGAATGAGGCTGTTAAATAGGAATTTTTTTTATATTCACCTCTGAAAGCCAGGGGACTTTTTTACGGAAATTAAGTAAAAAATAGAATTTGTATATTTCTTAAAAAATTGATTCATTCAACATCTAGAATATATATCGTTGCCTTGGAAACGAGGGGACGCAAGACATATGCTTATGCTCAGGACTTACGCCTCTTCGACTGTAAGGCGACGATTTATTCAATTTTTGCATATACGACCTTAGATACACGTATAAAAAAAACGTATAGAAAGTTTCTATAGAAATTTCTATAGAGAATCTTATAGCTTCGCGTATATGATATTGGGATATCCAGATACGCGATAGCGTATCAGCCAAGTACATTGAAGGGCCGAGCGCTGAGCGTATACATTCCCGACAGAACTTCCCCCTCCACTACTCTTTTTTCTTTATTATTCAATTGCTCGAAAATGGAACAAGCTACGCAAAAAGTAGCCTTAGTTACATCACCTAATTCGACATCGAGCATTCCGATGGTGATTTTTTTTTTTTTTTAATCAATATTTAATTAAAAACGTCCCATAGCAACGACCGTAGAACATTTTTCACCAATTACATTATCTCGAAGCTACATTTCTCTTAAAAGATTGGCACTACTGTCTTTCTCGTTGTGGCCAGTCTATCGATAAAACAGGAGTAAAATCCGAAAGTCGGTAAAGAAAATTACCATTCGCTGGTGAGTAATTATCGACTTTCAGGAATTTATGGCTTGAGGTCAGACTAGCTGGAGGGAAAGAGTCAGAATAGAAAATTGCTCGAAAAAATAATGTCCTAATGCTCATTTGGACGAAAATGATGCACAGAAGAATTTTTACATGTAGTAAAATTAAGATGCCGAAACTTTTGTATGTAGAAATATTCATCCGAAGAATCCGTAACTTTTTGAAAAGAAATTATTGACGATAAAAAAGATGGTGAATGATATGTTTTCATAAAAAAAATTTCCTTACATATACTAATTCCGAAAAGGAACTAGTGCGATAAATAATCGCCAGGATCATTAATTACACGAATGAATAATTGAGAAAATATTTATTCGTGGAATTATTAATAGTCCGATGACATTATCATTTTGAATAGAAAATTGGGAGAACTTAGAGATAATGACTAAAATGAAAAATCGCATTGAACAATAGACGAAGAAATGATATTCAACATTGTTCAATGGAGGAATTAAATTTAAGATGAATGAATGATTAGTAGGCCTATAAATTTTGGGGTAATTATGATTTCAAAAATAAATTCTGGACCGATTTCATTTCCTGGAGAATTGGAAATTCGACGAAAATTTTATTTGACACATTCATAGAAATAAGAAAAAAAAATCGAATGCATTCTAATTTGGCGAATTTATGGGTTTTCGGTAAAAAAACGGATTTTTTTTCGGGGAAATTCTCACTCTCCAGGAAATACAAGTGGTCTATATTTGACTTTTGAAATTATAATCACCCCAAAATTTATAGGCCTACTGATTATTAATTCATCCCGAATTCAATTCCTACATTGAACAATTTTGACAATGATTTTTTCCGCACGCTACGCGTGTGGTCAGTGGCACTTTCCACACGTTGTGCGTAAAAAAATTGTATCTTACACGTGCGGTAAAGATTTTAGGACTCGTGGGATTACAACCCTCGCCTTCGGCTCGTTTTGCAACCTCACACTCGTCAGAAAAGTACTTTACCGCACTTGTTAGGTAATATACTATTTCTTCCATAGTTCAATGCGCTTTTTTCATTTTCCTCATTATTTCTAATTTCTCCTAATTCTCCATTCACAATGATAATGTCGTTGTACTATTAATAATTCCGCGGATAAATATTTCGTAAAACAGTCATTCGGGCAATTAATGATTCCAGCGATTATTCATCGCACTGTTTCCTTTTTGGAATTACTATATGTGGGGAAAAATTTTTTTTATAAAGAAATATCATCCTCCATCTTCTTTATTGTCAATAATTTTTTTTCCAAGAGTAACGGATTCTTCGAATAAATATTTTCAACTAAAAGAGTTTCGGCATCTTAATTTCACACGCTTTAGAGAAATCATGTGTATTTAATTCGGTCATTTATCCATGCGGAGGGGAAATTTTAGAAAGAATTAGTTATGGGACTTTTTTCTTTGCCCATTTCTTTGATCCAACCTTTTTCGTCCGGCTCGTGTGACCTCAACCCGAATTCATTGAAGAAGATTCCGCAAAATTTAAAAAAACAATGAAATCTGGGAGACAAAAACAGAAACTGAAGTTTCTGTTAAAAAAACGTGGCCAAGTACATGTTGCTGGGAATCCCTCTTCTTGAAAAAATGAATGAGATATTGGAAGGAGCCAAGAATCCAGATACGCGATAGCGTATCGGCCCAGTACATGTTGAAGGGCCGAGCGCTGAGCGTATATATTCCCGACAGAACTTCCCCCTCCACTACTCTTTTTTCTTTATTATTTAATTGCTCGAAAACGGAGCAAGCTACGCAAAAAGTAGCCTTAGTTACATCACCTAATTCGACATCGAGCATTCCAATGGTGATTTTTTTTTTTTTTTATCGATATTCAATTGAAAACGTCCCATAGCAACGACCGCGGAACATTTTCCGCCAATTACATTATCTCGAAGCTACATTTCTCTTAAAAGGTTGGCACTACTGTCTTTCTCGTTGACAGCCAGTCTATCGATAAAACAGGAGTGAAATCTGAAAGTCGGTAAAGAAAATTACCATTCGCTGGTGAGTAATTATCGACTCTCAGGAATTTATGGCTTGAGGTCAGACTAGCTGGAGGGAAAGAGTCAGAATAGAAAATTGCTCGAAAAAATAATGTCCGAATGCTAATTTGGACGAAAATGATGTACAGAAGAATTTTTAAATGTCGTCGACCTAGAAACAAAAGGGCGTAAGCGCCAAAAAACCCACTTTTTAGAGGGAAAAGGGCGTATGTCCAAAATGCCTCTGAAAATATTTTTTATGCTCTCCCGATGGAAAAAAAACGAATTTAAAATTCGAGTAACAAAAGGGCGTATTTGCCAATCTTAGCAGGAATAGGGCGTATTTGCAACATATACGCCTTTTTGTTATTACGTTTTTTTGTTTTTGCTTCACTTCCCTGATTTATTTAATACCAAAAGGGCGTATGTTTGGAAGATATGCCCTTTTGTTATTAATTATGATATTAAATTTTTGGAAAGTTATGAAAATTTATAACAGTAAAAGGGCGTATCTTTCAAACATACGCCCTTCTGTTATTAATTTTATCCTCCATTCGCGATCCTGTATATAATTTATAATAACGAAAGGGCGTATATACAAAACATACGCCCTTTTGTTATTATACATTCTCTACAGGATCGTGAATTGAGGATTAAAATCAATAACAAAAGGGCGCATGTTTTGCACATACGCCCTTTTGTTATTATAAATTATATACAGGATCGCGCCATTGAGAATAAAATTAATAACAGAAGGGCGTATGTGCAAAACATACGCCCTCCTGTTATTGTGCAAAACATACGCCCTTCTGTTATTAATTTTATCCTCAATTGCGCGATACTGTAGATAATTAATAATAACAAAAGGGCGTATGTGAGGGAGATACCTCCTTTTGATATTAATAATTGGAGATACGCCCGTTTGTTATTCGAGAAAAAAATGCTCCAAATGATCGGAAAAGTCGAGCATAGTCGATGGAGCGAATAAAAAAAAATTACGCCCTTTTGTTATTGAAAAAAAAAAAATTAAAAAAAAGGGCACTTACGCCCTTTTTTTCTAGGTCAACGATGTAGTAAAATTAAGATGCCGAAACTTTTTTATGTAGAAATATTTATTCGAAGAATCCGTAACTTTCTGAAAAGAAATTATTGACGATAAAAAAGATGGTAAATGATATGTTTTCATAAAAAAAATTTCCTTACATATACTAATTCCGAAAAGGAACTAGTGCGATAAATAATCGCCAGGATCATTAATCAATATATATAATAAAAAAAAGTGTGAGTTTCGGTGAAGTGAAACAAAACTCAGAAACCAACCCTTATAGCCCTATGGGGGTTGTATGGTGTAGTAACACTGCACCCCCCCTTCAGGATGAAGTAGTTTGTTTTTAGCTACGAGGGTTGGTTTTAGAGATATAAAGGTGAAAATAAGTATCGCATCTATTTAGTCGATTTGGATGAACACGAAATAATATTCTAAATAGTTCTACAATATTCTAGAATGATCTAGAACAGTTGACGGTAGTTTTAAATGTTCTAGAACATTAGAAAATTTTCTAGAATGTTCCAGAAGGTTCGGAAATGTTCCAGAAGGTCCGGGAATGTTCTAGATTGCTCTAGAATGTTCTAGACTGTTCTAAAATGTTCTAGATTATTATAAAATATTCTCGATTGTTCTAGACTATTCTAAAATGTTCTAGATTGTTCTAAAATGTTCTAGAATGTTCTAGACTGTTCTAAAATGTTCTAGATTGTTATAAAATATTCTCGATTGTTCTAGACTATTCTAAAATGTTCTAGATTGTTCTAAAATGTTCTCGATTGTTCTAGACTGTTCTAAAATGTTCTAGAATGTTCTCGATTGTTCTAGAATATTCTAGACTGTTCTAAAATGTTCTAGACTGTTCTAAAATATTCTAGATTGTTCTAAAATGTTCTAGATTGCTCTAAAAGTTTCTAGAATGTTCCAAAAAGTTCGAAAACATTCTACGATGCCCCACAAGGTTTGAGAATTTTCTAGAACGTTCCAAAAGGCTTAAGAATATTTTGGAGTGTTCCAGAAAGTTCGAGAACAGTCTAGAATTTTCCCGAAGGTTCTAAAATTTTTCAAAAAGCTCTAGAGCATTGGGAATTGGAAGAAATTAATACTGACACATGTTTTTCACCTAGAATTTTTCCAAATTTCCAATGAAACCATTAGAAACGCTCTATCTTATACTGCTCAAATGGAATGCTTAATTCCCACTCTCGACTCAATCAATTGATGAGGCTCGGATGGAAATATAGGAGATAGATTTTTTCTAATGATCTCATTGAAAAGCTGAGAGAATTTCTCATAGGAATCATATCAGGAGCTATTTTTCCAATTTTTCGAAAATTCCATTTTCCGCTCAAAATTTGAAGGTGCAACGCTTTTGTTTTTGAGAACTTTCAATCTTCCAGAAATATCTTCGGTTCTATTGGTTGTAGTAGCTTGGAGTTGTTCTTGAATTGAAGCTCAGCTCATTTCTCATGGCTTTGAATAATTGTAACGAAAAAAATTATCGATTACTCAGGACTTATACAGGAAAAACTGATTCTCAGTAAATGGCCTAGAGGTATTTGAAAAATTGATGAAAAAAATTTTGAACAACACAAATCGATGGGAAAAGAGCTTGGCTTCCATTTGAGATCAACCCCAGATCACTACGATCAACGGAACCATTGCTAAAACCAATAGAACCGGAGGTTTCACTAAAAAAATGCATTTTGTAGATTTCCTAAGGGACCTTTCAGAACTTGGCAAAAAGTCAAATTCTCTAAAAATTGAGAAACTTTAATAGTGACATATTTATTGTTATTGAAATTTTCTCAGCTTTCCAAGGAATTTTTAAAAAGTCACTATCTTGATATGGTCAATTGAGATGTCCGTTTTCTCCCTTCAATGGATTATATATAATTATAAATCATTATAGGAGCTGCCAAAAATCTGACCCGAGCGAAGCGAGGGGGGAAAGCTAGTTAGACGAATAAATAATTGGGAAAATATTTATTCATGGAATTATTAATAGTTCGATGACATTACCATTTTGAATAGAAAATTGGGAGAACTTAGAGATAATGCGTAAAATGAAAAATCGCATTGAACTATAGACGAAGAAATGATATTCAACATTAGTTCTCACGCTGGCAATACTTTTGTCCCGAAAATGAGCTCCCCAGGAAAACTTGATTGATTCTGACTAATTCGAGGGTGTAGAATCCGAATTTGTTGGTTATCTTGTCCTCCGATTTGCCTTTCTAATTGTTATTAACAATTGAATTGTTCAAACCCTCATAACGCATAAGCTAGAGGGCTTACAAAAAAATACATCAAACAAAAGTTGTTCGTCTTTTCAAAATAAAGATATTGGTTTTTTTTCGTCACGATAACTTCATTTTTGACTGAGTTACGGCTGAATAACCGTTCCAACGGCGCGTTAAGACTCTTCTCGCTATCTCGCTCGCGCGCCAAATCTCATCAACGGTCTATTTGAACGGTTATTTAGCCGTAACTCGGTCAAAAATGAAGTTATCGTGACGAAAACCAATTTCTTTATTTTGAAAAGACGAACAACTTTTGTTTGAAGTATTTTTTTGTAAGCCCTCTAGCTTATACGCTATGACGGTTTAAACAATTAAATTGTTAATAACAATTAGAAAGGCAAATCGGAGGACAAGATAACCAACAAATTCGGATTCTACACCCTCGAATTAGTCAGAATCAATCAAGTTTTCCTGGGGAGCTCATTTTCGGGACAAAAGTGTTGCCAGCGTGTGAACTACATTGTTCAATGGAGGAATTAAATTTAAGATGAATGAATGATTAGTAGGCCTATAAATTTTGGGGTAATTATGATTTCAAAAATAAATTCTGCACCGATTTCATTTCCTGGAGAATTGGAAATTCGACGAAAATTTTATTTGACACATTCATAGAAATAAGAAAAAAAAAATCGAATGTGTTAGGTCCAGAATAATCTTCGCTATAAAAATTATAGGTGTTGCCCTTTGTTTTATTTGCAACACTTTATTCTTCGCGAATTATGAGGGTCATGAAATTTGTAATAATTAAATTAAGTTCATCGTGTCATAATTTGTAATCGAGTTTACTGGAACAAATTAACTGATGAATTGACACTTCAACATTTCAGAATGTGGAAATGTTGAACTCATTAGTTGTTCGATGTATCGATTGATACCGAAACTGCTACTCATTTGCAGCGTTAGCAATTTCGTAATATTGAGTAATAATGAATTACCGAAGTTTACGATTGACCGAATTGTCAAAGGATGGTGAGTCTTGTTCGTGCCACCGAAATATTCACATTAACAACTTCTTCGGGATTTAACCGTGAAATTGATCTCTTCCTGCAAATGAGTTGTCAGATCATTCGTTAAGGATAAAGTGACAAATGTCAAGTTGTGACATCAGGAACTGGGCTTATTGTGGTCTTTAATCGAGTGTAGCCGTGTAAATCTCAATTAAAAAGAGTGTCATTAAGCTAAGAATTGTTATAAGTGAAGAATAAGAACTCAAAACTCAAAAACATTTAACAAACAAAATATTTAACCGTGGTATCCGATCATCTTTGGTTGAAGCTCCTCAACGCAGAAGAATAATCAAGGATCCACATCTATCATTAAGAAATAAGGATTATTAAGAATTTTAAAGAAAGAAAGAACATTATTTTTATCAACAACAAATTGACAACAGACTTGTGAGTAGCAATCAGAATAAAAATTCTATTATTATTTTAAACAACTATAAAAGTCTTCCAAAAGATCAAAACTTAAGGTTTTCTGTTTGCCGTAAATAACGAATCGATAATAGATTTAAGTGACAAAAATCATCAAGAATCAAATAGTCATTTTGTAATTTTTCACTAATTGAACCGTCCATTTGTAATAATTCATGTAAATTCGAATAATTTCCTTTCTGATATATAATAAAGATTAATGAGTGTATAAAACTGTAGCGTCCTATATTTATTTATAATTTTAGCTTGCATGTTTGAAAACAAATTTACTTTACTGATTGTCCTCGACGCTACGATCACGTCTCGGACATAACAAATGCATTCCAATTTGGCGAATTTATGGGTTCTCGGTAAATTTATTTATTTATTTATTCATTTCAACGCCCTCGGCAATTTTAAATGTTTTATAAATTCAAACATTTGTGTAGAAGGTTTTAATGTACGAAAAAAAGTATCGAAGTACATAAGAAAAAGAAAAAGAAAAAGAAAGAAAG
Organism: Aleiodes leptofemur; assembly: GCA_963942555.1. NCBI lineage: Eukaryota > Metazoa > Arthropoda > Insecta > Hymenoptera > Braconidae > Aleiodes > Aleiodes leptofemur. The sequence continues at coordinate 10,572,920 of OZ012619.1, forward strand.
AAAGAAAGAAAGAAGAAAGTCGAAATGATATTCGTATTTTAATAACAACTTATAATCAGAGTAACATTAGTATCACTAGTTTCACTAATATCACTAATATCACTGTAAGGTATTCACCTTGATTGTCTACTAATTATTAACTTTTTGGCTTCATTTTTAATTTTTTCTGCGGACTGTCCAAAGAGATCAATTTTATTTGCATATTTATTAATCACTTTCGATATTCTATGGATCGGGGCCCGGGTTGAAAATCGTGACCTTGTCACTGGTGTATCGATTATTCTTGAGTTTCGCAGATTCGTGCTAGGCACGACGAAGTTCAAATATTCCATCAGTTCCGGAACCTCCAAATGTCCATTAATAATGTTCGCTCCGCAGCAGAGTGTTAGATATTCCCTTCTGGTTTCTAGTGGAATGAGATTCGTGTATCTATATCCCTGGTTTCGGTCCATATAGATGTTGTTTTTGCTGTTCCTGTATCTGATGTGTCTTATGAACTTTCTTTGAGTCGATTCCACTTTATCGACCTGGTAATTGTAAATCGGATTCCATACAATGTGTCCATACTCCAAAATGGGTCTCACTAGAGCAGTGAAAAGCTTGATGAGAGTGCTGTCGTTGTCGAAATCCTTGCTCGACCTCATCAGAGCACCAAGAGCTTTGTTTGCTTGAGCCACTATGTGGTTTAGATGTCCATCGAAAGTCAACTTATTGTCCACGTACACGCCTAGATCTCTGATGCTATCAACCTCCTGTACTATGTCATTACCAATGTAGTATTGATGATGATGAGTATCATTATTGCGCCCATATTTTAGTATTGCACATTTTTTATGGTTTAATTTTTTTAGTCTGTTAACTAAGCACCATCTGAGTAATTTATTGATATCACCTTGAAGGGAGTAGGCATCTCCAATGTTTCTAATACACCTATATACCTTTGAATCATCAGCAAATAGCGAGAAGTCTGACGTCAATTCGTTGCCAATGTCGTTCACAAATATGCAGAAAAGTAGAGGTCCAAGATGTGATCCTTGCGGAACACCAGAAGTCACCTTGAACTCCTTGGAGAAGGAGTCATTTATTTTCACCCGATGACGCCTGCCTCCTAGATATGAGACGAACCAGTTGTACAAGCTACCTGATACACCATATCTGCTCAACTTGCTCAAAAGCACTTCATGATTCACCACATCAAACGCCTTACTAAAATCAGTGTATAAGACGTGAACATCCATTTTTTCTGATAGCTGGCGTACGATGAACTCTGTGTAGACCATGAGATTCGTAGTCGTTGATCTTCCTCTAACAAATCCGTGCTGTTGATTTATCAGAGAGCTTTTAAACCAAAATTCAACGTTTCCATATATCATTCTTTCAAAAAGCTTGGGCAAGGCTGATTGGATACTTATTGGTCTGTAGTTACTCACATCATTCTTCGCTCCCGATTTGAAGATTGGCACTACATGAGCCTCCTTCCAACAGTCAGGAAAAACTCCCCACCTCAACGATCTGTTGAAGATGAACGAAAGTGGTTCACACAAACCAACAGCGCATTCACGCAGGAAGAAATTGGAGATCTCGTCTGGCCCGGGTCCTTTGGTAGGGTCTAGTGATAATAAACCTTTCAGCAGATCATCAAATGCGATCTCAAGTCCTGCTAGGTTCGCGTTACCACTGATTATGTTCTTCTGAATAATTTCAATGTCATCTTGAGACAGACAGTCATCTGCAGCATATACGCTGTTGAAAAATTCAGCAAATAAATTGCAGATGTTCTCTGCCCCATAGGCCTTATTGTCCATCCACTCCATTTCTGCCGGTATACCATTATCTAACTTTTTTTTTCATTTTCATGAACTTCCAGAAGAATGAGGGGTTGTTGTCAATATTTTGTTCAGCTCTGCTGATAAAATCATTATAACACTTTAAACATAACTGCCTACATTCTTTTCTCAGGCTACTGAAGGTTTCGTAATCAGAATGATATCCCGTCCGCTTATACCTACTGTGTGCTTTCCTTTTAGCTTTTATTTTGCTGATTAGAGGTCTACTGAACCAACAGGGGTAGTCACTGTCCTTTTTCAATGCACGAGGTACATGATTGTTGATACCTTCTTTGATGACGTCATAGAAATATGTCACGATGAGATCAATGTCCCTTAGCTCCTACATTGGTACCCAATTGACTCGTAGCAAGAAATTATTGAGACCACCGTAATCTCCTCTTCTGAAATCAAGATACTCGAATAATTTTGGCCTAATCAATTTATGGCAAACTATCTCGGTACCTATTGTTGGATGATACCTATCCTCTGGGACTAGTTGACTAGATTTGCTAAATGCTAAATCACAATTGGTGAAACAGAGATCAAGCAGCCTTCCATCACTGTAGTGAATATTATTTACTTGAGATAAACCAAGTAGTGCATATTCTTCCAAAACAATACCTGATTGCTCCGAGTCACCCAAAAATACTCCTTCACCTGTGTCGTTACTCCATCTTGTATCCGGGAGGTTGTAATCCCCCATAAGGATGATCTTGCACCCCGGGTATCTGTTAAATATATCCATAGCCTCTTGGGTATGTTTTTCGTAGACATCGACATTTTTATTTGGTGGAATATATAAATTACCAATGATTAAATCCTCGTTTTCTAATTTTATCTTAATAAAAATATGTTCTAAATCCTGATCAGTTACCTTCAGATTGTCTACCTGGAATCTTTTTTTGACTGCTATGAAGACTCCCCCACCACGCTGTTGCAGGTCTGTGGTACTGTCACGGTCCTTCCTGAATATTCTGTAGGTGTTATCTATCACTTCACCATCAGCTATGCTGCTGTTGAGCCATGACTCAGCGACACAAATAAGAGCTATGTCACTGGATGCCGTTGATGTGTAAAAATCTTTCGGCTTAGTACGCAGACCTCTGACATTTTGGTAGACAATAGTGATATTCTCTAATTTCTTTTCTCGGCTTGACGAACCCGTCGAAAATGGTCAATGAAATGGCTCGCCAAATTTGTACCTAATAACCAGGTCTTTTTCACCATCATCCTCTCTTATCTTAATCTCGTCACGAAGCCTTTTTATCCTGTCTCTCTGTGCCACCGTCAGGTCATGCTTGAGTTTCACAACGTCATCTTTCAACTTTGATCTCAGGACTAGTCTAGCTATCTCCTTCGAAGGGAAGGATATTTTTACAGGTCTCGTTTTACCCTCTGCTACTTTACCAATTCTGTTTATATTGACGTCGTCAATATTAATCTCACAATTTTCTGGCAACAGATTCATGAACTTTAACTTGTCCTCCTGTTTTCTCTCAGCACCAGTATCTTTCCTAGACTCTGTGATATTGTACCCAATGACGCGAGCTTCCTTCTGCTTCCTCTCTTCAGACTCCCGTAGTGAATTATTTACATTGATATCATGGTTATTCTCAAGTTTATCAACTCGTTTACCAAGATCTGATAATTCTTTGTTGCTTTTTTCGCACACTTTGATGACACCTTTAACTTTGTCATTCGTTTCCTTCAAGGTTTTAATGTCTTTTTCCATCGATTTGATCTTGATTGCTATTTCCTTGAGTTCCTGCTTGAACGGCTCCAGATGTTTGTGAAAAAGTGCTTCCATGTGTTTATACGCAAATTGAGGGCGTATAAGAATAATTTCTATATGGTGAGAATCTTATGGGTTTCTATACGCAAATTGAGGGTGTATAAGAATAATTCCTATATGAAGGAGATTTCATGGGGTTTTATACGCAAATTCAGGGTGTATAAGAATAATTCCCATATGAAGGGGATTTCATGGGGTTCTATACGCAAATTGAGGGCGTATGAGAATAATTCCTATATGGTGAGAATCTTATGGGTTTCTATACGCAAATTGAGGGTGTATGAGAATAATCTCCATATAAAGGGGATTTCATGGGGTTCTATACGCAAATTGAGGGCGTATAAAAATAATTTCTATATGGTGAGAATCTTATGAGTTTCTATGCGCAAATTGAGGGTGTATAAGAATAATTTCTATATGAAGGGGATTTTATGGGGTTTTATACGCAAATTCAGGGCGTATAAGAATAATTTCCATATGAAGGGGATTCTATGGGGTTCTATACACAAATTCAGGGCGTATAAGAATAATTCCCATATGAAGGGGATTTTATGGGGTTTTGTACGCAAATTGAGGGCGTATAAGAATAATTTCTATATGGTGAGAATCTTATGGGTTTCTATACGCAAATTGAGGGTGTATAAGAATAATTCCTATATGGAGGAGATTTCATGGGGTTTTATACCCAAATTCAGGGCGTATAAGAATAATTTCCATATGAAGGGGATTTTATGGGGTTCTATACGCAAATTGAGGGCGTATGAGAATAATTTCTACATGGTGAGAGTCTTATGGGTTTCTATACGCGAATTGAGGGTGTATAAGAATAATTTCCATATAAAGGGGATTTTATGGGGTTCTATACGCAAATTGAGGGCGTATAAGTATAATTTCTATATGGTGAGAATCTCATGGGTTTCTATGCGCAAATTGATGGTGTATAAGAATAATGGTAAAGGGGAAGTAGAGCTCAGCCAACTAATAGTATATTATGTCATGAGGCTGAAAACCGAGGGTTTTTCAGCCGAATGACATATACTATTTTCTCTCACGAATGCCCAAAAAGGGAGAGTGGGGGCGGGTGGAGGGGGAGAGGGGGGAACGGGGGGTTGGGGGGGGGGGCAGAGCCCCCCCATTCAAAAAAAAAAAAAAATTAAATGAAAAAAAAAAAACAAAGAAAGAAACTATAATGGAAACTAAAAACTGAAAAATACAGGAATGTTTCGGAATTTTGCAGTAAAAAGGATTTTGGAACACAGAAAAAGTCATTGGCAGTTGTAACGATTTTTAATATTGTAGGAAATCTTCCAGATTGAATGCGCTAAAATATTTCCAAATAACTTCGTTCCAATTAATTGAAAAGAGATACTTGAAAAATAATAAACTCATCAATAAAACATTTGTTAATTAATAATAAGTAAATTGCAGTCTTCAAAAATCATATCTCTTTGATAATTTGCCATATTACTTTGGTGAATTCATCGATATCAATGGAGTCATACACTGAGGAGAAAGAAAAGAATCAAAAGTATTAAATATTTGTTTCATCGATCCTTAGCACATATGTTTTTGGAATAATTGAAAAAAGTGTTCAATTTATTGAATTTTGTTCATCTAAATAACTCAACTATTTGACTTGACTAAATTTCATTCATTCATATGAATCGACTGTTTGAATGAACAAAATTCAACAACACCTTTAGTTATTTCAAAAGGAATATGTTTCAAGAACCAATGAAACTAATATTTGATATTTTTTACCACTTTTTTTTCTCAGTGTATGTAAGGGATAGTAACAGTCTTTATGGCTTAGGGGTATTCTATTGACTATACATTCGAAAGTACACTCGATATTCGGCTGGGAACAGTGACGTCACCAAAGTAATGCACCGAAGAAGCATGCAACTGCTCGGTTTGGCTTAAGACACGCCCCTTTTTCCACGGATCCGGTCTGAGAAAAGTCTTTTTTCAGCCTAGGCAGTTTGAGCAGTCTGTGAAAAGATTTTCCTCAGACTGGTAGCGCCGCTGCCCTACCAATACAGAAAAGTACCGAATTTCAGCCGCCAGGCGGTCTGAAAAAGACGGGAATTTGGGCATGAGTGAGAAAAAAGAGAATTTTCTGCAAATTTACAGTTTTCTACATTGACTCCAACCAATTCGATATTGAAAAAACGCGTTTTTCACCATAATTTGCTTTCCATGCAGCTAAATGTGTCATAAAAATCTGAAAAAATTCTGAAAAATTGGAACTCCTTGGAAGTTTATAAAAAAAAAAATCCAAATTTTTTACTCATAAATTCGATCTTTTATGAATCAATCTCCATTTCAGATAATCATTTCAATAGGCATTGACTGGCCTACTATTATGGCAAAAATTGATATAATTCTACTCCTCATTTTCAGTACACTGAAGAAAAGAAAATGTCCAAATTCGACCTGCAACATTTAAAAAAAAATGAAAACTCGTAAAATTTCACATATTGCGTTCAAAAGTTATCAATAAAGAATCCCTTGCATCCAATTAATGAGTCATCATGGCTGGAGTGGTTAATAAGACATAACACAGATGTAAATCATCATTGTTTATTAATTATTTTGGTTATTACAGTCTTTAAGACTGTTATAATAGTTAGAAGTTCATTAATAGTGCACTCTGGAGAAACATCACTTTGACAAGGAGCAACTGCTGACTTCACTGAAATTCTGAAATATGGAACTAATGATCAGAGCCAATCAGTTCAAGAACTCTTTTATTTCTCAACATAGGAGTCTGTCCACTTTCATGTCCACAAATATCAGTAATTGAGCTATCTTGAATGAAAATCCTTCCCGGGAAAAAATCGTCATATGTGAACATATATGTACATATATGGGATGGATATGAACATATGAAAAAATGCTCACGCAATCCATATAAGAACGTAAAAATGATGAATTTGGATAATTAATGGTAAATACACGTTCTGTTAGCTGTTTACCGCTTACTTTAAGAATTTAAAATTCTGGCAGCATTCGAAAATCAGTTTTTTCCGGTATCACTAAATTATTCCCAATGATTGAAATAATTCAATTGAATTCACTTTTTCCAAGTCCGAAAGACATTGATCACTATATCCGGATTAGAATTCATTAAGCAGGTATGTGAAATGAGAATAGCGAAGATGGTAGGATGATTGGCTCATCATAGGACGGTCCCGGGTTCGATCCCAGCTGGATGTTTTTTTTTTTTCAATTGAAATTCGTTATTAATGAAAAATTGAGTGATGAAGGGAATTAATACTGATGTATTATGTCCATATATTAGAACATTTAGATAATATATCCCGGGAAAATATCGACATATATGATCATATATGCCCATATATGATCATATATGCCCATATATGATCATACATGCCCATGTATGATCATATATGGGACTGCCATACCCGGGAAAAAATCGGCATATATGGACATATATGTCCATATATGCTCATATATGTTCAGATATGTACATGTACGGTCAATTCGCATATATGTCCATGCATGGGAAGTTCATATATGATCATATATGATCATGTATGATAATTTTTTTCCCGGGTTTCATCAAGTTTCTAAACTCCGAAAGGATTCTTATTCAAGATAGCCCAATTACTGATATTTGTGGAAATTAAAGGGGATAGACTCCTATATTGAGATGTAAAAGAGTTCTTGAACTGATTGCCTCTGATCATTAGTTCCATATTTCAGAATTTCAGTGAAGTCAGCAGTTGCTCCTTGTCAAAGTGATGTTTCTCTAGAGTGCACTATTAATGAACCTCTAACCATTATAACAGTCTTAAAGATTGTAATAGCCAAAATAATTGATAAACAATGATGATTTACATCTGTGTTATATCTTATTAACCACTCCAGCCATGATGACTTATTAATTAGATGCAAGGGATCCTTTATTGATAACTTTTGAACGCAATATGTGAAATTTTACGAGTTTTCCTTTTTTTTAAATATGTTGCAGGTCGAATTTGGACATTTTCTTTTCTTCAGTGTACTGAAAATGAGGAGTAGAATTATATCAATTTTTGCCATAATAGTAGGCCAGTCGATGCCTATTGAAATGATTATCTGAAATGGGAGACAAAAACAGAAACTGAAGTTTCTGTTAAAAAAACGTGGCCAAGTACATGTTGCTGGGAATCCCTCTTCTTGAAAAAATGAATGAGATAATTGGAAGGAGCCAAGAATTGAAACTATTCTGCGAAGGCTGATGGGGAGGAGCAGAAACAAATACGATCAGATGGCAGATTATTTGGTAGGGAAAATTAGAAACTTGGCCTTTTCGATTCTTATCAATGACTTCAGATGTCGAAAAGGCCAAGTTTCTAATTTTCCCTACCAAATAATCTGCCATCTAATCGTATTTGTTTCTGCTCCTCCTCATCAGCCTTCGCAGAATAGTTTCAATTCTTGGCTCCTTCCAATTATCTCATTCATTTTTTCAAGAAGAGGGATTCCCAGCAACATGTACTTGGCCACGTTTTTTTAACAGAAACTTCAGTTTCTGTTTTTGTTTCCCAGATTTCATTGTTTTTTAAAATTTTTCGGAATCTTCTTCAATAAATTCGGGTTGAGGTCACACGAGCCGGACGAAAAAGGTTGGATCAAAAAACTGGGCAAAGAAAAAAGTCCCATAGCTAATTCTTTCTAAAATTCCCCCTCCGCATGGATAAATGACCGAATTAGATACACATGATTTCTCTAAAGTGTGTGAAATTAAGATGCCGAAACTCTTTTAGTTAAAAATATTTATTCGAAGAATCCGTTCCTGTTGGAAAAAAAATTATTGACAATAAAGAAGATGGAGGATGATATTTCTTTATAAAAAAAATTTTTCCCCACATATAGTAATTCCAAAAAGGAAACAGTGCGATAAATAATCGCTGGAATCATTAATTGCCCGAATGACTGTTTTACGAAATATTTATCCGCGGAATTATTAATAGTACAACGACATCATCATTGTGAATGGAGAATTAGGAGAAATTAGAAATAATGAGGAAAATGAAAAAAGCGCATTGAACTATGGAAGAAATAGTATATTACCTAACAAGTGCGGTAAAGTACTTTTCTGACGAGTGTGAGGTTGCAAAACGAGCCGAAGGCGAGGGTTGTAATCCCACGAGTCCTAAAATCTTTACCGCACGTGTAAGATACAATTTTTTTACGCACAACGTGTGGAAAGTGCCACTGACCACACGCGTAGCGTGCGGAAAAAATCATTGTCAAAATTGTTCAATGTAGGAATTGAATTTGGGATGAATTAATAATCAGTAGGCCTATAAATTTTGGGGTGATTATAATTTCAAAAGTCAAATATAGACCGCTTGTATTTCCTGGAGAGTGAGAATTTCCCCGAAAAAAATCCGTTTTTTTACCGAAAACCCATAAATTCGCCAAATTAGAATGCATTCGATTTTTTTTTCTTATTTCTATGAATGTGTCAAATAAAATTTTCGTCGAATTTCCAATTCTCCAGGAAATGAAATCGGTCCAGAATTTATTTTTGAAATCATAATTACCCCAAAATTTATAGGCCTACTAATCATTCATTCATCTTAAATTTAATTCCTCCATTGAACAATGTTGAATATCATTTCTTCGTCTATTGTTCAATACGATTTTTCATTTTAGTCATTATCTCTAAGTTCTCCCAATTTTCTATTCAAAATGATAATGTCATCGGACTATTAATAATTCCACGAATAAATATTTTCTCAATTATTTATTCGTGTAATTAATGATCCTGGCGATTATTTATCGCACTAGTTCCTTTTCGGAATTAGTATATGTAAGGAAATTTTTTTATGAAAACATATCATTCACCATCTTTTTTATCGTCAATAATTTCTTTTCAAAAAGTTACGGATTCTTCGGATGAATATTTCTACATACAAAAGTTTCGGCATCTTAATTTTACTACATGTAAAAATTCTTCTGTGCATCATTTTCGTCCAAATGAGCATTAGGACATTATTTTTTCGAGCAATTTTCTATTCTGACTCTTTCCCTCCAGCTAGTCTGACCTCAAGCCATAAATTCCTGAAAGTCGATAATTACTCACCAGCGAATGGTAATTTTCTTTACCGACTTTCGGATTTTACTCCTGTTTTATCGATAGACTGGCCACAACGAGAAAGACAGTAGTGCCAACCTTTTAAGAGAAATGTAGCTTCGAGATAATGTAATTGGCGAAAAATGTTCTGTGGTCGTTGCTATGGGACGTTTTTAATTAAATATTGATTAAAAAAAAAAAAAAATCACCATCGGAATGCTCGATGTCGAATTAGGTGATGTAACTAAGGCTACTTTTTGCGTAGCTTGTTCCGTTTTCGAGCAATTAAATAATAAAGAAAAAAGAGTAGTGGAGGGGGAAGTTCTGTCGGGAATATATACGCTCAGCGCTCGGCCCTTCAACATGTACTTGGCCGATACGCTATCGCGTATCTGGATTCTGTGATTACCTCAGAGAAATAATTAAATTTCGGGTAAACAATTTCGATAATAGTTTAAAGGATCAATTCTTAAAGGTAAATTGATTGTGAAAAAGTGAAATTCTATTAATAATCCGAAGAATTAATTCAAAGAAATAATCCAAGTTCAGGAAAGTGAAATCAATTTCGAAAAGAGACTCTTTTTTTTCCGATTCAGTGTTAAGAGAACACACTGTTTTATCGACGCAATAGATTAAACAGAAGTAAGTCCCAAATATAGAAAGCTGTTGTACCGATACAATAAATAAAACAGAAGTAAGGCCCAAATATCACCAACACATTTAACGTAAGTCGGCAAATTATCTACTATTTCGTAATTATTTTTATTTTCTTTAAAATATAGGTCTGAAAAGACCAGTTTAACTAAAATTCAAGTTTCTACAATTTATTCATTAAAAATCCCCCCAATAAATCCCCACTCCAATCTATTGGTCGAACGGCTAGGGTAAAAACGGAGACTGAGTCGCATTAGATATCATGTCTAGAAGTGTTCGGGGCTATTGTTGTAAATTTTGTTGATTGAATAAAATAAAACAAATTAAAATAAATTCAATTAATCAGCCAAACGAAACCCCCAACACACAGACATCACAGTCATTTTGAATGAACAGAGTATAATTTTAGATAGAAGTTCTTCTGATTCTTTCTCATTGATATTCACTCTAGGAGTGTTGATCTCACATAATTCATTGTTCATTATAATCGATCAACAATTATATTGAATATATTGATCCATAACAACTTTGCATGATAAAGAATATATTCGATCTATACATCAGATGATACATAAAACAACTCATACTTCAATTTCTTCGGTTATTATTGAGGAAGAATGTTATTAATCAATAAGCTTTAGAACCAAAATTGAAAATGAATGACGACGAAGATTCTAAGAAGTCAGTTAGATAATATAACGTCAAATTCTATGCCTCAACCTGTATGGAATCAATACAGAACTCATTCTAAATTTTGAGGAAATGAAAAAATTTAAATTGTGAAAAATTTCTCATATCTCAAAAAATTATCGATCAATATTGTCCAGTAACAATCCCAGGCAGCAGATTCAGAAGACCAATATAGGGGACAAATTTGAAGTTTCTATCTTAATTGTTCTGATCGTTGTAGAAGAAACATCATTCTCCATGAAAAACTATAGGAAAAAATAACATAAATTGAAAATCAAGTATTAGAAAAATTTGGAAAAATTGACGCAGTAGATCGATCCGGATGGGATTACTTGCGGACTTATTCTGAGACTTGAGATAATTCGCAAAATTGGAATTTTGATAAATTACTAATATTCAAAAATAACGTTCAATTAATATTACTCAGTAATAACATCGAGCCGCACATTAGCATGATCAGTATATAAGTAAAATTCGAAGCTCCAAACGTTCCTACTTCGGTTTTTATTGAGATTTTTTATCGAAAAAGCATCATTCTTCATACATAATTAGTAAAATCGAAATAACTCAAAGAATAACAACGAGAAAAAGCTGAAAAAATTCACACAGCTACACTGACAGAAAAAAATTATTTTATCGGGAAAATAATTTTTTGCACCAAATATATATTTGCTAGATGCGAAACGATTGGGAGAAGAATACTATTTATTCTCACAAGATGTGTCTGGATTCCGAGTATTATTAGCAAGAATACTTTCTTTATAATTTCTTGTGAGAATAAATAGTATTCTTCTCCCAATCTAGCAAATATATATTTGGTGCAAGAAATTATTTTCCTGATAAAATAATTTTTTTCTGTCAGTGTAGATAATATAGTGTCTAATATTATTTCTCAATCTGGATGAAATCGATACAGAATTTATTCTAAATTTTTCAAAAATGAAAAGATTCAAATTTTCGAAAAATCACTCATATTTTAAAAAATGTTTCTCCAATATTGTCCGATAACCATCCCAAGCAGTAGATTCAGAAGACCGATGTATGAGTCAAATTTAAAGTTTCTACCTTAATTATTCTGGTTGTTATGGAAGGAACATCATCTTTCATGAAAAACTATAGAAAATCAACATAACTTAAAAACCAAGTGGTCGAAAAATCTGGAAAAATTCACACAGTTACAGAATATGGTATCAAATGTTATAAATGAATCTGAACGAAATCAGTTGAGAACTCTTTAAGAAATCAATTTTTTTTTCAAAAATCAAACATTCATCATATCTCAGAAAATAATGAATAGATTCCAAGCAACAAAAGAAAACATTCATCACGACTAACGTACAGTGAAAATGTGAGATTCTTAGTTGAAGTTTTACCGTTCTCAAGTAAAAAAAAATCCATACAGACATACATACATACATACACACACACATACACACAGACTTTTTTTCTAAATATCATTTTCTGACTCTCCACAGAATTTGAATTGATTTGCAACAAAAAAATTTGGACCGAAAAATTTCACGATTGTTAAGCTTCCATTCGGAAGTAAAAAAAAGAGAGTTATTTTTTTTTGCCATCTGCAAAAGTGAGTCCCAGGCTGCCCTCCGGGCTGAACTGGTATAGGGACAGGTGATACCGACTGGAATAGGGAGATCAAAGGAATAAATGAATGATCTAATTAATTAATACGTTCATAGAGGTAGTTTATTTAGGAAAATAATACAGATACAACGGGGAACTATTCACAATACATTTTTTCTTCTCTCTCACCCTTCTTTCTTTTCTCCTTCTTTTCCTTCTTTCTGACTCTGCTCTTTCGTCCGTCGTATGCTGCCATCATTCTCCTCGTTTCTGTTATCTTTTCCACCTTTTTGTTGTTGTTAGGAATAGTGAATCGAATCCGACTTGAGTCCCTCCAATACATACCATTACCGTACATACGATTACCAGTTTAGATAGCGGCGACATTGAGAGAAGAAGAAGAGAGAGAAATTCACACAAATGGGTGATGAGCGAAATTATGAAAAAAAAATTATAAAGCTACGGGAAAAAATGCATCAGATACGTACTCGTCCCAGAGTGGGAATGAGAATCTCGAAGTATTCCTCCTAGGTCTCCAACCTATCTTCGATTTCAGTGCCGAGAATGGGCTCTGTGGTGAGGTAACGGAGATGGTCGAGCGGCTCAGTTTTAAATACATACATTACAGGAGCCTATGAGAAAAAGAGAGATACATAAGTATAAAACGAAAGGTCTGATTTTCCACGGAATAGAGGGAAAGAGGTGGGACATGATTGTAATAACTACTTACAGAGGGACCAGAGTACTCTAGGAATAATCAGATAGGCAAAAGTCTCCACTCATCCGAAAGCGAAGATTTAGGCTTCGATCGTTCTCACGGGTGAGGAAAGTCCCCACGGTGAGTCGTACACGTCGAAGCGCAAAATCGAACAGACGCTGGTATATGACGTTACTACGAGAGTCTTGGGAAGGACAGGACACCCCGTAGTACGTACACAAAATGTGTGTCAACCAGGTCTCAGCCCGATGATCAATGAGAACACGGTTCCAGAACTGGAAAGATTGTTATTGAACACGAATGAGGATTATCAGAAGAAGAAAAAGCAACCAACAAAAAAAAACAAAAAAAAAGAACGAAAGAATAAATTCCTTTTCTTCTTTCTCCCTTGAAACTGAGAGTATTTACGGAGTCTAGGTATTGAGGAAATCCATCACATACAGGACGCGCGTGTCACCGTGAGTGTTGGCCCAAAAATGGCAACCAGCTGGCAAACAGCTATCTTCTAGGGAATTGCATACTTGCACAAGCCCGACACCGAAAGAACGACCAAAATTCACGCCAGGGAGGGAAAGTGCTGACCTAATTTGCTAGGATCTGGGTGCATTCGATTGGCTGGTGGCAATGCAACATATCACCATCACCCATCCGGATCATGTACTTGACCCAAGGGATGACCTCCATAAACTCCTCCAAAAAGGTGATTGGCGAGTCGGGTCTGAAGAGGGGCATGACCAACGTTGGGCACTATTTCTTTGACACTCTACAAAAAAAAGAGAGACACTACAATTGAATCTTCTGACGACTCGTTGAATACTGAAAGGAAATCAGCGTCGAAGACGGGAATGGGAAGAAAATAACTCCCAGGTCCAGGCAATGTGAGGACATAAAAATCTTGGCTGGGGAGCTGAGTTAGCAGCTAGGGGACTGCTGGTGCAAATAACCAGAAAAAAGAGAGAGAAAAACAAAAAACTAATAGCAAGATCAAATAAAATAAGCAATACTTTATTTGTCTGTTCCCCAGAAGAAGAACCAGCTGGCACCCAAGAAAACATGAAAAGGAAGAGAGCCCTTCTTCGAAGGAAGGGCGAGATCTATATACGTGATTAACAATTTAAAAAAAAATTTTGCTCCTTCCCTGTCTTGCTACAAAAAAAAGGGGAGAGGGGTGGTCTGAAATAATACATGAAAAACCGCCAGTGGGCTGAGGGTTTTCTCTCTCTCCCTATGATCTCTGTCGTCCTTTTCCTATCCTCTCTCTTTCTTCTTCTTCAGTGGTAGCCGATTAGTACGGAGGCCTTAAACATTAGAAAAATTCTGGAAGTCTACATAATGCTTTTCTTCCCTTTTTCTATTTCTTCTCTTCCCTTTTCCCCTCTAGATTTACAGAAAACAAGTGGAAACTTGCTATCATTATAGTTATTATTATCGTTTTTTCTGCTAATCCATTAGCAAGTTGCTTCCGAATGTTGCCCCTTTTTATGAGTGAATATTCGATTTTGGATATTCCCTTGATAATAATTCCCCAAATTTTCGTTTTATTGGAAAAACTATAAAATTACTTTTGATAAGAAACGATATCACCTTTTATACCTATTCAATTTAATATTGTTATTATATTCTCATGGTTCTATTTATTCATTTATTTGAGTATCCTCTGTTACTAACAGTTAGTATTCAGTATTTATCGAGAACCAACGTCAACTAGCCTCAGACTTTTAAAAGACAATTCATAGACAATTCAAAGAAATTCTTCATAAAAAATTTAGGTTTCCCAGAAATTTTTTGAAAAATTTCAAATTCTGTCAATTCAATTAATTGATATCTTTTTTTTTTTTTTTTTTTTATTAAGCTTTAAAAGCCCATTTTCAGGGCTTATTAGCTGTAATTAATTGATATCAATATAATTTTTCTTTTCCATTGTAGAACCTTCCAATCTATCAAGGTGAAGTCGACAATAATGGGAATATATCAATCGAAGAGTTTGAATATGACAAAATCTACAATTTTATGAAGATGAAGAACATGACTCACGTTTATAATTACCCTAGCGGACCCGTCGATTACCTATATCGATATGTTCACTCAGTCGATCCTCCATCGGTCACTGGTTGATTACAAATTCTGTAATTTTTTGAAAAATGAAAATGAATTGACTTAGATAGCACGGCGATTAACAGTCAATCATTTTTATATTTCAAAGATTTCAAAATTCGTATCGATCATTGATCGATGAAATATCGACTGAATGGACATATCGATATGAGTACACGACCAAAAAGCGAAAGCTCAACAACGGGTCCACCAGGGTAGCTATTATTCTTTTCGATTTTTCCGTCTGGGTTTTTGAAAAGAATATGGGTTGAAAGCCTCTGATAATCAAGATAAATATTATTTTCTGGAGAATATTAATACTTATCATTATTGCTCTTAACGGTTATATGAACTATACTGATTCATCACCACCTTGCATAATAATCAATATATTCGATCGAGACCAAAATATGAGTGAAATTCGAATCTCATATCTTAACTACTTCGGTTTTTATAGGGTTTTTTTCAATCGAACAAACAACATTCTTCGTGCAATATTAGCGAAATCAAAATAACTCGAAAACTAATGACGAGAAAAATCTGGAAAAGTTCACACAGTTAGATCATATAGTGTCTAGTATTATTCCTCAATCTGGATGTAATCATTCGTGAACTTATTCTAAATTTGAAAAAAAAATGAAAAAATTGAAATTTCGAAAAATCACTCCTAATTAAAAAAATATTTCTCCAATGCTGTCCAGTAACAATCCCAAGCTGCAGGTTCAGAAGACCAATATGCGAGCCAAATTTGAAATTTCTATCTTAATTTTTCCGGTTGTTATTGAAGCAACAACATTTTGCGTGAAAAATTATAAAAATCGACATAACTTAAAAACCAAGCATTAGAAGAATCTGAAAAAATCCAAGCAGTGACAGAATATGATGTCAAATATTATGCATTAATCTGAATGAAATCGGTTCAGATTTTTTGAAATATCAATTTTTTTGAAAAAAGTCGAAAATTTGTCATACCTCAAAAAATATTGAATGGACCCCAAGTAACGAGGTCGCAAAAGGAAACTTTTATCACGACCAATATACAGTAAAAATATGAGATTTTTCGGTTGAAGTGTTACCGTTTTCAAGTAAAAAAAAAAATCCACACAGACACACATACATACATACACACACACACAGACTTTTTTTCTAAATATCATTTTCAGACTCTCCACATCATTTCGAGTGATCTGCAACAAAAAAATTGAAATCGAAAATTCTTACGTTTGTTAAGCTTCCATTCGGAAGCAAATAGGGGGGGGGGGGGGGGTTGGGGCAAGTGAGGGATAAGGGGAAAGAGTTCTCCCCTCCTCTTTTTCTCAAAAATGATAATTGATTTTTAAAAAAATGATGATAATAATAATAATAATAATAATAATAAAAAATTGACGAAAACTAAATACAGTCATGTGTCTTCGTCTGCGATGAAACTCAATTTGGTTTGTAACAATAACTATTTTATGAAGGATAAATAATGAAATTCTGAAATTAGATGGAAATTGTATTTCAAAGAGAGCTCAAATTTTTATTGACGAGTGATTGGGAGAGACAATTCCCCTAGAATCACGAAAGTTGGAGTTTCCAGGAGCACAAATAATGTTCGAGTTTCATTAAACATTGTTGTTAATTGTAGTAAAAAATGAAAAAAATGAAGGAAAATCGATCTCATGAATTCATCTTTGTGCCACTGTTCTTCATTTAAAGGGAGAATGTCGTCAATTTTTCTTCTTTTTCTCTAAGTCACTTCAAAATATTCTAGAAACCATAAATTACATTTTTTCCCCCCTAATTATTTGAATTCAATTGAATTTATCATTTTTTAATTATTCTCCCTTTGAATGAAAATGAAAGAAAATGGGGAAAAAAATAAAAATAATAGTAATGGAAACAAAAAAACTGCAGCATACGTTGACGTGAGACTTACGGATAAACATTTCGTCTTGAACAATTCATTTAAAACAAAAAAAAAGTAGAAATTAAAACGAGAAGAAGATGATGAAAATTATTTTTTTTTAAATTGATGAAAGTTAAGCTTGGAAAGAAAAAAACAAGTGGAAAATCACCTTTAAATTTTATTATGTAGCCTTTTCTGCTAATTCATTAGCAATTCGCTTCCGAATGATCGTCATATTTTCTTTCAAATGAATTTCACTCATGGATATTATATAGGGGAGACCGGGGCAAAGTGGAGTACCTAAGGGAAGGAGAGGGCTTTCAGGGCCCAAAATTTGATGTCATCTCTATTTTTACCTATCTTTTTGATTTTTCAATCAGTGAAGTCACGTCGATCATGTTGAACCCATCGGGGCAAAGTGGAGTATCCAAAAAAAATTAAAATTTTTGAGGTAAGCTTATTTTTGAATGAACAATTTCAAATAATTGATCAAATAAAATCTTGATCTAATTTCAATTAAATGAATTTTAATGAAATTATATGGAAAAATAAGAAAATTGATAGATAAGAAGCCTCCACCGAGCGCGGCCTGGGTCAATGGCTGCTCGGGCTCTATTATTCAAAATTAATAATAAGAATAAAATGTTGGGTGCCAATTGGTTTTATGAAAAACCAATAAACCGTTGAATAAATAGAAGATTGTCCAAGGTATGTCGATCAAAGCAGAAAATGACGAGAAAACAAATAAAATTAGGTTCGATTTGGGTGACCCGAAATTTATAAAATTGCAGAGCTACAAGAGTGGAAATCGATGCAATTCTACTTACAGCTGGTCGATTAATATCTGGATCTCCAATGAAATGCAACGATGTCAATTCGGATCGTTGCAACTAATAAATTCTGCTTTTATATAAATAATTATTGATAGATCGATAAAAAAGCGGGTGCGTGGAACCCACGCGACAGAAGTGAAACTTCTTGCTTATTGTGTATAGATAGCGATAAATTATTCGGATTTTTTCAAATGAACAAGTGAAAAATACTTGAAGTATTTATAAATACTCGAAGAGAAACGGCAGAAGAGCACAGCTCAGCACATTTAGCTGTGTCATGAACACAACACTTTGGGAATTTGAGTATCTGCCTATAGTATTTTGGTTATCTGTTCACTAACAAATTATCATTTTTTCACGATTATGAAGTGTTCAGGCAACTACATTTTTTTGAATCAGTTTCTTGTAAAGACACAGGAAATTGATCGAGATGGAGCGGTTGTGCTTCAATCCTTTCTTGTAGCTCTCAAAACTCTCTATTTTAAAGACCGTGCACCATTTTGAAAAATGGAATTTTTCTTGCTTTCTTTTCTTCACTTTCATTCCTTTCCTGCGCCATCACTAATGCCCAGAACGTCATGAAAATGAATACTGGAGCATACGTTGATTGCTCAAATAAAAAAAAAAGTGCCTTAAAAAGTTGGTACCCCACTTTGCCCCGGTCTCCCCTATTGATTGATTTATCTCGTGCCCAGACGAGGAATAATTGTTTATAATGAAAACTTAAAGGTAAACACAACCGTTGCTGAATAAAACCAATTATTGTCTATATTGACGCATTTTGGCTAAAGAAAATTCAACTTCAAAAACACTACACTTCCCCCCAATTTCCCTCACTCAATAGAGGATAAGCACTCGAGCGACTATTTTATATTTAAAATTAAAAAAAAAAAAAATGCTTCCAAAAATAATGTACCCCACTTTGCCCCGGTACAAAATGAATTGTGTGCAGTGTCAGGATTGTGCATTTGAAGGACGATAAATTGAAGTTCATCAATTTCATGTTCTTTTAAAAAAAAATTACTCTTTGTTCTCAATCGATCAGAATCTGGGGTAGGAATTAATTGAATTGGAGAAAAAAAAAATTTTTCCCGTTGTTAAATTCTATTGAATTCTCACATTAATGAATAATGAATAATAGCAATATACTCACGTTCGAATCGCAGAGGAGAGGAAGGGGATCAGGCCCTTTCCCGAAACAAACACCTTTGATGCCAGTATCCTCGTCCTTTTTCGGTGGAAACACCGGGGCGCTCACCTTTCTCACTGTGGCCATGTCTATCCCTATTTGGGCACTTGCACTTTTTTTCTCTCCTCTTGACTTCACCGTGGAGCGGCGAAGTGAGCACTAAAGGGAATTCGGTAAATGGGCAGTATAGCTCTGCCAACTGAAAATTAGTGTTTTGAACGTTTTCTTTGCAATTTTTTTCATCCGTCATGTTCAGTGCGCCTATTCTAGGCTTGCATTGAGTTTGATTTCCGAAAATTATGATTACAAAAAATTTTTTTACAAAATAAGTGGAGTTGTGAATTTCGAGTCAAAAAACTTGAATTTTATTCATTGTGTTCAACAACTCAATGAATATAACATTCTTGCTTAATCAAATTTTATTTTAGAGTAATATAGAAAAATATTAAATTTGAAAGAGAGTAGAGTTCATTGTTTTGATTGAGTGTGAGAGAGGGGGCATGATGAGAGGTGAGGTAGTCGTGAAATAATCGATTTCTTCCTGACAAAGACAGTTGATGTGAAAACACAATGATAAACAGAGACCAATGGTCTTAAGAAAACGACAAATTTGGTAATTCCACTAGATGAACCTTTTCTAGACCAGTATGATTTTGGTTCTCTGCAGTGAAACATCAAAACTGTGTGTTTTGTAATAAAAGTTAGTTGCCACCACTGCGAATGGTTTTTTTTTTTGGAAAATCCAAATTTCAGATGAGTATTTCGAAGTTTCATTTAATCCGTATTAAATTTATTGAGGTTTTTTTTCGTTTCAATTGGTATGAGGTATTTTTCGATTGATATTGTTCCACGCGATGTGTACAAGTTATTGACTAGAGGAAAAAGTACGCATTTTAATGCTCTATGTACTTGTTTTCTTAATAAGTTAAAAAATTAAAATTTTTAATGCTCAGTGAAGGTGAGCGGTGTTTGAGTCAATAAATTTCTTCATCAGAATCCCGAGTGTCGCATAGGATAGGTCGTGATAGGTTTTTTCGAGGCCTATGCACCACTACGTCCGCGTCGTGGCCTTGGGTTACGCAAAACGTGGTGATAATCTCAATTTCATTTAATTGTTGTTTTTTTTCAAATTGGTTATTGACTTCCAACAAAAGTTCGTTGTTTTTGCAAAAAACATTTAAAAATTTAATTAGCATTTTGTCTGCTCACCTCGAAATCATGCCACTGATCTCTACTACATCGAAACACTTCAAGTCAATTCAAAAAAATTTGGTAAAATCATTTAAATTTTCAATATTTTTGGCAGAGTGAAACTCACCATTTACCGGGAATTCTCTTCCAGCATCTGAAGCGGAGACAGGAAGTGTTATCGCTGTAACACTACCTGCTCTCCATTAAAGATAAACAATCACGGAGTGATTGAAAAAAATTCAAACACCGTGTAATTGAACTGATCTCATGAATGAGATCAGTATGGAAGGAATCCCGAACACGATAAAACAGAGGGAGCCTCACGGTAGGCAGAATAGGATACTCTGTTATTAAATGAGAACACTCAACGTTTAAAATGCTCGTTAATGAGTGAAAATATTCCGAACGGGGAACATAACATACCGATAAGAAGGTCGGAGGAAATTTGAAGAAAAAAAGAAAAAAAAGCAGGGCCCATCGTGACTAATCATCCTCCCCAAATGAGCCAGTTTCAGCGACGTGAACCCCGAAATTCAACGTTGGTAAGAGTTCTTGCCCTTCTCGGGGAAGCAGAGAATTGGCAAATGGTGCCAATGATATGGAGAGCTAGCGCACCAGTGCCTCAATATCAAGCCATCACTGACCTGACTGGTGGGCAAAGGGGAATCGGCCCAACCAGAAGCAGGAGCAGGGGAAATGGAGCGTTTATATTCATATCTTTTTGCTTCCGAATGGAAGCTTTGTAATCGTAATTTTTTTCGAGTTTGAGATATCATCATAATATGACTGCAAATGACTCAAAACGTCAAGATCAGCAGTTTTTGCTTCCGAATGGAAGCTTTGTAATCGTAATTTTTTTCGATTTTGAGATTTCATCATAATATGACTGCAAATGACCCAAAACATCGAGATCCGCCGTTTTTGAAAAATGTCTGTGTGTATATGTGTGTGTGTGTGTGTGTGTGTGTGTGTGTGTGTATGTGATGACGCATTTTCCACTTTACTCTGATGTAGGGCTAACTAGCGATCTGAAAATTTTACCATAAGTTCGCCGTACGTGCCCCAAGCTCTCACAAAAATTTCAGCTGAATCGGCCGGATAGTTTTTGACAAAAATCGAAATGTCGAAATATCGTTTTGTCGACTTTTCTCGATGAAAAATGGAATCACAGCGTCCACTCTCCGCGAGGAGATGCGCGTCCAAGAATTGCATCTTCGACGCTGGGGGTGGTGGGAGCTCAGATTTTCAGTTTGTCCAGTATAAAACTTTTGAGAAATTTTTCGTAAAAATCTTGATTCCACGAGAATTTAATAAATAATTGAGGTAGAGACCTCAAATTTTGTGAGGTTAAACATCTGATGAGCACAAAGGTTGGTATTGAAACTGAGCGGAATCAATCTGATAGTTTCTTAGATATTAGCATAGAAACATCAGAAAAAGCAAGCTATATCTTCAAAACTATTCAATTGATTATATTTGGGACGAACTTAACCCTCTGAGGCCTATTTTAGTTTCTGCACTCCACGCACAGATCAGTGATGGTAGATTCAAAATTAGAAAATCCATTCGGAAGCTTTCTGCCAATTGTATTGGCAGAATAATCATGTTAGATGTTCAAATTACGCACAAGTAGTGGGGCTCCTGCTTGTTGTATATCATTTCATTTTTAAATCTCATTATTTTCCTGCATAATTAGCCGTTCCAATGTCCAGCTAATTTGTCCGGCTTTTTTCGTTAGAAAAGACTTGCCTAAGCCTGGGAATGTTTATAAAGCATTTTAAGGAATGCGGGAAGAGGAATGAGATCATCTCTTTTGACACACCGTGGAAAGACTCCAGATTGAGCACGTAGTGGGTAAATTAGCTCTGCAAATGGATTCAGACTAACATTTGTATCTTTCAAATCAAAAATAACATTATACTATCGATTTTTCCTAACTATATCATTGGTTATCATTCAAATTCTCCCATCAATATCCGATAATCCCATTTGCCGAGTGAAACCCACCCGTGAGCTTTCGAAAATTGAGCTAGCCAAGGAGCCACCAAAGGAACATCGGCAGATAGATTGCAGTGTATTGTGAGGCAATCTAAAGAAGTCCACACGTAACAAAAGCTCATTTCACTCAATATTTTTGATGAAATTCAAAATTCTGCAGATTTTCTTGAAGAATGAATTGATATTCATGTGCATTTCATACCTAAAACGAACCACACCGGGGGAAGATCCATTGCATTTTCATCTCAGAAAAACAGGCTGCAGTGGTGGGTGGAGCACACCAGGCTTTTCCCTCCGGCACAAACTGGCTTCAGAGCAGGACTCTTCTGCAGAGACAGCTTTGCCAATTTGGTTCAGAATGTCGAGGATTCTTTTCGAGATCAGAAAGACACTCCCGCAAAAATAGGACGCTTGGACATTCAGATTCATGAAAAGAACTAGAGAAGTGTATCAGGGACTTCTGCAGGATGGTGTTCCTCTCCACTAGGAACATTCACCGGAGAATAAATCAGGGGGTTAGAGCATTTCTCTTTGCGGATGAACGGTGGTTTATATGAGAATTAGTAATTATGAGGCCGACAAAACTATGTTGGAGGAGGCTATTGATCAAATAATTTTGAGCATGAACGCACTCGACCTAGAGATTTCAGCTGATGATTATATGGGAGCAGTATGCTACTGCCCCTCAATCGGAATCGAATCCTTTATCAAACTCAAGGCAAATATGTACACTTTAACCTCTGAATACTTTGCTTTGAGCCTTTCTCTGAATATAGCACTGGCGCTCAAAAAGATCAGCTACTTCATACTCTCAGATTCCCTAAGTGTCCTTGTAACGTGACTTTTTACCCGGGGGGATAAAAAGCCACTGCACCATCCCTCCCTCCGCCTCTCTCACACAAATGTCCCTTAATTAAAAACCTTTCAATGGGCGCCAGGTGATTTTTACGGAACCACCAAACCGGAAGTTCCTCGGCGGAGTCCTGCCCTACCTTTTTACGGCTCATAACCGGCCCGTAGCAGCCAGGAGTTCCGCCGAGAACGGAACGAAATAGGCGAAAGGGGGGAGGTGTTACCTTCTTCCCGGCTAGCCCGAGAGAAAATACGTACCATGAGTCAGGGGGGGAATCGGGGGTGTTAACCCGATCCGCTGCCATTTCCCAATAAAAAAACCTTAAAGACTACCGAAATGAACCTGAAAAGTTGAGGAAATAGGGGAGAGGAAACCCTCAAATAAATTACTCGTATACTAGATAAATCGGGTAGAATCAGAGTATATTGACAGAATAATAATAATTACAATTAACTTGACCCAACCATTAAGGATTATCGGAAATTTTAATAAAAGACAAAAAGAAGTTAATTTTAAAAAAATAGTAATTATTGAAAATTCAATTCCAAAGGAATTACAGAATTACATGATTTTAGTTATGATTATTTGGAGTACCGAAATACATTGATTTTAGTTATGATTATTACGGGTATCGAAATTAAATTATTTTAGTTATCATTATTGAATTCTAGGTAGTACAATAACCATCCAAAATGCACGGATTTCTCGGAACTCGTCCGAGGTATACGGGTGACGTGATACGGGGGGAAGGGGGGAATTGAAATGCTTCGTTTACTGGACTAAAGCATTTCCTTCAAAATTATATTCCAGATTTTATTCAATAAAAAAATAGAAATATGTTTCGGGAAGGGTAAATTTGGGATCGTTGGGCTCACCTACTTCATCCCTATCGAATGGGACTGATTTCGGGATTATTCCACGGGAATTAGGGGAGTTATTCCCAAAAAACCATTTTCCCTACCCAACGTTACGAGTGCGAGTGAGATAGACTCACTGCGCGTCACGGCAAGTAAAAGGCGTGGGGCTTTTCGGGTTTTCACGTACAACAAAATGAATGATAACGACCCGGCAATTTTCAAAGGGAATTAATTAATCAATTAATTAATTAATTAATTGTTTCGGGAATGAGTCGGGAAGTTGCGGCTCAAATCGACACGGCTAACGGGAGTGAAACGGGATCTTTGGGGTAACGATACTTTATCTCACCCAATTCGATGACTTTCCCTGGATCCTCCTCATCCTCTGGACGAAAAGGCCTCTCCACATCCTGTAGTTAGTCTGTTTCCGTGGCACTGATGAAATGGCAGGGCTCGCACGTGTTGTCCCGTTGCCTGCTTACTCTCGACTGACTCTTCAGACGCGGTCAGTCGTCCGGGAGGGGGGGGGGGGGGTGCTTCACGTGGTCTCTCGTTCGAGCCGACTCATGCCCCTCGGCACCGCCAGGGCGCATGACAGTCGCGCTCGCTACGGGACTTGCTTCACGCGGGAAGATTCAAACTCCCAAAGAAATTAAACTTCTACCTTGCAGGCATTTCTTCGGGTTTTCCTCTTAATTCGCGACCGGGCTACTTTTCGGAGCGCTTCTCTGGGGATTCTCTAATGGAACTAAGTTGAATAAAATGATCCTGGGACACGGATCTTGTCCGCTGATGCCCCCTTAAATCTAACCGGGATTTATTCCCAGAATGAACTCCCTAATTTCCTATCACTAATACTAATTGACCTAACCGGGATTCACCTCCCAACATTACCTAACTGAGGCACAGATCTTGTCTGCTGATGCCTCCTAAAACTAAACGGGCCTTTATTCCGATGTAAAACACGATTGGAGTACTCTGAGGCATGGATCTTGTCCGCTGTTGCCTCCCAATCCTCACTCGAAATTTTATACCAAACAAAATTAATTAACACACATAAATTCCCCTTATTGGGAGCGCCAGTTTGACTGGACTTTTCGCGCTTTCTCCGATCCCTAACCTCGCTTCCGCTTTAAACGGTCGCGTTTCGGGGTTGTCACGGGGTTGTTACCGGGTTATGTCACGGAGTTGGTACAGGGTTATGTCACGGGGTTGAATGGGGTTTCCGGGGCTGTTTGCCTTTTTCTCGTGCGCGATGGTTATTGCACTTACCTGCGCTCGACCGATGTTCTGCTGGACAACGAGAACCTTCGGGGCTCGTTACATCCTGCAATCGCTTGAATCAACGCAAGTCAATAGAAATATCAACCCATCCATACTATTATCAAGGAAAAAATTTCTGAA
Organism: Aleiodes leptofemur; assembly: GCA_963942555.1. Taxonomy (NCBI): domain Eukaryota; kingdom Metazoa; phylum Arthropoda; class Insecta; order Hymenoptera; family Braconidae; genus Aleiodes; species Aleiodes leptofemur. The sequence goes on from OZ012619.1 coordinate 10,598,585, forward strand.
ATTCATTGCGAACAATCCGCTCAGTGCTAAGATTTATTTTCATGGGATACCGTCACACAGGGGAATTGAGGGCGATGAGGCAGCAAATACTGTGACGTGCAACTGGGACCGCGGCTTTGGTTTTCCCGGACCAGCCTCCCACGGGAGCTGATCTCCTGGGTTCACAGGACTCCATCATATAAGGTTTGTTGAGAACCGGGATGAGACTGTGGCTGTGAAAAATAGCATCTCAATCATGTCTTATGGCAATGTACATGATTTTCCAAGGGAAGGGAGGAAATGTTGAGAGAACTTAGGGAAATGAAGAATCAATCACCATATTGCGCAGACGTAGTCTTGGACACGACAAAAACTATCGACTTGAGAATAATACCTCGTTTTTTCAAAAAATGTGATATTAAGATGTTGATAATAATTGTCAATGGCTAGAGAAGAGATGGAAGAGTAAGTCCATTTAACAGAAGTCCAAGTTTGTCGTTAAAACAACAATATGTATGCTAAAGTGAGGAATCATAGCGTATATAAATGACCCACAAGGATTAATACTTAACAATAATGAAAACAAAAAAAAAACTTATTCTATTGTACCACTGGAGTAATTTCAAAACTATCTCAGAGAACAATGGAGATATGCCTCCATTACTCCCAACTATTGTTGTAGAAATTTCAGAAGGTACAACGGAAGATTAGGACAAAAAGAACACATCTGCTCCAATTCAGGAGATTCTATCACAAGAATTACAAAAAAATCTACTTATTCTGTTTTGCCTCTCCACTACTGAAATTTTTATTACTTCCTTCAGAATATCTTTCTAAAAAATGGAAATACGCTCTTCGCTCTGTTCTTCCAATCATTTTTCTAGCTTCTGAAATTCTCTTCAAAAAAAGGAGAAGGCGAAAATAGTATATTTCACTTAGTTTCCGAGGTATTCTGAAAACATTACGAACGTATCAATTCATTAATCCTATTTCACTTCTTGAATAAAGTTTTCGTCCTTTTTCGGAGAACTTCAAGGAAGGAGTGGAACAAAAAAGGCGTATCTCCATTTATTCCTGAGGTATTCAAACAGGTAAAATGAAAAAAAGTTATACTTAGTTAGAGGTTATGTAGGATATTTGGACCAAATAAAATAAATTGTAAATGTCAATCTCTACATTTATTTTCTGAATTCACGACGTTCCGTTCCTGATCAGGAGCTTCTTCAGGCTCTGAAATAAAACAATCGAGAAAATTTGTTTGAATACCATAAGTTGAATGTTATTTTGTTTTGACATAAATGATTGATAGATATTCATTATTATGGCTAATTACCTTTAGATAAATGTCAGTTGTCATAATATTAAAATTGTATACAGCATTCCGTGTGAATGTGGGAAAGTATACATTGGGCAGACGAAACAGAAGCTAGGTAATAGGCTGAAGCAACACCAGTATGACTGCAATAGGGTTTTTATCATTTTTGGAATTTTCCCTATCCCAAATTTCCTGCTTCTTAAAACCCCACACTAGCCTCATACAAAATCACAAAATCACTTTAATGTAAGTAAAAGCCTATAGGCTGAAACTATGTAAATACTTGTCTAGCTGTAACTGGAAACAATATCGGTTATCCAGTTTTGTATTATATGTTAATGAAATGACTTAAATTGATTTGAATGACTGCAAGAACATCAACATACTGAAATGAAATGGAACAGCACTGGCGAATCACCATTTTAGCAATGGGCATCAATTTAAGTTTGATGAGGCAACAGTGCTAGACTACGAGAGGAACTGGTTAAAGAGAAATGTCAGTGAAATGATTTTCATCAAAACCAGTGATACCGTGAATCATAGAACTGACACTAATGGCTTGAGCTCTGTTTGTACAGAGGTCTTGAGGAAAATGCAAGATAATCAGCAAAAAAGGAAACAGAAAAAACATCAGCAATGGATGGACTGATTGCATTCAACTCATTGGACAACAGAGGTGAAAAGAGATGGTGGAGACTGATGCATTTGAGAACACCAAGAATGAAAAGCACCCCAAAAACGAGTACACACACACAGTGAAAAACATCAGCTGTCACGGAGGTTCATTGTTATTCTAGTCTTCCCACGTTTGCAGATTTAGTCACAACTAGTCAATGAATTAATTAATTTTTATATATGTACTTATTGAGTTTTTGTCTTTGTGTTTGCAGATTTAGTCACAACTAGTCAATGAATTAATTCATTTTTATGTATGTACTTATTGAGTTTTTGTCTTTGTTTTTGTCTTTGTGTTCATTAGTACAGCTTTGCCAATTTTGTAGATTTCGTAACTGGTTCTGTAGTCTGTATTCCCCCTCCTATGATCCAACCAAATTCGGTATTCTGGAGTACAGGCTGCCTTTCAATCTGATTTCTGGGATTTCCAATAATGCTCTTCCAGAAGACACCTTCCCCAATGGGAATTCGGATTCTCCCAAGCAGGTGAGATGGTGGGTTTGCAAGTTCCACTTCTTGAGGGATGATTCTATTCTTCACTTCGATTTTTGTTTGAGGTAATTGCTCAGTGTTCGATGACATTGTAATGAGGTTTTCTCGTTACGGCTATCGCAATGGCTTACGCCACCTTCTGGTGAAGATATCCTAGTATAGAGCTCGTGAAGACTCACACACAGACAGCCATACAATAATACTGTGGTGACATCTGTGTAAGATGACACCTGAGAATACCGTAAACTAACCGTCATGTTACCGGGACTCATACGTGGTTGGGGAGAAGGCAAAAGCCCAGCTGAAATGCTGACACTCCACTAAAGATGTCCAAGCTATCGCTGGGTCTGACGGTGGTGTGAGAGGAAGGACCATGCAGGCACACCGAAAAGATCTCTAGACGAAGAGAAGCAGCCCCAGCCAATATAAATAGACCGGCTCATGAGTTAGTCTGCCTTGGGTGGCAGACTCGGGAGATCGGGAGTAGTCCTTGGACCTTTTACCGCTTGCTTCACCGAGAGTTATCATTGGTTACCGTGGAGTACCCAAGTTTTAATTTTTCTCGCTAGAAGAACTGTGATGAGAACCACGTCCCTCTACCGTAACTAGAACATTGAATCACCGGAAATGGATTGCCCATTCCATCTATTGAAGTCAGTAATTCCCCGAGTCATTATTACCAAAGGCTCAGCAGGCTAGTCTAAAACAGCCCTAAGAGGTGAAGCGTTGTGAGCCCATGAAAAACCAACACACAGTGAGTTTTGTTCATTCCTCCGGTAAGGAATGAACTAGCACGCAAGCTATCAAATCATGAGTGCGAATAGGGATGATCGGAAGTGTGGCGAGACTAGACGAATCCCGATGCAACATAATATGACATTCAATTTTTATCCATTGTTTTCTCCTGAGTTTCAGTGATTATCAACCTAGATGCGTTGTCAGCCATGTGCTGGAAATTGGCCGTACTGCTAGTCATTTTCACCGTGGCTACAAACCCGGTCATTATCATCCGAGGAAGAATCACCATTAAAGTCGAGAGACTGTCAGGACAGCATATATCAAAAGCATCGAGAAAACCCTCTCTTTGACTATTGGAAATTCCCTAAGGTAAGCCTCAAAAGACTAAACATTGTTTTCGGCCACTGAGGGCCTGGCGAAGGCAGAAACGATTGAGGTTGAATAAAATTAATAGTTTACCTTCGATCACAGTATCTTTCAGGATATTCCTACCACATTTCCGGAATTCCTCATGAACTGCTAATACTTTGTGAGGATCAAGTTCACATATTATATATGGGTCATTCCATATCAAATCACCAGATTTTAAAAATTGTATTTTTTGATTCAGCTGAATTTTTTATATGTTATGGTACGTATTAAAATATACCTAAGCCTCAATTTTGAGCCCTCAATTTTCAAAAACCTCGGAGATATGAATTTTTGAATATCGCAAAAAATCAACAATATGGTAATTCTCAAATATTTATATCTCCTGATTTGATTATCGTAACCTTATCTTACAGGTGGCTATTCTCTTCGTTTTGAGATGTAGTTTTCGAAAAAAAAATATAAGAATCAATTTTTTTTATTTTTCACTGTTTCTTCTTAATTTTCACATGTAATACCACAAGAGCTTCAAAATTATCGGGTAATTTTCCGATAGGTTCGTTGCAAACAAATGAAGGAGTCAAGTTTTTCAGGTTAAAAATCACGAGCGCGAAGCGCGAGTGATTTTTCTGAAAAACTTGACGACTTCGTTTGTTTGCAGGGAACCTAGAGGAAAATTACCCGATTAATTTTGAAGCTCGAGTGGTATTCGGGGGATTATTTTTTCATCCAAATTTGGGCCAATAGAATTGCACCATGAGACAAATTCTCAGTTAGAAATTCAAAATTTAGAGTCACATGGATTGACAAATCGTTTGTTTTTTATATATAGGCAACATGCAAAATTTCCAGTGGAATTTCCAAAAATTTCCAGTGAAATATCGTGTAGGCGTTATTTTGTTTCGTCGAATGGTGCAATTCTATTGGTCGAAATTTGGATGGAAAAAATAATCAACCTAATTTTTGACTTTTTTTGAAGAGCGACACTTTAGATTTGTTTGAAAAAAATATATGTTATACTAGGCTATAAAACGAATTTTTCGAGCACTTGCTGAAAATGGGATTCAAATATCTTCGATTTTTTAAGCCACTTTTTCGCTTTTTTTAAACATAAATTCGCATTTTTTGAGAATTCTTCAATTTTTCATGAGAATTTCATTCCAAATATGGACAACTAATATTTCCCTCCTGTGCCAAATGAGTAAATTGGAAATTTTTTCTAATATAATGTGACATAAAATTTTTTTTGGCTCATTTTATTCTTTCCAAGTCGTTTTTAAGAGTTTTATGGTAGTTTCTTCTCGAAATATCACAAATCGACGTTTAATACATTGGCGGAAACAATTGAAGGATCAAATGAAAATTCCAAATTTTCAGCAGTTTTTCAAATGGCCGTATCTTTCTCAAAAATGATCGTATCAGAATAAAAAAAAAGAAATTTGAAGCTTAAAGTCTCTAGTTCCGAAATCTTCAGACCAAAAAAAATTTCCGTCCCAAGATCTCGAAACTAGAGACTTCAAGCTTCAAACTGTTGTTTTAAAGCTCCGATACGATCATTTTTGAAAAAGATACGGCCATTTGAAAAACCGCTGAAAATAGGAAATTTTCCTTTGATCCCTTAATTGTTCCCGCTAGTGTATGAGAGAAAACTAATTTTGCGACGCTTCAGGGGTCTTCTCACTTTACAATTTCCAAAAAAAAAATTTTCTCCGAAATTCGGTATTTCAGATGCGAATAAATATTATAAGCAAATAGAAGGCATACTCTATGGTGTAGATATCGCTAATTGAGGACAAGCAAGATTTCGTGCGATTTTTCATTCAAAGGAACTTCAAACGCTTTTTTCTCGAAACATCGTTTTTTGACAGCTTGTTGATAAAATCTTGGAAATTACTGAACCGATCCTTATGGAATTCTGAGCCCATATTCTTTACTACTATAGCTATAGCGCATATAGAGGATTTTTCGAAATTTTGATATTTACCATTTTTTTTGCCACGAACCGTGAAAAAAATCATGTTTTTTTTTTGGTTTTTTCCGACAATGTCTACCATTTCATCATTTTTGCTTATATCGAAAATCGTACTATATGCGCTATAGCTATGGTAGTGAAGAATATGTGCTCGAAATTTCATTAGTTTCGAAGATTTTATCAACAAGCTGTCAAAAAACGTTGTTTCGAGAAAAACGCGTTTAAAGGCCCTTTAAATGAAAAATTACAGAAAATCTTACTTGTCCTTAAGTAGCGATATTTGCATCATAGAGTATGTCGTCTAGTTGTTCATAATGTTCATTTGCATCTAGAATGGCGAATTTTGAAAGAAAAATATTTTTTGAAAATTGTAAAGTGAGGAGACCCCTCAATAAAAATGCTACGCTTCCTCCAAATTTTATAGTTATCTCAATATCAAAATTTTGGTTTGCCTCTTTGTTGAATATTTTTTTAGTAATTTTAGTCAGTATATTCTTTTTAACTTCCTCTGATCGTCTCAATTATTTATATTTCACGGAAAACTAGTCCGCACGATTCATAACTAGAGGTGCGTAGTTGCTCGCTCGCTGCGCTCGCTCGCGAATGGAGGGGTGCGTTACTGCTGATTAGAAGGAATTAGTAAGAATGTAGTATGATGAGTGTGACTCTTCGAACCACACTGAGAACTTCCCGATAATTCCTCTCATTTACTATTAGAAAAGATGATGAAGAAAAAGAACGATAAATGAAAACAGACATACTTGGGGAAACGATCAAAAAATTTTGGGTAGATCTCAAAATATCGAAATCAATGGAAAAATCGATTTTTCCTCCTCGGGGTCAGTACGTAGACCTCACTTATTGAAAAGTTCAGAAAAATTTAATCATGTTTTTCTTAAAAACGAAGAAAGTACTATATCGATTTCGATCAAAAACTAATCAGATCGAATCTATATCGAGATGTTTCGATTGCAACATCGATCATCTCGATCGCGTTATTGATTAATGAGAAAACGTGAACGAAAAAATTGATCACATACATACACACACACACACACACACACACACACAGACATGATCCTGAAACCTATCAAAAAATGTTGGGGAGGTCTTAAAACATGGAGATCGATCGAAAAATCGATTTTTCATTTTCGGGGTCATTACATAAACTTCCCTTATCGGGAAGTTAAAAATGAGTTAAAAAAAATGAAATGAGTAAAAAAATTTTTTGTCCATATATTGAAGAAGATTTTGACAATTTACGCATTCGGCACAATAGGAAAATAGTAGTTGACCGTATTTACAATGAAATTCTCATGAAAAATTGAAAAAAATTCAAAAAACTCGAATTTATGATTAAAAAAATGCGAGAAAGTGGCTTCAAAAATCGAAGATATTTGAATCCCACTTTCATTAAGGGCTCAAAAACACGTTTTATAACCTAGCATAACATATATTTTTTTCAAAAAAATCAAAAGTGTCGCTCTTCAAAAAAATTCAAAATTCAAGTTAAAAATTAAGAAAAAACGGTGAAAAATAAAAAAAATTGGTTCTTATATTTTTTTTTCGAAAACTACATCCCAAAACAAAGAAAATAGCCACCTGTGAGATATGGTTACGATGATTTAATCAGGAGATATAAATATTTGAAAATTACCACATTGTTAATTTTTGCGATATTCAAAAATTCATATTTCCGAGGCTTTTGAAAATTGAGGGCTCAAAATTTGGGTTTGGGCATATTTTAATACGTACCAATACATATAAAAAAAGAGGGTGCGTGGAATCCATGCGCGGCAGAAGTGAAACTTCTTACCCATGAAATTTCCTCGGATTTTTTTATAGAACAACAGATAATAGTTGACAATAGTAAGGATATGAGTATGATCTCCAATGAACACAACCTAATGTACAATTTTGCACATTTAGCGATGCAATTGATACTTTAAAAATTCGAATACCTGCAGATAGTATATTGGTTTTTTGTTCACCGGCAAATTATTCTTTCCATGATTATGACGGATTCAGACAAATTTATTTTTCAAAGTCATAATTCTTTATGACTATCTCGGAAATTGATCGAGATAGAACGATTTTTTTCCATCCCCTTTCTGTACCTCTTGAAATTCTCTTTAAAAAAGCATTAGTGCAGAATCGTCTCATCTTGCTTAGATTCCGAAATATTCAAAGAAAATTGATGACAAAATAAAATCTACTAGTCTGAAAACTTTATATCCATTTTGCCATCCGCTTCTTCCATGAATATCTCGGAAACTGAGAGAGATAATGAAATTTTCCTATCGACCTTTTTTGTAGGGAATTTCGAAAACTACAAAAAAGAGCTCCAACTAGAATTGCATTATCTCAGTTCGTTTAAGAGATATTCATCGAAATTCCGTGACAAAAAAGCGACTTTTAGATGAAGTCTCTGTTTCAATGGTATCTTTGAAGAATATTCCGAAATCCAATGGAGATACGCCCATTTGCCTTCATCGTTCTCTAGCTTCAGAAATTTTCTACAAAAAAAAAAGGATTGGGGCAAACTCACGCTATTTCGCTCAATTTCGGGATATTCATAAACAGTCGTACTACAAAAAATAGACTAATAAATGTCATTTTTCTTTCAATAGTTTTTCCAAGAATCTCTCGAAAACTACGCGGGATAGAGAGATCTTATTCTAATCGATTTGCGTAGTTCTTGAAATTTTCTACAGAAAAAAATTGCGGCGGAATTATCCAATTTCGCTTGGATTCCGAGATATTTATCTAAAGAAAATAACAAAAAATCGACTTATTCCAGAAAAAAATGACTCAGTATTATGATGACTTTTTGAGAATATCTAGGGAACTCAACGAGGTAGAGCGATTTTTCCATGATCTCTCTTTGTGGCTCTTGAAATTTTCAACAACAAACGTTCAGAGTGAAATCGATTTATTCCCTTAATCTCCGAGTATTCTCAAAAAGCTATTGACAAGAAAAAATCTGAAAAACAGAAAAAGTAGGATTTTTCTATCAATAGCTGTTTGAACATATCTCGACAACTAGGCGAAAAGAGAAATTTACGTGTAGATTTCTATGTAGAGAATTTCAAAAGCTACTCAAAGGGACTGGGGTTCAAATGCCCCACTTTAAGTAATTTACGAGATATTCTCATAAACTATTCACACAAAAAAACTACTTATCCTGTTCATTGCATTTTTTTTGTCAATAGTTTCTTGAGAATATCGGAAACTAAGTGAGATCGAGCAATTTTACCCTGATGTCTTCTTGTAGAAAACGTATAGAGCTACAAAATAGGAATCGAGCACATTCACTCTACCTCGCTTAGTTTCCGAGATATTTCCAAAAAACTATTGACAAAAATTGACTCATTGAATTTACTGCTGAGTTATTTTTACCTCTCCCCTGTCGTTTCCTTTTTCGGCCACTACACTAGCATGGAGCATCCTATGTTGTGTGCTCATCCCCCCGCCCCCCTTACCGTCTTGTCTCTCGACCGCTAGAGCATGCATCAGAGTGGTATAGCCACTGACACACTCTCCTCCTCTGCCAGCTCCCCACCACGTACCCAACTATTCCCCTCACCGTATCTTATTTTTCGTGACGCTCGAAAAATGTTGCCCCCTCAGTAAAAAAGTTTCACTTCAAAAATTCAGCTGAATCAAAAAATACGATTTTCAAAATCTGGTGATTTGACATGGAATAACCCATATATATGAGCATACATGATTCTGGCCCTGGGTATATGGATTTTATAATTAACAGGCTGGAACATTCAACCTCCAAAGTTCAAAACTTGAGGGACACAAAATTGTAGGTGTATCGTCTGACTGAGCCTTTGACACGATGAGGCATGACAACTCCGACAACACAAGTCAAGTATCAAAGGAGCAGTAAGTTTATGGCAATTCACCGTGATTTACCATGATTCACCGTAATTCATTGTAAATCATAGCGTTTCACAGTGAATCACAGTAAAGTTTAGTACATGTAAATCACGGTGACCTGTGGAATTTTCACGGTGAAGTACGATATTTCTACGGTGGATCGTGGTAAAGTTTTGCGAATCTCAATCATGGTGAAGTACAATGATTCACGTCATTCGAGCTGAATCACGATCATACATTTTTTCATGGACATTTCTTTCACTACTGAGACTATTCTTAATTCCAATTTTCCAACAACGGATAACCAGGAGAATAGTGCCTTCTATAAAGAAGGGAACTAGAGGACGACTGGAATGGATAAAGTAAATGTGCAAATCAAGCCAAATGACAACAAACAAATTTAATCAGAGAACCTCAATGATTCTTATTATAAAATCCTACTATGCCACCATAAAAAAGAAGGGGAAAGATATCGACGTATCACAAATATCAAATGAGCGTAATCATATTGACTGAAAACAACGCGACATCTGTTGTTCATTTCTGCCTCACTTGGATAGAATATGTTGAAGTGTTTCAAGTTTCCCATCACGGCGAAGTATCCTTTCTATCCATGGAATATTTGTAAGAAATTATGGATCTGCGAAAATCAAATACACTATTAGTAAAGCGATTGATGAACGTAATGAGAGAGGAAATCCTTGTAGTTTCCCATGATTCATGCTATTAAAGGGTCCTAATTTCTCATTGCCATGCGAAATGGGAACAACATCGATAATATTGGTCACAATTAGAGGAGTAAGGAAGCGTCGTGAACTGATTCGTGGCAGAATGTTGTAAAATCACCGTGATTCATAGTTATCGAGTGTGATTCATCACGCATTTACAATCACGTATTAACATTGAAGTGACGGTGATTCATCGAGATTGCTATAAACAAAACTCACTGTGTGCTGGTCTTCCCTGGGCTCACCACGCTTACCCTCTTAGGGCGGTTTCAGGCTAACCTGCTAAACTTTCGGTAGTAATGACACGGGGAATTACTGACCCCAATGGACGGCATGAGAAATTCATTCCCGGTAACCCAGTGTGCTGGTTATGGTAGAGGGGCGTGAATCTAATCGCTGTCCCTCTCGCAAGAACAAGTCGGACTTAAGTATTCCGCGATAACCTCTGGATGAGCCCGTCCGCAGTATTCCTCTGGTCTATCGTCACCCAGAGAATACCGGACGTCTCCATCCACACGAGAAACGCCTCGTAGCCACGCTACGGGCAACCAATGATAACTTTCGCTGAAGCGAGGGGTATAGGTTCAAGGGACTACTCTCAATCCTCTCGAGTCTGCCGCCCAAGGCAGACTAACTGCTCACCGTGTCGTTGGGTCTATTTATATCGGCTAAGGCTGCTTCTCCTCATCTAGAGGTCTCTCCGCACGCCTGCGTGGTTCTTCATCTCACACCACCGCCAAGCCCGGAGATAACTCTGATATCTCTAGTGGAGCGTCAGCATTTCAGCTGGGCTTCTGCGTTATCCTCAGCCGCATATGAATCCCACTGACGTGACAGTCAGTTTACGGTAACCTTAAGGTGTCATCTTACGCAGATGGCACCACGGTAGAATTGTCTAGCTGTCCATGTGTGAGTCTTCTCGAGCTCTACACTTGGATAGCTCCATTTGAAGGTGGCATAAGCCGATGCGATAGCTGTAACGGGAAACCTCGTGACAAATTACAGATATTTACGGTCATTCATAGTGATTCGATAAGGTTTACGGTCCAATATTTCCAGTGATTCATGGTGAAGCATGGTTATATCCCGGTGGAAAACGATGATCTCACCGTGAGTCACGGTGAATTACGATGATAGTTCGGTGAGTCCTCACTACGAATCAGATCCGCTAGGACATAAAGGATTACTGTTCAAGTAACCTTCGTTTCAACGACCACAACTGTAGCATTCTCTCCAGCTATTTTGTGGAGTTCAAATTCGCAATTTGTTGCAATAATTTGGACTAGTCGAGACAGTGAATAATATTTTTTATCTATTAATTAACCAAGTTCTGATCACTCATTCGTTATTGGATGAATAGATACCCTTAAAATGACAGTTGTGATGCTGTAACGAGCCCCGAAGGTTCTCGTCATCCATCAGAAACATTGGCAGAGCACAGGTAAGTGCAATAACCGTCGAGCATGGATTTAGAGGCATGAACGCAAGACCCTCATTTAACCCAGTGACGTAAACCAGAATAACCCCATAACAGCCCCGTAACGTGACCGTTCAAAGCGGAAGTGAGGCTAGGGATCGGAGAGAGCGCGAAAAGTCCAGTGAGGCTACCAGCCTCCATCGAGGGACTTAGTTAATAGTATAGTAGTGATTTTCTCATAGAAACTCGGTTTATTTAGTAGTAAGGAGTGGGAGGCAGCAGCGGACGAGATCCATGCCTCAAATGGCTCACGTTCTGTATTTCTTGGGATAAAAACCCAGTTAGCTTTAAGAGGCGTCAGCGGACGAGATCCGTGCCTCAATCATGTGATTTTGAGAGGTAAATCCCGGATAGGTTTGAGAAAATTTAGGATTAGGAATTGAGGAGTTAATTATGGGAGGTATGTCCCGGTTAGATTTGAGGGGCATCCGTGAACAAGATCCGTACCCCGAAGATTATTTTCGGTTAATTAGAGTAGGAAGTCGCTGCAGGATCGCTCCGAAAAGTAGCCCAGTCACTCACAAATTTGAGAAATCAAATAAGAACCCGGGAATCTAAAGTCAAGTCCCGTGAGCATTTGAATATTGCCACGCGTGGAAAGTCCCGTAGCGAGCGCGATTAGCATGCGCCCTGACGGTATAGAGGGGCATGACGTGGCGCCAGCAAGAAATTGTGTATAGCCCCACCCCCCGAATGACTGATCGTATGCCGTCAATAGACTGTAGTATTACACTCGGGTTGTAATGCCGGTACCTCAGTGGAGAGGCTGAATCTAATGAGGTTTTTGTCACACGCCAAATTAATATTGTGTGACTGATTTCTGAAACAGTTGTTGTAGAATATGCGGGTTGAACTCTTGAGATTTTATAAAACACACTTTATTTGATGAACTTTATGCATAAAACTGGTTTTCTACTAATTTCAGATTATTTAACCATTAATTTGGAAAATCACGATGGTTTTTTCACGATAGTGACACTTGGTAACTTCTGGCTGTCTCGAGCCTCTGGCAGGAAGTAATTTCATAATTTTGAGTTTCTCCTCAAATATTACTGTAGAAATGAGGTGTGAAGTATTGGAGAGGGCAAGAGGGGGTAATGATTGACGAATCCCGTGATAGGTTGAGAGTGGGTGGTGGTTTAGGTGTCGAACCCGTCAGGTATAAAGACATTGGATTGTTTGGGTAGAGTCTCGTCCAGCTGAGAGGGATTATCGCAATAGAGAATTCGAGGAAGGAAAAACATGACCTCGAGGTAATTAAGTCATTAAAGATTTGAGGAAAAGGAAGAAAAAGATTCGTATTCACTTCTGGAAAGGAACGTTTGGTTTTATTCGGGGGATTAGAAAAACTATACTCTGTGCAATAAAGTTGCAGCTGTGGGGAAATTTCAACACTTTGTTTGGGGACTTTTGATCTGTGAAAGGGAGAAACCCCTGAGTAATTTTGAATAGAACGGGAATTGGGAAAAATCCGGATATTATGGTAGAAGGAGATGAATTGGGGAAAAACCCCTGGTCTTTTAAAAGTTGGGAAAAACCTGCGACAAATAGAAAATTTAATATAATATCTTGCCACGCAACAGATCGCGTTCGAATAAGTCAGTCGAGAGTGAGCCGGCAGCGAGGGAACACGTGCGAGCCCGTACGAGTCAACCAACGCTGATCCACTTTGGGGAGTTAGTGAGCGTTTTTGGAGTCAATTAGAGCAGCCACGGATTCGTGAGGACCGAGGATTGCCTGAAGGATGTGGAGTATTCTTCGTGGAGCAGATGAGGAGGGAGGCTCCGGAGAAGACGAATGGAGACGGGGGAGATGACGTGCAATTTGCCCAAAAGTCTGTGGACTCTCGTAAGCCGTTTCTACTCCAGCTGTAGCTATTCGACTCATTCCCGTAACATTTATTAATTAAGTTATTAACGTTAAAATTGCCGTGCCGTTATTAGTCTAATTTTCATGTACGTTGAAGACTTCGAAAGCCCTGCGTCTTTTCACCACCGTGCCGCGCAGTAGGTCTGTTTCACTCGCACCCGTTACGTTTGGGGAGGGAAAGTGAGTTTTAATAATAACTTCCATAATTCCGACAGGAAAATTCTGAAACCAGTCCCATTCAATGGGAATGAAATAGACGAACCCAACGATCTCAAATTCATCCCTCCCGTAACAATATTTCGATTTCTTATTGAAGGAAAACTGAAATATAAGTTTGGAATATGAATTGCATCAGTCCTGTGGAAAGCATTCCTATTCTCCCTCCCTCCCCTCGTAATGTCTTAGCCGCATACGCGGCTGAGTTCCGCAAATTCACGTGCCTTGAGGATGGTTATTGCTTATGTGCCATTCAGCTTGAACCATGGCATCGTACACTATTGTGGATTTATGTTCCGCGAATGGAATTTATTCATTCGAAATGTAATTATTTTATTGTGGTTTACTATATTCTACTTTTACTCGATTTTGTTAGTTTGTTGGCAGTTATTTTTGGAATCCTTAACTCCCCAATTTTCACAACTTTTCATTTTTTTAATGTTTCAGGGCTGTATTTCCGATGACGGGAAAGGGCAACGGATTGGGTTCACATCCCCGAGCCCCCCTTGACTCATATCCGTTCTTCTCTCGGTGGATAGCCGGGAAAAGAGTAACACGTCCCCCCCTTCCATCGGTTTCGTTCCGTTCTCCGCGGAACTCTTCACCATCACGAGCCGGAGTATGAGGCTTAAAGTTTGTGAGGAAAGAGCTCACCGAGGAATTTCTCGTTTGGTGGTTCCGAAAAAACCACCTGGCACCCATTAACGATTCTTAGTTTAGAAATATTATGAGAGAGGCGGAGGAAGGGACGGCGTGGTGGCTTTTTACGTTTCAATGTCATTTGCAATGCAGCCTGTAACTACGACAAACATTATTCTGGAGGCCTGGAAGCAGAAGTGAGAAAAGCAAGAAGATATAAGGAAAGAAAAAAAATAGGAATCCATATTTGTTGCATAGAACATAGTGGAAGTTTTAGACCGATAAAGAATGAAATGAGCAGACGAATCTCTTCAAGGTAATCCTTCAAGCGAGCAGTTAATGACAACCTACTGGCTTATCCGATATGCTCAACAGATCCAGGAAAGTGATGAAAATGGTAAACGAATAATCAATATGTATTCCACAGCTTGATCTGTCCTTGAAGGGCTCATTCCTTTTTTTAGGAGACTTCAATTTTCCTTCAATGACACTCACACCCTCATTTCAAAGTGTCGATTTTCAAAATCATTATGCAGTCATATTAGAATATGTGCAGATCTCCATCAACAATAGCATGTCAAACCAGGAACATGGATATTTGAAGTTACCTCTAATCGGTACTTTTCAAAAATGAGTTCCTCAGGAGTTATGTCTCCGATCATCACGAGATGTCTCAGACAAATTCAACAATATTTCACTTTCATTTCCTATACACTTCTTTTCTATCAGTTCGAAATTGGTGGCGAGGTACCTTGACAATTCTGTACGTCAATAGTTGTCTAGGAGCTCAACTGTCGGGACTTGCTCGGGAACTTTCTGGCGCAACTCAAATGATAGTGTGTTGACTGACTTAATCTAGAAAATTCCCAGCTTTCAATCTAGCTGGTTAATCGATCAGAACTTTCACAGCTATTTTTTTACATTCATTGGGAATAGTCTCGATGTTTCATAATTTCAGAGGGCTGGTACTACACATCGGGAGATCTTGACTGGATGTCACCTGATATCCAAACTTTAATGCGCAGAATTTTTTCATTACAAAGTTGATCCGAAATCTTCGTTTAGAAATCTTCACATGAAGCAAATTCGTGCAATGAAATTACTAATAAGTGAATAACATATTTTTCCTACCTGCCAAAGATACTCTGACCCTCATAGGCTGACCAGTAGTTATAGTGAGAATTTCACTTGCTATAGTTTTTATCTCGGACCAGTCTCGAAGGACATCTTCATTAGTGGTACTGCAAAAAAAAAAGATTCAGTATAAAAATCATTGACTGATAAAACCCCACATAACATTACAGCTTACTTTGTAGATGTAATGGTGAATCTGATAACATATTTCCCATGGAGGGCTGCTGGAACACAATGGACTCTTCCCCGGGTGTTCATTTTCTTCAATAGTCTCTCGGTTAATGAATTTTCTCCACGGAGTCGGAAAACAACCATGCCTAAGTGTCTCGTTGCTGGAATTTCAAATCGAGGATCACCAAGAACGAGAGCCTCAAATTTTTGAGCTAACCGAACTCCCTAAAATACAATTCAATTAGTCAATAATTTTCAGGGTATTGAAGTCAAGAAAAGTCATGGAGTTTCGGAGATCATGGCAATTTCATTTTGCCATCGTTCTTGAAAACCAGACTATTTTCCAATCAAACATTAACGACCAGTATTCTATTCCGAGTACAGTTCATTTTTTAATGAACGTTCCAACTGAAATTTGATGATTTTATCAATTCTTCCTATTTCCTCTTGTCTGAGAAATTATTTTTAGCCCATTCAAAAATTTTCCTCGAAGGCTTTCCTGAAATACATTCACTATCACTGAGAGACAATTTTCTTCACTGCCAGAAGGTCATTATTGTGCAAAAAAGTTGTTTTTTTTTCAAATCTTCCAGGGGTTAGGAAATCTGGTAAACGAGTGTCTCTTCTTCTCTCAAGAGAATAATATCAAGAAGAGCTTAGAAATATTCTGCGATATTTTTCCAAATATGTCATTCGGTAAATGTGAAACTGATAGTCAGACGACATTCATCAATTCCAATTTGTCATCAGGTCACATTGAATGTCTCCTAAGTAAAGCCAATGCGGAGTTGAAATCCACTTTTACTGATGCATTACTAGACTAGAGAGGCTGAACTCTGTAAAAGAGTGGGGATAGCCGAGTTCCACGTGGTCGACGTCACTGACTGCTTTCATGTACGCTGTGCAGCAACGTTGTTACTTAGTTACTAAGACGTGATTATCAACCAGTTCTCAAAAAAAAACAAAACAAACAAAAAATGTCATTGCTCAGAGTGCATTAATGAAAAGAGTAAAGTGAGCACACATTCATTTTTTCCATGCAGGAAGTATCAATACATGAGTTCGAGAAGGAGTCTTCGAGAAGCTAAGAAAATTTCAAAATATGGGAATTGAAAATTCCTGAAAGTAAAGGAATGGTAGGAATCAATTCCCCTAAATAGCCGATTTTTCATTATTATGCATGAAAGGACAGATGAAAAATCTGTAAGAATGGATGAATGACTGAAATATATAAGGAAAAATGCTCTGATAATTAAGTTGTCCTGACAATATCTAAATCAGGGTAGCTTGATTGGACTATGAATTCTTTACATAATCTTGGCGTAAGCTAGCCACTTCCATTCTCAGAGGACTGTTATTATTGGTTTCGAGTTTTTTTGTAATAATCTAGATGACCATTTCGCAATCAGGCTAAACCCAACAAAGAAATGTGAGGACGATCAAAAGAAAATTCATCTATATGAGAAAGACTATATTGATTGCCTCACATCAGGCTATATGGATATGGTCCTGATAACTCTCAGACTAGAGTGGTTTATTGTGATTACTGATTTTCCGAAGTGGAAAACATTAATTGGTGCTGAATAAGATACGAATCAGGAATGTCAAATGGAGCTGGCCTCGCTTCAAGGTGAGCTAACCCTTAAAGGATGATTCATTACTGTAACCAGATACGATTGAATGCTTATTTTAGATGCCTTGATCAAGAAATCTTCAGATGTATTGATCAAAATTTAAAAATAGAAATGCACCCCTCGGCTGTACATGGTATTGCGCAGATGGAAGCGCTCAACGGAATTGACAAAGAATCTTTCAATTCATTAGTCATGCTTGGGACGTGTCAAAGAAATGTAACGACAATAACATTGCGAACAGGACGGTTTTCAATGACTTGAGAGACGAACTGCGATTGAATGCTTCTCTTAGTTTCATCTCATTGAGGGCTTTCTAAATTAATGATTTACTTCCTGCTTCAGTGGGCTACTCAGACCATTGATTGCACTCATTCTACACCGTAGTTCTCGTCATTTTGTCAAATGAATTCTGATCGATAGAGTATCAATTTGTGTATCATTAAGATGCCTCACAACTGTACAACATCCTTCAAAATCCGAATTAGAAATAGAGTTATTCATATTTCACCTCTCGTATATGTTTCTGAAGTCCTGTTATCCCATAGTTTCTGATAACGAACCACAGTTTCAGAGCTCTGAATCGTTTCGAGAGAGGAATCTGCCAGTGCTAAAATCAAGAATAAATGAATTCATTTCTGGAAATTTTTCTTGTCATAATATGATTGAATGTAAAGTTCACATTGCAAAAATTAATACTTCAATTTGAACAGAAATTTATGCTTCTTCGACGAGCGTCTGTATGAAAAGGAACTGAACCCGGTTCCATTACTTGAGAAATTCTGGTGTGATCGTTCTGGTGACAGAACAGTCACAGTCCATTTCGCGATCCTGTCTTTTTAGTTTTGGCCACTGTCGTATCTACGAAAAAAAAGCTCAACTATTCTCATAACATAGCTCAGGTGGAGAGGTGATTGCAAGTTAATCGATCAATTCGAACAATCACTCGATCGTGACTTGATTATACAAAAGTGTAAGGTTACGGATGAGTCTTTCAGCTGAAACACTCCCATCGGCTCAGTCATCATCGATTGAGAGTTGATTGTCTACTGCTGTTCAGCTTGAATTGACTGCTACATGGGATCTTTAACAACTAAAACATGATCAGCCATATTTCAGTTTATCAGAAATGGATCTCCGAACAAACGTCAAACTGACGTTCACTGTTCAGAATTTCATCCATTGCATTCTCAAGTAATTGAAAATATGATCATTGATCAGGTGTTCTTATTTAGATATCCAGCTTCTGAAATAATTTCAAGGAGTGTTCCCATTCCTGGTTTCATGTAGTACTTCAAAACGCACACTCTCGTTTTGAAATGCTGCAAGATTCTGATTCTGGCTTGGAGACATTTCGGATATTACAATTAAGAAATGGATTGATTGACGTAATTCGTGGAAGAAACTTGAATAGTTCGGAAATAATCTGGTGAGCTACGTCAGTTTATCTAGCTGTTGTACTGTGATTTCATCCCACATGTCCTTGTAATTGAATTTTATTCGTTAAGACGCTAGGTTGAAATTGACGCTACGAGATTAAATACCATTGATGGACGATTCATGTATGATCAACTTGGAAATGTCAATTTTTGACTTTCGTTATTGCTTTGTTATTTGTTAATCAATTATTCCACAAATATTTGTCAGAAATTGCAATCAATGAGCAGAAATTTGCGTGGTCTTGAATTCATTGATTGGAGTATCGACCAATTATTATGAGCAGAGTTGAGAAGTTCGGAGTGAATTTTGTGGCTCAAAAGTTTTTTTGGTAACGGTCCGATTCGCGTATCCCGCAGAGAAGATATTCAGAGAATTCATCATCTTTGACACAGTGGATCAGGTAAATAGTTCCCAAGAAAAAGCGAATTTTCGAATAATGTTTTTTTTTTAGTTTTCTCAGTGAAAAATAAATTCACAGCATTCATCCTCAGTGAGGAGATGTGCGCTGATAAGACGCACATTAAACCCTCCGGGCAGCAAGTGCTCTGATTTTTGGTTTATTCATCATATTAACTTTAATGTGATTTTGAAGAAAATGTGGTTATTGCAATAACTCGAGAAATATTCGAGTTAGACACTCCGAATTTAGTGGCTTCGTACATCTTATGAGGACGAGCTTTAGTATTGATTCTCAGCAAAATTCTTCCAGCAGTTCCTGAAATATTTGCGGAAAACTATAGGATGAAAAGCGGTTCTATCTGTGGACTTACTCAACCGATTACATCCAAGTTGAGTTTGAGAGATTTATTCCGATGAGCTTTACCAATAATGAATATTTCAAATTTTTCAAAGGGATTTTTCTAGACGAGTGCTGAAGGAAATAGTTTTCCTAGAAATTCCGATTTTTCTCAATTTTCTTTCTGAGAACACTAGTATTCTATTATTTTAGTACTAGAAAGAAGATAATTTCTACCAAAAGATGAGACCATCATCCTGATATGACAACGATCAAAAATGGAAATAATTTCTGGAACGTAAATTATAATTCTTAGATTTTGAAATTTTATAGTAGAATCTCAGTTTCCACATGATATAGACTGTTGTCGTATAGAATAACATCGTTTGAGTGAAAATGAATAACATCTTTTGACGTACTTCGAATCACCCATCAGGATAATTTATTTAATCTAGTAGTGAGCCTTGGGCCAAGTTATATATAAGATTGCCACCTGAGGCTTGGGATAACAGACTCAAGCCAAGCTGCACTCAGATCGGCAGCCATGTCTGAAAACCAACTCAGTAGAGAGTTTGGATACCAAGCTGAGTGAATGATTCCGCCAGGGCTGGATCCCAGACCTCAATTATGATAATTCAAGTCAATAAATAATTAAATTTAATGGTTGTAACCATTATCATAACATTACAATAGTAACTGATAACATCGAGATATAGAATTCTCGAAAGTCAATTAGAGAATCGGTTATGAGTCACTCCCTAATCCGGTTCAAAGTACTATATCCAAGTCAATGAAATTGTGCGGATCACTAGATGCATGTTTTAGATGCAGCTCTTCAATGGATATCTTGGACAATAACGGCACATGGATCATCTTCTCTGGGGAATGACATCCGGGATGGTGGCATCTGGATAAATATGTCTATACCATCAGGATTGAGAATGAATAACACCGATAAAAAACTTCTTTACTCAAAATTTTTAGATTCGATGGTAGCGAGTCTGATCTGAGCTGGTGAATTCATCCCATATCCATTTTTTCAAATGTTATTCTGGACGACTGATTCAGTGGTAAGTTTATAATTCAATAAATATTAATTTAGTGTGAAGGTAGCCATGTATGTCACTGTAGGTTTCTGCAGTGACCTACATGGCTACCTTCACACTAATTTAATATAATTCAAGGTCGGAAAAACCAATTAAATAAATATTAATGTTCAAAAGTTTTCAGACATTTTTCACCAACATTTAATTGATATCAGTTGAAGCTTGACATTTCAGTTAAATATACCTTAGCCCAAGGCTGAACACCGACACTTGGCTCTGGCTTGGTATCGAACCTCAGGCCGATGTTCTATCTTAAGGTGTCACCAGGCTTGACTAGGCGGGGGCAGGCTTCGACAGAGCATGGGCCATTCGTTAATTCCTACCTGGGTACCTTTTTTCATAGAATATCTTGCTTCATCTGATTATCCTTGAAGCAGAATATCCCAATTGAAACACTCAATCATCGAATATCCTTTCAATTGATTGAAAATTTAACCAGAGAAAGTTCAAATGTCGAACGTGTGTTCGACCTTTATATGAAAAACTTTCGTGTTCGATAATATCTAAATAGTATGGTTGCCTAGCAACTTCACCAGACTTTTTTAGATGTGGAACTTCTCGACTCTATCCATGAGTTAATCACTATTGAAGGCAACCGTGGATTAGAGGCTTTCTCGCTGATCAAGTTTCGATCAGTCGCCAGTATAAAGAGATTACTCGGGCTAGAAATTGAGATGTCAATGGGAATATGAAACAAACTTCATATTTTCGTATTCCAATCGAGATATGCCATACAACACTATGATATATCGTACTTTCTACTCTTCCAGGATCCCAGTAGGAAAGTAGCACGGGGATGAAGAAAGCTGAAATGCGAATTATAAAAAATATGTTGGACATAGTAGATGAGGCATTCCACGCTACTCAATTCATTTTTTAAGCTTTTTCTCTCGATTCTATTCATTTCTGAATATGTTGTTAGAATTGCTAAGGAAAATCATTGTCATTGTATGCGAAGAAAGAAAAAATTTCAAAAATTATGACCACTCAAAATTTATTCATGAATTTTATCGTAATTACACGCTCCTTCACAATAAAAAAGTACTCTTGTATTTTTTCCGTAAAACTGCTCTTCAACGAGATAGGAGCATTCAAAGCTTGAGTAAAAAGGGCATCTTCACAATTTTTTAAAATTTTGAATGGTCATAATTTTTGAATTTTTTTTTTCTACCCATAGGTAATGACTTTCCTGAGCAATTTCAACAACATATCCAAAAATGGACAGAATCGAAGAGAAAAGCTTATAAAATAAGTGAAATAACGTGGAATATCTCAGTTCTAACATTATAATATGGAAAATCTTCCACGTCAACTGCATAGATTTCATGATTCACATACTTCTTGGCGTTCTTTGCCAACTCAAGTCGTTCAGAAAAGATTACTTTTTGCAATGCGAAACTTCCAGTAGGTAATTGTGTCAACATTCCCATAGCATGGATTATTAGCGAATCTCATCAAGAATAGTATATTAGACAATGAGTGGGTACGGCGCCCCGCACGAGCTGTCTATACAATTTCATATTATTCACATGCGGTCTGAAATGAAGCTTGACCTTACTCCTTAGAGGTTAGTAAGTGCTGTTTCGATCCATTGAAACGTCATACTCATCGTGTTCGATGAATGAGATTTTCAGCGTGTATAAAGACTATTACCCATGCTGGAGTGTGTGGTGATGGCATTAACCACGGTTAATGGTTTTCATCCACTTCAAAAGTCTCTTCCGTCGAACGTGGTGGGTAAAACGTTTCAGTGGATAAAACAGCGCTAGCCAGCCTCTAAAGAGCGAGGTAAAGCGCCATTTCACCCGCGTGAGTGATATCAATGATTTTTAACAGATAGTTCTCCATCCTTTCTCACGTCAGCACAGGATCGCAGCATTTCACTTCATTAAGAGAAGAACTATAGAACTTACCATGTAGTCAATAGCAAGACCTGCAATGATTATCATTGTTATTGAATATATAATTTCTTCAACCATATTTATTAACTCTACCTGAATTTTCATGTTTCAAATAGAGAGGATCCACATTGAAAGTTTTATGTAGTGCTTGACTGCTCTTCACCCTGAAAACGATAATATTTCTGATTCGAAGAACAGTGGATAATCTGTTCAAGAACTCCAGCAGTTATCGGGGGAAACCAAGAAATAACACTAAATTCGTTCCTGCTTGAATTGAAGTTTTTTCTTTTGATCAAAAAAGGTGGTTTATAGACTACTCGATTTAATTGTTGAAACCCAACTAATTCCGAACAGGTAGGAAGAAATACTGATGTGATCAGAAAATTTTTCTGAAGAGCATATCAAAATGTGTCCGTGTGAAAATGTGCCAAAATAATTTAAATTGATTAAAAACTATTTAAAAATTCGATTCTGATGCCAAAAAATCTCGTCATTTACATTGAACTCAACTCATCAAAAAAATAAGAATAGCCTATTACAGAGGAGACAATACTCTACAAATTTGATGCGGGGAGTGCTGAGCAAAAACCTTTTGTTTTTGCATAAAAAATTGCAAAGCTTAACAAAATAAATATTTCGGGGAACGATCAGCTGATGACTGCCACCCCGCCTACTCCAGCGTGCTCTACTCGTTGGAACACACGCTATGTGCAGAGAATTCAAATGTACATGACATACACCGTCTGTGCATATAATCCGTTACTTTGCAAATAACTCGCAAATTGATGAAGTTATCACCATTTAGCAAGTGACCTCTTTCGTAGACTATGAAATCTGTCACACAACTATGTTTTGGCAAAATTCAAAAGTTCATTTCATTTATTATATAGTTCAACAAAATAATGGGATGGACATTTTAGAGAATAACTTGTTTTTTTCTTTAAAATTAAATATATTTGGGTTCGGGAATGGAATATAATGGGAATATATACATGAAAATTGTGACAGATCTATCTTTTGGCAAAGTTTGAAAGATAAGGAAAGTGGGATGAAATGGACACAAGCGGTAAAACGGACATGCGTTAGTGTTGATATTTTATACTATGAAAATTATTCTGAATTGATAGAAATATCGCGAATGGTTTTTTTTCATGATCTCATCGGAAAACTGAGGGAATTTACCATGGTAATAATATGTCAGAAGCTGTTTTTCAAATTTTTCATAAATTTCTTTTTTTCCTCAAGATTTCAAGGTAAGTCCCCTGTTTTTGAAAAATTTCAGTTTAGAATATCTCGAGAATATCTCGAGTTCTATAGGTCGTAGCGATCTACGGTTGATCTCAGATGGCAGGTGAACTCATTTTCCGTCAATTCATGTGGTTCGAAGAAAAAATTGTCGACTTTTCAAGTACTACTTTCCAGGGAATACCCTATAAATATTTGAACATTTGATTTGAGAAAAATTTTTATCCCATACATCGATGAGAAATGAGCTCACTTTCAATTTGTGTTTGATCTTATTCCTCGATTCTGAACAAATTCGTTAGAGTTGTAAATTCCGAATTCCCGATCTTTTCAGAAGAGGAATGTCAACCAATCACTGCACGCCGAAACACGTCCTTGTGCAGTTGGTTGAAGGATAGAGATAAGGATTAGATAGGAATCCAAGGTAATGCAGATTTGGATAACTGGTAAATGAGAAGATTTCTTCTGTCGTATCGCTGAATGTTCATTCAAGGTATTGCTATCGCTGAACGACTTGAATTGATGAAAATCTGAAATAATTCAGACATATTCTCCCCATCAAATCCAGAAACTTCCTGTCATAAAGAGAATTTTTCTGACGTGCAGAATACGAAATATTTAATTTCTTATTTTCCACTTTCCCCATAAGAACCCGTGTAAATTGAGTGACGTTTCGATCATGATCAATTTTTCATAAAACGAGAATGGATAGGCTTCTGAAAAAATTGGAGCTCATAACCAGGCATTTTGAGAATTTGTTGAGACCAGGATCGGCAATTTCTGACGTGTACTTTTGTAGAAAAAAAATAGACGATTAATGTGAGTAATGATCGGACCACCGGCAGCCAGCACCGCTTCGTACGTATATACAATCACTCTGTATGTGTGTATAGCTACAGAATGATTTTATAGTGTGCATGCATGCGAATATGGTCGATCTCACGGTGTGCAGGCAAGACGGTATCAAAATTTTTAAAAACGATTCTCTAAGAAAAAATTAGGACATGAGTTGATATAATTGTTTTGATTATATTATGCTTCGGTAAACGCCGAAGACTGGATTCTGAGTCCTGAAGGATGAGTTTGTGTAAATGCAAATAGACGAAAAATATCGTTCTCTTGTCTCTTGGAGAAATTCCCGTAAAATAGAAATAATGATTATTTAAATTCAATAATTGGCGAGTTTCTATGCAACAATTTTAGAGCAGCCCCGATTCACTACGACAATCGAAACCAGAGATATCGCCGAAAGAGTGCATTTTTTTAATTTTTGAAAAGATTCTACCTCTTCAAAATCCAGCCAAAAACGTGTGATTCCTAAAAAATTGGAAACAATTGAAGGTGATCTCATTTTTCATTGATTAATGTGGTCAAAATTGTTTAAAAATAAAATTTTCAAATATTCATAGGGTATTTCTTGGGAAGTAGTTTTTGCTCTATATGTACTTGAAAAGTGGACATTTTTCCCTTTGAACCACATGAATTGATGGGAAATGAGCTCACTTTTCGTTTGAGATCAACCCTAGATCGCAACAATCAATAACACCCGAGATGTTCCTGAAAAACTAAAATTTTTCGAAAACAGAATTTTGTCTTCAAATCTTGAGGAAGAAATGGAAATGAAAAATTCAAAAAACAACTTCTGACATTTCATCAACATGTTCCATTCCCTCAGCTTTCCGATGGAATCATCAGAGAAACCCCATTTCCAAAATTCCTAGCAATTTAAAGTAATTTTCATGTTATGAAATATCATTACTAACACATGTCCATTCTACCGTTTGTGTCTATTTTAACCCCCCTTTACTTGTCTCTTAAACTTTTCCAAAAAATAGTTTTGGAACAAATTTCATGTATGTATTCCCATTATATTCCATTTCCAAAGCCAAATATATTTGATTGTAGAGGAAAAAAAAAGTTATTTTCTGAAATTTCTATCCCATAATTTTGTTGAATTATATAATAAACAAAATGAACTTTCGAATTTTGCCAAGAGATAGTCTTATGATAGATTTCAGAGTTCACAAAAAATGTCTCTTGTTAAATTGTTATAAATTCATTAATTCCCAAGTTATTTGCAGAATAATGAATTATTTGCACAGACGGGGTGTGTTATGTACATTTCAATTCTCTGCGCATAGTGCGTGTTCGAACCAGTGGCACATGTCAGAGTAGGTGGGTCGTCAGCCATCAGCTGATCATCCCCCGAAATATTTATTTTGCTAAGTATAAGAGTATTGTCTCCTCTGTAATGGGGTATTCTTATTTTTTAATGCATTGAGTTTAATGTAAGTGGCGAGATTTCGTTGCATAGAACTTGATTTTTTTAAGAGTTTTCAATTAATTCACATTATTTTGCCGCATTTTCACTTGGATACATTTTGATATGTTGTTCAGACCAATTTTCTGAACACATCAGTATTTTTTCCTACCTTTTCGAAATTATTTGGGTTTCCGATTATTTTTTAGTCTAGAATGAGTAGTAGTCTATTACCCTAGACTGGTTACCTAGGCTGCCATGAGAGTTCTTACCACATACTGTCGTTTTTGCTTCCGAATAAAAATTACGTAGTAGTAATTTTCTTTCATTCTGAAATTTTGTCATCATGTGATTGCAGATGATCCAAAATATCGAGAACTATACTTTTGGAAAAATGTCTGTATATGGGGCATTCCATGCCGAATCGGACAATTTTTCAACTTTGCATTTTTGATTTCCTCTATTTTCTGACATTTTCTTGTATCTATCAAAACACACTTTTCGGCCAAGTTTGAGATTTTTTCGATCATCGGTTGAAAAGATATCGAATTTTGAAGAAAAACAGCTGTTTCTTTGGTTTCTTGCTCATAACTAGGGCCCGGACGTTCCTTTAAAATCCTGACCAACGTGAATATTACGCTGAGTTAAAATTTTCAAATTCATTCATTTACGTCCAACTATCAAACTGACAGCTTATAAATGAATAGATTTTGAGTGAAAATTAAATAATAATAATTATGCGGTGAAAAATTTGTGAGAAAGCTTAAGGTTAGTAAAATACTATATTTTGCCGGGGGAATTGAGGGGGAATTCGGGAAAAAACTATATTCCGCTGGGAGAATTGGGGGAGAATGCGAGAAAATACTATATTTTGCCGGGGAAATTGGGGGCAATAGTCCAGAACACTTCTGGACGAATTCCCCTCAGATTCCTCCAGCAAAATATAGTATTTTCTCGAATTCCCCCGAAATTCTCCCAGCTCAATATAGTATTCTCTCGAATTCCCCCCGCGAAATATAATAGTTTCTCAAATTCCCCCCAATTCCCCACGCGGAATAGAGTATTTGCTCGAATTTTCCTCAATTACCCCCGCAAAATATAGTTGTTCCTGTCGAAACGGGGAAAAACTAATAATCGTAATATTTTAGGTATAAACTTCGGAACAATACACAAATATTCAGCTGCTTGGGTTTTTCCCAATTCTATTACTTGAGTTTATTGTAAAATGTATTTTTCTTAAATTTCTATCCAACATCTGCCATGCAATGAAACTGCAATCATCGAGTGTACCCAAAACAAACCTCCCACTAGGTTTACAATTCCTAATCCCTTTGTGTACCTGAACTCCGAGCAGCTGCAACCAAACTCGAACTTCTCCCCATTGCCCGGGAAAAACCCCACGTTCACCAATCCAGAACGTCCAAACAACCTACGTCACAGTCCCTCCCCTTCCTCTACCTCTTGGCGTCACCTCCGTCAATCCATATATAAGTCGAGCTATTTAGAAACTAAGTCAGTCAGAGTCTGAAGACAAAACTATACAGTCCACTTGTAACTTCAACTACGAATAAACATTTATTATTATTTTATACTTGGTAATTTTTATTTAACAAACCATCGTTCTCGGATTAACCTTCGGGAAAGAGTGCAAACACACCTTGTAACACATTACTACATTGTAGGCCTTTGCAGAAAACATTTGGTCATTCGAGCCAGATCTCGATCTGGCAACAACATAGTACAGTATTAATTGTTGACTATTACGCATTGGTAATCCGACACATTAATATGGCTGAGGCAAATATCAAGACACTGAAAAGGAGAAGAGGTGCCATCGAAGGATCGATGACTATACTCACAAACGCACTCCAAGAAGAAGCTGCAGTAGAGATACCGGACTACGAACGCATGAAGAATGCACTGAACGGCGTCAACAACCATTGGTCAAAGTTTCAGCAAATCCAAGACGAATTGAAAGAACTGGTTGAAGCAGAAACAGAAACCAGACAAGAATATGAAGAATTATATTACAAAATAATTGGGAAAGCCCAAACTCTACTCAAACAGATCAACGTCCCGTCACCAGCTTCAATAGATACATAAGCAGCGCTACCAAAATTAAAACTAATGGAATTTAATGGTGCATTCGAAGACTGGAAACCATTCATCGATAATTTCGAAGCGATAGTAGACTCATCAAAAATTAAAGCTAATGTCAAACTGCAGTATCTCCGATCAGTGCTCACAGGAAGTGCAGCTCAAGCCATTAAGGCTCTAGAAACAACAAATGCTAATTACCCTACAGCCTCGAAAATCCTGGAGGAGCAATTTGATTGTACGAGTAAAATTGTAGATAATCACTGGGATGCGAGATCTGGTTAAAAATTTCAACCAGCACATTCAGGCATTAGAAAATCTTGGACAAAAAGCTACCACTTGGTACAGCCCATTGGTTAATTTAATAATAACAAAAATCAGTGAAACAACCAGGAAGGATTGGGAAAACTCCCGTGAAGACCCAGATGAAGTCCCAACATACAAATCAATATTGGAATTTTTACAGAGAAGATCAAAATACGCAGACATAGCAGCACCATCGAACAATCAAGAAAATCAACGTCGACGAGCGTTCTTCACTAATACCGAAACACAGTGTCCAGTCTGTAATGAAGGGCACACCATCTACAAGTGCAAACAATTCCAGGATCTTCCAATCACAAAGAAGAATGAGGCAATTATCCAATCATCATTATGCTTTAACTATTTGCAACCAGGACATGGAGTGAGAGCGTGTAAATCCAGGGGATGTCACACATGTGGAAAGAAACACCACACATCTTTCGACAGGGAAACGATGGGCGGTTCGAAGCCCTCAAATCTTACTCCAAAGGACAACACAGAGAACGTTTCTGGAACCGGAAGTAGAACAGTGACTTCATTCAATACAGCCAGTGCATGACAAGATACACGGGATCAACTCATACAGCGAAAACGGAATACATTCATCGTAAACTCGGACATCGATGAATTCATGGTAACAGCTGCAGTTCATATCCTCAATAGTCAACGAGAACGTATTCCATGCAGAGCATTACTTGATACTTGCTCGAACACTAGTTTATTAACAGCAAGAATGGCAAGGCGCTTAGGCGTACCACAAATGACGCAACACACATCCGTTGGTTCGTTGAGTACAGTACCCTTGATCTCTGAAAGTATGGTCAATGCGGAAATCACATCAAGGTATAATAATTATTCGAGGACACTGACGTTTTTAATTGTACTCAAAATAGCCGAGTTGATCCCAGAACATTCACTGGATAGAAGAAAGATTATTATTCCATCGAACATAAAACTTGCCGATCCTGAGTTTCATCGACCAGCACCCATAGATGTTTTGATCAGTGCCGGCCCGGCTCTTTCAATCTTTTGTGTAGGACAGATTAATTTTGCACCTGAAGGACCTGACTTGTTTCTCCAGAAGACCTTGCTAGGGTGGGTGATTGAAGGAAGCACGGGACATAAACATACAGCATTAAAACGTGCAAAAGAAAAATGCTATTTGACAACTGCACAAGAATTCGACTTGGAACGATTTTGGAGACGAGAGGAAATTCCGAAAACAAGAGGGCTCACCATTCAAGAAGCCGTCTGCGAAGAACACTCCCAACAACACACTACAAGAGATTCTTAAGGAAGATACATCGTAGCACTCCCTTTCACCGAGAAAGTGACAAGGCTGGGGGAGTCTCGACTACAAGCCCTTCGACGATTGAAGGCATTAGATAGGAAATTCAACAAGGACCCTGAATTTAAATCACAATATACGGCAGTCATACATGAGTACTTAGACCTTGGTCACATGACGGTGATACCCAACGAAGAGGCGCAATACACTAAGTATTACATCCCTCACCATGCGGTGATTAAAGATTGCAGTCTCACTACGAAAGTTAGAGTTGTATTCGAAGGGCTCAGCTCGAACCAGCTCTGGTGTTTCATTGAATGAGACTTTTATGATTGGCCCTACTATACACACAGATTTCCTGAGACTACTTCTACATTTTCGCATGCACACCTACGTTCTAACAGCTGACATTGAGAAAATGTATCGACAATTCGTGGTCAAAGAAGAGGATAGAGGCTCTCAATGCATCTTGTGGTACAACAACTCAGGAGAAATTATTACATTACAACTGAACACTGTTACTTTCGGATTAGCCCCCTCACCATTTTTAGCAGTACGATGCTTACATCAGTTAGCCGATGATGAAGGATCCAGTTTCCCCAAAGCCGCAAGAGTCTTAAAGAAGTCTACATATGTGGATGGCGCACATATCACAATGAACAATTGGGTGGAAGCTGTCTCAACACGTGATGAAGTTATCGAGCTACTTCAGGAAGGATGTCTCAACATACGTCGATGGGCATCAAACGATCCAGCACTACTCCAGGGTATTCCCTCAGAAAATATCAATCGACAGCTACAACTAGGAGACAGTACGTTGAAAACTTTAGGTGTATTTTGGGATACTACCAAGGACATCATTACATACAACATAAGAACAGATCAGTCGTTCATAAAGACCACAAAACGCTCAATTGTATCAGAAATTGCTAAAATCTATGATCCAATTGGTCTCCTCGGTCCAGTGATCATCAAAGCTAAAATGTTTCTACAGCAGATCTGGTTACTCAAGAGCGATTGGGATGAATCCTTACCTGCTAGCTTACACACTGAATGGGTTAATTACTACAACGAGCTGCCATTGTTACAAAATATGACTTTCCAGAGAGCAACAGTCATGAGAAACGCAACAGAAACTCAACTACATGGATTTTGTGATGCAAGTCAAAAGGGATATGGATGCTGTTTGTATGTGAGAACAACGGACGTCCATGGGAACATCGAATCACATTTGCTATGTGCCAAGTCCAGAGTAGCTCCTCTGAAGGCCCTCACAATTCCACGACTGGAATTGTGTGCAGCCCAAGAATTAACTAATCTCTACCTCACTGTTAAGAAATCGTTACAAATAGAGTTCAACAAAGAAGTGTTGTGGACAGATTCCACAATTGTCCTGCACTGGCTCCAAACCAAAGCTGCACATCTACTGCCTTTTGTATCCAATCGAGTTAGTGATATCCAGACGAAAACCAGCCGACAGCAGTGGAGACACGTTAGAACAAACGACAACCCAGCAGACCATATTTCAAGGGGATTATTTCCTAAGGAACTCCAGCGAGTTTCCAATTGGCAACATGGACCAGATTGGTTAATTCAGCAGGAAGACCAATGGCCGCAGTTGCAACTACCAGCAGTTGAAGAAGAACTATCGGAAAAAAGAAAGCTGTATTGTTTCACTACCCACAACATCGATGTCAGCCTACTTGAAAAATATTCGGACATCACCAAATTGGAACGCATTATAGCATACGTAAATCGTTTCAAAATATTCAACCAGAACAAGGGACTGATAACAGCAGAAGAATCCAAGGAAGCCAGACGCACTCTGATCAAAGTTGTACAATGGAGCGCCTTCAGTAAAGATATTGAAAACCTGAAACACCTTCGATCTCTAGACAACAATAGTCACTTGTTATCTCTCACTCCCTTCATGGATCAGCATAGAATTCTCAGAGTTGGTGGACGACTGTCAAACTCTAATATCCCATTTGATCAACGACATACGATTCTGTTACCCAGGACAGGACATATTACGAAGCTATACATCAAAGAAGAACACCACCGTCAACTTCACGCTGGTCAACAGGCTACATTCTATGCTCTACGTCGCAGATTTTGGATCATCGATGGACGTAATGCAGTCAGACACATAATTCGACAATGTGTGACATGTGTGAGACACCACCCCTCGACACTAAAGTATATTATGGGCAATCTACCTGCCTCTCGAGTCACACAATCAAGACCCTTTTCCAAAGCGGGAATTGATTACTGTGGCCCATTCTTTATCAAAGAGAAGAAATTTCGGAATCGAGCAAAAATAAAGATTTATGTGGCTGTGTTCGTATGTTTCATCACCAAGGCAATCCATCTAGAGGTAGTGAGTGATTTGACTTCGGAAGCATTCATCGCAGCACTCAGAAAATTCATCTCACGTAGAGGCCATTGTACAGATATTTTTACTGACAATGACACAACTTTTGTTGGTACCAACAACAAACTGAAGGATCTCCAGGAATTATTGGAGTCAAGGGAACTCCAGGACAAGCTGACCAGGTTTCTCACTCCTCGCAACATCAACTGGCATTTCATCCCGGCAAGATCGCCAAACTTTGGAGGATTGTGGGAAGCAGCCGTCAAATCCTTCAAGCACCACTTGAAACGAGTCGCCAGCGATACCTTGTTCACTTTTAAAGAATTCAACACCCTGATTATCGAGATAGAAGCAGTTTTGAATTTCCGACCAATCTCGGCACTCTCATCAGATCCGAATGACATGATAACTTTGACACCAGATCACTTCCTCATAGGAGACACACTCACAGCGCTGCCGAGTGACAATCTTCTAGAGACACCAACGAATCGCTTGTCAACCTACCAACACATCCAAAAGGTGAAACAAGATTTTTGGGCACACTTCTACAAAGAATACATTACGGATCTTGCAGTAAGACACAAATGGACGCGAAATAAGTCCAATCTGGAGATTGGAACAATTGTGCTCATCAAGAAAGATAATCTGCCCCCGCAACAATGGGCGATGGGGAGAATCATCAATCTTCATCCAGGACGGGATGGAATCGTTCGAGTGGTAACCGTGAAAACTGCCACCAATACCCTCACCAGAAGTGTCACTAAATTGGCACCTCTTCCAACACAGCCAGATGAGAAGGATGACGCAGCAGCGGAAACGCCTTCAGGCAAATGCACCAAAATCACATATTGATGTTATAAAAGAAAAGACTCCTTGTATGTCAACACCAAGCACGGTCAGAAAGTTGATCAGGTCTCCCTTCTCAACGGGGGGAGAATGTTCCTGTCGAAACGGGGAAAAACTGATAATCGTAATATTCTAGGTATAAGTTTCGGAACAGTACACAAATATTCAGCTGCTTGGGTTTTTTCTAATTCTATTACTTGAGTGTATTGTAAAATGTATTTTTCTTAAATTTCTATCCAACATCTGCCATGCAATAAAACTGCAATCATCGAGTGTACCCAAAACAAACCTCCCACTAGGTTTACAGTTCCTAATCCCTTCGCGTACCTGAACTCCGAGCAGCTGCAACCAAACTCGAACTTCTCCCCATTGCCCGGGAAAAACCCCACGTTCACCAATCCGGAACGTCCAAACAACCTACGTCACAGTCCCTCTCCTTCCTCTACCTCTCGGCGTCACCTCCGTCAATCCATATATAAGTCGAACTATTTAGAAACTAAGTCAGTCAGAGTCTGAAGACAAAACTATACAGTCTACTTGTAACTTCAACTACGAATAAACATTTATCATTATTTTATACTTGGTAATTTTCATTTAACAAACCATCTTTCTCGAATTAACCTTCGGGACACAGTGCAAACACACCCTGCAATACATTACTACATTGTAGGCTTTTGCACAAAACAATAGTATTTTTCTTATTTTAAGCTTTCTCACAAATTTTTCACCACATAATCATGATGATATAATTTTCTCTCAAATTCCATTCATTCATAAGCTGTCAGTTTGATAGTTTGACGTAAATGATTCAATTAAAAAATTTCGACTCAGTGTTATATTCACGTTGGTCAGGATTTTAAAGGAACGTCCGGGCCTTACTCATAACTTCCATATAAATGGTCCAAATTGACCGTTTTTTTTCGAAATTCTCTTTTTTTTTATGTACTTTTCGAAAAAAAATACAAAAAAATTATGCCAAGTTTTTTTCTGTATGATTTTTGAAATTTAAGATCTTAATCGTGATTTTAAAACTGTTGGTGTCCTTTAATTTTTTCGAAATTTTTTTAACTCACACTTCCATCAATTCTAAAAATTTTAAGCACCAGTTGATCGTGGGGTTCAAAAAATTACTATTTTTTCTCGATTTTTGAAAATTTGAAAAAAAAATTTCAGTCTTATTCATTCCTAAAACTATTTTTTGCCGTGTTTACTCTTTTTTGAGTAATTTTGGATCAATTTCTATTATTAAACGGAGTCTTAAAAAAACTACCAGCTTTAGTTGAAAGAAATCGCAAACAATGTTATTTATTTATTTTATTTCATTATAGGGGAGGGTGGGGCAAAATGGGACGGCGGGGCAATGTGATTGTAACTAACGATATCATAATATCAAGAGTTACATATAAAAAATATACCGAGGGTTGAAAAACAGAAAATCGTATGCGCCAAAATGAGCATTTCTATGGTGAAAAGTCGTATGCATAGCACATACGACCTTCTGCTTTTAATGCAAAATTGAATAATCTTTTATATATTCGTTTTTGAGAATATCTTGGAAATTAATGAAGATACGCCATTCTTGCTCTCTTCCTTTTTTGTAGCTCTTGAAAATTTCTACAGGAAAGGAAGGAAAGGGGATTGCGCTATCTCAATCAGTTTCCAAAATATTCAGCAACACAAGGGATAGATAAATAGCGTTAATGATAGAAAATGAACCTTTTCTATTTACCTTGTAGCTTCGCTGATTTGTTAAGGGGATTTTTCCCTCAACCCCGAGAAAATCCTCTTTATAACTCGGTGAAGGTACAAAGTAAATAGAGAGGGTTCATTTTTTGTCATTACTATTTAGGAATATATCGAAAGCTAAGCGAGATAGTGCAATGTCACTTTTACATCCTCTTGTAATTCTTAAAATTCTCTCCCCTTCTTTACAAAGAAGAGTTCCAATAGGATCGTCGTAGATTACTCGATTGCGAAGATATTTTCCAAAAATGATTAAAATAAAAAATCGGTAAATTGTTACTATAGAGACGCTCCATAAAAAATGTCATAATTTTGATTTTGTTGGGGTTTTTTCCAATTTTTCATAATTTTCGGCTCCCAATGAGTCTACATTGAGAGTTGGATTATTAAATTTGTGGAACTTTTGAAATTTATGTAATAAAATCTTAGAGATAAAAGTTGAGAAAATCCCGTGTTTTGACTTGAATAGAGTGAGAGGGAACGTGATGATAGGTGTGTTGGAAAAATAATGAAATCGATAATTTTGAATAACAATGACAGTTGATGATGAGTACAAAAGAGAAACAGAGACCGAAGACCAAGGAGTGGGGCGATTTTGGCATAATAACCACTTGAGCCTTCTCCTGGTTATTGAGTCTTCTGTGTTCTACTGTGTTACAACATGACAGTGAAAAAATTTGATTAAGTGTGTCGTCTCAACTCAATACCATTTGATCGTTTATTCAGATGAGTATTTTTTCGAATTTATTAATCCGTATTAAATTTCTAAAAGTTTTTGAATTTTGTTTTTTTTTCGCAATTTTTTCATGGTATAAATGGGTTGAAATTGTTCCACGCGAGGTATTCAAGTTATTGACTAGAGAAAAAAGTACGCACTTTAATGCTCAATGTACTTGTTTTCATGAAAAAATAGAAATTTAAAATTTTTATAGCCCAATGGAGGTGGGTGGTGTTTTTGTCAATAAATGTCTTCAACAAAATCCCGAGAGTCGCATAGGGTAGGTCGTGTTAGGTTTTTTTGAGGCCTACACACCACTACGTCCCCGTCGTGGCCTTGGGTAATGCCAAACGTGGTGATAATCTCAATTCTCCGGTTTTTATTTGGTTTTTATTCTTGATTAAATGGGTTAGACTTCCCAGGAAAAAGTAGGTTGCATTTTTCCAAAAATTTAATTAGGATTCTTTCCTTCCGCCTTGAAATCGTGTGACCGATCCTCTTGACAGTTGAAAGATACCATATACATAAAAATTTGCAGTGAAAAACGGAATTGAGGCAGTTTTTTGAGGTGCGTCAGTCAAGTAACAATTTACCAAAAAATCTATTCGGGATAACGCTATTTATCAATTATTTGTTTTTGCTGAATATCTTGGAAACTGATTGAGATAGCGCAGTCCTGTTTCCATCTTTTCCTATAGGGAATTTTAAGAGAGCTACAAAAGAATATCAGAGCGAGAATGGCGCGTCTCAATTCATTTCGAAGATATTCTGAAGGAATGAATAAAAAAAAATTAGGATTCTCCTATTTTACCTCTTTGCTCTTGAAATGCGATATGAGAATCGAGGATTATCAAGCTTCGCACTTAAAGCAGAAGGTCGTATTTCCTATGCATACGACCTCTTGCTATAGAAATGGCCCTTTTGGCACATTTGACTTTCTGCTTTTCGACCCTCGATATATTCCCATATGTAACCCTTGATATTATAATATCGTTCCATTTTGCCCCCGCGTTCCACATTGCCCCGCCGTTTCCCTTTGCCCCACCCTCCCCTATAATAAAATAAAATAAATAAATAACATTGTTTGTGATTTCTTTTAACTAAAACTGGTAATTTTTTCAAAACTCCGTTTAATGATAGAAATTAATTCGAAATTACTTATAAAAGAGTAAACAATAGCAAAAAATAGTTTTAATAATGAATAAGACCGAAATTTTTTCTTCAAATTTTCAAAAATCGAGGGAGAATAGTAATTTTCCGAACCCCACGATCAACTGGGGCTTAAAATTTTCAGAATCGATGGAAGTTTGAGGTGAAAAAATTTCAAAAAAATTAAAGTACACAAACAGTTTTAAAATCATGATTAGAATCTTAATTTTCAAAAATCATACAGAAAAAAACTTGCCATAATTTTTTTGTATTTTTTTTCGAAAAGTTCATGAAAAATCGAGAATTTTGAAAAAAAAACGCTCAATTCGGACCATTTT
Organism: Aleiodes leptofemur; assembly: GCA_963942555.1. NCBI lineage: Eukaryota > Metazoa > Arthropoda > Insecta > Hymenoptera > Braconidae > Aleiodes > Aleiodes leptofemur. The sequence goes on from OZ012619.1 coordinate 10,635,422, forward strand.
TATGGAAGTTATGAGCAAAAACCCGAAAAACAGCTGTTTTTTTTTAATTCGATATCTTTTGAACCGATAACCAAAAAATCTCAAACTTGGCCGAAAAGTGTGTTTTGATAAATACAAGAAAATTGCAGAAAATAGAGGAAATCAAAAATGCAAAGTTGGAAAACTGTCCAATTTGGCGTGGAATGCCTCATATGTATCTATGTGTTTGTCATGATGCATTGCTCATTTCACTCTGGAGTCAGGCTAGCTAGCAATCTAGAAATTTGACAGTATGTTCGCTATATGTGCCCCAGCTGCTCAATAGTTCTTGAACAAAATGTCGCGAAATTGTTTTTTCGACTTTTCTCGATGAAAATCAAGTCTCAGCGTCCATTCTTAGCGAAAACGGCTCGCAGAAAAATCTTTCTATTTGCATAGAACGATTCCAAACAAGCAGGAGTCCCACTACTTGTGCATAATTTTACAGCCCCACTATTTATGCGATCTTCACTATTCTGCCAATAAGATTGACACAACGCTCCCGAATGTAATTTTATAACTAATCCATTAGCGTCGACAATGAATTCAAGACAGTATCATGAAGAATATTATTGGACATTAGACAGCGTATATTCGTAAATTTGATGAGTAGTATGAAGTAGATAATCAATCACCTGATCAAATGAATGAAATAGATTCATCTGATTCAGTTCGTTCCCATCTATACATGCATATGTATTAGACTGTGCCAAATTTGACGATTTTTTTTTTTTTCGCCTCCCAAGTGAAAATTACATTTTCCATCACGGAAAAATAATGCTCCCCAAATCCGGGCTTCCTATCTTTTTTTTCCAGTTAGCGCACGCGTAAAGAAGGTTTTTTCAAGGGAAAATTTTTAAAAAATGATTTGAAACGTCTAAATTTATGGAATATGATTTCTAAAAATTTTTAAAACGCATCATTCCGTCAAGAATTCAGTGCTCAACGAAGATAATCGTGGACGAAATCAAAACAATGGCCTACACGCCTTGTGGACCAAATATAAAGCGAATTTCTACTTAATTTATTACTAACATTCATTCTTATACACATATCAAACAATGAATGTGCAATTAAAACTTATGAATTCCATTTTCTAGACAATCCTCATGATCCAGAGAACTCATTTTCGTTCCTCAATTCTTCTCTACATTTTTTTCTTCAACGAAAAATCATAATAATAGCAAACAATATAAAAAAAAATTATATCATTTCATCACTGATTACTCACAACTTTTATTGAGTCAGAAGTTTTTAATCAATATTCATAGCGTTGATGCTTCTATTCATGGCACCAATTATAGTGATTGACATTCGTAAGTGATTTACCAACATGTTACTCCAAATATTAGGCAGAAGATGTTGCTAGCTTCTTTTTGAAGTGAAACTTCTTATACGAAGTCCGCGCGTTTAACGCTGTTGCGTTACTTTTCCACGTTTTGGTGGTTCGGGAAAAGAAAGAGAGAGAGAATGAATGTGCGCATGCGCACTCGTATCCCTGCAGCATTGCTCGTCATAGTAGGACTAGCGAAGGGATCGACATCGGCTTTCTTCGACGTCCATGCCCCACCAAATAATCTTTGGCTTCGGCGTGCCTCGTGTGTCAATTCTTTCGTTAGTACGACAATACCTGTCCTGTTACTGTTTATTTTTTATCATCAGTTCAAGAGTATCTCGGAAACTGAGTGCGATAGAGTGATTCTGCTCTCCTCTTTTTTTGTAGATCTTTAAATTCTCGACAAGAAAGCTAGAAGTTGAAACTGCTCTATCTTATTCAGATTCCGAGATATTCTCAAGAAACAATTGACAAACAAACCAAAAAAAACAGGAAAAGGTTTTATTTGTTGATAATTTTCTTGGAATATGTCAGAAACTACGTAAAATAGCGTTATTTTGCTCCAATCCTTCTTCATAGCCTTGGAAATTCTCTACAGAAGGCCGTTAGGTAAAATCGTTGTATTTCGCTTAGTTTCCCAGTTATTTTCGAAATACTATTGACAAAAAGAAACCTACTTTTCTTGTTATTTGGATTATTTATTCCCGAAAGTTTTTTTGAGAATACTCAGAAACGGAGGAAGATGCAGCGATCTCACTCTGATTTTTTTTCTCGAATTTCAAGACAAGCTATTAGAAAGGATTAGGTCAAAATGGCTTTACCTCACTGAGTTTCCAAGATATTCTTGAAAAATCATTGGCATAGAGTTACTTTTCTTTCTCAAATAAGTCTGTTGTTTGTTATTTGTTTTTAATAAATATCCCAGAAATTAAACGAGATAGCGTGATTTTGCCCTAATCCTTTCTTTGTTGAAAATTTCAAGAGCTTCAGAAGAAATTGAATCAAAAAGGGCGTTTCTTCGTTAGATTTTGATATATCTATAAGTCTATGTTCTGTTCGTAGGATTTTGATGAATGTCTCTGAAACTAAGCAAGATAATAAAATTTTTGTAGAAACCCTTTTTGTAGTTTTCGAGATTCTCTGCAAAAAAAAAATCTTCAGAAAAATTTCGTCATCTCGCTCACTTTCCGAAATATTCTCGAAAAGAAATGGATGTTAAGGAAGAGAAAAACATCAAGTTTGTAGACAAATTGAGTGCTCTTTATCATCAATTTTCTTTGAATGTCTCGGAGTCTAAGCAAGATAGGGTATTTTTGCACTGATCCTTGAACGAGCAGCAAGAAGTTTTACTTCTGCCGCGCGTGAATTTCACGCACCCTCTTTTTTTTCTGAGCTTTGCAGGTGTCAAGTATTTTTATTGAATCATTATGATTTCAGTTTAAAGGAAAGTGCAAAGAAGAATGAAAAGAGCATAAAAATTAGTTCTATGGATCATGAGGATTGTCTAGAAAATAAAATTCAGAAGTTTTAATCACAAATCAATTGTTTGATATGTGTATAAGAATGAATGTTAGTAATAGATTAAGAAAAAATTCACTTTCTATTTGGTCTACAAGGCGTGTAAGCCATTGTTTTGACTTCGTCCATGGTTATCTTCGTTGGGCATTGAATTCTCGACGAAATAATGCGTTTTCTTATGTTTAGAGAACATATTCCATGAATTTCAAGGTTTAAAATCATTTTTGAAAAAATTTTCCTTGAAAAATGCTTATTTACGCGCGCACTAACTGGAAAAAAAAGATAGGATGCCCGGATTTGGAGAGTATTATTTTTTCGTAACGAAAAATGTAATTTTCACTTGGGAGCCGAAAAAAGAAAATAGTCGTTAAATTTGGCACAGTCTAATATGTATAAAAATGGTTGCAACTAAGAAAGAAATTGTGTAAAAGAAGCATAATTGCAAAAAGTTTGATGATTTCAAAAAACGAAGTATGCAGTGAGTCTAGTCATTGATTGAAATCGATTTCATCATTGATATCGAATTCTTATCATATTAGATTGATGAATTCTGGTCAAGATCATAATTTCCATGTAACTAGAAACCATCATTTCCATGTAACCATCGTAGCTGATACTTTGTCAACAAGTAAAAATTGAGAATATCGAATCCATGCGAATATCATTCATATTTATATTTTTAAAACTCACTATATTTTAAATTCAATATTTTTTCCAAATTTCCCAAATTGTGAGGTCACAATGACAATGGGTTCATCTTTGGATGAAAATGATCTACTTCAAGATGATGAATTCAGATATATCAGTCTATTCAGGAAAAAATAGAGAAAAATCGATATTCATAGAAAATCGATTTTGTGAGTAGTTTCCTCGAACTATTCCTCTGAAAAATCTGAAACTCATAGCACAAATTACGCATAGTAACAAACTCCTTTCCAGCTAAAGTGCAAGATAACCAAATAAATAGTTTGGGAGATATAACCTGCTTTTCTGGGATCTTTCTATGCTAATATCTAAGAAACTTCTGCACTGACTTCACTCAGTTTCAATTTCAAACTTTGTGCTCATCAGATGTACGAACTCACAAAATTTAAGGTCTGTGGCTCAATCATTCATTAAATTTTAGAATGCATCCAGATTTTTACCAAAAATTTCTCAAAAGTTGTGTACCGGATAAAGTGAAAATCTGAGCTCCTGCCACCCCGGGGGCTCAACATGCAGCTCAATAGCGAGTGTCTCCTCGCTGAGAGTGGACGCTGAGATGTTATATTTCATCGAAAAAACCCGAAAAAACAATTTTTTGATATTTTCATTTTTTTCAAGAACTATTGGGCTGATTCAGTTGAAATTTCGATGAGTGCTTGTGGCACACATACCAAGTATACTGTTAAATTTTCAGATCGCTAGCTAGCCCTGTTCTAGAGTAGAGCCGAAAGTGCGTCATCACACACACACACACACACACAAAACACAAATACACACACACACACACACACACGTGAAAACATTTTCCTCAAACGGAGGTTCTTGACATTTCGGGTCATTTGCAGTCATGTTATGATAAAACCTCAAAATGGTAAAAAAATTACCATGACATAGCTTTTATTCGGACGCAAAAGCAGGCCTCATCTCCAGGACTATTCCATCAATCATCTTGGAATTCTACTTGAAGAGAGGACTTGGAAATGCGCAATGTGTGCCATAAGTTCCAGATTTTCTGAGGGAATGATTCTATCGAACTATTCAGAAAAACAATTGTTCAATCGATGCCGATATTCCAGATTTTTTCGTGAAAGCACAATATGTAAATTCACATCTACATTCATCATCTGAAAGTAGACAATTTTTCCTATGAAGTAAGTCCGTCGTCATTTTGATCTGATGATTGAATGGATGATCAAAGCCCTTCAATGCACGACTTCCAATTTTCAGATTCTTAAATTTCAGCGTAGGATTGCAGAAATTAATTAGGAAAGATTTTATTTGATGATAGGAGCACTTTTCCTATTGTTCCAATTTATATATTGCTATGACTGAAAATTTATCAAGAATGTTAATGTTCTTCATTTCATTGTAGCCTATGATTGATCAGTTACGAAATTCCATTCGGAAGCATCCTGCCAATCTTATTGGCAGAATAATGAATATTGCATGAAACGTGTGGTTATCGGATTACACACAAGTAGTGGGGCTTCTGCTTGTTTTCTTCTTCATCAAATGTTTTAGCGTACAAATTTGAAGAAATGTGACATTATTCATTGGAGTATTCAAGGGGGGACCATGACGAAATTCAGAAGTCTCCGGTTGTTAATGGAATCCATGAAGTGACATTTGGCACGTGATGGGATTTCTCATGAAACAAATATTTTTTTTTGACACAATCCATTTTCCCTTGTGTTTTGAGATGGAACGTCATTATTCGGGTTTCCATCTGACAAATGCCCCTTGAACTAAAATTCATATTTGATTTGAATTTCTCTGCTTCTAATATTTGTTGGACTCTGAACAGTAAGATGAGGTATCCGTTCTTCCATTTACCAGAGACTATAGATCATGTGAAACAGAAAAATTAATCCCATAATGAGCAGCAAGAGTGAGTTGTGAAAATTAGTGTTCTTGTGATCTATACTCTGTAACAAAAAACGAATATCCGATTTTATTTTATAAAGTCCATATACTTCAATATTAATATAATGAATATTAGAAAAGGAAACAGTCTGAATCAAATCAGTTTTGGAAAAAAAAAACCGACGAAGGACGTTGTATCCTGGAACACGGGGCAAAATGCATGTAGTTTAATTTTTTTTTGACAGATTCCATCATGTGCTAAATGTCACTCGATGGATCCCTCCATCAACTGAAGACTTTGGATTTCACCACGGTCCTTCCCTGAATGAAGTGTACCCAGGTGGTGTAGAATGGATTCGGCGTTATTGCAATCAATAATACGATGAGAGTTCTCTCATTACCCAACCAAAATCGTTGGGTTGCCTGTGGTTACCAGTCTAGGGTTAAATATGAAGAGTAACAAGAAAATTTACCACATTGCTGTACAATCGAAGTGAACCATCAACCATTTGCTTGGATTGAAAGCGAGAGAATCTGCGTACTCGATACCACGGAGCCAACTACGAAATTCTGGACAGACAAAAGCACTGCCCGCATAAGCTGCATCAATGTGTAGCCATAAGCAGTGTCGTTCACCTAGTAAACATGAAAATATGCTGAAAATTCGAGATACTTTGCATTTTAAGGAATGGAAACAAGTAGATGTAATAATGGAAATGGAAATAAAAGATCATTGTTTTAAATGAAATGAAATCGAGTATCTGCAGATCCTGCAAAAATATCGAGATTAAATAATTCGCAATCCATTTTTTCTCGGCCCTGAGTCACGCTTGGACCTACCTGTTAATATTTTCTGAAATATCTTTTCCAGCATTCGAGAATACTTGTAGTGCCTTTTCTAATTTGACTGGACTTGTAAAAGGTCTGTGCCACCAGAAGTCACTTAGAATCAAGAGATTCTTGTGTGTCATGAACCAACTAATGTGTTTTAGGAGGACAAGCAGAGGTGATGATGATGATGATGATGCAGTTGAGATGTATGGAGTAATGGTTAGTAATTGGTTCACGCTGTTTTCCTATCATTTTCCCACTATGTAGTGTGTGACGATATTACCGATAGATAGTATGATAATGACGAGTGGTATGAGTGATTGTTGAGAGTGAGGAAAGAGATCAGACTGATCACCAGGAGAAGGGAGAAAGATCGAGGAGAGGGGAGGAGGATCGAGGAGAAGGAGAAAAGGACACTTCATCATCAGCCGCAGAACGAGCGAGTACCCTGGAAGATAATCAAGAATGAAATAAATTTAATAGAAGAGAACAAGAAACGAAGAAGAGAGATTGGAGAGTAACCACGGATCGTCCTGGTGGAGAAATGTCATACATTTGGAAAATACTTCATTGGGCAATAGAAAAACTGGAGATGAGTATTTTTTCATAAAATTGCTTTTGAAGACTTCATTCAACAATCACCATATCCGCAAATTCATTTCAATCCAAGAAATTCCCATGGAATTATGTTTTTTTCTCGATACGTTTATATTGTCACGTATTTTTACTATCCACGGCAATAAATAAAAATCGTGGAACTCCGTTAAATGAAAAATTCCAATAAAAATCCAAATCAAATAAACAACGTTAATTGTTGGGCGCCAGGACGACCTCTTCGTCCAAAATCAAAAATTTCATAGAACTACAAAGAACTACAAACAACTACAAACGAACTACAAAAGAATCCCCAGGTGAATGTTCGACTAGTTCAGTAACAAAAAGATCCCTAGATCTTAATGACCGCGGAGGCGGCTGGGTTCACAAAGTCACCTGTAAAATTGGACTAGGAATACAGATATCGATAAAATAAATAAATAAAAGAAATCAATTTTATTTTCGGAACTATAATTTGAGCTTTATATATTTTTTTAAACTTATGCTCTTTAAAAAAAAAATAAATTGAAATTACAATAGTAAAAGAAATGAAATAATTCGTTACTGAATTTTAAATCTGTTTAAACAATCAAAATTATCGCCGTTATTGTCGAAATGTTCTATACAATTAATCAATCATGATTCGATACAATAAAATTTTCATAAAAAAAATAATTAATAAAAAAAATAATTGAAACCAGAATTAATTCAAAAGTCCAGACAATTCTTACCAACACGACGAAACAAAAATTAAACAATACCATGTGAATTGTCGTTAATAGAAAATAGTCAAGAATTTTAAAAGTCACGATTTGAATAAATTCTGATTTCCCCGCAAACACTTTAATGCGCTGCTTCTATATGGGCGACCGGCGTCCCATGAAAATCCGCCTTTAGGATTTTCAGCGATAATATAAAATAAATAAAAAAAAATGAAATAAATTAATCAATTAAATTTATACGACCAAAATCGTCGTTAATGAATAAAATTTAATAATAAAAAAAAATAATATTTATCATAAAAAAAATATATCACTGAAAAATCCTTTAAACACCAATTTTCAAATAATAAAAAAAAATCACAATAATTTCTTTAATTTCCGACAATATTAATTTCCGAAAAAAAAAATCATAAAATAATTATCGAGAAACGAGAAACTTTAATTAATTCGCGTTTATACAAATTCGCGACAAAAATAATAAAAAAAAATATAACACGCCACGGAAAATCCAAAAATGGCGGTTACCGGCGTCGTTATGACGCTAAACAAAAAAAATGTCCAAACTATGCCGAGAATAAATCACACGCTTACCGGAGTGTTGTTGGTTTAACCTCGAAATGTCTAATTCTCCAACTTCCTTCCACGAAACGTTCCAAATTTATCCTGATCCTCCTCGACAAGTTTTTTTATGTAATGAATTATTAGGCAACGGTAATTGTTGCTTTTTAATTTTTACAAAATCGCAACGAAAAAAATTTGCGTCTGTACACGATGTCACCAAAACGGAAAGTGAGGGAAGACGCCGGCGTGCGTCGAAAATTAGACCACAGGTGGCTCTTCCCATAATTAATTATCCAATGACGCAAAACCTTTCTTTTATCGCCGGTATTATTTTATTTTTTATTCCGGTAATTAAATGAATAATAAAAGAATAAGTTTCCTAAATCAACGTCAAAAATTCCGTTAAAGTTTTCCATAATTATATCTTCATTAAATGTTGCTGCAATTAATTATTCTCGAATTAATTGTACAATTTCAGATGTCCTTGATTTCTCTCATTTTTCCGCCAATCAGCATGCAAAGTCCAACGGAAAGCTCCTCCCATCGATTTCCGTTTGCTGAGTCGATAATTTCCTGGACAGCTCCCTACGATCCTTATCCGTCTGCAGGCGCCTCCTCCCGACGTGAAGTAGAACTCCGGCAAACGCGGGAAAATTCAAGGCGGAAAAAAAAATCGAATAAATCAGTTAAAAAAATAAATTATTGCTTCTCGTTTCTCGGACGATCCGTTCTGGTGAATAAATAAAAAAAACTAAATTTCACCGCGATGCCGGTCTAAATAAAGATTATATTTTTGTAACGCAAATATGGCGTTACAATATATATCGTGATGCGAAGTTTATATATTTTTATATAATGTGTGAATGAATCCAATTTTATGAATTATTTGATAAAATATCCTTCTAATTAAAATAAAAGTGAAATAAATGAAAATTGAGTTTAATGAAAAAAGGACTTATTATGATATGTGGGACTGGTTGAACTGGAATAGTAATTTTATACTAATAATGATTTCACGTTATCCTTTCGATGTACATTATAAATTCGATTTCCGTTAGTTTCAACCTAATAATTGAGATATCTTTTTGATTAATTATTCGCCTTATTTTATATCCTATTCTTGTATTTTTTCCTGCTCTTCCTGCTCTTAAAATTTCAAAATCATTTAGAAGTTTTTCAGATGTAAAGATTTATTACAAGCGGGAGTGTTTGGTGTGATCTATTACATCGTGAAAGTGAATTGTGTAAGCGACTCAGGACTTCGATAGCTGTCAGCTGCGTCTCCATCGTCGAGTGTCCAGCTTCAACGTCAATGGGCACCTCAGTCTTCGGTTTCACCCTTCAGTCTCATTGTCGGATTTCCGACTTTAACAGCAGCCTTCATCTTTTGTAGGCCTCAGCCTAGGCACAATACGCTCCAGGTTATTTATGAATTGAATCGTAGGAAATATGATTGGCCTCACAAACACCATTCCCGTGTAATACGTGTTTTCAAGCCATTCGAGACTTTGAGGTCGGACTTTTTAGTAGGATTTTTTTTTTGAGAAATTCTTCATGTTAAATTCATGATGAAAATTCTGAGAATTATTGTTTTTATCACATTATATGAAGATCATGAAAAACTAGTATATGCGGTGATGTTGCAGGAAACGTAGCTCGTGCGTTCAAACGTGCAAGTAGATTCGTGCAATTTTTTAATCCTCATGTCAGGTGAAAATAGCGTTTGACCTTGCAGTTAATGACAAGTAGGTGCTTTTTTTATTCATTGAAGTGTGCACCGTATTCTGTGAATGAGATTTCTAGCATAGGTGAAGGCTATCATCTGCACGTGAGTGTGAGTAAAGACTTAACCCACGCTTTGAGCACGGCTGAAGTCTCCAACTGCGCTCCAGTGCGCGTAATAGCCTCTATACACGTCATAAATCTTATTTATGGAACACAGTGAGTAAAATACTTCTGTTGGGAGAGCAGTTCCCCAAACAAGTAGGCCCCCCACTTTGCCTCGGGTACCCCACTTTGCCCTGGTCTCCCCTATACTGAACTGATTCCACTCGGACTCAATACAAACTTCATGCTCATAAAATGTACAAACTCACAAAAATCGAAGTTCCTAGATCAATCGAAGTTCCTAGATAAACGGAACAGTCGGGGTGAAAAAATTTCCCACAAAAAGTTTCATCTAGGTTGTGTACTGGATGAATCGAAAAGCGGAGAACTTGGCTTTGCAAGGGTAATTTGTGTATGTTATGAGCGTGCATCTCCTTGCTGAGAACGAATGTAAATCAATTTTTCGCCAAGGAAAGTGAAGAAATCTCTCTTACGAGAATTCGAATTCCCTCAGAAACTATTGAGGCTAATTTAGCTGAAATTTACTGAATATGCTGTCAATTTCAGATCACTAGATAAATCCATCCCGGAGTAATGCAAGAAATACATTATCCCACACCCACATATCTGGACACTCTTCAAAAAAGTGACGATGAAATAGCCATTTGGAAGCACGATCCCGGTTTTTTCACTCCACAAGTCCATTTTGCACTCAATCGTCGCTACTAATGACAACACAACAAACGAAAAGACATTCTCATGATTATATTTTTTATGTAATTTTTAGTCGAATAGAAATAGATAAAATAGGAAATCAAACCCAACCAACTAGAGTATTCGATGTTTCATAGTGGAATGAGAATTAGAATCATTCTTCCATCAGTCTTATAGCAGCCCAAATGAGAAATTAATATATATAATAATTTCAATTATCCTGTCATGATATCTAGCTAAAGACAACACGTATCGTATCTGAGTATCAATATAAGCACATTTGGAGAATATTGTTCATTCATTTGAATATGATCTCGCCTCAACTGAAACATGCAACTGTAAAGAGGGAATTTCTTCAAATTAGATTTCATATGATACTGTCTTGATGATTTTCAGTTCGCTCGTCTGATAGCGATTCTGTGAATGTTTCCCATGATTCTCCCATTATCCATTATGATAAGATGAATGTAATGACATTTTATTGATAAAAAAGTGAAATACATTTTCAAGTTTCCGTCGAATAATTTTGTTGTTTACTTACATATTGGTCCAATTTCTTCGAGGTTATCAAAGGAACAAGCTCCGGTAGTTCCCAGTGTGGCGCACACCTAGAATGCAATGATGTAAATTTAGAGAAGTTCTCGGAGAAAAATAATCATCGATGATAATATATGGCCATTCGCACGATTGACATGTATGGCCATATATGTAAATTGGCCCCATATGACAATACAGTAGAACTCCCCTGGTATCAACTCGTGCTGACTAGGCCACTTCCCTTGTATCAACTTTTCCTCAATCGCCCACCTGGGGGACTTGACGCATGCGCAGTTTGCAAAATGGGGTTATGAACATTGAGGTATCGATGCGCAATAAGTTGCGCACTAGTCCTCCACGCTGAGAGTGAGGATGGAGGAAATGAGAGAAATTGACTCAAGGGAAACAAAAAAGTTGACACACGGGGTCAGTTGATACAAGAGGAGTTGACATAAGGGGAGCTCTACTGTATATAGTTATTAGACTGGGTCAGATTTTCATTTATAAGAAATGTATCTGATGGAGTTGAAGCAAGGTCTAGTACACTCAGCAAAATAATTGAAGGAGCAGTTTTTCCTCCATTTTTTCTGTAATTTTCTAAGGGCTGTAACTTCACGGAAAATGATCGGATCGAGATAAAAGAGAAAAGAAAATGAAGTTTTCTTGATCCCCTAGCCGAAAGTACGGTGTTCCTGGCCGGATTTTGCTCCGGGAAGAGTGGCTTTTGTAGCTTCTTATTTTTGTGGCCGGCTATCACAGCTCCATCCATTGGAGCTGCAATAGCCGGCCCGAAAGAAACCCTGTTTCATCATTACGTATGCGTAACTTCGCAATGACATGTGTCAAAATTCGATAAGTGCAAAATACATGTTATTGAGGCAAAATTAGATGATTTGTGTGAATTTTCTAGAAGTTTCTGATAATAGAGAAACATTCATTAATCAAACAATTGATCATTTGTTTGCTTGTATTTTTTCTAAGCTTCGTGACAAATCGTTTACATTCCTCTAAACCTTGAAAAATGTGAAGAAATAATGAAAATTTCTCCATTTTCAATGAATTTTTCGTTCCTGAGGTTTCTTTTCATCCTCATTACATTGTTTACCGATTCACTGAATCAGATCCGAGAATTTCATCTTGTATAAATTGTTATCAACAATTTCATCCAAAAAATTCAACTTTTTTCCCATTGTACTTCCTAATTATACGTAAATCAACGAAATGTTTATTATTTATGTTATGTCCGCAAATTAGGGAAACCGGAGAAAAATGAACCCATTTGATGGAATATTTTTTTTTTTTTTTTATTGCATTTGATGGAATACTTTGATATTTTTTCAAAGAGCTGTGGCTTGTAGAAAATATCTGAAAAAATTTGAGAAGATGCTACAATATGCCTGCATTATTGGTGAATTTTTTAGATTTCATTTTTCTACAAGCCGTCGCTCTTGAAAAAATATAAAAATATTTCATTAGATGAGTCCATTTTACCCCGGTCTCTCCTAATTATGAGACATGTGACGATTCAATTATCGGAGATTGTCTCGTTATATTCTTTGCAGAGTGGAATTTTCAGGAATTCATATCCATGCATATTTTTTTTTTGCGATGGTCGCCCGCCCCGACCAGCAAAACCTCGGCTTCGCCTCGGTTTTGCAACAGTCAGGCGGGCAACCCTCGTCCCTCCATCCTCCCCTGTCAAACGGGTGAACCGTACTTTCGGCTGGGGATCAAGAAAAATAGTATACAGCCCATGGCCAGAAAGTTGGATGCCCTGGCCGGACGTGATATAAGGCCGAGGTGAAGCCGAGAAATCCAACCGAAATCCAACTTTCTGGCCTTGGGTCATAATTTACTATTAGCTTTTGTAGAGGAAATTGGTTCTTTTCAACAAATCGGTTTTTTCATGTTTTCCTTCACAATTTAAATTTTCACAGTCAATTTACACATTTTCTCACATAATAAAGTAAATTCATCAAAATAGCTATAATAATAAATTTTATATGAGAAAAATAGAGTCAGTTTCATCCGGTTCATCCCATTGTTTTGAATTGTTGAGGGAGAGGGAACGCGGTGTGGTGAGAAGCAGCAAAGAAAAATTATCGATTATTTTTGCGAATTGAAAACATTTACATGAGTAAGACAGAGACCGGTGGTGTTGGAGGGGGAAATATTGGGAAGAAGAACTATTATAGCCTTCTTCTACCTAGTGAATCTCCTGGTGTTGCTATGATGGTTAACTTTGTTTCTTTCTTTCGAAAGAAGAAGAAGTGTAGTGTCTCAATGGATTACCGGTGGATTTACAATTCCAGATGAGTAATTTCAAAATTTTCTAAATCTGAATTGCAATTATATGCGTTTTTCAATTTAATTTAAATTTTTATTTTTTTTGAATATGTATGATAAAATTAATTGGTTGATATTATTTCACGCGAAGCATTCACGTTATTGACTAAGGAGAACAAAAGTACGCATTTTTAAGCTCTATGTACCTGTTTCCTGAAAATTATTAAAAATTCAATTTTTGAACCTCAAAGAAGGTGAGCGGTGGTTTTTGTCATTAAAATTCTTCAGCAAAATCCCGTGAGTCGCATTAGGGTAGGTTGTGTAGGTTCTTTTGAGGCCTATGCACCACTACGTCCCCGTCGTGGCCTTGGGTAATACAAAGCGTGGTGATAATCTCAATTTTTTGTAGTTTCCGAGTTTTCGTTATTTTGGGTTATGCTTCCCAGGAAAAAGTAGGTTGTAATTTTCTGAAAATTTCAATTAGGATGTTGTTTTGGCTTCGCGCTGCGTGACTGACCCCCAGATAATAGAAAAACATCAAAAATGTTCAATTAACTATGTCCAAAAAAATTTTAATTTTTGGAACCCATCTCCTCTAGTGATACCCTACTATTAAAATGTCTACTTTTGAAATCTTGAGATTAAATTTTTTTCTTTGGTATCACTTATGGCGCTAACAGCAATGAATGCGAGAAGAAAACTCCTTCTCTAATTTTCAAAATGGTCCACGAGCTGCAAGAAAATTTCTTCGGCTCAACCAATGTCAGGGTCGTTCAGCCTGATTCTTCAGCTTCAGTTCGATTTTTTCCTCTGTACGGCTATTTGTCACTGAGATATGAGCAGTTGAATGGAAAAGCATCCTTTTGTCATCAAGCATCGATATCTCATGAACTAATGATAGCACAGTGAACGTATGGTGGATTTGGAAACTTGAATCAATCGTCTATAAGAGTCTTTTGATGTTTCCTTTAAAAAAAAAAAAATTTCTTTCTTAAAATCAGTTTGGAACATTGCCGAAAAATGAAGTTTTCTGGTGTTTTTAAAAAATTAGATGAACTTTGCACATATTGGGAAGAGTACAGATGTTTTAAGGTGCTCTTCGTGTTTAAGGTATACCTAAGCACCCTGCAAAATTTCAAGTCGATCGAATGGGCGATTTTTTTCATCCAAATGATTAAAATTGTAGCAATAATTTGAGGAAAACGTTTTCGCTTCTTAAACATGAATTAACGACGATTAAAATGAATTTTTTTTTCATCATTCTTCTCACACTTCCGCATCAAATGCTCACCAAATCTCAAAAAAACCGATCGAGCATTTTCGGGATGATATGAGACGTCGTTTGCAAGGGATTACCCCAATTTGCCGAAGTTAGCTACTTCAGAGCGAACTTCTGTGTGAATTTGGGGAAATATCCCCGCAACAGTGAGAGAAGAATTCATCAATATGGTGAAGAGACTGTGAGCTGTAATGGAGGCCAGGGGTGATTCTTCCCATTTTTTTCCTCCAGGTTTGATGAGTTTGTGATGTCAGAGTGTGAAAAAGATAAAAATGGTATTTTTTCTTTAATCTCGATCATTAACTCATGTTTAAGGAGCAGCGTGCTCCCTGAATTTTTGCTACAACTTTGACCATTTGCAGTAAAAAAAACCGCTCAACGGATAGACTTAAAATCTTACAGGGTGTTTAGGCAAACCTTAATCTAAAAAAGCACCTTAAAACATTATTTATTTATTTATTTATTTATTTGTGAACAACAATCCAACAGCCGAAGCCAATTACAGGATTAAAAGTGATGTATTACATATGATAGCAACCAAGTAGGGAATAGTGACTATACGTCATCCCTTCTGAAAAAAGCATGAAACGTTTTTTGTCACCGTTTTATGTTCCCTAAACCTAGCTATACCATATCATATTATATTAGTATAGAATAGCTAGAACAGCTAGTATAGTATAGGGAAATTTTTTTGGAGTACCAGTTTACACTGGCTTAGGGAACTTTCTTTGTCACCTTCAAAAATCCACAGCCATTATGCCATTATGTTATGGTATAGATAGTGCATAGATTCGAGTACTATGGAACTAAATTTCAACTTCTCGATCTATACAATAAATAATAATAAAATACATAATATAGATATAATTAAAAAATAATATTCTATTTTATTGGATCGTTACAGCATTTCTGTTTCCAAGAATAGTCCCAGTATACACGACCTTCAAGGGCAATTGAACTAAATTTTGACACCAAAAGCTATTTCAATTATCTGGGGCCCTCAACCCTTATTCTTTCTGAAAACCCAGACGGAAAATTACAGAGAACAAATAGGTTTCGACTCTAAATAATGTCACTATGGTTAATCGGTAATCGGTGATAACAATGATATTTTAACATCATCCGTGGATTCAACATCAGTTCATCTCTTAGATAGTGCGAAAGATCGCATCTCCATCAATTTATACAAGATAAAATATCGGTGAAAAAAAATGATGTCGCTGAAGATTTGTCAGAGAAATGAATAAAAATGATAGACTGAATAAATGAATGTCAAAAAAAGACGAATAACTGATTAAAAAGAAAAAAAAGATAAATGAATTGAACTTCACACGCTTATATATATAAAAAAATTAAAATTGAATGAATTGCAATCAATACTTCTTAGAAATTAAAAAATTAAAATTGAATTGCAATTACAAAAGGTTGTGATTGGGAAGATATAACGATTATTTACATAAAAAAATCCATTTTTTCATAGTTTTATTATAAACATATTCATGCTTGACCACTAACACCCAATATAGCTCAACACGCGTGCGCAAGTGCGCGTCCCAATTCTAGTAGTAATAAGAAAGATGTACAGAGGTGGCTTAAGATTGAATTGACAATAGTGTTTGATAGAGTCTTTCATAGGATTTAACAGCAAAATACATTTCAAAGATCAGTGAGTGATTGTCTAGATATGATAGTGAAGTAGTCAACGAGCACTCCCCGCCAAGTTAGTGAATACGTAATTAATCGTACTCCGCTAGGATTCCTGGATGTGAATAGCGGGAGCAGTCGAAGCAGTTCTTGCGGGTGGATCTGTGCGGGAGTCCGAAGGTTGAATAATCTTTAAGGACCCATTCCTCGTGGAAATTTTGAGTCCCATCTCGCCCTCTTGTGTTCGCCGAGTTACCCTCTCCTTCAGCTTGGCAAACTCTTTTCTCTGGAGAGGTGTCCGATCCGAGGTGATTCTTAATGCAACGAGGTTCACTGGCAGAGATGCACTCCTCTTCAATGACGTAAACTGCTGCATAAAGCGAACAGTACATTGACTGCTAGTGAATCGGTCTTTTAAACGACATGGAAGACCCAGACTCGGTGAAAATTTACCCAGCCTGTAGCACTTAGAGACTCCATTCACCAGATCAGGTGCAACTGTTCTTATAAGATCATGAACAGTTGATATATCAGCAGTAGATCTGGTCTTAGCATCAATGCCATCAGGCTCGGGCACCCCGTGCAAAATCAGATTTTTGCAACGCCAAGCTCGTTCCTCCACCTCCTTAAGGTACAAAGACTTTACTGAGGGATGTTACCTCCGCCCACAGTATTACTATTCTCCAACAGCTCTCTAATGTTCTTCTCAGCTTCAGTCAGTCTACTTTTAATGTCTAGAAGGTCCTTTTTTTTACTTAATCCTCCATTATAGAGAGCTTGGTGTCCATCTTAACGACCTTCACATCAATACTGGAAACTTGATAGAAAGTTGCTCGGCAGATTCCTGGAGTTTATCAAATTTGGGCCCAAACTCCCTCTTCATGGCTTTCATGAGTTCTTCAAGTGAGAATGGAGAACCCATGGGAGCACTAGACCTTGAACCTCTGACATAAGACCAATATGATCTGAGCTAGAAACTGCCAGACTTAGTTCATTCTTCGGAGGCATGTCTCAAAAGTGGCAGAATCGTCGGTAATACAGGAAATATAAAGTCCTACAGTCAGTAACTACAGTGCATCTACTCATTCATAGATGGCACTAGAGACGAGTTCCAAACTGAAATGACGAAGATCTAGAACTCCATAGATCATTCAAAAATTAAACACCACGCCGGGCAAAGTGAGGTTAGGTTGACTCAAACTTCCACAGCTGATCCTTACTAAATGACCACTCGCGACACTGACAATATTAATTTAAAATGTTCAAAACAAGTTAATTTATGCGATTAAACCGAGGAATGATCGTTGAACTCAACATTTAACCATTAAACGATGATAAAAGTAAGCGTGCCAATAAACTCCACTTCTCCACAGATGCAGCGCTACCTGCCATTAGTACTAGGGGTGTGCGAATAGTGGTTGAATTGAATTGACTGATAATATTCAATCCAAAAAATGAATTGAATATTCAGAAAATGAATATCTTGGATAATACTGAATAATAATGAACAATTCGAATGATTCAATTCATTTTGAATTTCCCGAATTTAGAAGTGATAATCGATTTTGACGAATGATTGATTAATAAAAGGTGTCATGAGAATGTAGGAGAGTTCATTAATCATTTATATTGTTACGGATATTGAATACCCTCTCCCTTCTGTAAGAACATGCTATATAGAATGAGTAAAAAGATGAATGTTGTGTGGTCGCTAAGGTGTGTTTGGGATGAAATTAATTGTGTACTCTTTATCTGAATCTTGTGAGAGACGCATCTCTGTGCATAATAAACATAACCGTCCCTTTAATTTAATAAACGTGTACTATTTGTGAGAGGATACAGCATTTGGTGTCAGAAGTGATTGAACTCATTGCCTCACGGAATGCAATTCATTGAGAAAAACAGGATTTGATAGAAGAAAAAAAAATAAGTAAATAAATAAAATTCGTTATTTGAAGAGAGGAAAACAAAACAAGCAATTAGCATCCAGGTAACAAGCCACAGAAAAGAAGAAAGTAAATAAAAATAAATCAAGAACTTCGCATATTTTGAAAGAAAAAATCAAGAAAGAAATATTTAGAAAATAAATAAAATAAAACGTGAAATAAAAAAAAATACATTATAGAAGAAAATTAAATTAGTTCTGAAATTGAACGTCAAAATAAAAAATTGACAGCTGTCATGAAAAGAAGGGGGAAGAAGACGACTGTGACGAATAGCAGTGATTCAGATGCATCAATGCCGCTTGGTATTAGAGGACCTCTTCGCCGGAGATTCCATCTTTTTTCTGTACCGGCAGGAGGACAAATAAGACAGGAATTGGACAGAAGGCTGAATGCACTAGAAGAAAGATTCCAAGCAGGAATTCAACAGATGGAAGAACGCACAAATGACAGAATTCAGCGTAATTTGGAAGAACAACGACGAGTGTTCAACGAAGATCTTTAACGCACTCCGAGAGAAATGCTGCCTGAGAGGAGGACTGAATTACCAAATACAGATAATGTTCCACCTATTAATAATGTTGGTAGTAGTAGTAGTAGTAATCCTGATAATGGTACTGATACTGTAGTTGCTTTTACTAATTCTATTAATCATTCAAAGATCAAACTCAACACATACGATGGGTTAACTCCTTGGGTACAGTACAAGAGACATTTTGAAATTGTGGCAGATTATAATAAATGGTCAAATGAAACCAAAGCTTCACAACTCGCAGCAAATTCATGTGGAAAAGCTCAGGAAATTCTCGATTATTTAAACGATTCCAATGTTAGAAATTTTGAAAAAATAGTTCAATTACTTAACGAGGAGTTTAGTAAACAGCATTTCGCCCGGATGAATTATAATCATTAGGAATATAGAAAAAGGAAAGAAAGTGAAGATTTTGCTACATTTGTTAATAAAATAAAAGAGGGTGCGTGGAATGCCACGCGTAAGAAGTGAAACTTCATTTCACAATGCTGAAGCTCATAAACTACGTATTAAGAATCAAATTTTATTGATTCATCCTCCCAAATATTTAGATGGTGCACGAGACTTCTGACACAATTGTATCCTCATCATAACCCTATTATTTCATATTCAAAATACCGTTCAGTAGCCGAAGATTACACACTACAGAATTTTTTTTTGATATAATTGTATCTAATTAGATATATTTAGATCGTGACAAGTGCAAAAGAGGGTTTGTGGAATCCACGCGTGACAGAAGTGAATTTGTTGCTTATCAGGATAGATAGAGATGATTTATCAATATTTTCTCACAAGAAATAAAGTTGTGAGAATAGCAAACGAATGCGGGTAGAAGCTCAAATAACAACTGGATGCACAGATCTGCTAGCTGTACAATAAACATAGGTATTAAGTATTCAAAATTTGAATACCTGCCTATAAGATATAGGTTTTTGTTCACTAAGAAATTACATTTTTTTCCACGATTATGAAGTATTCAGATGGATCGATTTTCTTTTTCAATCATAGTCTTCTGTGAATCATAGTCTCCATTCTCTTATAGCTCTCTCGAAATTCTCTACAAAAAAGGTTCAGTGCAAAATCGCCCTGTGTTGCTCAGATTCCGAGATATTCCAAGAAAATTGATTAAATGAAATAAATTTGTATAAAAACTTGATACTCTTTTTTTTAGCATTCTTCTTTTCAGGAATAATATATCTCGGGTACCAAGCGAGATAACGAAATTTTCCTGGAAACCTTTTTTGTGGAGAATTTCCAAAACTACAAAAAGAGTCCCGTTAAAAAATACATTATCTCGCTTAGTTTCCGAGATATTCATCAGAATTCTACGACGAGAAAAATTTACTCATGATAGTCTTTGGTTCAATGATTTTTTGAAAATATCTCGAAATCTAATGGAGATACGCCTTTTTGCCACTTTTGAAATTTTCTACAAAAAAAATCATCGTAAAATTGCTGTATCTCCCTTAGTTTCCGAGTTTTTTCAGAAAATTATTGTAAACATGCAAAAACACAACAAAAACAGGAAAAGTCGATTTTTTTCAATTGTTTTTTTGGAAGTATTTCGGAAACTAATCAAGATAGAGCAATTTTACCTTACAGTTACCTTGACGAGAATTCAAAATCTATGAAAAAAAATGTAGCAAAATCACTCTATCTCGCTTAGTTTCCGCGATGTTTTCAAGAGAAGATTGAAAGAATACATCCGTGCTTTGCATATTATTGAGAATGCCGTCCCTCGTGCGCAGGCGTCGCCCCACTCCTTCCCTATCCTCTCACTCGCTCCTATACCTCATATACTGGTGTTAAATTTAACGCGTGGAATTTAACGCCAGCGTTACACGCGTCTGACGTCGTATAAGAAGTTTCACTTCAAAAAGATTATCACGTCTCGCTTTAACGGATACTCCTCATGATGCATGTGATTAAATTGCTTGTGCACAATTTATTCGTGGATTGGAAAATGGGAGAATCGCTTTAATTTTACATTCCAAAAGAATTACATCATTGCGTATGGCGATCGAATGGGCTACTGAAATTGATGCAATTAATGCAACCCTTTACAATGAGTTCAATTCTTCAGGAAGAAATAAGCGAAGATTTGAACGGACAACTAATGAGAAGAATATTAAATCTACGCAATCTATCAATAATTCACAGAACTCTCAACAAAATGAGAAATCAAGAATTCAGTGCTCCAATTGTCAATTATTTGGTCATCATGCCAATTTGAATTTTTTGTGCATTCATTGGAATGCACAAAAAATTCAAATTCAAAATTTTGTAGAAAATCAAGTGCTACTCCAACTACAACGAATCATCCTAAAAGCAGTCAGAGCTGTAACCGGGTCAGTAACACAGAAATTTCAAATATAATACCAAGAGATCAAGAACAGGAGAGTGGAGTAGCAGATTCGCAAGATGATTTCCAGGAAAACTAATCAGAGTCAATTCGGAGGGAGACGGACTGACTCAGATACCACCAATCATCCAGAACTGTTACCAATCAATCATCGAAGGAAAAACAATGGACCTAAATTTAATGTTAATTGGAGAAGTTGATGAAGAAGAATGCTCTATGCATATTGATACTGCTTCTGATATTTCTCTATTGAATCCAAAAAATTTCAACAGTCATTCTACAGCTTTCAGAAAAGTACTGATACCTCTAAACATCAAAACTGTTGCGAGGACCGATTCTTCTCATCACTCAATACAAAATACAACGAGGGGTGCGTTATTGCTCGCTCGCGAATTGAGGTGCGTTGTTGCTCGCTCACTACGCTTGCTCGCGAGTTGGGGTACGTTCTGGCTTGTTTTGCTACGCTCGTTCGTGAATGGAGGAGTGTTGTGTTGGTTTTAGAATGTGTTTGACCTTTCAGAGGTCTCAAAAAAAATTCCCGATTCATTCATTGTCTGGTGACAGATTTTCTTCATAATGTGAAAGGGTTGTTCGTTTTACCATAAGGCCCACCCTCTCCCCATCCGGGTTCATTTTACCGCAGGGTGGTCCCTTTTGCCCCATCATCCTCTACTAGTGACGTATTTTCGATTGAAATTTGCAAATTTTTCACGAATTTCGTAGTTTTTTCATCACTTTCCCGTAAAAAACTCAGAAACTATTGAGCTGACATGGCTCATAATCTAATCAGGACTAAGTTACATGAAGATGATTCCATTCCATTAAAAAAAAACTTTAACGGATAAGTAATGACAGTGCAATCGTTTTCCAAAATTTCCTCACATACGCACATACATACATACATACACGCACACACACACACACGGACACTTCCATAAAAATCTCAGAAATTCATGTCAGCACCTTGAAACATCGAGATCTGATGAAAAATTGATAATCGATTTTCGGCAAACACAATAACTTCCTTTTCGGGAAGCTAACAATTGAAATTGGATGGACTCCCGTTAATTTGGATTTGGTCTTGCAGATATTCAAGAAGATTGTATTCTTGGATTAGACTTTTCATACAAATGTAAATTACTGGAGAAATTTGAGAACATTTTAAAGGAAAAATTTGAAGTAGAATCGAATAACAAAGTGGTTTCAGTACGGGAAATTACTGCACAAGTCACCAGCGTAATCAATAAATTATCAAGTAAATTGCCAGAATTTTTATCCAGTCTATTTGGGAAATTGTTTGAACATGTTTTCTCAAAAAATGATAATGATCTAGGCCGATACAGGAAAATTAAACACAAAATCGTCATGGAAAATTCTGAACCGATCAAATTAGTGCCCAGAAGAGTTCCTCTGCAATATCGTGATAAAATACAAGATTTAATCAGAACAATGCGAGAACAAGGAGTTATAGAACCAGGGAATGGCTCTTGGGTTGTACAAGTGGCTCTTATACCTAAAAAAGACAAATCCATTCGTGTTTGTATTGATTATCGGGGACTGAACAGCGTTACCAAAAAGGATGCAACACCATTATCCTGAACGGAAGATCTCCTTGATGCTACAGCTGGATCTACATGGTTCTCAACCATTGATTTGAAAAGTGGATATTGGCAGATAGAAATGGATCCTGAAGATAGGCAATTAACGAGATTCGCCGTTGGAAATGAATTGTATCAGTTTACGGTCATGCCTTTTGGTTTATGCAACGCACCTGCTACATTTTCGAGAGTAATGAATAGAGTTTTGGGAGGTCTTCTTCGGAAAAATTGTGTTGTGCTTCTTGATGACATAATAATTTTTAGTGAAAATTATGAAGAACATTTATACAATATCAGGATAGTACTTTCAAGACTTTCAACAGCAAATTTGAAAGTCAATCCAAAGAAATGCATTTTCTTCCAACATGAGGTACCTTATTTGGGACATATCGTCTCTAGTGAAGGAATACGATGTAATCCAGAGACAATTCAAGCAATAATTAATTGGCCAATTCCTAAATCCAAAGTACAACTTCAAAGTTTTTTGGGATTATGTTCATATTACAGAAAGTACATCGAACAGTTTGCAGTGGTAGCCAAGCCATTATATCAACTAACGGAAGATAGAAGATCTTATAATTGGGATGAACAGTGTGAAAATGCCTTCATGGAATTGTTAAACTCCACACCAATTTTGACCATTCCCATTCCTAATTTACCTTTCATTCTGGACACTGAGGCGTCACAATTTGCCACGGGAGCGACTCTATCTCAAATACGGAATGGAGAAGAAAAGGTTGTGGCATATTACAGCCAATGTCTCAATAATGCTGAAAAAAATTACTGTGTAACTAGAAAAGAACTCGTGGCAGTCGTGAAAGCAGTTGAACACTTTCGACATTATTTATTGGGGAGTGAATTCTTAATCAGAACAGATCATGCTGCTCTGAAATGGCTTCTCACATTCAAGAATCCAGGAGGATAAATAGCACGCTGGTGATCATTACTTTTTACGTTTGATTTTGACATCACACATCGACCAGGTAAACAGCATGGTAATCCAGATGCCATGTGAGTATAAAAAATGCAATAAGATCAATCGTAATGAATAAACTCGGGTACAAGTCCACCGAACGATTTGTTAACTTGAAGAAGAACCAAATTGGAAGAAATTGCAACAAGAAGATCCAGTAATATCAATAATTATCAAATGCAAAAAAAAACAGCGAAAACCACTATGGCAAGAGGTTTCTCATTGACAAGTGGAGATGAAGTGGTATTTGCTTCACTGGTATTCTCTGGAGATTGTGGAGGGTAAACTTTATAAACGTTGGGAATCAAGAGCTGGAAGAGTGATTCAATATCAATTAGTTGTTCCAAGAACTCATATTTCCTACATCCTCAGCAAGGTACATGATGAACCAGCAGGTGGACACTTTGGAATTAATAAAACATTAGCCAAGGTCAGGCAAGGATTTTTCTGGGCTACATGTAAATGTGATGTAGAGAATTGGTGCGAAAAGTGTTCTACGTGTCTTTCAAGAAATGGTCCCAAAGAAAAAACTAAAGGAAAACTACAAATTTATAACGTTGGAAATCCATTTGAACGAATCACAGTGGACATTCTTGGACCATTACCTAAGTCGACTTCAGGAAATCGTTTCGTCCTTGTTGTTACAGATTATTTTACACGTTGGCCAGAAGCAATAGCCCTGCCAAACCATCAAAGGCCTACAATAGCTGAGGCATTAATATCGCATCTATTTTCCAGATTCGGTCTTCTATAAATATTCCTGAATTTGCAATTGAGTTAAGAGAGAAATTATTAAAGCTACATGACTTCGTCAGGGAAAAAAGCACGAATGCTTTCTTTTAAAGTTGGAGAAAAAGTGAGACTCTATAAGTCCCGTAGAGTTAGAGGGAAATGTCCTAAATTACAGAAAGATTGGGAACAAGAATTTATTGTGAAAACAAAAATTAACGATGTAACATACAGAATTCAGAAATTACCACGTGGTAAATTCAAGGTATTTCATGTAGACCGGCTTTGTCATGATCTAGAATAATGCAAGTATGGTATGTGAATGTGAAAATTGTTGATTTTGTTTTCTTAATTCTGAGGTTATGCGAATTCCTCTGAGGATATATCAGAGTATCTCGGAGGTTGATCAGAGAGTGCAAAAAGTTGAATTCCTGTTAACGTCGTCAGGAATGATGTAATTCTGAGATTGATCAGAATTTCTCTGAAGATTTATCAGAGAATCTCCCTGTAATTGCCAAGAAAAAATGTTCAGATCTGATCAGATCAAATTAGATCTAATCAGATCTGAGTTCCTTAGATCTGATCAGATCTGAGTTCCTTAGATCTGATCAGATCTGAGAATTGGCATGCTCTGATCAGATCTAATTTGATCTGATCAGATCAAACTAGATCTGAGTTCCTTAGATCTGATCAGATCTAATTTGATCTAATTAGATCTGAGTTTCTCAGATCTGATCAGATCTGATTAGATCTGATCAAATACAACTAGATCTGATCAGATCTGATGAGCCAATATAGATAAACTCAATCAGATCCAGTTAGATCTGACCAGATCTAGTTAGATCTGCCCAGATCTAGTTAGATCTGACCAGATCTAGTTAGATCTGACCAGATCTAGTTAGATCTGACCAGATCTAGTTAGATCTGACCAGATCTAGTTAGATCTGACCAGATCTAGTTGGATCTAATCAGATCTAGTTAGATCTAAATAGATCCGATCAGACTTAGATCTAATTGGATCTAATCAGATCTAATTAGATCCAATTAGATCTGAACAGATTTATTCATATCTATTCATATTAAAAATTTCCATTTCGTCAGATCTACTTACATCTAATTAGATCTGATCAGATCTAATTAGATCTGAACATTTTTTTCCGGGTTGGTAGAATAAAAATTGGCGTGTAATTTTCCGTAATTTGTTCAGGTCACATTATGATGAATTTTCTTTTCGGAGGAAGAGGAAGCAGGTCAGAAAAGAACAAATCTGAAAACCAGGGGAGGAAGAAACGAAGATTCAAGAACAATGATCAACGGACTAGTTGTATCAAGTATAAACATGAGTGTGTATGTTTGAGTGTATGGAAATAGTGATGCAGGGAAGAAACTGTGCAGTTAAAGTACCATTTCAACCTCTTTCAATTTGATTTTTCCGTCAGGGTTTTGGGATTGGGAGATGGACTATGAGCCCCTGATAACGAAGGATTCTGGAAAAATGGAATTCCAGAATGCTCAGTTGCTCAAGTAGGAATTGCTGGGGCAGCAACTTCTGAAAGAGGAGAGTAGTGTAACGGATATTGAATACCCTCTCCCTTCTGTAAGAACATGCTATATACAATGAGTAAAAGATGAATGTTGTGTGGTTGCTAAGGTGTGTTTGGGATGAAATTAGTTGTGTACTCTTCATCTGAGTCCTGTGAGAGCCGCATCTCTGTGAATAATAAACATAACTGCCCCTTTAATTTGATAAACGTGTATTATTTGTGAGAGGACACAACAATATGTATATTCATTTATTGATGATAGATTGTTAATTAAAGTATTTAGATAATTTCTACAATCTTGTGACTTCACAAATTCTTGTTCAAAACAGTCAATGTTTCAATGTTTTCTGGTAGTAATTTCGCTCACTTTTCATTGTCAGCAATACTGCCTGCTGTTGAAAACAATCTTTCGCCCTCAATCGACCCTCCGGGAATACTCAAATAGCGTCGAGCAAAAAATGACAAATTTGATCATTTTTCAAAAAAAACTTTCCACCAGTCAAATGGGCAAGCGTTATGATCTAGCATCGAACACTGTAGATAATCTCCAATTTCCTGATTTGTAACAGATTCTCGATCATTCGATAGGGCATTTGTCGATAATTTCGGCAAGAAAGACCAAAAATCTGGAAGAGTACGATTTGAGAAGAACTTATAATTCAAAAAATGTTGTCGATTCCGGGATATTTCACGTATTATTCAGTAGTAACATTCTGGAATCTCAAAATTATCAGACGTTCCTCCAAGTTTTGTTATAAGTAACAAGAAGGCTCAATTTGACAAATGAAAAATTATAAGTGCGAAGAGCCAACGATTTTGTGCTGAATTTGTCGAACTCATTGTTACACAAGATAACTTTGGAGGAAACTTCTCATTAACTTAATTACCTAAACCATGGCGCCTAGATGACATCTGAGTACAGTTGGACAGTTGTTGAGAGATAGGTTGTTGACTGTTCCCTTCTGATTGTTGACTTCTTCGAAAAACATCGAATTCGTTTTCTATCTCGTCAAGCAATGCTGCTTGTAGTGCATCACCTTGAGTCGTAGTGGATAGAATATCTTTGAATCTAGGATCTAGGGAAGCTGCTTTTCGAAGAAGAATCTCTGTCGTCTCAGGGAATCGGATGGTAATTGCTCCAATCAAGCTCCTAGCAAAGCGTCGTGGTAGGGAATGTTTATGTCGATCAGTCAGCTTCGTCAAACGATTTTTTATTCCATGAATCAGTGGTATAACCATTGATAACGTTGGATACTTCCTTTTGGAGGAAATTCCAATCGTTCGATTCAATGGCTCCAATACCTCAACAATTTCCTTTAGAATTTGCCAATCTGTACCACTTAGAGATTCGTCTAGTCTAATATTTGCCAATACTTGGATTAGGGGTTTTTTCAGTTTCAGCATCCTGCTTAACATGGCAACTTCAGAGTTGAGTCTCGTAGGTACCATTTGAATCAGATTCAAAGGGTGATGAATATTTTCACGGCTCTGCTCTTGTTCCGAAGCCTTCCTGGATGGTGTAGAATGATGAAACGTGTCAGAACTAGACAGGCGTACAAAAAAAAATAGAGAAGAAATATGGACAAAATAGTGGAGCAAAATGAATTCCAAGAAAAAAAAATGAATTCCATTGTAATTTGATGATCCAGATTTTCCATACACTAGCGGGAAAAATTAAACGATCAAAGAAAAATTTCAAAGTTTTAATGGTTTTTCAAATGGTTGTATCTTTCTCAAAAATGATCGTATTAGAGTAAAAAAAAAACAGTTTGAAGCTTGAAGTCTCTAGTTTTGAGATCTTGACACGAAAAAATTTTTCAAGTGATGTGCATCGCGCTATTCTGACGGGTATAGTGAAAATTTTTTTTTCGAATTTTTTTTTTTTTCTTTTTCTTCTACGGACTTGGGAAAATTTTTTACAACTCAATCGCCATATGGACTGAATAGCTCGTTCATTCAGCTTTAATTTGTTTTTTTTTTACCTTAATTCGACCGTTTTTCGCTGCGATATCGGACTTTGAATGAAAAAAGATCGTTTTGTCTTTGATCATCGATATCAAGGTTTTGAAAACTTGAATAAAGTCTCTACAAGGACAAACCATTTTTTCCCCGGAAAAATTTTTTTCACATCATTTACATGAATTTGATAAAAACAAAAAAAATGGCTTTTGGTGAATTTTTGAAATATCAAACTTTTAATCAGGAATATCGATAGAATTACTCATGTTAAGTGTGCCTTCTACAGTTCAATATACCCATAAAAATGAAGCGGTAAACGAATATAAGATTCAATTTAAAAATAGGATTTCGAGGAATCACGTGACCGCTACCCCAAGCTTACGGGGGAAAAACGCGCAGGCCTAACGGGCACTCTGCTGTGAGCGTCACACGCAAAAAGTTGCTATTATTTCTCTATTGTTCAACGCGAATGATTAGTGTAATTAATTTGTTCATATATCGAGAATATCGCGTACCGATTAATAAATATTAACTGAAGTGGATTTATCATTTAGTTAATCATTTAATAGTTAGAATCCCTTCAAATGGTGACTCCGAACGTTTTTTGTTCATTTCGTTAATTAGTGCCTTATACAAGAATGAACATTGCTTGTTAAGTGACATTTTTCAGTGAAAAACCGGTAGTTTAAGAAACAATTAGTTAATTAGTGAGAGAATTGAACTCAAAAGACTAGTGTTGAAATAGTGAATAATTTAGACAATAAGTTTTAGTGATAGACATTAATTATAAGACACTTAAACATTTTAAAAATTAAGTTTTTAAAATTTTTGCAGTGAATAATATTTTTTCCTGTAAATTTAAAGACATAAAATCACTGAATTTCACGAAAAACAAGTAAAGTCAGTGTGCGAGTTCAGCCCCGGCCAAGGGCGAAAAACACCGGTGCGTGGGGAAACTCATTTTCGATCGAAAGAAGAAAGAGAAATAAAACGGAAAATAAAAATAAATTCGGAGAAATATAATTTTAGAGATAAAATCACTCGATTTTAAAATTAAAGGTGATGAGCCAGAATAAAAACAGTCGAAAATAAAAAAAGAAATAAAATAGAGAGAAATAAATATTAAAGTGAGTGACATTGACACTTCAGCTTTAAGGGGCCATTCTAGTGTGACGGCCGGAAAAAGTCCCCATTTTTAAGATTTTTTTTTTCATACAGTTAGGATGCTCCGATCAGGCTCATTTTTTTATCACGAGTGAAAGGACTCATAAAGAATAGGAAAAAATTTTTTTTACTTTATTTTTATTAATTTTTTACACACTTCTTGGACATTGAAAATTGAAAAAAAAAAAGTTTCAAAACGGTGTGCACTCTCAAGTGCAGAGTTTTTGAGTTATTGGTCTGAAATTTTTACATAACATTCTTCATGCATTTTTCTGTCGACTGATAGAAGCTTTTTTTTCCCGAAAATTTCCTATTTTTTTTTAACGAAAAACTATCCGAAAACAGGGTCTAATTTCGTGTTTTTTGTTTAAACCACCGCCATTTTTCGAATTTTGAGAAAAAAAAAAGCCTCCATCAGTCGATCGCTTTATCCATGAGGATTGATAATCTTTTTGAAAAAAAAATTTCTGACAAGAATTACGACGCGGAGAGTGCACACTATTCAGAAACTTTTTTTTTTTTTCAATTTTCAATGTCGAAGAAGTGTGTAAAAAATTAATAAAAATAAAGTAAAAAAAATTTTTTCCTATTCTTTATGAGTCCTTTCATTTGTGATAAAAAAATGAGCCTGATCGGAGCATCCTAACTGTAAAAAAAAAAAATCTTAAAAATGGGGACTTTTTCCGGCCGTCACACTAGAATGGCCCCTTAAGTTTGACGTTCAAAATCAAGTGAACTCAATTCGCGAAAATAAATCATTTCCTTTTTCTCTCATCTTTATTATTAATTTTTTTTATTCGTTAAAATGCCAACTAAAGAAGAGTTCCAAGTACAGCTGGAGGAACAAGGAACACTCATCAAAGAACAGAAGAGACAATTACAGCAACAACAAGAGCAGATTCAACAGCAGCAGAAGAGTATTCCCGCCAAGAGTATTCCCGCGACAGCTACACAGGTGGTACAGAGAGACGATAAACCTTTCATCCCACGAATCACAGTACAACCATTTAATGGGGAGAGACCAATGCTCTGGTTCGCTCAAATTGAATTGCAATTTGAGCAATATGATATAGTAACAGAAGATGAAAAATTTCGCTTGGTCGCTCCTCACATTGAGACGAAAATCGCAGCAGAAGTCGGATGTTTTATATTGAGTCCTGGTGTTCATTCCCCTTATTCTGATCGGAAATCAGCTATTATTAAATGTTTTTCATCCTCAGAAGATTCCAGGATTAACCAGTTGCTGAACAGGGAGACCTTGGGGGACAGAAAGCCGACACAGCACCTGCGTCATCTTCAGGGACTTGTTCTAAGTCTCGACGAGAAAATACTGAAGACACAATGGATGAGCCATCTTCCAACACACATACACACGTGTCTGGCTGTCTTGAATCGGGCTGAGCTCCATGATCTCGCTGAAGCAGCAGATCGCGTGATGGAGATTCAGATGCCAAAGTTCACTTCGGCGGTACAGCACGAACCAGCTCCTCCACCAGCTTATTCATCAACTGACGTGCTGCTGACTCAGTTGATCTCAGAGATTCGGAATTTATCCACTGGACATCATAGATCATCCAGCAGAAATCGGGACAAGAAGCAGCGTAATAAATCCAGGTCAAAGAGTCGTGGCAAGGGATATCTCTGCCATTTTCATTTTAAATTTGGTGAAAAAGCTTATCGTTGCAAGCCAACATGTGCCTGGAAGCAGCAGCAAGGGTCTCTTCAACAGAATTCTCAAAAGCAGAATTCACAGCAATATGACAATCAACAAAAAAACGACAATGTGGGTCGATGAAGTCAGCAGTTGACTCACAATGCACGTCGAGCCGTCTTTTTGTACTTGATGAGAGCTCCAACAGACGTTTCCTCGTGGACACGGGCTCTGATGTCTCGGTATTGCCTCCAGGTAACAATGAGAGAGTCAGACCCAGCGAGTATCGTCTGTTGGCTGCAAATAATACGACGATCGATACATACGGGACTGAGCTGATAACAGTCAACCTCAACCTGAGGAGGGATTTTCCTTGGCAGTTCATAGTCGCCAATGTATCATCACCAATAATAGGAGGTGATTTTCTTCGTCACCACGGAATCCTGGTGGATTTAAAGAATGGCTGCCTGCGTGATGGTACAACTCGTTTAAAATCGAATGGATCCTTCGGCTCAACTAGTAGAGCCTCAATCAAAGTGATGCAGACGAATGACACATCAATCTATTGGGAACTGCTTAAAAAGTATCCAGAAATAGCACAGCCCAATGGAGTCCTAGGTTCAGCGAATCATTCCACGATGCATCACATCAAGACTTCACCTGGACCTCCTGTAGCCTGCCGGGCAAGAAGACTGGCACCTGAAAACTTGAAAATAGCTCAGAACGAGTTCAAGAAGATGCTACAACTTGGGATAACGAGAAGATCAGATAGCCCGTGGTCTTCTCCGTTGCACCTAGCTCCCAAGAAAGGAGGATCTTGGAGACCTTGTGGTGACTACAGGTTGTTGAACGCTCGCACGATCCCTGATGAATATCCAGTGAGGTTCCTGGAGGATTTTACTTCCAACTTGGAAGGCACGAAAATTTTCTCCACGGTGGATCTCGTCAGGGCGTTCAATCAAATACCTGTGGTACCTGAAGACATCGAGAGAACTGCTATAATTACTCCATTTGGTCTTTTTGAGTTTCCACAGATGACCTTCGGCCTTCGTAATGCAGCGCAGACGTTCCAGAGATTTATAGACGGAGTGACACACGATCTACCGTTTGTCTATGCCTACATAGATGATCTTCCGGTGGCATCAACGTCCAGCGAGCAGCATCGAGAACATCTAGAGGAAGTATGCAAGAGACTGAAGGCAGTGAATATGGTGGTAAACCAGTACGGCTCCCAGGCGAATATCTCACTCCATCCAGCAATAGACTTCCTGCTCATCAACTAGTACGAGCATTCAGAGAGAAGATGAGGGATATTGCACCGAAACCGACATCAAAGCATGGAGAAAGGCCGACTTTCATTCCTCAGCAGCTAGAGACAGCATCACATGTGTTCCTGAGGCATGACTTCCATCAAGGACTCATGGCGCAGCCTTATACTGGTCCTCACCAGGTACTCCAACGTAACCCGAAGGCTTTCAAAATAATGCTCAATGGAGATGAGACTTTCGTTTCGATCGATAGATTGAAGCCAGCCTTCATTCTCCCGGGTGACAATGCCGAGGAACCTGAGTATATACCAAGGCCAAGGCCAGGACAAGCAAGAGCTGGAGATGGGGTACCTGGATCATCAACAGGATACGTGGGACAATATAGAGATTGGCAGTTGAATCCGCGACCGAGAGGGTGGCCGAGAAAATCCGGCCAATTTCAATATTAAATTTTTTTTTTTTTTGGCATTATCAATTTTTTATTTTTTGTTCCGGGAGGAGACGACACATTTAGTCTCTGCAAGTACTCTGGGCATATTTTTCGAAGAGGAAAATTCAAGAATATTTTCCACATAAAAATCAATTTTTTTTTTCTTGCATAATTTTCTTCGTTGCTCTTAAATTTTTTTTTTCTGTCACAAAGTTCCACTTCAAGACATTCAATAATTGAAAATTTTTTCTGAAATAGTTTAAGTAGTTATAAGAAAATGCTTTAATTAGTTATTAAGTTTAGTTTATAAGTTATTTAGAATAATAATTAGAAAATCAATTAAATTTTTTTTTTTTCCTCATTCGTTTCGAGATATTGCCATATTTTTCCAAAATAGGGGAGGTTTGGAGCGGTAAACGAATATAAGATTCAATTTAAAAATAGAATTTCGAGGAATTACGTGACCGCTACCCCAAGCCTACGGGGGAAAAACGCGCGGGCCCAACGGGCACTCTGCTGTGAGCGTCACACGCGAAAAGTCGCTCTTATTTCTCTATTGTTCAACGCGAATAATTGGTGTAATTAATTTGTTCATGTATCGAGAATATCGCGCACCGATTAATAAATATTAACTCATGTGGATTTATCATTTGTTTAATTATTTAATAGTTAGAATCCCTTCAAGACCCCTACAAAGTTTCAATTCAATCCAGCCAGCCATTTTTTTGCTTTATTCGATTGAATTTTTGAAAAAATTAAAGGATCACGTTTTTCGCTTTTATCAGTTCAGAATTTATTACAAATGACAAAAAAAAAAATTTCCTCAGCTTTTTCCATATGTTTCTTTCGAACAGCGTTTGAATTCAGGGATAAACAATATTCGATTTTTTTTTTTTTTCATGAATTCAAACCTTGTTCGCGATGGGAGTGTGAAAAAAGCTGAGGAAAACAAAGTTTGCTGAGGTAAACAAAATTTTATCCGGGAAAAAATGGCTTGTCCTTGTAGAGAATTCATTCAAGTTTTCAAAACCCACCGTTAATTTTTTGTGCGATCATTGGTTGCTGAGATATCAATGATCAAGGACAAAACGATCTTTTTTCATTGAAAGTCCGATATCTCAGCGAAAAACGGTCAAATCAAGGTAAAAAAAAAAATTGAAGTTGAATGAACAAGCTATTCAGTCCATATGGCGGTTGAGTTGTAAAGTTTTTCCCAAGTCCGTAGACGAAAACAAAAAAAACGAAAAAATTCGAAAAAAAAATTTTCACTGTACTCATCTGAATAGAGCGATGCACATTACTTTAAAAAAATTTTCGTGTCAGAATCTCAAAACTACAGACTTCAAGCTTCAGATTTTTTTTCTCACTCCAATACGATCATTTTTGAGAAAGATACAACCGTTTGAAAAACCACTAAAAATTTGAATCTTTTTTTTGATTCTTCAATTTTTTCCGCTAGTGTACCTTACTCAGTAGTGCTTCCAATTCAGGATATTCCTTTTTGGAGTCTTGTAATGCTAAGTTGAGTGTGTGAGCAAAATAATAAATATTATGCCAGCCAAGTAAAGATATAGCTGGAACGACGTTTCGGCCGTTGTCAGCACAGCTATAAACTGGGATATTCTGGAGGATTTCATAAATTGATAATTCTTCCAGTATTTCCTTTAAGATCTCGGATATGAACAAACTAGTGGGGTGATCTTGTAATTCCCCCAATCCTAGAGTGAAATTTTTCGGTTCGAATGCTGGTCTGATAGAATGAATTGTTAGTGATAGAAAAAAATGTCCGGTATCATTGGTCCAGATGTCAGTTGTGAATGATACACAATCCACACCACTCTCCAAGTCAGAGGATACTTCACCTGATACTGATGATTTCATTTTCTCGTACAATTCAGGCATGATTGTTTCAGAAAGAGTTGCTCGATCCGGGGAATACATAAAATGGAGCCAATTCATTGATCAACCTTCTGAATCCTCTTCGATCGACAATTGCGTAAGGTTCATGGTTCAGAGCAATCATTTCAGCTCCTGACTGATCCCGCTTTGCTTTTTTTTTCTTGAGAAATTTTTCTTCTTCGTTTTCTATTCAATGTGGTGGCATCGTTGTTTGAACTCCGCGTTTTGTTCGTTCTGTCTCACAAATCACCCACAGTTGAACATGTTTCACTCCCAAATGGTGAAAAAGAGGTGAAGCTGTACCTAAAAATGTAACAATCATATAGAATTAAATTGTAAGAATGAGAAAAATTTCTCTGAAAGAAAATAATTTGAGATTGAGAAAAGAGCTGATCAATTCTATTGCAATATTTTTGAATTTGAAGAAATACCAAATTTCTTGTGAGAACTGTTCCAGTGGATTCATTTTTGCTAAACAAGAAAGCTTGACTAAATATATTTTAAGACCTGTTGAAAATTTTATAACTCTTCACAGCGTATGTCAATTCATTTCATTTGAACATGTAATTTCTGATTCTTAAAATAATTGGTGCAATAAAAAAAGAGAGTGCATAGGATTCCCACGCGGCAGAAGTGAAACTCCTTGTCTATGAGGTATAGATAAAGATGAATTATTGGTATTTCTTTATTGAACAAGAAATAAAATTTTTTGTTCATCAACGCATGACATTTTTTTTCACGACTAGTACTCAGACCAATAGATTTTTCAATTCATTGTGTTTGTTAATATCTCGGGAATTGATCGTGATAGAGCGATTTTGCCACATAATCCTTCTGTGTAGCTCTCGGAGTTCTCTACAGAAAAGGATGAGTGCAAAAACGCTCTATCCTCCTTGAATTTCGAAATATTTAAAGAGGATTGCTGATAAAATGACATAAAATCCGTCTGAAAACATTCGTACATATATTTTTTCAGCTTCCATTTTTTAAGAATATTTCTGAAACTGAGCGAGATAACAAAAATTTTTCTCAAGACCTTTTTTGTGAACAATTTTAAAAACTGCGAAAAGGCTTTCTACAACAATTGCCGCATTTCGCTCCTGTTTCTAGAATATTCATCAGAACACTATGAGAAAGCATAGACTTGAAGATAGGGTCTCCGTTGCGAAGGTTTTTTGGAAGAATCCATCGGAATTTAATAGAGATATGCTCATTCACCTCACTTTCTTTTTCAACTCTAAAAATTTTCTACAAAAAGAGATTCGAGTAAACTAACGCTATTCCTCTATTCAGTTTCTGAAATATTTACAAAAAAAATAGACTTATAGCTGGAGTTTCTTTTCCAATAATTTTTCATGAATATCTTTGGACAAACACTCTTGAAAACTAAGCAAAATAGAGCGAATTCATCCTAATACTTTTGTGTAGATCTCAAGACTCTCTATAAAAAAAAATTGTGGCAAAATTACGCTATGTCGCTCACTTTCCGAGATATTCTCGAATTACTGATGATAGACAATTGATATCCTGTTTTATCTCTTCGCTATTGAACTGTGTTTCAACGAATATCTCGGAAACTAAGCGAGATACAGGGAATTCGCCTGAATTCTTTTTAAGGGAGAGCTAAGAGCTATGAATGAAGATTGAATCGCTCTATCTTCCTCAGATTCCGAGATATTTCCAAAAAATTGTCAGCTTTTCTGACCATTACACTGGCATGTAGCATGCTATAGAAGTACAAGTGAATGAATCGGCATCGGCTTCCTTCGGCTGCACCATGCCCCACCATATAAATTTCGGTACGTCTCGGCTATGTCGATTCTTTTCTTAGCACGACTAAATGCTACATGTCCCCCCCCCCCCCCCCGAGCATACACGTAGTGTATGTATGATGCAGTGGGAGAGTCGCTTCTACTCTCTCGGCCGAGAGAGACTAAGAGTGACATTCCGACTCTCCCCTCTCAACTGCCTGTTAGATAGTCTCATCAGAATTTCTGTGAAATAGGGTTTTTTCCGATAGAGAGGGGGAATATTTTCGAAAAATCTCGCGGAACTATATTGGGAACTGATCGCAGTTCCCACCCCCGGCGAGGGGTAGAAAAAAAATGAAAACTACCCCCAAAAATGACTTTTCGACTACAACTCCGGAATTGTGTAGAATTTTGAAAAAAGGCTCGAATAAAAGTTGTAGGGCATCAAATTTTAGCCCTACTTGAATTGGAAAATTTCACCCCTAAACCCCATAGTTTAGCCCCTAGAGCTGCTCAAACTCTTCAGGGTGCATGTAAAAATATAAAAATTGTTCAAAAAACACAAATTTGTACTTTTTCAATTTTTTTTCTTCAACGCATTCTATTAACCTACAGCTTCAACTTTAGAGGAATATTTTGTTTTTTCATCCCTCTGAAAGATAATGAGGGGGTGAAGATGAAAAATAATAATTTCTCATATTAAAATGCGTCTTTTTTTTCGTTTACTAGCTTTCCCCCCTCGCTTCGCTCGGATCAGATTTTTTAGTAGCTCCTATACTGACTTATAATTATATAATTCATTAAGGGAAGGTGAAGAAAACGGACATTCGAATTGATGAAATCGAGACAGAGATTTTTTGAAAATTCCTTGGAAAGCTGAGAAAATTTTAGGAACAAAAGATGTGTCAGTATCAATTTTTTTCCAATTTTTAGAACATTTCACTTTTTTGCCAAGTTTCAAAAGGATTAACCCTTTGAAAATCTACAAAATTCATTTTTTGGGTGATATCTCCGGTTCTATTGGTCATAGTATCCTGGGACTGATCTCAAATGAAAAGTGAGCTTATATCTTTTCAATCCAGGGGGTTCGAATATTTTCAAGTCAATTTCTCAAATACTTTCATGTTCAAAATCTGCCTAATTTTTGAGGCAGATTCTGACTAGAGAATTTCGATGCAACTCGCCGAAACCCTCGTTGATTTTCTCGTGTTGACTGGATCACAAAGCGGAATAAATTCACCAAAGGACAAGGATTTGATCAGTTTTCTCAATGATAATTGACACGTGGTTTATCAAAAATATATCTCTTTAATAAATAACGTGACTAGATATACACAACTCAAAGATAATTTGCCCGCACTGAATTTATTATCTCTTTGATTATTTGTCTCCTTTTGATAATAGTCTCCTTTGATAATTGTCTCTAATTTTCATGATTATGTTCACACTGCACACTGCATCTAATACCGGGCGTAAATCGTTATTAAACCGTTATGCCGATCACTGCGTCGATACTCAACTCAGCGGATGCGACCGGTTCTTTCGAACCTTTCCTATTATGTCTATCGAATAGGCGTCATGTCCGCGATAGTTGCTAGATAGTTACTCCAAGAATATCAAGAATACCAAGAATATCATTGTACAGCTGAGAGGAGTTAAGGTGGATAACATATGTCAGTATCGATCTGTTCCAATTTTTCGAAAGTTTCATTTCTTCGGCCAAATTTGGAAGGAATCCCCCTTTGGAAAATAAAGGAAAATTACTATTTCGGCAGTATCTCCGATTCTGTTGATTTGAGCGGTTCACGATAGAGCTTCTGCAACCATTTCATTGGAAAGTTGAGAAAATTTTAAGTAGAAAACATGTGTCAGTATCGATTTTTTCCAATAACCAATGTTCTTGAGCTTTCGAGAATATTCTTGAACCTTTAAAGAAATTCCAGAATGTTCTCGAACTTCCTGGAACATTGGACAATATCTCCCAGTCTTTTAATACATTCTCGAATCTTCAAGAACACTCTGAGGAGTTTTCGAACTTTCTGGAACATTCCAAAATATAGATGTAGGGATCATGGGACGTTGGAATGATTGAAATATAACAATATTAAGTAATTGTCAATAGAACGACGTTTCGCCTGTTTAATTCAGGCTTCCTCAGGTTCTGGAAAGCATAATACAGAATACAATTATTTCAATGCAATCTAATTAATTAAATGACATTAAAGTAAATTAAATTAAATTAAAACTGGTCATTCTTCCGATGATTTTAGAAAAATTCTTTTAAACAACAAACTCTTGTTTCTTATCTTAACCTCACACAATATTTTTCTAATGTGTCCAATGAATCTTTACGACACAAATAAATAAACGATAAAAATTACAAACATTAATACCTTGACATCATTAATATGTAGTCACCATAAAGTTGATGTTATCCAATCGGAAACTAAACATATGCACAAATCTAATAATTAACATTGCAGTGTGCTCGTTTTTCTCGAATGATATTTTCGTTTTGTTTACAGTACACCTGTCATAAAGGTTACAAAGTTAATTGCTCTATCGAACGTCTTGATCGATCAGATGTCAGCACCTCCTACACGTCATGTTGTGTGAACATCTGATCAGTTCGGTCTCTTCTTTGCCGACCTCCATTTGAATTTTCTCAGGATATCACTGTAGATTCTACTCAAGTATTGGGTGTCTTCTCATTTGTTTACTGTGTCATTTTGATTGATAAAAATCATTTCACTAATGTTTCTCTTTTTCCAATTTGACTCAGTATCCAATATACTCTATTGGATACTGAGTCAAATTGGAAAGAGAAGACACCCAATACTTGAGTAGAATCTACAGTGGTATCCTGAGGGAATTCAAATGGAGGTCGGCAAAGAAGAGACCGAACTGATCAGATGTTCACATAACATGACGTGTAGGAGGTGCTGACATCTGATCGATCGAGACGTTCGATAGAGCAATTAACTTTGTAACCTTTATGACAGGTGTACTGTAAACAAAACGTAAATATCATTCGAGAAAAACGAGCACACTGCAATGTTAATTATTAGATTTGTGCATATGTTTAGTTTCCGATTGGATAACATTAACTTTATGGTGACTACATATTAATGATGTCAAGGTATTAATGTTTGTAATTTTTATCGTTTATTTATTTGTGTCGTAAAGATTCATTGGACACATTAGAAAAATATTGTGTGAGGTTAAGATAAGAAACAAGAGTTTGTTGTTTAAAAGAATTTTTCTGAAATCATCGGAAGAACGACCAGTTTTAATTTAATTTAATTTACTCTAATGTCATTTAATTGATTCAATTGCATTGAAATAATTGTATTTTGTATTATGCTTTCCAGAACCTGAGGAAGCCTGAATTAAACAGGCGAAACGTCGTTCTATTGACAATTACTTAATATTGTCATATTTCAATCATTCCAACGTCCCATGATCCCTACATCTAAATTTATTAATATGGAAATGAACAACACTATTGATTCCAAAATATTTTCGAATCTTTTGGAAAATTAAAAAAAATTTTAGTTTTTGGGCTTTCGCGGCCATTGTCATTATTGATACGTTTGGCTTCGGGATGCATGCCGCGTTGGGTTTCAGCGTTGCGCCGACGTTTCGCAAACGTTGCAGTTCGCATCTTCATAGCTATGAGCTCTGAGCTCCATGGTCTAAGGGTTGTCCTTATATACCTACTTCCTGTGGAAGGAAGGGGTAGGTAGGGGGGGGGGGGTTGGGTAGAGCCAATCAGGAGTTTTTGATTGATCAGCTGGTCAATTAACAAAACCGGGAGGTCGGTTTTCCAAATAGGGTTCACCTGGTATCCTTTATCCCTGTGCAGGTTGTTGGGATTTTTATGGATCTCTAGGCCTTCCCGATACTTTCTCTCAAAGTATCCTTGGAATTTGGCCAACATTCTCGCTTGGTCATACTGAATAGTATGTCCAGTGTCCATGTGATGTTCAGCCAAGGCAGACTGTTCTCGGTGGAGATATTTGGAACACCGTAGGTGTTCTTTGATCCGCGTACTGATCATCCTCCCGGTTCCCCCGATGTACACTTTTCCCCAGGAGCAAGGAATCTCATAGACTCCTGATGTACTCAAGGGTGGTCTTGGATCTTTTGGACTGGGCAGCATCTGTCCGATCTTCTTTGGGGGTAGAAAAATCGTCCGAATGTTGTGTTTTCCTAGTACTTTGCTAATGCGGTCAGTTGTACTTGAAGGTAAGGGAGAAGAGCCACTTTGGGTCTTTCTTGGTCTTTTTCAGGACTACTTACTTCCTGTGAAGAAATCTTATTTTGGAGTCTTCTGGTGACTCGTTTGATCTGTTGGATTTTATATCCATTCCTGCCTAGGGCCGTCTCCAAATGTTCAATTTCGTTGTCTAAACTGCTAGGTTGGGAAATGGTCAGAGCTCTGTATAGAAGGGAGCTAATAACTGAGTTTTTCTGTGATGGATGGTGATGGGAGCTGGAATGAAGATATCTGTCAGTATGTGTGGGTTTACGATACACCTGGTGGCCAAGAGTGCCATTAGCATTTCGTCGAACCAACACATCAAAAAAGGGAAGACAATGGTTCTCTTCGATCTCTATTGTAAATTTGATACTGGAATGTTGTTCATTCAAAAATATCAGAAATTGGTCGAGAGCTCTTCTTCCATGGAGCCAGATGACGAAGGTATCATCCACGTATCTGAACCATACCGAGGGTTTTAGGGGGGCTGAAACTGATACTTTATTTTCAAAATTTTCCATAAAGATGTTGGCTATGATCGGAGAAATAGGAGAGCCCATGGCGGCTCCTGATCTCTGTTCATAGAAATCTCCCTGGAATTGGAAAAAGGTTGAAGTCAAACAATGTTCGACTAACGGAAGGTAGTTCGGGAGGATCTTTTTTGACTTCTTTATAATTTCTAAAGTCTCTGATATTGGAACGTTGGTGAACAGAGATTCCACATCAAAACTCACTGAGATGTCTTCAGGAGATGTTCTGAGTGTTTTCAGTTTGTTCACGAAGTCTAGTGAGTTTTGAATATGAGAAGCATTCTGTCCTGTAAGCTGCTGGAGCGGGGCTGTTAGGAATTTAGCTAACTCATAAGTGGGTCCTCCGATGTTACTTACTATGGGTCTGAGGGGAACAGTTTCTTTATGAATTTTAGGGAGTCCATAAAGTCTTGAGGGGAACGATTCCTTCGGAATGAGAAGCTTGGTAGTCTCAGTGGAGAGACCAGCTTTTTTCAGGAGCTCTGAAGTTTTTCTCTCAATACTGCGAGTTGGATCTTTTTTGAGTTTGAGATAAACTGTCGAATCACTCAGCATTGCCAAAATTCCTTGGAATAGTCATCCTAATCCAGAGTTACCGTTGCATTACCTTTGTCTGTAGGGAGGATAATGATTTCACTATTCTCTTTGAGACTACGTTAAGCAAGACGTTCTTCTCTAGTGATATTGTCACTGGGAGAAGAGGCTTTGTGCAGGATATTAGATAACTGTTTCCGAATTTCGTTACTAGTCTTCTGAAGGAGGTGGTAGATAGCCGTTTCCGTACGACTAATTCTTTCTTCAGTGGGAACTTTCCCCGGGGCGATAGCAAAATTATGGCCTCTGGCAAGTACG
The DNA here is from genome assembly GCA_963942555.1 of Aleiodes leptofemur. Lineage (NCBI taxonomy): Eukaryota > Metazoa > Arthropoda > Insecta > Hymenoptera > Braconidae > Aleiodes > Aleiodes leptofemur. The sequence goes on from OZ012619.1 coordinate 10,677,303, forward strand.
TACACTTGTGCATCACTCAGCTGGTATTTACTGAGATTTTTCATAGTGTGGGTGAGAACGGGAACTTTGTCCTGTGGGACTAACAATTGGAATTTTCCTTTATGAGTCTCAGTTCTCATGTCAGCAGTGCGTATAGCTTGTTCATGCGTAACACGATCAAGTATTGCCCAAAGTCGAGGTTCTAGAGAATGAGACAAATAAAGGTAGAGATCCAAGACTTGTCTAGAAAGGTGAGCCAGTTCCTTCCTGGCTGATGTTATCCTCTCCTTGAAAAGTCTTAGAGAAGCTTGGCATAGGATGGTGGAAACCTGCTTCGAGGGAAAGGGGGTCCTCAGATAGAGGAACTTAGGTACCACACAATGGTCGCGGCACCTTTTTAAAAAAAGTAGGGAGCACAGTTGGACGTGCAAGGACCTCCTAAGTTTGGTAAATAAATTTACCGACCCAAGAATAGCCTCTCCATCGAGGCGTTTATCCTCAGTTTTTAGGCTTTCGCGGCCATTGTCATTATTAATATGTTTGGCTTCCGGATGGATGCCGCATTGGGTTTCAGCGTAGTGCCGACGTTTTGCAAACGTTGCAGTTTGCATCTTCAGGGCTATGAGCTCCGATTCTGAGCTCCATGGTCAAAGGGTTGTCCTTATATACCTACTTGCTGTGCAGAGAAGGGGTAGGTAGGGGGGGGGGGGGTGGGGGTAGAGCTGATCAGGCGTTTTTAATTGATTAGTTGGTCAATTGAAAACTCCTGATTGGCTCCACCCCCACCCCCCCTACCTACCCCTTCCCTCCACAGAAAGTAGGTATATAAGGACAACCCCTTGACCATGGAGCTTAGAATCGGAGCTCATAGCCCTGAAGATGCAAACTGCAACGTTTGCGAAAAGTCGGCGCAGCGCTGAAACCCAACGCGGCATCCATCCGGAAGCCAAACATATCAATAATGACAATGGCCGCAGAAGCCTGGAAACTGAGATTAAACGCCTCCACGGAGAGGCTATGCTTGGGTCGGTAAATTTATTTACCAACCTTAGGAAGTCCTTGCACGTCCAACTATGCTCCCTCACCTTTTTAAAAAGGTGCCGCGACCATCGTGTGGTACCTAAGTTCCTCCATCTGAGGACCTCCTTTCCCTCGAAGCAGGCTTCCACCATTCTATGACAAGCTTCTCTAAGACTTGTCCAGGAGAGTATAACATCAGCCAGGAAGGAATAGGCCCACCTTTCTGGACAACTCGTGAATCTCCACCTTTATTTGTCTCATTCTCTAGAACCTCGACTTTGGGCAATACTTGATAGTGGTACGCATGAACAAGCTATACGCACTGCTGACATGAGAACTGAGACTCATAAAGGATGATTCCAATCGTTAGTCCCACAGGACAAAGTTCCCGTTCTTACCCACACTGTGGAAAATCTCAATAAATACCAGCTGAGTGATGCACAAGTGTCCGTACATGCCAAAGGAGATAATTTTGCTGTCACCCCAAGGAAAGTTCCCACTGAAGAAAGAATTAGTCGTACGGAAACGGCTATCTACCACCTTCCTCAGGAGACTAGTAACGAAATTCGGAAACAGTTATCTAAATCCTGCACAAAGCCTCTCCTCCCAGTGACACTATCACTAGAGAAGAACGTCTTGCTTTACGTAGCTCAAAGAGAATAGTGAAATCATTATCCTCCCTGCAGACAAAGGTAATGCAACGGTAATTCTGGAATTGGATGACTATTCTAAGAAAATTTCGTCAATGCTGAGTGATTCGAGAGTTTATCTCAAACTCAAAAACATCCAATTTGCAGTATTGAAAGAAAAACTTCAGAGCTCCTGAAAGAAGCTGGTCTCTCCACTGAGACTACCAAGCTTCTCATTCCGAGGAAATCATTCCCCCCAAGACTTTATGGACTCGCTAAAATTCATAAAGAAACTGTTCCTCTCAGACCCATAGTAAGTAACATCGGAGGACCCACTTATGAGTTAGCCAAATTCCTAACAGACCCGTTCCAGCAGCTTACAGGACAGAATGTTTCTCATATACAAAACTCACTGGACTTCGTGAATGAACTGAGAACACTCAGAACATCTCCTGAAGACATCTCAATGAGTTTTCATGTGGAATCTCTGTTCACCAACGTTCCAATACCAGAGGATTTAGAAATCATAAAAAAGTCAAAAAATATCCTCCCGACCTACCTTCCGTTAGTCGAACATTGTTTGACTTCAACCTTTTTCCAATTCCAGGGAGATTTCTATGAGCAGAGATCAGGAGCTGCCATGGGCTCTCTCATTTCTCTGATCATAGCCAACATCTTTATGGAAAATTTTGAAAATAAAGTATTGAATTCAGCCCCCCTAAAACCCTCGGTATGGTTTAGATACGTGGATGATACCTTCATCATCTGGCCCCATGGGAAAACAACTCTTGACCAGTTTCTGATATTTTTGAATGAACAATATTCTAGTATCAAATTTAGAATGGAGATTGAAGAGAACAATTGTCTTCCCTTTCTTGATGTGTTGGTTCAACGAAATGCTAATAGCACTCTTGGCCACCAGGTGTATCGTAAACCCACACATACTGACAGATATCTCAATTCCAGCTCCCATCACCATCCATCACAGAAAAACTCAGTTATGAGCTCCCTTATTTACAGAGCTCTGACCATTTCCCAACCAAGCAGTTTAACCAACGAAATTGAACATCTGGAGATGGCCCTAGGCAGGAATGGATACAAAATCCAACAGATCAAACGAGTCGCCAGAAGACTCCGAAATAAGATCTCTTCACAGGAAGTGAGTAGCCCTGAAAAAGACCAAGAAAGACCCAAAGTGGCTTTTCTCCCCTACCTTCAAGGTACAACCGACCACATTAGCAAAGTACTCGGAAAACACAACATTCGGACGATTTTTCTACCCCCAAAGAAGATCGGACAGATGCTGCCCAGTCCAAAAGATCCAAGACCACCCTTGAGTACATCAGGAGTCTATGAGATTCCTTGCTCCTGCGGAAAAGTGTACATCGGGGGAACCGGGAAGATGATCAGTCCACGGATCGAAGAACACCTACGGTGTTCTAAATATCTCTACCGAGAACAGTCTGCCTTGGCTGAACATCACATGGACACTGGACATCCTATTCAGTATGACCAAGCGAGAATGTTGGCCAAATCCCAAGGATATTTTGAGAGAAAGTATCGGAAACGCCTAGAGATCCATGAAAATCTCAACAACCGGAACAGGGATGAAGGATACCAGGTGAACCCTATTTGGGAAACCATCCTCCCGGTTTCGTTAATTGACCAGCTGATCAATTAAAAACTCCTGATTGGCTCTACCCCCAGCCCCCCCCCCCCCCCCCCCCCCCCCCACCCCTTCCCTCCACAGGAAGTAGGTATATAAGGACAACCCTTCGACCATGGAGCTCAGAATCAGTGCTCATAGCCCTGAAGATGCAAACTGCAACGTTTGCAAAACGTCGGCGCAACGCTGAACTCCAACGCGGCATCCATCCGGAAGCAAAATATATCATTAAAAAAAATTCTCGCACCTTGTCGGGTATTGTAGAATTTTTTCGGGCACTGTAGAATTTTTTCGGGCATTGTAGAATTTTTTCGAACATTCTAAAACAATCCAGAACATCTGAGAACAATTTAGAACATCGGAGAACAATTTAGAACATTCTCGAACAATCCAGAACATTTTAGAACAATCTAGAATAATCTAAAACATTTTGGAACAATATAGAACATCCCCAGATCTTCTGGAACACTCTACATCATTCTTGAACTATCTGGCACCTTCTCGAACATCCCAGAACATTTTCGACTATTCTAGATCATTCTAGTAAAGTTTAGAATGGTCTAGAGCATTATTTTACATCCCCCATAAGGAGGTAATAGGTACAATACTCGCTTCCACCCCCATATCTCTGAAACCAATCCCCGTAGCCGAAAACGGAAAACATTTTCATGGATGGGGGGTGGAGGGCTACTACACCATATAACTCCCATAGGGCTATGAGGGATGGTTTCTGAGTTTCATGTACGAGCACCCAGTAACACAAATATTTTTATCATACAGGGTGTCCCGGAAGTATAGGTACTCCCGGGAATTCTAGGTGAAGGGCTTCATTTGGAGCAGAAAAGTCCTCTTCGACTTTTCTCTTCGATGAACCCCTACGAAGATATGAGGATGAGAAGGTGAGCCAATGAGAGCCCACCTTTAGACGGTCGCACATCTGTGAGGGAATCACAGATGTGTTGGTGCGTCCCCACTCCACGATCACCAATCCCCTCCATAACCACCGTGTCTTTCGCTCTCTCAGTGACGTGGAAGGGTCACGCAAGGGTGTTGCCTCTCAGCTGGGGAGGCATGATTTTTAAAATAAATAGTTGGAATTTTTTGGATCATTTTTTTTAAATTAATTTTTCTACTTTGTTCATCATTTCAATCGTTTCAAAATTGATTGAAATGATGGGAAAAAAAGGAAGAGAATCAATTTAAGAAAACAAGATTTAAAAAATCCTTAGCTCTTGGGAATTTTTCAGAGACGTCAAGTGATTTCGACGCCTCGAAAAACGGTGCACAAGTCTCCCCTGGAGGGGAGAGGGGCACTTTTAACACTCGGAATGTCTCTGTACTTGGTACAGAGCCTCTTCGAGCATTGAAAACCCCCCTCCCACCTCTAGGGAAGAGGGGAGGGATGCCATGGGGCCAGGAAAATCAGGATTTTTTCAATTTTTTTTTCCAATCAATTTTTTCACTTTTTCCAATTTTTTTCATCGTTAAAGAATGATCAAAATGATGGAAAGAATGGAAATATTAATTAGAAAACGAAATTTAGAAGACCCTCAATTTTAAGCAGTTTTTCGAGACGTCACGTGACCTTGATGCCTCGAGAAACGAAGCACCAGTCCTTCCTGGAGGAGAGAAGGGAACTTTTATTCCTCAAAGTGTCTCTGTACTTCTACAGAGCCTCTTTGAGTCATGTAAATCCACCTACCCCCTCCAGGAAAGACTGGTGCTCCGTTTTACGAGACGTCAAGGTTACTTGACGTCTCGAAAAACTACCTGGGAATGAGGATTTTTTTAATTTTTTTTTTTTATTAATATTTCAATTTTTTACCATCATTTTGGTCGATTTCGAAACGATCAAAATGATAAAAAGATTGAAAAAATAAAAAAATAAAAATTTCTTTGAATCTTAGTATTTTTCCCTCAGGTACTCTCTCCCCTCTCTCCTAAAGGTGGGAGGGGGGTTTCTCTCTCTCTCTGTGAGTGCCACCGCATTGCCTGTCACTTCTCTACCATCTTTTTTCTTTTTACTGCCTGTTTCTGCCTTCGGGCATTTTTCTTTTGCAGATCGTTGCATGCACAATTTTGCAATCCACATTTTGAGATATAAATTTGGATTGCATCTAGCCTTACATCTTTTTAATTCTCAACTTTCTTCCTGGTTGTTGGAGTTTGAGGTTAGTGTTGAAAGCGAGAAATCATAAAGGGGCACTCACAACATCATTCATCTGAGCTTTGAGAACCATCAACTGCTGCCATCTATTAATTACCTCTATGCTAAACTGGATCTGTGAGATATGGTCGATTTCATCAATACCTTCATTATCTTCCTCTGCCACGCGCGAACTTTGAACTTCGAATTACTCGAAGAGATCGTCTTCAAAAATCTATGAGCCGATATACAATGAATAACCTTGTGACTGCCATTCAAGCGCTTCAGGTCGAGATGATTACGAGCATAGCCTCACTGGGAGCATCCTTATCTGGCAAAATTGATCGATTCACCCAAGAATTAACTGAAATCAAAAGAACCTGCGCTGAGTTAACCTCGGACCAGATATCTCTGAAACAAACAGTGGCCGAATTGTCCTCCAAAGTCAACAAATTAACCTCTGGTGATCCACCAACTTCTACCTATGCTCCTGAACAGCTTCCACAGCTCACTGCTCTTGCTGGTGACATCAACCGAATCACTGCGGCTACAACGGCAAACACTGCGACTATACAGCGCATGCTGAGTCAGAGCTCCACGCGAAATTCTGAGCTGATTCTCTCTAGTTTCCCTGGTGGTAAACTATTATCTGATCCTCTCCCAATCATCAAGTCCGTCCTGGCTACTATCAACTACGACTTTAAATTGTCTGACTACGCGGGATGCAGACTGATTGCACCTAAGCCTATAGCAGAGAATTTTGCAGCAACACCTACTCTACACCAGCCAGAGCGGGTGTCTATTGTGCTCACTTTCCATAATCCAGATACAGCTAAAGCAATCATTGCTAAGAAGAAAGCACATGGCCACCTGAGCTCTCAGCAACTTAATCCATTGCTGATTCCAAATGCTATCAAGGCTTCGCAGGCTTGGAGGAACGATTTCAGGATCAATATCAACTTCCTTCTTCCCGGGAAAACCTTCAAACTCCTCAGCAACGTTAAAGCTGCCTTGAAACCATTGAACTTCAGATTCATCTGGGTGAAGAACGACCTTGTCCATGTGAAACTTGCTGAAGGAGAACCGACACACACTGTGCACTCATATGATGATCTCGTTTGGCTCTCGGCACTGTATCAACCGGGGTGATATTTGCAGAAGTTTGGCTCTTATCTCTTTCATCGTCTTCTGTATCTTGCTATCTACTCATTCCTGCTTCTCCACTGTCTCCACTACCTTCAATAAACCTGCTGCATTCAACACTTGATCATACGTGCTACACCAATTACCTCAAGCGTACTCCAGAGATTTCACCTACTACTGTTTTGCTATTTTGTATTATTAATTTCTTTTACTTATGTAACGCTTTGGTTGATTAGTTTCAACCTTACTCTGTACTTTTTGTTCAGCCGCATGAACAATGATAAAATTCATCTATCTATCTATCCCCTCTCTCCTAAAGGTGGGAGGGGGGTTTCGATGGCTCGAACAGTCTCTGTCCCAAGCACAGAGACACTTTGAGTGATGAAGGTACCCCTTTTCCTCCAGAAAAGACTGGTGCTCCGTTTTTCGAGACGTCAAGGTCACGTGACGTCTCGAAAAACTGCTTAAAAATAAGGATTTCCTAAATTTTGTTTTCTAACCCCTCAAGTACGGGCTCCATATACGTATATGGACCCTCGTGCCTGTCCCACCGGCCGGGGTCTCTATGTCATAGAGACCCTCACCACGCTGCATGAAAATTCCAATATCTCTTACAATTTTCAAGATTTTTGGATTTTGCAAAATGCTTCGTGAAAATGGATGATTCAAGTTTGATATGCAACCTTCCAAAAACGATTAATTCAATTTCAACTAATTAATTTTTGAGAAATTTGCTTTTTTTTTTCAAACTTCTGATTTCACATGTTACAACGTGCCCGCCCGCTAGGACAGTTTGGCTCGCTGAGGCCCCGTACTTGGGGGGCTAATTATTATTTCCATTTTTCCCATCATTTTGATAATTTTTGAACGATCGAAGAAATTGGAAAAAGTGAAAGAATTAATTGAAGAAAAAAATTGAAAAAATCCTGATTTTCCTGGCCCCATGGCATCCCTCCCCTCTTTCCTAGAGGTGGGAGGGGGGTTTTTGTGGCTCAAAGAGGCTCTGTACCAAGGACAGAGACATTTCAAGTGAGAAGAGTGCTCCTCTCCCCTCGAGGAAAGACTTGTGCACCGTTTTTCGAGGCGTCAAGGTCACTTGACGTCTCCGAAACATTCCCAAGAGCTAAGAATTCTTTGAATCTTTTTTTTTTCAATTGATTTTTGCCTTTTTTTTCCATCATTTCAATCAATTTCAAAACGATTGAAATGATGAACAAAGTGGAAAAATTAAGTTTAAAAAAATGATTCAAAAAATTCCAACTATTTATTTTAAAAATCATGCCTCCCCAGCTGAGAGGCGACAGCCGACGATCGCCGATCCCTTCCACGTCACTGAGAGAGCGAAAGACACGGTGTTTGGGGGGGGATTGGTGACCGCGGAGTGGGGACGCACCAACACATCTGTGATTCCCTCACAGATGTGCGGCCATCTGAAGGTGGGCTCTCATTTGCCCACCTTCTCACCCTCATATCTCCGCAGGGGTTCATCGGAGAGAAATGTCAAAGGGGACTTTTCTGCTCCAAATGAAGCCCTTTACCTAGGATTTTCGGGAGTACCTATACTTCCGGTACACCCTGTATATATTAGATTTTTCTATCTATTCTTCAATTTTTCGATTTTTTTTCCCCTTAAGCTTTTTTTCCTATCTCCTCACCTGTAATTATTATACCTGTCTAAAGTCAAGGGGCGCGTTACATCATCCGACGCCAATGCAGCAGCTGTCTCGCTCGCACTCACAGCGATTATAGACGCCTGCGTGCGCATGCGATGGCTGGCAATCTGAATGTGTGCGAGCGAGAAAAAGCATCGGCTGCTCTTTCTCGCACATTATTTCTCACAGCTGAGCTGTACGAAACGTTCTTCGTGTTTCGTAGAGCTCGCTCACAGCGTTCGTGCGCATGCGTCAAATTGCATGCAAGCGCGGTCTTTTTCTGCAAATATCTCGGAAACTAAACGAGATACAGCCACTTTGTCCTAATCCTTTTTCGTATAGAATTTGAAGAGCTCTAAGAAGAGCTAGCGAAATTACTCTATCTCGCTTAGGTTCTGAAATATTTTTATAAACTAAATGAAGAAAAAATTGACTCACTCAGCTACCCTTTCAACGCTAACCATTTACTTTAAATTTCCCAGAAACCAAACGAGATAGAGCGATCTTGCCCGAGTTATTTTGTGTAGACAATTTTAAGGGCTACAAAAAAGCACGAGGGCAAAATCACTCTATCTTGCTTAGACTCCGAGATAATACCAAGAAACAAGGGGAGAAAATTGACTTATTCTAGAAAAAAAAATTTCAAGATTTTTTGGAGAATATCTCGAAAATTAAATGAGTTGGGGAAATTTCACTTCAAGGCTTTTCTGCAGAAAGATTCAATAGCTATAAGAGAGAATCATGACAAAATCGCCCTATCTCTCTTTATTTTCGAGAAATTTTGAAAGAATACACGAAAAAATGGGCTTATCTGTATTTATTCGTTCATTTTTTTTCACTTGTCATTTTTGGGCAATATCTTGGGAAATAAGCGAGCTAGAGCAATTTTTCACTCTTTTCAGAGAACTTCAAGAGCTACAAAGAGGATTCAGGTAAAATTGGGCTTTCTCGCTTACTTTCTAAAAATATTGAAGAAACGAATGACCGCGCATGGGCTTAACTTCATTTATCTCTTTAATTTTTGATTTCTTACTTTCGGTTAATATCTCGGAGAATGAACGAGATAGAGCGATTTTGCCCTGAGCCTTTTCCATAAAAAGGTCAAAATTTAAATAGAATCCTGTGAATGATCGAAAATTTCATTTCTTTTTCGAATATTTTGTGGAGGGGTCACACTACTGAACAATTTTCAAAAAATCGATTTTTCTTCCGCTCCCAGAACTACTTCGAACTTTTCAGAATATAGGCAAGAAAAGTTATCACCTGAAATCCATTTTTTCTAATCAAATTTTGAACTTTTCTCCAGACATTCATATTCTAAGTTAAAACTTTAATCGTGTTTTTCTCGTAACATGATTTCTCGAATTCACACGCAACATAACTTCTCCCTCAAATATTATAATTTTATTGCCTTTAAAAAAAAAAAAAAATCAATAAACGCTTTTTCTAAGGCTTTTACAATGATGTAACTTCTTAAATAATGGAGATACGACATTTTGTCCAAAAATACTTCTATAACTCCTGAAATTCTCCATAAAACCACTTTTAGGGAAAAATAGCGTACCCCATTAGTTTTCAAAATATTTTTGGGGAATAAATATGCCCTTCTCATCTAAGATGCCTTATGTAGAGAATTTCAAGAGCTATAAAAACAGATACAAGGGAAATAGCTCTATCTCGCTTAGATTCTGGGATATTCCAGAAAAATGAATGACAGAAGTGAAGAGACGCAACAGGAGAATTTTATCTTCATCATTTGCATTTTGAGAATATCCTGGAAACAAGGGAAATAGAGCTCACTCTCGCCAGGAATTGCAGTGGAGAGATAAAACTGAATGGACCTATTCTTTTTGCTCTTTTTTCAAGAATATCTCGGAAACTGAGCGAGAACGTGCGATTTTACTTCGATAATTTTCTATAGCCCTTGAAATCCTCTACAAAAAAGTATCAAGGTACGCTTTTTGCCTCAGTACTTTTTCTTTTCTCTACAAAAAAGGTAAAAAGCAAAATCGCTCCATCCCCCTCACTTTACGAGAAAGTTTGAAAAAAAAAAATGAGAAAGATAGATTTATCCTGTTCCGCCGCCTCACTACAATTTCTGTTTTTTTTCGAAAAAATCTTGGTGGAGAATGGAGATAAGACTTCTTCACCCTATTCCACTTTTGGAGAAAATTTCAGAAACTCCAGAAGTGCCTCAGAACCAATAACACGTATCTCCATTACATTTCGAGATTTTTGAAGGAAAAGTAACGAAAGGATGAGTTCAATTGAGTAGTGAAGAGGTAAAAGAGGGGAAATTGTTCCTTCTGTTCTTTTTTCCTAAAATATCGCAGGAAGTAAATGAGATAAGCGAGAGTCAGTTCTTTTGCCCTTAGTTTCCAGGATGTTCTCAAAAAATTAATGATGAAAATAAAATTCTCCTGTTGCGTCTCTTCACTTCTGTCATTCACTTTTCTGAAATATCCCAGAATCTAAGCGAGATAGAGCTATTCCCCCTGAATCTGTTTTTATAGCTCTTGAAATTCCCCACATAAGGCGTCTCAGATGAGAAGGGCATATTTCCATTATTTATCGAGATATTTTCGAAAAAACTGACGACGAAACTAGTAGTGAAGAACTGCAACTGAATGAGTTGGTTCTTTGAGAGTGTCTTGAAAAATAAAGGACATACGCTCTTTGTATCCCAAGATGGTTTCGTGAAGAATTTTGAGAGTTAAAAAACCATTTTAGAGCAGAGAGGCAGTATCTCCATTATTTGAAGATATATTCTCAGAAAACCAAACAAACAAAATTGAGTACAGAAAAAAATAGAAATCGTCCATTTTTTTGTTCTTATTCCCCAAAAATATTTTGAAAACTAATGGGGAAACGCTATTTTTCCCTAACGGTGGTTTTATGGAAAATGTCAGGAGCTGTAAAAGTATATCTGGACAAGATGTCGTATCTCCATCATTTAAGAAGTTACATCATTGTAAAAGCCTTTGAAAAAGCGTCGTTTGATTTTTTTTTTTTTTTTGAAAAGGCAATAAAATTATAATATTTGAGGGAGAAGTTGAAATTATTGAAGTTATGTTGCGTGTGAATTTGAAAAATCATGTTACGAGAAAAACACGATTAAAGTTTTAACTTAGAATATGAATGTCTGGAGAAAAGTTCAAAATTAGATTAGAAAAAATGGGTTGCAGGTGATAACTTTTCTTGCCTATATTCTGAAGAGTTCAAAGTAGTTCTGAAAGCGGAAAAAAATCGATTTTTTGAAAATTGTTCAGTAGTGTGACCCCAGCCTCAGGGCAAATCGCTCTATCTCGTTTATCCTCCGAGATATTAACCGAAAATAAGAAATCAAAAATTAAAGAGGTAAATAAAGTTAAGCCCATTCGCGGTCATTGGTTTCTTCAATATTTTTGGAAACTAAGCGAGTAGCCCAATTTTACCCGAATCCTTTTCGTAGCTCTTAAAGTTCTCTGAAGGAAAAGTAAAAAATTGCTCTATCTCGCTTATTCTCCAAGATATTGGCCAAAAATGACAAGTGGAAAAAAATAAACGAACAAATACAGATAAGCCCATTTTTTCATGTATTTTTTCGAAATTTCTCGGAAACTAAGGGAGATAGGGCGATTCTGCCTGGATTCTTGTTCAAAACGTAACTATCTTTCCGCGGAAAAGGAGTCATCAATGTTTGGTAAATTGGTGAACCGAATCCAGTGACACTGGGCCCGGTCTGGGTGACGAAAAATCTCCCCACCAACTGGCTCACCCTCGTTTGAACGGTCAAGCGAGACACCTCGTCGTATATCAATTATCGCAAAATCTCTCTTTGTGTAAAATGTTAATTATTTCAATCAATTCATTATTCTCAATCGAAAGCTTATTGAATCTCAACTAATCATTGCATTATAGTGAAAATCAACCATTAATTCATTTAAAGTGATGTGTATATTATCTCTCGACGAGCGGGCTTTCGTCCGTTCCAAATAAAACGGTTTCGCCTTGCGGCTAAGTGTGAAATTCAACTATTACATTTTTCACCTTCATAAAAACCGCCTCCCACAATCCACCCTGAAATTCAACGAATAAAATCAATACGCTCAAAACATTGGTCCTTCGAGTAGCCGGATATATGGGACAAGATAAAGTGCATTTTGTGAAGTGAAAAAAGGGACGCCTCGTGGTGAACGAATTCCGGGGTTCACACGAGTTAATTTAACGGCAATAAAATCGGTGTGATAAATGTGAAATTCAACGAACATTATATTTGTGAGTGAGTTGCTGTGAGTGTCATCAAGGACTTCGATCTTGTTTACGTTTCGTGGAAAAGAACTCTCAAACGCAGCAGCTCACGTTCAACAATAGGGAGACACCACAGGCCACACCGATCGATATTCTCGGGTTAAAATTTATCTCTCACTTCAAATTAAATCTAATTTAATTCACTTGAGAAATAAAACAACGAAGAAAACCAACGAAAAGAGAGAATTGAATCAAATATCTCTCTTCTCGAGCTTCGGGGATCTTCAGACATTCGTCAGAACTACGAGCGGTCTCTATCCCCTCTCCTTCAACTATCCTCGATGAACGTGGCAGAGCTGAGTGTGAAACTCCACCCAGTTATTGATTTCTCATAACAGCTGATTGAGACTCGACTTCACGTGGTATAATAATTCTATCTCTCTTACTCTCATTCATTATTCTATAATCTTTTCAGAATGGCAGATAGTGATGCAATCCAATGAATCGAACAAAATTGTAAGAGATTCTACAGGTGTCATAAGAGATTGCTCTAGAATCTATCCAAGGACACGCAACATCAATCGTACTTCAACGAGAATTTATCCAACAAGGCAATAGAGAGTTATACCAACATGAGTCGAGATATCAACAAGATGAGAACCACAGTCATCAACGATTCATCATCTAGACATTCACCGAGCTCCGCGGAGGGAGAATTAATTCTAGAAAATTCTCAGGTTCTCCAACGAGGGGGAACAATGTCTGGATTTTATTCAACAACAATGAAGATTTTACAGAGCATTCCACCAAGGACTGTGGCACTCAATGATGAAGAGAAACAACGCAACTTTCAGAAGCTCGAACGAGCAGTGCAAGCTGCACAACAATTTAGAGAAAGGAGAGAGGAGCGATGGAGACGACGCATGCTTTGGTATTGATTAACCAGAACGAGAGAAGAAATACAACTAGTGCACATCTACTAAAGATACTACAATCAGAGTGAATCAACAACTCAGCAGATGCAAGGAGAGCAACAAACTTGAGAGAGGATTTCTGGATTCGTTCAACTACTGGATGAAAAATCGGAGATTCACCCAATAGAAGAAGATGCAGACAGCTTGAACATCATTCCAAATCATCTATGCAACAGTCATTCAACAAAGAATGTTGAGACAACAAGTCATTGTGCACATCTCTCACATCAATGAATCTCGGCTCAACGGGATCAACAATAGATCAGCAAATTCAAATTCGCTTTAATACAATCGTGGACATCTTCAGAAAATAGACAATGATTTCTATATAATCAACGAGCCAGTTCTACAACGAAGATGATCTGAACAAAATTATTACTCAACCATTGATTGATGCAGAGTCTAGGTTAACAGAACATCCGAGTCACTCAACAAAGGCTGAGAAATCTTGGAGATCAACCACATCTTCAAGGTGACCAACATCTTCATGGTCATCAACATCTTCGAGGCCACCAAGATCTTCGAGGCCACCAACGTCTTCAAGGTCCTCAACATCTTCAAGGTCATCAACATCTCCAAGATCACCACGTTTTCAAGGTCCTCAACATCTTCGAGATCACCACGTTTCCAAGGTCCTCAACATCTTCAAGATCATCAATATCTTCAAGGTCACCCGAGTCTCCAAGGTCAACGACGTCTTGAAGATCAACTACCTCTTCAAAGCTAACTTGAATTCAGTCTTCAAGGGTCCTAGCCAGAGAGAATTTACGCTCCTTCTCAAGCTATTGGAACTCTGGATTATCGAGGATCAAGCTATCAACAACTCTTTTGTAATCAACGATTGGCAACGAAAATGGCCATCAATGACCAACAACTCCGATGAATGAGGGTAAACCAAAATCATTGTCTGAAAAATTCTAATCTCTATTTCAATTTTTTAGGCTTACCCCAAGAGAATCACTCCAGGAGCGGAGCTCAACGAGCATCAAAGACCATCTCCAGGAGTCCAACAATTCTGAGGGAACTCACATCTCCTCTAAAGAAGACTTGGACAGCAACACAGCAATTTCTCATCAAGTCCGAAAACGCTCAACGAGACATGCTCCGAGTCCAATAGTACCGAGCATCTGCTGCTGCATTGAAGCAAGGCATACTCAACTGGTCCAGCAACTACATTACCTGCAACGGAAGATGCTGCGAGATATCAACGACGATAGACCAACCAGCAGAGAAAAATGGAGAATCGAGTGAGTGAATTTCAATTATCCACATTCTCGGTTGATTCTCCACTGATCGGTCATTCTCAATAGCTTCACCGACTCCAGTCAACAACGACAATCAGATGGCTAGTGGAGTCAATCAGATAGTCGAACAGCAAATCCCCATCATCATCAACGAGATCATCATCAGTCAGAGCAGCACCAGGCACTCATCAATTGGACATTTGTGCTCCAAACACCAGTGCATGTTCGAGCACATTCAACAAAGAGATTCTCCATTGAAAGAGACGACTCATTGATGAAAGACGAGTTGTCATTCATCATGGATCAAGAAGTCGATTTACTGCAACTACAGAGTAGATCATCAACGCTTGAGTCAACAGGAGTCGAGCTGATCTTGAGGAACTTACACCTCTCTCAAGATCGACTCAGCCTCCAAATCTCACGAAATCCATCATTTCAAAGCACACGAGAAGATTCATGACAGTTACACTATAACCAACTGATCTCAAAGCAGGATTAACAGAGCGCCCACACTCTATGAAGACTCACAACTAAACTGTTATTATTCTCGTGTCGTTTAAAATCAATTGGCTTATCAGAAAGCCTTCAACTAGCTGATAAGGGAAAAGTTACAGCCTGGTTCATAAGTCATCAACGACGGAGACATTAACTGCGAGGCTGACACCTACGGGTGAATCATCAAGGATGAAGTTGTCAAGCTATCCTCAATGAAGCTAGCTAGCAAACAAATTTGACATCTCTGGATTAAAGATATCAAATGCAGTCTTCAACATGAGATGCTTCAAGAGCGAAATCTTCAGTGGCCACTTCAGAAGTCGTTCAAGAAACAACTCAGACCAACAACTCAGACCTCCACCTAGATTGCAGAACCAGGAAAACCTATCAGAATCAGTTTAAATATCTAGAGCTATCTCCAGAAGACCAACCACGTGAAGCTCAATCTCCAAGTATAAATGTTAGAAGCCTGCGAAATTTCAAGCTGAATGAGATGTAGGCTAAGTTATGCAAAGAACTTCATTAACAACTATGAGACACTTGGACGCTTGAGAAGATTAGAAGAAGAATCACCAGAATCATCAACAGCCTGCCAACTACTTAATCATCGATTCTAACAACGCAAGTCCAAGTTCAACAAATGTACAGCTCAATGACATTCTCTACCAGATGAAAAACTTCAGGTCAGCGCCATGGAAGTTCACATGGCTACAGAAGCACAACTGAATCAATGGGATAGTCATTATCAAGAAACTCAAAAGTCCATGTCTATCACGAAGATTGTGATCCATTGAGCATCTTGTGATTCAACGATAAACAACATTTATGTCATCACTTGACAGTCAAAAATAAAATTGAGATGTCTTCAACAACTGACAATTGCTAGAAGAACATCGTCATCTAGCTGCCAACGAGTCAATCATCAATGAACACGACGCAGACATCTTGGGACTCCAACAACGAGAAAGATCTCAAGGACATTCTCAAGCAATTAAGCGGACGTTTAACGTAAGCAGTGACTCGTTGACTGAAGATAACAAATATTTATCTTCAAACGCTCAACAACAGGGTCCATTAAAGAGACAACTCTACAATTGAAGCTGAAGAGTCAACCATTGAAGCACTTGTCGGGTGCTATCAATTAGCAGCTGACTCATTCAGAGATCATTCAACACAGAAACTCATCAAGTAGAATTTGTCAACAGAGTAAACTCAATTCTTCGACCCATTGGGCTTTATTACTCTCATCAGTGTCAGAGAAAAGATCAACGATCAAGATCTCTGACAGCACAGCCTCAACTAGAACGATCCACTCAATAAAGCATAATCGTCGATGGAGAAATCCTAGAAACGTGAGGAACGATGTCAACAAAATGGATTAAGTCTCAATCTCATGATGACTGAAACGTTTACTGTCAACAGTTAACGTGCAACGACACGAGCTTGGAGATGCATCAACTCCATCAAAGGATGCTGTTATTTATTCAAGGCAGATTCAACAAGCTGCCTTCAACGATTAGGGGTAGTGCCATAAATCGACTGGCACCTATCAAGAGAACCAACAACGAAAAATCGAAGCACTTCGCTCTTAACTGGATTGTGAAGGCTCGATAAGCTCTCTATCAGCCATGTGCTACGTTAATGACACGAGAACATTTAGTTGACTGCACTTCTCTCGAAGCAACAGCACACCAACTAGCTTGTCATCAACTAGAGTGAATTGAACCAACTTGATTATACCAAGATCACGACGATTGACCATCAACAGCTCCAGAACATTCAATTGAAGTATCAACTGAAGAGAAACCTGCTCCAGCACCTCCAGTGGTAATGAGAATGAAAGCTAATGCCTCAACTGAACTTCTTCAAAGGCATTCAACATTGGAAAAAGCTCTTCAAACTTCATCCAACGTGAAGAGGGCCATCGTCAGGTTCAGAAGACCGTCAACACTATCAACTCAAGAATTATTAACTATCGAATTCAACGATGCCAAGGTGTTCTGGATAAAAATCATTCAAATTCAATTAATTACCTCTTTGTTACAGATTCTCAAAACAGGTACAGTCGAACCTGGATAAGCGAGAAAACTGGATAAGTGAGAATAATTAACAGGTCCCTCCATTTTCACACACGAAAACCTCTTTAAGTGAGAAATAAAAACCTCTTTATCAGAGAGTCATTTTCCATATCCAAACCCCTATAATTGAGACTATCTCTCGCCCTTTACCTCTATAAGCGAGAGTCGAATGAATTTGTTTTCTTTTGCTTACAACGTCTTGTGAATTTCATGAACACAATGTGTATAGTAGTTTATTTTGCAAGTTATTGATGACTCATTACAGTTACTGAGTATCATTCGCTGAGGAAAGTTTGTTACGTTATTGAAATGCCGAAACGCAAAATTAAAGCATATTCATTGAGTGATAAACTAAAAATTGTAAATGCGTTCGAGGCCGGCAAATCGCGAAAGGAAATACTTAATGGATTGGTTTGCCAGAATCTACCTTTTATAAAATAATGAAGTTCAAAGATTCTATTAAGTCTCAGTGTTCTGAAGGACATGGAAATATTAAGCAGAGCCGACTGTCTGAGTTTCCTGACGTTGAGAAGTGTGTTTTAGGATGGATCAATCAGAATTACATTGTTTATATACTTGCAATGCAAATAAGAAATATAATTACGTTTTATATACATATTTGGCACTCGCATTTTTTTATACCTCTGTAAGTGAGAGAAATTTCTCCTGCAACTCTGTAAGTGAGAAACTCGGATAAGTGAGAAACCTCTATAAGAGAGAAAAATTTCCTGTCCCCTTCAACTCTCGCTTATTCAGGTTCGACTGTTGGTCATCAACTATTGGTAAACTGGGGAACCGAATCCAGTGACACTGGGCCCGGGCTAGGTGACGAAAAATCTCCCCACCGACCGGCTCACTCTCGTTTGAACGGTCAAGCGTCGTATATCAATTATCACGGAATCTCTCTTTGTGTAAAATGTTAATTATTTCAATTAATTCATTATTCTCAATTGAAAGTTTATTGAATCTCAACTAATCATTGCATAATAGTGAAAATCAACCATTAATTCATTTCAAGTGATGTGTATATTATCTTTCGACGAGCGGTCTTTTGTCCGTTCTGAATAAAACGGTTTTGCCGTGCGGCTCAGTGTGAAATTCCACTAATTTCACCTTCATGAAAACTGCCTCTCACAATTCACCCTGAAATTCAACAAATAAAATCAACACGCTCAAAACAATTCTTTTTTATAGCTATTGAAATTTTCTACAGAAAAGCCTGGAAGGGAAATTTCCCCAACTTATTTAATTTTCGAGATTTTCTCCAAAAACTCTTGAAATTTTTTTTTCTGGAATAAGTCAATTTTTTCCCCTTGTTTCTTGGTATTATCTCAGAGTCTAAGCGAGATAGAGTGATTTCGCCCTCATGCTTTTTTGTAGCCCTTGAAATTTTTCACAAAAAATAATTCCAGCAAAATCGCTCTATCTCGTTTGATTTCCGGGAAATTTGAAAAAAATGGTGAGCGTTGAAAGGGTAGCTGAGTGAGTCAATTTTTTCTTCATTTGTTCCATAAAAATATTTCAGAACATAAGCGAGATAGAGTGATTTTGCTAGCCCCTTTTATGCTCTTCAAATTCTATACGAAAAAGGATTAGGACAAAGTGGCTGTATCTCGTTTAGTTTCCGAGATATTCGCAGAAAAAGACCACGCTTGCATGCAATTTGGCGCATGTGCACGAATGCTGCGAGCGAGCTCTACGAAACACGAAAAACGTTTCGTACGGCTCAGCTGTGAGAAATAATGTGCGAGAGAGAGCAGCCGATGCTTTTTCTCGCTCGCACGCATTCAGATTGCCAGCCATCGCATGCGCACGCAGGCGTCTATAATTGCTGTGAGTGCGAGCGAGACAGCTGCCGCATTAGCGCCGGATGACGAAACGCGCCCCTTGACTTTAGACAGGTATTGTAATTACAGGTGAGGAGATAGAAAAAAAAATCTTAGGGGAAAAAAAATTCAAAAAAAATTGAAGAATGAATAGCAAAGTAAACAGAAAAAAAAGACGCGTTTTAATATGCAAAATTACTATTTTTCATCTTCACCCCCTCATTATCTTTAAGAGGGATGAAAAAAAAATATTCCTCTGAAATTGAAGCTGTAAGTTAATAGAATGCGTTGAAAAAAAAATTGAAAAAGTACAAATTCGTGTTTTTTAAACAATTTTTATATATTTACATGCACCCTAAAGACTTTGAGCAGCTCTAGGGGCTAAACTATGGGGTTTAGGGGTGAAATTTTCAATCCAAGCTGAGCTACAATTTGATGCCCTACAACTTTTATTCGAACCTTTTTCCAAAATTCTACATAGTTCCGGAGTTATAGTCGAAAAGTCATTTTTCGCGGTAGTTTTCATTTTTTTTCTACCCCTTGCTAGGGGTTGGAACCGCGATCAGTCCCCAATATACTTCCGTGAAATCTTTATACACTTTTTAAAAATATTCCCCCTCTCGTTCGGAAAAAACCCTATTTCACAGAAATTCTGATGGGTCTATAGAGGGGAAGAGCTTCCCTTCACGGGGTCACTTATTTTTCATCAGATGGCTCGAACGAATTCACAGCCATACCGCGCCTAAAGAAGTTTCACTTTAAAAAACATAATTGGTGGACATCAATTTGGATAAATTAATTAGCCTTATCTCAAGATTATTGATAATTCAGTAATACTTACCAACTGTAATCGTCAATATTGCTTGACATTCGCAACACTTGGCACACCGAATATTATCTCTCGATTCTTCCAAAAAATACCTCCACACGATACTTTGTCTGTTATTTACTCGTATTTCTTGACTCTCATCATCATCACTTCCTGTGGCACTGCCTGAACTGGTGTTTCCATCACTAAAACTCATTCTTTATAAGTCTAATTTCACTTGCAGTAAAAATTTGCGATGCCAAGAGGAAGTTTCTTGACATCGCAGATTTTCGTTACAAGTGAAATGAAAATCGGAATCAATTATAATAGTTCTGGGTTGAAATCATTTCACAGTGACGACTGGGAATTTCTTGAAATTCCATAGATATTATGATTTTGAAAAATTCAAAAAAATTCAAATAACTTGAATTATTCAAATCATTTACATTATCCATAAAATTCATCCGTACTGAATGTTCAGTTCATGATTGAATTGAATTGTTTGTATTCAATTCATTGTAAATTATTCAAAGTTTTGAATATGCATACACCCCTAATTAGTACTCTTCGCAATATTCGTAAAGTTCAGGTGGTTTTTCAAAAACACCAAAAACTTCATTTTTTGTACTTTTTCAAATCGATTTTAAGAATGAAATTTTTTCTCCTCAAGATAATATTAGAAAGCACTCATAGAGCATTGATTTAAGCTCACAAAACTCACCATCCGTTCGCTGTGCGATCATTAGTTCACGAGATATCGATGATCAAAGAAACAATCTCCTCAGATCGTCTTACTAGGCACTGCGATCCGTTCACTTGCCTCTATAATCGTCCCTTTTGTTGATGATAGTCCCTAGACTAGCTCGTTGACGGAGAGCTCACGGGTGGGTTCACTCGCGTTTCTGGGATATTTAAAGGATATTGGCGTGAAACTGTCACACACTGGGGTCTTATTGTCACAAGAATGATGATTTAATATTATTTCCAATAAAACGTTGCAATGATTAGAGTGGGTATGTACGCGGAGCTACTTTTGTTATCTATTTTTCTTGCTCGAAGTCTAACCGCCGTGTGTCGACCAAAAATCCTTCCACGTCTCTTTGCTACCAAAAACGCTTCATAAGCATTCCTACGCTCTGCCTTGCTCATCTTCCATAGCAAGGTGGGCAAGGCGTCTTATTTCCAGAGTCACACGATTTCTCGGACTCGCCTCGTGTCTGGAAGTGCCTACTCTGCGTCTTTTGTTCGCCCCGCTCTTCCCTCAAGTATTATTTCTTCCTAAATTAAAAAGGCATAGAAAATTGAGGGACGTGTGACTCCTCCACACGTCACAAATCAGAAGCCTCGCTACCTGTGCGTGATACGACAACCCCACCATTCATGCAATATTTATTACTCTGCCAACAAAATTGGCAGAACGCTTCCGGATGAAATTTGATGACTAATCAATCATAGTCTACAATAACATGAGAAACTTTCAAATTCTCAATCAATTTCCATTTACAGCGATATAAATTGAAAACATAGAAGCCGTGTCCCTATGATAGAATGAAACTATCCCTGAATGAATTTTAGCTATTTCACACTAAAGTTAGAAAATCGAAGAATTGAAAGTCGTGCATCGAGAGGCTTTCATCATTCTTTTGAATATCAGATCAAAATGACGATAGCCTCACTTCATATGGGAAATTGTCTCCTTTTAGATGATGAATTCAGATATATTTGTGTTGGTTCATGACGATTTTGTCTCTGCGAAAATACCTAACTAAATATAACTCAGAAAATAAGATCTCAATGAAAGATATGTCGTTACAAGAATATATCAATGAAACAATTCAAATGAAATGAATGATAATATCACAGGAGAAAAAATACTTCTCTTATTATCAACATAGAGTACAGAGATTAGATTATGGAAAAAGGAATTTGGAAAACGGAAATAATATAACCTAACTGGTGGAAAAATACCCAACATAAATTATTTTGAAAAAATACCTTGCGAAGCTTTGTAACTAGTCCGGCAAATACTAGGTCATTTGCCGCTATTATAAAAAAAGCATCACCACTCATGGTCTTCAAGCCCTTTCTGGTAATATTAAACTATAAAACCCTGATGGACGAGATGATAACAACCTTTTTCATTTTCAATAAGCTTAAGTGGCATAATGACTGAGAAATTAAAAAAAAATGAATGAAAAATAAAAAGGCATGAATTAACAATGACATTTTATCACACAGCAATGAAAATACTGGCGCACACGCACAATGACAGAAAAATAGAATGACACCATCTAGTAGAGGAACACAAATTCACCGATAATCAATTGATAAAATAGAGATTCATCAAAACACAATTACCAACATGGATAATATTTCAAATGTTATATCAATTTCAAAAATAGAATGCTCACGATATTTTACTCGAGATCTTATAGTTAGAGATCTTCATGTCACAAGATTTTTCACCGTGAGCCATAATTCCCGAGATATTTTCATCGAAATATTTTTGTCAGAGACAAGAACGTGTGTCACCATCTGTGTTTTCATGGAAAAATCCATAAAGTCCAAATTTATCGATTGAATAGTGTCGAAGATATAGCCTGTGCTAGGCATCGTTCTATGCAAATATCCCTGAAACTACTGTATCTATTCTGCTCAATTTCAATACCAATCTTCGTTATAGTCACACACACACACACACACACACACAGATATTTTCAAAAAATGTCATTTCTCGGCGTTTTGGAATGTACTGAGTCATATTCCGATGAAATCTCGCAATCAAAAAAAATCGCGTTTACAATGCTTCCATTCGGTAGCAAAAAAATCCAACTGAGGCTAAAGAATCAGACTAAACGACCCTGACATTGGTTGAGGTACTTCCGCAGTAAGTAAAGAGGAATAGATCCGAATGTGCCACAGATTTGAAACTTTGAGGAGATATTCTTCTCATAAGTAGAAATATATCTGAAAGTTCCATAACGATCGACCACGTAGTTTTTTTTTATTAATTATTTAAATAATTAATTTACACAGGCCCTAATGACAGGTACTTATTTTTAAAAATCATCGACAGTGTGCTGCAGTCTTTCCCGCACGCGAAATCACTTCCCATATTATTTACAAATATAACTTGACAATTTTTTTGATATTTTACCACGTAATTATTGAGAAATATCAATTAATCCATAAAATAATTACGAGGATATGGTAAAATGGTGGTGAGACATGGATTAATTGATATTTCTCAATAATTACGTGGTAAAATATCAAAAAAATTATCAAGTTATATTTATAAATAATATGGGAAGTGATTTCGCGCACGGGTAAGACTGCAGCACATTGTCGATGATTTTTAAAAATAAGTACGTGTCATTAGGGCCTGTGTAAATTAATTATTTTGATAATTGATAAAAAAAAACTACGTGGTCGATCGTTATGAAACTTTCAGATATATTTCTACTCATGAGGAGAATATATCGTCAAAGTTTCAAATCTGTGGCACATTCGGATCTATTCCCCTTTACTTACTGCGGAAGTACCTTAAGGGGGAGGGGGAAGGGTATTCAGTTTTTTTTCTCGATTTTTTGAAAAATTTTGAGGTGAAAGTACCATATTTCAGGAATATTCTGTGTAAATTTGACGTCCATCCGATAAAAATTGACGGTAATACAGTATTTTCAGTATGAGTGGTTCAGAATCGAGCTAAAATCAAAACTACGCGTCTAAGCAAAGAAGGTCGGGTTAGGTGTAGAAAAGAGCAGCAACGTATTCTGGACACCTCTGATGACAGTTTCATATTGTACGGACGCAGAATTGACGACTCTATGTAAGTAAAAAATTTAAGTTCAAACTTCAAATTGATTTTCCCACAACTTGCTTTTTAAAAGTCGGTGGACACTTTCTCTCAGAATCTACTGAATCGATCGATTTGATTTTTTGCACACTTTTTAAAAACCATATTCAGTGAGGTAACGCTGTCGATTTTTTTTTTTATTTTAAGTATTTTTTATAGGGGGTTGAATGTTGGTTTTTTAGTCGAAATTCGAGTTTTTGACTTTTAAGTGCCACCAAAAAACTAGAAATGTAAAAAAAAAAATTTTCTCGACAGGTTTACCTTGGTAATCTTATAAACTAACAGAATTGCTCCACTTTTTTTGTTTTAGATGATCCAGTCTTGAGTTCCGCTATCCACCGCAAAACGCTTTTTTTCCGAGGCACCTGACGAGAGTTGCTGCCACTGGCTCAAATCTGTATATTTTTCCACGAATAATTCATGGAGTCCTCTGAGAATGTGATTCAAGAATACCCCATGAGAACAACGTCATTTATATTAACTGTTCCGTCAATAAAAATTCATAAAAATATGTCTTTGTCTGACCGAATTAACCCTACCCCCTCTTGAGCCGGGAAAATTTTTTGGAATCCGTGGACCATTTCAACAATTGAAGCAAAAATGTTGATTTTTTCAACTGGTGCTTTTGTTGTGCCATGAGTAATGCCAAAAAAAAAATTATCTCAAGATTTTTGAAGTAGATACTCCAAGCTTCATTTTCTTTCATCTCGATCCGACTGTTTTTCGTGAAGTTACCGCCTTTTGGAAATCACTGAAAGGATGGGAAAACAATTCCAATCCTCTAATTGTTTTGCTGAGTACATAACAATTACACGTGAATATATTGTCCAAAACTCCATACAATCTAGAGATTAGAAAGTCAGGAAAAATTCAGGAATGCCCGAGTGAGGTTTGAACTCGCAACCTTCGGATTACTGACCGCAAATATATTATCGAGTTATTTGATAAAGAGAAGAACATAATGATAATTCATAATCGGATTCATTTTCATGTAGTAATTAATTAAATAATTTATGAACATGATGATAATTCATGAAGGCATCTCGTATTGTCTTTACAGATCTGAAATAACAGTAACTTCCAAAATGCGTCAGATCAGTGGTAAACTGACCTAACCTTTCATTTCCGCTGCAAAATGACCGTCATTTTTTTACAGTGTCAGTAATAGAATTAGGCGATCTAACATCTATCAATATAGTTGCAACATTACTGTCATTTCTTCGGACAGTCAGTAATAACCTTACGCAATTGAAATGCATCATTTTTCAGATTTCTTTCTTGTCTATTTTTGACAAGGAGAGGATGAATGGAACATGTATTAACGAAATTCTTTTATTGAATTTCACATACTGATTCACGTACTGAAGAGCTAAAACAAGACGAATCGATTCTATTCATGCACATTCTCCATAAGATATCTCTAAAACTGAGTGAGACTGCGAAATTCAAGCAAGATATAACATCCATGAAAATCAACACATTAGATAATTCATTGGATAGGAAAAATAGTCGGTGGAGTTATGAAAATCTATCCTATTGAAGAAAGTACATACACATAAATGAACGTCGCGAGAGTCGAAATGCGTGAGACTGATTCCTTATTGGTCAAAAAAAGGAATGAACATCGTTAGAGTCGAAATACTATAGCGAAATACGTGAAATTGATTCCTCATTGATCAATTAGGTTAAGCAGAACAAATCAGAAAAAAATAAACTGTCATATTAAAGTATCAAACGTGAATACGGTGTGCGAAGCGCGTGATCGGTCTCGTTCAGAGGAAAACGGACGGTAATAAAAAGAATTAGTCAGCTCCATGACGCAATAGTTGGCCATTGCTTCCGAGTGGAAGCTTTACCTTCGTCAAAATTTCCGACTTCCATTTATTGGCTGAGAATGACCTGAAATGATCTGAAAAGTTCAAAAATCATATTTAGGAAAAATATCTCTGATATGTTTGTGTGTATGTATGTGACAATTTTCGTAACTTCAACTATGTTTTTCATATTCAAATGTGGTAAAAGTTCAATCTAGTAATCTCATATTTTGACTCTATATTTCTTGTGATGAATTCTTTCGATTGAGACCTTTTTGCTTCCGAATGGAAGCATTGTAATCGTCATTTTTTTCAAATTTGAGATTTCATCGGATTATGACTCCAAATGTTCTAAAATGTCGGAAAAAAATATTTTTTTCACATGTCTGCGTGTATGTATGTGTGTGTGTGTGTATGTGTGTGATGACACGTTTCATCACTTTATGCGGAAACGGCTGCATGTATCGATATGAAATTTTGAGGGAATGTTCACTACGCGAGCGCAATGCTCTCTGCGAAATTTCAGCTAAATCGGTTCAATGGTTCTCGAGAAAAAGCAAATTGTCAAAAAATCGTTTTTTCGAGTGTTCTCAGCGAAAAATCCATTTACAGCGTCTATCCTCCGCGAGGAGATGCGCGCTGATGAGGCGCACATTAAACCCCGGGGGTGACCAGGGCTCCGATCATTAGTTTTTTTTAAATATTTTTTTTACTATGATTTGTGAAAAATCGCGGTTATTGCGATAACTTAAAGAATATTTGAGCTAGAGACTTCAAATTTGGTGTGTTTATACATCTTATGAGTGCCAACTTTGTAGTTGAATTTCAGCTGAATCGGTTCAATAGTTCTCGAGAAAAAGTGAATCATCCAAAAATCGTTTTTTCGAGTTTTCTCAGCGAAAAATCAACTTACAGCGTCTATCCTCCGCGAGGAGATGCGCACGGATAGGGCGCACATTAAGCCCCAAGGGTGACCAGTGCTCCCATTTTTACTTTTTTTATTATATTTTTTTTACTGTGATTTTTGAAAAATCACGGTTATCGCGATAACTTAAAAAACATTTAAGTTAGAGACTTCAAATTTCGTGTGTTTGTACATCTTATGAGTGCGAATTTCGGTATTAAATTTCAGCGTAATCGGCCGAACAGCTGCTAAGATATTGTTGAAAAACTATTCCATGCAATGAGCGTATGTGCTGTAACGTGATATTTCGATCATCGTTACTTTTCTATCGTCTGGGCGCGTAATTAATTTTGAATTTCAATAGTTTTGGCACCACCAACCAAGAATCAAAATAAACGAATCACAAGAGTTCAATCATAGTAAAAATTATGTAAAACTAATGCCGATTGGTTAATTTGTATGTTAACGCTCATTGGATTATCGTCAATTGAGTTGATGTCTCACGAATGGAAGAGGGAGACACCAGATGGACGATGATGAGGAAATCGACATTACCTATGGAGTTGGTTAAATGGAGAAAAGTTTTGGCGCCAATGACGAAATTCATCGGAAGGATTAATTGAGACGTTTTGATGAACTTTTCGTTGCATCCTTGGACAAATTAATTTGTCTCAACTCTCATGTCATCGACTTGGAGTTTCTCAATTATCTTCGTTGGAATTTATCGTCATTGAAAAAGGATAATACTTAACGTCAGGTTAAGCTGTATTAAGTGACGTATTTCGGGATTGACCAATGAGGAACGTCCTTCCCGGAAAAGACGCCTTAGCCAGTACACAGCGCTTGCTGTAGGCTGATTCTCGTTTGGTGTGCCGTGTTGTACACACATGTTTTGTCGTGTCATTTTGGACACTTTTGTTAACCGCCATTTCTGTAAGGTCTGGAGATTAATTAATTCATTGGAATTAATTAGATTAATCGTCGTATAATTGAATTAATGAAATATTGTTCATGGAAATTAAATTGTGAAATAATCTGGTGAGCAAATTTTAGTTAATTGATTTTTGTACGGTAATTGAATTTCGCGAATCGAGAATTTTAGTTTTTTCAGCGTAATGACGCTACTTAGTGGTGACGCCGTGAAATCGATTACCATTTGTCGGCGAAATTATTTGATAATTTTCGGAAACATCTTTATTTTTTTTTAGTTTGAACTCTCGTTATCGTTCCTCGAATTATATATTTTTTTTTGAATTTAATTTATTTGGAAAATTTATTGTCGCGAATTAAAAATTAATTAACGGACATTTTGGCGTCGTGGCCAAAGTTAATTAATTGTAATTTGTTGGAGAATTTTATAGTCTCGCGACTTTGTAGAATGTTATTGATTTTGTATTTTTTTTATTATTTTTCATTTTTTTTTCTAAAAAAAAGATTTTTTGAATTAATTTTTTTTTCATGAAATTAATTTGATTAATTCCATTTGTTGACATATCGTTTAGTCGGCCATAACACCTAGGGAATTTTGCTAGGGAAGTTTTAGTTACTTTCGTTTCGTTGCGAAAGATAATAACTGTAGGTGGCAGCACCATGGAATTTTTGAATTAGATGGTTGATTTAAATGTTGATTTCGACGGTTAGTTAATAAATCAATTAATTTATTAATTAATTAAATTTTATTTTCGATTGACATTAATATTTTTTTTTTAATTTAGTTTTAAAGAATTTGTTTGTAATTAATTGTTTATTTATTATGAGTTGTCGGAAGTTATGTTTTATGTTATGAAAATTATAATTTTTTTTATTGTGCTGCGCACTCGCCGATTTAACGCAGGGATTGAATAATTTATGAATTTAATAATTATTTTTTTTATATAAAAATTTTATTTTATCCCCGACATTATTTGTTTGAGATTATTTTATGCTCCTTATTTAAGCCCATAACAGCGACCTCGAGAGGAGGCTGAACTAGTTCGTGCTGAATAAGGGAGTATTTGAGTTTTTGGTTTAAATGATTAGATTTTGATTTTTGTTTGTTGTTGTTTAGATCAATATAAGATTGATCGGATGTTGTAATACATCCTGGCGCCCATTTGGATTTTGGTTTCGTTTGTAAATTTTATTTTTGGCTATTGGGTGCTTTCAAGCGTGCTTAATTGTTGAGCTTACCGTTAGGCTCGAGAATTATGTCACAGCTTTTGGCACCCAACGTGGGGCTGTTCGAAAAGTAACGGGAGAAAATTAATTTTTTTTTAAATTTTTGATTTCGTTCAGGCCGTTGAATAGTAACGGAGGAAATTTTTGAATCTGTTACGTCTGGACTTTCCTGAATTGGCTAACGTGATACTGCAATTCATCCACTGATCCCTTTTGATTGTCCAATTGCTACTTATTCCTCTGCTCCTCGACTAGCTCGATTCTCGAGAGCTCACGGGTGGGTTTCACTCGTGCTTCGGGATTATAGGAGGTTATCGGGATAACTCAAATGATAACAGATGATATTATTGGGTAGAATCGATAATATATTGCTGAATGCGATTTAATGGATACAAGGGTTAATTTTGGGTCCACTCGCGGAGCTAACTATACGCGATGGGTCTCTTTAGAAGTCTTTCCGCGGTCTGTGGAAGGAAATGATTCAACGTCTTTCTTCCACTTGCCGAAAAATGCTTCCTCAGCATTCCCACGCTTTGGCCAGTTCTTCTCCAACGGAAGAGATGGACAAAGCGGTTTTCTAAAGTCAAACGATTCCTCGCGAGAATCGGACGTACGTTCGTAGTTGAAAATGCTTATTCCACACTTTAGTGGTCGCTTTCTTAACGAAAATCCCCCCTATGAAACTCTTCTCTCTAAAATTATTAAAATTAAATGAAACAGGTGACGTGTGATTTCTCCACACGTCACACTCCCCCACTTAAATCGTTCTTATCCCTTGATAAGGACGATCCTCGAACAGAAATATAATTTTCACATATAAAGAATAATTACGCTTCCAGTTTGACGAAATAGAAAAAAAATGAAAATTTGGGGTGCTTTATGAGCTGAACTATTAGCCTAATTCCTATCGGTCGGACTCCTTACAGTTTTCGTTCTTTGTTTACATATTTCCTCTTTCCCTTTTCGGGTCTGACTCGATACAATCCTGGAATTAAAAAGGTCAGTAATGTAATAAAAAAAAATAGACAAATATAAAAAATTGAAGAAATGCAACGATATTAAATGGGAAATTAAGTATAAAAGAAAATATTCTGGTGCACATAAAGAATATCTTTGTTGTTTCAACCCGGTCCAGGTTGGAGGTGAACTCCACTACCAGCTCATCATATCTCTGGTGGCTCGGTTTTGGGACACTGATGCGCTGGCTCTCTACGTCAAGACACTAGAGACATGTCGTCTCCAATGCTCTCAGCTTCTCTGATCTCGATGATGGTCACTAGAGGATTCAATCGCGAGGAGATCGGTAACTCTTGCTCTTTACGATTATCTCGTCGCCCTCGACCTCTGTCATTGCCCGCGGGGACGTCGATGCAGCAGATAGATCGAGAGCACCCCAATCAATTCCGCGCCGCGAAACTCCCCCGAAAGTCTCGACCAGAACGAGGGTCTCCGAGAAAAATTCATTACGACTGCACGAGTTTCAACTCTCATGCTCGTGTATCTCAGACCATGTTCCTTTATTTTTAATTGTCAGTCACAATTCTTCATACTGAGAGGGCTTCGGCCCTTTTTACCTCTGTCCGTTTCTGTTAGTTTGTTCGCTAACCCGTTCCCTTTCCAAGATGTCTTTAAGATTTTCCCCAAGTCCCTCCTAGTCCGTAACTCAGATATCCGTTCTGGGAAGATTGCCAAGGGCATAAGGGCTACCGACCGTGATCGAACCTCTCATTAGATGGAAGTGAAATTTTGAATGTAAATATTCATATCTATCTGTCAGCCTATTCCAATTTCTGTGGGAGCAAACCTATTTCGTTTTTTTTTTCTTACAACGTTTTAATTCATCATCATTATTACTCCCTTTTATTTACTCGAGTTCCCAACGCTCTCCCCCACTTGAGCTCTTTCCAGTCCCATAAGAATGAACCTATGGCAAAGAGTTCACTTTAACATTTATTTTTCTTGTTTTACTTTCCATTCCTTTTCGTTCGAAAGGAAGTTTCCAACCCCCTCCCCCACTTAAATTATTCTTACTCCCGTAAGAATGATCCATGCGGCGAGTTTCAGTTTTCGTTCTTCTTCCTTTTTGTTTTTTATTATTATTATTATTATTATTATTATTCTGTTTTTTTTATCTCCTTATTGGGCGCCAGTTGGTTTTTTTCCGAAAACCAACAAATGAAGTACGAATTAACCTATATGTATGTTTTTTCTCACCTGTTTTTATTTTTATTTTTTTCATAATCAATTATTTTCTTGCGGTTTTAGCAGAACAACTGACGGCCATGACTCAAATCAGAAGGATTAGTTACTCGTGCGAGAAATCGAAAATACTTTATAATTTTTCCTTCCAATATTCATACTTGACATCACCGCTTAGTTGATGTCCCCGGTCCCTATCCGGAAAAATCCGCAGGGCGGCTTGGGGCCCACTCTCAACGGGTGCAGTATCCTTCTTATATACCTATCACTATTTATACACGATATTCCCGCTTAGTTGATATCCCCGGTCCCTATCCGGAAAAATCTGCAGGGCGGCTTGGGATCCACTCTCACGGGCGCGGTATTTTTTTTTTCTCTATATTCATTGCTATTCATAATAATCCTCCGTTGCACTGATACCCTTTTGTCCTTTGTCTATTCGGACCTCTCCGAAAGACAATTTTGGGCACAGCCACACGGCAAAGTTTTTAAGGCGCTCTTTACTAAAAATATTCAAAAACCTGCCCGCAGGTTTTTCCCCTTTTTCTTCTGTAACAATTCTGTTACTATCTCTAGGATCCTCGCGCGCGTGGCATGTTACCATTCTTCTATTTTTTTTTTCCTACATAAAAATGTTTTCTCTAGAGTATCCTCCCAATTTGTCGTCTGTTGTTCTCCCTCTCCGCATTTTCTCAAATTTTCGTCTCTTTCAAATCATGTTTCCCTGAGGGACATGACCCCCAAATGTATTCATCTTCCCCATTTTCACACATCCTAATTTTTCCGTTCATAAAGAGGGTGAATATCTTCCAGTTGTTCAAAGAAATAAACCCTTTTTCCTATTTTCATTGCGTTGATTCCGTAATCTATTTTTACATTATTTCTCTTAAGGAATGGTCTCCCTATCATTCCATCCTCTGTGAGTGGGAACGTTGGAGAAACTACATAAAACCTATCTTTGAATCCATCTATCCCGAGAATTACCGATCCGATTGTACTTGTTTCTTCCACCGTAACTCCCTCGATTATGATGGTTTCATTTTTATCTATGCTGCTACCGGGTTTTAGCCTGTCTTCTTTTATAATATTTATCTCTGCCCTACAGTCGACGAAAAATATACCCTTTTTGTGTTTTAGGCCTTTTGTCTTTAGTCGAATCCGGGTTTGTTTCGTATCGATATTTTCTAAACTTACATTTGCCCGAGCTATCCGAGTTGCCCGGTTATTCTGCGCTTGATCCCTCTCCCCCTCGGTCCCTCTACCAATGAGCCTCGGATCACGCAGATTTTCCGGACTCACGTTTAGTTTTTTGATTGATCGGGTAGTAATTTATTTGGAGCAGGGACAACCATTTGGTTCCCCTGAGCATGTCCCTCACCGTTGTTCATGTTCTGGCTTTGGCCTTGAGGCTGCTGCCAGTTCGAAAAAAATCCTGAATTAGGTTCATAATCTCTCCAACTTTCTTTGCATCCCGCTTCTCTTCCCCCTCTTCCATTCTGATAATTGTACACGTTGTCTGATTGTGACATAAATTGTTAATATCTCTGGGGCATATTTTAGAAATATAGGAATGGAGAATACTGAGGTGGGAATTGCGGGTATAGAAAAGGCATACACTGCGAATGTTGTGCGTAGATATTATTAGGAAGATAGCTATGAGGTGTTTGAGGCGGAACTGTACCGTTTCGTTGATACGGGCCCGAATTTCTTTGGGAACCGCCTCTTCCGATTTTAACATTATCATCCTTCTCTCTATCCGGACATTCCCTTGCGAAATGTCCCAACTCATTGCACCGGAAACACGCTCCTCTTTTTCTATTCACGTCCTGGCCCCTTCCTTTATCTCCGCGATCTTCACCTGATGAATTCACTAGTTTAATATTTGAGAACTGATGAATGAGTTCTCCATCTGGACCGAAAATTTCGTCTTCTGCTTCGGTTTTCCGGACTTTCGCATGCCCCTGGTTACCCTTGTTGACCTCACTCATTTTTCTCATCGTATCAAATTCTTCCGTTTCTTTTAACCTGGCTTCATAACTAATCGCGAGACCAACCGCTTCGTCGAATGTTGGGGGTGATAAAGGAAGAATCGTTCCCTTAACATCCCTTCTCAAACCCGCTATGAAGCACTCCCTCGCGTTCTGTGTAACACCATTCAAAGTTATTCCCAATTGACCCGTGTCTCTTTTTTCTATCTTGCTTCTCGCTTTTAGTATTAATACCCTGAATCGCGCCGCGTACTTAACTACTGGTTCGTCGTAGTCTTGGAAGAGTCGATTCATTCGTGCCAGAATTTGCCTCAAATTCTCCCTAGTCCCAAATGATAACCTGAGCCTATCTATCAAGTCCTCTATCGTGATTAACTCATGATATACACTTTCTACAAACGTTCTCGCTTGTGCTCCCAACTTTGTCAAACAATGGAATAGGAACATTCGATCATCCCCGAGCCTCAGCAGTGCTTGACAGCACTGAATGCTACCAATGAAACGCTCTACGTCATCCCCCACTTCAAACGTCATGAGAGGCTTGATCGCGTGTTCTACTCTTATTGATCGGATCTGGGATTGATCTGTCTCCCCCAAAAAATATTCCGGTATTTCAAGCGTTCTCCCAGAGCGTCTGAACGCCCCGTTTGTGTTGTGGTCATTTGTCTCGTCTGTCATGTTCCCCAGACCCCCAGCGGCTCCGTTCAGTAAGTCAGCCATGTTCGGGATAACCAATGGTACTGTTCCCGGTGTTACCGTTTCCGACGGCAATGTTCCTGGCGGCTGGTTCTCCATTGTCCAATCGTTACGTCTTTTCTGTTTTTATTTATTAATAATAGTGTCGAACTAATTTATTAGTAATTAATCTGTTCAATAGTCATACGATTTGTTTCTCTGTATTTTTTTTCTGATATGGTCTGAGACACGCGGTTAATAATTTATGGAATTCCTCATATTTTCTCGGATCTCCGTGACCGGTCAAGTGTTTCGTAGAGCGCGCGACGCAAGGAAATGAATAGGGTACTTACACCAACCCGACGGCAACCAACAGCAGCTACACTCGCATCCTTGTTCGTCCTTCTCGGCCTGTTTCCGCAGAAGTTGAGCCCAAGCCGCTACTCCCCTTCGTCGCTCAGTCTGTTAGTCCCCCGAATTCTCCTTGACAATCTGCTCTCCGCAATGCTTTCTTCCTCTCCTCGCGAAGGGGTGACTCCAAAGTCTCGGTTCACTGTATCCGTTCACTTTCGAAAATTCTGGAATTTTCCACTAGTATTTCACCCGTTTTTCACTGACTGTTCCCGAATATAAAGAGAACAGAAACTATCTTGCGTCCTTATTCTCTTATTTTGTTTCTCCTGACTTCAAGCACCTCGCGTATTCCATTTGTAACCCTCGTATCGTGACTTGTTATCACTCGTTATTCGAATATTTTCACTCCACAGTTTCCAACACTGAATTTAAACAAAACAATTCCGGCACGAGTGCCCAAAAACACGTTGGGCGCCAAATGTTACGTCTAGACTTTCCTGAATTGGCTAACGCGACACTGCAATTCATCCGCTGATCCCTTTTGATTGTCCAATTGCTACTTATTCCTCTGCTCCTCGACTAGCTCGATTCTCGAGAGCTCACGGGTGGGTTTCACTCGTGCTTCGGGATTATAGGAGGTTATCGGGATAACTTAAATGATAACAGATGATATTATTGGGTAGAATCGATAATATATTGTTGAATGCGATTTAATGGATACAAGGGTTAATTTTGGGTCCACTCGCGGAGCTAACTATACGCGATGTGTCTCTTCAGAAGTCTTTCCGCGGTCTGTGGAAGGAAATGATTCAACGTCTTTTCCACGCTTTGGCCAGTTCTTCTCCAACGGAAGAGATGGACAAA
Organism: Aleiodes leptofemur; assembly: GCA_963942555.1. NCBI lineage: Eukaryota > Metazoa > Arthropoda > Insecta > Hymenoptera > Braconidae > Aleiodes > Aleiodes leptofemur. Next base: position 10,712,004 of record OZ012619.1, read on the forward strand.
GCGGTTTTCTAAAGTCAAACGATTCCTCGCGAGAAGCGGACGTACGTTCGTAGTTGAAAATGCTTATTCCGCACTTTAGTGGTCGCTTTCTTAACGAAAATACCCCCTATGAAACTCTTCTTTCTAAAATTATCAAAATTAAATGAAACAGGCGACGTGTAATTTCTCCACACGTCACAAATTTAAATTTTTTTTTGGGCTATGAAAATTAATAAGAGGAATTAATTTTTTTTTTTTTTGTTTGTTTGATAAAACGATTTGAATAGCGGTACAGCACGGATTTAATGGCATATTAGTCCATGTAAATCGTGATATAATTTGAGTCAAATTAATGGAATTTACTGGTTATTGTTTGGTAATGACTCGAAATTGTTCGGTATCGTATTTGAACGTTTGGTCATCAGTTATCGTGATGCAAAACGATTGGTAGTCGTTTGTGGATGACGTTTGAGGATAAATTGATTACTTGGTTAATTTTAATTTTTGGTAACGTCTAGCTACAATTATCGTGTTGCATACGTTTTGATGATGATTACAAGAATTTTGATAGTTTAGAGATTAAGATAACGAGAGTCTCCAAGATTATCATAATTTGTTCTGTGTGTTTGATTTATTGAATTAAGATTAATCCAGGGATTTTCATAATCAACGATTTCAGGTATCTTAATTCAATGGAAATGGCGTGAACGGAGAATCTTCTGTGATTATTCAGGAATGTTGATAATTCTGCTTCAGTTTGATGAATTTATGATTTCCGAAGACCATAGTAGGAAGATCATGATGTTCAGTTTGTTATTTTGTGGTTTCGAATATTTTAGTTTGGTGACATTTTTGAATTTGAAATTCTTTGGTTGTCGCGTAGAACACGATGGACTTTTTGAGGACATTAGGTGATCGATAATTTGATTTTATTGATTGATGAAAAATTTTCAAATTTTATATCGAGACATTCACCTGATGTTATTTTATAATGAAGCAGAATAAGATATCGCATCTATGAATTTACGAAACGAGAATATGTTTCGTGGATTATTTTCGTTGTGATTTTTCTTTCACTTTCGTTTGATTTGAGGAATTAGTTCGAGGTTTTAATGAACAGTTTCATATTCCTTTAGTATTTCGTTTCGGCGATGATTTACTCCAATTGTATTGACGTTTTGGAAAATACAAGAAAGTTGGAAATCAGAGTTGCGTCACGAGTCGTCCAGTTGAGCTCGTTTTGATTAATGACGAAAGTGGAATGACTGATTATTCGCAGTTTAATTGCCATTGTGTTTAGCTGGCGAATGAGAATTTTTTTGTTGTTGTTTTGAGAGAGATCGAAATTTGTGGATAATTTCGTAATAGTTTCGTTGAATTTGATTTACTTAAGTCGAAGATAATTTACGAAAGTCTCTCAAATTTGTTGTTGGTATGATTTTGTTCTGCAGTGATCGCGTGAATATTGTATTAACGTTACAGCAGATTGGAATATAGGTCATGGGTCTGATCAACTCACGCTTGTGTTGAAGTTTGTTGTTGGGACAGTGTGAATTTTGTTGATCCTGATGAGATTGACAGGCTTAAATTGGTTCTTGTATTGTTAAAGTGACATCTAGTATTCGCGTTGATTTTGAACTGAGACGAAATTTTGTAGTGATCTCAGAGTGCTCCATTCTTAGTTTAGGAATGCGAGATCATTTGTGGTTTGAATATGTTTGGATTGAGTATCGAATACGGCAGAATCGTTAGATATCTCGAATCCAGTTGGAGTAGCGATCTTATGGTGTTTCATTCTTGTAATAGAATGCGAGATCGTTTGATGTTTTCGTACATTCAAACATGTGGTGTTTGGAATGGAAACATCTGAACTATCGGTTGTATTGTCTCGTCGTGGTTTGACTTTTGTTGTGCATAACACGAGAGATATTTGACCGGCTCATGACTCTGTTGGTGTTGTCTTGTGGACATTTCGAATTGGCCTAGTAAATGTCACGAGGAACAACTCCCTGTTTTCGTTGCTCGGTTCGGAGTTTGCTGAGAATGAAAACAAAAAGGTTTTCCGTCCTGACGCACGTGTTGCAGGAGGAAATGGTGATTTCGATGATTGGAGAAATTCAAATGAGTATGCTGAGACGACAAGAGAGGAAAGTTCTAGATAATTTCGTCGTGCTCAGAGGTTGAATAATTATCGAAAGGAGATTGACTATTCGATAGTGGTCATGAAGCGATAGTAACGCATTGTATCGTTGACACTATCAATGTCATTGATGTATCAGTTTTGTGTTAGCTGGTATAGTCTGTTTCTGAGCCGTGATTTTCCAGTTAATCTAAGAGATGTTTAATCCTTTAGTTTGTTCTGAATGAAAATCTTGTTCTGGTTTAACTCTGTTATTCCATTTGGGCTAAGAGATGTTCGATTCTTTAGTTCCGTTTTGAATGGAAATTTCGTTGTCATTCGACCTGACTGATCACTCGCTGAAGGAACAACTGATAACTCCGAAATTCTATTGGACGGGTTATTGGGTCAAGTGAAATTGACGTTCTTTCATCGTGATGATCAATCCATTGTAGTTTCGGTTGGAGACTGAACGATTATGGTTACGATGAGTGACAGATCTGGAAATTTTGTTGTTGAGGAACTTGAATTGAACTTCAGTTGGAAGTGGTTGAGGGATCCAACGATTTCGAGAATCGTTGTCAACCTGATTCAATTTCTATAGAAGATTTTGTTTTGTTTTTGTGTATTATTCGAAGGAATTGTTGATAAATTTGAATCGTTCTTCAGATAATGGAGCGGTTGGGGGATCCAACGTTCACGAGTAGCGTTGTCAACCGGGTTCAACTTTATCGTTTTGGACAATTCGTTTGATGAGTTGGATACGTTTCGTATTTGTGCGAAGACGTTTGTCTCAATTGAGGAATTAGAAAATACTTTTCTGGATTCTGAAGACATGGCGAGACGTAGGAAATTCATCTGTTCGATATTGCGATGTTTGATGATGATGAATTAGTTCCAGTTGTGGAATGGTTAAGGGATGCAACGTTTTATGTATCGTTGTCGACCGGATTCATTTGATTGGATTTTTATAATTTTTTTCTTGTTTTTGTTTCTGTTTGACATTTTGTCGGAATGGATCAATCTTTAGACTGTGAAGTGGTTGAGGGAACCAACGTTTTCAATAGCGTTGTCAACCAGATTCGCTTTTGAATTGATCTTTTGATAATTGTGTTTATCATGATTCTGGAGAATAGTGTAGAGAGACTCGATGGAAGAAATTAATTCTGTTATTTCATTGTTCTATCGTCTGGTGACGTTGTCCAGTCACGCAGATTTTGGTCTGGATTTGTATTTTTGGTGATATTTGTTTAATTTATTTTGTGGTTGTTTAGGACTGATTTGAAATCAGTTTTAGATCGATTGAGTTCGTCATCCGATCATGAGAACTGATCTGATAATGGTTTCGCGACTAATCGAGTTGGCATCTGGTTTTGTGATCAACAAGTCATAATTCTGATGATGTGATGATGGTTTCGCAAGTGAAGGATAGTTCTGTGACGGAAGAATTCGCTATTAATTTGATGATTGTTGAATCATAATTTTGTTCTGATTTCGTTGAGTATCTCCAGAATTTTGAGAGTATGATGATTTCGATCATATTAGGATCGAAGAAAATGACAAGAAATGGTTAATTACAGGTTGATTATGAGATTCACTTGTGATTGATTTATTATGTTTGATTTTGTTTTATGTGAAATGTGATTGATTGAAGTCTCGTCGATCAATGGTTTATGATTTCGTTGGTGGTATAATTTTGTATCGTTTGAAATATTTTGTGAATTGAACTGTACATAACTTAATTACGGCTTCCAGTCTGGGGGGAGTAAGTTGTAACGTGATATTTCGATCATCGTTACTTTTTTATCGTCTGGGCGCGTAATTAATTTTGAATTTCAATAGTTTTGGCACCACCAACCGAGAATCAAAATAAACGAATCACGAGAGTTCAATCATAGTAAAAATTATGTAAAGCTAATGCCGATTGGTTGATTTGTATGTTAACGCTCATTGGATTATCGTCAATTGAGTTGATGTCCCACGAATGGAAGAGGGAGACACCAGATGGACGATGATGAGCAAATCGAAATTACCTATGGAGTTGGTTAATTGGAGAAAAGTTTTGGCACCAATGACGAAATTCATCGGAAGGATTAATTGAGACGTTTTGATGAACTTTTCGTTGCATCCCTGGACAAATTAATTTGTCTCAACTCCCATGTCATCGACTTGGAGTTTCTCAATTATCTTCGTTGGAATTTATCGTCATTGAAAAAGGAAAATACTTAACGTCAGGTTAAGCTGTATTAAGTGACGTATTTCGGGATTGACCAATGAGGAACGTCCTTCCCGGAAAAGACGCCTCAGCCGGTACACAGCGCTTGCTGTCGGCTGATTCTCGTTTGGTGTGCCGTGTTGTACACACATGTTTTGTCGTGTCAGTTTGGACACTTTTGTTAACCGCCATTTCTGTAAGGTCTTGAGATTAATTAATTCATTGGAATTAATTAGACTAATCGTCGTATAATTGAATTAATAAAATATTGTTCATGGAAATGAAATTGTGAAATAATCTGGTGAGCAAAGTTTAGTTAATTAATTTTTGTACGGTAATTGAATTTCGCGAGTCGAGAATTTTAATTTTTTTAGCGTAATGACGCTACTTAGTGGTGACGCCGCGAAATCGATTACCATATACCATAATTTTCTAAAAAACAAAAAGATATGTTACTACAATAAAATAACCAAAAAATTCGCTAACGTTTGAGACCCTAAAGCCTTCTGGGATATTGTTAAATTTTGTAGAGGCTTTATACCTAGAAAATACTTCATCACATTAGATGATTGGCATGAATTTTATCAACTGGTGTACCTCCTTAAGGAGTACACCGATTACACTTTTACTGGTACATTTGACCGTTTACTCGATAGTCCCATTACACTTGATGAACTAACGATAAACTCAGCTAAATGCAAATCCCGCAAGGCTCCCGGCTCCGACGAAATTTCCAACGAATTTCTGAAACATTTACCTGAGAACTGGTTATATTACTTGTTAGTACTATTTAATAAGGTGTTTAATGATGAGCAAATTCCTCTATCGTGGGCAAATGTACAGATGCCGATGCTACATAAAAAAGGTGACAAATCCGATCCTAATAATTATAGAAGAATAGCACTGGTTAACTGTATTCCTAAGCTTTTCACTACAATACTCAGAGGAAGACTCGAAAAATGGGTACTTGAAAAAGGAATTATACCGGAGTATCAGGCTGGTTTTGTTGGGGGTCGTGGTTGCTTGGACAATCTCTTTACACTCAATTCTGCTGTCAACTTTCAGCTCAGACTTCCCAAAAGGATTGTTCTTGCCCTCTTCGTAGATCTCAGAAGGGCCTTCGACTCGGTCGACCATAAAAAACTTTGGCTCACTCTTTATGAACTCGGCGTCAGTGCAAAGTACATCAGACTCTTGAAAAACCTATATGATTTAGCTCGACTGCAGGTTAAACAGGGTAGTGACCTATCAGAGGCCACAGACATAACTGCCGGTGTTCTACAGGGGGAATCCTTGAGCTCTCTCTTATTCATACTATTTATTTCAGACATTCACACGTTTTTCTTGGAACGAGGCGCTCGAGGAATCCCCCTTGATGGATTTACTGATCTGATTCAACTGGATTTTGCAGATGACATGGTCTTTTTTGCAGACAGTAGAGTTGAAGCCCAAAAAAATAGCTTCCACTCTATTCAAATATGTGGAATACAAAAACCTTACTGTCAACCTCACTAAAACGCAAATTTTAAATTTTAGGAATGGTAGGAAATCGAAAAATGAAACTCCTATTAAATTTGGTAATGAACCGATCGGTGAAACAAACCGTTACACTTATCTGGGAATCGAGTTTACTTCCTCTGCTCTAGGCCTCAGTGCAGCCCGCTCAGCTGTTCAGAAAGCACGCTTAGCTTCGGGCACAGTTCTGAATATTCTGAGCAAGGCCAGGTCAGACTCTTGGCCAAGCTGTTTGAAGCTGTTCGATAGCATAGTCTTTTCCACTCTCACTTATGGCTCCCCCGTTTGGGCTCCAAATTATCTGTCATTACTCGAAACTGCTCAAGTTTATTTTTTCAAAAAATTATTCAGACTCTCCAGATGCACACCGAGTTACCTTCTGCGACTCGAGTTGGACCTGGTTCCCATTTCAGTCAGAGTTTTCGAGTTAACCATAGACTGGATGATCAAGATGATGGAAATGAGTGACTCCAGATTACCGAAAATCTGTTTCCTCAGGCACTTCACCCTTCTTAAGAGTAGACCAAAAACTTTTGATAAAAAAAGCCTTAAAAGGTTTTCCAACCGTAACTGGGTTTACCAGGTCAACAATTGGTTGTACAAAATTGATGCTGAGTACATGTGGGATGGTCTATGTCCTCTTTTCTGGAGGAATAAGCGAGTATTATTAATTAACCAGTTAAAAATGTACTTCAGAAACGAGGACCTTACGAAGCTATCCTAATCCTTCAACGTCCAAATTCCTATCCCACGACTACCAACTGATACTGTGCCAATTTACCTACTGGCCAGGCATCCTTGGATACATATCCGTACTCTAACCCAACTACGTCTCTCAACCCTGAGATTCATGTCTCTCTCATCTAGCAAAACCACTCAGTTTATCATCCCCTTGCAAAACTGCTCCCTATGTAACCTACAGGAACCCGAAACTGTTACTCACATCTTCCTACGTTGTCCCTTCTATAAAGCCCCACGAAATTTCTGGTTACCTTCACTCTCTGGACGCTCTCAAACCAGAAGAGATGTTTTTGCAGGAAAAAAGAATCATAATAAATTTGCTTCACTTCTCATGTAATACTGGAGAAAGCCTCAGAAACATCTATCAATTTGTCGCCAGTGTTCTGAAAATCCGGAAATTTCACCTAGAGCTTGAATCTAATTTAGACGACTACTCAGCCAAGCTGCTAAGTCAAAACTTCAGATAAATAATTGTGATTATCTTGTTTTCTACGGTGGTTGCTCTGCCTAATCTAAACATTATTATTATTGTAAACCTCTTGTCTTATATCCCATCTTATTAAGTTTATAGATCTTAATTAGTATAAGTTAAGCTAAAATAGCATTGAAATGTACTTCACTAAACAATTGTCAACATATGTACTCCCCCCCCCCTGTTATAGGGACAATCCCTGAAGGACTTGTATCTTAAATAAATAATGATAAATAATTCAATATTTTTATTTCTCTCATAAAGAAAATCTCTCGTTATAAATTTTGATGTTAGTATTATTATTGTGATTATTTTGTCGTTACCGCAATTTTAACATAATTAATTAGAGGTTAGAATTAAATGACAATTGTATTATCTAAATTTTGAAAAAGTGATTCACTTTTTTTCTTCATTTTGCTTCTGAGACATTACATTGCAAAAATTTAATTGATTTTATTTATCAAAAATTTTGTGTGATCATATTGTTACGAGTGAGTTTTTACCAATTGTCCTTGAATGTCCTCTAATTTGCCCACTCGCGTTCACCAACTAATGAATGATGATTCCTCGACTAGCTCGTTGGAGGAGAGCTCACGGGTAGATCCACTCGCGTCTTCGGGATATTTAGGGAATACTGACGGGAAACTTCCAAATAATAACAATCGATATTGGTTCAAATTAACGATATAATGTTGATAATAATAATGAATTATTACAGGGGTTACTTGGGTCCGTACGCGGAGCTAATCTTTTACACGGTCTTTTCCAGTGGACATCCGGAGGTGTCCACCGGCTGAGAGTAATCCCCGGAGTGATGAGACTTGAATCTTCAGTCACATCATCACCCAAAATTGCTGGATAAGCATTCCCACGCTTCGACCGATCTTTTCCATAGAAAAGATGGACGAAGCGGATTCTCACGGTTAAATGCTTGCCCGCATATTTTAAAACTTTGAACAAATTAAAATCTGAGTAAAACGGCGACGTGTGATTTCTCCACACGTCACAATATCAATTTTTGGCCGTTGGGGAATCTCCATTGTTGTGTCTCTCTAGGCCTTATGGGAATTTCATATCCTAAGATTTAAAAGCGAATACAGGTGACAGCACGTCGTGTAAATCTCATTCAAAACTACAAGATTCAGGAATCATTGAAATTCAAGTTCCGTTACAATAATTAATTAATAGAATTATGGATTATTAATTAATTGTGGTTTCTAAATTTGACGTGCTGCACACATTTATTGTGAACATTCATTTTTTTCGTCAATTTAAGAATTAAATTTATTTTTATTAAAGTCATTTATTAATTCCCTGAATTGATTTTCGTGTCGAACAATTCCTTTATTACTTCTTCCTCCTAACCCACAACAATGACCTCAGAGGAATTGCTGAGTTAGTCGAGCTGAATAAGGAAGTAATTGGTTTTTGGTTGTTTTCCATCGATTTCATTATTTATTCGTTTTCGTTTATTTGTTGGATAACTTCATGTTATCTTAACACCCAGGTATTTTGTATTTTCTTTTGAGATCTTTAATTTTCAGGCGTGCTTGATTTTCGGGTTTACTGTTAGACCCGAGAATTACGTCATAATATATAGGCATATATACTTATACATAAAACTTCCTCCCCGAGTTCACTCAGCTGACAATCTCCCAGAGAATATTTTTTCCATAATAAAGTTGAATACAGGGTAACGTCAGCACCCACCTTATAAATTTTCGGAATGAAGAAAATAACAAATAATAATGAAATTGTCCAATGGTGCAAAAATTATTCAAATTAGAGAATAACCATCTGGATAATGACAAATGGATTTTTTCTGTGATTTCAGAAATTGCTGCATGTGCTGAGAGTGTTGCATTTGATGGCATCTGGTGAAAAGTCTTCTATTCAATATCAACAGAATTGTTGCATTTGGTATCGTTTCGAGTATCGCATTTGATGGCAGTACAACAAAGAAACTTTAATAGCTTATGGTCGTCATTAAAAATTTTTTGATCCGATTCCATTGATTCTGACGATATCGGAATTCTGATTGTGGATTCTTCAAACCCCTGATGCTTGTAAGATGGACGCTGACGTTATCCTGTATAGTCATAGTGAGCTTCTTGGATGTCCCTCTGAGACCAATTTAATGAGCTGTCTGCCTCCTCAGTTAAGTAGCTATTAGGAATCACCGAATACTACAAGACTGCGCAATAGAGACATTGTCATCTCAGGTAAGTCTTATCCTCAATTACTTTGGGTTTACGTTCATTGTATCTATCTCACTTGTCTCTGCTGACCTACTTTGTAGAAGTATGAGAAAAATAATTTCATTCTCATCAAGTCTTTCATCTGTATTTTTATCCACGTTTACAGCTGGACTCGTCGAGCATCTGTATGTGATCATGTCCTACGACGTTTTCTAATTTTTCAGCAGTTCCATATGCCTAATGAGCAGGGTCGGAAAGTCCATTCAATGAAATGTGCCAGTCCATGTAACATCTCAAATGTTATGTTAGCCCACATATGTGATTTGAATTGAGTTATTCAATGTGATTCTTTTCAATTATTATTTAAGGAGGCTGGTCAGTAAATGCGTTCAAATCCTAAAATTCTGAAAAATTCATACGTTATTGCTAAACATCCCATACGACTCGTGTTGAATCTTTAATTCGTTCTTGAACCTAGTTTGAATGTAATAAATTAATCAAAATCCCTGGTTATACACGACCTCTTATGAGGAGCCGTACCGATAAATCTAAAACGAAAAATTGGAAGTCTCGTGGATAACAATTGAGATTTGATTGAAAAACTGATCAGTACCTTTCTTGAACAATCAGGAAAAACAATTGACCATTTTTCGGGGTTTTGCAGACTTTCTACAATTGCAATTGATGGTTTTATACAGTTCCTCGATGAAAATTTACATGTCGTGTAACTAACATGGCATTACCGCTTGACGTAGCGTTATGTCCGTGAGAGCTCTGTATGTATGTGTGGATACAGTTCAAAATATATTTCAACTGCAGCGTTGTCAAAGTTCCCGAGCCCATGTCACAATCAATTTCCTTCTATTTTCTATGACATTGACAACATTTGAAGTGATTATTTATTCACAAAAATTATCGAAAGGGAGTAACCAAAATTACTATGATGATTTTCAACAAGTAATCAGCTGATGAGGGGTCAGAAAAATGTTCTCTATGTTCATGTTCAGGAAATGGTATTAGCTTGGGATCTTCATTCTTAAGCATAGACATTCTCCCCTGCGCGCATGCCCCGCACAAGTGCTGACCAGCCTCCTCAATTAGATTAATATTCAAAATAATTAATTATAAAGTCAAAATATGAAAGTCCAGAAGAATTTGCAGAGGGTACTTTCAATCAAATTAGTGTGATGCGCGCATGCCCCGCACAAGTGCTGACCAGCCTCCTCAATTAGATTAATATTCAAAATAATTAATTATAAAGTCAAAATATGAAAATCCAGAAGAATTTGCAGGGGGTTTTTTCAATCAAATCAGTGTGAATTGCTCAAGGGTTTCTTTCACTGAACTCATTTTTTGCAAAAATGCAACGCATATTTGACACACATGCGTTGCCCACACGTTGCGCATTGTGACAGTTGCGTTCCACATATATTGCCTCTTCGGCGCATCTACAGCACCCATTAGATGCATATGCGCTGGATAGATAAGAGTTTAAACAAATTCCATGAAGTGTTTAAGGTTATGCACCCAACAAAAAAATTGAGAGAAGAGAAAATTTTTCCATTTTCTTAGTGATTCTCCAAAAATCGAAGGTGAATAGTGCAACTCGCAAAAGCTCAACTGGTAGAGCAACAGACTGGTCATTTGAAGGCTGTGCGTTTAAACCTCGCTCGACCATTCCCTATTTTTTCCAAAATTTGATTGCTTGAGAATATCTCAGTTGTACGTCTGGTGATTGTTGAATATTCTGAATTCGTGAGAAGTGATTGGATCGAGAAAAAAAGGGAAGTCACTCCTTTCGAAATCTTGAGATAGACTCCTTTGGGCAACATTTAATGCACAAGAAAAGGAATAAAGGTAGAGGAAAAAAAATTCAAAAACTCTTCATTTTTCAAAACGGCCCTCGGGCTTCAAAAACCTATTTTCGACTCCACTCTTGCCAGGATCTTCTAGGCTTATCGAATAATGAGACAAGAAGATCCTTGTACAATGAGGCTAAAGAGCTCTGGTTTCTGTTTTCTTTCTCTCTACGACTTGTGAATTACTGATTGCACAGCTAACGGATGGTGGGTGATCCTGAGTCAGTGCTCCATTAGTATCCTGCATTGTTCCGATGGAATTTTTTTTTTCGAGCTTTCAGAATAGTTTTCAGGAAGTACTAAAAAAAAAAATTTGTTTTTCTAGTGTAGCTTTCGCTTCTTACAGTTTTTTCCTTCGAGTTCACATTCTACTTTCTATTCTTCCCAGTGGACCTCTTTCCAGTGCTGCACTGCATTAGCACTGGGCCTTCGGAAAAACCTCGATAACCCTCACGAAAAAATATACATTAACTGATATGCGAAGAAAGTTCAAATCATACGATACATATATGACGTATATTTTATTTATATAGCTGATATATGGCAAAATATGTAGGACATATATTTTAAGTTCATACATCATGAAATATATAAGAAAATAGGTGAGTTTCATTAAAATTATGTAAAGCAAATATATGAGAGTTTCATATATTTTTAAATTTATAACTGAGATATGAGTCGCATAATACAAATTATATCACAAAATATACGAAATAAAGAGGAGAAGTAGAAATGTTATAATATTTTTTTGTATTTTCCCACAATTCCATATGTACGACCTCTCGGTCTTTTACATTTGCTTCCCCTTCACCCCCCTCCCCCCCCCCCCCCCCCTTATGATTACCCTTTCGACTCCATGGGTCAACTTCTATTACTGCATTTGCCGTGAACCAGGGGAAACCATGGATGGCCCAGATCAGCGCAATCGATTTCATACAGAGCCTCAATGTGGCTTTCTATCACCCTGAAGAGAAAGGCACACTAATTGTCTGTATTCGCACCTCCGATTCAGTTTGTTATTCGGATTTGCGTACAGCAAGCGGTCACCCATCCAAGTAGCAACCAGACTCAATGCTGCTTAACCCGGTAGATCCACCGAGCCGTACGCAGACCGAACAGCCAAACTGTCAGTCTTAGAAATGTTGTAATCTATAACGCGATATATAGCAAACATAAGTAATGATATATGAAAGGTATATTGAAGAATGGTATGTTTTTTTGTATATGATGATAGTTATAATTGTGGCTTTCTAAGAATGCGTCACTTTCATATACAATGGGAACAAAGGAATAAATTGATAGGCTGATTCATTTCCATGTTTACAATAATTATCTAAGATTCATTGGATATTGGAAGGTCAAAAAGAACAATACTAGATGATTGTCAATTCACGACGTTTCGTTATTATTTGAGCTTCCTCAGGCTCTGAAAGACAAAATTACATAAATTATTTACTATACCAAGCAACACACATCATTAGCGACAGACTTTTTCATCTCTCATGTATAAACTTACTATTTCATCTTTACAGCAATTATTTTCCTACTATGTTTTTATTATGTAGAGAACACCGATGAATTACCTTGACATTTCCAGTATTTTAGTTGAATTAATCCTAAACAGTTTCATAATGAGTACCAATAATATTGCACATTATTAATCAATATAAATACACACTAAATTACACTTTGTTGTTACGACTTCCCACGATCTCTTGAGCTCTGATGTTGTGTCATAGAATGGGGTGATAAGAGTGGCAAGTCACACACTTTCCGCTCGCAACAGTGGCTCCATCATTGCGCAACGCTGGTATAACAGAGATCGATGAATTGTTATTGTCCACCGACGATTCCATAACCCTTCGTTGCTCGCGCCATGAGCGCGGCGCCGCCTTTTTACATTTTTTCGTTTTACCTCCATTTTTACCAATGAAAAAATTTCAAAAAATTTTAATGCTCTCATTGAACCTTCCAAAATGCATAGACACTATTGATAAGTATAAAAACGCGTGTGAATTGAGCGTAAATATTATTTTGGGGATCACGGTTTGAAAGGCAGCGCTCCACCGCCCGGTGTGACTACGCGTAAAATCCCCGTTCAAGTTGCGCTGTTGCAAAATCGTTCGCCCGCTCTTACACGATTTAACACGGTGGCAGCGCGCTCACCGTGCGACCAACGAAGTCGGGTGAAATCACGCGAGCGCTGAAGGTATAATCTTATTATCCTTCTTTCCATTATTTCAACGAAGATCCAGCTAACTTTTTGTGTTTTAACAGAATGCTGCTATACATTTTGCTCAAACCCAAAGTTTCTTCTCTCTTATTCACCGAATCATTAAGAGAAATGTGAATCATTTCCGAGATATTACTCTTTCCCCAATTACACTCAGTGCCTACATAATAGAAATATAGTAGGAAAATAATAGCTGCAAAGTTGAAATAGTGAGGTTATACATGAGAGATTCGAAAGTTTGTCGTTCATGATGTGTGTTATTTTGTAGAGTAAATAATTTTTGTAATTTTGTCTTCCAGAGTCTGAGGAAGCTTAAATAATAAGCGAAACGTCGCGAATTGACAATCATCTAGTATCGTTCTTTTTCACCTTCCAATATCCTATGAATTTTCAATGAATAAAGGAATAAATTTTTCAAAAACTATGACCATTCAAAATTTTGAAAAAACGGTGTAGATGCCCACTTTACTCTAATTCTGAATGCTAAGATTTCGTTACATATCAGTTTTACGGAGAAACAGCAAGAGTACTTTTTTATTGCGGAAAAGCGTATAATTACAACGAAATTCATTTCAATTTTCGAAATTCAATATTTCTATTGTTTATAAACAAAATGAATGAAAAAATGGCTGCTCATCGTTGTTCTCAGCATTTTGAAAATCTGAAAAGAATATATGATAGAGATTAGACTGTTTCTGACGTTTCTCCGAATTTTCACTATACTATTTGTAACGGTTCGAGAGATATCGCATTTTCACTCTCTTCCCTCCATTTGCGGCCGGCACAGAATATCCATGCACATGCGCATAGTACTTAGCCACGAGTTACGTGATCACTGACTCGTGGCTATGTACTATGGACATGCGCATGGCTGTTCTGTCCCAACCACGGACGGAGGGAAGAGATAAACAAAAACAATATCTCTTGCACCATTGCAGATAGTATAATGGGAATTCTGAGAAAAATCAGAAACAGTTCAGTCTATATCATATATTCTCAAAATATATTCTTTGAATAGTGGAAACAACGATTGGCAGCGATGTCTTCAGTTATTCTGTTCATAACGAATAGAAATATTGGATTTCAATAATTGAAATAAATTTTGTTGTAATTATACATTCTTTTGCAATAACAAAAGTATTCTTGCATTTTCTCCGTAAAACTGATATTTAACGAAATAGGAGCATTCACAGTTGGAGTGAGGGAGGCATCTTCACTGTTATTTCGAGATTTTAAATGGTCATAATTCTTGAAGATTTTCATTCTATTTTTCTGTTCCCATAGGAAAAGACTTCCTCGATTGATTCCAACAACATATCCAAAATGAACAAAATTAAAAAAAAGTGCAAAAAGTAAGTGAAATAAGGTGGGATGCCTCATATAGGATATAGCACACTATTTGTGTAGTAACTGTACTCAATCATACGTGAAATTATAACAGCAAGATATATCTCTATAGTGTCTTTGATAATATATCTCAAAATATATAGAGATATAAGATGAAATACGTCCACTTATTCTAATCAAATTATAACCGCGGTTAAATCTTGTTGACTATAAAAGAAATTATCAAAATATATATGGTGAGATATATATATTATTCATGATTGAAATATAACCCCAGATGAATCTACCGAATACGAGGGAGTTATAAAAATATATATATCCTGATATCTTTGTGAGTTATATTCAAATTATAAGTACAGATAAATCTTCAGGATGTGCCCGAAATTGTGATGGAGTATAGCTCTCGAGGAAAATGTATTGCAGTTGATACAATCATTTTTGAGAAAGAAAAGATAGCAAGTGATAAGAAGAGTCATATTTTTTCATTCAGAAGCAAAAAAATTACATCTCGTGTGTGAACGGCCATTGCAGTCACTCCCGATTTTAATAAATAAACAAATTATTTAATTATGAGAGCACCAAAGTTCCGTCTGCTGTGCGCAAACCTCGTCAGGGTGCATGCATTCATTATTCTTATGGATCTAAATTGGTCATAGTTAAGGGGTCGTTCCAGGGTGACGTCCAAAAAAAGTGCTCATTTTCGCGGTTTTTTTGAAGTGAAACTTCTTTTCGGAGGGTACCAACTTTTTTCTCTCGTTACAAAATGAGTGAAAGGTTTTGAGGGGAACGTGGTAGTGGAGTAGTGAGGGAAAAGTAGAAGCAAGAAAGAGGAGAGTACGTTGGTGGCGATGCCACTCTGGCATATACTTTAGTGGTGGAGTGGGAAGACGGCAGGGGGGGGGGGATAAGTTCTTCGCACAAAGTGCTACATACATACTGTTTTCTTATTTTTTATTTTCAATACATGGAGAGAAAATTATGAGAATTTGTTTAAATGATTTTTCAAAAAATTACCATGCCGCTCTATAAATGGGATGCGATTTGCTTCTGAGCCGGAAAATTGTCATTCAAAGGAGTTTTCAAGGAACACGACCGAAAAATGTGCATGCTCCACATCATAATTTTAGCTTTTTATTTTTTTAAAAAATAGCCATTTTACACTTGGATTTGGATTGAAATATCTCGAAAACTACTCAAAAGTTATCGAGACATGCTATGAATGAAAGGGTCTAGCGGAATAAGTACGAACAATTGGCCCCCATTGAATTTTGTGGCGCCAATTTTTTCAAAGATTCATTACCGAAAAAGAGAATTTTCTGCAAATTTACAATTTTCTATATTGACTCCAACCAATTCTATACTGAAAAAACGCGTTCTTTCCCATAATTTGCTTTCCATGCAGCTAAATGTGTCATAAAAATCTGAAAAAATTCTCAAAAATTGGAACTCCTTGGAAGTTTATGAAAAAAAAATCCAAATTTTCTACTCATAAATTCGATCTTTTATGATTCAATCTTCATTTCAGATAATCATTTCAATAGGCATCGACTGGCCTACTATAATGGCAAAAATTGATATAATTCTACTCCTCATTTTCAGTACACTGAAGGAAAGAAAATGTCCAAATTCGACCTGAATTCTATCCCCTTTAATTTCCACAAATATCAGTAATTGGGCTATCTTGAATAAGAATCCTTTCGGAGTTTAGAAACTTCATGAAACCCGGGAAAAAAGAGGGTGCGTGGAACCCACGCGACAGAAGTGAAACTTCTTGCTTATTGTGTATAGATAGCGATGAATTATTAGGATTTTTCAAATGAACAAGTGATAATAATTGAGAAATATGAGGATACGGGATTAATCTCGAAGGGAAACGGCAAAAAGCACAGTTCAGCACATTTAGCTGTGTCATGAACACAACGCTTTGAGAATTTGAGTATCTGCCTCTAGTATTTCGGTTATCTGTTCACTAACAAATTATCATTTTTTCACGATTATGAAGTGTTCAGACAACTACATTCTTTGAAATCAGTTTTTTGTAAATACACAGGAAATTGATCGAGATGGAGTGGTTTTGCTTCAATCCCTTCTTGTAGCTCTCAAAACTCTCTATAAAGGAGGATTCGTGCAAGCTTGCTTTATCTTGCTGAAATTCCGGGATATTCGAAGAAAACGTTCACTTCCATATTTTTCTCATGCTAGCCTCATAATATGGTAGACGAAGGGGCATAGTCGGGTACCTTCGATTGTTTTCGGTACATGAGCCATTAGTCATTTCGCACTTAGCTTTGGATTGAAATATCTCGAAAACTATGCAACATTTATCGAGACATGCTGTGAATGAAATTCAGAGGGAAGATTGACGAAGAAAATAAGCGAAACGCCGTTTTTCTACGACCAGTAGTTTCCGAGATATCAATTTTTTAATGAATAGTTCAGAAACAATGGACGAGGCCCGATAGTAAACAAATGAGCGCTCGGACGTCCTTCCTGAATTTTTCATTGAAAAATTGATATCTTAATAACTACGAGTCATAGAAAAACGGAGGTTTGCTTATGTTATTCGTTAATCTTCCCTCTAAATTTCATTCACAACATGTCTCGATAACTTCTGAGTAGTTTTCGAGATATTTCAATCCAAAGTCAAGTGTAAAATGGCAATTTTTTTCAGAAATAAAAAGCGAAGATTATGCTGTGGAGCACGGTAATTTTTATAAAAATCTTTTAGAAAAATTCCCATATCATCCTCTCCGTGTATTGAAAAAAAAAAATTACAAAATGAAAAAACAGTATGTATGTAGCACTCTACGTGAAGATCGTACCCCCCCCCCCCCCCTCTCTGCCGTCTTCCCTCTCCACCGCTAAAGCATATGCTAGAGTGGCATCCCCACCAACGCACTCTCCTCTTTCTTGCTGCTACTTTTCCCCCACTACTCCACTACCACATTCCCCTCAAAACCTTTCACTCATCTGTGACGCGAGAGAAAAGTTGGTACCCTCCCAAAAGAAGTTTCACTTCAAAAATTATCATACATGATCATATATGAACTTCCCATGCATGGACATATATGCGAATTGACCGTACATGTACATATCTGAACATATATGAGCATATATGGACATATATGTCCATATATGCCGATTTTTTCCCGGGTATGGCAGTCCCATATATGATCATACATGGGCATGTATGATCATATATGGGCATATATGATCATATATGTCGGTATTTTCCCGGGATATATTATCTAAATGTTCTAAGATATGGACATAATACATCAGTATTAATTCCCTTCATCACTCAATTTTTCATTAATAACGAATTTCAATTGAAAAAAAAAAAACATCCAGCTGGGGTCGAACCCGGGAACGTCCTATGATGAGTCAATCATCCTACCATCTTCGCTATTCTCATTTCACATACCTGCTTAATGAATTCTAATCCGGATATAGTGATCAATGTCTTTCGGACTTGGAAAAAGTGAATTCAATTGAATTATTTCAATCATTGGGAATAATTTAGTGATACCGGAAAAAACTGATTTTCGAATGCTGCCAGAATTTTAAATTCTCAAAGTAAGCGGTAAACAGCTAACAGAACGTGTATTTACCATTAATTATCCAAATTCATCATTTTTACGTTCTTATATGGATTGCGTGAGCTTTTTTTCATATGTTCATATCCGTCCCATATATGTACATATATGTTCACATATGACGATTTTTTCCCGGAAAGGATTTTCATTCAAGATAGCCCAACTACTGATATTTGTGGACATGAAAGTGGACAGATTCCTATGTTGAGAAATAAAAGAGTTCTTGAACTACAGAGTTTTGATTTAACCGACCGTGTATAGATTATTTGCCGTAAAAAGTGATGTCACGAAAAATAAAAAAAGAGAGTTCTTGAACTGATTGGCTCTGATCATTAGTTCCATATTTCAGAATTTCAGTGAAGTCAGCAGTTGCTCCTTGTCAAAGTGATGTTTCTCCAGAGTGCACTATTAATGAACTTCTAACCATTATAACAATCTTAAAGACTGTAATAACCAGAATAATTAATAAACAATGATGATTTACATCTGTGTTATGTCTTATTAACCATTCCAGCCATGATGACTCATTAATTGGATGCAAGGGATTCTTTATTGATAACTTTTGAACGCAATATGTGAAATTTTCCGAGTTTTCATTTTTTTTTAATATGTTGCAGGTCGAATTTGGACATTTTCTTTTCTTCAGTGTACTGAAAATGAGGAGTAGAATTATATCAATTTTTGCCATAATAGTAGGCCAGTCGATGCCTATTGAAATGATTATCTGAAATGGAGATTGAATCATAAAAGATCGAATTTATGAGTAAAAAATTTGGATTTTTTTTTTTATAAACTTCCAAGGAGTTCCAATTTTTCGGAATTTTTTCAGATTTTTATAATACATTTAGCTGCATGGGAAGCAAATTATGGTAAAAAGCGTTTTTTCAATATAGAATTGGTTGGAGTCAATGTAGAAAACTGTGAATATGCATAAAATTCTCTTTTTCGGTAATGAATCTTTGAAAAAATTGGCGCCACAAAATTCAATGGGGGCTAATTGTCAGTAGTTATTCCGCTAGACCCTTTAGAGGGAAGATTAACGTACAAAATAAGCAGAACTTTGTTTTTCCACGACTCGTAGTTATTAAGATATCAATTTTTTACTGAAAAATTGAGAAAGGACGTCCGAACGCCCATTCATCTGCTATCGGGCTTCGTCCATTGTTTCTAAACTACTCATTAAAAAATTTATATCTCGAAAACTACTGGTCGCAGAAAAACGGCATTTTGCTTATTTTCTTCATCAATCTTTCCTCTAAATTTTATTAATAGCATGTCTCGATGAATTTTGCATAGTTTTCGAGATATTTCAATCCAAAGCCAAGTGTGAAATGACCAATGGCTCATGTACCGAAAACAGTCGAAGGTACTCGACTATACCCCTTCGTCTAGCATATTATGAGGCTGGCATGGGGAAAATTCGGAAGTAAACGTGTGAAGAATAATAATAATAATAATAATAATAATAATAATAATAATAATAATAATAATAATAATAATAATAATAATAATAATAATAATAATAATAGTAATAATAATCTGGTGGAAGAAGTTTACTTCGACCCATCAGCATCTGGCTCGGGTGTTTTCGTCCTTCTTGAACGGGACTTTGATTCCGCAGCGGCTGGTAGAGGGAAGGACGGTGCTCATTCCGAAGAAGGGTGATCTGTCTGATCCGAGGAATTATCGGCCCATAACGTGTCTCAATGCACTCTACAAGATATTCACCAAAATTCTGTATGAGCGTATTTTGGTGCAGGTGGACCCGATCTGGCGACTCATTCATGAACAGCATGGCACGAAAAGGGGACTGTTAGGCTGTAAAGAGAACTTGCTAGTTGACTGCAGCCTTGTACAGGATACGATTCAGTACAAGCCTAACCTGTCAGTTGCCTGGATTGATTACCGCAAGGCATTCGATAGTACAAGCCATCTGCTTTTATTTTATTTGCTCGAATGCCTTGGGGTGAACGAAGATCTGGTGAGATGTATTAGAGATCTCGTATCACTTTGGAGGACTCGTTTCACCATAACATCTGGTGAGGTGAAGGTTACTACTGGAGTGGTGCAGTACAGGAGACGTATATTCCAGGGAGATTCTTTGAGTCCACTTCTGTTTTGCATCTCACTGCTGCCGCTATCAGTCGCCCTCCGAACTGCGCGGGGATATGAAGCTGGTCGCCCTGGCCACCGGGTGCATAAGATCTCCCATTTATATTATATGGATGATCTTAAATTGTTTGCATCGGGAATGGGAGAACTGAACTTATTCATTGAAGTGGTGGCCACTCATTCTCGTGCAGTGGGGATGTCCTTCGGATTGGACAAATGTGCTACCTTTCATCTCAAGAGAGGGAGATTTGAGGATGGGGAGCGGGATATTCAATTAGTCGATGGGGGCGCCATTCATCATCTTGGTGCTGAAGAGTCTTATCGTTATCTCGGTTTCGATCAGCGATCATTGATCAATGTCGAAACTATGAAAGAGACTCTTTGCAGTGAATATCAACGGTGACTCCAGAGGTTCTGGAAATCGAAACTTTCTGGAAGCAATAAGGTCGCTGCTACTAATATGTTTGCTGTCCCGGTCCTACTCTACTCCTTTGGCATTATCAAATGGAGAAGAGATGAATTGAGAGATCTGGATATTATGACGCGGAAAGTGATGCACCTGCATCGCAGTCTTCATCCCCGATCTTCTATGCCGCGATTATATATGCCTCGTGAAGAGGGTGGGCGTGGCCTCTTGGGATTGGAGTGTCTCCATGACCGCTTAGTCCTCGGTCTTGCATCTGACGTTTGAGAAAGTGAGGATCCACTCTTGGTCTTCGTGCATAATCACGAACTCCAGGGAGTTGGAGCACATCTGTACAAAGCAGCAAATTATGCCGCCGAATCCCTTGGTTTAGAGTTCTGTTCACATTCTGGGGATATTTCCGTAAATTCCATCGTGCGGGAATCGAAGTTCCAGCGTAAGCAGATCATTAGAGCTGCTGAACAAAACGAGTTGTTTCAGCAGCACTTAGACAGGCCCATGCATGGTATGTTCTTCAGGAATATGCAAGAACAGAGTCTGTCTGTCCAGCTGACATTTGACTTTCTCAAGTCGGCTGGTCTGATGTCAGAAACCAAGGGATTTATTTGTGCGTGCCAGGATGGTGTCATAAACAGCCTCGTTTATCGTAGCCGTATTATGGGCCTCGAGGTCCCGGACACTGCATGCCGGGTCTGCAAAAGGGCACCAGAGACGCTCACGCATATTTTATCAGCGTGTCCAGTGAGAGCAGTCTGTTTTTGCTGGATATCTTGGAAACTGATTGAGATAGCGCAATTCTGTTTCCATCCTTTCCTATAGGGAATTTTAAGAGCTACAGAAGAGTATGAACGCAAGAATGGCTTATCTCAATCCATTTCCAAGATATTTTCAAGAAACGAATGAAAAAAAATAGGATTCTCCTGTTTTACCTCCTCGCTCTTGAAATGCAATATGAGAATTGAGGAGAAGATTATTCAGTTCCGCACTTAAAGCAGGAGGTCGTATGTCTTACACATACGACCATTTGCTATAGAAATGGCCATTTTGGTGCATATGACTTTCTGCTTTTCGGCCCTCAATATATTTTTTATATGTAACCCTTGATATTATAATATCGTTCCACTCTGCCCCCACGTTCCACATTGCCCCACCGTCCCACTTTTCCCGAGCGTTCCATTTTGCCTCACCCTCTCCTATAATAAAATAAAATAAATAAATAACATTCTTTGCGATTTTTTCAAACTAAGACTGTCAATTTTTTTTAAATTCCGATTGATGATAGAAATTAATTCAAAATTACTCAAAAAAGAGTAAACAATAACAAAAAATAGTTTTAATAATGGACAAGACTGGAAATTTTTTTTCAAAATTTGCAAAAATCAAAAAAAAATAGTAATTTCCCGAGGCCCACGATCAACTGGGGCTCAAAATTTCGAGAATTGACAGAAGTTTAACATAAAAAAATTTCAAAAAAATCAAAGGACACAAACAGTTTCAAAATCGCAATTTAAATCTTTGATTTCAGAAATCATACGGAAAAAAACTTGGCATAATCTTTTCGTTTTTTTTTTCCGAAAAGTACGTGAAAAAGCGAGAATTTTTTTTAACAAAAAGCTGAATTTGGACCATTTTTATGGAAGTTATGAGCAAAAAAACCGCTGTTTCTTTCAAAATTCGATATCTTCTGAACCGATGATCAGAAAAATCTCAAAATTGGCCGAAAAGTGCGTTTCGATAGATACAAGAAAATGTCAGAAAAAAGAGGAAATCAAAAATGCAAAGTCGGAAAACTGTCCGATTTTGGCGTGGAATGCCCCATATGCATATTAGAAAGTTCAATGAGAGCATTAAAATTTTTTGAAATTTTTTCATTGGTAAACGAAGGTAAAACGAAAAAATGTAATAAAGGTGGCGCCGCGCTCATGGCGCGAGCAGCGAAGGGTTAATCTGGATGAGATCGGTTGAAAACTTTTTGAAAAATAAATTTTTTTGAAAAAATCGAAAAATGGTCATATCTTAAAAAATATTGAATGAATTCCAAGTAAAGAGGTCTCAAAAGAATACATTTATCACGACCAATATACAGTGAAAATATGAGATTTTTCGGTTAAAGTTTTATTGCTTCCGAATAGAAGCTATGTAATCATGACAATTTTCGATTCCAATTTTTTTAATAGAAGATACTTAAAATGGTCTAAAGAGAAAGAAAATGACATTTTTAGCTCATGTCTGTGTGTGTGTGTGTATGTGTGTGTGTGTGTGTGTCCGTATGTGCATAAAAGTCTCAACTACAGTAAAACGGTTTTATAGAAAAATTTCATATTTCGTGGAAAACTTCCTCTCGACGAACTCTATCTTTTAAGCTTTATTTGAAGAGAATCGGATCAGTACTTTTTGAGATATGTCCATTTTTTGAAAATCAGTTTTTAATGGAATTTCTGGAAATTATCCAACTGATTTTATTTATACTCATATATTATCTCAAGAGTTGTATCAGTTAGATGCCTGTCAATTTTGAGCTTATTTGCATAATTAGTTCTCGAGTTATTGCTGATTTAGGGAATTTGTCAAAATTTGATATTTTGATGATGGTTTCGAAAGAGTCATATCAGTGCTTTTGGAGGTATTGAGGCTCTGAGTGGATAGAGAATAGAATGCTGCATTGATTAGAATCATCAATAGTTCTGCCAGATCACTGGATTGAAAAACAATGCATGAAATACATCCATCTGAGAAACTCCTGTTTTCAGCCAGTATTGAGTTCTGAGCTTTGGATAGATGACGAATCCGTAAGCAAAGTTTATCTATCGCTCCATAAATGATAGTTTTTGAATATTCAGATCAGTATCCTGAATTCAGGACAGAATTCATGAGTACTTGAGTTAGGTTAAGCAATAGAGGAAACAAGGTCAATAATTTGCATCTGGTACTCGCCTAATATTCACCTCAATATACTATTCTCAATCGATATAATTATTCAATCATATACAGTACACTTTCGATATAGTGCCACTCACGGGACCGTAGGGGAAGAATGCCCGAGATTAGGCTTCCCCAACTATACATCAGTAGGCCAGCACTATCGTGAGCGTGCTGCACGTTCGATATAGTGCCAACGGCTTTGTCTTTATCGTAAGAATGTAACTGCACAATAGAGTCAATAATACAGCATAATCTACTGATTGTTCAGAGGGATATTGCAAAAAACATTAACAACATCAAAATATTGTCAAGTCGCGACGTTTTGTTGGAACGCTTAGCTGAACAACAAGTAGCTTTCACGTTTGGTTCCAGAGCCTGGAGAAGCTGGCATTGTCCAGCGAAACGTCGCGATTTGATAATGTTTTGATGTGGTTAATGTTTTTTCCAACATACCTATGAACAATCAGTATATGAACTCATAAAATTGAAATGAATCCGGTAATTATAGAGCCTAATCCCCGATTTTTGAACCTCATTGCTCAGCGGCACTATTGCGAACGTGTCGCACGTTTGCAATAGTGCTGCCAAAGGAATAAGGGCCAGTTCACCGGAGTAAAGTTAGCGCTAACTCCGGTTTAGCGTAAGCCGAGTTTAGCTTAAGCCCGGTTGAACGTAACTCTCGTTCGAATTCAAAAATGGTGGGACAACAGTGTCACCACAACGAGCTGCAAATGGGTGACTTAGAAAATTTTGAATCAACATAATTGTCAATAAGAAAATTGAAAAAATCGCTTGTCAATCATCCAAGTGAGATTAATTGACCAGCCCTTTCCTCATTTGTACCGGTAGACGCCAAGAATGGAGTGGGTTTGGCCAAGTCGATGTTCAAATATTTTTGTTACGGCAGATCCACCATTTTTGAATTTGAACCAGAGTTACGTTAAACCGGGTTTAAGCTAAACTCGGTTTAAGCTAAACCGGAGTTAGTGTTCACTTTACTCCGGCGAACTGGCCCTAAGATAGCAAGCGTGGTGGGACATGATCGGAGCTTGCATCGAAAGGAAGGGCACTCTATCGAAAGTGTACTGTACTGCTGAGTAAGATATTGAAGTCTATTTAACAAATTAAGTTTTATATTGTGGGTTCATAAATATAATAATAACATACTTTCGGCCATTTCAAATTAGTCTCCGTGGAGCACTTTTGTATGAAAAGCTTACCGTTGTAATAAACAAATCGTCATAAGCAAATGATCTCTGAAACTAGAGATCAGAAAGGAACGAATAACTTCAACGAACTCGAATAACATCTGATTATCGATTAGTAAAAAATCGATAAATACAAAAAAGACAATTACCGGATATGAAATTCATTAAGAATCACACGATAATGGACGAATTGAATGAATAACTTCCATTCGGAAGCATATTGCTAAAGTATTAGCAGAAAAAGCTATATCAGTTGGAAAGTAATAGTATTATCCACTTGTTCATTTTAAAACAAGCAGAAGTGCCACTCTTCGTGCGTTACTTGCAGACCCCACTCCTTGTGCGACATTTAATATGCTGCCAATTCGATTGGCACAATGCTTCCGAATGGAATTTCATCAATATTGCATCGAATCGCTATTCATGTATTCCATTGCTCAAAAAAACAACATCATTTTTACGACAAATACGCACTTATACATTCCTACGAATATTGTTCCAGAACGTATGGATCTGTTCAGAATTCAATCTTAGGACCTGCAGTCCTAGCTTACAATAATCGATGACATTGCAATAATGTCATATGATACATAAATTTTCAATACCAGATGAAATAGTAGTGTTCCTAGGGAGAAAGCTAACAAAAACCGTTATTTTCGAAAAAACTAATTTATCGAAAACTCTTACAAGAGACTTCTTCTTAAAAATCTGAAATTCTCACCATTTATGGGGCTCATTGAAATGAATGTTTTAAGCTGAACTTGGATGTAATTGCTTAGATAGTTTTCGAGATATAACCTGTTTTCATAAAATGGTTTTTGTCCAATATCTCAGAAACTACTGGAGCGATTTCGCCCAATTTCAATACCAAACTTTTCGTTCATTACATGCACAAACTGACGAAATTTGAAGTCTCTAACTCAAATAGTTTTTGAGCTATCGTGTATACAAAATTCAAGATAAGAAATACTGTAATTTAAATTATCCGTAAACGAAAAATCGCAGCAAAATTTACCCCGAGTGAAAATTGTGAGTGAATTTCATCGTTGAGAGTGGGGGCTGTGAATCAATTCTTCGCGGCGAAAGATCGAAAAAACCATTTTTCGAAAATTTCATTTTTCTCGAAAAGTTCTTAACCGACTTCGCTCAAATGTCGCTGAGAGCAATTTGCATAGGGAAGTACTGTTGAATTTTCAGGTCACCAAGTATTACCGTTCCGGAGCAATGAGCTGATATCTGGCACACACACACACACACACACACACACACACACACACACACACACACACACACACACACACACACACATACATACAGACATTTTTAAACCAGCAGAGGCGTTATATCCTGTGCGTTATTTACAAACCCCACTCCTTATGCGACATTTAATATTTTGCCAATTCAATTGGCAAAATGCTTCCGAATGAAATTTAATACGGTATTCATGAAATTACTATTTATATCTCTCATTATTCCAAATGCCGTAACAAAATATGATCTTCTCAACAAATATGTACTTATGGGGACAAATTCAATTATGGTTTGATCTTTGGTGAACTTTATTTATTCATTGTTTCCACAAAAAAAAACCATCAATTTTTCAATCATAAATGGATGATCGTACGACAAATCTGAAAAATTGAAGTTCAGGTTCCAAATAGGATTTCTATTCTTTCCGATTGTCATCATTTTGTAGAAACAATTGTCTACTTTCGAATGGTGAAATAAATAATAGTAGTGTTCCTAGGGAGGAAGCTAAGAAAAACCGTGATTTTTGAAAAAACTAAGTTATCGAAAACTCTTACAAGAGACTGCCTCTGAAAAATCTGAAATTCTCACCATTTGTGGGGCTCATTGAGATGAATCTTTTAAGCTGAACTTGGGCGAAATCGCTCCAGTAGTTTTTGAGATATAACCTCTTTCCATAAAATGGTTTTTGTGCAATATCTCAGAAACTACTGGACCGATTTCGCCCAATTTCAATACCAAACTTTTCGTTCATTAGATGCACAAACCCACGAAATTTCGAGTCTCTAACTCAAATAGTTTTTGAGCTATCGTGTATACAAAATTCAGGATAAAAAACACTGTAATTGAAATTATCCGCAAACGAAAAATCGCAGCAAAATTTACCCCGAGTGAAAATTGTGTGTTCAAATGAGATGAATTTCATCGCTGAGAGTGGGGGCTGTGAATTAATTTTTCGCGGAGAAAAATCGAAAAAACGATTTTACGAAAATTTGATTTTTCTCGAAAAGTACTCAACCGATTTCGCTCAAATTTCACGGATAGCAATTTGCATGGGGAGAGAAAGTACTGTTAAATTTTCAGGTCACCAAGTATTATCGTTCCGGAGCAATGAGCTGATATCTGTCACACAAACACACACACACACACACACACACACATACATACAGACATTTTTTAAAAATGTCATTTCTCGACGTTTTGGAACATTCTGAGTCATATTCCGATGAAATCTCGAGATCGAAAAAAATCGCGTTTACAATGCTTCCATTCGGAAGCAAAAATGTCATTTCTCGGCGTTTTGGAACATTCTGAGTCATATTCCGATGGAATCTCGGAATCGAAAAAAATCGCGTTTACAATGCTTCCATTCGGAAGCAAAATCCGAATAATTTATCGCTATCCATGCATAATGAGTAAGAAGTTTCATTTCTGTCACGTGGGTTCCACGCACCCTCTTTTTTTTCTTACAGTTATAATGCTGTGATCAGGCTGATTTCTTTACCACAAATGAATAGACTCATGGAGAATAGAAAAAATTTTCTTCTACGTTATTCGTATTGATTTGTCACAGATTTCATGAACGTTTAAAATTGAAAGGAAAAAAAAAGTATCTTGATGGTGTGCACGCTAGGAGTCGTAAATCTAGTCGGAAACAAATTTTCCAGAAAGATTATTAATCGTCATAGATAGAGCTGTCGCCTGATGGAAGCTTTTTCCTTTTTTCTCAAAATTGAATAAATAGCGGCAGTTTGGAAAAAAAATCGAATCAGACCCTATTTTTTTTGATAGTTTTCCGTTAAAAACAAGTGATAACTCGCTATCATTATACTTATCATTATAGTTTCTTCTGCTAATTCATTAGCAAGTTGCTTCCAAATCGTGCCCCTTTTCATGAGTGAACATTTTATTTCGAATATTCCCCTCAGAATAATACCCAGATTTTCTTTCCATTGAAAAAGCTATGAAATTACTGTTGATAAGAAACGATTCCACCTTTCATACCTGTTCAATTTGATATTCTTATTATATTCTATGGTTCTATTCATTCATTTATTTGAGTATCCTCGATTACTAATGCTTGGTTTTCAATATTTACCGAGAGCCAACGTCAACCAGCCTCAGACTTTCAGAAGACAATTCATGAATAATTGGGAAATTCTTCATGAAAAATTTGAGTTTTCCCAGAAATTTTTTAAAGAATTTCAAATTCTGTTAATTTATTTCATTGATATGAATGTTATTTTTCTTTTCCATCGCAGAACGTTCCAGAATATCAAGGTGGAGTCGACAAAAATCGAAAACTTTGGGTATGACAAAATCTACAATTTGATGAAGATGAAGAACATAACTCCAGATTATAATTAGATTATAATTAGACTATTCTTTTCCATTTTTCCGTCTGGATTTTTGAAAATAATATGGATTGAGAGTCCCAGATAATCAAGATAAATATTAATTTGTGTGGAATATTAATACTTGTCTCCATTTCTTTTAACAGTTAATTTGAATATACTGATTCATAACCACTTTGCATAATGAACAATATATTCGATCGAGACCAAAATATGAGTAAAATTCGAAGCTCATATCTTTACTACTCCGGTTTTTATAGGTTTTTTTTTGGCATATCTCTACCGGTACTGGATTCGTTTGAGCAGGGTTCAGTTGTCAGGGATATGAACGATGGT
Source organism: Aleiodes leptofemur (assembly GCA_963942555.1). NCBI lineage: Eukaryota > Metazoa > Arthropoda > Insecta > Hymenoptera > Braconidae > Aleiodes > Aleiodes leptofemur. Next base: position 10,740,882 of record OZ012619.1, read on the forward strand.
TTCACATCCGATAGACTACGTCGGTAACCGATGGCTCATATAACTCGTAATAGTATGGGATGGTGTTCATCGGATGTAACTTTTTTTCAATGGTGCATCGGAAGAGAGATGTTTGCATTCTTTGCATTTTACCAACGGTGGAATTCATCCAATTCTCTCAAATCCGATATCTAAATTGTTCGAATCATTCATTCACAACCGATGAGATACGCCGAATGAACGATGCGGCACATCTTCAGCCGTCCGGAATTCGTTTGAGCAGGGTTCAGTTGTCAGAGATAAGGACGATGGTTCCCATCAGATGTAACTTTTTTTCAATGGTGCATCGGACGAGAGATTTTTGCATTCTTTGCACTTTCCACCGGTAGAATTCATCGAATTTTCTTGAATCCGATATCTAATTTGTTCGAATCATTCATTCACAACCGATGAGATATGCCGAATGAACGATGCAGAATGCATAGCTTGGTTGCATCTGATTTTTTTGACTCAGTGCCGATAAGGTAGAGAGTACTCTACCTTATCCATACCGTGTCTTTCGTTCCCGCTCCGCTAGATGGCATTAGTGAAATTGACTGAAGCAGTCATCCGAGATCAACATCGTCCGGCAGAAACTATCCCCAATAGAAGCAGGTGGTTCAGCGAGATTAGCTTATCTTGCCCGAATCATCAGCCTCATTCTCTCCGACGTTATTGGAGATCCCATCGAGCTCATTGCCAATGCACCAATTTGTTGCAGCTCCCCAGACTCTCCTAAAATAGTCGCAATCTTGGAAAAACACACTGTTTCGATAAACTTGATGAAAAAATGAAGGTTTTACTGCTGGAAGAGGAATTAGATGAAAAAAAAAGTTTATCCTCATGTCGCGAATTTTATAATGGCGAGTCATTCATCTGCGACTAATGCTGCGAGAACCGAAGCTGCGGGGAGAGGCCTGAATCCAATTATCATATTCTATGATGTTCAAGGACTGGTTCAGAATGTTAGACATGATTCAACCTCATCGAAACAGTGTGTTTTTCCTGGATTGTGACCATTTTAGAAGAGTCTATGATGCTGCAACAAATTGGTCTACCGGCAATGAGCCCGATAGGATCTCCAATAACGTCGGAGAGAATGAGGCTGATGATTCGGGCCAGATAAGCTAATCTCGCTAAACCGCCTGCTTTTATTAGGAATAGTGTCTGCCGGAGGACGTTGATTTCTCGGATGACCACTCAAGTCATTTTGACTAATGCCATCTAGCGGAGGGGGAACGAGAGACACTGTATGGATAAAGTAGGGTACTCTCTACCTTATCGGCATTGAGTCAAAAAAATCCGATGCAACCGATATATGCACTTTGCATCGTTCATTCGGCATATCTCATCGGTTGTGAATGAATGATTCCAGCAATTTAGGTATCGGATTCGAGAGAAGTGGATGAATTCCACTGGTGGGAACGAGCAAAGGATGGAATAATCACTTGTCCGATACAGCTTTAAAAAAAGTTATATCCGATGGAAACCATAGCATACTATTGCGAGCGATATGAGCCATCGGATGTGAAACCATCGTTCATATCCCTGATGACTGAACGCTGCTCAAACGAATTCAGGACGGGTAAAGATATGCCGCATCGTTCATTTGGCATATCTCATCGGTTGCGAATGAATGATTCGAACAATTTAGATATCGGATTCAAGAGAATTGGATAAATTCCACCGGTGCGAACGTGCAAAGAATGCGAAAATCTCTCGTCCGAGGCACCATTGAAAAAAAGTTACATCCAGTGGAAACCATTGCATACCATTGCGAGCGATATGAGCCATCGGATGTGAAACCATCGTCCGTGTCCCTGACAACTGAACCCTTCTCAAACGAATTCAGGATGGTAAAGATATGCCGCATCGTTCATTTGGCATATCTCATCGATTGTGAATGAATGATTCGAACAATTTAGATATCGGATTCGAGAGAATTGGATGAATCTCACCGGTGGTAAAATGTGTTAAAAATCATGGCAATTTCTTTTTTTTTTTTTTTAATTTTATTTAGCTTCCAAACCCTGCGGGGCTTATTCAGCACAATGGCAATTTCTTACTGTGACTTTTACTGAAAGGAACCCGAAGCAGCTTGCCGTGATTCTCTTGATGATTTTCTCTAAGTGGACTGTATATTTTAAGGTGTTGATGAGTTTCTCGGTGATGAAAACTGCCTCTGCAGTCGGCCCTCAGGAACGAAAACGAACACAAACCTTAACGAACACAAGGACCTGATAAAGGATCTCAAATAATAGTTGACACGATACATTCTATAAAATATATATAACTCTTTAATTTCGTGACTAGATTACACTCGCGGATGAATTTTACTGACTTTAATAATTGTCTTGTATTGATAATTGTCTCTTTCTTGTTAAACTCATTTCTGACAATAATGTGTATTAATCCTGGTTGTGAATCGTGATCAATTCAGATAAATGTCTCAATTAGTGCTCACTGAAAACCCATGGAAACGACTCGTTGTTTTTCCACCATGCGTCTATCGACTCGGCGTGGGTTTTCTCACTCGCACTCGATGATTAACTCGGTGTTACCTTTTGCACGTTTCTCGCTCCGACTTTGAAAAGTAAGTAAGTGATGATTTGCGAGACCACGCCGGCGGTCCCCCAAATTACCCCTGGTGTCGATATTTGTAATTACCTCGTTTTGATTGATCTCCTGATCCCGGGGTAAATCAGGATCGGTCGGGAGCTCCTTACTTTTTTAACAAAGTGCAAAGAATGCAAAAATCTCTCGTCCGATGCACACTTGAAAAAAAGTTACATCTGACGGAAACCATCGCATACCATTGCGAGCGATATATGAGCCATCGGCTACCGACGTAGTCTATCGGATGTGAAACCATCGTTCATATCCTTGACAACTGAACCCTGTTCAAACGAATCCAGTACGGGTAGAGATATGTCGTTTTCTTCACCGAACAAAACGCATTCTTCATGCACTATTGGTGAAATTGAAATAACTCAAAAAGTAGTGACGAGAAAAATCTGAAAACATTCACACAGTTAGATAATATAGTGTCTAATATTATTCCTCAATCTGGATGAAATCGCTCGGGAACTTATTCCAAATTTGAGAAGGAATGAAGGAATTCAGATTTCGAAAAATCACTCATATTTAAAAAAATATGTCTCCAATGTTGTCCAGTAACAATCCCAAGTTGCAGATTCAAAAAACCAATATGTGAGCCAAATTTGAAATTTCTATCATTATTCTGGTTTTTATTGGACCAACAATATTTTGAAAAATATTGAATACTTTGAAAACTTATAAAAATCTACATAACTTAAAAATCAAGCATTAGAAGAATCTGGAAAAATTCACGCAATGACAGAATATGATATCAAATGTTATGCATTAGTCTGGATGAGATCGGTTCAGAACTTTTTGAGAAATCAATTGTTTGAGAAAAATCCTCAATTCATCATATCTCAAAAAATATTGAATGAATTCCAAGTAACGAGGTCTCAGAAAAAAACCACTTATCACTACAAATATACAGTAAAAATATGAGATTTTTCAGTTGTAGTTTTACCGTTTCTCTTTTGCTTCCGAATGGAAGCTCAAGAAACGTGAGAATTTTCAATGTGGAGTTTTTTTAATTGCAAATCACTCAAAATCATGTCGAGAGTCTGAAAATGATATTTAGAAAAAAAGTATTTTTGTGTTTCTTTTTACTTAACAAGTGGAAACTTGCATCATTATCTATATCATTATAGCTTTACCTGCCAATTCATTAGCAAGTCGCTTCCGAATCGATTTTTTGTTTTCTACTTTACTAAATTTTCCCACATGAATTTCAATTTTTTTCAAATTTAACAAAAGAGTATCCAATAATTTGATTTAAATTAATATTCAATGATTTTATTCAAATTGCTATTCCATTGCGAATTCAATTCGTATGTTTTGCGAAAATTGATTGATCCATTCAATTGTCAATGTTTCCTTGGTAACCAATTTTCAATTAACGTTATTTTTGATGGTCTATCTATTCATTGATGATAGTTTTTAAAAAATTCTGATTTCAATGATTTCTTCAATGATGCTTCTTAGCACGATAACTGAAAAAAAATTCAGGGTAGAGACTTCCAGTTTCGTAAATTTATACTGCTTCCAACACTCATACATGGGACTGCTTGTGGGCATGATTCATTGAAAGGTTTTTGATGGAGGAAATTTTTCCAGTTTTAAAAAAATTCACATTTCTGGGCATATCTGCGGTTCTATCAGTCGTAGCTACCTGGTTGTTATCTTAAATGGAATGTGAGCTTATTCTACATCAATTTATGTCATTCGTATCTATGTTTTATCGATTTTTTGATTACTCATTGTTAAAAATTCAGGCAAATTTTTGGACGTCCACCGAAGTTATTTATCGTGTGGACGTGTTGATGACTATGATTTTTCGGATGAAGTGGACTGTATAATTTTGATGTTAATTGCCCTTTTTTCTTCTGTCTCTTGAGGCACGAATGAAGGGAGTGGTGGGGTCAGGGGGAATATTCAAGTGATTATGAATAAATTCACACAAAGCACGATATTTCCTATAAAAATATAGCACAAACTTTGATGATAACTTCGCGATTATTCACAATATTCATACGATTGAATATATGAATGATGTCTGATGAATTTCACTGATAATTGTCTTTGATAATTGTCTCTAAATCTTTCACTGATGCTTCAACTAGCCGGTTGTAAATGGGTCTAGATAATTAACTGAATTTAATGATAATTAACTGAAATTAATTCTGGATGATTTACTGAATTTATTGTTACTAAATAACACTGAATTTCTGTGATAATGCACGTACAACGATAATTGAATTTAGCGTCGTTTTGCAAAGTTACTCTCAAAAAAACGTGACCATTCAAGTCACGCGATGATGCGTAAGTGAAGCGTCTCATTGATGAGACGCATGGGGGGCCAGTTATTACTGACGCCTTGATATTTATCGACAGTCAATGACCAAATTAACTGACCTCATGACTGCTGGTAATCCTGGGCGGGTCGGTAAACCACAGGATTTTTAACACTCATAGCTCATTTTCTGAAAATCAATTTTCGCATTATACTGTAACCGTACAGACGAACATTAACCGATTATTTAATGTTCAGTTCTGCTGTTGATTAGATTTATTGATTCAATTTCGATTCATCAAATCCAATCAACCGGGTTACCTGCAGGTCCGCTCGCCAGGTATTTTTTGAGATAAATAAAAACACCAAAACTATAATTAAATATAAAAACACAAAGCTTTTATTCTTGAAACACATTTAAAGTTACACTGTTACACACAAATTCACTTAATCTTATGCTCCTTAGCACTAACACTTATGGTTTCTACTTTACCGACTAAAGGTTACTTCACTATTCGCGGGGAAATTCGTCATGTTTGAAGTTTCGAGTAAGACTGTCTGTCCTGCGGTCCGCGCGCTCCTTTCATAGCGCACTGGGCTATTGTTCTTTCTTAATTTCTTGATTATGATTACTTTATTCAATAACTATATATTTTCGGAATCCTAATTCTTCAGGGATTACTTTGATGTATTTTAAAGAGAGCTAAACCCTCTTCCTACCTATTCCTTAAGATTTTCAATATATAGGTAAAAAACATGATTAATGCAATCCCCGCTTCATCTGGATTAATTTAATACCTGATTTTCTCAGCTGTATTCATAATTGAGGGATAGCGTGTAATTATAGGCCTAAACCTTCAAATTTCGGTTTGCCTTAATCCCCACGTTATCCTGATTACAAATATCTAATTTTCTTGTTATTTTTCTTCTTTTATTGATTAATCAAATTTATCTAATTAATTCCCCACAAATTCCATGAAGAGAACCTCCATTTTCTCCGTTTAGAGGGCAGCACCAGGCTCATTGCCCGCCACGCTATGCCCCACGCTACTGACTCAATCCCTATCGGTAAGATGGCAGCTCGAGAGACTTAACCTCTCCCAACCGGGCTTTCCTGTGCTGTCACAATATCTATTTCAAAAATCGATAATTGTTTCTAAACAGATTTATGAATCGATGGAAAATGAACTTGGCTTCCATTTGAGACCAAGCCCAAATCAGGACGACTAATAGAACTGGAGATATTTCTGGAAAACTGAAATTTTTCAAAACCAAAAAAATTTCCTCCATCAAAAAATTTTCAATCAATTATGCCCAGCAGCAATCCCATGCATCAGTGTTTCTAGAAGTATGAATTCACCAAATTAAAAGTCTCTAGCTTGAATATTTTTTTAGTTATCATGCTAACAAGAATTATATTGGAAAAATCATTAAAATTGAAATTTTTCAAGACCTATCATCAATGAATAGATAAAAATCTGTAGTGAGCTAGCTCATATGCTTGCCAGCACAGCCTATAATATGAGCGAAATCGATTCAGAAGTTTTTGAAATTTCGGTGAAATATACATTTTCGAAATTTGTTAATATCTTGAAAACTACTGAACCGATTCCAATAAGAAAGGCTCAAAGTGGAAAATTCAGTGACCGAAATATACTGACAGAATTTCAGAATCCTACATATAAAACTTCAGAAGTTATCGAAACATATGTATGTGCACAGTAGGGTGTTTCAAAAAATCAAAAGATTTCTGTTTTTTCTGATGGTGTCCGAAAATTGACAGTATACTTAGAAACGAAAATTTTGGACATAAGTAGAGCTCTCAATATTGATATTAAAGTTTGCCTCAATCGATTTTTCTATATTCCCATTTAAATAACACAGAAAAATATTTTTTCAATTTTCTAATCCTTGTAGCTTGGAAACGGTTCATTGCAGGGGAATTTTGAATGATGAATTTCAATAGAAATTGAACGATCTACAAAAAAGGTCTCTTGCAAAAAATCCATAAAGTCAATTGTTTTCGAGTTATGAGTCTGTTAATCAGTACCTGATAAGATTTTCGAGTATTTTGTCAAATAAATTGAAGTATCAAAGTTGTTTTTCATATTAGTGCTATAAATATTATAGAATTACTCAATTTTTATTGAATTCGAAATACAATTATGTATTTTTTATAGAAAATCCAATAAATTATTGCTAACGAGCTAAACTACCCGGCTCCGCTCAGGAGTTGATATGAGATTGTGTGTTAGTTGGGATAAAAGAATAAACTTCAAAATATAGAAAGTACTGTTCTTTCTTATTGAAAACATATTCTAACTTCTAAAACCTTCTAGGATATTCTCGGAATTCAGAAGATTCGCAAACCTTAGGGTTATTTTAAAATGTTCTCGAATTTTCTGGAACACTCCAAAATATCCTCACACTTTTGAGAACACTCTAGGAAGTTCTCAGACGTTTTGGAACATTCCAGAGTGTTCTCGAACGTTTTAGAACATTCTACCATAATTTCACACCTTTTGGAACATTCTAGAAAATTCTCAAACCTTTGGCAACATTCGAGAGTGTTCTCGAACTTTCTGTAACATTTCAAAAAAAATTCCAAGTTATTGGATCACCCTAGAGAATTGGGGAACTTTTAGAAACATTCTAGACTATTTTGAAACTTTCTAGAACATTCAAAAATATTTCCAAACCTTTTGCATAACTTTAAAAAATTTCCAGCCCTCCTGGAACATTTTAGAAGGTTCTCAAACTTTCTGGAACATTTCAAAATATTCTTAAATCTCTTGGAATATTCTCAAAAATTCTAGAATGTTCCGAAACGTTTTGGGACAATCTAGAAAATTTCCGAACCTTCTGGAACATTCCAGAACATTCTAAAGCATTGTCAACTATTCTAGATCACTCTAGTGTTCTGTAGAACGATCTAGATCATCATTTTGCCCCCATAAGGAGCAATATTCGCTACCCCCATATCTCGAAAATCAAACCCCGTAGCTGAAAACGGAAAACTTTTTCATGGATGGGGGGTGGAGGGCTAACACCCCATATAACACTCATGGGGCTATGAGGGTTGGTTTCTGAGTTTTAGCGGCACGCACATAGGATACTTTCTCCTATTATATATATTAGATAAACTATTCTACGTGAATAAAATCGTTGGAACTATCAAATGCGTACTTCATGGTTTTTTTAAATGAAACATTTGAAATATTTCCAACTAAATATTTTAAGCATTTTCGAGTCGTGAATGATATTGCTGAACGCGGTGTAGCATTGATTGAACAGTACAATCAATGCTTAATGAAAAATGAAGAACAGCTCCAGTATTTATCGCAAGTAGTTACTGAACATAGAAAAAATGATCCTACTTGCAATAAAAAAAAACTTCACATCACCCTGATGGATCGGACGATTACATATCAACTATGAATCGATAAGACAGGCGATTTTTTCACGAAATCGACTGTCATGTGACCACGATCCGACTGTGATGCGACTGCGATGCAAACGCATCGTGATCAAATTACGGTCGACTTCGTGAAAAAATTGACTGCCCGGTTGCATGATCCACCAGGGCAACTTAATTATGTAGTTGAATTCCTATGATTTGAATAAAACTTGATAATCAAAGAACATATTCATCGGTAACTGTTGTTAAAATGCCATTTGAAATGTTACTTTCAATGAAATCATTAAATATTTAGTTGAAAATATTTCGAATGTTTCATTGAAAAAAAACAATAAATTATGCATTTGATAGTTCCAACAATTCTTATTCACGTGGAATCGTTTATTAGCAATAATTTATTGAATTTTCTATCGAAGATACATAATTGTACTTCAAATTCAATAGGAATTGAGTGATTTTATAATATATATAGCACTGATATGAAAAAAAAACTTTAATACTTCAATTTATTTGACAAAATACTCGAAAATTTTATCAGGTACTAATTAACAGACTCATAACTCGAAAACAATTGACTTTGTGGATTTTTTGCCAGAGACCTTTCTCGCAGATCGTTCAATTTCCGTTGAGATTCATCATGCAAAATTTCCCTGCAATAAACCGTTTCCAAGCTACAAAAATTAGAAAATTGAAAAAATATTTTTCTGTGTTATTTGAATGGGAAGGTAGAAAATGGATTGAGGCAAACCTTAATATCAATATTAAGAGCTCTACTTATGACCAAAATTTTCGTTTTTAAGTATACTATCAATTTTCGGACACCATCAGGAAAAAAAAAATCTTCTGTTTTTTTGAAACACTCTAGTGCACAGACATACACACACACACGCACACACACACACACAGACATTTTTTCTAAATATGATTTTTAGACTCTTCCGATCATTTTAACGTAGTACCGCCGATACTGCCCTAGTCAGTGGTTAGAGTATCTCGTTTGAAACATGCAGTGTTTACACAGTAGATAGCGTTCCGAATGAGTGAGAGAAAAAGAACATATGAAAAGTACAGTTTTCATAGTTATTCACTAATTACTGCTATCATACGCTCGGAACCTGTGTTTTCAAGGTTCTAAAATGTTTTAGATATAATTTTATATCACTGCACTCTTTTTTATTCAGATCGGAACGGTCAGTTTTGTAAAATATGAGAAAATGTCGATTTCCCATAGGGCTCAATGTTAAAGTCGTGAAATTTCAAGTGTCAATATCTTTTAACTCGATCTCGCTAGCCCTCTAAAAATTCAACTGGATCATTATCTTATCATAATTTACGAGTGTACCAAATTTCAGAATTTTTGGAACGGTCAATCTAGCACCGGCGGTACTACCTTAAGTAGTTCCCAACAAAAAAATCCAGATCGAAAATTTTCATGATAGTAATGCTTTCATTCGGAAGCAAACAAGTGGATGATAGTATTGCTTTCTAACTGATATAGCTTTTTCTGCTAATACTTTAGCAATATGCTTCCGAATGGAAGTTATTCATTCAATTTGTCAACAATTATCGTGTAATTCTCAATGGATGTTTCCATCTGATTTTTCAGATATTCTGTAATTGTCTTTTTCATACCTAGGACACGAAAAAACGACTTTCTAACCTCGCTTCGCTCGGTAAGCAAATTCTTTTCGGATTTTTACTTTTTTTCGGCCTAGGTACGAAATATACTATTTCGTATTCATCCATTCTTTCACTAATCGATAATCAGATGTTCTTCGAATTGGTTGAAGTTATTCGTTTCTTCTTGCGCTCTATTTTCAGAGATCATTTGTTTATGACGATTCGTTTATTACAACTATGACTTTCCATTGATACCCAGATGATATAATGTATCATTACTCAAGTATTATAATATAACTAGCGATAGATAAATTTGGCTTATGAATTCGTTATCCATTAAAGTATAGAACTCAATAATGGCTGAAAACAGGAATTTCTCAGGTGGATGTATTTCATGCATTCATATTTCATAATTATGCAAATAAGCTCAAATTTGACAGGTATCTCACTGATACGACTCTTGAAATAATAAATGAGTATAAATCAAATCAGTTGGATAGTTTCCAGAAATTCTAATAAAAACTGATTTTCGAAAAATGGACATATCTCAAAAAGTACTGATCCGATTCTCTTCAAATAAAGCTCAAAAAATAGAGTTCGTCGAGAGGAAGTTTTCCACAAAATATGAAATTTTTCTATCGAACCGTTTTATTGTAGTTGAGACTTTTATGCACATACAGACACACACACACACACACACACACACACACACACACACGCACACACACACACACACACAGACATGAGCTAAAAATATCATTTTCTTTCTCTTTAGACAATTTTAAGTATCTTCTATTAAAAAAATTGGAATCGAAAATTGTCATGATTACATAGCTTCCATTCGGAAGCAAAAGGTAAAACTTCAATCGAAAAATATCATATTTTTACTGTATATTTATCGTGATAAACGTTTTCTGCTGAGACCTCAATACTTGGAATTCATTCAATATTTTTTGAGATATGACGTATTTTCGATATTTTCTAAAAAATTGATTTCTCAAAAAGTTCTCGACTGATCTCATTCAGATTAAGAAGGAACATCAGCTAAAATGAAAACTTGCAGATCGCTCTGATTTTTTTTGTCACTAAACTTTCACGTGTTTTAGAATTTGTGTGAAAATTAGAGAGTGATTAGATCGCCCAATTGTTTGCAATGAATTTTGAAAAATTTCGAGTTCAACCCACAATCCAATGGCACTGTCACTCAAACTTAAAAAAAAAATATTTAGAGCAAGGAGGAAGTTTTGAAAAAAAATCACGTGATGGCTTTTACTAACAATTTTCTCTTTTACGTTGTTTGAATCACGGAATTTCAAGATTTTCATTAAAAACAGTCATCAAAATACAATTTCTCATTCAATACGACGGCTATTTGCGAAAACGTGGCATCGCTGCTCTGTGATGACGTCACGAGGGGTGGGAGATCAGAAGCGCGCGCTATTTCAAATAATTCAATTCAATTACCTTTAGTTGTTTTTCATAATTTGGAGAGGAATGGAAAAGTAATCTTCTTAACACAGTCTTCATGATGATAGGGAAGGAGAACCCGCGTATGAAAACACAAAGGATAGGGTATTCCAAAAATTCAATTTTATTTTTCGAAAGAATTATTGAAAAAAGAATGAAGCTTTGTCAGGTTCTCAGCTCGTGCTTTCAATGGAACCAGAACCTTTTCAATTCCCACATCTCCGAATTCTTTGTAAGCAGCTGAAAGTGTTGTAAACTGAATTTGAAATTTAGTCAGTTTTGACAGCATGTAGTCTGATATTCCAGCTTCCTTAAGTGGAGTCAGAGTAGCAAGACATTTGTGAGCATTTTCTTTATCCTCGTCTTTTTTGAGAATTTCATTAACTGTAAGGAGAGTACACGACAATTCATGAGCGCTGAATTCCATGCAAGCAAAATGGCTCAGCATCAAAACGTCGTAAGCGGCATCATGAGCTCTTGCATGAGAAACTTTCATCGTTTTCTCGGCTAATTCAGTAAGCTTCAGCTCTCCAGTTTTGAATTTTTTGGTTTGTATTTTTGTTCATATGACTCCAAAGTGCAGGCAAATTCAGCAACCACTTCCTTGAACTGTACCATTAGATGCGTCTTCCTTACAGCATATAAAAGACGAATGGCATCAAACTTACAATTATCAGCAATCAAGATACATGGCTTACGAAACTATGATAGAAATTGTATTAAATTCTCAACTGCAAATTGTAAGGAAACTGTTTTAACTGGATTTCCATCTTTTCTCAATTCAGAGCCAAATAGTTTCAGATCATGAATGCCTGTTGCTCTAGCATCAATAGCACGAGTTGGCTTAATATCTTTTTCATAAGTGACACTCATTCGTCTTGCTGCAATTTGAATAATGTCACATTTCTGTGACAAGCCTGTCGTCTCAAGATCAAAAAATACATAAGAGTGATCCTGATCTTGTATGTCCAGACTATCTGTATTGAGGTTTTCATCAAATTCAGCAGGTTCTTCTTCATTGAGTTCTTCACCAGATGGTCTGAATAAGCTCATACCAGATTGGTAGGTTGGTCCTTCAATCACTCCTCACCTGAAACGAAGAACCGAGCGATCATTGGCTAGCTCGATTCTGCGTCTTTTGGCTGGAACAGTACTTCTTCTCTCAGCTCTCCTCTTTCTGATTCTCTCAGTACGTTCTGCATGTATTATGGTGTTGATGCTGTAGCTGACATTAAGCTTGTCATGAACATACACTATGTATGCTTCTCCTTCATTTTTTTCTGCCACTGCCGCGGCAACCCAATCATCCATTGCTGCACTTTGGCTGTAGCAAATAGATTTCAGTGCATGTCTACTTACAGCAGCGTTGAAACTCTCATTCACCTGGGTTGATGAGGAAAATGCAAACTTTCCAGCATTCTCAACCAATTTCTCAAAAAAATTGCTTAACGTTACATACAGAACTTCATTCTGGAAACCATCACCGATAGTTGAATGGCAATAACTTTCAGCATCTTGTACGTAACCACACCAGTACTCGTTGCATTGGCTATGGTCATTGAATGAATGTTTAGGGATAGTGCGGAGAGTTGTTGCTAAACTTTCAGCATTCTGTGCAACGGCATACGTGAAGCAGCGATGTAAATATGCAATGGTATCTTTATGGAGCTCTTTGTCAGGGTCATCCTTTTTATCAATCTGAAAAAGTCTTTTTTTTTACATTTTTACTGGCATGACCCCTGTCTGATAGTTTTATTAGTTCATGTTTTGATGCCTTTTGTACCGCAGATATTGTCGAAGAATCGTCATTAGCGACGAAGATCCCCACTTCTACCTTATTTCTTTTGAACATTTCATTCTCCACACATAATTTCACATTCAGCTTTGGCTCCATAGATTTAGCAGTGCCTTCATGGTTTTGAGTACACTTGTGATCATCTTCACAGTGGCCCACATTACAGTATTTGCATGATCCATTCGCAGTGCCATAAGCTACAACCAGTTTCGTTTGTGTACCACAAAGAGTGGTGAATCCGTTCAAGCTGTCATATTAACTACTTGAGCCCCTCGTCCACCAGGCTGTGTCCGATGAAAACATCCCTCGTACACGTGCTGCAGCTACATATTCTTCTGACAGTTTATTACCAGGGTCTTCTGGTATAAGAAAGACGATGAACTCCTTATCTAGATGCTCCGGCCTAAATTGAATAGATTACATTTAACTAAAGTTTCCTTTAGCATCTTATGAAATGAAACACAAAGCAGAGAAAGAGACTACTCATTTCTACATTTAAAAAACTCATTTTTGTCTTCATACATTGATCTATTATTACTGATTATCCGTCATCATATTACAATTTTGAATTAATTCCCTGAAAAATTAATTGATTGGGATTTTCAGGAACTGTATTCAATGTAAAAAGTAGAAATTGATTTTTAAAAAAAGAAAATAATGCACAACAAAAATCATTGTACATATGAAAATATAAACAAGAAAGCTATTTCACGTTTGAAGGTGAACTGTACATGCAAATAGATGGAAGCAGTATGGGAAATCCAGCTAGCCCAGTTCTAGCTAGTTTAGTCATGGATTATGTCATCACCAGAGTGCTAGATGACTTTTCGTTCGAAATACCGTGGCTGAAGCTATATGTTGACGACACAGTTCTTCCAGTCCCCAAAGACGAAATTTATGTTGTGCTTAAATACTTCAACTCTGTTCACGCCAACATCCAATTTACTGTAGAACGAGAAGTGAACAGCTCAATAAGCTTCCTTGACGTCAAAATTCATTGAATGACAGATGGGAGTTTAAAGTTGAACTGGTATCAGAAGCCCACCAGTTCGGGGAGAGTGATCAGCTTCGAGTCAAATCACCTGTTGTCCCAAAAAATGGGAATTGCCATGGGCTTACTACATAGAGCGATTGGTTTGAGCCATGAACATTTTCATGAGGACAATATGAAAATAGTTAAAATAATTTTAAAGAATAATAATTACCCGGATAAGTTCATCAGAAAATGCACTCAACTGTTCAAATCTCGGAATGAATTGGGCGGCCAAAGAGGAAAGGTGGTTTTGAAAAGATTTTTCAAGTTTCCTTTGGTAAAAGACCTGTCCCAACGTTTGAACAGTTGTTTGAAAAACACTGATTCCAAGTTGGTGTTTTACAACTTACGCACAGTAGGGGATTTATATTCAAAGCTGAAAGACGAAATTCCACTGTTGAACAGATCTGAACTAATTTATAAGATCCCGTGCGAGTGCACAAGATGTTACATAGGACAGACGAGGCAACGACTAGGAGCTAGGATTAAACGGCATCAAAATGACTGTGCCCCAACTAAGTTTTTGAAAAAAGAAAAGACGGCACTAGCAAGTCATCACTTTGATACTGGTCACTCCTTCAAGTTTGATGAAACCAGCGTCGTGGACACAGACTGTAATTGGAGAAAAAGAAACATTTTTGAAATGATTTTCATTTCTACCAATGACACAGTGAACAGGAGAGAGGATACTCAGGGTTTAAGCAAAATGTACAGCAACATTTTGTCTAAACATAGGAGAAAACTGGCTAAATTTCCATTTAAATGGTGAAGGAAAGGTTCAATAATGCTGATAAACGTTGTAAATAATATCTCATCGAACTCATCGATCCATGATACACCATCGTCGCTCAAGGATGGAGCCACTGTCGCGGGGAGAAAGTGTGTGATATGCCATTCACAACATCATAACCTATGCAGAAAGTTGGAGGGAAAGAAGTGCAATAGCAAACGTGTAATATATTGTGTATTGTGTATTCACTGTATTAATTAATCAATTGTGAAATGTTTTTGGTCCTCAACATGAAACTGTCTTGGATTAACATGACTCAATACTAAAAATGTCAAGGTAATTTTAATAATGATGTCTATCATGTGCAAAAGAAAAAATATTCTGAGGATAATTGTTCTAATTTTGAGAGTAATGTTGTTAAAAAGTGAGGTTAAGCCTACGAATTCAAAGAAGATGACGTTTATGTTCATATTTATTAATTTTGTACGAGTGAATCATTTGTGTTTTTCGTCTTCCAGAGCCTGAGGAAGCTTAAATAATGAGCGAAACGTCGCAAATTGACAATCTTTCAGTATTGTTATATACAACCTTCCAATTTCCCATGAAACTTGAATATAATTCACTATTAACATGGAAATGGATACTGTTAAAAAAGCAGCTAAAAGTACCGACTGATCTGATTTACCGTATGATCAGGAGGTCTATCGAAACAATAACTATCAATATCGACACCAGGGGTTTTTTGGGGGATCACAGCGGCGTGGTCCCACAAATCCTTCTACTCGTCACGTGGAACTCAGCAAGTGAAGTTCTACTACTACGGTGGCCGCCAACGGGGCAAAACCTTGGCGTGTGAAACTCATCAAATGAAGATGATCATGATCATCGATATCTAGGCGATAGATAATAGGAAAGGTTCGATAGAACCGGTCGGATCCGCTGGGTTGAGAATCGAGTCAGTTATCGGCATAACGGTTTAATAACGATTTACGCCCGGTATTAAATGCAGTGTGCAGTGTGAAGATAATCATGAAAATTAGAGACGATTAAATCATTGAGATAATTATCACAAAGAGACAATATCTAGAATCAGTGCAGTCAGAGTATCAGAAAGTGTATTCTAGTCAAATCATTGAAGAGTTTATATATTTTTATATAATTCACGTGTCAAGTATCATTGTGAAAATCCACCTAAGTCTATTCACTGAGAAATATCCTTTATCCTATAAAAGAGTAAGTCATCCAATATACAGTCCACTAAAAAGAGAAATTCAATAGGAAGACCACGGCGAGTTGCATCGGGTTTTCCTCCGTAAGAATCGACCCAAAAACAAATTTTTAACATGGTCCTTCAAGCCGGATCAGAGTAATCCGGCTCTGACAAAGAAACCAGCACCCTATGGGAAAGTCATAGAGAAAATTATCCGTTCGAAGGACATGAGAAAAATGCAAGATTTTTAACATGGTCCTTCGAGCCGGATCAGAGTGATCCGGCTCTGACAAAGAAACCAGCGCCCTATGGGAAAGTCATAGAGAAAATTATCCGTTCGAAGGACATGCGAAAAATGCAAGATTTTTAACATGGTCCTTCGAGCCAGATCGTGAGGATCCGGCTATGAGTGGAGTGATCTCAGTGGAGCAGTGCATCAAAGAATAATTGTGTAACTTATAATTATTAAATTATTCTTTGCAAAATGTGTGAATAAACGGGAATTAATTTGGAGATATAATCGAGAAGTTTATCCATCTAAAATTCATCAAAACATCCATTCCAATCCCTAATCCCATAACCATGGAAACTGAGTGAATTAATCACGAGTGAAAATTATCTTCGAAATACATGAGAAAACTTGACATAATATTCGAGAGTAAATCAATAATTTATTTCGTTGAAAACAGAGTGAATTTATCAAGGGAATTTTATTCGAATATTCGAGAATAAAATTCAAAGTGTTATCTGAGAACAATAGAATCAGTGAATGAAGAACAAAAACATTGAGTGTTTCATCTGTCTCTTTCTCTCAAGTGTGTTAGAGAAAGACAGTGAGTGAAATAAAATTTAACAGAAAATTCGAGAAGTGGAACATTCGGTTTTTTTTCCTCCTTCAAGCAATAGAGACAGTGTATCGCGATCAAAACATTGAGTGTTGAGTTGTTAACATCACGATCGCGGGTTTTTGAGTAGAGACGAAGTTCGTTCGGACATGGTCGCGTAACTTCGGCAGGACGAGTGAGAGAATAAATCATCATCCCCACCATCGGCGAACACCAGTGACGCGTTTGACGTCAGAGCACCGAGAGACAGCGAGCATCACCGAGTCGCACCGAGGCAACGCAGAAGAGGGGGCCTGAAGCCACGCCCACACATCAGTTGAGCAGCGAGAGCGGTAATGAGGCTTCTACTCACTGACAGCAACAGCGCGGGCGATTCAAATTGCACCGAATACAGCAACAACTTAAATTCTCTCTTCAATTCTCAGGTAAGTAATTTATCATTAATCAATTAACATGGCAGACAACTTCGAATGCAGCAGAGGCAGAATCTGGAGAAGCACAGAGAATTGAATTGATCAAGAGAAATTTACATTATACAAAAATGCATTTATCTTGTTTGACATCTGAGAAATTAATCTATGGGTGGGAGTGGGGGACGCATTCAACATAACAAAGAGTTCCAACGTCTATCATTGAGGGATTTACAAGATGCATCAGTTGCAGTATCAATATCACGTGAGCGATTGATCATTAATTAAATTAAGGAATTTGTTGACAAACAATTAATCCAATTTAATAATTATTACGAGAGATTTATCGGTGATGCACCAGTATAAATTTCAAACATCTGTGAATTTGAGAAGAATTTGATACAGATGCAAGCATTTAATTTGAGATATAATTCAGATTATCAAAATTAATTATCACGAATAATAGCAACAGAGAGTCGAGTTAATCCATCATTAACATCAACACCTAGTGACTTGAAATCATTTCAATGGAAATACTATATTGCAATCGTTTAGTGATATGTTTCAGTCTAGAGTGAAGATGAAACAACTCGAGTTAATCAGATTCATCGAGATTAGAGCAAAGGACAATGTGAGCAGCGAAAAGATCCAGCAATTCGCCAGTCCAGCATCACCATCATCAGAGTTATCAGCACCATCAGGGTTCTCATCATCAGAGTTATCATCATCTTCATCATCCTCATCAGAGCCAGTAGCAGTGAGAATAATCATTAACAACAAGAAGATGGGGACAAGCAATCATCAAGTTTTGCTGAATGACAAAGCAGAATGATATTAATCATCAAGCGAGATCAATCATCGAACGAGAGTGAATCGAAAGGCCTTAAGGGTTATCGAAGAATATCATCAAGTCAGGCCATCATTCAAGATACTGACAATCAGAGAAAGACATCGGTAAAGAAGTCAGCACCAAGAGAAATTGGAGCAGTAGCAGCTTAATTATGAATAATTATCATCATTATCATCGAAACTGGTCAGCAGAGTCATCACCATCATCATCGATAACTGGAATCATCAGAGGATCCAGTTATCAAGTCAATCATCAATAGCAGAGTGAACATCATTGTACAACCTGAAGAGGAGGAAGAACACAGAATTTCCAGGGAATCGCGAACCCTGCAAACGACGTGAACGACATCCTCAAAGGCAGATACAGTGAAGAATCCCTCATCAGAGAACTGCGCAATCTTTGCATGGTGGGCGGGACTCTATTGCAACCATGAAGCAATCATTCACCAACATCATTGAGATTAAAATCATCATCGAGTCATTCATTGCCATGACAAAACTTGAGAAGAGATCATCGACTAAAGCTAGCAAACAATCAATGGAACGAACAAGCTGAAGTTCAGGAGTTCCAGGCAAAACCAATCAATGTATTCAACATCATCAAGAGTTTAGGAATCATCATGAGGTATGAGTAATCAAGACACAACAAGATGAGAAAATTCAGTCATCACTAGTGAATTTAAATCAGCGAGAGAATCTTCAGCATCCAATCACATCAATTACTCAGGTCAAAGCATCTGTTAAAACTTGGCCCAAGTTTTGGATGCTCGAGGTCAGGAACTTGAAGATTCCCGCCAAGGCATCCATATTGCCACGTTGGCAACATCTCCGGCGGTATCACGAAGTTTCCCGAGAGGCCTCGGGAAGTAGCGAACGGCCGAAGCGTCGTCGTCACTTGGCTTTCGGCTATCGAGTAACGTGCGCGAATCACCGAACGGTTCAAAATTCATACAGTTTCTTCCGGAAAATTATCGCGTTTTTTGTACATCATTAAATCCGGAAATCATCAAATATTCATTGTTTAAAATCACCAGTAAATTCACCGCTAATAAACCAAATACTTAGTGTAAATAGTTAAGGTTTTATACAATAAAAGGAACGGTAGCCAAATCGGCTTAATAAACGTGCATTTCGGACTCTTTTCACCACCTCGCTAATTTACAGGCTTCTCAAGAGGTTTTTCTCTGCACCACTCACGGACCTGGGCATCAACGTCGAAAAATTCTCCTCTCGAAAATCACCTAGTTTTTTAACATTGGTCCTTCGAGTAGCCGGATATCGTGAGTTATTAAAAAGTGTGCGAAAAAGAATTATCGGACGAAGGACATTTAACATTGGTTCTTCAAGCAACCGGATATCGTGAGTCTGTAAAAAGTGAGCGTGAAAATCTATCGGACATAAATTCAGTGAAAAAATGTGGTTTTATTTCGTAGCATCATTTTGGGGTTCACAAAAGGAATTGTACGGACAATTATCGATTAATTCCTTTGTGAAAAATAAAATCAGAAAAATGAAATCGGTGTAAGAAATAAAACTTGTGGAAAATAAAATCAGTGATAAAATTGTGAGAAACGTGGTTAATCGATAGCAAAACTCGGGGTTTACACGGAGATTAAAACGGACAATAATTTAATCTCTTTGGTATAAAGTGTAAAGGATTAACACGGACAGTATCAAAAAATCCTTTGTGTGAAAAATCAATTGGAAGAGACAATAGTGTTTACGTTTTGGACATCAACAGTGGTTCGAGTTTCTACAAGTCTCAGTGACGTCATCGGCCGTCACTGTCGGCCATCCCCACCATCGGCGCAACTCTCCGGAAGACTTCGGCACTCATCGTTGGCGCTCGAACGACGGTCCCTCTCCACGCATCGCAGAGCTTCCCCCACCACTGCCAGACCAGGCAGAGCAGCAAACACGTGCGAGACTTCACACGGCACACTCACCAATATTTTCAAACGCAAGTATAACACTTGCACAATCGGTACGTTTGACGTTTATACTTTATATTATACTCTCTCGTGTATTAAATCAAAATGGACAATAACGAATAAAATAATCGCGTATTATTACAATTGGACGCAGACGCTCAAGTCATTTTAAGAATGCAACAGCTAGAAAACACCGCAGGCTATATTACAAATCGATGACTTAATGGAAAATCTTCAAGATAATCAACAATTTGAGAAACAATCGGAGGGGGTTCATAACCCCTCCTCGGATCAATTCCCTCACGTTCGGAAATGTGTTTTTTTTTTTTGGGCAATAATTCCAATGAATTCATTGCGCTTTTCACAGGAACAATACCGAAGCAAATCTCCAAGCCGGAAATTAAATCAAAGAAACCCTCCAACACATCGGCAAACGAGCACACCACCATGAAAAGAAACAACGAGAGTAGTCAACGTACAACAGAATGTCATCGGTATGTGCAGATGCAAAGCTGCGCATGTAATGCAGCAGGGGATAATCATCACACCAAGCAACGAGAGTTACAATTATCACATTTAAAATCATCATCAGGGAGTCAATCGACTTTGAAGGAATTTACGCCTCCTTCAAGGTCAACTGGCAACCTTGCAGGAAAATCCTCAGATCGGTATAGTGGATATCCACAAAACTTGGCACATCTCCAATGGACATCCAGCATTCTGATGCATCTCCAATGGACATTCATCATCTAGAGACATCTCCAATGGACAATAGCAGCAATAGTAGCACATCTCCAATGAATAAATACATTCAACGCTAATCTCCAACGAGTCTTAGTCATCATGGCTCATCATCGAAGGCTTCTTCATCAATCTCATTGGTCTTTTAGCACCAGCAGAGGCTCTTGTTGAATCAGAATTTGGCTTTCATCATGACGTTCGGATTCTAGTAGATCAAGGATTGGAATTATCATTTATTTTCGAAAATTTATCAAAAGAACTTCATCCACAACGAATTGATTCAAATATTAACATCATTGGCATTGGAGATGTCGACCTCACAACTACAAGAGGTTCTTCAACAATTGTTTTTTAAAAATCAAAATAGAATAACAACTCGGAAATTGAATTGAAGGTTCACCGCTTGCATAAATTAATGGCAGAGATACCACAATCCAGTTATCTTTCGGCGGAATCAATTGATCTTCAGGACTTTCAACTGGCAGATCTAACCTTTTTCAATCGGGATCAATTGAAATCATCATCGGAGCAGAACAATTTGGAACAATCATCAAAATTGAGAATCTTCAATCCAACGAAATTCAGCTCAAATAAGTCTGCATGGCGGGCGGCTTGCCCTTGCAGGAATAGAAAGCAACTCTGAAGAAATTAACAAATATTTGGAAATCTATTCAAATTAATCTGAATCATCAGCATCGTTTGAGGAAATTTTCACAAAAAATTCTGGAAATTGATCAGAACCTCCACATCTTGGACAAAAACCTAGCTTAATCAGCACACTCACTCTTGAACGTGGAATATCTTGGAGGAACACTATCAATTAGTTCATTATCATCGAACATGATCAATATGGCAAATCTTCAAGACCATCATCACTCAAAACGAGTCACTAACAGGTTCTTCATCACTGGTCACGGCTTTTTATCAAGTTTTATCATCAGGAGATCAACTAGCTTAGAAGAATTTACGACTCTTCAAATGCTCGTTGAAATCCGAAAATAAAATAAGGATTAAGGAGTTACTAATATCAAGCAATTATGAAACAAATTGGTCATTCATCAAATCATCGAAGTCAGAGAATCAGCAATGGGTTTGGAGAAATTTACGACTTCTTCAAAGCCAAACGGATTCAAAACTTAATAGTCAACTGAACATCTCCAACCGCGGGCTTGGACATTCAGTTGGAAGATCTCATCATTATGATTCATGGTCAATCATCAAATCCAGAGGCCAGGTATCATGGAAGCAACGTTCACGTCAATCAGCGTTGGAAAAATTTACAACTTTTCTATGGCTAGAGCGACTTGGAATCAATTGGATCATTTTCACATAATAGGAAGCCAAGCCCAACGGATTAAAATCATTTAAAAATTGGAGTGACGAAATTTCCGATTCTTTCAAATCTCTCCAACGAAACTCATCATCAAGGCCTAAAGCTTCGAAAATTCAACAGATAATATGACTATGGTTAATCAAAATCACTAAAATTATCATTTGTTCTCAGAATTCAGCATTAATGGCGGAGAACAAACATCGAAGTTCATCATACCACTCTGCGAGTTCTTCACGGCGGGCGGCAATGGAAACGCAGCATATCTAGAGTTCCTCATGGGGGGCGACAATGCTTTATCAACGTTGGACAATTTTCATATATGTCGGTCATAATATTAACTTGGAGAACACGCAAAATTGAGGCAACCAAAGTACTGGGGATGCTCACCGACCATCAAGGTCTTCAGTTGGACATTACAGATAATTAACGTGCTAAACAATTCAACTAAATTGAAGTTTAGTTAAACCTGAATTAATCAACTTTGGCATTCGTTGACGCAACTATCAGAAAGCAATCACGGAAAAGACACAATATCTGGGGTAAAGCGATCACGTTCATCACCAGAAAGGAACTACAGCGTCTATCAAGACATTCACCAATTGGGAGTTTGGCACCAGAAGCAATGCAAGAATTGGGCAATCAGCTATCGCCGGTTATCTCATTGGAGTTGAAACAACGTACGAGTTTCTTCACTAATTTCTCACTGGGCATTCAGCGAAGAGATAACGACAATTCAGGACGAGACTCATCATCAACGCTAGCCATTATGTCTAAATTGTGCACAGGACATAACGGTTACCATTGTGAAGGAGCAACGTCTGACGACGGAAATAGATAAATATCTATCAGGCTTCAACAAGTCATGGAAAATTCATCGTTGAAGCACTAATTGTGGAAAAGCATCAACAAGTCCAACGAAAACAGCTGGAGAAGTCAGAAACACTCTCAGGTTGAGATTTTGAACTTCAAGGACACAAATTTCACCCAGCAAAGACGATAAAGCGGCAAATTTGCGGAGTCACCACCTAAATGGAAGGCAACTACGACCAGTCACCAATCAAGAAAATCGTAACTCAAGCAGAATAACCGGAGCAGCAACATCAGGAATAGCCGCGCCCTGAGCAACCAACATCGTCACCATAGGCATCACGATCAAAGGGTCTCACCAGGGGTTCAACCGGCCTTGAAGGAATTTACGCCTCCTCCGAGACTGAGACGAACAGCCGAATCACCAGGTCAAGGCTATCACCAATGGAACGGCAATTATAAGTCTTCATGGACCAGTTGATCAGGCAAGCCAAGGAGCCAAGGTCAACAATCAGCTGATCGGCAAATCTGCCTCTACCGAATTCAGCACAAGGAAAAAATTCAAATTTCAAATTTAACGGTTTTTTCGCGGTTCCGCGTGGTTCCTCGCGGTTCCAAGCATTGAATAATCCATGTATTTTCTGTTCCAGTTAGTTCGGAACGGTTCCACGGAATTTATTCAAATTTCAGACGAGCATCAACGGCAATTGGGGTCTGATTCATTTGAGATGAATCAGCTGTTCAGGCCAAATCACAGATTAATCACCAACTAAAGGCCACAGCATCCAAAGGGTTTGGAATTCCACTAGGTAGATCAACGGCACCATCTTCAACAGGTCGTTGTCGCAGGCGCGGTCAACGACGGCGGGCGGTATGTTAAAACTTGGCCCAAGTTTTGGATGCTCGAGGTCAGGAACTTGAAGATTCCCGCCAAGGCATCCATATTGCCACGTTGGCAACATCTCCGGCGGTATCACGAAGTTTCCCGAGAGGCCTCGGGAAGTAGCGAACGGCCGAAGCGTCGTCGTCACTTGGCTTTCGGCTATCGAGTAACGTGCGCGAATCACCGAACGGTTCAAAATTCATACAGTTTCTTCCGGAAAATTATCGCGTTTTTTGTACATCATTAAATCCGGAAATCATCAAATATTCATTGTTAAAAATCACCAGTAAATTCACCGCTAATAAACCAAATACTTAGTGTAAATAGTTAAGGTTTTATACAATAAAAGGAACGGTAGCCAAATCGGCTTAATAAACGTGCATTTCGGACTCTTTTCACCACCTCGCTAATTTACAGGCTTCTCAAGAGGTTTTTCTCTGCACCACTCACGGACCTGGGCATCAACGTCGAAAAATTCTCCTCTCGAAAATCACCTAGTTTTTTAACAGCATCAATCTGCAATGACGTGGAATTGCAGATATATCCAATGCCGCAACGAGTGCACATTATGAGACGAATCGCCTGAGAAAGATCAACGACCTTGACATATCCAATGTCAATGAAATCATCAAGCACCAAACAACAATGTGGAACTGACGCCTAGTCGATAGGCTTAATAGGAAAGTTTGAAAGGACGAGTCAGATCCGCTGAGTTATCGCATACTAGTTTAATAACGATTTACGCCCGTTATTGAATGATGTATGAAGAGTTAAGAGAACCATAACCAAGCATCATCAGCGGAGGAAAATCGTCAGTTACACTGACAATCATCAAGAATCAAACATCGAGAGAAGCAGCATCATCAATGATCTTGGAGCATTCATCATCAGATCCAATGACATCTGTGGAATCGAAGACGGTGTACAATGTATTCGAAGGAAGAATTGTCAAGTTACAATCAATCATTATCAATTGAATGTTCCAGGTCAATTACATCGAGATTCAAGTATTCAGCATGCAGTTCACTTGGAATCATTAAAAGACATTAATCAAAAAAGCAGCTGAGAACGAGTCGTCGCCGCATTGCGGGCGGCAACAGCATCAAGCAGAGATTACATCATCCAGAAGAGACTTCATCATCATCCATGACGGACAACGTCAGCAACGTTATCAAGCAAAGTACGAGATCATCGAAAAGAATCATCAAGTTTCCGGAATTCTGTAGTGAATCAAGACGACATTCTACAACGAGTACTTCCAAGCGAGACGGCCTTACAACCCGTTAGCAGAGAAATTAGAATCATTATCATGGAAACTAATTATCTTATCTCATTACAGAAATTCCAGGAATCGTTGAGACCAACAGTATCATGCAATCTGAAGATACTGCATCGACAGCATCAGCCCAGCAGATTGTGAACGAGACAACTATCAGAGAAGATCAGCACGAGAACATCAGCAGAGAAACACCGATACCGCAAACCTGCCACGGGAAGCTGGCAACACCTTGAAGAGCAACAGCAATTACTAGGTCGCCTCCAGGGGTTCATCGATGGTGGGTGGTATGTTGAAAAAGCAGCTGAAATTACCGACTGATCTGAATTACCGCGGGATCAGGAGGTCTATCGAAACGAGATAACTATCAATATCGACACCAGGGGTAATTTGGGGGATCACAGTGGCGTGGTCCCACACATCCTTCTATTCGTCGCGTGGAACTCAACAAGTGAAGTTTTACTACTACGGTGGCCACCAACGGGGCAAAACCCTGGCATGTGAAATCCATCAAATGAAGATCATCATGATCTTCATCACTATCAAGCAACTATCGCGGAATTGACGCCTAGTCGATAGATAATAGGAAAGGTTCGATAGAACCGGTCGGATCCGCTGAGTTGAGAATCGAGTCAGTTATCGGCATAACGGTTTAATAACGATTTACGCCCGGTATTAAATGCAGTGTGCAGTGTGAAAATAATCACGGAAATGAGAGACAATTCAATCATTGGGACAATTATCACAAAGAGACAATATCTAGAATCAGTGCGGTCAAAGTATCGGAAAGTGTATTCTAGTCAAATCATTAAAGAGTTTATATATTTTTATATAATTCACGTGTCAAGTATCATTGTGAAAATCCACCTAAATCCATCCACTGAGAAATATCCTTTATCCTATAAAAGAGTAAGTCATCCAATATACAGTCCACTAAAAAGAGAAATTCAACAGGAAGACCACGGCGAGTTGCATCGGGTTTTCCTCCGTAAGACTCGACCCAAGAATTACGTTGTTTTTTAACAAATACACCCTTAATAAAAAAGAAATTAAAAAAAAAAGTTCAGAAATAAAATCATGTAAAGATCAATAAAAAAAAAAATAATCGAAAGTGAATGGCTTTTACTAGAGTAAAAAAATAAAAGCTTTCAGAATATGACCAGAGTAAAAAAATAAAAGTTTTCAGGATATGACCAGAGTAAAAAAAATAAAAGTTTTCAAGATAGAAAATAGTGCGAATCATTATGAATAGGATATAGAAAAGACATCGACACAGAAGAGGGAAAAGCAGCAGAAGAGGAAAGAAGCGTTATTCTCAGTTGCAAGGCTGACAGGATCTTCGCAATTTCATCACAATTTACTATTGTTAATTCTTCCTCTAACTTGAGAGCTTCCTCACAGGTCTCCTGAGCCAGTTCTTTGACTTTAGCCCCCACACGTTCTTCATAGTACTGAAAAGTATTCCTGCTCATTGATGGCAAATCTAATGTAGCACAAAGCTTATCAAATCTCTCGTATGGAATTCCACAGTGTATTAAACCTATAAGATAAAAGATATTGTTTGGATCGTTGAAGAAGGATTATAGTAATATTACATGGGAAATAATCATTGATATTCACCCATTGCCAATTTGTAATTGAGTTCGAAATGAGAACTACCATGTATATCAGTGGTTTGTCTTCCTGAGCGAACCATGTTGACGAGTAAGCACGAATTACATCGGATGTGGTAGAAAGATTTGCAGCCTCTACGAGTTTTTTTTCGATACTTAACAGATGCAGCAATTCTCCGCAGTCAGTTCCTTGACATTTTAATTTATTGGCAGAAAACTCCATGTTGATCATTCTTTCACCCTTGATAGGAAACTGTGAGTCTTCACTTGCATTTGAGGATTTTTTGCCAGATCGAGATTGACAGTCAGACATCGCCGCCTCTTCTTTTTTTTTTTTTTTCAGCTCATTAAGACCTTGAGCTCGGAGTCTTTGATTATACACTCTTCCAGACACTTTTTTCCTTCCCCAATAAAAAAAATTATTTTTATTCAACCCATACATTACTGAATTTCGAACATCTACAGATAAACCAAGATAACGTAAACACTATTGGATTACTCCGCACAATAGGTTAGGATGCCTTATTTCGCGCCGTATCATGTCGGAAACACAATTTTCTTGCTTATCAACTCGTTGCCACTCTAGTATATTCAAGACAACGTTGCCACGTTTTTCGTGAATCACTAAAGTTATTGAAAATTATAATTGTTCGGTAGGAAAAATAAAAAACATATGAGGATGATATTATTTCACAATTTTGAAAACAAAAAAAGTGATTTCTCCTTACTTTCACAGATAAATCTAAAGATTTACCACTCGAAATTTCATTTATTTGGGGTTGGTGGAGAGCGTCGGAACCTTTGATGTTCCTCCCCTCCAACCATACCCCGCAGACGTCTGATGTGCCTCCTTAATGCATATCATCCCGTTCGGCATGAACGTCAGAAAGATGTCCTAGTGTTATCTACAAAATGTGATCTTTTGGAACTCAAGAAAATGTTATCTTTTTGATACCTTTCTGTAGAAGTCACATTACGGAGATCTAATAGATAGCCAAATGATAACTTTCATAGATGTCTCTACGTCATCACAAATATATCTTTCGATCGTTGCTACCATAACCTAAACTCATCATCAGCTGATACTCAATGCCCGTAAATACCACTGTTTATGTTTACTTTAACCTCAAAAAAGCCTCTGTGTGGGAAGTACGGTAGCAATGCCGAAGAGAAAAAAATTCCAGCAACTATCCAAAAGTCAAAAGAATAGGCATTTACGTAATTTTTTGAGGGAATCCGAAAATTCACCAGGTGAAAATATTATTGAAACATGTGAAACTATTGAACTTAATTCACGACCAGTATTCAGACCAACACATTGTTTCAATTTATTGTGTTTGTAAATATCTCGGGAATTGATCGAGATAGAGCGATTTTGCCATAATCCTTCTGTATAGCTCTCGAAATTCTGAAAGAGAATTGCTGATAAAATGAAATATATCCGTCTGAAAACTTTATCATATATATTTGATCGGCTTCCGTTTTATTAGGAATATTCCGGGAACTGAGCGACACAACAAAATTTTTCTGAAGATTTTTTTTGTGAACTATTTTGAAAACTGTGGGAAGGATTTCTACAACAATTGCCTTATTATAAAAGCCTTATTTGGCTCAGTTTCTGAAATATTCATCAAAACACGATAGTCATATATGACAAAGCATAGACATATAGATAGAGTTTCCGTTGTGATGGTTTTTTGGGAGAATCCATCGGAATCGAATAGAGATATGCTCATTCATCTTACTCCCTATTTTAACTCTCGGAATTTTCTACGTAAAGGGATTCGGGTGGATTGGCGCTATCTCTCTTAGTTTCTAAAATATTCATGAAAAAGTTTACCAAAGAAAAATAGACTTATAGCTGGAGTTTCTTTTCCGAAAAAGTTTTTATAAATATCTTTGGAGCTCCTCTCGAAAACTAAGCGAAATAGAGCAATTCCATCCTAATCCTTCTGTGCAGCTCTTAAGACTCTCTATAAGAGAGAATTGTGGCAAAATTACGCTATCTCGCTTCCTTTCCGAGATATTCTCAAATGACTGTTGATAAAAAATTTACATCCTGTTTTATTTCTTCGCTATTAAATTGTTTTTCAACGAATATCTTGGAACCTAAGCGAGATACAGGGAATTTGCCTGAATTCTTTTTCACAGAAGACTCTGAGAGCTACGTGAATGGATGAAGACGAAATCGCTTAGATTCCGAGATATTCCAAAGAATTGTCAGTCTTTCTGACTATTACACTAGCATGTAGCATGCTACAGAAGGAGTCGCGAATGAATCGAACTCGGCTTCCTTCGGCTCCCATACCCCACCATATAAATTCCGGCTTCGGTATGCCTCGGCTGTCGGTTCTTCTCTTAGTAGGCCCATATGCTACGTATCTACCTGCTCCCCCCCCCCTCCCCCTCTCCAATCCGCCAGCTCCCTTACGCTAACTACGAAAGATAGGCTTCCCCCACCCCTCAGACTGGGACCGGACGTCAACAGCGCACAACTTCTCCTCTCCCCCACTACTCAGCTACCGCATTCCCCTCAAAAGTCTACACATCAGTGTGACGCTTGAGAAAAGTTGGTACCCTACCAAAAGAAGTTTCAATTCGAAAATTTTAACTATATTCGTAGAAGGTCCTCACGCACATAGGTGGTCAGCAAATCAAATGCCAGAATAGCAGCAGTAATTAAAAGTTGGTTGCAGCATACCGGTGACCGTCTTAAAACACAGTAACGCATTACATAAGCACAAGGTTTTTTAAAGTCATTCATGTTTAGTAATAACAATAATCGTTACCATCATTGATTCTGGAAAACATGTATCTCATGTCAGTTCTTCGCTACATATAATTTTATAATAAAAAACAGCTGAAAACCATTTTTATTATTAATTCATATTATTTTTAATTTACTTCCAATTCCACCAACAACAACAAGCTTGGCTGTTCGGTCTGTGTACGGCTCGGTGGATCTACCGGGTTAAGCAGCATTACGTCTGGTTACTACTTGGATGGGTGACTGCTTGCCGTACACAGATTCGAATAACAAACTGAACGATACGGTAGGTGTGACTATAGAGAATTAGTGTGCCTTTCTCGTCAGCGTGACAGAAAGGTACATTAAGGCTCTGTACGAATCCGACTGCACTGATCAGGATTTTCCATGGTTTCCCCTGGTCCACGGCAAATGCGAGCAGTATGGCAAGAAGTCGATCCATGGAGTCACATGGGGGGTGGGGAAAGGAAAAAGAAGAATTGTAAAAAACGGAAAGGTTATACATGGCTAGAAAAATAAAAAAAAAGAGATTGCGTAGAACCCACGCGACAGAAGTGAAACTTCTTGCTTATTGTGTATAGATAGCGATGAATTATTAGGATTTTTTCAAATGAACAAGTGATAATAATTGAGGAATGTGAGGATACGGGGTTAATCTTGGAGGGAAACGGCAAAAAGCACATTTAGCTGTGTCATGAACACAACACTTTGAGAATTTGAGTATCTGCCTCTAGTATTTTGGTTATCTGTTCACTAACAAGTTATCATTTTTTCACGATTATGAAGTGTTCAGACAACTACATTTTTTAAAATCAGTTTTTTGTAAATACACAGGAAATTGATCGAGATGGAGTGGTTTTGCTTCAATCCTTTCTTGTAAGCTCTCAAAACTCTCTATAAAGGAGAATTCGTGCAAGCTTACTCTATCTTGCTGAAATTCCGGGATATTCGAAGAAAACGTTTGCTTCCATATTTTTCTCATGCTAGCCTCATAATATCATCGCCTTAGAGTTAAAGGGGCGTAAGTGCCAAAAACACGGAATTCTGGTGTGGAAGGGCGTTATGTAACTGATGAGAATATTTGGAGTTACGCCTTTTTGTTTTTAGGATTTTTTATTTAAATTTTGGCACTTATGCCTTCTTGTTTTTATAATTTTTTTCACAGCATAGAAAATTTTTTAGAATTACGCCCTTTTGTTCTTAGGATTTTTTATCAAAAAAATATGGAGGTGAAATCGCTCTATCTTGCTTGGTTTCCGAAATATTGTCAAAAAACTTGGAGGAAAAATAGATTTATAAGAAATTCTGGCGATTAGTTACCGATCATTATTATGGCCTTTTCTTGGTTTTTTCTCTTTGCATCGGCAATATCTCCAACATGGATTAGTTCTTTTTTCATTATTATCTATGCGCGGGAAGAATATAGGCAAATCATATGCATTGCTTATAGCAAAATCAGGCTTGTGCTGGAGATATGCCTCTTTATCATTATCGATTAAAAATAACAAAAAGACGCATGGACTAGAAATACGCCTCTTTGTTATTAGTATTTTTCCAACGATTAGGAGAAATTCGATGAAAACACTGAAAACAAAGAGGCGTATCTCCGGCACTTACGCCCCTTTGTTATTAGTTTTTTTTTCCGATGATGAGGGAAAATGCAATGAAAACACTAAAAACAAAGTGGCGTATCTCCAGCACTTACGCCCCTTTGTTATTAGTCAGTGGTACTTACGGCTATTTGTTATCATTTTTTATTTTTTTACTAATATTGCTTAAAAAGCCTTGGAGAGCCTATAAGAGCAATAGTAGTGGAGATACGCCTTTTCGTTATTTTGAAGAAAAAAAAATTGGGAAGAATGGCACTTACGCCTCTTTAACTCTAAGGCGACGATATGGTAGACGAAGGGGCATAGTCGGGTACTTTCGATTGTTTTCGGTACATGAGCCATGAGTCATTTCGCACTTGGCTTTGGATTGAAATATCTCGAAAACTATGCAACATTTATCGAGACATGCTGTGAATGAAATTCAGAGGGAAGATTGACGGAAAAAATAAGCGAAATGCCGTTCTTCTACAACCAGTAGTTTCCAAGATATCAATTTTTTAATGAATAGTTCAGAAACAATGGACGAGGCCCGATAGTAAACAAATTCCGCTCCGACGTCCTTCCTGAATTTTTCATTAAAAAATTGATATCTTAATAACTACGAGTCATAGAAAAACGGAGTTTTGCTTATTTTATTTGTTGATCTTCCCTCTAAATTTCATTCACAACATGTCTCGATAACTTTTGAGTAGTTTTCGAGATATTTCAATCCAAAGCCAAGTGTAAAATGGCAATTTTTTTCAGAAATAAAAAGCGAAATATATAATGAAGATAAGAATTGATATCCTACAGAAATGAATATTCATTTTGATTATCTGAGGCTCTTTTTTTAACCCATATTTTTTTCGAAAACCCAGACGGAAGAATTGAATAGAATAGTGACTAATAATAATCTTGAGTTATGTTCTTCATCTTCATAAAATTGTAGATTTTGTCATACCCGGGAAAAAATCAGCATGGATGTTGGCCAGTAATGGGCATGCATAATCATGCATGGGCAAGCGTAATCATGTCTAGCTGAGCAAGGAAAAATAATCGTCCATGAATATTCATAAAAAAATTGACTACAATGAGGAAGCAGTATTGAATCATCAGTAATTTATCTTTTAACATTTTCAACTGATAATTACTCGTGATAAGGAGTTTTTTCGATGAATTATAATCTGACATCACTTGGGCTCAAACCCGGGTCCTCTGCGTATCAGGCGCAACGTGTTCCACTACGCTGAGTGATATACTGACTATCTAGCATGAATTGAAACGGTTATATATATCTATCATTGAAATTTCAATACTTTCAACATGATTTGTTCTATGACAATAATTGGATAATAATCATTATTTAAGCAATATATGTCAATAGACATAGACATTCCAGAAAATCAACATGCATGATCAAGCATGCTGATCTTCTCCGGGATTAATTGAATAAACTCCAAAAATTGATTTCTAGAAGTCGCTGTATGCACGCATGCAAAGCTGTACATGATCAAACATGATTTGATATGACCATGTATGACCAGAGTTAGAAAATATTCAATACAAATACATAACATTGTAAGCCTCGGATGATCATGCATTACCATACATGATCATGCAGGAATAATTCGAATGCCCTTGCATCAATCATCGACATTCAGGTATGGATTATATGCAGTCATGCATGATGATACAAAACTGGACATGACCAGATATAATCAGAATAATAACAGTTGAATAATTTTCATGAATGAAAATTCTCATATATGGTCATTTATGAACACAATCAGTCATTCATGGTCATACATGATTGGACATGGCCACCCATATAAATTGCATTAAAGAGTGTAATTCCTTCAAATTAGCCATGGATGATCCTATTTGGTCATGCATGACCCTATTTGGTTATGCATGATCAGGTATGAACTATGCATGTTCATGCATGGCTCATTGATACTCCGTCATGGTGCATACATGGTCAACCCTGATCATGCTTGAAGACTTTCCTCCGGATGAAAATACCCATCATTGCTCATGCATGGCCATGTATGACAGTGTATGTGTCATGACTGAGCATGCATAATTCATGCATGATCATCCATGTTTCATACATGATCATCCATGCTTCATACATGATCATGCATGCTCCATGCATGCTCCATGCATGCTCCATGCATGATCATGCATCCTGATTTTTTCACGGGTATCCAAAGTTTTCGATTTTTGTCGACTTCACCTAGATATAAAGAAGGTTCTACGACGGAAAAGAAGGATGATATTGATATCAATTAATTAAATTAACAGAATTTAAAATTTTTCTGAAAATTTATGGGAAACTTAAATTTTTCATGCCGAATTTCTTCGAATTGTCCATGAATTGTCTTCTAAAAGTCTGAGGCTAGTTGATGTTGGTTCTCGGTAAATATTGAATACTAACCATTAGTAACCGAGGATACTCAAAAAAATGAACAAATGAATTTAATAGAACCATGAAAATATAGTAACAATATCCAATTGAAGTGGTACAAAAGGTGGAATCTTTTCTTATCAACAGTAATCTTATAGTTTTTTCAATAACAAGAAAATCTGGGTATTATTAGGGGAATATTCAAAATAAAATGTTCACTCATGAGAAGGGGCATCATTTGGAAGCAGCTTGCTAATGAATTAGCAGATGAAACTATAATAATAACTATAGTGATAGCAAGTTCCCACTCGTTTGAGTGAAAAAAAATCCACACAGACACACACACAGACATTTTTTTTTCTAAATATCATTTTCAGACTCTCCACATCATTTTAAGTGATCTGTAATAAAGAAATCCCAATCGAAAATTCTTAAGTTTGTTAAGCTTTCATTCGGAAGCAAAAATAGGAAGTTTTCGGAAAAAAAAGAAAAGCCTCCATCAAGCCATAGCTCTGTCTATGACGATTAATACTCTTTTCGGAAAAATTGTTTCGGAGAAGATTTATGACTCCTAGCGTACTCACCATCAAGACACTTTTTTTTTTAATTTTCACCGTTTAAGGAATCTGCAAAAAATCAATAAAAATAATGTGAAAGAATTTGTTTCTATTCTTCATGAGTCTACCCATTCGCGGTAAAAAATCAGCCTGATCAGAACATTCTAACTATAAGAAGAAAAAAATCGCAAAAATGAGCACTTTTTTTGGCTGTCAGACTGGGACAATCCCTTAATAAATTATTTGACCAAGAGATTTTTCTCTTGTGTTATGGTAACAAAGAATAATACATGATGTGTATGGTACACTGGTAACAAAGATTGAGACAGAATAATACACAATATTAGATTGAAATTTATGATAAATTTCAATGAATTGAGAATATCTTCTGAAAATATCTTCACAAAAATCTTTACAGTGTATGAAATATTAATAGCATTGATCTTCAGCGGATATTTCTTTGAAATCCATAGAAAAAGTTGTTGGACTTACTGAATTTAATTAACTCAAACAGATTAACTAGTTAAATTGACTAAATTTAGTGAAGTCAACAGCTCTTTCAATTATTTCAAAAAACTATTCGCTAAGGACTGTTGCGATCCCCGAAAAATCGTAGAGTTAGTGTAGAGGACTAGGAAAAATGCATGTGAAAGACAAATAATCTGCCCAATAAAGTCCGTGAGAGGTACAACTTTTAATACATTTCAATTATTCTACCTGGCATCGAGAAAAAAACGGAAACGATAAGAATTTTCAGCTCTGCCTTATTGTCGTTCTTATCATTCTTTGTTCTTGGCAACGAATAAAAAGGAAATTATAATAGAAGAAGGAAACGAATGAAATTATTTCAAACGAAGAATAGAGCCCACGAATATCACCTTAGAGGTAATTATAATTTTACTACACTAGTGATCAAAGGCAAGCCGACAACCGAGAACGAGAATATTGACACAACACAACGAAGATGATTGAGTGGAGAGCGAAAGGTACGGAGCGGTCACCTTATCATAAGGAAATTCACAACCCTCAACACTCATTTATGACCTCTGACTCCAGGAAACCACGATGCCGAAAAGGAACAGAAAATTTGGGATTCGATAAAAACCTGTGGATGAGCCCAACCCATTTTACTACAAAAGGTGATGAGCACACGACTCTTAACCTTCAGTAACAAGTACCCACTCAGTAATGTTACTCTGTCCGAGTTGACATCTCCAGTCACTAGACTCCTATCTAAAATGTTACTCCACTCAAATTATAATCTATCAACTAAAGTATTCATACTTTCGGAGTAAAGTCCGAGTCTTTAGTTCAAAGTAAAGTAGAAGCATTTTTAAGAAGAAACGTTTGAGACATTCTACAATGAACCAACAACCATCGTTCGAGCATTCTGAACTGCATCTATTGGGATCCAGGGGGCCTATTCTCGACTGAGGAGGGTTTTTATTCCACGGGGAATTCCAATCGTAAGCGGAAAGATTACACGGGAAAACTAGCTGTTCACGATTGGAATTTCTCACACGGATTCATTCCGTAGGTGAAAAGTGAAATTAATTTCTAGTCAAAATTTATGGCGCATAACCTCCATACGAATGACGTTCTATGATACATCCAATATTCAATATTTAATTTAATAAGTGTATGGTGAAGATTCATGAACAAAATAAATATTCTCCAGTGTGACCTTTATTATGATTTGTTACTCGCTTTTGATGAATTACAACAACAAGATTACCAGCCTCGATGTTTTTTTTCCAATCAATCCTTTTAATGATCTCACAAGAGATGAATTCATAAAAATTTATCGTTTGACAAAAGGAAGAAGAACACAATCTCCACCGATTTCGGGTACGAATGAAATTCCATGTGAGAAATTCCAATCGTGAACGGATAGTTTTCCCGTGTAATTTTTCCGCTTACGATTGGAATTCTCCGTGGAATAAAAATCCTCCTCAGTCGAGAATAGGCCCCCAGTATCCTGCATCAGGCCAATTGCACAACAAAGAATCATCTACATCGTCAGCAAACATCCACCAGAATTCCAACAATTCAACTTCAACTATAAATCGTTGTTAATTTCTGTCAATTCCAACTGTAAGTTCAAAATTATTGAAAATAAAAAAACCGTGCCATGTGTACGTTTAAAACGTGTTGTTCGGCGGGCCAAAAACTGAACCTAGGGTAAGCTGAGCAAATAGATGGGTAGTCAGAATAATCGAGTGGCAAATCAAAGATTCAAAAAATCTTACGCAAAAAAATGGAAATAAAATTCGATGACAGGGAAAAATATAAAGGAGGCAGAGGGAAAATCTCAATTCAACTCATCCATCTATAATTGAAGCAGTAAAGACGAAAAGATAGGCCTTTCTACGTAAGAAAACAGCTTCATCTTTCCACTATTGGTAACAATGCACATGGCGCGCCCGGTTTTTTTCAAATAGAATTCTACATCATTGTAGAACGACTGAACGTAATAAAGGCTATGTCAGTCACTTAATAATCATCTTGATTTTCAGATGAGGAAATGTTCATCATTTCGAGATTCTGATAAAATCATGAACTTTGCATAAATCAAATACCGATTTGAAGAACAACTGGTTGAGGTTATATTCATTCTTTTTGAACTCTTCAACTCATTTTTTTATTTTATATTGATGAGTGTGCGATACTATAGAATAAATACCCTTTTCCATGCATATTTCTTGAGAATGATGTAAAATCATCTTGCTTGAATGATTTTTTCCATCATCACCATCTTCATCACGCTACGGAATGATTTGATCTATTTCAAAAAAACCGGGCGCGCCATGTGCATTGTTACCAATAGTGGAAAGATAAAGCTGTTTTCTTACGTAGAAAGGCCTATCTTTTCGTCTTTACTGCTTCAATTATAGATGGATGAGTTGAATTGAAAATTTCCCTCTGCCTCCTTTATATTTTTCCCTGTCATCTAATTTTATTTCCATTCTTTGCGTAAGATTTTTCGAATCTTTGATTTGCCACTCGATTATTCTGACCACCCATCTATTTGCTCAGCTAACCCTAGGTTCAGTTTTTGGCCTGCCAAACAACACGTTTTAAACGTGCACATGGTGTGGTTTTTTTATTCTTAATAATTTATCTGCCAATATTTCATTTCTTTTGCGTTATCATTCTTGATATTGTCATTCTTACAATATCATAAGAAAGGAGATATTCGGACGCAGGACTCATAGAATCTCGTGACATTTTCTCTCATGTTCTAAATGTCCTGAGATGGAATCTTAAAACTTAAAAAAAAAAAAGAATTCGATGTCAAATTTAAGTTTCCTGTACACTGGGACGAAAGTGAGACTTTCGGCCCTCGCTGCGCTCGGGCGTAAGCTCACTTCTGTCCCAGTGTGCAGAAAAATCGTATACACACCTTGGGCAGTAAGTATGTTTGTTGACATGTGCTCTGAGACACATCTTACATTACTGCCCTAGGCATGTAATATACTATATTTTTTTTTGTTTCTGCTCCCGAATGGAAGCTTAACAAACGTGAGAATTTTCGATTTGAATTTTTTTGCCACAAATCATTTAAAATGATGTTGAGAGTCTAAAAATGATTTAGAAAAAAATTTCTGTGTGTGTATGAATGTGTGTATGTATGTATGTATGTGTGGATTTTTTTTACTCAACAAGCGGATAATATTATAGCTTTCGAACTGATGTAACTCTCCTGCTATTACTTGAGCGATATGCTTCCGAATGGAAGTGATACAAGATTTTTGAAACAATCATCATAATATAAAATTTCGAAAAATTCATTAAAACGGCAATAACTCGAGAACTGATCATGTAAATAAGGTCAAAATTGACAGGCATCCAACTGATACAACTTTCGAGATAGTATATGAGTATAAATAACATCGGTTGAATAGTTCCCAGAAATTGCATTAAAAACTGATTTTCGAAAAATGGACACAGCTGAAGAAGTACCGATCGAATACTCTTCAAATACAGTTTAAAAAATAGAGTTCGTCGAGAGGAAGTTTTCCACAAAATATGAAATTTTTCTATAAAACCGTTTTGCTGTAATTGAGACTTTTATGCACATACAGACATACGCACACACACACACACATGCCCTAAAAATATCCTTTTCTCTCTATTTAGATCATCTTAAGCATCTTCTATTAAAAAAATTACAATGGATCATTCTGATAACATGGCTTCCATTCATGCGTGAATTTTTTCATAATTTATAATAATTGGTTTCTAACCCTCGGAGTACACACGGGGTCATTTTAACCCCAGAATTTTTTCATCCTAAAATATTTCTCAGTTCCATCGAAATATTCGGCATACCCGGGACGTAGTGACGAAGGTCTAACCTCACCGTAAACGTACACAAAGGGTCAGCTGTGTAGCGTATTCAGTATCGTTACAACGGCCACGTGAAGAAGACGTGGGGTCAAATTGACCCCAGTGTGTACTAGTAAATGTCTGGTGAAAATAAAATTATATTTTTTTTTACACACAAATTGTGCAGGTAAGTGTGAATTACTCTCAAAATGATGAAAATTTTTAGTTTTCATTTATGTACAAATATTTTCCACAGGGTGCCGTATAACCTCCGAAGCAATCGTGTTCTCAATCATTTGCTAAAAGAAGATTGTGAAGAAGATAATTTCACTTCTGACAGTGATGCAGAAGAGGATGGGTGTGAGGAAATGAGCGAAGAGGAAACTGATTGTTCTGATTCCAGTGACGCTGAAGTAGTAATTGCTTCTACTCGAAAGCGTGCACTAAGAGCATCTTCGAGAAAAGCAGGGCATCAGCCTTCACCACGAAATGATTCTCGTCCCGTATCGGAAAAACGTCAACGTTGTGCCCTCTGTCCAAGAAAAGAGGACCACAAAACTCAGGCTCTGTGTCCATCATGTATGCGAGGCATGTGTGATGAACATCGTATATATTTGTGTAATGATTGTGGTGGGACTGACTAATTGAAAATTTATTATTTTTCAGAATATTTCAATGAAAATACTATTTAAAAGCAATAATATCAATTATTTTTATATGTACCTGGGAATTACTTCTGTTTTTCTTACATTGAAAAATACTAAGTTCACATACCCAAATAATGATACTTTTTTTTTCTTCACAAAATCAGCTATAACTGCTTGAATCTTTGGACTTTCCCCTTCAAAACCCTCAAACCATTTTCTTTAACGTAAATTTAAAGTTTGTATGGATTTTTTTTCGAAGCAGTTCATTTTGGAGGGTAGGTTCAATTTCAATTAATTTTTTCACCGTTAAAAACTAATTAATTCAGGATAAGAGCAATTGTATTCGAAAGTGTATCGTTTTTAGCTACAAAAAACGTCATCACTCGAATTCCGACAGAATGCATACTTTCCAAGATATAACCCTTCAAAAGTGGAGTGGGGTCAATTTGACCCCGTGTGTGCTTCTAAATTCTGTTCGGAGGTGTGGACTCCGAGGGTTAAATTTCCTAATACTTGGTTTTCAAATTATGTCGGTTTTCATAGCTTTTCATGAAAAATGTTGTAGCTTCTATCACAACCCTGATGATTAAGATAGAAACTGCAAATTTGGCTCATATATTGGTTTTCTGAATCTACTGCCTGGGATTGCTACTGGACAACATTGGAGAAACATTTTTTGAAATATGAGTGATTTATCGAAATATCAATTTTTCATTTTTTTTTATTTAGGATGAATTCTCATCGATTTGATTCAGATTGAAGAATCATATGAAACACTACATTATCTAAATGTGTGCATTTTTTCAGATTTTTCTCGTCATTAGTTTTTGAGTTATTTTGATTTTACTAATATTGCATGAGAATGTTGTTTTTTCGATAAAAAGAATCTTGATACAGCTTGTTTTTGAAAGATAGGCAGTTCTGTTAAATTTTCATTCACAGAATTATCTTAAAACTCAAAATAAATTCTCAATCGATTTCATCCAGATTATTATTAAGGAAATATTCGAAATAAAAGGCTTACTAATAAAAAGGGGAATCCTTCGGAAACGACCTACTAATAAATTAGCGGATGAAACGATAATGATAACTATAATTGTAGCAAGTTCCCACTGGTCTTAGAATAACTCGGGAACTAAGCAAAATAGAGCGATTTTGTCCTAATCTTTTTTTGTAATCCTAGAAATTCTCGAAGAAAAAAAAACCAGGCAAGATCACTCTATTTCGCTTAGTTTCCGGGATATTATCAGAAAGCTACAAAGTTCAAAATAATCGTAAAGTGAAGCGGAGAAAAATCTCTTTTTCAATTATTTTTCAAAAATATCCCGGGAACTAATAGAGGTACGATTTTTCTTTTTGTCTTTTTTCTAGCTCTTGAAATTTTCCGCAGAGAAGACTTCGGGCAAAATTATTCCATCTCGCTAAGAAAACTCCATGTAATGTGACATTCTTTGAAATTTTGCAGTTAATTATTTAAATAATAAGGAAAGTCCTGCCAAAATTCGGAGTAATTTCGGAGCGAAGTTTTCAAGAGAAAAATATTCGAAGTTCCAAATTTTGCACGGAGAGATATGGGAAGCCGATAGGATTAACGTGAAATCTACTTTATCGCGCGAGCGGTATAGAAAATCCATACTACTTTCATCTCCCCGTGTAAAATCTGTAACATCAAATATTTTTTTCAAAAACTAAACTTCGAAATTACTTCATATTTTGGAAGGATACTCAAATAATTAAGTGAAAATTGATGCAGAATTTTTCATTTTTAATTATCATTATTATTGTACCTTCAAAAATTCTCGTAATTTTTTTTTTTTTCATGAATTTATCTGTAGCCAATTGTACTTTTTTTCGTTTGATTCACTCAATTATTCCAATAGGAGCCGTGATTTTTTTTTATCAATTTCTCTCATAGATCCATGTTTTTTTTCAATTCATTTTAGGGTTATGTGCAGAATTTCAAGAGGATCATCCTATCAATCCTGAATAATTAATTATCAAAATTTGTTTTTCAACGTGAACTCCTATGTGTCGCCATTTAGGCGTTTAAACCCTCACAACTTTGAAATCGACTTTGAAAAACTCTACTTTGAAATCATATTTGCCGCCGTTCTCAACCTTGAAACAACAATGATGCCAATACTGGTCATCATTTCATTGGTCGAGAGAATAGGATAGTCAGTAGAGCCAACGTTACAACGAAATGTCTCACCGACTTTTCATTTTACTCAAAAACGTCGGGATGGGGCGTGGCTTACATGAAAATATTTTTTTTTTAACAAAAGGATTGTTTTTTCCATACTTGAAGGTTTATTTTTCACTAAAATGCTGCATGTGGCATGCAGTATTATTTGTGACGGAGAAAAGGGCTCAATTAAAGAAATAAGAAAAAACCCTCTCATCGGAAATGTATATATAGCGCTGTGCACGTTTAAACGTACACATGGCGCAAAACGCTATCGCGTTTTTTGATTATCTATCACATTTTTTTGTAGCTCATTTTTGAGTATGTTTTTCGCTCTATTTCAGGATATAATTTTTTTCGTGGAGGTATATTGCAATATAGATAAAATATACGAAGAATATATGATGAATATCCACACAATGTGAGTGAAGTATATCTGGCATATATGAATGTGACACGAAAAATTCGAATTTGTACATATGGGCAGATATATATAATATATCAATGATGTATACTTTCCATATATATTTATTATACGAGTAGCTTATATCGTCGTATATAAATTAATATATATTTTTCCGTGAGGGGAGAAAAATCTAGTCGGTACAGGTGTCGGTCTCTTCTTTTTGAGAGACTCCCGCTCGATGTGATCGAATCTAGGCGTGCCAATTTTTCCCCACGGTGGATATCACACCCGGGACTTTCAGATTTCTTTTCGCAACGCTCAGACCATTCGGCCACACCGTCGGTACTCCCAAAAGTGCCAGTGTTTTTACGTTTCTTCTTAGTTCAATGTGTGCCCGAACACCCTATGAACGTCCAGACCGATCAGTTGGACCATTTTCTACACTAAATGATTCAAAGTTATAGCAAAAATTAACGGAATTCTTTTTTGCTCCTGAACCTCCTGAGGTGAAAGCAGCCTGGAAGCACTCGTCAGACGCCAGAGTGAGGATCGCCAACAAGCATTCATTACGCTATGAATTCGCACGGGTCTTACTCCAAGTCATGAGTGAGTAGTCGTAGAGTGGGGAAAACGAAATTCACCTCAGCGGATTAAGCATTAATTAACGATGATTATGATGGGATTTTTTTTTGTTATTCTTCTCACACTTTCGCCTTGAATACTCACCAAATCTCGAGAAAAAAAATCGGA
Organism: Aleiodes leptofemur; assembly: GCA_963942555.1. Lineage (NCBI taxonomy): Eukaryota > Metazoa > Arthropoda > Insecta > Hymenoptera > Braconidae > Aleiodes > Aleiodes leptofemur. The sequence goes on from OZ012619.1 coordinate 10,783,386, forward strand.
CAAGTATGTTTTGAATCTGATGGGACGTCATTTGTGACGAGATTCCCCAATTCTACAAACTTAGCTGTTTTAGAGCAAGCTTTTGAATGAATCCATAATATTATCACTTTTTGCAATGTTTATAAAATTTTGCTCGATTTAAAAAAAAACAAGAAAATCAATTTCTTAGTACTTTTTGAAACCAATTTAGAAAATGGAAACTAGAGGTGCGTAGTTGCTCGCTCGCTGCGCTCACTCGCGAATGGAGGAGTGCGTAGTTGCTCACTCGCTGCGCTCGGTCGCAAATGGAGGAGTGCGTTACTGCTGATGAGAAGAAATTAGTGAGAATGTAGTATGATGAGTGCGACTCTTCAAACCGCACTAAGAACTCCCCGATAATTTCTCTCATTTACTATTAGGAAAAATGTTGAATGGAAAGAACGATAAATAACAACAGACATAGTAGTAAAAACTATTAAACTAGAGGTGCGTGGTTGCTCGCTCGCTGCGCTCGCTCGCAAATGGAGGAGTGCGTAGTTGCTCGCTCGTGAATGGAGGAGTGTGTTACTGCTGATGAGAAGGCATTAGTAAGAATGTAGTATGATGAGTGTGACTCTTCGAACCGCACTAAGAACTTCCCGATAATTTCTCTCATTTACTATTAGGAAAAATGATGAATGAAAAGAACGATAAATAACAACAGACATAGTAGTAAAAACTATCAAAAAAAGTTGGGGAGATGGCAAAATGTGAGATTAATAACAAAATCGATTTTCCCTCCTCGGGGTCAGTACATAGACTTCGCTGATTGAGAAGTTGAGAAAAATTTAATGATGTTTTTCTTAAAAAACTAAGAAATTACCGGATCGATTTCGATCAAAATCTAATGGCCGCAAGCTCATGTCAAGAGGCTTCGATTACGACATCGATCACTTCGATCACATTATTAATTTATGAGAAAACGTAAACGAAACATCTGTTTACGGACATACACACACACATACACACACACACACACACATACAGACATGATCGCGAAATCGATCAAAAAATGTTCAGGAGGTCTCAAAACATGGAAATCGATCGAAAAATCGATTTTCCATTTTCGGGGCCATTACATAAACTTCCCTTATCGGGAAGTTAAAAAGAGTTGGGGAGATCGCAAAATATGAGATTAATAAAAAAATCGATTTCGATCAAAATCTAATGGCCGCAAATCTATGCCAAGATGCTCTGATTACGACATCGATCACCTCGATCACATTATTCATTTATGAGAAAATGTGAACGAAACATTTAGTTACTGACATACACACACACACACACACACACACACACACACACACACACACACACACACACACACACACACACACACACACACACACACACACACACACACACATACAGACATGGTCGTGAAAACTATCAAAAAATGTTGGGCAGGTGTCAAAGCATGCAGATCGATCGAAAAATCGATTTTTCATTTTCGGGGCCAATACATAAATTTCCCTTATCGGGAAGTTAAAAAGTATTTTTCCAACGAAACATCATAAGACACTGACAGAGCATCGATTCAAATTTACGAAATCCATCATTCACTTGCGGTGCCATCAGTAGTCCACGAGATATCCATGATCAAAGATGAACGGGCCCCTTCTTATTCAGCTACCGATAGCTCGATAATAAGTAGGCGGATAGAGAAAGAAATTAGCAAAAGCTGAAGAATCAGCCTATACGATTCTGGCAAGGGTTGCGTCGAAAACATTTTTTTTGCGGCCCGTGGATTATTTTGCCTCTCGCACCTCAAATGATGACCAAGAAAAACTTTCATCTCAAGGTTTCAAAACTAGACATTTCAAGCATTCGAACGTTTTTCTTCCGATTCCATCATTTTTCGCAACGTCCGAGTCGTTTAAAAATCACTAGTGTTGTGTCCCAGAATATTATATATTAAAAAGAGAAATATGCAACCTCGTTAAATATTTCTCAATTGTAATCATTTGCATAATCTGTGAAGAAGTTGCACCTACTTCATATTTTAAGGAAACTCAGAATTTTTACACACTCAATCGTGTGATAATCTGACACCGATAATTCAATATAAATATCAGACTCACCGATATTCGGGATTCAGTTGTTAAAAATCATTTCACGTTAATCAATAATTTTGTATCAATTAAATCTGTAAATTCTTCACTCAAAATGGAAACATTTTGATAATAAAGATAATAATTCATTTTCAGTAATTTTCCGAGTTAAAGTATTTTATCCACTATAGATGGAGATCTCTATAGATCGAACCTACTCAATTACCTTATGACTAAACGGGTCTAACACTAGCAAAAATGGAGAAAATTCCTGTTCCCTTCATTTTCCTGAGGGCCTATTCTCGACGCATGGGAACACGATTCGTCAACGAATGTAGTATCTTCGTTCTTGACTATTTCATTTGTGGAAGATATTCGCACACGAAAGAGTTTCGTTGAAGAATACGACTTTCTGATTTGTTTACGGATGTCCCTCCCTCGTGAAACGGGGTCGATGATCTTCTACATCTAACAACTAGCTATTTTCCATAAGCTTGAGATTCACTAGGTGAAAAACCTGATTCATTTTTTACTCAAAAAAGTTTTAATGCCACACTGGCCCAATTAATATTCTCACTCTCAGAAATTAAAAAATAGGTTATGTAAGTTCTTAGTATAAGAACTTCCATTTTGTAAAGGAATCGTCAATTCGTTAACCAATTTGATGCACGAATTGTCTCATTTCTTCACGAACTTCATTTCGTCAGCGAAAACCATTTTCCCATGCGTCGTGAAGAGGCCCCCTGATAGGTTGAAAAGTGTATCAAATTTGTAGAATTTCCACTGTGAGAAAATATATTATGTATTTTGACAAAATCTGTCGATTTAATATCATGTTTTTTTTATCTCGATCATGGAAAGCATTCAACAATTGGACTCATTTCAATAGTGTCATCGAGTAAGAGTATTTTTCTCTTTGATGGTACTCACGAAAAAAGGCACAAGTCCAGCCCTCCGATCCCTCTCCAGTACTTCCAGTAGCATTTCACCTCTCATGCTCAGCTCATCATCTGATTCGATATATCTCATTTGTACTAATCCAATGAGTCCAGCTTTCTCGACGCTGGAATGCGCCTGAAATTATATAAAGTATCAATTTTCATCATCATACCAGTCAAGTATGATTGATAGCTCATTCATGTTCGATCTCATATCCGCAAGAAATGAATTACCTGGTCAGAACAATAGGCAACCAAACGTGAGTTTATTTCCGCTGGTGATCGTTCCGACTCATTTTCTTGGATTGCTCGGATTGCTCTTGTTCTAGCTGCTAGCAGGCAAACAAGCGTTGCCTCACTTGAAGTCGTTTGTATTACACCACCACCAGATCCGCCAGGCTGATGTAAGAAATCCTCAGGCAAACCAATCATTTTACCAAGCCAATTCATAACTATTGTTTCCAATTCTGTACAGGCTGGACTTGATGCCTATCGAGAGGATTGAGAACGATCATTACACTAATGGAACCTTTTGAAAAGTAAATTTTGCAGGTATGTAAAAAAGAAAGGAAAATTTTAGTAGCAATGTGCGAAATTGCGTAGAATGGAAAGAGAGGTTGTTATCAGATTTGAAGACAACTAATTGCTTCTCAGGTATGATTTGCCAGAAAAACTCAACATATTTCCTAAGTAGTTTTCTTATTTTGACACTTGCATACAACATTCCCCTTCATAAGAATAGAAAGTGATCATTTGAATGTGATCATTTCATAATTCCAATAATGACATATTCACATCGAATAAAAATACCCATGCAGATCCAATTGGACCCAATCAGATCTAATCCCATTTCATCTGATCAGACCTAATTGGATCTGCATCAAGTCCGGAATCAAAAAGTTGAAATCTTTAGAGAAAATGAAACATGAACGAAAATTTAATTTTTTTGTTGAATGAATGAATCGAAATTCAAATTCCTACTGGAAAAAGGATCGAAAACAATGTTGACTCTGAGAGGGACTAAACCCATGACCATCAGATTACCAGTTTGCTACTCTAAACACTCAGCTCCCGTGGGTTCTCTCAATTTGTAATGAAATTTCAATCGTCATCATTTCATTTCCGTCTAACTCCCTTAAGCTAGTTGAAGGAGATTAACATTACTAGAAGCAAATAATTCAAAGAGGGGGCGGGAATGCCTGAATGGAATCCAGAATTTATTTTGTATTTATGAAAATAAATATCAAATTCTATGGTAATAAAATTAGCACACATCTGAAAATTTTTTGTATTTTCTAAAACAAAGAAGTCTTTATCAAAAGAATATTCCAAAAATTCGCACTTATAAATACATGAATTTTCGTCATATGCATAGTTTTAATTTCCAAAGAATGTTTTATCTGTTGGAAAAATTTGTGAAAAACTGAAAATTTCCAAATATCTACTATTTCGGGTTCCATTACATTCCACCTCATAAAGTTTTCTCTAATCGCCTGACGTATCACTATGTGAATTGGAATGAATTCAATCATCTCTAATTAGATCTGACTGAATCTGACTTAGTTCAATTGGATCTGATAAGCCGATACAAATGGACTTGATCCGATATCATCAGATTTAATTAAATCTTGCTAGATCCGATCAGATCCAATCAGATCTAAACAGATCTAGTCAGACTTAGATCTGATTAGATGTAATTAGATCTGATCTTGAATGATCGGATCAATTCAGATCTATTTAGATTTGGGCAGATTGAATCAGATTTGATTAGATCCAAATATTTCTTCTCGGTTATTAATTCTTTGCTTGACGTAGATTCAAGAAAACTAAAGACTTAAGGAGAGTTCTCTTAATAATATTCATAATTACCCATGTAAACCCGAGGCAATTGATTGCATCGGCGAGCATATCAGCAAGGAGACTGGCTGGTGAATTGAGTGCAGGAAAGTAGGCGTGCATGTGAGGACTCTGCCAATGGGTGACACCTGGCATAATGCATCTTTCAATGTCTTCAAAGATATTTTCCCATGATTCTCCATCCACAGGTGCTGACATTGGCAGAATATTCCTTAAATATCCTGGAGATACAGCTGGATATACACGTCGTGATCTTATCGTCTGGAGATAGTCCGCTATGTAATCTACCATTTCCTTACCTATTTTATTTTTTTCAAACAGAAAACAAGCCGTAAATGCCGTCACCATAGAAGCAAAGTGGCATAAGTGTTATGTTAAAGCATAGCACTTACTCCCCTTCGACTCTGAGTCAACAATATGATTCGTTGAAAAGATAAACCAAGTTCATGCAGTCAGGACTACACATCCTCTGTCTCATTGGATGGAACTAGAGACTATAGTGAATTGAACGAAAATTTTTACAATTTTTTGATTAAACGTATGAGTGACTGAATCATTTTATTGTAAAATTTTAAAAGATGGAAGAAATTCCATTCAGAATTGAGAGCCTTCCAGTCAAACAATATTTCAACATAACAAACTTCGAACATAATTCCCTTCAATCTTAGTTTGCAATGAAAATTCAAACAACTCACTCAAAATCAAGGGAGCTACCCAGGGCTGCAGAAGGCGTGCGCGTGCGTGTGTTTGTGTGTGTCTGTCTGTGTCTGTGTGTGTGCATGAGAGTTACAGTAGAACAATTTGATGGGGAAATTCCACATATCGCGGACAGCTTCCTCTTGATAAATTCAATTTTCTAAGCTTTCTTTGTAGAAAATCAAATGATTTTTTTTTGAGAAATGTTAATTTTTCAGAAATCAGTTTCAAATGGATATCCACGAAATTAGTCAATTCATTTTATCCATACTCAGATGATTCTGAGAGTCATATCAGTTAGATACGTGTCACTTTCGAGCTTGTTGACATCATTCGTTCTTCTGTCATTTCCGTTTTAGTTAATATTTTGTGAAACGATGGAAATTTTCTGTTGACCCCATTCGAAGCAATGTAAATGGTCATATGAAAGAGTATTTTCACATTCATTCATGAATGATTCTTAAGAATTCTCCCAGAGAATTGTAGAGTATGGATGAGTTTATGCATAATATCCAAGGAAAATGTAATTTCTAATTTCTGAAATGTGGTTACTGGAAAAAAATTGAAGAAGATAAATTTTAGACAAACAAGCATTGTTTTTAGTATATCAATGATGAGATTCGTGAATTTTCATGTGATGTTGCCATTATCTCACCATGAATTGCTCACCATACATATACAATTATACTCGGCATTCTGATAGTGTTAGCGACTACAGTAATATACGAGTGAGATCAAGGAAGTATTCTTGGATGCTTAGAAAGCAGTGAAAGATTTCGGATAGAAAATTGTGGAAAATCGAGAAAAAATGGATGATTCGAATGTACGCACTGGACACAAGTAACGACTCGAACCTTTGCATGCTCATCAGCATCGCGATGGCAGAAAATTAGAAGCTGAGGCTTAGTAAACTAATTTAGCACCAAGCTTGATGTTATTGTCAATCCATGATCTAGTTATGAATATTTTATTATTTTTTTTTCAATGAAACTTCTTTAGGCTCGATAGGGCTGTGAATTCGTTCGGTCCGAGCTACGAAAATATGTGATGCCGTGAGGGGGAGCGTTTTCTCCCTGACAAGCAGCCGAGACGGAAGAGTGGGAGAGCTACTCTGAGTGGTGGGGAAAACCTGTCCATTGTAGTTGGCGTGGGGAAGCTAGTGGAGTGGGGGGGGGGGAGTAGGTAGATACGTAGCATATAGTTGCTCTAAGGAAAGAGTTCTCTGCTAAAAAGAATTCAGGCGAATTCTCTGTATCTCGCTTAGTTTCCGAGATATTCGTCGAAAAGTAATTCAATAGCGAAGAAATAAAACAGGATATCAATTTCCTATCATCAGTGATTCGAGAATATCTCGGAAAGTGAGTGAGATAGCGTAATTTCGCCACAATATCTTTTTATGAAGAATGTTGAGAGCTGCACAAAAGGATGAGGATGAATTCGCTCTATTCCGCTTAGCTTTCAAGGGAATCTTCGAAAATATTTATGAAAAATTATTGAAAAAGAAACTCCAGCTATAAATCTATCTGTTTTGGTGAACTTTTCTATAAATATTTCGGAACCTAAGAGAGATAGCATTAATTCACCCGAATCCCTTTTTGCAGAAAATTTTGAGAGTTAAAAAAGAAAGGAAGATGAATGAGCATATCTCTATGAAATTCTTATAGATCCTTCCAAAAAACCATTGTGACGGAGACTCTATCTATAAGTCTATGCTTTGTCACAGTGTTTTGATGAATATCTCAGAAACTGAGCGAAATAAGGCAATTGCTGTAGAAACCCTTTTCGCAGTTTTTCAAATTGGTCACAAATAAATGTCTTCAAAAAAATTTTCTCATCTCGCTTAATTTCAAGAATATTCTCTCAGGATAGGACGATTCTCCACTAATCTTATTCTGTAGAGAATTTCGGTAGCTACACAGGAGGATTGTGGCAAAATCGCTCTATTTCGATAAATCCCCAAGATATTCAAAAACGCAATGAATTGTAAAAATCTATTGGTCGTGAAAAAAACTCTAATTCGTTAGCGAACAAGAAATTTTATCCCTTGTTCAATAAAGGAATACTGATAATTGATCTTTCTCTATATCTTATAGGCAAAACGTTTCACTTCTGCCACGCGGGGATCCCAGCCACCCTCTTCTTTATTCCACATTGGGCTCAGGTCACGTTCTATCCAATTCGCGTTACTGAGGCTCGATTTTGGAAGGTTGGTCTGGTCTTAAGATCTCTTACGACTCTTAGGATACAGTTAACTCTCTATATAAGGTAGAATTCTAAGAATTGTACTACTCCGGAAAGTTTTTTTTCAAAACACGCTGTCACTGAATAACTTTGAATTGGGTGAGTAACTGATGCAGGAATTTACCAAGAACACGAGAAAAATATTGGGAAATATCATTTTTCAATAGATTTTAAATAATTGATGTTTCGAGGGGACCAATGAAACTTCGCGTTCCATCAAGTAAAAGACTGTCTGGAGGGGATACTCAGAGTACATGCCATGACGTTAGTGACGTGAGTATAGTGTCCGGATTCATGTCTGTCATTCATGTTTGGTTGAGATATACATGTTCGCACGTAATTGTCTCAAACTCAATCTGAGGCTAGGCTCAGTGCTCTGAGGTGACTTGAACTTGCCCTGACTAATCATGCTTAACGTGTTCGATTAATTTCCATTGAATTCCATTGTCGTGTTATACATTTGATTTTTGGAGCACGGCAATTTGGTTCAGTGGTGAATAGATGATTATTTTTATTCACAGAGTGTGTACCCTCAGTGCGCAAAGTATGCACTCTTGGTACACAGAGTGTGGACTTCCGGTGGACTTCAAGTACACCGGAAATGCACACTTTGTGTACCAGAGGTGCACTGGAAACGGACACTCTCTGTGTACCGGAAGTACACACTCTGTGCATTGCAAAGACACGCTCTGCACACTGGAACTGCACACTCTGTACATCGAAAGTGCCTCCTCTGAGCACTGGAAGTGCACATGTTATGCACTAGAAGTGCAAAGAATCACGCTGGAGATTGTAATGAGCCCCTAAGGATCTCGTTCTTCGTGAGAACATCGGCAGAGCAATGGTCAGCGCAATAACCGTCGCGCCCTAATAAACGAGGCATTACGCGAAAAAACCCCTTTTAACCCCGTGACATAAACCCGAAAACCCCGTGGAGAACCCCGTAACGTGACCGTTTGAAGTGGCAGCGAGGCTAGGGATTGGATCCCGCGCGGAAAGCCCAGTAAAACGGGTGCGCCCAATGAGGGGATTTTTGTTAATTATTAGTGGAACATTTGCTTTGAAGGGAAAACTCAGTTTATTTCAGTTAGTGAGGAACGGGAGGCAACAGCGGACAAGATCTGTGACTCAGATTGCTCCGTGTTAGATTTTGGGGAAATAAAAAGCCCGGATGTAGTTAAGAGGCATCGGCGAACCAGATCCGTGCCTCAGTGATTAAGTTTATGAAAACTTTGGTTGAGTTATAATGGAAAGTTTGGGAGTTAGGTCCCGGTTAAATATAGGGGGCATTGGCAGACAAGATTCATGCCCCAATAATTATTTTAGTGTAGAGTGTATGAAATCCCGGAGAAGCGCACCAAAATGTAGCCTGGTCACGAGAAACAAAAAGAATAATAAAAATTAATACAAAGTTCCGTGTCGATTTGAATGAGACCACGCAGGAAATACCGGTCGCGAACGTGATCGTCATGCGCCTTGATGGTGAAAGGGGGCATGAGTTGGCTCAGCCGGACAGGCACGTTGAGCCCGTACACACAGTCGTACGTACGCCTGCACTTAGTCAAACCCGTGCGTGACCCGTTTCGTTTTTCGAGAGTTTATTCGGAAAATTTATTGAGTTAACAAAAAAAAAAGAGAGAAATGGTAGCACGCGAGATTGTGTGAGGACGTGCATGATTTCAGAGGGAGATAGGCAGAGGAGTGGAAAAGGTGAGGAATGGAGGGAGAAAAAAAGGCACCAGATAATTTGGTGAGCCGTTGATATATTAACCCACGTGTTTAACTACCGCCGAAATCCCCTTCTAACCCATCACTCGTTTGAATCTTTTCCCCGGAACGCTAATAAATCAATTGACTAATCCATTAATTGAGTAAGTCTCGTGAGAACCCCGTGCCGTTGTGATTCCATTTTTTATCATACGATAAAAATGCATGCAGCCCATGCGTCTTCTAACCACCGTATCGAGCCATGCGTCTCTCCCTCGCATCCGTTGCGTTGAGGTAGTCGAAATGGGATTTCCCCGTAAGAACTTCCGGAGTTCTTACGGGAAAAATCTGCAACCAGTCCCATTCGATGGGGCTCATGCCCACGAACCCAACGAGCCCCAATTTGCCCCTCCCGTCCCATTATTTCTAATTTTTTATAATAGAAAACTGAAATAAAATTTGGGATAATTATTGCGTTAGTCCTGTGGCGGAGCATTTTCATTCTCCCCGTATCGCCTCACCCGTATACTCGACCGAGTTCGGAGAATTAAGGTGCTTCAGGACGGTTATTGCGCTCGCTAAAATTGAATGATTGTAAATAAGATAATTTCTTTGTGATTTCTTGATTTTCTCTACATTCATTATAATTTTTTGGTGAAATTTCTTTTGGGAACTTTCTTTCACGTCCCCGATATTCGAGACGTTTTGGAGGGGACTTTTCAGAATATTCAAAGCACTGAATTATCCACGGGTTTCCTTAGGTTTTCTGATTTGAGAGACGTTTCGTGAATTCAATCGATTCATTTTAACTGTAATTATTGATTTTTTTTGTGAATATACTCTATTTTCACCAGATTCCTCTAGTTTCGAGTTATTATTTTAGAATTCCTATTTTCCCAGTTTCTCAACTTTTCAGGTTTTTTTCGTAAATTTCAGGAGGTATTTCCGGTTGAAGAGGAAAGGCGACGAATTGGGTTAACACTCCCGATTCCCCCCTGACTAATGGACGTTTTCTCTCGGGTGCTTGCCGGGAGAAGCGTAACACCACCCCCCTTCCGCCTATTTCCTTCTGTTTCTGGCAGAACTACTCGATGCTACGAGCCGGATTTGGGCCATAAAAATGTAGAGGAGGAGTCCGCCAAGGGACTTCCGGTTTGGTGGTTCTGCAAAAACCACCTGGTGCCCATTTATTGGATTTTAATTGGGGAATATTATTGAGAGAGGTGAAGGGAGGGACGGCGCGGAGACTTTTATCCCTCGGGGTTTTTTAAACGTTACAAGATCAGGTCCTGCATTTTAGAGTTTCCAGAACGTGCTTGGTCTTAGTAGAGAAAAAATAATCATCTCATCGCCAACACACCAAATTTCCGTGCTGCGAAAAGCATATTTAATCGAAAATCGATCAATCACATGAGACATGATTAGTCGGGACAAGTTTGAGTCATCCCAGAGCGCAGAGCCCAGCCTCGGATTGAGTTTGAGAAAATTACGCGCGAAAATGTATATCTCAACCAAACATGAATGTCAGACGTGAATCCAGACGCTATGTTCACATCACTCCCATCATGGCGCGTATTCTGCGTATCCCCCACACAGTATTCTACTGAATGAAAAACAAACCCAGGAGAAAATCAGCACGCATGATCATACATGGATATTGGCCAGTAATGAGCATGCATGATCATACATGGACAAGCATAATCATACCTGGCTGGGCAAGAAAAATAATCGTCCATGAATGTATATAAAAAAATTGACTAAAATAAGAAATCAGTTTTGAATCATCAGTAATTCATCTTAACGTTTTCAAGTGACTATTACTCGCGGAAAGGAATTTTTTTGATGAATTGAAATCTGACATCACTTGGGCTCGAACCCGGGTCCTCGACATTTCAAAAATATCTCCGGCTCTATCAGTCGTAGTAGTTCGGGCTTGCTCTCAAATGAAATGTGAGTTCACTCCCCATCGATTTATATAGCTGTAAAAAAAATCATTTATTTTTCAAATAGATATAACGCAATAATTGATTTCCAGAAAATGAGCTATGAGTGTTAAAAAAGCAGCTAAATTACTGACTGATCTGAATAACCGTGTGATCAGGAAGTAAATCAAAACGAGATAACTATCAATATTGACACCAGGGGTCATTTGGGGAATCACACCGGCATGGTCCCACAAATCCTTCTACTCGTCACGTGGAACTCAGCAAGTGAAGTCCTACTACTACGGTAGCCGCCAACAGGGCAAAACCTTGGCGTGGGAAATTCATCATGATCTCCATAACTATCAAGCAACTATCGCGGGACTGACGCTTAGTCGATAGATAATAGGGAAGGTTCGATAGAACCGATCGGATCCGCTGAGTTGAGAATCAAGTCAGTGATCGGCATAACGGTTTGATAACGATTCACGCCCGGTATTAAGTGCAGTGTGCAGTATTGGAAATAATCATGAAAAATAGAGACAATTGAATCATAGAGACAATTATTACAAGGAGACAATATCTAGAATCAGTGAGGTCGAAGTATCAGAAAGTGTATTCTAGTCAAATCATTAAAGAGTTTATGGGGCATTCCACGTCAAATCGACCACTTTCGAACCCGACCCATCTTGATTTGGCTGGAAATTTATTGTCGCTTTCTACCTCACAAAAAAAGTTTCTCAGAATTTTTCCAATTTTTTTTATCCACCCTAAGAAATGTGACGAATTTTTGAAAGAAATGGCTCTTTTTTTAAATAGCCATAACTTTTCCAAAAATGAAGCTTTTGGGACCTTTTTTTTTTTAAATTTTTGTTTTTGGACCTACTTTCCAGAAAAAAATATTCGAAAAATTTTCAAGGTGAAATACTATGAAAAATTTAATTTTTTAAGGAAAAACCGCAAAATTTTTGAAGTCCGGTATATTTTATTTCTCTCATTTCTTTTTAATGTCAACTTTTGGCTCATTCCGAATCGTTTCCTGCACTTCACGTGATGAGCCGACTTTTATTTCTCTTGTTTTTCCAATCTAGAGTTTTTATTTCCGTATTTTTACAATTTGATTTCATAATTATATTAAAATGAAGTCAGATAAATCATTTATTACATTTTCAAGATTCAAAAACAATTTTTTTGTTCTGTTTTCAATTGCATTTCAAAATAATCAAAAAAATATTTGAATTAATCGCCATAGTTGAGTCACTAAGTTAGGCTATTATTCAAATTCAGAAAAATTTATTGTTTGTAAATTATTCAAAAGACAAAAAAAAAAAAAATTAATAATAATATTCATTTTGAAGATTAAACAGCGATGCATAATTATCTCGTTTGAATCATTATTGTCGCACACAGAAAAAGCTAGCCATCGGTGATGCACTTCATCAGCATAATTCATGCGAAACTGTTCATAAAATATGATTTCGACATGTCATGAATTATGCTCTAATAGTGCATAATTCATGTACGAGAGTTTCACATAAAACATGTTCTAATAGGGAACATTTTCTGTAACGAAAAAGTGCAAAATTCATGTACTTAGGAGTACATAAGTAGGTAGGCTAAGCCGGTTCTGAACCACATTCCTCAGGGAATGAAAAGGGCGTAAGTCCATATGGAATGAAAAGGGCTCAAGTCCGTATAGAATGAAAAGGGCTTAAGTCCAGATTGGAATGAAAAGGGCGTAAGTCCATCACTCAGGGGATGAAAAGGGCTTAAGTCCAGATTGGAATCAAAAGGGCGTAAGTCCATCACTCAGGGGATGAAAAGGGCTCAAGTCCAGATTGGAATGAAAAGGGCGTAAGTCCATCACTCAGGGGATGAAAAGGGCTTAAGTCCAGATGACGCCATACCTCTTGAATCAGTCGAGGCTGAATATTCAACATGGATGGACTTACACCAGACGAGATTAAGTCTTTGATTTCTACTCCACCATTCGTCTACGATTATGATGATATCATATCTAAATATTTTGGAAATGATGCTCCAAATCATGCATGGGATTTTCTGCATAATATCCTCCAGCATCAGAAAAATTTATTAAATGTGAAGATGAAACGATTCGAAAATATTCATGGAGAAAATGATGAGAGAGGTGAGAATGGAGGAGACACCATGTGTGGATATTGTACCTTGATGAGGGAATATTTACACTTTATTGAAGATCATATTCATGAACTTCGATTGCGTGGTCTCAAATTCGACGACAAACTCACAATCGTTTTGGAATGAATTAATAATAATTTTTCAAGTGTGAATCATGTGTGTAATATGGTATTTCGTAAAAAGAGCTCTTATGACGAAGCCGAATTTCCATAGCTTTGTAATTTTTGGGTGGCAGGTGGTAGGCGGTGGGTGAGGTGGTAAGTGGTAGGTGAAGCGGTGGGTGGTGGGTGGTAGGTGAAGTGGTGGTAGGTGGTGGGGTGGTAGGTGGTAGGTGAAGCGGTGGTAGGTGAAGCGGTGGGTGGTAGGTGAAGCGGTGGTAGGTGAAGCGGTGGGTGGTGGGGTGGTAGGTGGTAGGTGAAGAGGTGGGTGGTAGGTGAAGCGGTAGTAGGTGGTGGGTGGTGGGTGGTAGGCGTGGGTGGTAGGTGAAGCGGTGGGTGGTGGGGTGGTAGGTGGTAGGTGAAGCGGTGGGTGGTAGATGGTAGGTGAGGGGTGGCTGTGAAGCGATGGGTGGTGGGTGGTTGGTGATGGGTGGGCAGGTGATGGGTGGCAGGGGATGGGTGGTAGGTGAGGGGTGGTAGGCGGTGGGTGGTAAGTACTAGATGAGGTGGTGGGTACGAGAGACAATTCTATAATGTATTAACTTTTGTCTTTTTCGATGAATCTCTTTTGATTCGCAAAACATTCTTCTTTCTCACGGTGGTATTTTACTCATAATGATATCATTCTTTTATCATGAAATTTCTGAGTCATCTGTACCTACATTCAAACAAAAAGACCATTTTGGTGCTATATAAGCATCTCTCTGATGCTCAGCATCATTTTTTGTCAGTATTATTCGAGTGCAGCCATGAGAAACATTCACTTGCAGCAGAAGAATTTGGAGAAACGTCTACGGTTTCTCCAACAGAATATTAGAGAAACCAAGAAAGAAATTGAATCGAAAATCGACATTCTTTTACTGTGTACAAGACTCGTGAAAACTTCTCTCAAATAATATGGAATTTGGTACAAAACAACATTGTTAGTCTACGGAAAGACGGTGTGTCGAGGCAAGGGGAAAGATGACGGTGGAGAAGAATATGTGGTCAGTCATCATGGAGCTATTGGTGGATGTACAAGGATTCCGAAGAGCATTCAATGAATTCATTGTGAAAGAATTAGCTCTGATGAGTTTAGAAAAATCAGTGGAGAAATCAACTGTAGTATTCTTCCAGCCTCCATGTGATTTGAATGAAATACCAATCAAATATCGTAGTACAAATAAATGGCTCGAAAGGAATTATCATGGAATACCATGGAATCATGGTAATATTCCATATAACCAAGTGGGAAGTAAATGTCGGGATGAGATGAAAAATGCCATCAAAATTTACGTGAAAGGTCGCGAGAAGAAAGAATGGCTGACAGAAATTTTCATCAATAATTCTCCACCCATCATCGTGGACTTGGAGGAATACTTCGATGAGTGTCCCTCAATTTCCAAATTCAAAGATATTCCGGTTCATACTTGTCCTTTTCATTACAACATGAAAAATATGACCTGTGCCGTGAAAAATATCCTATTCTTGAAAAAATGGATGACAAAGAAAATTATACGTTCAACAGACAGATCTCTACGAATATATTTTGAACTGGAAAATTTAGCTCTCATGGATGCTGAAGACATAGCACTTTTACCAAAGGCTTTTATAAACACATTTGCAGCATCCGATGTCCATGAAGCTTGGGAGAAATTGACTGATGAAATGAAAGTGGATCGAGAAATTTTTCGTTGCAAACGATGCCTCATTCATTATAATGAATTGAGTGGAGATATGATTGATGGTGCACCATCAATGATAAGAAATTGTGCATCATGTAATATTCAAGATAGATTGTTTTGAGATGAAACATTTATTCACATTCTTTGTATTACATTTATATAATAAATTTTAAATGATTTAAAGAAAAATTACATGTTTTTATATTCAGGATACTATTCCTTCCTTTCTTCATTTTCCCGAGTCCTGGTGAACTCAACTTGATGGAACCTCTGTATTATTTTTATTTCTTTGATATTCATGTATTCATCCTTAAAATACTTAAACAGGAATCATAGCTCAACATATTCGGGATGTTCATCTGGGTAAATTAAGTGAGTTTTCTCATATTTCCACTGAGAATATTATATTCAATTATACGATCATGTAGAATCAAACAGTATGCAGAGGTTGATGCTTTAAATACGCCTGTTGATTCAAATTCCAAACGAATATTAACAGGACCTGATTTCAATGACTCATTCTGTTTTGAAAAATCAATGACAATCAATGGAGCATATTTAACAAAATCAGTTCTACTTAATAATGGCTCTGATTCTTTTCCATAATATGATGCTTGGAAATTACTAAACATATCATAAAGTAATGCATACTGATTTTGAGATATATCAAGATTTGAATTTCCCTAGGGATAACTTTGAGAGTTGAGGAATAATTTCACATCACGAATATTGCAATGATCGAAATGACTCATATTTTTACCCGCAACATTCTTCCGAGCTTCTTGAAAACCTACAATGACATATAGTGGTTTCTCTAGCTGAGTTGAAGTTTTCACAACCCAAACATGTTTATTAGTTTCTGGTAGTAATGGATATTCATATAATTCCCATGTTCGATATGCGATTGGAATCGCTATATCTTTGGTCACGTAATTGAGCAATTCTATTCGTCGCTCATCAGATACTTTGATATAGGGAACCATCCATTCAATTTTTGATAGTGAAATCTTAATACTTTCAGCCACAGTTTGAACTATAGCATTCAGATCTGTGTTTGATCGAGTGAGAATCAATTCATGCTTCGCATTCATAACGATACGCTGATAATCTTCAGCAAATCCTAGAATGAAACTTAGTGGTATTGATATATAAAAATTTCCTTCATCATCGGCTAGTTCAGAGTTATCATTGATTTTCTTTGACCATCCGGCATTCTCCATAATCGACACTTAATTCAGGCTTTGGGGAACATAATTCTTCATGATAGTTGTAATGCCCACATTTTTACAACGATCAATTTCAACTCCATTCAATTCGTATCGTGATTCCTCAAGAAGATGACAAATCGCATTATTAACGAGCTTTGAAGTAGCAGCCACATGACCAGCAGCCTTTGTTAATTTTCCTTGAATATGTAGTGTACTTTTACTTGGGAGCAAACATAGATCCTGATGCTGCACAAAGATACGATCTCATCATTATTCTTGAATCCTGACGATGCAAATGGTTGGTGGGGATGAATTTCATAATGGGATATAGATTCATCGAAAATAATAGGTTTTCTTATCGAGAAGATGTCTTCCATGGTGTGAAACAGCCGATGAAAATACAACAACAACAATGAAGATGCACTTTTTTATTTATTTTCTTTTGGGTTTCTGGCTTGGATGTTTTTTCACTTTCAGACCCAAGTTCGTTAGAAACTGGATGTTCTGAGATGTCAATCCGTTCACTAGTCCCTGTCGACTGATGTGATTTTAACATGATTGAGGTTTCTTATAGCTACCTCCTGTCTTGCAATGGAATACTATACCCATATTAGGATTTCACGTGTAATCTTATTGTGATAATTTCACCTCGAAAATTCACTAAATGACCATCTTGATCAACTATCCTCAATTGAAGATGATGTATTGCTTGAACAACGATTGGTAGGTAAATGACACTAGACGGCTTTCCAATGATTTTATATCCAGGAGGTACACTGGGAAAGAACTCGTGGATAGTATGTGAGCGTTGATCATTGATATATGCGCCCATGGTTATATTACACTCAACTGTCTAGCAGGAAGATCCTTATTTTTGGAATATGCAATATCGTGTTCCTTGCATGCGCTGTCTAGAGGATTAATTCCTTGATCTCCTCGTTTCAAACGTTCAGACAACTTCGTACCAGGTCCACAATATTGATAACCAGGCCAATGCAATTCGACTGGGAGTTTATTGATGATAGAATTGACTATATCAGAACCTTCCACCCTTCGAGATCTGTGCACAAGCATAGTTTGATGGTGACTAACTATGATTATATATACCAAGACCTCTTATAGCTCTTCACAGTCACAAGATGGAGTTCAAGGAACAAATAATGAAACTAGACGTGTTGAATTTTGATGGAATAACAGATGTGAAAAAAAATAAACGAAACCGTCATGGGAAACTACTCCCTAATACTGTACGCGCTATTATTCGTGGACCAGCAAATTGCGGTAAAACCAATTTTCTACTGGCTCTTCTCATGCATCCGAACGGATTGAGATTCGGAAATGTTTATATTTATTCAAAATTCTTAAATCAACCGAAATATCAGTTCCTTCAACAATTATTGGAAGGAATAGAAGGAATGGGATATTTTCCTTTTAATGAGAATGAACAGGTTCTCAAGCCTGAAGATGCTGAACCAGATTCCATCATGATTTTCGATGATATTGCCTGCGAAAAACAGGATAATGTGAGAAACTTTTTCTGTATGGGGAGACATAGAGATATTGACACTTTTTATCTCAGTCAAACATATGCTCGGATACCCAAACATCTCATTCGTGATAATACCAATATGTTGATAATTTTCCAACAAGATGAAATGAATTTGAAACATATATATGAAGATCACGTCAATACAGATATGTCATTCAACCAATTTAAACAGATCTGTTCAAAATGTTGGGATAATAAGTATAGCTTTTTGGTGATTGATAAGGATAGTTCACTCGATAATGGTCGATACAGAAAGGGATTTGATTGCTTCATTTGTATAAGTAAGACTCAGTAATAGAGTTTTTTGGTAGTCTCGAGGAGATTCTCTATGCTTCAACATGTCAATCCCCGATCTAATGGAGAAAGGAGATACGCTGCAGCAAATTGCGCAGGCAAGCTCAGCGATTCGACAGAAATATGAGATGATTGAATCACAAAGAAATGATGACCAAACAAGCCTCAATGAAGTTTCCAAACCATTAACTCTCCCTCTACAATCACTTGTGGAAAACACTACAAAGGAAGACACCATACCGAAACCATCTCTTGAAAGGAAAATTAAAAGAAAGAATTGGCGGAACAAGGAGAAGAAACCTGAAGGAAGGACATCAGTAGCTGAACATGATAGCGGGATTACATCCAATTATGAAGATATTGAAGATATGGATGAGTTGTCGAAGAAGAACGACAATTTACTTCAACAATATCTGCAATTGTTTGGAACTACGGATGGTCGAAACAATTGGGAACGTCTATGAGCGGTATTCATCAAGTTGGAGATCGGTTTCTAATTGGTTCAAGTCCTGTGCAGTTTGATAATAATCCAATTCATATAAAGAATGAGTATTTTCAACCGACTGAAGGTTTATTAGAATTATTATTCAAAGAAAAACCTGACGAAGACGCGATCACTATTACCGATTATGAGAATTTTGGAAAGATACTCTCTATATCATCTGCAAATCGTCGAAGATATCAGAATAAGAAGGGATCAGCTCCAAATAAACTTTTGAAACGATCTAATCATCTTCAACGGAAATATCGTTCAGGTATGGGGTTGCCAACCTATATGGAGGCGAGTGGTTCGGATACGAATGTTGATTATGTATATTGGGACGAGGCAAAGGAATTAGTGGAAAGATTACGTTTACTCATCGCTTCGCAATCAGCTGGCAATTCAAGTCATGCTCATGAAATTATATCCATTATTGAGGAATTACGAGAAGCTGGAATCATTTATTAACATATGTGCAAGTTTCACCATCGCAGTTTGAAACGAGCGTTCACAACGTAAACAATGAGTATTGATATTTTCGGAAGACAGTTGGTGAAACGATCCAAGTACCCCAGTGTATTTGGGCGTGGTCCACCTGGAGATGGCTTCAAATTTACTTCTGATCATCACTATGATATCACATATAAACGATTATGTAATGTAGCTGACGCTGTTAATGAACATGATGCAGTCACCAAGAAAGTGATGGATGGTATATTACAGCAACAATCTGGAAAACTTCGCTCAGAGTTTCAGAAGCAGCTCAAGGATGCAGATGATCATATGAAATACATTAAAACGTCTATATCAGAGCTTGAGAGTATTCTGTCAGAATATCATAACCAAATTGGAGAGTTACAACTACTAACAGATCAGAATCATCAACTTGTTTTCTTGCTCGAAAAACGAGTGCGTGTACTCGAAGATCAGGTTAAGGATGAATGATGAAAAAGCGCAATTGGCGCAAGAGCTCCATACGCCAGCTAGAAGGAATTATCCGCGAAGACAAGTGATAGTTTGCGGTTTGAATGAAACATGGCAAGCTGATCTCGTTGATTTGTCAAATTATGAAAAAGACAATAATAATCATAAATATTTATTGACTGTTATTGATATTTTTTCAAAATTTGCTTGGGCTATACCCTTGAAAACTAAAACTGGTAAAGAAGTTACACAAGCTATGGGGAATATCTTCAAACAAGGACGGATACCGAAAAAGTTACAAGTAGATAGGGGTAAAGAGTTCTACAATCGTTTTTTTCAAACATTGTTGAAAAAGCATAATGTGCATATGTACTCCACATACAGTAATTTGAAAGCATCAATATGTGAACGCTTTAATCGCACTTTGAAAGAAAAAATGTGGAAAATGTTTTGTTATCAAGGTAGTTATGTATGGTTACATATTCTACCTGACATCATTCCAACGTATAATGATACTAAACATAGAACCATTCGAATGAAACCTCAGGATGTGAATGTTAGAAATGAGAAAAAAATCCGCCAAACCATATATGGGAATTTCATCATTGATCAACCCCAGACGAGTAAATTCAAGATCGATGATAAAGTTAGAATCAGCAAATTCAAACATATCTTTGAGAAAGGATATACACCGAATTGGACTGGAGAAATATTCACTGTATCAAAAATTTTGAATACATATCCTGTGACATACTTACTGACCGATTATTTGAAAAATCCTATTCAAGGATGTTTTTATCAACAAGAGCTGCTCAAAGCAAAATATGCAGACGTATAATTAGTGGATAAAATTGTGAAGCGTAGAGGAAATAAAGTATTTGTGAAATGGCTGGGCTTTGACGAGCGTCGTAACACTTGGGAAAATGCAAATGAATTTTAATATGTATATTATTTACAACAATTTTCAATAAAGGAACAAAAATTCATGAGTACTATATGATTTATTTCTTGAAACCCCATGGTACAGTATCAGTTATATTAGGAAGTAAAATTCTCTTATCATCAAGCCAACTTAATGCTAGTTTTTCTTGACAAATGGTATTCACTATATGTTTTCTACTTTGCACAATGAATTGTTTTTTGAAGTGAAACTTCTTTACTGAGGGGGCAACAGTTTTCGAGCGTCACGAAAAATAAGATCCGATGAGGAGAATAGTTGGGTACGTGGTGAGGGAGCCGGCAGAGGAGGAGAGTGCGTCACTGGCTCTACCCCTCTGACCCATGCTCTAGCGGTCGAGAGACAAGACGGTAAGGGGGGTGGGGGGATAGCCACATAATATAGCATGCTCCTAGTGTAGTGGCCGAAAAGGGAGACGGCTGGGAAGAGGTAAAAACAACGCAGCAGTAAATTCAGTGAGTCAATTTTTGTCAATGGTTTTCTTGGGAATATCTCGAAAACTAAGCGAGATAGAGTGAATGTGCTCGATTCCTATTTTTTAGCTTTATAAGTTTTCTACAAGAAGGCATCAGTGTAAAATTGCTCGATCTCGCTTATTCCGATATTCTCAAGAAACTGTTGACAAAAAAAATCCAATAAACAGGAGGAATAGATTTTTTTTGTGAATAGTTTATAAGAATATCTCGTAAATTACGTGAATGGAGCATTTCTACCTCAATCTTTTTGTGTAGATTTTGAAATTCTCTACAGAAAAATCTACACGTAAATTTCTTTATTTGGCCTAGTTCTCGAGATATGTGCAAAAAACTATTGATAGAAAAAATTCTACTTTTTCTGTCTTTTGGATTTGTTCTTGTCACTAGTTTTTGAGAATACTCGGAAATTGAGGGAATTAACCGATTTTGCTCTGAACTTATTGTTTTTGAAAATTTCGAGAGCCACAACGAGAGATCAGGTGGAAATCGCTCTACCTCGTTTAGTTTCCTAGATATTCTCAGAAAGTCATCAGAATAAAAAGTCATTTTTTTCTGGGATTAGTGGATGTCTTGTTATTTCTTCTAACAAATATCTCGGAAACTAAGCGAAATTGGATAATTCCACCACAATTTTTATTGTAGTAAATTTTGAGAACTATCCAAATTAACCCTCTAACGGCGCATTCGGACTAACTCATACCCGCAGCGCTAGAGTGGGGATAGCCTATCGCGTGCCCTCACAGTCCCCACTACCTCAGTTCACAAGCCTCAGGCTCGGTCATTCCTCACATCGACTCGTTCAATGGGTTCCTTCAGGGCCCCTTCATTTGTTATTTAAATAGTCGCGAATTATTTCATTTTCAATATCATTTTCGATGACAGAGAATATAGAATTATACAAAATGAAACGTAGAAATGTAAAACCGTTAACGAATAATGACAGATCTAATAAAATTCCAAAACAAACAGTCAAGAGAGAAATTCATAACAAAACAAGGGCAATAAAAACAAAGCAGAGCTGTAGTCGCACAGAAGAATATGACGATTATCACAGCGATAGTTCCAATTGTTCATTTATTGACGACAATGATATCGATGATGATAATAATAATGATAATTTCGGAGGTAAGCAATGAGTTTATTAGTTTAAAAGGATAATTTCGATGAATAGCCATGAATTCAGTAGCAAAGAGGTAAAATAGGATAAGTGAATTTTTTCCCCCAATCAATTTTTGAGAATATCTCGGAAATAGAGGGAGATAGGGCGATTCAACTGGGATTCTTTTTTGTAGTTCATTCAATTTCCTACGAAAAATGATGGGGGCAAAAAAGGCGTATCTCCATTGGTTTCGGAGATATTCTACTGCGAATGATCACAAAGGGGGAATCGATTTATCCCATCCTATCTCTTCACTACTGAATAATGAATTATTCTTTATTGGTTTGATTGATATCGAATACAACTTTTAAATGGAGATTATACTTTATGAAAACGTGTTTTATAGATGGAAATAGTTCCGGTAAATGGTCTAACCGAATAAGTCAAACAGAACCAGAAAAATTTGCTGGGTATGTTGGGCCTCTTCATATGTTACCTGAAGGTAGTACTGAAGAAAAATATTTGCAATTATTCCTGACTGATGATTTTTATGAAATGATGGCTGAACAAACTAACTTGTACGCTCAACAAGTACATGAAGCCGGCCGCCCCGAAAAACGTTGGAAACCTGTCACAGCTGTCGAAATGCGAGTATTCATAGGCATCACTATTTACATGGGAATTGTTATCTTGCCACAATTAGAAATGTACTTTCAGACTGATTTCGTCCAGTGTCCAATTGTAACAGATGCAATGACCCGTGATAGGTTCAAGTTAATAAAACAATATCTCCACTTCAATGATAGTACTAAAATGCCGAAGCTAGGTTCTACTGAGTATGACAGACTCTACAAAATTCGCCCGGTGTTAAATATTATCGACGAATTTAAGTATGTTTATCGTCCTAATCGTGATATTTCTGTTGACGAAGCTATGATTGCATATAAAGGCAATTTTTCAGCTAAGCAATATATCAAAGACAAGCCAGCCCCATGGGGTTTGAAATTTTGGGTCATCGCTGAAGCTCCAACTGGCTACACACTCGATGCAAAACCATATCTTGGCAAAAAAGAAGAAATTGATAAAGATTTGTTGCTAGGTGAACAAGTTGTTTTGAGTCTATCAGACTTCTTCGGTCAAAAGCACCATCATTCATATTGTGATAATTTTTTCACCTCAGTAAAATTAATGAATAAATTGGAAGAAGATAAAATTTATGGCTGTGGTACTATTCGACCCAATAGGAAGAACTGGCCTGAGGAATTTAAGAATCCAAATAATTTTAAGTTGAAGAGAGGTGATTTATTGCAAAAGCAAATGGAGAACGTTACTGCCACTGTATGGCAGGACAATCGTCCAGTTACAGTTTTCTCATCTAATTGTAATCCAACAGAAACAGTCATGCTAGAAAAATGGTCAGGAAAGGATAAAAAGTATATTGAAATTCCTTGTCCTTTGCCAGTGTCAAATTACAATACGTTTATGGGTGGAGTGGATCTGGCAGATCAGAAGAGATCTTATTATACTGTTTCTCGTCCATCCAAAAAATGGTGGAAATACTATTTTTATTTCGTGATAGATTTATGTATCATGAATAGTTTTGTTATTTATAATGCAAGTGAAGCTAAGTCAATCAGTCAGCTGCAATTTCGACAAAATTTAGTGAAGCAGCTGATTGGCAATTTTACTAATCGAAAAAAAAGAATTGCTGTTGCACAGAATGTCCCGAAGCCTGATGAAAACTTGAATTCACACACACTAATAAGAATTGATGGTCTTCGCCGTTCGTGTATTTTGTGTTCAAAGGAAAAAAAGAGAACAATCAAAGGACATGTGACGTGGTTTTTTTTCCACGCCACCTGTATTTTTAGAGAGGAAAAAATTAGTGAGTAGAGAGAGAGAAATTCGCGAAAACCTCCAGGTCATGAGGAAAAACTGACTTAAGGCTATCTCAAAACCTCCAGGTCATGAGGAAAAACTGACTTAAGGCTATCTCAAAACCTCCAGGTCATGAGGAAAAACTGACTTAAGGCTATCTCAAAACCTCCAGGTCATGAGGAAAAACTGACTTAAGGCTATCTCAAATCCTCCAGGTCATGAGGAAAAACCGACCTATGGCTATCTATTGGTTCTCTCGAATCCCTTAAGGTAAAGACCTCCCTCAGCTTAAGGTTGAGCTCTTTACGCAAGGGAACAATCTACAATATAAGTCATTTTAGAAAATTCCCGCGAAAACATAAAATATCGTTATAAATACCGCCACTCCACTCTCGTCTGATTTTCTGCCGTTACGAGAATCCACTCTGGCAAATCTCGAGTGGAAGGGAGGGCCCTGAAGCACCCAAGGTATTGACCAAGATAACGTGTTTCCTGGGGCTTCTGGACCACCCTCCTGGTCGGCTTTGGAGGTGAGTGCAGAAGACGGTTGGAAGAGAGCCGCGCTCGTACTTTGTGGGAAGATTCGGGCCCTCGGACTGGAAGGCCCTGAGATAGGAAATAAGCCATCCTGTCGAGGGGATCGCCAAAACCCGGCCTTATCGTATCGCCGAGGTGACTCCGGGTATTCCCCGGGAGACGTGCCCCACCAATGGATGACTATCCTCCGAGAGAGAGGAAAACATCTCCTCGAAGGCCCCAAACCTCAGCCAGAGGGAAATCTCCACAACTCATTCAGAATCCCGCCCCTAGTCCTACTACATTCCACTAAATTCCGCAATAAATCCCCGAAACCAAACTCAAAACCCTAGCTAATTACCCTTTACGATCCCCAATTTATTACCGAATATATCCCGATTTTAGTAAATGAATTAAAGTATTTTATAAAAGGGAGAATTCAAATATCCCCAGTTTCACGGGTTTGAATAACTCCCGCCGGAGCCCAAGCTTCGGCCATTTTATCTCTACTGCCTAGTACCTAAGGTAGGCGCGAGGGTGCAGCCCGAATGGCTGGCCCCCACCGCTCTACGCATGACGACCGACTCGAGAGCGAGTTCAGTTCGCCGAGAGTCGTCAAAGTGTGCACCTCGCCTGCCACAATAAAAACGGGAAATCGCGTAAATCAAGTCTCCCATACCCCCAGTCGTCCCGAAAACTATCCCAAAGGACGAAGGACAATATGGTGAGTCTTGTGTTATCTTAATTATCGCGATTTTCAGTGGTTTTAGTGTTTTTTTCAGTCGGTGAAAAGAATTAGTGAAAATGACGCGCCACGTGGCTGTAGCGTCACCTCAATCTCTCGGTTCTCTCAATTTCCTCGTGGCCGGCTATCTTAATTAATTCTAAAGGCCAGCGAGGGAAAATAAATGAGAAGAAAAATAGGCCACGATGCATTTGAGGACTTTTCCGCGATTTCAGGGGAAAAAGACAGATTTTACAGGTGCAGCAGTAATACGCGAGAAAGGACGCTACACGAGGCATCGGACTTTCTCGGCTTTCTTATGGCTCTCTTACTCTCTCCTGGCCGGTTCTCTTAAATTTAATTAATGGCCAGGATGAAGAGAAATGGATGGAAGTGCACTCCATAATTTTTCCCGATGATTTCAGGAACTTTAAAGTGCTTTTCCATCACTTTTGGTCATAGCGTCATCGGCTGATGCAATGACGCCCAAAACACGTGCTCCCCACGCTTGGGTAGAGCTGGCTTCCTCTATCTCTCTCGCACTCATGATACCTATTGCTTTTCTCTTCTCCTCGGAAAAGAATAACAGAAGGAATTGGTTGTTGAGCGTTAATCCTCCCAATTATTTGGGAATTCACGACTCCAACCAAAATTCTCCGTATTTTCCGTTTACCTTTGAGAAAAGGCATTTCTTTTCTTTTACCTTCAACAACCGCATCAGTGTGAAGGTAGCAGAGCACGAGGCTCTCCCTCACTGTTGCCAGGCAAACTAGAGAAATCCCTAGGCTAGGGAAAAGTACCTAGCGGTTATCTAAGACATATTCACGCCGTGCATTTACGACTACGGTTACCTATTGTTTTCTCGCGATCCTCGCGCCAGAAGATTACCTTTCAACTATCTTTAATTAATTTCATGCAGTAAGGTTATCTTTTCCACGTTTTCTACGTAAATACTGCATGATAACTAATTCGCGAGTAGCCCACGCTCAGACAAGGCCTTTAGATGACCTTGCGGCTATCTTAAGATGATTGTGGTGCACGGTGGTTACCTTCTTGGTTATCTTTAGGCAGATTTAGCCCACCACGGGTATCTAACGGTTATCTTCGGGGCTTCATGCCCAATATCGAACCCGCGGAATATATCTACGTAAAATATCTCTCTCTCTCCCTCTCTCTCTCTCTCTCTTATCAGCAAATTTCAGATGATATATTGGATTTACCGAACTCTTTGTAATTATTTCGTTTGAGCGTTACTCTTAAACGTACTGTAACTTTTTATCTAAGATTTTGTATATTATTTTGGCAATAGCGGAACACGTAAGGACTATGCTGACTTCTAACTTATTTCTCTATTCCCTCTCTATTCCCTACTCTCTCGCTATTACGGTTCGGTTATCTTTTGCTAATTTTTAACGCTATCTTTGCGACTTCTGCGTGTGCCCTAGACTCACGCCCGCTCTCCACCATTCCGAGTTAGCCGAACACAGCCGCAACCCCCTTTACAGATTCCGCTTCCCCGACGTTTCTCCAACCCCTTAACCGGTTTACCGTTACCGTCCCGTTATTTTATCGTTGATCTGGTTAGATAAATCCAGTAGTATTAAAATTTATCTGGCGCCCATTTCGTTACATTTTGAGCTACCGGTTAAGTGGGCTGGGTGGACGGTATTTTTGGGGCCGTATCGAGCTCCAGGGCTACGTCGGGGGAGAGTGATTTGATTAAGGGGGCCGAAGGTGGAAATTAAGGTATTGGATGGATAAGGTTAAGGAAGGTCAGGGTTATAGGGAGAACGCATTTTCCCAAATATTTTAATTTCTCACAGACATTACGTACAAACTCAATTCCAATGCCTTCAATGTGATCTCCCACTATGCCGATTCAATTGTTTTACTCGGTACCATTGTGTCCAATGATTAATTAATAATTTTAATAACAATTACAGTTAGTTCAGATTTTATTATCTTATAACTTGGTGTATTTGGAGTTGAAACCAGTATTTTGTTATTTTGACAGGCTCAAGTATCTTAATTTACTATATCAATATACTATTTCGTTCGTATAACTTTTATGAAATGAATGTTATTCAACTCTGTATAATGTTTCATATGAAATATATTTTATATAGTAATAAATTATAAATGTTTTATGGAATGTATCTTCTTATAAAACTAATATTGGTACATAAATAAAAATGAATAGTTTTTTTATCGCTTTTTCTTTTCGACTTCTCATCTTTAATTCTGAAGCCCTCGCAATAGGTACGGTACTGTTCGCCCGAGCTCACGTATACTCACCAACGCATATACGCACCGCCCGCTCGACGGGACGTAAGGTGGGGGAAACGCCCATAAGCGGTAAAGGGTTAACTGAAACAAAATCTCTCTATCCCCCGTAGTTTTCGAGAGATTCTTTGAAAAACTATTAGAAGAAAAATTACATCTTTAAGTCTATTTTTGCTAGTAGGATTGTTTCTGAAGATCCTGAAATTAAGCGAAATAGCGTGAGTTTGCCCTAATCCTTCTTGGTAGAAAGTTGCTAAAACTAGAAATCGATGAAGGAAAATGGGCGTATCTCCATTAGATTTCAAAATATTCTTCAAAGATACCATTGAAACAGAGACTTCATCTCAAAGTCTCTTTTTTGTCACAGAATTTTGATGAATATCTCGGAAACTAAATGAGATAATGCAATTCTGGTTGGAGCACTTTTTATAGTTTTTAAAATTCCTTACAAAAAAGGTCGATAGGAAACGTTCATTATCTCGCTCAGTTTCCGAGATATTTATAGAAAAAGCGGATGGCAAAAAAAATATAGAGTTTTCAAACAAGCTGATTTCATTTTGTCATCAATTTTTTTGAATATTTTGGAGTCTAAGCAAGATAAGACGATTTTGCACGAATGCTTTTTTTAAGAGAATTTCGAAAGCTACCAAAAGGAATTGAAAAAAAATCGTTTTCTCTCGATCAATTTCCAAGATATTCATGAAAAATTATGACTTTAAAAAAAAAATTTGTCTGCATCTGTCATGATCATGGAAGAAATAATTTGCTAGTGAACGAACGACCTATCACGTAGAAAAATTCTGATGGCGGCCGCCATGGCGCGGGCCATGGCGGTGGTCATGGCGCTGGCCATGGCGGTCGCTATGGCCGCTGCCATGGCGGCCGCCATCACAAATTTGCCGCTTTCTATGAAGTTCTTTCCCATGGCAATTTTTCCATGGCGATTCTATCCAAGGCATATTTTTGCACAACATTTCTTCCCATGATGATTCTTTTCATTTTTTCCCATGGCTTTTTTTTCATAGCTTTCTTTTCCATAGGCTTTTTTTCTATGGCGTTTGTTTTCCATAGTGACTTTTTCCATAGTGATCCTTCCATGGCGATCCTTTCCATGGCGTTTCTCTCCATTGCATTTTCTCCATGGCAGAATTCGTCAATGCAAAATTTGCTATGGAGAAATTTGCTATAGCCATAAATTCATGAAAGGCATGAAAAATTTATGGAAAAGTCATGAAAAGAATCATCATGCAAAAAATTGCCATGGAAAGAATCGTCATAAAAATCGCCATGGGAAAGAACTCCATGGAAAGCGGCAAATTTGTGATGGCGGCCGCCATGGCCGGTGCCATGACCACCGCCATGGCCCGCGCCATGGCGGCCGCCATCAGAATTTTTCTACGTGATACTATAACGAAAATATACTAGATGCAGGTATTCGGATTTTCGAAATATATCTCTGTTGAATGCATCGCTTAATGTGCGGAACTGATTAGGCTGTCTTTATTCAAGATCATACTTATATTCTTACTATTGTCAATTATTTGTCGCTTGTTCAATAGAAAAATCCGATGAATTTTCATAAGTAGGAAGTTTCACTCCTGTCGCGCGTGGATTCCACGCAGCCTCTTTTTCTAAGATTTGTATGATTAAAGAGACAGTCCTTATAATCATCGATGGTTATAGTTTTCAATGTGGATCCTTTAATACTTTTAGCACGTTTTTTAATTTGTTTTTTAGGATCATCCTCTAAGACTCTGAACGTGTACACTTTAGCTCGTAAGCCCACAAACTCTACTATAATTTTGCCATTGCATTCATCCTTCATTAAACCTAAAACTTTCTTATTCTCCAACGAAATTCCATAAATATTATTCTTATCATAATCGGATGTATCAAATTTATGTATATCCTTCTTAATATAATCATAGATATTCGGAACATAGAATTGATATAATAGACTATCTGTGTCAGTGTATAACAGTTTTGCTTTATCATCAAACGTATCGAGACTATAATTATAATGAAAATCATAAATAAAAGTTTTGGATAAATCAAGAATACAGAATCCTACATATATTGGTTTATTAAATTTTATTTGGGTACGTTTCAATTCAATAATAACCATCTCATCCTTGAAAATCACTGAGCTATGAAAATTTGGTTTCGCAATAAGAGCTCTTGCTCCATATCTACCTTCCCACTTGGTAACTAATTTAACATCTTTTTGTTTCCTCACATTTTCCATAGTCTTACCAAAAACTGCATTATTCATCAATTTAAAGAAGTTTTTCTCAAATTCATTTTTCGCTTCCTTACGTAATTCTGTATTCAAACTTATATAAGGTTTCAGCCATGCTGCCTGTCTAAATTTTAGAATTCTATGGACTTTGATTAATTTCATCCCAAGAGCTGAACATTGTTTCAAATTACGATAATGTATTACATATTTTGTTTTTGTCAATTATGTAGTCAGCAGCTTAGAGTGTTTACCATTAGGAGGGGTGTAATGTTCAGGACATAGAGGTAAGTCCTTATGCTTTTGATGTAATTCTTCAGGATACTCCAGATCGACTTCTAGAATGTATCCAATGGTTGAATTCTCCTGAACAGTCATAACATCTATTGAATCATTTGTCCATTCGAAACTACTGTATGGTAAATGTTCACTCATTGCTGCTCCGTATAAATTGTTCACATCAAAATACATGAGATATGACTCTTTAATGCTAGATTTGTATTCCTTACCCATATATTTATTATTCGCTTTGGCATATCGATTTGAACATTGAGCGACACCTCCGCGAATTCTCTTTTCAATAAATAATATCATCTCGATATCTGTGAGTAATTCAAGAGCAATACCCGTACATTTCAACATTGCATCAAATGCAAGACCTGGAGCAGTATAGTAATGTAGTGGATCTCATCCATAGGTACGTGAACAGTTGTGACGGAAATTTTCAAAAATGTCAGCTAATAGTAAAACATCAGTTTTGAGGTACAAATCTGAATATTCTCCTGAGGAAACAATATTAAAGATATTCCAAACTTGTTGTGCATGTTCATAACTTTTCTCGGAAACTTCTTGATTGTTGAGCTTTGAGAAGAAATCTTCTCTGCAGGGTAATTTGTCTTCATCCAATTTTTCCCAACTATCAATATACTCAGAAGGGAAAATATCATTTCTAGTTACGGGGTCGGATTGTACTTGGTTTGTGTAATTTTTTTTTGTAATTTTCTTGTTATTATCATCCAAATCTGATGCAAGTTTTTCGAGACTACTAGCCATGAATTGGAATGAATCAATGAATCGTAGACATACATTTGTGTTTTCTACATATTTGCGGAAAGCTATATATCTTTCTTTATTAACCGGTAAAATATTCATTGCTCCTTCAAATTCTGTAGCAGGAGTCTTGATGAAGAAATGTGAATCGTATCCCGAGAGATTATGAAATACTACTGGGATATCGTGAGAATTGGTATAATTCATATTACAGCCAGCATGAGCAGCACCCCGATATTCACCAGTGAATCACAATGGTCACGGTGCTTTTTTTCGAAAATATTGAATGATTTATCACAAATGTGACACTCTCTAGCTAACTGGAATTGCATCTGTTGATCAGTTGTAAGTGGCTTCATGGGGATGATTGTATTCAAGTGTGAATCTATCATCTAAGCATGTTCTTGAAGTTCCTTAATAAACCATTTAATACAATCAGATCCTCGTTTCATTTTGAATTGCGATAATGAGTCATCAAATGCACAGTGCAAATAATATGCTATACTATATGGAATATGTATTTCTGTCTCACCATCATCATCATCATTATTGATTGGTTTGAGAATTGATTCAAGATCGGCGTAAATAACAAAAGGTACTGATTTTTTGTATTTATAGTTTTTGAACTTTAGAATACTATCTTTATCTGTAGGTAGAATCATTCTACAGTCATTCAGATTTGCACAATCCTGTTTATGTCTTTCAAATGAGTTCGGATATCTGAAATGATTCGAACATCTATCGCAAATTAATGTTTGATGATTAGTATTAGAAATTTGTTTACTTATCAGTCGGGATAGATTCCTAATATGTGTAAAATGGTAAATTGGTTCATTTTCAGAGTTTTTCAAATCACTCTCAACTATGAGCAAGTTTATTGTTTCCTTATTAGTAACATGTTTGCTCAAATAAATTGGGATCACTTGTTCGCGATTCTTCCTTCTTGTTTCTAACGCATAAACATTAATTGATAAATCATTTAAGCGTTCGAATTTCGGAATATTCGTCAAACTCATAGGGAATTCAAAATCCTCATATTTCAATACATCACTATAATGCGGATAAGAACTCTTTCGATCGCTATGAGTTTCCGCTGGATGGAGCGCAGCCGTAACACTCCAAAGAAAACAAAATTTATCGTTATTCTTTATATTCACAACAGCTTTTTTCCTCTGTATATTTTCAGGTAATTTCGCAAATGTAGATGCTCCACCTTGTAATGGTATATATCTATTGATGTTCACCATGAGATTAGTGGTTTCAATCATTGTCCATCCAGAATCTCGCTCTTCAAAGTCTTCCACTTTAGTCAATAATTTATCAATTATGTTCTCATTGAACCATTCTTTAATGTCTGTAGTAGCCAAGATTGCACTAAGCGCTGTAGTAAAGTGTTTTATTTCTGTTTGATCTTCACCATCACGAACAATTTTAAATTTACATGCTAATATAACATTCACTTTAATGTTTCCTTCTGTGCGTAAGATATTTTTGAAACGAGTGAAGCAAGCACCCTTAGCATCCTCTAGAAACGATCGCAAATCAGTATGCAATAAATTTATTATCACACCAGTTCGAAGTCGATTCTGAAAGGCGCATCCAACTTCACGCCATTGGACTCTATCAGTTTTATTATTTTTAACCTGTATCCTTCTTTCAGGTCCAAGATGACCACCCACTCGTTCTAGTGTCTTCAGTTTTTCAACAACCGTTTTGACATTCGATATTGTCACTTGGAGTCTTACTCACTCACCTACAGATGATGATGATGTACGGGTTCTAAGTAAATCGTTCAATTGACGCACAATCTTATAACCATGATTCACCCATACATGAGCTGTTTCTGGAGATTCCCTTCGACATAACTCATATGCCTCTTCCATTATACTCAACAGCTTCAAACAAGTTTTCGAGTCCATCTTGATAAATTTGCAACTGTTTTTCTCAAATCATATATTGCTGGAAGCCAATTTCTCGAATTCACACTCAACACTAAATAATTGATGCAAATTCACAATTTTGTAAAATCACTTCAATTATATCACGATACTTCTAACAAGATGCTCACTGTTCAGATGGATTAAAACTGAAGCATAGCCTTCACGAGCTGCTTATATATCATCAAATTGTCTTTTGTTTGAATGCACGTGCAGATGACTCAGAAGTTTCATGATAAAAAAAATGATATCACTATGAGTGAAATACCAACGTGAGAAAGAAGAATGTTTGCGAATGAAACGAGATTCCTTAGAGAACTGTCCTAGAGCCTCTTCAGCATTCTGAGAAATGAATATGACGTCACTTCTCAGAATTTCCCCGATTGTCTTTTGTTCGAATGCACGTGCAGATGACTCAGAAGTTTCATGATAAAAAAATGATATTACTATGAGTGAAACACCAACGTGAGAAAGGAGAATGTTTGCGAATGAAACCAGATTCATTAGAGAACTGTCCTAGAGCCTCTTCAGCATTCTGAGTGATGAATATGATATGATTTCTCAGAATTTCATCCGATTGTCTTTTGTTTGGATGCACGTGTCACTATGACTCAGAAGTTTCATGATAAATAGAATGATGTTACTATGAAAGGTTCCATGAGAAAGAAGAATGTCTGCAAATGAAATGAGATTCATGTGGGAACTGTTCCTTCATGAGCCTCCTCAGCATTCTGAGAAATGACGTCATATTGATTTCTCAGAATTCCTTAGCATTCCTCAACATGACGTCATTTCTTAGAATTCCATTTCCATGAATTCTGAAAATCCAGTATGACGTCATTCCTTAGAATTTTCCCTTTCCATGAATTCTGAGATATGGCGTCATTTCTTGGAATTTTCTCTTTCCATGAATTCTGAGAATTCAATATGACGTCATTTCTTAGAATCTGCCTTTTCAGCATGTGATGACGTCATCTGGACTTAAGCCCTTCTCATTCTCGGAGTAATGGACTTACATCCTTTTGATGCCATATGGACTTAAGCTCTTTTCATCCCCTGAGTGATGGACTTACGCCCTTTTCATTCCAATCTGGACTTGAGCCCTTTTCATCCCCTGAGTGATGGACTTACGCCCTTTTCATTCCCTGAGGAATGTGGTCCAGATCCGGCTTAGCCTACCTACTTACATAATTTGTGCTCTATTTTTTATGTAAAATTGAAAGCGAAGTTGAGAACCTGAGCTGCATGAATAAATCAATTTGATACATTGTTGAATTTATTTCGAATTCAACGTCGGATTTATCGTATTTTGCCGTTTCACCGTTGAACTAACTCAAGAAATTTTTTTCGAAGTCAATTGCAGTATCAACAGTCCTCTTCATTGATTATGTAAAATCCATTCATTCACAGAATGCTTTGAAAATAATTCATTGATATCGTCGATTATAATTCACAAATGTGATTGAAATATTTTCGTTCCTCGTTGTTCAATTCTTCTCCTTCAAATTCAAATTATGATGATGAAAATCTTTTAAAATTGCATCTCAAAAAGATTTGGGCCATTGCTGAAGGTGCTGAATATTCTGAGGAAATTTGTTTCGATCTCGGCCATGTCCATTGAAAGATAAAGTATTGATTGGGAAGAAGATATCTGTACGCGTTATTGAGCTACCAAGTTATAAGAAAATTTGAGAATTGCTACCTACGGATGAACGGATGGTGCATTCTTTAGAATTTGTACAAATGGACAGCATTCGTTATGATTTGAGCATGGCTATTGTTGTTGAACTCAGTGCAGATGATGTAATATTTATCATCATTTATCATCATCATGGACAATAATTATTTTTCCCTAGGCAGAAATTCTATTCAACGTTCTCAGAACATGACTTCGTGTATATGGTGATTGAAACAATAGAATAGTTTATTGTTTCTTATAAAAATCTCAGTACTCCCGTTCCAACTCATATTCAGATTGCAGGAGTCGGAAAATCGTATGCGACTCTTCGTTATCACCTTGAACGCCATTTTTGAGATTTATAGAATCATAGAATACTGTTAAACTTGTAGAAATCTAAAAATTATGGAGATAAATGTCTATGTAATTAAAATGCAATTAGATGAATTAAGCGTAAATTATGTTATTTTTTGAATCATAATTTATGCCTATTTTGAGCATATTTCATCCTATTTAATTTGACATATTTTATTTATTTATAGGAACATAAATCATGCGCTATATCAGCATGAATAATGCATGCAAAATGTACCATGATTAATGCACAATTCGTGTATATTCACGTGACTAATAGTGCATGTTTTATGCCCAAGACGCTTATGCACGAATAGTGCATGTTTTATGCGCAAGAAGCTCATAACTCATGCCTAGCTTTTTCTGTGTGCAATACATTGTAACTAAGGTCGTTCAACAGGGACGATCCCTGAACAATATTTACATTTATATTAATTTCAATCTAATTTAATGTGAAAATCTAGTAATAAAGATTTTTGAATTAGAGAATAGAATAGCAAAAAAAGTCGGCCCATCACGTGTAGTACAGGAAACGATTCGGAATGAGCCGAAATTTAACATAAAAGAAATGAGAAAAATAAAAAATGCCGGACTTCAAAAATTCTGCGGTTTTTCCTAAAAAAATTGAATTTTTCATAGTATTTGACCTTGAAAATTTTTTGAATATTTTTTTCCGAAAAGTACGTCCAAGAACAAAAATTTTCAACAAAAAAAAGTCCGAAAAGCTTCATTTCTGGAAAAGTTATGACTATTTGAAAAAATAGAGCCATTTTTTTCAAAAATCCGTAACTTCTCTTGGGGTGGGTAGACAAATTTGGGAAAACTCTGAAACATTTTTTGGGAGGTAGAAAGCGACAAAAAATTTCCAGCCAAATCAAGATGAGTCGGGTTCAAAAGTGGTCGATTTGACGTGGAGTGCGTCTTATATATTTTCATATAATTCACGTGTTCCTTATCGTTGTGAAATCCAAATCAATCCATCCACTGAGGAATATCTTTTATCCTATAAAAGAGTAAGCTAATCATTATACAGTCCACTAAAATAAGAAAATCAACAGGAAGACCACGGCGAGCTGCATCGGATTTTCCTCCGTAGAAATCGACCCAAAAATTACGTTGATTTTTAACAATGAGTAATTGAAAAATCGATAAAACAAACATTCAAATGATATGAATTGAAGGAAAATAAGCTCACCTTCCATTTGAGATAACAGCCAGGTTGCTACCACAGATAGAACCGAAGATATGGCCGGGAAGGTGAATTTCTTCAAAACTGAAAAAATTTCCAAATTGGAAGTCTCTAGCTTGAATTTTTTTACAGTTATCGTGCTCTTTCCGTTATCGTGCTAACAAGAACACCATTGAAAGAATCATTAAAATCGAAATTTAAAAAAAACGATCATCACAAATAGATAGATCATCAAGATTAGAAATTGGTTATCAAGGAAACATTAAAAATTGAATGGCTCAATCGATATTCGCAAAACATACAGGGTGGCACTGAATAAGTTTAAATTCAGCGAGCTGCTAATGCAAAAAAATACCGAAAACACTGGAAAAATATTGAAGAAAAGCATTTTTCAATAGATTTGGAATAAAATCATTTTTCAATAGATTTTGAATAATTAATGTTTCAAGTAGACCATTGGAACTTCCCGTGGACAAATCGGCATGCATGATCATGTATAATCATGCATAACCCATGCATGAAGCATGGATGATCATCAATGAAGCATGGATGATCATGCATGGATGATGCATGCCGCATACACTGTGATACATGGTCATGTATAAGCAATGATGAGTATTTTCATCCGCAGGAAAGTCTTCAAGCATGATCAGGGTTGACCATGTATGCACCATGACTGAGCATTCATGAACCATGCATGAACATGCATAGTTCATACCTGATCATGCGTAACCAAATAGGGTCATGCATGACGAAATAGGATCATCCATGGCTAATTTGAAGAAATTATATTCTTTAATGCAATTGATAAGGATGGCCATGTCCATCATGTATGACCATGTATGACTGATCATTTTCATACATGACCATATATGAGAATTTTCATTCATAAAAATTATTCAGCTGATATTATTCTGATCATATCTGGTCATGTCTAGTTCTGTATCATCATGCATGACT
Source organism: Aleiodes leptofemur (assembly GCA_963942555.1). Classification (NCBI taxonomy): domain Eukaryota; kingdom Metazoa; phylum Arthropoda; class Insecta; order Hymenoptera; family Braconidae; genus Aleiodes; species Aleiodes leptofemur. Next base: position 10,820,592 of record OZ012619.1, read on the forward strand.
ACATATAGTCCATGCCTGAATGCTGATGATTGATGAAAGAGCACACGGATTATTCCTGCATGACTGTGTATGATAACGCATGGTCATTCGAGACTTACAATGTGATGTATTTGTATTAAATAATTTCTAACTCTGGTCAAACATGGTCATATCAAATCATGCTTGATCATGCATGGGCAAGCATAATCATGTCTGGCTGGGCAAAAAAAATTATCGACCATGAATGTATATAAAAAAAATCGATTAAAATAAGAAAGCAGTTTTGAATCATCAGTAATTTATCTTTTAACGTTTTCAAGTGACAATTACTCGCGATAAGGAATTTTTTTGATGAATTAAAATCTGACATCACTTGGGCTCGAACCCGGGTCCTCTGCATATCAGACGCGACTTGTTCCACTCTGCTAAATGATATACTGACTATCTAGCATGAATTAAAAGGGTTATATATATTCATCCTTAAAATTTCAATAATTTCATCATGGTTTGTTCTGTGACAATAATTGGATAGTAATCATCACTGAAAAAATATATGTCAATAGACATAGACATACCAGAAAATCAACATGCATGATCATGCATGCTGATTTTTTCTGGCATTAATTGAATATACTCCAAAAATTGATTTCTAGAGATCACTGAATGCACCCATGCAAAGCTGTACATGATCAAGCATGATTTGATATGACCATGTATGACCAGAGTCAGAAATTATTCAATACAAATACATCACATTGTAAGTCTCGAATGACCATGCATTATCATATACGGTCATGCATGATCATGCAGGAATAATCCGAATGCTCTTCCATCAATCATCGGCATTCAGGCATGGATTATATGCAGTCATGCATGATGATACAGAACTAGACATGACCAGATATGATCAGAATAATAACAGTTGAATAATTTTTATGAATGGAATTTCTCATATATGGTCATGTATGGACAGAATCCGTCATTCATGGTCATACATGATTGGACATGGCCATCCATATAAATTGCATTGAATTATATAGTTTCTTCAAATTAGCCATGGATGATCCTATTTCGTCATGCATGACCATATTTGGTTACGCATGATCAGGTATGAACTATGCATGTTCATGCATAGTTCATTAATGCTCAGTCATGGTGCATACATGGTCAACCCTGATCATGCTTGAAGACTTTCCTGCGGATGAAAATACTTATCATTGCTCATACATGACCATGTATGACAGTGTATGCGTCATGACTGAGCATGCATCATTCATGCATGATCATCCATACTACATTGATGATCATCCGTGTTTCATGCATGATTATGCATGGGCCATGCATGATCCTACATGGGATATGCATTGGTCTACTTGAAACATTAATTATTCAAAATCTATTGAAAAATGATTTTTTTCAATATTTTTCTAGTGTTCTCGGTATATTTTGGCATCAGCAGCTCGCTGGATGTAAATTTATTTAGTGACACCCTGTATGGTTTGCGAATATCGATTGAGCCATTCTATTTTTAATGTTTCCTTGATAAACAATTTTCAATCAACGTTATTCTTGATGATCTATCTATTTATTGATGATCGTTTTTTTTTAATTGTGATTTTAATGATTTTTTCAATGGTGTTCTTGTTAGCACGATAACGGAAAGAGCACGATAACTGTGAAAAAATTCAAGCTAGAGACTTCCAATTTGGTAAATTTATACTTCTTATACTGATGCATGGGATTGCTCGTGGGCATAATTGATTGGAAAGTTTTTGGAGTGGGAAATTTTTTCAGTTTTGAAGAAATTCACCCTTCCGGGCATATCTTCGGTTCTATCAGTGGTAGCAACCTGGCTGTTATCTCAAATGGAAGGTGAGCTCATTCTCCATCAATTCATATCAACGAATCTTTGTTTCATCCATTTTCCAATGACCCATTGTTAAAAATCAACGTAATTTTTGGGTCGATTTCTACGGAGGAAATCCCGATGCAGCTCACCATGGTCTTTCTGTTGATTTTTTCGTTTTAGTGGACTGTATAATGATTAGCTTACTCTTTTATAGGATAAAAAATATTTTTCAGTCAATTGATTCATGTGGATTTTCACAATGATAGGGAACACGTGAATTATATGAATATATATAAACTCTTTAATGATTTGACTAGAATACACTTTCTGATACTTCGACTGCACTGATTCTAGATATTGTCTCCTTGTAATAATTGTCTCTATGATTCAATTGTCTTTATTTTTCATGATTATTTCAACACGGCATACTGCACTCAATACCGGGCGTAAATCGTTATCAAACCGTTATGCCAATCACTGACTCAATTCTCAACTTAGCGGATCTGACCGGTTCTATCGAACCTTTCCTATTATCTATCGACTAGGCGTCAGTCCCACGATAGTTGCTTGATATTTATGGAGATCATGATGATCTTCACTCGCTGAGTTCCACGCGACGAGTAGAAGGATTTGTGAGACCACGCCGATGTGATCCCTCAAATGACCCCTGGTGTCGATATTGATAGTGATCTCGTTTTGATTTACTTCCTGATCGTGCGGTAATTCAGATCAGTCGGTAATTTAGCTGCTTTGTAACTCTCATAGCTCATTTTCTGGAAATCAATTATTGCGTGATATCTATATGAAAAATAATTTTTTTTTACAGATATATAAATTGATGAGAAATGAACTCACGTTTCATTTGAGAGCAAGCCCAAACTACTACAACTGATAGAGCCGGAGATATTTTTGCAAAAATTAATTTTTTCAAAACTGGAGAGATTTCCTTCATCAGAAACTTTTTCATCAATTATGCCCATAAGCAATCCCATGCATCAGTGTTATAAAAAGTATAAATTTACTAAATTGAAAATCTCTAGCTTGAATTTTTTTCAGTTATCGTGCTTACAAGAACATCATTGAAAAAATTATTAAAATAAAAATTTTCCAAAACTATTGTCAATAAAAAGATAAGAATCTGTAGCGAGCCCCCTGGTGGATCATTTGACAGGGCAGTCGATTTTTTCACGGAATCGACCGTGATTCGATCACGATGCCATCGGATCGCAGCTGCATTGCAGTCGCATAGCAGTCGCATCGTCATCGCACACACTCGCACGCAGTCGCATCGTGGTCACATGACAGTCGAGTTTGTGAAAAAATCGACTGTCTGATCGATATGTAACCACCCGATCCATCAAGGTAGCTCATATAATTGCCAGCACAGCCCACTTACGGATGCTCCTTCATTCATTGAGAGATTCATTAGACAGAGAGTAGTACTGCTAACAGTAGAGGTTGGTTCAATGTATTCCATTTCTCAATGAGTATTCATGAAAACAGAGACAGACACGCGTTTACTTAGATCAAAGAGGTCTCGTTCGATGATTTCACCTGATAATTACTGACTTTTATCTTTTTCTTTTGCTTTCGTAGGAAACGATGCAGATGAATCTACCCAGTTTTTTTCTGAAAATGTGGAAGAACCACTGACAGGGGCAAAGGATAATCAGGTGGAAGAGATCAAAAGAGAGATGAATCCTAACGTTGCGTCTACATCGCATCTTGACTCATCGCCTGAAAGTAAAAATGCAGACGATGATAGGATATGTAAAATTTTCTCTAACGAATTGCAAATTGTGTTTCTCCCATGTTGACACATGGTCGTGTGTTACAGTGTGCCCTGTGTATCGGGGAAGAGTTACAAAGACTGTTCGTGCTATTATTTCTTAGTCCTGCATTCTGAATTTCACTAAAGACGATTTTTCTTTAAATCCATTCTTCACAATATTTATCCTTCAAACATACATTGACTGCAGGTTTAGAGTTGCAGAACGATAAAAAACTTCATTCATCCCCAATAAACTTCAGAGTTGTTCTTTCCAATTGATAATTATTATTTTATTATGTAATGAATGGATTTATCTTTGCTTTCTGAATCATTCAAATCACAGTGCTAGAGGCACAGTGCTAGAATTGGAAGAAAAAACAAGCAGGGGTGGAGCCCCATGGATATCCTTCGTAAATTTTAACCCTCGTTATTTACTTGATAATGTCTTCATTATTAAAGAATTTATCGCAAAGAAAATTTAATATTATGCCAATGCAATTGGCATAAAGCTTTCGGATGGAATTTCTAACTCTTCATTTATCATGAATTTGAAATGATATCAGGATGAATACGGTCTTATTTCTCAGCAAAAATTATCTGCTCTCTAATGATAAAATAAGAAATACTAGTGTCCTCAGAAAAAAACTTGAGGAAAATTTGGATTTATGAAAAAAAAATTTTTTTTGGCATTCTTGTAGAAGAATCCTCCGAGAAATCCAAAATATTCAGGATTGGTAATGTTCATTTGAATCCATCTCTCAAGCTCAACTCGGATGTAATCAGGCAAGTAGTTCCATCGATTCACTCTCTTTTCATCAAAGAGTTTTTTGCAAATATCTCAGAAACTGTGGGGGCGATTTCGCTGAAATTTAATACCAAAGTTGGCACTCATAAGATTCATATACCCACGACATTTGAAGTCTCTAACTCAAATATTTCTCAAGTTATCGCAATAACAGCGACATTTCGAAAATCACAGTAAAACCTGCAGGAGCCCTACTACTTATGCGTTGTAACGCCATATTTGCGTTACAATAATATTTTTTATTAGACCGGCATCGCAGTGAAATTTAGTTTTTTTTATTCACCAGAACGGATCGTCCGAGAAACGAGAAACAATATTTTATTTTTTTTTAAACTGATTTATTCGATTTCTCTTTCCGCCTTGAATATTCCCGCGTTTGCCGGAGTTCTACTTCACGTCGGGAGGAGGTGCCTGCAGACGGACAAGGATCGCAGGGAGCTGTCCAGGAAATTATCGACTCAGCAAACGGAAATCGATGGGAGGAGCTTTCCGTTAGACTCTGTATGCTGATTGGCGGAAAACTGAAGAAATCAAGGACATCTGAAATTTTACAATTAATTCGAGGATAATTAATTGCGACAACATTTAATGAAGATATTATTATGGAAAACTTTAACGGAATTTTTGACGTTGAATTAGGAAACTTATTTTTTTATCATTCATTCAATTACCGGAATAAAAATAAAATAATACCGGCGATAAAAGAAAGGTTTCACGTCATTGGATAATTAATTATGGGAAGAGCCACCTGTGGTCTAATTTTCGACGCTCGCCGCGTCTTCCCTCACTTTCCATTTTGGTGACAGTTTGTACAGACGCAATTTTTTTTCGTTGTGATCTTGTAAAAATAAGAAAAGCAACAATTACCGTTGCATTATAATTAATTACATAAAAACTTGTCGAGGAGGATTAAAGAAATTTGGGACGTTTATTGGACGTGGAAGGAAGTTGAAGAATTAGATATTTTGAGGCTAAACCAACAACACTCCGGTAAGCGTGTGATTTATTCTCGGCATAGTTTGGACATTTTTTTTTAGCGTCATAACGACGCCGGTAACCGCCATTTTCGGATTTTCCGTGGTGGCGTGTTAGATTTTTTTTTTATTATTGTCGCGAATTTCAATAAAAGTGAATGAATTCAACTTTTCTCGTTTCTCGCTAATTAATTTATTATTTTTTTTCGGAAATTAAAATTGTCGGGAATTACTTAATTTATTGTGATTGAAAATTATTATTATTATTTTTTTGGGGGGAAATCGGCGTCTGAAATTTTCAGTGATATTTTTTTTTTATTTTATTCTTAAACATTTATTTTATTAAAGACGATTTGCAGTCGTATTATTTTTTTTTATTTTTCTTGTTGTTGTCGCTGAAAATATCAAAGGCGCATTTGCATTGGACGTCGATTGTCGACGTGATTGAGAAGCGTTAAGGTGCTTCCCGCGCAAATCAGAATTAATTCAAATTTTGACTTTTATTCTTTTGACTATTTTTTTTAACAACAATTACATTGTGTTGTTCATTCGTTTTCGTCGTATTGGTGAAAATTGTCAGGACTTTTGAATTAATTCTGGTTCTTGAATTTTTTTTTTATATTTTATTTTTTTTATTGTATCAAATCATAATAAATTATTTTTGTAAATGTTTCCGATAATAACGGAGAGATTTTTGATTGTTTAAAGAAGATTTTAAAATTCAGTAACGAATTAATTTTTTTTTATTAACGAATTAATTTTTTTTTATTAACGAAGTATTATTTTTCTTTATTAAATTATTATTATATTTTGTAACTTGATATCTTTTTTAAAGAGCAGAAGGTAAAAGAAAATTAACGCTCTAATTATAATTATGAAATGAAAATTGATTTATTTTATTTATTTATCGATATCTGTATTCCTAGTCCAAATATTTACAGGTGAAGCTGGAACCCAGCCGCCTCCGCGGTCATTAGGATCTTTGGATCTTTTTGTTGCTGTCTAGTCGGAATTCACCTGAGAATTATTTTGGAATTATTTAATTTGTTTTTATTTTTGATATCGGACGAAAGGTCGTCCTGGCGTCCAAAAATTAACGTTGTTTATTTAATTTGGATTTTTTTTGGAATTTTGATTTAACGGAGTTCCACTATTTTGATTCATTGCCGTGGATAGTAAAAATACGTGACAGCGTCTATTTGAACATCGAACATTGAATATTCTGCCAATGCAATTGGCAGAAAGCTTCGGAATGGATTTTTTCATTTTAGATCTACCATCACTGATTTGTGTGGAGTGCGGACACCAAAATAGGCCTCAGAGAGTTAAGCTCGTCCCAAAAATAATAAATTGAACAGTCTTGAACATATAGCTTGCTTTTTTGGATGTTTCTATGCTAATATCTAAGGAACTACTGGACCGATTTTGCACAGTTCAAATACCAAACTTTGTGCTCATCAGATGTATAATCTTGCTCAATTTGAGGTCTCTAGTTCAATTGTTCATTAAGTTATAAATGTATCAAGATTTGTACGAAAAATTTCTCAAAAGAGTTGTACGCCGTCAGCTCTCTCCATATACATCGCAATTCCCGTACAATGTGAAAAATTCACGTGAAGTAGTTGAATTCATCAAATCGGTGAAATTAGATCTAAACTACAGACTAGTGTCTCTGGATGTTGTATCTTTGTTCACCAACATCCCAAAGATTCAGTGATAAGAATAATGGAAGAAGAATGGGACCAGATATCTAAGACAATGAAACTGTCTGAGGATTTGTTTTTGGATATCATTAGATTCTGCTTCGACTCAAGCTACTTTGTGTTCAATGATAAAATCTTCTTACGATTGGATGGTACAGCAATGGGCAGTCCGGCTAGTCCAATACTAGCTAACTTGGTCATGAACTTTGTGATAGATGAAGCTCTGGAGAAATTACGATTTCCGATACCATTTATTAAAGTTTATGTAGACTACATATTCTTAGCTACTCCTAGTAACCAAATGGATATATTGCTCGATACATTCAACGGAGTACATGATAATTTACCATTTACCATGGAGTCTAGAAACAATACTGCTGCTCTACCATTTCTGGATTTGAAAGTACATCGTACAGAAGATGGCACTTTGAAAAGAGAATGGTATACAAAACCGACAAGTTCTGGTAGGGTTCTGGATTATTATTCGAATCACCTTTCCGTGCAGAAGGTCGATGTTATGAAAGGGCTTATGAGCAGAGCTATTGAGGGGAAATGGGTGTACGACAGCGTATTTCTTAGTGGTTTTCATGAATTTTTCTAACATATCAGAAATATATATATTTTATTCATACTTTGTGCTCATTTTACACATATATCAAAGAGTATATTCTGAAATTTTAAAATATTTTTCTCGAACGGATATCAGCTACCGCGCATTGTAAGTCACCATCCGCCTTTGCAATTTGTGTACATCTCGGAGGTCACAATTTTTATCGGAAATTGATTTTCCAAAAAGATTTACTCTTTGTATGAGTGTTTCTTCTATGTGAACCTCAATCCTAAATAATATCTCTATTTTAACTATTTTTTGCTCCCAAATGGAAGCTTAACAAACGTAAGAATTTTCGATTTTGATTTTTTTGTTGCAAATCACTTAAAATGATGTGGAGAGTCTGACAATGATATTTAGAAAAAAATTCTGTGTGTGTGTGTGTGTGTGTGTGTGTGTGTGTGTGTGTGTGTGTGTGTATGTGGGTCTGTGTGGATTTTATTCTTTACTTAACAAGTGGAAACTTGCATCATTATCTATATCATTATAGCTTTACCTGCTAATTTATTAGCAAGTCGCTTCCGAATGGATTTTTTGTTCTCCACTTTACTAAATCGTTCCACATGAATTTCCATTTTTGTTTAAATTTAAAAGAGGAAGACTCTCCAATAATTTGATTTGAATAAATATTCAATGATTTCATTCAAATTGCTATTCCATTGCGAATTCCATTTTTATGTTTTGCGGAAATCGATTGATTCATTCAATTTTCAATGTTTCCTTGGTAACCAATTTTCAATCAACGTTACTCTTGATGATCTATCTATTCATTGATGATAGTTTTTGAAAATTTTGGATTTTAATGATTTTTTCAATGATGCTTCTTAGCACGATATCTGAAAAAAAATTCAAGCTAGAGACTTCCAATTTTGTAAATTCATACTGCTTATAACACTGATGCATGAGACTGCTTGTGGGCATGATTCATTGAAAAGTTTTTGATGGAGAAAATTTTTTCAGTTTTAAAAAAATTCACCTTTCTTGACATATCTCCGGTTCTATCAGTCGTAGCTACCTGGTTGTTATCTTGAATGGAAGGTGAGCTCATTTTCCATCGATTTATATCATTCGAATCTATGTTTTATCGAATTTCAAATACTCATAGCTCATTTCCTGAAAATCAATTTCCACGTTATATTTATTTCGAAAATCGATAATTTTTTTTTAAACAGATATATGAATCGATGGGAAATGAACTCGACTCCCATTTGAGACCAAGCCCAAATCAGTACGACTGATAGAACTGGAGATATTTCTGGAAAACTGAAATTTTTCAAAATCGAGAAACTTTCCTCCATCAAAATTTTTTCAATCAATTATGCCCACGAGCAGTCCCATGCTTCAGTGTTATTAGAAGTATGAATTCACCAAATTTGAAGTCTCTAGCTGGAATATTTTTTTAGTTATCGTGCTAACTAGAATTATATTGGAAAAATCATTAAAATTGAAATTTTTCAAAAACTATCATCAATATATAAATAAAAATCCGTCACGAGCTAGTTCATATGCTTGCCAGCACAGCCTATAAATCTGAGCGAAATCGATTCCGAAGTTTTCGAAATTTTGGTGAAATACAAATTTTCGAAATTTGTTAATATCTCAAAAACTACTGAACCGACTCCAATAAAAACAAGCAGAGGCGTTATATCCCGTGCGTTATTCGCAAACCCCACTCCTTACGCGACATTTAATATTTTGCCAATTCAATTGGCAAAATGCTTCCGAATGAAATTTTTTTTTTTGTTTTTTTTTTTTTCATTTTTTTTTTAATGAAATTTAAGACGGCATTCATAAAATTACTATTTATATTTTTCATTATTCCAAATGCAGTAACAAAACATGATCTTCTCAACAAATATGTACTTATGAGGACAAATTCAATGATGGTTCGATCTTTGGTGAACTTTTTTATTCATTTTTTCAAAAAAAAAAAAAACAATCCATTTTTCAATCATAAATGGAAGACCCTACGACAAATCTGAAAAAGATGGAATTCGGGTTCCAAATAGGATTCCTATTCTTTCCGATTGTCGTCAGAAAAAAATGTACTCATTTGGTAGAAAAAATTGTCTATTTTCGAATGGTGAAATAAAAAATAGTAGTGTTCCTAGGGAGGAAGCTAAGAAAAACTGTGATTTTTGAAAAAACTAAGTTATCGAAAACTCTTACAAGAGACTGCCTCTGAAAAATCTGAAATTCTCACCATTCATGGGGCTCATTGAGATGAATCTTTTAAGCTGAACTTGGGCGAAATCGCTCCAGTAGTTTTCGAGATATCACCTCTTTTCAGAAAATGGTTTTTGTGCAATATCTCAGAAACTACTGGACCGATTTCGCCCAATTTCAATACCAAACTTTTCGTTCATTAGATGCACAAACCCACGAAATTTGGAGTCTCTAACTCAAATAGTTTTTGAGCTATCGTGTATACAAAATTCAGGATAAAAAACACTGTAATTGAAATTATCCGCAAACAAAGAATCGCAGCAAAATTTACCCCGAGTGAAAATTGTGTGTTCAAATGAGATGAATTTCATCGCTGAGAGTGGGGGCTGTAAATCAAGTTTTCGCGGAGAAAAATCGAAAAAACGATTTTTCGAAAATTTGATTTTTCTCGAAAAGTACTCAACCGATTTTGCTCAAATTTCACGGAGAGCAATTTGCATGGGGAGAGAAAGTACTGTTGACTTTTCAGGTCACCAAGTATTACCATTCCGGAGCAATGAGCTGATATCTGTCACACAAACACACACACACACACACACACACACACACACATACATACATACATTTTTTAAAAATGTCATTTCTCGACGTTTTGGAACATTCTGAGTCATATTCCGATGAAATCTCGAGATCGAAAAAAATCGCGTTTACAATGCTTCCATTCGGAAGCAAAAGGGCTTAAAGTGGAGAGTTCAGTAACCGGAATATACTGACAAAATTTCAGAATCCTACATATAAAACTTCAGAAGTTATTGAAACATATGTGTGTGCACAGTAGACTGTGCCAAATTTAACGACTATTTTTTTTTTCGGCTCCCAAGTGAAAATTACATTTTCCGTTACGAAAAAATAATACTTCCCAAATCCGGGCTTCCTATCTTTCTTTTCCAGTTAGCGCTCGCGTCAATAAGCATTTTTCAAGGGAAATTTTGTTTAAAATGATTTTAAACCTCAAAATTCATGGAATATGATCTCTAAACATTAAAAAAAAGCATTATTTCGTCGAGAATTCAATGCCCAACGAAGATAGCCATGGACGAAGTCAAAACAATGGCCTACACGCCTTGTAGACCAAGTAGAAAGCGAATTTTTCCTTAATTTATTACTAACATTCATTCTTATACACATATCAAACAATTGATGAGTGATTGAAACTTGTGAATTTCATTTTCTAGACAATCCTCATGATCCATAGAACTAATTTTTATGCTCTTTCCATTCTTCTCTGCACTTTTCTTTAAACTGAAATCATAATGATTTAATAAAAATACTTAACACCTGTAAAGCTCAGAAAAAAAAGAGGGTGCGTGAAATTCACGCGCGGCAGAAGTGAAACTTCTTGCTGATCGTCCAAGGATCAGTGCAAGAATACCGTATCTTGCTTAGACTTCGAGACATTCAAAGAAAATTGATGATAAAGAGCACTCAATTTGTCTACAAACTTGATATTTTTCTCTTCCTCAACATCCATTTCTTTTCAAGAATATTTCGGAAAGTGAGCGAGATGACGAAATGTTTCTGAAGATTTTTTTTTGCAGAGAATCTCGAAAACTACAAAAAGGGTCTCTACAAAAATTTCATTATCTCGCTTAGTTTGAGAGACATTCATCAAAATCCTACGAACAGAACATAGACTCATAGATATATCAAAATCTAACGGAGAAACGCCCTTTTTGATTCAATTTCTTCTGCAGCTCTTGAAACTTCAACAAAGAAAGGATTAGGGCAAAATCATGCTATCTCGTTTAGTTTCTGGGATATTTATCAAAAACAAATAACAAAAAATGAACTTATTTTAGAAAGAAAAGTAACTCTATTCCAATGATTTTTTGAGAATATCTTGGAAACTCAGTGAGGTAAAGCCATTTTGACCTAATCCTTTCTAATAGCTTGTCTTGAAAATCAAGAAAAAAAATCAGAGTGAGATCGCTGCATCTTTCTCCGTTTCTGAGTATTCTCAAAAAAACTTTCGGGAATAAATAATTCGAATAACAAGGAAAGTAGGTTTTTTTCTGTCGATAGTATTTCGAAAATAACTGGGAAACTAAGCGAAATACAACGATTTTACCTCATAGCCTTAGAAATTCTCTACAGAAGGCCTCCACTTCTGTAGAGAATTTCTAAGGCTATGAAGAAGGATTGGAGCAAAATAACGCTATTTTACGTAGTTTCTGACATATTCCCAGAAAATTATCAACAAAAAAAACCTTTTCCTGTTTTTTTGGTTTGTTTGTCAATTGTTTCTTGAGAATATCTCGGAATCTGAATAAGATAAATCAGTTTCAACTTTGAGCTTTCTTGTCGAGAATTTAAAGATCTACAAAAAAGGCGAACAGCAGAATCACTCTATCCCACTTAGTTTCCGAGATATTCTTGAATAACTGATAATAGAAAATAAACAGTAACAGGACAGGTATTGTACTAACGAAAGAATCGACACACGAGGCATGCCGAAGCCAAAGATTATTTGGTGGGGCATGGACGTCGAAGAAAGCCGATGTCGATCCCTCCGCTAGTCCTACTATGACGAGCAATGCTGCAGGGATACGAGTGCACATGCGCACATTCGTTCTCTCTCTTTCCCCCACCACCAAAGCGTGGAAAAGTAACGCAACAGCGTTAAACGCGAGGACTTCGTATAGGAAGTTTCACTTTAACAAGAAGCTAGCAACATCTCCTGACTAATATTTGGAGTAACATGCTGGTAAATCACTCACGAATGTCAATCACTATAATTGGTGCCATGAATATAAGCATCAACGTTATGAATATTGATTAAAAATTTCTGAGTCAATAAAAGTTGTGAGTAATAAATGATGAAATGATATAATTTTTTTCTATATTGTTTGCTATTATTATGATTTTTAGTTGAAGGAAAAAATATAGAGAAGAATTGAGGGACGAAAATTAGTTCTTTGGATCATGAGGATTGTCTAGAAAATGGAATTCACAAGTTTCAATCACACATTCATTGTTTGATATGTGTATAAGAATGAATGTTAGTAATAAATTGAGGGAAAATTCGCTTTATATTTGGTCTACAAGGCGTGTAGGCCATTCTTTGACTTCGTCCACGATTATCTTCGTTGAGCATTAAATTCTCGATGGAATGATGCGTTTTTAAAATTTTTAGAGATCATATTCCATGAATTTTGAGGTTTAAAATCATTTTTAAAAAATTTTTCCTTGAAAAATCCTTATTTACGCGAGCGCTAACTGGAAAAAAAAGATAGGAAGCCCGGATTTGGGGAGCATTATTTTTTCGTCATGGAAAATGTAATTTTCACTTGGGAGCCGAAAAAAAAAATAGTCGTCAAATTCGGCACAGTCTAGTGCACAGACATACACACACACACACACACACACACACACACACACACACACACACACACACACACACACACACACACACACACACACACACACACAGACAGACATTTTTCCTAAATATGATTTTTAGACTTTTCGGATCATTTTAAATAGTTCCCAACAAAAAAATCCAAATCGAAAATTTTCATGATAGTAATGCTTCCATTCGGAAGCAAAAACGGTAAAACTTCAACCGGAAAATCTCATATTTTTACTGTATATTGGTCGTGATAAATGTTTTCTTTTGAGACCTCGTTACTTGGAATTCATTCAATATTTTTTAAGATATGACCATTTTTCGATTTTTTCAAAAAAATTGATTTTTCAAAAAGTTTCCAACCGATCTCATCCAGATTGATGCATAATATTTGACATCATATTCTGTCACTGCGTGAATTTTTTTAGATTTTTCCAATGCTTGGTTTTTAAGTTATGTCGATTTTTATAATTTTTCGTGCAAAATGTTGTTGCTTCAATAACAACCGGAAAAATTAAGATAGAAATCCCAAAATTGGCTCACATATTGGTCTTCTAAACCTGCAGCTTGGGATTGTTATTGGACAGCATTGGAGAAATATTTTTTTAACTAGGAGTGATTTTTCGAAATTTCAATTTTTTCATTTTTTCTCAAATTTAGAATAAGTTCACGAATTATTACATCCAGATTGAGGATTAATATTAGACACTATATTATCTAACTGTGTGAATTTTCCCAGATTTTTCTCGTCATTAGTTTTCGAGTAATTTCAATTTCACTGATATTGCATGAAGAATGTTGTTTGTTCGATAAAAAAAAAACCTTATAAAAACCGAAGTAGTGAAGATATGAGCTTCGAATTTCACTCATCTTTTGGTCTCGATCGAATATGTTGTTCAGTATGCAAAGTGGTTATGAATCAGCATAGTTGATGTAACTGTTAAGAGCAATAAAGATAAGTATTAATATTCTACAGAAATTAATATTTATCTTCATTATCTGAGGTTCTTGACTCATATTCTTCCCAAAACCCCAGCCGGAAAAATTGAAACAAATAGTAACTAATTAGAGACTTGAGTTATGTTCTTCATCTTTATAAACTCGTAGATTTTGTCATATTCAAACTTTTCGATTAATATATTTCCATCATTGTCGGCTTCACCTCGATATAGTGGGAAGTTCTACGATGGAAAAGAAAAATAATATTGATATCACTTAATTGAATTGACAGAATTTGAAATTTTTCAAAAAAATTGTGGGAAACTAAAATTTTTCATGAAGAATTTCTTTCGATTGTTTATGAATTGTCGTCTAAAAGTCTGAGGCTGGTTGACGTTGGTTCTCGGTAAAGACTGAATACTAACCTTCAGTAACCAAGATAAACCACATAAAATATAGATCCTGGTGAGAAAATAAGTCGATAAAAAAAAATAAAAAAAATAAAAATAAAAAAAATTTATAATTTCTATTTTTTCAAGAAAACAAGTACATTGAGCATTCAAATGCGTACTTTTTTCCCTAGTCAATAACTTGAATGCTTCGCGTGGAACAATTTCAACCTCAAATAAATGAACGAATGAAAAAATAGAACCATGAGAATATAATAACAATATCGAATTGAATAGATATAAAAGGTGAAATCGTTTTTTTATCAAAAGTAATTTTATAGTTTTTTCAATAAAACAAAAATCTGGGTATTATTATTAAGGGAATATTCAAAATAAAATGTTCACTCATAGAAAGGCGCACCATTCGTAAGCAACTTGCTAATGAATTAGCAGATAAAACTGTAATGATAACTATAATGATAACCATAATGATAGCCAGTTCCCACTTGTTTATTGCACAAGAAAGTACAAAAAAAATGGTAGAAACTCATACTGAATTTTCACAGTCCTCAAAAAAATATTAATTTTCGATTTTATCGAGGGAATTGAGGTTCACATAAAAGAGACACTCATACAAAAAGTAAATCTTTTTGGAAAATCAATTTCCGATGAAAATTGTGACCTCCAGGATGTTCACAAATTGCAAGCGCGGATGGCGACTCACAACACGTGGTAGCTGATATCTCCCTTATTTTTCGGGAAAAATATTCAATAATTTCAGAATATACTCTTCAATATATGCATAAAATGAGCACGAAGTATGAATAGAAGATATATATTCCTTATGTGTTGAAAAAATTCATGAAAATCGCTAAAAATACGCCGTCCTACAACCACTTCCCCCTTGATCTCAGCCACGTAGATTATCAATAAACGAACATAGACAAAGTAAAGACCATCTTGAAAGCAAATAATTATTCAACTAATGTGATGAACAGATGTATTGATGAATAATCGAATAAGATCTCCCAGTAAGATCAACACCAGGGAGAAGGAGAAGGAACAAATGAAGAGAATAAAAAGGAGAGCAAACTGACATTTTGTAGTTCTCCCTACTTAGCAGGCTTATCTCACAAGATGGATGAGTGCGTTCGGGATTATGGTTGTAAACTCGCGTTCTATAACATCGCGAGTGTCCAACAACTCCACAGCAGGGTCAAGGATAAAACTGAACTGGAAATGAGGTCCAATTTGGTTTACACTATTCCATGTGAATGTGGTAAAATGTACTTTGATCAGACCAAACAAAAGCTGGGCAATAGGATAAAACAACATGAACAGGATTGCAAGAATAGGAACATTCTCAAAGAGAATGAAACAGCTTTGACCAGCCACCATTTTGATCAGGGACATCAATTTAAATTTGATGAACCATCTGTGCTTGACCATGAGAGAAACTGGCTGAAAAGGAATATCAGCGAAATGATTTTCATGAAAACCAATCACACAGTGAACCATAGAACGGATTCTAGTCGCCTGAGCTCAATATATGCTGGAGTCTTGGGCAGACCGCAACAAAACCAGCAGAACAAGAAACAATCTAATTAGTATCGACTGTGGTGCTGATGACATGGTACCTATTGAATCTATTGGACCTCTTGGATCCATTGAATAACACCATTGGACTCCAATCATAGAGAGCTGGGTAGAGGGAGACGAAATTCATTGTGTTGAGGATCGCAGATAGCGGGGAATTGGCACACACACGTGGGAACAGCTGGAGTTGGTGTGTGTGAGCTAGCTCATAACACCTACAACGAATTTGTGTAGTCTCACCAGTCTCGTATTGTCATTATTGTATGTGTCATTTGAGTTTATCAATTTATTTGTTTATTCATTAAATGTTGTATCGTTAAAATAATGATTAAGAGTGACGAAATACGGAACCATTCTTTTAGTTTAATATTATCATGGAAATTTACATTAATCTAAAGGTACTCATAACATGTTCAATATCAGCGCATAATGTTTGAGCTTTTTTATATTACAGTCGATGTACCGAATGTATGTTTATGTTCTATTTATAGAACCTGAAGAAGCTTCTTATCAGGAGCAAAACGTCGCGATTTTAGAAAATAAATGTGAAGATTGACTTCAATATCCCAGTTAACCTCTAGATTAATTATTTATCATCATGGACGACAGAAATAACGATAATTTCTCAGAAGTTTTAGACTGGATAAACTGAAAATCTGAGCTCCCACCACCCCAAGGGTCAAAGATGCAGCTCATAAGCGTGGATCTCCTTGCTGAGAGCTGACGCTGGAATTTCATTTTTCATCGAGAAAAGTCGAAAAAACGATACTTCGAAATTGTCATTTTTTCTCAGGAACTATCCGGCCTATTCAGCTGAAATTTTAGTGAGAGCTTAGGGCACGCATTGCAAACATACCGTTTTTTCAGATCGCTAGCTAGCCCCGTTTCAGAGCAAAGCGGAACATGCGTCATCACATACACACACCCACATACACAAGTACAGACATTCTTCAAAAACGGCAGTTCTTGACGTTTTAGGTCATTTGCAGTCATATTATGGTAAAATCTCAAACTCGAGAAAAATTACATTCCATTCGGAAGCAAAAAATACAATAAATGAACCAGAACTCGGAGCACTCGTTACCCCTGGGATTTACAGTACAACCCCGCTATTTGCAACTTCACGATTTGCAACTACCCCGCTATTCGCAACTTTTTCACCCCGCAGTCTGCAGCTTTAGCCCCGCCTACTAGCCCCCACTACTCTCTACCAGAGATTGAGAGTGCATACGCCACTTCCGTGTGTTAAAGAGGTTATTTTCAAATATTAATTTTTTTCCAGCTGTTTATTTAAACCATATTCAACCTTAATATAAATCCAAATGATTCATTCCTTAGTTTTCTGGAATTTTGAACGTGAATATTTATTACTTCCATGATTCAAAATAGAGGAAATACAAGAAACTAATTCCGACAAAATACTTCTCTAATTAATTGAAGCCAGCCCCATATTAATTTTATCTCATCCTTTCAAAGATGGGAGTATAATATATATATTCACGGATAGAATAACATTCAAATTCGTGGCGGGCTGCTGCCTTCTTCTCTTTATTCTTACTGGCTATATGCCCATGACGCATCGCTCTCCACGGTTACCGGCGACATAACTGGGGAAGTTAAATGTCTGTGGTGGGGACTGAAAGGAGTTGAGGGGGCCAGTTGCAAATAGTGGGGTTCTGATGTCGAGATGAGTTGGAAATAGCGAGGTTGTACTGTAATGTGCGCCCTATCAGTGCGCATCTCCTCATGAAAGATACATGCTGTAAATTCATTCTTCGCTGAGAAAACTCGAAAAAACGATTTTTCAATAATTTGCTCTGCCTCGAGAACCATTGAGCCGATTTTGCTGCAATTCAATACCAAAGTTGACACTCATATGATGTACAAACCCACCAAATTTGAAGTCTCTAACTAGGATATTTCTCAAGTTATCGCAAGAACCACGGTTTTCAAGAATCACAGTAAAAAAAATATTGAACAACAAAAAATTGGAACACTTGCCATCCTTGAGATTTAATGTGCGCCCTATCAGTACGCATCTCCTTGCGAAGGATACATGCTGTTAATTGATTTTTCGCTGAGAAAACTAAAAAAAAACCCACGCGACAGAAGTGAAGCTTCTTGCTCATTGTGTATAGATAGCGATGAATTATTAGGATTTTTTCAAATGAACAAGTGATAATAATTGAGGAATGTGAGGATACGGGGTTAATTTCGAAGGGAAACGGCAAAAAAAGTATTATATATATAGTATTTTGGTTATCTGTTCACTAATAAATTATCATTTTTTCACAATTATGAAGTGTTCAGACAACTACATTTTTGAAAATCAGTTCTTTGTAAATACACAGGAAATTGATCGAGATGGACGGTTTTGCTTCAATCCTTTCTTGTAGCTCTCAAAACTCTCAATAAAGGAGGATTCGTGCAAGCTTGCTCTATCTTGAAATTCCGGGATATTCGAAGAAAACGTTTACTTCCATATTTTTCTCATGCTAGCCTCATAATATGGTAGACGAAGAGGCATAGTCGGGTACTCTCGATTGTTTTCGGTACATGAGCCATTAGTCATTTCGCACTTGGCTTTGGATTGAAATATCTCGAAAACTATGCAACATTTATCGAGACATGCTGTGAATGAAATTCAGAGGGAAGATTGATGAAGAAAATAAGCGCAACGCCGTTCTTCTACGACCAGTAGTTTCCGAGATATCAATTTTTTAATGAATAGTTCAGAAACAATGGACGAGGCCCAATAGTAAACAAATGAGCGCCCGGGCATCCTTCCTGAATTTTTCATTAGAAAATTGATATCTTAATAACTACCAGTCATAGAAAAACGGAGTTTTGCTTATTTCATCCGTTAATCTTCCCTCTAAATTTCATTCACAACATGTCTCGATAACTTTCAAGTAGTTTTTGAGATATTTCAATCCAAAGTGTGAAATGGCAATTTTCTTCAGAAATAAAAAGCGAAGATTATGATGTGGAGCATAGTAATTTTTATGAGAATCTTCTAGAAAAATTCCTATATTATATCCTATATTATCCTTTCCGTGTATTGAAAAAAAAAAATTACAAAATGAAAAAACAGTATGTATGCAGCACTCTACGCGAAGATCCTACCCCCCCCCCCCCCCTCTGCCGTCTTCCCTCTCCACCACTAAAGCATATGCTAGAGTGGCATCCCCACCAACGCACTCTCCTCTTTCTTGCTTCTACTTTTCCCCCACTACTCCACTACCACGTTCCCCTCAAAACCTTTCACTCGTTTGTGACGCGAGAAAAAAGTTGGTACCCTCCCAAAAGAAGTTTCACTTCAAAAACGATCTTGTGACGATTCGCTCTTTCTTGAGAACCACTGAACCGTTTTGATATATGCAGCCGTTTTGGAATGGAGCGATGGAGTGTGTCGTCACATTTATACACACACACACACGTACACATACATACATACAAGCATTTGACAAGAAAAATTATTTTCCGACATTTCAGATCATTTGAAGTCATATTCCGATGGAATCTCAAACTCGAAAAAAATGACGATTACAATGCTTCGATTCACAAACAGAAAGGACTCAATTAACATGAGGATATTTCCAATAGGGGGAAAACCATGGTGATAATATATAATAAATAGATTTATCTCTGCTTTATTAATCATACAAATGTCGCAGTACTAGAATGAAATACGGTCTTAAAATACCGCATTTATCACAACGAACATACAGTGAAAATATAATACTTCTAAGTTGAAATTTTACCGTTTCTGCTTCCACATGGAAGCTTTGGAATCGTAATTTTTTTTGACTTTGAGATTTCATGATAAAATGACTGCAAATGAACCAAAACGTCAAGAACTGCCGTTTTTAAAGAATGTCTGTGTATGTATGTGGGTGTGTGTGTGTGCGTGATGCATTTGCCGCTCTACTCTGAAATGGGGCTAGCTAGCGATCTGGAAAGTTTACCATGAGTTTGCCATGCGTGCCCCAAGCTCTCACAGAAATTTCAGCTAAGTCAGCCGAATAGTTCTTGAGAAAAATGAAAATGTCGAAATATCGTTTTTTCGACTTTTCTCGATGAAAAATGGAATCACATCGTCCACTCTTAGCGAGGAGATGCGCGTTCAAAAGCTGCATCTTCGACCCCTGGGGTAACGGAGCTCAAATTCTTAGTTTATCCAGTATAGAACTTTTGAGAAATTTTTCTCAAAAATCTTGATTCCACGATAACTTAATAAATAATTGAGCTAGAGACCTCAAATTTTGTGAGGTTACACATCTGATGAGCACAAATTTCGGGATATTGAAACTGAGCAGGATCAGTCCAGTAGTTTCTTAGATATTAACATAGAATTATTCGAAAAAGCAAGCTATATCTTCAAAACTATTCAATTGATCATATTTGGGACGAACTTAACCCTCTGAGGCCTATTTTGGTTTTCGAATTCCTCGCACAGATCGATGACGGTAGCTGCAAGATTGAAAAATCCATTCGGAAGCTTCCTGCGAATTACATTGGCAGAATATTAAATGTACGATGTCCAAATTATGCGCAAGGAGTGGGGCTCCTGCTTGTTGAGTAAAAAAATCCACACAGACACTCATACATACACACACACACGCACACATAAAGACTTTTTTTTTCTGAATATCATTTTCAGACTCACCACATCTTTTGAGTGATTTGCAACAAAAGAATTCAAATCGAAAATTCTCTCGTTTGTTGAGCTTCCATTTGGAAGCAAAACAAGCAGGAGCCCCACTACTTGTGCATAATTTGAACATCTCATATTTGATATCCTGCCAATGCAATCGGCAGAAATCTCCCGAATGGATGTTCCAATTATAAACCTACTATTACTGATCTGTGCGTGGAGTGCGGGAACCAAAATAGGCCTCAGAGGTTAAGCTCATCCCAAAGATGATCAATTGAATAGTCTTGAAGATATAGCTTGCTTTTTAGGATGTTTCTATGCTCATACTTTTATCTTTATCCAGTTCCGGACTCCAGGTTTGAAAACTCTTTGGAGCCCAGTAATGCATACATTCGCTGTGATAAACGAAAAATAAAACAGTTATGAAAATGAAGAAAAAATCGCTTGAAGGAAAAACAAGCAACTACCGGACCGATTTCACTCAGTTCCAATACCATACTTCGCGCTCTTCAGGTGTATAACCCCACAGAATTTGAGGTCTCTAGCTCAATTTCTCATTAAGTTATAGAAGTATCAAGATTCTTACAAAAAATTTCTCAAAAGTTATATACTGGATAAACTAGACATCTGATCTCTCCCCACCCCAGGGGTCAAAGCTGCAGCTCATAAGCGCGCATCCCCCTGTTGAGAGTGGATGCAGGAATTTCATTTTTCATCGAGAAAAGTCGGAAAAACGATTCTCCGACATTTTCATTTTTCTCTGGAACTATGAGGCCGACTCAACTAAAATTTTGGTGAGTGCTTAGGGCACAGATGGCAAGCATACGAGAAGATTTCTCGATCGCTAGCTCGCCCCGGTTAACAGTAGAGCGGAAAATGCGTCATCACACACACACACACACATACACACACACACACACACACACACACACACACACACACGCGCGCACGCACGCACACACACACACGCACACACACACCCACACACATACACAGACATCTTTGAAATCTTCAGATGGAATTCGTTTTTGAGCATCCGTTATAATGAGATAAGAGGGTTGAAAGTGGGAAAAAAATTTTCGTTTTTTTTTCATTCTTGCTTCGGAATGGAAGTTTTGTAATCGTAATTTTTTTCGAGTTTGAGATTTCATCATAATATGACTGCAAATGACCCAAAACGTCAAGATCCGCCGTTTTTAAAGAATGTCTGTGTGTGTGTGTGTGTGTGTGTGTGTGTAAGTGATGACGCATTTTCCACTTTACTCTGAATTGGGGCTAACTAGCGATCTGAAAATTACCATGAGTTCGCCGTGCGTGCCCCAAGCTCTCACAAAAATTTCAGCTAAATCGGCCGAATAGTTTTTAAGAAAAATGAAAATGTCGAAATATCGTTTTTTCGACTTTTCTCGATGAAAAATGGAATCACAGCATCCACTCTCCGCGAGGAGATGCGCGTCTAAGAGCTGCATCTTTGACCCCGGGGGTCATGGGAGCTCAGATCTTTAGTTTATCCAGTAGAAAACTTTTGAGAAATTTTTCGCAAAAATCTTGATTCTACGATAACTTGATGAATAATGGAGCTAGAGACCTCAAATTTCGTGAGGTAATACATCTGATGAGCATAAAGGTTGGTATTGAAACTGAGCGGAATCGGTCCAGTAGTTTCTTAGGTATTAGCATAGAATCATCAGGAAAAGCAAGCTATGTCTTCAAAACTATTCAATTGATTATATTTGGGACGAACTTAACCCTCTGAGGCCTATTTTAGGTTCCGCACTCCACGCACAGATCAGCGATGGTAGATTCAAAATTGAAAAATCCATTCGGAAGCTTTCTGCCAATTGTATTGGCAGAATATTAATGTTAGATGTTCAAATTACGGACAAGTAGTGGGGCTCCTGCTTGTTTCAAAGAGAGTCGAAGGGCTTCAAAAAAAATTTTTGACTCACCCCTTGGTAGAATCGCGTAGCCTGGTCTTTCAGCTTCATTTTCGTTTTTTTGTTTTTTTCCTACGACCATTTGTTACTGAGATATCGTCAATTGAATCAAAAAACACCCTTTTGTCTTCAATCATCGATATCTCGAGAACTACTGATTGCACAGCGAGCGAATGATGAGATTCGTAAACTTGAATGAATTTCCTGTAATGCTCTTGTACCGTTTCATTGAAAAAAAATTTCTTTTGTTATAGATTGTAATTTTTTTTTTTTTTCTATATATATATTTTAATAATTATTTATCATGGATGTCCGGGTAATTTCTACTAAATGATAAGACTCGTTGAATATAATTAATTGTTTAATAACTCAATGTAGGTACACTTCGGTTCACCCGATCACTCGACACACTCTCTCTCTCTTTTTTTTTTGACTCATTCATACAATAACTAGTTAAATCAGAATTAAATCGATCAAAAAATAACTCGGTAATTACTCGATAACACGTTCTCATTTACTCTTCCATTTCTCAACTCATTGACTCAAAAAATCGCTCAACTCCGATCTTAATGTTGTCAATAACTTCATCAGTTCTTCACACAGTGTCCCTTTTTATTATGATTCAAAGGAACGCTTATTCAAATGAAAACTCGGTAAATCAATCAAATAATAACTCAGTAAATTAACTAAATAATAACTCGGTAATTTAAACTGGATAGGAGTAACTCAAACTCGGTAAACAATCATTAAATAATAATTCGGAAGCTTAATGTCTTCTTATTTTCGCACCTCAGACTCTCTTCCTTTTTCACACCTTGCTCACACACAATCGCTAGAAGAGTGCACGCTCTCCCCTCTCCATCCTATCATACCTTTCTTCGCACTATTTCCTGCTCACACATTCGCACACACTCATTTCTTCTTTCACTAATTCATTCTCTCTCTCCCTTGCACACTGATCCTGTCGCTAACACTTCACATTTTTAAAATTGGTTCAAAAAAAGTACCGGAAAATGAAGTTGTTTTTTTTTTAAATTGCGCTTAATCCCGCAGCTTTTGTGGAAACTATGAATGTTTGCACGTTTTTTCTTAGTTTACTGCATACTGAAACACCCGCTGAGTGTTTAAGCCAATCGGCTAGACCATTTTCTTTTCCCGAATGAACAAGAATTCAGCAAAAATGAAAGGAACACTTTTTCGTTCCTTAAACATCAATTAATGATGATTAAGTGAAGGGATGTCGCTGTTGTTATTTTGCGTCACTTGGATGCGACATCTCTTCAATGAATTTGCTCGTCGGATAGCGATGTAAAATAATTGTTATTATTATGGAAAAAGGTTGCCACGGCTCAGGATCGAACTGCGGACCTTTTGGTTTCCAGTTGGGCACTTTGCCACTGAGCTATCCGACCAGCTGTGCTGATAATTCCGGTTTCTTGATGTTATCCATTGTAGCGTTCGCTACATAAGACCGGAGATTTTCTTTTTTCGTCATTTTTTTATGATTTCTTATGGAACATGCGTTGGACTCCACATGTTCACTCCCTCTTTCTCGCGCACCCTCTCACTCCATTCACACATGAAGAATCGTAAAAAAATGACGAAAAAATATCTCCGGTCTCAATCATCATCAATTGATGTTTAAGGAACAAAAGAGCGTTCCTTTAACTTTTGCTACAACTTTGACTGCTGCAACTTTCGTTATCCCGTTCATTTCCCGAGTATATTATTCTCAGAAAGAAGAATATTAAAAAAAGACTATCAAGTTTTTTCACAAAATCATTCCATTTAATCATTAATTTTTTTTTAATATCTCGGAATCTAGCGACATAGGGTGATTTCGCACTATGCCTTTTTTGTAGAGAATTTCGAAAGAGCAACACAAGAAATTGAAGCAAAATTGCTCTATCTCGACTAATTTTCGAGATAATCACGGAAAACTATGATTGAAAAAAAAATAGATTTATCTAAATACTTCATAATCGTGGGAAAAATGTAATTTCTTAGTGAACAAAAAACAATATACCCCAGGAAAAAATGTTCAGATCTGATCAGATCAAATTAGATCTGAGCGGATCTAATTAGATCTGAGTTCTTCAGATCTGATCCGATCTGAGAATTGGCACGCTCTGATCAGATCTAATCAGATCAAATTAGATCTGAGTTCCTCAGATCTGATCAGATCCAATTGGATCTGCAAAAAATCCGGAATGAAAATTTTTAATTTTTTGAGAAAATGAAAAATAAATAAAAGTCTGAATTCTGCGCTAAACAAATGAATCAAAGGCGGAGTTTTTGAAGAAAAAAAAATCGAAAAAAAAAATGTGCTTCAGCGGGATCGAACCCGGGACCCTAAGCATTACTAGACTATTACCTTAACCATTCAGCTATCACACGATCCCTTGATATCATTTGGAATTTAAATCGTCATAATTGAAGAAAATCAGAACTATTAGAGGAAATAACTCCGGAGGAAAGTCGGGACTGCCCAAATGGAAGGCAGAATCATCCGCGGAAATAAATATAAAATTCTATGATAATGAAATAAGCACAGATCTGACACATTGTGGATTCCTTTAAACAGATTAATTTTCATTTAATAAACATTTCAAAAAAGTCGTATTTATAGTTCTATGAATTTCATACATGTGCATATTTTTCATTTTTTTAAAATAATGTATCTGTTGAAGGAATTCAAAAAAACTAGGAATTGTCAAATGTCTGCTATTTTCAGTTTTATTAAATTCTACCTTATAAAGTTTTCATCCATCGCCTGATGCATCATAATGTGAATTGGATTGGATTTGATCATATCTGACTAGATCTGATTGGATCAAACTAGATCTGATTAGATCTGGTTAGATCTGATGAACCGATATAAATGGACTTGATTAGATCTAGTTAGATCTAATCAGATCTGGTTAGATCTAGTCAGATCTAATCAGATCGAAACAGATCTGATCAGGCATTGATCTGAATAGATCTGATCAGATCTAGTTAGATCTAATCAGATCTAGTTAGATCTAATCAGATCTAGTTAGCTCTAATCAGATCTAGCTAGATCTAATTAGATGTAGTTAGGTCTAATCAGATCTAGTTAGATCTAATCAGATCTAGTTTGATCTAATCAGATCTATTCATATCAAATTTCTCAATTTAATCAGATCCAATCAGATCTGATAAGATCAAATTAGATCTAATCAGATCTAATTTGATCTGATCAGATCTAAACATTTTTTCCCGGGACTTTTGCATAACAAGTGGAGAATGGTATTGCACATTTTATGATACAGCGTTGTCCACTCATTAGTTAGCAATAGGCTTCTGAATGGACAATTCCAAATCCTCTTTGCAAGAAAATTGAATCAATCGATATTTCCCAACCGACAAATTGAGATTGAAAAATTTTGATGATAGCAGAACTCCCATTTGGAAGCAAAAATTCATCTCTTAAGACATATCTCCCATTTTATTAGTCTTCATAACTTGGTTGTCATTTTAAATGAAAGCTGAGCACCCTTCTCATCGATTGATATCATTTGAATTTTCTTTCATCGACTTTTCAATTACTCATAGCCCATTTTCTAGAAATCAATTTTTGCATTATATCTATTTGAAAAATCGATAATTCTTGTTACCAACTATATGAATTGATGAAAAATGAACTCACTTTCCATTTCAGACTAAGCCCAAATCACTACGACTGATAGAACCCGAGATATTTCTAAAAGAGTGAAATTTTCAAAACCGAAAGAATTTTTTCCATCAAAAACTTTTCAGTCAATTATGTCCATCAGCAGTTCCATTCATCAGTGTTATGGGAAGTATAAATCTACCAAATTGGAAGTCTCTTGGATATTTTCCCAGTTATCGTGCTAACAAGAACTCCATTGAAAAAATTATTAAAATTGAAATTTCTCAAAAACCATCGGCATAAAATAAATGGAAATTCGTAGCAAGCTAGGTCATATGATTGCCAACACAGCGTATGAATCTGGGCGAAATTGATTGAGAAGTTTTCAAAATATTCATGAAATATTAACTGTGGGAAATTTCTTAAATCTCAAAAAATACTGAACCAATTCCCATACAAAAGGTCTTGAAGTGGAGAGTTCAGTGACCGGAATATGCTGAAAATGTTTCAAATCCCTGCAGATAAGCCTTGAGAAATTATTGAGACATATGTGTGTGCACTAGGGTGGTCCTTAAAATGGCTATATTTTAATTTTTATCGATCCCCCTCCAAAACGCTTCCAAATAATCAAAAAAAAATGTCTGTAAATTTTTAGCTCTTAATATTAATATTAACCTGGCCCCCAAAGTAAAAGAAGTTTTAAATGGAAAAACACATGTGTAACGTCCAGAGAAACTGAGACGTTTTTTTTATTTTTATTTTTTTTTTTAAATTATTCGAAGCGAAAGACACCTTTCGTTTCGAATGAAAAAGTTAATAAAAACAATGGTGAACATGATTCATGGTGAAAAGATAGAAGACGTCCGCAACATTGAATTGCAATGCCTTGGCAACAGAAAGAAATCACGAATATTCTCCCACTCTTCAATAAGTGGGGTGCAAATCATATGTGATTTTTGTCACATGATTGACCCCACTATTGAAAAAAAGGAATTAGGTAAGGAAGGGGCAACGCACTTGCGAGGAGCGATGCACTTCCTTCCCGATTTAATTAGGGCACGGCACTCGAATAATTAGGTTGGATGGAAAAATGTATTGAATTATTATGGGGATTTTTAGTGTAAAAATAAAAAAAAAAGAGAGAGAGAAACCGAGAGATTTTATTGAACTATTGTGGGGATTTCGAGTGTGAAAAGAGAAAGAAATAAAAGGATTTTATTGAATTACTGCGAAAATTTAAATGTGAAATAGGGAGAAATAAAAGAATTTTATTGTGGGGATTTTTTTTGAATATGAGAAACTGGGAGAATTAAGACGATTTTATTAAACTATTGTGGTGATTTTTGAGTGTGAGAAAGAGGTAGAAATAAGACAATTTTATTGAGTTATTTTGGAAATTTTGTGAAAAGAAAGACTGAGAGAAACGAGAGAAAATTGGATAAAAAAGAAGAGAAAAGGAAACAAAATAGAAAAAGTAAGTGGACAAGTTGAATAAAAATCGGTGGATACTGCGCGCGCAGATGTCGCGTATTCGGTAAATAATTTTTTATATATGAAATCGGATTTGATTATGAAAATTATTCTATTTCATTTTAAGGGGGGGGTAGGGTATTTAATTTTTTTTTTCTCGATTTTTTGAAAAATTTTGAGGTGAAAGTACCATATATCAGGAATATTCTGTGAAAATTTCAAGTCGATCCGAGAAAAATTGACGGTAATACAGCATTTTTAGTATGAGTGGTTTAGAATCGAGCTCAAATCAAAACTACGCTTCCAAGCAAAGAAGGTCGCGTTAGCCATAGACAAGAGTGGAAACGTATTCTGGACACCTCTGATGATAGTTTCATATTGTACGGACGTGGAATTGACGACTCTATGTAAGTAAAAAGTTTAAATTTCAAAATTTAAGTTCAAACTTCAAATCGATTTTCCCACAACTTGCTTTTTAAAAGTCGGTGGACACTCTCACTCAGAATCTACTGAACCGATCGATTTGATTTTTTGCACACCCTTTTAAAACATATCCAGCGAGGTAACGCTGTCGAGTTTTTTCATTTTTTTTAATTTTTAGTATTTTTTATAGGAGCTTGAATGTTGGTTTTTTAGTCGAAAATCGGGTTTTTGACTTTAAAGTGCAATCAAAAATCCAAAAATGTGGAAAAAAAAATTTTCTCGACAGGGTTACCTGGGTAATCTTATGAACAAACGGAATCACTTCGCTTTTTTCGTTTTAGATGATCCAGTCTTGAGTTCCGCTGTCCACCGCAAAACGCTTTTTTTCCGAGGCGCCTCACAAGAGTTGCTCCCACTGGCTCAAATCTTTATATTTTTCCACGAAAATTTCACAGAGTCTTCTTGAAATGTGACTTAAGAATACCCCATGGGAACAACATCATTCATATTAACTGTTTCGTCAATAAAAATTCATAAAAATATGCCTTTTTTTGACCGAATTAACCCTACCCCCCCCCCTTAATTGGGTTTAATTGAAAAATGGATAAAAAATTAAAAATGTAAAATTTAGAGAATCCTGTCGGAATTATTACAAAAATTTATTTTATTTAAGGTTAATCAGTTTAAATGAAAAAGTTATGAAATTCTGAAAAAGTGAAATTTAGAGAATCCCGTCGGATTCATTATCAAAATTTATTCTATTTAATTTTGATTGGGTTCGAATGAAAAATTGGTAAAATTTTGAAAATGTAAAATTTAGAGAATCCTGTCGAGTTCATGATAAAAAAAAAAAATTTATTATTTTATTCTAATTTAATTGTTTTGGATGAGAAATCCATGAAATTCTGAAAAAGTAAACTTAGAGAATCCTGTCAGATTCATAATAATAACAAAAAAAAAAAGAAGAAATTATATTATTTTATTTGAATTATTCCTATAAAATTTTTTTTTTAAATGATTAAAATTGAAATTTTATGGGAAAATTGATTAATAATTCGGAATTATTATCCTTGAAAAATTTTCGAAATCGTTTTATTGTAGAAAATAAATAGTTGGAATTCAAACCTATTGAGAATTAATTAAAGAATGTGAATAATTATGTTTGTAAAATCTTTAAAACTATTTTTATTTAGAAAATATGAGCCAAGTTATTATTGAAAATTTACGTTACTTTTATCTTGTCACCCTATTGGATGCAGTTAGACGCAAAAACTCCCTTCTTCCTATCCCGAGCTACTGGTTTTTAACTAGGCTCAAAACAGGAAAAGTAAATAATCCATGCTATTTTAGAATTATTAGCAATAATAGTTCTGACGTAACACATGTATTTTTGCAAATCCAACTTTGAATTTTTATAACTTTGGTAATAATTGATCAAAAAATCTGAAGTTGGGCGCGAATGTAGTTACTGATATGATGTACAGAAGGGAGCGTGGAAACAAATTTTACACAATTTTTTCCTTACTTTTAGACTTGGAGTATTCTTTTTTTCCTTTAATTTCGTGCTATTCGTTTACAATTAGGAATATGTGATCACTGACGTTATCTATATGAGCTTTGGAGGGAATTTTGGGCACAATCAAATACATTCAAGTAGTTTTTTCGAATTATAGACTTTTCTATCAGCGCCATCTACCAGGCATGATGTCTTGAGTATTTTCACGGAACTGAAAGTTGTAAATAACTGTGTAGGACGAGGATTCGAATTAATCGAAGATTACAATGTAAAATTCACTAGAAATGAAGATCAGCAACAGTTTATTCTGCAAATCATTAATGACCATAGAAAGAAATTCCCTACCGCTTCAAAACAGCTAAACCTTTTATCATGAATACCCTAGCGAATTCATTTACACCGATTCTTTGAGTATTTTTTGGGTATAATTCCAGAATAGTAGACATCGGGTAGGATTTTGGTATAATTTCGGTAATTGTGTATAATAGAGCCCACAATGAAATCAATTAATTTAATTCAAATTACCTCAGGAAGGGAGGTGGCGAAAATGGTGTAATATATCTTGGTCAAAAATTTGAAGGAAAGTAGAGGAAGTCGCAATAGTTCAGTGGTCAGAGCACCTGACATGTAATCAGAGGGTCGTGGGTTCAAATCCTGCTTGCGCATTCCATATTTTTTTCCGAAGATTTGACTTTGATAATTATTTAAATTTTATGGGTGCTCTTCTGCACAAATACCATAATTTCCAGATTACACCCAAACCATACTCAAATAATACTAATATTTTCAGTATATTCGTGAAATTTCTATACCCAAATCATCCCGACGAAACATCATTGTTTTCTTTTCTTCACTACTAGAATCAAAATATCGTTGATTTCCAAACAGAGAATTGTGAAATTCTTCGATTGGAAACAATGTGTGATTAAAAAAAATATGAATTGGTCCGCTCAATTAATCTGTATGAATATCGTTGCCATAGAAACCAAGAGGCGCAAATGCTATACCTATACGTAGGATTTACTTCCCTTTGTTCCAAAAGCGACGATATACTTCATGGCCCATTTTTCTAATATCTGAGCCTTCTGAGTGGTGATAAAATTGTGACGATTGAAAGGGTCTAGCGGAATAAGTACGGACAATTGGCCCCCATTGAATTTTGTGACGCCAATTTTTTCGAAGATTCATTACCGAAAAAGAGAATTTTCTGCAAATTTACAATTTTCTATATTGACTCCAACCAATTCTATATTGAAAAAACGCGTTCTTTTCCATGATTTGCTTTCCATGCAGCTAAATGTGTCATAAAAATCTGAAAAAATTCTGAAAAATTGGAATTCCTTGGAAGTTTATTAAAAAAAAAATCCAAATTTTTTACCCATAAATTCGATCTTTCATGATTCAATCTCCATTTCAGATAATCATTTCAATAGGCATCGACCGGCTCACTATTATGGCAAAAATTGATATAATTCTACTCCTCATTTTCAGTACACTGAAGAAAAGAAAATGTCCAAATTCGACTTGCAACATATTTTAAAAAAATGAAAACTCGTAAAATTTCACATATTGCCTTCAAAAGTCATCAGTAAAGAATCTCTTGCATCCAATTAATAAGTCATCATGGCTGGAGTGGTTAATAAGACATAACACAGATGTGAATCATCATTGTTTATTAATTATTTTGGTTATTACAGTCTTTAAGACTGTTATAATGGTTAGAGGTTCATTAATAGTACACTCTGGAGAAACATCACTTTGACAAGGAGCAACTGCTGACTTCACTGAAATTCTGAAATATGGAACTAATGATCAGAGGCAATCAGTTCAAGAACTCTTTTATATCTCAATATAGGAGTCTATCCCCTTTAATTTCAACAAATATCAGTAATTGGGCTATCTTGAATATGAATCCTTTCGGAGTTTAGAAACTTGATGAAACCCGGCAAAAAAATTATCATACATGTTCATACATGATCATATATGATCATATATGAACTTCCCATGCATGGACGTATATGCGAATTGACCGTACATGTACATATCTGAACATATATGAGCATATATGGACATATATGTCCATATATGCCGATTTTTTCCCGGGTATGGCAGTCCCATACATGATCATACATGGGCATGTATGATCATATATGACGATATTTTCCCGGGATATATTATCTAAATGTTCTAATATATGGACATAATACATCAGTATTAATTCCCTTCATCACTCAATTTTTCATTAATAACGAATTTCAATTGAAAAAAAAAACATCCAGCTGGGATCGAACCCGGGACCGTCCTATGATGAGTCAATCATCCTACCATCTTCGCCATTCTCATTTCACATACCTGCTTAATGAATTTTAATCCGGATATAGTGATCAATGTCTTTCGGACTTGGAAAAAGTAAATTCAATTGAATTATTTCAATCATTGGGAATAATTTAGTGATACCGGAAAAAACTGATTTTCGAATGCTGCCAGAATTTTAAATTCTCAAAGTAAGCGGTAAACAGCTAACAGAACGTGTATTCACCATTAGTTATCCAAATTTATCATTTTCACGTTCTTATATGGATTGCGTGAGCATTTTTTCATACGTTTATATATGTCCCATATATGTACATATATGTTCACATATGACGATTTTTTCCCGGGAAGGATTTTCATTCAAGATAGCCCAATTACTGATATTTGTAGAAATGAAAGTGGATAGACTCCTATGTTGAGATATAAGAGAGTTCTTGAACTGATTGCCTCTGATCATTAGTTTCATATTTCAGAATTTCAGTGAAGTCAGCAGCTGCTCCTTGTCAAAGTGATGTTTCTCCAGAGTGCACTATTAATGAACTTCTAACCATTATAACAGTCTTAAAGACTGTAATAACCAAAATAATTAATAAACAATGATGATTTACATCTGTGTTATGTCTTATTAACCACTCCAGCCATGATGACTTATTAATTGGATGCAAGAGATTCTTTATTGATAACTTTTGAACGCAATATGTGAAATTTTACGAGTTTTCATTTTTTTTAAATCTGTTGCAGGTCAAATTTGGACATTTTCTTTTCTTCAGTGTACTGAAAATGAGAAGTAGAATTACATCAATTTTTGCCATAATAGTAGGCCAGTCGATGCCTATTGAAATGCTTATCTGAAATGGAGATTGAATCATAAAAGATCGAATTTATGAGTAAAAAATTTGGATTTTTTTTTTATAAACTTCCAAGGAGTTCCAATTTTTCAGAATTTTCTCAGATTTTTATGACACATTTAGCTGCATGGAAAGCAAATTATGGTAAACAACGCGTTTTTTCAATATAGAATTGGTTGGAGTCAATGTAGAAAACTGTAAATTTGCAGAAAATTCTCTTTCTCGGTAATGAATCTTTGAAAAAATTGGCGCCACAAAATTCAATGGGGGTCAATTGTCAGTACTTATTCCGCTAGACCCTTTGATTAGAAAATATCCAAATACACGGTAGATCAGTTGCAGAGTCGAGGACTACAAATCTGAAGGTCCTGGGTTCAATCCCCGCAGATTGCTTGATTTTTTTTGTTGTTAATTCCCTCCATAAATGTTACTTTATAATCGTTCAACGTTTCATGTAGTACAGAAGTACCAATTAATCCAAAATTTGATTGGAAAAAAGACGGTATAAATTGGGTAGTAAAAATTCACAAATATACCCAAAACAACGGTATTTTTTGGGTATATTTCCAGCATTACATAGGAAAATCACTGGATATATACTCAAATTCGGAGGATAATTTGGGTATTCTTTGGGTCGAAACGAATTCGCTAGGGTAGATAAAATTATTTATTGAAGAATATATGTTCGTTAATAAATATTATAAATTAATTCTAATAAATCTACTTCAATAATATATGAAATATGCGAGTGAGTCCCTATCCATTATATAACATTCAAAAATTAACAGCACTAACGAAGACTCCGATAATTTGAAATGGAAAGAGAACGGTTGAATGAGCTCCACAGTCTCTGGAATTCAATATGGAACTCATATGAATAACATCAACGATCACATCTTTCTTATTGCAAACGAATAGCAGGAAATTAAAGAAAAAAAACGATACTCCAAGTCTAAAAGTAAGAAAAAAATTGTGTAAAATTTTTTTCAATCCTCCTTTCTATACATCATATCCGTAACTGCATTCGTGCCAAATTGCATATTCTTTCATCAATTATTACCAGAGTTATAAAAATTCAAAGTTGAATTTGCAAAAATACATGTGTTTTTCCATTTGAAACTTCTTCTGCTTTGGGGGCCAGGTTAATATTAATATTAAGAGCTGAAAATTTACAGACTTTTTTTTTGAATTATTTGGAAGCGTTTTGGAGGGGGGATCGATAAGAATTAAAATATAGCCTTTTCAAGGACCACCGTAGTGTGCACAGACATACACACATATGAAGACATTTTTCCTGAATATAATTTTTGGACTTTTCGGATCATTGTAAGTAGTTTCCAACAAAAAAGAGGGTGCGTGGAATCCACGCAGGATAGAAGTGAAACTTATTGCTTATTAGCATAGATAGAGATAAATTATTAGTATTTTTTCATGAAAGTATATTGGTATTTTAGTTCACTAAGAAATTTAATTTTTTTCCCACGATTATGAAGTATTCAGATCAATCGATTTTTTCTCAATCATAGTTTTCTGTGAAAATCTCAAAAATTGATCGAGATAGAGCAATTTTGCTTCAATTTTCTTTGTGGCTCTCCGAAATTCCCTACAAAAAAGGCTTAGAGCAAAATCGCCCTATGTTGCTTAAGGGGGGGGGGGGGGGGGGGGGTAGTGGAAAAAGGGCACATTTTCAAGAATTTTTCCAGACGATCCAGGCAATGCTGGTTTATTCAATTAACTTCCATATAATAATATAACATCTGAACTATTTTCTCCCAAATTTTCATCGCAAAATATTGATAAATAAGCCGTTCACGGCAAATCTCCGCAGGCGCCTCAAAAAAAAGTTTTGTTGCGGTGTGCAGTAGCATTTTTCACTGCATCAACAGAAATGAAAAAATTCAAGTGCGTTGATTAGGTAAGATGTTTCTCGAGGTAATGTCGTCGAGTTTTTTTTTCAATCGATTTCTCAATTTTTGGTAGCGCTTGGAACTCAAAAATTCGATTTCTGCTTGAAAAAATCAACTAATTTGTTATTGTAAAATACCAAGAAATTATTTAAAAGGAGGAAAAACTCGACGACATTACCTGGAGAAACATCTACCTAATCAACGCACTTGGATTTTCCCGTTTCTGTTGATCCAGCGAAAAGTTTCAGCGTACACCGGTTTTTTTGGAGGTGCCTGCGGATATTCACTGGCAATGGCTCATTTATCAATATTTTGCAGTGAAAATTTCGAAAAATATAGTCCATATGTTGTATTATTATATAGAAGTTCATTAAATAAACCAACGTTATTTGTATCGTCTAAAAAAATTGTTGAAAAAATGCCTTTTTTCTCCACCACTAGCACCCTACCCCCGCCCCCCTTAAATTCCGAGATATTCAAAGAAAATTGATGATTAAATGAAATGAATTTGTGTAAAAACTTGATTGTCTCCTGTTGTTAACATCCTTCCTCTTAAGAATAATATATCCCGGAAACTGAGCGAGATAACGAAACTTTTCTTGTGGAGAATTTCAAATACTACAAGAAGAGTTCTAACAAAAAATGCATTACCTCACTTAGTTTCCAAGATATTCATCAAAATCCTATGGCAAAAAAATAGACTCGTGAATAGTCCTTGTTTCAATAATTTCTTGGAAATATCTCGGAAACTAATCAAGATAGGGCAATTTTACACTATGGCTATCTTAGAGAGAATTTAAGGGCTATAAGAAAGGAATGTAGCGAAATCACGCTATCTCACTTAGCTTCCGAGTTATTCCCGAATAATTGATGATAGAAAATTAACATCATGCTTTATCAATTATCGGATCCATTCCCATGTATGGAGTGATTAATTAAAAATCATAGGAGACTGGAAGGTTATAAATACAATACTAAGATATTGTCGATTCGCGACGTTTTGCTTATAATTTAAGCTTCTTCAGGCTCTGCAATACAAAAATTACAAATTATTCACTTTTTTCCTCAGAAGAAAATAATGAATAAATACAAACAATGAAACAAATTAGAGCCTATGAGTTCAACCT
The DNA here is from genome assembly GCA_963942555.1 of Aleiodes leptofemur. NCBI lineage: Eukaryota > Metazoa > Arthropoda > Insecta > Hymenoptera > Braconidae > Aleiodes > Aleiodes leptofemur. Next base: position 10,856,611 of record OZ012619.1, read on the forward strand.
CACTCTGTCTAAAAATTTTACAGCAATCAGTCTCAAGTTATACTTAAAATTAACAGAATTTAACGGAAAAACCTTGACACTCTTAGTATTTCGGCAAATTAAACTTGAATGAATCCATGTTGAGTTCAAGCAACATTGCAAATTATTCCAAATAATATGAAGGGGAGAAAAACAGAAACTGAAGTTTCTGTTAAAAAAACGTGGCCAAGTACATGCTGCTGAGAATCCCCCTCTTCTAAAAAATGAATGAGATAATTCGAAGGAGCCAAGAATTTGAACTATTCTGCGGGGGCTGATGAGGAGGACAAGGAACAAATACGAGTAGATGGTAGATTATTGAGTAGGAAAAATTAGAAACTTGGCCTTTTCAATCCGAAGTCATTGATGAAAATCGAAAAAGCCAAGTTTCTAATTTTTCCTACTAAATAATCTGCCATCTACTCGTATTTGTTCCTTGTCCTCCTCATCAGCCCTCGCAGAATAGTCATAATGCCATGAAAAACAATTTGGAGTGATAAGTGGACACACGTCCCTTTCACACCAGAATTTCGTGTTTTTGGCACTTACGCCTTTTTGACTCTAAGGCGACGATGTCATTCTCCATCTTTTTTGTTGACAATAATTTTTTTCTCAAAAAGTTACGCATTCTTTGAATAAATATTTCTACATAAAAAAGTTTCGGCTTTTTGATTCTACTGCGTTCAAAAATTCTCCAGTACATCATTTTCGTCCAAGTTAGCATGAGGACTTTTTTTTCGAGCAGTTTCTCATTTCGACTTTTTTTCCCGGCTAGTCTGACCTCAACCCATCTTTTTCAATAAATTCCTGGAAGTCAATAATTACTTACCAGCGAATGGTAATTTTCTTTACCGACTTTCGGATTTTACTCCGGTTTGATCAATAGAGATTGGCTGTCAACGAGAGAGACAGTAGTGCCAACCTTCTAAGAGAAATGTGGCTTCGAGATAATGTAATTGGCGAAAAATGTTGCTGGGGCCGTTGCTATGCGGCGTTTTTAGTTGAATATTGATTTAAAAAAAAAAAAATCACCATTCGAATGCTCGATGTCGAATTAGGTGATGTAACTAAGGCTATTTTTTGCGTTGTTCGTCCCATTTTTGAGCAATTAAATAATAAAGAAAAAGAGTAGTGGAGGGGGAAGCTCTGTCGAGAATATATACGCTCAGCACTCGGCCCTTCAACATGTACTTGGCCGATACGCTAGCGCGTATCTAGATACACAATCAATCAATTATCTTCACCATCGAACATTCCTCGATCCTCACCTTTCTGTTGTTGTGTTTTTACGGTCATGGGTTGAGGTACTGAGAGTGGTAATTCATAGAATCTCAGACGGTGGCTCCCTCGTCGAGTGGTGTTGGTGGGTGAAAATAGTAATTCTCCCGCACTTTTTGTTCCTCATTTCTCTTCAGTCATCTATCAATTATTTGAATGAAGATCTAGTCATTCTTTTTTGCTTCGACAAAATGTTGCTGTACATTTTGCTCAAGCATTGTGCACTTCTCTCCTATTTACGGTATTATTGAGAGAAATGAAAATCATTTCGGAAATGTTCCTCTTCCTCCAATTGGCTTCATTATCGAGAACACTAGCTTCATGGAATTTGAAATTATGGCTAGTGTTGAAATGATGTGTGGCCAGGGCTGTTGTACCTCAACCCATTACCATAAAAACACAACAACAGAAAGGTGAGGATCGAGAAACTTGCAATAGTGAAGATAATTAATTATCAAATAAATTAAAAAAAATCAGTTTTATTTTAATATTTGAGATTTTTTTCAATTTTTTGCAAATTTCTCCAATTTTGCTTCTGAATGGAAGCTTTGTAATCGTGATTTTTTTCAAGTTTGAGATTTCATCATAATATGACTGCAAATGACCCAAAACGTCAAGATCCGCCGTTTTAAAAAAATGTCTGTGTGTGTGTATGTGTGTGTGTGTGTGTGTGTGTGTGTGTGTGTGTGTGTATGTGTGTGTGTGTGTGTGTGTGTGTGTGATGACGCATCTTCCACTTGAGTCTGAAATGGGGCTAGCTAGCGATCTGAAAATTTGACTATGAGTTTGCCATGCGTGCCCCAAGCTCTCACAAAAATTTCAGCTAAATCAGCCTGATAGTTTTTGAGAAAAACGAAAATGTCGAAATATCGTCTTTTTGACTTTTCTCGATGAAAAATGAAATAACAGCGTCCACTCTCAGCGAGGAGATGCGCATCCAAGAGCTGCATCTTTGATCCCCGGGGTGGTAGGAGCTCAGATTTTCAGTTTATCCAGTATAAAACTTTTGAGTAATTTTTCGTAAAAATCTTGATTCCACGATAACTTAATAAATAATTGAGCTAGAGGCCTCAAATTTTGTGAGGTTATACATATGATGAGCACAAAGGCTGGTATTGAAACTGAGTGGGATCGTTCCAGTAGTTTTTTAGATATTAGCATAGAAACATCAGAAAAGCAAGCTATATCTTCAAAACTATCCAATTGATTATATTTGGGACGAACTTAATCCCCTGAGGCCTATTTTAGTTTCCGCACTCCACGCACAGATCAGTGATGATAGATTTAAAATTGAAAAATGCATTCAGAAGCTTTCTGCCAATTGCATTGGCGGAATATTAATTCTACGATGTTCAAATTACGCACAAGTAGTGGGGCTCCTGATTGTTTTGGAATATTTTTGAAATTTTTCCAAATTTTTTTTCCGAAATTTTCTCAAATTAAACTCCGGCAACCTTTCTTCGCCCATATACATTCCAGGAATCAGTTTTATTTTAATATTAGAGATTTCTCATTTTTTTTCAATTTTTATCGAATTTTTCCAATTTTTTTGAAATTATTCGAAATTTTTTTTCGAAATTTTCTCAAATTAAACTCCGGCAATCTTCCTTTGCCTATTTACATTTCAAAAATCAGTTTTATTATTATAATTATTTATATATTCTCAATATTTGAGATTTAATCTTCCTTCAGCAATTGATTGTGTATTTATATTATTTGGGATAATTTGCGATGTTGATAGGACTCAACATGGATTTATTTAAGTTCAATTCAACAAAATACTAAGAGTGTCAAGGTAATTTCGTTCAATTCTGTTTATTGCAACGACGGTAATGGAAGGAAAATGGCCGATCTGAGTAATTTGATTTTAATCCTAAACAAACATGATATTGAGTTAGATAAAGATAGAATAACGTTGTTTAGAATTGGACGTTTTTCTAAAAATTTGGCCAGGCCTAGGCCCCTTAAGGTGGTATTACACAGTCAGGATGTTGCTCATTCTATCATCCAGAAAGTGGTTTATCTCGGGAGGAACCTACAAGAGTCAGAGATGAAGGTAATAATTCTCCCAGATCTCACTGATTACCAAAGGCATGAGAGACAGAAGCTGAGAGTGGAGCTCGAGGAAAGGAAGATATCAGAGCAAAATCCAAATCTTCGAATTGTTGTCTGGGACGGGATTCAAAAAATGGTGGCTATGGCACCAATAATGGTGAATTAGAAAAGATATTGGGAGCTGATATGAGGAATGTCCAGAGAGGTGAAGTGAAGTGGTTAGAGTGAAGGTGATTTCAACTGTTCGGAGTTTATTCAATTGAGAGTATTGTTACTGAAGCTACTGAATTTGTGATGAAAAATAGGCCATAAGTCTTAATTCTGCAATATGAATTGTTATTCCATTTAATGTATATATATTCTCATTTTTTTTCTGTAATTTGTGTATGTATCATGTGACCCTGTTATTGGCTATAGCTGTTGGGTCTTGATGAATGAATAAATAAATAAAAAATGAATAAATAAATAATTTTAATTGCAACTCGAGACTGATTGCTGTAAATTTTTTAGACAGAGTGAGGTTGAACCCGTTGGCTCTAGTGTGTTTCATTCTTTGTATTCATTTATTATTCTGAGGAAAAAAGTGGATAATTTGTCATTTTTGTATTTCAGAGCCTGGAGAAGTTCGAATTATAAGCAAAACGTCACGAATTGACAATACCTTAGTATTGTATTCATAACCTACCAGTCTCCCATGATTCTCAATCAATCATGTTTTATCTCTCCACTATTAAATTGTGTTATATAGAATTTCTCGGGAAATGAGCGGAATAGATTGATTCCGCCCGGATCTTTCCTGTGGTGAATTTCAAGAGCTACAAATTTCAGCCGAATGGGCAGAATTGCTCTGCATCTCTTAGTTTTCAAAATATTTCTAAAAAGAGGGTGCGTGAAATGCCACGCGTTAGAAGTGAAACTTGTGCGTCGTGATGCTGACATCCATGTACTATGTGTATAGTAATGGAATGAGATGTAATATTTATCAATCACTTGAAAATACTCTTGATTGAGAATTTCAATTCGGATACTCCACTCCAGAAATAATTAAACGGAGCAAGATATCATTTGAGAACATAAATTGAATCTGAATTCTTTTCTATTAAATGGGAGAGACTGAGAATTATACTTCTGGGAACATCTTGGAGTACCTGAAAATCTTTTCCATTCAACAGAAAATTGACAGAAAACTTCGGCTTTTCTTCTTTTAATGCAATAATATCTTGCTTTGTCTTATTTTTCTCAAACCAGAATATCTGAATTGAAAGACTTATCAGTGGATTTATTTCCAATTCATTGATGAAAATTCAATCAGACCACTATCAAATGTCGAACGCTAGTTGACGATTACATGATAAACTGTTCCATTTCACACTAATTTATATATTCTGGGTGCTGAGCAATTTTACTAAACTTTTTCAGATATGGAATTCCACAGCTCTAATAAGTATTAAAAACCATATAATACAACACCTTCCAATCAGCAAAGTCAATGAAACCACGCAATATGCAATGTGTATAGCGTCCAACTACGTATTTTGAGAAAGCGAAATGGCGTAATTTTGCCTTAACTCTCTTTTGTAGACACTTTCTGAGAGCTACAAAAAGGATTTCTAAAAAATTTCTACTATCTCTTTCAGCTCCTGGAATATTCTCAAAAGAAGATTCACAAAAAATATACAATTCAATGTAGATAGATGATATTTTGTTTGTTCATTGTTTTTCAAAGAATATCTCTGAAATGAAACAGGATAGCGTAATTTTCTTCGCATCATTTTTTGTGGACAATTGTCAGAGCTACAAAGAAGGTCTTGATGAAAATTTCGCTATTTTCCATTGTTTCTGAGATATTCTCAGAAACTATCGAAAATTAGTTACACTCATGCTCTGCATATTATTGGGACTGCCGTACCTGGTGCGCAGACGCCACCCCACTCCTCCGCTATTTTCAATTCTCTTTACTCCGCGTGCTCTCATGCCTACACTCGCACGGCCACAAAGCGACTTACTCCTACCACTTCCATTCGGTTTTTCAACCTAACGCAAGTTTGGGAAAATTTTACATTTACTCCCAACGCAGGAGCGTGCCTAAAGAAGTTTCACTCCAAAAACTATTGACAAAAATGACCTCATCGAATAATTGAAGGAAATTTACTATTTCCTTCAGTTTCCGAGATGTTTCCGAAACAAGATAAAAAAATACATCCGTGCTCTGCATATTATTGGGACTGCTGTCCCTTGTGCACAGGTGCCACCCCACTCTTTCTCTATCCTCGGTCCTCTCTCTCTCTCTCCTATACCTGACATGCTGGCGTTGAATTTAACGCGTGGAAATTTAACGCCAGCCTTACACGTGGCCGACGTCGTATAAGAAGTTCTACTCCAAAAATCAAGATCGAAAATCTTCACAATGGAAATGCTCCCGTACGGAAGCAAAAAACCTAATAATTTATCTCTATCTATCCTACTAACAAGGAGACCCTCAGACGTGTGGGTCGGGGATTTCCATGATTTTTGGTGGGGTGGTAGAGGGGCCCGAGGCTATCACAACTACCAGATATTAGGGTCAACTGGGCCCGCGTTAAAAAGATATTAAGGGTCAAAGCTGCATGGGTAATTGATGTACTAGAGAAATTCTCACTCGAATCGCTAGCTGGTGCACGGAGAGAAAAGAAATAGTAATGATTACTATGTTATAGCAATGGTTACTATATCACATAGTACTGACTGCTATGTCACCATAGTACACACTACATAGCAATGATTACTATGTTAACATAGTAATGATTGCTATGGTGAACATAGCAATCATTACTATGTTAGCATAGTGATCATTACTATGTTCAACATAGCAATCATTACTATGTTAACATAGTGATCATTACTATGTTCAACATAGCAATTATTACTATGTTCAACATAGAAATCATTACTATGTTAACATAGTAATGATTACTATGTTCACCATAGCAATCATTACTATGTCAACATAGTAATCACTGCTATGTAGTGTGTACTACGTGATATAGTAACCATTGCTATAACATAGTAATCATTGCTATTTCTTTTCTCTCCCTGCATCAGCTAGCGATTCGAGTGAGAATTTCTCTAGCCCTAACGGTTTCTTGGTCACGGTCGAATCACTGACGATTGACCGTGATTTGCTGGGAAATGAACAATCATAAACCGATTGAAGTTTGGTGTTTTCACGGTGAATGAGCAGTGAGTTTGTGCAAAACTTTCACTCGGCATCTACGAGAAATACTTGGTGATTCAACGGTGAGAAGATCACCGTTTTACCGACAACTCACCGTGAATTCACGGGACTTCGACTGGCGAACGACCGTGAACTGGAAATAGATCTAATATATGGATATAATTTGTCTCCTCATATAAACATCATTCATATTGATATTATATGAACATAATATATCAGTATTAATTCCCTTAATTACTAAATTCTTTATTGATAATGAATTTCAACGAAAAGGAAAAAAAATTGCACTTGGTCGGGATCGAACCCGGGACCCCCACACTGTGAGCCTATCAATTTTTTTTTTTTTAAGTTTTTCTACTACAAATGAAATTCGTGAAAATGTACATTGATTACAGGCTTAAAAATAAACTCACTTTAAAAAAAACAAGCAGAGGCGTTATATCCTGTGCGTTATTTGCAAACCCCACTCCTTACGCGACATTTAATATTTTGCCAATTCGATTGGCAAAATGCTTCCGAATGAATGTTTTTTTTTTTTTTTTTTTTTTTTTGAATGAAATTTAAGACGGTATTCATGAAATTACTATTTATATTTTCCATTATTCCAAATGCAGTAACAAAACATGATCTTCTCAACAAATATGTACTTATGAATGGGAGGGAGAATCGTGGATGGGAGGTGGAGAAAAGATGTGAGAATCAAGGTAAATATAGTAACTCGCAATAGCTCAGTGGTCAGAGCACCTGACATGTAATCAGAGGGTCGTGGGTTCAAATCCTGCTTGCGCATTACATATTTTTTCCGAAATTTGATTCTCTTGAAAAATTTATTAATAAAAATTAATTTATTAATAAATTTATTCGTTTAATGGCCATTAAACAAATAAATTCATTAATAAATTTATTTCTATTAATAAATTTTTTAAGAGAATCAAATTTCGGGAAAAATATGTAATGCGCAAGCAGGATTTGAACCCACGACCCTCTGACAAATTCAATGATGGTTCGATCTTTGGTGAATTTTATTTATTCATTTGTTTCACAAAAAAAAAACAATCAATTTTTCAATCGTAAATGAAGGATCCTATGACAAATCTGAAAAATTAAAGTTCGGGTTCCAAATAGGATTTCTATTCTTTCTGATTGTCGTCAGAAGAAAATGTACTCATTTTGAAGAAAAAATTGTCTCCTTTCGAATGGTGGGATAAAAAATGGTAGTGTTTCTAGGGAGAAAGCTAAGAAAAACCGTGATTTTTGAAAAAACTGATTTATCGAAAACTCTAACAAGAGACTTCCTCTTAAAAATCTGAAATTCTCACCATTTGTGGGGCTCATTGAGATGAATCTTTTAACCTGAACTTGGATGTCATTGCTTGGATAGTTTTCGAGATATAACCTCTTTTCATAAAATGGTTTTCGTCCAATATCTCAGAAACTACAGGAGCGATTTCGCCCAATTTCAATACCAAACTTTTCTTTCATTAGATGCACAAACTGACGAAATTTGAAGTCTGCAACTCAAATCGTTTTTGAGCTATCGTGTATACAAATTTCAGGATAAAAAACACTGTAATTAAAATTATCCGCAAACGAAAAATCGCAGCCAAATTTACCCCGAGTGAAAATTGTGAGTTCAAATGAGATAAATTTCATCGCTGAGAGTGGGGGCTGTGAATCAATTTTTCGCGGAGAAAAATCAAAAAAAACATTTTTCGAAAATTAGATTTTTCTCGAAAAGTACTCAACCGATTTCGCTGAAATTTCACTGAGAGCAATTTGCATGGGAAGGGAAAGTACTGTGAAATTTTCAGGCCACCAAGTATTACCGTTCCGGAGCAATGAGCTGATATCTGTCACACACACGCACACACACACACACACACACACATACATACAGACATTTTTTAAAATGTCATTTCTCGGCCTTTTAGAACATTCTGAGTCATATTCCGATGAAATCTCGAAATCGAAAAAAATCGCGTTTACAATGCTTCCATTCGGAAGCAAAACATTAATTAATGGGCTGATTAAGCTTAGCCTTATTAAGAGCAAAGTATGCAGTGCATAATCTCATGCCTCAGCATGTGAGCCTATCCCTTGACCGTCTTGGCTATTCGCATTTTTCATACCCTATAAAGAAATTTTGATGCTGATATAGTGATCAGTGTCTTTCTGACTTAGAAAAATTGAATTCAATTGAATTGGTTCGATCATTGAAAATAATTCAGTAATCACGGAAAAGCTGATTTTCGAATGTTGTCAGAATTTCAAACCCTCAAATTAAGCAGAAATTCACTAACAGATCGTGCATTCGCCATTAATCATTCGAAGTTACCATTTTTGCTTCCGAGTGGAAGCTTTGTAAACGTGATTTTTTTCGATCTCGAGATTTCATCGGAATATGACTCAGAATGTTCCAAAACGTCGAGAAATGACATTTTTTAAAAATGTCTGTATATATGTGTGTGTGTGTGTGTGTTTGTGTGACAGATATCAGCTCATTTCTCCGGAATGGTAATACTTGGTGACCTGAAAATTGAACAGTACTTTCTCTCCCCAAGCAAATTGCTCTCCGTGAAATTTGAGCGAAATCGATTGAGTACTTTTCGAGAAAAATCAAATTTTCGAAAAATCGTTTTTTCGATTTTTCTCCGCGAAAAATTGATTCACAGCCCCCACTCTCAGCGATGAAATTCATCTCATTCGAACACACAAATTTCACTCGGGGTAAATTTTGCTGCGATTTTTCGTTTGCGGATAATTTCAATTACAGTGTTTTTCATCCTGAATTTTGTATATACGATAGCTCAAAAACTATTTGAGTTAGAGACTCCAAATTTCGTGGGTTTGTGCATCTAATGAACGAAAAGTTTGGTATTGAAATTGGGCGAAATCGGTCCAGTAGTTTCTGAGATATTGCACAGAAACCATTTTATGAGAAGAGGTCATATCTCGAAAACTACTGGAGTGATTTCGCCCACGTTCAGCTTGAAAGATTCATCTCAATGAGCCCCACAAATGGTGAGAATTTCAGATTTTTCAGAGGTAGTCTCTTGTAAGAGTTTTCGATAACTTAGTTTTTTCAAAAATCACGGTTTTTCTTAGCTTCCTCCCTAGGAACACTACTATTTTTCATTCCACCATTCGAAAGTAGACAATTATTTCTACCAAATGAGTACATTTTCATCTGACGACAATCGAAAAGAATAGGAATCCTATTTGAAATCTGAACTTCAATTTTCAAGTTTTATCGTAGGATCTCAGTTTTTATCTAATATTGAAAATTTATGTATCATATGACATTATTGCAGCTTAATCGATTATGGTAAGCTAGGACTGCAGGTCCTAAGATTGCATCCTGAACAGATCGATACGGTCTGGAACAATATTGTAGGAATGTTTAAGTGCGTATTTGTCGTAAAAATGATGTTATTTTTTTGAGCAATGGAATACATGAATAGCGATTTGATGCAATATTGATGAAATTCCATTCGGAAGCATTTTGCCAATTGAATTGGCAACATATTAAATGTCGCACAAGGAGTAGGGTTTGCCAGTAACGCGCAAAGAGTGGCACTCCTGCTTGTTACATCCTTATATGAAATGAGCGAGCGTTTCTCTATATGTTTCATATATGCTCAATATTAACAATTGCACTTCACGCGGTAGTATCAAGAACAAAATCCTTTATGAACATTGAAAAATTAAATTTAAAAACAAAAATAACTTTGCTACTGGCGATTCACCGACTATTCACTCCTACCTTACCGACAACTCACTCGCGTTTCACCAGCAAGTCACCATCAATCGTCGAAGGAATCACGGTCAAATAACGTTGAAAAACTGGTTGACTCTCCGTCATTGTATGGTGCCGAATTTGCACAAACGCACTACTCATGCACGGCACAACGACTGGCGTTCGACGGTGAATGCACGGTGATTTGTCGGTGAAATCAAATCACCGTCAATTATGACTTGTTCACTCAATTTTCACCGTGATGAAGAAACCGCTAGGGAGTACATAAATTACTCATCCAACTATGACCCTTAATATCTTTTTAACGAGGGCCCAGTTGACCCTAATATCTGGTAGTTGTGATACCCTCGGGTCCCTCTACCACCCCACCAAAAATCATGGAAATTCCCGACCCACACGTCTGAGAGTATCCTTGTAAGCAACAAGTTTCACTTTTGTTGTGCGTGGATTCCACGCACCCTCTTTTTTTTTGTAAAATAACCATTCTCGAGATATCGCCATGAGAGTAATGCTACATTATCAATTAATGACACCCAAACTATATAGGAAATCCATTTAAAATTTGGCAGACCTGTAGAGTGGAGTCAGCTCGTCTCATAGAATGCAACAAAACATGGTTTTAGATATGAACCCGTTAAAAACGAAAAAAAACCATGAACCCCAATTCCACCGAAGTCGAGAAAACATTCGGCTGTTCGGCATTCGGGGCCTTTGCCAATAAACTTCGAGAACGAATAATTTGAGATATAAGAATGTAATATACAAGAATACTAGCTTCATTTATTTGCAATTGGAATATCGTGATGAGGAAAATGTAAGGGTCGTACATAGGAATTTACGACCCTTCATACAAACGCTACTAATTGAGCAGTTTTTTCAGCGGTTCTTACAGTTCCGAGTCATTTTCTGATAAAACTTCAAAGTGATAGTTCAAAACAGAGGCAGGCAAACGTTATTAGGCCCTAGCACTGATATCGATATCATGAGAGCTCGTTTACAATGTTAAATCCGGCAATACTTCAACTGAAACTGAATTTTTGTTACGTTCCTCGCAGTGCCACAGACATGCACTAATCCTCAATAAATGCCGAGTTGTCAACTGTCGGGCGTTACCTACATGTAGTATAGTCTAGATAGTAATTTCACTCAATTTTAAGAAATGTTCTCAGGAGATACGAGAACCTTAACAAATAAGAAATAATAATGAATAATTCTTGTTTCTGGACCCCACATTCTTTCCAAAGATAAGTCGAGGAAATACAATAATCTATTTGCAACATCTGCACGTACATTTTTTAAATAATATTCTTGAGAACAAATTCAAATGAGATAAGATAGTTCTTAGTAAATGAAAGATAAATAAACCGAATTTTGGAAAAACTCAAATTGATTTCAAATTCCAAATAAACGTTATCCTCTCGAGCAGGCTCCACGCTGGCTCAGGGCCCAGGCAGGTTGCCTCGAACCTTTCCCCATTTTTCCCTCTAATTGGAAAAACTCGAGAACAAAATCAGAAACTACGAAATCGTTCAAGAGTAACAAGCTCAAATCTCAGTTAAAACAAGTTCGACCGAAAAACTTAAATAATTCAAAATCTAGATTAAAATGAACTAACTGAATTAAATTTAACAGAAATCGTTCTGTAGAAACAGAAAATTAAACTCTAAAAACTTTCAAAATCAAAGGAAAATCTAAGTTCGGAATCAAAATTCTAAGTTTGAATTAAGTGAACGTGATTAATACACGGAGAGAATTTTTCGGTGTCTAAAACTAAAAAATATAGTAGAAAAAGGCCTTGACTATAATCATATAGTTAGTAAATATTGTGATCAGAAATATAAATTTTTTATCCTAAAAATGAATTTTTTAGCTTCAAGTACAATTATCAGATAGTAGACATGAGTATCAACTGTTGGTTTTCGTTATGTGAAATTTGATTCTCAGAGCTGTAGTACAAAATTAGTTATGATACCCAAAAGAAGACAATTTATGATTTTTTCCTTTTTTATAACTTTCAAAGTTTTTTATAATTTTGTTTTTGCTAGGAAACTCTTCAGAAAAATTGGATATTAATGACAAATTTACACAGATAGAATTTGCATTTACTCAATCATTAGTAAATCACATATGATTTGATCGATTCTGTTGTATTGCAGTCGAGCAATACTTCATAAAGTTTGGGTTATGATATGGAAATGGCTAACAGAACTAAAATATAATAATGAATATGTTGTGCGTCTTCATTCAATGCAGTGATCTCAAATAGTAACTCTAACATTATAATTCTGGGCGTGATAACTAGTTTGAAATAGTTGATTTTGACCTTGACTCTAAGCAGATAGTCAGGGCAGTACGAAAAAATTTCCTCAGTGTAAATTAAAATTGTGAAAATCAGTGTCTTTTAGTTAATGATTGAGTGTTGGATGAAACTGTGAAACCAATTTCCAATTTTGTCTACACATTTGATTCACCCGCGCTTAGTGGTTGGTTGACGGAACCTACATTCTTTCTAACAATATCGTAGTTAAGGCTTCCAGTGGGAACGGGACTCCAGTCTGGGCAATTCGGGAGGTATGAACGAAATCTGAGTTATCAAGTCTAACTCCCAGTGTCAGCCAGAACGTCAGAGTTTTAAGGAAAAGAAATTGCTACTCAACAAGAAAACTCACGTTTTCGGGGATTGGAGTCGGAAGTAAATTCTACGAATTCATTGCAAAAAAGATCGAAGAATTAATAGAATTTCTTAATGAAAATGTTGATATTTTTTCACGTAAATTTGTGAATTTTTAGATCATTTTGACACATTTTTGGGGAATTAGTAGATCATGAGTAACTGATTCTATGAATGAAATTCTAAATGAATTTTATTAGAAGCTTTTCAAATGATAAGGATTCGAAATGATACTCAATTTCAAATTACCATCAAATTTGAAGAAATTAGTCTTCTTATCGGACTTCTGCTCATATTCAAGAATTCTCGAAATGAAAATAACTTCTTTAAACTTTTTAGGAATCAATTCTGGTCAAAATTTCGATATCGATGTACTTCCTATAAATTTACCAGAGACCATCGAATGAAACAAATAAAGTGACTTCTAAACTTCTTTTCAATCGTCGAATAAAGAAAGAGATTGCTATTATTCAATGACAACTAACTTTTTTCTCCTCACAAATTGAATTGAAAGGGGAAATCGTTGTCCACGATCCAAACAAAATGGAACGAGGAACAATATCCAGCACTATAAAATTTCTTGAAAGCTACTATCGTCTTTGAATCTCACTTTATCACCGTTTTATTGACACACCCTCCTTCCCGTGCGTCTAGAATTGATATACATGTCTCAGACAGTAATCATTGAGTCTCAAAAAAGAATCTCCAATTCATTTGTTCGTGATCCAATATTTATTTTAAGTTCCAGTATTTTTTCTATTTATGCATTTTCCATCGCATTAACTGCCAGATTTCTCATCTCAACTTGATCATTTTTGTCAAATGAATTACTCGTTATCTTCTTAAAGTCCTACGAGAGAAGATAATCAACTGATTCAGTAGTGAACAGGTCAAACAAGATGAGTCATTTTTTTTGAAAATTTATGCTTTCACAATATCCTGAAAACTACGCGAAATAGTAGAATTTTTGTGCAGACCTTCTTTGCCACGTTTGGAATTGTCTAGAAAGGAAGGAATTGTGGAATGCTTAACGGGAATTGTGATATCTCAATCAGTATCCGAGATATATCTCAGAAATAAATGCCAAAAAAATGACTAACACAGGATCTTTTCACTATTGAATTGCATAATTTCTCATTCAACTGATTCTACATGAGAAAAAAGAATAGTACTGACCATGTTTGCGATATTCCTCAAGGTTCATCGTATCTGTAACAATTATGTAATTTAAGTTAAACGTTTCCCCAATACAGTATAACGCATGTAGCGTTATTCACCTAAATTCAAATATGATCGAATTTTGCAATATCGTGAACCGTCAAGGCAGGATGAAAATAAAAAGCCTTTGACGGGTCTTTTCTGATTATTTTCACAACACCCAAATTTCAAAATTTCGATCACATCGTTTCACGCGCATGTGTCTTAATTGTTCGCGGTAGTAACCGCGTATTCACAATGAAAGTGGAAAGTAATTGGGAATGGAAAACAATTTTGTAAGAACGGTGATATCCGCACGGTAGATGCTTTTGATCAGCGTGGAGGCGTACGTGCTAATGAATCAAACTGAATCCCTCACCGTTAGTGGCGACGGAGAGAAGCATCGACGTTGACGGTTCACAAGCTGAGGATTTTCTATGGTTTCATGCATTGATCCGGTGCTGTCATTTTCCTGCAGAGCTTATTAGAGTAACGTCACAAGACTCGCAATGGCCTAGAACTTATTTTTCTCTAACTGTGTTGATAGTCAATGCTCACAAGAAGAGCCGAAGAAAAAGGAAAAATCCTTTCACTTTCCGTCTTTCATGATATTTATTTCGAAAAAATTTTCATCTTGACAATAAAATTACTGACTTCTTGAAAATGAAAAAACTGGGGATGCGAGAGTAATGAACATTCTCATTCCATCATGATAATTCAGTTTAGAAAATTTTATCATACTTTTGAAGCCGATGTTCAATTGAAAGTTTTATCATTGCAGTGTTTCTAGGATCTTGCAATTATAACACTCGACTAAAACCAGACTAGAGTGAAAAGTTTAATTTCCATTACTATTTTATATTTATTCCGTACTAATTGCTAATTGAATAGATCTAGAAATCATATAAAATCTGAATAACTTGAAAGGATATGAATGTAAGAATATCTAGTGAATAATGCAATATATTTGAAAACATATTAGCTGTTCGTTTATCGATAGAAGCGACTATTCACTCCGTGGGAATGACCATCAAACCTATTATTCTATAGTCATTTCTATAAAATAAAATAACGAAAATGCATTGAGTATATGCACCACTGTAGTGAAAGCTCCATGAATTTCATCATGTGCAGTGGATTATCTGAAAATGGATGGATGTATCTTCCCAAATTTCGTTCTCTCTTATTCCCGTATGAAGAAGATAAAAAATTATATCAGACTATATGACATAGCGCTATCTCTCTCCATTATTGTCTTTCCTTTATGGTCGTCTGTCCTCAGCACTTCGCGCATAGCTGCAACCGTTGGAAACGAAACGCAAAGAAACGAAGATAGATATAGAAAGAAAGAGGACAGTGATAGGAGGAAGCTGAGTAGAAGTAAATCGCATGGAGCTTCCACATTCCGTAAAATATTTCTGTTTTCTGTAAAACATTTCTTTTCTTCATTTCTAATTGCGAATTTTTTTTACCGGGGACTGTATCCAGGACTTTTTTCCATATTGTCCCATCTTTTTGGATTTTTTTTAAAATTCTTTCATCACATACAACAAATGGATGTGAGATAATTCAGAGGAATTTCGAGTGACTACCTATTGCCTTTATATAATTATTATTCGACACCTCCTGGCGTAGCTTCTCAGCTTGTATCCAGCGCATTTGTTCAAAGTTTTGAATATTTATACGTGCGGAAAAGCCTTTATATACGAACGAAGTTCGGATATTTTGTTTCCATACACTTTTTTATGTTCGATATTCCATAAGTGGTCGAATAATTGAATACTTTGATGTAAAAAAATTCTATTCTTTCGACTCAAATATCAATAACCGGAATCTTGTATTTCATTTGTTTTCTACTTTTTCCATTTTAAATCATTTTTCATATTACGTGATTCAACTCACTGTCCGTCTTCACTAAGCTCCGAACGAAATTTGTAATATACATTCGTAAATCCAGAGTATCGAAACTAGTAACAAAAGTATCGTAACGAGGAAGACGAATTCGGGAGCGTAAGACAAGTTTGTTGATGGCTTTCTAATAAAAGTGAAATTCACTAAGCTAACTCACTATCAGCTCATACAAATTTAAGTAAAGGTCAAACATTGATTAGAACCTTAGAGAGAGCAATGTTATAAGAAGAAAAATATCAAATTGGCTTATGCATCTGATATGCAAACACCTACGTCTCTTGTCTGTGCGGTTGTTCATTTTTTTCCCACGTTTATGACGATTATCCTTCGGAAAAGACAGTCGATATTATTAAAACCTCAGCCGTCAGCATTTTCACTTCCGACTTTTCTCATTTCCCCTATAGCTTCCCGCGATTCAAATGACCAATAGCGGAATTTTACCACTGTCGTTGAGAATTTTTAATAAAAACAAGTTGATATTACTGTCCACTTTCAAATTTTTTTTTACCGTCTGTTTATACATATACATATATTTGAAAAGAGAAATATTCTTTCTGATAATATTTTAATATATTGTATCATTTGAGAATTGAAGGAAATTATTGGACTCACCTTTTGTGTAGATGTATGTCTTGAATGTTGGACGATGCGTGAATTGAAAGAATGATACCTACGGTGTGATGGAGATATGAGGATTGCTCAACAAGTGGCGGCATTTATATAGGATCTAGGGAGAGTACACTGAATTGCGCAAGCGTATTTTTGAAGGGGTATTACTGAAGAAGGCTCCACGATCCTCCGGGAATTTGAAGTGATTTGTTCTATTTTGTACATACCTCTTTTAACAGAACGAATGGTCACAGTCATTTACTTTACAAGCTTCAACCTCTGCTCACTATACGACAATAGAAATGTCGATTGGGTCAAATCGGTTTGTCTTCGCTCTATATTCTATTCTATTCACTTGAATCTTGTGACTGTGTACTCATCGTATCCTCTATTCCTTGATACTTAAATTTCTTTTTTCCCGTTTCCGAGTGGGAATTCGACAATTTCCGATGTTGAAATCCCGATCTAAACGAGTGGAAAGTTGTTTCGATTATACATATTTTCATAACTTGCTCTTCAGCATTTGATTAGCAAATTGCTTCCCAATGGCTCCGCAATTTTTTTCAGTAAAAGTTTCATGCATTTACATTCTTGCAATAGTATCAAAATTTGAAGAAAGGGGAGTATTCAATAATTAATTGTTCAATTTAATTCTCATCCTTATGTTCTGATTGTATTGCTTCATTCATCCCTTTATTAATGTGTCCTTGATAGCTAATTTTTAATATCCTTAATTGAATCTGATTCAACGTTGTGTCTAAGGGTTAATTGTTTTCTCAATTTATAAACATAAACAATATTATCTCAAATCACATATTTCATTTCTATTGACAGACAAATGTAGTGAGATATTGAATGGGATCTAATGCAGTTGAATAAAATAGGGTCAAATGTTACGGCTCAATCTGGACTAGTTCGATTGAGAACTCATTTTGATTTTCAAGAATATGAAGGAAATTTTTTAAGAACATTTATATTTGAAAGAAATTTACATCAATCGTATTTAGTAATAATAGAACTTTCGAGATTCAGAAAACCAAGAGATGAGCCAAATTTGAAGTTGCTGTCGTTATCGTGAGTGCAACATTTTTTATGGAAAACCATTTCAATAAAAATCATTCAAAAACTAAGCACCGGAAGAATCGGAAAAAAATCAACGCAGCTAGATAATATAAATAGTACATGTCATGACTCAGTCTGGATGGAATCAATTGGGCATTTCTCGAGGAATAAATTAAAAAGAAAATTACGGAAATCGATCAAATCTCGAAACTACTAAACGGATTCCAATTGAAAGAGATTGTAGAAGGAAGGATTTATCGTGCAGAATATGCAGTCAAAATATGAGATTTCTAGATGCAACTTCTACCGCTGTAAGGGAAACATATTTGTGCATACACATGTTGTCTCATACATATACACTAAGGTGGTCCTTATTCGGGATTTAATGAAAAATCCATGCTAGACCCCCCCCCCCCCTCCTTTGCAATGGGTTGGAAATAACTGGAAGAAATCCTTTTTTTTCTGTTCTTTATCTCATTTTCTTGGTCTCCCTATTTTGGAAGGAAGTTTCAATTTATTTACAAAACTAATAATTTCATTTTTCTCCATTAAAGTGTATCAAATGGAACAGGGTGAAGTGAGGTGAAGCAGAGAGTATAAGCATAGACTTATACTATTTTATTACTAGGGCAATGACATTTTCCGAGAATATCTTGGAAATTAAGCGAGATAGGGCAATTTCACCTAAATCCCTTTTTAGCTCTTCAAGTTACTACAATCGACTAAGAGAATTGAGAGAAATTCTATTTCGCTTTGTCTCCGAGGTTTCAGACGAATCGATTTTTTCCCATCATCATTTTCTGAGAATATCTTAGAAATTGAGCAAGATAGAGCGATTTTACCCTGATCTTTTATTGTAGCTCTTGAAATTCTCTACTGAAAAAGATGAAGACAAACTTGCAATATTCCGCCCAGTTTTCGAAATATTCTGAAAAACTCATAATGGAATGGAATCGATTTGCCTACGAATTTTAAATTCTCATTTGTGACGACTATGAAGCTTCCAAACAGATCGACTGAATTCCATCATCAATTTCCTGCAAATATCCCAGAAAATGAGTTAGATAGAGCGTTTTTGTGATCTTTCTGTTTTGTAGAGAATTTCAAGAGTTACAAAGAAAGATCTATCTCTCTCATTTTCTGAAATATTTGCAGAAAATGGATGATGGAATGGAATCGATTTGTCTGAAAGCTTCATAGTCCTCAAAAATGTATATGTAAAGTTTTCAGGTCAATTGATTACATTCCATCATCAGTTTTTTGAGAATATTCCGAAAACTAGACAAAATATAGCAAACTTGTCTTCTTTTTTCTCAGTAGAGAGTTCAAAAAGGCACAAAAGAGAATCAGAGTAAAATTCTTCCATCCTGCTTAGTTTCTAAGATATTCGCAAAAAACTGATGATGGACTAAAATTGATTCGTCTGAAAACTTCATATTCGTCGAAAATAAGAGAGCCAAGTTCTCTGATAAATTAATATCATTTCATCATCATTTTTTTGAGAATACCTGGGGAAACTAAGCGAGATAGAGCGATTCTGTCGGAGCTGTCTTAGTAAAGAATTTTGAGAGCTACAAGAGGGATTCAGATAAAATCGCTCTACTTCGCTGATTGCTCAAGTTTTAAATTATCTTAGGTCATTGACAGCCCGAAAATGCAATTCAAGAGTTCTGAGAAAAGTGAAGCTTCCATTCGGAAGCGAAGAAAATCAGAACTGGAATTTAGAGAGAATATCCGTATGCTTGTTTTGTGTCTATGTAAGCATTGGCATCTTCAGTTATTTTGAAACCACGGATCACACGAAGAACCATCTAGTCTAATGAATCAATATATTTTTATTTCTCTTCCTATCTGATGGGTTATTTGAATGAATAAAACAGCAGATTTATATCAATGTAGATAATAGGATTTATTTCTCTTTATACACGTGTTAAACCGTATCAGCTCGAGAATGCAAGTGTAGCTTAGCCTCGTGGGTGCTGTGCACCAACACGCGTCGCGCATGCGCAGTGGAGTAACGCTTAAGCGCTAACGCTCGCCACGAGAGTAAATACAGATGAGGGAAGGGGAAGAGGCACCAATTCCAACACTATCTTTCTCGATGTAAATATTTCGAAGAAGACAGTGGAAAGAATGAAATGAGCTCGTCCACAAATACTTGTTCAATCTTCTTCGAAATCTCCATTTCATCCCCATTTTATTTGGGTTTTAGCGAGAAAAGGAGGAAAGAAGGAGGGGGGTGGTGGATAGAATGGTGAATCGATATCAGATGATTTTCACTTGAAACGTTCAAAACTCAATTTTAGCTCCAAAAATTATCAGAAATTGTATTTGAAAATGAATGATGATTGATATTTTCATCTCCTTCAGATTAAAGTTCTCTCTCCGATATTGACGTGGAATTTCTAGCAGTGGTATCACGCGATAATGTATCACCGACAAAATAACAGAGGACGAAATACCGCCGGAAAATAATCAACGTCATAATATTTCTTTCAATAATTATTCATGATAAAATATTTCCAAAAAATATAATTCACGACAAAATAACCCTGAAAATATTAATCCTTCTGATTCTGATAGATTATTTCTTTCAATTAAAGCGATCAGAGGCTTGAGATCAAATCAATTTTGCATAACATTGAATGAATGTATACGTGTGAATGAATTGATTATGTCTTTTATTTGGCAGCAGGTTCAAATGTTATTACCATTTTTTTTTGTATTATTTTGTCGTTCGTCCTTTCTTTTTTGATGTTATTTTGTCGTTAATTATTTTTTGGGAATATTCTGTCGCTAGTTATTTTTCTATAAAATATTTTGTCGGATGATTCGTCGTTGATATTTTTCCGTGGTTGTATTATTCATGCAACCCTAGCAACGTGTTCTGGTTCGCCATTCCATTAATGATTTCATTGACAGAATCAATGGCATCAAATTTGAACAGAGATAGAATATATTTTAGTTTCTGATAGATTGATGAACATTCATAAGATCAAACTGCTATCATGAAGTTATTGCTTCTGTGATTCCAATCAATCATATCTGAGGGATACTGTGTTAACTGATCAATTTCACTATGATGCTCGTGGTAAATCACCGGCTGGTCCTGTCACGAGTCAAATTGATTGTTGCACCGAACAGTCGTATTGTTTGTCCGGTGCAACCAAGTCTCAGCATCTATCTGATTGTAACGGTTCTATGGCTTTGACATGGCTAGATGTAGCTCCCACTTCATCACTCAGATAGGGAAGGAAGGAAGGAAGAAGGTCTGTTTTGTACTGAGCTTCTTTTGTTGCTCTTAAAAATTTTCACAGAATCAGCTCCGATTGGAAAGGCGTAAACTCATTTTTCACCGAGATATTTCCAAATGAAAATAATAAATTTCATAAAAATGAGATAAAGTCAATCGTTCAGTTTTTTGGGGTATTTTTCGGAAAATGATGAAGAAAAGCTCTTTCTGCCCTGAGCTTCATTTATGGTTTTTCAAACTCACTGCAAGATCATCTGAGGGCGAAAAGGACGTATCTACAGCGCAAAAATTAATGTTTTCTCCGAAATTGAAAAAACAAAATTGGGATCGAATTGTAATTTTGAAATGTTGCTAGCACCCAGGTAGGAATAGACCACTGGTCCAGACTTGGTTCAAGCTTGTCCCAAGCCCAGTCAAGCTTGGGTGAGGCTTCGTAACCAGGCCCGACCCAAGCTTGGTGAAAACTCAGAATGTAACATTGGACCAGGGCTGGGATACCAAGCCAGGACAAGTGTTGGTATTCAGCCTTGGACCAAGGTACATGTTACGGAAATGCCAAGCGTCAACCAATATTCATTTGAGGGGCCATTCTAGTGTGACGGCCGGAAAAAGTTCCCATTTTTAAGATTTTTTTTTTTTACAGTTAGGATGCTCCGATCAGGCTCATTTTTTTATCACGAATGAAAGAACTCATAAAGAATAGGAAAATTTTTTTTTACTTTATTTTTATCAATTTTTTACACACTTCTTGGACATTGAAAATTGAAAAGAAAAAAAAAAGTTTCAAAACGGTGTGCACTCTCAAGTGCAGAGTTTTTGAGTTATTGGTCTGAAATTTTTACATAACATTCTTTATGCATTTTTCTGTCGACTGGTGGAAGCTTTTTTTTTTTCCAAAAATTTCCTATTTTTTTTAACGAAAAGCTATCCGAAAACAGGTTCTCATTTCGTGTTTTTTGTTCAAACCGCCACCATTTTTCGGATTTTGAGAAAAAAAAAAGCCTCCATCAGTCGATCGCTTTATCCATGAGGATTAATAATCTTTTTGGAAAAAAATTTTCAGACAAGAATTACGACGCGGAGAGTGCACACCATTCAGAAACTTTTTTTTTTGTTTTCAATTTTCAATGTCCAAGAAGTGTGTAAAAAATTAATAAAAAAAAAGTAAAAAAAAAAAATTTCCTATTCTTTATGAGTCCTTTCATTCGTGATGAAAAAATGAGCCTGATCGGAGCATCCTAACTGTAAAAAAAAAATCTTGAAAATGGGGACTTTTTCCGGCCGTCACACTAGAATGGCCCCTTAATATTCACCTGAAATATTTAAACAATGTTGACTCATCGATAATGATTTGATTAGCCTTTTACGTAATAAATCACTTCAAATAATATTGAAAAGAGAAAATGCTATGGAAAAAAAAATTATCCTGGCTAGGATTCGAACCCAGAACCATCGATTCTCAAAAATTTTCTTAAAAAAAGTCATTTTATTGTTAATTATCCTCGATCCAGGTGGTATTGATATATGTTCATCTAAATGCCGATATTTCGGGTGTTTATTCCCAGAGAAGATGATACCAAGTGCCGCCGTTGTCCAAGATATCCACAGAAGACTTGTCCTGGAACTATGCATCTAGTCCACTGCGCTATTCGATTCACTTTAGGGCATAGTATATGAAACCGGATTATGAAGTGACTGAACTTTTTCTTCACTCTCTAAAACTCTATAATTGAATATAATTTGTATTCTTCCAATGTTATAATAATATTTCATTCAATTATTTATCGACTTAAGGATATCCTAGTGGCAAGTTCAAATGATCGACTTTTTTTTTTTCCTCTTAGTTATTATAATCACTATAACTATTTCGATTTTTCAACATTTTATCGATACTAGAACGATGTCCGAGATGATGAATTGTTAATAAATAATATTATGAATATTCAATATTGCTCCGCAGTTGACTCCCGCTGTCCCAGCATCGAGGACTGGGATTGGAGAATTCTCGGATTTCAAATACCAACATGGCTGCCATTGATGTTTTCATGCAATCAATTGAATTAATCGTCACTATATGTCCGGTAACATACATTTTTCACGATTTCAAAAAAAAATAGACATTTTGACGAACAAAAAATATATAAGGTTATATGAAGAAAAAATAGGTCTGTGACCATGGATTTTTGCAGTGAAACTGAAACTGAACCTCGCTTATGGAATTTCAATGTTAATTTAATTATTTTCAAAAATTAATTTTGGCCTTATTCGTCCGGTAACATGGGGTAAACAAAATTTTAAAAAAATCTACTCATGCTATTCTATCGAAAGTGACCAAAATTGAGAAGGAAAAATAGATTGCCCGAACCACTAGGATATCCTTAAATAATTGATAACAACATTTTGGTATCCGATCGTGGGAGAATCTTGGGTCAAGCTTGGTATCTGAGTTCGCTGCGTAGTTGATTCTCAGGCTTGGTTACCAGTCCTGGATGTAGCCTGATGTAAGACTATGTACCAGCCTCCAATATGGCATGGTATTCCACTATTAATGAGCCTTGGATACCAGGCTTGGTTATAGCCTGGTCCAAACCTGGCATTCCCATGGGTTGGTATGTTAGTCTTGGGAGAAGCCTGGTCCAGCCCTGGTATTCTGGGCCTTGGTACGAGTCTTGGGCATAGCTTGGTATCAACAAAGGTTCAAGCCAGGTACAATCTAGGTATACCAAGACTTGGTAACCTGAGGCTGTACCATGCCTGGTCCGGTTGTCGAAGCTTGGCATTTCCCTCCTGGGCAGTGCGGCCAGATCGCGTGAAAAATGTTCCCCTTCCAGTACCACACAGGCCACGCACACAACGTCAGCGATGTGTGTCGGTGGGTTGGGAAGCCGGAAGGAGCCGAGGGAAACCGAGCTCGGGAGGGGAATGGTGCCCCCACCATGCGTCGTGGAGAGGTTACTTACACATGCATTCTCTCAAGATCCCGGGTTCAAAACCACCACTGAGTTATTTTTTTTCTTTTCCTAATGGACAATTAATAATTTATAATTCATTTCATTATTTCTAATAGATGATTGTACATTTCTACAGTCAAAAATTGTGTTCATTGAATTAAAAATTGTTTGTTTTCCGACAACAGCGAATGTGAAGTAGGGGGAGATAGGGTGAAATGGACAATCCAATTAAATCGTTTGAGATAGAGATTCGCTGAAGATTCCAATAGAAAGCTGGCAAAATTTTAGGTGAAAAACAAGAATGGAAATTATTTTTTCTCTCATTATTTGGAAATCTACCTCTTTTAGCCAAATTTGGAAGAGATATTGTTACGTCCAGTTAACGCCTGAACACGAAAAAGCACACTTGAAGACAAATTTAACAATCTTCAAACTTTTATCATCATTTTGAAAATATCTGCAACTAAAATTCGTACTTTTTCTTTAAATTGTATAAAATATAAAGGCCTCAGGAAATTTGTCAGTACATTCTCAATAGCATGACGCAAAAACATCGGCTATCGAGTCATGAATACGCTGACTCTTTTCTTGACGCCTATATAAATCAGAGTATCTCATAATAAAACGGCCATTCTTATTTTATAATTTGTCACGTTCATTTTTGTCATCCACATAAGAATGAAGTCGAGCGGACGTTGCGCATTCGGTGGATGAAGAGAGCGGTCTCTTCATCCACCGAACGTGCAATAAATAAGTAATCCGCTAATTAAATAACCATAACGACAAATTCCCGGAGTTCTGTCGAACTCCAAATATCGGATAAAATCAATTCAACACCTAGGGATAATAAAATAATGGATCTATTACCGCTAGGACGTAACATTTTGGTGGTAGTGGTGGGATGCCGTTAATTTGTTGTTATTGTGATAATTAGTGGAAAAATGAAAGGAAAAAAAATTGAAAAATAAAGATAAATATAAAAAAAAATCAAAAAGTGAAAAAATAACAAAAAATCAACGAATGAAAAATGAAAAAATAGAAAATAACATGAATCAATAAATGAAGAATTGAAAAATGAAATTAAAAGAAAAGGGTCAAAAATTAGTCCCATCAGAAAACTCCTCGGACAAAGGACAAATAATTAATCACCTCAAATGCGAGTGAATAATGTAATGTCCAAAAGTTTAATATGTGGAAATTTAGCATTGAAAATTTCTTAGATTTAAAACATTGGTCAGTAATTTGCGACATTATCCGTGAGCCATTGTTCTAGATCATTGAGTTAGCGGGGGTTTCAGAATTGCTGATTGAGGAGTTCACCGATCGTGAGGCCGATGGCCATTCGCGATCGAAAAACTCGATAGAATGTAGGAATCATCCATTTAAAATTAACCCCTCAAGTACGGGGTCCATACGTCGTATCGACCCTCTCACTTAACATTGGAAAATTATTTTCTCAAATACTATGACAGATATAGAAATAAAAAAAATCGATTTGGGTAGATAATGGAAGTGTCTTCGGAGTGGTGAATTTTTTTTTGCAATTTTTTTAACCACTTTTTTTCGATAAACAAAAGTTGTGGGCTGGAATTCCACGTTTGATATATTCAATCGTCTCGTTTATCGGGAAAATTTCCTTTGAAAATTCCGAAATTCCTACTCAAGCTACTTCTAAAGGTTCGTCTATCAAATGGCGCAATGCAAATTTCAATCGGATTGATAATTTGTTTGTTCTAAATAAATTCAGCGTGCAAGACTAATTCAGCAACTAATCAATTGATAGGATTAAAATTAGACTTAAAAATTCACTAAATATTTCTATAACGCAAAATCTGAGAAACATTGATATCTCTATAGTATTTTTATGGAAAACCAATGCAATCAATGGAAGTTTTTCCATATTTTTTGGATGAATCGTTCACGAGACGTTGCGCATTGAGCAGCGTAATCTGATCGTCAGATAGCTCCCGTCCGATGGGATGGGCCGCAGCGTATGGATCCCGTACTTGAAGGGTTAAAATTATTGCAATCAGGTTTGGTCAAACTCCCACTTCTGGATAAACAGAGTTTTCTTCATGAATGAGTTTCATGGAAGGACACACTCTCTCTTTGGCTATCGGCGAGTTATTTTTATTTTTTCAAGAAGGCGATCTCTTAGCAGATCGAGTTACCAAATTAATCGGGGGAGGTCAACGGATAATTTGTACGCGGTAATTCGATAAAGTAGCGATACCGTATTCAATCTATTGTCGAATGAGAATAGTAGAGAATAGAGTGCCGTGACCTCCACAGAGAAACTGCTTCTTTCAATTCAGAGCAGTGTGCGATCTAGCAATTAAAAAGGTGTACCAGCATAGTGCCAATAATTCCGAAAACGCTATGAACTCAAACACTCAAAATTTAAACTAATAAATGGAGCATTGAAGAATTAAATCGAATAAATCTGAAACATAAAATACATTAAATATATTTAATGTATTAAGTATAAGAAAATATTTTTTTGTTAAAAAAAAATATTTTCTTATACTTAATACATCAAATATTCAATATATTGAATCTGAAACATAGAATACCCGAGTATACACAAGTTATAAATCAAACAAAAATTTAATATTATCAAATTAAAACAAATAAGAGAATAAAATAATAGAAGAAAAGTTTCAATTACCATCATAAAATTGAGATGCAATTGTAACCAATATTAAGGAGAGTATAGATACAATAAGAATTAGATTATTATAAAGAACAGTTTTCATGCTAAAAAAACAAGCAGGAGCGTCACCCTGTGGGCATTTTCCGTAAATTTCACCCCTCGTTATTCACTCTATGATGTCTTTACTATTGAAGAATTCATTACGAAAAACATTTGATATTATGCCAATGCAATTGGCATAAAGCTTCCGAATGGATTTTCAACTATTTATTTTTCATTAATTTGAAAATCAAAATCGAGCAATAATTTTGATATTGAAAAACCTCAAACCCCTAGCTTGTAGTCGAACTCAGAACCCTCCAGTAATGCGTTGGATACTCTTCTAAGTGAGATAGCGTGGGCTCCCAGAACTTATTTCTCAAACTAATAACACCACCGTCTATTATACTGTCAGTTAAATAAATTGATATAAATTTTACAGTTAAAATTCCAAAATCCATACCGTGAGTCTAACTTGCGACCCTCCAGTAATACTCCTGGTCACTAAATGTAATAAAAGTCAACACTACACTGAATGCTTTTTTTTGAAAATCAACATATAAATTTATTTCGATTTATTAAGTATTATAGAACTAATACAAAGTTTATTAGCCAATTCATAATATATGTTATTTACATTTCCTGGCTGATGACTTCTTTTTGCTTTTGTTTTGATACATTCGATGTGTTCTTCCATATCTTGCCTGGCATATCTACGAATCCACGTCAATGAAAGATTGATTCATTTTTCCACATTATATTTAATCCTAAATTACTAGTAATTCATTTTGTGTTGGACTCTTATTCGCACGCTGTTCCTTGACAATTGCACTTAGTTGATCCCATTGAATGTAACTTTGTTGTTGATACTTTGTGTCATTGTTCCCATATTTCATGATGACATGATTGAGCGTTATCATCAAATTATCTCACTCTTTTTTTTCACTTGTGTATTATCTCGCACTCATAAGATATACAAACACACGAAATTTGAAGTCTCTAACTCAAATATTTTTTAAGTTATCTCGATAACCGTGCTTTTTCAAAAATCACAGTAAAAAAAATATAATAATAAAAGTAAAAATGGGAGCACTGGTCACCCTTGGGGTTTAATGTGCGCCCTATCCACGCGCATTTCCTCGAGGAGGATAGACGCTGTAAATTGATTTTTCGCTGAGAAAACTCGAAAACACGATTTTTTGATGATTCACTTTTTCTCGAGAACTATTGAACCGATTTAGCTGAAATTCGATAGCAAAGTTGGCACTCATAAGATGTATAAACACACCAAATTCGAAGTCTCTAGCTCAAATATTTTTTAAGTTATCGCAATAACCGCAATTTTTCAAAAATCATAGTAAAAAAAATATAAAAAAAAAACTAAAGATCGGAGCCCTGGTCACCCTTGGGGTTTAATGTGCGCCTCATCAGCGCGCATCTCCTCGTGGAGGATAGACGCTGTAAATTGATTTTTCGCTGAGAAAACTCGAAAAAACGATTTTTTGACAATTCACTTTTTCTCGAGAACCATTGAACCGATTCAGCTGAAATTTCGCAGAGAGCATTGCGCTCGCGTACTGAATATTCCCTCAAAATTTCATATCGATACATGCAGCCGACTCCGCATAAAGTGATGAAACGTGTCATCACACACATACACACACACACACACACACACACACATACATACACACAGAGACATGTGAAAAAAAATATTTTTTCCGACATTTTAGATCATTTGGAGTCATAATCCGATGAAATCTCAAATTCGAAAAAAATGACGATTACAATGCTTCCATTCGGAAGCAAAAAGGATATTGCAAGTGTAATTAAGTGATCAAGTGTAAATATTTCAATCATTCTACTGGATTATACAAATAACACCGGATTATCGGAACGTGAGTGCAGTTTCTATTCAAATTTCCTGCAACGAAAACTTTCCAAGAAGTCTAACATCATTTAATATAAAAAAAATTGAAAAGAAAATACTTGTGGGTTTCTTTCTCGACATAAATTTTAGAATCATTATTATTTATTTATTCATTTATTCATTCATTCATTCCAAGACCCAGCAGCCGAAGCCAATAATAGGGTCAAAATGTAACCATAGTACAAAAAAAATCATAGACAGTTTTAGTTTTCATGTTTACAAAAGCAAAAAAAGAATTCGGTTGCTCATTTTGCAGCACAGATTATTCACATGAGTTTTATCATACAATATACACATTCATTCACACATACGGTGTTTTGGCTTCCGAATGGGAGCTTTGTAAACGTCGGATTTTTCGATTTCGAGTTTTCACATGTAATACCACAAGAGCTTCAAAATTATCGGGTGGTTTTCCGATAGGTTCGTTGCAAACAAATGAAGGAGTCAAGTTTGTCAGGTTAAAAATCACGAGCGCGAAGCGCGAGTGATTTTTCTGAAAAACTTGACGACTTCGTTTGTTTGCAGGGAACCTAGAGGAAAATTACCCGATTAATTTTGAAGCTCGAGTGGTATTCGGGGGATTATTTTTTCATCCAAATTTGGGCCAATACAATTGCACCATGAGACAAATTCTCAGTTAGAAATTCAAAATTTAGAGTCACATGGATTGACAAATCGTTTGTTTTTTATATATAGGCAACATGAAAAATTTCCAGTGGAATTTCCAAAAATTTCCAGTGAAATATCGTGTAGGCGTTATTTTGTTTCGTCGAATGGTGCAATTCTATTGGTCGAAATTCGGATAGAAAAAATAATCATCGGAATATGACTCCAAATGATCCAAAACGTCAAAAAATCATATTTTTGAAGCATGTCTGTATGTGTGTGTGTGTGTGTGTGTGTGGGGTTGTGTGTCTGAGTGTATTGCCATGTATCGTCATTTTCTCTGGAACGGCTATACTTAGCGCTCTCAAAATTTGACAGTATTTTTCCTCTGTGTGCACAATGCTGTCAGAAAAATTTCAGCGAAATCGGTTGGATTGTTTCCGAGAAAGATAGAATTTTCAAAAAAACGTTTTTTTTAATTTTCTTGATGAACAATCAATTCGTAGCCTCCAGTCTGGGCTATGATATCCATCTCATTAAAACCCACATTTTTCACCATTGGTAAATTTTTCTCTGACTCTTATTTTTGGAAATTATTTCAATTTTAGTGATTTTAAGTTCATATTTGAGCGGAACGATAACTCGATAGGTATTTGAGCTAGAGACTTCAAATTTTGTCAGTTTGTATATCTGATGAAGGTACAGTGTGCTATTGAATCTGGGCGGAATACGTCCAGCCTTTTCTGAGATATTTGCAAAAAATGATTTTTCTTTACAGGCGTATTTCTCAAAAACTACGCGACTGATTTGCACCGGCTTGTACTTGAAAAATTCGTTATAATGAAGGGAATGAACTCTCTAAATTCCCAATTTATTTGTCAAGTATCTATTTTTATTTTGAAAAAAATTAACTTTTTTAAAAAAAATCAGAAATGTAAATTTTCCTCAATTTTTTCCTGAAAACACATATAGTTTTTATTTCATGATAATAAAATATATCATTTTCCGCATAGAATGAGATCATTGTCATCCTGATATGACGATTGGGAAATATTTTATGTGTCTGTTAACGTGAGTTAATGTGATTCATATCAATTAAAATGGTCATTATTGGATTAGAGATTGAGAATTCCATTCGGAAGCGTACTGCCAATTGTATTGGCACAATATTGAATCTAATTCAAATAACCCACAAGCAGTCGACGCCTGCTTGTTATCTCACATTTTCAAGGTTGTTGATTTTGCTACATAATTTATTTACATGAGTTTTTATCATACAATATACACATTCATTTAAACATACAGTGTTTTTATTTTACACTTTTAACATAGTTGTTTGCGGCCTGAGTGCTACAATTAAGAGAAAACGACATCAAGTTGACTTTATTTACATGAGTTTTATCATACAATATACACATTCCCCGTAGAAAAATCGGCATGCATGATCATGCATGGAGCATGCATGATCATGTATGAAGCATGGATGATCATGCATGAAGTATGCATGCTCAGTCATGACACATGCACTGTCATACATGGTCATGTATGAGCAATGATGAGTATTTTCATCCGGAGACAAGTCTTCAAACATGATCAGGGTTGACCATGTATGCTCCATGACTGAGTATCAGTGAGCCATGCATGAACATGCATAGTTCATACCTGATCATGCATAACCAAATAGGGTCATGCATGACCAAATAGGATCATCCATGGCTAATTTGAAGGAATTATAGTCTTTAATGCAATTTATATGGGTGGCCATGTCCAATCATGTATGACCATGAATGACTGATTATGTTCATACATGACCATATATGAGAATTTTCATTCATGAAAATTATTCAACTGTTATTATTCTGATCATATCTGGTCATGTCTAGTCCTGTATCATCATGCATGACTACATATAATCCATACCTGAATGTCGATGATTGATACAAGAGCATTCGAATTATTCCTGCATGATCATGCATGACCATATATGGTAATGCATGTTCATTCGAGATTTACAATGTTATGTATTTGTATTGAATAATTTCTAACTCTGGTCACACATGGTCATATCAGATCATGCTCGATCATGTACAGCTTTGCATGTGTGCATACAAGAATTTCTAGAAAACAATTTTTGGAGTACATTCAATTAATCCCGGAAAAAATCAGCATGCATGATCATGCATGTTGATTTTCTGGTATGTCTATGTCTATTGACATATATTGTTTAAATAATGATTATTATCCAATTGTTGTCACAGAACAAACCATGTTGAAATTATTGAAATTTTGAGGATAAATATATATAACCCTTTCAATTCATGCTAGTCAGTATATCACTTAGCAGAGTGGAACAAGTCGCGCCTGATATGCAGAGGACCCGGGTTCGAGCCCAAGTGATGTCAGATTTTAATTCATCAAAAAAATTCCTTATCGCGAGTAATTGTCAGTTGGAAACGTTAAAAGATAAATTACTGATGATTCGAAACTGCTTCTTTATTTTAATCATTTTTTTATAGATATCCATGGATGATCATTTTTCTTGCCCAGCCAGACATGATTATGCTTGGCCATGTATGATCATGCATGCTCATTACTGGCCAATATCCATGCATGATCATGCATGGTCAGTCATTGATTTCATGCATGATCATGCATGATGATTTTTTCCCGGGTCCTTCAAACATACGGTGTTTTTATCTCACATTTTCAACATAGTTATTTGCGGCCTGAGTGATACAATTCAGAGACGGCGACATCAAGTCGAAAATGTCTCCATTATGTCTCCATGATGTTGTTGATGACGACGATCTTGAGACACCGCCGCTCTTTTCTCTACACCATTGCGAAACGCAATACGCAGACTTGGGCTGTTCTCTGCGGTTTTTCTCCTCTCGAGCTCCTCCCTATATAATGATCAATGTCTTTCGGACTTAGAAAAAGTGAATTCAATTGAATTATTTCAATCATTGGAAATAAATTAGTGATACCGAAAAAACTGATTTTCGAATGCTGGCAGAATTTTAAATTCTCAAAGTAAGCGGTAAACAACTAATAGAACGTGCATTTACCATTAACTATTCAAATTCATCATTTTCACGTTCTTATATGGATTGAGTGAGCATTATTCCATATGTTTCATATATGCCTCATCCCAGGTAGGAATAGACCAGTGGCCCAGGCTTGGTCCAAGCTTGTCCCAAGCCCAGTCAAGCTTGGGTAAGGCTTCGTAACCAGGCCCGGCCCAAGCTTGGTGAAAACTCAGAATGTAACATTGGACCAGGGCTGGGATACCAAGACAGGACAAGTGTTGGTATTCAGCCTTGGACCAAGGTACATTTTACGGAAATGCCAAGCGTCAACCAATATTCATTTAAAATTCACCCAAAATATTTAAACAATGTTGACTCATCGATAATGATTTGATTAGCCTTTTACGAGATAAATCACTTCAAATAATATTGAAAAAAGAAAAGACTATGGAAAAAAAGATTACTCTGGCTAGGATTCGAACCCAGAACCATCGATTCTCAAAAATTTTAATAAAAAAGCTCATTTTATTGTTAATTGTTCTTGATCCAGGTGGTATAGATTTATGTTCATCCAGATGCTGATATTCCGGATGTTTATCCCCAGAGAAGGTGATACCAAGTGCTGCCGTTGTCAAAGATATCCACCGAAGACTTCTCCTTGAAACATGCATCTAGCCCACTGCGCTATTCAATTCACTTTAGGGCATAGTATATAAAACCGGATTATGAAGTGACTGAACTTCTTCTTCACTCCTTAAAACTCTAAAACTCTATAATTGAATAGGATTTGTATTCTTCCAATGTCATAATAATATTTCCTTCAATTATTTATCGACTTAAATAATTGATAACAACATTTTGGTATCCGATCGTGGGAGAATCTTGGGTCAAGCTTGGTATCTGAGTTCGCTGCGCCGTTGATTCTTAGGCTTGGTTACCAGACCTGGATATAGTCTGATGTAAAACTATGTACCAGCCTCCAATATGGCATAGTATTCTACTATTACCGAGCCTTAGATACCAAGGTTGATTATAGCCTGGCCCAAACCTGGCATTCCCATGGATTGGTATGTTAGTCTTGGGAGAAGCCTAGTCCAGCCCTGGTATTCTGGGTCTTGGTACCAGTCTTGGGCATAGCTTGGTATCAACAAAGGTTCAAGCCAGGTGCAATCTAGGTATACCAAGACTTGGTAACCTGAGGCTGCACCATGCCTGGTCCGGTTGTCGAAGCTTGGCATTTCCCACCTGGGATATATGCCAATAGCTGTCTGATTTTTCGGAGAAACGTATGAGCATATATGTCCATATACGGACATATATGTCCATATACGGACGTATATGTCCATATACGGACATATATGTTCATAGATGGTTCATATATGTCTCATATATGTACATATATGTCTCATATAGGTACATATATGAACATATATGTACATATATGTCACATATATGTCTCATATATGTACA
Organism: Aleiodes leptofemur; assembly: GCA_963942555.1. Classification (NCBI taxonomy): domain Eukaryota; kingdom Metazoa; phylum Arthropoda; class Insecta; order Hymenoptera; family Braconidae; genus Aleiodes; species Aleiodes leptofemur. The sequence continues at coordinate 10,890,314 of OZ012619.1, forward strand.
TATATGTCACATATATGTCCCATATATGTACATATATGTTCATATATGACGATTTTTTCCCGGGCGGCACCAGCATGTCCTCTCATCTACAATTTCGCCATGGGCACGGGAGCCGAGGGACAAAGTATTCCCCATCCCGATAGCACCTAGAGCACATTTAAGAGCAAGACTGAGGTGACCAAGAACGAAAGTTATCTATAGGCACCAGCACGTTTGCTCACCTAAAAAAATTGCCCCGGGCAACGAGAAGCGAGGGACACAGTTTGCCCTGACTCTATAGCACCAAGAGCACACAAATCAACGCCCGACATCAAGGTCAGACGCAACCAGGAATCATCAACGAAATTCGGACAGACGTAAAGACGTTCAACAGTCTGTACGTCTCCATCTTCCCCCGGAGCTGTTACGTCCAGTTAACGCCTGAATACGAAGAAGAACACTTGAAGACAAAATTTAACAATCTTCAAACTTTTAACATCATTTTGAAAATATCTGCAACTAAAATTCGTACTTCTTCTTTAAATTGTATGAAATATAATTGCCTCAGGAAATTTGTCAGCATATTCTCAATAGCATGACGCAAAAACGTCGGCTATCGAGTCATGAAAACGCTGTAACATACCAAAATTCTTAAATTCTTATTTTTAACTAGTTCGTAGACTTGAGAGAGAGGGAATGAGAAGTGAAAAGGCAGAAAACAAAGTTAAACAGAAAATCAAAAAATTAATTCAATTTAAAATAACCACTAAATAAAGAAAATCAGTACATATGTAAAACGGACAAATAATACACATATATATTTTGGTAAGTGTGGGTGTGCGTGAGTGGAATGAATGAAATGTGTGTACTATACATGAATTATCAATGAAAAATTATACCAAGTATCTAACATTTATGTGAAAAACCAAATTCTCAATTCTTACAAATTTAATAATAATAATAACACTCGGAACCACGAGTTCGTTGTGCTTCACTCTGGAGTCCCCGATACTCTGTTGTTTCTTACCTCGGGAAAGCGGTCTTCGGTTGGCGGAATGTCGGCAGAGTATTGTCAGAATACTGGCTGCCGAGGTTGCCCACTCGAAGTGTAAAACACAAAAAAAATTTGTGGTAAGGATTTGGGAGTGAGACACTCTCGGAGTCTCCTCCGTTGAGTGGGCCTCAGGTTGTCGAAAACCGCCGTTGGCCAGGGAGTGAGACACTCTCGGGAGTCTCCTCCGTTGAGTGGGCCTCAGGTTGTCAAACACCACCGTTGGCCAAGGAATGAGACACTCTTGGGAGTCTCCTCCGTTGAGTTGGCTTCAGGAGATCCGACACCTCCGTGAGCTGTGGGTCGTCTGATTAATCTGAGCGAGCGTCGCCCTTTTATACCCACGAGAGCCTTCCCCCACCACTACCCATCATGTGACGTCGTCATAGCAGCCACTGTAGTGGGGGTAGGGCTGTTTGTAGCGCTTGGGCCGTATTCAACGTTTCTCATACGTTGCAACGCTGACTCTTTCCTTGATGCCTATATAAACCAGAGAATCTTATGATAAAACGTCCATTCTAATTTTATAATTTGCCGCGTTCATTTTTGTCATCCACATGAAAATGAAATCGAGCAGGCACCCGCTCTCTTCATCCACCGAACGCACAATAAATAAGTAATCCGCTAATTAAATACTGACACATTCCCGGAGTTCTGTCGAACTCCAAATTTCGGATAAAATCAGTTTAACACCTAGCGGTTATAAAATAATTGATCTATTACCCCTAGGACGTGACGATATTCGCTTTGAAAATCGAAAAATTCACTTCCTCGCCGATTCTCCAGTTTTGTTGGTCGTAGTGATCTGAGCTTGATCTCAAATGAAAGGTGAGCTCATTTCTCATCGATTTATGTGTTTCAAAATTTTTCTAAATCAATTTTCCACATACTAATAGATCGTTTTCTGAAAATCAGTTTTTTCCCTAAAAGTACTTGAAAAATTGAAACTATTTTTCAAACCACATAAATCGATGAGAAATGAGCTCGGCTCTCATTTACGATTAAGCCCAGGTCACTACGAGCGATAAAACCAGAAATTTTCCTGAAAACCTGAAATTTTTTAAAAACAGTAAGGGTTTACTTTCAAATCTTGATAAAGAAATTCAACTTCGGAAGATTTGAAAAAAATAACTTCAGACATATGGTTTCCATGGCAAGTTTCCTCCATTTCCCAATAGAATCATCAGGAAAAACCTATCTCCAATATTTCCATTGATTTCGAGTAATTTTCTTAGAATAAATAAAAAATACCCCTATATAAATAAATGCTACATCGGAATCCTCCGACTGTACTTTTACTTTTTTGATTACTTTCATAGTCTCATTTTTCATTTTCATTGTTAATATTCATTACTCATTATGATAAGAAATCTTATTATTGAACGTAAAATGAAAGGGGATAGATCACGTGTAGGCTGTAGATTCCGAAGAAATGCCACCAGCCCTCTACCAATGAAATAACAATCGATATAAATAACTATGCAAAAAATTACAATAAAAAAATAATCGAATTACTAAGCGCAGAATGTGGGGAAAGGGGGGAGGGCGTAAGATTTTGGGGAGAGTGAGGGGCAGGCTTTACATTTAGGAGAAAATACCCCAGTTCCGCACCACCTTTTGAAAAGATTGGAAAAAAAATTGAAATCAAGAAATTTTACAATGTGAAAACTCAAAATATATCAAGAAATTCGAATTATTAAACGCAGAATGGGGGAGGACAGGGGAGGCTGGGAAGTTACGGAACTGGATGTAGATTCCGCGGAAAATCCCACCAACCCTCTGCCGTACTTCAAAAAAGTGCAAAAAAATGATTGACATTCGGAAAAATTATCGCATACTAAAAAATAAGATTTCTTCGGAAAAGTGCTGATCTGGAAGCACAAAATCATGAGAGGTCGGTGATTTGGGCAACGTGGCGGAATAAGGTGGAGATTCCAGGAAAAATAATCTGAACAAATGGAAAAAAATTTCAACGTTCATGAAAGTTTAAGAAAACAAGCAGGTGTTAACTCCTTGTGGGTCATTTGAATTCTCAGATTGAATATTCTGCCAATACAATTGGCAGTAGGCTTCCGAATGGAATTTCCAATCTCTAATCCAATAATGATCATTTTAATTAACATGAATTACAGTAGAGCGTCGATTATCCGAACGTCAATTATCCGAAACGTCAATTATCCGAAAGGAAATAGAATTTATCCGAAAGTCAATTATCCGAATGTTGAACTGGTTATCCATGAATATTAATTTTTTTTTTTCATAAATATTAATGATCTAAAAAATAATTTTTTTCATTCAAACGATTACGCTCTGAATAAGCTGCATTCGTTTTTGGCGCTTTTTAAATACATACTTAACTTCGTTCCATATCACTCAGTAATACAATGGTTATTATGGCAATTCACCCAAAACAGTTCTTGTATTGTTAATGTTCTTTGTATTCTTAACTATATATATTTTATAATTTCGACAGAAACAACTTTTTTTCCCACGAAATATGAGTGTTCGGTTATCCGAAATTTTGATTATCCGAAAAGGGGTCGGTCCCAATTGATTCGGATAATCGACGCTCTACTGTAATTAATTTCTGAATTTGATGATTCAACTTTTCAATGTTCTCATCATCATATCAGGATGAAAATGGTCTCATTTTATTCGGAAAATCATATATTTTATTATCATGGAATAAAAACAATGTGTGTTCTTGGGAAAAAATTGAGAAAAATTTACATTTCCGATTTTTTATAAAAATGTTATTTTTTTCAAAATAAAAATAAATACTTGACCAATCAATTGGGAATCTAGAGAGTTCATTCCTTTCATTATAACGAATTTTTTAAGTACAAGCTGGTGCAAATCCGTCGCGTAGTTTTTGAGAAATACGCCTTTAAAGAAAAATCATTTTTTGCAAATATCTCAGAAACGGCTGGACGTATTTCGCCTAGTTTCAATAGCACTCTGTACCTTCATCAGATATACAAACCGACGAAATTTGAAGTCTATCACAAATACTTATCGAGTTATCGTTCCGCTAAAATATGAACTGAAAATCAATAAAATTGAAATAATTTCCAAAACTAAGAATCAGAGAAAAATTTGATCACAGTCAAAAATCTGAGTTTCAATGAGATGAATATCATAGCTCGAACTGGGTGCTACCAATTAATTTTTCATCGAGAAAATTCAAAAAAGCGTTTTTTTGAAAATTCGATTTTTCTCGGAAACTATTCAACCGATTTCGCTGAAATTCTTATGACAGCATTGTGCACGCAGAGGAAAAATACAGTCAAATTTTGAGAGCGCTAAGTATAGCCGTTCCGGAGAAAATGACGATACATGGCAATACACTCAGACACACACAGTCACACACATACAGACATGCAGGCATGCTTAAAAAATATGATTTTTCGACGTTTTGAATCATTTGTAGTCATATTCCGATGAAATCTCGAAATCGAAAAATCCGACGAAAACAATGCTTCCATTCGGAAGCAAAAATGACAACTTTCCAAAAATAATACAGTTTTCCGCACCACCCATGAAGTACTGTGTAGTAAGATGCGTTTCCATTATTTTACATGGCAGAATTCCCAGTAGGTCTAAACTATGATGACCTAGAAGTTGAAATATAGTAAATGAAGCCCACAATAGTTTTGATTAGTCGAAGCTGGTCACCAAACTTCAGCTTCTTCATGAATTAAATAACGTAATTTTAGCTTGTGATAACAATAAAATTAATTGAGAAGGAAAAATTAGAGCTCGAGCTCCTTCCAAAATTCTTATTTATATTTACAGCTCTTAAAAAAATGAAATTAAATAGTAAGGAGTGGAGCTCGAAGCTGTTTTGGGAAAGAATATCATAATTTGAGCTTTAAACAATGTAGAAATTGGATAGTAAGAAGAGGATCGTGGAGCTCTAGCCTCTTTATGAATAGAAATATAACTAGAGGTGCGTAGTTGCTCGCTCGCTGCGCTTGCTCGCGAATAGAGGAGTGCGTAGTTGCTCGCTCGCTACACTCACTCGCGAATGGAGGGGTGCGTTACTGCTGATTAGGAGGAATTAGTAAGAATGTAGTATGATGAGTGTGACTCTTCGAACCGCACTAAGAACTTCCCGATAATTTCTCTCATTTACTATTAGAAAAGATGATGAAGGAAAAGAACGATAAATAAAAACTGACATACTTGCGGAAACGATCAAAAAATTTTGGGTAGATCTCAAAATATCGAAATCAATAAAAAAATCGATTTTTCCTCCTCGGGGTCAGTACGTAGACCTCACTTATTGAAAAGTTCAGAAAAATTTAATCATGTTTTTCTTAAAAAACTAAGAAAGTACGGTATCGATTTCGATCAAAAACTAATCAGATCGAATCTATATCGAGATGCTTCGATTGCAACATCGATCATCTCGATCGCGTTATTGATTAATGAGAAAACGTGAACGAAAAAATTGATCACATACATACACACACACACACACACACACACACAGACATGATCGTGAAAACTATCAAAAAATATTGGGGAGGTCTTAAAACATGGAGATCGATCGATAATAACCCCCGACAAAAAGATTAAAATAAAAAATTCAAATAAAAATCTGAAATAATTGGTAAAAGTTATATTTGGGAAAAAAGGGAAGTCGGGGAACATCCAGAGCATATTTTATGGAGAAATCTGGACGTCCCCCGACTTCCCTTTTTTCCCAAATATAACTTTTACTAATTATTTCAGATTTTTATTTGAATTTTTTATTTTAATCTTTTTGTCGGGGGTTATTAAATGTCAATTTTTATTTTTATTTATTTTTCTCATTTCTTTCTTATTTCAAAATTTTTTAATAATGCATTTTCTCTTTTTTGATCATTTGTACACAAAAATTTTTCCCGCTTAAAAGACGTCCCAATGTCCGCACAAAACCGCAAGGATACCAACTTATTATTTTTTTTATTTGCGTGGGGAATTTTAATCTAAGTTACTATTTTCTGAAAAATCATTTTTTTTTTCGCAATTTGCAAAAAAATACGAGATGTAATCTTCTTTTTAATATATGCCTAAAACCATCCCTGGACAAATCCTTACATTTTGAGTCGAGGAGTCCATATTTTTTTATTCGTTTTCAATAAGATAAGGCGTTACAAACGCGTTGTAATACCAATGCATTCCATGCCAAACGCATATACCCCTCTGCGTTGCTGTCGGGGGTAAAAAATCGATTTTTCATTTTCGGGATCATTACATAAACTTCCCTTATCGGGAAGTTAATAAATTGTGCTCCAAACAATGAATGGAAGTCAATTGTAAGAAGCAAAGCTGCAAGCTCTAGCTTTTTTTGAAAATAAAGAAACTCATTGAATTTTTTTGCAATAAATAACATTCAATGACAAAAAGTGGAGCTTGAAGCTCTTGCTTCACCAAAAAAAAAGTAAGTAATTTCGGCTTCCAACCATGAATAAAACTAAATGGTAGAAAGCGAAGCTTCTAACAATGAATGAAATTCAATTGCAAAAAGCGAAACTTGAAACTCTAGCTGCATGTTAAAACAAATAGTAAAATATATAATTAAAATTATTCAACTTTTGAACTAGGAATGAAATTTGATACTAGCGGAGCTTCATGCTTTCGTTCCTCTATAAATTAAACTGACATAATTTGAGCTCCAAACAATGGATAAAATTAACTAGGAAAAAGCGGAGCTCTAAGCTTTCGCTCTTTCATAACTGGACAAAAAAATTATTTGAGCTCCTACCAATGAATGAAATTCGATTACACACAATTTTTTCTCAAAAAGTGGAGCTTGAAGCTCTAGCTTCATCTTGGAATAAATAGAATTATTCAACCTTTAAACGATGAATAAAATTTTATAGTGAGGAGTGGAGCTTTGAGCTCTCGCTTCTTCATAAAATGATCTATACTCAGAGGGAGGGAGCTACTTTTTTCAGGAAGATTCATCCATTTCCCAATCATCACCACTATCATACGCAAGCACATGCATTCTTTGGGACACAAGCTTCGTTTTCTGCGGATACAAATTACACGAAGACATCATCGCTACATACTCTGATAGATCGACATCTCTGACGCACAAAGTTTCCTTGATTCAGAGTCAAGTCGTAAGATGCAAATCGCATTCAACGTTTCATCATTGAGGGAGTTCCTTATCTTTGTTTCGGTGTCAGGTATGAGAGAAAACGCCCTCTCCGCCACAGCGTTTGAATGAGGAAGCACTCTTATCATACCTAACAACAAACGCCACATAGCTGGAAACTTGACAGTTTTATCAGAAGTAGTAAGGCTGCAAATTTCGATCCACATATTATCGAATGATAATTTGCACCATCGCTCCTTCTGTTCTGGATCGACATCATGTAACGGACGCCACTCTCCTTGAATTTGTCCACCTTCTGGAGCCTGTAGTTTGTGCCAGACATTTTCTACTCGAGAAACTGATGTTTGTCTGTTAGAATCGAGGAGAGCGATTTCTTTTGTGAAAACAGTCAGATCAGATAAAAACTCATTGTCGAGTGGTAGTCTTTTGCGGATTTCTTTGGCAGCTATCAGAAAAAATTTAAGCAATGGTGGTGAACCTGGCGGATGACAGATTCCGAAACCTCTAGCTGTGATTGGGCCAATAATCAACAATCTTTGCAATCGTCTCCAACATCTACTTCAGGCATATCTAGAAGATTATCGATGAATGCAAAGTCTATGCCATGAGCCTCATTATCAAAGATTGTAGACCTTTTTTAGACTCAGTCATACAATCCGGTTGTGTGTATTTTTGCTCCGTGAATTTTTCATAATTAATTAGTATAACAGTGACAAAGGTTAAAGAAAAGTGAATTTGTGAGTGAAAGGAAAGTTCAATTTTATGTTCTGAAAATAATTAAAAGTGTTTCATTCATAATTAGTGCTGGTTATATGACTTTTATCAAACCTCGTTTTGGTTCAACATAACCTCATTTGCATTTGGGTGGCGTTTGAATGATTTTCGTGGTTACGTTTATTCTTCTTCTCACTTTACTTCACTGCTCCCGGGTAATAAAACTGTTTATTTGTTCACTCATAGATGCCAGCTGAGTTCATGAACAGTCGATAAAGAAGATTTCCTGAAAGTTATCGACTGCTGTTAAATAAGTTTTCCCGAAACTTATCGAACGTCGTTAAAATAGATTTCAAAATTAATTAATCACTGGTAAAGATATCTAAAAGACTAAAGACCATTCATTGAAATTAACTGAAAATCACAAGTTTTTACAATAATTTACTGACAGTCGACTTATATTAATTAAAATGGTGAAGTGTGACTCATGCGGTAGATCAACTATCGCCGCGGAAGAGGTCAAAACAGGTGACGAATGCAAACATTAATTTCACACTTATTGTGTTCAAGTTAAACTGACTCTATCATCGTCTGCTCTTGCTGCACGAGCTATTTCTCGTATATGTCCTTCTTTGTAAGCCCACAGATGCAGCATCCGCTACAATATCTACAATGTTATGCCAAATTGCAGATAGACTTGCTGCGCTGGAAAGTAAGCCTGAACCTGCTGCTAATGAAGACATCATTTCTTTAACAAGTACTGTCAAATCTTTGGCAGATTCAGTAGCTACAGTGAACAATACAATTGATAACCACGATTCTCGTATTAAAAAGAATGAACAGACAGTAAGCTCTCATCAGAAGTCTGTAAAGCAACTTTTTGATAATGTAAAAACAAATGATAAGCGTATTTCGTCATTGGAGCAGAATTCTGCCGGGGGTTCAGCTAGTTCATCAAACAAAAGGCTCCTTTGCCTAGAAGCAGAGCTGCTATCAACGCAACTACTATTAACAGGAGTTCCAGAGACAGATGATGAGGACTTATCAGATATTCTTAAATCTCTTTTCAATTTTCTCTCAAATCCTCTCGCAGATGTTCACAATATCGAACCAATGGGCAAGAAAAACTCATCGCAGGAACGCAATAGCACGAAACCGATTGTCTTCCGTTTATTTTCATCCAAATTGGTCGATCGTTTAATCTCTCGGAAAAAAGAAAAAGGGGATTCTTTTGCTAAGGATATCAATCGCAATTGGCCTCGAGATATAAGAATCTACCTTAACCGCAGGGTTTCAGGACAGCTGTACCAACTGCGTAAAGAAATTCTTGAGCGCTATCCTTCTCTTTCTGCGCATTCAGTCAGGTATGGTAAAGCTGCTGTTTTGGTAAGAAAACCAGGAGTCAAGAAACTTTTTCAAATTTCAAGCTCTGCCGAAATAGAAAATCTTCTCTCTTGACTCTTAGTTGCTCATAATAATCCAGTTCAGCATCAGCACGTTTCAGTCAAACAAGGACTACTAATTTGTCATTTGAATGCAGAGTCTCTTATTGAGCATATTTCCCAATCTCGTCATCATTTTCAAAATGATGGCAGAAATTATGATATAATGGCAGTCAGTGAAACCTTTCTCAATCCCGACATAGCTGATGCTCAAGTCTCACTATCAGGATACACTTTATTTCATCTCGATCGTATTCATTGTCACGGAGGAGGAGTGGCCATTTACGATCATAATTCATTGAACGCTCAAAAAATAGCAAATTTTACTCAATTTATGGGAAAGTGCCCAGAATATCTTATCATGGAAATTTGGTCGAGCACTCTCCCAAAAATTCGTCTAGCTTCGGTATATAGACCGCCAAAAATTGGTTTTCTTCGATATTTTGAAAACGAATTTGCTCTGTTGAGAGCAAGCTATTCAAACGAGATTGTAATGGGAGACTTCAATGCATATTTAATGTCCATGAATTATGATTCGGAACACCTTCGCAGTTATTTCAATTAACTAGACATGGCAATACTTCCTTTTCAATCAACTCATCACGCGACTTCTGCTGGAACATGGCTTGACATCTGCGCAGTATCGAATCCAGAAAGAATACGAGAAAGCGGACAATCAGAAGAATCATTTCTCTCTAGACATGATTTAATCTTCATTAATTATTACTGTGTACGTTCTTCTATACGTAAGCTTCGAAAGGTCGCTCCTGGTCCACCTGGTCCTAGTTGGATAAGGAAAAATTGAGGGCTTCCTTCAGATCCATAGACCCCTCGGCCTGATGAAGAAATCTTAGTGATAATATTTCTGAATCAATTTCATTTCTTCAGTCTACGATCACAGGTTTATTGGATGATCAAATCCCAGTGCATGACTTCAATCCGATGCCAATTAACGTCTTAGATGTTACTCATGTTGCGAGCCCTGGAATCGGTCAACTCCTAAAAATTCCATAGATTATGATTGACCGGAGTCATCATAATTGAAATAATAAAAAAGGGAAAACATTGACATGCCGAGTTCAACGCTCCCAAATAAAGTGACGTAAGACAGCGCGGCTAGAAGAAAAAGAAAAGAAACGTCTGTGCATCTAAAAAACACCTGCGAGGCGGAACAATAAAGAGAGGTCATACACGCGCCAGAATTAAAATTCATTCTACCTCTAATTTCATATTTTTCTCTCAATTTCGAGGCGGCAGAATCAATCAGATCAAAAAACTTGACTAATCTCTGCATGACCCGAATTAGCATCACATGTCAACAGAGGCGCGTGCGGATTTAGAAGAATAGAGGAAAGAGGAAAAAGGCGTCGACCCGAGCGAAATTTTGGATGATGAAACAATTCGACACCTCTATCAATTCCCACTTTCTTTCTCTATAAGAAGTGACCTACACAAGATTCATCACCTTCAGTAACAAGTACGCACTTAGTAGTGTTACTCTGTGCGAGTTAACATCTCCAGTAACTAGACTTCTATTTAGAATGTTACTCTACTCAAATTTTAATCGATTGATTGAAGTATTCATACTTTCGGAGTAAAGTTCAAGTCTTTAGTTCAAAGTAAAGTAGAAACATTATTGAGTAAAAACGTTTGAGTCATTCTACAATGAAGCAACAACCATCGTTCGAGTCTTCTGAACTGCATCTATTGGGCTCCAGTATCCTGCATCAGGCCAATTGCACAATAAAAGAGTCATCTACATTGGCAGCAAATATTCACCAGAATCCCAACAACTCAACTTCAACTATGAACCATTGTTAATTTCTTTCAATTCCATCTGTAAGTTCAATTTTACGCTGAAGCGATTACAATTTTCTTACATCATATTGACTCAAATTAGACATTTGATTTATCCTCGAATAAATTATTTGGTGTTAGTTGAAAATATATAAATTATAATATTGAATTCTGAATAAACTTATTTTGTCCGAAAAATTCTGTCCTTCAGACATCGGTACACTTCAGTGTTTTACCGCGGCAAACCGATCCCTTATTTTTTATTTTGGGCACAACCGCAACCGTGATTACTACGAATAATCTACTATTTTCTTCATAAAAATATTATTCAAATCCACGTATTTTTCGGGTTGTAGCTCGCAACACTCAAGAGGTCCGCTCGCTGATGAAAGAACGGAGAAAAGCCTACAAGAAAATGAAATGTAATGAGAATCAGGTCACGAGAACAGAATGCAGTCGAAAGAGAGCTCTAGTGAAAAGAAAAATAAAAGAAAATGCATCAATGGTAATTCACAGAAAATTCATAACTTCAAACAACTCATGGGTGCTCTGGTCAGAACTAGATAAGCTCGGTCTCACAAAAAAGAGTTTTATCTCTCTTCGATTTAATCATTCAGCAGATATATGTATCAACACACTGAACAGCTTCTTCGTATCAGTAGCTACACAATCCACTCCAGCAACAATCGACGACGGAGTCGATGAACGAAGTTTTCCACAAGAGCGACCGGAAACAGCTATTAATAGACGTCATTTTACTCTTTCCACCATCACAGCTGAATCTGTAAAAGGCGCTCTACAGAATATCTCTCCATCAGCAACAGGAATCGATGGTCTATCTCCAGCTGCTTCCAAGTCGTTTGGCGAGGAACTGTATGAGCCATTATTAATTATTTCCAACACCTCTTTAAGATCATCAGAATACCCACATCAATGGAAGAGAGCTCTTATTCATCCTATCAGCAAGGTGAAAGGTTCTCACGCGATGGCTGATTTTCGACCCATCTCCATTCTTCCATTCATTTCCAAGGTTTTTGAGAAAATAGTCCTTGATCAGATCATCAATTATTTCCAACACTGGAGTCTTCTGGATCCCTATCAAATGGGGTTTCGTCAGGGCTATGGAACACAATCAGCAGTGACTTATTTTTTAGACGATGTAAGAAAGGGCATCGATAACCAAATGATCACAGTAGCTATCTTCATAGATTTTTCCAAGGCATTTGACTCGGTCATTCATCATCATCTACTAGATAAGCTCGCCCAGCTGGGTTTCAGTACTTCAGTGTTAAGTTGGTTCTCTTCTCATCTATCAAATCGTAAACAGGCAGTAGAAGTGAAAAATCAGCGCTCAGAATGCTTACAGACAGTTCTCGGAGTCCCGCAAGGGAGCGTTCTTGGTCCAATCTTATACTCTTATGCAGATGACACGGCTATCTGGATAAGCTGTTCTCCGAACAACTTAGCAGCAGCAATACGGGAACTGAATGAAGATCTCGCAAATCTTTTGGAGTGGGGTAAAGAGAATAATATTCGGATCAACTTCAAGAAATGTGAAGCGATGGTTCTCGGGAGTTTAGGCTTCATCTCCAAAATTGACTTACATAATATCCCAGCAGTGGTAATTGACGGTAATATCATAGCTTACTGTCAATCAGTCACTTATCTGGGAATAAGAATTGATAGCACTTTATGTTGATAATGATCAAAGCATCCTTATCGATCAGAATAAATAATCTATTGATGATAGGTGTCACGTGATATCGTTTTCTGAATCAACTTCACTTCCGGTAAAACAATGGAGCCTCACACCTGTTTTTTTCATTGCTCCAATTTGTAATCTGGTTATCATTAATGAATCATTAGAGTGAACAATTGTTTCATATAATAATAAAACTGCATATTTATTTGTGACCATGCCTAACAGGTTATGGGCCCAGATCATGGAGTATTTGTGATTGATTTATTGGTGAAGGAATTTTACATGTGAAAAGCGGGAAAACCGTTATTCTCTCGGTGTGACTTTTTATAGCAGTAAAAAAAAAAAAAAACTGTCCAGCACTACAACAAAATTTGATAAATTGGTTCACTATAATTTTGAGACATGGGAACTGCAAATGAAAGCAACCCTGATAAAATGTGGTTTATGGCAATATGTAAGTGGATCAAAGAGGAAACCGAAAGAGACAGATCAAGGTTATGATGCATGGGTCACTGACAATTTGTTGACACTATCTGAATTGATTTTGAGTATTGATGGTTCACAATTGAAACATATTAAAAAATGCACTGAAACAATGAAAAACTCAGCCTTAGAGAGGAGAGTGGGGCAAAATCCATTCGAAAATCGAGGAAATTTTTAGCGGAAAACAAGTGCCAGGCGTAATTTTTTTTAATTTTCTGAGAATTAAAATTTTTTTAGGTATTTTTGAGGGTTCAAAAAACAGTTTGATATTTTTTTAAAAAGCGGCGGCTTGTAGAAAAAATCGGTAAAAATTCAACAACAATGCAGACATATTTTAGCATCTTTTCAAAATTTCTCAGATTTTTCCTACAAGTCGCCGCTTTTTCAAAAAAATATTATTTTCCAAAAACATAAAAATTTCAGTTTTTTCACCTTTCCATTAAAAAAAAAAGAGTTTTTACCCCCAAAAAATGCAAAAAAAAATAGATTTCTCGAAAAATCTCGAAAAAATGAATTTTGGCGAATCTCACTTCCCGCCTAAAATTTCGTCATCTTCCCAATGATATTTTCCTCTAAAACAAAAAATCGGAAAAAAAACCATTGATATTTTTCAGTCAATAGGGGAAAGTGGAGCAAAATGGACATTATAATCGAAGATGAGTTTTTCTGATGATTCCATTGGAAAGCTGAGAAAATTTTAGGCGGAACACTAGTGCCAGACGTAATTTCTGTCATTTTTTTGCGAATTTGGATTTTTTTTGGGCATTTTTCAATGGTTAAAAAAATATTTTGATATTTTTTATAAAAGGGGTGGCTCGTAAAGAAAATCTGAAAAAATTCACCAATAGTACAGACATATTTTAGCATCTTTTCGATTTTTTTCAGATTTTTCCTACGAATCACTGCGGTTTTTAAAAAATATCATGTTCCAAAAAACATAAAAATCTTAGTTTTTCGTTTTTTCATGAAAAAAAACGAGTTTTTACCTCAAAAAAATGCCCAAACAAATAGAATCCTCAAAATAAATTGAAAAAATGAATTTCGGCTCTCATTTTCCGTCTAAAATTTTCTCAGAGGAATTACGTCTGGCACTTGTTTAACGCCTAAAATTTCCTAGGCTTTCCCATGAAATCATCAGAAAAACGCTATCTCCATATTCAATGTCCATTTTGCCCCCCTTCCCCCTATTGACTCAAAAATATCATTTTTGATATTTTTACCGATTCTTTAAATTAATTTTCTTAAAAATCGAAAGGTGAAAAAAACTGAAATTGTTATGCTTTTGCGAGAAAAGATATTTTTTAAGGAAACGGCCATTTGTGAAAAAAAAATGAAAAAATTTGAAAAGATGCTAAAATATTGTTGGTGAATGAGCATTGTTGGTGAATTTTTTCAGATTTCTTAGACGAGCCGCCGCTTTTTAAAAACATATCGAAATATTTTTTTAGCCCGAAAAAAAGCCCAAAAAATGGCAAAATGTCCATTTTGTCCCACTTTCCCTTATTGACTCAATAATACCCATTTTTTTTAACGAATTTTTAATTCAGAGTAAAATATCATTGTAACGATGAGGGAATTTTAGGCGAGATATGAGCGCTAAAATTCAGTTTTTTTTTTAAATTCTATTGTTTTGGGCATTTTTTAATGGTAAACACTACTTTTTCTTAAAAATCGGAAGGCGAAGAAAACTGAAATTTTCATGTTTTTGGAAAATGATATTTTTTAAAGAGCGGTGGTTTGTAGAAAAAATCAGAAAAAATTTGAAGAGATGCTAAAATATGTCTGCATTCGATTTGAATTTTTCAGATTTTTTCGACAAGCCGCCACTTTTTAAAAAAATATCATTTTTCAAAACCTAAAAATTTGTGAGTTTTTTCCGCCTATTAATTTTTAAGGAAACGTAGTATTTACCCCAAAAAAATGGAATTCTCAATAAAATTCGAAAAAATGAATTTTGGTACTCATTTCCCTCCTAAAGTTTCCTCATCTTTCCAATGATATTTTACGCTGAAAAAATAAATTGGTTACAAAAAAAAATTGGTATATTTGAGTCGATAGAAGAAAATGAGGCAGCATCGTAATGGGAGATAGAGTTCTTCTGATGATTCCAGTGGAAAGCTGAGGGAATTTTAGGCGGGAAACAAGTACCAGAAGTAATTTTTTTAAATTTTAGATAATTCGATTTTTTTGTGCATTTTTAGAAGAAAAAACTTTTTATTTCTTGAGAAAATGTTGTTTTTTTTAAATATCTCCAGTTTTATTGGTCGTAGCGACCTGTTTTTTTTTAAATGAAAGCTGAAATCATTTCCCTTCGATTTATTGGGTTTTAAATTCAAAAATCTCGATTTTGCACATTATTATAGGGCAAAATTCGATAATAATAATTTTTTAGAAAAAAACACATAATTATGTGAAAAATCGATATTTTTGCATTCAAATCCACATGAATCAATGGGAAATTATCTCAGCTTTCATTTCAGATTGGTCCCAGATTGTTACGACCGATCAAAACGGAGATATTTCCCAAAAACTGAATTTTCACAAAAATTCGAAGACTTTTACCCCTCAAAAATACCAATAAAATTTAAAAAAATTCCTTTTGGCACTTGCTTCCCCGTCTAAAATTTCCTGAACTTTCTAAGGGAATCATCAAAAAAACTCTATTTCCCACTCCTCCATTTTGTCCCATATTTTTTTATTTTCTAAAAAATTGAAAAAATTCGAAATTCGATTTCTACCCTCTGTTTCCGGAGAATTCTACTATTTGAATTCAGGATTATTTTTCAGGATGAAGGACTTGATGAAGAAATCTGAAAAAATTGGAGAAGGTGCGAAAACATGTCTCCATTATTATGTAATTTTTGCCGTTTTTTTGTGAAGATGCCTATTCCCTAAAAAATCTCAAAGAATTGTTTAACCCTTCAAGTACGGGACCCATACGCTGCGACTTGTCCCATCGGCCGGGAGCCATCTGACAATCAGACTACGCTGCTCAATCCGCAACGTCTCATGAACGCTTTATCCAAAAATTATGGAAAAACTTTCATTGAGTGCATTAGTTTTCCATAGAAATACTATAGAGATATCGATTTTCCTCAGATTTTGCGTTATAGAAATATTTCGTGAATTTTTGAGCCTAATTTTAATTCTATCAGATGATTAGTTGCTGAACTAGTCTTGCACGCTAAATTTATTTATAACAAACAAATTATCAATCCGATTGAAATTTGCATTGCGCCATTTGATAGACGAACCTTCAGAGTAATTTGAGTAAAAATTTCGGAATTTTCAAAGAAAATTTTTCCGATAAACGAAACGATTGAATATATCAAGCGTGGAATTTCAGCCCACAACTTTTGTTTATTAAAAATAAGGGGTAAAAATATTGCGAAAAAAAAAAAAAAATTCACCACTCCGAAGACAGTTCCATTATCTACCCAAATCAATTTTTTCAATCTCTACATCTGCGATAGTATTTGAGAAAATGATTTTTTAATGTTAAAAAAGAGGGTCGATACGACGTATCGACCCCGGCCGATAGGACAAGAAAGTGGGTCGATACCACGCATGGACCCCGTACTTGAGGGGTTAAAAAAAACTTCATATTTCCCGTCAAAATGGACCTATAGATTTTCTCGATTTTCCAAAGAAATCCTTAAAAAAAAAAATTTTGGAAGATGCTACGACATATATATTTTGTTGCTGAATCTTTTTCTACTCTTTCGAGAAACCGCTACATTGTAAAACATCACGAATTATTTTTTTTCAAAGGTTTGAAAAAAAGGAAAATTTTGAAAGCGATGAAGTTTTTTTCTCTCAGGAATTTCTTTTGGAGTGAAGGATGCTTTAGAAAAATCTGAAAAAATTTGAGACGATGCTACAACATATATCTATTGTTGCTGAATTTTTTCAGATTTTCTTGGAGAACCACCGTTTTTTTTTAAATATCAAAAGAACAAAATTTTTTTTTCTTTCAATTTAGGAAAATTCATGATAAATTGAATCAAAATAATTCAATTAGTTCAATATTTTTTTGAAAAGCGGTGGCTTATCGAAGAAAATCTGGAAAGATTTGAGAAGATGCTACAATATATATTGTGACGTAATTCCTGAGCCTAACGGTAAGCTCAACAATTAAGCACGCTTGAAAAGCACCCAATAGCCAAAACCAAAAATCATAAACTAAACCAAAATCCAAATGGGCGCCAGGATGTATCTCAACATCCGATCAATCTTCTATTGATCTAAACAACAATAAACAATAATCAAAATCGAATAATTCAAACAATAAACTCAAATACTCCCTTATTCAGCACGAACTAGATCAGTCTCCTCTCAAGGTCGCTGTTATGGGTTTAAATAAGGAGCATTAAATAATTTCAAACAAATAATTTAGGGAAATAAATAAAATTTATATAAAAAAAATAAAACTCAATTTATAAATTATTTAACCCCTGCATTAGTCAGCTTGTGCGCAGCACGATATTATTAAATTCGGATAATATATAAAAAAAATACAAATAAAACAACTCAAAATAAATAAACAAATAGTTACAAACAAACTCTTTAAAAAATAAATTAAAAAAAAAGTAATAATGTCAATCCAAAATAAAATCTAATTAATTAATAAATTAATTGATTCATCAATTAATCGTCGATTCAAAAATACAAATCATGATTCAATTCAAAAATTTAATGGTGCTGCCACCTACAGTTTTCTTTTGCAACGAAACAAAAGTAACTAAAATTTCCCTAGGAAATTCCCCTAGAAAATTTCCCTAGGAAACTTTCCCTAGAAAGTTTCCCTAAATATCATGGCTGACTGAACGCTATGCCAATAAATGAAATTAATCAAATTAATTTCATAAAAAAAAATTAATCCCCAAAATCTTTCAAATTATAAAAAAAATAAAGAAAATGAGAAAAAAAAAAAAATACAACAATAAAATTCTACAAAGTCGCAAGACTCAAATTTCTCAATAAATCAAAATTAATTAACTTTGGCCATGACGCCAAAATATCCGTTAATTAATTTTTAATTCGCGACAATGAATTTTCCAAAATAAATTAAATCCAAAAAAAATTATATAATTCGAGAAACGATAACGAGAGTTCAAAATTATTCTTATTAATAAAAATAATTCAATTGAATGTTTCCAAAATTATCAAACAAAAATGTCGCCGACAAATGGTAATTAATTTCGCGGCGTCACTTTTCTACAGCGTCATAACGCTAAAAAAAAAATAAAATTCTTGACTCGCGAAATTAAATTACCGTACAAAATTTAATTAACCAAAAACTTGCTCACCAGATTATCTCAAAACTCAATCCCACGTGAACAATATTTTATTTAGTTCAAGTAACGATAATTGCTCTAATTAATTCCAAATGAATTAATTAATCCCAAAACGTAAGGAATGGCGGTTATCAAAAGTGTGTAAAATGACACGACAAAACATGTGCGTACAGTACGGCACACCAAACGAGAATCAGCCGACAGCAAGCGCTGTGCACCGGCTAAGGCGTCTTTTCCGGGAAGGACGTTCCTTATTGGTCGATCCCAAAATACGTCATTCAATACAGCTTAACCTGACGTTAAGTATTTTCCTTTTGCAATGACGATAAATTCCAACGAAGAAAATTGAGAAACTCCAAATCGATGACATTAGAGTTGGGACAATTTTATTTAGTCCAAGGATGCAACCAAGGTTCATCTAAACGTCTCAATTAATTCTTCCGATGAATTTCGTCATTGGCGCCAAAACTTTTCACCAATTAACCAACTCCTTCGGTAATGTCGATTTCCTTCACCATCGTCCATTCGGTGTCTCCCTCTTCCATTCGTGAGACATCAACTCAATTGACGATAATCCAATGAGCGTTAACATACAAAATTAACCAATCGGCATTAGTTTTACATAATTTTTACTATAATTGAACTCTCGTGATTCGCTTGTTTTGATTCTCAGTTGGTGGTGCCAAAACTACTAAAAATTCAAAATTAATTACGCGCCCAGACGACAAAAAGTAACGTAATCGAAATATTACGTTACAATATATATTGGTCCTGAATTTTTTCAGACTTTTTGGTGAAACCGCGGTTTTTTTTTAAACATCAAAAAAACAGTATTCTTCACAATTTTCTTGAAATTTATGATAATTTATTTATGAACCGCCGTTTGCTTTTTTTACTATCAAAACAACAAAAATTTTTTTTTTTTAATTTCGAAGAATTTATGATAAATTCAATGAAAATAATTTAATTACTCCAAAATTTTTAAAAAAAGTGGGGGCTTTTCAAATAATTATGAAAAAATTCACCAAAAATATATATATTTTCATGCTCCTTCTCACATTTTTTCGGATTTTTTCTTCGAATTACCACTTACTGAAAAAACTTTGAAAAAATCCATCGAAATCAGACCATATGATGGAATATCTCAATATTTTTTTAAAAAGCAGCGGATTGTAGAAAAAATCTGGAAAAATTTACAAAGAATACAGACATATTTTCGCATTTTCTCAAATTTTTTCCGATTTTTTCTAGAAGCCGCCACTTTTTAAAAAAATATCATGAAATAGGTCTATTTTGCCCCGGTTTTCCCTACAAAATTTCTCATTAAATATTCAAAGCGCCTTATTAACTAATTGAGCTGTTCAGTGTACGAATTAAATTATTCACAAAGCTTTGTATTTTCTTTTTTAATGAATACAGTTTTCTTATCAGCTAAATGGCTATCAACGTTGAGCCTAGTGTGCAAAATAGGTTTTTGATTTTATCAAGAAAATTTCTCATTTTCTTAATCATTTTTGATCTACAAATCACGTATTTAATTGTATTTTTCATCTTTTTTTCTGTAATTTCGGTTTCTACTCTCTGTTACCATTTCAATTCAGGATTTTTTTTCAGGATAAATGACTTCATGAAGAATTCCGAAAAAATTTGGGAAGATGCGAAAACATGTTTCCATTATTGTGTAATTTTTCCAGAGTATTTTTATGAAGATGCCTATTCCCTAAAAATTCCCTGGCAATTTTGACAAATAATTTTCTTAAAAATCAAAGGCTTTTCCTCTTAAAAAATGCGTCAAAAAATCAGATTCTCTAAAAATTCAGGAAAATTACGTTTTCCTGCCTAAAATTCCCTCAGCTTTTAAATTGAATCATCAAAAAAAATAGAATATTCTTTTGCATCTAAAAAAATGCTTAAAAAAATCGAATTCTCTAAGAATTTCCAATGAAATCATCAGAAAAAATTGTAGAAATGGATTTCTTCGAAAATCCGAGGCTTTTTCTTCTGAGAAATGCATAAAAGAATTCAAGTCTTTATAAGTTTCCTGTTTTCCAATGGAATCATCAGAAAAAATTGAAAAAAAAAATTATTAAAAATCCATTGAAAATCCTTCTGAGGAACGCGTTAAAAAATTCAATCCTCCATAAATTTTTTCAGTTTTCCAAAGTAATCATAAAAAAAAATTTGAGAAGATGCTACAACATATATATATTGTTGCTGAATGTTTTCAGATTTTTTCAAGAAGTCGCGGCATTGTTAACTATCTCGAATTATTTTATTTCAAAGGCTTATAGAAAACAACAATTTCAAAAGCGATGAAATGGTTTTTTTTCAGGAATTTTTTCTAGAGTGAAGAATTTTTAGAAAAAATCTGGAAAAATTTGCGAACATGCTAAAATATGTCTGTACTGTTGGTGAATTTCTCCAGATTCTTTCTACAAGCCACCGCTTTTCAACAAAATATGAAAAAAAAATTTTACTCCTCGAAAATGCCTAAAAAAATTCAAATTCTCAAAAAATTCAGAAAAATTACGTCTGGCACTTTTTTTTTTTGTAAGACGGCCAGCACTTGTTTTTCACCTAAAATTCCCTTAGCTTCCCAATGGAATCATCAGAGAAACTCTATCTCCCATTACCATGTCCATTTTGCCCCACTTTCCCCTATTGACTCAAATATACCAATTTTTTTTACCAATTTTTAAAATTAATTTTTAACCAATTTTTTTTTAGAGAAAAATATAATTGGAAAGATGAGGAAATTTTCGGCGGGGAATGAGCGCCGAAATTCATCTTTACAAACTTATTTGAGAATTATATTTTCCTGGGCATTTTTTGGGGGAAAAAACTCGTTTTTTTTAATAAAACAAGCAGGCGCTTCACCCTATGGGCATTTTCCATAAATTTCACCCCTCGTTATTCACTCTATGATGTCTTTACTATTGAAGAATTCATTACGAAAAACATTTAATATTATGCCAATGCAATTGGCATAAAGCTTCCGAATGGATTTTCAACTATTCATTTTTCATTAATTTGAAAATGAAAATTAAGCAATAATTTTGATTTTGAAAAACCTCGAACCCCTAGCAAGTCGAACTCAGAACTCTCCAGTAATGTGTCGGATACTCTTCTAAGTGACATAGCGTGGGCTCCCAGAACTTATTTCTCAAACTAATCACATCACCGTCTATTATACTGTCAGTTAAATAAATTGATATAAATTTTACAGTTAAAATTCCAAAATCCACGCCGTGAGTCTAACTTGCGACCCTCCAATAATACTTCTGGTCACTAAATGTAATAAAAGTCAACACTACACTGAATGCTTCCGTGCATATACACTGAGAGAACGATTCGTTTGGCTGTAACGAGCCTCGTTAACTGTTAACTAATATTAGTTGGGATGGCAACCAAACTAATATTCGTTTATAGTTAACGAATGGCTCGTTCAGGGGGTTTCTGTTGAGGCACGCAAAAATTGCTACATTTTCCTCATTTTTCGAGGTTAGTTCGAAATACAGAAAGCAGTTTCTGTTCAAGTGTTATGGAATAATTTTCTTCTCTGAATTTCAATTGATTTTACTAATTGATTTCACTAAAACACAAAGAGAAAAACGTTCAGGCGGAAAATTTGCGAATTTATCGGTCAGGTGGCGCACGACGCCTCAAATGCGTATTAGTTAACAGTTAACTAATACGCTGTTGGGTCAACCGGGTGAAGTTTTTCGGTTCAACTCAATCCGTGAGTTAACTGTTAACGAATCGTTCTCTCAGTGTACGCTCATTGCATGGAATAGTTTTTCAACAATATCTCAGGAACCGTTCGGTTGATTACGCTGAAATTTGATACCGAAATTCGCACTCATAAGATGTACAAACACACGAAATTTGAAGTCTCTAACTCAAATATTTTTTAAGTTATCGCGATAACCGTGATTTTTCAAAAATCACAGTAAAAAAAATATAATAAAAAAAGTAAAAATGGGAGCACTGGTTACCCTTGGGGTTTAATGTGCGCCCTATCCGTGCGCATCTCCTCGCGGAGAATAGACGCTGTAAGTTGATTTTTCGCTGAGAAAACTCGAAAAAACGATTTTTTGATGATTCACTTTTTCTCGAGAACTATCGAACTGATTTAGCTGAAATTCAATAGCAAAGTTGGCACTCATAAGATGTATAAAGACACCAAATTTGAAGTCTCTAGCTCAAATATTTTTTAAGTTATCGCAATAACCGCGATTTTTCTAAAAATCATAGTAAAAAAAATATTTTAAAAAAACTAAAGATCGGAGCCCTGGTTACCCCCAGGGTTTAATGTGCGCCTCATCAGCGCGCATCTCCTCGAGGAGGATGGACGCTGTAAATTAATTTTTCGCTGAGAAAACTCGAAAAAACGATTTTTTGACAATTCGCTTTTTCTCGAGAACCATTGAACCGATTTAGCTGAAATTTCGCAGAGAGCATTGCGCTCGCGTAGTGAATATTCCCTCAAAATTTCATATCGATACATGCAGCCGTTTCCGCATAAAGTGATGAAACGTGTCATCACACACATACACACACACACACATACATACACACAGACATGTGAAAAAAATATTTTTTTCCGACATTTTAGAACATTTGGAGTCATAATCCGATGAAATCTCAAATTCGAAAAAAATCACGATTACAATGCTTCCATTCGGAAGCAAAAAAGAAAAAACTGGAATCTTTATGTTTTGTGGAACACGATATTTTTTTAAAAAGCGGCGATTTGTAGGATAATTCTGGAAAAATTTGAAAAGATGCTAAAATATGTCTGTACTATTGGTGAATTTTCTCAGATTTCTCCTACGAGCCACCGTTTTTCAAAAAAATATAAAAATATTTTTTTACTCCTCAAAAATGCCTTAAAAAATTCAAATTCTCCAAAAATTGAAAGAAGTTATGTCTGGCGCTTGTTTTCCGCCTAAAATTTTCTCAGATTTCTAATGGAACTATCAGAAAAACTCATCTTCGATTATTTTGCCCCACTTTCCCTTATTGACTCAAAAATACCAATTGTTTTTTTTTTAAGTAAAACATCATCAGAAAGATGAGGAAATTTTGGGCGGGAAACTGAGTGCAAAAATTATTTTTTTCTAATTTTTTTGAGAATTCTTTTTTTTTTGAGGTGAATGCTACTTTCTCTTGAAAATCGGAAGGCGAAAAAAACTAAAGTTTACATGTTTTTGAAAAATGATATTTTTCAAAATAGCGGCGCTTAGTATAAAAAATCTACTAAGCATTGTTGGTGAATTTCTTCAGATGTTTTCTACAAGCCGCCGTTTTTAAAAAAATATTTAAAAAATTTTTTACCCTTAAAAATGCCGAAAAATTCAAATTCGCAAGAAATTTCAAAAAATTACGTATGACACTTGCTTCCCGTTTAAAATTTTCGTAGCTTTCCAATGGAATCATCAAGGGAACTCTATCTCCGATGACAATGTCCATTTTGCTCCACTTTCCTCTATTGACTCAAAAATACCAATTGTTTTTTTTTACGAATTTTTGTTTTAGAGTAAAACATCATTGAGAAGATGACGGAATTTTAGGCGGGATATGAGCGCCAAAATTCATTTTTTCGAGATTTTCTGAGAAATTTATTTTTTTGGGCATTTTTTGGGGGTAAAAACTCCTTTTTTTAATGGAAGGGTGAAAAAACTGAAATTTTTATGTTTTTGGAAAATTAATTTTTTTTAAAAAGCGGCCGCTTGTAGAAAGAATCTGAGAAATTTTGAAAAGATGCTAAAATATGTCGGCATTGTTGTCGAATTTTTACAGATTTTTTCTACAAGCCGCCGCTTTTTGAAAAATATCAAAATATTTTTTGAACCCTCAAAAATGCCTAAAAAAATTTTAATTCTCAGAAAATTAAAAAAAATTACGCCTGGCACTTGTTTTCCACTCCAATTTTCCTCAATTTTCGAACGAATTTTGCCCCACTCTCCTCTCTAAATTTTTGTACGGACATATATCACTACATCGTGAAAAAATTATATTTATGAGCGGGGCCCCTACTATGTGGTTCAGTCCGGCATTGCGCTGTAAGCTTTCCTCGTTACCGACCGTGCAGATTTCGAGGAAAAGCCTCAGCTTTGGGTGAAGCCACAATGGACGCAAACGTAGTCCAGCCTAAATTGCGTGCGCAGCGCACTTTACGCACCAGACTAAACGTACGCAATTGGTGTCCTTTTTTCAGGTTATTTGACTATTTTAATTGTTGATATTATCTTATGGATGTATATGTCTTCAAATTGAGTTCCTATAGGTTCATACATTTTTTGTTTTTGGAAGAAAAAATCCTGTCAATGATTTAGAATTTATCATTGACAGTTTAAAATAGCCAAATAACCTGAAAAAAGGACACCAATTGCGTACGTTTAGTCTGGTGCGTAAGGTGCGCTGCGCACGCAATTGATGTTGGATTACGTTTGCTTCCATTGTGGCTTCACCCTTTGGCCGCGGAACGCGAGGGTGTAAAATCGCCATCGGAATGAAAAATTATTACTACCGGGCCTTAATTTATTAATTAATAGACCTCAGAGTACGTTTTCCAACGAAAATGATTATATTTCAGAACTTATATGCCATTTTCTGCTGAAGATAACCTTTTTTCATGTTCTCTGAGGCCAAATGAGACTACCACGCAAGACCACGCAACTACCACGCTATTCCGTGGTAATCGAATTGCCAGGGTGAAGAAGAATCTCGAGAAACAACAAGCCAAGCTGATTTCATGGAAGAAATAGCTCTCCATGTTGATTTAACACAAACAAAAACACAATGGTACCTAGATAGTGGTTGCTCTTCACACATGGTGTCACGTGAAAATGCTTTCAACAGCTATTCAGTAATCGAGAAACCATTGAATTTGGCAAACAAAAGTACAACAACGATCAATGGAGTTGGAGAAGTAAAAATTTTGGTTAATGATGATAACGACGATCATAAAATAAGGCTAAATCAAGTTTATCATGTCAATGATCTTCGTACGAATTTGATGTCAGTTTCAAAGATAACTGATCATGGTTTTGACGTACTTTTTAAACAGAAAGAAGCCACTGTGACAGATAAAAATGGCAATACTGTAATAATTGCGAAGAGAAAAGGATATTTATACTACGTTGATGATAAAAATGAGACTGTTGGCATGGTTGAGGCGACTGATAAAGGGAAACCTGTAAACCGTTTAGAAGATTGGCACTATAAGATGGGACATTTGAATATCACGGACTTGAAGAAGATGCTGAAGGATAATTCAGTCCATGGATTGGAGTTCAAAATGGATGAGGAATTCAATGATTGCCAGAGTTGTGCACAAGAGACAATGACACGTCTACCCTTTCAGTCATCAGAAGATTCACGCACGGGGGACCTTCTAGAGATCATTCATACTGATATTTGTGGACCTATGAGGAATAAATCATTTTCTGGAGCTAAGTATTTTGTTGTTTTTATTGATGATAAGTCACGATGGTGCACTGTAGAATTTATCAGAGAAAAATCTGAAATTTTTAACAAATTTAAAAACTATAAAGCACAAGTTGAAAAGGAAACTGGTGAACAGATAAAATTTTTACAATCAGATAATGCTACAAAGCTACTCAGCAAAGATTTTGGAACATTTCTAGATCAGCATGGAATTCAACGTCGTTTGACAGCACCCTACACGCCACAACAAAACAGGATCGCTGAACGAATGAATCGGACACTGGTAGAAATGGCCAGGTGTCTCATGAGACAGTCTGGGATGGCACCAAGTTTTTGGGCTGAGGCAACTAATATGGCCTGTTATATTAGGAATAGATGTATCAGCAAATCATTGAATGGTGTAACACCTCATGAAATTTGGAAAGGTAAAAAACCAACGTTAATTTACTTCCAGACATTCGGTTGTAAGGCCTATGCATTAGACAAGACACAGAAGGGGAAATTTTCGTCAAGAGGCTTAGAATGTATTTTCGTGAGATATTTATCTACATCCAAGGCTTATAAATTATGGTGTCCAAAAAACAGAACTTTCATTATTAGTAGAGACGTGAAATTAATCAAGACACCATTTTCTATCAATGAATTTAAAGATATCCCATTTGAGGAGGAAGAGCAAGAGAATATTGATATTGAAGTTGAAAAAGCTGGAAACAATGATCAAAAAGCTGAAAATTTAAAAACTGTCGAAGTAACCACGATAATTCCTAATCGTCGTCGAGTCTTGAATGTTTCTAATCGTCATCGAGTCTTGAGTGTACCTGTTCGTGGACCTGGACGTCCAAAAGTCATCAGAACTGGATCTGTCGGAAGACCCAGGAAAATTTATTGTACACGTAGTATTGATAATGCTGATAAAGGAGATGAGATGCAAGAAAATGTTGATGACAGTGATGGTGATGATGATGATGATGTCTTCGTTGCTAACGCAGAGTATTTAAAAGGAGAACATATTACACAGACTCCATCAGATCCCGAGACTTGGAAAAAAGCAGAAACTACAGTTGATGCGGAGAAGTGGCAAGCAGCACTCGAAGATGAATTTATATCATTAATACATAATCAAACATGGGAGATAGTTGATCGGCCTCTCGAACGAACGATTGTTCAAAATCGACTTGTTTTCCGTACGAAGAAAGATGGGGAGAAGGAGAAAAAGAAAGTTCGTCTAGTAGCAAAGGGTTTTTCTCAACATCCTGGGATCGATTTTCATGAGACTTATTCTCCAGTCGAGAAAACAACTACAATACGACTCTTAGCAGCTATTGCAGTGGAGAAGGATCTCGACATCCATCAGATGGATGTCATCACTGCGTATTTGAATGAATACCTTGATGAAGAGATTTATATGGCTGTTCCTACCCAATTGAAAGGAGTTTTAGAAAAAATCATCAGTGAAAAGCCAATAGGACTCAGTGGTATGATTATGGAGAACGAGACTATTCTGAAAACTGCTGAAAAATGGATGTATAATTTGGAGAATAATGGAGATAGTGTCTGCCTATTGAAATGCGCTCTTTACGGGCTGAAGCAATCCGGAGTTCAATGGTACAAGAGATCGAAAGAAGAACTATCGAAACTTGGATTGAAGGATACATCACAAGATCCATGTTTGTTTTACGTCAATGAACAATCACACACTTTATTAGTTACCATCTTGTAACGTGACTTTTTACCTGGGGGGATAAAAAGTCACCGCACCGTCCCTCCCTCCGCCTCTCTCACACAAAGTCTCTTTATTGAAAACCTACAAATGGGCGCCAGGTGGTTTTTACGGAACCACCAAACCGGAAGTTCCTCGGCAGAGTCCTGCCCTACATGTTTACGGCTCATAACCGGCCCGTAGCAGCAAGGAGTTCCACCGAGAACGGAACGAAATAGGCGGAGGGGGGGGGAGGTGTTACCTTCTTTCCGGCTAGCCCGAGAGAAAATACGTATCATGAGTCAGGGGGAGAATCGGGGGTGTTAACCCGATCCGTCGCCGTTCCTCTCATCAACAAAAAAAAGAACCCTAAACAACTACCGAAATAAACCTGAAAAGCTGAGAAAATAGTGGAGAGGAAACCCTCAAATAAATTACTCGTACACTAGAGAAATCTGGCAAAATTAGAGTATATTAACGAAACAATAATAATTACATTTACCTCGACTCAAAATTTAAGAATTATCGGAAATTTTAATAAAAGACAAAAAGAAGTTACTTTATAAAAAATTAATAATTATTGAAAAATTAAATTCGAAAGAATGACAGAAATAAATTATTTTAGTTATGATTATTGAATTCTAGGTAGCACAATAACCATCCAAAGGCACAAATTCTCGGAACTCGTCCGAGGTGTACGGGTGACGCGATACGGGGGGAAGGGGGGAATTAAAATGCTTCGTTTACAGGACTAACGCATTTTCTTCAAAATTATATTCCAGATTTTATTCAATAAAAAATAGAAATATATTTCGGGAGGGGTAACTTTGGGGTCATTGGGCTCGCCTACTTTATCCCTATCGAAGGGGACCGATTTTGGGATTTTTCCACGGGAATTAGGGAAGTTATTCCCAAAAAACCATTTTCCCTACCCAACGTAACGAGTGCAAGTGAGATAGACTCACAGCGCGTCACAGCAATTAAAAGACGCGGGGCTTTTTGAGTTTTAACGTACAACAAAATGAATGATAACGACACGGCAATTTTTAAAGGGAATTAATTAATTAATTAATTAATTGTTTCGGGGATGAGTCGGGAAGTTACAGCTTGAATCGACACGGCTAACGGGAGTGAAACGGGATCTTTGGGGTAACGATACTTTATCTCACCCAATTCGATGACTTTTTTCCCTGGGCTCTCCTCATCCTCTGGACAAAAAGGCCTCTCCACAGCCTGTAGATGGTCTGCTCTTGGTGACTCTGATGGAACAGCGGGGCTCGCACGTATGTTCTGGATGCCGGTTCACTCTCGACTGACTCTTCAGACGCGATCAGTCGTCCGGGGGGGGGGGGGGGCGGGGTGCTTCCCGCGGTCTCTTGCTCGAGCCGACTCATGCCCCGCGGTACCGCCAGGGCGCATGACAGTCGTGCTCACTACGGGACTTGCTTCACGCAGGAATATTTAAACACACGAAAACTCGACTTTTGCTTGCGGGCTTTTCTTGAGTGTTTTCTTATTCATTTGCGACCGGGCTGCTTTTCGGAGCGCTTCTCCGGGGATTTCCTAAATAGACTAAATCGAATAAAATAATCATGGGACACGGATCTTGTCCGCTGATGCTCCTTTAAATCTAACCGGGATTTATTCTCAACATTAACTCCCTAATTTTTCCTAACACTAATTAACCTAACCGGGATCCACCTCCCAAATTTACACCAATGAGGCACAGATCTTGTCTGCTGATGCCTCTTAAAACTAAACGGGACTTTATCCCCCAAAATTCAAAACCTGAGCCATTTTAGACACGGATTTTGTCCACTGCTGCCTCGAGCTCCTTATTACTACTTTAATTGATTGTCCCCTCAGAATTTGGACTGAAATCCCCTGATTGGGAGCGCCAGTTTCACTGGGCTTTAGCGCTTTCTCCGATCCCTAACCTCACTCCCGCTTTAAACGGTCGCGTTACGGGGTTGTCACGGGGTTGGTACGGGGTTATTTCACGGGGTTGAATAGGGTTTTCGCGATAGGGTGCCTTTTCTTGTGCGCGACGGTTATTGTACTTACCTGTGTTCTGCCGGTGCTTCTGCTGGACAACGAGAACCTCCGGGGCTCGTTACAATCTACGTGGATGATATTCTGATTGCTTCGAACAACCCAGCATGGATTGAGAAAGCGAAGAGTTATTTATAACGTGCATTCAGAATGAAAGATCTTGGACGAGTCAGCAAATGTCTTGGCACTGACTTTAATCAGGATACAAATTACATCGTTCATCTTTCACAAAAAGAATACATTGACAAGTTATTGAACAAATTTGGAATGGAAGACTGTAATCCTGTAGCAACGCCGATTGAATCAAAGTGCTGTTTATTGCGTCCAGAAAAAATTGACGTAAAAATTATGGAGGAATTACCTTATCAAAGTCTGATTGGTGGACTTTTATATCTGGCCATCTCTACTCGACCAGATATATGTTTTACCATAAGTTATTTGAGCCAATTCAACACATGTTATGATTACACTCATTGGAAAGCTGCTAAGTGTGTACTGAGATATTTAAAAGGTACCGAAGAATACCATTTAACTTACAAGAAGACTGGGGAACATTTACACGGTTTTGCTGACGCTGATTGGGGATCGGATCATTTTGATTATCGTTCATTCTCAGGTTACGCTTTCATCTTGGCATCATGTCCAATTAGTTGGGAAGCAAGAAAACAACATACCGTAGCACAATCAACAACTGAAGCTGAGTATCTTGCAATGTCTGAAGCTACTCGTGAAGCATTGTATCTGCGAAAATTGCTTCGATCAATTGATTATCCATGTGGTACCATATCTTTATGGAACGATTCTCAGAGTGCACGGAAATTAATCAAAAGTTCTTCAACACATTCGAGAACAAAACATATTTCCATTCGTCACAGTTTTATACGAGGATGTATTGAAAATCAAGCATTGATATAAATTATCTTTCCACAGACAAGATGCCTGCTGATGTGTTAACGAAAGGGCTCACACAACAACGTTATTTAAATTGCTTAGCTGGATTGGGAATTTCAATCACCTAATTTATAATTAGTATATTTCAGATTGTTATTCAAGGAACTGCTTTGAAGGGGAGGTGTTGATAATGATCAAAGCATCCTTATCGATCAGAATAAATAATCTATTGATGATAGGTGTCACGTGATATCGTTTTCTGAAGTAACTTCACTTCCGATAAAACAATGAAGCCTCACACCTGTTTTCTTTATTGCTCCAATTTGTAATCTGGTTATCATTAATGAATCATTAGAATAAATAATTGTTTCATATAATAGTAAAACTGCATATTTATTTGTGACCATGCCTAACACTCTATCTTGAGACGAATTCGTTACAGGAGTTTGTAAGAGAGTTTTTGGATCTCTTCATAGATCGAAGAGAAACGATAACTTCCTTGATCAAAATTTGAGAGGACGTTTAGTTCTAGCTCTGGTGTTGCCACATTTAGATTACTGTGCTACTGCTATGACGAACATAACAAAAGTGCATGAATTGCAGCTTCAGCATGCCTTCAATGCTTGTGTCCGTTTCATCACCAGAACATCAAGATTCGACCATATTTCACCAATACGTCGTCAGTTGGACTGGCTTTCCATCGGCAACAGAAGGCTTTTCCTCCTCGGCTGTGCAACATACAAGCTATTAATCCTGAATCAGGGGTCTCCACTTTCTAACGAATTCATCTTTCGTTTTCCAAATGTCTTGAGAAGGAATCCAACGAGAACTGATACTTCTGGAACTCGCTGCCATCATCGATTACAACCGAAGCTACACTAGATTCATTCAAAAAGTCTCTCCATCATCATCTACTATCGAAAGAGTGTACCGACGCCAGAGTGCCAATCGGGAGAGTCCTTCATCTTGGTCAGACGTGCCTTCGTAACAATGTCAGCCCCTCTGATACTCAAATCTGATAAATTTGATAAAAGTGTATAATGTTCAGTAACAATCAGTGCAGTGCTTTCAGTATTAATTTCTACAGGACTTAAAAAAAAACTCTTTTACTTAATTTTCTCATTCTTCAATTTTCATAATTTTTCCATTTTCCCCATTCTTCGATTTTCCATTCAAATAATGGTTTTTTATCCATTGAAAGACTTTCAATTGAATTGTGCAATGAACGTAGTCAATTAATGATTGTAATGAAATTTACACGAAATTATTATGAAACACAAACGAACCAGTTTGTTATAAATCACACATTCGTTCAAATTATTAATATGTAATTATGTAATTTACATTGGTTTCGGCTTTATGGGCATTTGCCTACAGTCGATAGATAAATATATCTATCTATCTATCAAAGATTGTACGCTCCAACAAAGCTGATTCCATGAACCTTTGAAGAACTTCAACAAGCAACTTCTTTGAAGAAGGTTGTAACTCATGAATTAATGTACCACTCCCTCGAAAATGAGCATTGGTCTTTTGTATAGAGTCAAGTGCGAATTTCAAAAAGAGCAGATATGCTTTTGTCATGGGGATAAACATGATTTCAAGCAATTCACCTGCAGTTACGACGTTCTCCAAAGATTCGCCGGTCGAAAAACCCTGTAACGCTTCCCAATTCTCTAAAATTCTGATATTGGCGATTTGTCGAGATAGTCATTTTGTTGGAGCAAATCGTAAGACCTTGCAGGAGGAGCTTTCCTCAGCTTCCTGAAATTCTTTAAAAATATCGGATCGCTTAGGACTATTGTTGATGAAGGTAGGGATTCCTGATATCAAGTTATGTATTTCATTTGGAATCGCAGAACCTGCAGTTTTAGCGATTAGTGCCAAAGAATGACAAGTGCATCGGAACGTTAAGAGATCAGGGAGACGTTCGGTTAAATGGGTTTGAAAGGAAATGTGTTTACCGATCATGACCGATGCATTGTCACATGCAAGCCCAATGAGATTTTTTAGAGGGATTCCCATTTGGACCACGGCATCTTCAAATCGCTTCACAAGTCGCTTACCCGAACAATCTTTTGCATCGATTCGAATTAATTGCAGTAACTGAATATTTGCCACCAAAGCATGTGGATCAACGGAGCGAACCATCAACGTCATCCACTTGTCATTAGTGTTGTCAGTAGTCTCATCCACAAAAGCAGAAAACTTAGCTTTTTGCAGAACATCTACAATCTGTTGTGACTGATGAACACTAACGACGTTATCCACAACTCCAGTAGCTTTAGTCTTGCCCATAGTCATTTTCTGCAAAACAGCAGGTTCTTGACCGATGGATTGCAAGAAATTTGACATTTTTGGCGCAAGTGCCATCGGGATATTATTTTCAACAAGGAAAGTCCCATACCGAATTTCAGCTGTGTAACGTCCAAGTGTTGGGGGAAAATTACAATTAAATTAGAAATTTAATTGAATGATGATGATTGGCCCCGAACACTGAGGAGTACGTAGAGACGCGACTCAGCCTCCGTTTTTGCCCTCACCTTTCGGCGAATAGACTGGATTGGAGTAATGCAGGAATGATTCCAGTCACAGTTAAATGAATGAAAAGAAATTCAATTTTTATTTTAACTGGCCAAGCCGGCCTATATTTTGAAACCACAATTTTTATAAATTCAGTAAATAGGTTTTTGCCGACGCGCTACCTTTTTAGTTATCATTATTAAACTGATTCAAAATTTTACTTGAGATTCATTTGACAGACTCGCTTATAATTTCACTTGGAAAATATTTTAAAGTATTTACTTGACAATTCAAACTTAGAGAAACTTAGAAAAACCAGTGAACCCTCGATCTTACTTATTATTTCTTTTCTTCTTACGCTTTCTCATTTTGAGAATGTGACCTTAACTTCTTTAACCGATTTCTTACACTCTGACTTCCGACTTCTGACTTGTAACTTGTGACTTGAGTCTAAACAGAATATTCTGTGGGTTTTTAAAGGGTTTTGCGAAGGCGTTCCCTAATTTTCCAACGGTCTCAGGGACCAATGCTTCGGGATCACTCCATCCCTTCCACATAGACTTATTTTAACTATTCTATGTGTGGTTGAATTTTATTGGCTATTTCGGGAATGCCCATTTCCCTCCACAATGATCTCGATTTCAACGGTTTCAGCTTAAATTATTCTAACATAAATTATTCTTGGTTGACATTTTTTAGATTTCCTAGAAGTCCTGTAGCCCATCACTTCTAGAAACATCAACAGCTAACGTACTTTTTACTTCGGTTTTATTGATAATTTATTGTTCTAAATTGAACGAGAGACAAGGCGAGGGGGCCTCACCTGCACACACCATCTGTTACTCTAACCCGTGTTGTGTTTACCAATTTTCCTATTCTCTCTAAAATATGTGATGTAATGTCGTACTGTAACCGTTCCCTTGAAGTTTTATTGTCCTTAGGAAAGGCCTATGTATAAAACTCTCATCTACTCTCATCAATTATTCGAATAAATTTAGAGAAAGAAAATAATTAAATTAACAGACGGACGTTACAGCTGCTTTCACGCGTTCATTGAAGTCTAGCTCAGACGGAGACGACGTTGACGTAGAGTTTTCAGAGCAGCCTGCTATGGCAGAAGTTTCGTCACTGAGCTTCAATAAACGCATATGAGTTGAGTGTGGCTTAGATTGAGAATGCCTATCAATTTCCTGAAGTCCACGAGATGAAGATTTCTTGCACGCAAGACATTTAAATTTTGTAGGATCTGGTGGACATTCCTGCACCCATGTCTTCCACTCTGGATTGTCATCATACCATTGGTGTTGACGAGACCTCTTATTATTGTTATTTTTATATTTTTTAGCAGGAAACTCTGCCGAAATCATGATGAAAAAAAAAATTATTCAATGGAAAAAAACATTAAACAACACCAATGTTACGAAACTCAAAAAGAATGTAATGAAAAAAAAAATTAATAAAAAAAAAGAGGGTGCGTGGAACCCACGCGACAGAAGTGAAACTTCTTGCTCATTGTGTATAGATAGCGATGAATTATTAGGATTTTTTCAAATGAACAATCGATAATAATTGAGGAATGTGAGGATACGGGGTTAACTTCGAAGGGAAACGGCAAAAAAAGTATTATATATATAGTATTTTGGTTATCTGTTCACTAATAAATTATCGTTTTTTCACGATTATAAAGTGTTCAGACAACTACATTTTTTAAAATCAGTTTTTTGTAAATACACAGGAAATTGATCGAGATGGAGCGGTTTTGCTTCAATCCTTTCTTGTAGCTCTCAAAACTTTCTATAAAGGAGGATTCGTGCAAGCTTGCTCTATCTTGCTGAAATTCCAGGATATTCGAAGAAAACGTTCACTTCCATATTTTTCCCATGCTAGCCTCATAATATGGTGGACGAAGAGGCATAGTCGGGTACTTTCGATTGTTTTCGGTACATGAGCTGTTAGTCATTTCGCACTTGGCTTTGGATTGAAATATCTCGAAAACTATGCAACATTTATCGAGACATGCTGTGAATGAAATTCAGAGGGAAGATTGACGAAGAAAATAAGCGAAACGCCATTCTTCTACGACCAGTAGTTTCCGAGATATCAATTTTTTAATGAATAGTTTAGAAACAATGGACGAGGCCAGATAGTAAACAAATGAGCGCTCGGACATCCTTCCTGAATTTTTCATTAAAAAATTGATATCTTAATAACTACCAGTCATAGAAAAACCGAGTTTTGCTTATTTCATCCGTTAATCTTCCCTCTAAATTTCGTTCACAACATGTCTCGATAACTTTTGAGTAGTTTTCGAGATATTTCAATCCGAAGCCAAGTGTGAAATGGCAATTTTCTTCAGAAATGAAAAGCGAAGATTATGATGTGGAGTATAGTAATTTTTATGAAAATCTTCTAGAAAAATTCCCATATTATCCTCTCCGTGTATTGAAAAAAAAATTATAAAATGAAAAAACAGTATGTATGTAGCACTCTACGCGAAGATCCTATCCCCCCCCCCCCCCTCTGCCGTCTTCCCTCTCCGCCACTAAAGCATATGCTAGAGTGGCATCCTCACCAACGCACTCTCCTCTTTCTTGCTTCTACTTTTCCCCCACTACTCCACTACCACGTTCCCCTCAAAACCTTTCACTCGTTTGTGACGCGAGAAAAAAGTTGGTACCCTCCCAAAAGAAGTTTCACTTCAAAACAGAGAAAAGAACGAGAGCAAGACGAGTCTGAAGTGAAATATGCTACTGACGTGAAACAGTAGAGATGAATATATGAAGAATGTATTCAATCGATAATATACAATTCAAGCAGTGAATGGATTGAATAAAAATGAGATAATTATTAAAATACCTGAGATAATTGCCGTATTTTACGAAAAACATCCGACGTGATCCAATTTTTTGTCAAACGACACTCATCGCATGAACATTCACAGAGAACTGGGTTTGACAATAACACGAGTCTGTTGACACGATGAACGTCAATGGCCAAACAAACGAATCATCATTCGTTTTTCTGCGACTTACTCATTTTCGCGCGCCTTTAAAAATCTCTGAGCACTTCAATTTCATTCAAATGACGCTACAGAAGATTTTCATTTCCATAAACGACAGTCGCCGTTTTAAACCCACGGCTTTAGGCTCATAGATACGATGGTGACTGGAACTCATTTTAAAATTCTCTCACTTTTCATTGACTAAAAATGAAATTCCAGAACCTACAAAAGAAGCCATTCTTCAAATATACGTTAGAATTATTAGTTATTCCTGAAAACAATTTTTTCATCAGACTTTAACAATAATACCCGAAACTACGTCCAATTTTCAGAACTGTGAATTTTCGTTAACCTTTTTGCAAATTTTCGAATAATCGAAAAGCTCAATTTTTTTCGATCTATTTTTAAATCTGTAACTTTTGAAAATATAGAGATAATAGAAGATAAACGACGAATTTCCCTGACTAAGATAAAAATTGTCTGACTTTTCCAGGTTTTCCAGGTCAATCGCCAGCCTGATATCGCCGAAAACAAACGCACGCGTCCAACAGAACACATATTTATGTGGAGATAAAGGCACAATTAACACTAAAAATTATTATCAATAATGAATAATTAATATTCTCAATGAAAATAAAAAATGAGACTATGGAATTAATCAAAAAAATTAAAGTATAGTCGGAGAATTCTGATGTAGCATTTATTCATATAGGGTTTTTTTTCATTTATTCTCAGAAAATTACTTGAAATCGATGGAAATATTGAAGATGGGTTTTTCCTGATGATTCTGTTGGAAAGCTGAGGGAATTTTCCATGGAAACCATATGTCTGAAGTTGTTTATCTCAAATTTTCAAAAGTTGAATTTTTTTTCAAGACTTGCCGGTAGAACTTCACTGTTTTTGAAAAATTACCGGTTTTCAGGAATATCTCCGGTTTTATCGCTCATAGCGACCTGGGGTTGATCTTAAACGAAAGATAAGCTCATTTCTGTTCGATTTATATGGTTCGAAAAAAAAAATAATCAATTTTCCAAGTACTTTTAGGGCAAAAACTGATTTTCAGAAAACGACCGATAAGTATGTGAAAAATTGATTGAGAGAAATTTTGAACCACATAAATCAATGAGAAATGAGCTCACTTTTCCTTTGAGATTAAGCCCAGGTCACTACGGCCAACGAAATTGGAGATATCGTCGAAGAAGTGAATTTTTTCAATTTACGGAAGAAATATCCCTTCCAAATTTGACTAAAAACGTAAATTTTCAATTAATGAGAAAAAAATAATTTTCATTAAGTTTTTCACCTCAAATTTTCCCAGCTTTCCATCGGCATCATGAGCAAATCTCTATCTCAAATGATTCAATGGGATTGTCCATTTCACCCCACCTTCCCTCACTTTCCATTCGCTTTTGTCGCAAAAAAAAACAATTATTAATTTAATTACCCCAATTTTTGACTGTAGAAATGCACGATTATCTATGGCTCATGAGATGAAGTATAAATTATTAATTATCCATTCGGAAAAGAGTGAGTATTTTTTCTGATTTAAATGTACCGATATTATTTTTTTTGAATATATCTAATTTTTGTTATTTAAACCGAAATTTTCAGGAGTTTGTGTAAAGTTTTTTCGTTTGTCTGAATACCCAAAGGGAGGGTATCGTCCCCTCCTCCCCTTGAGACAATATAGGATTCTCACATAAGAAAGCGGGTTAAATTAGAGTCTTTTTGGGATTTTTGTTATTCATTGAAATTAAATAAAATTTGGGGATTTGTCGTTTTCCCCCAAATTTGTAGAACTTTGCAAAAACGACTGGTGCCCATTTTTTCAGGAAGGCAAATTAATTGGGAGTAAATTGGGAAAAAACTAGAAGCATAAAATCGGGTCAAATTTAGAGAATTTTTCAGTGCCTTTAACGGTTGGCCAAGGTCAGTTGAGCAAACCATTACAATGGTTTGGAACCCGGGACTTTGAGCGCGCAAAGATAAAAAACGAACCCGTGCGTCCACCGCCACCTGTAGAACAATAATCATAAGAGCTTATATATTGTAACGCGGTATTTCGAGAGAATCGAGAGATACTCGACGTGCCATCGGACGGGGCCCGAGAGAGGTGCCATGGAGGGGCGGCCATATTGAGTATGGGCGAGAGAAGATGACATGGCGGTGGGACTTGAGAGATGGAAGAACGACCACGTGTTGATAGTGTATTTTTATCCCAAGTAATTGAAGTTAAGAGAGTAAAGAGTCGTGTAAAATAGAGGAAAAGGTGTGAAAAGAGAGTGAAGAATAGTTTTCCTATGGTATCTTCTGAAGAAGAGTGAAGGACAGAGCCCTGAGGAGAAAATAGAGGTAGAGTGATTGTTGTCCCCCCAACCCTGTGAATATAGTGAGTTTTCCGCAAATATCCCGCGAGTGTTGACAACGAGAGAAAGAGATTCCCCTGATTTTCCTTGAATCTCCCATAATAAGTTGTTTGGATGAGGAGAGTACTTCCCCTGAGGCCCCGTAATAATTAACCCCAAAGTTGGTGCCAGCCACGTGCTCGAGTACTAGCCATATTGCTGGTCGTTTTCAC
The DNA here is from genome assembly GCA_963942555.1 of Aleiodes leptofemur. Classification (NCBI taxonomy): domain Eukaryota; kingdom Metazoa; phylum Arthropoda; class Insecta; order Hymenoptera; family Braconidae; genus Aleiodes; species Aleiodes leptofemur. The sequence goes on from OZ012619.1 coordinate 10,929,087, forward strand.
CGTGGCATCAGAACCGGTCATTATTACCTGAGTAAGTTTACCGTGACTGTCAACTGACGGTCACAGTGGTCATTATTACCGAGAATAGGAAAACCCTTCTTTTGATTAGTGAAACAACCCTGAGGCAACCCCCCCCCCCCCCCAAATAAAGAATATTGCTCATGGATGGAATATTGAATAAAAGCACTAGTTAACGTAAATACGGTGTTTTAGAGTTATTTATCCCCTCTCCCAAAATTCCCTATAATTCCCGTTTTATTGTGAGACCAAAGCTCACAAATGGCGCCCAACGTGGGGCCACGGGGAATATAGCACCAGCAATGGAAAATCTCTCCTGAATTAACCCCAGCAACACCCCTCGGGGGAATCTCTCGCGTCGACGGACACCGAGTCCGTTGCAAGCCGAATTCCCTCAAATTTCCATTTTTTTTTATATATTTTCTTTTTTCCCTCATTATCAATCATTTTCACACTATTTCCTCATGTGTTTCACGTGCAATCCCCTCTGTCTATCCCCCCCTAACTATTCTACCCCCGGGACTATCTTGAGGTCGAAGAGGAACAATCCAGAGGGAGTGATCACCACGGACATGGGTGGACAGACCCAGACGACGACCACTGTCTCCGTCGCCACCTCCACGGCCAATCTGATCACGTGTCCCTCTTCCACGTGGATTCCACGAAGTCGTACACCCCCACCCCCGGGAGGAGAAGTGAATAGGGCTGCCGTCCAGATTGCCCAGGAATTCGAAGCCCTGACACCCCGAGAGAAACTGGTGCTGATGGATACCCTGAGAATGAGCACCGAGGGCAGCCACAAAGATCTAACGGAGCGATACACCCGGTTTGAGCTGAGGAGAAGGTACGGAGAGTATGCTGCTGGTTGGGGTCCTGAAGACGACATGCAGAACCTTCCATTCACTCTCATGGGTATGCAATCACTAGCCCCTGAACATTTCCTGAGAGTACTCCCCGTCTCGAACGCTGAACCCCAAGATATTCCAGCAGAACCAGTGGGAGAGAAGGACGTTCTAGAAGGCATCAAGTTGACCCCGAGAGCCTCAGTTCAGCCTGCAGCCTTGCCATCGTCCGACGGCTCCAGCCCAGAACAACAAGATAACGGCAGTAAGTCCAGACAGCAGCAGCCAGCAACAGAGTCCCCTGAGTTCCCCTTAGTTGCAGATTCGTCCCACCAATCACCTGGCGCAGAGGTCCCTGCTCCGACCATGCCCCCCAACCGAATCCCAAGCCTAATGTCCTTGGACATTCCCCGACCCTCAGGACTGAGTGAACATGGACGAGATGGTCGAGAAGCCCCACGAGGATGGATTTTCCCAAAACGTAGCCTTACTGCCGCTCGCCGACCCAGAAGAGTAGCAGCTAAGGTGAACACTTGGTCGACACGGATTGGGCGAGCCCCTCAAGCTAGACGTTCCTTCACCAGACAGAAGGGTAACCCCGACGAGAGGAGATCCCCAAACCCCAGGAACCTAGGCAGACGAAGAAAGAGAGTTCGATGTTATCGATGTGCGCAGTTGGGACACATCGTCAAAGAGTGTAATGTAATCCCTCGAGAATCCTACATCCCAAACTCATCCCCTGAAGTTTTCCTGCAACACCAGTACTCCCCAACTTATCCCAAACAGAATTGCCCTAACGTACCCTCAGAATGGACACCTGTGCCCCATCGATCCAGTCCCATGAACTCCCAGAATGTCACCTCAGAAAGTTACTCCGAACCAAGGCCCTCTCCACTTTCCCTACACCCGAATCGAGCCCTGAGACGCAACGAACCCCCGGGTTCTAGGAAGTCACCTGGACCAAGGGTCTTGGAAGACCCCCGGTCCAAGCTACCCCCGGGACTCTGTAACGCGGTATTTCGAGAGAATCGAGAGATACTCGACGCACCATCGAACGGGGCCCGAGAGAGGCTCCATGGAGGGGCGGCCATATTGAGTATGGGCGAGAGAAGATGACATGGCGGTGGGACTTGAGAGATGGAAGAACGACCACGTGTTGATAGTGTGTTTTTATCCCAAGTAATTGAAGTTAAGAGAGTGAAGAGTCGTGTAAAATAGAGGAAAAGGTGTGAAAAGAGAGTGAAGAGTAGTTTTCCTATGGTATCTTCTGAAGAAGAGTGAAGGACAGAGCCCTGAGGAGAAAATAGAGGTAGAGTGATTGTTGTCCCCCCAACCCTGTGAGTATAGTGAGTTTTCCGCAAATATCCCGCGAGTGTTGACAACGAGAGAAAGAGATTCCCCTGATTTTCCTTGAATCTCCCATAATAAGTTGTTTAGATTAGGAGAGTACTTCCCCTGAGGCCCCGTAATAATTAACCCCAAAGTTAGTGCCAGCCACGTGCTCGAGTACTAGCCATATTGCTGGTCGTTTTCACCGTGGCATCAGAACCGGTCATTATTACCTGAGTAACTTTACCGTGACTGTCAACTGACGGTCACAGTGGTCATTATTACCGAGAATAGGAAAACCCTTCTTTTGATTAGTGAAACAACCCTGAGGCAACCCCCCCCCCCCCCCCCCCAAATAAAGAATATTGCTCATGGATGGAATATTGAATAAAAGCACTAGTTAACGTAAATACGGTGTTTTAGAGTTATTTATCACCTCTCCCAAAATTGCCTATAATTCCCGTTTTATTGTGAGACCAAAGCTCACAATATAAACTGTATTTACAATTTCAAGTAGAAATTAGTCTTGAAATTATTATTAATAATAAATTATTATTATTATTTTAATGCTCATTAGCTGGAATAATGATGCATTAAAGCTGAGTGCGAGTTCGTATGCTTGGAAGCCTGGAACTCACGGATACAGAACAGAATGCATGTGTGAGTAACCTCTCCGCGACGCAAGGTGGGGGCACTATTCCCTTCCCGAGGTCGGCTTCCCTTGTTTCCAGTAAGCTTCCCGACCTACCGACACACATCGCTTACGTTGTCTGCGCGTGTTACTGGAACTGGAACATTTTTCACGCGATCTGGCCGCACCGGCTGCTAGTGAGAAGGTAGAGCGCAGAAAGAGATATCGTTAACAATATTGAAAAATAAAGATGTTTCCTGATGAATACGAAAAAATATCCCGAAGTGTAGATAATATCATTTACCAAGAAAAAATCAATTTTGTGAATTAAAAAAAAATTGAAACAAGATTGTAATTACGAATATTCATAATCGATCACTAACTCCCAACATAGCTTGATAGCCGCGCGCGTCTCAGTTTCAGCTTGAAAGAATGATTGAGATAATTTTTTTTCCTATGATCACTTTTCTCTAGTGGTAACAGAGGAGTGAGAGTAGAAATTTACATTGCATTACCTTCGTTGAAGATATTGAGAGATAATCATGAGAACCGGAAAGAAAATCAAAATGAAAAGAAATTAAAATCAAAGCCCAGAATGATAAATAAAAATTGCACCTGAGAAGAAAAAAAGGGTGCGTGGAATCGCCACGCAGCAGGAGTGAATCTTTTTGCCTATAAAGTATAGATCAAACCAAAATCCAACGTGGGGCTGTTTGAAAATTAACGGGAGAAAATTTTTTTTTTTTAACTTTTTTCAAATTTCGGTCTTGTTTGATAAAACGATTCGAATATCGGTACAAAAAGATTTAATGGCATATGGGTCCATGTAAATCTGGATACAGTTTGAGTCAAATTAATTGAATTTATTGATTATTGTTTGGTAATGATTCGAAATTTTTCGGTATCGTATTTGAACGTTTGGTAATCAATTATCCTAATGCAAAACGATTGGTAGTCGTTTGTGGATGACGTTTGAGGATAAATTGATAAAAATTACTTAGTTAATTTTAATTTTTGGTAACGTCTAGCTACAATTATCGTGTTGCATACGTTTTGATAATGATTACAAGAATTTTGATAGTTTAGAGATTAAGATAACGAGAGCTTCCAAATTATCATAATTTGTTTTGTGTGTTTGATTTATTGAATTGAGATTAATCCAGTGATTTTCATAATCAACGATTTCAGGTATCTTAATTCAATGGAAATGACACGTACGGAGAATCTTTTGTGATTATTTAGGGATGTTGATAATTCTGCTTCAGTTTGATGAATTTATGATTTCCGAAGACCATAGTAGGAAGATCATGATGTTGAGTTTGTTATTTTGTGGTTTTGAATATTTTAGTTTAGTGAAAGTTTTGAATTTGAAATTCATTGGTTGTCGTGTGGTACACGATGGTTTTTTTGAGGACATTAGGTGATTGATAATTTGATTTTAGTTATTGACGGAAATTTTTCAAATTTAATATCGAGACATTGACCTGATGTCATTTTATGATGAAGCGGAATGAGATATCGCATCTATGAACTTACGAAACGAGAATATGTTTCGTGGATGAGTTTTGTTGTGCTTTTCTTTTACTTTCGTTTGGTTTGAGGACTTAGTTCGAGGTTTTGGCGAACAACTTAATACTCCTCTAGTATTTCGTTTCGGCGATGATTTACTCCAATTGTATTGACCTTTTGGAAAATACAAGAAAGTTGGAAATCAGAGTCGCGTTACGAGTCGTACAGTTGAGCTCATTTTGATTGATGACGAAAGTAAAATGACTAATCATTCGCAGTTTAATTGCTATTGTGTTTAGCTGGCGAATGAGAATTTTTTTGTTTTGAGAGAGATCGGAATCTGTGGATAATTTCGTAATAGTTCCGTTGAATTTGATTTACTTAAGTCGAAGATGATTTACGAAAGTCTCTCAAATTTGTTGTTGGTATGATTTCGTTCTGCAGTGATCGCGTGAATATTGTATTAACGTTACAGCAGATTGGGATATAGGTCGTGGGTCTGATGAACTCACGCTTGTGTTGAAGTTTGTTGTTGGGACAGTGTGAATTTTGTTTATCCTGATCAGATTGACAGGTTTACACTGATTCTTGTATTGTTGAAGTGACATCTAGTATTCGCGTTGATTTAGAACTGAGACGAAATTCTGTAGTGATCTCAGAGTGCTCCATTCTTAGTTTAGGAATGCGAGATCATTCGTTGTTTGGATATGTTTGGATTGAGTATCAATGACTGCAGAATCGTTAGATATCTCAAATCCAGTTAGAGTAGCGATCTCATGGTGTTTCATTCTTGTGATAGAATGCGAGATCGTTTGATGTTCTCGTACATTCAAACATGTGGTGTTTGGAATGGAAACATTTGAACTCTTCGTTGTAATGTCTCGTCGTGGTTTGACTTTCGTTGTGCATAACGCGAGAGAGATTTGATCGTCTCATGGCTCTGTCTTGTGTTGTACAGAGAATGAAACGGCAGTTTTCCGTCCTGACGCACGTGTTGCAGGAGGAAATTTGGATTTCGATAATTGGTGAAATTCAACTGAGTATGCTAGGATGACAAAGAAAGGAAAGTTCTCGAGACAATTCCGTCGTGCTCAGAGGCTGAATAATTATCGTAAGGAGATAGACAATTTGACAGTGGTCATAAAGTGATAGTGACGCGTTGTATCGTTGACACTATCAATGTCATTGACGTATCAGTTTTGTGTTAGCTAGTATAGTTCGTTTCTGAACAGTGATTTTCAAGTCAATCTAAAAGATGCTCGATTCTTTAGTTTGTTCAGAATGAAAATATTGTTCTGGTGTAGGTCTGTTATTCCATTTGGGCTAAGAGATGTTCGATTCTTCAGTTCCGTTTTGAATAAAAATTTCGTTGTTGTTTCGACCTGACTGGTCATTCACTGAAAGAACAACTGATAACTCCGAAATTCTATTGGACGGGTTCTCGGGTCAAGTAAAATTGACGTTCTTTTATCGTGATGATCAATCCATTGTAGTTTCGGTTGGAGACTGAACGATTATGGTTACGATGAGCGACAGATCTGGAAATTTTGTTGTTGAGGAACTTGAATCAAACTTCAGTTGGAAGTGGTTGAGGGATCCAACGATTTCGAGAATCGTTGTCAACCTGATTCAATTTCAATAGAAGATTTTTTTTTGTATTATTCGAAGGAATTGTTGATCAATTTGAATCGTTCTTCAGATAATGGAGTGGTTAGGGAATCCAACGTTCAGTACTAGCGTTGTCAACCGGGTTCAATTTTATCGTTTGGACAATTCGTTTGATGAGTTGAATACGTTTCGTATTTGTGCGAAGACGTTTGTCTCAATTGAGGAAGATTATGAGTATCTTTCTATTGAACAACTGATAAAATTTTCTGTTCGTGAACGAATTATAATTTTTTTCACGACCAGTATTCAGACCGGCTTCAGTGTACAAAACTACCCCCTTAAGTTAAACAGGTTTTTCTCGGTTCATATGTGGTTTTTTACTGTCAAACCATGTCTTATTAATGTTTAGATGTTTTTTAATGAAAATGAGCTGTATATATTTCAAGTCACTCAACTTCTTCTACTTGTTAAGTGGTTGACACTTCAATTTGACGAAAATTGGAGTGTGAAAGACCAACAAGAAGTTTTTTCTTACACATTGTTCCGGGTACGTAATTCATTGTAAATATCCGCCCCCGCAACGTGGGATATGAATATGGATCTGATCTGATGCTATGTGTGTGTCAACTGAGGGTGTATTTCAGTTGGACGAGAACCGAACTATCGGTTCTCCGGTGTTCCGTGGTGTGCGGAACTAGGGGAAGGTTGCGTGTTCTGTTACGAGGTCAGAAATTCATATTGAATCCCTACCTCGTAGTGTGTAGGTGCGTGCGTGTGTATGAATGTGCGTGCGTGTGTAGGTGTGTGTGTGGATATGATTATGTAGGTTAGCGGATCTGTGTAGTAAAATATCAGCCGAGATCGAGTAATCAGATGAAGATCGAGAACACGTAATTAATTGTCTGACGACAATTAGTGGCAATCGAGAAAATCGACAACAACCCAACGAAGTCCTTGCGTTGTATCTGCTACAGCGCCCTCTATGATACTTCCTTATTTGGCGCCCTGAAATAAGGTTCAGTAGTCCGAGAAATGATAAGAGCAATAATTGGCCACAACAATAGTATTTTAATTAGATGATAATAGGAGTTTTCAAGTTACACTCGGATTTGACAATTGAAAGGATTTGGCGCGAAATCAGTCTGCGTGGTGTTTGAGAACACCACCAAATTCGAATTGAGTGGTGCGGGCCGTTTATCGAAAATGGCCGCACCACGTGGAAATCTTGTCAATATTTCAATTTTCTAACGCCTGACGCAATTTGCCCAAAATGGCTGAAATAATTCTGGATAATCATGAGTTCATTATTTCCGGTGTGGCTATTCGTACATTGAGTGTCACGCAATAGACACGCGAAATCCACGCAATATCCATGAATTCCTTGGACGAAAACCTCGAAAACTTCACTTTTTGGAGTGTCTTTTGCGTGGATTAAGATTTTTTTGTAGTGGATATAGCGTGGATATACGGTACCTCAATTATTGCGTGATTTTAAGCCGAATTTTTTCGAGGAATGAATTTCTTGATTTTTAGTGACTTTACCGTGAATTTAAAGTGACCTTAACGTGAATTTTGCGTGACTCTAACGACTTTCAACGACTACTTTGCGTGAATTTAACGTGACGTTGGCGTGAGTCTAATGACTTTTGTGCGTGAACTTGAGGTGACTTTTGCATGACCCTCACAACTCTTTTGCGTGCATTTAACGTGAATTCCACGTGCGTTGTACGGCACTATTGGATGACTTTTGCGTTATTTTTTTGTAACTTTTGCGTGAATATAAACCGAAGAATTCAATCACGGAATGAATGATCTCAGAATTAGATCCATGGAGGAATTCTTATGTGTATTCACGCAGCAAGAATCATCCAGAGATTTGTGCGTGGATATTTCATTTATAGTCAATAATCTCCAGCCTGTATCATCGGAAGAATTTTTAATTGGATTCAGACAACAAACATCATTGCATGATTCTTGAGTGGATATTGCGTGTAGAGTGAATACTCTCCCATCTATATTCATAGAGGCATTTTGTCTTATATCCACGCAGGAGTGTTCAGTGATTTTTGCGTGGAGAGTCAATAATCTATGGTTCATATATTCGCGAAGGAATTTGAACATAGATTCATGCAACAAGAATAATTCAGTGTCGATATTACGCATATAGAATCAATAATATCTCGTCGGAATCCATGAAGAAATTTCAACTTGGATCCACGCAACAAAAAACATTGCATGATTCTTGAGTAACTATTGCGTGCAGAGTGCATATTCTTTCATTTGTATTGATAGAGGAATTTCTACTCGTATCCACGCAGGAATTTTCTTTTCTTTCTTGCACAGATATTGTATGCAGAGTCACGAATCCATGATACATGTTCACGGAGGATTTTCTAGTCGTATTGACGTCATGAAAATCACTGCATGACTTTCGAGTAATTATTGCGTGCAAATTAGATATTTTCCCATCTGTATTTCGATTTTTATCCACGTAGACTTTCTCTAGTGATCTTCGCGTGGATACTGCGTGCAGAATCGATAATCTATGGTCTATATTTTTTTTATTTTTTTATATTATTTAACGTCGCGTTTCGACACCTTAGATTGGCGTATTTAACGACTGATCAAGACTTTTTGTACTGGTTAGATCTCACCAGTGTCACCGGCGGGGATCGAACCCGAGTCTACCGCGTGTGAATCATTGACTATATCCACAGCGCCAGACCACCGGATATCTATGGTCTATATTCACGAAGGAATCTCAACTTAGATCAACACAATACGAATCATTGCCTTATTCTCGAGTTGATATTGTGTAGAGTCGAACTCTTCCATCTGTATTCATAGGAGAATTTTGGATTGTATCCATGCACTGAAATTTCCATGACTTTCACATGGATATTGTATGTTGTGTTAGAAATCTATGATATATATTTATCGGGGAATTTCTACTCGTATTCACGTACGGGAAATCATTGCATGATTTCTGAGTGGATATTGCATGTAGAGTGAAGATTCTCCCATCTACAGTCATAGAGGAATTCTGTCTCATATCGACGCAGGAGTGTTCAGTAATTACTGCGTGGATATTGCATGTAGAGTCAATAATCTATGGTTCATATTAAGGGAGCGATTCCAATTTGGATTCATACAACAAAAATTATTGCATGATTCTTGTGTGACTATTGCGTGTAGAGTGCGTACTCTAATCTGTGTTGGTAGAGGAATTTCAGCTTGTATCCATCCCGAGTCGAAAAATAAGTCTTCATAAGATGTAGTTCTGACATCAAAAGTGTCCTCGTTTTCGGAAGTATTTTGAAGATTTCCAACATCAACGTGAAGTTGAACGACGCCCATTTCGGTAGAAGTCATAAAAGTATTGCATTCATTTGATGTCAAAATATCGTTTTGTATCGCCGTTACTCAAAGAGGACGACTCATAACATCAAAAATCTTCGTTCGACTTCAATATTTAATTAGGGTAGGACGACTTTTGGCTTCGAGTTGACGTTGGATAGTTTCATTTTTATGACCCTTGAAGGATATGTCTATCTCTCTCTAATCTTTTTATGGCTTGAGGAAGGCTGGGATTACAGGTATAAGAATGAGGATTTCCCCATTTTTTTGTGCGATTAAAACCACTCATTTGATCATTGAAAATTGAGTTCATTTATTTACGCTTGAATTGGGAAAAATATAAACATATAGATCACTAAAGGTAGGCTATTTCAATGAAGAATGATAAAAATCTTGAAGTCCTGAACTTCTTTGTCTGTCTCCTTCTAATCTAATACGTCTATGCATCTAACATATCATATATCTAAACACGTAAATATATCTAATACATCATATAAATTATGTTTTACATATCTCAAAGATGCCATGGAAGCACCAGTTATCGAAAAGTTAAGGGAATGGCACTAGTATCTGGACAGTGAGAATTAACTTATCAAAATGGTAAAAAATTTCATTTCAGTGAATCAAACAATTCAATTGATTTTTATTTTGACACTTTGCAAGTATTGAAAAATCTGGTTTTCTCACAAATATTGATTATTAGTATATCTTGCCGCTACGTCCATAAACTGGGGTATGTCCGGTAACTGGGTCCACTGTGGTAATAGCGTTTTCAATTCTAATACAAAAAAGTTGTGTCTCAAATTAAATTAGGAGGCAGAATATCACTTTTGTTTATTCCTATCCGAAAAATTTATGCAGAACTGAATTAGATTCACACAACAAGAATCATTGAGTGATTTTTGTATGGATATTACGTATAGAATCAATAATATCTAGCCTGTATCCATGGAGAAATTCCAACTCGGATCGACGCAACTCAATCATTGCATGATTCTTGAGTGACTATTGCGTGCAGAGTGCATATTCTCTCATCTGTATTGATAGAGGAATTTTGAATTGTATCCACGCAAAGATTTTCTCCTGTTCCTTACGCAGATATTACATGTAGACTCAAGAATCCATAATATATATTCACGGAGGAATTCCTACTCGTATTCACGTAATGCAAATCACTGCATGACTTTTGAGTGGATATTGCGTGCAAAGTATATACTCTTTCATCTCTATTCCTAGAGGAATTCAAACTTATATCCACAAACAATTGTTAATGTGATTTTTGCGTGGAAATTTCGGGTAGAGTCAATGATCTATGGTTCTTATTCACGCAGAAATTACAACTCGGAGCCACGCAACAAAAATCATTGCATGAATTTCGAGTGATTATCGCGTGTGAATTGTATTTTCCTCCATCTGTCTTTCGACTTGTATCCACGCAGAATTTCTCAAATGATTTTCACGTGGATACTGCGGAGAATCAATAATCTATGGTCTATATTCACTGAGGAATTTCAACTTGGATCAATACAACACGAATCATTGCCGTATTCTCGAGTGGATATTGCGTGTAGAGTCAAACTTTTTCATCTGTATTCATAGAAGATTTTTTGATTGCATCCACGCACTAAAATTTCCATGATTGTCACATGAATATTGTGTGACAGGTTGAAAATCTATGATCTATATTCACGAAATAATTTCTACTCGTAACCCCGTATCAAAAATTATTGCATGATTTCTGAGTGGATATTGCATGGAGAGTAGGGTGGTCCAAAATTTTTTTTTGAAGTGAAACTTCTTTACTGAGGGGGCAACATCTTTCGAGCGTCACGAAAAATAAGATCCGGTAAGGGGAATAGTTGGGTACGTGGTGGGGAGCTGGCAGAGGAGGAGAGTGCGTCAGTGGCTATGCCACTCTGACGCATACTCTAGCGGTCGAGAGACAAGACGGTAAGGGGGCGGGGGGATGAGCACACAACATAGCATGCTCCATGCTAGTGTAGTGGCCGAAAGGGGAGACGACAGGGGAGAGGTAGAAATAACGCAGCAGTAAATTCAATGAGTCAATTTTTGTCAATAGTTTTTTGGAAATATCTCGGAAACTAAGCGAGGTAGAGTGAATGTGCTCGATTCCTATTTCGTAGCTCTATACGTTTTCTACAAGAAGACATCAGTGTAAAATTGCTCGATCTCGCTTAGTTTCCGATATTCTCAAGAAACTATTGACAAAAAAATGCAATGAACAGGATAAATAGTTTTTTTGTGTGAATAGTTTATGGGAATATCTCGTAAATTACGTAAAATGGGGCATTTGAACCCCAGTCCCTTTGTGTAGCTTTTGAAATTCTCTACATAAAAATCTACACGTAAATTTCTCTTTTCGCCCAGTTCTCGAGATATGTTCAAACAACTATTGATAGAAAAATCCTACTTTTCCTGTCTTTCAGATTTTTTATTGTCAATAGTTTTTTGAGAATACTCGGAAATTAAGGGAATAAATCGATTTTACTCTGAACGTTTGTTGTTGAAAATTTCAAGAGCCACAAAGAGAGATCATGGAAAAAACGCTCTACCTCGTTGAGTTCCCTAGACATTCTAAACTAGAGGTGCGTGGTTGCTCGCTCGCTGCGCTCGCTCGCGAATGGAGGAGTGCGTGGTTGCTCACTCGCTACGCTCGCTCGCGAATGGAGGAGTGCGTTACTGCTGATGAGAAGGCATTAGTAAGAATGTAGTATGATGAGTGTGACTCTTCGAACCGCACTAAGAACTTCCCGATAATTTCTCTCATTTACTATTAGGAAAAATGATGAATGAAAAGAACGATAAATAACAACAGACATAGTAGTAAAAACTATCAAAAAAAGTTGGGGAGATGGCAAAATGTGAGATTAATAACAAAATCGATTTTTCCTCCTCGGGGTCAGTACATAGACTTCGCTGATTGAGAAGTTGAGAAAAATTTAATGATGTTTTTCTTAAAAAACTAAGAAATTACCGGATCAATTTCGATCAAAATCTAATGGCCGCAAGCTCATGTGAAGAGGCTTCGATTACGACATCGATCACTTCGATCACATTATTAATTCATGAGAAAACGTGAACGAAACATCTGTTTACGGACATACACACACACACACACACACATACAGACATGATCGCAAAATCGATCAAAAAATGTTCAGGAGGTCTCAAAACATGGAAATCGATCGAAAAATCGATTTTCCATTTTCGGCGCCATTACATAAACTTCCCTTATCGGGAAGTTAAAAAGTCATCAGAATACTGAGTCATTTTTTTCTGGAATAAGTCGATTTTTTGTTATTTTCTTTAGATAAATATCTCGGAATCTAAGCGAAATTGGATAATGCTGCCGCAATTTTTGTAGAAAATTCCAAGAACTACGCAAATCGATTAGAATAAAATCTCTCTATCCCACGTAGTTTTCGAGAGATTCTTGGAAAAACTATTGAAAGAGAAATTACATCTATTAGTCTATTTTTTGTAGTACGACTGTTCATGAATATCCCGAAACTGAGTGAAGTAGCGTGAGTTTGCCCTAATCCTTTTTTTGTAGAAAATTTCTGAAGCTAGAGAACGATGAAGACAAATGGGGCGAATGGGCGTATCTCCATCGGTTTTCGGAATATTCTTCAAAGATACCATTGAAACAGAGACTTCATCTAAAAGTCGCTTTTTTGTCACGGAATTTTGATGAATATCTTTTAAACGAAGCGAGATAATGCAATTCTAGTTGGAGCTCTTTTTTGTGGTTTTCGAAATTCCCTACAAAAAAGGTCGACAGGAAAATTTCATTATCTCTCTCAGTTTCCGAGATATTTATGGAAAAAGCGGATGGCAAAATGGATATAAAGTTTTCAGACTAGTAGATTTTATTTTGTCATCAATTTTCAGCTCCGTAAAGTTGACCCCTCATGTATGGATATTTACAATTTTTTTAATTGCAATCGTTTGACGGACGACTGACGGTGATTGACAGATAATTATTAACGTTTGACGGATAATAGTTTTCTTAAAATAAATTTTTCAAAACTGACCAAAAAACAAATTTCAGTTGGCCCCCCCCATTTTGGAATTTTTCATTTTTAGAAATAGCTATGGAAAGAAAATCGTTTGACGGTTTTTGACAGACCATCAATTAATATGAAATATTAATATTTTTCCTTCAATTCCATGATTCCCTATTCCGGTGTTGAAAATAAATAGAGTTTCGATTCACAAGTTCGGCACCAGAGTCTAACCCAATCTGAGAGCCCGGGAACTGGTGACGATTTTAAAATTGTACAGTTCGAGTAAAGCAGACAACATTTCAGGTAAAAGTGAAAATAAATTTAGATAAATTGATTGATTAATTTTTCTTTTTCAAAATGCCTTGGTCTCAAGCTATTGAATTATTTTCCATTAACACTGCCATTCTCCGTTCTTCATTACGGCTCGATGATGAAGAATCCTGTAATTCATTAATAGTTCAATTGATCTGAGCTTATTTACAATTTTTCCTAAACTGTTGATTGTTTCACTCGAACCGTACAATTTTGAAATCGTAGCTAATCGTGCCTCTTTGGCTAGTTCGACATTATCACTAAAATATCACGAAAGCTAGTTGGTGACATCTCTCCGTCGTGGTGCTAAAGGGGGAAGGGGGCTGCCCCACCACTATTATTTGCTGCAAGTATCACCCCCTCGGTCACTTGCCATCAAACTCGAGACGACGTCAGATCGTGAAAGTATTTTTCAAATCTTAGCAGTTTTTTTTATCATTTTTTAAAATTATCGTCACCTTGAAATATCTCCGATTTGAAGAATGCCGCGTGATCGGAAAGCAAGCGTGAGTATCAAATCCTCAGAATATCTCGGAAACGAATGGAAGTAAGCCTTTTTTATCCCAACCCTTTTTTGTAGAAAACTTCAAAAACTACAAAAGAAGGTTCAGAGCGAAATTGCTTTATTTCACTCGCTTTCCGAGATATTTTCAAACAATATGAAAAAATTGGCTCAAATATATTGATAAACAATGGCTGAAATTGTGATTAATGAATATTTCCTTCACGGTATTTATGATGAATGGCTTCATCGATCTACGTCTGACTATGTATAGTTGATTATTAGTCAATCCATATACCCAAGAGCCTTCAGTCGACGACTGATCAAATCATAAAATTTCTGGAGTGCGTGTCGACTGTAGGTGATGAAGTGGCCTATCGACCAGCAGTCGACTATTAGACTGGTTAACAAGTGCCAAAAGATGACAATTTGTTAGCGTTGACGGAAAATTATGATCAGGGTATCATTCGATTCAGAATGACATATAGAACATTTGTGAATCGTATGAAAACCCGCTCGTGAAAATTCCAAAAGTTATCAACAATTTAAAGAAAGAAAAAATAGGGTTTCCGTTTTTTGCGAATATCTCGGCAAATATTGCAATGTTAAAATATCAAAGAAGATTCGAAAAGAGCAGAAAATCCCCTATGAGAAAGTTCCAACTCCCGAAACTGTAGGACTAATATTTATAATTTCAATTTAGCAGGGAAAAACCGGCGGAAAACGCGCGATTCGTCTCCCGCTCGCACCGGACGTATCAGAGACATTAACGAAAAAAAATGATTACGTCTTTTAAATGTGAATATTAAGAAACCAAAAAAATTTGGCACTTTTTGGATACTTCAATGTATATTATTCAGGTCGAACGAAGTTTTTACCCCCATTTTTCAATTAACTATCCAATTGTTAATTGAGCGATTCCTTGAGACGGTATAGAAAATACCCGATAATCAACAAATTAACCCTAGAACTACAAACTCATTTTTTTTACCTGTAAACTACAAACTGGGGTAAATATATACCCCACGGGTCTTTCACTCGTAAAATCGTTCTGAAAGCAATAATTCGACTTCTAAATACCTGAATCTTTTTGTTTTTTCATGCCGAAGAGAATGGTGATGAGCGACTTCAATTTTATCATGGTTTAGCTGGTTGAAAATCAATTTGAATAGCTAAAAGTGCTGAAAAATAGTCAAATCATTATTTAACAAACAAAAATTGATAACTTTTTTCCTAAACAACCGATTTTCAAATTTCGAACGAGATTTCAAAGAGGACATATAAGGCTTTGAGAAAAAAATACCATTTTGATGTGATGCCAAAAAAAGTCTATTCATTTGAGACTCTGAAAATTGAAAATAAATGAGCATCTGATCTATAGAAAATTTAAATGAAAATCCCAGGAATATCAGTTTTCAAGCATATATTCTAGGTTCTGTCATGGAAAATGTATAGAAAGGAGAAATTCGATACATATAAATAATATTCAAGAATAAATTCACGATTTGACTCATTTAAACGCACCACAATCACTACACAAAACACTAACAGGAACTACAAACTGGGGTAGATATCAACCCCACACGAGGTTCAAATCTCCACTCTGTCTGAGTAAACGAGAAACTGAAGGCTCTCACGACCTCACCCTACTGTTGGAACCTTGAACTAGATTATGGTATAGGTTTTCAGTCGATAAAGTCACTGGCTAACTTTGAAACGTAGTTCAAAGTTTACCTGGGGTAGATATCTACCCCAGTTTGTAGTTCTAGGGTTAAAAGATTCAAATTTTTTTCAACTCACTGGAGCTATTGTTCAACAGTTTTAGAAAGGATTCCCGTTGGAAAAATTACAAAATAACAATTTCCCACTTAGTTATGAACAATTAAATATTATAAATATAGAGAAACACATGAAAAAAAAAAATCAGACAATTTTTTTCACTGATTCGTTTTTTTATCATTCAAAAATACATAAAAATAATTTTTTCACATTTTTCAATTTATAAACGCATTGTTTATAAGATAATTCAAATTTTTTTTTTCACAACTTTATCTTGAATAAATTCCATGATTTTTAACGCATAAAAAATTCCTTAAAAATATTTATTTATTACACTCCAGGAAGACGAGGTTTTGCGTCTCCGAGGACTCCGCGGAGTGGGGGGTGGGGATGGGGGGGGGCAGGGCAGAGAATACGGGGGGCACTCAGCGTACCCTAGAGGGGCGTTCCTTGTCCTCCCGTCGCCAGCGGACCCTTTTGGCGGGACCCAAGAGGATGGACCCGTTTAGGGGCCACACCAGAGGGTAACCAAGCAGGTCACTCATTGGTGGGATCAAGAGGAGGGGTGGACACTGGTGTCCCTATGAGCACCAGAGACACTCTCTGCTCACAAATTAATCTGCAACACTGCAAAGCGGCGGTGGAATATCTGCACCGTTGCATAGTAGTGGAGCAAACAGATGTATGCCTAATACAGGAACCTTGGGTTGTAAGGGGGCTTGTAAGAGGTTTAAATGTTCAGGGAAAAGAAAACTTTTACGCACAGGGTGAGCCAGGACCTAGAGCCTGCATCATTATGGACAACAACTGCCAACCTAGACTACTAAGGAACTTCTGTACTAGAGATTTAGTGGGTGTGGTGGTGAAGATTGCGTTGGATGGAACGAAACGGGATGTAGTATTCTGTTCGGCCTATCTACCACATGACTCGATCGACCCTCCACCGTCCCTAGAACTGAGGGAACTAGCTAGGTACTGTAGGGAACTAAAGATGCCACTGATAGTGGGTTGTGATGCGAACTCACAGCACACATTATGGGGCAGTCGGAAAACGACTAACAGAGGTCAAGCCGTCATGGAATTTCTGCTGGGGGAAGGCTCGGAGCTTCTTAACAGGGGATCCACTCCCACCTTCGTTACCACAAGATGCCAGGAGGTAATTGATGTGACATTTTGCACTCAATCCATCTTGGATCACTGTGAAGACTGAGGAGTCTGCGATGAGGACTCACTCTCAGACCACAGGAGAATAAGGTTCCAAATCAAGGGAAACAACAACTACCCTGAGGCAACCCCTAAGTGAAACCCCAGGAACACTGACTGGGAGGGTTTTGGCGCATCCTTGGAGCTGGCTCTCGGGGGCAGTCGCAGGGGTTTCAGGGGTCAGAAAGGACTGGACAGAGAGGCACTGTACATACAGGAAAATCTCATCCAGGCCTATCATGACCACTGTAAAGCCAGAGTAGCCAGGACAAAAAAGAAAGTAGCCTTGTGGAACAGAGAGCTCATGAGACTCAGACTCCTATCCAGGAAACAATGGAGGAGATCCTACAAGACAGAAAAAGATGAAGACTGGGAGAAATACAGGGCCACAAATGCCACGTATAAGTACCAGATCGTTCAAGCGAAAGACTTGCACTGTAGGGACTTCTGCACTGAGCTGGAGAACCTATCGCTGGTCTCCAAACTTAAAAGGATCTTTGCTGGAGGACATAAGGCACCTCTGGGGAATATTACACTTCCGGAGGGAGGAAATATCACCCAACACGAGGACATTCTCCGGCACCTGATACAAGTACACTTTCCAGACTCCATGGAAGTGGAAAAGGAGGAGGAACTGGAGAGTGACAGCTCAAACACACCTCCTGGACGGAAACCGGACTGGGAAACGGCCAGGAGCATTATCACGCCAGAGAAACTGGAATGGGCACTAGACTCGTTCGACAAATATAAGAGCCCGGGGCCGGATGGCATCCACCCGGCAATGCTACAAAGGGGAGGAATGGCACTCAGAAATACACTACTCCGGACCATGAGAGCCAGCCTGGCTTTTAGGCGTATACCCATGGGCTGAAGGGAAGTCAGGGTGGCATTCCTACCCAAACCGGGCGAGTGCATCTATGACAATGCAAAGGCCTTTAGACCTATCAGCTTGAGCTCATTTGCTCCCAAGACACTTGAAAGGCTCGTTGATAGACATATTAAAGAGGAGGCTCTGTGAACCAGACCGCTCAGTACCTCACAACACGCCTATCAAGAGGGAAGGTCCACGGAAACGGCACTTCACTCACTGGTGGAAGAAATAGAAGGGGTGCTAAATAGGAAAGAGGCGTCGCACGGAGTGTTTATCGACATCGAAGGGGCGTTTGACAACACCGCCTTCGATGTTATCGGAAACGCAGCCAGGAACTTTCAGTTCGGTGAAACAGTGACCGAATGAATACTGGAAATGCTAAGATTCAGAAATATTAACATCTCTTTCGGGGGCGCACGAGTCAAAGCCAGAGTGGGCAGGGGCTGCCCTCAGGGAGGCGTAATCTCACCAACCCTCTGGACAATTGTCGTGGACGATCTGCTCGTTGGACTTGAACAGTTGGGAGTGAAGGCGATAGGCTACGCAGATGACGTGGCTATCGTGGTGAGCGGGGGACATACTGGAGAACTACACTGGCGCATGCAGAGGGCACTGGACTTTGTTCAGTCCTGGTGTGTCAGACATGGACTCAGGGTGAACCCCAACAAAACAGGAATGGTGCTCTTCACCAGGAGAAAGGGGTGGAAGGTGCAACTTCCATCTATTTTTGGAACTGAACTCAAGTTCTCGAACGAGGTAGACTATCTGGGAGTGAGACTCGATCGGAAACTGAGTTGGAAAGCACACATAGACAAAGAGCTCAAGAAGGTGTCAAACACCTTTTGGGCCTGCAGGCGGATGATGGGGAGGACCTGGGGACTCAGCCCGGCGGTGGTGTAGTGGATTTACACGGCGGTGCTGATGCCCCAATTCTCCTATGCCTCTGTAGTATGGTGGAGGGCACTAACAAAAACCTCTATCAACCAGATAACAGACAAGATAGCAAGATGGGCAGGAATAGGGATGAAAGGGGCTCTAAGAACCACACCTACTCCCACCTTGATGGGTATCCTAGACTTGAAGCCGCCACATCTAATGGCAATGGAGGCAGCCAGGGGTGCCACGGTAAGACTGAGGTCTGCTGGCCTCTGGAGGAACTTGACCTATGGACACGCGTCGCTGCTTTACGACAGGAGCATAAAAAAAGTGCTCCGGTTGGGTAGCGATGTGTGCGGGGGCACGAGGATCTTCACCAGAAACTTTGAAGTCATGTGATCAACGTACGAGGAATGGGTACTAGAGCATAGACCCTTCCTTAAACCTGAGGGCCCGACGTGGTATACGGACGGTGCCAAGAAGGGATGTGGAGCGGGTGCTGGGATGTGGTCCGAAGGACCCAGGACCAACACTTCAACACGACTCCCCCAACACTGTACGGTGTTGCAAACAGAAGTAGCCGCACTGAAAGGCTGCGCCAGAAGAATACTGGAACTGGATCTTCGGAATGAGCATATCTACATATGCACGGATAGTAAGCAAGCCTTGAGAGAACTGGAAAGGACTAAGATAACGTCTCAATTATTGAAAGACTGCATAAGCCTGCTAAATGATATAGCAGCGAAGAACAAGCTCAAAATCCTATGGGTACCGGGTCACTCGGGAAGCGAAGGTAACATAAGAGCAGACACACTCGCCTCTACAGGCTGCAGTCATGTGACCGGTGAGGAAGAGGAGAACATAGGTGCCAGACCAGAACTCCTGAAAAAGTGGCTGAAAACAAGGACACAGAAGGAATTCAACAGGATCTGGCACAACAGCGAAAGACTGGCGCATACCAGGCGCCTTTTTGGGGGTCCGGATGAGTCACTGTCGGAAAATATCACCAGGCTGGGACGGAAAGAGCTCAGATGCCTGATTGGACTCATCACAGGACATTGGCCCTCCAGGGCCCATCTACACAGGCTGGGACTTGAAAAGGAACCTACCTGCGACAAATGTGGGATGGGGGCAGGGGATGCTCACCACTTACTAACGAGATGCACTGGACTCGAAAGAGAGAGGTGGGAGGTTTTCGGATCCACTAGCATCTCGGAATTAAAGGTGACAGGGGGAGAGGTTGGGCAGCTGCTTAACTTTGCTAGGCTTACCAATATTCTTAAACCCTGGAACCAGGGTGGTCACCATTAGGTGGGCGTATAATAGTAATACTCAATATGCCCTTTCGGCCACCGCACACAACATCATACAACATCATACATACTTAAAAATGCATTCATTAATCAACTAATATTTTGAGCAGCTAATTATGGGAATTGGGGAACAGTTTTTTTCCTTTAATCATAATTCGTACAGCTCTTTGATATCTCCACGGAAAAAAATATTTTCGTTTGATATTTTATTGTTTATTAAGAAAAAAATTGTTACTAACTATTTTTTTTCGGAATTCTAATTTTTTTGACACTTCTCAGCAAACTTAAAACAGTTATGATTTTTTTCCATTTTTTTAAACTTTTTTATAATAACTTTTTTTTTCAATTTTTAAGTAATGAATAAATATTTTTGAGGATTTTCTTTCCGTTAAAAATCATGGGATTTATTAAAGATAAAATTTTGAAAGAAAAATTTTGAATTATCTTATAAACAATGCATTTGTTTATAAATTTTTTTTAAACAATACGATTAAAAAATATGAAAAAATTATTTTCATGTATTTTTCCATTTTAAAAAAACGAATCAGTGGAAAATTGTGTAATTTTTTTTTCCATGTGTTTCTCTACATTTATAATATTCAATTGTTCATAACTAAGTGGAAAATTGTCATTTTGTAATTTTCCCAACGGGAATCCTTTCTAAAACCGTTGAAGAATAGCTCCAGTGAGTTGGAAAAAATTTGAATCTTTTAATTTGTTAATTATCGGGTATTTTTCGTGATTATACCGTCTCAAGAAATCGCTTAATTAACAATTGGATAGTTAATTGAAAATGGGGGTCAAAACTTCGTTCGACCTGGATAATATAAATTAAAGTATCCAAAAAGTGCCAAATTTTGTTGGTTCCTCGATATTCACTTTTAAAAGGCGTAATCATTTTTTTTTGTTAATGTCTCTGATACTCCGTATGCGAGCGGGAGACGAATCGCGCGTTTTCTGCCGGTTTTTCGCTGCTAAATTGAAATTATAAATATTAGTCTTACAGGTTCGAGAGCTGGAACTTTCTTATAGGAAATTTTCTGCTCTTTTCAAATCTTTTTTGATATTTTGAATATTTGCAATATTTGCCGAGATATTTGCAAAAAACGGAAACCCTAGTTTTTCTTTCTTTAAATTGTTAATAACTTTTGGAATTTTTACGAGCGGGTTTTCATACGATTCATAA
Organism: Aleiodes leptofemur; assembly: GCA_963942555.1. Lineage (NCBI taxonomy): Eukaryota > Metazoa > Arthropoda > Insecta > Hymenoptera > Braconidae > Aleiodes > Aleiodes leptofemur. The sequence goes on from OZ012619.1 coordinate 10,950,451, forward strand.
ATGTTCTATATGTCATTCCGAATCCAATGATACCCTGATCGTAATTTTCCGTCAACGCTAACAAATTGTCACTTTTTGGCACTTGTTAACCAGTCTATATGTGTTGAGGCGATCGCTGATTGATGATATCGATGAAAGCATCGAATGGACTCTTGACTGACCACTGAAATTTCTCAAGTCCAGATCGATTGTGGGTCATGAATTGTTCCATCGACCCACGATCAATTGAGTATAGACTTTGGGTTAAGTGATACAATAGTGACGCGCTGAAAAAGTGTTGTGTAGTTGTCGTAATTCGTTTTGTTATCAATAAAAAAGTGTAAATAGTGCATACTTATTTGTCAGGTGGAGTTCGTGAAAAGAAAGATTGAATAATTCACAAAATAATGAAGTTATTTGAGACCTTTGTGCTGAGTAGTGACAAACTCAAGCTCATTGAAATTTTGAAAGACAAAGGTATATTGAGATTTCATAATTCTTGTAAAAAATGTGGGAAAATCATGAGTTTTTCTACAAAAGAACTTTGTCACCGATGTTATAGTTCCACTTCTACTGTAAATAATAATGAAATTTTGATAAAAAGATGTAACACAAAAATTAGTTGCATACAAGGCTCTTCCTTTGAACGAACGAAACTAGATTTGTGTGTGTTGTTTCGGCTCATGTCACTTTATTTAATTTTTGAGAAAATAACATTGAAGAATTTAGCCTCTGAAACAAATATGTCAATAAAAATAATGAAAATGGATTAATAAAATTAATAGTATTTTATCAGTGTGGGTGGATGTTCAGCTGGGTGAAGAACTTGGTGGAGAGGGAGAAGTTGTCGAAATTGATGAAATGTTCATTGGTCATAGGAAATATAATCGAGGCAGAATTACAAAAACGGAATGGATTGTGGGACTCTTTCAGAGATCAAGGAAGAAAGTTTTCTTTTTCCCTGTTGAAGACAGAAATAAAGAAACACTACATGCAATCATGGTGAAACATGTAAAAGTCGGCACAAGTGTGTATACTGACGGGTAGAAGGAATATTGTGGATTGACACTCTTGGAATTTAACCACCAGACGGTCAACCACAAGAATCAATTCGTTAATTCCCGGAATCGACTCGTTAATGCTCAGAATATCAAAAAAGTATGGCGTGATCTGGAAGAAACACTTCCTCGTTACGGTAATAAACAGAAATATCAAAAAAGTAAATTGAGTAAATTTATGTTCAGCCGATTATTCAAGTACCAAGAACGGGTTGAGGCTTTTTCGGCAATTTTATCAGTTCTCCATAATCCCCATTAAATTTATAGTGTAATTTTTGTTTTTTCGTTTTGTTCGTTTTCAGCATGGTTATTTATTCGGTTGATATTGTTTCACGTGAGGCATACTAATAATGACATGAAGAAAATCAATAAATTTATTCATGAAATTACACAGTAATTCTTAAAGCATCTCTCAGGTCTTAGTGATGCGCTGGAAAAGTCACTCAGAGACTTCCATTCGTTTCCGAGATATTCTGAGGATGTGATACTCACGCTTGCTTTCTGATCCCGCGGCATTCTCCAAATCGGAGATATTTCGCGGTGACGATAACTTTAAAAAATGATAAAAAAAACTGTTGAGATTTGAAAAATACTTTCACGATCTGACGTCATCTCGAGTTCGATGGCAAGTGACCAAAGGGGTGATACTTCGTGCAAATAATAGTGGTGGGGCAGCCCCCTTCCCCCTTTAGCACCGTGACGGAGAAATGTCACCAACTAGCATTCGTGATATTGTAGTGATAATGTCGAACTAGCCGGAGAGGCACGATTAGCCACGATTTCAAAATTGTACGGTTCGAGTGAAGCAATCAACAGTTTAGGAAAAATTGTAAATAAGCTCAGACTAATTGAATTATTAATGAATTACAGGATTCTTCATAATCGAGCCGTAATGAAGAACGGAGAATGGCAGTGTTAATGGAAAATAATTCAATAGCTTAAGACCAAGGCGTTTTGAAAATAAAAAATTAATCAATCAATTTATTTAAATTTATTTTCACTTTTACCTACAATTTTGTCTGCTTAACCCGAACCGTACAATTTTAAAATCGTCACCAGTTCCCGGGCTCTCAGACTGGGTTAGACCCGGTGTGGAACTTGTGAATCAAAACTCTTTTTATTTTCAAAACCGGAATAGGCAATTATGGAATTAAAGGAAGAATATCAATATTTCATATTAATTGATGGTCTGTCAAAAACCGTCAAACGATTTTCTTTCCATAGCTATTCCTAAAAATGAAAAATTCCAAAATGGGGGGGCCAACTAAAATTTGTTTTTTGGTCAATTTTGAAAAATTTATTTAAAAAAAACTATTATCCGTCAAACGTTGATAATTATCTGTCAATCACCGTCAATCGTCCGTCAAACGATTGCAATTAAAAAAATCGTAAATATCCATACATGGGGGGTCAACTCTACGGAGCTTCAATTTTCTCTGAATATTTCGGAATCTAAGCAAGATGAGACGATTTTGCACTAATGCTTTCTTAAAGAGAATTTCAAGAGGTCCAAAAAGGGAATGAAAAAAAATCGTTCTATCTCGATCAATTTCCGAGATATTCATAAAGAATTATGACTTTGAAGAATAAATTTGTCTGAATCCGTCATAATCATGGAAAAAATAATTTGCCGGTGAACAAAAAACCAATATACTATCTGCAGGTATTCGAATTTTTAAAGTATCAATTGCATCGCTAAAGGTGCGAAATTGTACATTAGGTTGTGTTCATTGAAGATCATACTCATATCCTTACTATTGTCAACTATTATCTGTTGTTCTATAAAAAAATCCGAGGAAATTTCATAAGTAAGAAGTTTCACTTCTGCCGCGCGTGGATTCCACGCACCCTTTTTTATATTTATTTTTTTGCTCTTACCCTCTCAAATTTTTGTATTTGATGTAAAGACGAGGGGTTAGTCATAGCCGTAGTCATGGTGACACTTGCGAGTGTAGTCAATCCGTAGTCGCAATGTAGTCAATGAAATCATTGTAATCGCAGTGAAATTATTGTATTCATATGACTACATCTTTTGTAGTCATAGGTTGTAATCAAAAGGTAGTCATTTGAAGTCACCGTAATCACGTAGTCATTTGAAATCACCGTCATCACATCATCATTTGAATTCCCGCGTGGAATTCCAGTCCCTGATTTTACATTTCTACCAACTGCAGAGAATGAGCTACAAATTTTTGTTACCAAAAATCCCGCATTTGGTTGCTACAGATGTTTTTGCGCGCCAGAGAGTGGGGACAATTTCATGCAGATGCGCAGTGAGGCTTCAGTTGTTATTGTCGAACTAGCCAAAGAGGTAACCTCTGAAGTCAACCTGAAGCTAAAATGTACATGTTGTACCATAGGACCCGAATATTGCCGAGGTTACTTCATTTGCCAGTACAACTTTATTCTCGTTGAGTTTTCGGAGAACAATTGAATGTGTACCTAATGAGAGTGAGAATATAACAAAAATACGATTTTCTTCCTTCAATCAACGCAATAAATTACCTCCGTGTCCATAAATTATCTACTGGTAAGTACCCATTCAAATTAACAGTAAATATGATAACCAGAATTTCACTCTAACCTCCGCATTCCCAAAGTTGTGTCACTTTGCTGTACTGTTTTTTGGAGGGTTATTTCATTCAGTGATTGAAAAAAAAATTAATAATTTTTTCTTAATTTTCATAGTTTTAAAAATGGCAGAAGAAGAATCGAATGAGTTTTACAATATTCTGGAAGAAGCAGAAGGCGTGAAATTGCCAGTGTATGTCAAAAATATATTGAAGTTGAATCAACTGGACAACCCAATTGTTTTTGGACAAATTGAAGACAGCGCTATGACAGATCTAGAAAAATTTGCAGTGGAAGATATGAAAGACATCTTAGACGAAGGTGTTGATTTAAAGGACTATTATGGAGATTTTTTTAAATGTCCAAATAAATTCGAGTTTCACGTTGGTGATCGTCACCTCATCAAAGCTTTTGCTGAATTCGTCAGGACGACAGATCCTAAATTCTTCAAAAAAAATCGAATCCACGTGAAGCATTTACAGCAGAACGTTGGTGACTCAAACAAAAATTCATCTCACATACCACTTGTATCAACACCAGTCAAAGGAGCAGATGAAAGTCATTTGGATGTTGAAAGGAAAGAAGTCAGAAAGGTCTTAAAAAATTTGTTGAAAAAGCTAACTCTTAACGAAAATCTTCCAGGAGATAAGGAAAATGAAACTCGTCCACAAACCAATGACTCTGTTTCAATTGAGAGATTAAACCTACAGGTTTCAGTGAAAGAGATTTACAGCGAGAATGGATTACCTACTTCTCACACTTACACTGCAAAATTGGAATGTTATATTTGTAAAAAAAGTGATTTTAATTACAAAAATACCTGCCAAAGACTCAAATAAATCTCGATGGATTTTGACCAACTACTCCAGACATGTACAAACGATGCATTTATCTTCACATCATTCAGATTCAACTGAAAATAAGGTATCAAAACTCAAACGAAAGGACGGTCCTCTTCTGAGCATGCTGAAGAACGGTGCTAAAGTCAGGAAAGCACAGGAAAGTATTACTTCAGCAGCCAGCAACAATTCAACTTGTGTTCCAGATGTTTCCCCTGCGATGATGCAGTACGTGGGAGGCGTGATTCATCATAGATTCCAAAAGTATTGGAAGAACATAGAAATTTAAGAGTGAACTATTTTATAAAAATACATTCTGAGGTGGGCGTCACGTTAATGTTGACCTTTTGCGCTAAGAGTATTGGAAGAATAGGAAATTGAAATAGGTATGTGGAAAAAATGAACATAATTAGAAAATGGGGAGAGTACTTTTGTCATGAACTTTTTCAAACCTCAATTTGATTATTTATTGAAATTGATTTTATTTTATCCATTCAATTTTAGTCGTTCAGTCGATTTTACTTAGATTCTGTAATTTCAATGAAAATTCTTTCCATTTCTTGATGAATTGTAATTTTTTTCAGCGTTTTGTAAGAATTTACTGATATTCAACTTATTACCAAAACTTTTTTTCCTAACCAACGAATGTTACAAATAATGACTGCTTCAGGGTTTTTTGCTTCCGAATGGAAGCTATGTAATCATAAGAATTTTCGATTCTAATTTTTTTAATAGAAGATACTTAAAATGGTCCAAAGAGAAAGAAAGTGATATTTTTAGCTCATGTCTGTGTGTGTGTGTGTATGTGTGTGTGTGTGTGTGTCTGTATGTGCATAAAAGTCTCAACTACAGTAAAACGGTTTGATAGAAAAATTTCATATTTTGTGGAAAACTTCCTCTCGACGAACTCTATTTTTTAAGCTTTATTTGAAGAGAAGCGGATCAGTACTTTTTGAGATATGTCCATTTTTTGAAAATCAGTTTTTGTTAGAATTTCTGGAAACTATCCAACTGATTTGATTTATACTCATATATTATCTCAAGAGTCGTATTAGTGAGATACCTGTCAAATTTGAGCTTATTTGCATAATTGGTTCTCGAGTTATTGCTGTTTTAGTGAATTTGTCAAAATTCGATATTTTTATGACGGTTTCGAAAAAATTATGTCAGTGCTTTTGAAGTCATTAAGGCTCTGAGTGGATAGAGAAGAGAGTGCTGCATTGATTAAAATCATTAATAGTTCTGCCAGATCACTGCATTAAAAAATAATGCATGAAATACATCCATCTGAGAAATTCCTGTTTCCAGCCATTATTGAGTTCTGAGCTGTGAATAGATGATGAATCCATAAGCCAAATTTATCTATCGCTTTATAAATGATAAATTTTAAATATTCAGGTCAATATTCTGAATTCAGGACAGAATTCATAAGTACTTGAGTTAGGTTAGATAATAGAGGAAACAAGGTTACTAATTTGCATCTGATACTCGCCTGATACTTACCTCAATATACTATCCTCAATCGATATAATTATTCAATAATATACTGCTAAGTAAGATATTCAAGTCTTTTTAACGAATTAAGTTTTTTATTGTAATTAAAAAAAATTTAATATAATAAGTAAACGGAAAATTCATAAAAATAAATTTATATAGATTTATAAATTTAATACACGACAAATTTAAAACTTCAACAAAGTATAACGAAGGACGATGGAATAATTGCAATCTCCCATTGGTACAGCATCGCAAATTAATCAATCATGTGATGGAAATGGAGTCAATAGGTTAATGGTGGTTTTGGGATTAATTGTAAGAGTGAATATAATCACGACTCATTTGATTGCAATTTCTGTTCTTTCCCCTCTTCTGAAGCTGTTTCAAATTTTGTGTTCCCATTTTGCAATTAATTCATCATTCTTTTGTATAAATACATAGATGGGGATTGACGTTTTCATACGATTTTTTTTCGTAAATATTGAGAGGCGTCAAGTCATCGATCATAATCCACTCGTTTTTTTTGCTCAAAATGTAGGCAGTATAATGGCCAATGCTCTCCGAACCTATATCGTCAGGATCTATACTATTCACTATTCCAGCTAAACGATATCGTGAATTGTTGATGGATACAATCTTAGGGAAATTATCCAAAGGTACTTCTAATTTGTGCCAGCTTGGACATTCTATAAAAAGATGATCATTAAATGTAATATTGGTTTTCGTTCCTATATGATTCTCTGTACATTCAATATTTGTCTCATTGATCAGTTTTTGAATCGTTGAATCTAAAACTGAGGAAAAAGCTGCATAATTATGAAAAAACATGGCTTCATAATCAGGAGTGATCAGTACTCTGTCCATTGTTATGACACCACATGCTGAACATTTTCCTTGAATTGTATAAGTAGGTTTTCCAGAAAATATAATTTCACATAAATTGATAACATTCATAGCTGAATTCAAAACGATTCTATTTGCTTCTGTTCGTTCATTATCTATGAAATGTCTACTATGTTTTTGATATATATCCAATCGCATCTCATTAATATGGTGTTCATCGATATCATTGTCCAATAAACATTTGATGAATTTGAATTCTTCATTTTCAGCAGTATTAATGATTGTTTGAAATGTAAGATTTCCGACACAAGCGTATGCAAAGATTTGCATAATACTATCAAATGCACAAGTATTAAGCAAAGAAATGTGAACATTTTCGTGTCTCAGGCTATCGCATTTGTTTCCATTCTTAAGTATCCTGATGTGTTCAGCTGTGTTGAATTTTTTTTTGTATATATACATTTGCGATGATGTTGATCCAGGAAAGGGCGACAGGCTTACTGTTTGTGATTCTCTACAATGACAAGTTAATGATCTATCTTCTGCCATGGATGGTGCTCTATATACTCCCGAGTATCCTATATCTTCGCTATAATTTGAACAATCAATCGACTGTGAACTGTCATCCTCTGGTTGTCTTTCTGAATTTGCTGGATCTGTGTAGATTTTTGAATCATCCGAAGTATATAATGCAATGAATATCGGTTTATGATCAGAAAAGTATGTTTCATATACTCCTGAAGTATATTCCATCTTTCTACTCTTCATGAAAATGATATCAATTTGTGTATTGAAATTAGTTGTTGACACGTTAGGTAATATACAGCGGTCATAACCATGAGTATTCAAATATCTCTCAAATTGATGATCTGCAGTGAATAGGTCATAATTAAAGTCACCAATTATTATTTTTCCAGTGTCCAAAGTTACTTGTTCAAAGATAGATTCTAAATTCTGCAAAAACGTAAGATTATTGAAAGATGGAGATCTATATCCTGTTGTTATTTGTACTTCATTTAATTGTAATAAGATTAAATCTGAATGGCTTTTGTTATCATCATCCATCTGAATATGCCTCAAGATTGAATATTCAATATTAAGTTCTTTTTTCAAAAACAGTAAGATTCCTCATGAAGGACGTCTTACATCAGGATCTGATCTAAATATCAATTCGAAGCCATCAAATGTAAGATAATCATCAAATTTCGTGAACGATTCAGCAAATATCAATAGATCAGCTTGTTTATACCAAGGGTCATACTTGATGTGACATAAATTCTTATTGAAAGATCTTATATTTTGATATATTATTTTCAGATTATTTGTGTTAATAATATTCACGTATGATAATGCTAATCTCCTTCCATTCAATTTTTCATATTCTAAACTTAAAGAATCATCTAATTTTGATGTCTTCGGAGCTTGGAAACTTCCTAAGATATAGAGATCTGATAACTTGCAAACTCTAGATAAAGAGACATACAACAGAGATCTTGTTAATGGTATTTTATTTGATTTAGTCCGTAAATCAATACAAACTTTGCTGTAAGTTTGTCCCTGACTTTTGTGAATAGTCATAGCTTCTGCTGGTACAATCGGAAATTGTCTCCGAGTAATTTGATAATTTGCTGTTTGGGTAGTTGAAATATTCAAGTCAATTTTCGATATTGGAATCAATTTTTGATTGATATTATTTTCCTTCATATAATTTAAGAAGGGTTGCTTTTGTTTCGTACCAATATTCAAATTTCCGAAATCGAGCCAAAATCTTGATGGTATATTTGTATTCTCTGTGAATGTTATGTGTTTCAATATTCCAACTGCACCATTGACTAGACCATCTACTACATTCACATTCGATGTAACCATGTAATGTATACCTAATTTCAGTGCAATTCGATGCCTCAAAATTTTATACTCTTTTCGATTATTCGACTTCTTCAAGGATGATAATATTTTTTTCTTCACTTTAGTCGGTATCTTTCCAGAAATAGTATCCTCAGCTAAGGCTTCATATTGTATACCTGGAAAATTCTTTATCTTCCAAGCATTGTATTTGTCAACTTGAGCATTTTCATAAAATAATCTTATAGCTTCTGCTGGAACTTCACTCTCTAAAACTTCGCGACTTTTTATCAGATTAATATCGGCTTCTGTCATCTTTCCTCGTGCTAAATTATTCAACGCATGAATAAATATTTGATCTTCTTTTTGTCTCATGATTTCTGTTAATTCAAAATATTTGAACTGATGCCATAAGCTCACATCAGAGAACATGCTTAGTGATCCCGTATTTGGTGGACAATATATTGGCCTGTCCCTGACTGGGGGTAATTGATGTAAGTCTCCTATCAGAATGACAGAGATTCCACCAAAGTCTGAATTCGTTCCCATGACTTGTCTCAAACGGGCATCTATACGTGAAAGCATGTTAGAACCGACCATAGATACTTCATCGATTATCAATAGTTTTAAATCTGTTAAATTGCAACGTATTGAATTAGCCATCTCTGCAGATAATTGTGGCATTTGTCCTCCAAATTCAGTTAAAGGTAATGCAAAAGCGGTGTGGAGAGTTATGCCTCCAATCAAGTGTGCAGCTTTTCCGCTCGGTGCGCATAATAAGATTTTCGGTAAATCATTTTTCATTCCAGGAATATTATCAAAATATACAGATAACATTTGATAGATTGTGTTTATGACTCTCGTCTTACCAACACCTGCTGAACCACTCATGAATAGCCTCACAGGTAATTTATTTGTTTTGAAACAATTCAAAATATGCATAATAATTTGTCTCTGTAAATTATTCAACGTATCTAGTAAATCAAAAACTTGTTCTTCTGTGAACATATTTGGTTTGGTTGTACGAATTCTAGATTTTTTGTGGACGTCTTCAAAGCCAGACTGAGAGAAAATATCAATTTCTTGATGTTTAGGTAATTTATTTTTATCGTAATCCGATATTTCTTCTTCATCTTTATTTTGATTATCGTCAAGTACATTTTCGATAGCTTCATCTATTATGTCATCACCCAGGATAGAATATTTTTCTCTATTCTTCTTGATGGTTTCAAAATTTTCCTTGTATACTGTTCCACAATTCATTGAATCTATATCATTTTCTTCATTTCTCCATGGACAGAATAGTGAAATTTGTTCTCTGAAAAAATTTGCTTCATCTTGTTGCAATTTATATCGACGATATCTAATTATTTTGATCTTTTTCCGTTGCTGAATATTTTTATGCTGTATATCTTCCTGAGAATCGTCCTGAACATTTTCCTCTTCATCTTCTACATCATAAACTGCATCATCGGATGATTTCAATGTATTATAGCATGCTACAAAATCTGCTAAACATACATTAGTAGGTATGCTAGGCCGATTCTAGACCAGTCGATGAGTCATCCTGGGATCGCTCTAGAATTAAATCGAATGACGTCATCACATGATGAATCAGCCTGGGAATCCTGAGAAATGACGTCTTAGAGATTTCTCAGAATTCCGAGGTGGTTCTAGGAAGGTAAATTCTGAGAAATGGCATCATATGGCTTTCTCAGAATTCCCGGGAGACTCGAGGCTAGAGAATTCTCGGAAATCCCATGGGAATGACAAAATATCAATTTCTTGGAAATGTAGGAACGTTCTAAGAGGAGGAGGAGGAGGAGGAGGAGGAGGAGGAGCCATACAGAATTCTGAGAAATTATGAAACAATAATTTTCTTGGAATTCTGTGGAGGTTCCGAGAAAAAATGATTCTTGACGCTCTATGATATAGCGAGTACAAAGGATTAGGAGAATTGAGATGATTCATCATTACTGTTGATTCATCATTTGTAGTATAAAAAACCTTCAATTGTGAGAGTAGTGATCAGACAGAAGCTAGCAGCGTCTGAAATAAGTGATTTTCTATAAAGTAATCTTATTGTGGGATATTCACACATCATGAGTGGGAAAAAAATGGAAATTATTATGGATATCCAAGGATTCAAAGGTGCAGATGATGGATTCATTGTAAAGGAAATAGCTGTCATGCAACTCATACGTGATTCCAACAAAGCTACTGGACTTTCGAACGTCATTTTTAGTCCACCATATCCATGGAGTTCATTACCGTTCCAGAATAAGTTGTTGAATCGTTGGCGTTATCAAAAGCCTCACGGTTGACCATGGGACTTGAGTGGAATATCATACAGCGAATTGGATCAAGTCTTGAAAAAACTGCTTCACGCAGTTACTATTATTTATGTCAAAGGATCAAGCGATAGAGAATGGATCAAGAGCATGATAGATTCTTCAATCCAAGTAATCGATTTGGATGATTATGGATGCCCATCGTTATCAAGATTGAAAACACAACCGTGTAATTATCAACATCATCATAAAGATATCAAATATTATAGTTGTAGTTTTGAAAACGTTCAAAGAATGCGTCAATGGTTTCTACACAATTATGTTCCGCCTACTCTACATAAGAAGGCTAAACATCACAATCGTACTAATGAATTTGATTGAAAAAAAAACCAGTACTCTTCATGTTTTTCTGTATCTTATTATCATATCGAAAGTCTTGCACAAACTGTAACATAATGCGTAATAAATAAATGAATTACTCTTTGGACTCGAAGTGATTTAATAATGAAAATCATTAGTTCTTCATGTGAACTGAATCAGTCAAGATTGAATGGTCAACATGGATAGACTTACACCAGACGAGATTAAATCCTTGATTTCTACTCCACCATTTGTGTATGATTATGATGATATTATATCAAAATATTTTGGGAATGATGCTCCGAATCATGCATGGGATTTTTTACATGATATTCTCCAACATCAGAAAAATATATTAGATTTGAAGAGGAAAAAGTTTGAAAATGTTCATGGAAAAGATGATGGGAAAGGTGAAAGTGGAGAAGGGTCGTTGTGTGGATATTGCATCTTGATGAATGAATATTTACACATTATTGAGAATCATATCCATGAACTCCGATTGCGTGTTCTCAAATTCAACGAGAAAATCACAATGGTTTTGGAACAAATGAAGGAATAATAGTTCTTAAGTGGAAATCATGTGTAATATGGTATTTACAAATAAAAATATACCTTCATATTGTATTCAATATTGTATCATTTATTCAAATCTCAATCTAATACATAATGAATATTAAGTAAGTTTTCTTATATTACCACTAAGGACACTATACTCAATTAGCCGATCATGTAGAATCAAACAATATGCAGAGGTCAATGGGTTGAATACATCTGTCGATTCAAATTCTAAACGGATATCGACAGGGCCTGATTTCAATGATTCATTTTGTTTTGAACAATCAATGACGATTAATGGAGCATATTTCACGAAATCCTTTCTACTCAGCAGTGGTTCTGATTCCTTCCCGTAATATGATGATTGGAAATTGCTAAACATATCGTAAAGTAAGGCATACTGATTCTGAGTTATATCAAGGTTTAAATTTCCATAGGGATAACTTTGAGAATTGAGGAATAATTTTATATCACGAATTTTACAATGATCGAAATGACTCCTATTTTTTCCCGCTACATTTTTCCGGGCTTCTTGAAAACCTACAATCACATACCGAGGTTTCTCCAACTGAGTTGAAGTTTTTACCACCCAAACATGTTTATTAGCTGAAGGGAGTAATGGATATTCATATAATTCCCATGTTCGATATGCGATGGGAATGGCTATATCTTTTTTCATATAATTGAGCAGTTCAATTCTTCGCTCATCAGATACTTTGATGTAAGGAACCATCCATTCAATTTTCGAGAGGGAAATCTTCATACTTTCAGCTGCAGTTTGAACAATAGCATTCAGATCAGTATTTGATCGAGTGAGAATCAATTCATGTTTTGCATTCATGATGATTCGCTGATAATCTTCAGCAAATCCTAAGATAAAACTGAGTGGTATCAGTATGTCAAAATTCCCTTCATCATCAGCTATTTCAGAGTTATCACCGATCTTCTTTGACCATCCAGCATTTTCCATGATCCACACTTGATTCGGGCTTTGAGAAACGTAATTCTTCATCATAGTGGTAATACCAACGTTTTTACAGCGATCAATTTCAACTCCATTCAATTCATATCGTAGTTCCTCAAAGAGATGACAAACTGCATTATTGACCATTTTCGAGCTAGCAACTGCATGACCATCAGCTTTTGTCAATTTCCCCTGTATGTGCAGTGTGCTCCTGCTTGGAAGTAAACATAAATCTTGATGCTGCACAAGGATACGAATTTCATCGTTATTCTTGAATCCTGATGATGCAAATGGTTGGTGAGGATGAACTTCATAATGTGATATAGATTCATCAAAAATAATAGGTTTCCTTATCGATAAGATTTCCTCCATGGTATTGAACAGCCGATGAATATACAACAGCAAAGATGAATGGTTTTTATTTTCTTTTGGGTTTTTTGTTCAAACTTTTTTTCACTTTCAACCCCAAATCCGTTAAGAACTGAATGTTTTGAGGTGTTAGTCGATTCGTTTCTCCTTGTTGACTGACTGTGTTTCGACATGATCGAGGTTTTTTATACGCTCCACCTGTCTTACAATGAAACACTATACCCATATTATGATTTCACGTGCAATCTTATTGTTATAACTTCACCATGAAAATTCACCAAATGACCATTTTGATCAACAATTCTGAGCTGAAGATGATGTATTGCTTGAACAACGACTGGAAGGTAAATGACGCTAGATGGTTTTTCAATAATTTTATATCCAGAAGGTACACTTGGGAAGAATTCATGGATTGTATGTGAGCGCTGATCATTGATGTACGCACCCATAGTTATATTGCATTCAATTCGTAGAGAGTTGACCATCAAAATAGCAACTGGTAAATCTGATTCATGAGTAATACCTGCTTCTAATATAGTTGGTGTGAAACCCAGAAGCTGAGCAATGCTATCACTATGAGTGAAATCTATTTTCTCACTACATTTGATTTCACTGCACAGGGTACTATTGTTGGGTTTGAGACTCAGTGATATATTTTTTTTATCAAGTGTTTCTTGTAAATAACGTTCAATATCTTCGATTTCATAACTTCCTGTTGGAATAGTGATTTCTTCCTTACCAACATAGAACTTATTTTTTCCTTCATCGATGTTGGGAATTGAATTGAAAGTTAACAGTTCGATGAATCCAAGGGAATAACTTTTAGAGGTGGACAGTTCAATTGGTGGAAAATAATGAGCTTCTAGGATAGAGTTCCTCCCTGATAGCGTCAACGTGAATGATTCACCCATTGTGAGTAACTACTCTTCGATGTCAATGATTCTCTCTCTTTACAACTGTTGACTCAGAAACTTCAGACACAAATGACCGCAAACAATGGTGTCATATTCTTGATATCTCTCATGATTATATTTAATAATGCTACCATCACCGAAATACTTGATTAGCTCCAGAGGAGGTTTCAAATTCCCAAAACTATCGAAATAAATTATATTATCGTTGGATTTTCGATATGCTACCCAGTGAGTCCCAACACCATTTTTGTCATCTAGATTGATTATGGCAGCTTCACACTTCCGGGGGCCAGTTCTGGGTAATTCATTTCTCATATATACTCCTCGGAAATATGGAATTCCTATTTTCTTCGCATATTTGACTAAATCAATATTGGTGAGAGCTCGATGTGGTAGCCTTATCCATTTTTTGAATAGGGTTTCAGATGGAGACCTAAACCTTTTCTATGATGATTCAAATTGAGACTCTTCCCAATAGCTATCGCTTCCATGGTTTCATTGTGACGTCTATTTTCATCCAATTGATTCTTTGCTGCTTTCGCATCATTGACAGCTTTGGCAATTCCTGCAGCTCCTCCTGCAAGAGCACCCGTCGCACTCAATCCTGCAAAGAGAGGTATGAGGAATGCTGGTAATATACCACCTACTTTTGTTGGTACGGGTAGAACTCGTGGTAAGCGAACGTTCCTCTTTCCTCCCACTTTTCTCACTGCTGCTCGAGCTCCAGTGAGGGCTGACTTTATGGGATTTGCAGTATCTACATGAATTGATGCTTTGGCAGCATCAACAATTTGGCAAAGAGCAACAGTTTTCTTTTTCTTTATCATTGTATGAATCTTCTTACTTTGCTTACTTTTCTTCGATTTTTTTATCTTTTCCACCATCCCCATACCGAACTTCCTCTTAGCCTTCATGATATTAGTCACACTCCAAGCTGCTATCTTTTCACTTAATTTCGCGTTTTTGGACAAAACACGCTGCCAAGCCTTTTCAGCAAGAATTTTATCGGCTATATGCCTTTCAGGAAGATCTTTATTCTGGGAATATGCGATGTCGTGTTCCTTACATGCGATGTCTAAAGGATTGATTCCTTTATCACCTCGTTCTAAGCGTTCTGTCAACTTTGTACCAGGGCCGCAATATTGGTATCCAGGCCAATGCAATTCAATTGGAAGTTTATTGATAATTGTATTTACTATACCAGAGCCTGTCGTTCTTCGAGATCTACACTTGAGCATAGTTCGATGGCTACTAACCTCGGTTATATATATACCGAGGTCTTTTATAGGATCTCATAGTCGTGAAATGGAGTTCAAGAAACAAACAATAAAACTAGATATAGTAAATTTTGATGGAATAACAACAGATATAGAGAAGAAGAAACTAAACCGTCATGGGAAACTACTCCCTAATACTGTACGAGCTATTATTTGCGGTCCTTCAAATTGCGGTAAAACCAACGTTCTACTTACTCTTCTCATGCATCCTAACGGATTGAGATTCGCAAATGTTTATATTTATTCAAAATCCTTGAATCAACCAAAATATCAGTTCCTCCAACAGTTATTGGAAGGAATAGAAGGTATGGGATATTTTCCTTTTCATGAGAATGAGCAGGTTATTAAACCTGAAGAGGCTAAACCAGACTCCATCATGATTTTCGATGATATTGCCTGCGAAAAACAGGATAATGTCAGAAACTTTTTCTGTATGGGGAGACATCGAGATATTGATACTTTTTATTTGAGTCAAACATATGCTCGAATACCTAAACATCTCATTCGGGACAATACCAATATGCTGATAATTTTTCAACAAGATGAGATGAATTTGAAACACATATACGAAGATCATGTCAATACAGATATGACATTCAACCAATTTAAACAGATATGTTTGAAATGTTGGGCTGATAAATATAGCTTCCTGGTAATTGATAGGGATAGTGCACTCGATAATGGTCGATACAGAAAAGGATTTGATTGCTTCATTTGTATAAGTGAGACTCAGTAAGAGAGTTTTGCGTTAGTCTCGAGAAGATCCTCTATGCTCCAACATGTCAGTTCCTGATTTGGTTAAGGAAGGAGATACGCTGCAGCGAATTGCGCAGGCAAGTTCAGCAATTCGACAGAAATATGAACTGATAAAATCACAAAGAAATGATTATCATACTAGTCTTGATGAAGTTTTCAAACCATTAACTCTTCCTCTACAAACACTTGTGGAAAATACTAAAAGAGACGAAATCATACCAACATCTTCTATTGAAAAAAAAAAAAATATTAGAGGGAAGAAATGGCGGAACAAGGTGAAGGAATCTGAAACACGGTTATCATCATCGGTTGAAAATGATAGTGGGGTTACAACCAGTTATGAAAATTTTGAAGAGAAAGATAAGCTTCAGGAGGATGAAAATAATTTACTCCAGCATTATCTACGACTTTTTGAAACTAAGGATGGTCGAAAACTATTGGGAACTGCTATGTACGGTATTCATCAAGTAGGAAATCGTTTTTTGATTGGTTCGATTCCGGTTCATTTTGATAATAATTTGATTCGAATAAAAAATGAATCCTTTGAACCAACTCAAGGTTTACTAGAGTTATTATTCAAAGAAAAACCAGACGAAGGACTCATCTCTACTATTGATCACGAAAATTTTGGGAAGATTCTTCCTATATCGTCTGCCAATTTGCGGAGATATCAAAAAAAAAAAAAGACATTATCACAAAATAGATACTCGAAACGGTTCAATCATCTCCAAAGGAAAGCTCACTCTGGTATGGGGCTGCCGACCTATATGGAAACAGGTGATTTGAATACCAATATTGATTATGTGTATTGGGATGATGCAAATGAACTAGTGGAAAGATTGCGTTTGCTCATAGCGTCTCAATCAGCTGGCAATTCGAATCACGCTAATGAAATTATATCCATTATTGAGGAATTACGAGAAGCTGAAATCATTTATTAACATATGTACTTGTTTCATTATCTCAGTCTGAAACGAGCGTTCAGGATATTAACAATGAGTATAGATATTTTTGGAAGACAATTGTTGAAACGATCCAAGCATCATGGTGTAATTGGACGCGGCCCACCTGGGGATGGTTTCAAATTCACCCTCGATCATCACTATGATATCACACATAAACGATTATGTAATGTGGCTGATGCTGTTGATGAATGTGACGCAGTAACCAAGAAAGTAATGGAAGCTATATCACAGCAGCAATCTGAAATGCTCCGTTCAGAGTTTTCCGAGCAGCTCAAGAAGACGGAAGATAATATAAACTATATTAAAACATACATGCTAGAGCATAAGAGCTTTCTTCAGGAATATCATAACCAAAGTGACGAGTTACAGTTACTGATAGATCAGAATCATCAACTTCTTTTCTTGCTAGAAAAGCGGGTACGTGCACTAGAAAATCATGTTGAGAATGAATGATGAAAAAGCACAATTGGCACAAGAACTTCATACACCAGCGAGAAGGAATTATCCGCGAAGACAAGTGATAGTACGTGGTTTGGATGAAACTTGGCAAGCTGATCTCGTTGATATGTCAAATTACGAAAAAGACAATGCTCAGCATAAATATTTATTGACAGTAATAGATATTTTTTCAAAATTTGCTTGGGCTGCACCTTTAAAAACTAAAACTGGCAAAGAAGTAACACAAGCTATGGAAAATATCTTCAAACAAGGAAGAATACCAAAGAAGTTGCATGTTGATAAGGGTAAAGAATTTTATAATCATTGTTTTCAGACATTGATGAGAAATAATAACGTTCACATGTACTCAACATTCAGTAATTTGAAAGCATCAATATGTGAACGCTTTAATCGTACTTTGAAAGAAAAAATGTGGAAAATGTTCAGTTATCAAGGTGGCTATGAGTGGCTACATATTTTACCCCACATCATTTCAACGTATAATGATACAAAGCATCGAACCATTCGAATGAAACCCAAGGATGTGAATGTTAGAAATGAGAAAAAAAATCTCCGAACTATGTATGGAGATTTTTTGATTGATCAACCGCAGACGAGTAAATTCAAGATTGGTGATAAAGTTAGAATTAGCAAATTTAAACATATCTTCGAAAAAGGATATACACCGAATTGGACTGGAGAAATATTCACTGTTTCACAAATTCTGAATACATATCTTGTTACATACTTACTCAGAGATTATTTGAATAATCCTATTCAAGGATGTTTTTATCAAGAAGAATTACTTAAAGCTAAATATCCAGACTTGTATTTAGTAGACAGAATTGTGAGACGTAAAGGAAATAAAGTATTTGTGAAATGGTTAGGTTTCGATGATGAGCATAATACTTGGGAATCTGCAAATAAATTTTGATATGTACATTACTTACAAGTACTCTCAATAAATAACAAACGAAAAAAAAATATGAGGAAAGTTTTCTTTATTTCTTGAAACCCCATGGTACAGTATCAGTCGTATCATGAAGTAATATTCTTTTATCATCATGCCAACTTAATGCTAACTTTTTTTGGCGGACTGTATGAACTACAGTCGAACCTGGATAAGCGAGAGTTGAAGGGGACGGGAAATTTTTCTCTCTTATAGAGGTTTCTCACTTATCCGAGTTTCTCACTTACAGAGGTGCAGGAGAGATTTCTCTCACTTACAGAGGTATGAAAAAATGCGAGTGCCAAATATGTAAATAAAACGTAATTATATTTCTTATTTGCATTGCAAATATATAAACAATGTAATTTTGATTGATCTATTCTAAAAGACACTTCTCAACATCAGGAAACTCAGACAGTCGGCTCCGCTTAATATTTCCATGTCCTTCAGAACACTGAGACTTAATAGAATCTTTGAACTTTATTATTTTATAAAAAGTAGACTCTGGCAAACCAAACTCATTAAGTATTTCCTTTCGCGATTTGCCGGCCTCGAACGCACCTACAATTTTTAGTTTATCACTCAATGAATATGCTTCAATTTTTCGTTTCGGCATTTCAATAACGTTCCAAACTTTCCTCAGCGAATGATACTCAGTAACTGTAATGAGTAATCAATAACTTGCAAAATAAACTACTATACACATTGTGTTCATAAAATTTACGAGACCTTGTAAGCAAAAGAAAACAAATTCATTCGACTCTCGCTTATAGAGGTAAAGGGCGAGAGATAGTCTCAATTATAGAGGTTTGGATATGGAAAATGACTCTCTGGTAAAGAGGTTTTTATTTCTCACTTAAAGAGGTTTTCGTGGGTGAAAATGAAGGGACCTGTTAATTATTCTCACTTATCCAGTTTTCTCACTTATCCAGGTCTCGCTTATCCAGGTTCGACTGTATATGTTTCCTACTTTGCACAATGAATTGTGTTTTCTTGAGATTCTCATGTTGAAAGAGACACTCCTTATAATCATCCAAGGTTATCGTTTTCAATGCAGATCCTTTGATACCTTTAGCTCGTTTTTTTACTTTATCATTATCATCATCATCATTCTCTAAGACTCTGAATGTGTACAGTTTAGCTCGTAAGCCTACAAATTCAACCATAATTTTTCCATTACATTCATCTTTCATTAGACCTAACACTTTCTTATTATCCAAAGAAATCCCATAGATATTATTCATATCATAATCAGATGTGTCAAATTTATGCGAATCCTTCTTAATATAATCATAGATATTTGGTACATAGAAGTGATATAGTAAACTATCTGTATCGGTGTACAACAGCTTCGCTTTATCACCAAACGTATCGAGAATATAATTATAATGAAAATTATAAATGAAAATTTTGGATAAATCTAGAATAGAAAACCCTATGTATATTGGTTTGTTGAAATATATTTTGGTGCGTTTCAATTCAATAATGACCATCTCATCTTCGAAAATTACTGAGCTATGAAAGTTTGGCTTCGAAATAAGAGCTCTTGCTCCATATCGACCTTCCCACTTAGTAACTAATTTAACATCCTTCTGTTTCCGTACGTTCTCCATAGTCTTACCAAAAACTGCATTATTCATCAATTTGAAGAAGTTTTTTTCAAATTCGTTTTTCGCCTGCTTACGCAATTCTGTATTTAAAGTAATGTACGGTTTCAACCATGCTGCTTGTCGAAATCTCAGGATTCGATGGATTTTTACCAATTTCATTCCCAGAGCTAAACATTGTTTCAAATTACGATAATGTATCACATACTTTGTTTTTGGATATAAGGTAGTCATCAACTTTGAGTTTTTACTGTTAGGAGGAGTGTAATGCTCCGGACATAGAGGTAAATCTTTATGATTTTTATGTAATTCTTCAGGATATTCAAGATCAACTTCTAGAATGTATCCAAAGATGGAATTATCTGGAATCTCCATAACCTCTATCGAATGATCGATCCATTCAAAGCTACCGTATGGTAAATGTTCACTCATTGCAGCTCCATATAAATTGTTAACATCAAAATACATTAGATATGATTCCGTAACTTCCTTATCATAATGCTCACCCATATATCTATTATTCGCTTTCCCATATCGATTTGAACATTGAGCAACACCTCCGCGAATCCCCTTTTCAATGAACAGAATCATTTCTATATCAGTGAGTAATTCAAGTCCAATACCGGTGCACTTCAACATCGCATCAAATGCGAGTCCAGGAGCAGTGTAGTAATGTAGAGGATCCAAACTATAAGTGCGTAAACAACTATGACGAAAATTTTCAAAAATATCCGCTAATAGTAAAACGTCAGTTGTTAGATACAAATCTGAATATTCTCCCAAGGAAGCAATATCAAACGTATTCCATACTTGTTGCGCATGCTGATAACATTTCTCGGAAATTTCTTGATTGTTGAGCTTGGAGTAGAAATCCTTCCTACAAGGTAATTTATCTTCTTCCAATTTCTCCCAACTATCAATATACTCATAAGGGAAAACGCCCTTTTTAGTTACTAGTTCAAATTTCACTCGACTGTTGTGGATTTTCTTAGTAATCTTCTTATCATCATCATCCAAATATGCTGCAAGTTTTTCGAGACTAGTAGGCATGAATCGAAATGAGTCTATAAATCGTAGGCATACATTTGTGGTTTCGATATATTTACTGAAAGATATATATCTTTCTTTATTCACAGGTAAAATTTTCATTCTTCCTTCAAATTCTGTAGCTAAAGCTTTGATGAGAAAATGTGAATCATATCCAGAAAGATTATGAAATACTACTGGGATATCGTGAGAGTCTTTGTAATTCAAATTACATCCAGCGTGAGCAGCACCTCGATATTTACCAGTAAAATGACAGTGATCACGATGTTTTTCATCAAAAACATTAAATGATCTACCACAAATGTGACATTCTTTTGCTAACTGGAATTGCATCTGTTGATCAGTTGTGAGAGACTCCATGGGAGTGATTGTATTTAGATAAGAATTTATCATATGAGCATGCTCTCGAAGTTCATTAATGAACCAAGTAATACATTCAGGTCCTCTTTTCATTTTAAATTGAGATAAAGAATCATCATATGCACAATGTAAATAATATGCTATGCTATATGGAATGTGTATTTCTGTTTCACCATTATCATCATCATCATCACCATCATCATCATTATTGACTGGTTTGAGAATTGACTCAAGATCAGCATATACAGCAAATGGTACTGACTCTTTAAATTTATAGTTTCTGAATTTCAAAATACTATTCTCTTCAGTGGGTAAAATCATCCTACAATCGTTTAGGTTTGCACAATCCTGTTTATGTCTTTCGAAAGAATCTTGATGTCTGAAATGATTCAAACATCGATCGCAAATTAATGCTTGATGTTGACTATTGGAAATTTGTTTACTTATCAAGCGGGATAGATTTTTTATATGTGCGAAATGGTAAATTGGTTCAGCCGTGGAGTTTTTCAAATTAGTCTCAACTATGAGCAAGTGGATTGTTTTCTTCTTAGTAACGTGTTTGCTCAAATAAATTGGAACGATTTCCTGACAATTCTCATGCATTGTATCCAAAGCGTAAACATTGATTGACAAATCATTCAAATTTTCGAATTTTGGAATATCAGTCAGCATTATAGGGAATTCGATATCTTCGTATTTACATACGTCCCGGAAATGTGGATACGAACTCTTGCGATCACTATGAGTTTTTGCAGGATGAAGCGCAGCAGTAACACTCCAAAGAAAGCAGAACTTATCATCATTCTTTATATTTACAACAGCTTTTTTTCTCCGTATATCTTCAGGCAATTCTATGAATGTGGATGTTCCACCTCGTAAAGGTATATATCTATTGATATTCACCATGAGATTAGTAACTTCAATCATCGTCCATCCAGAATCACGCTGCTTAAATTCCTCCACTTTGTTCAATAATCTATCAATTATGTTCTCGTTGAACCATTCATTGATATCTGTAGTAGCTAAGATTGCGTTATTTGCTGTGGTGAAGTGTTTTCTTTCTTTTTGATTTTCACCATCACGAATAATTTCAAATTTACATGCTAATATGACGTTGACTTTAATATTTCCTTCTGTGCGTAATATATTTCTGAATCGAGTGAAGCAAACACTTCTAGCATCAATCAGGAAAGATCGCAAATCGCTATGGAGTAAGTTTATTATCACTCCAGTCCGGAGTCGATTCTGAAAGGCGCATTCTACTTCTCGCCATTGGACTCTATCACTCCTCTTTTTTTTTATTCGTCTCCTCTTCTCAGGTCCAAGATGACCACCAGCTCTTGCCAAAGCTTTCAATCTCTCAATTATTGTTTTGAGAATTGATATTGTAACTTGAAGTCTCACTCGCTCACCTACAGATGATGATGATGATGCACAGTTCCTTAGTAATTTGTTCAATTTTCGCACTGTTTTATGTCCATGATCTAACCACTTCTTAACTGTTTCTGGAGATTCTTTTTGACATAATTTGTATGCCTCCTCCATAACAGATAATAGCCTTAAACAAGTTTTCGAATCCATTCTGTGACAATTGCAGTTGTCTGCCTTTCTGAGAGCAACTGAGTTGATGAATATCATGCATGGAGTATTTATATCCATCTCTCTATAGTTATCATTATTAATAAGAAGTAATATGATGCTTAATGACATCACTATGACACTCATCAAACTTAAGGAGAAAATATATGAATCATAATTTCTGAGAAATGCAATGAATCACTGCATTACTTATAGTGAATTTCTTTGTCTGAGTCATTTCTCACGCTCCTATAACACGAATGACTGGTATATAAAGACAACTGAAGGTAGATCAACCATCAGTTCATACCAAAACTTCGTACTGTAACAGTGAATCTTACTTGGTTGAATTTTCAACGTAACTTGCTCAAACACATCATGGATCTGACAAAGCTGAATGAAATTAGCCGTTGGACGGGTTATTTACCTACTAAGAAAATGGTTGAGCTGGAAACTAATAAAAATTACGAAATGACTGAGCTGAGATGGGTTAAAACCAAATTTGGAGATCAACTCATTGCGGCTTTGAATAACGAGTTCACTGTATTCTTGCCCGGCCGAATCGTCAAATTTCTCCAAGAAAATCAAACGCAAGTACATCAGTTGCAGCAAGCGATCGGAGAGAGGCGACTACATCTGCATTTTATTGGTGGTAAATTCAGTGAATGTGAATTCAAATATATATAGTCTGTATGGATCATCGTGATCATCATCATCATCATCATCATAATCACCCTTATTGTGATTGATATGTTTCACCTGACATTGAAAAATATGAGAAAAAAATATGCGAAATGTGTTCCTTTTTGTTTTTTCTTTTTAAATAAAGAATTTCATTCATTCATTTAATGTGATTTTCTCCTAGTTCCATTTTCTTTCTTTTCTTCAACTTTCATCATTCGATCCCTCGCAATAATCGAGCGAAAAAAATAATACTAATAATAAGTGAATAAAAAAAAATAGAACTTGATGTTTTTTTTTTTTCAAATACTTTGAAAAAAATGAATTTTCCTCCTTTTCGAATTCTCCAGATACTCTATTTTTGCTGTAGAAGAAAAATATAAACAGTTCAAGTTATTCGCATGGAAATCCAAATTCCAAAAAAAAACTAATTTTGCAAAAATTATTATCCTTAAATTTAATAGAAAAAAAAAATGATAATTTTATAATGGAGGAGGAAAGGAAAAAAAAAAAAAACGATGAAGTTATCATAACAACAGGGGAAGAAGAAGATGAAGATTGTATTTATTCTTCAATTAAAAAAAAAAATTCTGATCCATTGCTATTTTCCAGCTTCATTTTTTCTTCCGCCATTTTGTACGATTCATTAATAATTATTTAGAAAAATTTACCATCTGATTAGTTTCCCTCATTTAGAGACTTCAACAATTAAATTCTATTCTATTTCTCTTTTAATTCTATTCGTATTTAATTTGATTTTTTTTTTTTCATTTCATAATTATTGTAATGAACAACTAATCATAAATAGAAGATAAGATGATGATACATAAATAATCGAGAGATAAGTTGATGTTGCGTTGGAGTTCATTCATTCTTGAATTTGACTGTTCCAATTCAATGAGATCATTGGGGAAAAAAAGAACAACATAGAACGGAAAAAAGGAAGGGATGTATCTATAATTGATTGAACACTTCAAGTTTCATTTTTTTTTCAGTTTTATTGTGATATTAATACAATTTTTTTTTTACTCGATTCTGTTTTCTTTTTTTTTTCATACACTTTTGAATAAATGAGATGGAACAATGAAGTAGTGTAGTTTGTGAAAAATGATTACATTTATTTGGATATAATTGATTAATGTGTTTAAAAATTTCACTCAACTTTTTTTTTTTATTATTATTATTATTATAATTATAGTCATGAATAGTTGATTATGAATAAGAGATAGAAACTTGTCAATAATAATGTGGAGAAAAAAAATAAAAAACCTTCAACATAAAATGATGATAATTTTGTTTCCGCTTTCAATTAGCGTGATGACCATCCTCATCATCATCATCAGTGTCTTCGACGAGTATCAATTTCTTGAACTGCTGTTCTGCACGTTTTGCCTCAATTTCATTCATATCTCTGTCCTCCTCCTCCTCCTCTTTGAATCCTTCATCAGCTAGAGAATTGGAGTCCTCAGTTCCCTTTTCAATTTCCTCTTGAAGCTTCAGAGTATTCTTTACTCTAAGTTTTGGATGCTCGAAATTGAGAGTCATCGAAGATTTTTTAGCAGCAAGTAGATTGGCCATTTGATCTGTCTCTGGAGCTGCTGCTGCTGGTGAGGCTGTTTGAGCACCTCTGTGAATAGTATCAACGATGACCTTACACATCGGATGGTAATTACCGCAAGCCTTCTCGAAATCTGGGTGCCCCTCCGCAATGTAAAAAGCGTTCCCATGTTCGCATACATGGAAACACGTTAAAATTCCATTCATATTCACCCAGATTGGAAATTCAGGATGGAATTTGTGATACAAGGATTGTGTCAGCTCCTGAATAACGTTCGTGTCAATTGAAACCCATTGAAATGGGATACAGACGCGAATCATTCTCGACATAGTTGATAACGGAAAACTGAAATCAGAAAAGACCAATATAAATGAGAAATGATATTTATAATTATTATTATCATTTTTTTTATTTATAATTTTATTTCTCCTATGAATATCATCTCACTGAGAAATAATATCTACCACAAAAAAGAAGAACAAAAAAAAAAAAGTGTTTTCAAATTGTTGATTCAAAAATAAATCAATAAATAAATAAGAAACATATTGAAATTGATTGATTTTACTGTTTGAATAATCAAAATTCGTTAAATTGACAACTTGAGAATGACTAACCGTCAAATGTGTTCAGAATTTTTAAGATAAAAGAATTTATATGTTCTCTGCAACTTCTCGTTACAGCAATCGGCAAATCAGTAAATAAGTATTTTACTTACTGGAAAATATCCTGGGATCGGAAAAGAAGATCTTGAAGTTTTTCACTTTTCTTTTTTTTTAAACTCGCCTTCAAATTATTCACTGAACAGTGAAGAGAATTCCAATTTTTTTTCCTTTCTGGACACTTAAAGAATCACTTTATTGCTGCTTTATAATTCTAATGAGATGCTCAGTGTTGAGATGATTTCAAACTGAAGCAAAGCACTCGAAGGGAGGCTTATATATTGTTGAATTTGCCTGAGTTTGCATGCACGTGGAGGTGATGTCACCAGGAGTGAAAAAAAGTTCCGTGAGAAATGAAATGTTTGAAAATGAGATAGAAATAATTTTTCATAGAATTCGACAAGATACTCAACTCATCAACTAGGGTTCATTGGCTACGAGTCTCGCATTACCGTGATAACATGCAGTAAAAGAAATGCGTGAGATTAATTAAAAAAGATCAGGTGTTTATTCACTTGATTGAATCGTCTTCTGTTCACATGCACGTGCAGATCCACTACGAGGAAAAAAAATGGTTCAAAGGAAAGAAAAAAATCGGAAAATGAGATGAAGTTAATTTGTCAAAAGAATGAGATGAAAGTCACCTCATCAACTGAGGTTCATTGCCTGCAGGTATTCTATTACCTACGATAAGATGCAGTGAAGTAATGCGTGAGAATAATTAGAAAAGATCAAGTGTTTATTCATTTGATTGAATTGTCTCTTGTCAATTACTATCGCACATTTCTTCACTGCATCTTATCGTAGGTAATAGAATACCTGCAGGTAATGAACCTCAGTTTATGAGATGAGTTCATTTTATTCTATTAAAAATTTACTTTATCTCATTTTCTGACTTTTTTTTTATTCTCATTTTTTACTTGAGTGCATCATCATCTGCACATGCATGTAACTGAAAAGATGATTCAATTAAATGAATAAACACTTGATCTTTTCTAATTATTTTCACGCATTTCTTTCACTGCATCTCATTGCATGTAATGAGATATCTGGAGACGATGAACCTTAACTGATGAGGTGACTTTCATCTCACTCTTTTGAAAAATTAACTTCATCTCATTTCCCGATTTTTTTTCTTTCCTTTGAAACTTTTTTTTTTTTTCGTTTTTTTTCCTCGTAGTGCATCTGCACGTGCATGTGAACAAGAGACAATTCAATTAAGCGAATAAACACCTGATCCTTTTTCAATTATTCTCATGCGTTTATTCACGATATCTTATCACAGGTAATGCGAGACTTGTAGCCAACGACCTTCATTCGACAGGCTGACTCCTGTCTCAGGTGATTAATAAAATTAATTCCATCTCATTTTCTTTTTTCTCGTGAGAATTTCACTCATAGTGCATCATCTGCACTTGCATGTGAACAAGAGACAATTCAATCGAAAAATAGACACCTGATCTTTGAATTATTCTCACGCATTTCTTTTGCTACCTCTTATTATGTGTAATGAAATATTTGCAGCCAATGAACCTTAGTTGATAAGGCGACTCCACGTGTAGATGAAGATAACAGCGAAAGAAATGCGTGAGAATAATTTAAATGAAAAATATTTTTATCCGGAAATTCTACTCAGCCTTTCAAGAGTCAAAACTCTTGAACCAATTTCAAAATTCCCAGAAATTGTTATTTCATGATTTCCTAGAATTTCTACTTCCTAACGATTTCAAAATTCACAGAAATTAATATTTCGTGAGTTCCTAGAATTTTCCCTTCCTAGAAAATCCATGAATTCTCAGAAATTAATATTTTGTGATTTCCTGGAATTTTCCTTCCTAGAAAATCCATATTACATCATCAACGTTCAATTCTAGAGCGATCCCAGGATGACTCATCGACTGGTCTAGAATCGGCCTAGCATACCTACTTACATTTTCCAATAACTTCGATCTTTTTTCGTACTTGTCGAAAATATTTTCATAATAAATATCTGTGGAATCATCATCTAATTTATTTAATTGTGATGGTGATTTCAACATCCGTACTCTCTCATTTTTCGATGAAGTGTTGATAAAATATACAGCACGAGTAGATACACAAAGGGGTAAACTCAAAATATGATAGACTGCCTCTTGGGCTGACATTATATTACTATTAATGAAAATATTCCCGTATGTTCGTAATTGTTCTCGTAGGGATTTGTCTCCTTTTCTCATATTATTTGCTGCTTCACGTAATAATTTACATAATCCAACATCTACTTTCGATATATAATTAATTATATATTGAGCACAAGCATAGGGATCTACGATGAATTGTATATCCATATTGGCTTCTGAAAGAGCTAAAATGGTTTTATTATAACTATTTATACTAACATCACAGCTTCTACGTTTCAAAAATAATTTATCCTTTTGCAAAGTACTCCTGATTGCATTGATGTACTCTTCTTCAGTCAAATGCAATTGACTCAAAATATCATCGAAATTTATTATTGAAGTACTTTTGAAATATGTATTCATTAATTTCTTAATATTTTCGATATTTTTTTTTTCCTCCCCTGTTTTTTCTTTTGGATTCAGAGGCTTCAAGATGCGAGTCGTTCTCATAACAAATTGGGGGTAATGGAACCTACAAATCTTCTTATTCTTTCTTCCCTTATTGCAAGTCACTGTGTGTTTATGTCTTTGGAAATTTACCAATGGATGACTTGAATCGAATTCACACGATATGTAAGAATCAATAAAAGATATAACTTCATCCATTGAATCAATGTCTTCCGGATTATATTTCGGTGCGTTATTGCACCATAGCAGTATATGAATGTGAACAGACCCTCGTCCTTGGAATTCTTTCCTACAGAAATAATCAGTAACAAAATGATTTCTCAATGGTCCATTCTTATTCCCTAAGATTTTCATTATTTGATTGAATCGATTATCCATGTAACGAACTACAGTGACTGGATCGTTTCGGACCAATTTATTTTTCATATTTTCATCAAGTGATGCGTATTCTCGTAAACTTAAATTTTTGTGTATGTTGAGTTTATATAATATTTGTATTAATTCGATATTATTAATTTCTGAAGCTGATAGTGTCAAAAATAATGTTGGAGTACCTAATTGTCGAATCATGGCACAAATATTTTTTTTTTTAGATTCCCAAAATGCAGGTGAAGGTCGTACTTGTTTCAAAAAATGATAACCATCATCGTGCCGAATAATATCACTAAAATAATTTTTGTCCTTCATTTTCTGAGCTGTCAGAGTATGTCCTTGTTTTACTTTTCTGAGACATGTGTGTACATTTGATATGACCGATCTTTCTAATTTTCGTTTCGCCATGAATAATAATCTAGTTGGTTCACAAGATCTTCGGTCATTATTGCGAATTTCGAATTTAGCACGTTGAGAATAAGATAATTTATTCAGTTTGTCAAAAACTTCTCCGGCAAAAATTTTCGGGAAACATAATTCATCTATATTATTCGTTAAATGCCATGGAATTGGATGTTTATCTTGACAAGGTGCTATTATTTGAGTTTCTCGAGATATTTCTTGATTTCCATCAATAATGAGAACCTCATCTTTATATGAAGAAGTAATTATCTCATCATCACTCAGTTCATTATCAGAATTATATTCATCAGATATTTGTTGTTCGAAGATGATATGGTCTCTAGCATTCATATCATTGTCCTTATTATAATCATGATTTCTATTCGTGATGAATTCCATACTAGTATCATCAGGCTTATCAAATTTGGAGAAAAAGTTTTGATCTATCGAAATATTATTTGAAATATATAAAGGCTGTTGAATGAGATAATGGAGTGCTCGGCAAACTTTCGATGGCTTAATTGTTTCGTGCATGTAGCCCGATTTATGATCCAAATTTCTTTTAAATTGAATTTGTATCATTGACATGTCATTGAATTCACGTGGAAGTACTTGAATCATATCATTAATCTCCGAATGAACATTAACAACACTTCCATGTATTGATAATTGCGGATTTGGGAAACAGTGAGGTTTTAAAGGTCTTATCTGCATGAATGGTACATAAGGGGATACCATACGTTCTTCAAGTGGAGATAAATCTTTCAATATATTAGGTATAATAGGAAATTTCAAAAAATATGCTGATAATTTGGGGATCATATTTTTACCAATATAGTTATAGCATGATATAGAAATATCATTTGATTGATTATTTTCTATTTTATCCATAAAATCATCAACATTAACGATTCCATTACTCAATTTAGAACGCATCTTCGTCGAATTATATTTTTGGACAGATTTGCGGAAAAATAAGCCATCGCAACAAATACAAATAATATCCGGCCCATATTGACGATTTTTCAAAAATTCAAGAATCAAAGAATATTCGTCATCAATAGAATCACTTTCCATTATTTTTTGATTTATCATTGCGTTGTATTTATTGCGAAATTTTATTATTCCATTCTGACGCATAGTTTTTTTCGATAACTTATCTTGAAGTTTTTCATTTATTCTGTAATCAGGATCTTGTCTTTTTTCTGACATATATTCCTTCTTGTATAATTTCTCATTCTTTGAATTTTTTTCATTCTTCCTATATGTTCTCATTCGTAACTTATTGTTCAATTTCTCTCTTGAATTATATTCTTCATTCTTTTACTGTACTTTCTGTATATATTCCTTGAATGTCTGTTCTGTTGAATTTTTTTCTATCTGTTCTTTGAATTTTTCATAGAGAGAATCAATTT
This sequence comes from Aleiodes leptofemur, assembly GCA_963942555.1. Classification (NCBI taxonomy): domain Eukaryota; kingdom Metazoa; phylum Arthropoda; class Insecta; order Hymenoptera; family Braconidae; genus Aleiodes; species Aleiodes leptofemur. The sequence goes on from OZ012619.1 coordinate 10,981,167, forward strand.
TTTGTTCAAAATTCAAACTCTTTCGGACATTTTGCATGTTCTTATAGTTTGATTGTTTTTCTTTCATTACATAGTTCTTATTTTTTGTACGCAAATTATGAATTCGATTACGATTACATTCTTTTTCATGAACAGAATAATCTGGATTCTTACGTATTCTCGACATTCGTATACGATTGAGTTGCCTTTCTTTAGTATGATAACTCTTATCCTTGCGCATATTTCGTGTACGAATACACTTGAGACTTTTTTCTCTTGTATGAAATTGTTGATTATTTCTTATTTTTCTCATTCGCAGACGATTCGATTCCTGTTCTTTAATGTAATAATTTGAATTCTCACGAATATGTTTCATATGTATACAATTCGATTCATTCCCTGCAGCACGATTACAAGAGTTTTTACGAAAATTTTGTTTTTTCAATTTATCTCTGAATCTTTCAGCAGCCCAATAAATTGGATCTTCTCTGAATTTTTTTATTCTTTCTTTATTTTTAATTTTTTCTAGCATATAAAATTTTTTCTTCTTTCGCATATTTCTCATTCTAATTTTATTGTATATTTTGCGGGAGTTCTTATCACACTTTTCATTTCTCATAGTTTTCTTATTCAATTTTGACATAATGACCTTATGAGGCGATAAAAGGAGAAATCACTCAATCTTTACGGATTAGGAATGAGTAAAAAAAATTATCTATGAAAAAAATAATTATTGGATTCTCCTTTCTTGGATCTTCACTTAGAGATTTGATAGGAAATCGAAGAATAACCAGATTCAGAAGAAAGTGAAGATATTCACCTTCATCTACAGCCAATTAGGCAGGGAATTTTCGATCACCGACAGCTATTAGAGCTGAATATTCTTGAATACTTTCAATATAACAGCTCGTCCTGATAATTGATATTGTGATATCTGATTTTCCAACAACAGCTAATTTAATAATCAATTCAGCTGAAACTTCATTTCAAAACAGCCTTGATATTTAGTGCTAAAAAAAAATATCCAGCTGATAACTTGTTTTCTGGTGTATTTACAGAGAAATGAAAATATTCACAAACATATTTGTTTCTTCATCAAAGTGTGAATCTCTAATATGTAAGAGGATCTTATAACAGTTCATGTGATAGTTCAATGGCAACCAATTTAATAATTAATGAGCTGAAACGTTTATAAGAGAACAGCCTTGATATTTGGTGCTAAATAAATATCAGGCTGATAATTTATTTGTTGATGCATTCGCCGAGGAATTGAAAGTGGTGATTTGAAGAGATTCATAGTTATTTTTATTCAGTTCTTCTGAAAATGAATGAAGATGACATATTACTACCTACTTCTAGAAATTCACAGAAATGTATCATTAGTGTTTACTATCCCGGGAAAAACAGAATTAGATCTACCTAGATCTATTTAGATCTAGAAAATGAGAAAACGGAGATCTATCTAGATCTACGGATATCAACGTAGATCTACATTGATCTACTCAGATCTCCATTGATCTCCTTAGATCTAGTAGAATCTAAAGAAATGGAGATCTACCTAGATCTGCGTAGTTTTACATAGGTCTACGTAGATCTAAACAGGTCAAAAGGTATTTCTCCTATCAGATCTACTGAGATCTCAAGAGATCTAACAAATGAGGTCTCAGTAGATCTACGTGAGTCTACCTAGATCCAAACAGGTTAAATGGTATCTCTCCCAATGGTATCTCTCCCAGATCTACTGAGATCCTGTTAGATCTAAACAGCTCTCCAAAGATCTACATGAAACATGTTCAGTTTTTCTAATAATCTCGTTCATAGGCTTGCATTTACACATTCTATGAGAGATTAAATAATATAGTACGTTCCTTCTCATATACTAAACGACTCCGTGAACTTACGATCAAACTACTTCAACGTTACTTCAATTAGTCTAAAAAAAATAGGCGAAGATGAAATTATAAGGATTGAAAATTGGTAATAAATATTAAATAGGCTGATGGCTCGGATAAAAGAGTTCCAGTATTAGCATCTGAAGCGTCCCGGGTTCGATCCCACCCAGGTGCCACTTTTTTTCGATTTTTCCCTCTCTCAAAATTTCAATTATGTATAGAAAATTGCCCTATATAATCAGTTGAACTTATATGAGGCTATTTAAAAAAAAAATACTATACCTAATTTTTTTCTCGGGTATTGAAGGAGATCTGAAGTGATGTATCTATATCTCCGTAGATCTTCTCAGATATATCTATATCTCCATAGATCTCCTTAGATCTATCCCAAAATTTAAATCTATGTAGATCTAAATCTGTTTTTCTCGAGATCAATTGTATCAATAGAACATAACGTAATATGAAATCACTCTATATGTCAAAAGGTTTCAGAGGTGTGCTCTTCCAACAATGATTAAGAAAAGTCTTAAAGCAAATAATATCCTTATTAAAAATATAATTTATAGGAACGTATGAAATAAGCGAATGACGTAGAAGAACGACAGAAGGAAATGAGGCATATAAAAAAATATGATAGAGAAAGTAGAAGTCAATTGAAATTGAACCATGAAGAGATAATTAATAAAAATCAGGAACAAATGAAATATGACTCGAGTCGTCAATAAAGTGGCATATTCGTAGCGCCATGATGATGCATTTTGTTCAACCAATATGTAATTGATGCTGCAGGATGGCGATTATAACACCCGCTCTATATGGGATATAATCGGAAACTCAAGGGAAACGTATGGAAACCATTCAATTATCTACATAATTTTCAATAAAAGGAACAATTTACTTATTCAGTCGGTATCTATTTATCGGTTGTGTTACACAGAGAAAAATGTTTCCTTAATTTAAGAATGTGCAGTCACTTAATTTAAGAATGTGCGGGTCACTTAAATAAAGAACGAAAAAGTTACTTGATTTAAGTGAGAAAAGTCACTTAACTGAAGTGACCTGCACATTCTTGAGGATATCCTTGTGGTTCGGGCAATCTATTTTTCCTTCTCAATTTTGGTCACTTTCGATAGATGAGCATGAGTAGATTTTTTTTAAATTTTGTTTACCCCATGTTACCGGACAAATAAGGCCAAAATTAATTTTTGAAAATAATTAAATTAACTCAGAAACTCCATAAGCGAGGCTCAGTTTCAGTTTCACTGCAAAAATTCATGGTCACAGACCTATTTTTTCTTCATATAACCTTATATGTTTTTTGTTCGTCAGAATGTCTATTTTTTTTTGAAATCGTGAAAAATGTATGTTACCGGACATATAGTGACGATTAATTCAATTGATTGCATGAAAACATCAATGGCGGCCATATTGGTATTTGAAATCTGAGAATCCTCCAATCCCAGTCCTCGATGCTGGGACAGCGTGAGTCAAATGCGGAACAATATTGAATATTTATAATATTATTTATTTACAATTCATCATCTCGGACATCGTTCTAGTATCGGTAAAATGTTGAAAAATCGAAATAGTTATAGTAATTATAATAACTAAGAGGAAAAAAAAAGTCGATCATTTGAACCTGTCACTAGTTAGAACCTGCCACTAGATATCCTTAAATCAAGTGACTGCACATTCTTAAATTAAGAAAACATTTTTCTCTTTGTACCCTAGAGCGATTTGGTGCTCTTTGTTTTTCATAGCTCTCGAAATTCTTTAAAAAAAAAGATTAGAGGAAAATTATTCCGTCTCATTTGATTTTCAAATTATTTTCAAAAAATCAAAAGTTAACGAGGTCACATGGTCAAGCGTCAAAGAGTAGTCTTAAAAAAGCAATATAACTTTTTTATTTCTTGGATTAATATAAATCTGACGAAAAGTTAATTATTTTCATCATAAGAAATACATCTTGTTTCGCTTTTCTTATTGATTGACTTTTAGAATAATAGAAGTATGAAAAATATTCCAATACTAGAATATCGACCGTCCAAAAACTTGAAATTTTTCGGATTCAAATATTTTGTTATTGTATTTTGTTGCGAATTATACATATGAAAATCACTAATTTATTTATAAAAAACTAACCCATTTCGTCAGTTATGAGTTAATTAAATTGAAAATGGAATCTGAATTAATTGATTATATTCAAATCCCCGGTGATGAATATGAACTGCAAGAACAATTCACGTGGTATTCACGAGGAGCACAAATAAAATTCACATGGAGTTGTTGCTGCAGGATAGTGAACCAAAACCTGAGAATAGGGAAGGTTATGGAGGAAAAAAAAAAAAAAGTATGGACATTAAAGATATTATAAAATTATCATCTCTCATTCTCATAAATATTATTTTTTGTTAATTTACATAGAGAGAAAAGAAGAAAACAGACAGGTGGAAAACGGAGACGTTATTCGAAAAGAATTCGAAGGCTAAAGAGAAAATCATAAACAGGCTTCCTGATTCACTATTTTTCCCATTTTGGTAACGAGCTAATGAAAATAAATACTGGAATCACAGCACTTATTAGTAAAATGCACCAATTATGTATAGAATAACCTCCATAGAAATTTTCAATGTAGAAATCTGGATAGTAAAATATAAAGTTTTTCAAAAAATTTAACATTTCTTTGGGCTTATAGAAACAATAGGAATCCTGGTGGACTTTGTGATGAAAGAATTGAAGTGAAAATTATTTCAGTAATTAGAAATTGTGCAAAAATTTGTTCAATACATTTTATCAATAATCGCCTGAGATATCATTTCCGTTCAAGAGATGGCTCACTTAAACTCTCTCGAAAATATGAAGCCTAAGATTCATTCTAACAGTTATCAAAAACGCAATCTATGAATTGTTAATTAACCGTACAACTGAAAGAATTATTGCTGAATTTTATATCTTACTCTCAAGCATGGGATACTTTTAACTCTTCAAAATTACGTTGAACTTTATTACGTCAAGATTCCTGTTCAAATTCATCCAGAAATTCATTATTCAAATAATTATTAATGGAAAATCATTTTTTGAATTGACTGTTGATAAGAAATTTCCCCTAGCAACGAAATGGTTATCGATAATTTAGTTGCTAGGAGTCATCATTATTGAGCATGAATATCGGTTCGAATGAAAAAAATAAGGAGTTCGCAAAATACATTTTATCAAATCATTAAATTAAGATAGTTCTTCGTTTAATCACACATTCACATTTCTGTGAATCAGAAATTCATTTGCCTAATTCAAAGGAAGAATACTCCAATTTAATAATTCTATCACATAAATAAATTTTAATATTGATTCTGGATGGTGAATCCAAAGATCAAGTTAATTACTTTGAAAATAAAAATTTATTCAAAATTCACATACAACGAATTTTTTAAAGATTTATATAGTTATACAAAAATGATGAGAGATGTTGTCATCTTTCATTTAAAATCAGCCCCAAGTCACTGTGATTGATTAAACCAGAGATATGCCCGATGAAGTGAAATTCTTGAAAATAAAAATACATAAAACATAACAATACTTTTGTGTGTATATAATATATGTTTTATACTGTAACGTGATATTTCGATTACGTTACTTTTTGTCGTCTGGGCGCGTAATTAATTTTGAATTTTTAGTAGTTTTGGCACCACCAACTGAGAATCAAAATAAACGAATCACGAGAGTTCAATTTTAGTAAAATTTATGTAAAACTAATGCCGATTGGTTAATTTTGTATGTTAACGCTCATTGGATTATCGTCGATTGAGTTGACGTCTCACGACTATAAGAGGGAGACACCAGATGGACGATGATGAGGAAATCGACATTATCTATGGAGTTGATTAATTGGAGGAAAGTTTTGGCGCCAATGACGAAATTCATCGGAAGAATTAATTGAGACGTTTAGATGAACCTTGGTTGCATCCTTGGACTAAATAAAATTGTCCCAACTCTAATGTCATCGATTTGGAGTTTCTCAATTTTCTTCGTTGGAATTTATCGTCATTGCAAAAGGAAAATACTTAACGTCAGGTTAAGCTGTATAGAATGACGTATTTTGGGATCGACCAATAAGGAACGTCCTTCCCGGAAAAGACGCCTTAGCCAGTGCACAGCGCTTGCTGTCGGCTGATTCTCGTTTGGTGTGCCGTAGTGAAAACACATGTTTTGTCGTGTTTTGCACACTTTGTTAACCGCCATTTTTGCACTTTTTGGAATAAATTAATTCATTGGAATTAATTGTATTAATTGTCGTTTAATTGAACTAAAAGAAAAATATGTTCACGTGGAATAAGTTGGGAATAATCTGGTGAGCAAGTTTTTAGTTAATTGAATTTTGTACGGTAATTTAATTTCGTGGTCGTGAAAATTTAATTTTTTTTAGCGTAATGACGCTAAGTAATGGTGACGCCACGAGATTGAATACCATTTATCGGCGAAGTTTATTTTGATAATTTATGGAAACATTTTATTTTTTTTTAAATAATTTTTGAACTCTCGTTATCGTCTCTTGAGAAAATATTTTTTTTTGAAAAATATTTTATATTTTTTTTTTATTTTAATTTATTTTGGAAAATTCATTGTCGCGAATTAAAAAAATTAATTAACGGATATTTTGGCGTCGTGGCCAAAGTTAATTAATTTTTATTTATTTAGAAATTTGAGTCTTGCGACTTTCTGGAATTTTATTGTTTGTATTTTTTTTTGTTTTGTAATTTTCTATTTTTGGAAATTATCATGAATTAATTTTTTTTATGAAATTAATTTCATTAATGTCATTTAGTGGCATATCGTTTAGTCGGCCATGATATTTGGGGAAACTTTCTAGGGAAAGTTTCCTAGGGAAATTTTCTAGGGGAATTTCCTAGAGAAATTTTAGTTACTTTTGTTTCGTTACAGAAGAAAACTGTAGGTGGCAGCACCATTGAGTTTCTGTTTGAATTTAAAATTGAATTATAATTCTTTGATTGTTTTACTTGATTTCGTTTTGACGATTAATTAATAAGTTAATCAATTTGTTAATTAATTAATTTTTATATTTGATTATTTTCAATTTAAATTTAGTTTCAAAGAATTTGTTTGTAATTAATTGTTTATTTATTCTGAGATGTTTTAATTGATTTTTTTTTATTTTATTCAAAATAATATTTATTAAAAATAATATTTTTTTTTATCGTGCTGCGCACTTGTCGACTAACGCAGGGGTTAAATAATTTATAACTTGAATAAGTATTTTTTTTTATATAAATTTTTATTTTTTCCCCTAAATTATTTGTTTGAAGTTATTTAACGCTCCTTATTCAAACCCACAACAGCGACCTTGAGAGGAGACCGATCTAGTTCGTGCTGAATAAGGGAGTATTTGAGTTTGTGGTTTAAACATTTTGATTTTGATTTTGTTTTGTTGTGTTAAGATCAATATAAGATTGATCGGATGTTGAGATACATCCTGGCGCCCATTTGGATTTTGGTTTTATTTTGAAATTTTGTTTTTGGCTATTGGGTGCTTTTCAAGCGTGCTTAATTGTTGAGCTTACCGTTAGGCTCGAGAATTACGTCACAATACATACGAATTTTTCATCTTTTCAGCATAATCGTAGAAAAAATCTCATTCTCAAACTGTTTGATTGGAGAAACATTTTACCTCAGTTTCCTTGAATTATAGTAATTCATATCGGGGAAGGTGGGGCAAAATGTTTTTTTTAAGAGGATCCACATTGAATTAAAATTCAAACACAATACTTTAAATCAATTAGCTTTTATTGATTAATTCAAATTTTCTATTCACATAAGTTCGATAAATTGAGGACTTTTCGTCGTACCCGTCACGTCACGAAGAACTGCTGTTTGAGGTAACACTGTAGAATTCAAATACATAAATTTAACAATAATTTCAGCGCTCAATCCTTTTTATAATTGATATCTCTAGTTATCGGAACTTTTTTTTCAACAGGTAATTCATTCTTGTACGCTTGCAAATTTCCTCTTTCAATACTTTTATCTTTTCTTCACGAGTGAGATCCAGCAAAATAGAATTCTGTTTGCACTAATATTTTCTGTATTCAATTCTCCACATTTTGGTACTGAGTACGAAAAAATCACTTCCGATGCCGAATTATCACACGACCTTTCAGCTCCATGAAAAATGAAAAATTATTTCTTATGGTCTTCCATATTCTCCCCTTTCTTGCAAAGAAAGAAAATCATTCATTCCATATTATCAGAACAATAGATATAATCGAGTGGTGCACGTTGAGTTTTCTGCTTCTGCTATAGTTTTCGCTAAAAAAAAAACAGAATTTTGAGTATTTGGGCGTTTCAAATCCCCTCTAAAAGTGATTAATTGCTGTGGGTAGCCTTGGTTAGCATTACCATGATTAGTTCTTTACCAGTTCAGACTCAAAAAAAGGGAGGAGGCGAAAGGCTGAAGGTGTTTCGAGAAAGGTGAGAACCCTATACTCAAATACTGGTCAAGCCATGGGAGATCCAGGCAGTGGAAACTGGCGAAAAATCTAAGAACTCCTCTCAACGATTGGTCTCAACAAAGAGAAGGAACATTTATCCCGAATCCTGTACTTACAATCCAGCAACGTAAACCAAAAGAGAAAGTTTCAACAATCCCTCCCCCTGAGCCCTGATGACAACAACAATAGTAGAATGAATGAAATGTGTGACAGTGAAACTGGTGTATTGGGCTCCGATGCCAAAGCTATCATAGTGATGCTGAAGAACGTGACGAGTGGAATGAGGACCTGAGGATTGAAAACGCCGAGACAAGAGTGGCTATTGTGGAGCTACAGCCCATGCGACGGGATTTACAGAATTTTATTTTATCGACCGTTTATATATTACTCATTTTTTAAAAATTAATTCAACGATTCAATTCTTCAATTTAATTGATTTATTCAATTCTTTAATTCCCATCTTTACATCATAATATGTGTTTCAACTCCTATAACCTGAATAGTTTGGAAGTTCAAAGATCCAAAAGAAAATATACGACATCGCGGAGCAGGAGGAGAAAAAAGAATATCGTATTCACATCAGGTTGCAATGAACTGGTGATTGATGGCAAAGTATTTGTATGGCATAACGAAAAGAGCCTTATGGAACCAAGCCCTGTTCCTCCTGCTCCTTGTGAGCATGCTCGTTCCCCGAAATACTCAGAGTGCCACTTCAGCAGCCTCAGTTCTCCTTCGAAGGATAATGGATATGGAGACCTGAAGCCTCGTAAAAATGCTGCTCACAAAGACAGCAAGCCCTTTCGACAAGCCTTTCATTGCTCAAAAAACTATTCGCCAGTGTAATTAGCTATCAGTAGTAGTAGCTCGGGACGGAAGGATGGATGATCTGAGCTGCGCAAACCAGATAAGCTCATCAGTACTTGTAGCACCACTCTTTCATCTCCACCTACCTATGAAGTCAGACTGTTTTGAAGAACCCAAGGCAAACATCACATTTTGGAATGCTGATTGAATAGGTGATTTATATAATTTACTCAAAGATAAGTGTTCCTGCTACACCAAAGACTGGGTTCTTTTGGGGTGGCTGAGTCCTGGCACTCTAGCATACAAAGTCTTTCATTACCCCTGAATGAATTAAAACCGAAAAAGAAATACGAAAGGAAGAGGCTTTAGTGTCATGTACTTGTGTGAATCCTGATTGAATCTTCACCCGGAAGCCGTTGAACAGAGCACAGGAGGAGGAGTTGACGCTGAATATGCCATTGGAATTCACTTGGATTAATGTGCAATTGAGTTGACTGAAAAATATTGTAGCCAAAGAGCTATTGCAACACATGCTCTGTGAGTGAGTGCAGTACGAGTAGCTGAATGACCAATACCTCTCAAACCCAATGCTCTCAAAGATCCTGAGCCCAGATGATATTGGATCAGTGATGAACTCATGGCACTTTAGTATCGCTAGCCTTCAGCTACGTGTCTTCGTTCTCACTCTTAATAAAGAATCAATCCACAGCTCAATATTGTTTGTTTAACAAAATTTTCTTGTTTGGAAATTGTAGTTGTAAGTTTAGGTTATTGGGGTATTGTATCACTATGCTGACCCCCTTGTAATGTTTTCTCAGTATTCAATCACTTCCTATTTTCATTGATATCCGAGCGGATTACTCTTTTAATTTTAATATCACGGTCTTTTTTATCATCAATCATATGAATTACAATTCATTCTTCCAAATTTTTCATTGATATTCGATATTCCTTATGTTCCAATATCGCATTTTCTTTACACTTCAATTATACTGAGCGAAACAATAATCCTTAAACTAGTTCTTTTGATTGATCGCTCATCATTCTAGTCATTTCTCTAATCATTTATACGTATTCTAGTCAATTCCCCAGTCCTTCCATTTGCAACAACAATAATACTCAGATTGTATTTTTTATTTTAATTTATATTACTCGAAGCAAATTTAATAATTTCAATTTAATCAACAGGACGATAAAAAGAAATAATGAGGAAAATATGACGAAGGTAGCAAGAAATATTGCAGTGCAAATGATCCTGCAAATAATTCTATACATGTAAAATTAAATAATTAAAAAAAATTATATCAAAGTGAAGAAACAGTTATATTTATTTAAATTTAAGAATTATCGATCGTTCATTATTTTCATATTGTCTTTTCAAATTTGAATAAAATTAGTCATTCCTTATTTCCATTGATTATAATTAAAACAAAAAAAAAATATTTGTTCCGTTCAAGTTTCACAAATGATAGAAAATATGTGGTACGTACCAATTAATCGCTCACACACACGCATACAAACCGAATTAAATATAATAAATTTTCTAATATTTTTCAGTCAATTTCAAAAAAATGAGAGTCGTCAATATATATGGTATTGGATCAAAAGTCTTCAAAAAATGATAATTATAAATTTAGGGATTATAATTATTTAGTTGTTCTGTCTAATTCTTTATGACTGGCAATTGCTCGTTATCGAATTATTTATGAAGTCAATTGATTGACTGCTGCCGAGCAAGAGAGCGAGAGTCATGATTCTTTTGGGCTCTTTGCTCCCAAAATCTGTCACCTGACCTTCCCACCCTTTTCACTTGGATTACAAGTGGGGGAAGAGTTTGGTGTATCGGTAGAGTTGAATCATCACAAGATCGTGCGTCTCTTTTTGGGTTTTTTGTTTCTAGTCATTCATTTTAAGTCTACTTTTGTACCTGATCTTTTTTTTCTTTACCTAATTATCAATTGTACATAATAGTAGAATAATACTTCAAAATAAAATTTTACTTTCTTTCAAGTACTTTTTCTTAACTAACCATTTCTTGAGTGTTCTACACTAGTTCACAATTAAACAATTATTCGAAACTCGTATGGAAATATATAGATGTAAAAAAATATTTCAAAAAAATTCAAAAATAATTTTTTCGTTATCAGCAACTGTAAAGAATACAGTTTTATCTTTCAATAAATAGAATTCTCTAAAGCCAAGCAAGTATTTTACGATTCGCCAATTCTCTCACGACTTGTATTCTCTATGGTGTCATCTTTTTCTTTATCTTGACACCAACTCTCTTTCTTCATTGACGAAAAGCCATTGGTGACTCGCATTCTGGCGATTTTTTTTTCGGCAACTGAGATGAAACTGCAATCGGAATTGCGTTGTATGTTGGAGTTTGCGTTCTAGGTGGAACTTGGTATGGATGACTCAATTCTTCTGCTCTTTCTCTTGTGATGACAATATCGCAATCTTATGGAGCCAATCGCTCTATCTTCTACCTGTGCACTCGATCATTTTTTGTCAGACTGATTCCATGATGAATTTTTCGGGAGTCTGTGGGTATTAATCCCCGACCTTCTTCTAAATTTTTTCCGTCTTTTTTTCTTTTTTTTCTGGATCTGGCATAAATATCAGTGGTCTTGAACCTTGGTTTCGTGGTTCCTTTTCTCTCTTCTTTTTTTCTTACATTCTATATCCAGCTTCTCCAACAATAACGAATCCATCATCTCCAGCAACTCCTCAGTATAATCTGATAGTGATTTGTTTATGTCTTTTCTCTCTCATCTTATTCTTGGAACTCGTCGCCGTTCCGTCTTGGGTTGTTTTTGTCTACGACCAGTTAAATCTGTTCCGAACGCTCGCTGATCGTACATGGCTTTTTCTGTTGATTATTGAATCGAATACAAGTAGGAGAAATCATCACATTATCAAGAGGAATTAATAGTCTCCCTCAGGTGGACTACTCGTAACATAGTCATATGTGACTTTTATGTGTACCACCCTTGTATTCCTCTCATCATCATCAATTTCATATTCAGCAGGTGGAATGACTGCTTCTACCATGGATCCCAATTCTAATTTAGGTGCTAACTTCTCTAGGCTATTATCAACAGTTAATGACGAAATCCACCTTCTGATTTTCATCCGGTCACCCACCCGGTGTACCTAATCCCCAAGTGTCTCATTATATTTACTCTGTTCAGTAAATACCTTGACCAAATCGATTAGAACAGTCTCTTACATTTCTTGAAACCTTTGAATCCTCTTCGTGGTTGATACCTCTGCTCCATGTGATGATTTCTCGATTGATCTCTTCAACGATTTCAGCTGATCAAATTCACATCCAAAATTTAAAAAAAACAGTCTAAGCTGAGCGCTTCCGTGCTTTGCTGCTTGATTGCAAATATCACCTCAGGTAAACGTGTATACCACAATTTTCGACTTCCTTTTACAAATTGTGCAATCATTATCATATTCACACATTTAGTCCTTCCAACGGGATTACATTGTGGAGAAATATTTTTACATGTTTGATCTTCAATGGCTGGCCAATAGTATCTTTGAGCAATTCGAGCAATCGTTTTTCCCATCTCAAGATGACCAGCCGTTGGTTAATCATAATTTTCTTTTAGGAACAAGTCATGTTGATGATACATATGCTTGAACAATAATTCATCTTTAATCGTTAAATCAGGATGTTATTCAGAGTACTATTCATACAATTCACATTGTTCCTGGTTCAATTACATTCTTCATCATCAGCCTCTACATCATTGATATCGATGAGATCCCTTGATAATACCTCTACATTGTTGGTTCTTCCATATTTTTAATCCGCTTCAGCGATTGATTACGAGGAATTCGTATTTGTCGATGTAAATTCTCATCTTCTTAATTCCTCATACAACTGCTAAAAACTCTCGCTCGAATGTGGAGTGATTCTTGTCAATGGCCTACTTACATAGACAATTACATGTCCTCCATCATTTGTTCTTTGAGCCTCTCCTCGAAGAAATTCACTTTTCTCGATCCTGATTTATAGATTTGCTTCTCGCAGCCATTTTCATACAGTGATTGTTTGTTCAATACACTCATCTAACGTTGACCCAGTCACATAGATCTCATCCAGATAAGCTCCTACTTTTTGCTGAAGTTTTGGCTTGATCACAGCCTCCAACAATCTTTGAAACGCAGCTGATGCTTTGATGTAAATCCTAAAGGTATTACCTCAACTTGAAATAATCTCTTTTCAGATACAGTGAATGCTGTTATTGGTCTACTTTCCATTGACATCGGTACTTGCTGGTATTCATGCTGCAAATCATTCAATGAAATGTAACATACATCTCTCAATTTGTCTAACATAGCGTTGACATGTGGCAATAAATATGCATCTTTTCTATGCATTGTTTCACGTATCTTTGGTTCACTGGGGGAATTGTGAGCTAATGGCGATGTATTTGATGCTCAGCTCAGGCGGCGTCTGGTTGTCGCACTCGTACTGTCATTCTTTGATTATTGTTATAATGCTTTCACTGATAACACAGGTTATAATAATCTCAGACTCCAGCGAGCCTAGAATATCGGTGTTCGTTGCAGACATAGTCGATTTGAAAGAATGTCTGAAGCTAGGTGTCATCTTGATTGGCTATCAATTGACAATCGGAGGGTTCTGTTCACTGTATGTTTCGTTTTCAAAGCAATGAATCTTGGACATGCAGGTCTTCTTGGGGATGCACTGTATCCACAGAGATTCCATCGCAGTTTACAAAGCAGAGTTAATTAACAAACCATTCTTCAGGTGTCATCTGCGAGACTTGGAATTTACCGACGTTCTTTCTGGAATTCGCTATTTAAAGACGTCCAACGTGTAAATACGTACGTGAGTTTCAGTGAAGGGTGTTCTGCTTATTGAATCGAGAGCCGTTTCCTGTGATCTGAATGTAGTTGTTAAAGTAAGAGACTGTTCTGTGCTTTGACTTTATTTATTCCTGTGACGCAAATCTAATTGTTGAACCAAGAGAATTGGATTTTGAAGTCATGTGGATTTAAATTGAATCGATTAGCTTTGAAAATCATACTCTTAGAGAGCTTCTCGAGATATTGTGTGTTATTGGATATTATAGCTGCTGAAGTAGTATTGAAGACTCATGAGTCCATTTTTATCATAATTGCTCAATCGATGAAAGCATAAGCGTTACTACATTATGTACCTGTTTTGCTTCCGTTGAGCATTCGCTTCGAGTCTCGTTGCAATGAATTACAAATGATAATCTTCCGCAATAACTCTAACGTGACTGCAGTCAATGCAGAATTGATAATCTCCATTCCACTTGTTGGCAAGTATAACTGGTGAGTTTCATGGCCTTTCAGACAATCACTCCATGTGGCTCCAGTCATATACAATGTCACTGCTTCAGCATCCACCAATATTCGGATTTTCTTTACCCATTAATTTCCAGTCCAATAAGCTCCCTTGTATCTTGAACCAATGCACTAATTCCTGATACCCCTCATATTGATTCTTGAATGAGTGTTAGTCTTCTCTTTAGTGGAACACTTACCACCGCTTCATTATGTATAGTACCAGGATTCCCACTCTGTTGTGTATTTCCATAGTTACATTTTCCACTTAGTTTTGTCCTAGGCTTTGATTGCTATTGTCATTGATACTATTGTTTCTTCTTCTGGAATAGTTTAATTTAACTATCAAACAATCTGATTTTTCACAGGTACACTATCTTGTTGTTTTATTCTCTAGTCCACACCATGAGCAAAATTTCACTAACTTATTTTTACATCCATTGACTCCGTGACTTCGGCGTCTACACTTCCAACAACATCCATTCCTATCATGAGTCTATAAACTGTGGCGAATCTTGTTTAGCCTGTAGCCTCTTTATCATCAGATTGATTTTCTGATTATTCTGTTTATTTTCTTCTTTAATGTGTCCGGTTCTCAGATTTCCTCATCCAACGTTATCGTAGTTGTTCCATAATCAGTTCCTAAGTCCACAATTTCTGAAATGCTAGTAGCTCTATCTCTTCTGTTAAAAATCCAGAGGGATTTTTGAACATCCACCGAAGTGGCTACTTCAGGTGGCATTTTGGCGATCAGTTTTTCTTCTTGGCGACATGGCGATATTTTGGTGATCATTGATTCAGCCAATATATTTCATGAATTTGAATCTGAGTCATTCCCATGAGGAGGCTGATAACAGTCGTCACATACACTCATATTATTTTTCCTGAGTTTGTATGATCCGCGCTTGACGATTCAGCCGTCTGCTTGCAGTACTTTTTGTAATAAATTCGAACCAGCATCTAGAATGTTGAGTTTATTTACAGCAAGTAATATGTACAAAAAAGCAGAAAGAGAAAATGATGAAGACGATACCAGAGAAGTATTTGAGTTTATGGATAGTTTTCTATAACGATGTATATGTGATTCTTTTTTTCTTACTTTTCTTCAGGTATTCCTTCATGAGAGATTTAAATATTATAAATTCACGTTGATATCCTTGATGTTCTATGAATAAATAACGGAATATGAAGATGGAATAATAGTATTCAGTCAAATTATTTTTATCGACAGTTGATGATCAAGCTAACTGCTTCAGTTTGGCGAAATTTCGGCTCCTAATGAAAATTTTCTTGGCGACATCTGGCGACTTCCTACTGTTCATCTGGCGACTTGTTCTCAGGAAAGTCTGGCAGTCCTGTGATAATGTTCAATTGGTTCTTCACTTATAACGTTCGCGCGCTGTTTCTAGATAGTCGCATTCTCTTGTTGGGTGGTAAGGCCGGTCTTATATCAATTGATTATATGATTGAGTTTCACTGATAATTAATTTACAAACCGATTGATTAGCACTCCAATTATTAATTACATAGGTCTATCGATGATGCACTGACAACGTTGTGCCTAGCAATAATTCATAGTAGTAATAATGCGTGGACTATATTTCGGCGTTAATCTAGCGGTGAATCACTTGATACGCGGAAACACGACTACACTGCTCCACGGTTTGAGGAGCAAGGTCGTCTCAGAGTGAGATGACTTCATCGGTGATGATGATGCCTTGGATGATGATCAGGCATCACCTAAACTAATTGATGACCCCCGGATCCACTGATAATCCTGGTTCAGTCGGTAACCTTGCCAGGATTTTCAACAATATAACTCTTATGATCAGGTAATAGATTGCTATAGTATCTATGTACTTGTGCACTTTGATTCATTTCACCGAATCTCCTCATCTTTGTCATGATACCAGTCAAGCATCCTCAGATCCTTCCCTTTTTTTTTCTGAAGACGCTGTTCGATTTCCTTATCCATTTTATCAGAATAACCAGCTGGGAGGAAATATCTTTCCAACTCAATTATGAAGTCTCCCCAGTGAATTCACCACTTAGGATTATTTCTATAGTATGCTCATGTCCTTTCAGCATCATTGGCACATTGTTTAACAAATCTCGTGCTCTGACACCTGACCCTAATTTGAACTATTCGATTCTTCCAATGAAAGTCATGACGTTTTCTTCACCTCTGAAGCTAATATTCCATCTTTTTATGGGTCCAATTGCTTTTATAAGGCACTCTCCAATTCCCTGTATCGTCTCTGCTCTTCATGCCTTCCTTGATTCCTCCGAATGGCTCTTCGGGGCCTCTCGGTGAAGGGAGAGTAGGCTGAGCAATCAGGTGAATAATAGTGTTTTATCTTCCAATTTTTCCGTCCAGTAGATGCAATAGGTATGTTCTGGGCTCAGATTGACTCAAATTTGGTAGGGTTCAGATTTTCCAGAATGCTTTGAGAAGTGAGTTGGATTGTGCACTTTGAGTCAAAAAACTTGAAGTGATTCGACAGTTCAATGAATGTAACTTTCAACTTCTACTGAAATTGAATTCCTGGAATAATATAAATAGACATAATGACTTCAAATAGAGGAGATTTCAATGTTTTGTTATCAGTTTGGTATCAGACGATTAAGAAGGAAGAAACCTTTTGGAGAGATATTTTTTTTTCTCATTATCATTCTCTTGGGATTTAACCACTGACTGACAAATTTCACCATATCAATCATGTGACATCTAAGGTTGTCCAGTGAAAATAATGACTGATTCACTTGTGTTTATTTCAAATAATTCTATTTCATTTATTAATATTGCTTCTCAGGTACAGAGTCCTATAGCGAGGAATAAAGACACAGATCTCTTTGCTTATTTCATAGTTCAACGTACATAATCTAATGGTTAGAAATCTAATAATTCATTCTTCATGAAAAAGCAGATTTGGGGAACTTGAATAGAGATTCACATTTCAGTAAAGACATATTCGCTCAAAAAAGTATTAAGTCCATCTGAATCATTGATTTTAGAAAATTTGATACGGTATACATTTTCCTCAACAATGCCTGGTTGTTTCGCTTCATCAGACGATTGGTATCGGCAAGAAAAATGGAGATCGTCAGTTCCGCATTGACTGCAGTCACGTTAGAGTTATTGCGGAAGATTATCATTTGTAATTCATTGCAATGAGACTCGAAGCGAATGCTCAACGGAAGCAAAACAGGTACATAATGTAGTAACGCTTATGCTATCATCTATTGAGCAATTATGATAAAAATGGACTCATGAGTCTTCAATACTACTTCAGCGGCTATAATATCCAATAACACACAATATTTCAAGAAGCTCTCTAAGAGTATGATTTTCAAAGCTAATCGATTCAATTTGAATCCATATGACTTCAAAATCCAATTCTCTTGGTTCAGCAATTAGATTTGCGTCACAGGAATGAATAAAGTCGAAGCACAGAACAGTCTCTTGCTTTAACAACTACATTCAGATCACAGGAAATGGCTCTCGATTCAATAAGCAGAACACCCTACACTGAAACTCACGTACGTATTTACACGTTGGACGTCTTTAAATAGCGAATTCCAGAAAGAACGTCGGTAAATTCCAAGTCTCGCAGATGACACCTGAAGAATGGTTTGTTAATTAACTCTGCTTTGTAAACTGCAATTGAATCTCTGTGGATACAGTGCATCCCCAAGAAGACCTGCATGTCCAAGATTCATTGCTTTGAAGACGAAGCATACAGTGAACAGAACCCTCCGATTGTCGATTGATAGCCAATCAAGATGACACCTAGCTTCAGACATTCTTTCAAATCGACTATGTCCGGAACGAACACCGATATTCTAGGCTCGCTGGAGTCTGAGATTATTATAACCTGTGTTATCAGTGAAAGCATTACAACAATAATCAAAGAATGACAGTACGAGTGCGACAACCAGACGCCGCCTGAGCTGAGCATCAAATACATCGCCATTAGCTCACAATTCCCTCAGTGAATCAAAGATACGTGAAACAATGCATGGAAAAGATGCATATTTATTGCCACATGTCAACGCAATGTTAGACAAATTGAGAGATGTATGTTACATTTCATTGAATGATTTGCAGCATGAATACCAGCAAGTACCGATGTCAATGGAAAGTAGACCAATAACAGCATTCACTGTATCTGAAAAGAGATTATTTCAAGTTGAGGTAATACCTTTAGGATTTACATCAAAGCATCAGCTGCGTTTCAAAGATTGTTGGAGGCTGTGATCAAGCCAAAACTTCAGCAAAAAGTAGGAGCTTATCTGGATGAGATCTATGCGACTGGGTCAACGTTAGATGAGTGTATTGAACATAAATCACTATATGCAAATGGCTGCAAGAAGCAAATCTATAAATCAGCATCGAGAAAAGTGAATTTCTTCAAGGAGAGGCTCAAAGAACAAATAATGGAGGACATGTAATTGTCTATGTAAGTAGGCCATCGACAAGAATCACTCCACATTTGAGCGAGAGTTTTTAGCAGTTGTATGAGGAATTAAGAAGATGAGAATTTACATCGACAAATACGAATTCCTCGTAATCAATCGCTGAAGTGGATGAAAAATATGGAAGAACCAATAACGTAGAGGTATTATCAAGGGATCTCATCGATATCAATAATGTAGAGGCTGATGATGAAGAATGTAATTGAACCAGGAACAATGTGAATTGTATGAATAGTACTCTGAAAAACATCCTGATTTAACGATTAAAGATGAATTATTGTTCAAGCACATGTATCATCAACATGACTTGTTCCTAAAAGAAAATTATGATTAACCAACGGCTGGTCATCTTGAGATGGGAAAAACAATTGCTCGAATTCCTCAACGATACTATTGGCCAGCCATTGAAGATGAAACATGTAAGAATATTTCTCCACAATGTAATCCCGTTGAAAGGACTAAATGTGTAAATATGATAATGATTGCACAATTTGTAAAAGGAAGTCGAAAATTGTGGTATACACGTTCACCTGAGGTGATATTTGCAATCAAGCAGCAAAGCACGGAAGCGCTCAGCTTGGACTGTTTTTTTTAAATTTTGGATGTGAATTCGATCAGCTGAAATCGTTGAAGAGATCAATCGAGAAATCATCACATGGAGCAGAGGTATCAACCACGAAGAGGATTCAAAGGTTTCAAGAAATCCAAGAGACTGTTCTAATCGATTTGGTCAAGGTATTTACTGAACGGAGTAAATATAATGAGACACTTGGGGCTTAGGTACACCGGGTGGGTGACCGGATGAAAATCAGAAGGTGGATTTCGTCATTAACTGTTCATAATAGCCTAGAGAAGTTAGCACCTAAATTAGAATTGGGATCCATGGTAGAAGCAGTCATTCCACCTGCTGAATATGAAATTGATGATGATGAGAGGAATACAACGGTGGTACACATAAAAGTCACATATGACTATGTTACGAGTAGTCCACCTGAGGGAGACTATTAATTCCTCTTGATAATGTGATGATTTCTTCTACTCGTATTCAATTCAATAATCAACAGAAAAAGCCATGTACGATCAGCGAGCGTTCGGAACAGATTTAACTGGTCGTAGACAAAAACAACCCGAGATGGAACGGCGACGAGTTTCAAGAATAAGATGAGAGAGAAAAGACATAAACAAATCACTCTGTCATTATACTGAGGAGTTGCTGGAGAAGATGGATTCGTTATTGTTGGAGAAGCTGGATATAAAATGTAAGAAAAAGAAAAGAGAGAAAAGGAACCACGAAACTAAGGTTCAAGACCACTGATATTTATGCCAGATCCAGAAAAAAAAAGAAAAAAAGACGGAAAAAATTTAGAAGAAGGTCGGGGATTAATACCCACAGATTCCCAAAAAATTCATCATGGAAACAGTTTGACAAAAACTGATTGAGTGCACAGGTCGAAAACAGAGCGATTGGCTCCATAAGATTGCGATATTTTGATTACAAGAGAAAGAGCAGAAGAATTGAGTCATCCATACCAAGTTCCACCTAGAACGCTAACTCCAGCATGCAACGCAATTCCGATTGCAGTTTCATCTCAGTTGCCGAAAAAAAAATCGCCAGAATGCGAGTCACCAATGGCTTTTCGTCAACGAAGAAAGAGAATTGGTGTCAAGATAAAGAAAAAGATGACACCATAGAGAATACAAGTCATGAGAGAATTCACGAATCGTGAAATACTTGCTTGGCTTTAGAGAATTTTATTTATTGAGAGATAAAACTGTTTTTGCTTCCGAATGGAAGCATTGTAATCGTGATTTTTTTCGAATTTGAGATTTCATCGGATTATGACTCCAAATGTTCTAAAATGTCGGAAAAAAGAGGGTGCGTGGAACCCACGCGACAGAAGTGAAACTTCTTGCTTATTGTGTATAGATAGCGATGAATTATTAGGATTTTTTCAAATGAACAAGTGATAATAATTGAGAAATGTGAGGATACGGGGTTAATCTCGAAGGGAAACGGCAAAAAGCACATTTAGCTGTGTCATGAACACAACACTTTGAGAATTTGAGTATCTGCCTCTAGTATTTTGGATATATGCCAAATTTTATGTATTTTGGATATATGGACTGGAGATACGCCTCTTTGTTATTAGTATTTTTCCAACAATTAGGAGAAATTCGATGAAAACACTGAAAACAAAGAGGCGTATCTCCGGCACTTACGCCCCTTTGTTATTAGTCAGTGGTACTTACGGCTATTTGTTATTATTTTTTATTTTTTTACTAATATTGCTTAAAAGGCCTTGGAGAGCCTATAGGAGCAATAGTAGTGGAGATACGCCTTTTCGTTATTTTGAAAAAAAATTGGGAAATGGCACTTACGCCCCTTTAATTCTAAGGCGACGATATGGTAGACGAATGGGCATAGTCGGGTACTTTCGATTGTTTTCGGTACATGAGCCATGAGTCATTTCGCACTTGGCTTTGCATTGAAATATCTCGAAAACTATGCAACATTTATCGAGACATGCTGTGAATGAAATTCAGAGGGAAGATTGACGAAGAAAATAAGCGAAACGCCGTTTTTCTACGACCAGTAGTTTCCAAGATATCAATTTTTTAATGAATAGTTCAGAAACAATGGACGAGGCCCGATAGTAAACAAATGAGCGCTCGGACGTCCTTCCTGAATTTTTCATTAAAAAATTGATATCTTAATAACTACGAGTCATAGAAAAACGAAGTTTTGCTTATTTTATTCGTTAATCTTCCCTCTAAATTTCATTCACAACATGTCTCGATAACTTTTGAGTAGTTTTCGAGATATTTCAATCCAAAGCCAAGTGTAAAATGGCAATTTTCTTCAGAAATAAAAAGCGAAGATTATGATGTGGAGCGTAGTAATTTTTCTAAAAATCTTTCAGAAAAATTACCATATTATCCTCTCCGTGTATTCAAAAAAAAAATTATAAAATAAAAATACAGTGTGTATGTAGCACTCTACGCGAAAATCCTATTCCCCCCCTCTGCCGTCTTCACTCTCCGCCGCTAAAGCATATGTCAGAGTGGCATCCCCACTAACGCACTCTCCTCTCTCTTGCTTCTCCTTTTCCCCCACTACTCCACTACCACGTTCCCCTCAAAATGTTTCACTCGTTTTGTGACGCGAGAAAAAAGTTGGTACCCTCCCAAAAGAAGTTTCACTTCAAAAATATTTTTTTCACATGTCTGTGTGTATGTATGTGTGTGTGTGTGTGTGTGTGTATGTGTGTGATGACACGTTTCATCACTTTATGCAGAAACGGCTGCATGTATCGATATGAAATTTTGAGGGAATATTCACTACGCAAGCGCAATGCTCTCTGCGAAATTTCAGCTAAATCGGTTCAATGGTTCTCAAGAAAAAGCGAATTGTCAAAAAATCGTTTTTTCGAGTTTTCTCAGCGAAAAATCAATTGACAGCGTCTATCCTCCGCGAGGAGATGCGCGCTGATGAGGCGCACATTAAACCCCGGGGGTGACCAGGGCTCCGATTTTTATTTTTGTTTTTATATTTTTTTCACTATGATTTTCGAAAAATCGCGGTTATTGCGATAACTTAAAAAATATTTGAGCTAGAGACTTCAAATTCAGTGTATTT
This sequence comes from Aleiodes leptofemur, assembly GCA_963942555.1. Lineage (NCBI taxonomy): Eukaryota > Metazoa > Arthropoda > Insecta > Hymenoptera > Braconidae > Aleiodes > Aleiodes leptofemur. Next base: position 11,003,813 of record OZ012619.1, read on the forward strand.
ATACATTTTATGAATGCCAACTTTGCTATTGAATTTCAGCTGAATCGGTTCAATAGTTCTTGAGAAAAAGTAAGTCATCAAAAAATCGTTTTTTCGAGTTTTCTCAGCGAAAAATCAATTTACAGCGTCTATCCTCCGCGAGGAGATGCGCACCGATAGGGCGCACATTAAACCCCCTGGGTGACCAGTGCTCCCATTTATACTTTTTTTATTATATTTTTTTTACTGTGATTTTTGAAAAATCACGGTTATCGCGATAACTTAAAAAATATTGGAGTTAGAGACTTCAAATTTCGTGTGTTTGTACATCTTATGAGTGCGAATTTCTGTATCAAATTTCAGCGTAATCGACCGAACAGCTCCTGAGATATTGTTGAAAAACTATTCCATGCAATGAGCGTATATGCACGGAACTGCTTGTCTGACCATATCCAAGTTGAGCTTGGAAGATCAGTTTAGATGACCATCACCAATCCTAAAAATTTCAGATTTTTCAAAGGATTCTTCTACAAGAATGCTGAAATTTTTTTTTTCTTCAGAAATTCAAATTTTTTTCAATTTTTTTCTAAGGTCACTAGTATTTATCATTTCATCATTAGAAAGTAGATAATTTTTGCTAAATAAATAAGATCTTATTCATCCTGATAGAATAACGAGAAGAACTGGAAATTATTCCTTATACTTAAACTCTAATTTCCAGATTTTTAATTTGAAAGGAATCTCATATTTATTCTGTACTATATGTTATATTTATTATTCAAAGTCTTATTCAAAATAAAATTATCATTCAAAATAAAATACTTAAAAAATCAAGTTTCCCTTTCGATTACTGCACGGCCTGGTACATCAAGTTCCCCAAATCGAGTAATTTGATGAAAAAAAAAGCATTCAGTGTAGTGTTGACTTTTATTACATTTAGTGACCAGAAGTATTACTGGAGGGTCGCATGTTAGACTCATGATATGGATTTTGGAATTTTAACTGTAAAATTTACATCAATTTATTTAACTGACAGTATAATAGACGGTGGTGTGATTAGTTTGAGAAATAAGTTCTGGGAGCCCACGCTATCTCACTTAGAAGAGTATCCGACGCATTACTGGAGGGTTCTGAGTTCGACTCGCTGGGGGTTCGAGGTTTTTCAAAATCAAAATTATTGCTTAGTTTTCATTTTCAAATTAATGAAAAATAAATAGTTGAAAATCCATTCGGAAGCTTTATGCCAATTGCATTGGCATAATATTAAATGTTTTTCGTAATGAATTCCTCAATAGTAAAGACATCATTGAGTGAATAACGAGGGGTGAAATTTATAGAAAATGCCCATAGGGTGAAGCGCCTGCTTGTTTTTACAGTTGCTGATAACGAAAAAATTATTTTTGAATTTTTTTGAAATATTTTTTTACATCTATATATTTCTATACGAGATTCGAATAATTGTTTAACTGAGAACTAGTGTAGAAACTGAAGAAATGGTTAGTTAAGAAAAAGTACTTGAAAGAAAGTAAAATTTTATTTTGAAGATATTATTCTACTATTATTTACAATTGATAATTAGGTAAAGAAAAAAAAGATCAGGTACAAAAGTAGACTTAAAATGAATGACTAGAAACGAAAAACCCAAAAAGAGACGCACAATCTGAGTATTATTGTTGCTGCAAATGGAAGGACTGGGAAATTGACTAGAATACGTATAAATGATTAGAGAAATGACTAGAATGATGAGCGATCAATCAAAAGAACTAGTTCAAGGATTATTGTTTCGCTCAGTATAATTGGAGTGTAAAGAAAATGCGATATTGGAACATAAGGAATATCGAATATCAATGAAAAATTTGGAAGAATGAATTGTAATTCATATGATTGATGATAAAAAAGACCGTGATATTAAAATTAAAAGAGTAATTCGCTCGGATATCAATGAAAATAGGAAGTGATTGAATACTGAGAAAATATTACAAGGGGGTCAGCATTGTGATACAATACCCCAATAACCTAAACTTACAACTATAATTTCCAAACAAAAAAATTTTGCTAAACAAAAAATATTGAGCTGTAGATTGATTCTTCATTAAGAGTGAGAACGAAGACACGTAGCTGAAGGCTAGCGATACTAAAGTGCCATGAGTTCTTCACTGATCCAATATCATCTGTGCTCAGGATATTCGAGAGCATTGGGTTTGAGAGGTATTGGTCATTCAGCTACTCGTACTGCACTCACTCACAGAGCATGTGTTGCAATTACTCTTTGGCTACAATATTTTTCAATCAACTCAATTGCACATTGATCCAAGTGAATTCCAACGGCATATTCAGCGTCAACTCTTCCTCCTGTGCTCTGTTCAACGGCATCCGGGCGAAGATTCAATCACGATTCACACAAGTACATGACACTAAAGCCTCTTCCTTTCGTATTTCTTTTTCGGTTTCAATTCATTCAGGGGTAATGAAAGACTTTGTATGCTAGAGTGCCAGGACTCAGCCACCCCAAAAGAACCCAGTCTTTGGTGTAGCAGGAACACCTATCTTTGAGTAAATTATATAAATCACCTATTCAATCAGCATTCCAAAATGTGATGTTTGCCTTGTGTTCTTCAAAACAGCCTGACTTCATAGGTAGGTGGAGATGAAAGAGTGGTGCTACAAGTACTGATGAGCTTATCTGGTTTGCGCAGCTCAGATCATCCATCCTTCCGTCCCGAGCTACTACTACTGATAGCTAATTACACTGGTGAATAGTTTTTTGAGCAATGAAAGGCTTGTCGAAAGGGCTTGCTGTCTTCGTGAGCAGCATCTTTACGAGGCTTCAGGCCTCCATATCCATTATCCTTCGAAAGAGAACTGAGGCTGCTGAAGTGGCTCGCTGAGTATTTCGGGGAACGAGCATGCTCACAAGGAGCAGAAGGAACAGGGCTTGGTTCCATAAGGCTCTTTTCGTTATGCCATACAAATACTTTGCCATCAATCACCAGTTCATTGCAACCTGATGTGAATACGATATTCTTTTTTCTCCCCCTGCTCCGCGATGTCGTATATTTTCTTTTAGATCTTTGAACTTCCACACTATTCAGGCTATAGGAGTTGAAACACATCTTATGATGTGAAGATGGAAATTAAAGAATTGAATAAATCAATTAAATTGAAGAATTAAATCGTTGAATTAATTTCTAAAAAATGAATAATATATAAACGGTCGATAAAATAAAATTCTGTAAATCCCGTCGCATGGGCTGTAGCTTCACAATAGCCGCTCTTGTCTCGGTGTTTTCGTCCCTCAGGTCCTCATTCCACTCGTCACGTTCTTCAGCATCACTATGATAGCTTTGGCATCGGAGCCCAATACACCAGTTTCACTGTCACACATTTCATTCACTCTACTATTGTTGTTGTCGTCAGGGCTCAGGGGGAAGGATTGTTGAAACTTTCTCTTTTGGCTTACGCTGCTGGATTGTAAGTACAGGATTCGGGATAAATGTTCCTTCTCTTTGTTGAGACCAATCGTTGAGAGGAGTTTTTAGATTTTTCGCCAGTTTCCACTGCCTGGATCTCCCATGGCTTGACCAGTATTCGAGTATAGGGTTCTCACCTTTCTCGAAACACCTTCAGCCTTTCGCCTCCTCCCTTTTTCTGAGTCCCAACTGGTAAAGAACTAATCATGGTAATGGTAACCAAGGCTACTCACAGCAATTAATCACTTTTAGAGGGGATTTGAAACGCCCAAATACTCAAAATTCTGTTTTTTTTTTAGCGAAAACTACAGCAGAAGCAGAAAACTCAACGTGCACCACTCGATCATATTTATTGTTCTGATAATATGAAATAAATGATTTTCTTTCTTTGCAAGAAAGGGGAGAATATGGAAGACCATGAGAAATAATTTTTCATTTTTTATGGAGCTGAAAGGTCGTGTGATAATTCGGCATCGGAAGTGATTTTTTCGTACTCAGTACCAAAATGTGGAGAATTGAATACAGAAAATATTAGTGCAAACAGAATTCTATTTTGCTGGATCTCACTCGTGAAGAAAAGGTAAAAGGAGTGAAAGAGGAAATTCGCAAGCGTACAAGAATGAATTACCTGTTGAAAAAAAAGTTCCGATAACTAGAGATATCAATTATAAAAAGGATTGAGTGCAGAAATTATTGTTAAATTTATGTATTTAACTTTTAACTTTAATAGATTTTTATTAACATAAATAGACAATTTTACATTACAACAATATTATTTACAGCTGAGTAATGTGTACATGTGTTTTTGGGTTATAGTCCCAGCCCGAAGGCTTTTACATATAAATCTTGAGTGTTGTGCATTGGTTGCGTAATGAGTGATTATAAGAACGTGAGGTATTACATAGGGAAAATTACATTAAAAAACCCTATTTCTTAAGGAGTGTATAGGAGAGAATTAGCGGCGGTTTGTAGACCACCTGGACAGTATGTAGGGGTTAATTTGATTGATGAGAGGATTTGGGTGTATCTTCAAAGATTCGGAGAAGTTGTTTGTAATCTTAAGTAAATGGGAGTTCAGGGGTTCTATATTAGACATTTCATGTAGAGTGGGGATGGGAGTTGAGCGGAATGCTCTATTAATTACTCTTAAAAATTTGTTCTGGGAAATTTGTAGTTTCGCTAGGAGGGAAGGAGCTGCGTTGTGCCAGACTGGGGCTGCATAAGTCATTACAGGTCTTACTATAGTTTTATATAACTTAAGTTTGGTTTTTTGTGAGAGGGCTTTACTTTTTAGCAGGAAATACAATCGGCCCATTATCGACTTGGTTTTTTGGGTTATTTTGTTGATATGGCTGTTCCAGATAAGTCTGTTGTCCATCGAGACACCTAGGTACTCGGCGTTTGGGGCAATTTTAACCTCCTCATTATCAATGAAACTATGTACATTGGTACATAGTTTTTATGTGTGTTTTGCCGGTAATGAATAAAGTGCATTGCGTCTTAGGGACATTAACATTGATTTTGAGAGCTTTGAGCTGTTTAATTATTTTTTCACCAACATTAACAAGCTTATTTATTGCATACTGTGGAGAGGTGCTCGTGGCGTAGATGGCCAAGTCATCGGCAAAGCCAGCGATGTGAGCGAGTGGCGGTAGATCATAAAATAGGTGCGCTATGTATAAATTAAATAACGTGGGGGCAAGGACCGAGCCTTGAGGAACCCCTGCTACTATGGTTTTCGGGTCTGACAGGGAGGAGGCCACCCTGACTCTAATTTGGCGATCTTGGAGGTACGAATGCAGTATCTTACAGAGATAAGGTGAAATTTTCATTTTAATGAGTCTGTGTATGAGTCCTTGGTGCCAAACAGAGTCAAAGGCCTTCTCACTGTCAAGGAGGAGGAGGGCCGTACAGAGTTCCTTATTGGCCGACAGTTTGATGTGATTAGTTATACGGATCAGTTGGTGGACAGTAGAGTGACGAGTCCTGAAACCAAATTGTGTGTTGGGCAGAAGGTCATGGGTAATCGTTTCTCTAGTCAGTCTCGAGAGAACAACTTTCTCAGCGATTTTGGCAAAAGTGCTAAGGAGACTTATGGGGCGGTAGCTGACTGGTAGGTATGGGGATTTAGAAGGTTTTAGAATGGGGATAACTGTTGCCTTCTTCCAGCAGCTTGGGAAATATTGCTGAATGAGGCATGAATTAATTATTTTTGTTAGGAGGACGATGGCTTTTTTGGGAAGATGTTTGATGACAATCGTTGGGATTGCGTCCGGGCCAGGGGCAGAGCGTGACTTGAGTTTTTTAATAATGGTGGATATTTCCTGGGGGGAAGTGAGATCTCGGGAAGGAAGAGATGAGCTCTTTTCAGAGGTAGTGAGGAAGGAGTGGAGATCATCAGTGACCTTGAGGTCGTCTGAAGGGTCGCCCCTCTCAAGTGCATTTTGGTGGATTTTGGCATAATGGTCGCAGAGGACATTCGCTTTTTCGGGGTTAGATATGGCTGAGGAGTTGTTAAATTTCAATGGGGGAATTTCGGAGTTGGAAATGTTGTTGAACCTTTTCACAATTTTCCAGATCGAGTTTGGGTTTGACTCTGTCCTTTTGAGATTGTTGTCCCAATTCACTTGAGTGAAGGTTGTGATTTGAGTTTGGATATCTCGGGCGAGTTTATTGAGGTGAAGTTTAAGAAGTGGGTCTCGGCTTTTTTGCCATTTTTTCCGGAGATAATTTTTTGTTTTGATTAGTTTGATGATTGTGGGAGGGAGTGGGGGGTTGACCGCTGAAGGTTTGGTCTTGAGGATGTGTTTATCCATGGAGGAAGTGATGGTATGTATTTAAATTCTACAGTGTTACCTCAAACAGCAGTTCTTCGTGACGTGACGGGTACGACGAAAAGTCCTCAATTTATCGAACTTATGCGAATAGAAAATTTGAATTAATCAATAAAAGCTAATTGATTCAAAGTATTGTGTTTGAATTTTAATTCAATGTGGATCCTCTTTAAAAAAACCCTGACGCAGTCATTATTTGTAACATTCGTTGGTTAGTAAAAAAAAGTTTTGGTAATAAGTTGAATATCAGTAAATCCTTACAAAACGCTGAAAAAGTTACAATTCATCAAAAAATGGAAAGAATTTTCAGTGAAATTACAAAATCTAAGTAAAATCGATTGAACGACTAAAATTGAATGGATAAAATAAAATCAATTTCAATACATAATCAAATTGAGGTTTGAAAAAGTTCATGACAAAAGTACTCCCTCCATTTTTCGATTATGTTCATTTTTTCCACATACCTATTTCAATTTCCTATTCTTCCAATACTCTTAGCGCAAAAGGTCAACATTAACGTGACGCCCACTTCAGAACGTATTCTTATGAACAAATTCACTCTCAAATTTACATGTTCTTCTAATACTTTTGGAATTTATGATGAATCACGCCTCCCACGTCCTGCATCGTCGCCCGCGAGACCCCCCCCCCCCCCCCCCCTTCGTCCCTCGGGAAAGCCCCACCACTCCCACGCCACACCACACGGCCCATATTACGTGACCCACCGCGAGAAGGCCCGCGCTTTTCCAGCAGCGACGGTGGCGCCCCCAATTTCCCCACTGCGGAAAAAATGTGAACTACTTCCAAATCGTACCCCTATCTACTTCTTGATGCAATTATTTCCATTGAAACGGAATCAGCAGAACAGCTCGAGTCTTATGATTCACGCAATACGTTGGAACCTATCTTTTCAGGTATTCATTTTTGAATAACCAGAACTCCTTGCTCATAATAAAGAATCGTTTATATACCTTATGTTATCTACAGATTCTTTCGAAGATGTTCCCCAGTCAACACATTCATCGACGGTCCTTCAAACTCATCCTCCACTAGTAGAAACTGTTAAAAATCCTGTGGGTTACCGACCTGCCCAGGATTACCAGCAGTCATAAGGTCAGTTAATTTGGTCATTGACTGCCGATAAATATCAAGGCGTCAGTAATAACTGGCCCCCCCCCCACGCGTCTCATCGTTGAGACGCTTCACTTACGCATCATCGCGCGACTTGAACGGTCACGTTTTTTGAGAGTAACTTTGCAAAACGACGCTAATATTCATTAACGAAGTACGTGCATTATCAAATAAACTCAGTGTTATTTAGTATCAATAAATTCAGTAAATCATTCAGAATTAACTTCAGTTAATTATCATTAAATTCAGTTAATTATCTAGACCGATTTACAACCGGCTAGTGTTTAAAATAATCAGTGACAATTATCAAAGACAATTAGTAAAAGACAATTATCAAAAACAATTATCAGTGAAATTCATCAGACAATTTTCATATATTTAATCGTGTAAATATTGTAAATAATCGTGAAGTTATCATTAAAGTTTGTGCTATATTTTTATAGAAAATATCGTGCCTTGTGTGGATTCATTTATACTCTCTCGAATATTCCCCCCGACCCCGCAACTCCCTTCATTCCTGCCTCACGAGACAGAAGAAAAAAGGGCAATTAACATCCAAATTATACAGTCCACTTTATTGAAAAATCATCGTCATCAACACGTCCACACGATAAATAACTTCGGTGGACGTCCAAAAATTCGCCTGAATTTTTAACAGAAACTACATGCTTAGATATCATCAGTCATTCTTTAAGCCTAATTCATCAGGGTGATGAGGGGGAATACTAAAGCAGAATGATCGTCGGACGGATCATTTTGCTCTTGAGAAATAACAAGTTCGATTAAGGAATAACACTAGGCAATTTCGGAACATGAACAAATTACATTTCATCAGTTACCCCAATCAATCTTGCATTACACAGCATTTTCGTATTTTGAACCAAATGGAACAATTATTCAGGCAGAACAAAGATTTGAGTGAAACTTCGAATATATTTATGGAAACAAATCAGTCATCATCAGATAATTCGTCTTCAATATTGACAGTAAAAAAACAGAAAGGAAATAATTTTTTACAAAAACTTTATCAGAGAGCAAATCGAGAAAGTGTACGAAAAAAGGGTGATGGGTATGACGAAGCACTCAGTTTATTCTGTAGCTATTTGTTTACGATTGGCGGCCGATTGTTGTATGAAACCCTACACGCTAATCTTCCAATCCCATCGCTAAGTACCGTTGGTAGGTTAATGAACAAGAATGTATGTGATATTCGTGAAGGAATTTGTAGGTTTAAAGAACTAAAAACTTTCCTAGTTTCACGACAGTTACCTCTCATTGTCTGGCTCAGTGAAGATGCTACTCGTATCATACAAAAAGTTCAATATGATACCCAGACGAACCAATTAGTTGGTTTCGTTTTACCACTTTCTTCCAATGGTTTACCTAAAACTAACGTGTATGTTACTGAATCTGCTGGTCAGATTGAGGAAAGCTTTAAAACTGGTAAGACTGCTAGTTTAGCCTATGCAATAATGGCACAGTCACTACAGAATAATAGTACCACTTTCTGTCTCTGCTTGTTCGGCACAGACAACAAATTTAATTATCAAGACGTACGTAATAGATCGAATTTTATTTTTAAAGGATTGAAAGATGAAGGAATTTCAGTGTTAGGTGTCGGGTCAGATGGGGATCCACGTCTTTTGCGAGCTATGCGGATAGAGACTCAATCAAACAGTAGAGAACATAAACATCCAGATTCATCAGATGAATCAGTTTCTCTTCCGTATTTTCATATGCCATTTCAAACCGACGTTTATGCATGCAGGATGATATCCACATTGGTGCCAAATTGAGATCCAGATTTTTAAAATTTTCCACATTGTTGCCTATGGGTAATTTTTTAATTTTTTCCACTCATTTGAAACTGTTGATGCAGGGATTTTCTAAAGACAAACATTTACTCAATGAGAAAGACTCATCTCTTAAAGACAAGATGAACTATGAATCGGTAAATGAAATAAGTGATAAGAGGGTAATTGCAATGTTGGAAAAACATGTTCAGTGATGCAACTATAGTCTATTTAAAAATAATCAATTTGTTCATGAGTGCCTTCCATAACAAAGAAATGCCCCCTCTCGATAGAATCTACAACGCTTGGTACTGTATTTTTATTTTGAGATACTGGAGAGCTTGGGCAACATCCCAAGTACTCCCCAAGTGTCAGACTGACTCACCACCGACCTTCCTCCGGCAATTTCCTGTAAAATAATATATATTTCATTATCCCCAAGTACTTGGGGCAACATCCCAAGTACTCCTCAAGTGTCAGACTGACTCACCACCGACCTTCCTTCGGCAATTTCCTGTAAAATAATATATATTTCATTATCCCCAAGTACTTGGGGCAACATCCCAAGTACTCCCCAAGTGCCAGACTGACTCACCACCGACCTTCCTTCGGTAATTTCCTGTAAAATAATATATATTTCATTATCCCCAAGTACTCGGGGCCACATACCAAGTACTCCCCAAGTGTCAGACTGACTCACGGTCAAGTGAACCGCAACAATATTCAGTCACCGACAATTTTATCTCACTGAATACTTAACTGTGTATGGAAATCAATGCCCATTCCCTAATTAATTGCATTTTGCTGATAACGAAGTATATAGAACAGGGTCTTTGTACTTCCGATCAATTCTTACCGTGGTTATTCACGAGTCAGGCATGTAAAAGTTTCTTCCACCGGTTGAGATCAATGACTACTACGTTATCTACAATTGTTAATTGTACTTTTTTGGAGACTCTGCACCGAGTTAACAGGATGCAATTCCAAGAAGACATTACTTCAGGGAATCTTAACAGTAATACCGATGTATTCACGTATCCACGAGTAGCTGCATCAAATCGAACTGATAAATATTTTGATCTCCCTCATTTTTGTGCAATAGAAGATATGATTGAAAGAGCAAAAACAGATGCGTATGCCAAAGTGAAGAGTTTAGATATGAAAGTAAACATTTCAGATTGCATGAAAATGTCTGTAATAGGTGTGGGGAATGATCAATTGGTGATGAATGATCTGGATGATGACGAAAATGAGACTGAAAATATGATTTGGGAAGATACATCAAATAATAATACTTCGAATTATTGCATGATCTGAATACTCTCTCATCTGTGCAAGGTCATTTGGAGTTGCCAAGTAACAATCCAACAGAATTAAATTTTAATCCACAAAGTCCATTTGTTCTAGTCGTTGATAGATCAGGTCAGCAATCAATTGTTCGTAAATCATCAATCTGTTGGCTTCTGAGTAAAGGTCATTCTCAATTAAGTAGTGATAGGTTGCAAAGGGTGAAAGAAGGTGAAGTCATAAAATATGCTACTCAACAAACAGGCGTGTCCCATGAGAAGGAACAGAACAAATATTTTGTTAAAAAATGTGACACAATTGATGTTGGAGAGTGGTGCTTGTTCCAGGAAGAAGATTACGATTCATGTTTGTTAGGATTAGTTCTGCATTTTGCATATTCCGGGGGAAAAACATTGAGGAGTAGAGAATATTCTAGTTTATATGCAAATGTAAATGGGAATAAGAAAGATATTGGTGTCCTTTGTCAATGGTACATTTTACACTCAGCAAAACAATTAAAGGAGCAGAATTTTCTTCCCATTTTTTCAGTGTTTTTTAAAGGACTGTAACTTCGCGAAAAATGATCAGATAGGGATGAAAAAAAAAGAAAAATGAAGCTTGGCATGTGTACTTTTGAAATCTTGGGATAGAAATTTTTTTTGAACATTATTTATGGCACAAAAAAAGCAATGAAGGCGAAGAATTTTTTTTTGTTTTTTTCTTCAATTTTCAAAATGATTCATGGGCTCCAAAAAAAACACCTTTTCGGCTTCGATCATCGATATCTCGTGAACTACTGGTTGCACAGCGAACGGATGGTGGGTTTCGTAAACTTGAATCAATGCTCTATGAGTATCTTTCAATCTTTTTTGGGAAAATTTTTTTTTTCATTCTTAAAATTGGTTTGAAAAAGTGGCAAAAAATGAAGTTTTTTGGTGTTTTTGAAAAACGACCTGAACTTCACGAATATTGCGAAAAGTGCTAATGTTTTAAGGTGCTTTTTGAGTTTAAGATATTCCTAGACACCCTGCAAAATTTCAAGTCGATCGTTCGCACCGTTTTTTTAAATCAAACTCTCGAAGTTCCAGCAATGATTTAAGGAGCACGTTTTTGCTCCTCAAACGTGAATTAACGATGATTGAGGTAATAGTTTTTTTTTTCATCATTTTTTTCGTCGTCTCACATTAAATGATGAACATTTCATAAACAATCATCAAAGCTAAGAAAAAAATGATTTTTAAATTTTTTTTTTCAAATTTAAGGAAAATTGAATTTTTATTTAAATAAAAAGTTGAATTAAAAAAAATTCAATTTTCCTTAAATTTGAAAAAAAATAATTAAAAATCATTTTTTTCTTAGCTTTGATGATTGTTTATGAAATGTTCATCATTTAATGTGAAACGACGAGAAAAATGATGAAAAAAAAAATTATTACCTCAATCATCGTTAATTCACGTTTAAGGAGCAAAAACGTGCTCCTTAAATTATTGCTGGAACTTTGAGAGTTTGATTAAAAAAAACGGTTCGAACGATCGACTTGAAATTTTGCAGGGTGTCTAGGAATATCTTAAACTCAAAAAGCACCTCAAAACATTAGCACTTTTCGCAATATTTGCGAAGTTCAGGTCGTTTTTCCAAAAACACCAAAAAACTTCATTTTTTGCCACTTTTTCAAACCAATTTTAAGAATGAAGAAAAAGATTTTTCCCTCAAAAAATTGAAAGGTAATCATAGAGCATTGATTCAAACTTACGAAACTCACCATCCGTTCGCTGTGCGACCAGTAGTTCCCGAGATATCGATGATCAAAGACAAAAAAGTGTTTTTTCATTCAATTGCCGATATCTCAGTGACAAATAGTCGTACAGAAAAAAAAAAAATTTTGAATTGAAGCTAAAGAATCAGGCTAAAAGACCCTGTCATTGGCTGAGCCAAAAAAAAATTTTTGAAGCCCGTGGATCATTTTGAAAATTGAAAAAAAAAACAAAAAAAATTTCTTCGCTTTCATTGCTTTTTTCGTGCCATAAATAATGTTCAATAAAATTTTTATCCCAAGATTTCAAAAGTACACATTCCAAGCTTCATTTTTCTTTTTTTTTCATCCCGATCCGATTATTTTTCGCGAAGTTACAGTCCTTTGAAAAACACTGAAAAAATGGGAGAAAAATTCTGCTCCTTTAATTGTTTTGCTGAGTATAGATAAAGATTCCAATCGTTTAGTGACACAACACGTAGAAAAATTCTGATGGCGGCCGCCATGGCGGTGGTCATGGCGCCGGCCATGGCGGTGGTCATGGCGCCGGCCATGGCGGCCGCCATCACAAATTTGCCGCTTTCCATGGAGTTCTTTCCCATGGCGATTTTTCATGACGATTCTTTCCATGGCAATTTTTTGCATGATGATTCTTTTTATGACTTTTCCATAAATTTCTCATGCCTTTCATGAATTCATGGCTATAGCAAATTTCTCCATAGCAATTTTTGCATTGACGAATTCTGCCATCGAGAAAATGCAATGGAGAGAAACGCCATGGAAAGGATCGCCATGAAAAGGATCACTATGGAAAAAGTCACTATGGAAAACAAACGCCATAGAAAAAAAGCCTATGGAAAAGAAAGCTATGAAAAAAAAGCCATGGGAAAAAATGAAGAGAATCATCATGGGAAGAAATGCCGTGCAAAAATATGCCTTGGATAGAATCGCCATGGAAAAATTACCATGGGAAAGAACTTCATAGAAAGCGGCAAATTTGTGATGGCGGCCGCCATGGCAGTGGCCATGGCGACTACCATGGCCAGCGCCATGACCACCCCCATGGCCCGCACCATGGTGGCCGCCATCAGAATTTTTCTACGTGAAAGCAACCGTTCAGAAATGGAATCTGAGCTGCGCGTGCAAGATATATTCGATTATTTACTCTCATACTGAAATCACGAAGTTGGGAATTCATGAACCACTACAAAACTCAAGAAAAACAATTCCATTGAAAAGTTCAAAAGGGAACGAAATGGGAAATTTTCGTAAATCTCATTTTCATAACGAAATCTTGAGAAGGAATTTTTTGAGAATGTACTATACTTTCTCATTATATTTATTCTAGAATTGTCTGGGTATATTAAAACTAATTTTGCTATAATGAAGAATGGCAAAATGCCAGCGAACTATGCTTGCTTAGGAGCAATCGCAGATGGAAGTTTCAAACTCAGAATTCGTATATTTAATTTTTCTGATAATTTTTTAAGTCCATTTCCTCTTGGAACTCATGTTCAACTATCTAGTACATTGCAAATGGATGGTTAGAATTTTCTCTACGATTTTATAGCATATAATTGAGATTTCAACCAAGATTTGAGATTTTACAATCTATTCAATATTTTTAGATGTTTCACCATATTTTATTGTATCAGATATTTCTGATATCCAAAAAATTGATGAGCAGAGAATGTCTCGTAAAGATTTGATTGAAATAATTCGTGATAATAATATTCTTGCAAAATCTCATCCAATGATGAAAGATGAAGTCAAACGTCTAAAAGAAACGTCAGAAAATTTGGCGGATCAGTTCCAGAAGTTCAAATGTCGTTTATATTGGAACCAGGGAAACATAAAGGTAGATATAACCTTCCTAGAACTCAAGAAGTCACTGCTGCTTCCACAACTACAGCTGATGGAGATATACCTGATTCATCCGTAGCTATAACAAATAATTCAACGAATGAATTGAAGTGTGTATCATCAATGGATCCCAAAGCAGAACCTTGGATGTGTCCATTATTTTATCCGTGTGGAAATTTGGGATGGCATCAAAACCTATTACGTTCTAACAAACTGAGACGAGCCACAAGACAAGCTTGCACCAAAAATTTTATGGCAATTCGTGACACCTTTAATCCAATTTACTCCGGTGGTCGATTATCACAACAGTGGTATGTTGATTCATATATCAAAATAGAAAGAGGTCGAATTGAATATTGTAGATCACATCAGAAAGAGTTACATGCTAACAGTTATCAAGGTGTGATTGATAATATGGAAAGAAAAGCGAAGGAAATGAATGGAAAGATAGGAAAAATGATTATATTACCATCAACATTTATAGGATTTCCACAATATATGGCGCAAACTTACCAAGACGCTATGGCTATTGTTCGTAAATATGGGAAACCAGACATATTCTCAACCATGACACGCAATCCTAATTGGAGAGATTCAAGAGAATTAAAAAAATGGACAACAACCATGTGATCGTCCGGAACTTGTTGCACGAGTCTTTGATGCTAAGAAAAAAGTTCTGTTGCGAGAAATTTTAAAGGTTAGTCATTTTGGGAAAGTGGGAGCATATGTATGTTATAGAATTTCAAAAAAGAGGTGTACCACATATGCATTTACCAATTACTCTGACAAAAAATTATGAAATTACATCTCCCGATCTAGTTGACGATATCATTTCTGCTGGAAAACGTAATGAGGAGAAAGATCCAGAACTATATAAAATTGTAAAGCAAAACATGATACATAGACCATGTGGAAATTGGTGTTCGAAAGACGGAAAATGTTCCCATCACTTTCCAAAATCATTCAATCCTGCAAAACAATGGAAAACGATGGATATCCTTGTTATAGAAGAAGAAATACAGAAAAATATCATAATCGTCCAAAATGATATGTAGTTGACAATCGATTTGTTGTACCATATTGTCCATCATTACTCCGGAGATTCAATTATCATATGAACGTGGAAGCTGTTTCAAGTATTAAATCCATGAAATATTCATTTAAATACATTTATAAAGGTTATGATGCAGCAACGATTAGTATTCAAGGAACAGCAAGTAGCTTGACAGAAATTATTCACGATGAACTAAACGAACATATAGATGCACGGTATGTGGGACCTGTGGAAGCATGCTGGAGAATTCTGAGTTTTGTTACGTCAGAATTAATTTATAATTAAATTCTTACCAACACACATTTTATTTATTTTCTGAATTCTAGCCTGGTTCTATACCAATAGCTAGGGATAGATGGAAGGGGAAATTTTGCATCCAATCAATGTCTTAGAATAACAAGGGAAATTTTCAAAGGAAAACACAGATTTTAGTTAGAAATACATATATTTACATATTTTATTTTCATAACATTTTTTGTTTATACAAAAAGAAATTTCCATTCTCTCGAGGATTAAACTGGATTTAATTGTTTCTCAAAGAGGAAAAAAAAAATCCTTTCAGTAAAAATTTTCTCTTTTTTTTTTTTTTTATAATAATAGAAGTTCATATAATTTCTTTATTTTCCCCAGTGACTTTGGAATGAAAAAAAAAAATTTCTTTTATGATTTTTAATGGAAAAATAAAAGAATTTATTTTAATTTTTAATTATGAACTTTGCTACACAAAAAAAATTATTATTTATTTATAAAAGTCTCTCAGTGGGAGAATATTAAATTCTTTAATATTTCATCATTGAGACTATTTTTATTTTCCTTGATTTGAAAAAAAAAAAAAAAAAATATTTTTAAATTTCTCAAAAGAAAGCTCAAATTTCTTCACGGATTTCATGAAAAAAAAATTTCTTTCAGAATTATTATCAAACAACCAAAAACTCATAAATCACTGAGGAAGACTTTTTTTTTTGATAATTTCAACTTTACAATATTACTCAGAAATGAATATAATTTTTTTTTTTTATGAGTTTCTAAAATACACTTATTATTTGAACAATTTCGCATTGATTCCGTTAATTCAGTGAAAACTAGCAATAAGGATTATTAATGCAGTTTGATAATTGATAAATCGAAGAAGATTTCAAAACCGATTGATTAGAAAAAAAATTTTTTTGACCCAAATATAAAAATTTACTGTTTATTTATGTTTTTCTTTTTTTTCTTATTGAAAATGCAGAAACTGCATTTGATTTTTCAGAGGAATTCCATTGCACATACGCGAATTATTTATTTTCAAAATTTTTCCAAAACCCAAGAAACAAAGATTAAGTTGTTCACATAAAATTGTAAAATTTTATCTACTTACTTTCCCTTGAAGATTTCTGAAAAGTTTTGATTCCTTCTATTTTCTTCCGCGATCGCTCGTCACAAGAAACTTCCTCTTTCTCTCCTCTCCCTCTCTCTCTCTTTCTCTTTTCAAATCTTTATATCTTTTCCACTTTTCTTTACAGTTCCTTTTTTTTTTTCACTAACCCAAAAATTTCACTGATTCTTAGAATTTTCCAACTATATTAAATTTGTACGGATTGAAATATTTTTCCTCGTATAACTTCAAAAAAATTTATATTATTAAATAATAAAACTCTTTTTTTTTTCTTTCGGAACCACCTGGTTATTTTTATGTCCAGTCGATGAGTGAGTCCTTTAGGTCAAGTGCACGCAAAAAGTGCATTGCCCCCTTCTTAACCTTCCTCAAGTGGGGCAAATCATGCGATTTAATTGCACATGTATTTGTTCCACAAAAAGAAAGGAGAAGGGAGGACGACGCACTTTTACTGTCGTCAAGGCACCGAAATTTGACACCCCCTTGGCAACAGCAAAAGTGACATCGCTACTGTGCAATGAAAAAAAAAAAAAAATAATAAAAAAATTCTTATCAGAGACTCCTCATACCGGACGTCTCCGATAAACAATGGCAATGCTCAATTGCCATTGCTAACAATAAATTTTTCTTTTTCTTTCTCTTTCTTATTTTAATTCTGACGTCGCACCCCCCTAATTAAACGATTTTTAGGGGTTGAAGACCCATAATAATCGTTGCTAAAAGAAAAATTATCAGAACTGATTACAGTTTAATATATATGATTTTTATTTCATGCAATATTCAATAATAAATTGTATATGTGTACCTATATGCTTTTTTTTCATGCTTTTTCCTACGGTTTACATAATTGGGATGCTGATAGATATAGATCAACTGAATTCTTTAGAATTTTGGAATATACTAAAGAAAAATTCTTTTATGATATTGATTATTTACTGATAATAGTATACTTGGAGTAATATATGATATAAACGATAATTTAATTTGATAAAATAGGTATCATTGATACTGAGAGAAAAATTCATGATAATGTAAAGATTAATTACCTGATTTTCTTTTTTTTTCGAGTGTTACCTGTTTATTGTGTGCTGTTATGCTTTTGTGTGTATGATATCTGTTTAACTTGCGGGAGCAGCCACCTCATCATTCTCATCTTCATCATCACTATCATTCTCATCATCATCATCGTCAGATTCATCTGTTTCCTGAGTGAAATAATTGAGTCGGCATTGTGAATTCATGGGGAGTTTACCCTGTAATGATGACAAAACCCCTTGCGCTGCTTCTTTCATCGCTCGGCATGCGTCATTCCCATAACCAATTTCAATTGTCTCATCTACTGAACATCGATATTTACGGAAAACCGCTCCTGCACAATTGTAAACAACCCTCTCAAAGATATACTTTGGAGCAGACAAATGATGTGTATGCACGTTTAAAACGTGTTGTTTGGCAGGCCAAAAAATGAATCAGGGTTGGCTGTGCAAATAATAGATGAATGGGCAGAAAAATGAGGTGGCAAATCAAAGATTCAAAAAATATTACGCAAAAGAATGGGAATAAAATCCAATGACAGGGAAAAATATCAAGGAGGCAAGGAGAAATTTTCAATTCAACTTATCTATCTATAATTGCAGCAGTAAAGACGGAAAGATAGGTCTTTCCACGTAAGAAAATAGCTTTGTCTTTCCACTATTGGTAAAAATGCACATGGCGCGCCCGGTTTTTTTCAAATAGAATTCTGTATAATCATAGAACGACTTATCTTAATGAAGGCTAGGTCAGTCACCAAATCATCATCTTGATTTCCAGATGAGGAAATGTTTATTATTTCAAGATTCTCATGAATCTATGAACTTTCCATGAATCAAATACCAATTTCAAGAACAGCTAGTTGAGGTTATATTCATTCCGTTCTAACTTTTCAACTAATTTTTCTATTTCATATTAATGAGTGTGTGATACTACGGAACAAATGCGTTTTCTCATACATGTTTATTGAAAATGATGTGTAATTATCATCATCTTCATTACGTTACAGAATGATTTGAGCTTTTTGAAAAAAACCGGGCGCGCCATGTGCATTTTTACCAATAGTGGAAAGACAAAGCTATTTTCTTACGTGGAAAGACCTATCTTTCCGTCTTTACTGCTGCAATTATAGATAGATAAGTTGAATTGAAAATTTCTCCTTGCCTCCTTGATATTTTTCCCTGTCATTGGATTTTATTCCCATTCTTTTGCGTAATATTTTTTGAATCTTTGATTTGCCACCTCATTTTTCTGCCCATTCATCTATTATTTGCACAGCCAACCCTGATTCAGTTTTTGGCCTGCCAAACAACACGTTTTAAACGTGCACATGGCGCGTTTTTTTTATTTTTAATAATTTGTCGGCCCATATTTCATTCCTTTTGCGTCATTTTAGATATCGTCATTTTCACAATATCGTAAAAAACCTAGATATTCGGACGCAGGACTTATGGAATCTCGTGATTTTTTTTCTCAAATGCTAAATGTCTTGAGATCTTGAGAATCTTAACCCTTTAACGCTTATGGGCGTTTCCCCCACTCTGCGGCTTGCTAGGCAGGCGGCACATATTTGCGTTAGTGTGTATCCGTGAGCTCTAGCGAGCAATACCGTACCCACTATGAGGTTACTGTTTGTTCTGGAATTTTATCGGGCACGTTATTGTTAGTCGAAAATTTTGAGTTTTTACGTTCCACTTTTTGTATTTCTTTATTCTACATCGACAGAAATAATTTGAAAAAAAATAATAATTCAAGACTATTTAAATAACAAAGGAAGGGGCCCTGAGGGAACCCATCAGACGTATGTATCACGGTAATGACCGAGCCTGAGTCTCGTAAACTGAGGTAGTGGGGACTGAGAGCACACGCGGTTGGCTATCCCCACTCTAGCGCCGCGGGTGTGAGTTTGTCCGAATGCGCCGTTAGAGGGTTAATTGTAACGAGCCCCGAAGGTCTCGTTGTCCAGCAGACCATCGGCTGAGCACAGGTAAGTGCAATAACCATCGCGCACGTAATAAAGGCAAATACCCCCGAAAAGTCCCATCCAACCCCGTGACATAACCCCGTAACAACCCCGTGACAACCCCGTGACGCGACCGTTAAAAGCGGAAGCGAGGCTAGGGATCGGAATAAGCGCGAAAAGTCCAGTGTAACTGGCGCTCCCAATAAGGGGATTTTATGTGTGTTACTTTATTTTGGTTGGTATAAAATTTTGAGTGAGGATTGGGAGGCAACAGCGGACAAGATCCGTGCCTCAGAGTACTCCAATCGTGTTTTTCATCGGAATAAAGGCCCGTTTAGTTTTAGGAGGCATCAGCAGACAAGATCTGTGCCTCATTTAGGTAATGTTGGGAGGTGAATCCCGGTTAGGTTTAAGGGGGCATCAGCGGACAAGATCCGTGTCCAATAATTATTTTATTTGCGTTAGTTTATTTAGGAAATCCCCGGAGAAGCGCTCCGAAAAGTAGCCCGGTCGCAACTTGTGTGAAAAGTTCAAAGAAAAGCCCGTGAGTTGGAAGTTTGACTTCACGAGAGTTTGAAAATTCCCGCGTGGAGAAAGTCCCGTAGTGAGTGCGACGGTCATGCGCCCTGGTGGTACCGAGGGGCATGAGTCGGCTCGAGTAGTAGTGGGAGTACCCCCCCCCCCCCCCCCCCGGAACGACTGATCGCGTCGGAAGAGTCAGTCGAGTACGAGCCAGCATCGAGACCACACGTGCGAGCCCCGCAGTTCCACCCGAGTCAACGAGAGCGGACCACCTACAGGATGTGGAGAGGCCTCTTTGTCGAGAGGATGAGGAAGGTCCAGGAGAAGACATCAACGAATCGGGTGAGATGAAGTGTCGTTTCCTCAAAACCCCGTTTGACTCCCGTTATCCGTTTCGATCTTAGCCGTAACGTTCGACTCATCCCCGAAACAATCCATTAATTAATTAATTGATTAATGCATTCCCTTAAAATAAATTGCCGCGTCGTTATCATTCGTTTGGTTGTACACGAAAACCCGAAAAGCCCCACGCCTTTTACTTGCCGTGACGCGCAGTGAGTCTATCTTACTCGCACTCGTAACGTTGGGTAGGGAAAATGGTTTTTTAGGAATAACTCCCCTAATTCCCGTGGAAAAATCCCAAAATCGGTCCCAGTCGATAGGGATGAAGTAGGCGAACCCAACGACCCCAAAATTACCCTCCCCGAAACATATTTCTATTTTTTATTGAATAGAATCTGGAATATAATTTTGGAGAAAATGCGTTAGTCCTGTAAACGAAGCATTTTAATTCCCCCCTTCCCCCCGTACCGCGTCACCCGTATACCTCGGATGAGTTCCGAGAAATCCGTGCCTTTTGGATGGTTATTGTACTTTCCAAGAAATCAATAATCATAACTAAAATAATTTAATTTCGATACCTTAATAATCATAACTAAAATCATTTATTTCTGTAATTCCTTCCGACTTTAATTCTCAATAATTATGATTTGTTATAAAATAAATTCCTTTCGTCTTTTATTAACGTTTCCAATAATTCTACAGTTTCGAATCAAGTTAAATGTAATTAATGTTGCTTTGTTAATATACTCTGATTTTACCCGATTTATCTAGTGTACGAGCAATTATTTAAGAGTTCCTCCTTTCCAGAATCCCTCAACTTTTCAGATTCATTTCGGTAGGGTTTAAGTTTTTTTTATTAATGGGAAATGGCAACGGATCGGGTTAACACCCCCGATTCCCCCCCTGACTCATGTCATTGGTTTTTTTCTCTCGGGCTAGCCGGGAAGAAGGTAACACCTCCCCCCTTCCACCTATTTCGTTCCGTTCTCGGCGGAACTCCTCGCTTACACGGGCCGGTTATGAGCCATAAACATGTGGAGGAGGAGTTCGCTGAGGAACTTCCGGTTTGGTGGTTCCGCAAAAACCACCTGGCGCCCATTATTCGGTTTTTAATTAGGGAACTTTAATAGAGAGAGGTGGGAGGAGGGATGGCGCAGTGGCTTTTTATCCCCCCGGGTAAAAAGTCACGTTACATAATCCTTGAGAACCCGCGCTATGAGCGTGACGCTGCACTCTGTACGAAAATGTAAATATCAAATAATAGACTAAAACTATCAAATTGAAACTTGTGGAATCCTTTTTGAATAATGTTGCGAATCGAAAAGGACCTTTTTTCTGTGGAATATATTCTTTTGGTATGAAAGAATAATTTATTGTGGATCCGATTCCGGAATGTGGCGCGCTGCTCACTATGCAACTGGAATCGTAGTGGAAATTCTTCCCACCGTGTTGCCACGTCACTCGATTTGTGTGTATGAAAATGGCTGGCACTTCGTGTCGTTAATGGTTATCGGCAACGTTGCACTTTACTCAAAACGTGCGGTGCCGCGTTCATCACCCGATAAAAATCTTTAATCTCATGGCTGCGAGTTCTCAACGTTTAAAAATTTTTGAAAAAAAAGAATGGGATTTCAAATTTCAGTTATTTTTTTTGTTGCTTCCGGATGGAAGCTCAACAAATGTGAGAATTTTCGATTTGGATTTTTTTGAGCTCCGAAAAGTTAGCAAACCAGGGTGTTTTGATCGACCCTAAATTTTTGGGGAATTAGGGGCTTTTTGGGTGCTTTTTTTCTGCGCAAACGAAAAATTTTCTGCTTTTACGGTTTTGGAGAAAATTCATTTTGAAAATTTTGACCGTTTATTTAGCAGACCAGTATGGTCGGAGATAGATATCGACGACATGAAAATCAATAACTTTTTAGGTGCTACTTTTCTGCGCAAAAAAAAATTTTTTTTTTTGTAAATTAAATTAATTAAATTATTAATTACAGTACTAATAGAACAAAAATGAGAAAAATAATCATGCAACTTCATTGACAGCTCAGAAAAATAAAGTGCTTTGCATTGAAGCTTATCTGAAATTTTCTGCTTAACTCTAAATACACTTAGTTGATCGGGATACCCAATACACTCATAGCATTGGGCCCAAAATGTATGGAGTACTTCCAAAAGTCAATGTACTCATCAGAATAATTAAGTGCTCTGAATTCCAGCCAGCTGAGAATTTTCTGCTCGGTCACAAATACCCAGAACTGAGGAGAATACCCAATGAACTCATAGCATCGGGCCCAAAGTGTATGGAGCACTTTCATTCGTCCATGTAGCCATCAGAATGATTGGGTGCTCGACTTTTCAGTCAGCTTGGAGTTTTCTGCTCAAATCTAAATACCTAGAACTGATAAGAACACCTAGGGAACGCATAGCATTGGGCCCGAAGTGCATGGAGCACTTTCAAGAGTCCACGTATCCTTCAGAATCATTAAGTGCTCTGCATTTCAGCCGGCTGAGAATTTTCTGCTCGGACGCAAATACCCAGAACTAATAAGATTGCCCAATGCACTCATAGCATTGGGCCCAAAGTGTAACGGACGCTCCTAACTGTCTATATACGCATGAAAATAATTAAGTGCTCTGCATTACGGCCAGCGCAGAATTTTCTGCTCGAGTGCAAATACCCTAAACTGATGAGAATACTCAGGCGGCTTAGAGCATTGGGCCCAAAGTGTATGGAACACTTCCAAAAGTCAATGCACTCATCAGAAAAATTAAGTGCTCTCAATTCCAGCCAGCTGAGAATTTTCTGCTCAGTCGCAAATACCCAGAACTAAAGAGATAACCCAATCAACTCATAGCATCGGGCCCAAAGTGTATGGGGCACTTTCATTCGTCCATGTAGCCATCAGAATAATTGAGTGCTTGACTTCCTGGCCAGCTTGGACTTTTCTGCTCAAATCTAAATACCCCGAATCGATAAGGATATCTAGGGAACGCATAGCATTGGCCCCGGAGTGCATGGAGCACTGTCAAAAATTCACGTATTCTCCAGAATAATTGAGTGCTCTGCATTTCAGCCGGCTGAGAATTTTCTGCTCGGACGCAAATACCCAGAACTAATAAGATTGCCCAATGCACTCATAGCATTGGGCCCAAAGTGTAACGGACGCTCCTAACTGTCTATATACGCATGAAAATAATTGAGTGCTCTGCATTACGGCCAGCGCAGAATTTTCTGCTCGAGTGCAAATACCCTAAACTGATGAGAATACTCAGGCGGCTTAGAGCATTGGGCCCAAAGTGTATGGAACACTTCCAAAAGTCAATGCACTCATCAGAAAAATTAAGTGCTCTCAATTCCAGCCAGCTGAGAATTTTTTGCTCAGTCGCAAATACCCAGAACTAAAGAGATAACCCAATCACTCATAGCATCGGGCCCAAAGTGTATGGGGCACTTTCATTCGTCCATGTAGTCATCAGAATAATTGAGTGCTTGACTTCCTGGCCAGCTTAGACTTTTCTGCTCAAATCTAAATACCCAGAATCGATAAGAATATCTAGGGAACACATAGCATTGGCCCCGGAGTGCATGGAGCACTGTCAAAAATTCACGTATTCTCCAGCATAATTGAGTGCTCTGCATTTCAGCCGGCTGAGAATTTTCTGCTCGGACGCGAGTACCCAGAACTAATGAGAATGCCCAATGGACTCAGAGCATTGGGTTCAAAGTGTAAGGAACGCTCTTAACTGTCTATAGTCGCATGAAAGTAATTAAGTGCTCTGCATTACGGCCAGCGCCGAATTTTCTGCCCGAGTGCAAGTACCCGAATACTATAAGAATACTCAGGCGGCTCATAGCATTGAGCCCAAAATGTACGGAGCACTTCCAAAAGTCAATGTACTCATCCGAATAATTAAGTGCTCTGAATTCCAGCCAACTGAGAATTTTCTGCTCGATCGCAAATACCCAGAACTAAGTAGAATACCCAATGAACTCATAGCATCGAGCCCAAAGTGTATGGGGCACTTTCATTCGTCCATGTAGCCATCAAAATAATTGGGTGCTCGACTTTTCAGTCAGCTTGGACTTTTCTACTCAAATCTAAATACCCAGAACTGATAAGAATACCTAAGGAACGCACAGCATTGGGCCCAAAGTGCATGGAGCACTTTCAAGAGTCCACGTATCCTTCAGAATAATTAAGTGCTCTGCATTTCAGCCGGCTGAGAATTTTCTGCTCGGACGCAAATACCCAGAACTAATAAGATTGCCCAATGCACTCATAGCATTGGGCCCAAAGTGTAACGGACGCTCCTAACTATCTATATACGCATGAAAATAATTAAGTGCTCTGCATTACGGCCAGCGCAGAATTTTCTGCTCGAGTGCAAATACCCTAAACTGATGAGAATACTCAGGCGGCTTAGAGCATTGGGCCCAAAGTGTATGGAGCACTTCCAAAAGTCAATGCACTCATCAGAAAAATTAAGTGCTCTCAATTCCAGCCAGCTGAGAATTTTCTGCTCAGTCGCAAATACCCAAAACTAAAGAGATAACCCAATCAGCTCATAGCATCGGGCCCAAAGTGTATGGGCCACTTTCATTCGTCCATGTAGCCATCAGAATAATTGAGTGCTTGACTTCCCGGCCAGCTTAGAATTTTCTGCTCAAATGTAAATACCCAGAACTGATAAAAATACCTAGAGAACGCATAGCATTGGGCCCAAAGTGCATGGAGCACTTTCAAAAATTCACGTATTCTCCAGAATAATTGAGTGCTCTGCATTTCAGCCTGAGAGTTTTCTGCTCCGGCGCGAGTACCCAGGACTAATGAGGATGCCCAGTGACTCATAGCATCGGGCCCAAAGTGTAAGGGACGCTCCCAACTATCTATATATACATGAAAATAATCAAGTGCTCTGCATTAAGGCTAGTGCAGAATTTTATGCTCGAGTGCTAATACCCGAAACTGATTAGAATACTCAGGCGGCTCATAGCATTGGGCCCAAAGTGTATGGAGTACTTCCAAAAGTCAATGTACTCATTCGAATAATTGAGTGCTCTGAATTCCAGCCAGCTGAGAATTTCCTGCTCGGTCGCGAATACCCAGAACTAAGAGAATACCCAATGAACTCATAGCATCGGGCCCAAAGTGTATGGGGCACTGTAATTTGTCCATGTAGCCATCAGAATAATTTAGTGCTCGACTTTTTGGCCAGCTTAGACTTTTCTGTTCAAATGTAAATACCCGGAATTGATGAGAATCCCTAGGGAACGCATACCATTGGGTCCAAAGTGCATGAAACACTTCCAAAAGTCCACGTATTCTTCAGAATAATTAAGTGCTCTGCATTTCAGCCGGCTGAAAATTTTCTGCTCGGGCGCGTGTACCCAGAATTAATGAGAATGCCCAATAGACTTATAGCATCAGGCCCAAAGTGTATGGAGCGCTCCCAACTGTCTACATACACATGAAAAGAATTAAGTGCTCTGCATGACGGCCAGTGCAGAATTCTCGGCTCGAGTGCAAATACCCGGAACTAATAAGAATACTCAAGGAATAAGGGGCTTTTTAGGTGCTATTTCTCTGCGCTAATTAAAAATTTTCTGCTTTAGCGGTTTCGGAGAAAAATAATTTTGAAAATCAGAAACGTTCATCCAGCAGACCAGTATAATCGGATAAAAATTTAAACAACATGGAAATTCATAAATATTTAGGTTCTAATTTTCTGCCCAATTTTTTTTTTTTGTGAATTTAATCGATTCAATCATTAAGAATAACAATAATGTAGCCAAAATGGGAAGAATGACTCCAGAGCTCCACTAACAGCTCAGAGAAATGAAGTGCTTTGCGTTGCAGCTGTTTTAAAATTTTCTACTGCACTGCAAATACATTTTTTCGGGAGAAAAGGCCGATGAATCTATGATATCACTCCGTCTGTGGTCGAGTGACCATGGATCAGCTGTTTCCGCATCACAAAAATTAGGTGCTCTTCATTTCAATCGATTACGAACTTTCTGTGCTACATTCAATACATTTCAATGATGCAAGTACGCAATGCACTTGAATAATTCAACTCAAAGTATGCGCATGACCGTCATTCGTCTTTGTATGCATCATTAAAATTAAGTGTTCTTCATTTCAGTTAATTGCAAATTTTCTGCGCCATTTTAAATACGTCTTGATGATGCAAATACACGATACACTCGAATAATTGAATTTAGAGTGTACGAATAACCATCAGTTGTCTTCGTATGTTTCCCGAAAATTAAGTGCTCTTCATTTCAATCTTTTAGGAATTTTCTGCGCAATATTAGAGACATGTAACCAATGCGAGTACACGATGCACTTGAATAGTCGGAGTCAAAGTATATTAGTGACCTTCAGTCATCTTCGTATGCATCCGAAAAATTAAGTGCTCCCTATTCCAGTCAATTGCAAATTTTCTGCACCACTTTAAATACGTCTCACTGATTCAAATACGCGATGCACTCAAACAATCGAACTAAGAGTATACGAATGATCATCAGTCGTTTTTGTATGCATCAGAAAAATTAAGTGCTCTTCATTCCAATCTGTTGTGAATTTTCTGCACAGTATTAGATTCATTTAACCAATGCAAGTCCACGATGCACTTGAATAGTCGGACTCAAAGTATATAAGTGACCTTCAGTCATCTTCGTATGCACCCGAAAAATCAAGTGCTCCCCATTCCAACAAATTGCAAATTTTCTGCGCCATTTTGAATACGTCTTGATTATGGGAATACGCGATGTACTCCAATAGATGAACTCAGAGTATGCGAGTGACCATCAGTCATGTTTGTATGCATCCGAAAAATTAAGTGCTCCCCATTTCAGAAATCGCGAATTTTCTGCACAACTTCAAATACGTCTTAATGATGCGAATACGTAATGCATTCGAATAATTAAACTAAGAGTATACGAAAGACCATCAGTCGTCTTCGTATGGATCAGAAGAAATAAGTGCTCTTCATTCCAATCTGATAGAAATTTTCTGCGCAATATTAGATACATTTAACCAATGCGAGTACATGATGCACTTGAATAGTCGGACTCAAAGTATATAAGTGACCTTCAGTGATATTCGTATGCATTTGAAAAATTAAGTGCTCCCCATTTCAGTCAATTGCGAATTTTCGGCACCACTTCAAATACGTCTTGATGATGCAGATACACGATGCACTCGAATAGTTGAACTAAGAGTATACGAATGACCATCAGGTGTCTTTGTGTGCATCAAAAAAATTAAGTGCTCTTTATTCCAGTCTATCAGAAATTTTCTGCACAATATCAGATACATTCCACCAATGCGAGTACATAATGCGCTTGAGTAGATAAACTTAGAGTATACAAATGACCATCAGTCGTCTTTGTATCCATCTGAAAAATTAAGTGCTCTTCATTCCAATCTGTTAGAAATTTTCTGCGCAATATTAGATACATTTAACTAATGCGAGTACATGATGCATTTGAATAGTCGGACCCAGAGTATATAAGTAACCGTCAGTCATCTTCGTATGCATTCGGAAAATTAAGTACTCCCCATTTCAATCAGTTGCAAATTTTCTGCGCTACTGTGAAGACGTATCAATGATGCAAATACACAATGCACTTGAATAATCAAATTCAGAGTATACGAATGACAATTCGTCATCTTTGTATGCATCAGAAAAACTGAGTGCTCCTCACTCCAGTGAATTGAGCTCTTCAAGCTCCTAATAAACCTGGACTGCAATCGGTGGTTCATTCTTCTGTCCAATCAATTTCGCTAATTCCCCGACGAATTCCCTCTAACACACAAGGCTGTGGAAACGTTCACCACAACTTTTAACACATGTCTCAAGAACAGTCAGAGTGTACATGGCAATGGTGTAATTCTTTAAAGTTGCCCAAGTTAATTTTCGTTTAATTGCTTTCGCTGTGGCGCAGAAAATTCGCAATCGACTGAAATGATGAGCACTTAATTTTTTTGATGCACACGAAAACTACTGATGGTCATTATATACTCTGAGTTGAATTATTCGAGTGCCTCGCATACTTGCATCATAAAAACGTATTCAAAGTGACGCAGAAAGATTGCAACGGACTGAAAGAGGAAGCACTTCATTCTTCTGATGCATGCGAAGATGACTGGAGGTCACTCGCATTTTCCAAGTTTGATTATTCGAGTGCACTGCGTACTTACATCATCAAAACATATTCAAAGTAGCGCAGAAAATTCGCAATCGACTGAAATGAAGAGCACTCAATTTTTCTGATGCATACGAGGATGACTGAAGGTCACTCGTATACTCTCAGTTCAACTTCTCCAGTGCATTATCTACTGACATTGATTGAATGGATCAAATATTGTGCAGAAAACTCTTGATCAATTGGAATGAAGAGCACTTAATTTTCCTGATGCATACGAAGACGACTGACGGTCATTTGTATACTTTAAGTCCGACTATTCAAGTGCATAGTGTACTCGCATTGGTCAAATGAATCTAATATTGCGCAGAAAATTCCTGACAGATTGGAATGAAGAGCACTTAATTTCT
The DNA here is from genome assembly GCA_963942555.1 of Aleiodes leptofemur. Classification (NCBI taxonomy): domain Eukaryota; kingdom Metazoa; phylum Arthropoda; class Insecta; order Hymenoptera; family Braconidae; genus Aleiodes; species Aleiodes leptofemur. The sequence goes on from OZ012619.1 coordinate 11,032,773, forward strand.
CTGATGCATAAAAAGACGACTGATGGTCATTCGTATACTCTTAGTTCAATTGTTCGAGTGCATTGTGTATTTGCATCATCAAGACGTATTTAAAATGGCGCAGAAAATTTGCAATTAACTAAAATGGGGAGCACTTAATTTTGATGATGCATACAAAGACGAATGACGGTCATGCACATACATTGAGTTGAATGATTCAAGTGCATTGCGTACTTGCATCATTGAAACGTATTCAATGTAGCGCAGAAAATTCGTAATCGATTGAAATGGAGAGCACCTAATTTTTCTGATGCGGAAACAACTGATTCATGGTCACTCGACCACAGACGGAGTGATATCATAGATTCATCGGCCTTTTTCCCCGAAAAAATGTATTTGCAGTGCAGCAGAAAATTTTAAAACAGCTGCAACGCAAAGCACTTCATTTCTCTGAGCTGTTAGTGAAGCTCTGGAGTCATTCTTCCCATTTTGGCTACATTATTGTTATTCTTAATGATTAAATTGATTAAATTTACAAAAAAAAAAAAAAATTGGGCAGAAAATTAGGACCTAAATATTTATGAATTTCCATGTTGTTGAAATTTTTATTCGAATATACTGGTCTGCTAGATGAACGTTTCTGATTTTCGAAATTATTTTTCTCCGAAACCGTTAAAGCAGAAAATTTCTAATTAGCGCAAAAAAATAGCACCTAAAAAGCCCCTTATTCCTTGAGTATTCTTATTAGTTCCGGGTATTTGCACTCGAGCCGAAAATTTCGCACTGGCCGTCATGCAGAGCACTAAATTCTTTTCATGTGTATGTAGACAGTTAGGAGCGTCTCTTACACTTTGGGCCCTATGCTATGAGTGCATTGGGTATTCTTATTAGTTCTGGGTATTTGCGTCCGAGCAGAAAATTGTCAGCCGGCTGAAATGCCGAGCACTTAATGATTCTGAAGGGTACGTGGACTCTTGGAAGTGCTCCAGGCACTTTGGGCCCAATGCTATGCGCTCCTTAGGTATTCTTATCAGTTCTGGGTATTTAGATTTGAGCAGAAAAGTCCAAGCTGACTGAAAAGTCGAGCACCCAATTATTCTGATGGCTACATGGACGAATTACAGTGCCCCGTACACTTTGGGCCCGATGCTATGGGTTCATTAAGTATTCTCTTAGTTCTGGGTATTCGCGACCGAGCAGGAAATTCTCAGCTGGCTGGAATTCAGAGCACTTGATTATTCGGATGAGTACATTGACTTTCGGAAGTGCTCCGTACATTTTGGGCCCAATGCCATGAGCCGCCTGAGTATCCTAATCAGTTTCGGGTATTAGCACTCGAGCATAAAATTCTGCGCTGGCCGTAATGCAGAGCACTTAATTATTTTCATGCATCTATAGACAGTTGGGAGCGTCCCTAGCACTTTGGGCCCGATGCTATGAGTCCTCATAGCATTGGGCATCCTCATTAGTTCTGGGTACTCGCGCCCGAGCAGAAAATTCTCAACTGGCTGGAATTCAGGGCACTTAATTATTCTGCTGAGTACATTGACTTTCGGGAGTGCTCCGTACATTTTGGGCCCAATGCCATGAGCCGCCTGAGTATTCTCATTAGTTCCGGGTATTTGCACTCGAGCATAAAATTCCGCGCTGGCCGTAATGCAGAGCACTCAATTATTTTCATGCGTATATAGACAGTTAGGAGCGTTCCTTACACTTTGGGCCCAATGCTATGAGTCCATTGGGCATCTCCATTAGTTCTGGGTACTCGCGCCCGAGCAGAAAATTCTCAGCCGGCTAAAATGCAGAGCACTTAATTATTCTGAACGGTACGTGAACTTTTGAAAGTGCTCCATGCACTTTGGGCCCAATGCTATGCGTTCCCTAGGTATTCCTATCAGTTCTGAGTATTTAGATTTGAGCAGAAAAGTCTAAGCTGGCCAGGAAGTCGAGCACCCAATTATTCTGATGGCTACATGGACGATTGAAAGTGCCCATACACTTTGGGCACGATGCTATGAGTTCATTGAGTATTCTCCTTAGATCTGGGTATTTGGGACTGAGCAGAAAATCCTCAGCTGGCTGGAATTCAGAGCACTTAATTATTCTGATGAGTACATTGACTTTTGGAAGTACTCCATACACTTTGGGCCCAATGCTATGAGCCACCTGAGTATTCTTATAGTATTCGGGTATTTGCACTAGGGCAGAAAATTCTGCGCTGGCCGTAATGCAGAGCACTGAGTTACTTTCATGCGACTATAGACAGTTAAGAGCGTTCCTTACACTTTGGACCCAATACTATGAGTCCATTGGGCATTCTCATTAGTTCTGGGTACTCGCGTCCGAGCAGAAAATTCTCAGCCGGCTGAAATGCAGAGCACTTAATTATTTTGGAGAATATGTGAATTTTTGAAAGTGCTCCACGCACTCCGGGCCCAATGCTATGCGTTCCTTAGGTATTCTTATCAGTTTTGGCTATTTAGATTTGAGCAGAAAAGTCTAAGCTGGCCAGGAAGTCAAGCACTCAATTATTCTGATGGCTACATGGACGAATGAAAGTGCCCCATACACTTTGGGCCCGATGCTATGAGTTGATTGGGTTATCTCTTTAGTTCTGGGTATTTGCAACTGAGCAGAAAATTTTCAGCTGGCTGGAATTGAGAGCACTTAATTTTTCTGATGAGTGCATTGACTTTTGGAAGTGCTCCATACACTTTGGGTCCAATGCTATGAGCCGTCTGAGTATTCTCATTAGTTCCGGGTATTTGCACTCGAGCATAAAATTCCGCGCTGGCCGTAATGCAGAGCACTCAATTATTTTCATGCGTATATAGACAGTTAGGAGCGTTCTTTACACTTTGGGCCCAATGCTATGAGTCCATTGGGCATCTCCATTAGTTCTGGGTACTCGCGCCCGAGCAGAAAATTCTCAGCCGGCTAAAATGCAGAGCACTTAATTATTCTGATGAGTACATTGACTTTCGGAAGTGCTCCGTACATTTTGGGCCCAATGCCATGAGCCGCCTGAGTATTCTCATTAGTTCCGGGTATTTGCACTCGAGCATAAAATTCCGCGCTGGCCGTAATGCAGAGCACTCAATTATTTTCATGCGTATATAGACAGTTAGGAGCGTTCCTTACACTTTGGGCCCAATGCTATGAGTCCATTGGGCATCTCCATTAGTTCTGGGTACTCGCGCCCGAGCAGAAAATTCTCAGCCGGCTAAAATGCAGAGCATTTAATTATTCTGAACGATACGTGAACTTTTGAAAGTGCTCCATGCACTTTGGGCCCAATGCTATGCGTTCCCTAGGTATTCCTATCAGTTCTGAGTATTTAGATTTGAGCAGAAAAGTCTAAGCTGGCCAGGAAGTCGAGCACCCAATTATTCTGATGGCTACATGGACGATTGAAAGTGCCCATACACTTTGGGCACGATGCTATGAGTTCATTGAGTATTCTCCTTAGATCTGGGTATTTGCGACTGAGCAGAAAATCCTCAGCTGGCTGGAATTCAGAGCACTTAATTATTCTGATGAGTACATTGACTTTTGGAAGTACTCCATACACTTTGGGCCCAATGCTATGAGCCACCTGAGTATTCTTATAGTATTCGGGTATTTACACTAGGGCAGAAAATTCTGCGCTGGCCGTAATGCAGAGCACTTAATTACTTTCATGCGACTATAGACAGTTAAGAGCGTTCCTTACACTTTGGACCCAATACTATGAGTCCATTGGGCATTCTCATTAGTTCTGGGTACTCGCGTCCGAGCAGAAAATTCTCAGCCGGCTGAAATACAGAGCACACAATTATTTTGGAGAATATGTGAATTTTTGAAAGTGCTCCACGCACTCCGGGCCCAATGCTATGCGTTCCTTAGGTATTCTTATCAGTTTTGGCTATTTAGATTTGAGCAGAAAAGTCTAAGCTGGCCAGGAAGTCAAGCACTCAATTATTCTGATGGCTACATGGACGAATGAAAGTGCCCCATATACTTTGGGCCCGATGCTATGAGTTGATTGGGTTATCTCTTTAGTTCTGGGTATTTGCGACTGAGCAGAAAATTCTCAGCTGGCTGGAATTGAGAGCACTTAATTTTTCTGATGAGTGCATTGACTTTTGGAAGTGTTCCATACACTTTGGGCCCAATGCTCTAAGCCGCCTGAGTATTCTCATTAGTTTAGGGTATTTGCACTCGAGCAGAAAATTCTGCGCTGGCCGTAATGCAGAGCACTTAATTATTTCCATGCGTATATAGACAGTTAGGAGCGTCCGTTACACTTTGGGCCCAATGCTATGAGTGCATTGGGCAATCTTATTAGTTCTGGGTATTTGCGTCCGAGCAGAAAATTCTCAGCCGGCTGAAATGCAGAGCACTTAATGATTCTGAAGGATACGTGGACTCTTGAAAGTGCTCCATGCACTTCGGGCCCAATGCTATGCGTTCCCTAGGTGTTCTTATCAGTTCTAGGTATTTAGATTTGAGCAGAAAAGTCCAAGCTGACTGAAAAGTCGAGCACCCAATCATTCTGATGGCTACATGGACGAATGAAAGTGCTCCATACACTTTGGGCCCGATGCTATGAGTTCATTGGGTATTCTCCTCAGTTCTGGGTATTTGTGACCGAGCAGAAAATTCTCAGCTGGCTGGAATTCAGAGCACTTAATTATTCTGATGAGTACATTGACTTTTGGAAGTACTCCATACATTTTGGGCCCAATGCTATGAGTGTATTGGGTATCCCGATCAACTAAGTGTATTTAGAGTTAAGCAGAAAATTTCAGATAAGCTTCAATGCAAAGCACTTTATTTTTCTGAGCTGTCAATGAAGTTGCATGATTATTTTTCTCATTTTTGTTCTATTAGTACTGTAATTAATAATTTAATTAATTTAATTTACAAAAAAAAAAAATTTTTTTTGCGCAGAAAAGTAGCACCTAAAAAATTATTGATTTTCATGTCGTCGATATCTACCTCCGACCATACTGGTCTGCTAAATAAACGGTCAAAATTTTCAAAATGAATTTTCTCCAAAACCGTAAAAGCAGAAAATTTTTCGTTTGCGCAGAAAAAAAGCACCCAAAAAGCCCCTAATTCCCCAAAAATTTAGGGTCGATCAAAACACCCTGGTTTGCTAACTTTTCGGAGCTATTTTTTTGTTGCATATCACTTGAGATGATGTAGAGAGTCTGAAAATGATATTTGGACAAAATGTCTGTGTGCAGGTATATATGTCTGTGTCGATTTTTTTTTACTTAGAGAGGTAGAACTTCAACCTGAAAATCTGATGTTCTTACAGTATATTTATCTTGATAAATGCTTTCTTTTGAGACCTTGTCACTTGGAACTCATTCAGTATTTTTTGAGAAATGATGCATTTTGGATTTTTTCAAAAAAATCAATTTCTTAAAAAATTTTCGACCGATTTCGTCCAGATGAATTTATAACATTTGATATCATATTCTGTAACTGCGTGAATTCTTCCAGATTTTTCTCAAGCTTAGTTTTTAAGTTATGTCGATTTCCATAGTTTCTCATGATGATGTTTTTGCTTCTATAACAATCAGAACAATTAAGATAGGAACTTCAAATTCAGCTCATATATTGGTTTTCTCAATCTACTGCCTGGGATTGTTACTGGACAAAATTAGAGAAAGATTTTCTCAAATATGAGCGTTTTTTTGAAATTTCAATTTTTTCATTCTTCTTTAAACTTAGAATAAGTTTCTAATTGATTTCATCCAGATTGAGAAATAATATGAGACACTATATCATCTACCTGCATGATACTTTCAGATTTTTCTCGGCATTAGTTCTTGAGATATTTTAATTCCATTAATATTGCATGAAGAAGCTTCATCTGCAGCTTGTTTTCAAAGTATAGGGAATTTTTTGAAATTTGAATTTTCAGAATTATCTTAAAGTTCAATACAAATTCTCAGTCGATTTCATCCAGATCATTATTAAGGGAATATTCAAAATTCAGTGTTCACTAATGGAAAGGGGAACCATTCGGAACTGATTTGCTAATGACTTAGCAGATAAAACTATAATGATAACTAATAATTGAAGCAAGTTCCCACTTGTTTTAGAATAACTCGGAAACTAAGTGGAATAGAGCAATTTTGTCCGCATCTTTTTTTGTAATCCTAGGAATTGTCGACGAAAAAGAATTCAGGTAAGATCACTCTATCTCGCTTAGATTTTGAAATATTGTCAGAAAACTACAAATTTAATAATCGAGAGGTCAAAGAGTGTCTGTACTCTTTGGAAAGGTAAAGCAGAGAAAAATCTCTAATTCAATATTTCTTTAAAATCATCTCGGAAACTAACAGAGGTATGTTTTTTTCCCTCATCCTTCCTTATGCTCTTAAAATTCTCGGCAAAAGAGACTCCAGGCATAATTGTTCCATCTCGCTAAGTTTCCAATTTATTCTGAGAATAATGAAAACTCGAAGAAATGGGTGAAAGGGATAAAAAAAAAAGAAAAAATTACGTGTGATGCTTTGGCAGAAATATACGCAATTTTATGAGGATCAATTTTATGTAACAGATTAGAACGCTGTTATTATGGATAATATAATTATTATCATGCAGTGAAAAAAGCATGGAATGAAAAAAAAATGATCGAAAATTCATAAAATTATGTAGAAATTAAATTTTTTCAGGAATTTCGAACATCAGTATCACCTCATTTTAATCAAATTCTCAATAATGAATTGATGATATCATAAGGAATGTCCTGCTGAAGTTTGAATTGATTTTGGAGCGAAGTTTTCAAGAAAAAAAAATTTGAAGTTCCAAATTTTGTACAGAGAGATATGGGAAGCCGATAGGATTAGCATAAAATTTGCTTTACCGCGCGAGGGGTATGGAAAATCCCGTCTTTTTTTTCATCTCCCCGTGCAAAATTTCTAAATTCAAATATTTTTTTCTCAATAACTAAACTACAAAATTACTTCAAATTTTGGCACGATATTTGAGTAATTGACTGAAAATTTTCATACAATTTTTTATTTTCAATTATTAATATTATTGGAAAAAACCTTCAAAAACCTCAGAATTTTTTTTCCATGATTTCATCTGTAGCCAATTGTATTCTTTTTTTTTTCTGAATCACTCAATTATTCCAATACAATATGAGCTGTGATTTTTTTTCATCAACTTTTCTCATTAATTCATATTTTTTTATAAATTAATATTTTTTTTCCGTTTGAGAAACTGCCTAACACGGTTTATATTACTTCGAACTTTTTGAGGTTAGGGTGCACTGTTGTTGTCTTGACGGGTATACATTTGTAGTCAGTGCCGTCAACGTTAAGAAAAAATGTCTCACCAATTCATTTCAGCCAGCCGAATGCAGCCAACGTTACAACGAAATGTCTCACCGAGAAACTTTTTAACCGAAAACGTCGGGATGGGGCGTGACTTACATCAAAATATTTTTTTATAAATAAACAAATCATTTTTTCAAGCAAAGAAGGTTCATTCCTCCCCTGAAATATTGCAATCAGCGTCTAGTATTTTTTGTGACGATGGGAGAGGCGTAATTAAAAAAATAAAAAAAAACTCTCCAATAGTGAAAGTATAGTTAGCCAGTGCACGTTCTAATCGTACACATGGCGCAAAACGCTCCCGCGTTTTCTGATTACAAAATTCTCGTAATTCTTTAACTGGATTTTCTCCCACTTTCTCCAATTTTCTCACAATTTTCGTTTGCCATTTCGAGATTTCATTCAAAATTTCTTCAATGGTGCTAAACTTGGCCGCTATTTTATATTTTCTAGGTTGTCTAGTAATAGTAATAATAATTTTGCCATCAGAATTTCTCCATATTAATTCATATTTATATATAGTACGATTTTGCCCATTTATCTCAGATTTCAACACGTAGGTTGTTTGTAAATTGTATTTGTAGTTTACTTCATTAAAAATATCATTTGGACTTTTCATTAAATTTTCTCCTCGAATTCGTCTTATGAGTGATGGTAGAATTATCCTAAGAATTGACACTGGAATTGCTGACATCTAGAATTTTTATTAAAATTTAGGGTAGACAAAATTTACAATAAAATAATCATAATTTTAAAGTTGACTCCATCACTTGAACCATAATGTGACATGATTATCATTTTAATATCCCTGAGAGACGACTTCCACGGACCCATTGATGATGAGTTCGCGAGAATTCAGAAGATATTGTCCCATACATCGAGCGCAATTGTCAGGTGGTGAAATTTCCACTACTTTGATGCCACAATTTTTACAAGTATCTTGTATGGGTTTGATGATCAAATAATGAAAAGATGGCATTAATCTAGGATAAATTTGTTTACAATTATCGCAATAAAGAAAGAGATGCCCGTCAAGATGAAATGCTCCAACGTTCGGATAATTCGGTGTAACACAGACAGATGCCACAAATGGTGCATAAAACTCTCGATTATTCTCAATTCTGGAATTTAATTGACGCTGTACTAATCTGGGTCTTCTTGAGACTTGGAGGGTCTCAGATTCCGGCGTCATTTCGATTGATTTTCTCTTGTTTGACATAATTTTGCAAAATTCTCTCTTTTCTTTTTTCTGAAATGAATTTGAACCAAGTTGATGAATGTAAGAAATAATAATTTGTCAAAATCTTATGATTTAATGAGAATTGATTTTTTTTCTCCAATAATGTCTCGATTCTGAACCCAAACAAATTTACACTCCTCACACTCTAATGCCTCTCGTCGGTGTCACGACTAAATATCACAGTCAAAATATCACACGACTAAATATCACTATGGAAATATCACACGTCAAAATATCACATTGTCAAAATATCACTGTAAAAAAAATCACATGGTCATAATATCACATGGTCAAATTATCACAAGATAAATTATCACATGGACAGAATATCATAAGGTAAATCATCAGCTATTTATATTAATCATGCACAAATTGGTAAATTTATTAATTGTTCAAAGAGTGAACAAGACTTCACTGAATTATCTATTAAGCAACAGGCTGTGGGGGGAATCGCTGTGAATACTAGACGTAAGAAATATGTTAATTACGATATTCGTCTTAAAAATATTGTTGCTGATTATGATCCATCACAAATGCTCGATTTCCTACGTGGGTGTGGAAACAATGTTGTCTTGTAATTTTTGATTTTTGTAATTGAGTTATTTTAATTATTTTAATTTCGATTTTGTATCATTTCAATAAAATTTTGTGATAATTTGACATGTGATATTTTATTTTGTGATATTTTGGCCTTGTGATATTTTGGCCTTGTGATATTTAGACCATGTGATATTCTGACGTGTGATATTTTGACTGTGATATTCTGTCGTGTGATATTTTGTCTGTGATATTTAGTCGTGTAACCCTCTCGTCTAATAAGAATTTGTTTATTGCAATAAGTGCACCCAATTCGCGGTGTTATATGGTGATGAAGTTGGTGCCAATTTTCGGAGTTTCTCTCAAAAGAGTTTCTAAAGTTGATATCGATATTCCCACTCCAGCATTCTCCGCAGAGAATAAAATCATGTCTTAAATTTGTATAAATTGAACCAATATTAGGTTTTTTTCATTAAACATGAAGCGAATTAGATACTCTCATAGAATTTTGCATTTCTTCCAGGAATACGCGTATAGGGTATGCCATAGGCCAAATCGTCGGCTTCCCCTTCCCTCATTTCTTTAAGTATTTGATCAGGGATTTTCATCTGTCATTTAAGCCAATTGTATTTATTAGAGAGTAATTATTTATTGTTGGGAGCAGAGGAAATTAATCAAAGTTATGGAAACAATTAATAAACTGTTGGATAGAGTTTCTGGTCTCTCTTGGGTTCAAATGCAGTAAAGACTGTTTGTGAAGAACTATTCACGTTTGTGAGGTTCGTCGGTTGCTTTTGAAAAATCATTTCAATTTTTGGAGCAGATGGTGAAGTTTCTGTTGACAAGATCTCATTTGATTGAAAATGGGACTCAATATCAATTGCATGTCTTTTTTGATCGTTATTATTTCCATCTAGTGATTTTTGCTTTAATTCATTATTTTCTCTGCGTCCCGCGAGTAATAGCAAGAGGTTCGTGAGAGAATCCCACACAGCTCCAATTAATATGAATGAACAACCATACGCAGTGTGTAATGCATACGCATGAATAATTGTGTCAATTAATAGTTTTATGATTCTTACAACAATAATTATCCCGATTATTCCGGCACTTGCAGTTCCAAAAGTCATAAATTTGCCCCATGTTTCCTTTCATGCTGATTCAGCGATTTTTTTTCAAAGAATTTCGATCTAATAGTCTGACTATTGATTCACCCTGATCAACCACATCTTTCCCCATTGCTGCTCTGGCGAATTTGTTGATAACCCCTTTTTCATTCATCCTAAACAAGACGTGCTCCCTCAGATCTTTGAGTTTTTCTTCCGGATAGATACCGCTCGTCGCTAATGACACTGGAGACATATAGTTCCAAGTGAAATTTGTCATTGGTTTTATTTCATCTGGTGGCATGACCAGAGTTATACTTGGAGTGATTTTGAACCAGTTGTTGCCCAGGAAATAATAGGGTTGTGTAATGGTTTCGCAAGGGATTTGAATTCCCTTATTCATGAGTATATGTGTTTTGGGTGTCAAGAAATATGTTTCATTGTTTCGCTTTACAGGCAACTGATGAAAACAATCATCTTCATGTCTCAATTCAACTTCAGTCGGTATACATTTCATCACATAGACAATTTCACCTGAAACTACCGCCATATAACCTGGACCCTTCATTATTTCATACGCAAACTCATCTGGCGCTAAGGTAGCCAATATTAAAGAATTTTTCAAAGTTTTTCTTTCTACTTCACATCTTTGCAAAAACATTTCTTTATAGAGACTTTTCATATGAACTTCAATATGTCTTTCTAAATAGACAAATTTTGAATTGACATACGCGAAAGGATCCAAATTCATAGTCGATAATTCACGGTTTACAATAAGGTGGTTCGGATCTGTTTCTATCAGAAATAGTTTTGGATGTTCAGTTCTGATAATTCTATTCCCACAAACATGCTCATACCCTTTTGCTCTTATTGCAAAAGTAATTTGCTTTGTTCCTAGAGAGTAAACTGTTTGTTCACGCCCTTCATATTCACCCTCAGTTTTATTCACTAATCCGTTATATAAAACCCCATATTTATTGAAAGTGCAATCATTCTGCGGAATATAATTCCAAAATGTATTTCCTCTTTCCGAATGCATGCAAGTTAAATCAGTCAAAGGGCAAGTTGTTTTAGGTAACAAATAAATTTCATCCGTCTCTAATTTAAATTGTGCTGTATAATCAAATAGCGTTATTTTAATATAACCAGTGATTACTACGCCATGCCAAGTGCCATAATCATCTGAAAAACAAGAAGATGGACAATACCCTTTACTATCCTTTCTCTAGAAATTTCTTGAATGTACTCCATTTTACCCCCCTCTACTGCTGATGAGTATGAATTCCAACCACGATGAAAAATATCCCGACTGATTTTAATCTTACATTGAATTACTTTAGTTTCGTGATAATCAACTAATTGAATTAATTGAGTGAAAACTTGACTCGATTTTATTTTCTCCTCTGGTATATCGCACTGGCCCACATCTAGAAGAGATAGAGCTGTAATATTGGATGTTGGTATTCCACAATCATAACCAATTAATCCTTGACAGGATCCATACAAAGACAAAGCCAAAAAGATTATAGAAATCATCTGAAATATAGAAAAATTCAATTAAGATAATTTGTTATGTTAGTTTTCATCAGTATGATCCTGTGCTTTATTTGTTTCAGTTTTCTTCTTTTTAGGTTTTGGTGGATGATTGATGTTATTAATGTGCAAAAAACGTAATCTATTGGTGTGCACTACTTGTGTTTTATTATTTAAATGTATACGTGCTTGCCCTTTTTCAAAAATTTCAAGGACTTTATGGGGCCCTGTGTATTGATTCTCTGTTTTGTGGATTCTTCCCCCTCTTAATAAAAATACATAATCACCTACTTTGAAATTTTGTGGATTAATATGTCTATCATAATATTTTTTTGATCTATGTTTTGCACAAACTAAATTATCATATGCTAATTTTCTTATCCCATTCATTCTAGCTACCAAATTTACTAAATAATTATTATAAGAAGGTGATACGTCACACTCATGAATGGGCTCACTAGATGGCAGTCTCGCAAGTCTACCGAAAACTAGTTCATATGAGGTACGCTGAGTCCCTTCATGGACACTAGTATTATAGGAGAAGGTGGCTAATTCTAACCATTCATCCCAATCGGTGTCAGTTTCAGTATATTGTCGTAAATATTGGCTTAAATCATGATGCGTTCTTTCAAGTGCCCCATTTGACTGAGGATGATACGCAGACGTCATAAATTTCTTAATTTTGAATCTTTGTGCTATCCGTTTCATCAATTTACTTATGAAATTCCGACCTTGATCGTGTAAAACAGCTCTTGGGCACCCAAAAATACAAATAAATCTTTTTACAAACGCGTCACCTACAGTGGCAGTCGTCGCATCTTTTATCGGGACTGCTATCAGATATATAGTTAATAAATCTTGCATAGTCAAAATATATTCATGCCCGCGATTACTCAGCTTTTTCGCGCCAACGAGGTCCATTGCAATTTTTTCAAAAGCGTCACCCGGTGTATCTGTTATGACCATCGGCTGTTTTGTTTTTACGCGAACTCACTTTTTCAATTGACACTCGAGACATTGTTGGATACGTCTTTGGACGTCCTCCTTTAAATTTTCCCAATAATAGTTTTGTTTTATTCTATTGTACGTTTTCGGAACCCCTTTATGTCCTCCTAAAGGTGCAGAATGCATTTCATAAAATACCTTACCACGTTCACTCTCAGGGACGTATTTTATGGTTCTCATGCAAATTAGGATTTTCATGTTTATTTCCCCCAAAATTTTTTTAATTTCGTTAAAAACTACATTCCAATCACAGAGATCGATTTTCTCATTATTGCAAAAACTGATAGCTTCAAGTTTCAATTTTTCGGCTAACATTTTCAAATTCCCTAAGGATAAAATGATATTTTCCATTAATAATTCGGGGGTTAACGACTCTTCTCCTTCAACAGGTAGAGCTATGTAATATTTCTTGTTAATTTTCTTTTCTCTAGGTATTCCTATTTCTAAATTTTCAAAAACAGGTAATTTGTTGATTGATTTCAATTTCCGACTTCCTTCATCACAGGGTTCATTTGTATTAGTGACAAAATAAACCATGTGATTTTTCTGGATATGAAATAAATCTTTAATTTCTTTTATATTCAAATATTTAAAATACGCGAAATGATCTTCGTTATCTCTTACTGTATTTCTATCCTGATTTTCATCTTTATCGTCATTTTCTTCTTCCGAACTCTCATCATTTTCATTTGGATCGTTTTCATCTAATATCTCTTTCAAATTCTTAAGTAAATCTTCAATATCACTGAGGTCAGACTCAGATGCAGAATTTTCGCTTTCTGTTTCTATGTTTCCTTCATCTCCTTTTTCCTCTTCTTTCGACTTCATCTTACTTTTCTCCTTCTGTTTTCTGTCTTTCTTCTGGTTTCTTTCATTTTCCTCATTACCATCAATTTGTTCATCTGTATCATCATTTTCGGAACCAATTTCTTTATAATTGGTCGGATTCACTTCATGGCGTACAGGCCTATCTCTCAAAACTCTTCTATTATCTTCAAAATCCTTCGAATTCTCTTTATTCTGGGATTTCCCTTGTTCGTCTTTCTCAATTTCTCCTGTTTGGTTTTTTCGAGGTCTTCCACGTTTTCGTTTTTCTTTCAATTCCGGTACAGTTTCATCCCTAAACCTACCTAAATAATCATTTTCTTCACTAATTCCGTTCCTTAATTCCCCCTGACAAATATCGTCAGTTGTCTTTTCATTATTACATTTTCCTTCTTTATCAATAACATTTTCATCTTTTTCAACAAATTTTTCTTTTTCTCTATCAACAAAGGTTCCTTTTTCTTCAACACTATTTTCAACTTCATCCATAATATTTTCTTTTTCCTCATCAATATTTTCAACTTTATCAATAATATTTTCTTTTTCCTCAACAATATTTCCAACTTTACTTTTTTTTGTATTTTTATCGACGATTACTTCATCGATTATCATGCTGTTATCCCCATTTTCTTTTCCGAAACGTGATACAGACTTTAGTGAATTACTCTCATCAGCTTCTTTTTTCAATCTTTCAGAACGCCGTGGAGCATCCTTAAATTTTTCATTTTTTTCAACAATAACTTGCTTTTTTTCAATAATTATTTCTTTATTTCCAGAATTTTTTTCCTTCTCCCTTATGGAATTCCTATTTCCCTCTACTGACTTTTCTTCTATTTCTTTTTCTTCTCCATTTTCTCGAACAGGATCAATGAATTTATCGGAATTATGAGGTTTTCCCTCTTCAAATCCTAATCCCTTTTTTGAAAAATTGGATTTTTGATCCCATAAAGCTCTTACCCCGTTATGTTGTTTAGCTATTTCTATTTTCCTATTATTATCATTTCTATCAGTTTGTTTTCCCGAACGCGTTATTATATTAATCTGTTCAGTTTCTGGAATTGGATTCCGAGACAATGCGTCCGCGTTTGAGTTCAATTTACCCGATTTATGTATTATTTCAAAATCATATTCAGCTAGATCTAGTCGCCATTTCAACACTCGAGCATTTAATCCATTTGCGGTTTTCATCCAAAGTAAGGGTCTATGATCAGTAACTATAGTAAATTTTTTTCCGTATATATAACTTTTCCACGTCGCAATACAATGTACTACCGCAAACGCTTCTTTCTCGTATGTTGGGTACCTTAATTCTGGTCCTCTGAATGTTCTCGATGTATAGACTATTGGTAAGTCCTTCCCAATTTCACCTTGAGAAAGTTCTCCCCCAATTGCTATATTCGATGCATTGCATGTAATAATGAAAGGTTTTGATAAATTAGGAAATTGCAATAATGGTGCCGTTGTCATTCGTTTTTTTAATTCTTGAAAAGCATTTTCTGTTTCTTTAGTCCATTTAAAATCTATATCTTTACGTAATAAATTCGTTAATGGTTTAGCCACAGCGCCATAATCTTCTATAAAACGTCTATAATAACCTGACATTCCTAAAAATTCTCTAATTTTCGTTTGATTTGTAGGCGTTGGAAATTTCTTAACAGCTTCAATTTTTTCTGGATTGGGTAAAACTCCCTCTCGACTGATCTTATGCCCTAAATAAGCTACTTCAGGCTTCAGAAATTCACATTTATCGGGCTGCAGTTTTAGATTTGCTTCAGACAATCTCTCCATTAGGAGTTTCCATTTTTTTGTGTGTTCATCCAAGTCTTTTGCGTATATAACAATATCATCTAGATAAACAAATAATTCTATCCCTTGCAAGCCCGTTAATACCGTATCCATTACTCTTTGAAAAGTGGCGGGTGAATTCTTTAACCCCATAGGCATACGATCAAACTCGTAATGTCCATATGGTGTCGTGAAAGCCGTTTTGTGTCTATCTCTAGGATCCATCTTGATTTGATAAAACCCCTGAGCCAAATCAAATACGGAAAAATACATTGCCCCACCCAATTGACTCAAAATTTCTTCAATATTAGGTAATGGATAAGCATTGGCGATAGTTGATTCATTTAGAGAGCGATAATCGATTACGAGTCGCCATTTTTTATTTCCATGAGAATCAAGTTTTTTCGGAACTATCCAAATCGGACTACTATATGGGGATTTTGAGGGTCTAACTATCCCTTTATTTATTAGATTATCAACTTGTTTATTTATTTCATCACGTAAAGCGAAAGGATATCTATATTGTTTTGCATGTATCGGATGTGTATTATTAGTAATTATTCTATGGGGATGTAAATGAGTCACTGAAATAGGTTCATCAGGTAATTGAAAGTTATGACTCGATTCCAAAATTCGTTCTTCTATATATTCTAATTCATAACCTTTTAAATGATCTAGTCGTAATAATTCCCGTAATTTTTCAAATCGACGATATTTGTTTGTAATAATTTTTGGTGTTTCTATATTTGGTGGATCTAAACTTATCTCAATGCCATCATCGTTGTGAACCATATCATCATTTGAATTCTTTACCGCTACTTTATGTATTTTCTGTAATAGTTCATTGTCTCCTTCCGGATTTTCAGATTGACTAATAACCTCTACATATTTGCTATCATGATCTTTTTGAATCGTGCTGACACTCCCAATGAATTCTTTTTCTATTTTCGGATTTTTAGTAACTATTTCGAATTCCTGTAATTCAATCGTAGGAATTTTTATGTGAATTGCGTCACTCGTTGTATTGTAAACTTTCATAAATGCTTTTCCATTGTTATTACTAACTAGACAACAACCAGTATGTACCCCTTCACAAATTTGTAACCTCGAAACCCATCCCTCTTTAATTTCTGGATTTTTGACCTTTACGTACATGACAGAACAGTGTCTCGCGGGAAGTAATAGAATATCATCATTAATATCTCCTTTACAAGAAAAATTATAAGAATTGCCATTCGATAAAGTAATAATTCGTTTACCGTAATTTATGAGCACATTATTATCAATGGAAAATTGATTTCCAATAATCCCCGAGGTTTCTATTGGAAAATTGTTCGGAACTATTAAGAATTTCAAATTTTTATCAAAGACTTCTAACTCAACCTCTCCAATTACTGATACTGGGATTGGGTTTATTCCCACTAAGTCTATTTTTACATTGCGATCAACTTCCATGATTTTTGGGACAAAATTCTCCTTTATTATATTTGGATTACAGCCGGTATCTATTAGCATTGAAATTACATGATCTGACTCTACTGTATTTATCTTGAATTGAATTATTGGATTTCTGAAATTCTGGCATAATTTTACTTCTTCTATTCTTCTTGTCGAATCTCTATTATTGCATTTACTGGACGCGTTGTGTTTGACGACTCTCCCTTCGCATCCGTCTGAGAGAGTCGTACATTGTTTCCCGCCAGTTGACTTCGGAATTTTGTGAAACAACTATTCTCTGAATGACCGGGTTTTTTACAATATCCACAGGTTTGTATTGGTTCTAAACAATGACGTGAAATGTGACCATCAACACCACAATTATTCCAAACAATGGGCCGATTTCCCTTACTTCCGAATGGATTACTATTTTCGGGTATTTTGTTTTCATTATTAATTTTTTTCGGAATATTCAAACAATCTCGCGCGACCTGTCCATATTTTCCGCAAAATTGACACAATACTGGTGGTACATTCTGATAAGTTTTGGGTTGTTCTTTTGATCTTTGATCAGGCCTACTAATGATAAGCCAACAAGATTTGGCTTCATGATTAAATTTTCCACAAAATTGACGAATTAACTGTGGACGCTCATTCACAGAATTATTTGTGACTGGAAATATTGGTTGTTGTTGATTTTGTGCGTTCTCTAAATTGGGTCTTACATAACGCTTTCGGCATTTTAGAGCCGTGTGATTCCCCAACCCACAAATCTGATATTTATTGCTGATGTTTATTTTTTTCTCTGTGTTTTGTGTTGTTTCATTAAGTGTTTTAATATTTTGTTTCTTCGTTTCCCCATTTGCACCCTTATTTTTCTTATTTTCAGGACTTTCAACAGAAATAGATGGTTCCGATTCATCTGATTCTACGGTTTCGCAAAATAAAACAGATTTTTGTGTATTAGTGTTTTTCAAAGAAAATTTATCTTTTTCGCGTAAAGCATTTTGTGCTTCTAATTTTTCTTGAAACTTCATGGCTTTTTTCAATGCATCTTCTATTGTCGTAACAGAATCATTATTCACTCGCGCTTGTATTTGAGGTAACAGTCCATCTAAGAATGTTTTGAGATGTAGCGTTTTCAAATCCGGTTCATAGGCCAACGCTTCCTCTTCTGTATGTTCCGCAGTGTACGCCTCTCTAATTCGCGTAATCGCTTCACGAATTCGCGCATTCCAATTCAAAACAGTTTCATTTTTGTGTTGATAGAAATTTTCTAATTCATTTTCAATTTTCGCGATGATTTTACTGGCCTACAAATTCGTTTTAATTGACTGTATAGTTCTTTACAATTTGAAACTTCCGTTAAATCGAATGTTTTTCGAATTTCTTTTGAAATTTTGTGTTTTAAAAATTTTACCATATCTTTTTCTGCTTCGGGGACAATAGATTCACGGGCTTCTTCACACGCCTCAATGAAATCGGTCAAAGTTATATTTTTATTATCAAATTCGGGTACAAATTCGGCTGCATCCTTCAAGGATATTGTGCGATTTGCAGGGGCCATTTCTCTTTCTGATTCTACCTGAATGATGCAATGATTATGTATTCGTACTGGAGATTGATCGGGTTTTTGATTTTCGTTCACGATGGAGTCATCATCGTCTTTTAGTAATGAATTTTCAAAAAAGTCCTTAATTTTTTTAATATTCTCATCTAATGATTTAGTTATTTTCTCATTCACCTCTTTCAATGAATCATCTAATACTATATCAAGTTCTTTTTCATATGATTGTAAATTTCTTAGTCGTTCGCGTAAAGATTCTTCAGTTTCTGAATTTTCTGAACTATTGTCATTCAATTTTTCATCAATTTTATCATCAATTTTGCTCATTGGTATTCAAAGTAGGAATGAAAAATTGAGTTTGATCAATCTCTAAATATTCAGATTTCCCAGTTGACTCATTATTTCCTAAATCGTTCTCTTTCGGCGGAGTTTTTGGCGCAGGATAGAATTTCGCAGCCAATACTATTTCAGATGAATCGCTTTCTGGAATATTTTCTACCGTATCATCTGTCGTAAATAATTTCAAACCTGTTTCAGCAGAAACTTCACCACCATATTCTAATTTCGCGACACTGTCTTTATCTATCAAATGTGATTCTTTTTCAAATTTCTCAAAATTTTTAATAGGCGATATTCCCCCAGATTTGAATGAGAGTGCTGGGTTGAGTGGACAAAGTGCAGCGTTATCAGGATGAGTTTGATTTAATGATAAATCACGTTCTGAATTAATTAATGGTTCATGTGATGTAGATGGAAAATCAATTTTACTTCTACTATTAATTAATGAACTTAAATTACCGTCAGATATTGACCGTAAATGTTTCCTGGGTTTTGGTTCGTACGGATTATTACTCGCATTTGGATTTAATAATTCGGAGTTTTCCTTTGCTAGACTCCTTGTTATTGGTCTATGATGAGACATTGATTGGACACAATGCAAAAACACCTTCAAATCCCGGACGAGCCCCCACTTTTTGTTGCATGTTACGTCAGAATTAATTTATAATTAAATTCTTACCAACATACATTTTATTTATTTTCTGAATTTTAGCCTGGTTCTATACCAATAGCTAGGGATAGATGGAAGGGAAAATTTTGCATCCAATCAATGTCTTAGAATAACAAGGGAAATTTTCAAAGGAAAATACAGATTTTAGTTAGAAATACATATATTTATATATTTTATTTTCATAACATTTTTTTTCTATGCAAAAAGAAATTTCCATTCTCTCGAGGATTGAACTGGATTTAATTGTTTCTCAAAGAGGAAAAAAAAATCCTTTCAGTAAAAATTTTCTCTTTTTTTTTTTCATAATAATAGAAGTTTATATAATTTCTTCATTTTCCCCAGTGACTTTGGAATGAAAAAAAAATTTTTTTTTAATGATTTTTAATGGAAAAATAAAAGAATTTATTTTAATTTTTAATTATGAACTTTGCTACACAAAAAAAATTATTATTTATTTATGAAAGTCTCTCAGTGGGAGAATATTAAATTCTTTAATATTTCATCATTGAGACTATTTTTATTTTCCTTGATTTAAAAAAAAAAAAACAAAAAAAAATATTTCTAAATTTCTCAAAAGAAATCTCAAATTTCTTCACGGACTTTATAAAAAAAAAATTTCTTTCAGAATTATTATCAAACAACCAAAAACTCATAAATCACTGAGGAAGACTTTTTTTTTGATAATTTCAACTTTACAATATTACTCAGAAATAAATATAAATTTTTTTTTTTCATGAGTTCCTGAAATACACTTATTATTTGAACAATTTCGCATTGATTCCGTTAATCCAGTGAAAACTAGCAATAAGAATTATTAATGCAATTAGATAATTGATAAATCGAAGAAGATTTCAAAACCAATTGATAAGAAAAAAAAAAATTTTGACCCAAATATAAAAATTTACTATTTATTTATGTTTTTCTTTTTTTTTCTTATTGAAAATGCAGAAACTGCATTTGATTTTTCAGAGGAATTCCATTGCACATACGCGAATTATTTATTTTCAAAATTTTTCCAAAACCCAAGAAACAAAAATTAAGTTGTTCACATAAAATTGTAAAATTTTATCTACTTACTTTCCCTTGAAGATTTCTGAAAAGTTTTGATTTCTTTTATTTTCTTCCGCGATCGCTCGTCACAAGAAACTTCCTCTTTCTCTCCTCTCCCTCTCTCTCTCTCTCTCTCTTTCTCTTTTCAAATCTTTATATCTTTTCCACTTTTCTTTACAGTTCCTTTTTTTTTTTCACTAACCCAAAAATTTCACTGATTCTTAGAATTTTCCAACTATATTAAATTTGTACGGATTAAAATATTTTTCCTCGTATAACTTCAAGAAAATTTATATTATGAAATGATAAAACTCTTTTTTTTTTCTTTCGGAACCACCTGGTTATTTTTATGTCCAGTCGATGAGTGAGTCCTTTGGGTCAAGTGCACGCAAAAAGTGTATTGCCCCCTCCTTAACCTTCCTCAAGTGGGGCAAATCATGCGATTCAATTGCACATGTATTTGTTCCACAAAAAGAAAGGAGAAGGGAGGGCGACGCACTTTTACTGTCGTCAAGGCACCGAAATTCGACACCCCCTTGACAACAGCAAAAGTGACATCGCTACTGTGCGATGAAAAAAAAATAAAAAAAATTCTTATCAGAGACTCCTCATACCGGACGTCTCCGATAAACAATGGCAATGCTCAATTGCCATTGCTAATAATAAATTTTCATTTTTCTTTCTCTTTTTTACTTCAATTCTGACGTCGCAGTTTCAAATTACAAGAAAGGAGGCATGCAATTATACGAATGCCAGTTCATTTACCATATCAACAAAATGTAACAATTAATCCTGGAGCTGGAGATGTTGATCTTGATACTACAATACAACAAAAAAAATGCTCCTAGACTATTTCGCATCGAATGTTAGAGACGGAGAAGCGAAAAAATATGTTTATCCAGAGATACCAACACATTATACTTTTAACAAAGGAAAATCAAATGATAAGTGGTCTTAGATAAAACGAAAGAAGCAATTCAAAACAATTGGACGAATGTATTCTGTTAGTCCAATACAATTAGAATTATTTCATTTACGGCTGCTGATATTGACTGTCAAAGGAGCGCAAAATTTTGAAGATTTGCGGAAAGTTGATGGACATTTGTATGCATGTTTTACAGATTCATGTATAGCAAGAGGGTTAATTGCAGATGACGATGAATGGAAATGTGCAATGCATGAAGCAGAAATTTGTATGATGCCTCAGCAGCTTCGTAGATTATATGTAAGAATATTAATTCACTGTCAACCATTACATCTAGAAAAACTTTGGTATTAATTCAAAACGGCTATGTCGGAAGATTTTGGAAATAATACACCAGTTGCAGAAATTAAAGCATAACAACTAATCAACGGCTATTTGCAAGAAGAAGATAAACATCTTACCGATTTTCCTTCTTTACCACTGATCAAAAATACATTACATGATATTATTGATGAAGAATATTATGAAAATATTCTGGAAACAGGATTGAAATATTACAATATGTCGAATTCAGATCAAAAACTAATAGTAGATTTGATAATAGATAGTGTAGAGGCTAATGATAATATAGAGAGAAAATGCTACTATATCGATGGGCCAAGAGGTTCAGGGAAAACATTTATATATACAACCTTATGGCATTTATTATGGGGTAGAAAAGTTAAAGTTAGTACTATAGCTTTTACTGGTATAGCAGCCACATCATTGCCTCGTGGTGGAACCGTTCACAAAACTCTTGGATGAACAATTCTTATATTCGGATTCTACATCAAGCATCAAACGTAATTCAAGAGAAGTAAAAATCTTCTAAAAATAAAAATCCAATGACTCCAAAACATGCATTAGAAGTGATTGATAGAACATTGAGGGATTTTCTATTCAATGATTTACTGTTTGGAGGAAAAACTATTCTTCTAGGAGGTGACTTTTGACAGTTACTTCCAGTGAATCAACGGGGTATACGAAGTGAAACAGTTAATTTATCAATAAAATATAGTCCGTTGTGGAAATTTCTCAAAATTTTTCATTTAATTAATTATCGGATTCATTTCCATAGATATTCAATATAAATAATAGTTGTTCATAGGGAATTTGGAAAATTAATTAACCACATCAATTATTGTCAAATCGCGACGTTTCGCTGAACAATGTCAGCTTCTTCAGGCTCTGAAACCAAAACGTATAATTCTTTATTCGTGATCACATTCTGTCACTCACAAAACAAGCCAAATAAACAATGAAATCAAATAATTAGTTGTATTACACATTTTTTTCCATAAAAACTTATGTATAACGTCGGATTGTTTATAACCTCAAACTAACTCTTGTTCCCCTTACCTTGACATCATTGATGTTTTGTCAACTTAAAATTATTTTCCGTAACATGGGGTAACGTCCTCAAACATACTTTTTTCTTTTTTTGCAACAATTCATATGACAATTAAAACAAAAAGTGAACGAATACGTTACACAATTACAAATAAATTAAACAGATAACACAGGAATACAATGACACATTAACTGGGACCTTAATCCCCATTCTCATGTATCTCCTCAACGACACAACTGCGCTAGGGACCCTAGGTTCCTGACTTATCTGCTCAGTCTCGTTTTTTCCGCTTCTTTTTGAATTTACTCAGAATGCTACTATACATCCTGTTCAAGTTTAAAGTGTCTTCCCGTTTATTGACTGTGGGATTCAAGTAGATGTAGATCATCTCGCTAATGTTCCGTTTCCTCCAGTCTCTCTCATAGTCCAGTATGGTTGTATCATCAAATTTGAAAGAGTGACCCGTGTCAAACCCGTGTTCACTTTTTGTTTTAATTGTCATATGAATTGTTGCAAAAAAAGAAAAAAGTATGTTTGAGGACTGCTTGTTACCCCATGTTACGGAAAATAATTTTAAGTTGACAAAACATCAATAATGTCAAGGTAAGGGGAACAAGAGTTAGTTTGAGGTTATAAACAATCCGACGTTATACATAAGTTTTTATGGAAAAAAATGTGTAATACAACTAATTATTTTATTTCATTGTTTATTTGGCTTGTTTTGTGAGTGACAGAATGTAATCACGAATAAAGAATTATACGTTTTGGTTTCAGAGCCTGAAGAAGCTGACATTGTTCAGCGAAACGTCGCGATTTGACAATAATTGATGTGGTTAATTAATTTTCCAAATTCCCTATGAACAACTATTATTTATTTTTCATTTAACTAAGAATATCAGAACATTGCCTCAAGAAATCAAGTTTTCACATTCTTTATTACAAGCTGGTGATAGAGTTCTCAATGAGGAAGATGATAACTTAAATCTCCCGAATAGTTCTGTGAATTTTGAGGATATAGACATTACAGCAGATATCTATGCTGATCTAATATCAGCAAGGAAGTATGAAGATGCAGCTAAATGGACTATTTCAGCCGCACGAAATATTGATGTTGGTGAAATCAATAGAAAAGTTGTTGAATTATTAGATATCAATACGGAAAAGATATATGGGGCATTCCACGCCAAATCGCATGGTTTCAAGAATCTCTATATAAGGTTAACCTATATAAATCTAAAATGTCAAGTGATCCGAAAAATTCTACGATAAGTTATAATACTCGAGATACTGAAAATGAATGATTCAATCAAATCGATTACTTTAATTGCTGGAAAAGAAATTATTCGTTTGTGATATATTGAGGAGGTATATTCACTGACTATTTGGAATAAAAATTGTGAAATCATAGTGATATTCTTTAAATGATTATTCAAATCGTAATTCATAGCATCACGAGATTTTAATTATGATAAGTATATTTTGGAAGTTCAAATGTGCCCGGCTGAATATTTTTTTTTGATTGGTCGTCCTAGTGGCCATATTGAATCGTAGTGGGGGGCGGAATTGTCCAACTCACGGCGAGAATTCCGTCTAATACGGGGAGTGGTCAATTTTAGGGGGGTCCAACTCGGGGGAGCTCTACTGTACTTCAATTGCCCGCGGAGGCGGCTGGGTTCCAAAACTTCACCTGAAACTGGAACTAGGAATACAGAGTTCGAAAATAAAGGAAAATCATTTAAATTTCATTAATATAATTGAAGCGATAATGTTTCTTCTAAATTTTGCTCAATAAAAAAAATACAAAAATAAATGGAAAATAATTTATATATATTCTTTATTGCTTTATAAAAGTTATACATCTCTTTTCTAGCAAGAGGGCGCGATGTTTCAAATTGTGTAATTCAAATTATAATTACATAAGACACATATTATATTTCTAGCATGTAGTAGCATAAAATACAGATCCGCGGGGGACAAAACAATGTAGCAGGGGCAAGTCGCCATTCAGTGGATTGTGCCTTGAAGGTGTTGGGCTCTTTGATTCAACACAGAGTTCATATAGAACACCAGTTTTTTTATGTGTTCGATGCTGTTGATGTTCAGTATTTTTACCAATTGGAAGTAAGCTGAATTGGTAGGGTTCAGAAGGTCTCCGAGATATTTCTGCCTGCTCTCATTATATGCTGGACAATGTAGAAGAATATGCTCGATCGATTCCCTCATATCCAGGTTGCAGACATAGCATGGGCTTAGCGGAGATGACTTGTGTACATTGCCTTGGGTTATAATGCGACTGACATAGATGTGAGCCAGTCTCATCTGGATGACCACCCTTAAAAAGGTGATGCTGCATTTCAGCTTCAAATAGTTGGCTGTGTCTTCAAGGTAATATCTGATGAGGTCCAGTTGGGTACTGGAGGATCTTAGATAATTCTCATGGTCTCTTCTTCTGCCCTGCTCAATGAGTAATTTCATGAACTCTGGTTTTTTGATTGTCCAATATACTGAGTCCAGGTTCTCGAAAAATTGTGTCTATTCTTGCCACCCAGTTGTAATCTGGGTTACAATTGGGGACTTTTGCTAATTTGCACAATTCAATTAGACAGATGCGGGGCCATCTTGCAGGATCCATCTTGATGATGCGCATAACCCAGTCCCAGATGTAGCTTAATGCCCTTGAAGCTATGTGCGGAATACCAAGTTCCAGTTTAACCAAATATCCTGGCGTGTTCGATGGTAGCAGAAAGAGTTGCTTAAAGAAGTCTGTCTGGACTTCTTCAATCATGTCCAGGTTCCCAGGACCCCAAGCCTGTACTCCATACATCAGCGTTGAGGCCACCAGACTATCGAATAGTTGAATCCTTGAATGCCAGTCTTCTGCTTTAGATCTTCTCAGAATGGAGTTAGCAGCACCGATAGCTGTTCTGGCTCTACGGCAGGCACTTTCGGCTGATGATTTCCCTCGCATCGGACTGTCCAGTTCATTTCCCAGATACTCGTATTCTTTAACTGTTCTTAACTGTGATTCTTTGTAGAAGAAGGCTTCTTTCTTTTGCTTTCTTATCCAGCCGCTGGTTCTGGATACCATCACTTCAGTTTTGTCCGGGTGGACAATCAGTCTATTCGCATCGAAGTATTCTGGAAGTACCTCTAGGATCTTTTTTGCGTGAGCGAGAGATCTAGTAAGGAGAACAGTATCATCCGCAAAGAGTAAACCATGGAGCTCTTTCCCACCGATGTCAAGTTCTTCTATGCCTTTCTGCTCCAAGAAGTCGATGATATCATGAATGTAGAGTATGAATAGCTCCGGGCTGAGTTTTTCCACTGACACCAACCTCTCCCAGCTTCTTCCATAGCAAGTGGTGAGGAATGGAGTCGAAGGCTCTTCGGAAGTCGATGAATATGCAGTAGACTGTGCCTTTCAGCCTGAGCTTCATTCCGACGGCCGCCATTAGAGTGAATGTTTGGTCCAAGCAGGATCTGCCCTGTCTGAAGCCGACTTGCTCTTCCGGAAGTATCTTGCGAGATTCACTCCAGGTTTTTACTCGATTATGAATCAGTCCAGTTAGTAATTTCAGACAGTTGTTTATGAAGGCAATTCCTCTATAACTGGCCGGATCATCTTTATCGCTTTTCTTGAATAGCATGGTAATGGCTGCTTTGGGCCAATCGTCTGGTACAGTTTCTGAATTCCAGAGTTGGTTCAGTATTTCGGCCAACTCCTTTGTCCATTCATCAGGGAGGTTCTTGAAGAATTCACTGGCAATTCCATCCGGCCCTGGAGATTTATTATCTTTACTTTCAGCCAGTAGTTTTTTTATTTCGTCTAGATCAAAAGGCTTGTCCAGAAATGGATGTTGGGCATCAGAGAATGCCTGAGCTTCATCAGATCTTGGTGGAAAGATTCCCTGGTAGAATGCCGCCCAGGTTTCTTTATTGATCTTATTGGGTGTAAACTCTCTACCGCAAACTGTTCTCACCGTGCTCCAGAACTCTTTGGCATTTCTGGTGTTAGCCATTCTATTCTTTATTGTGTCATTATATTCTCTTATCTTTCTCTTCTTGTATTTCCTGAACGTTTTTATAGTCTGGTTATATGCTTCACTGTAGTCAGGGTTGAATCTGGACCTGCTGAATTGACGTTGAATTTTGTTTACTCTGCTTTTGTTCATTTTGTATTCCTCGTCGTGCCAGGGTTTACGGATGCTCTTCAGGCCTTTGGTATGTTCCTCTTTCCCAATAGTGATTATCATGTCTGAGTTGAGAGCGGCTTGTGAGATGGCACTCTTCAGATTCTCGAAGCGTTTTTGCGCACTTACGTTTGGTGATTTGTTGGAGATTTTGCTGGATTGCATTAGATTTTGTAGGTAGTTATGTTTCTTGCTTTCATTCCACTTGAGAGTTGTTCGCGAAACTACTGTTCCATGGCCCAGTTCATCGATTCTTTGTGGTATGTTCTCGTCCAACTTAAAGTTCAGGATTAGCGGAAAATGGTCAGAATTAAAGGATGTCTCATTAAGGTGAAGAGAATTTACCGTTTCAATCGCTGTAAAGCTGCACCATATTAAATCCACTGTGCTTAGGCCTTGGTTCCCGCAGAATGTGAACCCACCATCACGGTCTCCTCGAGTTCTTCCGTTAAGCAGCACCAATTCATTGTCTATCATAAATTCCATTAGAATTTTATTTCTTATTTTGTGCATTGGGGTAACGTAATCCATACATTGTCCCTCAGAAGATACTGCTGATCCTGAAATGAGTTCATTGGGGATGTAGTTATTGTACTTCGCGATTCGACAGTTAAAATCTCCACCTTATATAATAGAATCATTATTAAATTTATCATGGCATGCTGTAATGACCCCTTGGAGGAGGTCTAAGGTAGAACTTACGTCTGTATCAGGGGCAAAATAAATAAGACCAAAGATCATGAAAGTCTTTTCAATTTTGAGTCTAATAAAAATCCACCATTGGGATGAAAACAGTAAGAGTGGTTGGCAGACCTTGTGTGCCATTGCTACCAAGCCTCCACTGCCTCTTCCCCTGTTTGTGCTGGATCCTTTCACTGCAGCCTCCCAGAAGCAGATATAGTCCGTTGACCAGGGGCGGAAGGATGATGCGGAAAATCCTAGCCAAGTTTCGGATATTCCAATATAGAATGGCCTCTGCTCTGCTTCGAAGTTTCCGAGGTTTTCCAACCCATGACAGTTCCAGAAGATAGCAGTGGAACTGTCACGGGTTGGTACTTCTAGTTTTTTGTGCCTGAAGAGTGGCCCTTCCTCTTATCCCAAGTTGAACCCTCCTCCTGATTTCTCTGTTGCACCAATTCTTCTTTTGCTCTGTCCCAGAAGATTACAGAATCATCAAGCAGAATCTTGTTTCCGAGGATTCTTACGTTGGCACCTCTTACTCTTTCCTCTTTGGCTCTCTGCCTGATTCTAAACGAGATGTATTTTTCTTTCTCCGTAAGATCGTTCTCAATGTAAATTTCAGGTCCGTGGAGGACCTCCCTTTTCCGTATCATAATTGTTTTCTTATCTTCATGGTGGTTAAATTTAATTGAGAATGCTGGGTTTGTCTTATTTTTGCGTATGATTTGGGCACTGAACTCTTTTGTAGCAATACCGAATTTTTCACGTACAAACTGCGAGATTTCTTCCACTGGGTTGATCGCTGCTACCGGAGCCCCTCTGATGATGATGTTATTACGTTTTGATAGACTCGCTTGCTTGTCAAGAGCTATGGTAACCTTGTTGAGCTCAGATCGGATACTGTCAATTGAATCTGTATCTCCATTGCTCTTTTTTGCTGTTTCTATCTTATTTACTCTGGTAGTAATATCTTTGATGACATTTGAGTTTGTTAAGACAATGTCACTTGGGCCATTCTCGAGGTTGGAGATACGATGGATGATGTTTTGCTGATTTTCATGAAGTCTTTTTGTCTCAGTATTTAGCTTTTGTACATTGGTATCAACTTTATCAATCTTCGAATCCATAATTTTTAATGCCTTGTTAATTGAGTTATTGAGTTGCTGGTCTTGCAGAATAACATTTTTTTTAACGTCAATAAGCTGTTCTGCAAGCCAGCGGAAGTATTGAGCCGTGGATTGTTCCTCAAAGTTTGGCACCTCAAGGTTCAAATTTTCCATTTCCTGTAGTTGTGTTTCCTCTCTACGTGTGCTGGGTGATGCTACTTCACTACTCTCCGTGCTCAAGGATAATGAGATTTGGTTGTTGTTGATAGGAGGGGATGAGTTGGTATTGAAGTCAGATCTGGAGATTTTTGTTTTGGCAAATTTCGTAGATGGGTCTTTCTCCTCGGATTCAGCTTTTTCTCTCAGTCTTTTTTGTCCTCTGAACAGTTCTTCTATTGTCCCTATTGAATTTGCTCTCTCCTTTAATCTCAAAATTATAGCATTTGGTCTTCCTACGAGATTTTTGCTAATATTCTTTGTAACTGTGATCTCCTCACCTGTTGCTGGGGTTTTTGGAGAAGTAAACATGTCACCTTAACCTCACTTTAAGATTCGCAATTTATCTTGCCGTTCATTTTTTTTCTACGCTATTTTGCCGGGTATTTTATTGGTAAAGAAATGTCCTGGGTGATTTATCAAGTTTTTAACAAAATATTCTTTACTTGTGGCCACTTTGGTGTAAATTATATGCAAAATAACTTGACATAAGTAACTATACGTGTATTCCAGACAGTTCCACGCATGCGCCTCAATGGAAAATAATTTTACTGAATTCCAAATTTAAAAAAAAACAAAAAAATATTGTCGTTATAAAAAAAAATATCTACAAAAATGAAATCATTAAAGATTCGATACAATAAAAGAAACAATCATTCACGAATATTCAGGATTGACTCAAGAGTTCATGACGTCATCTCAACAATACGACATAACACGAATTACCACGAACAAACTTAGAACGTCATTAAAATCGAATTATTAGTGAAAAAACAAATAAAGTCAAATATTTGAATCAATCCCAATACTCTGTGTGGAAGAACCTTAAGGCTTCGGGAATTTTCACGAGCGTCATCCACGAATGATTTCAGCCGAAATTAAAAAAAAATAAAACGATCGACGAATTAAATTTTAAACGAAATTAAACTCGTCGTTAAACAAAATGAAAATAATGAAAAAAATTATTCCGGCTAACATCATCGTCAAAACGCCACGCTTCCAAAAAATGAAATAAAATATAACTCCAAAAAAAAAAAAAAATTTCCCGACAATTTGATTTTGAAAATTTCAAACAATAAAAAAAATCCGAAACGAGAAACGAGGAAAACAATGAATGAATTAACCAAAAGAAAATTCAAAGAACACGCCACGGAAAATCCGACAATGGCAGTCACCGGCGTCGTTAAATGACGCTATTGAAAATGTATTAATTTCGCCGAGAAAATCCACACGCTTTCCGGAGTTTTGTTAAATTAACCTCCAATTGTTAATTTCTCTCTAATTAATCCAATGGCTCCGGTACAGCTTCCCAAAAATTCTTTAGTAAATTTTCTCAATAATTTCATCAACCAAATTCAATGAAATTGTAACGTTAATTATTGCGTTATAATTTCTCAATTTTTGCAACGATAAAAATACGTGTTGCCTAAATCACACCAAAACGGAAGGTGAGGAAGATGCCGACGTACGTCGAAAATTAGACCACAGGTGGCTCTTCCAAATATTAATTATCCAATGACGTTAGAGACATTCTTTTACAGACGGTATATTTTATTCTTACTGCGGCAATTAAATAATGTCGATGAAGAATGATTAATTATTTCTAACGTCTGAAATTTCGAAAATCTCGTGTGTTTCCATTTTTACATTAACTTTCATTACAATTAATTATTCTTTAATGGGGGTTCCGTTTCGGTGGCTTACGGCACTGGTTGCTTTGTTATGATGCTCTGTATTTAAAATCTGTAAATTCATGTAAAAGTCTTATTTCTTAAGTGTTTCGGACAGTTAAGTGCCTATTTTTACTGCAGAACCTCAATTTATTGCTGAAATTAATTTTATTCCAAGCTACATTCTGTAATCTCTTAAATTCGGGTGACACATCAACTTTTGAGGTTAGACACGCATCTGGAGATGCAAAAACAATCTGTCAACTCTGATTTTTCCGGCTCTGATTTTATTGACCTGCTGTCATCATCTCTATCTGATTCTTCTTACTGTTCACCATTTTTCGAGCATCTAGAGGATACTGTAATTTCTGCATCAAACTTTGACAAATCTTTAAACAGCTCGCCTGTCCTGAGTCTCCGGTCTACTTGGTCACACGTACTCTGCTCTTCTCCTGCTACATCTTCTCCGAAGAACTGAACTAAAGGAAACCCCTTACCTCATTCCACACAACCTCAAAATGCACTTTCCGATATGGTTTCCAGCAACAAAGGACAATACTCGTGGTAGAGGTAGTGGTGGCCTGTTTTGCCTCATACACGAAGATCTAAAATCCCTTACTTTGGACATTTCTTCGTGGTGGATCTTCTTCAGAATTCAAACACTCAACTGGTCAGCGGTGATTGGATCGTTTTATTTTAAAACTACTCTTCAATTAGCCCCGGTTCTCGAAACTCTGCAAATGACTCTCACCAAGCTACAACATCAATTCATCAACGATATTTTCTTATTGGGAGGAGATTTCAATGCTCTGATTGCTGATGCCGAAGACTCCATTCCAAATGAATTTGTTCTTGGTACTCAAATACATGCTGAAAGACGCACACTTAATAAGGCCAATGATGCACGTGGAGAAACATCCTAAACTTCATAATGGAGAATGATTTCTACTTGATCAATGGTCGATCCCACTCCGACAAACCAGCTAGATATATACCACCACCAGTGGTCCTTCAACCCTGAACCTGATCTGGGTGAACGGAGATGGAATTGAATTCATTCATGACCTAGCTGTCAGCTCTGACCTACTTGGATCCAATCATCTACCAGTTTTAGTAGAGTTGGACAATACCGAAGCATCAAATGACGGTTTCCACCCATCTAATGGTGATAATCTAAATCGAGACAACAGAATGCTGACTTACATCACACAGCAGCAGCCAACTCCTGCAAAGCCCAGACTTTGCTGGAAAGATAATCTCGCCCCTGTCTCCGCAAAGAAGCTGAATCTGCATCCACCAACCGGTATCGACTATAAGGAAAGCAGCATTGATGAACTTTATGAACAATATTACTTTGTGGTCCAGGATTCAGCGAAACGCTCTTACATGTTGCAAAACCAAGCCACCCCGTTTGACTCGAGATCACATAAACCGAAAAACCCATGGTTTGACTGTGAATGCTATAAAGCTAAGACAGACCTGAAAAGGCTGTACAAGAGTGCATATAATTCCTTTTTCTGCCCAGCGGAAGCCAAGAATTTTGATGCTGCTAATAAGAAATTCAAAAAAATAACTAAGGACAAGAAGAATGAACTGTCGAAGAGGACCCTTGCGAAATTTGCGAATATCAAAGATCCAAGTACTTTTTGGAGTCTTGTGAATCAGACTAGAGGGAGAGCAAAGAATATCAACATTATTACGCTGGATTCCTGGAACGACTTCCTCCTACGAACTTACCCCCGCAGAGAACACTTTATACTGGATCAAGCGCCTCCGAAGACCTGTCACCTGGATTCTCCAATTACGAGCAAAGAGTTGGAGAAATCTATTGAAAACTGTAAGTTGAATAAAGCTCCTGGATCTGACGACATTTCCAATAGTTTCCTCAAAGCGCTCAATCGAGAATGGAGAGGATTTTTTGTGGAACTGTTCAATAAGGTGCTGGAATCCGGGCCGGTTCCGGAAAAATGGACGGAAATAATCCAGTGTATGATCTTCAAGAAGGGTGAACAGCTTGACCCTGCCAATTATCGACTGATAGCTCTGGTAAACAACACTACCAAGCTGTTCACCGAAATCCTAAACTCTCGCATCTATCGCTGGGCTGAAAGCAATGGTATTATTCCTGAAGAACAAGCAGGATTTTGACAAACGAGAGGGGTGTTGGACAACATCTACATCCTGCAATCCCTGGTCCACAACAGACTGCGTCTGCCTGGGGGGAAAGTCTACACACTCTTTGTGGACTTCAGAAGAGCATTTGACTCTGTTCCACATCAGCATCTCTGGCGTAAACTCCTCGGGATTGGAATCAGCGAGAATATTATCAGAGTCTGCAAAAATCTATATGACAGAGCCACCTTCCGAATTAGAACTGCCTCAGGACTTTCAAACCAGGCAGACGTTTCTACTGGTGTCCTTCAGGGTGAGAAATTGAGTCCTCTTTTTTTCAATCTCTATCCCTCTGACATCAACACATTTTTCAGAGAAAATGGGGTGAGGGGTGTTGACCTAGACGGTTTTACTGATATTGTCCTTCTGCTTTGTGCTGACGATTTAATCCTCTTTGCAATCAGCGCTGCGGACCTCAGACAGAAGATCAAATTACTGGAGACTTACTGCGAAAACAACGGTCTCACTGTGAACAGCGAAAAAATGAAGGTGCTAATTTTCAGAAAATCAGAATGAATCTCATGCAAAAATGACATCTTTTGACTCTACGATTTTCCACTGGAAGTCATTTCAAATTATACGTATGTGGGTGTCAAACAATCTCCATCAACCTCAGGAATAGTTTCAGCAAAAGCGGCTTCACTCAAGGCGAAGGCTGCCTCTGCGTCAGTAATTAAAATCTCTGCGAAACTAAAAGCTGACTCATGGGAAGGTAACCGTAAACTCTATGAAAGCATGGTGGCGTCTATCTTAACCTACACTGCTTCCATCTGGGGACTATGTCATCTGGATGTGCTTGAAACAGCCCAACTACACTTCCTAAAGAGACTCTTCTCTCTGCCTCGTAACGCACCCGGATATTCAATCCGGCTAGAAACTGGAGTAGCAAACATCAAGGTCACAGTATTAAAACAAGCCCTTTGGTGGATTCACAAGATGCTGAAGACGGACGATGGGAGACTTCCCAAAATCTGCTTCCATCGACAACTGGCTTTGGCTTCTACTGATGATGGATCACTGCAAAAGACACTGGGGAAGCTTAACTGGGTAGTTCAGCTGAAGGACTGTCCCTCCCCCATCCTCACCGAGGATCTCTGGTCTAATTTACAACCAGAATGGTGGAATAGCAGAATCCCGAAA
The DNA here is from genome assembly GCA_963942555.1 of Aleiodes leptofemur. NCBI lineage: Eukaryota > Metazoa > Arthropoda > Insecta > Hymenoptera > Braconidae > Aleiodes > Aleiodes leptofemur. Next base: position 11,066,676 of record OZ012619.1, read on the forward strand.
ATTATCGAAGAAGTTGAGACCCATTGCAAATGGGAAGATTTTAACAGATATCTCTGTTCATCTACGATCCAGTTAAAAGTTTTCAGACACCCCCTCGATAACTTTAACACCTTCTACCCTAACCGATGCCCGATCGACTTCGCGAGACTAAAGATGCAGCTACGCATAGCCTCCATCCACTGCAGAAGAATCTTCATCAACAGCATCAACTACGACCTTGACCCGACCTCCATATGTCCTCTTTGCAATCTTCTCCTCCCTGAAAACCTCTTCCACATTCTATTCATTTCCCCTTTATATGATGAGATTCGCTCCAGATTTCTTCCGAACTACCTGCCAAATCCTGGAACCAGTGATATCGCAAACAGCTTATCGGCCTTTCTCAATACGAATGATTGTAAGAATTCACGTGTACTATATTATTTTACAAAAAATGTTTCAGACTGAGGGCGCAAACGAGCAATATACAGTAAAAAAAGCCTCAAACTGGGACTTGAATATGTTTACATAAATTTTCATTCTTTTTATATCCATTTTCTTTATTTTTTTTTTGTTAATAACTATATAATCTTGTATTTTGCAACCTCGAAAATTTTAATTCTTTTGTATCTCAGGGCCCCCCTGTGAAATAGATACCTTGTATCTCAGAAGCAGTTTGAATAAATAGATTAAAAAAAAAAAAAAAATTATTCTTCAATTAATTGTGTAATCAATCGATGTCCTTCAATTTCCTCCAATCCACTGCGAGAGTCCAGCGGTAAACTCCGCCCATCGATTTCCACTAACTGCGTCGATAAGGCCCTGCAGTTTCCTCGATGATCCTTCTCTGGCGCCTCGGTGTGGCGCATGGTGGTGCCTCTTCATTGAATGATGAAGAAACTCCGGCAAACGCGAGAAAATTTGGGGCGGAAGAAAAATCAAATAAATTAATTTCTTATCAAACAACCAAACATTTTCTCGTTTCTCGGACCTTTCGCCTCGGTGGTTTATTTTTTATCTTTTTCAATAAATTATTCACCGCGATACCGGTCTAACAAAAAAACATTGTAACGTCAAAAATATGGCGTTACAGGACACATCAAAAGACCCTTTCTTCTGAATTTTGGGATTTTTTCGATCATCCGTTCCAAAGATATCGAATTTTCAAAAAAAACAGCTCTTTTTGTATTTTTTTGTCTGCCATGTTTTCAAAACTCATCAAAATGAAAATTACCATTCTACATAAAAGTTTTTTTTTTCAATGTACTTTTAGAAAAAAAATTCAGAACAATCATTTAAATTGTCTTAATACGTAATTTTCGCTTTTGAAACTTTAAATTGCTTTTTTTAAAGTGATTGCATATTTTAATACTTTTTGAAAATTTGTATCGCAGACTACTACTGATTCCACAACTTTTAAGACAGGTCTGGTCGTGGGCTCTCGATAATTACTATTTTTTTCGATTTTTGAAAATTGAAAAAGAATGTTTTTTTTCATTTTATTGAATTTTGTCATTTATTTTTCTCTTTTGATGAATTTTGAAACACTTTACATATTTTCTTTCTTATGAACCATGCAAGTTAAAGAATATTCAAGTTCTATTAATGATCGCACATGTACAATTTTCAACAATATACAAAAATAAATTAAGACTTTTCTTATTTTTGTTAATTATTGATTTCCATCATCAATTAAGACTTTCCTATGCTTGTTATAATTAAAAAAAAATTGGTTGACCCTAAAGGCCATTTCGGCAACTTCCCGCTAATTTCAGTCATTAACCGTTTGCAATCATGGCACTTGTTGCGATGTTTTTGAGCTGTTCGAACTCAGAAATTCAATTTTCGTATTATATATAAATAAAGCTGTTCGATGCTGTTGAGCTCTTCGAACTCAAAAGTTTAATAGTAATTAATACCAAGACACGATTTTTTTAATTTTGGAAGTGTCATAACTTTCGACTGAATCAACCGATTTTCACGCGGTTGCTGGTAATCAATGTTGTTTTTCGAGTCCTATGAAAGAATCGGAAGCGCTAATTGAATACATGAGAAATTTTGGAGTAGTTGAGGAAGAAACAATTTTTTTGATTTTCTTCGTCATCGATATCTCCCGAACGGACTGACTGATTCTGACTCAATTAGCAGCGATTGACGTGGTTTTCCAAGGTTAAGAGCTGATTCGTTTTTTGAATTGATTAGTAGAGTTGTTTAGAAGTTATTACAAAAAAAACCACATTAAAAAAAATATTTTCTTAGTTTTTTTTAAATCTGCTGGTCCGAATCGGTTCAGATTTTCATGAAATCTGAATTTTGTGGAACTCTTTACAACGCCACTAGTTTGGTTTCAATCGGTCGAGCAGTTCAAAAGTCATAGAAGGTTTACAGACATTCACACACGCACACTCACACACGAGAGGAGTGGATGGGTCTCTGTCCACGAACCAGAGAGACTTATAGTTGCAGTATTTGAAAGATGGAGTCGACACAATGTAATTTTGTGCTCAAAAGAATACAATTTATTTTCTTTCAGAACAATTTTTCCATTTTTAGAGGAGTATTCATCCTCTTTATATTTATTTTATTCTTAAACTCTATATTTGTCGGGTAATGTAAAATAACGAATAAATTTTTCTCTATTAAATTAAAAAATAAAGTCTTTTTTTCATTATTTTTTTTGCTGCCTCGTCGAAGGCTTGGCCGGAAATATGATGATTCGACGAGACCAGCGTGGTCGGGTTCCTGAGGTTCCTTTTTCCGTGGGATGAATGGATAACCCTTTATTTTTACTACTTCGTAGTAATTTCGTTAAGAATTTGGTAGCCGAGGGCACAGTTCTCTACGTAAAAGCCCGTATCCTCGTCATCGTGGTCCTCAGCCCTCACCTCGTGCTCCGCTCGATGGCAGAGTCTAAAGACCCGGGTTGTCTCGTTCTTTTTTGTGGGGAAAATATTTCATTAGTTTCTGCTAGGTGCTCGTGGCTCGTCGCAAGGGGCACTAGGGCTTCCACCGTCGTGAAGAATGGGAGTTTTGTATGACTAGGGTTGAACACCGTCGGGAAGAGAAGCTACTACGGCTTTTCGCCGTCGTAAGGATGAAGAGGAAAGAGAGTCCTAGGAGCTGCTAGAGCTCGTCGAAGAGGTGAGTTGTTTCTGCCGTGGCTTGCAGAAGCGAACTGATTTTCCTCTGCGTTGCGGGCTTTTTATATGCCCGAGATGGTTAGCGACTCCAATCCCCCACTCTGCGGCTTCCCCTTCCTTCTCTGCTGGGCTCCACGCTGATTGGCTGCTGGGCTTCGGTCTCTGAATTGGCGGCTGGGCTCCATGTTCACTGCTTCGATGTCTTCGACGTTCGAGGGAATTAGGCTAAAGGCTATGCTACATAAGACGCAGGCGCAGCGTAAGCACAGTGTTGTGCGTTACCACGTGAATTCATCCAATTTGAATATAATTTAAATGACAACTGTCAAAATTTCAAAATCTCATTTTATTCCAAGTTGATTGAAGATGCAAGGAAAAGAATGGATTCCAACAGATTATCACTATTTATGTATGGTTGGATTCAACTTTATTCATTATTTCTTGAATTCTATATCTCTATTTTTTCTTGGAGATGACAGACAATGACCATGAGGAATTTTCCTTTAAGGCTATGCCACATGAAACGCAAACGTATACGCAACGCAGGAAGCAATGTAATGCTCGTTTTTTGAATTTGAATCAAACAACTGACGATATAAATATTTTCAGCGAATGGACTCGAAAGATATTAAAAAATGAATACAATCGGAATTAATAAAAATGAAAGAAATAGAGTCATAATCTTTTCGTCACTTCGGAAAATTCCTCATGGTCATTGTTTGTCATCTCCAAGAAAAAATTTGTGTAATAGCCATGGGAATCTTATTTTTGGTTAATAGGTCTAACCCGCTAACGACGACGATTTTTTATTCATAATATGGATATCAAATTCAAGAAATAATGAATTAAGTTAAATCCAACCATAGATAAATAGTGATAATCTGTTGGAATCCATTCTTTTTCTTGCATCTTCAATCAACTTGGAATAAAATGAGATTTTGAAATTTTGACAGCTGTCATTTAAATTATATTCAAATTGAATGAATTCACGTGGTAACGCACAACACTGTGCTTACGCGGCGCCTGCGTCTTATGTGGCATAGCCTTAAGAGTTTCCTCGTCGCCTGAGAGATTCACTAGGGCTTGCACCGTCGTGAGGAGTCACCGTCGCTTTCTACTAGGGCTGTTCACCGTCGTATCGCTAGCGTTCAGAGGAAGGGAATCCTAGGAGTGATTAGCTCGTCGGATAGGAAAGGTCTTTCCGCTACCGCTGACAGAGGCAAAGTGACTGCGGTCTGCGCTGTGGGCTCCTTATATCCCTGCCGCACAGACGCAGTCAAACGTTCACCCCCACTCACTTACTTTCAGCCAATAGTGAGCGCGCTTGTTCTCCCCCTACTCTCTAATCACATTCGTCTCCGGTCATTTCATTACCGTTACAACGCACACACATACACACACACACACACACACACACAAGTGCACATACATACAGACGTACGGACATCATCGCGGGAATAGTCAGGGAAGCTTTCGAGAACCTCAAAACGTCGAGATCTAATGAGAACTCGATTCTCGAAAAACGGGGTGAAACCAATAACTTCACGATTTTCAAAAATTTCCAATTTTCTTAACGGGAAGTTGAAAACATGTAGTGTTCCGAAATACATTTAAAGGGAGAAATCAATGAGAAAATTTAGAAAAATGAAGAAAAAAAAAAAATTTTAATTTTCCCAAATCGAAAAAAAATAGTCATTATCGAAAGCTCACGACCAGACCAGTCTAAGAAATTGTGGAATTAGTAGTAGTTTGCTGTAAAAATTTTTGAAGAAAATCGAAATATGCAATCATGTTAAAAAATGCAATTCGGAGTTTGAAAAGCGAAAATTACATATTAAGACACTTCGAATGATTTTTCTGAATTATTTTCCTGAAACTACATTGAAAAACAAAACTTTTATGTCGAATGGTAATTTTCATTGTGATGAGTTTTGAAAAAGTTGCGGGCAAGAAACCACAAAAATAGCTGCTTTTTTGAAACTTCGATATTTTTGGAACGGATGATCAAAAAAATCACACAATTTAGGAGAAAGGGTTTTTAATGTGTACTGAAAGATATCAAAAATTGGCGGAAATCAAAAATAAAAATTCTTAAAACCATCCGATTTGGCGTGGAATGCCCCATATACAAGTGTTGATAGTGCAAATAATTGTAATGAAAATGATGAAATTAAACTGCACTTAGTTCCAGGATATTTAAATACGTTAGCACCCACTTCGCTTTCTCCACACGAATTACAATTACGGAAATTTCGTATCGTAATGTTGATAAGAAATTTGAATATAAGTGAAGAACTTTGTGACGGTACCAGATTACTGGTCTTGGAACTTCGAACGAATGTGTTACATTGCGAAATATTAACTGGAGATATAGTTTTCTTGAATCGTATTACATTCATTTGTGAAAATGTGTATCCTTTCACGTTTATGAGAAGACAATTATCAATTAAATTGACATTTGCTATTACTATCGATGAAGCTCAAGGCCAAACTTTCAAGCGAATCGGAATCGATTCACGCAAAGATGTATTCAATCATGGACCATTATATGTTGTTCTATCACGTCTTCAGTCTTGGGAATCATTATCGATTCATTTGGGAAGTAAACGCAACAATACTATTGTTAAAAATTATGTTTATAAAGAGCTCTATGAATGAAATACTTGAAAAAGAGAGAGAAAAAAAGAAAAATTCTATGAGCAGAACGAATTTATAGTCGTTCATGATTAATTGTAAAACCCCGGGAAGAGATCTATACGATCAGCCAGGAGATGGCCAAAAGAATGAATGATATGTATCCATCACAATCATAATAATATAAAACTAGCAGGCATTCGTCGCTGCGTTAGTTGCTATTCCTTCTACGTTATCCTTTTGGATCGCTATTTCTCCCTTTCAATTTCTGCTAATGAATTAGCAGAATGCTTCCGAATGGTTCTTCCTGAATTTTTTCTATCATCTCTTTCGAAAAAAAAATTAAATATACTAAATTTTACATAAAAAATCACTTTTTCACTTTTAATGTTCCCTTTTGGGTACAGTTTCTGATTGCCCTACGGAGGTGAGTAGGGGCTTATTTGAAAGAGGAAAATGTGTTCTTTCAGAAAACCAAATAAAAAATAGAGGTGTCCATTCGAAAAAATCGAGAAAATTGCATTTTTCAGATTTTTTCTTGGGAATATTGAGAAAAAAATAAACTTTACCTAAAAATTCCAAATATTGAGGGTTTGTTCAGCTCATGAAGACGAATCATTTGAGCTTCGTCCCGATGAAATCGGATGAATAGTTTGGAAGATACAGCCTATTTTCAGGTAACCTTCAATTTAAAATATCTCGAGAACCATTCAGCCGATATGCCTCAGATCCAATCCCAACCATCATCATCAGAAACTACATACACAGACAAAATCGAAGTCTTTGAGTCAATTATTGATTGAGCTATGATGGATACACCAAGTTTTTGAAAAAAAGCACAAAAAAATTGATAACTAGTAGAATAATAGGATTAAATTTATGAAAATTCAACAAAAGTTAGATATTATGGTTGCGAATCTTAAGTAAAATTTTGAACGGAATTCGTCTCACGCAAATTGATGAATTTCGAAAAATACGATTTCAAAAAAATTGCTATACCTCTGAAACCATTGGGCCGATCTTGCTGGAATTGCTATGGAACATACATTTCATCAAAACTAATATCTTGCCAAAATTTCAGATTTTTATCTCTCACCGTTCTCGAGTGATAAAGAGCCGTAAAGTGCCACATGTAGACACACACACATACATGTCTACTTTTGAAGTGAAACTTCTTTTGGGAGGGTACCAACTTCCTTCTCGTGTCACAAAACGAGTAAAACGTTCTGAGGGGAACGTGGTAGTGGAGTAGTGGGGGGAAAGTAGAAGCAAGAAAGAGGAGAGTGCGTTGGTGGGGATGCCACTCTAGCATATGCTTTAGCGGCGGAGAGGGAAGACGGCAGAGGGTGGGGGGGGGGGGAGGGATCTTCGCGTAGAGTACTACATACATACTGTTTTTTCATTTTGTAATTATTTTTTCAATACACGGAGAGGATAATATGGAAATTTTTCTAAAAGATTTTTATAAAAATTACCATGCTCCACATCATAATCTTCGCTTTTTGTTTCTGGAGGAAATTGCAATTTTACACTTGGCTTTGGATTGAAATATTTCGAAAACTACTCAAAAGTTATCGAGACATGTTGTAAATGAAATTTAGAGGGAAGATTAACGAATAAAATAAGCCAGACTCCGTTTTTCTATGACTCGTAGTTATTAAGATATCAATTTTTTAATGAAAAATTCAGGAAGGACGTCCGAGCGCTCGTTCATTTACTATCAGGCCTCGTCCATTGTTTCTGAACTATCCATTAAAAAATTGATATCTCGGAAACTACTGGTCGTAGAAAAACGGCGTTTCGCTTATTTTCTTCGTCGATCTTCCCTCTGAATTTCATTCACAGCATGTCTCGATGAATCTGGCATAGCTTTCGAGATATTTCCATCCCAAGCCAAGTGCGAAATGACTAATGGCTCATGTACCGAAAACAATCGAAGGTACCCGACTATGCCCTTTCGTCTACCATATTATGAGGCTAGCATGAGAAAAATATGGAAGTAAACGTTTTCTTCGAATATCCTGGAATTTCAGTAAGATAGAGCAAGCTTACACGAATCCCCCTTTATAGAGAGTTTTGAGAGCTACAAGAAAGGATCGAAGCAAAACCGCTCCATCTCGATCAATTCCCTGTGTATTTACAAAAAACTAATTCTAAAAAATGTAGTTGTCTGAATACTTTATAATCGTGAAAAAATAATAATTTTTTAGTGAACAAATAACCAAAATAGTATAGGCAGATACTCAAATCCTCAAAGTGTTGTGTTCATGACACAGCTAAATGTGCTGAGCTGTGCTTTTTGCCGTTTCCCTTCGAGATTAACACCATATCCTCACATTTCTCAATTATTATCACTTGTTCATTTGAAAAAATCCTAATAATTCATCGCTATCTATACACGATAACAAAGAAGTTTCACTTCTGTCGCGTGGCCTTCACGCACCCTCTTTTTTTCTCAGTATGATTTCTCGACGTTTTGGATCATTTCGAGTCATTTCCAATGAAAGTTGGCATTTCGAAAAAAATTGCGAACACAAAGCTTCCACTCGGAAGCAAAAAATGAAAAATTATAAAAAATATATTCTCACAAAAACAAAATATAACATGATTATCGAATCAAGTTATTCGAAGGTCCAAATTTATATAAATAGAGGCGGATCCATTAATTGAAGGCAGCTTAAAAATTTCGTTGATAATGGAGGGATTTTTCCTAAAATATATCAAAATATTCAAGTTACTCAAAATAATGACACAATAATAAAGAAATTTAATTTTTGAACTGCTTTAAACAAAAATTTAGTCAAAATGAATGAAATGAGTCAATAATAATGGTTGTGGATTCTCTGATTGTAAACTGGTATTTCGAAAATTATCAACATCTTCAAGACAATCACTGCCGGAACTTCGAGATTAGCAGAAGCGTTCAGCAAAAATATCTCGAAGAATCCAGACTGCTGTTCCTACTTCTATCTGGAGAATGAATGAAACACTATGAGTGGAAGAACTGACAGTTATTAAGGAAAAGGCTGAGTAAGGGGACAAACTTCGAGGGCTATTCCGAGTACAATTCAAATATGAAATTGAAAAACGAAAAAAAACGTATAAAAAATCGTAGTTTGAAGATTTCATGAAAGGTTTAGTTTACCTAATTGCAAAAAGTATTAGTATATTTCAACTCAAATTCATGACTTCATTATCAGAGAAACAAAAATTCATTGAAGCTATTTAAAATGAAGATAATAATGGAATTGGATTTTCCGATTGTAACTGGTGTTCCCAAAATTATTCATAACTCATGACCTTGGAGACGACATCTTCAAGAAAACCATTGTCAAGGCTTCTAGATTGGTGAAACACATTTAGTGGAGGAACTGGTTCACCAGAGAGAATGGTGTTACCAAGCATACTAATTCTAAAAGAAAAGAACAAACTTCGAGGGCTAATTGAAGGGCTATTCAAACATAATTCAGAGCTAATGAAATTACGAAATAAAGGAAAATAAAGAAACTGTAGTTTGGAGAAATTCCAAATCAAAGGAGTTTATTGATCACAAAACGTATTCTTATATGTCAGTTCAAATTCATTATTTTATTGTCAGAGGAATGTTCGTTGTGATGATTGATGAATATCGTGATCGATGAATGCAAAAACGATTAAGATTTGGAAATCCATGGAATTCCTTCACGTAGAAATGCATCTTTTAGGAGAAGCATTACAAAAGTTAAAGTTTTATATCTAAGTTTGTCATCTGTCGTATTTGAATGAATCTAGTGTATCATTTTCGTCTCGTCCGATTTAAAATAAATTCATGTTCTTTTCCTGAAAGCTCTATCTAGTAGACCCTCTTCCATTTGAGAGATGAACCGGAAGCTACATCTAGTGGACCTTTCTTCCTGCCTTCATTTCTTATCTAAGAGAGGAATTGATGTTGAATCCACCGATGACGTTCAAACATCATCGTTATCACCAATTACCGATTAACCATAGTGACATTATTTAGTCAAAACCTATTCATCCTCTGTATTTTTCCGTCTGGGTTTTCAGAAAGAATAAGGGTTAAGGGCCCCAGATCATTAAAATAGCTTTTGGTTCCAAAATTTATTTCAATTGCCCTTAAAGGTCGTGTAAACTGGAACTTTTTTTGGAAAGAGAAGTACTGTAACGATCCAATGAAATAGAATATCATTAGATTCTTATTTTTAATTATATTTATATTATTTACATTATTTATTAGTTATTGTATAAATGAAGAAGTCGAAATGCGGAATCTAATTCCATAGCACCCGAATCTATACTATTCCGTACTATCTATACTATAAGATAGTAAGACTATGGATGACTATGAATGAAATGACTCAATAATAATGGCTGTGGGTTTTTAAAGGTGATGGAACAAGTTCCCAAAAATTTCCCTATACCGTCTATACTATACTAGCTATACTATCCTATATTATCAATACTAATATAGCATGACTATGGTATAGCTAGGTTCAGGTAAAATGAAACGGTGACGAAAAACGTTTCATGTATCTTCTTAGAAGGGAAAGTTGCGTTTCAGTACCCTAGCTTGGCGTCTTTTGGAACTGATCAAGTACTTTTCGTACTGGTAGATCTTGTCAGTGATACCAGCAGAATAGCGAGCCCTTGACCTGTGAATCGTCGATTATATCCACAGCACAACATTACTAGATTACTAGATAATGCACAACATCACTAGAAACCCGAGGCAAAATCATTAGCTTGATTTGAACTTAGTCTAACTCAAAGAACTCAGTTTGGACTTAATGGACTTGATGAACTTGAATTGGGATGACAACGACTTAATCAGCTCAGTTTTAGCTTGGAAGGACTTGAAATTCAATTTCAACTTATTTGTAACTTAATCATGGAGATCGCTCTAGCAGATGAGCAATCTGCATCGCTCCGGATGACCTCCGAGAAATTCTGAGATTCAGAGTATTTTTTTCCATGTATGATTCAACTTGACTTGCTCCAGGTGTCGTCAAGGAGTTTCGTACGGAGAATAAAATGTCAATACGGGATTTCGTGAGAGCTGCGAGTGGTTCTGAGGGAATTTTCCTCGCAGATGAGGGCTCTCAGTCACTCCAGGTGTCTCTGAAGCGTTTTCTCCGGGGAATACAACGCAAACAATGAATTCCTCGCAAGCTACGACATTTCTGAGTGGTGTCAAGCTATTTTCTCCACCGATGTGCTACCTGACTGAAAGCAGGTATCTCCTATGTGTTTTCCACGGGGAACAAAATGGCAAGATGGGATTTGGCAAAAACTGTGACATTTCTAAGTCATTCTGAGAGGATTTTCTTCGCAGATGAGGACTTTCAGTCACTCCAGGTGTCTTTCAAGCATTTTCTAAGGGAAAAACAAAACTCATAATGAATTCGTCGAATGTTGTGACATTTCTAAGTACTTTGGAAGCATCTTTTTTGCAGATGAACGAGCCTACTCACTCCAGGTGTCTCACGGAGAATTCTTTACGGGAAATAACGTATAAATACGGGATTTCATGAATGCTGCCACATTTCTGAGGGGTTTTCGAGACGTTTTCCCCGCAAATGGGCTATCCCACTCACTTCAGGTGCTTGTGCGTTGTCTTCAGGGATGAAATACAAATAAGGAATTTCTCGAATGCCGCGACTCTTCTAAGTGGCTTAAAACTTTTTTCCCTGCAGATGAGTTTCCTCACGCAGTGCGGGTATCTCTCAGGAGTCCTCCACGAGAAATGAAATGCAAAGACGGAATTGAGAGAATGCTGCGACACTTTGAGAGTGTTTTCTCCGCCGATGAGCTATCTTGCTCCTTCCAGGTGTCTCCCAGGAATTTTCCACAGAGAATCAAATGCAAATAAGGAATCCCTTAAGTGCTGGTACATTTGTGAATGGATTAGAGCTATCCTCCCTGCAGGTGAGCTCCCTTACTCACGCCAGGTGTCTCTCAAGCATTTTCTTCCGGGCCAAAAGGGTGCATGGAATTCCTCGGAAGCAGCACAATTCCTCATTAGTTTGAGTATTCCGGAGGCTTATCAAGAGTTTTCTACGGGGAAGAAAATACAAATATGGAATTTCTCGAAGGTCGTGATATTCCCAAGTTGTTTTGAAGTATTCTCAAGTATTTTTCGCACAGATGAGCATCCCACTCACTTTGAGTTTCTTCTACGAGTTTTTCTACCGGGACTAAAATTCACGAATGGAATCTCTGAAAGGCTATGACATTTTCAAATAGTTTAATAATATTTTCCTCAGAACAGAGCAGCTCCCAGAATTTCTCATTATGAATGAAGCAAAAAATTTTTCTCTCTACAAGCAGGACTATTGTTGATATTATTGTTTTTGTTTGTTATATAATCATTATTCGTATGTCGATTCTCTTTATTCCAGTTCATATTTATCAATAGGAATACCTATGTACAAGTTATTGTCAAAATGCATTGCTGTACATACATCATCAATGTTCATAATCGGTACTAGAAAGTAAATATTGGTACAGCGACATTCGTGCAAATAACCTAACGTATTGAAGATATGATCCTGGCCATGAGCTGTAAATAATTCATCGGTTAAGATTTGTTGGATCACCACATAATGCCTTCTATCACATGAACAAATTTGCTGAATACATTGATACTCGACAACTTTAATGAAAAAATTGATGAACCCTAAATATGATCGATTCTCAATCGAATAGCATACAGCATTTGGAGCTCAATCGGACATTTTGATGATACAACTAATTTCTTTCGTCTCAGCATTCTGAAATCATGATATATTTTTGCGTTATCATGTAAAGGAGAACGTCAATTATCCGAACGTCAGTCATCCGAAACGTCAATTATCCGAAAGAGAATTGGATTTATCCGAAAGTCAATTATTCGAATCGTGATTTGGGTTTTCCACAAATATTAATTATCCAAACACTAAGTTTGTTCATTCGATTGTCAGTTATTTGGACGATTATGCCCTGTATAACCTGCATTCGTTTTCATCAGAAGAATTGCTTAATCTGCAGACTAAAGCAACTTGTGTCTCCGAATTTCCATTATTTTCGATTACATACTTAACTTCGTTCCATATCACTCAATGATACAATGGTTATTATGGAAATTCACCAAAAAATGTTCTTGCAATATGAATGTTCTCTGTATTCTTAAATACAAGGGGACGCCAGCATCATCCTCACAAATTTTCGAGATAAAAAGAATAAGAAATGACGATTCCAATGGTGTAAAAATGAATCAATTTGAAGAATAACCAATAACTATCTGATTTTCTGATTCGATAGATTTTGATGGTATTAGAATTATAATTGTCGATCCTTCAAGCCCCTGAAATTTGTAGGGTGGACGCTGACGTCATCCTGTATATGGGACATTCCACGCCAAATCGGATGGTTTTAGGAATTTTTATTTTTGATTCCCTTCATTTTTGCTATCTTTTAGTACGCATCGAAAAACCCTTTCTCGTAAGTTTTGGTATTTTTTCGATCATCCCTTCCGAAGATATCGAATTTTCCAAAAAACAGCTCTTTTTGTGGTTTTTTGCCCGCAACTTTTTTAAAACTCATTCAAATAAAAATTACCATTCTACATAAAAGTTTTGGTTTTCAATGTCCTTCTGGAAAAAAAATTCAGAAAAATCATTTAAAGTATCTTCATACGTAATTTTCGTTTTTTAAACTTTAAATTGCTTTTTTGGAGTGATTGCATATTTTGATTTTCTTTAAAAATTTCTACAGCAAACTACTACTAATTCCACAATTTTTAAGACCAGTCTGGTCGTGCGCTTTCGATGATTACTATTTTCTTTCGATTTTTGAAAGTTGAAATTTTTTTTTTTTAATTCATTGAATTTTGTCGTTTACAGTGAAACCTCCCAATATTTCCGCTCTCAACATTTCCATTTCTCCTCCGAGAGGAGAAATACAGTCCCCCACTACACATTTTCACTATCTTCTTCTCACTCCATCTATATCCATCCTTGTATTCTTGCGCATGACCGAACATGCGCAAGGTGACGAAGATAGTCAAATGAAAAGAGAGAGACAGTCAGTCACATGACAGCCCCCACCACAGATGTTAGAAGAGAGTGGCACCATCTGCCTTCTCTCTCACATTCAGGAAGAATGAGGTTTGCTCAAACCTCCCAATATTTCCAGCGGAGACCTCCGAGCGAGGAAATATTGGGAGGTTTCACTGTATTTCTCTCTTTTGATGAAATATGTCAAGTGTTTCAAAATTCATCAAAAGAGAGAAATAAATGACAAAATTTAATAAAATGAAAAAAAAATTTTTATTTCAATTTTCAGAAATTGAAAAAAATAGTACTAGTGGAAAGCCCACGACCAGACCAGTCTTAAAAGTTGTGGAATTGGTAGTAGTTTGCTGTAAAATTTTTCAAAGAAAATCTAAATATGCAATCCCTTTAAACAATGCAATTGGAATTTTAAAAAGTGAAAATTACGCATTAAGACACTTCAAATCATTTTTCTGATTTCTTTTTCTGAAATTACATTAAAAAACAAAACTTTTATGTAGAATGATCATTTCCATTTGGATGAGTTTTAAACAAGTTGCGGGCAAAAAAACCACAAAAAGAGCAGTTTTTTTGAAAATTCGATATATTTAGAACGGATGATCAAAAAAATCCAAAAATTCAGGAGAAAAGGTTTTTCGATGCGTTCTTCATACCATCCAATTTGACGTGGAATGCCCCATATATATTTCATAATTTTGAAAGAATCAACTTTTTTTGGCCCACGAAATATGAGTGTTCGGTCATCCGAATTTTTGATTATCTGAAAGGGGCTCGGTTCCAATTGATTCGGATAATCGACGCTCCACTGTAGATCAGCATTCCCCAATAATGCCACGAGATTTTCCGGCCACCTATCCACATACCTGTATGTACCAACACGGTAGGTATTATTGTCGATGCGCTCAACAATTTTTGCTTGTTTTTTCTTTTTCAAACAAAAATCCTTTATTTCTCCTTCTGGTGATGTTTTTATGAATCTTCCTTTCCTGATATTTCTGGTATGAGAATTCCCAACTCGAGGATCAATGTAATCAGTACCATTGATAGAATTCACTGTCTGGCCATTCATATTTTCATACTCGAAGCATTGTGTTGACCACAAAGGCCCGAGCCTCTTCACACAATCGGGCAAATGAATTAGTTGGTGTATATTTATCGAGCAAAACTTAATCCATATAATTCTTGAAATTCTCTGACAAATTTTTGTAGGAAGTCTTGAGCCGCGTCCAGTAAGGATGGTGTGATTTCATTGAAGCTGAGAATAGCACATGCTGTTAATAAAAGCTTGTAATTTTCAAATAGATTCGGAAGTAAAATACCGTGTAGCACTGGCAAAAAATAATATAAAGCCCACACTCTTAACTCTGAAGCTTTCCAATGCACAACATCAGTAATGGAACGAGCTGGCCGATGAATGAACCTCGGAGCCTTACTGGACTTCGAACAATAGTATCAAAATTTTCTTTATCACACCTCCATCGAAACCATGCAAGCTGTCAACCGTCATCTCTTCAATGGAATCTGGCATATGATTTGAAAGAGCAGTGGGACCTTTAATACCCATCACTGGATCCTCTTCAGTAGCCGTCCGTGCCCAAATTCAACAATTTCTAGCTGTTCTCAATTCCGAGACTTCTTGATAAGGATAAACATGAGTTGTTCCTCTATCAGTATCAACGCTCACATCTTTCATGCAGCAACTCATACAGCCAAACACCATTAAATCTTCTGAAATCAAGAAAATCCGACTTTGCTGGAGTATTAGCTGTTCCAGCTATGATAATCCCTTTCACAATTATGGGTTCTCGCTGATCTGATATTTCCACACTGATTCCTGTCACAAGTTTAGTTAATTGGGGTTGGAATTTACTCATGAACAAATTTGGATTATGTTTATTTTCACCAAACCACAAGCCTATTAACGAGTATTCTCTCTTAACTTCCTCATTTGAAACGGTAATTCGATTATAGTTAGGAAAAACGGTGTCATGCTGACTTGCAAGAATTTGAATACTGATATTCCATCAGCATACCAGCTGAAAATTAAATTCCGAAAATCTCTTAAGAATCCGTTGTTCACCTAATATTTATAAACCGATCCATTGTAAATATCTAAAATGACGCCGTTATCTACAGCTCTCTGGAAACGATGTTGTACATTATTCAGGAAATTATTTCGTTTGAACATTTCTCTTAACTGTTTAACAATAGACATCAGGAGATGCGGTGGCGTCTCTCGTCAAGTTCGTGTTTTATACTCTATAACCACCTGAGAGGCTACCGCACTACTATATACGTCTGAAAGCTATATCCCAAAATTGAAAATTAAGTTACTCAAAATATATGAGATGTAGAAATTTGTTTCTTTTCATATCTATTCAATTCGTCATTCTCGTCAATATCATATAATTATCAAATTGTAATATATGATATTTATTGAATAAAAAATAGGTGCCCCAGAAGTTTATCCAAACACATTTCGTGTGGACAGTGTAATTGTATTGCCACAGGGATAAGGAAACGGCAACCGGGTAGTGGTGTGCGTGCACACCGACGCGGCCCAGTGCTGCTAGAGTACGACGCCGTAACTGTGTTGCTTACACGCGCAGAGGGGCGGAGCTTCACAAATGGATGGGGCTTCTGTGCGTGTGAGCATTCTGTGCGTGAGCGTTCTCACTGTGTTGTGAGTAACCCAGCGAATAATCTCAGAAATTAAGCGAGATACACCTTTTCTCCACTGAAGCTTTTTCGTAGAGAATTCTAAGAGCTTCAAAATAAACTCCTACAAAAATGACGCTATCTCATTGAGTTTCCGAGAGACTGCGCGTTTCTGAGCATCATATTGAGAAATGACTACTGTTAAGAAGTAGGAGCTGCTGAGGAGAGAAGAATTCTATTTTTCGTCATTTGTTTTTACTCGATATCTCAAAAACTAAGCACGATGGTGAATTTTCTGTAGCAACCTTTTTCTGAGTTTTCGATGTTCTCTACAAATGATGCTTTTTCGAAGAATTCATCAAAAAGCCTTATTTGTGATACTCGGAATTTTTTACATAAGTGATTTCTTGGGAAATTCTGTTAAATTCACTTTTTTCTGAGATACTCCCATTCAATTGATAATTATATTGTTGCGGAAGTATCGAAATGGGGGGAAAAAACAGCCGTGCGTAGCATGGCTTGTAGAAAAAAAAGTTGCCAAGTACGCGTTTTTGGATTCAATTTGAGTGAGCCAAAAAAGATGTGAAATCGGGGTATAGCCCCAAGTACTCAGTGCAGGTGGAAAAGTGCAAATTTCAAATTCAGTAGCAGTAATAGAAAAAAAAGAAGCCAAAACAAAAATTCAAAAAACGTTCTTGGCTGGGCGATCAGTATCGAACCATATGAGCACAGCTAAGAATGGTTTTTGAATTTTTGTTTTGGCTTCTGTTCCTTTTCTATTATTGCTACTGAATTTGAAATTTGCGCTTTTCCGCCTGCACTGAGTACTTTGAGCTACACTACGATTTTACATCTTTTTTGGCTCACTTGAATCGAATCCAAAAACGCGAACTTGGCAACTTTTTGCTTCCGAATGGAAGCGTTGGAATCGTAATTTTTTTCGAGTTTGAGATTTCATCATAATATGACTGCAAATGACCCAAAACGTGAAGAACTGGCGTTTTTAAAAATGTCTGTGTGTATGTTCATGTGTGTGTGTGTGTGTGTGTGTGTGTGTGTGTGTGTGTGTGTGTGTGTGTGTGTGTGTGTGTGATGACGCATTTTCCGCTCCACTTTGGAATGGGGCTAGCTAGCAATCTGGAAATTTCACCATGAGTTTGCCATGCGTGCCACAAGTTCTTACAAAAATTTCAGCTAAATCGGCCGGATAGTTCTTGAGAAAAAGGAAAATGTCGAAATATCGTTTTTGCGACTTCTCTCCATGACAAATGGAATCACAGCGTTTACTCTCAGTGAGGAGATGCGCGTCCAAGAGCTGCATCTTTTAGTTTATTCAGTATAAAACTTTTCAGAAATTTTCCGTAAAAATCTTGATTTCACGATCACTCAATAAACAGTTGAGTTAGAGACCTCAAATTCTGTGAGGTTATACATCTGATGAGCCCGAAGTTTGGTATTGAAACTGAGCGGAATCAGTCCAGTAATTTCTTAGATATGAGCATAGAAACATCCGAAAAAGCAAGCTATATCTTCAAAACTATTCTATTGATTTTTTTTTTTCAAATTCAATTGATTACATTTGGGACGAACTGAACCCTCTAACCCCTATTTTGGTTTCCCCATTCCTCGCAGAGATCGATGACGGTAGATGTAAGATTGAAAAATCCATTCGGAAGCTTTCTGCCAATTAAATTGGCAGAATATTGAATGTACGATGTCCAAATTACGTGCAAGTAGTGGGGCTCCTGCTTATTTTATAAAAGCCATGCTACGCATGGTTGTTTTTTCCCTCCTCGTAATGAAGTAAAAAATTTTTTTTTGCCGACAAGATGGGCAACAATTATCAGCTGATTGTAACTCACAATCACATACACTACAGTAAGAATGTTCCTCAAAATTATTCTCATTCTTGTCTAGTGATTTTTTGGATCTGCATAAACTATTCTTATAGAGATTTTGAGTCGAGCAGTGCGAATTTATGGCCTTGATGATATCTTTGAAACTAGCTAAACTGACGCCGTGTTCGGTAAGAATTGTGAAAATTATAAGCATGCTATGAGTGACCGTCAAGCTTGCTCCGAGTTATAGTGGTTGATCAGTAGGCTGCCCCATTATATATGAAGTTTCGAATTTCAGTTCAGAAGTAGTGGGATCCACTTGTTCGTAAAATGAAAGGATGATCTAAATTTTTTCAGATTTTTCGAAGTATTTCTTGAGGTTGCGCAAAGTGCTGAAAATCCTTATGGTAATTTGCATGTATATATGATGATAAAGTTGAAAATAATTATTGTCTCGAGAAACTTTCCGCAAAATAAGCTCTTCTTTCCGTGAAACTGTTCGCGAAGTGTGAAAGAGTAGGTATGATCATTTATTCCATTTTTCATAAGTTTGTTATTAAGTTAATAAACACGATTTTCACTGAAAATAGAGACTTTGAAAGACATGAAGAAGCCCTGACAAGTGGATCTAAACTCATCTCTTGAATCAATTCAGGATCTTACATTCCAGTTTTTCTCTTTTTTCTGTAATTATTGAGAGCAGGACGTGAGATAATGGCCTGGCACATCTTTTCCTTGCAATCTACACTCACGTTTCCATCGAAGAAAGCAAGAGCAATTAATTCCTCTGATAAGTACCAAAGATGGTTCACAAACTTATCAAACACAACTTTACAGACTTTAGAAAGACCACAATCAGAAGAAGTAACTGATGCTGCTAACCGCTTCAACAAGTTCAAATCATTATTTGGGGCTGTGACTGTATATGAAGCTGTGAACCAAGCTTCCTGATACAGAAGAACGATGAAAATACACATGTCCATAAAACCAGACTTTCCTTAGGACGTCAAATTAATTTGATCCCGGAACAGGAAGATTTTAAGCGAGTAAATCGCTTTTGACATCCACCGAGCATGATGAATAGGGCCTGGAGCTCGAATACTGTTGCCTTTCGTTAAATTTCCGCCTAGAAACATAACTACAAGTTCCAGAAATTCCTTGTAATCTTTACGGATGATTTCTCTCTGTAAGTGAAAAGATGAATAAATTGTAAGCATAGATGTTACGAGCTGATCACTTTTTCAATTAAAAATTCGTTTGTACTCACCTTTAGTTGCATTTCAGCAAAATCGAGGAGATCTGCCATATCACGATGCAATGCTTCTTTCACTTTAACATTGTAGACTCCGGGTGAAAATCTTTCTTTGTCTATATTTTTACACTGCCCTGGAAATCTTTTTAAAATGATGTCCCACACTTCCTCCTCTACGAAGGTCGAAGGAGATAATACTGTTTATTATAACTTACCTTTTTCGGATGTCTCAGCTTTTTCTTTTTCTTTTGCATTGTGAGTGCCACGAACGATCCAGGTTCCAGTGTCAATGATCACATCCAAGAAACCGTTTCATCCCCGTTCTCGGTGCAGGCTCAATATAGTCATGACCGCTTCGTTTCTCATGGAATCCACTTGCTTCTGATGAGCAATATCAAACAATTCATTTAACGAACATTTAAACTCAATCTCCTTTACTTGATCTGTCGTCCATTTTGCTTTCCGAGAAGGACCGCATTTTTGGATATTTCTATATTTTGTCACTAATTTTACCATTTCAGTAATGGCATACGACTCTTTCACTATTGGAATCTTCGCATATTCCCAAAAGATCGCACACTTTCGTACAGCACACGTTGAAGCTTCATGACCCGTGAATTTCGGTGTACTATGCCTCGTGTAATAAAAATGACACTGCAACATCTGCCTATTTGAAGGCAATTGGTTCCCACAAATTTCGGGTGTTACGTTTCCCACTAATTGGATGAACGTATCACTTCGGGTTTCGGGCATCTTCGCGCTCCTGTCTTTCGTCACTATATATGAAGAGCACCTGCACGTCGCAATTGCTCCAATGTTCACTGTTTGCAAATGTGCCTATGACTGATGGTCAGTGCAGAACTAAAAATTCCCAAAATGGATCCATCACCTCAGAGAAAAACCAGAGTGGTCAAGGGAGGGGGAGAGAGGTTTGGGTTTCCACATTATAAATCGCTTCGCAGTTAGTTTTTAAAGATTCGCAGGTCATATTCGACCCTGCGCCGCCCAACTGAATGAATTGTCCCTCTAATTGTTCTAAGAAATGTTTCTGAATGCTTGAAACATAGAACGTTAGAAAATAGTCAAATTTTTCAGGTCATTTTCGTTCGCGCACTGTCCAATTGAATGACTTATTTTTTTACTTCTTACAAAGGAAATTTCTCGACACTTTGAATGAAAAACGTTTCAAAATCATAAACCTCCTCAGGTCATATCACAGTCTATACACCACTCTATGGAATCGCTTTTATGCCTGCCAATAACTGCACCCAGAATTTGACATTTTCTGAATCGAAAATTGGTGAAAGAAAGAAAGAACTTCATGATGAATGAATAGGCAGGAATAGATCAATATTATATTCCTCAGAGGAAGAAATTCTTAAATTAAATCACCAATTTTCTGAAATTCACATTTTTGGGAAGATTTTGAAAATGATTGGGATGAGAGGGTTGGAAATCGTTTCATTGGAAGATAAAGATAATTTCACTCCCGAATACACTACATGACGATCATTCTTTCTGTCATGATAGTAAAAGAATCCGAAAGCTCAAGTTTTCCAGTGGAAAACGTTTTTTAAAAATTACCCGAAAACAAAAAAATATCAATACACAAAATACGAAAAATTGCAATACATTTGTATTGCTGAATAGTATTATTCAGGGTAGAAATCCCTCAGTTCCCAAATCACAGCGTTTACCTGAGAACGACTTACTGCACCGACTCACCATTTTTCCTACCTGGCATTGACCCATCATAAAAACATTCAACTCCAAACTAAGTTTTACAACCAGAAACTGCCAATAGGTCAAATATTTTTACAAAACTTCAAGTCGTTTGCGCAGCTTGAAAAAATGTTTTTAAAAATCTCAAAAAATTCACCTCGATATTAAATAGCGTGGACTATTGAATTCTGAAACTTCCAGGTAAGAATTCGAAAATTGATGATAAATGGGGCGGCCTATTGATCAGCATTCACATTATCATCATTATCATCATCATCAGTATCCTCAACGGCGTCACCTGCAGTCAAATTATAATTATTTCTATTATTATGATCATCAATATTGCTATCATTTCATTCATTAAATTACAATAATTGTCATTTCCATGAATGTATCCTTCGAAGTCTGGGTTAATATTCTCATCGTTCTCCATTGCAACAACACGGTTATGATGGACACTCATTTGAACATCAGTGAAATTAACATGGATATTTTAGTAATTAAGGGGCCATTCTAGTGTGACGGTCGAAAAAAAGTGCTCATTTTTACGATTTTTTTTTTACAGTCAGAATGCTCCGATCGGGCTGATTTTTTTATCACTAATAGAAGGACTCATGGAGAACAGAAAAAGGGAAATTTCACGTAATTCTTATTAATTTTTCACACATTTCTTGGACATTGAAAATTGAAGAAAAAAAAAGTTTCTCCATGGTGTGCAAGTTGGGGGTCGTAAATAGTGTCTGAAATTTTTTTTCCAAAATGATTATTAATCCTCATGGATAAAGCAAGTGCCTGATGGAGGTTTCTTTTTCTCCTACAATTTCCTATTTTTTTTCACGAAAAACTATTCAGAACAAGCAGGAGCCACACTACTTGTGCGTAATTTGAACATGTACGT
The DNA here is from genome assembly GCA_963942555.1 of Aleiodes leptofemur. Classification (NCBI taxonomy): domain Eukaryota; kingdom Metazoa; phylum Arthropoda; class Insecta; order Hymenoptera; family Braconidae; genus Aleiodes; species Aleiodes leptofemur. The sequence continues at coordinate 11,088,845 of OZ012619.1, forward strand.
AATTCGTACATTTAGTATTCTGCCAATGCAATTGGCAGGAAGCTTCCGAATGGATTTTCAATTTTAAATTCACCATTATTAATCTGTGCGTGGAGTGGGGAAACCGAAATAGGCCTCAGAGGGTTCAGCTCATCCCAAATATAATCAATTGAAGAGTTTTGAAGATATAGCTTGCTTTTTCGGATGTTTCTATGCTAATATCTAAGAAAATGCTGGACCGATTCCGCTCAGTTCCAATACCAAACTTTGTGCTCATCAGATGTATAACCTCACGAAATTTGAGGTCTCTAGCTCAATTATTTATTGAGTTATCGTGGAATCAAGATTTTGACGAAAAATTTCTCAAAACTGTTATACTGGATAAACCAAAGATCTGAGCTCCCACCACCCTGGAGGTCAAAGATGCAGCTCTTAGACGCACATCTCCTGTGATTCAATTTTTCATCGAAAAAAAATGAAAGAACGATATTTCGACATTTTCATTTTTCTCAAGAACTATCCGGTCGATTCAGCTGAAAGTTTCATGAGAGCTCGGGGCACGCATGTCGAACTTATGGTGAAATTTTCAGATCACTAGCTAGCCTCATATCAGAGTGAAGCGGAAAATGCGTCATCACACACACACACACACACACACACACACACACACACACACACACACACACACACACACACACACACACACACACACACACACTCACACACACACACACACACACACACACACACACACACACACACACCCACATACATACACACAGGCATTCTTCAAAAACGGTGGTTCTTGACGTTTCGGGTATTTGCAGTTATATTATGATGAAATCTTAAACTCAAAAAAAACATAATGCCGAAGCTTCCATTCGGAAGCAAAAAATTTGAACAATGCATTGGGAGATCCACGATCGATCGTGTGCAGTCGCTCCACGCGAGCCGTTTTACTACTCCAACAAAAAAAAAGCAGGAGCACCACTACTTGCACGCAGTTTGGACATCGTACATTTAATATTCTGCCAGTGCAATAGGCGGAAAGCTTCCGATGGATTTTTCAATTTTACATCTATTGTCATCGATCTGTGCGAGGAATGGAAAAACCAAAATGGGCCTCAGAGGGTGAAGTTCGTCCCGAATATAATCAATTGAATAGTTTTGAAGATATAGCTTGCTTTTCCGGATGTTTCCATGCTAATATCTGAGAAACTACTGAACTGATTCGACTCAGTTTCGATACCAAACTTCGTGCTCATCAGATGTATAACCTCATAAAATTTGAACTCTCTAGCTCAATTATTCATTAAGTTATCGTGGAAGCAAGATTTTTGCAGAAAATTTCTCGAAAGTTTTCTACTGGTTAATCTAAAAATTTGAGCTGGCACCACCTGGGGGGTCAGATATACAGCTTTTAGACGTGCTACTCCTTGCTGAGAGTAGACGCTGTGATTCCTTTTTTCATCGAGAAAAGTCGAAAAAACGATATTTCGACAGTTTTCATTTTTCTCAAGAACTATCCGGCCGACTTAGCTAAAATTTCTGTGAGAGCTTGGGGCACGGACGGCAAACTCATGGTAAAATTTTCAGATCGCTAGCCAGAGGAGAAAGACGCCAGAATCAGAGAGTGAAAGAGTCGAGAGGACCAACTTCACTGATAATTCAGGTAGTATTGGGTGAAGGCGCATTTCCCTTGAAACAACTCAACTATCGTAAGTCGGCAACCTTCTATTCATTTGTTTTTATAGAATTCGATTTTGGGTTTTGAAATCGAGGCCAATTTGGCCAGTTTGAATTAACTTCGAATATCTTTTTTTTTTATTTAAATTATCCTCAACTAAAGCCCTTTCAATACTTCCCCAATCCAGTCTATTGACCGAAAGGTTAGGGTTAGGGCAAATACGGGGGCTGAGTCGCATCTCTACGTACTCCTCAGTGTTCGGGACCAATCATCATCATTCAATTAAATTTCTAATTTCATTGTAATTTTCCCCCAACACTTGGACGTTACATTTTTGGGGGCTCAGCCGGGATGCGCTCAATGTGTTGAAATGGTTTTAGTTGGCATAATTATTTCAATAACTGTCCGGATCTGGGCAATCGTTTAAAGATGATATTCCATACGCGTTAAGGGGTTCCAGGGACGCAGAGTTTCCAGAGGGCTTACCGCTATCATCGCGTCCACGAAAAAAATTACAAATAAGTCAAGAAACCAGTGAAGATGAAAACGAAATTGAAAAACCAGCAAGCGGAAATAATTCGGATATTTTACAGTCACCATCATGTTCAACTGATAATACAGTAAAATTACAATTAAATGAAGAAATTGATGAAACGAAAGATTCAGGATCTGAAAATGTAACAAAAGCAAGTCAATCAATGAATTCGGATGAAAGTTCGGGTGAAGATAGTGAAAAATTCGGAAGTGCGAATAATACCAAAGTTAGTGGTTCAGATTCTGATCCGGAAAAAATAGAAGACAGTGCATTAATAGATCAATCCGGAAATAATTTGTCACCTGGTAGTCCGCAAATTGTAGTAACGCCACCATAAGAATTAGAAAACGAAATACGAGATCCAGTAATAAGAAATATTGAAAATAAAATCATGGATAATATTGAGCAAGACGAACAAAATCAAGTAGAAATGGCAAATAATCAAGCAATCGGGCTTAAAAACGCATTAATGTGCGTCCCCGTGTTTGGTGGCAATCCAGAAAAACTCGCGGATTTTTCAAAATGTTGCACGGAGGCAAAAGACATGCTACCAGCAGCCGCAGAAGAGAGCTTAACGTGAATGATTTACGGAAGTCGATTGAGTCAATCGGTCAAAGATGCCATTGATAAAAGCGACAATAAAACAATTAAAGACTTAATAAAAACGATTCAAGGAGTATTCGTTCCTAAGAAAACCATCTTTCTATTACAGGGTGAACTCGGTAGAATTTATCAAAAAGATTCTGAATCGGTGATAGATATTGTGACGCGTCTACGGAAGGAAGCTAGTGAACTATTAGAATGCGTTAAAACCGACAAGGGAAATTTAACCGCGGAGCAAGAAACCGACGAGCAAGAAACCGACATTAAAACGGAAGTCAATTCGTCAATTCATCAATGTTTTACACAGGGTTTGAAAAATGAAATTGAACAGCGGATGCCAGTTTGTAATAATATAGAAAAAGCAGTACAGAAAGCAATTGACATCGAGCAAAAATTGAATGCACGTTGGAAATTGAGAAAAGATCCTAATGATATGAGAGAAAAAGAATTAGATAATGAGAAGGAAATTGATAAGAACAGATGACCAGTTAAATTTGTCAATAATTCAAATAATAAGGATAGTAATCCACAAAATTCAAACTTCAATAATGATGAAAATGAGAAAATTCCAAATCAGAGTAATTCGCAAATCACGTGTTTTAAATGTAATGAAATAGGTCATATTGCGAGAAATTGCGGGAAACTTAACCCTGGCTTGAATAGTAATTCAGATGATAATGAAAAATGCCAATTGTGTGATAAATCGGGTCATTCTGCGAAATCTTGCTATAGCTTGAATAAAATTTAAAATCAAAATCACTTCTCGAACGTTGAATTTCAATTATGCGATAAAAAGGGGCATACAGCAAAAAATTGTCGATCACGGAACAACGATTATTCTTCACAAAATAATCTGCGAAAAGCTTGCTCATATTGTCGACGAATGGGGCATACTGAAGAAGAATGTTTCAAATTGAAAGCAATGAAATACGACCAGGGAAACCAACAGCGGTCTCACCCATCGGGCGCGGGAAGGGACGCGAAACAAAGTCGCCCAGTAGCGACGATTCAGGATGTGGAATCGGACGAAGATTCCCCATAATGAATACGCAGATTAATTTCAACGATTTAGCGTATGCAGTGGGGGGTAAAACGAAAGATAATAAAGAAATGATTAAGATGTTAGATTCCGGAGCTTCACCTAATCTGATTAAGTTAAAATATGTTGATAAGAACGCGGAAATAAATAAGCAAAACATTGTAGAACTACACGGAATAGCGGACGTACCAATAGCAACACTGGGTAGTGTAAAAGTTGATTCATTCATTGAAGAAACGAAAGGTCACATTGTTTCGAATAATATGTGCACTCCACACGTGGGTTTAATTGGATCTCGGTATTTCACAACTCATGCAGCTAAGCTAGATTATGAAAATCGGGTAATCGAGATCGACGGCATGAGATATCCGTTCAAGAAAGCAAATAACGTAGAAAATGGTGTAATATGTATTCCTCCAAGGAGTGAATCAACATTTTATGTTGAAGTTAGAAATCCGGAAATAAAGGAAGGTTACATTCCGAAATTGAAAATTTGTGAGGGTGTTTTTGCGGGAAAATGCCTTGTGAAAGTCAGTAATGGGCGTGCTTATATGCAAATATATAACACCACCAATGATGAAGTTGCAGTCAAAATACCAGCTCTATTCATTCATGAAGTGGAGGAACTTGAATCTCCAATTTTACAAGATCAAGAATATAGTGAAAATTCAGTGAATTTCATTCGAGAAGTCATAAGCGCTAGAAACAATCAAGCGATTAAACAGCTGGTAAATTTAATTGACGAAAATGAATCAAATAATAGAATGAAAGAAGTAGAAAAATTGTTACGTTTGGATCATTTGAATCTTGAAGAAAAGAAGCATGTTAAAAGAATTATAAAAAAATACGCAGATAGATTTCATCTCCCCGGCAAACCTTTAAGTTCAGCTAATGTTTACGAGCATAGGCTTCCCACTGCTGATAATATACCGTTAACTACTAAACAGTATAGAACTCCTCAATTTTTGAAAACAGAAATAGATAAACAAATTGAAGAAGGACTCGAAACAGGCATCTTTAGGCCTCCAGAGTCACCCCATAATAGTCCAGTTTGGATTGTTGCAAAAAAAACAGATTCAAAGGGAAATGAACAATGGCGCGTTGTTATAGATTTCAGAAAATTAAATGAAAAAATGATTACGGATGCTTACTCCCTACCAACTATAACCGATAATCTTGATCAGCTGGGTGGTTCAATTTATTTTTCCATATTCGATTTAGCCTCTGGGTATTATCAAATTGAGATGGACCCAGATGACAGACATTAGACGGCATTTTCAACACCTCAAGGTCATTGGGAATTTACCTGAATGCCTTTTGGTTTGAAAAATGTGCCAGCAACTTTCCAGAGACTGATGGATACAGTCTTAACGGGTCTTCAAGGTATTTCAATGTTCGTTTATCTTGACGATATAGTAGTTTTTGCAAAAAATTTGGATGAGCATGAAAAACGCAATGACGATTCAATGCAACGTTTGAATGAAGCCAATTTGCGTTTACAACCGGATAAATGCGAATTTTTGAGACTGGAAGTCGATTATTTAGGTCATATAATCGGCAAGGATGGATTGAAACCTGATCCATCGAAATGAGATGCGGTACGACAATTTCCAGTGCCTAAGAAACAGAAAAACATTAGAGGATTCTTGGGATTAACGGGACATTACCGTAGGTTCATAAGAAACTCTTCGAAAATTGCAAAACCCTTAACTAAATTATTACAGGAAGATGTAGAGTTCATTTGGACTGAAGGAGCACAAGCTGCTTTCGAGGTCCTGGAAAATAGTTTGTGTACTGCTCCAATTCTCCAGTACCCAGATTTTTCTAAACCATTTATCATAACGACTGACGCCTCGGGGATTGCTGTAGGCGCATTATTGTCTCAGGGTGAAATTGGAAAGGATAAGCCTATTGCATATTTTTCTAGGGTTCTAAGAGGAGCAGAATGAAGATACGATACTTATGAAAAGGAGGCACTTGGGATTGTCCAAGCCGTTAAGAATTTTAGACCATACATTTACGGTCATAGATTCGTTCTAGTAACTGACCATAAGCCATTGGTTTGGTTTCAGTCAGCAAAAGAAGCGAACGCTCGCGTATTGGAATGGCGATTGAAATTAGCCGAATATGATTATGAAGATAAATATAAACCGGGAAAAATTAATTTGAATGCGGATGCGTTGTCACGAAATCCAGTTGAGCCAGTACATGTCATTACTCGTGCTCAGAAGAATAGGGAAAATCTAGGAGAGGAAAGCCTCGATTCCCGATTGAAGAAATTAGAACATGATTCAATGGAAGAGGAAAATAAAAGAAAAGATAAGGGTAAAATTTATAAAAAGGAAAATGATGACAGTTCCACGGGGAAAGGAACTGAGATCAAGGAGAATAATAATAATAAAATGCCTAAAATAAAAAGAGGCAGGCCTTGAAGGAGCAAAAAGCTCGAAGGGCGTAAGGGAATCCAAGGATGCAGAGGTCAAGAATCACTCACAGGACGAGGATCTTGACTCTGAGGATTCTGATGATTCCAGGGCTGATAAGTTACAATCAGACTGTGAATCGGAAATTTTGGTTAATGAAATGGATAAGGGGAAAATTAATGAAAAAGTCGAATTAAAATCAAGTAAACCCAATATTATAATTTCAAAAGAATTAATAACATTTAGAAAGGATAATTTGGCATATTTTGTCGATGAGAGCGGATGTCCGTGGGGCAAGGGCTTTCGCAAGTTGAAAGAATTAGGTAGATTGCCTCTTATAAGGTCTGTAAGCTTAGGGAGTGCAATTTGTCGAAAGATCAATCGCAAATTCCATTTTGGATTGATTATTCGAGAATCAAGAGGCGAATCAACGATGCGAATAAAATCACATATCGCGAAAAGCTTAGTTCAGTTAAAATGGCAAATGCTAGAGAGCGGTATTGAAACCGTATCAATAGCGTATTCTAAATTCATTGAGAATGTGCCTTGGGATCATGTTATGGCCATGATTGAGACCTTATTCGCAGATGAAAAGGTCAAAGAAATTATTTGTCTAGGGAGAATACGCAATGTTCCGCTCGGGAAACGAGATAGAATTTTTTTCGAAATGCGTAATTCCCCAATTGGTGGACACAAGGGTGTATCAAAAACGTATAATCGAATTAAACAGAATTATTATTGGGAAAATTTGAAGCAAGATATTCAGTGTCGAATACAACAATGTTTGAATTGTCAATTGAGAAAATTAGTTAGGGTTGAGACAAAACAGCCCATGATGATTACTGACACGCCTGGTACCGTGTTTGAGAAAATTGCGATGAACATCGTAGGTCCATTACCACGTACATCAAAAGAAAATGAATATATATTAACAATTCAGGATCAATTATCGAAATACTGCGTGACTATTCCGCTGAATAATATGACAGCGATCACTGTAGCTGATGCATTCATCAAACGTTTCATTTGGATTTTTGGCGCACCAAAAGTACTGTTAACTGATCAGGGGGAAATTTCATTAGCTCGTTTATGAAAAGAATTACTGAACGTTTTAGAATCCGGAAATTACAAACAACAGCGTTTAGACCGCAATCAAACGGTTGTTGGAACGTTCACACAATGTTTCGGGTGAATATTTGAAACAATACACTACGAAAGAAAGAGAATGGCACGATCGGTTGGAACTAGCCACATTCTCATACAATACGTGTGTTCATGAAGGAACGAAGTTCACGCCGTACGAATTAGTATTTGGTAAAATCGCAAGAATTCCAACAAATGAACCTTTACATGAGTTGGACCGGTTGCCAACATATCCTATCTATAAAAAGACACCTTACATGTGCACAGCACCATTTTGAAAAATGGCCGACTGCACTGAAAGTTTAGAATGGAACAGATAGTTGGCGCAAGAAATAAGGCATTTTCATGAAAAACGGAAAATAATTCTGCATTTTCATGAATAATATCATTATTATTATTGAAAGAATTTCGGTTACAAAATTCATTTGGCTGCCGGCATCGCCCTTTCCGTTGGCGTCCTGCGTGGTGAACATATCGTTGTGCGGGGTAATCCATTCATTAAAAAAAAATTTATTGCAATCGGTCAAAATGGAGGATGATAATCACGAGATTCTGTGCACGTCAAATGACGAAATAGATTCGTTACAAGCTGGAGATAGTACAGTGTAAGTATTTCGCAAATTATTAATTGAAATTTATTGAGGTTATAGAATAAAGGTTTCATTGTGTAACCACGTGTTTAATTCTCTTAATTAGAAAAAAAGACCCATTTGAAAAAATAGAATACTTGATATTCAGTCATGTCAATAATTATAGCTTTAATTGAGCATATTTTTGAGTTTTGTGGAAATAATATTTTGTCAAAATAATATTTTGGCTTCATTCGATGAAATTCGATTGAATGGATGATTTCATTGTCTTAAGAAAACCACGCGGTTATTTTTTTTTTTTTTTATATTATTTACCGTCGCGTTTTGACACCTCAGATTGGCATATTTAACGACTGATCAAGACTTTTTGTACTGGTTACATCTCACCAGTGTCACTGGCGGGGATCGAACCCGAGTCTACCGCGTGTGAATCATTGACTATATCCACAGCGCCAGACTGCCGGATTTCAACCACGTGGTTACATTTTGAAAAATAAAAAAAAAAGTTATTTTAAAAATAAATATACATAAGAAAAATAACAAAACAAAATCAACAAAAAATACTGTAAGAGAAAATCATTATGAAAAATCAACAAAAAAAAAGTTTTCATTGTTATAAAAAACCACATGGTTTCATATTAACAATATACATACAAAATTTATATTTTTTTTAAATAAAAAATAGAAGATTTCAGAGAAAATAGAAGATTTGATAAAAAAATTAAATTGTAATCAAGAAAAAAAAAGTTAACAAAATAAGCTTTCATGGGGAATCGATTTTTTTCCAGCGTCATCACAGGAGCGGTCGTTGAGCTGGATCCACCAAGGTGGCGTCAAGGAGCAAGTACACCCAGGGTCACCATCTTTCGCTTCATCTTGAGCAGCCTGGAAGGGAGAAGGATCAGAGTTCTGGTTTGGGGGGACCGGGTGTCGGAACTCGAAAATACAGTGTACCGACAAATGGTGACAATACATCGTCCGCAATTGGTACCAGCTAACCCACTTTATGTTGAACCGGAGAGAAATCTGATGTCAATGGAACTGTCTATCCGACCAACAACAACCATTGAGATTCATGGTCCGATCAGAGTTGAGCCAGTGCTCGAGCCTCAATACCGCGAGATTGCACTTGCATTGGGGGGAGCTGCAGTGGCTGCCGTTCAAGTTGTAACGAGCCCCGAAGGATCTCGTTCGTCGCAGAACATCAGCAGAACACCGGTAAGTGCAATAACCGTCGCGCACAACCGTGAGGCAAAGATTAGAGACAACCCGTATATTCTGTAGCGGAACACCCCAATATCCCCGTAACGCAACGCCCCAAAAACCCCGTAACAAACCCCGAAACGCGACCGTTTAAAGTGGAAGCGAGGCTAAGGATGGGATCACGCGCACAAGGCCCCGTAGAAAGGGTGCTCCCAATAAGGGGATTTTTTTGTATTAGTTAAGGGAAAATAATGAGGAAAAACCTCGGTTTAGTTGTGTATTTTTTTTGAAGGACTGGGAGGCAACAGTGGACAAGATCCGTGCCTCGGAGTACTCCGATCGCGTTTTTTGTGGGTGTAAAGGACCCGGTAGATTTAAGAGGCATCGGCGGACAAGATCCGTGCCTCAAGAAATAAATTTTGTTGTTTTGTTTTAGTAGAGAAATTTAAGAGGCATCAGCGGACAAGATCCGTGCCTCGGAGATTTATTTCTGTTAGGCTGTGTAGTATTAAATTTAGGGGGCATCGACGGACAAGATCCGTGCCCCAATAATGTATAAACTTTAGTAATTCTAAAAATCCTGGAGAAGCGCGCCCAAAAGTAGTCCGGTCGCGAAAAGAAGAAATAATTAGAAAGAAATCCCGTTTGAATTTGAATCAAACCCGCGCGAAAAAGTCCCGTCGCGAACGTCAACGTCATGCGCCCTAGCGGCCGAAAGGGGCATGAGTTGTGAGAACGCACGTGTCCACACCGTTCGACACACAGTCATATGTATGCAGGTAGTGAGTGCAACACGTGGGTACCCCAATCCGTTTTCGCGAGTGTTTCGGAAAATTAAAGGAAACGAAAAAGGAGATAATTAATAAAAGGAAAAAGGAGAGAGCGTGACAGTTGGTGAGGACGTTAGGGAAAGGGGGAATAGGAGAAGGAGTGGGAAAGGACAGGAGAAAATGGGAGAAAATTTGGTGAGCCATTTTTGTTATCATTTTTCCCGTTTCTACCTCCCTCGTAGAACGTCCCCATTAATTTGATTGAGATTCCTGAAATTTTTCCCGTTACGTCATTAATTAGGTAATTAATGAATTGATTGATTTTAAGTCGTTACGTTCCCCCCTAGCCATTACATGCATACTTTTTCCGTATGAAAGAAAATGCCCGAAACCCCGCGTTGCATCAGCCGTATACCACTCTATGTCTGTCTCTCTCGCACTCGTTGTGTTGGGGTAGGCAAAGTGGCTTTTCCCCCATAACTTCCGCAATTCCCGCGGGAAAAATACGAAACCAACCCCATTCGCTGGAGTTGATCCCCATGAACCCGACGAGCCCCATTTCGTCCCTTCCGTTACGTTAGTTCTATTTTTTTTTGCTAAAAGAAGGAAAGAAAATTTGGACATTAAATTGCGCGTTAGCCCTGTAGTGTCGCAGATTTCGTCCCCCTTTTCCCCGTCGCATTCTCGCCCGGCGCTAAGCCGAATTCCGAGAATTTTTCGTGCCTCAGGACGGTTATTGTACTTTCCGAGAAATTAATAATCATAACTAAAATAATTTAATTTCGAGTCACAAATAATCATAACTAAAATAATTTAATTTTCGAGTCGCAGATAATCATAACTAAAATCATTCTATTTCGATACGCTAAAATAATAATAACAAAATAAAATTAATTCGGTAGCTCCGAATTCAATTCCGTTTTCGATAATTAGTTTTGGAGGGATGTTTTTTTTTTAGTCTCCGCGACTTTTGAGACGTTTCGTAATAGAGATAATTGGGTCATAAAAACAAAAGGGACTTTTATACCAAATGTATTATGATTATTATTGAGCAATATACTTTAATTTTACCAGACTTTCAGTGTTTTACAGTATTTATTTGAGAAGCTGCCTTTTCCCAGGTTTCCAGGTTTCTTCGTTGGTTTTCGGGATTTTCGTTTTTTTTGGAGTAACGGCAATGGATCGGGTTAACACCCCCGATTCCCCCCCTGACTCATGATACGTATGAACTCTCGGGCTAGCCGGGAAGAAGGTAACACCTCTCCCCTTTCGCCTATTTCGTTCCGTTCTCGGTGGAGTTCCTGGCTGCTACGGGCCGGTTACGAGCCGTAAGCATGTAGGGCAGGAACCCGCCGAGGAACTTCCGGTTTGGTGGTTCCGTAAAAACCACCTGGCGCCCAGCAACGGTTTTATTTGGTGGAACTTTAATGGGAGAGGCGGAGGGAGGGACGGCGCAGTGGCTTTTTATCCCCCCGGGTAAAAAGTCACGTTACAAAGTTGTCGAAAATGATGTTGTCGTTGATCATCAAGACTCGGATCTCCAAGTCGAAGAAGTAGCTCTTCATCTTGAGAGAGTGGATGTCCAGAGTTTTCAACCAGCAGCATCTCCTTCAGCTCCTGGAACTTCTGGAACCAGCGACTGCCAGAAGAATAGCAGTGATGCTACTGGTAATGGTAAAAAAGGAAGAAAGGGACGTGAAGCTGCTGCGGAAGCAAAGGGAGCTACAAAGGTTAAGAATTCTCGCATAATTGTTGAAGACGAAGGCCATCTTCCCCCTCCAGCAACGGCTGGTCAAGAAAGTAGTTCAGATGATGATGATGTTGATGATTAATTGTTGGGATTTATCATTTTTCTGTGTTCATTTCTTTTTATGAATATTTTTCGATTTTCTTACGTGTTCTTATCCTTTCAAACATTCTCTAGAATTGTTACTTTCGACAGAATTTCTTTTCTTAAAACTTTAGCTCGTGATTTTGTCGAAATTGAAAATTGAAATGAATCAGGTAGAGAAGGTAATGGTCAAATAATTAAAATGATTCATGTTTTCATGAATTCTGAATTTTTTTTAATAATTGCATGACTTAATTTCATATTGGTTTCGTGACATCATTTTCTTCGTAAATAACACAACTGCTGAAATTGCTACAAAAATTAAAATATTCAAAATTTCGAACACTTCAGTTAAATATTTTTTAGCATTAATTAAAATTAATTATGGTTCCCTCGCAAATTTAAGGAGAAAAGAACAACTTAGAGAATGTTTCAATTATATTATTATTAATTAGTATTAATTTTTGATGAAAAAGCAAATACTATTGAAAGGAAAAACGGGGTAATATGGACACATCGCGAGCAACAATAGACAATCAAGTTTCCAAAAGATTGAAAATGAAAATTTTCGACGAAAATAACAAATAGAATTTTCCAAAAAATATTCGAAAATAACATTTTTTCAGGAAAAATTCTTTGTTCTTAAGTGCACTACATTTTTTTTCTAGATAGAACAAAAAAACATCAGCTTGATCTTCTGGAAAAATTCCATTTTGCCAAAAAAAAAAAAAGAAATTATTTTTAGAAACTCAAGTTTTCTTCAAAAATGATGCATGTTGAATAATTGACTCCGAAAAAAAAACATTCTAAAAAATAATCATTTCCGTGGAAATTTTGCGAAAATAACGAAGAGATTCTTTGTCCGGAAAAAGGACCAGCTTTTGTTATTTTCAGAGAAAATTAATTCCTTTTTTTTTTACAACGATGATTATCTTGAAGATGTTTTTTTTCAAGTCAGCTACTTAACAGTCACTACTTTTGAAGGAAAATTGAGTTTTTTGCGATTTTTTTAATTTCCTAATGAGGAACATTGAATTTTCTTGAAAAATCGAACTATTGCTACTTTTCTTTTCCATATGATTTCGATTTTTCTTGGAGTGTCCATTGTACCCCTTTTTTTCTCGATTATCAAGAACATGGTTGATCATTCCATTTCTATTTTTCTCTCATAATTTTTGTTTCATTTATGTGTCAAGTGACGATTTGATATTTCATTTTTTTGTCTAATCATAATGAGTAATCATTATCCGGTGCATTTTTCCCGTGCACCTATCAATCGTCATTTTTTTTAAAATTCATTTCTATTATTATCACTTAGACGATGTACAAAAAATACCTCAGTATTTTAGAAGAAGCTAACGTTAAAAATGATACGTGATGTGTTTTTAATGAGCTTTATATGCTATGACTGGTGAACAAAGTAGATTATATTCTCGACGAGACTCATGTAAATGAACAGGATTTTTATGGTATTGATGAAAATGTATTGTAGTAAGAGAAACATTGTGACATGTAATGTAGTTGGGTAAGGAAACAGGGACTATGAATAAGCTAGATGCTTAATGAGTGCCTTTGGAGAAAGCGAAATCTGCCTGACTTGGAAATACATAATTTATGGAGAGTTCAATTAATCTAAGGAAACAGGGACTGTGGAAAAGCTAGATGCTTAATGACTGCCTTTAGAGAAAGTGAAGTCCAAAGGACTCAATACATAATTTATGGAGAGTTGAATTAATGTAAGGAAACAGGGACTATGAATAAGCTAGATGCTTAATGACTGCCTTTGAAGAAAGCAAAGTCCAAAGGATTTGACTATCAATGAATTATGGAGAGTTGAATTAATGTAAGGAAATATTAATTACCATAAGTGTTATACGATTCATTAAGTCTTGGAGTCGAACAGTAATGAAAGACCACGTGATGCGAATTTCAAAATCATCCGTTTCAACTCATTAGAGTTTTCAATATTTGTGTTTAGCATAATTGCCTGAAACTCAATAATTTTGATACCTGTTTTTGTAATAAGAGAAAAATTTTGATACCTGTTTTTGTAATACCGAACAATTTTGATACGTACCCGTTTTTGTAAGAGATTTTGTTTCTGAATTCATTTGTTTCCAGCGTTTCAAACATTGTCCTTTTTTCACATTCTCTTTTTCTATTAACCACTCACCACTGTCATTTGGATGAGTCAAATAACTGAATCGATGGAACGCAAATAGAACAAATGGAAATAAACTTTCCATGACAATAAAATAAACATTCCATGCGTATTTTTTTTCCTTTTCATCTTTCGATGATTGCACAAATGAAACAAATTGTTTCAAATTGAATTTTGACCTCATATCTCCCGCGCTTCTACATGTAGAGGAAAGAGAGCGCTCTATCGCTCTAGCAGCAACTGTACACTGTTAACATTGTACTATATTATATCATATTATTATTATTATATTTATAAAGAAAATTTGGAGGGAAAATTTCTAAGTGGCGCCATTTTGGGCCGTAATTCCATACGTTCACAGTGAAAGCCTGCAGCTCTACACCACGTTTATTCTATTGATTGACACGTTTATTCTATTGATCATCAAGAAATTTATCGTGAGTATTGCTGAAAATGAATTTAGATAGAGTTTTAAAATTTTCATGGGTTTATTTTTTGTAGTCTCATTGTAAAATAATTCAGTTTTGAAGCATTGTAGTTAGCCCTCATCGTTTCTCATAACCTCCAATATCAAAAATACAATAAATCAATTGAGAGCTTTGGACAATTGCTAATTTTCAACAAATGCGCATTCGAAATCAAGTCATTTCACAATATTTGATTATCTTTAGCTTGAAACATTCATTCTTATATTAATAATCATGTTAATCATTGCAGTGAGTGCATCAAGTATAAAGTCAACGAACGATCGAGGAAATTGATTGATTATCGTGTAATTCAGGATAAAATATACAGTGAGTAAAATATCTATTGGAATATCATTCGAGTCGATTAAATATAAGATTATAATCCAATTCAGTTTTCTGTTCAATTTATGTTTCGAAGAATATCGATTGCTGAGAATTTCTTCATTGATTTAATTGAATTAATCATATTTTAAGGAGTCAAATTATATGTATTAGGGTAAGAATTGTCATTGTAAAAAAAAAATAGCACAATAAAAATCGAAAATTCCTTCCAATCCTCAAATTTCCTGAAGAACAAAGTTTCAAGACACAAGACAACAGAAAAAGTTGAAAGATAAAAAAGAATAAGTTCAAAAAAGTTGAAAAGTGAATTTGAGTTTTGAAGCAGATTAAATAGTATCTCAAAAGTATTCAGTAAAAAAAATGTCTAGAAAAGTACAAGAATCTGTAAATAATGAGGGATTATTAAGTACACAAATTGATGATAATGAATTTCATAGTCATCTTTGTGAGTAAAAGAGAAAAAAAAATGTAAAAATGAAACCAAATGCAGTGCTGAATCGATACAGAATAATCAAGCGAATAAAAATGGAGTATCTGAAAAAAATCTTCCAATAAATAAACCAATTATTACAAATATAACTTTATTGACTAAAAAAATTAAGATTATACAAAATAATGAAGCATGTAAGCAAATAGCACAACCTAATTCATCTCTTTCATTTGGTCCTTCGCAGGATCATAATGATTTTCGAAGACCTGTTAAACATAGTAGTCACTATGATATTGCAAAAGATAACGTTCATCAAAGCATCCCCCAAAATTCTGCATCCCTTTTGCAATCTTCCGACAATTGTTCATCGGGAAATGTATTACATTGTCATCATGGTAATGATAATGAAATTAATCATAATGATAAAGATGCAAACTCTAGAAACGCTGGAAATTTGATGAAAAAGAACCCTCTATCATCAAAATCTCATCAAGCACTTCGGGAACATTGTCACGAACAAGTCGCCCCACAAGTTCATCTATCTGATCATAATTATTTTCGTAAAAAATCTTCAAGTTCCAAGAACAAAAAATCATCTAATCAAACACAATTTCATTTCCGTCATCTGCATGATCATATGTACGTGTCTCAAATGCCTTCAGCTTCCACTAATTCTGATGATTTAAATCAGCAAGATGAAAGCCCGATAAATAATAATCCAGAACATTATCTAGGACCGATGAATATTTCATGTATACATTGTGGAGCGAAATATTTTGCAGCAGAAAACATATCGAAAAAGGGAAATTCCTTCAATGACTGTTACAGTCATGGAAAAGTAATACTCCCACCTCTACCAGATCCACCGCTGATTTTGAAACAGTTATTTGATGGGACACGTGAATTGTCCAAGCATTATTATGATCGTACTCGATACTATAATAATCAATTTTCATTCGCATCTTTTAATGCTAACTTGGTCAACTTCGCGAACAGGTGATCTGGGCCCTTTTGTTCTAAAATTCAGGGACAGATTTACTATCAAATCAATACTTCATTATATCCAGCTGATGAAGAATTGCTAAGTTATGGACAACTTTTCATAGTTGATTCAATGGAAGCGACGAATTATCGGTTGAATCATAGTTCTGATTTAAATGCAGAAATCCTCCATGCTATTGATCAGACAATGCGCCAATGTAATATTTTTGCTCAATCGTATCAAATGATGAAAGATGAGATTGATTTGAGAACAGCTGAAAATAATGGTATTGAACCTGAGTTGGAATTATTATTCACATTGGAAAAAGGATTAGATAAACGGCGTTTCAATTTCCAGCGAAGTAATGAAGTCACAGCCGTCTTTTCTACTACAGCTGATGGTGAGATTCCACAATCGTATGTGACGATACGTAATCAAAATATCAGAGTTTTACAATATGTCAATGCAATTGATCCAAATGTAGAACCTCGGACATATCCATTATTCTATCCTTATGGAACTCAGGGCTGGACCGTTAACATGCAGACAGCTAATAGCACTCGGAGAATCACCAGAAACGCCTATATTAAATAGAGAATGGCAATTAGAGATGACACAAATTACATTTTGATGGGACGTCGATTATTCCAACAGTGGACAGTAGACAATCATGTAAAAATGGAGCAGGATAGGATGAATTGGCTTCGACTTAATCAGAAACAAATTAGAGCTGATTCGTATGAAGGATTACTAGATCATTTAGAAAAAAGAGCCAATGAATCAGATAATCACACAGGAAGAGTTATTATTGTCCCATCATCGTATCAAGGATCACCTCGCAATATGTTAGAAACATATCGAGACGCGATGGCCATTGTCTGTAAATTTGGGAAACCTGATTTGTTTATAACAATGACATGTAATCCTAAATGGAAAGAAATTGTTGAAAACCTTTATGAAGGACAAACTCCTTCGGATCGCCCAGATTTGGTAGCTCGTGTTTTTGAAGAAAAGAAAAATGAACTCATTAGAGTAATCACAGAAGAGAAATGCTTTGGTGATGTACAAGCTTTTGTATACGTAGTTGAGTATCAAAAACGTGGTTTACCGCACATTCATTTATTACTCACTTTGAAACAAAATTCTAAAATCACAACTCCTGAAATTGTCGATGAATATATCTCTGCTGAAATTCCAGAGTTCTCTGAAAATCCAGAATCACATGAAATTATTAAAGGGAACCTGATTCATGGTCCTTGCGGTAATTGGTGTTTAAACGAAAAAGGATCATGTTCTAAGAATTATCCAAAAAAGTTTAAAAATGAAACAACCATGGACGAGGACGGATATCCTCATTATAGACGTCGAAACACAGGAACTTTCACACGTCGTGATGGTTTTGTATTTGATAGCCGACACGTTGTACCTCATAACAAAATGTTATTACAAAAATTCAATTGTCACATCAATGTTGAAGCTGTTTCGAGTGTCAAAGCCGTTAAATACCTCTTCAAATATATTTATAAAGGTCATGATGCTGCAGCTGTGAGAATTCAAGAACCAGAATCAAATTAAACTGACAGAACTATTAATTATGATGAAATGAGTCATTTTATTGAAACACGCTATGTCAGGTCCCCTGAAGCATGTGGCCGCATATGGAATCATAATTTGCAAGGTAGAAGTCATTCAGTTATGTGATTGCCAATACATTTTCCCAATCAACAGACCGTCAGGGTTGATGACATTAATAACCAAGAAGCGATTGAAACTGCACTAAATAAACAAACCGAATTGACAGATTATTTTGCTCTAAATATTCGTGATCCACAAGCCAGAAAATTCACATATGGAGAAATACCATCTCATTATGTATTCACCAAAGCAAAAAATGAAACGATTTCTAAATGGGAACGCCGTCAATTGCATTTCATCACCATAGATCGCATGTGCGCTGTCAGCCCGACGCAAACTGAGTTATTTCATCTTAGATTGTTATTAATATCTGTTAAAGGAGCAACAAGTTTTGAGAATTTGCGAACGGTGAATGGAATAGTATATGATAATTTCATCAGTGCTTGCTTAGCATTAGGTTTGATTGAAGATGATGATGAATGGAAAAAAGCTATGCATGAAGCTGAAGTTTGGATGATGCCTCGGCAGCTGAGACATTTATTCGTAAGTATTTTGATTCATTGTCATCCAATACATCCTGAAGAATTATGGGAAGAATTTAAAAATGCGTTATCACAAGATTACTCACGAACAATGAATATACATCAAGCTCACAGAAAAGCGTACATTCAAATAAGTGCATTGCTGAATTCAGAAAATTCCGGTCTCACCTCTTTTCCATCAATGCCTCAAATTACTGAAACTGAAGACGATGATGATGAAATTCTGCCAGAAAAGCATCGAAAAATTGGTACGGAACAATACGAAAAATTGAATCGTAAACAAACTGAAATTGTCGACAAAATATTAAATAGAGTGTCCAATAATAATGATAATGAACTTGGGTATTTTTTCTTTGACGGGCCAGGAGGATGAGGGAAAACATTTGTATATGCAACTCTGTATCATTTGTTGAGGAGTCAAGAAAAAAAAGTATGTACTATGGCATATACAGGGATAGCAGCAACATTACTACCATGCGGTAAAACAGTTCATAAAACTTTCAAGTTACCAATTGCCTTATATAGCGATTCATCACAAACCATCAAAGTTCAGTCAAAAGAAGCAGCATATTTGAGAAGTGTTGATATGTTCATTTGGGATGAAGCGCCCATGGCTCTAAGACATGCCTTAGAATTAGTAGACAGAAATTTACGTGATATAATGAACAATGATACACCATTTGCAGGAAAAATAATGGTGCTTGGAGGAGATATAATTTTATATATATATAATAAGATTTTCGTCAATTATTACCCGTTAAAGAGAACGCAATGCGTTGTGAACTAGTCAGCCTCTCAATTAAATTTAGTCATCTTTGGCCCGTTTTTCAAAAACTTTCACTTATTGAAAACATGCGCACATTACCAGAAGAAGCTGAATTTGCACAATTTGTATTATCAGTTAGAGATGGAACTATTAACTGTAATGAAAATGAATTGGATTTACCAGATCATTGCGTAGCTCCATCAAACACGGATATTGCTGAAGAGGTTGACGGAGAAGCAATAAAAAACGGAGATTTTGACAAAATTGCGAAATGGACAATGTTATCAGCACGAAATGTTGATGTAGATGATATTAATAAGAGGGTAGTTGAATTATTAGATCCATCAACCGAAAAAGTTTATACAAGTATCAATAGTTTGAAAAATTGTGATAACGGCGAAATGACTGAAGCCATTCTCCCTGAATATTTGGAAACGTTAAATCCTCCAAACTTGCCTCCTCATGAATTACGTTTGAGAGTTAATGCTATCGTGATGTTGATGAGGAATCTTTCTGTTAATGAAGGATTGTGCAATGGAACAAGACTCCAAATTTTAGAATTATCAACTCATCTATTAAAATGCAGAATTCTTACAGGTGACAAATCGGGACAAATAGTTTTTATAAATCGTATTACATTATATAGTAACGAAAAATATCCTTTCGAATTTGGACGAAGACAATTCCCAGTTAGATTAGCTTTTGCAATGACGATAAATAAAGCTCAAGGACAAACCTTTGAGAAGATTGGAATAGATTTAAGACGTGACGTTTTCAATCATGGCCATATGTATGTTGTATTATCTCGGGTTCGCTCATGGAGTTCTGTCAGAGTATATTTTGGAGAGCAACGTGGAAATAATATAGTAAAAAATTACGTGTATGCAGAACTATTTTCTTGAATTAGTTATCAACATATGATAACATTGTTTTATGAACTTTATTCATTTAAAAAAGAAAAATCGATTTCATTCAATGCAAATTCCTGGAAAATGTTTACAGCAATGTTTCGAAAATTGAAGGAACAGAGCCGCCGGAGGCGGCGACGGCGCTAGTGATAATTATATTGAAGATTTGGTAGAACGTTTAACAAATAGTAGGAAACTTGCGTATGAAAATTTAGTGGACTAAAATATAAATCAAAAGTGCAATTCGATGAAAAATCAATCCAGTTAGTTTTCAGATCGGTGATCATGTTTATTTACTAAAAGGTCTGAAACCGAATAAGTTAGGGAATCATTACGATGGTCCTTTTGAAGTCTTGGATGTATTGCCAAATGGTAATGTGAAGAGACAAGTTAAAACAATCCACCCAGATAGATTACGGAAATCATATATTTCGGTAGCAGAAGCGAAGAAACAATCAGATAAGAATGTAGAGGCTGAAATAAAAATTCACGCGTGGCAGAAGTGAAACTTCTTGCTGATCGTCCAAGGATCAGTGCAAAAATATCCTATCTTGCTTAGATTCCGAGACATCCAAAGCAAATTGATGATAAAGAGCACTTAATTTGTCTACAAGCTTGATATTTTTCTCTTTCTCAACATCCATTTCTTTTCAAGAATATTTCGGAAAGTGAGCGAGATGACGAAATTTTGCTGAAGATTTTTTTTTTTGCAGAGAATCTCGAAAACTACAAAAAGGGTCTCTACAAAAATTTCATCATCTTGCTTAGTTTCAGAGACATTCATCAAAATCCTACGACCAGAACATAGACTTATAGATATATCAAAATCTAACGGAGAAACGCCCTTTTTGATTCAATTTCTTCTGAAGCTCTTGAAATTTTCAACAAAGAAAGGATTACGGCAAAATCACGCTATCTCGTTTAGTTTCTGGGATATTTATCAAAAACAAATAACAAAAAATAGACTTATTTTAGAAAGAAAAGTAACTCTATTCCAATGATTTTTTGAGAATATCTAGGAAACTCAGCGAGGTAAAGCCATTTTGACCTAATCCTTTCTAATAGCTTGTCTTGAAATTCAAGAAAAAAAATCAGAGTGAGATCGCTGCATCTTCTTCCATTTCTGAGTATTCTCAAAAAAACTTTCGGGAATGAATAATCCAAATAACAAGAAAAGTAGGTTTCTTTTTGTCAATAGTATTTCGAAAATAACTGGGAAACCAAGCAAAATACAACGATTTTATCTGAAGGCCTTCTGTAGAGAATTTCCAAGGCTATGAAGAAGGATTGGAGCAAAATAACGATATTTGACGTAGTTTCTGACATCTTCCCAGAAAATTATCAACAAAAAAAAAACCTTTTCCTGTTTTTTTGGTTCGTTTGTCGATTGTTTCTTGAGAATATCTCGGAATCTGAATAAGATGGAGCAGTTTCAGCTTCGAGCTTTCTTGTTGAGAATTTAAAGATCTACAGAAAAGAAGGAAAGCAGAATCACTCTATCCCACTTAGTTTGCGAGATATTCTTGAATAACTGATAATAGAAAATAAACAGTAACAGGACAGGTATTGTCGTACTGACGAAAGAATCGACACACGAGGCATGCCGAAGCCAAAGATTATTTGGTGGGGCATGGACGTCGAAGAAAGCCGATGTCGATCCCTTCGCTAGCCCAACTATGACGAGGAATGCTGCAGGGATACGAGTGCGTATGCGCACATTCGTTCTCTCTCTCTTTCTTTTCCCCCACCACCAGAGCGTGGAAGAGTAACGCAACAGCGTTAAGCGTGAGGACTTCGTATAAGAAGTTTCACTTCAAAAATAATGAGCTGGATAACGATGAGTAGATTCCTTGGATTACACATCATACATTTGATTCAACCTTTGTAATGTTAGAGTTGTCAGATTCTGTGTGAGTGATTATGAGATGCGAGTTTGGATTTAAATTAAATGATATAATAATTAATTTATTACTAGAAATAGAAGAATGTGGGGTGAGTGGCGGTCTCTCTGCGAATTCAGAAGATGGGAACACATGTGGGGATATATGGCTCGCATATTCTAACTCAGAAAATTTATACTTGATTGTTATATTAAAGAAGCTCATAAAGCATGGTCAAAACCAAAGTAGTTATATCAGAAGCAGAGACAGTACACTCTTCTCACCGTCAAAAGAGATGGACTTGAAACTTACAGATTACATATAATTAGAACAGAAATTCCACATGGATGGAAGAGCCAGGAAGCTTAGAGTAATAAAACAGAAACAAAAATACATACGGATAATATGAATACATTTTTTTTTATATACATGTAGAAAGATATGTCGAATAGGATTGATGAATTGCATTTCGATGCATTAAAACGTCGTTGTGAATGAAAAGAAGATGTACTTAGAAATAGGTTAGTGGTAGCGTAAGTTCAACCAGACGAGCTCGCACATTATTCCATGAAGGGGCCAGGATATGTGGCTGTCTAAGCTGAAGAAACCATGTGTGGGAGATATTCAGGTGTCCGATGAAATTCGAGAACAAGGGGGCAGTACTGAACACTGTGGCTCAAAAGGTGACTGAATCAGCCAGTAAAAACTTCTGAGTGTTAAGAACTTGTTCGGTGAAACTCGCCAGACGAATCAGTAGAATTGGCCTGGGGAAATACGTGATGGAAATCCATGAAATTCAACACAGTTCATGCAGAAAAGGAGGTTGCGAGTCAGGACCAGTGAGAACGGACAATGTTACAACGCCTGTGAATAAGATTGAAACTAAACACCCAATCTTAACAGAAGATCGAGCGCCAATCGATAAACAGCATGTTTTGCTAATTGAACGTACGTAGTGATAAGCAACTCAAAATGAGGAATTACCCGATTTGCTTCTTTTTACAATCAATATTTACGAGCAAGATGAGAAAAAACTGGGGTAAAGAAAGAACAATAAGTCGAGCTTACGAACCAAGAGGACTACCAACTGGAGGAGGGTGTGGAGCTGAAGAACCAGGTTTCCGAAGAGATGACAGCTAGAATCCGAAGGAAACGGTCATTTAGAATTAAATCAAATGTTTCTAAGTGCGTACGAGATTTCGGGAAATCCAAACATATTCATCGAAGAAGATATTGGGGCATTCCGTAGAGATCACGCACCCGATAATACTATTCTGGAGTGTACACTACTCAGAAGAACACTACTGGAAAGATTATTGCTGGAAATCTAAATCCCGACAGTGTCCATAATCTGTCTAGACGAGAAGCTGGGAAGAATGATCCAATTCTTCAAGAATGGAAGGGTCTGCATCGAAAGAAACACACCGACAGGTGGGCGTGAATTAGAGGACTGGGATGATTAAATCTATGGCCTCATCTCTCCAGAGTAAATACAGTCGTGTCGATATGAAAGGGGCAGAAACGACAGGCCAAGAGCACAAGTACGAGGCCCAAACCCAAAGACAAAATTCTCTACAACAGTCACAACGACTCATGTACCTTCAAGGAATCCAGCTACTCCAGGACCAGAAGGAGAATCTTGGGACGATTAAGAATTATTGTCGGGAATTTAAATTGTAATAAATCCAGAATCGATGTAATGCCGACTTGCAAATAAGAATTAGTTGTAAGAAACAAATGTTAATTCAATCATTATTTGATTCTCCTAATCTTAGAGACAAAGTTGTATTGTAGTGATAACGTTATACGTGGTCGAATTCCGTTCTCGTATTTCCGTCTAACGGTGGGGGTGGGACGTCCGTCTGTTAATTTAATTATTTCCTTTTCCTCCTCAAATTTATTTGAACAAGTGAATGAGAATACACGAGAGTTTCATACGTAGATATCTCAACAGGAAATGGAGTGAAGGGCAACGTAAAGTACCACATTACCATTCACATATTTTAAATAGACTCTCCAAGAATTAGGGAAGTCAGTCCATACAATACGTGATAAAGTGACACCTGCCTTGCGTTGTCTCTCGTCTAATTAGTGGCAATGAAATATCAATGAAAACGAAGTAATAGAGTACGCTATCTACTTCTAGAAGTAATGGGTGACAGCAACTTCCAGGATGTATGAAAAATGTCAACCACGAAAAATTTATGTAAGAATAATTTTAAGTTGGAACCTTCAAAATTGAAATCATTGTGGAAGGAAGGATGGGCATTCCCGAAACAACGTGATTGGCTAGTTACGACATCTAGTTAGCCTCCCGCCTATTGAATTTGGCTAAAACCTATGTGGAGGGAGTGTGTGGTCCCGAAATATGAGGTCCTATACGTAAAGGAAGAAAAAGGGGGAGAAGAGTGTACAACCGAGGTTTCTTCCAGAGGAAAGAAATAACTGGGGGACAGTTGTGAACTCACCGTCTAATTAGAAAAGTCAAATCGAAAAACCCGCACTTTGAAGATTTAAGGATGTATGATCACGACAAAAATTTTCGATTTGGGGCGTCAAAATTTTTTTATAGTTAGATCATCCCTCGAAGAATTTTATCGTAAAAAGTCCGGGGTAGCTATCCATGCATATAAGAAAGAAAAAAATTATTGAAAATTGACAGAAAATACATGGTTTCTTATGGAGAAATAGGGGTTACGGCCATAAATTAAAGATGCTAATCATGACAACAATTTTCGATTTGGGGCGTCAAAATTTTTCTATAGTTAGATTATTCCTCGAAGAATTTTATTGTAAAAAGTCTGAGGTAGCTATCCATGCATATAAGAAAGAAAAAAATTATTGAAAATTGACAGAAAATACATGGGCTCTTATGGAGGAATAGGGGTTACGGCCATAAATTAAATAAATGTTAGATGTTCAACCTTGCGTAGTATGAAAAATTACTATGCATAAGAAAGATGAATAGTGTAGTAACTTGACAATATTTGTAAAATACTATGCATCCATCCATCCTGAGAAGAAAAATCCAATTGAAATTCAAATTATTCGATTTAATGCTTCTTTTCTCGTCATACGCGCCATTTTCTGCTCTCATGAGCGCCACAGCCGGCCAATAAGAGAAACAGAGAAGAGCCCCGCAACCCCCCGAGCCCATCCCCACCACCGCTTCCCCCACTCCCTCGATCATACATCCTTAAAAATAGAACTTTGCATTTGAATCTTAAAAATAGAATAGAGTCCGTATTGATAAATAATTTGAAATAACTATCTGAAATAATTATTCACGTGGATGAAACTCGGTTGCACTTCGAAAGTCTTCTCTTTTTCACCGAAGAAACATATTTTAAGGAGAGAGTAGTTTCAAAGGAGGAAGACGCCAGAACCAGAGAGTAAAAGAGTCGAGAGGACCAATTTCACTGATAATTCAGGTAGTATTGGGTGAAGGCGCATTTCTCTTGAAACAACTCAACTATCGTAAGTCGGCAACCTTCTATTCATTTGTTTTTATAGAATTTGATTTTGGATTTTGAAATAGAGGCCAATTTGGCCAGTTTGAATTAACTCCGAATATCTTTTTTTAAATTTAAATTATCCCCAACTGAAGCCTTTTCAATACTCCTCCGTGTTCGGGGCCAATCATCATCATTTAATTAAATTTCTAATTTAATTGTAATTTTCCTCCAACACTTGGACGTTACAGTATATTTTTTCACATATGATGGTGATAATCGTGGCATTCTAAGAATGCCACAATTTTATTTACAATCCATATATGAATCATATAAAAAAATAATACATAGGAGGCATCCCACACTATTTCACTGACTGTTCGAAATTTCTCTTCCGATTTTGTTTATTTTTGGATATGTTGTTCGACTGGCTCAGGGAAGTCATTTCTCATGGGAACAGAAAAATATATTTACGGAGAAAATGCAAGAGTACTTCTTTCTTGCGGAAGAGCGTATAATTACAACGAAATTTTCTTCAATTCTTGAAATTCAATACTTTTATTGATTATGAACGAAATAAATGAAGAAATGGCTGCCAATCATCGTTCTCATCATTTAAAAAATCTGAAGAAAATATATATGGACTGAACTGTTTCTGAATCTTCTGTAAATTTTCATTACACCATGTGTAACGGTTCGAGACATATGACTTTTTTAATCGCTTTCCTCCGTTCGTCGCCGGGACAGAACAGACATGCGCATGCGCAAAAAACTTAGCGAATATTCCGTTTACGGATATTCCGTCCGCAGACATTCAAGCACGTCACCTTTTTTCATCTAGAAGCAAAAGGATTACAATAAAGATACCTGCCACTTTTTTATAAAGTTATTTAGAATAATTACAGAACTCTCTTGTGATTCATCATAATTCAATGATGAACTCCTGAAAAATTATGTTCATGCAGGCAGTTCTCCGTGGTAGAACGCGTAGGTTTAGTAATTGTAGGATTGAGCGTTCAAATCTTCTAGGTCAGTAGAGTTTTCATGCGAAAAAATGGCATTCCAGATTACAATGCGATAGGAAAGGGTAAGGGTAAATCTTAGAAGGGTAATCGCTTCCAAACAAAGCATCATGAAAGATAATTTCTTATTATTTTGGAGAAAAATTGTATTTTGGTAGTGTTAACTGAGATTATTCCCTCACCGACTCAGTTTCGATTTCAGACTCAGTTTCAATTCCAGAATTTACAATAAAAATTATAATGAAAAATCATAATTTTAGTTCTAAATCCAGATCAGAAGACCAAATTATATCCTAGAAATGAAAGAAAACGGTATAATATCTCATACTTGGGAGTTATTTCTCCTTATGATCAACAATATATCTCCACTCATATTTGAGGATATTTATTCAACTTCATTCCACGATATAATTCTTTCTGTAAGGTATATCGCAATATAAATAAAATATACGACGAATTTATGATGAATATACTCACAAAATAAGTAAAGTATATCTGTCATATATGAATGTTGCCCAAAATCGGAATTTTTATATATGGTCACATATATTCCATATATATGAATGATATACTTTTCATATATATTTAATATACGAGGAACTCATATTGTCATATATAAATCAATATTAATAATTGGATTTCTTTCCATTTTACCGATTCAATTAACTGATTTCTCATAGAGATATTGGAGAAATAATTAACGAAAATATGTTCTCTACACAAAAACAAAATAACTAATCATAATAACTTCATCATGATACGAAATTTCAACAGAAATGAGCTTAAATACATTCTTACTTTCAATCGAACTTTTTCTAAAAATCTCTTTTCATGACAAAACAAATATCATGTAAATGGCGGATCATTTCTGTTGAGATTTCGTATGAAGTTATTATGCTTAGTTATTTTGTTTTGATGTAGAGAAAATATTTTTGTAATCCATAAAATAGAAGAATATTCTACGTTTGGTTTTCAGAGCCTGAGGAAGCTGGCATTGTTCAGCGAAACGCCGCGATTTGACAATTATTTGATGTTGGTAATTATTTTTCCAATATCCCTATGAGAAATCAGTAAGATGAATTAATATATTTCTTTCCATGTGCGTCATGTGAGCTATTAGAATGGCATTGCAGGATCAATGTGAGGATTTTCTGACGTGTGACGTTGATGACTTACTGCAGGCAACAACAGAGTTCCAGGAACATTTACAATCGTTAGAATTAGTCTTTCAGCAATTATTGAACAGCATAATTTCACTTTAAAGGAGTTCAATCCTGGCCATCTATGGCACTGTTAGCGTTTTTTGTAACGTCTTGTTTCCATTTAAAAATCAAAAATGAAAACCTCGTGTTACCACGTTGAAAAGGAATTATCTTTTGACTGAAGTTCACGTTTTTCAACCACTGACAAGAAAACACAGAATTTCATCGAAGCTGCACATGTTTCAATCAAATTGAGGATACACACACCTTCAAGGTATGTTCCCTAACGTCAGGCTATGAATAAACCCGTCACCAATTCACATCGACGGAATACTATTGCTAAACTTCAAACATCTCTGCTTTACTCTGACTACGCTGAATCTCGACCTTTTTTTGAACACTTGTCACCAACGGTAATCTCTGCCTCTATATTACACAGCATCTCTTCTACCAAACAAAATAAGTCACTAGCCCTCTCCTCACAGAGTGTGCTCTCTTCACCTCCAGTTTTCTAAACACCAATGTTTTCGCAATACCACTGTTCAATTTGAAATCTTGAGGTTCTAAGTTTCAAGACCTGAATTCTATCAGCAGTGATATTTTTAATAATATACTACACGCCGAATTGATTCTTTAAGTAGTTATTAAAGTTATTTTTAGGGGGTTGAGTACTGGAAAATACTGGGGAGGTATTGAAAGGAAATTGGTTGAAGGAAACTTGGAGACTTGGAAACTGAGGATAGTTGACTATTCTTTCTCTTTTCTATGTCCTTTTATTATTGTACTTCTGATACAATTGTCAGTTCGATGATGACTGACTGTAACTCAAAAATACATGAATATTTATCTAGCTGTCAATGAATCTCATTGGTTCATGAAATTAAGTGGGGATAAAACTTGGGATTGGTGGAAGTTTCAGTGCTGGGGAAAGTCGTGAGCGGATTGGTTCGGAGATACCATCGTCTCCTGTGTAGTCGGGATGGTGGTGCAGGTCAGTTTGGGTCCTAAAGGGGGTGGAAGGGTTCCAGGTGTTGGGAAAATACACTACTAATCCGGGATTGAGAGTAATGATCGTATAACTAGTGGGGGGTCCCTCTATGCGTGAAGTAAAAAACGATGTCAGCACACCGAAAAGAAGGACTTTATTATTTTGAGTGGGATTATTTCAAAAACAGAGAGAAGCAGAGTCTATTACTTGGGGAGAAACCCGTCTTATTGTTTGCTTTGGGAAAAATTTGAGTGTTCTGTGCTTCGCATTTTTTAACATCACTAAATATGTTGAGAGCATGAATGATCAATCGGTTTTTTGATCGGTTGGAGTAACTGAAAGAGGTACAAGGCGTTTCACGTTCCACTCGAGTGATCCAGTCGAGGTCTTCAGCTTGACCCTTCTGATGATTCCATCTGCTGCTGGATAGATCTCCAGAACTCTGCCCATTTTCCATTTCAAGGAAAAAAGATTGTCATCACGTATGAGCACTAACGAACTGATAGTGATTGGATGTTCACCCTTCGTACATTTGCTACGGGTCGTCAAATGATTTAGGTAGTCCTTGTGCCACCGATTCCAGAATATTTGCTTCATCTGTTCTGTTCAGATTAGTTGGAGTCATTCTGATGAATTGAATGCAAATTGTCTGATGTTAAAACCTCCAAGGCTGAGCAATTCCCTCTTTTGATCTCGGATGCATATACCTTCTTCGATGGTATCCACTCCTGATATTCAGTCATCCATGTAGAAGTCTTTCTGGAGTTTCTGTGCTGCTGAAGGGAATCTGTGTCCTTCATCTTCTGCCAATTGTTGAAGACACCTTACTGCTTGATAGGGAGCTGATGCTAATTCGAATGTGACTGTTTGGAGTTCATAAGTTTGGATGTTTCCGTTTTCTCTCCAAAAGATGCGTTGGTACTTAGTGTCCTCGGGACGGATAAGAATTTGCCTGTACATTGTTTCTATGTTTCCTGTTATGACATATCTGTGGAGCCTGCAGCGTATAAGAAGAGCGAACAGGTCATCTTGAATGGTTGGGCCTGTCATCAAGGCTTCATTTAAACTAATTCTGCTGCTTGATTGAGCTGAGCCATCGAACTCTACTCTGGTCTTTGTTGTGAGGCTGGTTTCCTTAATGACTGCATGATGTGGTGAATAGAATCCTTCTTATTGGCATTTTCAATCAGTTCCATGTGGTTCAACTGTTCATATTCGTCAAGAACTCTCGTGTAGTCCTCCTGAAGGATGGAATTTGTACGGAATCCCTTTCAAGGGATAGAAGTCGTTTCAAAGCTTGCAATCTAGAGAAGCCTAGTTCTTCTTTTTTCCCATTAAATGGTAGCGATACCATGTATCGTCCCTCGGGCCTCCTCGTCACGTGTAGTTTGAAGTTGCTCTTCGCATTCTCGTTCAATACCAGACCACTCTTTCTTGGCTGATTCTACTTCTTCAATCTCCCAAAATTTCTTGAACTCTCCCATGAACTGAGACAGATGACATCAGGTGATCGTGTCACCTTCGTTGGTCGTGCCAGCGATGACCCAGCCGAACAACGTTTTTCGTAAGCACACTTCTTCCACATTGGGCAGTTTGATGCGACCGATGCTCAATGCCGAAAACAAGATGCTGGAACTGAGGAGGGCATGGACTGGAGTTGGTTCATGGAATTCCGGATCTGCTGGCTTAATGTTCTCTGGTATGATGAGTAGCTCTCGTTCTATCTGTTGATTTGGAATGAATGAGGAGATTCTAGGGATTGTGAGGAATGGTATACTTTTTTGGGAACCTGAATGCCTCGAAGCTATGGTAGCTGTCAACTGGTTGCCTGCAAAAGCTGCTATTTCGTTCAGACCACTTAGAGGAAGGGTGCCTTCGGTTTGGGAAATACCTAATCTCTCTACTAACTCACATGTAATGGAATTCTTCGTTGATCCAGAGTCTAGTGAGGCTCGACATTTAACTGGCTGATTGAATTTGTCGAGGATACTTATAACTGCAGTGGGGAGAATATCTTCTTCTGTGAGATTTAAGGTCAGTAACGTTACTGGGGATTTACGCGCCTGTGTTGGTACTAGTCATGCCATTGTCTCTGCATCTGGAGTGGCCTCTCTGTGCAGCAATGTGTTATGCTTCTTACCACGGATTTTGCAATTGCGGGCCACACAGTCTCATAGCCATGCCCTTTCCCCAAACAGTTCATACACCGATTCTGGCTGTAGATATGCTTGATGCGATCTTCCACTGGTTTGTCTTTAAGTGTTTTGCACTGGAACATTGGATGTTCTTCCTCACACACTGGACACTTTTTCAAGGAACTAATGTTGTCACCGGTCGTTGCCACAAACGTCCATTTCTAGCTGGACCCTGTAGACTGGTTCCTGGAAGCTTCCGTGCTCCCGATCTCAATCCTTGATACCTGTTTTGTTGGTTGTTGTTGTTCTTGTATCGCTTACTTTCGCTGCTTTTTGCACAAATACCTCGTTTCTCAAAAAAAAAGTGAGCAGATTCTGGTAGTCCGGCATTTTATTATCCTTGAGTTGTTTTCCATTGAAACACCCGATCATCTTCGAGTTGATTCAGGATGATGGTCGATATGAGTCCGTTGAACTGAGCACTGACATCCCCGAATGAACTGAGACAACAAAGTTGTTGTAGAACGGAATTGACGAGTTCTACTAGCGATTTGTCCGGATTTCGTTTCGTGATATTCAACCATAAGGTACAGTGTCGGCGTATCGCTTGCCTTGGATTATCAAATTCGGCTTCCAACAAGTTCCAAGCTCTTTGATATTTCTCTTCCGTGGTCTCAAAAGACGCAATGGCCTTGGCTGTCTCTCCCATAAGACAGGACTGGAGGTATTGAAACTGATCAATCTCCTGGATGCGCGTATTATTCCCAATGCGAGCCATGAATTCATCTCTGAATAAGCGCCGATTCTCGAAATTACCGTCAAACTTGAGCAGCGTGATTTCTGGCAGCTTGATGTGGTATCTTCCAGGTCCATGAGGTACGGCATTCTCGTTTGCTTGAAGTACTGTTGTGGGAGGTACTACAACTGAAACTGTTTTCTCCTTCCTGATCCTTTTCATCCGTGCTACTAACTATTGATAGTTATATTCTACTGAGTCAGTCTCTGAAATGTTAGCGTCTGCACCTTCCACATCTAATTCTAGCAACTCATCGTTGCTACGTTCCCACTTTTGGAATTTGTCTTTCAGAGTATCTATTTTCTCCATGAGTAGCTCTGGGATTTCATCTTTTCCCTCGCCATCTAGCCAAGTTTTGGCTTTTGTGTGTCTGGTTTCGAAGGCTCGACGCTTAACCTCCAAATTCTCCATTAGTGACGGGATTTGTCTTCTTGCTTCTCTTGCAGTTGTTGATGGCGTTTTGGATAACCTGCCTCTGCGAGAGGCGCACCGTCCTCTTGGTGTGCGTAATATCATTCACGTGTTCGATTTCGTCTGCTCCCCGGTCGGAGAGTGGCTGTTAGCAATTGTTGTGCCGGACGATCTGGCTCAAAGGACCAAAATGTTTTCGCAATACCACTATTCAATTTGAAATCTTGAGATTCTAAGTCTCAAGACCTGAATTCTATCAGCAGTGATATTTTGAAAAACTACTACACGCCGGATTGATCCTTTGTGTAGTTATTTTTAGGGGGTCAAATACTGGAAAATACTAGGGAGGAATTGAAAGGAAACTTGGAGACTTGGAAACTGAGGATAGTCAACTACCTTCCTTTCTCTTTTCTATGTTCTTTCATTATTGTACTTCTGATACAATTCTTAGTTCAATGATTACTGACTTAAATTTAAAAATACATGAAAATTCATCTAGCTGTCAATGAATCTCATTGGTTCATGAAATTAAGTGGGGATAAAACTTGGGATTGGTGGTAGTTTCAGTGTTGGAGGAAGTCGTGAGCGGATTGGTTCGGAGATACCATCGTTTCCTGTATAGTGGGGATGGTGGTGCAGGTCAGTTTGGGTCCTAAAGGGGGTGGAAGGGTTCCAGGTATTGGGAAAATACGCTACTCATCAGGGATTAAGAATAATAATCGTATAACAAATGGGGGGGTTCCTATATGCGAGAAGTCGTAAACGATATTGGCACACCGAAAATAAGGACTGTATTATTTTAGGTGGGATTGTTTCAAAAACAAGGAGAAGCAGAGTTTGTGACGGTTTTTACCGTCAGAGAATCAAGAAAATTATGAAAAATTAATTATTTTTATTAAAATCGCGATAATGGCCGCAACTCGCGGTACCCGGTGAGAATGGGGCTCATTTTGAGTCAAGTCAGCATATGTCCAGAGTGAGGTCAGCAAAAGCTAATGACCTCACTAATTGTTTTTGTTCATTTTTATTCAATCTTTCTCCAAAATTTGGAGGAAAGTACAAGAGTAGGACTGGGAAGCATTTTTCCCAGTCCCACAAATAAAGTAGCAGAGTCAAGGACGATCTGGAGGAGCCTGGACCGGAGCAGCATCCAGGGAGTTGGTCCAACACCAGCCAACACTGATGGATGTTGGCCAACAGTGAGAGAAACCGGAGATCGTCAAGGACAACGTGGGAATCAGTGAAAATGAAAGACTAAAGTTTTCCGTTTATAAATGTCGGGAAAATATTGTCATGTCGAAATTATTATGATTATTTTTGTGTGTTATATAGAATTATTATAGAGTGAGAATTCATACCGAATTCTCAGAATTCGAGTAAACTCAGTGACGTAAAGAAGAGTAGTGGGGGTGGGCCTCGGCTCTACCGGAATCGAGCGGGAATAGTTGAGTGCATCCAACGCCAACTCGTGGGAGAGAAGACTCGTTCTTCTTCTCCCGGGACACCGTGGCGGCCACATCGTGTAGAGACTATTGAGAGAAATTAAAGAAAAGTACAAGGAAAATTGTAGAGAAAATTCAAGTAATTAAAAAGAGAAGTTAAAGAGGCCAAAACGGAGGAAAGATAGCGCAAATAGAGTAAGGTACGCGAGTCCCCGTATAATTAATATTTTGAGTTATAAAGTAAAGAATTTTGAGTAAAAGGTGAAGAGTAGAGGAAACGTCGAGTTAGTGACTGTTTGGGGTGTTTTCACTCAAGCAAAATTGAAGTTATTTTTGTTTATTCTGAGTTACGTTGAAGATTAATAATTAAAGTGAAATAATCATCACATTATTCCTAAAAATTCCTATTTCCTCTGATTTAAATGTACACATATTATTTTTTTTGAATATATCTAATTTTTTGTTATTTAAACTGAAATTTTCAGGAGTTTGTGTAAAGTTTTTTCGTTTGTCCGAATACCCAAAGGGAGGGTATCGTCCCCTCCCCCCTTGAGACAATATAGGAGTCGCACATAAGAAAGCGGGTTAAATTAGAGTCTTTTTGGGATTTTTGTTACGGTGTGGCTATTCGTACATTGAGTGTCACGCAATAGACACGCAAAATCCACGCAATATCCACGAATTCCTTGGACGAAAATCTCGAAAACGTCATTTTTTTGGAGTGTCTTTTGCGTGGATTTAAGACTTCTCGGAGTGGATATAGCGTGGATACAAGGTTGCTCGATTATTGCGTGACTTTAAGCCCAATTTTTTCGAGGAATGAATTTCTCGATTTCTAGTGACTTTAGCGTGAATTTAACGTGACCTTTCCGTGAATTTCGCGTGATTTTAACAAGTTTTCTTGCGTGAATTTAACGTGACTTTTGAGTGAATTTAACGTGACTTTTGCGTGACTCCAACGAGCTTTTTCCCGTGAATTTAACGTGAATTTGGCGTGTTTCTCACAGCACTTTTGCGTGCACTTAATAGAGGGGTTAAGTGCACGCAAAAGTGTACGGGGCCTCAGCGAGCCAAACTGTCCTAGCGGCCGGGCGCCTTGTAACATGTGAAATCAGAAGTTTGGAAAAAAAAACAAATTTCTCAAAAATTAATTAGTTGAAATCGAATTAATCGTTTTTAGAAGGCTGCATATCAAACTTGAATTATCCATCTTCACGAAGCATTTTGGAAATTCCAAAAATCTTGAAAATTGTAAGAGATATTGAAATTTTTATGCAGCGTGGTGAGGGTCTCTATGACACAGAGACCCCGGCTGGTGGGACAGGCACGAGGGTCCATATACATATATGGACCCCGTACTTGAGGGGTTAACGAGACTTTTACGTGAGTCGTCCGGCACTCTAGCATTACTTTTATGGCGTTCTTGCGTGTCTATTGCGTGTTTTTTAAGTGACTTTTGCGTTATTTTTCGGTAACTCATGCGTGAATATAGACCGAAGAATTCAGTCACAAAATGAATGACCTCAGAACTAGATCCACGGAGGAATTCTTATGTGTATTCACGCAGCAAGAATCATCTAGAGATTTGTGCCCGGATATTCCATTCATAGTCAATGATCTGCAGCTTGTATCATTGGAGGAATCTCAATTTGGATCCAGATAACGAAAATTATTGCATGATTCTTGAGTGAATATTGTGTAGAGTGAATACTTCCCCATCTATATTTATAGATGCATTTCTTCTTATATCCACGCAGGAGTATTTAGTGATTTTGCGTGGAGAGTCAATAATCTATGGTTTATATAGTCACGAAGGGATTTGAACTTAGATTCACGCAACAAGAATCATTTAGTAATTTTTGTGTGGATATCACGTATAGAATCACTAATATCTAGTCTGTATCCATGGAAAAATTCCAACTTGGATCGACGCAAGTAAATCATTGCATAATTCTTGAGTGACTATTGCGTGTAGAGTGCATATTCTCTCATCTGTATTGATAGAGGAATTTCGGTAAATGGTGAGTTTCACTCTGCCAAAAATATTAAAAATTTAAATGATTTTACCAAATTTTTTGAATTGACTTGAAGTGTTTTGATGTAGTAGAGATCAGTGACAAGATTTCGAGGCGAGCAGACAAAATCCTAATTAAATTTTTACCAAAAACAACGAACTTTTGTTGGAAGTCAATAACCAATTTTTCAAAAAAACAACAATTAAATGAAATTGAGATAATCACCACGTTTTGCATAACCCAAGGCCACGACGGGGACGTAGTGGTGCATAGGCCTCGAAAAAAACCTATCACGACCTATCCTATGCGACACTCGGGATTTTGATGAAGAAATTTATTGACTCAAACTCCGCTCACCTTCATTGAGCATTAGAAATTTAATTTTTTAACTTATTAAGAAAACAAGTACATAGAGCATTAAGATGCGTACTTTTTCCTCTAGTCAATAACTTGTACACATCACATGGAACAATATCAATCAAAAAATACCTCATACCAATTGAAACGAAACAAAGCGAAAAAAAACCTCAATAAATTTAATACGGATTAAATGAAACTTCGAAATACTCATCTGAAATTTGGATTTTCCAGAAAAAAAACCATTCGCAGTGGTGGCAACTAACTTTTATTACAAAACACACAGTTTTGATGTTTCACTGCAGAGAACCAAAATCATACTGGTCTAGAAAAGGCTCATTTGGTTGAATTACCAAATTTGCCATTTTCTTAAGACCATTGGTCTTGGTTTATCATTGTGTTTTCACACCAACTGTCTTTGTCAGGAAGAAATCGATTATTTCACGACTACCTCACCTCTCATCATGCCCCCTCTCCCACACTCAATCAAAACAATGAACTCTACTCACTTTTAAATTTAATGTTTTTTTATATTACTCTAAAATAAAATTTGATTAAGCAGGAATGTTATATTCATTGAGTTGTTGAACACAATGAATGAAATTCAAGTTTTTTGACTCGAAATTCACAGCTCTTCTTATTTTGTAGAAAAAATTTTTGTAATCAAAATTTTCGGAAATCAAACTCAATGCGAGCCTAGAATAGGCGCACTGAACATGACGGATGGAAAAAATGGCAAAGAAAACGTTCAAAACACTGATTTTCAGTTGGCAGAGCTATACTGCCCATTTACCGGAATTTCTATTTGTATCCACGCAGGAATTCCCTTCTGTTTCCTTCACAGATATTGTATGCAGAGTCACTAATTCATGATACATGTTCACGAAGGAATTTCTACTCGTATTCACGTAATAAGAATCACTGCATGACTTTTGAATAATTATTGCGTGCAAATTAGATATTTTCCCATCTGTTTTTCGATTTGTATCCACGTAGACTTTCTCTAGTGATTTTCGCGTGGATACTGCGTGCAGAATCAATAATCTATGGTCTATATTCACAGAGGAATTTCAACTTGGATCAACACAATCCGAATCGTTGCCTTATTCTCGAGTGGATATTGCGTGTAGAGTCAAACTCTTCCTCTGTATTCATAGAAAAATTTTGGATTGTATCCACGCACTGAAATTTCCATGATTTTCAGATGGATATTGTATGTTGGGTTAGAAATCTATGATATATATTCATCGGGGAATTTTTACTCGTATTGACGTATGAAACATCATTGCATGATTTCTGAGTGGATATTGCATGTAGAGTGAAGACTCTCTCATCCACAGTCATAGAGGAATCCTGTCTCATATCTACGCAGGAGTGTTCAGTGATCACTGTGTGAATATTGCATGTAGAGTCGATAATGTATGGTCCATATTAAGAGAGCGATTCCAATTTGGATTCATGCAACAAAAATCATTGCATGACTCT
Organism: Aleiodes leptofemur; assembly: GCA_963942555.1. Classification (NCBI taxonomy): domain Eukaryota; kingdom Metazoa; phylum Arthropoda; class Insecta; order Hymenoptera; family Braconidae; genus Aleiodes; species Aleiodes leptofemur. The sequence goes on from OZ012619.1 coordinate 11,126,066, forward strand.
CGTATGACCATCGCGGGTAGAGAGCGTAGTCACCAATCTGTGTTGATAGAAAAATTTTAACTTGTATCCATGCAACAAGAATCATTGCGTCAGTCTTGAGTGGATATTGCGCGTAAGGTCGAACTCTTCTATCTGTATTCATAAAAGAATTTTGGATTGTATCCATGCACTGAAATTCTCGCGATTTCTACATGGATATCGCGTGTTGAGTCAACCATCGATGATCTATATTCACCGACGAAATTCTACTCGTATTCACGTGTCGAAAATCATTGCATGATTTCAGAGTAGATATTACGTGTAGAGTAAATACTTTCTCTTCAATATTCATAGGTGAATTTCAACTCATATCCACGCAGATTTCTTTAGTGATTTTCGCCTGGATATGGTGTAGAGTCAATAATCTATGGTTTATGTAATCACGAAGGATTCTGAACTTAGATTCACGCAACAAGAATCATTGAGTGATTTTTGTGTGGATATTACGTATGGAATCAATGATACTTAGCCTGCATCCATGAAGAAATTCCAACTTGGATCGAGGCAACTAAATCATTGCATGATTCTTGAGTGACTATTGCGTGCATATTCTTTCATCTGTTTCGATAGAGGAATTTCGACTTGTATGCACGGAAAGATTTTCTCGTGTTCCTTGCGCAGATATTACATGTAGACTCAACACACAGAAAACGCTGAGCGTAGAAGACGCACAGAAGTGCGTAATCACTGCACATGTGTGCGTACTTAACGTTCTCAAAATCGAACGTGATGTACGCACACTTGTGAGTAATGTGCGCACACGAGTGCGTGACTTTTTACTCTCAGTAGTCTCTACTTTTGTGAGAGATTTTCGCTATTATCTCGGTAAATAAGCGAGATAGAGTGAAATGGACGTTAATTCGGGATCAGCAGGAAACTCTCTCAGTTTTTCGTGATTATCTCGGTCAATGAACGAGATAGAGCGAAATGAATATTGATATGGGATCAAGAAAGAGTTTCTTTAGTTTTTTGCTATTATCCCGGTGAATAAGTGAGATAGAGCGAAATGGATATTGATTTGGAATTAGGAGGAAGTTTTTTCAGCTCCTCGCGCCTATGTCGGCGAATAAGTGAGATAGAGCGAAATAGACGTTGATTTGGGATCAGGAGGGAGTTTATTCAATTTTTCGCTATTATTCCGGTCAATAAGCGAAATGGATGTTGATATGGGTTCACCAGGAAGTTTTCCAGTTTTTCGTGATTATCCTGGTGAATCAGTGAGATAGAACGTAGTGGTCATTAATTTGGGATCGCGAGGGATTTTATTCAGTTTTTCGTGACTATATCGGTGAATAAGCGAGATAGAGCGAAATGAACGTGAACATGGGATCACCGGGAAGTTATTTCAGTTCTTCATGAATATATCAATGAAAAAGCGAAATAGAGCAATATAAACGTTGATATGGGATCACGAGGGAGTTTTCACATGAAAAAATCTCTCCTGATCCCAAACTAACGACCATCCAGCTTCTTCTCCCTTGTTCACCGGGATAATCACGAAAAACTGAGAAACTTCCTGGTGATCCCATATCAACGTTTATTTTGCTCTATCTCACTTATTTACCGAAATAGCGAAGAACTGAATAAACGTCCTCCTAATCCCAAATCAACGTCGATTTCACTCTATCTCGCTTATTCACCGAGATAATCACGAATAAATCGAAAAACTCCCTGGTGATCCCATACACGGAGAGAAATTTTTCCGAAAAATCGTGATGCTCAGCGACGAAATGTGGATGCTAAATGCAGGCCGGGGGTATTTCATGAGTCTACCGATGGAAAAAAATCTTTGTGACGGCAATTAGTAATAGGACCAATAAAATTTTCAAAATGACATATCACAATAACTGTTATGTAGCATTACAAAAATATTAGCTGATTATTTTTTCTCTGGAAGCTGAAGAAAAATTGTCTATCCGACAAATGATAAATCATCGGGACCTTAGAAATTTTCATACGCTACTAAGAATTTTTATGAATTTTTTTTAGAATTTTTCCCATGCCAGCCTCATAATGGGTAGACGAAGGGGCTAGTTGAGTACCTTCGACTTTTTTCGGGACACGAGCCATTGGTCATTTTACACTTGGCTTTGGATTAAAATATCTCGAAAACTATGCAAAATTTATCGAGACATGCTGTGAATGAAATGTAGAGGGAAGATTAACGAAGTAAATAAACAGAATGCCGTTTTTCTACAACTAGTAGTTTCCGAGATATCAATTTCTTAATGAGTAGTTCAGAAACAATGGACGAGGCCCACTAGCAAATAAACAGGCACTCGGGTATCCTTTCTGAATTTTTCATTAGAAAATTAATATCTCATCAACTACGAGTCGTAGGAAACTGGAGTTTCGCTTATTTTATTCGTTACTCTTTCCTCTAAATTTCATTCACAGCATGTCTCGATAACTTTTGAGTAGTTTTCAAGATATTTCAATCCAAAGCCAAGTGTGAAATGGCTATTTTTTTGAAGAAATAAACAGCAAAAATTATGATGTGGAGCATGGGAATTTTTCGGCTCACAAGCAAATTGCATCCCGTTTATGGAGCGGCATGGTGATTTTTGAAAAAATCATTTAGAAAAATTCTCATATTTTCCTCTCCGTGTATTATCGTCCATTTCGCTCTATCTCGATTATTTACCGAAATGATAGCAAAAAACTGATTGAACACCCTCCTGATCCCAAATCAACGTCTATTTCGCTCTATCTCGCTTATTCACCGACATAGTCGCGAAAAGCTGAAAAAACTCACTTCTAATCCTAAATCAACATCCATTTCGCTCTATCTTACTTATTCACCGAGATAAGAGCAGGAAAACTGAAGAAATTTTCTCCTGATCCCATATTTATTTCTATTTCGTTCTATCTTGCTTATTTACCGAGATAATAGCGAAAAACTGAAGAAACTCTTTCCTGATCCCATATCACTATTCATTTCACTCTATCTCGTTTATTGACCGAGATAATCCACAAAAAACTGAGAAAACTTCCTGCTGATCCCAAATTAACGTCCATTTTGGTCTATCTAGCTTATTTACCGGAATAATAGCGAAAAATTGAATAAACTCCCTCCTGATCCCAAATCAACATCTATTTCGTTCTACCTCGCTTATTCACCGAGATAATAACAAAAAAACTGAAGGAATTTTCTCCTGTTCCCATATTTAGTTCTATTTCGCTCCATCTCGCTTATTTACCGAAATAATAGCGAAAAACTGAATAAACTCTCTCCTGATCCCAAATCAACGTCTATTTCGCTCTATCTCGCTTATTCGCCGACATAGTCGCGAGAAGCTGAAAAAACTTCCCCCTAATTCTAAATCAATATCTATTTCGCTCTATCTCACTTATTCACCGCGATAATAGCAAAAAAATTAGAGAAATTTTCTCCTGATCCCATATTTATTTCGTTCTATCTCGCTTATTTACCGAGATAATAGCGAAAAACTGAAGAAACTCTTTCTTGTTCCCATATCAATATTCATTTCGCTCTATCTCGTTCATTGACCGAGATAATCACGAAAAACTGAAAGAATTTCCTGCTGATCCCGAATTAACGTCCATTTCACTCTATCTCGGTTATTTACCGAGATAATAGCGAAAATCTCTCACAAAAGTAGAGAGTACTGAGAGTAAAAAGTCAGGCACTCGTGTGCGTACATCACTCACAAGTGTGCGTACATCACGCACAAGTGTGCGTACATCACGCACACGTGTGCGTACATCACGTTCGATTGTGAGAACGTGAAGTACGCACACATGTGCAGTGATTACGCACTTCTGTGCGTCTTCTACGCTCAGCATTTTCTGTGTGTTGAGTCTACATGTAATATCTGCGCAAGGAACCCGAGAAAATCTTTCCGTGTATACAAGTTGAAATTCCTCTATCGATACAGGCTAAATATCATTGATTCCATACGTAATATCTTTTTTTTTTTTTATTGTCATACGTAATATCCACACAAAAATCACTCAATGATTCTTGTTGCGTGAATCTAAGTTCAGATTCCTTCGTGATTATATAAACCGTAGATTATTGACTCTACACACAATATCCAGGCGATAATCACTGAAAAAATCTGCGTGGGTATGAGTTAACGGTAAATTCAACTATGAATATTGAAGAGAAAGTATTTACTCTACACGTAATATCTACTCTGAAATCATGCAATGATTTTCGATACGTGAATAGATGGTTGACTCAACACGCGATATCCATGTAGAAATCGCAAGAATTTCAGTGCATCGATACAATCCAAAATTCTTCTATGAATACAGATAGAAGAGTTTGACCCTACGCGCAATATCCACTCAAGAATGACGTAATGGTTCTTGTTGCATGGATACAAGTTAAAATTCCTCTATCAATACACATTGGTGAGTACGCACTCTACCCGCGATAGTCATACGAGAATCATGCAATGATTTTTGTTGCATGAATCCAAATTGGAATCGCTCTCTTAATATGGACCATAGATTATCGACTCTACATGCAATATTCACACAGTGATCACTGAACACTTCTGCGTAGATATGAGACAGGATTCCTCTATGACTGTGGATGAGAGAGTCTTCACTCTACATGCAATATCCACTCAGAAATCATGCAATGATGTTTCATACGTCAATACGAGTAAAAATTCCCCGATGAATATATATCATAGATTTCTAACCCAACATACAATATCCATCTGAAAATCATGGAAATTTCAGTGCGTGGATACAATACAAAATTCTTCTATGAATACAGATGGAAGAGTTTGACTCTACACGCAATATCCACTCGAGAATAAGGCAACGATTCGGATTGTGTTGATCCAAGTTGAAATTCCTCTGTGAATATAGACCATAGATTATTGATTCTGCACGTAGTATCCACGCGAAAATCACTAGAGAAAGTCTACGTGGATACAAATCGAAATACAGATGGGAAAATATCTAATTTGCACGCAATAATTACTCGAAAGTCATGCAGTGATTTTCATTACGTGAATACGAGTAGAAATTCTTCCGTGAACATGTATCATGAATTCGTGACTCTGCATACAATATCTGTGCAGGAAACAGAAGGGAATTCCTGCGTGGATACAAATAGAAATTCCTCTATCAATACAGATGAGAGAATATGCACTCTACACGCAATAGTCACTCAAGAATCATGCAATGATTTACTTGCGTCGATCCAAGTTGGAATTTTTCCATGGATACAGACTAGATATTAGTGATTCTATACGTAATATCCACACAAAAATTACTAAATGATTCTTGTTGCGTGAATCTAAGTTCAAATCCCTTCGTGACTATATAAACCATAGATTATTGATTCTCCGGGCAGAATCACTGAATACTCCTGCGTGGATATAAGAAGAAATGCATCTATAAATATAGATGGGAAAGTATTTACTCTACACACAATATTCACTCAAGAATCATGCAATGATTTTCGTTATCTGAATCCAAATTGAAATTCCTCCAATGATACAAGCTGCAGATTATTGACTATGAATGGAATATCCGCGCACAAATTTCTAGATGATTCTTGCTGCGTGAATACACATAAGAATTCCTCCGTGGATCTAGTTCTGAGGTCATTCATTCTGTGACTGAATTCTTCGGTCTATACTCACGCAAAAGTTACCGAAAAATAACGCAAAAATCACTTGAAAAACACGCAATAGACACGCAAGAACGCCATAAAAGTAATGCTAGAGTGCCGTACGACTCACGTAAAAGTCTCGTTAAGTGCACGCAAAAGTGCTGTGAGAAACACGCCAAAGTCACGTTAAATTCACGGGAAAAAACTCGTTGGAGTCACGCAAAAGTCACGTTAAATTCACGCTAGAAAACTCGTTAAAATCACGCGAAATTCACGGTAAGGTCACGTTAAATTCACGCTAAAGTCACTAGAAATCGAGAAATTCATTCCTCGAAAAAATTGGGCTCAAAGTCACGCAATAATTGAGCAACCTCGTATCCAAGCTATATCCACTCCAAAAAGTCTTAAATTCACGCAAAAGACACTCCAAAAAAATGACGTTTTCGAGATTTTCGTCCAAGGAATCCGTGGATATTGCGTGGATTTTGCGTGTCTATTGCGTGACACTCAATGTACGAATAGCCACACTGTTTTTGTTATTCATTGAAATTAAAATAAAACTTGGGGATTTGTCGTTTTCCCCCAAATTTGTAGAACTTTGCAAAAACGACTGGCGCCCATTTTTTCAGGGAGGCAAATTAATTGGGAGTAAATTGGGAAAAAACTAGAAGCATAAAATCGGGTCAAATTTAGAGAATTTTTCAGTGCCTTTAACGGTTGGCCAAGGTCAGTTGAGCAAACCGTTACAAGTTTATTACTCAGGGAAAAACCCGGCTTATTGTTTGCTTTGGAAAAAATTTGAGTGTTCTGTGCTTCGCATTTCTAATCATTACTGAATATGTTTTAATTCTCAACAACTAAGGTCCCTCAATACTGAACTTATTAAAAGGAAAGGTAGACTGAATAAAGCGATTTCTCTGGCTAACGGAGCCCGTTTCGAATCCACCAGCTCCATTGAGGATTTTATCAATAAAAGAAAGAGGCCCAGAGAAGGATCAGAAGCAGATTCATTCAGCACTGCACATTCATCACATCACACTCCTAAGAAGCTAATTCATTCTGCCAGTGATCCAGGTGGGCAATACGTTATTGCAACAAATATTCTCCTATCACCTCGCATGATGAGTATACCCTCCAGCCTTGAAAATCTGCCTCCTGGGCTGAACAATTCACCCAGGGAGCCATCTCCGATCCCTCAAACGGAGGTAGTCCAATTGCTCAATGGAGGAAATGACAGGAAAATTAAGAAAGCAATTTTTAACAAATTGAATGAGCTTTGCTCAGCCGATAAAGCCAAGAATGATTGAGCTGAAAAATCAATTAGAGACAGCAGCACTTCTGTAGAAAACTAGCTTGAGGCCTTCAAAAACATGATTGAAGATGAAGAAGCCAGAGCTACTGAGCAGATTAATGCATTAACAAATTGAATGATCGTCCTACCCTCGTGGAAATTAACTCGTCAAATTTTGACAAATAATATCAAATAATTACGAAAAGTGCCATGAACTGAGAAATGTAACAGATAATGGAACAATAGTTTGCAATTTGACATAATTCTTCGAGTTTTGTCAGAATGTTTATGACGAATTTTGACAGAGAGTATCGTACGGTGAAAAATCCATTAGATGATATATATTGTCATTATTTGACCCTTCGTGTCATGTCTAAAAATGTCATTCATTTACATAAAATTATAAACTTTGATTGTCGGTTCATGATATTTTTCGCCGTGTCATATAACGTCCAAATATATTGGAGAATTACAATCTCTGTCATTGTTGGCTATATCAAGTCAACGATTCTACATTCAAACGGTCCCACCAGCCTCGCACTTGGTGGAGATTCTAGTCACGTGATCAATCGTCGTGCGTATCGACTCTCGCGTAAAAATCCATCGATAATATATACGGATAAGTGAACACGTGCAAAAATGGATTCTGGAGATTGAGGTTAAACTTTAAAAACCACCTTATCATTGACAAATGTTCGAGCTCTTTTGACACCTCCCGTCAAAATAGGTCATGATGCATTATATCATGGCAAAATTATACATGTCATAATAAGTCACATTCTAATGAATTTTGACAATTATCTTGGGGGAAAAATTAATGTCATAATATAATACGAAATATCATGATATATCATGGAATTATGAATAATAAATCAATCATGAAAATTAATTAAGACTAATAAAATTAAGTAGAAACCGATGGAAGGAAGGCTGGTTTGCATACCTAAACATTTCCATATCTTCACGTGTGAGTTCTGCACATGAAAATGTGCACATTCCTGTCTCACACATATTTTTCATTGTGGCTTCTTCAATGACATCCATGGAGTCACGACTCACACTGGATTTTAAGACAGAATAGACTCCCACATAAATAAATTATACACTGGTTGTGCATTCATTCGAAGCCCACTTTTCGGTTTTTACACATTCATTAATAACACAGCAACGACAGACAAATAAAATTCATCATTTCTGTGACTTACACTATTTTTTCTGCACACGCGTGAAATACACATTTGTAGAATAATTCTACACATGTGTGAATTTGAAGTTTCGAATTATATTAAATTTGATGACAAAAATGTTTTCTTTCAGAAAACCAAATAAAAGGTATAGGGGCTCATTCTAAAAAGTCGAGAAAAATTGCATTTTTCGAAAATATTAAGGAAACTATACAGTTTTTAATATAGTAAATGGAGAACTCAATTTGAAAATTCCAGAAATTGATATTTTCAAATTTCTTGAAAGCACAGGAAAATCGTTCTAGAAGAGCAGAAAAATGTCATCGTCATTCAGAGATGCTGGAAAAATCCAGAGGGACTGGGCACGATGTTCATCACTCATAAGAGGTACTATGAGCTTTCGTTATTATTCAAATTCATTCTACATGATTTAAAGCTTGAAGGGACTACTAAGATCAAAAATTATTGACTCCGGGCTTCGGATCATCCACAATAATTATGAATAACAACAAAAGTTTGTGACATACCAAAATTCTTAATTACTTATTTTAAACTAGTTCTTGGACTTGAGAGAGAGGGAATAAGAAATGAGAAGGCAGAACACAAATTTAAACAGAATAATAAAACAATTTATTCAATTTAAACTAACTACTACATAAAGAAAATCAGTACATATGTAAAACGGAAAAATAATACGTATATATATTTTAGAAAGTGTGGGTGTGTGTGGGTGGAATGAATGAAATGTGTGTACTATACATAAATTATCAATAAAAAATTATACCAAGTATATAGCGTTTATACATAAAATCAAATTATCAATTCTTAGAAACTTGATAATAATAATAATAACAGTCGGAACCACGAGTTCGTTGTGCTTCACTCGGGAGTCCCCGATACTCCGATGTCTTTAACCTCAGGAAGTCGGCCTTCCGTTGGCTGAATGTCGGCAGAATATCGGTAGAATGTTGGCAGAGTATTGTCAGAATACTGGCTGCCAACATTGCCCACGCGGAGTGCAGAACACTCGTTGTGGTAAGGATTTGGGAGTGAGACACTCTCGGAAGTCTCCTCCGTTGAGTGGGCCTCAGGTTGTCGAAAACCGCCGTTGGCCAAGGGGTGAGACACTCTCAGGATTTTACTCCGTTGAGTTGGCTTCGGGAGAGCCGTCACCTCCGTTAGCCGTGAGTCGTCTGAATAATTTGGGCGAGCGTCACCCTTTTATACCCGCGAGAGCCTCCCCCCACCACTAACCGTCACTTGACGTTGTCATAACAACGGCCGTAGTGGGGTAGGACCATGTATAGCGCTCGGGCTGTGTGCGACGTTTTTCATACGTTGCAAATTCCCCCCAATTTTTATTATTTTATGAAAATATAAAAATTTACAATTTACATATATTTACTGTTGTGTTTGGTAATTATTAATGGGCCATTTGATAAATAATTCGAGAAAATGTCATTGATGATGGCTGATTCATTATATAATAATGGGGGACTGCTTGGTAGCCATTACACGGGGAACTCGGGAGAGAGAGGGGGAAGAGCGCCACCAAAATTACAATTTTTAATATATACATCTTGACATCAGATGTCACGTCAGACATTACACTCCTCCCACACAAATTCAAGCATACAATGTTAGTCGTCAATAAATAATTATTCAGTCTTATACATTACTTTTGTTCTTTATACTTTAATCCTAACATTTATGCTCAATCACAAATTCAGTCTATTGACAGGTTTTCGTATACGAGTCGAACGTCTTGGTTCCATTGGAGTGGTTGGAATAGTCATTGGAGCTTTTGTGGACGATTTAGACTCTGATGTCAAAGTCTGATGAGTCGTAAAATTATCAATGCTTGGTGATAGATCTGGTGATTCATTTCGATCAGGAATTACATCTGGGATTACCTCTGATGTTGTGAATTCCGGAGATAACTGAGGTTGGTCAGAGCAAACAGGTTCATGGTGTACCGTGGGTAGTGAGCTTGTCTCGGTGGGAATGTCTGCTCTCAGTGATGGATTCCCCAGTCCAACTTTATCAGAATCACGATATCTCTCAATCATGGTGGTATCATTCGCAGTGATGAACCTTTTGCCCAAAGCACATGTCTTCAAATGATCCAGATGTCTTCTCATTAATCTACCATCTGTAGTATTAACCGTATAAATCAGTGGGGTGTGTCTCTCGATCACTTTAGACTCGATCCAGGTACTATTAGCGAAGTCTTTTGCCATCACTATGTCTCCATAGTCCAAAAGACACTGGCGATTGCCAGGAGCACTCTGTTGTTGTCTAGCTTGCTGACGAAGAACTTCTTCACGCAAATTAGGCCGGACTAAATCCAATTTAGTTCTCATTGGACGACCCATTTGGAGTTCAGCTGGAGAGCACCTGATTGTACAGTGCGGAAATGCTCTGTAATGCATCAGAAACCTACGTAATGCTTCCTCTCTGCTGAGACCTTCTTTCAACAAGACCTTCATTTTCAACTTGAAAGTTTTGACCGCATTCTCAGCAGCGCCATTTGACGGAGGATGATACGGTGGAGTTTTAATGTGAGTGATTCCACACTTCAGAAAGAAATCTTCCATCTCGGATGATACCAAACTCGGACCATTGTCACTTACAATAATTAACGGGAAACCCCAGATTGCAAAATATTCGTTGAAGGCCCGAATAGTCTCTTGAGAAGTAATTTCAATCATCTCCTTCACGTCCATGCACTTTGAAAAAGCATCAATGATGATTAAATACATGCGCCCATTTAATGGGCCAGCAAAGTCAATATGCAAACGCTGATTTGGCCCTTCCGGCTACTTCCACGGTCGAGGCATTGTCCTAGGTGGATTACCAGAACTTTCAAGACAATGCTTACAACTTTTTACAATCAATTCTAAGTCGGCATCAAGATTAGGCCACCAGATGTATGAGCGTGCCAAGGCTTTCATCTTCACGATTCCCATGTGGGAGCTATGGAGTTCACGTAATAACATTTCTCGTAAGGCTTGAGGTATTACAACTCTATGACCCCACATGAGACAACCATCTTCGATCGACAATTCATATTGCTTTCTCTTAAATGCTTCCATTGATCTATCAACCATAGCTGGCCAACCAGCCCTTACACATTGTATAATCTTTGTTAATAACGGATCTCTTGCAGTTTCTGCCTCAATCAAATTTACATCAATTATTTCAACTTCAGATTCGATATAATTCAAATACGTAAACTCAGACATTATTCTTTCCTTCCCACTTATTTCGAGGAGTCTCGAAAGACAATTAGCACTAAAGTTACTTTTGCCCGGAATATGTTCTAATTCAAAATCATAACCAGAGAGGAAAACTGCCCATCTCTGAATTCTACTGGCTACATACACAGGTAAACCTTTTTTCGGGTCAAAAATAAATTTAAGTGGCTTATGGTCTGTTTCTAGTATGAATTTTCTACCGTAAACAAATTGATGAAATGATTTTACTGCAAAAAAAATCGCTAATGCTTCTCTGTCAAGCTGACAGTAATTCTGTTCAGCTTTTGTTAATACTCTGGAATTAAATGCGATAGGTTTAACGCACTTATTCGGTAATATATGAGAAATTACAGCTCCCACGCCTACAGGTGAAGCATCGCAAGTGATTTTGATTGGTAGTTCTGGATTATAGTGTATCAATACGTTGCTCGACATTAATTTCTTTTTAATTTCATCAAAAGCTACTTGACGTTCATTGGACCAAAACCAGTCAGAGTCTTTTCTAAGTAGAGTAAAAAGTTGAGCAACGATTTTTGAATAATTTTTAATGAATTTAGAGTAGTAGTTCACCATACCCAAAAATGATTTTAATTCAGTAATATTCTTTGGTGGAGGCATTCGATAAATTGCTTCAACTCTCTCAATTTGAACTGCAAGACCAGTTTCATTTATTTTCAAACCTAAGAATTTAATTTCATTTAGAAAAAATTTGCATTTATCGAATTTTGCTGTTAAACCACAATTTTTTAATCTATTTAAAACTTTGTAAACTCTTTCTTCATGTTCTTCAATCGTTGAAGCAACAATTAAAATGTCATCGAAAAAACAAATAACTCTTTCAATCCCGAATAACACTTTTTCCATTAATCTTTGGAAAAGTCCAGGCGCTGAAGCTACTCCAAAACAAAGACGATTGTATTTAAATAAACCTTTGTGAGTCGATAATGTGGTTAAAAGTTGAGATTTTTCGTCTAATTCAACCTGTAAATAGGCATGGCTCAAATCAATATTGCTAAACCATTTGCCACCATTCAGCCTCGTTAACAAATCCTGAATTCTGGGTATTGGGTGTCTATCTACTCTAATAGCTTTATTGATAGTAACTTTGAAATCTCCACATAACCTAACTGAACCATCTGATTTGACAACTGGTACTATGGGTGTTGCCCATTCGCTCGTTTCCACTGGTTTAATTATTTTCTCATCAAGTAAACGTTCAATTTCTTTCTCAACCTTTTCACGCATTGCATATGGAAGCTGCCTTGGTCTACAAAAAACAGGCGTAACATTTTCTTTCAAATTCAACGTAAATTTACCTTGACTGAAATGCCCTAGCTTATCTGTAAAAACAGTTGGAAAATCCATCAACAATTGATCGACGAGTCTTGTATTACTCTCCTCGATATTATTGATAGGATTTTCAATATCAGATTTATTATTACCAACTTCCATATCCAATATCTGCAATTTGCGAATCCAACGTCTACCAATAATCAAAGGAGAATTACCTTGCATTACAAAAAGATCCAATTTAAGATTATTTCCTTTGCATGTAACATTTACCTTAATGACTCCAAGAGGAATAATGGGAGTATGAGTATACGATCTCAATTTTCTTTTTGTTTTACGAAGTAATTTTCCAGAAAAACATTTATTGTTTTTATATTCTCTTTCGGAAATTGGAGATATAGGTGATCCGTTATCAATTTCGCATGTCATTGATTGCTTTTCAATACAGATTTTAATATAAAACGGCTCTGAATCCGATACATTGCTCTCAGAATCACCATCCAGTTCATTCACATTCTCATCACTCTTTGTTTCATTCGAATTAAACAATTTTTCAAAATCATCTGTAACTTGCAAAACTTCATCCACATAATTATGATTCTCTCTCACTCGTCCATTCCTATAATCATGGTGCTTATAATTATTATTATTATTTGATCTATGATCAACAAACGCTTTGCTCTCATTTCTGTTCCCTTGATTTACATTCATCTCATTTTCATTCATGTTCTTGTTTTTATTAAATCTACACACTTTTGCTAAATGTCCTTTTCTATGACAACATGAACACTCGTAACTCTTAAAACGACATTGATTTTTTGAATGACCTTTTTTACCACAACACGCACAAACACTTTTTTCAGCATCCACATAACTACTCTGTTGTCCTTGAATCTTGTTGATCGATCCATTTGTCTGCTGAGCTGAATCCATTTCACCAGTATCTCGGGCTGCTGCTTCTTCGTTGAGAGCAATTTCTACGGCTCTTTGGTAGGTTAAATTTTTCTCACCCAGAAGTTTCTTCTTGACTGCCTTATTCTTCAATCCACAGACAAAACGATCCCGGATGGTGTCATTTAAATTAACTCCAAATTCACGATGAGTTGACAGCTGCTTGAGGCTAGCGAGAAAATCATTTACAGTTTGATTGTCAAACTGCACACACATGTAAAATTTAAATCTCTCTGTTATGACACTGGGCTTTGGCTTGAGATGGTCTGACATTAATTGCACTAAATTTTCATAGGTTTTATCCTTGGGCTGCTCTGGAGCACATAGACTCTTCAATAATGCGTAACCATCTCTACCTAATAAATTGAGAAACAACTCTTTTTTCCTGTTTACTCCAATTAAATTCCCATCCATGAAATGCTCGAATCTCTCCAGCCAGTGAGGCCAATCTTCGTTTCGCTCATCACCTTCAATAGCTCCAATACATGAAGTGAAAACAATTGGGTTACCTGCGGTGGTTGCATTACTCTGATATGAACCTGCAATTTCTGTCTCTTTTGCTTGCAAATTTGCTTGTAGATCACTCATCTGCTGTTTCATCTGCTGTATTATTTCATCTCATTCTGAGATTCTCTTCTCTCTCGACTGGATAACTGATGATGCTTCCTCATGTTTTTTAACATTGAGGTTTTTGGCTTCAGCTAATTTTTCCGTTAATTCTTCTATCGTTGCCATCTTGTTTTAACCTCACACACACGTGGTACCAATTAATTGAGATTCTTTTTTCAATCTCTTCATTTATAGCAAAAATATTTTTTACCTCGTCGCCACTGTTGTGTTTGGTAATTATTAATGAGCCATTTGAGAAATAATTCGAGAAGATGTCACTGATAATGGCTGATTTATTATATAATAATGGGAGACTGCTTGATAGCCATTACACGGGGAACTCGGGAGAGAGAGGGGGGAGAGCGCCACCAAAATTACAATTTTTAATATATACATCTTGACATCAGATGTCACGTCAGACATTACATTTACAAAGATAATTTACTTCTTCATCATTCGTGCAGACGCCATCTTGTTGAGCTTCTTCGTTGCCAAAAATTTTCCGGTGTTTGATGGGGAATTTTTGCAGCCATTTTTGTTTAGCTCACAGTTACTTTGATGTTCCCCCCATTTTTCAGTGCCTTTTGCTCTCTTTAGCTCCAGTACTCCTGATATTTGGACGGGATCTTCGATCTGTATTCGCTCGATATTGTTGTCCTTTGTTGGATTTTCCCCCCAACGCTGGACTGTCGTTAAAACATTTTTGTCCACTGTTTTTGTTGACCTTTGTTCTTGCTCTTCAGTTGCTGATTGCTCTCGCATATTATCTGAGAATATGCCATTTATCTCCTTGACTGGTTGCTTGGTTTCCATTACCGACAGAGTGCGAGATTTCTCTCCGGTAACGGCCACTAGTTTTCCTGTTTTTGAATATTTTGGGGAGCAGTTGACTTCCGGTGATCGGTCCTCTCGAGGAAGTTCATCAAATCGTCGAAAGTGGTGATTCTCTAAGCCCAGATGGCATCGGCTGTCTCCTGGTCGAAATGCTCCCCGTTGGCTGGAACAATCTCAGCTTCTGGCATTTTCAGCTGTCTCGCATTATTGAAAATACGAGTTGCATACTCTACTCTGGACATATTTCCTTCTCTGTGATACCTCCCCGCGTAGAGGTTGTATCTAATTTTACGTTGGACTTCAGCAGACCAAAATCGGCTTAAGAATTTACTCTCAAATTCTTCCCAGGTGGTTACTGAGTCCTGTATAGTATACCACCAGTCATTAGCACTGTTCTTCAATCCATCGTTAATGATCATGTGGAACTGGGTAGTACTGATCACGTTGGACGTGTTGATATAATTCCTCAAATCCTGGAGGTACTTCTTCGGGCTTGTTCTGTTCAGGAAAAACGTTGGCGGCTTGAAAACGAGCACTATGTTGATTTTTGAGGCTGACGGTTCTTGGGTCAGTTTCTCAACCACTTCTCTATTTGCCTCAATTCCATCGTGCAGTACTGCCACTTTTTTCTTGATATATTCAACAGTTTGCACTTGGATACCGGCAATTCTTTCCTGATTTTCAAGTTCGTTGACCTCTCCTTGAAGACGTTGTAGAGTCCGTAGAATTTCCTCCTGGGTCTCACGGATATCAGCGTCCTTAGATTTTCTCCCCATTTTCGCAAAATCACAATTTTCACTTATTTATATATCAATTTGACTCCTTCTCTCATCACTCATTATCTCTCTCAAGCACCACGTTCTTGGGCACCATTTGTAACATACCAGAAGTCTTAATTACTTATTTTGAACTAGTTCTTAGACTTGAGAGAGAGGGAATGAGAAATGAGAAGGCGGAAAACAAATTTAAACAGGAAAATAAAACAATTTATTCAATTTAAACTAACTACTACACAAAGAAAATCAGTACATATGTAAAACGGGAAAATAATACGTATATATATTTCGGAAAGTGTGGGTGTGTGTGGGTGGAATGAATGAAATGTGTGTACTATACATAAATTATCAATGAAAAATTATACCAAGTATATAGCGTTTATACATAAAATCAAATTATCAATTCTTAGAAATTCGATAATAATAAAGCGAAAACAATAATAACACTTGGAACCGCGAGTTCGTTGTGCTTCACTCGGGAGTCCCCGATACTCCATTGTCTTTAACCTCAGGAAGTCGGCCTTCCGTTGGCTGAATGTCGGCAGAATGTTGGTAGAGTATTGTCAGGATACTGGCTGCCAACGTTGCCCACGCGGAGTGCAGAACACTCGTTGTGGTAAGGATTTGGGAGTGAGACACTCTCGGAAGTCTCCTCCATTGAGTGGGCCTCAGGTTGTCGAAAACCGCCGTTGGCCAAGGGGTGAGACACTCTCAGGACTTTACTCCGTTGAGTTGGCTTCGGGAGACCCGTCACCTCCGTTAGCCGTGAGTCGTCTGGATAATTTGGGCGAGCGTCGCCCTTTCATACCCGCGAGAGCCTTCCCCCACCACTAACCATCACGTGACGTTGTCATAGCAGCGGCCGTAGTGGGGGTAGGACCATGTATAGTGCTCGGGCTGTGTGCGACGTTTTTCATACGTTGCGAGTTCTTAATACCTATTTCAAGTGATGAACATCATGCCCACTTCCTCTGCATCTCCTCCATTATTTCTGAATGATGACAGCGCTCTTCTCTTCGGGAACAGTTTCTTCTTTCAGAATATTGAATATTACGATAACCCGTAGCGTTGGGTTTGACTGCGTGCATCTTCATGGTGAACTAATTCCTCGCCCTTTCCATCAGCAAGAGCATCCTCTACCAGTTCGAGATGCTATCAGCTCTCTCCAACTATCTTTCCCGTTTTCTCCATCGGTTTCCCAGCTCTTTATTTCTCTGAACGTGTTATGTCCAGATTTGGGAAAAAGGCAATTTTCTATTTGACTTTTTTGCGGAAATTTTTGGAGCGAAACTTCTTTTCGGAGGGTACCAACTTTTTTCTCGCGTCACAGAACGAGTGAAACGTTTTGAGGGGAACGTGGTAGAGGAGTAGTGGGGGAAAAGGAGAACCAAGAAAGAGGAGAGTGCGTTGGTGGAGATGCCGCTCTAGCATATGCTTTAGCGGCGGAGAGGGAAGACGGCAGAGGGGGGGGGGGGGGGTGGGGTGGGGATAGGATCTTCGCGTAGAGTGCTACATACAAACTGTTTTTTCATTTTGTAATTTTTTTTGTCAATACACGGAGAGGATAATATGGGAATTTTTCTAAAAGATTTTCATAAAAATTACCATGCTCCACATCAAAATCTTCGCTTTTTATTTCTTGAGAAAATTGCCATTTTACACTTGGCTTTGGATTAAAATATCTCGAAAGCTACTCAAAAGTTATCAGAACATGCTGTGAATGAAATTTAGAGGGAAGATTAACGAATAAAATAAGCAAAACTCCATTTTTCCATGACTCGTAGTTATTAAGATATCAATTTTTTAATGAAAAATTCAAGAAGGACGTCCGGGTGCTCATTTGTTTACTATCGGGCCTCGTCCATTGTTTCTGAACTATTCATTAAAAAATTGATATCTCGGAAACTACTGATTGTAAAAAAACGGCGTTTCGCTTATTTTCTTCGTCAATCTTCCCTCTGAAATTCATTCACAGCATGTCTCGATAAATGTTGCATAGTTTTCGAGATATCTCGATCCAAAGCCAAGTGCGAAATGACTAATGGCTCATGTACCGAAAACAATCGAAAGTACCCGACTATGACCCTTCGTCTACCATATTATGAGGCTAGCACGAGAAAAATATGGAAGTAAACGTTTTCTTTGAATATCCCGGAATTTCAGCAAGATAGAGCAAGCTTGCATGAATCCTTCTTTATAGAGAGTTTTGAGAGCCAATTTTGTTCATTTGAAAAAATCCCAATAATTCATCGCTATCTATACACAATTAGCAAGAAGTTTCATCCCTGTCACGTGGGTTCCACGCACCCTCTTTTTATTTTAATTTTCTAAGAAAAGTTTTCGAGGATTTTTGATGATATTACTATTTTCTTTGGAATGGTCTTGGAACGGTTTTCTAGGTTTTAAATGATTATAACTCGTCACTCACAATACTGGGTTCCTTTCTATCCCTCTGTTTATTTCAATAGAAATCCAAATGGGTTCACACTTTCATACAGTTTACACAGTACACTCCGATTTATTTTCTATTGTCTTTAATTCTATTGCTTCTAAATTGTGGTTGAATTATGAAATTATGAAGATCGTTTTCTAATTTATTGATTTATAATTTTTGTCTAAATTTTTATTGGATGAAAATGTTTTTCTTTAATTGAATTTTTTTTGAGTTGGTTTTGAATTTTTTAGGTAATATTTTCTCCTTTATTCTTTATATATATTGTTATCCTTTTGAAATAATAAAATAGTCCAGGTTGAAGGAAAAGGGCGTTTTATTAATTAATCGGTGACAGTTAATGTTTCTTGTCCCGAATCCCAAAGGAAAGTAAAGTCTTCCTGTTGTTAAACAACAGATCTCAGTTTCCATGGGGACATGGGTGCAACTTCTCGCTTTACTTTGAATATAGAAGGGGGATACGCTACACTACTCCCCTCCCAGAAAAGGTTGTCGCCTGACAACCACTGGAGCTATTTGAGATATAGCAGCCAAAAACAATTTTTTTTTTTTTTTTTGAAGAAAATGAACAAAAATGAACTAATGAATCACTAACAAAAATTAAAATGTTGTGAGATGCAAGATCCCACATAGGGAGGGCCCCAGCTGTTTCTTCAACTAAAACCTCCCAGAAATCCATGCTGAAGAAACAAATCCCGACGTTCTCATACATTTTGTGACTTGATACAACAATAATTTTAAAAAACGTTACAATTTCATCAATGTCTAAGTGAAGTGTAGTGTCATTCATCCCATACTACATTCTTCGAGGAATTCACTCTCATGCATCGTTGGCAATCTTGACATCCAAAATTTTATATGCAATCGAATTTATTCAGATAATTTTCTTTTCATGTCGAATCTCAAGATCTGTAAAACTTAAAACAAAAGAATCTTGTATTAAAATGAAATACAAAAATATTGCAACAATACTTCAACAAGCTCTACAATATGGTTATTGATAATTCTCATTAGCAGTTATTAAGGTAAGCGGAGGAAAATTCAAGAGAATTCATTTTTAAATGAACATTGAATAAAATTGTCTAATTTCAGAAAAATTCCTTGATTGATGAGTTATAAGATGATGAATCAGTTAATCACTGGTAATCCGTTAACCACGGATTCCTAAGTCAGTTAACCACTGACGATTCGTTAACCACGAATCCCTTCCGTTAACCACGGAGTCCTAAGTCAGTTAACCACTGACGATTCGTTAACCACGAATCCTTTCCGTTAACCACGGAGTTCTAAGTCAGTTAACCACTGACGTTCCTGATACACAATATTGTGCCTCAAAAATTGAACAACGTTCGTGTCTTGACATGCAAAAATTATATTTCAACTAATATTTATGGCAACACGATCAAGATCTGTCCATCTCAACTAAACTTATTTTAACAGTTCAGGGACTCGACGATCCGCCACAAAATTACAATAATCATATTTCGTTTTATATTTTCTATATTCACCAGAGTTTGCAAAATTTTGTCAAGACAACTTAACGTGGGCTGTGTATCAACTTCCGTTAACCACGGAGTCCTAAGTCAGTTAACCACTGACGATTCGTTAACCACGAATCTTTTCCGTTAACCACGGAGTCCTAAGTCAGTTAACCACTGACGATTCGTTAACCACGAATCGTTTCCGTTAACCACGAATCCTTTCCGTTAACCACGGAGTCCTAAGTCAGTTAACCACTGACGATTCGTTAACCACGAATCCTTTCCGTTAACCATGGATCCCGAGTCAGTTAACCACTGACGATTCGTTAACCACGAATCCTTTCCGTTAACCACGGAGTCCTAAGTCAGTTAACCACTGACGATTCGTTAACCACGAATCCTCTCCGTTAACCACGGATTAAACTCAAAAATTAAGAATGAAGATTGTCTTCAATTGACCATGACTGATTAACATGCACAATCTTGAATTTTCCTCTGGGAAGCTTCTGAATATGCCAAACTACGTTATTTGAGTTTTGCGTTACTGTTAAGTGGGTTTCCCGCAATAAATTGAGAGAAAATCTCGATTGGAATTTGGTCAATTTCAAATTCAATCTCTCGGAGCTAGACATTTATCAGCAAAATTTCCAATTTTTCCACATTTGAAACATGTAACTCGGTTTCGGTTATTTCGAACGTTTCTTGGTTTGTCGTGATCTGACGAAGAATCACGAGAATATGTCGAACATAATTAGATGAATTTTGGCTGGGGTTTCGTTCGCCTTTCAGTAAACATGAAATTGATTTGAGCTCCGTAGCTCCTTCAAATGCCTTCTGCAGAGATTCAAATTGTTTTGAACGAAGAGTAAATTCAATTCAAAAATCGTTTATTCCGCCAATAAAAGAGAGACACGCAATCCGATCTCGATTTCTTTCAGTATATCAACGTGGGCAAGATGAACAAGACGCTCAATGTCTTCCGCAAATGACTGGAAAGTTTCTTCTTCATTCTGTTTACGTGTTTTTAATTCGTTGAAATACATTCGCGATAAATGCTTTCCATCAAAACGATCATCGAGAAGTTTAGAAATTTTTTGATAATTTTTCCGATCATCATCCGGAACTTTTTCCAAAATCTACTGTGCTCTTCCTCTGAGTCGCGTTAAGAGATGAGCTACTTTTATTTTCTCTGACCAACCGTTATTTTCCGCCGCGATTTCGAAATGTTTCTGATAACGCGACCACGATTGTGAACCGTCATAAGTATCAGGCTGGATGAAATTATTTTTTGCATTAATATTTGTTGAATCTAGTGAATAATTGTGAGCAGTGGCAGAGTTATTCGCGATAAAAGCAGAAGCAGAATTATTTGTGACATTGTCTGTAATTCCGGAATTCTGTAAATCGGGATGGGAAACATCTCCGTGAACAGTCGGAATCGTAACTTGGGGTCCAGTAGCATCGGAATGGTGGACGTCTACTGGAACAGTCTGTTGGTTCACCGGTGGAGCAATACGTAACAATTGACGGAGTTTCTCCCTCTCCGATCGACGATGTTCCTCCACGTCTAGTCGAATCGTCTCACGCATGCTCGCAATTAATTCGGCTTGTGATGTTTCTCGTTGTCGTCGGAATTCTTCTCTCAAATTATTCTGCACTTCTTCGATGCGATTGGAGAATTCTTGTCGAAGAAGATTTCCATTGGATTCTCGAACACTATGAGGACGATAGCCGGAAGTGAGAGGTACGTGACGTAATTGTGTAGATCCCGTTGGTAAATCTCTCCTTCTAGAAGCGAGGCGTCCATGATGTAGTTCTGGAGATTCTGTTGAAGAATCTCTGTTCCTGCGACGGCGTTCAGCCATCCCAGCTGTGAGTTGATTTTTTTTTTTTTTTCATTTATTTATTTATAAATTAATTTGATTTGATTCACTTTAAATCTAATATTACTCGATTTTTTTTTTTTTTGATTTGGTTTGGAATTAAATTCATTTATTGTACTTGACTTTTATTTTTGATTTGTTTTATTTTATTTCCCTCCTTTTTTCTTCCTTTTCTTTCCCTTTTGTCCTTGACTGACGAATTTAATTCACGTCACTTTATTTTATTTTCGAGGAATTTTTCATATTCCATTAAATTTCACACACACACGTTAATTATTCTTTTACGCGTTTCAGGTACGTTTCAGGACCACTTCTGACACCAATGTTATCCTTTTGAAATAATAAAATTGTCCAGGTTGAAGGAAAAGGGCGTTTTATTAATTAATCGGTGACAGTTAATGTTTCTTGTCCCAAATCCCAAAGGAAAGTAAAGCCTTCCTGTTGTTAAACAACAGATCTCAGTTTCCATGGGGACATGGGTGCAACTTCTCGCTTTACTTTGAATATAGAAGGGGGATACGCTACAATATATATTTAGTTTCCAGATTCCTTGAATTTTAATTTAGTCTGATTTTACTTTATGTTTAAATTTGTAGTTTTCTTGAGTTTTTCTATTGTCTATGATTTTAGCAATGTTCTCCTGAATTCTTCTAGTTATTCTATGAGTTCTGTCATTCAGAAATATCACGATTTTTCACATCGCGTTAAGAGACTAAAGTCTCTTTTAAACGTAGAATCACCACAATAATCCCAGTAGCATATTTATTTTTCCCGTTATTAAATACACTAAAATTATCTACTATTATTTGATAATTTTTCCACTAAAACAATGTCTCTGAACGGGGACCAATCATTTTCAGAAGTATTATAATAACATCACCAGTTCCTTGCCTTTGGGTGGTGTGATTCTTTCTTTCCTTCGTCGCAACCAATTTTGTACACAGTGCAATCATTCAGTTCAAAACATTTCATCTTATATGGTCATGCTTGGTCGAAGAATAAAAATGAAAATCAAATTATTTTGAAAAAAAGGAAAAATGGTCATTTTCCGAAATTTTGGACATTACAAACGAGAAGTACCGCTTTCTCGACCTCCCGGAATTTTCTGAAGTCTCGTCTGTCCTGGTAAGGTGTTCTTCACCACTTCTGAATGATGTAGCTAGCTCCAACAATTCCGTTTATTCCTTAGCAGCTTTTTGAAGTGGAACTCACAGGTGCTGCACCTTTTCTAGCATCTCTGGCGGATCAGAGCAGCGTTTTTCGTCCGCTTGATCAGTTTGTGAGATATCCTAAAGAAAAAGATGACAAAGAGCAACTCCTCTTCCTTTGTCTTTTACTACTGAAATGAGTTTTACATTTATGAGTTTTTACATTTGTCCTTAACAGTCCTTCGCAACTAACCACACGACTCTACCAACGAATAGATGCGAAATTTGATGAGCCCTCTCGACTAGCCCAATTGTGGAGAGCTCACGGGTGGATCCACTCGATTTTACGGGATTTCAAAGGATAACAGCGAGAAACTTCGAAATAATAACAATTAATATTATTTAAATTGATATTATAATGTTCCAAATAATGAGTAAATTAAAGGGTTACTTTGGGTCCGCTTGCGAAGTTAATCATTCCACGACATTTCCTCAGTGGACACCCAGAGGTGTCCACCGGTCGAGAGCAATCCCCAGTGTGTTGGAACTTCGTTATTGCAGTCACATCACACCCAAAATTGCTGAATAAGCATTCTCACGCTTTAGCCAATCTTTTACAGTAAAGACTGTTAACGTTCCCTGGAACGATCTATTGCCTGAGAATGATGTCGATGATGATAAGGGTGAACTCATCCTGCGGGCAGATATGATGGTGATCGAAGGTTGACAGGTGGGAACATCCCGTTAAATATCCCAAGGTTTCAGTTATCACCGGGACCGTCGGCAACATGGTACATGACGATGTGCTCGCTGTCGATCAGGCTGTCGGGCATTGTTATACATAAATCACGATGGCGAAATACGGTTGTATACTCATCATAACCATCGCCCAGTTTCACACCTCGTCGAAGAAGTACACTTAAGAAAGTGCATGATTATTCTGGCCCGCGAAACGATTCACCCAACTGATCTCATCTATCGTATGGCTGCAGCTGAACAGGTGTAAAAGTTGATGCTCAATGGTTCCCAGTTAGAGTAATGAGCATCCTTCCAGCTTGAGAACTTACATTGAATTCATTCGGGAATAATGAACTGATTTTAGCAACTGTCTAGCGCTCCACTGGAATGACTCAGCTGAGGCATGACCGTTCAGCTGTTCTCCGAGGAATTCCTGGTTTGGGAGTATTTTTTTTTCAGATGACTAAGCTAACACACTCCAGGTATCCCTCAGTTGAATCAGTTCCCTCAGTTCTCTACGTGGAATAAAAACAGAATACGGAATTTCTCGGACGTAGTAACCTTGCTGAGGGCCTCTAGACTATTCCTCGCACAGATGAGCCACCTAGCATACTCTAAGTGCCTCTCCGGATTTTTGTGGAAGAAATATAATGGAAATACAGAATTTCCCGGGAAATGCAATACTCTCAGGTGATTTGAGAGTATTCTCCTTGTTTCTGAGGAGCTTAGCTCCCTCCAAGCGTCTCTCGGGAGGTTCTTGGAGGAAATGACATCAAAATGCAGAACTGCTCATGAACTGAGACATTCTCAAGTGGTTTGCGAGTACTTTTCTCGACAATGAGCAGCCTGGCTCACTCCAGGTACTCTCCGGGAGGTTTGTGGGAAGAGTGAAATCAGCATACAGAATTTTTCGGATGCAGTAACCTTGCTGAGGGACTCTAGACTATTCTTTGCGCAGATGAGCCACCTGGCACACTTTAGGTGTCTCTCCGGAGTTATTTTTGGGAGAAATATGATAAAAATACGGTATTCCCCAGGAAATGCAATACTCCCAGGTGATTCGAGAATATTCTTCTCATGGTTGAGTAGCCTAGCTCCCTTCAGGTGTCTCTAGGGTGGTTTTTGAGAGAAGTAAAATGGAAATACAGAATTTCTCGGAGACTTTAGCACTTCTGAGTGTGCTGAGTCCAAATCAGATACAAATACAGAATGTTTTGGGAGCTGCGTCATTTCTTGAGAGGGGGGGGAGGCTCTGAGACAATTTTCTCCACAGAGGAACAATGTCAACCAGTCCAGAAGTCTCTCAGAAGTTTTCTAAGAGGAAAAAAATGATATGCACAATTCCCAGAAATCAGCAATCTTTTTGAGGAGTGTCCTTCGTCTTTTTCTTGCAAATGACTAATCTAGCTTGCTCCGGGTGTCTCTTAGGAATTGCTAGGAGTGCGGAGTTCCTCGAATACTGCGATATTCTTACGGCATCTGAGAATATTTACTCCTTAGATGAGTAGCCTCATTTAGTCGAGATATCTTCCTATATCATGAAATTCAGATCGGCTGACGCAAAAATTCAACTGACACCCTTATTCTAAAAATCGCGAGGTTTCCCACGAATTGGGCAATTGTCAAATCAAAAATGAAATTTATCCTATGGTGTGAAGTTCTCTATTTATTCCATTTATTTATACAGAGACGTCAAATTTGGATTGATTTACCTTCTACATGTTGCAATCTATATGATTTGAATTTACATTCTTAATTTCATACATATATTTTCAAAAAACTTGGCATATTATTCTTCAAATTGACAGGTGAGTCTTGGTTGATTTTTTTGGTATTTTAAAGTAATGAAAAAAAGTAGAAAGTGAAATGAAAAAAAACTACGTATTGAGAATCAAATTTCACTGATTCATCCTCCCCAAATATTTAGATGGTGCACGAGACTTCTGACAGAATTGTATTCCCATCACAACCCTATTATTCCATTTTCAAAATACTGTTCAGTAGCCGAAGATTACACACTACAGAAATTTTTTTTGATATAATTGTATCTCATTAGATATATTTTGATCGCGACAAGTGCGAAAGAGGGTGTGTGGAATCCACGCGAGACAGAAGTGAATTTGTTGCTTATTAGGATAGATAGAGATAAATTATTAATATTTTCTCACAAGAGATAAAATTGTGAGAATAGCAAACGGATGCGGGTGGAAGCTCAGACAACAACTGGATGCACAGATCTCCTAGCTGTACAATGAACATAGGTATTAAGCATTAAAAATTTTAATACCTGCCTATAGGATATAGGTTTTCGTTCACTAAGAAATTACATTTTTTTCTACGATTATGAAGTATTCAGATGGATCGTTTTCTTTTTCAATCATAGTTTTCTGTGAATATCTCAAAAATTGATTGAGATAGAGTGACTTTGCTTCCATTCTCTTATGGCTCTCTCGGAATTCTCTACAAAAAAGGTTTAGTGCGAAATCACCCTGTGTTGCTCAGATTCCGAGACGTTCCAAGAAAATTGATTGAATGAAATAAATTTGTGTGAAAACTTGATACTCTTCTTTTTCAGCATCCTTCTTTTCAGGAATAATACATCTCGGGTACTGAGCGAGATAACGAAATTTCCCTGGAAAGCCTTTTTGTGGAGAATTTCCAGAACTACAAAAAGAGTTCTCATAAAAAATGCATTATCTCGCTTAGTTTCCGAGATATTCATCAGAATTCTACGATGAAAAAAATTGACTCATGATAGTCTTTGGTTCAATGACTTTTTGAAAATATCTCGAAATCTAATGGAGATACGCCTTTTTGCAACTACTGAAATTTTCTACAAAAAATCATCGTTAATTCGCTGTATCTCCCTTAGTTTCTGAGTTTCTTCAAAAAATTATTGTAAACATGCAAAAATACAAAAAAAAACAGGGAAAGTGGATTTTTTTTCAATTGTTTTATTGAAAATATTTCGGAAACTAATCAAGATAGAGCAATTCCACCCTACAGTTAAGAGAACCCTACTTTGAAGAGAATTCACAACCTATGAAAAAAGAATATAGCAAAATCACTCTATCTCGCTTAGTTTCCGCGATATTTTCAAAAGAAGATTCAAAGAATACATCCATGCTCTGCATATTATTGAGACTGCCGTCCCTCGTGCGCAGGCGCCGCCCCACTCCTTCCCTATTCTCTCACTCGCTCCTATACCTCATATACTGGCGTTAAATTTGACGCGTAGAATTTAACGCCAGTGTTACACGCGTCTGACGTCGTATAAGAAGTTTCACTTCAAAAAAAAAACTAGAGGTGTGCAGTTGCTCGCTCGCTACGCTCACTCGCGAATAGAGGAGTGCGTTGCTGCTGATTAGAAGGAATTAGTGAGAATGTATGGTGATGAGTGTGATTCTTCGAACCGCACTAAGAACTTCCCGATAATTTCTCTCACTTACTATGAGAAGAAATAATGAATGAAAAAAACGATAAATAACCACAGACATAATCGTGAAAACTATCAAGAAATGCTGGGGAGATCTCAAAATATGGAGATCAATAAAAAAATCGATTTTTCCTTTTCGGGGTCAGTGCATAGACTTCATTTTTTGGCAAGTTAAGAAAAATTTCATAATGTTTTTCTTAAAAAACTGAGAAAGTACTGTATCGATTTCAACCAAAAACTAATCAGATCGAATCTATATCGAGATGCTTCGATTGCAACATCGATCATCTCGATCGCGTTATTGATTAATGAGAAAACGTGAACGAAAAAATTGATCACATACATATACACACACACACACACACACACACAGACATGATCGTAAAAACTATCAAAAAATGTTGGGGAGGTCTTAAAACATGGAGATCGATCGAAAAATCGATTTCCCATTTTCGGGGTCATTACATAAACTTCCCTTATCGGGAAGTTAATTATACGTAGAGAATAAAGAACTCACTTTCCTCCCTCTCTTCGCTCGGTCGGACTTAATTCTTTACTCCCTTTGATGGAAAAAAACAGCATACACACACCGGATGTATTCTTGCTTCCCTAGGTGTGTAATGTACTATTAGAACATTGTTTGTTATATTTTAAGTCTACTTCTACGAATATACCGTCAAATTTTCAGATTGATAGGTATAGCTGTTATCGAGAAAAGCGATGAAATGTGTCATCACATACACACATCCAAACATAAATACATTCGACATTTTCGATCATTTGGAGTCCTATTCCGATGAAATCTCAAATTCGAAGAAAATCATGATTACAATGCTTCCATTTGGAAGCAAAAATACTTGAAATTAAAAAAAAATAAAAAAATCGACAGCATTGCCTCGCTGAATATGTTTCAAAAAAGTGCGCAAAAAATCAAATCGATCGGTTCAGTAGATTCTGAGTAAAAATGTCCACCGACTTTTGAAAAGCAAGTTGTGGGAAAATCCATTTGAAGTTTGAACTTAAATTTTGAAATCTAATTTTTTTACTCACATAGAGTCGTCAATTCTGCGTTCGTACAATATGAAACTGTCATCAGAGATGTCCAGAATACGTTGCTGCTCTTGCCGACGGCTAACCCGACCCTCTTTGCTCCAAAGTGTAGTTTTGATTTTAGCTCAATTCTGAACCACTCATATTAAAAATGCTGTATTACCGTCAATTTTCTTCGGATCGACTTGAAATTTGCACAGAATATTCCTGAAATATGATACTTTCACCTCAAAATTCTTCAAAAAATCGAAGGAAAAAAAATTTAATACCCTACCCCCCCCTCCCCTTAAAAAATCAATAAACTAATAAAATCAATAAGATCAATTCAATCAATAAAATAAAAAATAGATGAAGTAAAATAAATAAAATACATTTACGAAAATCAATAAAATATTAAAATAATGAAATATTGAAGTAATAAAATATTAAAGTAATGAAAAAAATCAATAACTTGAATAAACATAGAATTAATAGAATGGATGAAATCAATAAAATTCATGAAATTAAAATATTAGAAGAAATCAATAACTTGGATAAAATTGAAATTAATAAAAGTGAAATTAAAATGAATAAAATTGATAACAAAAATTGAAATAAAACAAGTAAATGACTGAGAGTAATAAAAGATTAATATTTCGATCAGATTATAAGATTAATAAAATCAATGAATCGATAGATTGAGAAATCGAAAAATCAGTGAATTGATAAAACAATAATAAAACGAATGAAACAAAAATAAAATTGAAATAAATAAATTCAATAAAATCAATCAAATAAAAATAAAATTGAAACAAATGAATTTAATTAAATCAATCAACTCAGTAAAAGTGAAATTAGATCGATTCAAGAGAATATTAAAATATTAAAATAATGAAAGAAATCGATAACTTGAATAAAATTAAAATCCATAAAAGTGAAAATAAAATAAATGAAATTAATATCAAAAATTGAAATGAAACAAGTAAATGACTAAAAGTAATAGAAGATTAATATTTCGATCAAATTATAAGATTAATATGAATCAATAAAAATGGAATAAGAAAATTATTAATAAAGTTTAAAAAAAAATAATGAAACTAAAATAACAATACAATTTAAAATTCATAAAATCAAACAAAATGGATTGAGAAATAAATCAGAAAAATTGAGAACTTTGAGGGAAGAGTGATGAAACCCAATAATATAACATTCAATTCAAATTTCATTGATTTTCGAGATTCATAATCATTGTTTCTTTGTGAAGAATGAAAAAAGGAGATAGTTTGCACTCAGCTTCACTTTATTATTCTCAGGATGTCATTTACGGTGAATTTTTTTGGTGAATTTCCTGTTATTAATGAAGGAGTTTCTGTAAGGTAGATTCGAATGTTACATACTCAGCTACTTTCTTTAGGAAGTTTCCTGATATCACTTGAATATATATGCAATTTTAGGCTCATCGGTCGAATCCTCCATACTTTGGGATTTTGTTATGTCGGTGATGAATTGTGTTATGCGTTCATGATGATAGTTCATGGAATTGGGTTCAAAATAATCACATTTGACGTACCTGAACATCCAGCGTGAACGTTTCGCGTCGACCAAGTAGGAGAATTCATGATTTTCGATTTAATCAATTATTAATCCAAATAATTTGATTGGGAAAATGTGAAGTAGATAAATTAATTGATAGAAGTCTTTATCGTGCTATTTGAAGTAATTGAAATAACTGCTCATCATTATTATCGACGGTGTATTATTTTACCAAAATTAAATTTCATCAATTGAAAAAGTGAAATCGTGAAAACAGTAGAGAAATCATCAAGTTCGAAAATCCATCAATCATTATCGAGTTCTGTGGAATAGATTCATTGAACGTTCATTACATTCCATAGTAATCAATTGAATTCTCTCATTTTTCACAGTTATTAGTCATTGACAATGCTGTGACGCACAACAGTTCTCATATAAACCACCCTTCAATTCATCATCATTTTGTTAACGAATTTGAGTGGTTTGTTGTCAATGGTCACCAAATTGTGAGATTAGGACCGTGTATTAATCGCTGCAGGATCTTAATCGAAGAAGAAGATTCAGCATCTTCATGAGTAATGTTAGCTTATTCATGCATTTAATTTCAGACAATTAGAACGGTTTTCTGTATGGCTCCTAAACGTAGAAATGTGAGTGATGATGAGTGCATAAAAAGAGTCAAACGTCCATGTCTCCGGTCAATTCCGTCTGAAACACGACAAAGGGCTCAAAGAAAGCAGCAAAAACGATATGCTGAAAGACATCGAGATCGGATTTCTGAGAAAAACCGTTTGTATTATCATAAAAAATGTAAAAATGGACTCTCGGAAGAAGCGAAAAGAGAGAATAAAGCAATTAAGCATAGAGAGCGACAAAATCAATATGCCAAGGCTTATCCTGATTGGATTGTTATGAAACATCGATCAGAATGTAAAAATAAATGTAAAAATATACCTGTTAAGGTAGAATCCCAGAGTAGAAACGAGTCCGATTGAACATCTAGAATGATGTGTTTTTTATTGATCGAAGACGATGATAGCAATTGGGATTGATCACAGAAAAAAATTAAAAAAATTTCCAATCTAATTTTCTTCATTTTATGCTATTAATAACAAATTTCAATGGATTTTTCAATATAAATTTCAGTCACTTTATCTAGTACTTCATGCCTACCAGCTGTATGCTCACAGGGCACGAAACCTAACCTTGCACTTGGTTTTACCTTTATTTCTGAATTCCCACCCATATTTCACACTCTCTCGTTCTTCCTATTTCATTAATATGTTTTATCCTTTCAAATTCAAATTTCAAATACTCATATACGTTCTTCATTTCTTATTTACAATATTAACGAATTTTGACAGCTGCGTTACCCTAGGGGAAAAAGATCTCTAGGGCAGCACGTTCGCTCTCCGAAAAGAGTGAGAGCCATCAACATCTGAGTGAGACAGTCGTGCGGTTATTTATCATAAAAAATAATTGTAAAAAAATGGCACCGCAAATGCTATTTTATTTTATCAATTATCAAAGTTTAAAATTCATTCTTTCCTTTGAGAAAATTTTCTATTTTCGAGAAAATAGCCGACTTCCGGTTATATTCGGGCCCTCTGCTATTCCATCAATGTTATTTTGAGCAAGTTTGATGATTGATATCTAACAAACTACACGGCTAGGGTGACTCAAATTGCACAGAAAAATGGAAAAAAAAATATAATCTCTGAGAATAAGTGAAAAAAAACGGGGATCAACTGTGACCGAGATCTCTGGAAAACTACGTTAAACATGAAAAAACTGATGAAAAAGTTCAGCAAAGGGAACGACAAAAAAGATATGCAGAAAAGCATTCTGTTCGTATTTCTACGAGGAAGAAGAATCATTACATGAATTTGAAGAGGAAATTTAAAATTGTTGGTTCGAAATATCATGATGAAATTGAATGTGTTGACATCGGTAAATTGAACCGTGAATGTTGTCATTATGGTGCTTCATCATTTCCGCTCGAACATGGAAGGGTTCTACATAATTGTTGTCATGGAGGTTCAATTCAATTAGAAGAATTCCCACAATTTTCTCTCGAATTTGAAAATTTTTTTTGAATAATGATTATAAATCTTTACAATTCAGAGAGAATATTCGTTATTATGATAATTCTTATGCTATGACAACGTTTTGTCCATCAGAAGAAATTGGAATGAAAGGATATGGTTCGTTAAAAATTAAAGGTGCTGTTAATGCTATGGCGACTATCAGTCTCCTCCCTTCGTCAAATGAAACTCCTCGGAACGGTCATATTTACGTTTATGATAAAAAAACAGCACTCGATTTCAGACAATCTGAAGGATGTGAAAAGCAAACACTGAAAATAATAGAGAAGGTGAAGCTGTTATTCAGAACAAGGCTCCTATGGAAAAGTGCTAATGGGAGACAAAAACAGAAACTGAAGTTTCTGTTGAAAAAACGTGGCCAAGTACATGTTACTGGGAATCCCTCTTATTGAAAAAATGAATGGGATAATTGGAAGGAGCCAAGAATTGAAACTATTCTGCAAAGGCTGATGAGGAGGAGCAGAAGCAAATACGATTGGATGGCAGATTATTTGGTAGGGAAAATTAGAAACTTGGCCTTTTCGACATCTGAAGTCATTGATAAGAATCGAAAAGGCCAAGTTTCTAATTTTCCCTACCAAATAATCTGCCATCCAATCGTATTTGTTTCTGCTCCTCCTCATCAGCCTTCGCAGAATAGTTTCAATTCTTGGCTCCTTCCAATTATCTCATTCATTTTTTCAATAAGAGGGATTCCCAGTAACATGTACTTGGCCACGTTTTTTCAACAGAAACTTCAGTTTCTGTTTTTGTCTCCCAGATTTCATTGTTTTTTTAAATTTTTCGGATTCTTCTTCAATAAATTCGGGTTGAGGTCACACGAGCCGGACGAAAAAGGTTGGATCAAAAAACTGGGCGAAGGAAAAAGTCCCATAACTAATTCTTTCTAAAATTCCCCTCCGCATGGATAAATGACCGAATTAGATACACATGATTTCTCTAAAGTGTGTGAAATTAAGATGCCGAAACTCTTTTAGTTAAAAATATTTATTCGAAGCATCCGTTACTG
Organism: Aleiodes leptofemur; assembly: GCA_963942555.1. Taxonomy (NCBI): domain Eukaryota; kingdom Metazoa; phylum Arthropoda; class Insecta; order Hymenoptera; family Braconidae; genus Aleiodes; species Aleiodes leptofemur. Next base: position 11,158,710 of record OZ012619.1, read on the forward strand.
TTGGGAAAAAAAATTATTGACAATAAAGAAGATGGAAGATGATATTTCTTTATAAAAAAATTTTTTCCCCACATATAGTAATTCCAAAAAGGAAACAGTGCGATAAATAATCGCTGGAATCATTAATTGCACGAATGACTGTTTGACGAAATATTTATCCGCGGAATTATTAATAGTACAACGACATTATCATTGCGCATGGGGAATTAGGAGAAATTAGAAATAATGAGGAAAATGAAAAAAGCGCATTGAACTATGGAAGAAACAGTATATTACCTAACAAGTGCGGTAAAGTACTTTTCTGACGAATGTGAGGTTGCAAATCGAGCCGAAGGCGAGGGTTGTAATCACACGAGTCCTAAAATCTTTACCGCATGTGTAAGATACAATTTTTTTACGCACAACGTGTAAAAAGTGCTACTGACCACACGCGTAGCATGCGGAAAAAATCATTGTCAAAATTGTTCAATGTAGGAATTGAATTTGGGATGAATTAATAATCAGTAGGCCTGTAAATTTTGGGGTGATTATAATTTCAAAAGTCGAATATAGACCGATTGTATTTCCTGGAGAGTGAGAATTTCCCCGAAAAAAAATCCTTTGTTTAACTGAGAACCCATAAATTCGCCAAATTAGAATGCATTCGATTTTTTTTTCTTATTTCTATGAATGTGTCAAATAAAATTTTCGTCGAATTTCCAATTCTCCAGGAAATGAAATCGGTCCAGAATTTATTTTTAAAATCATAATTACCCCAAAATTTATAGGCCTACTAATCATTCATTCATCTTGAATTTAATTCCTCCATTTAACAATGTTGAATATCATTTCATCGTCTATAGTTCAATGCGATTTTTCATTTTACTCATTATCTCTAAGTTCTCCCAATTTTCTATTCAAAATGGTAATGTCATCGGACTATTAATAATTCCATGAATAAATATTTTCTCAATTATTTATTCGTGTAATTAATGATCCTGGCGATTATTTATCGCACTAGTTCCTTTTCGGAATTAGTATATGTAAGGAAATCTTTTTTATGAAAACATATCATTTACCATCTTTTTTATCGTCAATAATTTCTTTTCAAAAAGTTACGGATTCTTCGAATAAATATTTCTACATAAAAAATTTTCGGCATCTTAATTTTACTACATCGTCGACCTAGAAACAAAAGGGCGTAAGTGCCATTTTTTCAATTTTTTTTTTCTTTTTAATAACAAAAGGGCGTAATTTTTTTAAATCAAAATTATCGTAATTATTAATATCAAAAGGACGTATCTCCCTCACATACGCCCTTTTGTTATTATTAATTATCTACAGGATCGCGCAATTGAGGATAAAATTAATAACAGAAGGGCGTATGTTTTGCACATACGCCCTTCTGTTATTAATTTTAATCCTCAATTCACGATCCTGTAGATAATGTATAATAACAAAAGGGCGTATGTTTTGTACATACGCCCTTCCGTTATTATAAATTATATACAGGATCGCGAATGGAGGATAAAATTAATAACAAAAGGGCTTATGTTTGAAAGATACGCCCTTTTACTGTTATAAATTTTCATAACTTTCCAAAAATTTAATGTCATAATTAATAACAAAAGGGCGTATCTTCCAAACATACGCCCTTTTGATATTAAATAAATCAGGGAAGTGAAGCCAAAAATAAACGTAATAACAAAAAGGCGTATATGTTGCAAATACGCCCTATTCCTGCTAAGATTGGCAAATACGCCCTTTTGTTACTCAAATTTTAAATTCGTTTTTTTTCCATCGGGAGAGCATAAAAAACATTTTCAGAGGCATTTTGGACATACGCCCTTTTCCCTCTGAAAAGTGGGTTTTTTGGCGCTTACGCCCTTTCGTTTCTAGGTCGACGACATTTAAAAATTCTTCTGTACATCATTTTCGTCCAAATTAGCATGAGGACATTATTTTTTCGAGTAATTTTCTATTCTGACTCTTTCCCTCCAGCTAGTCTGACCTCAAGCCATAAATTCCTGAGAGTCGATAATTAATCACCAGCGAATGGTAATTTTCTTTACCGACTTGCGGATTTCACTCCTGTTTTATCGATAGACTGACTGTCAACGAGAAAGACAGTAGTGCCAACCTTTTAAGAGAAATGTAGCTTCGAGATAATGTAATTGTCGAAAAATGTTCCGCGGTCGTTGCTATGGGACGTTTTTAATTAAATATGGATTAAAAAAAAAAAAAAAAATCACCATTGGAATGCTCGATGTCGAATTAGGTGATGTAACTAAGGCTACTTTTTGCGTAGCTTGTTCCGTTTTTGAGCAATTAAATAATAAAGAAAAAAGAGTAGTGGAGGGGGAAGTTCTGTCGGGAATATATACGCTCAGCGCTCGGCCCTTCAACATGTACTTGGCCGATACGCTATCGCGTATCTGGATAAGAAATTAATTTATAATCAGGTCATTGTGAAGAACTCTTATGCAGAAAAATATAAATCATTGTATAAAATTCATTCTACAAATTCGAAATTGAATCCACGAATATATTTCTTGCGAAGTTTGGTTGAAACAAAAAACAATCATCAGGGACCCACGGGAATCGGTGCAACGTCTGAAATAGCCATGCTATTGATCACTGGGGAGCATGGTAATTGAAATGTGTTTCTTTAATTATTGTGAATATGATATAAATTCATATATTTTCCATAGCTGATGTTCCTTCCGATGTTGATTTTGCTGTGTACCCTAAGTATGAATTCTGTTGTGAAGCAATGCATAAATTATCACCACATGTAGAACCAATGATGTTCCCATTATTATATCCGAATGGAGATTTAGGATACTCTCTTTATATGAAAAATCAAAAAAATAATAAACGTCATCATGTTACTGTAGTACAGTGTCTTGGATGGCGTATGCGTATTTCGAAGTATTGTTTCAACCATTTTAAAATAGCAAGAAAGTTGACTCAACAATACATTTCACATATGTACATTACAAACGAATGGAATCGTTCAAATTACTTCCGTACTAATCAACATAAATTCAGGAGAGAAACACTTCAGGGATTGATGGATCATGTGGAAGATAGTTTCACAAATACTTCGAATCCAATACGTTGAGGACAGGCTGTTGTTCTACCTTCATCTTCCCAAGAAGGACCAAGAGGGCATCAATAACATGATCAAGATGCCATGGCTATGACTCGAGAAGTAGGTCGAGCAGATCTTTTCATCACAGTCACTGCTAATCCTAATGGGAAAGGAATTACCAAATATTTGAAATCAGCACCTGAAGGAACCACTGTTTCAGATATCCCTCACTTAGTATGCCGGATTTTCTTTCTGCGTTTTGAGAGTTTTTTTGAGGAAATTATATCTGTTAGTGTATTTGGAAGAGTTCTTGGTTATACGTACAATATTGAATTTCAAAAAAGAAGCTAACCACATGCTCGTTGCTTATTCGTTTTGGCCCATGAATACAAAATGCTGATGCCTGAAATTGTGGATAAGTTTTCATTGGCGGAGATCCCCAATAAGACTAAATATCCAACCATGCATGAGCTGGTCATGAGACACATGCTCCACAGTCGTCATTCTACTGAAACATTATGTACGGATGTAACTTCACAGAAATGTTCAAAAAAATTTCCTAAAAACTTCCAGAATGGAACAAAAATTGAAAAGGATGAGTTTCCTTGCTATAGGCGTCGCGATAATCAAAAACAGGGTGCGTGGAACCCACGCGACAGAAGTGAAACTCCTTGCTTATTGGGTATAGATAGCGATGAATTATTAGGATTTTTTCAAATGAACAAGTGATAATAATTGAAAAATGTGAGGATACGGGGTTAATCTCGAACGGAAACGGCAAAAAGCACAGCTCAGCACATTTAGCTGTGTCATGAATACAACACTTTGAGAATTTGAATATCTGCCTATAGTATTTTGATTATCTGTTCAGTAACAAATTATCATTTTTTCACGATTATGAAGTGTTCAGACAACTACATTTTTTAAAATCAGTTTTTTGTAAATACACAGGAAATTGATCGAGATGGAGCGGTTTTGCTACAATCCTTTCTTGTAGCTCTCAAAACTCTCTATAAAGGAGGATTCATGCAAGCTTGCTCTATCTTGCTGAAATTCCGGGATATTCGAAGAAAACGTTTACTTCCATATTTTTCTCGTGCTAGCCTCATAATATGGTAGACGAAGGGGCATAGTCACGTTCTTTCGATTGTTTTCGGGACATGAGCCATTAGTCATCCCCCACTTGGCTTTGGATTGACATATCTCAAAAACCATGCAACATTTATCGAGACATGCTGTGAATGAAATTCAGAGGGAAGATTGACGAAGAAAATCAGCGGAACGCCGTTTTTCTACGACCAGTAGTTTCCGAGATATCAATTTTTTAATGTATAGTTCAGAAACAATGGAAGAGGCCCGATACTAAACAAATGAGCGCTCGGACGTTCTTCCTGAATTTTTCATTAAAAAATTGATATCTTAATAACTACGAGTTATAGAAAAACGGAGTTTTGCTTATTTTATTCGTTAATCTTCCCTCTAAATTTCATTCGCAACATGTCTCCATAACTTTTGAGTAGTTTTCAAGATATTTCAATCCAAAGCCAAGCGTAAAATCGCAATTTTCTTCAGAAATAAAAAGCGAGGATTATGATGTGGAATATTGTAATTTTTATAAAAATCTTCCAGAAAAATTCCCATATTATCCTCTCCGTGTATTGAAAAAAAAAAATTACAAAATGAAAAAACAGTATGTATGTAGCACTCTACGCGAAGATCCTATTCCCCCCCTCTGTCGTCTTCCCTCTCCACCGCTAAAGCATATGCTACAGTGGCATCCCCACCAACACACTCTCCTCTTTCTCACTTCTCCTTTTCCCCCACTACCCCACTACCACGTTCCCCTCAAAACGTTTCACTCGTTTTGTGACGTGAGGAAAAAGTTGGTACCCTCCCAAAAGAAGTTTCACTCCAAAAATGTGTTATATATTGTAACGTGATATTTCGATCGACGTTACTTTTTATCGTCTGGGCGCGTAATTAATTTTGAATTTCAATAGTTTTGGCACCACCAACCGAGAATCAAAATAAACGAATCACGAGAGTTCAATCATAGTAAAAATTATGTAAAACTAATGCCGATTGGTTAATTTTGTATGTTAACGCTCATTGGATTATCGTCAATTGAGTTGATGTCTCACGAATGGAAGAGGGAGACACCAGATGGACGATGATGAGGAAATCGACATTACCTATGGAGTTGGTTAATTGGAGAAAAGTTTTGGCGCCAATGACGAAATTCATCGGAAGGATTAATTGAGACGTTTTGATGAACTTTTCGTTGCATCCTTGGACAAATTAATTTGTCTCAACTCTCATGTCATCGACTTGGAGTTTCTCAATTATCTTCGTTGGAATTCATCGTCGTTGAAAAAGGAAAATACTTAACGTCAGGTTAAGCTGTATTAAATGACGTATTTCGGGATTGACCAATGAGGAACGTCCTTCCCGGAAAAGACGCCTTAGCCGGTGCACAGCGCTTGCTGTCGGCTGTTTCTCGTTTGGTGTGCCGTGTTGGACACACATGTTTTGTTGTGTCATTTTGGACACTTTCGTTAACCGCCATTTCTGTAAGGTTTTGAGATTAATTAATTCATGGGAATTAATTAGATTAATCGTCGTATAATTGAATTAATGAAATATTGTTCATGGAAATTAAATTGTGAAATAATCTGGTGAGCAAATTTTAGTTAATTGATTTTTGTACGGTAATTGAATTTCGCGAGTTGAGAATTTTATTTTTTTAACGTAATGACGCTACTTAGTGGTGACGCCGCGGAATTGATTGCCATCAATCGGCGAAATTATTTGATAATTTTGAAAACATTTTTATTTTTTTTATAGTTTGAACTCTCGTTATCGTTTCTCGAATTATATATTTTTTTCTGTGAATTTAATTCATTTGGGAAAATTTATTGTCGCCAATTAAAATCTAATTAACGGACATTTCGGCGTCGTGGCCAAAGTTAATTAATTGTAATTTGTCGGAGAATTTTATAGTCTCGCGACTTCGTAGAATGTTATTGATTTTGTATTTTTTTTATTTGTCATTTTTTTTTTTTTTTTAAGTGATTTTGTGAATCAATTTTTTTTTATAAAATTAATTTGATTAATTTCATTTGTTGGCATATCGTTTAGTCGGCCATGACATCTAGTGAATTTCGCTAGGGAAGTTTTAGTTACTTTCGTTTCGTTGTGAAAGATAACTGTAGGTGGCAGCACCATGGAATTTTTGAATTAGTTTAATTGATATGATTGATTTTAATTTTGATTTCGACGGTTCATCAATAAATCGATTAATTTATTAATTAATTAAATTTTATTTTTGATTGACATTAATATTTTTTTTTTAATTTAGTTTTGAAGAATTTGTTTGTAATTAATTGTTTATTTATTATGAGTTGTCGGAAGTTATGTTTCATGTTATGAAAATCATAATTTTTTTTATTGTGCTGCACACTCGCCGATTTAACGCAGGGGTTAAATAATTTATAAATTCAATAATTATTTTTTTTATATAAAAATTTCATTTTATCCCCGAAATTATTTGTTTGAAATTATTTAATGCTCCTTATTTAAACCCATCACAGCGACCTTGAGAGGAGGCTGAACTAGTTCGTGCTGAATAAGGGAGTATTTGAGTTTTTGGTTTAAATGATTAGATTTTGATTTTTGGTTTGTTGTTGTTTAGATCAATATAAGATTGATCGGATGTTGAGATACATCCTGGTGCCCATTTGAATTTTGGTTTCGTTTGTAAATTTTGTTTTTGGCTATTGGGTGGTTTGAAGCGTGCTTAATTGTTGAGCTTACCGTTAGGCTCGAGAATTACATCACAATATATAGAAAGCAGGTGAACTGAAAAACTGTTCCAGTGAATACTTCTATAGTAGCTCCTTATAATTCATATTTGTTGATGAAATACCAATGTCATATAAATATTGACTATTGCGGATCAATTATGGCAATCAAGTATATCTTCAAATATATCAACAAGCCTCATGATCGCATTTATATGACTATCGGAGATGGATCCAATGTAATACGAAATGAAATCAATGACTATGTTGATACACGCTATTTAAGCTCTATGGAAGCAGCATGGCGAATCATTGGATTACCAACTCATGGGATGAGTCATAGTATTGTTCGATTACCTGTTCATCTACCAAATCAACAGAATGTCATTTGTAACGGTTTGCTCACTGACCTTGAGCCAACTGTTAAAGGCACTGAAAAAATCCTTTATTTAAACCCAATTTAATGCTCCAAAATTTGACTCAATTATTTCCTCAAGTACTTTGCCTCTTGAAAAGTGGGCGCCAGTCGTTTTAACGAAATCTTGCAAATTTGGGGGAAAACGACAAATCCCCCAAATTTTATTTTATTTTAATGAATAACAAAACCCTGAAAAGACTCTAATTTAACCCGCTTTCTTACACGAAACTCTTATATTGTCTCAAGGGGGGGAGGGGACGATACCCTCCCTTTGGGTATTCGGACAGACGAAAAAACTTTACACAAATTCCTGAAAATCTCGGTTTAAATAACAAAAAAATTAGATATATTCAAAAATAATATGTGTACATTTAAATCATAGAAAATAGGAATTTTCTTTAGGAATAATACGAGGATTATTTCATTTTAATTATTAATCGTGAACGTAACTCAGAACCAACAAAAATAACTTTACTTTTGCTTGGGTGTATACACTCCAAACAGACACTAACTCGACGTTTTCTTTACTCTTAATCTTTACTATAAAACTACTGACTCTAAACTCAAAATTATAATTTTGCGGGGACTCGCGTACCTTACGTTATTTGTGCTTTCTTTCCTCCGTGTCGACTTCTCTCAATTTCCTTGACTTTTCTTTACTTTACTTAATTTTCCTTACAATTTCGTCTTTACTTTTCTTCAATTTTACTAAATTGTCTCTACACGATGTGGCCGCCACGGTGTCCCGGGAGAAGAAGAACGAGTCTTCTCTCCCACGAGTTGCGTTGGGTGCTCTCGGCCGTTCCCGCTCAACTTCGGTAGAACCGAGGCCCAACTCGACCAATACTCGCGCGAGTCCCCCACTCTTCTCCTTAACTTCACTGAGTTTATTATATATATATATATATAATATATATAACACGCGAAAATAATCATAATAGTTACAACATGACAATATTTTCCCGACATTTCTAAACGGAAAACTTTAGTCTTTCATTTTCACTGATAAATAGTCTTTCATTTTACTGATTCCCACGTTGTCCTCGACGATCTCCAAATTCCCTCACTGTTGGCCAACATTTCCTCGTGTTGGCTGATGCTGGACCAAATGAGTGGATGCTGCTTCCATCCAGGCTCCTCCAGATCGTCCTTGATTCAGCTACTTTATTTGTGGGACTGGGAAAAATCCTTCCCAGTCCTACTCTCGTACTTTTCTCCAAATTTTGGAGGAAGATTGAATAAAAATAAACAAAAACAATTAGTGAGGTCATTAGCTTTTGCTGACCTCACTCTGGACATATGCTGACCTGACTCAAAATGAGCCCCATTCTCACCGGGTACCGCGAGTTGCGGCCATTATCGCGATTTTAATGAAAATAATTAATTTTTCATAATTTTCTTGATTCTGTGACGGTAAAAACCGTCACACATTTTTGAAGAAAGAAATGAAAAAGAAGCAATTCAATCTGAACATTCAATCACAAAATTGATAGCGTATTTCAATCTGAATAATAATGACAATCAAGCAAGATGTTATCGATGCTGTGGATTTTCTTTACATTATGTTTGGCACCAAAAGACTAAAACGTGGCAGAAGAGAAAACAACGGGTCGGAGAAATTATTGTACGAATGTATTCAGTTTCGCCTTGCGATAGTGAAAGATTTTTTCTGAAAGTATTGTTAACACATATTGCAGGAGCTGTATCTTTCCAATCATTAAAAACCGTAAGAGGTCAACTTTGTGGGACTTCCAAGGAAGCTGCATATATGGCTGGTTTCATTATTCATGATCAATTTTTTAAAAAAATGCTAGACGAATGCTGCTCAGGGATGATGCCTGAATCATTGCAAAGTTTTGTTGCAAATTTATTATCAACATGTGAAAATATAGATGGACTGAGTTTATGGAATACATTTAAAGATGAAGTTTGTGAGAAAAGATCGGAAGAGGATGTATGACCCTCTATAAACAAGTGAATGCCCTAAATGAATAAATCCTTCGGAAATTTCCCGGCCAATTGATAGAATGTATTGGACCCGATAAGGCTACATCGATTGATGGAGATGAAACTGATGATGATTCATTGATGAGTAAATTTCAACCTGAATATTTAAATACATTGATTATCTCAGGCTTGCCATCTTGGAAATTGAATTCGACAATTGGTGCTGTGATAATGTTAGTTAGAAATATTTGTATTTTGGATGGCTTTTGTAATGGTACACGGTTTATTGTTCGGAGAATCATCAAAAATACATTATGTTGTACAATCCTCACTGGTGATAAAGCTGGAAATACTGTTTGTATCACGAAACGCCTATATTCAGTCATGGTCAATTATACGTCGCATTATCGTGGTGCCGCTCAATGACTGGATTGAAAGTCAAAATTATTAGAGCATCTATGGAAACAGACACGAATCATATAACCAATATTGTTTATACAGGAATACTCCAATTAAGAAATGAGAATCAAAATTTTTGTATGAAATTGCAAGAGACAATAAAAAATAAACTAAAAAAAACGATTGATTAAGAATAGAATAGGACACCTCATATCTCAGAATGTGTGTATATTCTATTATAAGCAGTTATTCGATTTGAATATATATAATGAGACGATATTAATATTTATAATATTCATGTGAAATCGTTTATAATATAAAAATTCTATCCCCAGATATAATCCTTCATTCATTGAGTGGTATTATTCAAATAGTGTATTCGACTATTATGGATCAAAATCAATTAGCTCTAGAAAATGATGGCGATTATGATTGGATGGACAATGATTGGCGATTGATTGTGCATGCTGCTGATGAATTAGAAAATAACTTCAAAGCGTATGACAAAGATTACATACGAGGAATTATCGATCATTCATTGAATAAAAGTTTAATAGCTGTTGATGAATCAAATAGAAGATTTGTTTTCTAGAAAATGAAATAATCTCATTAATATAATAAACATTCATATATAAGTCATTCGACATAATGAATTATGAACATAATTCATTCAATTTATTATTTAAAAAAAATAAGAAAATAATTTATTGTTCACGAACTTTCGTATCATAACAAAATCTTCAATATTTCAGATTTCGTAAGACTATAATTCAAAAAATTTTAAATCAAAGAATAAAGAAAAGATTTCCGAGGGACTTTGACGAAAACGAAAAGGTGATGATTATGGAAGTGATTCTGCCAAAAAAAGGGAAATTGATATTGATTTTTATTATATTAAATTCCAACTGAAATAAACACATATGCAAATAACATTATTTACCCTTGAATGTAGTAAATTAAGAAATTAAATGGAATTCATTCGAAAGATATTTCGATTTTTGGAGAGTCAGTCATTTTCCCATGATTCAGTGGATAACGTTAGCAAGTTCCTAAATAACATCATCATGCTGCTTCATGTTTTTCATTATTATTGACAGCATTCGACATTATAGAGAATTTGTTTCATTTTCTTGAGAATTGAGGAAATGTTTTGTGTCTTTGAAAAATTGGATAAAAACGTTCGGGGGGAGCGAGAGAAGCGAGCGGGGGCGGAGCCCCCGGGATTGGCGAGCGCAGTGAGCAGGAGGCGAAGCCCCCTAGTTAGGCAGATATTATTCAGTCTCGGAAATATCAATTCAAGTACAATTACTCCATTTAAGTCCAGGGTGAGTCGCTACAAGCTAAAAGTCATTTGATAATCTCCACTTAGGTAGGCATACTATATTTCAGCTGATGATTTGAATTTTTCTAACATGATGTAGTTACCCGAATGCCGCTCGTTTGTTGGTTTCGGAAGGAACATCAGATGTTCTTGTTGCCAGGGAACTTGCCAGAACGCGTCCTCAAATCTCTCATGCAATGGCTGACATGGAGAAGCCTTTGAGAGAATATCGGTTCAGACAAAGCACATATAGAGGAATGACTCGTGTCGAAGACAGACGCAATGATGATGCTACTGCACACATCTTCATTGAGGATACCATGCTCGGACAGTTGAGTAATGCCCGTCACTTACATATGGATGGAACTTTTAAGGTTGATTCTCTATCTACTTCCAATAGTCAATCGACGGTTTCCATCTAGACTCATCTACTTATCCTAATTGAAGATGATAATGGCTTCAAGCAGTTTTATCATGTTAATACTGATCCATCTCATTTTCTACAAGGAGAAATAATATTTTCCATCAGTATCTATTGTAAAAGACTTTTTCTATTGAATTCCATGAAAATTCCATGTTTCAACGGTTTCAGGGGGTATCTTTTGCTCTACGTGTTTCTCAACTGCTCATAATCCACATACGCATGGCAAACACTGTGAGACTAATATCGTAAAGACCTACATTCATGGCATCTTTCTCTGTTATGGTAAAACTCCAAATTCACTGATCGAAAATTTATTGATCTCTCAGGGCTTCGCAGCAATATATGTATTGATGGATCGACGCAAAAGACCATTGTATGCTGAAATTATCAGGAAGCTCAAGGAATTGATCCCAAATTTAATACAGTCCTTGGAAAGTATTGTCACTGATTTCGAAGCTGCATTGGGAGGGGCAGCAGTCGCAGCATTTCCTGGCACAGTTCTCACTGGTTTCAGTTTTCATTTCAGACAAGTAGATGCTAGCAATATCAGTTGAATGAACTGAGAAAAAAAGGTTCCACTCTTCCATTAAGAGTTTCACAGTACACAGTTTGCCCTTAATAGTAATCTGAAGGTATTTTTCATAGGCAACCACAAAAAATGGTGACGATTGGGGCTCTCTATAGCTCCAAACGATGTGTTGCACAAGGAATGGGCTTTTTCATATCTTCCACCAGAGCATGGGGACAGTGCACTGGTAGTAATATTGAGGGATCACGATCAACTGTCAGATCATTACCCCCTTGCCAAGACTTTGGGAGATACTTGAGACCGCAGTGCAAGGTCTACCACATATTGTTCCCACAAGTAATGCAGTACGAACTGATAATCATGCTGAGACATTCAACCGCTACATCTTGAGTCACTTCAGTGGAGCTCATATTAATGTTTGGGCCTTGTTTGGTAATTTGATGGTGATGAAACTGAAGAAGATCAGTCGATCTCGGTTGAGTTTCTTGACGAAATCTTCAATTTAAATGAAAATATGAAACTATAAAAAATACCTCCTTTCCTATATCGTACTCAGTTATCAGAGGAAACTCTACGGAAACTTCATATCGCAGACTCAGTTGTGGAGAGTCTTATCGCCTATAGCTGACCATAAATGGTACTTTTTCCTGCTGCGAAGCTCACAAAATTTTCGTTTCATTTCAAGATATTTCGGAAAAATTAGTGGCAGAACCACATCTCCTTTCAGCTTATCACGACTGAATCGTCTCATTATTGTTGCCTCCATGAAAAACATTTTTTGTCATTGTGTACGAGATTCGTTTCGCCAGCCTCAGAAAAACTGATAATTATAAGTAGAATATCAAGTCAATTTCATATACACTCAGCAAAAAAATTAAGGGAGCAGAAAATCTTTCCAAAATTTTGAGCAATTTTGAAACGGCTGTAACTTTTTGAAAAATCATCGGATCAGAACGAAACAAAAGAGGAATAAAGCTTTGAGCTTCTACTTTCAGAATCTTCAGATGGAAATTTTTTTCATGCTTTTCTTATGGCATGAAAAAATCGATTAGTGGGGGGAAAAAATCCAATTCTTTTTCTTCTTTCAAGAGGCTCCGCGGGCTCGAAAAATTTTTCTTCGACTCAACCAATATAAGGAGCGTGTAGCCTGATTATCGAACTCCAATTTTTTTTTTCACTACGACCATTTTTCGTTGAGATATTTTCTCTTAAGTGAAAAATGATCCTTTTGTCCTTAATCACCAATATCTCGGGAACTACTAATCGTACAGCAAGCGAGTGGTGTGTTTTGGAAACTTTAATTAATGCTCTATCAGCTCCTTGCTTTTTTCGGAGTGAAACTTCTTTTGGGAGGGTACCAACTTTTTTCTCGCGTCACGAACGACTGAAAGGTTTTGAGGGGAACGTGGTAGTGGAGTAGTGGGGGAAAAGTAGAAGCAAGAAAGAGGAGAGTGCGTTGGTGGGGATGCCACTCTAGCATATGCTTTAGCGGCCGAGAGGGAATACGGCAGAGGGGGGGGGGGGATAGGATCTTCGCGTAGAGTGCTACATACTGTGACGCCATATTTTTGACGTCATAATGTTTTTGAGTTAGACCGGTATCGTCGTGGAAAAATTGTTACAACAAAATAGAAAAATAAACCTCCAAGGCGGAAGGTCCGAGAAACGAGAAAATATTCGTTTATTTAAGAATAAATTAATTGATTTTATTTCTTCCGCTTCGAATTTTCCCGCGTTTGCCGGAGTTTCTTCATCATTCAATGGAGAGGCGCCACCGGATAGCCAGGATCATCAAGGAAACTGCTGAGCCAACTTATCGACGCAGTTAGCAGAAATCGATGGGCGGACTTTGCCATTGGACTCTTGCAGCGGATTGGAGGAAATTGAAGGACATCAATTAATTGCTCAATTAATTAAATAATAATTAATTGCCATGAACGTTAATGTAAAAAAAATTAACACACGAAATTTTTGGAATTTTTGACGTTGGAAATGATTAAACATTCTTTAATGACATTATTTAAGTACCGGCATGAGAATAAAATATACCGGCTACAAAAGAATGTTTCTAACGTCATTGGATGATTTACTTTTGGAAGAGCCACCTGTGGTCTAATTTTCGACGCACGCCGGCGTCTCCCTCACTTTTCGTTTTGGTGTGATTTGGGCAACACGTGTTTTATCGTTGCAAAAGTTTTTGGAAATTATAACGCAATTATTAACGTTGCATTTGATTGGAAAAATAAAAAAAATTAGCGAAGAAAATTGACTAAAGAGTTTGGAAGGCTGTACCGGAGCTATTGGGAAAAATTAAAGAGGATTAACAGTTGGAGGTTAATCAACAGAACTCCGGTGAGCGTGTGAATTTTCTCGGTGAAAAATAATGAATTTTTCAGTAGCGGCATTTAACGACGCTGTTGACCGCCATTTTCGGGTTTTCCGTGGCGTGGTCTAGAATTTTCTTTGGGATAATATTTTTTTTTTCTTGGGTCTATTTTCTCGTTTCTCATATTTTTTTTTTATATAATTTTCGAAATATCAATGTCGGGAAAATTGATTTTTTTTTGGAATTATATTCATTTTATTTTTATTTTTGAAAAGTGACGTCACGACGATGATTTCAGTTGAAAATTTTATTTTGTGGTTTACCGGTGAATTTAATTTCAATTAAAATTTAATTCGTCGATCGTTTTATTTTTTTGGGTTCGACTGAACACATTGTCGCGGACGACGTTCATAAAAGTCTCGAAGCTTTAAGGTGCTTCCACACAGTATTGGGATTGATTCAAATATTTTATTTATTTTTTTTTGACAATTAATTTGGTTTTAACGACGTTTCAAATTGGTTTGTGATAATTTGTGTTATGTCGTGTTGTTGAAATGACGTCATAGACTTTTGCGTCAATCCTGAATACTCGTGAAGAATTATTTTTTTTTGTATCGAATCTTTAATGATTTTATTTTGTTTATGGATTTTTTTTTATTAACGACAATATTAATTTTTTTTTTAAAGGATTTTGGAATTTAGTAATGATTATTTTCATTTATTTTTGTATTTTTTTTTATTGAGCAAGATTTAAAAACAACAGATATCGCTCTAATTGCATTAATGAAATTTAAACGATTTTTATTTTTTTTGAACTCTGTATTCCTTGTTCCAGTTTCAAGTGAAGTTTGGAACCCAGCCGCCTCCGCGGTCAATTGAAGTCATTCTTTTGTTACTGACTAATCGGATATTCACCTGGGGTTTTTAAATTTATTTGTTTGGTAATTTGGATTTTTTTTTGTTTAACGGATGAAGTGTCGTCCTGGCGCCCAACTATTTTTTTTTAGTTTTGATTTGAATGTTTGGACTTTTATTTTGGGCCATTGAGTTTCTCGGATTTCTTCGGTTTCCGTGGATCGAAAAATACGTGACAATACATACTGTTTTTTCATTTCGTAATTTTTTTTTCAATACACCGAGAGGATACTATGGGAATTTTTTAGAAAGATTTCCATAAAAATTACCATGCTCCACATCATAATCTTCGCTTTTTGTTTCTGAAGAAAATTGCCATTTTACACTTGGCTTTCGATTGAAATATCTCGAAAACTACTCGAAATTCATCGAGACATGTTGTGAATGAAATTTAGAGGGGAGATTAACGAATAAAATAAGCAAAACTCCGTTTTTCTATGACTCGTAGTTATCAAGATATCAATTTTCTAATTAAAAATTCAGGAAGGACGTCCGAGCGCTCATTTGTTTACTATTGGGCCTCGTGCATTGTTTCTGAACTATTCATTAAAAAATTGATATCTCGAAAACTACTGGTCGTAGAAAAACGGCGTTTCGCTTATTTTCTTCGTCAATCTTCCCTTCGAATTTCATTCACAGCCTGTCTCGATAAATGCTGCATAGTTTTTGAAATATTTCAATCCATAGTACCCGACTATGCCCCTTTGTCTACCATATTATGAGGCTAGCATGAGAAAAATGTGAAAGTAAAAATTTTCTTCGAATATCCCGGAATTTCAGCAAGATAGAGCGAGCTTGCACGAATCCTTCTTTATAGAGAGTTTTGAGAGCTACAAGAAAGGATTGAAGCAAAACCGCTCCATCTCGATCAATTTCCTGTGTATTCACGAAAAACTGATTTAAAAAAATGTATTTTCTCAACACTTCATAATCGTGAAAAAATGATAATTTGTTAGTGAACAGATAACCAAAATACTATTGGCAGATACTCAAATTCTCAAAGTGTTGTGTTCATGACACAGCTAAATGTGCTGAGCTGTGCTTTCTGCACAATAAGCAAGAAGTTTCACTTCTGTCACGTGGGTTCCACGCACCCTCTTTTTTTTTTATTTTTTTTTTCCATTCTTAAAATTCACTTTAAAACGTACCAAAAAATGAAGTTTTTTGGTGTTTCCAAAAATCACCCCAAACTTCTGCGAATATTGCGGAAATGACTAAGGTTTTTAAGGTTTTCTTAGCTTAGTGTATACTCAAACACCCTATGAACTTTCAACCGCATTGGCTGGATCGTTTTTTTCCCGACTGGTCAAAGCTGTACCGAAAATTGAAGTAGCGTGGTTTTGCTGTTTAAACATCAATTAATGTTGATTAAAACGGAAAATTTTCATTGAGCGTTATTTTCTTCGGATTTCGTATGGGATACTCCTTAATTCAAAACAGAATCATCAAGAATGTGAGGAGAAAATTTTCGGAGTCATCATTGTCTCAATTTGGAAACTTTGTCATTTCTGCAGTTTAGGAAATTTATGAAAAAAAAAAAAAACGAAAATCATCGAAAATGTTTTTGAAAAAGTATTCAGACATTTTTCATCATTTTGGAAGAGATCTTTCCATTCGTAAGCCAAAATTTGTCGAGAAGAAAACATTACTATTTGTTCAAAAAGTTGTTGAAATTCGTTTAACAATTTTTTTCACAAGTCGTAATGTTAAAAATTTTTTTTAAACAAATTCAAATAATTTTTTGAACAAATAGTACTGTTTTTTTTCGACAAATTCTGGCTCACGGATGGGAAGATCTCCTCTGAAATGGGAAAAAATGTCTGAAAACTTTTTCAAAAACATTTTCGATGATTTGCAATTTTTTTTGTTCTCTCATAAATTTCATAAACTGGAGAAATGACGAAGTTTCCACATTGAGACAATGATGACTCCGAAAATTTTCTCACATTCTTGATGATTCTTTTTTGAATCGACGAGTATCCCTTACGAAATCCGAAGAAAATAACGCTTAATGAAAATTTCCCGTTTTAATCATCATTAATTGATGTTTAAGAAGCAAAACCATGCTCCTCCAATTTTTGGTACAGCTTTGACCAGTCGGGAAAGAAACGGTCCAGCCGATGGGGTTGAAAATTTACAGAGTGTTCGGGCATATATTCACCCCTCAAGTACGGGGTCCATATACGTATATGGACCCTCGTGCCTGTCCCACCGGCCGGGGTCTCTATGTCATAGAGACCCTCACCACGCTGCATAAAAATTTCAATATCTCTTACAATTTTCAAGATTTTTGGATTTTGCAAAATGCTTTGTGAAGATGGATAATTCAAGTTTGATATGCAACCTTCTAAAAACGATTAATTCGATTTCAACTAATTAATTTTTGAGGAATTTGTTTTTTTTCCAAACTTCTGATTTCACATGTTACAAGGTGCCCGGCCGCTAGGACAGTTTGGCTCGCTGAGGCCCCGTACTTGAGGAGTTAAGCTAAGAAAGAACGTCAAAACATTGGTCATTTTCGCAATATTCGCAAAAGTTTGGGTTGATTTTTGAAAACACCAAAAAACGTCATTTTTTGGTACGTTTTCAAATGAATGTTGCGAATGGAAAAAAAAAAAAAAAAAAAAAAGCAAGAGTTCATAGAGCATCAATTCAAGTTTCCAAAACACACCACTTGCTCGCTGTACGATCAGTAGTTCCCGAGATATTGGTGATTAAAGACAAAAGAGTTATTTTTCACTTAACAGACGATATCTCAGCGAAAAAAGTCGTAGTGAGAAGAAAAAGGAGACAAATTGAAGTTTAAAAATCAGGCTACACGCTCTTTATATCGATTGAGTCGAAAAAAACAATTTCAAGCCCGTGGACCATTTTGAAAAAATAAAAAAAATTTGGATTTGCTTTCCCCCATCAATCGATTTTTTCATACCATAAGGAGTACATAAAAAAAGTTTTCATCCGAAAATTCTGAAAATAGAGACTTGAAGCTTCAATTCCTTTTTTGTTTCGTTCTGATCTGATGATTTTCCGCGAAGTTACAGCTGTTTGAAAATTGCTCAAAATTTCGGAAAAATTTTGTGCTCCCATTATTTTTTTAGTGAGTGTATATTCTCAAATGATATCTCGCCTCGTTTAATCATTTCTGGGGTGGAGTATCCGAATTGGAATTCTCAATCATCAAGGATATTTTCAATTCATTGATGAAAATTACATTCCATTCCATGACCATACACATAGTACCTGGATTTCACCATCATGATCGTCGACACACGTTTCACTTTTAACGCGTGGCATTTCACGCACCCTCTTTTTTTCAAAGTTTCTCAATTTGCGTACGAGAAATTCCGGACAAAATTTTCCACAAGATTTGAATCCATAATATCTAACTCTTGGACAATTTCTATGAATTAAATCGGTAAATGGTCAGTCTCACTCTGCCAAAAATATCGAAAAATTTAAATTATTTTACCAAATTTTTTGAATTGACTTGAAGTGTTTTGATGTAGTAGAGATCGGTAGCAAGATTTTGAGGCAAGCAGACAAAATTCTAATTGAATCTTCACCAAAAACAACGAACTTTTGTTGGAAGTCAGTAAACAATTGAACCAGAAAAAAAAACAATTAAATAAGATTCTGATTATGACCACGTTTTGCATAACCCAAGGCCACAACGGGGACTTAGTGGTGCATGGGCCTCAAAAAACCTAACACGACCTACCCTGTGCGACACTCGTGATTTTGATGAAGAAATTTATGGACAAAACCACCGCCCACCTTCTTTGGGCTTAAAAAATTTAATTTTCAACAGAATTTGATTTTATCGACCGTTCAATATATTGAAATTTTTAATTTCAAGTGGCTTTGCGGTCACAGAGAGGGCACGTTCGTTTATCAAATCACCTGTTCCGATGGGGGAAGAGGTCCCAAATAAACTTTGAAGAATTTTCCTCCCATCCCTTCAGTTAAATACCGAGACATCATTTTCATGCGATAATTTGAGTCTCGGTATTTAACTGAAGGGGTGGGAGGAAAATTCTTCAAAGTTTTTTTGGGACGTCTTCCCCCATCGGAACCGATGATTTCATGAACGAACGTGCCCTCTCTATGACTGCAAAGCCACTTGAAATTAAAAATCTCAATATATTGAACGGTCGATAAAATCAAATTCTGTTGAAAATTAAATTTTTTAAGCCCAAAGAAGGTGGGCGGTGTTTTTGTCAATAAATTTCCTCATCAAAATCCCGAGTGTCGCACAGGGTAGGTCGTGTTAGGTTTTTTGTGGCCCATGCACCACTAAGTCCCCGTTGTGGCTTTTCCATGACCGCAGAGCCACTCAAAATTACAAATCTTAATATATTGAACGGTCGGTAAAATCAAATTCTATCTCTATCATTTGGCTATAAACGATATGCACAAGTTTCTGAAAGTTGGAGTTGTGAGAGATCTCGGTAGCTTAATGGTTAAAAGCAGCGGCCCGGGTAGTGGAAAGATATGGGCTTCGAGACTCACCCGAGATCAAAACCGAATTCCTCCAATTTTTTTCGGAAACTTGTGCATAAATTTTATTTAATGAATACCACCATTTTCACGCGCTAATTTGAGTCTCGGTATTCAACTGAAGGGGTGGGAGAAAAATTCTTCAAAGTTTATTTGGAACCTTTTCATCCATCGGAACAGATGATTTCATAAACGAACGTGCCCTCTCTATGACCGCAAAGCCACTTAAAATTAAAAATCTCGATTTTTAACTTTTCAAGAAAACAAGTACATCGAGCATCAGAATGCGTTCTTTTTTGTCTAGTCAATAACTTGTACGCATCGCGTGAAACAATATCAATCTAAAAGTTACCTCATACAAATTGAAACGAAAAAAAATTGCGAAAAAACCTCAATGAACTGTTACGATGTGATCGTATGGGAGTTTTATCGTCGAGGTGCCCTCTCCCTCCTCCTCCGGATAAGGGCAGATCGACGGTCGATAATGGAATTATCGATTGATAAGAAATAGAGGCAGCACCTGCCGGAGGCAGGAGTGAAGGTTTTCATGGATATAGTGAAAACCCCCACTCCTGTGTAAACTGCTAAAGCAAAAACAACGTATTCTTTAAGTTCTTTATAATTAAGTAATTAAATAAGGATTTTTAGTGATAAGTAACAATAATATTAAGTGAAACATTATTACAGTTAAGTGAAGAAAAGACTCAAAAGAGATTAGCATTAAGTGATTATTATAAAAAGACTCCAAGTGAGAAAGTAGTGTAAGGAAATCCGGAGAGAGGAATTTGGCTGTCACGAGTAAGTCTGATTTCGTTACCGCGTGTTCAGCCTCAGTATAATTAAATAAATATTAATCAGGGGAATCTTGTGCGTTAATTGATCCGGAAAAAGGCAGGTGATAATTGTGGATAAATACGGAATCGAGTTTGGCCGAAGATTTAATTATTTACTACAGAAGGAATCGGTGAAAAGTCAAAGAAACATAATTGGCGTCTCCACGCCAATGAAATATTATTAGAAATAATCCACGATTATCTCGGGCATCCGGGCATTAATGAATCGGGAATCTCAATACAATTGTTGACAAAGGATTAAAGAATATATTCATGCAGTTATTTCCGGAATAACTGACAATAAGAATCCATAAGATCTGAAATACATAAAAAGTCGTCAACAGGTGTTGTTGCATACCACGTGGTCGGCCATATTGTCTACCGGCCGGCTCACTCACACCACACTCAAGGCGCACTCGGGTGACGTCAGTCCTTGGCGCCAAATTCAAACAGTAGGAAAACTGGACTTGTTATACTTTCCACAATTAAAGAGATACTTCATTGAACAAATAGTCGTTTCACGTTATTTATTTGAAGAATAATCCCGAATATTAATTCCACGTAATTGACGGTGAGTCTTAACGCAGAGGGCGTTGCAGTAAGCTGAACGACGTTGGTAGTTCCGGATTCTTTTGTAGAAAACCCTTTTTTGAATGGGAAAACAGTACGTCCGCCATTAAACGCACACACACACGCACACACCACACACCTAACACATACACACACGCACCTACTACACATACACGCATTCAACAAACACACACGCACCTACACAAAACGAGGCAGGCAATTCCCCCCGAATTCCTAGCCTCGTTACAGAACTTACGACGGATTAAATGAAATTTCGCAATACTCATCTGGAGTTTGGATTTCCCAAGAAAATCTCATACAGTGGTGGAAACTAGCTTTCAATACAAAACACACAGTTTTGATGTTTCACTGCAGACAACCAAAATTATACCGGCCTAGAAAAGGCTCATATGGTTGATTCACCAAATTTACCGTTTCTTTAAGACCATTGGTCTCCGTTTATCATTGCGTTTTCACACCAACTGTCTTTGTCAGGAAGGAATCGATTGTTCCATGACTGCCTCACCTCTCATCATGCCCCCTCTCCACCACTCAATCAAAACATTGACTCTATTCTCTTTTGAATTCATTATTTTCCTGTATTACTGTGGAATAAAATTTAATAAAGTTCAAATGTTATATTCATTGAATTGTTGAACACAATGAATAACTTCAAGTTTTTTGACTCAAAGTAAAAAACTCAACTCATTTCGAAAAAAATTTCAGAAATCATACTTTTTTTAAACTAAACTCAATGCGATTCTAGAAGAGGCACACTAAGTACGGCGGACGAAAGAAATTGGAAAGAAAATTCTGAAAACACGAATTTTCAGTTGGCAGAGCTATACTGCCTATTTACCATTAAATCCCATCATTCCATTAGTTATCAATTTTTTTGTGCTTTTTCTCAAAAATCCGATTCATCGATGATAACTCAATGAATAATTGATTTGAAGACTTCAAATTTTTTCTGTATATGCCGTTTCTGATAAAGATACATGGTGATGAACCTGGGGCATATCGGCTGAATGGCTCTCGAGATGTTTAAATTGAAGTTTTCCCGAAAACAGGCTGAGTAGTGTGCATCAATCCTTTATGTAATAATTGAAGATAATTTTCAATCGTCTTCTTGAGAATCTTCATTGAAACTGCATTTTGATCATGTATAGCATCAGCGATATTACGTCATCGTTTATCATTGATATCATACTGATTATCAGGTGTAATTTTAAAACCTATACCTAGTGGTCCTCTACTGTGAAGATTACCAGCTTCAGCGCTTCTCAACAGTCTTCCGAATATATCGACACTCATTGTTCAACAGAGGTCATAAGAATGAAACATTATCTTAATAAAGATAGAATTTAATTTTATCGACCGTTCAATATTAAGATTTTCAATTTCAAGTGGCTTTGCGGTCATATAGAGGGCGCTTTCGTTTATGGAATCATCTGTACCGATGGGGGGAGAGGTCCCAAATAAACTTTGTAGAATTTTCCTCCCCATCCCTTCAGTTAAATACCGAGACTCAAATTATCGAGTGGAATGATGGAATAATTGAATTAATTGATTCAATTTTAAGAATTGAATCAATTTAAAATTTACATACAAGTTTCTGAAAAAAATTTGAAGGAGTTCGGTTTTGATCTCGGGTGAGTTTCGAAGCCCACATCTTTCCGCTATCCGGGCGGATGCTTTTAACCATTAAGCTACCGAGACCCCTCACAGCTCCAAATTTCAGAAACTTGTGTATAAATTTTAAATTGATTCAATTTTTAAAATTAAATCAATTAATTCAATTATTCCATCATTTCACGCGATAAGTTGAGTCTCGGTATTTAATTGAAGGGGTGGGGAGAAAAATTCTGGAAAGTTTATTTGGGACCTCTCCCCCCATCGGAACAGATGATTTCATAACCGAACGCGCCCTCTATATGACCGCAAGGCCACGAAAAATTAAAAATATTATCTTAATAAATCAACTCGGCTTCACGCAATTCTTCAATGATCGAGATTATTCCATTGTCATAATTATCTACAAGTCCATTGGGATCATCCCAATAAATGTTGCCAATGTTGCGTTTGTTTTTGACAGTGATTAAATTCGGTAACCCTTTTCCACCCAAGGACTGAATTTTAAATTCCTTAAATTTGTTTTTTGTTAATGCTCTTTGATCTTTTTGGGGGTTGTAATATTTCATATCAATGTGTGTTTCCTTCACAATATTGGTGAACATGTTCTTATCATCAGTTGTGATAACTTCAACGTCAGGATTTTTCTTGAATCATAATTTTAAGAGACCAGCTGTTCGTGGATAATCTTTGCCTCCAATGATGTGTGACGTGTGAAGAAATCACACATCGCATATTTCCATAAATTAAATATGAGAGAAATGAAATAAGGTATTTTAATATAAGAAGATGATGAAAAAGAGGCCGGGTAAGCTTTTCCGATCGCAAATGAGTGTTCATTTCATTTTCCGAACTGTTTGACGATGAGAATCCGCTTTGTCCATCTTTCTCGAGAGAAAAAGACTGGTCAAAGCGTGGGAATGCTTATCCAGCATTTTTGAAGTTCGGATGCAACGGAATTGCTGTAGTTTCGTCACTTCAGGGATGACTCTCGACCGGTGGACACCTCCGGGTGTCCACTGGAAAAAGATCGCGAAACAGTTAGCTTCGCGAGTGGACCCAAAGTAACCCTCGTAATTAATCAATATTCGGACATTAAAACATCGATTTCTAATTATATAGACCATTGTTATTATTGAAGTTATCCTCCAATATCTCTATAAATCCCGAGTGCACGAGAGAATCCACCCATGAGCTCTCCGAAGATGAGCTAGTCGAAGGAGCTTATCGAAGAACCTATTCATTGGTTGGAAAAGGTTTGTGTGTGGGTTAAGAACAAATCTGGGAGTAAAACCTAAAATTCGCACACGTAACAGATGACTCTGTTTTCCATGAATCTCATTGGTGTTTCACCAAGAACTAGTTCACCGTTTTTATTACGCACATCAACATAAACTTTGTTTTTTTCAGGATCATTCTACTCCTGGGGATATTTTTCCGCAAGACCTTGATCTCCTTAGATAGATTGGTCTGTTTCTTGCACATGTATCGAAGATGATAAGGATTCTTCTGCTGATTGTGTAAGATTATCATCTGAAGAATTCAATCGCTCTAACGGTGACTCATTTTTTGAAGTGAAACTTCTTATTCGAGGTTCTCGCGTTTAACGATGTTGCGTTACTTTTTCACGTTACCGTGCTAGGGGAAGAGAATGAGAGAGATACTCGCTAGTATCCCTATACCATAGAGCCTATGGTATACGAGTGTCAATGAGTGAGAGTGAGAGAGAGAGAGAAGATGTGTACTTTCGGAAGCGACTTGAGATGAGTTCCTATTCCCAATCGTTTTTTGAGAATATCTTAGAAACTACGGAAGATATCGAAATTTTCGTAAGGGCTTTGTATAAAATATGGTGAATTTTCGTTGATCCTCAGAATAGTGGTCAGCAGGAGGCGGAATTGGTAATAGGAAAATTGGTAATAAAAAGCTATGATACACGTTGAGTCACAAAAAATACGATTCATTCACTAGGTGAAGACCCGGAAGAGTCTACACAAGCTGTCACAAATTTTTGGGTTTCTTATTGACTGAATAACACTGAGTTTAATGTTGAAGAATGCGATAGTTGAATTAACTTTAATTGACAAAAAAGAATTGAACAAAAGGTGAAAATCGACTCGAAAGAAGGGAATTTTGATTCACTGCCTTTGCTCGTTGACGACTCTGCTCGAAGAGAACTACTTAAGTGGGGGATTCTTTCCTCCAATTTACTTGGAGAGAAGGGGGTCTAGTCACGCGAAGTCGTCTCTGGTTTCGTTGAACATCTTGGACCAATTGATTCCCAATTGGTTAATTTTGATACCACGAATTTGGTTGTATTTTAAACAGGCTTTATTTGTAGATCTTAAAATTCTCCATCAAAAACAGGCGATCAAAATTACGCAATTTCGCTTCGTGTCAGAGACATTCTTCGATTTTTCCATTTTGCAAATATTTATATACTCTAATTGCTCGACAACTATGCCAGACTTTTTCAAACGGAGAGAACTTCACGGCCCTAGTGACCACAAATCAGGAATTGCGAATGAGGGAATTGCAATTCATTCCTTCAAACATTGAAGTACCGGAAAACGTCATTTACCCTCGAGTCACTGTACAAGCAATAGATCATCTACAGTTGAGACTAGAAGATAAAGACGGTGAATTAGTGAATTTCCAAGGAGAAGTTATAACAATTCGACTTCATGTAAAACAGACATAATGGGTGTTGTATTCGAAAAAAAAGTTGGAAGAAATTATAAAAAGGAATTACCATGTCGAAAAAGAAGCAGTCACAAACAATTGAGGAAGCAGTTGATATCGCAGAACATTCAGTTTCTCAAACGTTTGAGTCTGATACCGAAAGTGCAGCATCGTCGACGTGGAAAATTAGAATAAATAAAATAAAGATATTTTTTAGCAGTGTGATTATTTGTTGTGTACCATGGAAGAAACATTGAAGATAGAAAATTTTATAGTGTTTGATGAATCCGTTCTTCACTCTGAAATTCACGCCCATCAACCTTCTGCTTCAGCTACATAAGGCAAGAATGATGAAATCTCAATAGCAGTATAACATCAGGACTGATGTCTATTACCTCCTAAGAGTTATCTACATATTTATGAACAGCTTACGAAGAATGATGGTACGACAGCTCTTGCAAGACCGAAACTCGTAAGTAATGCAATTTGCCATTCGTTCGAAGGAATTTGTAATGAATTGAATGGGGTAGAAATTGATCGAGCCAAAAATGTTGGTCTAACAACCTTCATGAAAAATTATGTCTCCCAAAGCTCCAATCAATGGTCCTCGATGGAAAATGCCGGCAGGAGAACGATGGTATAGATGACGCTGATAGAATAACAAATCATTATGGCTATTTTGATATTTTCATTCCATTGAGTTTCATTCTTGGTTTTGCAGAGGATTATCATATAATAATTGTTAATGCTAAGCATGAACGTGTTCTGACACGTCTCAAGTCTGATAATAATGCAAAAATACAAAAAGGACCCACAGAGACACTTTCAGCAGAAAATTCCAAAATTCTTTTGCAGATAATTGAATGGATGATTCCATATATAAGAGTTTCAGATGAACGAAAAGCGAAACTTCTGAATTTCATCGCAAAGGACACACCAATACCAATAAGTTACTGTACATAGGAGTTATATGGATACCCATTACTAGTTGGAGTATCAAGACATGTTTGGGCTGTGAAAACATCAAATCAATTGGAGAAAACAAGATACATCATCCTTGGATTACAGACATCGCGGAGGCATATTGCGACAGCTTATGCAAGCCCCTTCGATCACTGCAAAATTCGTGATGTGAAGCTCTTCTTGAACTCGGAAAGTTATCCATATGGCAATTTGAACCTGGATATAGATCATAATCAGTCCGCCATTTTGTATAATATGCTTCTGAGCTTCCAAGATTCCTACTATGGTAAAGATCCTGAACCCTTATTGAATGAATCGGAATTCTTGGAAAAAGCCCCACTCATTATTATAGATTGTTCAAAACAGAATGGATATTTGAAGAGCGGACCAATAGATGCTCGTTTAGAATTTGGAGCTGCTGAGAGTTTTCCCGCAAATACAGCTGCCTATTGTCTGATATGACAGGATCGGATGATTGAATATAACCCGATCAGTGGTGGAGTACGAAAGATAATGTAAGCAAAGATAAACTAATTTCTGCTGGTGGAAAATAATATAAACAAAACATATAATCATATTTTGAACCTAAGCTTAATATCATCATCCGTTTCATTAGAGCCGTGTTTCATTAAGTGATGACTTCATCAACATGAGTGGATCCTAACAAAATTCAAATCAAAGAGGAAAGTCATTTTCTGCGAACCTGACTTCGTATGCACTGTATGCGAAAGTAGATAGGGGTACATCTGGAGAGGAGTTCCCAATTCTACCGCAGCGGGGAAATTGGGGGCGCCACCGTCGCTCGGGAAAAGCGCGGGCATTCTCGCGGTGGGCCATGTGGTGTGGGGGCCTTCTTGTGGTGGGAGGGGGGATCTCGCGGGTGATGCAGCACGTGCGCGTGACTCATCATGGATCCTAAATGTATCAGGAGAGTAGGAAGGTAAAGTAGGTATTTTAGGAAAAAAATGAATAGAAAAGAGAGAAAAATGCATTTTAAAGAAAGGCGTGTGAAACAGGTTGGGGTGGGTTTTGAAGCTAGTATAAAATATGTGTGATCGATTTCCTTATTACCCGAAATTTCGTCTGAGACACCTGTCGATAGATACGGGTCTCTATTAAATATAGAGCGTTTTTTATCGCTCAGAGGAAAAAACCGGGAAGATATCAAAGTTTTTTATGATCGGCGCGTTACGATCGAGCTCGATAATTTCGCGGAGGATAAACCTTTAGCCGTGATTAGTTATCACGACGAATATGAGGGGGGAAATAAATACGAGTGCTTCGAAGAGTGTACAGTGGGTGGGTGTAGTGGAAAACAATTGAAAAAGTGCTTAAAAATCGAGTGCAGCCCGCCAAGTTTAATGAGTATCGCGTGGAGTGTGATTTTAAACCGCGGATTATTTAATAACTCTCCCGAAATATTTTATATATTACGGGAGTGTGCTAAGAGACCTACACGAATATTAATACACGCGAAATGGACGAAATAATTCGATTTTTGGGGGTGCGTTTGTGTTTCCGACTTTTTTAATAACAAATTTAATATTTATACGGGCATGTTTTTTTCGGCGCCTATTCATTACAAAGTTTTTTGGGATGGAAAGCCTTTAAAAGTATACGATAATTTTTTTGAAGAAGAGTATGCCTTTTAAACTTTCTAAAACGGGCAACATAAAAAAAACAGTTTCGAATAAATTTGTTTCTTCAGAAAAAATTCAACGGAATATATTTTCACTGCACGTGCAACAAAAAATTGAATAGAGATGGAAATTCAGAAGCTCATTAAAATGCGCCTCTCTATTCCCCAAACTTGCCGTGTTTATTCTATAAAATGTCGAAAAGAATTGGAAAAATTGAGTATGGCTGATATGGAAATTACTCCTCTTAATGAAAAGAGTATTTTCTTCCATCAACCACTCATAAAAAAACCATCGCTGTGGAAACATCGTCTTCAGAGGAAACTGAAAATGGATTCATTCGAGGATTTTGAATTTGGTAAGTGAAAATAATTTTATAAAACATAAAATATTTTGAAAAGTTTTTATTCATTTTTTTAATTTTTAAAAATATTAAAATACAATATTTTAATTTTTTAGATGCAGAAGAAGTGGCCAAGATTGAAGAGGCTGGTGCTAAGCCAGTGGCCATTGTCAAGCCGCGACAGAAAAGCAGGCAGGAGTGTAAGTAGAATTTGAATATTTTTTAAAAGAAATATCAAATAATTATTTTTAAAATTCAAAAATTAAATTTTTTTTTCAATGATGGTGACTAGTAGTCCAAATACTAGTCCTTCAACAAGTGCGGGGCCGTCATCACGTGGTCCAATGTTGATGCAGAATCCAGTGGTGGAAATAATTACGCTGGATTCGTTGGAAGAGCACGATTTAACGAGGCTCTTGTCTCCAGCATCAACAGCTCCAACGTTTTCACCAGCAGGATCCAGGAGTGTGGCAATCTCTCCAGCATCAACAGCTCCAACGTTTTCACCAGCTGGATCCAGGAGTGTGGCAATCTCTCCAGCCCCTGTATCTGCAGCATCCTCGATGGAAATTGTTGATACGCCTGCTGAAGAATCAGGTCCTGTGGACGATTCACCCGGAGGATCACCTGCAGAAATCGACTGTAAGTAAAAAAAATCATCCATATTTATTTATTTCATTCATTTTTTTTTCCCCCTTCCAGCTGATGATGATGATGGTCCATGGCTCCGCTCGAAGAGACCCCGGAGATCCGTAAATGAATCGGCCAAGGCAAGAGTGCGCAGAAGGTTGTTCGACGCATCGTCTCCCATCGTGACATCGAGTTTTGGAGAAGTCCCTGGACCCCCGCCGGCTCTGGATGACCTAGATTCATCTGGGAATGACCTAGACCCCTGGGTGGACGTCGTAAGATGGCTAGCAAAAGCCAACGTGTATAAAAGGAACCTGGAAAGAGAGATGAAGCGGCTGGCCCAGTGGAGACAAGAGAGAGGGGATCTCTACGCCTGCAAAGAGTGTGGGTTGAGCGACTGCTTTTGCGGGTGAAGAGAAACTCTGGGGAGAAAGTGCGGGCGCGTGTTTGTGTGTGTGTGTGTGTGTTTTTAGTTTCTAAGGTTTTAGGATTTTCTAAGGGGACAATAGGAAAATGGAAAGCAGCCCTGGACCTCGCCCGATATTCTACGAGATGGTTTCACTCCAGTTTCTTCCGTTGCAAGAAAAACATCGCGTGTAAAAAGTTCGAAAACAAGATTTAAAAAAATGTTCAACGGTATGAACGATCTTGTGCGTTATTTTAACAGTGTTGAGTTGAGGGATCGGGACGATGACGCAGAAACCGCGGTTTGGTTTTTTGTGGAAGAAGTTGGCGATTACGTCAACTTTGGGTCCTTCAAAGCTCGTATAGCGCGCAATATACGAGCGTGGTTTCCGCAATACCTGGAAAGAGTTAAAATGGAACAGGTAAATATTTCTTTCATTTTTTTTTTTTTTTCTTTCTTGAAATCATTATTATTATTATTAATTATTTTTCATTTTTCAGGAAATGGAATTTAAACGCTGGGAAAATAGCATGGAGCTATATAGGCGTATGAGGGATTGGGCCGCTGAGTCGTGGGAGGAGGAGTTCCCACCGCCCACTGTACAGCCGCAGTTCCAGCCTGCCCACGTGATTGCCTTCCGGAGAGCTTTGAGGCGGGCCAGGGAGCGGCGCGTCGTGGAGATACAGCAACGCCTCAATGTTCTGCAGCAGCCTTTAGACGCGACCAGACTCCGCGGCTCACGGCGAGAGCACTGGGCATAAGAGTGGAAAAAAAAATGTGCGTGTGTGTTTGTGTTTGCGCCCGCAAGTGTGAAGAAAGTGTGTGTGTAGAAAATGTGCGAAAATTGTATGTGTTTGCGGATAAGTGTAATAATGAGTGCGTGTACGTGCGTATGCGAGTGTGTGATAAGTGTACGGGAAGAGTGTGCGTATAAATGGGCGAAAATTGTAAAAGTATGTGGGTGTGTGTGTGTGAATGATTGTGAAAAAAATTAATGTGTGAAAATTGTAAGAGTATGTGTGTGTGTGTGTGAAAAAAAGAAAAAATGTTGTGTGGTAGGAAAAATATATATATACATATTTTCTAATATGGCGCAGACCAGCTGGGGCATCAAGCCGTCACACCCTCTGGGGAGTAACGGCGCAATACCCAGTTGGGCATCAGGCCCACGCACCCTCTAGGGAGCATTCTTCAAATTCAAACATCGTCAGTCGGTAATGAATCTATTTTCATTACCCACTGAATAATGTTTGAATATTATTATATATATGTATATATATATGTGTATAATTTCTTTCGTTTTAAATTAAAAATAGATAGAATAATTAACAGAAAGATGAGAAATTAATAATGGATAGAATAATTAGAAAATAACAAATGAATAAGGAATTGAGAATTTAACAATAAGAAATTAATAATTAGAAGTGCTAGAAAATTGAAAAAAAAAAAAAGAAAAAGAAAATAATGAATTTAAAATAAGAAATCAATAAATTTAAAATCTAGGGAATTGAAAAACAAGAAAATGATGAATTGAAAATCTAAAAATTTAATAATAAGAAATTAATAAATAGAGGTATCAGAAAATTGAAAAAAAAAGAAAAAGTAATAGAAGGATTCGAAAATTGTAAAAATTGAAGATTTAAAATTAGAGAAAGTTGAAAATCTTGAATTAGAAAAATTTGAAAATAGAAAAATCACAAATTTGAAAATTAGAAAAAGTTGAAAATAGAAAAGTTAGTAAATTGAAAATGTAAAAATCAGAAAACTTAAAAACTCAAAATAGAAAATTAAAAAATCGAAAAAGTTGAAAATAGAAAAAATAGTAAATTAAAAATTGAAAACTAGAAAAATCTTAAATTAGAAAAATTTTAAAATCAGGAAATTCGAAAATTGAAAATCTGAAAATCTTAAAATTAGAAAATTGAAAATTTAGAAATTCATAAAATCTAAAAACTTAAAATAGAAACGTTAGTAATTTGAAAAATTGAAAACTAGAAAATATAAAAAAGCCGAAAATAGAAAATTAAAAAATCGAAAA
This sequence comes from Aleiodes leptofemur, assembly GCA_963942555.1. Taxonomy (NCBI): domain Eukaryota; kingdom Metazoa; phylum Arthropoda; class Insecta; order Hymenoptera; family Braconidae; genus Aleiodes; species Aleiodes leptofemur. The sequence goes on from OZ012619.1 coordinate 11,190,093, forward strand.
ATTTAAAAATTGCGAATTAGAAAGATTAGAAAATTTAGAAATTGGAAATTTAAAATTAGAGAAAGTTGAAAATAGAAAATTCAAAAAAAAAAATTAAAAAATTGAAAACTAGAAAAATCTTAAATTAGAGAAATTTTAAAATCAGAAAATTCGAAAATTGAAAATCTGAAAATAGAAAGATTAGAAATTTGAAAATTAAAAGAAATTTAGAAATTTAAAAATACGTATAAAAAATAAGGAAAAGCATTTTTGATTTAAAAAAATTTATTTCTTTATTTTACATCCTTTTATATGACGTTGGGTCGTTGTAATGTACAATATTTTGAAGAGATAAAAAATGCGTTAACAAAAATTGTATGCTGTGCACGTGTGTGTGTGGGTGTGTGAAAAATGTATTGTTTCGAATGAGATTGAATGAAAAGAATGGCGTGTAAGTGAACAAATATTTCTATTTAGAATTATTTGCATACAAATTTTAATGTTAGTTGAATGATTAGTTTTTTATAACGTTGAATGGAAAAAATACATAGAAAAAGAATGAATTTATTACTTACCTTTTCCCAAACCCAAACGGAGACAGGAACTGAAGGAAGGTCTAAGCTTGGCACAGCGATTGGTTGGTTTTTAATTTTTTTACTGGCACTCACATTTGTGTACGTTGTGTACAAGTGTTATAAATAAATGCCAGTCGGCCGTAAACAATGGAAAGAGGTGGTTCGATTATTTCTTCTCCCCCCGTAATTTTAGAGACGGAATTTGTGGGTGAAATCATCCGCGTAAGATCTCCATCCCACATATGTGTGCGACCCGAACGGTGGTCTAACACATTCCTGGAAATGGAAGAATATTTATCGAAAAAGTATTTTATTGATAAATTGGGTGCAGGTCTCGCGAATACAAAAGAAATGTGCCTTGTAGATGTCGCAGGGGTGGGTGGGGCTCGCGGTATCGTCAAAAATTCGGGGTGTAAATTGGAAGTACTATTGATTGATCTATGTGACGTCATTATCAAACCCAAAGAATTTGTTTATCGATTAGAAGAAGAAGAGTTGAAATGTATTCCCCCATTACTTCTACGATGTTGCTTGCTTGGATGTGTTTTGTGGGACGAAGAGGATATTTACAGTGTAGGAGAAGTTTTAACTGGGCAACTTTGTCAAATAAAGAAGATCAAAAGAATGGGCCAAGACGGGTTTTATGTAACAATGCATTTCGAAGATACAGGTGAAGATGTAAATGAGTTTATGAAAGACGTCGGTGTCAATATGAAAACTACGGATGGATATGGAAAGCGCCCGGGGCAATAATACAGTCGAAGAAAAACCATGGCCGAGGAAAGTCAGAAGCTGGATGAATTACTCTCAATCCTGGAGGATAGAGAAGCAGATAACGTGGGTGAAGAAGTGAATAACGCGCGTGTAGAAGTAAATACTGCGTTAGCTGAGGAAAATCTTCCGTCCACAAGTGCAGGTGTTTCTTCTCGAGCGGCAGATGAGCTGATAGCTGAAATTTTTGGTAAGAATTGAAATCATTAACGTTAAAACAGGGAAAATTATTAATTGATGATTCGTTTAAAGGTGGTGACGGACAACGAGGAAGCGGTGTATCAAGGTTAGACAAAGTGAGAGATATTGAAAGAGAGTTTAAAAGATTCAAGTCACTTAAGCGCGAGCTCGTATTCAATATTTCGAAACCTCCTAAAGACGTGTCCGATATCGAATGGGTTGATTCTCTCGCGGAGAAAATTCTCGGTATCATTCGCCAGAGACCGAATCACGATGACTTTTGTGGTGCACAGTTTGGATATACTACCGAGGCTCAACTGATGCGCAAGCCGAGCTATTTAACCCCAAGGCCAATTTCTCTAATCACCCTTGAGGATATTGTAAAACTGCTCACGCGACTCACTCAAAGTGGAAGCGAAATACCACGAGACAGTAAATTTTTTCTCGAACTGCATTTTACTGAAAAAGTGAAGGGTGGTGCGCGGAATAGGATGTGTGGTGAAAATAGATTCTATGGGGTAATAACTATAACGAATAATGACAATATGTGTTTGGCGCGATCAATTATAGTTGGAAAAGCGTATCAATTGAAGAAAAATAATATACCAACGACTGTATCATGGACGGAGATCCGACAAAGAGAAGGTCGTATGCAAAAATATCTAGCCGCGAAATTACAACGAGATTCGGGGGTGAAACCGGGCCGAGCTAGCATCGAAGAAACTGCAGCGTATCAACAGCTTGTTAAAAAAGAACATATAGCTCTCATTGTCTGGCGTGTTGAGCGTAACAGCGATCCGGTTATAATGTATGACGGACGTGTAGCTTTTCAAAGAAGTCCAAAACCCCGGTTCATTGTGGATATCGGATATTTCCCTCTGGAACGTCATTATCAACCTATAAAAAACATCAAAACTTTATTCCATTGGGCTGATAAATTTTGTCGTGACTGCAATGTTGCATATAAGAGAGATGGCGAACATAAATGTAGTTTTATATGTCAAAAATGCTGTAAGACACCTGCGTGTGATCAATTTCAAATGTTTATACGGTGTGACGAATGTAATCGACATTTTTACGGTGAACAGTGTTATTCTAATCATCTAGCGAACGGATCTCAAAATGGTCTTTCCATATGCGGAAAAATACGCTTTTGTAAAGAATGTAATAGGCGCGTCACACACACCGAGATTCATAATTGTAACGAATTTCTCTGTTCTGTTTGTGATGAATTCAGGCCATATGGGCATTATTGCTTTATGGCTCCAATCAAAGCGAAACTTCGGTCAAAAAGGAGAAATAATTAGTTTCTGTTTTATGATTTTGAGGCTCGTCAAGACGAGCCGATGATAAAAGACGGGGAGAAACTGCCAAAATTAAAGAAACATGTGCCAAATCTCTGCGTTCTCCAAATAGTTTGTGAAAGCTGTTGTGCTACTCCGAATCAAAATTGTAATTTTTGTAAAAGAGAGGAAAAAATATTCATGGGAGACACCGTTGTTGATGAGCTCCTCCATTTTATCAATACTTTGTCGTACGAGAAAAATCTTGCTTCTCTCATATGTATTGCTCATAACTCACAAGGTTATAATGCCCAATTTATCTTGAAACGTGCTCTAACGTATGATTTTTCGCGCCCTATATCGCCGATAATAAATGGCACAAAAATCATCTTACTCGAAATTGGGGAAAAAATTAAATTCATAGATAGTTTAAATTTCTTTCATATGGCTCTCTCTGCATTACCAAAAACATTCGGTTTACCGGATTTATTAAAAGGTATGTTTCCGCATTTTTTTAACAGAAGAGAAAGTTGGGATTACAACGGTCCACTCCCAGACAAAGAAAATTGGGCTCCCCATCGGATGAAACCTAAAGAAAGAGAAAATTTCGATGAATGGTATAAAGAGCGAGAGAGAACCGGCCAATTGTACAATTTTCAGGATGAAATAACTAAATATTGTCGCGATGATGTGAAGATTTTAAGGGAAGCTTGCATGTCCTTTAGGGCGTTAAATAAAGTAATATCGGGTATTTGTCCGTTTTCCGAGTGCACCACTCTTGCTTCCCTTTCCATGCGAACTTATAGAAAGATGTTTTTAAAAGAAGATACAATCGGTATTATTCCTCGCGGAGGGTATCGTTTCTGTAGGAATCAATCGAAGACAGCGATTGTGTGGTTAACATGGCTAGAAAAGTGTAATGATATTGATATATGTCATGCAGGAAAAGCTCAAGAACACCGTATTCCAGGGACGAATATTGATTTGGATGGATATTATCAAGATCCAAACGGACAGAAGTATGCATTTCAATTCCAGGGGTGTTATTGGCATGGGTGTACTGTTTGTTTTACCACAGAACGTAGTAGAAAAATAGGGAAAAATGAAAGTTTAGATTCGCGGTATGAAAAAACTTTAGCTACAAATGCTCTCATTCGCGAAAAAGGTTATATTCTTGAAGAAATTTGGGAGTGTCAATTCAGGAAAATCAAAAATGAAAGCCCTGAATTACAGGAGCTTGCTAAAAGCGATGACGTTTGGGTGCATACTCCTCTCGAGCCTCACGAAGCGTTTTTCGGTGGGCGAACAGGAAACGTTGTATCATATTATGATTGTCGACAGGGGGAAAAAATTAATTATTATGATGTCTGCTCGCTATATCCGTTTATCTGTAAAACCGGTGTTTTCCCTATTGGTCATCCGGAAATAATTATAGGACCAAAAATTCAACAACTTTGTGGACCTCACAATGACATTTCAAACATTGAAGGGCTCATCAAATGTATGGTGTTACCACCGGTGCGGCTTTTTCATCCTGTTCTTCCGATGAAAGCAAATAACAAATTAATGTTTTGTTTGTGTAAAACGTGCTGCCTAGAAATGAATAATGGCAGCTGCGAGCATACAGACGAGGAAAGAACCCTTGCAGGTGCATGGGTTTCTTGTGAGTTAAAGAAAACTGTACAATTAGGTTATAGAATCATCGCGATCACCGAGATTTGGTTGTATCAGACAGCTCAGTATAATCCTGTAACGAGGGGGGAATATTTGCAGGATTCATCAATGAATTCGTGAAAATAAAAACATACGCGAGTGGGTGGCCAAATTCATGTGAGAGCAGAGAAAGTTATATTAGAGAAATTAAAGATAAAATGGGTATTGACTTAGATCCATCCCTGATAGAATTTAATGCGGGTAAAAGGGCCGTGGCCAAACTGATGCTGAATTCTTTATGGGGAAAATTTGCACAAAGGCCAAATTTAGAAAAGACAGAAATAATAAAATCATATGAAGTATTGCACTCGTTCCTTTTCGACCCTCAAAAAGAAATAACAGGCTGTTTATTTGTAGATGATGAAACGGTTTATCTCAACTGGAAATTTCGTGACGATGACTATGAAATCTCATCAAATACCAGTGTGGTAATCGCTGCATATGTGACAGCTCAAGCACGTCTAGAACTTTATAAGTATTTGGAAATGTTAGGGGAACGGGTATTATATTATGATACAGATTCTGTTATTTTCGTTACAAGGCCTGGTGAACCAAATCCTCCTTCGGGCAATGCTCTTGGAGAGATGACAGATGAATTAGCTCCGAAGGGTCAAGGTGCGTACATAACTAATTTCGTTTGTGGAGGCCCTAAATTTTATAGTTACATAGGGGTAGTGCCTGGAAGGAAAGGATTTGAATGTTGTAAAATAAAAAGTATACGCATCGATTCTCAAACTTCTGAAATGGTGAATTATCGGAAGATGCGAAAACTTGTTCTATATTCTAAAAAACCATTCGAAGTTGAGAACATTGGCATTACCAGGGCCGGTTTACATGAAGTTGTTACGCGAACAGGGACGAAGATAGTTAGACTAACAGCTCCAAAACGTAGGAGAGTAGGAAATACTTCTGTACCTTATGGATATGTTGATTTTTGAAAATATATAATGGTTTTTTTCAATTGGTTTTTTATTGATATAACCCATCCCATAATCCTTCACACAGGCATTTCGTCATGAACCTTTGAGCAGTGCAGACATGGATCGCGGACAGAACGATAAGTCTCGTGAAAAATCACAAGATGATTTCGCCAAATCTAAAACTCTGGAAGGTAGCACACCTTATAATAAAGAAGCAGGGCCGGGGAAATATGGGCCAGTTGGCCAAGGAAGACCGAATTATAATAAATATTGAAATGTTTTCATAAATTGGAGTATTTATTCATGTGACCTTCTAAATCCTGATCAGTTGATAGCATGGATCCTCGTTGGAAGCATCCATTCACAGCTGTCGTATGTGGACCAACAGGTTGTGGGAAAACTATTTTCGTTAAACGCTTTTTGAAAGAAATTAATGGAATATGTGATACAAAATTCTCGAAAGCTATTTTTTATTATACAGAATGGCAGCCGACTTATAATGAATACGATAAGAAATTTGTAGAGTTTCGTGAGGGTCTCCCGTTATCGTCGGATTTCACGAGTGACAACACACCAAAGCTCGTAATTCTCGATGATCTCATGCGCGAGTCGTCTAACGGTTCTGTAGTTGATCTTTTCACGAAATGGAGTCATCATAAGAATCTGAGCGTAATATTCATATCGCAAAACTTGTTCCATCAGGGTAAAGGGCAAAGGGATATCTCACTCACTACGAACTATATCATTTCATTCAAGAATCCACGTGATCGCGCGCAGGTAGGATTCTTAGCACGTCAAGTTTATCCGGAAAATCCAAAATTCCTTCAAGAAGCTTATTTCGACGCAACATCGAGACCATACGGTTATTTGTTACTCGATTTGAAGCAATCCACTCCAGATAATTGTCGGTTTCACGCATCAATATTTCCTTCAGATCCCCAACAATTTGTGTATGTCCCACGTACATTGCGCAATATGAAAAGCATAGGTTCTGGTGTCAATGCACCAGTCATGCGTATGTAATGGCGAAGACCATACAGCACCTGCTTGGCAAGAAAAACGCCGCCGTGCTACAAGCTATTTGTGAGGGATCACAAGCTCAGCGGAAGGCAATATTAGCGTCCGTGGACTCAAAGCTTATTCGGTGTATTTGTGAATGCGCTCTAAATATCCTCAAAGGGAACGTCCCCCTGAAAAGTACCGAGAAGAAGAAATTATCGAAGCATAAATCGTTCCTGCGGAAGCTCGCTAAATTTGGTAAAAGTTTAAAATCGAAAAAGAAAATTATCATCAACCAGAAAGGGGGCTGTTTATTGCCGCTCATACTGGCTCCTATTCTTAGCGGCTTGGTATTAAAGATTTTCTAATGGAGCATGCAAGAAAAATGGTGCTGGTACCAGAAGAGAACTTTACACCAACCGTACAGACACCTGGAGATGCGCCCTCTCGTCTAGACGCAGAAATGGGTGCCATCCTCAATTCGGTAACGAATAAAAATGCAGCAGAGAAATGGAAACTCTATCGAGATGTCCTAAGACGTTATTTATACTTTATCGGTAAAACAGAGGAGTCCGAAGGAAAAAAAGAAGAAGAAGACACCGGGAAAACCTACACTACCGATCAGATACTCGTAGGTGTCCCGAAAAAATTCCAAAAACAGGCTGATGCGTTGCTTAAGTATCTCGGAGAATTCAGTAACCACCTGAAGTAGGACGCTACGGGCGCAGTGGAAATAGACAACACGCGTATTCCTGGTTCAAACATTGTTGACTTGGTAAATGACGCGCTAAGACACAGACAAACAATGAAAGCTACGGGAAGAGAAACATTTGCCCGATTTCTTCACGAGATCAATACACCTAGAGAGTTTGTTGGCAACAAAAGTTTTTGGTCCTCACCAGCAGTATCAACACCTTATTCCACTCCACGAGCTACAATAACCACCCGCAGAAAAAAAATTGATTTTTCTCACAGTACTCTAAGTAGCACACCGATTACATCATAGGCAAAGTTAGGTTAGAACGAACTTATTATGATCCCGAAGATTCTGCGGGTTATTTGGGATCTACACGAATTATTGAAAAATATAAAAATAAAATTCCTCTTGAAGATATTCATGATTGGTTGAATGCTCAAAACACATATACCCTTCATAAACCTATACGCCGTAAATTCCCACGATTACATTACATTGTCGATACTATAGATGATGTATGGGAAGCCGATTTAATCGATCTACAAAAGTTTAAATCATATAATGATGGAATTTCTTATTTACTATCGGTAATTGATGTAGTCAGTAAATATGCATGAGTGGAACCTCTAACTGATAAGAGCGCAAAAAATGTATGTGAGGCTTTCAAACGGATATTTGATGAGGGCCGTATTCCGCGCTTATTACAAACAGATCGTGGTAAAGAATTTGTCGCTCAAACTGTGCAAAAGTTATTTGAAGAAAAAAACATAACATATCGTGTGGTACGCAATCCTGATGTTAAGGCTGCTGTGGTGGAACGCTTCAATAAAACGTTGAAAGAGCGCATGTGGCGTTATTTCACGTATTCTAAAACATATCGCTATATTGATGTTTTGAGTAAATTCGTTTATGCGTACAATAATACACGACATAGTACAATTAGAATGACCCCAGCATCTGTAACTCTTGAGAACGCGTATCTAGCGGTAAAAAACATCGACAAAGTTCATAAACGTTTAGATAAAGCACGACGACCGAGAATATCTAAATATAAAGTGAATGATTATGTCCGTATCAGTAAGACGAAAGGTACCTTTGAGAAAGGTTATGAGAAAAACTGGAGTGACGAGATATTCAAAATTATACGCACTCAACAACGACAGCTATTGCCAACGTACGAGGTGGAAGATTTAGCGGGTGAAAAAATTGACGGATTTTTCTATGAACAAGAATTGACTCTTGTAAATAAGAATATTGAAACCGAAGAATACGAAATCGAAAAAGTGCTGCGGAAAAAAGGGAAAGGAAAAAACCAACAGGTGTTGGTCAAGTGGGTTGGCTATCCTGATAAATTCAATTCTTGGATCTCCGCGGCAGCTCTGAAAAATATACAGAGAAAATGAGTCAAGACAGTTTTTATATTGTGCTACTTAGCGATAGTAGCATGGAATATTTCCCGGAAAATACAGCAACGAGGTTTCGAACATATTTGCCTCATGATATCCGGTTAACAGGTTCATGGGTGGTTGGCCTAACAGAAATGCAATATCCATGCAGCCTCTCACATATTCAGAATAGAGATGATGATTACGTAGCATTCATCAAAGGTGATGAACCAGTTGAAGAGATGCGTCTAGCTCCCGCTTACGCTGTACCCAATGGTCTTTATGAAAATCTGGATCATTTGCTGCGAGCTCTCAATCATCTACCTGTGGTTGGGAATCATCTATGGTTTGAATCGAAAAAGCACGACCACGGATTTGTGAAAATTACTCGTACTTGTCACGATAATTTAACGTGCAAGGACCAGGTACACATTCTAAATTTATCTTGGAAATTGAAGAATATCCTGGGAATCGATCAAGAAGCCGGTGGTGATAATGGTATAGGGTTTGTGGACGACGAAAAAATCACAGGTGCTCGTCCAGCCAGTCTCACAAAAGCCTTTCCGGACCGTATGTTAATGTATTGTGACTTGTGTGGACCTTATGTTACGGGCGATGTTCAGACATCGCTATTGCGCATAGCCCCCTTTGACACCACCAACTATTCGTATAGCCATACACGGACCACAAGTTTTTCATCGCCAAATTATATCCCATTATTGCAGAACGCATTCCGGACTGTGGAAATAGATATAAGAGATGGGTATGGTCGTCCTATACCATTTGAGTATGGACCTTTGAACCTTACACTGCACTTTAAACGTATAGATTCATAAAAAATGACGCATTATATTAGCTATTATAGCGATCAGGCCGGTGGTGGTGCCGCAGAAAGATATAACAGGTTTGGACGTGTTTACGTGGGGGCTCCTTATTAGCGTGGTCACGGTATTGGGGCCTTTCTTGGAGGATTATTTCGACGAATTCTCCCGTTTCTAGGTGGTGCAGCTCGCGCTGTTGGTAAAGAAGCTTCGAGCGCAGGTTTCAACGTAGTTGGTGACGTAGCAAGTCGCCGGATGCCCCTGAAAGAATCATTAGAAAAGAGACTCACAGAATCAGGTCTCAATCTGAAGAGAAAAGCTAGTGACAAGCTGGAGAAATTGATGACAGGGTCAGGGCATAAACGAGGGTGAAAGCGTTTGCGCACTCATAAGCGTGTGAAACGTCGCCGTGGAAAGAGCGTTAAGAAGAGACCGCGTAAAATTAGAAAGAAAAAGAAGAAGACATTATTGAAGAAGAAGAAAACCACCAAGAGAAGAAAAACGAAGAAAAAGTTGAAACGTACAGTCCGAGACATATTTGAACATTAGAAATGGCTTTCTTACATTCTCATTCATGCGAATGCGCAAAATCAGAACTTGATCTGTTTACAATCCCGCCCACACAGACAAGTATCGAACATTCTCACTGGACCCAATTTAATCCTGTTGCATCGCTCACAGACCAATCACCCATCGAGTTTGTAGTACCTGGTCACGGTGAAGAATACATTGACCTGCCGCATACTATGCTGAAAATTCGTGTGAAAATTGTAGCAAATGAGACGCTTGTGACTGATAACGTTGGACCTGTAAGTAATTTATTACACTCGATGTTTAGCCAAATCGATGTTTCTTTCAATCAAAAATTAGTTTCACCACCGAATAATGCCTACGCTTATAGAGCATATACTGAAACCCTTTTGAATTATGGGCTGGATGCGAAGCAGTCGCATTTACAAAATAGTTTATGGTCCAAAGATACCGGTGGACGGATGGATCATGGACCTGCTGGCTCGCCCGAAGACAAGGATAAAACATATAATTTTGGTATCACATACAGGACAGACCTCACGAAAGGAGGGAAAGTCGTTGAAATGATTGGTCATATCCATTGTGATGTTTTCAATCAGGATAAGTTTCTATTGAATGGAGTCGATATGCGTTTACGGCTTGTGCGGTCAAAAGATTCGTTTTGTCTTATCGATAAAACGACTAAAAATTATCAAATTAAAGTAATAGATGCAGCATTGCTAGTGAGGAGAGCTAAATTGAGCCCTGCAGTTTTACTCGGTCATGCTAAAACTCTAGCGAAAACCACAGCTAAATATCCACTAACTCGCGTAGAAGTGAAATCTTTTGTTCTCCATAGGGGGTCTACTGGTGAGACCATCGATAATGCAGTTCTCGGACAGCTACCAAAACGCGTTATTATCGGCTTTGTAGATAATGTAGCGTTCAATGGTGATAAAACCAGAAACCCTTTCGACTTTCAAAATTGGGGAATTAATTTTTTGAGTCTCTATGTGGATGGGATACAAGTTCCGGGCCGCCCATTACCGCCAAGCTTTAACGATGATTCTTATACAGAGGCTGAAAGTTATCATACACTTTTCAGTGGTACAGGCATACATTTTGGGAATCATGGAATAGATATTACACGTAGGGATTTCGCTAATGGCTATTGTCTATTTGCGTTTGACTTAACATCCGATTTATCGGCCAAATGTGCCACACACTGGAATCGTGTTAAAACGGGGAGTTTAAGAATCGAAGTACGCTTCGACGACGCCACTGCCACGAATTTGAATTGTATTCTTTACGCCGAGTTTGATAATATTCTCGAGATCGATTCGACTAGATAGGTTATTGTAGACTATAACAGCTAGTTACAGTTATGACGAGCAAGATATCACACGTGCGTCAATTCGGGCCGGAACCCGTTAGATTAATTTGTCCGTATTGTAATACAGAAGTGGAAACGAAAATTATGAATAAACCTAGTGGTAAAACACATTTAATAGCGGGAATGCTTTGTATATTAGGCTGTTGCTTTTGTATCCCCTGTCTTTATTGCGTCAAATCGTGTCTCATCCAAAACCACTATTGCTCCGCGTGCGACATCTATCTGGGCCAACACAAAAATTAGGGAGGGGCGCCTGCGTGGCGGACGCATAAAAGACCGACATTTTATCGTCACCCGATCAGTCTATCGCAAGTGTCTTGAGTCTATAAATATCATGATGCCGAACGGGGAAGTAGTTATTGATATTAACGGTCTGGTGGGGCCCACGGAAGCGTTCATTCCTAAAGAAATCGCAATTACATCCGTGGACAGGGATGTTGGTGGCACCTGGTGGATTGGACCCCCGTGTGAGTTTAGTGAATTGCCATTCAGCGCCCGTCGTCAAAATCACTGGTTAACTACAAATTTCCATAACCTCGAGTGGGAGTATGGTACAACACCATATAAGCTAGTGCCTGCACTTTCGAAAGACTTAACGAAAAACGCGTCACGTATTTACGTTCGAGGTCGGGAGAAACAGGTGTTCTTACGTAGAATTCTATCAAGAGTAGTCGTCAACCTAGAAGAATACGTTCCAACATGTCGAAACTTGCCTGATAAATATTGCTATTGTCCGTACCACGCCAACTCTGTTTGTGGGTTTACTTGTGCTCGTCAAAATGCTGCAAAATTGAGAGCCTGGGTTTGTGAAAATATCTATACTGAAAAAGTTGTGTTGAGAGAGGAGGATGTGAATGAAATCTGGACCATTGATGTCTACCGTATTGGCCAGATTACAGCACACGAGGTCAGTGACAACGGAGGAGAGGAGAGTGAAGAAGAAGAAGAAGAGTCAGGTCTCGATACAGAATCTGAAGACTGCTGCTCATTCGAAGAGCCGTTGCCTTTAAGAAAAGCCAAACCGGGACGGGACGTTTGTGGGACAGGAAAACCGACTACAGCTTCAAAAAGTTGCGGTACAGAGGCACCAAAACCGACTACAGCTTCAAAAAGTTGTGGTACAGATACACCAAAACCTCCTGCACGAGCCTCAAAAACTTCCGAGGCATCTGTGAGAAGATCTGACTTGTGTGTATCGGATTATAGCTGCGTCGCACCGGGGAAAGAAACCATCGTATGAATACTCGACAGCTCTTAGCTGCCTTACCAGCAACCAATGTCACTATCGGAGGCGTTTTCCCCGCAGACAAGATACCATGGCGTTGGACTCGACCCTGTGCACTCATCGTTAACACCGATGATTCTAGTAAACCAGGAACCCATTGGATCGCCATGTACGTCAATAATGATGGACAGACAACCTACTTTGACAGCTACGGAATTCCACCTCAAGATAAACGATTTATACGCTGTCTTCGAAGAAACAGCAGAAACTATCAATACAACCATAAACGCCTCCAATGCCTCACAACTAGTGTTTGCGGGCATTATTGCATTGTTGTGCTTCATTGGCTTAGTAATGGGCTATCTCTCCTATCATTCCTCAGAAACTTTACGGATGACCCTCAACGGAACGATCAATTAATTGTTAAGATGTTCAATAAAATTGTAAAAAAAAAAAGAAAAATGATTTTAAGAAAGACTTTGTAAATCTATCGGGTAATGGGTTAATAATTCAAGAATGTCGAAATAAAGAATAATATTCAAAAATTTGTTTCATTTCAATTGAAAATTTTCCCCTTCTTCCCCTTCCTATATTTTTCAGAATCCGTAACGAGTGGTCAGCATCGTCCTGCAGCATTGTTTCAATGAAATCATAATCCTCCATGTGCGCGAGACAAAGGATCAAATAAGCAAAAGCATGCGGCCCTTGGTTTTTCACTATTTCAAATACATCTCTCGCTTCTTCTTTCGAGGGCGGTTCCTTGGCCTAACATTTTTTCCAATGAATAATTAGGGACATACTAATTTTCTTTACTCACCGTCCATCGCTGCGCAATAGGATTCCCCCATTTGATTATATCATATTTCAATAACAATCCGACTAAGCTGGGGATGTGCACTGGATCAATGAGGTCGTTGAGACAGTAATCAACGCGCTTACGATCCGTCAAGTCCATTTTCAAAATATGGCTCGTGTAGAAAAATTAGCCGTCTGCTTTTTTCTATTTATGGCCTTTTTAGCTTTGGGCGCTGTGGTAATCCTTGTCGGCTGTTTTATATATATCAATTATGATTACTTCGCCGAAGTGGCAAACAAAACTGTATCTTCGATGAAGAATGGAACGATTAATAAACTATTGATGAAATTGTAATATCCGGACTTATTATTTCAAAACACTTGTGGGCGAGTTCAATAACCTTCTTTTTTACAAATACCTACTCCAGTTTTCTAGTCTCCTAATACTTTTACCGCAAAAGGTCCCCATTAACCTGAACCCCACCCCAAATTTCTTTTTTTTATAAACAAATTTACTCTTAAATTCTCATGTTCTCCCAATACATTTGACCCCCACCAGGATACGCATTGCGTCATCTCTCGCGAGATCCCCCCTCCTCGGGAAGGGCACATATCATGTGACCCGCGCACCTGTTCACACACATTTTTTTAACGTATCTTGCGTTGAAATAGTTCAAATATTCTTTATCACTTCAGTTGCTTCACGATGTCCAATACAGGAGGTTCCTTAGACCAATTATACGCTAGCCCAATTAATGCGATTGCCCCGGAACACATCATTCCGCGAGCAAAAATCGCGAGGGCTGAAACGTCACCGGGATATTATTTACCACGCCACACGAGCTCTCCATTTGAATCAGAAGAAAATCGCGAGAATGATGAAGAAAATCAGGATCCCAGCTCGTACCTGTGTGTGAAACAATTTCTGGAAAAGCGGAAAGAACCAGCAGACCTTCGCGAGTTTACTGCTCATTCCGTGAAAAAAATACTCTCGGCTGCCGCAATCGAGACTCCTCTACTCCTTTCGCATACATTCGCAATTAATAAAAGTTCTACCAAGCAAGTGATGACTGGATTAATTTGGGATAGATTCGACAATATTTATCCTGTGGTTCGTTTACTTGCGATACATCCGCGGAAATTTATTGAACTCACACGTGCCAGTTTTGACGCTTTTTGGGAGTTCAGATTGCACGTTCTTGCCTATTTTGGAGCCGATTTATCGTCTCCAGGAGAGAGACAAAAATATCAGCCGATCAATTGTGGACCAAGGATCACCGTGAATTTTGCATTCTCCAATTCCTCAATACCGGCCATATATTTCTACGATTCAACAACTCAATCACGGATCTACATGCTGGAATCAACTGTGATGCTGTTGATAGAACACGGATCCTGGATCATCGAACGCTTGTTTCGCCTTTGTAGATTAAATTCACAGGTTTATAAGAAAAAAATTGTAGATGCAATTTCACGCTCAATTTTAAACGATTGTGCCCTTTCTGAAAAATCAACTCTTGATTGTAATGATTTAACGTTACATATATTGTCTAAAAGTTGTACAATTTATGCTGCAGCGCGAGAAAAAATTGTAATTTCATGCATGAATTCCGAATTATTCAAAGATTTCTATGAAGAGATGATCGCGTTTCATAAAGACTCACTTTATCGTGTTATAAAAACTACCATACCAGCCCGTTTTATTAGAAAAGGTGCTGTACAACCTGTTTCTTATTTACCTGAAAAATAAAAGAATAAAACATATGTTTTTCTCGTTTCCCTTCATTATCAATTCAAAGTTTATTGTGAGCGCATCGCCATGGACGTCATTGTTGTTCTCCAAGGTTTACGCGGGCGCAGCGGAAAATATTTACCTAAAGAAGTAGCTGTTTTGGATGTGGATAGTTTTTTCATGGGACATTGGATCATCAGCCCGCATCATCCTTACCTCGATCTCGCTACCTGTTGGCGTGAGGCAAACAATAGCCTCACAACAAAAGAGCATGGGATTGAATGGTTTGATGGAGAAAACGCTGAAATAGATGTTTTACACTACATTCGAGAGCTGTGTAAAAACGCTAATCACATTTTCACCATCGGGGAGGAAGAAACGCATTATCTACGGGCACTAATTACGCGAGAGGTCGTCAATTTAGAAAATGAACTTGTCTGGACTAATAACGATGATTTAAAAGTGAAAGAAAAAACAGTCTGTCATTTCCACCATCATAAAAATAATTTAAGTAAATTTGAATATAAATGTGCTCTCCAGACTGCATTGAGCATCGTTAAAACGTTAAATAAAAAACCCGTTCTTGATGATTCAACATCAGACGAAGAAGATGTGAGTTCAAAAAATGACAATACAAGTATTTTTAATATTTTTTAATTTTAAAAATTTTGATTTGAGGACCCAGTCTGAAAATACAATGCCACCAGTAGGATTTAAAAAACTAAAGAACATCGATGTCGAGGCTGAAACTCGTGAAAAAGCGCCAGATGAATCGCAAGCTAATGCAATTGTTTTTTTATTAATAATTATGACATGCCTCCTAGCATTAATACTAAGTGTACTCGATATATTATTAATGAAAAATTTTGAATAAATGGGAATTTTTAAATGAATATTTGCTCTTTTTTTTTATTTACACAGTCTTTTTATTGAATACATTTTAAAAATTTCATAGTACAGCCGCTTTTTCAAAATAATTATCGTATACTTTCATAGGTTTTCCATTCCATAAAATTTCATAATGGATAGGTGCTGAAAACCCCATACTCGAGTATACAATAAAATTTTCAGTAAAAACGTCGCAAACGGAAACGCAACCCCAAAAAGCGTATTCTCTTGTCCATTCCACGTGTATCAATATTCGCGTAGGCCTCTTAGCACACTCGCGTAATATATAAAATATTTCGGGAGAGTGATCGATCAGTCCACGATTCAAAATTACGGCCCACGTGACACTCATCAAAGTTGGCGGGCTACACTTGATTTTTAAGCACTTTTTCAAGTCTTTTTTGTTACCCACAATCACTGTACACTCTTCATAGCATTTGTATTTATTTTCCCCCTGATGTTCGTCATGATAACTAATCACTGCTGAAAGTTGATCCTCCGCATATTCGTCCAGCTCGATCGTGACGCGCCGTTCATAAATAACCTTTATATCTCCCCGGCTTTTTCCTCCGACCGATAAAAAACCCTCTATATCTAATATAGATCCGTAATTATCGACGGCTGTTCCAGACGACATTTTGTGTGATAAAAAAATCGATCACACAGGTTTTATACTTACTGTAAAGCCCTCCCACCTATTTCACACGCATTTCCTACCCATTTTTCCCGAAATTTTTTCCTTAAATACTTACCTTATTTTCCTAGTCTCCTGATACATTTTGAATCCATGATGAGTCACGCACACGTGCTGCATCACCCGCAAGATCCCCCCTCCCACCACAAGAAGGCCCCCACGCCACATGACCCACAGCGAGAACGCCCGCGCTTTTCCCGAGCGACGGTGGCGCCTCCAATTTCCCCGCTGCGGCAGAATTGGGAACTCCTCTCCAGATGTACCCCTATCTACTTGCGAATGAGAAAAAGAGAACCAAGATCCGGGATAGCAGCCATAATATGGACCCGAACGACCTGGGAAATATGGTGCAGTGGGAGATGGACGTTCAAATAACCAACGATGTTCACAGCTTAAAATAACATTATCAATTCGGAAATCTTATTCCATGAAAATATGTAAGGCTGAGGGATAATTGCAAATCAATGAAAAGTTTTTTATGAAATTCTTTTTCTGTGTATCTTTAATTGCATTTTTTAATCATACTTGGAATATTCAATACTACATTGAATCTTAAATGCTTTACTGTCTTGAATTACATTCATCTTTAATTGCACTCGGTAATTGCATTGAATAACTCATTGAAAATATATAAACGATGTTTGATTAGAAGAACTGGATTCAACATTTTGGCATGAGATTCGATTCGTCTTTTGGAATGAGCATTATCACGAGCCATTTCTTCCCACTGTCCTTTACGAGCTGCCTGATAAGCATAACTCCACTGAATCATCAGATGAATTTCAGGCTGCATATTGAGCTGCACCTTCTTAATTACTTTCTTTTCTTCAAACATCATTAGTATTATCACTTTCACAGGAGGTTGATGCATCATAATTAGGGCCCCAGACTTTAGTTATTATTTCGTCCGGTATAGTTGCTAGGTAACCGTTCCCACAATTTCAAATGTGTAGAATCAAATTTGTCAGAATGTTGAAAATCTTAGGGGGAATTTGAGGGGGATCTCAGGGTGAATCGCAGGGGATTTTGGGGGGAATTGTAGGGGATCTTGGGGGGAATTGAAGGAAAATCTTAGGGGGAATTCTCATCTTAATTACTTAAATGTGTGAAACAGTTTGACAACTTAACATTCAACACATTTGGAATCTGAACGGTTGCCTAGCAACTTAACCGGACGAAATAATGACTAAAGTCTGGGTCCTAATCATAATCCATTCCCAATAAGTCTGCCGCACATTTCACTAAGTTCAAACATTTCTGCATAGTATCGATGGAATCTTCCAACATGATGCAGGACAAACAATTGATACCTGGTGGGTCCTTCATCTCAAATCTAATCTCATGACTCCAATATTAGCGTACATAATTAACGAACTCTGTGATGATGAGTTGATCCGGATCCTTGGAATATTTACTCAGGATATCATTTTCTGCATAAGAATATGGTGGTACTGTTAATAACCACTGAATTTCATCAGCAGTCAATGATGCCAAATCGATGACTTGCTTTTCTTCCGAATCAATGTCACTTATAACTTTTTCACAGAGTTCTTTACACTCTTGTAATGCATCTACATGTCGAATCATACTCAACAGTTGCTGACGTCTTGTAATACTCTTGGAGCCACGATTTGTTTCCTTGGCTGATTACAAATCTTTGGCTGCCAATATCGCTGCAGGTTGGTGTTTCTCATCGAAACAGTCTTCGATGATGATATATCCACAGCCAAGATCTGGATACTCACGATCTTGCTCGTTAAAATCAACACAGTTCGTATCAGTCATCTCGACTTTCAAATATTAAGTGACCAGTGGTAGCCGCAAACCCTCTCAATTGATTACCACCTCCACCGACTCTTGTCTAATATTCTAGGTGATTCTAGAATTTTCTAGAAAGTTCTAGAATATTCTACAAATCATCTCCTGAATTTAGCATAAAGGAAAATGATGACATCATTATTCTTGGAAGCTCTATAACGGTTCACAACAGTTCTCTGGAGTGATGAATCATCCTACTCTAAAAATATAGATGATTTTATTGTTCCTAGTGACTCATTCGATGACGTCATTATCCTGGAACATTCTGTGACACTAGCACCACTTCATGGTCTGGCTGGATGACGTCATCGCTCTAGAGAGCTCCGCAGAACTAGCCCCATCTGCTAGTCGTACGGGACTAGCTAGCGAAATCGATGACGTAACCACGCCTGAGGAGAAGGGTCGCGAAGTTCCACGTCCGAAAAAGTCTGTTATAGTTGCTAAGCAAACAGACCAAACAAATATTGTGAAATGAAACTGTTCATCGTTCAAACCTCAAAACTGACGTTTGACGTTTAAACTCGGAGTGTTGAACAATTAAGTATTTTTATCGGAAATGTTAATATTTCTGAATAGAGCAATTGTCAAGATTTGATTTTAAAGGAAGGTAAGCTGGAGTTTTCTATTGAATATGTTGATATCGATGGCAAAATAACAGAGCGAGGAATCTGCTGAAAATGCCTTGAAATTTATTTATGCAGGATCTCAGAGTGTTCACCGTGTTCCCAAGAACATCTTGAAGTTCACTTTCAGTAGCATTTCAGAGTGTACATTGGAGGACGGGTTAAGGGATACTTTCAGGGACATGGTGAAGGATAGTTTCAGGGACATGGTGAGGTACACTTTCAGGGACATGGTGAGGTACACTTTCAGGGACGTGGTGAAGGATACTTTCAGGGACATGGTGAGGTACACTTTCAGAGACATGGTGAAGGATACTTTCAGGGACACAGTGAGGTACACTTCCATGGACATGGTGCGGGGCACTTTCAGGGACATGGCGAAAGATACTTTCGGGGATATGGTGAGGGATACT
Source organism: Aleiodes leptofemur (assembly GCA_963942555.1). Taxonomy (NCBI): domain Eukaryota; kingdom Metazoa; phylum Arthropoda; class Insecta; order Hymenoptera; family Braconidae; genus Aleiodes; species Aleiodes leptofemur. Next base: position 11,209,507 of record OZ012619.1, read on the forward strand.
TTCGGGGATATGCTGAGGGATACTCTCGGGGATATGGTGAGGGTCACTTTCAGGGAGATGTTAAAGGATAGTACCAGGGACATGGTGAGGGACACTTTCAGGGACATGGTGGAGGATACTTTCAGGGAAATGAACTCTGAGGGACAGTCCACGGGATTCTCCTAAGGGTATTTTGAAATTTATCTCAGGGACATTTTGGAGTGCTTTCAGGGACATTATGAGGTATACTTTCAGGAAAATTCCATTTTCTGGTTCACATCAAACTGATTACTATGAAGACAGTTGATTCCCCTTTACTCTTTTTCTATTAATTATTCACTCCTCATACAATCCTTCACTCCTCCTATCCAGATCCAAACACCTGACTCCAGGATTGGTCCTTTCGTCCCTATTGTTTCCATCGAAAATTCTGTGGATGAACCCATCTGTATGCAGAAAAAGTAAAATCCTTTCCAATTCCGTAAGTTATTTCTTCCGTATCCATTCATAGCATTATGTGCTATATCATTCAGCCTTGTCCATTTTCCTATCACTATCCAGGAATAATGCCACCAATCGCACAGCCCCTTGCATAGAGATGGCAAAGAATGATCGATGGTCTTGAAATCAATCCCGAGAATTTCAGGATTATCGATAATACTATCATCTGTTTACTATGTGAGCAGCAGCTAACAGCAGTGTCCAGGATCAAAGTGGAGAGAGATATCAATACTGTCGAACACAGAGGAGCAGCTAGATTACTTTAAAATCGTCAAAGAGACCGTAGAGCTTTTTTTGAAATGATCCTTATTGCTCTAGAAATTCCACAAGGAATATATCGATTGAGAGATAATGGTCTTGATTATACGCATTGTAAAACAGTCTCAATGAACTTGGATGTACGAACTGTAAGAAACCATCAGGATACCCCAAAGCATCAAAGAGCTTCGGAGCTTCCATCCAGGCCAGTATATCCTTTGAGAGGTGCGACAATGTCCTCCTCTCCTCGTCAGAATGCGTTTCGGATGGAGTTATGCGATACTCTAATTTTAGCAGATATTTCCCTCGACAAACTCCTACAACCAAGTTTTAAATCTTTTTTGGAAAAATGGACAAGGCACACAATCCTTCACCAATCAGCATTGAGGAAATCCTATGTTGACTTCATTTATGAAAATAGAATCAATCAGGTAAGCGAAGAAATAGGTGATTTTCGGATTACTTTGTGTCTCGATGAAACTACCGATGCAAGGGGTAGATCTATAGCCAATGCATTGGTTATGCCATTGCTTTCAGATAAGCCGCGAAAATTGAGATTGATCAATTGTGAAGAGGTGGAAGTCGTAAATGGAGATAAAATGTAGGCATTTTGTGTAAATTTCCCCAACATTCTGTGGCCCGATGAAATTCAGCGAGATAGAGTTTTGATCTTCAACACTGATGCCGCAAGTTACATGAAACGAACGTTCAGACTACTGAAAGAGACACAGGGATTCAATAAATTAATCGATGTTACTTGTGTCGCCCATGGATTACACAATGTCGCTGAAGAAGTACGTGATTATTATGAAAATGAGAATCGGTCATTGCAGAGACGGAAAAAGTTTTCCTGAAGTCACCAGCTCATATTCGTACCTTCCGTGAAACATTACCCCATGTTGCTCTTCCTCCACAACCAATTTTAACCCATTGGTCACCCATAAGTCTTGCTAATTGCTGCAATTATGTTGAATATCACATTTTTCATATTAGAACGATGCCCACGATAATAAATTATTATTAAATCTTATGATGAATATTCAATATTGTTCTGTATTCAACTCATGTTCTCCCAGCTTTTAGGAGTGTGATAGGAGTGAGAGCATGCTGAGGTTCCAAACATTCAGAATGGCGGCTATAGATTGGTCCATGAAATTGATTGGATTGATCGTGGCTATTTGTCTGGACACAGGAATTTTTTACAATCCAAAAACATAATAGACATTCTGATGAACAGAACTATATACGGTTATCTAAAGAACGAAGTAATCTGTGACTATGAATAGTTGCACTGAAGCTCAAATTAAATATTGCTTATTGAGTTGTGTGAATTGTATTATTTTCAAGAATAATTTTCAGATCAGAATCTCCGGTAACGCAAGGTAAAATTGATCTTAAAGAAATTTCCTCGTGTTCTGCCAGCATAAGAGACCCAAGTTGAGAAAAAAATTACTATCTGAACTACTTGCGTATCTTTAGAGAATGAATATTTCATTGATCGTTTGTGAAATTGGAACACGTTGATTAGCAACAAATAAACTCTCATGTAAAACAACTATCACCAACAAAGTTTTCCAGCTTGATAAAAATTATTTCTTCTGCTGACGCCTTCGGTTCCACATCCACGTGATGACAGAATTGGAGTCTGCTTTGCCAACCAATGATCCGGAGCAAGAACGCTTCCCATATACTCTGTAAGTATCAAGTCGAAATTAATTCTCCGTAAATGAAACTGAGGATGAAGCTGAGAGAAATTGATTGTCTGAAGATTCATTATTAAATTGAATCAAAAATTGTCAGATTTCAGTTTGTTGCAGTATCATTTTGTGCATCTTATCGAAATTTTTTGCATTTTTGAGGAAATCAAGGAAAAATGGAAATTTTGAGAATCTAAAGTTTTTATAATAATAAAATGTGCACATCACACATTTAGCGATTGGTTTTCCTCCTTTAGACAGATGAATTGAAATTTAAAAAATTGCATTTCTAGTTCTCCAAATTTTCCACATGTGCATATTCTCCATTTTTTTTTAAATAGTTTATTCGTTAAAAAAATTTTCAAACTGAAAAATGTCAGATGTCTGCTATTTCCAGTGTCTCCAAGTTTTCAGAAAAATTGACTTCATTTTTTCACCAATTGTTTTTCTAATATCTCCGAAACTTAACGAGAAAAGACGATTATGCTCTGAGCCTTTTTTGTAAAGAACTTAAAGAGTTACACCAAAAGATGACGACAGAGTCTCTCTAACTCGCTTAGGGCCAGTTTCCGCGAGTGAATTTAGCACTAATTACGGGACAGCTTAGCTCTTAGTACGGGAGCCCACGACCAAGATTTTTGCATCATAGCAACCCGGCCAAAAACGTATAGCCTTGATAGATATGATTACCCGGAACCAAAAAATCCAAATTTCAGAAATTTTCCGTGTCACCTTTGACCTGGCCACTTTTCCAAAAATGTCAACAAATTTTGCCGATCTGTATCATAACAATCTGTCTGATTTTTGAAATATTGTTGAATGATGAATGCAATATACTGAAAAGATGTTTTTCAGACGTTCATAACCGACGTCTGAAAACCCGTTTTATCAGTAGATTCGAGCTAGTTCATGCGAAAAAGTCATTTTTCAGAAGAAAATCTGAGCATTTTTCATTTTGAGACATTTTTGAAAATGTCAAAGAATTTTACCGACCGGTATCATAGCAATCTGTCTGAAAACGGGTGGACATGATAAAATAGGTTGCCCATATATAGAAAAAATTGAAATCAGACAAATTCAGTGTCCCATCTTGCTGATCAGACAACTTTTAGATTCTTGAAAATCATAAAAATGTCCAGATTGAGACATATGAAATGAATGTCACTGAATCTGGCCGCAAATTCTAGCAGCTGCTGGCTGAAACTTTCGGCAGTGACTGTACCGCTGAGTGGCTCGCGCACTGTACCATGTGAGTGGACGGCGGAGGTGAAATAATAAAAAAAAAACAATAAAGCCGTTTAATCTTAACTTTTCTCAAAAAAATTGTAAAAAAATTCAGGGAACTTGCACGCATGATCCGGGGGGCGGGTTGAAAATTTTTAAGGGGGTTGGAAAGGTCGTCCTCCGTAGACAAAAGATTATGAAAAAAGGAAGGCAGCCCCTCATTCTCGAAAATAAATTAATAAAACCGTTTCTCTCCAAGTTTTTTGTGAATAATTCGTAAAAAAATCAGAGAGAATGCGCACATGATCTGAGGGAGTTGGAAACTTTGTAGGGGTTGAGGAGGTGGTCCTCAATATAAGGAGAAGTGGAGAGATGAAAATGCAGCCCCTAATTTTGGAGAATACATTAATAAAACTGTTTAATCTTAAGTTTTCTCGAAAATGCTTGGAAGAAAATTCGGGGGAGCTGCAAGCATGATCGTGTTCAAAATTTTTGTGGGGGTTATGGAGGCTGTTCTCAAGACGAGAAGAGTAAGGAAAATGGAAAGGCCCTTGATTCCCCAGGAATAAATTGATTAATCCGTTTCTTGTCAAGTTTTTTGCAAACAATTTCGGAAACAATTCAGTGGGAATGCGCACATGATGTGAGGAAGTTGGAAATTTTGGTGGGAGCTAGGGAGGTGGTTCTCAATACGCGAAAAATTGGGATGATTCAAAAGCAGCCCCGATTTTTGACAATAAATTAATGAAACTATTTAATCTTGAATTTTTCAAAAAAAAATTGGAAGAAAATTCTGGGGTGCTGCATCATGATCAGAGGGGGCTGGAAATTCTTATAAGGGTTGTGAAGGTGATTCTCAAAACGCGACAAATTCGGAAAATGAAGAGATAGCCCGTGAATTTTGAAAATAAATCAATAAAACCATCTCTCTTCAATTTTTTTGTAAATAATTTCGGAAAAAAATTCAGAGGGAATGCACACTTGATCTGAGGGGACTGGAAATTTTGATGGGGACTAGGGAGATGGTTTTTAATATGCAAAGAATTGGGAGAATGAAAAGGCAGTCCCTGATTTTTGAAAATAAATTGATAAAATCGTTTAATCTTGAGTTTTCTCGAAAAAAAATGAAAAGAAATTCCATGGAGTTGCACGCATGATCCGAGGGGGTTGAAAATTTTGGTGGGGGCTGGAGATGCACTTGCTCTATCTCAGCCTATGATCCCAGCACTCTCTGATCGTGCGTGCAACCCTCCTGAATGACCTTCTAAATTACTTGGAAGAAAATTAAAATTGAACAATTTTATTCAATTTTCCCATGAAATCAGGGGCTGCCTTTCTTGATTCTAAGCTTTTCTCTCACTGAGAACAACCTCCCCCAACCTCAGAAAAATTTTCATCCCTCTCGGATCCTGTGCGCACTCTCTTCGAATTGTTTTCCTAATTTATTTACAAAAAACTTGGAGAGAATCGATTTTATTAATTTAGTTAAAACTATCAGGAGCTGGTTTTCCATCTCCCCAATCCTGCACGTATTGAGAACAGCGTCCGCAGCCCCTAGAGAAATTCTCAGCCCCCTCGGATCATGCGTGCAGCTCCCCTGAATTTTTTTGCAATTTTTTTTGAGGAAACTCCAGATTGAACATTTCTATCAATTTTCAAATGAAAATTAAGGTTGTCTTTTTAGGTTCTCAATTTTTCCGCATTGAATTTTCGTAGGTGGTCACCTCCCCAACCCCCTTGGGAATTTCCAGCCCCCTCAGATCATATGCGCATTCTCTCTGATTTTTTTCCTGAATTACTTGCAAAAAATTTGGAGAAAAAAGGTTTCATTCCTTTATTTCTAATAATCAAGGGCTGATTTTTTATTTTATTTTTTACGCGTATCGAGAACCACCTGCTCAATTCCCGTAAGAATTTTCCAGCCCCCTCGGATCATGCGTGCAGCTGCCCTAATTTTTTCAATAATTTTTTTCGATAAAACTTAAGATTAAACGGTTTTATCAATTTCTAAATAACAATTGAGGGTTGCCTTTCCAGGTTCTGAATTTCTTCCATATTAAGAACCACCTTCCCGACCCCCCTGAACATTTTCAACCTCCCCCCCCCCCCCCCCCCCCGGGATCAGGCATGCAGCTTCCCTGATTTTTTTTCTAATTTTTTTGAGGAAACGTAAGATCAAACGGTTTTAATTATTTATATCCGAAAATCAACGACCGCCTGTTTATTTCCACAATTTTCCGCGTATTGATAACCACCTCCCCAGCCACTTTAAAAATTTCCAATGCTTTCGGACCATACGTGCAGCTTCCCTGAATTGTTTTTTAATTTTTTTTTTCAGAAACGTAAGATTAAATGCTTTTATTTGTGTATTTTCAAAAATAAAAGGCCGGCTTTTTTAATTTCACAAGTTTCCGAGTATTGAGAACCACCTCCCCAACCCCCTGAAAAATTTTCAACCCCCTCGGATCATGCGTGCAGGTTCCCTGAATTTTTTCACAATTTTTTTTTTTAAAGTTAAGATCAAACGGTTTCATTAATCTTTAGATAAAATGGAGGGTTTGCATTTTCAGATTCTCAATCTTTCCCACATTGGGAACCGCTTCCTCAATCCCCTGCAAAATTTTCAACCCCTTCGGATCATGCGTGCAGCTTCCGTGAATTTTTTCCTCAATTTTGATCAAATAATCAAAATTAAGTCGGATGAAACAGGCTTTAAAATTGATAAGTGACATAGAAAATGTCTGAAAACAGTATTTTGGTAATCGTGATGGCAATACGAAAAATTCAAAAAAAAATTGATTTGGGTTGCTATGATACACTACGGCAAAATTTGTTGACACTTTTGAAAATGTGTTCAGGCTAAATGTGACACGTAAAGTGTCTGAAAACAAACTTTTTCACAATATAATGACAAAATCTATGTACATTTCTGATATCAGACAGATTGTAATAAAACCAGCTGCTTTTTTTCTTTGACATAGCAGAAATGGACCCACGTGAAGCTGAGACACTTTACAGCGTTCTTGTCCATCCAGTTGGATTCAAAATCTTATAATCTAACTTTTCCATAAGATTTTGTCCGGGTTGCGATGAGACATGGTTTTGGTCGTGGGCTCCCGTACTATCTGGTTTAATGTGAACCACAGTTAGCGTAACTCTCGTTTGGAGAAGAAAGATAGTGGGATCAGTGTTACCACAACGGAAACATACGAACCTCGCTATAAACAGTGAGCTTTCAGCGATGAGGTTAAGAGCGACACCATTGACAGCTGCAATCAGTGGCGGTATCACTGTTATTCCTCCATTCTTCTCGTTGAGCCAGAGTTACGATAACCGTGGTTTAAGCCGAACCAATGTGAAGCTAAACCAAAGTTAACGTTAATTTTACTCCCGGAAACTGGCCCTTAGTTTCTGAAATATCCTCAAGGAAACTGGTGGATTTTTTTTAAATTCAATTGATTTTCCTGAAATCATCAGAGTTGGTGAATTTCGAGGAATTCAACAGTTCTCTTTAATTAGCATTAATATCAATTCAAACTAGAGGTGCATAGCTGCTTGCTCGCTACGCTCGCTCGCGAATAGAGGAGTGCGTAGTTGCTCGCTCGCTATGCTCACTTGCGAATGGAGGAGTGCGTTACTGCTGATTAGGAGAAATTAGTAAGAATGCATTGTGATGAGTGTGACTCTTCGAACCGCACCAAGAACTTCCTGACAATTTCTCCCACTCACTATTTGAGAAAACGATTCATGAAAAAAACGATAAATAACAACAGACATAATCGTAAAAACGATCAAAAAATGTTGGGGAGATCTCAAAATATGGAGATCAACAAAAAAATCGATTTTTCGTTTTCAGAGTCAATGCATAGACTTCACTTTTTGGGAAGTTAAGAAAAACTCAATAATAAAAAAATAATATAATGTTTTTTGACCGTTCAAAATTAATATTTTGGTGGATGATTGGCCTTGCGGTCATTAATTCAATAAACTCAATGAATAAAAAGGTTGAATTTTTCATTGTCAACGTTTCGGCTCATTCAACATGAGCCCTCATCAGGACATTAAATTTCATCAATTCTACCTGTAAAAAAGACAACATCATGAAATTATCAATAAATGTAACAATTTTGAGACATTAGAAGTTGAAACAAACGTAATACATCCAAAATTGTGTCACAATAGTGACAGTTAGAGTTTATGATAGTCATAATACTGCTGTAAGAATGATTAAATTACGGATAAAACACTGGGACTGAGTTTTTTTTTTTTTTTTTTTTTATATATGATGAAACTGAAATTTGTGAACTTATGAAAATTGATCATGTTTAACTGTGTTAAAATTATACATTTAAAAGACTCTTGTTGCTTTTGCACTTCATAGCTGTAACAACTTTATGTGTACCATGAACCATGATAGAGATCATAGAGTGGCTTCGCGCAGTAGTAGTTACGAGGAGGCACTAGATGTCACTGCTATCGTATCATTAACAGTTCTATAATTTAAATGAACCCATTCTCGATTAATTAATTAATTATCACACTATACACATTGCTGAGCCCATCCACATCCAATCTAAAATTCACATCATTATGGTCTTTCGCAGTGTGAAACATTTCGAGTAGATTCCTCTTGTAACAGTGGTCTTCATGACCTAAAACCCTGACTTTCTCGGAATTAAATTGATGATCCGTGTCAATGACGTGTTTTGTTAGTACTGCATGTTTGTCAGGAGGCTTGCTGATGTTTTGGCGATGTTACTTAATTCTCGTTCCTAACAGTCTTTTCGTTTGGCCGATGTAAGTGCCTTCGCAGTCATTGCAAGGAATGGAATATGCACAGTTGTTCTTGTGTAAAGTGTCAAAGGGATCTTTAGCAGTTGGTATATTGTTTTCTAGTTTGTTGTTATTAGAAAACACCAAATTCAAACCATGTTTCTCAGCTGTTCTCGTGAGATTCTGGCTGAGACCTTCTGCATAAGACAAAATGAGAGTCTTCTTAAAATCTGGTGCTGGTTGTTCTGGTAAAACCACAGTGTCATTGTGATTTTCTTTCTGGAGATGTTTTATTCTTACATTCATCCAGTGATTGACAAAATCCACTAGATAATCATTCTTCATGAGAGTGATTCTGATTAAAGCCAGGTTGTCATTGAGGAATTGTTGGTGACCAAGTTTCCATGTTCGGTCAACCAACTTAAATACTATTCCTCTTTTTTGTGTCACTGGGTGATGTGAGAAAAAATTCATGTATCTACCAGACTTAGTTGGTTTACGATACCAGTTCGTGATGATCGTATTGTCCTTGTGTATCAGTAATACATCCAAAAAAGAAATCTCTCCATTGACTTCAGTCTCACTTCAGTCTCTCTCTCTCTCTGGTACGTAAGTGGCTACTTTGTTTTGCTTTCGCTTACTACTCAAACTGCTTTTCTGCATCATTTTCGCCCTCGGGCGGTTTTTTGTTGCAGTTTGTTGCATGAATCTTGTTGCAACCAACATTTGGATTAATAAATCCCGCCTGTAAATACTGATTTAACGCTGAAAATAGGGCTCCGCGAGGCCATTACGGCATGCGCGCGTCGCCGCTAGAGAGAGTATGCCAGATAGAATGATTTTTTTATAACATATAGTGTTATTTTAAAAAATTGAAAAAATTCAGGTATCATCTAGACACATGAAGGAATAAATCCTCGTTGAAACAAAATTTTTATCTCAATTTTTCAAGAAGTTTTACAATTGTTAACTAGTCAATTTTTTTCGTATCTCCGTTCTTTTAAATAACGGGATAAAAGGTTTAAATAATTGACCCATAAATTTTTGCCTTGGTGGAACCCTCATTAAATATATACTCAATGAGGTCACGTGATAAAAGTTCATAAAAGTTTATTATTTTGTTTATTACAATTTTTCATAACTAAAGAAAAAAGAAATATCCAAAAAATGCCTATAAATTTTTTTCTTTTTAATAATATTTTGTTATTGCTGTTTTCACATCTAATAATGGCAATAATTAACTCCGATTACAAATTTTAAACGTCATTTATTTATAAATTATTTTCAAACAAATAGACAAATTTAATATTTAAGGAAATTTTTTTTTTATCATTCTGTTGTCATAAAAAATTCATGACTTTTGAAAGAGAAAATTTTCCTCAAATAAATTTTTTAAATGTTTGAAAACGTTTTTTTCAAATTTAGATTGTTTAAATAATTAGTTAAGAAATTATTTTATCCTTAAAAATCATTAATTGCGCTTTTCAATATTTCAACAGAAAAATAAATTTTTTTGATCAATAACTTCATTGTTTATTAACGTAGCAATTTGTTATAAACAAATTCCGACTACCGTTATATTTTTTTTCTGGAGCTAAAAAAAAATACAAAATCAGCCCTCTATAAAAAAGTACTGAAGAAAAAAATTTTGTATTTTCTATAACACTTTTTGGAATTACACGATACTGAAGTGACAGCGCCTACTTGATTTGTCAACTAGAAAATGGATGTAACTATTACGCTATGAGAGATACGATGAAAGAAATTCAGGCCGTTTTTGTGAAGGATCAATTGATCTTTCGAATGCATCAAAGATCAAGTTTGTAACTATTGTTTATTAGCTACTACATGCATTTGTTTATAAAAATTCGAGAGTTTTTGGACTTTTTCGTAACTTCTATCACTGAACAAAATTGTTTTAGAGTTTATTACTATATTTGCCGTATTTCACAAGTTATAAGTGATGAAAGATACGAAAAAATTCCAAAAACTCTTGAATGTTTGTAAACAAATGCATGTAGTAGCTAATAAACAATAGTTACAAACTTGATCTTCAATGCATTCGAAAGATCAATTGATCCTTTACAAAAATGGCCTGAATGTCTTTCATCGTATCTCTCATAGCGTAATAGTTACATCCATTTTTCAGTTGACAAATCAAGTGGGCGATGTAACTTCAGTATCGTGTAATTCCAAAAAGTGTTATAGAAAATACAAAAATTTTTTTTTCAGTACTTTTTTATAGAGGGCTGATTTTGTATTTTTTTTTAGCTTCAATAAAAAAATATACCGGTAGTCGGAATTTGTTTATAACAAATTGTTACGATAATAAACAATGAAATTATTGATTAAAAAAATTTGTTTTTCTGTTGAAATATTGAGAAGCGCAATTAACGATTTTTAAGGATAAAATAATTTCTTAACTAATTATTTAAACAATCTAAATTTGAAAAAAAACGTTTTTAAACATTTAAAAAATTCATTTAAGGAAAATTTTTTCTTTCAAAAATCATGAATTTTTTATGACAACAAAATGATAAAAAAAAAATTTCCTTAAATATTAAATTTGTCTATTTGTTTGAAAATAATTTATAAATAAATGACGTTAAAAATTTGTAACCGGAGTTAATTATTGCCATTATTAGATGTGGAAACAGCAATAACAAAATGTTATTTAAAAAAAAAAAATTTATAGGCATTTTTTGGATATTTCTTTTTTCTTTAGTTATGAAAAATTGTAATAAACAAAATAATAAACTTTTATAAACTTTTATCACGTGACCTCATTGATTATATGTATAGTAAGATAGTAAGGTTCCACCAAGGCAAAAATTTATGGGTCAATTATTTAAACCTTTAATCCCGTTATTTAAAAGAACGGAGATACGAAAAAAATTGACTAGTTAACAATTGTAAAACTTCTTGAAAAATTGAAATAAAAATTTTGTTTCAACGAGGATTTATATCTTCATGTGTCTAGATGATACCTGATTTTTTTCAATTTTTTAAAATAACACTATATGTTATAAAAAAATCATTCTATCTGGCATACTCTCTCTAGCGGCGACGCGCGCATGCCGTAACGGCCTCGCGGAGCCCTATTTTCAGCGTTAAATTGAAATAATGAATAATGGAGATAGAGTTTCGGGAGTTGGGACGTTTTTATGGGGAATTTCCTCCTCTTTCAGAATCTTTTCACGAAATTCCTGAAATATCAATAGTTTTCCAGTTATTAACAAAAAACTGAATGCTGGTTTTTTTGCATCTTGATTTGTTAATAACAATCGCAATTTTTTCCATGCTGTAAAACCCTGAGATACTATTTTTCTAGAGGCCATTCTCAATCTAATGAGCTATCGCTCATATTTTTAGCAGCTTTATGTCTATTTTTCACGTTTTTCAAGATGTGGATCAGTCTACTAGTAGCATTGCCTACTTTTTCAATGATGGGGAAAGTAATGTAACTAATTGATGTATTAATAGAGATTCTGTATAATTCTGGTCTCCTTCATGCAATAGCGAAACACATAAGGACATTATCCGACTCGTATTCATTTATTCCTCTATTCCAGCTCCGTAAAGTTGACCCCCCGTGTATGGATATTTACAATTTTTTTAATTGCAATCGTTTGACGGACGATTGACGGTGATTGACAGATAATTATTAAAGTTTGACGGATAATAGTTTTTTTTAAATAAATTTTTCAAAATTGACCAAAAAACAAATTTCAGTTTGCCCCCCCATTTTGAAATTTTTCATTTTTAGGAATAGCTATGGAAAGAAAATCGATTGACGGTTTTTGACAGACCATCAATTAATATGAAATATTAATATTTTTCCTTTAATTCCATAATTCCTCATTCCGGTTTTGAAAATGCATAGAGTTTTGATTCACAAGTTCCACACCAGAGTCTAACCCAATCTGAGAGCCCGGGTACTGGTGACGATTTTAAAATTGTACGGTTCGAGTAAAGCAGACAACATTTTAGGTGAAAATGAAAATAAATTTTGATAAATTGATTGATTAATTTTCTATTTTCAAAATGCCTTGGTCTTAAGCTATTGAATTATTCAATAGCTTAACTATTTTCATTAACACTGCCATTCTCCGTTCTTCATCACGGCTCGATGATGAAGAATCCTGTAATTCATAGTAATTCAATTAATCTGAGCTTATTTACAATTTTTCCTAAACTGTTGATTGCTTCATTCGAACCGTACAATTTTGAAATCGTGGCTAATCGTGCCTCTTTGGCTAGTTCAACCTTATCACTAAAATATCACGAAAGTTAGTTGGTGACATCTCTCCATCGCGGTGCTAAAGGGGGGAGAGGGCTGCCCCACCACTATTATTTGCATCAAGTATTGGACCCCCTTGGTCACTTGCCATCGATCTCGAGACGACGTCAGATCGTGAAAGTATTTTTTGAATCTCAACAGTTTTTTTATCATTTTGGAAAATTATCGTCACCACGAAATATCTCCGATTTGGAGGATGCCGCGTGATCGGAAAGCAAGCGTGAGTATCAAATCCTCAGAATATCTCGGAAATGACTAAAAGTACGCCTTTTTTGTCCTAACCCTTTTTTGTAGAAGACTTCAAAAATTACAAAAGAAGGTTCAGAGCAAAATTGCTTTATTTCACTCGCTTTCCGAGATATTTTCAAACACTATGAAAAAATTGGCTCAAATATATTGATAAACAATGGCCAAAATTGTGATTAATGAATATTTCCTTTACGGTATTTATGATGAATAACTTCATCGATCTACGTCTGACTGTGTATAGTCGATTGTTAGTCAATCCATTTACCCAAGAGCCTCCAGTCGACGACTAATCAAATAATAAAATTTCTGGAGTGCGTGTCGATTGTAGGTGATAAAGTGGCCTATCGACCAGCAGTCGACTATTAGACTGGTTAACAAGTGCCAAAAGGTGACAATTTGTTAGCGCTGACGGAAAATTATGATCAGGATATCATTCGATTCGGAATGACATATAGAACATTTGTGAATCGTATGAAAACCCGCTCGTAAAAATCCCAAAAGTTATTAACAATTTAAAGAAAGAGAAAATAGGGTTTTCGTTTTTTTGCGAATATCTCGGCAAGTATTGTAAATATTCAAAATATCAAAAAAGATTCGGAAAGAACAGAAAATCCCCTCTGAAAAAGTTCCAACTCCCGAAACTGTAGGACTAATATTTATAATTTTCATTTAGCAGGGAAAAACCGGCGGAAAACGCGCGATTCGTCTCCCGCTCGCACCGGGCGTATCAGAGACATTAACGGGAAAAAATGATTACGCCTTTTAAATGTGAATATTAAGGAACCAAAAAAATTTGGCACTTTTTGGATGCTTCAATGTATAGTATTCAGGTCGAACGAAGTTTTGACCCCCATTTTTCAATTAACTATCGAATTGTGAATTAAGCAATTTCTTGAGATGGTATGAAAAATACTCGATAGTTAACAAATTAAAAGATTCAAATTTTTTCCAACTCACTGGAACTATTGTTCAACGGTTTTAGAATGGATTCCCGTTGGAAAAATTACAAAATAATAATTTTCCACTCAGTTATGAACAATTAAATATTATAAATTGTAACGTGATATTTCAATCGACGTTACTTTTTATCGTCTGAGCGCGTCATTCATTTTGAATTTGAATAGTTTTGGCACCACCAACCGAGAATCGAAATAAACGAATCACGAGAGTTCAATTTTTGTAAAAACTATGTAAAACTAATGCCGATTGGTTAATTTTGTATGTTAACGCTCATTGGATTATAGTCAATTGAGTTGATGTCTCACGACTGGAAGAGGAAGACACTAGATGGACGATGATGGAGAAAATCGACATCATCTACGGAGTTGGTTAATGAGAGAAAAGTTTTGGCGCCAACGACGAAATTCATCGGAAGGATTAATCGAGACGTTTTGATGAACTTTTCGTTGCATCCTTGGACAAATTACTTTGTCTCAACTCTTTTGTCATCGACGTAGAGTTTCTCAATTTACTTCGTTGGAATTTATTGTCGTTGTAAAGAAGAATAATTAACGTCAGGTTGAGCTGTACTGAATGACATATTCTGGGATTGACCAATAAGAAACGTCCTTCTCAGAAAAGACGCCTAAGCCAGTGCACAGCGCTTGCTGTCGGCTGATTCTCGTTCGGTGTGCCATACTGTAGACACATGTTTTGTCGTGTCATTTTACACACTTGATATAACCGTCATTTCCTTACGTTTTGGAATTAATTAATTTATTTGGAATTAATTATATTAAATATCATTAATTGAACTCAATAAAAAATTGTTCACGTGGAATTGAGATTTTGGGAATAATCTGGTGAGCAAGTTTTTGATTGATTGAATTTTGTACGGTTATTAATTTCGTGGTCGTGGAATTTTTATTTTTTTATTTAGCGTTATGACGCTGTAGTAAAGTGACGCCACGAGACTGAATACCATTTTTCGGTGACATTTTTATTTGATATTTTTGGAAACCTTTTAATTTTTTGAAAAGTAATTTTATTGGACTCTCGTTATCGTTTCTCGATTAATTATTTTTTTTGTTAATCATATTATTTTTTTTTGTTGTTTGAAAAAAAATGAATTGTCGCGAATTAAAATTAATTAACGGATGTTTTTGGCGTCGTGGCCAAAGTTAATTGATTATAATTTACTGAAAATTCAAGTTCCGCGACTTTGTAGAATTTTTTTGATTTTGTATTTTTTTTTTATTTGTCATTTTTTTTTAAAGATTTTGTGAATTGATTGCTCTTTATGAAATTAATTTAATTAATTTCATTCGTTGGCATATCGTTTAGTCGGCCATGACACCTAGGGAATTTCGATAGGAAAGTTTCAGTTACTTTCGTTTCATTGCGGAAGATAACTGTAGGTGGCAGCACCATGGAATTTTTGAATTGATTTATGATTTAAAATTTGAAATCGACGATTAATTAATTTATTAATTAATTTAATTTTATTTTTGATTGACATTATTATTTTTTTTAAATTTAGTTTTGAAGAATTTGTTTGTAATTAATTGTTTATTTATTATGAGTTTTTGGAAGTTATGTTTTATGTTATGAAAATTATAATTTTTTTTCATTGTGCTGCGCACTCGCCGATTCAACGCTGGGGTTAGATAATTTATAAATTCAATAATTATTTTTTTTTATATAAAAAATTTAAGAAAAAAAAAAAAAAAAAAAAAAATTTATTCTATCCCCGAAATTATTTGTTTGAAATTATTTAAGGATGTACTCTAATTTGGGATTTTTTTTTTCTACATTTTTTTAAAACATTTTTCAAATGTATATACATTGTGACGTAATTCCGAGGTCTAACGGTAAACCCCGAAATTAAGCACGCTTGAAAGCACCCAATAGCCAAAACCAAATTTTTAAACAAAACCAAAAAAAATCCAAAATGGGCGCCAGGATAATCTGAAATTATCCAATCGATTAAACAACAAAGAAAAATAAATAAATTAATCGACAAACAATCAAAAATCAAAAATATCAAAATATCAAAATACTCCCTTATTTAGCTCGACTAATTCAGCCTTATCTCAAAGTCGCTGTTTTGGGTTTGAATAAGGAGTATAAATAATTCTTCAAACACGAAATTTAATTTTTGGGAATTATAATTTGAATTTAATAAAAATGAAATGAAATAATTTGTAACATTGGTAAACAAAAAAAAAATAATAATTAAATTAATTAAATGTGCACAGCACGTTATTAAAAGTTGATACGTCCCTGGACGTCAAAAGAAATCAGTAAATTCTGTAAGACTTCAACAATTAATTAATAACTCAAAGGCTATTAATTAATGTATCGTATAAAATTTAAAATTACAATTGTCTGATATAATTCAATTCAAATAAAAATTTATCACTAGATAAGTTCCCTAGGGGACAGAAAAGAGTTCGTCCCTGACTTCCCAAAAACATTGACCTCAACGATTTCGCGCGGGACGAGAGAAGCTGTCTCTACTTTCCCAAAAACATTGACCTCAAATTTTTCACACAATGAAATGAATTTAATATAAAAAAAATATATAAAAAAATCCTTATTTTCTTTCCAGGATCTTTTCACAACAAAAATTATAATAATTTATACTGGCATTTAATTGATATAAATAAACTAGGGTAACGACAAAAAAAAATTATGATAATAATAATAATATTAATAATGTGACGCTTGTCAACGAGAGATTTTCATTGAATAAAATAAAAATAAAAAAATAATTAACTACGAAAATTTTCTCAACAAAACGTCTAATCTCGAAAAATAAAGTTTTTAATAGTCGCAATACGACAATAAAAAAAAATTAAAAATAATAAAAAAAAATGACGCGAAGAAAATTTTCGTTTACGACACAAAAATTAATAATTTCAATTTTTCGCTCACCAAACGATAAATCTTCAAAGAGCACAACAAATTAATATCTCCAATTGTTCAGTAAAATTTTCTGAACGATATTCTTATAAAATATTCCAAAATTGTCTCAAAGTTTTCCACAAAATAAGGTTACAAAAATATTTGTCAACCAATCCAACACGCGTCCAAAACGAGAATCAACGCCATGTTGTTCTCGTTGAGAGAAGACGCCGGCCGGCACGAAAAACTCCAGCGTGGCAGGCTGTCATTGGTCGACGCACGTGACGTCAACAGGTGACTGTTAATTGGTCAAATTCGAATTGCAACGCTTCCAACGATGACAGGCGGGAAACTCCAAAAATCTATATTTTAAGGAATAATGTCACTCCTTTCCGGTGACTAATAATGCTGGACCCTTCTCCAGACTTTTCCTCCCGTCTGCTCATCCGATGAAGGTTGAATCAATTCTCAATCAATTTTTATTGATGAAAATCTTTAGCCCTTTTCCTTCACTGAGTAATTCCGCTCCAGGTGGTGCTGCCCTCTTCCGCTCATTATGAGAATTATCGCCAATGAGCGGTACATTCAAAATTCGAGAAATAATACAATTTTATTAGAAAAGGAAATTAATAAATAAATGATCTCTCATTGACAGAAGTTTTTGGATCCTCGTTTCGGACGCAAATTAAGTTCCATTATCTAATTAACGCGCCCAGACGAAAATATAAGTAACGCGATGAAATATCACGTTACAACATCTAGGAACATTGTGCAGATATCACAGAGTGAATTTTGCTAAGATTTTCTCATGATTTCTCGTTGAGAGTAAAAAAAATCTTGTTCAAAACAACTTGAAATGCTTTTTTCTCGCAACAATTTTTTTTCGGACCTCCCACACGATTTCTCCTGAACCAGTAGGCCGATTCTTCTGAAATTTACACCACGTATTCTACACATAGAAAATCACAAGATGAACCTCTATCAAGTCAAAATTCTGATTTTTACTATTTTTTTAACGAAAAACAGTGAAAAATGAACTATTTTTTTCAGATGTTTTGATTTTTTCAAGATAAAATTAACAAAATTAGTTGAAAATTAATACTTTGGTGGTTCAATCCGTAGCCACTATCATACCGAATCTGAAGCACTTCGATTTTTTTGTATCAGATAAACCGTTGTCGAGGAATCGTGTGGGAGCCGAGTGGCCTCAAAACTACAGCCTTAGGTTGAGCAATGGATTTTGTATACAAAACTTGGAAAATTTAAATGAAAAAAAATTTTGTTTTCTATTTGAAGACTTCATTTATCATACCTATCCATTTTCATATTCATATCTTTCATAGAATTCTCAAAAAAAATTCCGAAAGATCGGTCTTTTTTTGACCCAAGAAACTAGAATACACCGTTAATGCTCCTTATTTAAACCCATAACAGCGACCTTGACAGGAGGCTGAACTAGTTCGTGCTGAATAAGGGAGTATTTGAGTTTTTGGTTTAAATGATTAGATTTTGATTTTTGGTTTGTTGCTGTTAAGATCAATATAAGATTTATCGGATTTTGAGATACATCCTGGCACCCATTTGGATTTTGGTTTCGTTTGTAAATTTTGTTTCTGGCTATTGGGTGCTTTCAAGCGTGCTCAATTGTTGAGCTTACCGTTAGGCTCGAGAATTACGTCACAAAATATAGAGAAACACATGAAAAAAGAAAATGAGCCAATTTTTTCACTGATTCGTTTTTTTATCATGGGAAAATACATGAAAATAATTTTTTCACATTTTTCAATCGTATTGTTTAAAAAATTTATTAACGAATGCATTGTTTATAAGATAATTCAAATTTTTTTTCACAATTTCATCTTTAATAAGTCCCATGATTTTTAACGGAAGGAAAATTCCTTGAAAATATTTATTTATTACTTAAAAATGCCCTCGACCCAGGACAGACTCTCGAAGTGGGAGTCTGGCCCTGGCGGTTGAGCTATCGATTGAGGGGCGACCCCGGTGGCAGATAGAAGTAGCCAACACCATTAGGAGGGGACAGGAGGGAGCTGACTGGTAGAACAGTCGGATCCAGCCATGTAACCTCTGGAAATGTTGGTGAAGTGACGGTACAATAAGGGAGACGACGGAGGTAAAAGCCCGGGCAGTCGAACGAAGGCCATTACCGTGGACCAGCTCCCCCAGGCCAATGGTGTGAACCCATCTAATGATGTCCTTGGGGTACCAGGCCACCCCCCATTGTATCATGTTGCAAGACAGGCCTTACCCTCACAAACCGGGCTCTGTGGGGTGTGGACCTTCATTCCCCGGATACTCGTGGGAATCATATGGATAAACAAGAAAATAATCAAAATTTCGACGCCTTGTCAGGGGACACCACTGGTGACACCCGCAAGGACTCAACCGACATGGGGGACGAGGTGGCGGAGGCCTTGGCCAAAGCCTCATTGTCCGCCGAGAGTGGGGTCAGTGGACAGAAAGGGCCCCCTGTGGAACCAGTGAATACTGGGAACATGGGAACCCTCCTAAACACCGAACCCGCTCAGATGAAAAAGGGATTCAGTGGGGCGCAGAAGAGGAAAAGGGCCAGGCAGAGGGAGATAGAAGCTGGACTCCTGCCTGCAACAGGCAACACTGGATCGAAGGACCCGGCTTCAGAAGGGGGAACCAAAGATGCAGGGAAAAGACCGCGTTCGACGGGCCATACACCTCCTTCGGAAGGACCCCAGAAGAACCCGAGGGTCAATGAGGGCAAGATGGCTGCCTTGATTAGCGTAGCTGCCGCGGGAGGAGGACGGTACGCCATAGTCCCAGAAACCTTCCCAGAGGCGATGCTGAACGAGGAGCAAGGCCAATCCCTAGAGTGTGCACTGATGGAGGCGATATTTGGCCCTGACAGCGCATCCACACCGGCCCCGAGATTCGAGGGCGCGCGGCTCGAGGGCGGCATCTTCTGGGTGACGTGCTCTGACGTGGACTCAGTCTCTTGGCTGAACAGAATCGTGCCAAATCTGACGCCTTGGGAGGGAGTGGCCCTGGTGGTAAAACACAGAGACGACCTCATCCCGAAGCTCTTCAGGGTAACCGCAACCCTGCCGGGTCCACCGGTGGGGGAGCCGGAGGCTCTGAACAGGCTGGTACGACAGAACCCAGGACTCAAAACTGAGAACTGGAAAATTTGGAACTCCGTGACAGGTAAGGGCTGCACTAACCTAGTGGTGGGTGTGGACCAAGCTGCACTCGACGTCCTGAGGGGGCTTAACATGACCCCTCACTATGGCCTCCGAAAAGCGAGGTTCTACAAAGCTGTGAAAAAAAAGGCACAGACGGGGGGAGGTGGTGACCAAAGGGCACCACTCCTAGGAGAAGACGCTCTAAGCACCGTGGGTACCGGTCAGACCTCGTTAGGGATGGCTGCAGGGCTATCACCACGGAGTCAGATGGGGAACTGGGTGCTTTTCACTCCAGGAAGAGGAGGTTTTGCGTCTTCGAGGACTCCGCCGAGGGCCAGGGGAAAAGGTAGGCTACCAGGGAGTGTGGGGTGGGGACGGGAGGGGGGGCAGGGCAGTGAATACGGGGGGCACTCAACGTACCCTAGAGAGGGTCTTCCCTGTCCTTCCGTCACCAGCTGACCCCTTTGGCGGGACCCAGGAGGATGGACCCGTTTAGGGGCCACACCAGGGGGGAACCAAACAGGTCACTCATTGACAGGATCAAAAGGAGGGGTGGACACCGGTGTCCCTATGGGCACCAGGGACACTCTCTGCTCACGAATTAATCTGCAACACTGCAAAGTGGCGGTGGCATATCTGCACCGTTGCATAGTAGTGGAGCAAACGGATGTGTACCTAATACAGGAACCTTGGGTTGTAGGGTGGCTTGTAAGAGGCTTAAATGTTCAGGAAAAAGAAACCTTCTACGCACAGGGTGAGCCCGGACCTAGAGCCTGCATCATCACGGACAACAACTGCCAATCTGGACTACTGAGGAACTTCTGTACTAGGGATTGAGTAGGTGTGGTGGCGAAGATTGCGTTGGGTGGAACGAAACGGGATGTAGTATTCTGCTTGGCCTACCTACCACATGACTCGGTTAACCCTCCACCATCCCTAGAACTGAGAGAACTAGCTAGGTACTGTAGGGAACTGAAGGTGCCACTGATAGTGGGTTGTGATGCGAACTCACAGCACTTATTATGGGGCAGTCGGAAAACGACTGACAGAGGTCAAGCCCTCATGGAATTCCTGCTGGGAGAAGGCTGGGAGCTTCTTAACAGGGGATCCACTCCCACCTTCGTTACCACAAGATGCCAGGAGGTAATTGATGTGACATTATGCACTCAATCCATCTTGAATCACTGTGAGGACTGGGAAGTCTGCGATGAGGACTCACTCTCAGATCACCGGAGAATAATGTTCCAAATCAAGGGAAACAACAACTACCCTGAGGCAACCCCTAAGAGAAACCCCAGAAACACTGACTGGGAGGGCTTTAGCGCATCCTTGGAGGTGGCCCTCGGGGGCAGTCACAGGGGTTCCAGGAGTCAGAAAGGACTGGACAGAGAGGCACTGTACATACAGGAAAATCTCATCCAGGCCTATCATGACCACTGTAAAGCCAAAGTCGCCAGGACAGAAAAGAAAGTAGCCTGGTGGAACAGAGAGCTCCCGAGACTCAGACTCCTTTCCAGGAAACAATGGAGGAGAGCCTACAAGACAGGGGAAGATGAAGACTGGGAGAAATACAGGGCCACAAATACCACGTATAAGTACCAGATCGTTCAAGCGAAGGACTTGCACTCGAGGGACTTCTGCACTGAGCTGGAGAACCTATCGCTGGTCTCCAAACTTGAAAGGACCTTTGCTGGAAGACATAAGGCACTTCTGGGGAATATTACACTTCCGGAGGGAGGAAATATCACCCAACACGAGGACATTCTCCGGCACCTGATACAAGTACACTTTCCAGACTCCATGGAAGTGGGAGAGGAGAAGGAACTGGAGAGTGACAGCTCAAACACACCTCCTGGACGGAAACCGGACTGGAAAACGGCCAGGAGCATTATGACGCCAGAGAAACGGGAATAGGCATTAGACTCGTTCGACAAATATAAGAGCCCGGGGCCCGATGGCATCTACCCGGCAATGCTCCAAAGGGGAGGAATGGCGCTCAGAAATACACTACTCCGGACCATGAGAGCCAGCCTGGCTTTTAGGCGTATACCCTGTAACGTGATATTTCGATCGTCGTTACTTTTTATCGTCTGGGCGCGTAATTAATTTTGAATTTCAATAGTTTTGGCACCACCAACCGAGAATCAAAATAAACGAATCACGAGAGTTCAATCATAGTAAAAATTATGTAAAACTAAAGCCGATTGGTTAATTTTGTATGTTAACGCTCATTGGATTATCGTCAATTGAGTTGATGTCTCACGAATGGAAGAGGGAGACACCAGATGAACGATGATAAAGAAATCGACATTACCTATGGAGTTGGTTAATTGGAGAAAAGTTTTGGCGCCAATGACGAACTTCATCGGAAGGATTAATTGAGATGTTTTGATGAATTTTTCGTTGCATCCTTGGAAAAATTAATTTGTCTCAACTCTCATGTCATCGACTTGGAGTTTCTCAATTATCTTCGTTGGAATTTATCGTCATTGAAAAAGGAAAATACTTAACGTCAGGTTAAGCTGTATTAAATGACGTATTTCGGGATTGACCAATGAGGAATGTCTTTCCCGGAAAAGACGCCTCAGCCGGTGCGGAGCGCTTGCTGTCGGCTGATTCTCGTTTGGTGTGCCGTGTTGGACACACATATTTTGTCGTGTCATTTTGGACACTTCTGTTAACCGCCATTTCTGTAAGGTTTTGAGATTTATTAATTCATTGGAATTAATTAGATTGATCGTCGTATAATTGAATTAATAAAATATTGTTCATGGAAATTAAATTGTGAAATAATCTGATGAGCAAATTTTAGTTAATTAATTTTTGTATGGTAATTGAATTTCGCGAGTCGAAATTTTTTTTTTTTTTAGCGTAATGACGCTACTTAGTGGTGAAGCCGCGAAATCGATTACCATTTACCGGCGAAATTATTTGATAATTTTGGAAACATTTTTATTTGTTCATAGTTTGAACTCTCGTTATCGTTTTTCGAATTATATATTTTTTTTGTGAATTTAATTTATCTGGGAAAATTTATTGTTGCCAATTAAAAATTAATTGACGGACATTTTGGCGTCGTGGCGAAAGTTAATTAATTGTAATTTGTCGGAGAATTTCTAGTCTCACGACTCTGCAGAATGTTATTGATTTTGTATTTTTTTTGTTATTTGTCATTTTTTTTCTAAAAAAAAAGATTTTGTGAATTAATTTTTTTTTTTATGGAATTAATTTGATTAATTTCATTTGTCGGCATATCGTTTAGTCGGCCATGACACCTAGGGAATTTCGCTAGAGAAGTTTTAGTTACTTTCGTTTCGTTGCGAAAGATAACTGTAGGTGGCAGCACCATGGAATTTTCGAATCAGTTTAATTGTTATGATTGATTTAAATTTTGATTTCGACGGTTAATTGTATGTATGATTTATTGTTCGGTGGCCGGAGAGGCATAAAGAGTATAACTATTTTATGCCCGCAAGGTGGCGACCACCTTAGTTCCAAGGTTCGAGAAGGTTGGTGATCCTAGCAAAGTCTAGTATTTGTCCAACCTCATCCCTTGTTACCGTTAAATTCGATATGCTAGTGGAACCGAAAGCCTCCCATCTCTCTCTTTCGAAACCACTGCATCTCGTCAGTAAGTGGTGGGCATCTCCAGCCTCCATCCCACATTTGTCACAGGTAGGCTCATTCACGAGCCTCAGCCTGTGTAGATGGGCCCTGGTGGGCCAGTGTCCTGTGATAAGTCCAATCAGGCATCTGAGTTCTTTCCTTTCCAGACCAATGATTGCCTCTGACAGAGACTTATCCGGACCTTCAAAGAGGCGCCTGGTATGTTCCAGTTTCCCGTTTGTGTGCCAGATCCTGTTGAATTCCCTCTGTGTCCGGGTTTTCAACCACTTTTTCAGGAGTTCTGGTCTGGCACATATGTTCTCCTCTTTCTCGCCGGTCGCTTGGTAGCAGCCCGTAGAGGCGAGTGTATCGGCTCTCGTGTTTCCTTCGATGCCCGTGTGTCCCGGTCCCCATAGGATCTTGCGGCTGTTCTTCGCTGCTATCTCGTTCAGCAGGTTCACGCAGTCTTTTACTAGTTGAGACGTTATCTTAGTCCTTTCGAGTTCTCTCAAGGCCTGCTTGCTATCCATACAAATGTAGATATGTTTCATCCGGACATCGAGCTCCAGTATTCTGCCAGCGCAGCGTTTCAGTGCTGCTACTTCCGTTTGCAGCACCGTACGATGTTGGGGAAGTCGTGTTGAGATACTGGTCCTAGGTCCTTCTGACCATATCCCAGCACCCGCTCCACATCCCTTTTTGGCCCCGTCTGTATACCAAGTCGGGCCCTCAGGTTGGAGGAAGGGTCTATGTTCTAGGGCCCATTCCTCGCTCGTCGGTCGTATGACTCCAAAGTTTCTGGTGAAGATCCTCGTGCCCCCGCATACATCACTGCCCAACCGGAGCATTTTTTTCATGCTCCTGTCGTTAAGGAGCGATGCATGCCCATAGGTCGAGGTACTCCAGAGTCCAGCAGTCCTCAGTCTGATCGCAGCACCCTTGGCTGCCTCCATTGCCAGTAGATGTGGTGGCTTCAAGTCAAGGATGGCCATCAGGGCCAGTGTAGGTGTGGTTCTCAGCGCCCCACTCATCCCTATTCCTGTCCATCTTGCCATCCTGTCCGTTAGCTGTATGATAGAGGTTTTTGTTAGGGCCCTCCACCATACTACAGATGCGTAGGAAAACTGTGGCATCAGTACCGCCGTGTAAATCCACTTTACCACCGTCGGGCTGAGCCCCCAGGTCTTCCCCATCATTCGTCTACAGGCCCAAAAGGTGTTAGACACTTTAATTAGTTGTTTATCAATGTGCACTCTCCAACTCAGTTTCTGATCGAGTCTTACACCGAGGTAGTCCACCTCGTTCGAGAACCTGAGTTCAGTTCCAAAGATAGATGGAGGCTTTACTTTCCATCTTCTTCTCCTTGTGAAAAGCACCATCTCTGTTTTGTTCGGGTTCACCCTGAGTCCCTGCTTTACGCACCAGGACTGGACGAAGTCCAGTGCCCTCTGCATGTGCCAGTGCAGATCCTCCGCGTGACCGCCACTCACTACGATAGCCACGTCGTCTGCGTAGCCTATCGCTTTTACCCCCAGCTTTTCAAGTCCCACGAGCAGGTCGTCTACAACGATAGTCCAGAGGGTAGGTGAGATCACGCCTCCCTGAGGGCAACCCCTCCCCACCCTGGCCTTTACTCGTGCGTCCCCGAAGGAGGTGTTGATGTTTCTTGTTCTTAGCATCTCCAGTATCCATTCAGTTACCGTTTCACCAAACTGAAAGTTCCTGGCTGCATTACCGATGACATCAAAGGCCGTGTTGTCAAACGCCCCCTCAATGTCGATGAAAACTCCAAGCGATGCCTCCTTTCTGTGAAGTGCTCCTTCTATCTCTTCCACCAGTGAGTGAAGTGCCGTCTCTGTGGACCTTCCCTCCTGATAGGCGTGTTGTGATTTACTGAGAGGTCTAGATCGTAGAGCCTCCTCTTTGATGTGTCTATCAACGAGTCTCTCAAGTGCCTTAAGGGCAAATGAGCTCAAGCTGATAGGTCTAAAGGCCTTTGCACTGTCATAGTTGCATTTGCCTGGTTTGGGGAGAAAGGCCACTCTGACCTCCCTCCAGCCCATGGGTATGCGCCTGAAAGCCAGGCTAGCTCTCATGGTCCGGAGTAGTCTTTTCCTGAGTGTCACTCCTCCCCTTTGTAACATTGCCGGGTAGATGCCATCCAGCCCCGGACTCTTGTAGTTATCGAATGAATCCAATGCCCATTCAAGTTTTTCCGGTGTTATAATCTTCCTGGCCGTTTCCCAATCCGGTCTCCGCCCAGAAGGTGCGTTCGAGCAGTCGCTCTTCATTCCCTCCTCCTCCTCCACCTCCATGGAGTCTGGGAAGTGTACCTGTATCAAGTGTCGGAGAATGTCTTCGTGTTGGGTAATAGTTCCTCCTTCAGGGAGTGTAATATTCCCCAGTGGTGCTTTATGGCCCCCCACGAAGATCCTTTTTAGTTTGGAGACGAGTGACAGGTTCTCCAGCTCAGAGCAGAAGTCCCTCCAGTGCGTATCCTTCGCTAAGACGATCTGGTACTTATACTTGGCATTGGTGGCCCTATATATCTCCCAGTCCTCATCTTTCTTTGTCACATAGGCTCTCCTCCAGAGTTTCCTGGATAGGAGTCTGAGTCTAGTGAGCTCATTATTCCACCAGGCTACTTTCTTCTCAGTCCTGGCAACTTTGGCTTTGCAGTGATCATGGTAGGCCTGGGTGAGATTTTCCTGTATGAACAGTGCCTCTCTATCCAGTCCTTTCTGACTCCTGAAACCCCTTCGGCTGCCCCCCAGTGCCACCTCTAGGGATGCATTGAAGCCTTCCCAGTCGGTGTTCCTGGGGTTCCTCTTGAGGGTTGCCTCGGGGTGGATGTTATTCCCCTCAATTCAGAACCTTATTCTTCTGTGGTCTGAGAGTGAGTCCTCATCACAGACTTCCCAGTCTCTACAGTGTTCCAGGATCGATTGAGTGCATAACGTCACGTCAATCACTTCCTGGCATCTTGTGGTGATGAAAGTGGGAGCAGATCCCCTGTTAAGAATCTCCCAGCTCTCCTCTAGCAGAAACTCCACAAGGGCTTGACCTCTGTTAGTCGTTTTACGACTGCCCCATAATGTGTGTTGTGAATTGGCATCACAACCCACTATCAGCGGCAGCCTTAGCTTCCTGCAGGATCTCGCTAGTTCCCTCAACTCCAGTGTTGGTGGAGGTTCGGCTGAGTCATGCGGTAGATAGGCCGAGCAGAACACTACATCCCGTCTCGTACCACCCAGCGCAATCTTCGCCACCACCCCCACCAAATCCCTGGAGCAGAAGTTCCTTAGTAGTCTCGGTTGGCAGTTATTGTCCAGGATGATGCAGGCCCTAGGTCGCGTCTCACCCTGTGCGTAAAAGGTTTCCTTGCCCGAAACATTAAGACCTCTTACGTGACCCCCCACAACCCAAGGTTCTTGAATGAGACATAAGTCTGTCTGCTCCACTGCTATGCAACGGTGCAGAAGCGCAACTGCCGCTTTGCAGTGTTGCAGATTAATCTGTGAGCAGCGAGTGTTCCTGATGCCCATGGGAACACCAGTATTCACCCCTCCTCTCGATCTCGTCGTAGAGTGACCTGTCTGGTTGCCCCCAGGTGTGGCCCCTATTGGGGTCCATCCCCCTGGGTCCCGCCTTTGGGTTCCACCTGAGACGGGAGAACAGGGAAGACCCCCTCTAGGGTGCGCTGTGCGCCCCCTGCGATCTCTCCCCTGTCCTCCCGTCCCCGCCCCCCCCCTCTCCCTGGCGGCCTCCCTCTACGCCTGGTCCCTCGTGGTAGACACGGGGACGCTGAACCCCCTCTCCCTGGTGTAAATAGTACCTGGTTCCCCATCAGACTCCGAGGTGATAGCACAGCGGCTGCCCCCATCATAGCCTGACCGGTACCCACGGTACTCGGAGCATTGTCTCTTGGGGGTGGGGCATTTTGGTTGCCACCACCCTCCGTCTGTGTGTTGTTCTTTTTTGCCTCGTAAAACCTAGCTTTTCCGAGGCCGTAATGAGGTGTCGTGTCGACCGCCCTCAGGACGTCAAGTGCAGCTTGGTCCACACCTACTACCAGGTTAGTGCAGCCCTTGCCTGCCGCGACGCTCCAGACTTTCCAGTTCTCTGTTTTGAGTCCTGGATTCTGCCATGCCAATCTCCTCAGAGCTTCCGCCCCCCCCCCCACACCGGTGGTCCCGGCAGGGTTGCGGTTGCCCTAAAGAGCTTCGGGATGAGTTCGTCCCTGTGTTTCACCGCCAAGGCCACCCCCTCCCAAAGCACTAGAGTTGGCACAACTCTGTTCAGCCACGAGGCAGAGTCGGCGTCAGAGCACGTCACCCAAAAGATGCCGCCCTCCAGCCGCGCGCCCTCGAATCTCGGAGCTGGCGTGAATTCGTTGGCAGGGCTGAAAATCGCCTCCATCAACGCAACCTCCAGTGCAAGGCCTTGCTCTTCGTTCATTGTCACCTCCGGGAAGGCTTCCGGCACGATGGCGTACCGTCCTCCTCCCACGGCAGCCTCACTGAACAAAGGGGCCATCTTACTCTCATTAACCTTCGGCTTCTTCGGGGGTCCATCCGACGGTGGTGTGTGTCCCACTGAGTGCAGTCTTTTCCCCCCGTCCTTCGGTACCCCCTCTGTAGCCGAGGTCGTCGCACCAGTGTTGCCCGCAGCAGGAGGGAGTCCAGTTCCCATTCTCCTTTCCCTGGCCCTCCTTCTCTTCTGCGCCCCACTTAGTGGTTCCCCTCTCTGATTGGGTACAGTGTTCAGGGGGGCTCCCGTGTTCCCAGCATCCACTGGAACCACAGGGGGCCCTTTCTGCCCACCGTTCCCACTCTCAGCTGATAAGGTGGTTTTGGCCAAGGCCTCCACCACCTCATCCCTCATGTCAGGTGAAATCCCTTGGTCGGTACCGCTATTGGCAGTCCCAACCTCGGGAGTTTCTTGAAGATCCTCTCGGGTGTTACCAGAGGTGTCCCCTGACAAGGCGTCAAACTTTTTGTTTTGTTGGTTATCCATATGATTCCCACGAGTATCCGGGAAATAAAGGTCCACACCCACAGAGCCCGGTTTGTGAGGGTAAGGCCTGTCTTGCGACACGATACAATGGGGGGTGACCTGGTACCCCAAGGACATCGTTAGTGACACAATGACTCAGAGTTTTATCAACTCTGAGTCACCCCTTGTGCCATACAGCCGTCGGCACGATAGGTTTACACCACTGGCTTGGGGGAGCTGGTCCGTGGTAACGGCCTTCGTTCGACTGCCCGGGCTTTTACCTCCGTCATCTCCCTTATTGTACCGTCACTTCACCAACATTTCCGGAGGTTACATGGCTGGATCCGACTGTTCTACCAGTCAGCTCCCTCCTGTTCCCTCCTACTTGTGTTGGCTACCTCCCCTATCCGCCACCGGGGGACGCGCCTCGATCGATAGCTCAACCGCCGGAACCAGACTCCCATTACGAGAGTTTGGCCCGGATCGAGGGACTGTCAATTAATAAATCAATTAATTTATTAATTAATTAAATTTTATTATGATTGACATTATTATTTTTTTTTAAATATAGTTTTAAAGAATTTGTTTGTAATTAATTGTTTATTCATTATGAGTTGTCAGAAGTTATGTTTTATGTTATGAAAATTATAATTTTTTTTTATTGTGCTGCGCACTCGCCGATTTACCGCAGGGGTTAAATAATTTATAAATTCAATAATTACTTTT
This sequence comes from Aleiodes leptofemur, assembly GCA_963942555.1. NCBI lineage: Eukaryota > Metazoa > Arthropoda > Insecta > Hymenoptera > Braconidae > Aleiodes > Aleiodes leptofemur. Next base: position 11,238,837 of record OZ012619.1, read on the forward strand.
TTTTATATAAAATTTTTATTTTATCCCCGAAATTATTTGTTAGAAATTATTTAATGCTCCTTATTTAAACCCATAACAGCGACCTTGAGAGGAGGCTGAACTAGTTCGTGCTGAATAAGGGAGTATTTGAGTTTTTGGTTTAGATGATTATATTTTTACTTCTGGTTTATTGTTGTTTAGATCAATATAAGATTGATCGGATGTTGAGATACATCCTGGTGCCCATTTGGGTTTTGGTTTCGTTTATAAATTTTGTTTTTGGCTATTGGGTGCTTTTAAGCGTGCTTAATTGTTGAGCTTACCGTTCGGCTCGAGAATTTTGTCACAACCCATGGGCTGGAGGGAAGTCAGGGTGGCATTCCTACCCAAACCGGGCAAGTGCATCTATGACAATGCAAAGGCCTTGAGACCTATCAGCTTGAGCTCATTTGCTCTCAAGACACTTGAAAGGCTCGTTGATAGACATATGAAAGAGGAGGCTCTGCCAACCAGACCGCTCAGTACCTCACATCACGCCTATCAAGAGGGAAGGTCCACGGGAACGGCACTTCACTCACCGGTGGAAGAAATACAAGGGGCGCTAAATAGGGAAGAGGCATCACTCGGAGTGTTTATCGACATCGAAGGGGCGTTTGACAACACCACCTTCGATGTTATCGGAAACACAGCCAAGAACTTTTAGTTCGGTGAAACAGTGACTGAATGGATACTGGAGATGCTAAGAACCAGAAATATTAACACCTCTTTCGGAGACGCACGAGTCAAAGCCAGAGTGGGCAGAGGTTGCCCTCAGGGGGGCGTAATCTCACCAACCCTCTGAACAATCGTCATGGACGATCTGCTCGTTGGACTTGAACAGTTGGGAGTGAAGGCAATAGGCTACGCAGATGACGTGGCTATCGTGGTGAGCGAGGGACACACTGGAGAACTACACTGGCGCATGCAGAGGGCACTGGACTTTGTTCAGTCCTGGTGTGTCAGACATGGACTCAGGGCCAACCCCAACAAAACAGAAATGGTGCTCTTGACCAGGAGAAAGGGGTGGAAGGTGAAATCTCCATCAATCTTTGGAACTGAACTCAAGTTCTCGAACGAGGTAGACTACCTGGGAGTGAGACTCGATCGGAAACTGAGTTGGAAAGCACACATAGACAAACAGCTCAACAAGGTGTCAAACACCTTTTGGGCCTGCAGGCGGATGATGGGGAGGACCTGGGGACTCAGTCCGGCAGTGGGGAAGTGGATTTATATGGCGGTGCTGATGCCCCAATTCTCCTACGCCTCTGTAGTATGGTGGAGGGCACTAAGAAAAACCTCTATCATACAGGTAACAGACAGGATAGCAAGATGGGCAGCAATAGGGATGAGTGGAGCTCTAAGAACCACACCTACTCTTGCCTTGATGGCTATCCTAGACTTGGAGCCACCACATCTAATGGCAATGGAGGCAGCCAGGGGTGCCACGGTAAGACTGAGGTCTGCTAGCCTCTGGATGAACTTGACCTATGGGCACGCGTCGCTGCTTAACGACAGGAGCATAAAAAAAAATGATCCGGTTGGGTAGCGATGTGTGCGGGGGCACGAGGATCTTCACCAGAAGCTTTGGAGTCATATCACTAGCGTACGAGGAATGGGCACCAAAGCATAGGCCCTTCCTTAAACCTGAGGGCCCGACGTGGTATACGGACGGCGCCAAGAAGGGATGTGGAGCGGGTGCTGGGATATGGTCCGAAGGACCCAGGACCAACACTTCAACACGACTCCCCCAACACTGTACGGTGTTGCAAACAGAAGTAGCCGCACTGAAAGGCTGCGCCAGAAGAATACTGGTAATGGATGTCCGGAATAAGCATATTTACATATGTATGGATAGTAAGCAAGCCTTGGGAGAACTTGGAAGGACTAAGATAACGTCTCAATTATTAAAAGACTGCATAAGCCTGCTAAATGATATAGCAGCGAAGAACAAGCTCAAAATCCTATGGGTACCGGGTCACTCGGGAATCGAAGGTAACATAAGAGCAAACACACTCGCCTCTACGGGCTGCAGTCATGTGACCGGTGAGGAAGAGGAGAACATAGGTGCCAGACCAGAACTCCTGAAAAAGTGGCTGAAAACAAGGACACAGAAGGAGTTCAACAGGATCTGGCACAACAGCGAGGGACTGGCGCATACCAGGCGCCTCTTTGGGGGTCCGGATAAGTCACTGTCGGAACATATCACCAGGCTGGGACGGAAAGAGCTCAGATGCCTTATTGGACTTATCACAGGACATTGGCCAACCAGGGCCCATCTACACAGGCTGGGACTCGAAAAGGAACCTACTTGCGACAGATGTGAGATGGAGGCAGGGGATGCTCACCACTCACTAACGAGATGCACTGGACTCGAAAGAGAGAGGTGGGAGGTTTTCGGATCCACTAGCATCTCGGAATTGAAGGTAACAGGGGGAGAGGTTGGGCAGCTGCTCAACTTTGCTAGGCTTACCAATCTTCTTGAACCCTGGAACGAGAGTGGTCACCATTAGGCGGGCGTATAATAGTAATACTCAATATGCCCTTTCGGCCACCGCACACAACATCATACAACATCATACATACTTAAAAATGCATTTATTGATCAACTAATATTGTGAGCAGCTAATTATGGAAATTAAGGAACCGTTCCTTCCCTTTCATCATAGTTCGTACAGATTTCTGATATCTCCACAAGAAGAGATATTTTTGTTTGATATTTTATTGTTTATTAAAAAAAATTGTTATTAACAATTTTTTTTTCGGAATTCTAATTTTTTTTTCACCCTTCTCAGTAAACTTAAAACAGTTATGATTTTTTTCCATTTTTAAAAATTTTTTTAGTATAAACTTTCACAAAATTTTTAAGTAATAAATAAATGATTTTGAGGATTTTTTTTTTCGTTGAAAATCATGGGATTTATTAAAGATGAAATTGTGAGAAAAACATTTTGAATTATAAACTCTTTGATTTTATCGACCGTTGGATATTCAAGAACAATTAATTTTTATTTGGCTTTGCGGTCATAGAGGGCACGTTCGTATATATAATATCAGCTGATCCGACAGGAGAGGGAGGCCCTAAATATCTCTGAGTCCTCCTCCCACTCCTTCAGTTTGTGTAAGCCGAAATTATCGCGCAAAATTGATGGAATTGTTAAATAATTAATCAATTGATTTAATTCCAAAGAATTAAATCAATTTTCATTTTCAATTTATGCACAAGTTTCTGAAGAAAATTGAGGAGTTCGGGATTTGATCTCGGGCGACCATCGAAAGTCACATCTTTTCACTATCCGGGTGACTGCTTTAACCATTGAGCTACCGAGACCCCTCACCACTCAAATCTCAGAAACTTGTGCATATGATGTTATTGTAATTTTCTAGCCTGATGATATAGATAAACTTTTTGATTTTATCGACTGTTGGATATTCAATAACAATCAATTTTTATTTGGCTTCGTGGTCATAGAGGGCACATTCGTATATATAATATCAGCTGATCCGACAGGGGAGGGAGGCCCCAAATATCTCTGAGTCCTCCTCCCACCCCTTCAGTTTGTGTAAGCCGAAATTATCGCGCGAAATTGATGGAATTTTTAAATAATTGAATTAATTGACTTAATTCCAAAGAATTAATGCTCCTGGCCGTCTCCCAGTCCAGTTTCCGTCCAGGAGGTGTGTTTGAGCTGTCACTCTCCAGTTCCTTCTCCTCTCCCACTGCCATGGAGTCTGGAAAGTGTACTTGTATCAGGTGCCGGAAAATTTCCTCGCGTTGGGTGATATTTCCTCCCTCCGGAAGTGTAATATTCCCCAGAGGTGCCTTATGTCTTCCTGCAAAGATCCTTTCAAGTTTGGAGACCAGCGATAGGTTCTCCAGCTCACTGCAGAAGTCCCTCCAGTGCAAGTCCTTCGCTTGAACGATCTGGTACTTATGCGTGGTATTTGTGGCCCTGTATTTCTCCCAGTCTTCATCTTTTTCTGTCTTGTAGGCTCTCCTCCATTGTTTCCTGGATAGGAAGCTGAGTCTCGTGAGTTCTCTGTTCCACCAGGCTACTTTCTTTTCTGTCTCGGCTACTTTGGCTTTACAGTGGTCATGATAGGCCTCGATGAGATTTTCCTGTATGTACAGTGCCTCTCTGTCCAGTCCTTTCTGACTCCTGGAACCCCTGCGACTGCCCCCGAGGGCCACCTCCAAGGATGCGCTAAAGCCCTCCCAGTCAGTGTTCTTGGGGTTTCTCTTAGGGGTTGCCTCAGGGTAGTTGTTGTTTCCCTTGATTTGGAAACTTTTTCTCCGGTGATCTGAGAGTGAGTCCTCATCACAGACTCCCCAGTCCCCACAGTGATCCAAGATGGATTGAACGCATAATGTCACATCAATTACCTCCTGGCATCTTGTGGTAACGAAGGTGGGAGTGGATCCCTGTTGAGGAGCTCCCAGCCTTCCTCCAGCAGAAATTCCATGAGGGCTTGACCTCTGTTAGTCGTTTTCCGACTGCCCCATAATGTGTGCTGTGACTTCGCATCACAACCCACTATCAGTGGCACCTTTAGTTCCCTACAGTACTTAGCTAGTTCCCTCAGTTCTAGGGATGGTGGAGGGTTGACCGAGTCATGTGGTAGGTAGGCCAAACGGAATACTACATCCCGTTTCGTTCCACCCAACGCAATCCTCGCCACCACACTCACTCAATCCCTAGTACAGAAGTTCCTCAGTAGTCTAGGTTGGCAGTCTTTGTCCATGATGATGCAGGCTCTAGGTCCTGGCTCACCCTGTGCGTAAACGGTTTCTTTTACCTGAACATTTAAGCCTCTCACAAGACCCCCTACGACCCAAGGTTCCTGTATTAGGCATACATGTGTTTGTTCCACTACTATGCAACGGTGCAGATATGCCACCGCCGCTTTGCAGTGTTGCAGATTAATTCGTGAGCAGAGAGTGTTCCTGGTGCCCATAACGACACCGGTGTCCACCCCTCCTCTTGATCCCGCCAATGAGCGACCTGCTTGGTTACCCCCTGTTGTGGCCCCAGAACGGGTCCATTCTCCTAGGTCCCGCCAAAGGGGTCAGCTGGTGACATGAGGACAGAGGAGACCCCCTCTAGGGTACGTTGAGTGCCCCCCGTATTCTCTGCCCTGCCCCCCCCCTCCCGTCCCCGCCCCACACTCCCTGGTGGCCTACCTTTTCCCCTTGCCCTCCGCGGAGTCCTCGTAGACGCAAAACCTCCTCTTCCTGGAGTGAAAAGCACCCGGTTCCCCATCTGACTCCGTGGTGATAGCCCTGCAGCCATCCCCAACGAGGTCTGACCGGTACCCACGGTGCTTAGAGTGTCTTCTCCTAGGAGTGGTGCCCTTTGGTCGCCACCTCCCCCCATCTGTGCTTTTTTTTCATAGCTTCGTAGAACCTCGCTCTTCCGAGACCATTGTGAGGGGTCATGTTAAGCCCCCTCAGGACGTCGAATGCAGCTTGGTCCACACCCACCACTAGATTAGTGCAGCCCTTACCTGTCGTGACGTTCGAAATTTTCCAGTTCTCAGTTTTGAGTCCTGAGTTCTGTCGTACCAGCCTGTTCAGAGCCTCCCCCCCCCCCCCCCCCCCCCCCCACCAGTGGACCCGGCAGGGTTGCGGTTACCCTGAAGAGCTTCGGGATGAGGTCGTCCCTGTGTTTTACCACCAGGACTGCTCCCTCCCAACGCGTCAGATTTGGCACGATTCTGTTCAGCCAAGAGACTGAGTCCACGTCAGAGCACGTCACCCAGAAAATGCCGCCCTCGAGCCACGCGCCCTCGAATCTCGGGGCCGGTGTGGATGCGCTGGCAGGGCCAGATATCACCTCCATCAGTGCACACTCTAGGGATTGGCCTTGCTCCTCGTTCAGCATCGCCTCTGGGAAGGTTTCCGGGACTATGGCGTACCGTCCTCCTCCTGCGGCAACCACGCTAAACAAGGCAGCCATCTTGCCCTCATTGACCCTCGGGTTCTTCTGGGGTCCTTCCGAAGGAGGTGTATGGCCCGTCGAACGCGGTCTTTTCCCTCCATCTTTGGTTCCCCCTTCTGAAGCCGGGTCCTTCGATCCAGTGTTGCCTGTTGCAGGCAGGAGTCCAGCTTTTTTCTTCCTCTGCCTGGCCCTTTTTCTCTTCTGCGCCCCACTGGATCCCTTTTTCATCTGAGCGGGTTCGGTGTTCAGGAGGGTTCCCGTGTTACCAGTATTCACTGGTTCCACAGGGGGCCCTTCCTGTCCACTGACCCCACTATTGACGGACAATGAGGCTTTGGCTTTTGATTCCTTAATATTCACATTTAAAGGGCGTAATCATTCTTTTTTAATAATGTCTCTGATACGCCCGGTGCGAGCGGAAGATGAATCGCGTGTTTTCCGCCGGTTTTTCCCTGCTAAATGAAAATTATAAATATTAGTCCTACAGTTTCGGGAGTCGGAACTTTTTCATAGGGGATTTTCTGTTTTTTTCGAATCTTTTTTGATATTTCGAATATTTGCAATATTTGCCGAGATATTCGCAAAAAACGAAAACCCTATTTTTTCTTTCTTTAAATTGTTAATAACTTTTGGAATTTCTTCGAGCGGGTTTTCATACGATTCACAAATGTTCTATATGTCATTCTGAATCGAATGATACCCTGATCATAATTTTCCGTCAACACTATTAAATTGTCACCTTTTGGCACTTGTTAACCAGTCTAATAGTCGACTGCTGGTCGATAGGCCACTTCATCACCTACAATCGACACACCCTCCAGAAATTTTATTATTTGATTAGTCGTCGAATGAAGGCTCTTGGGTATATGGATTGACTAACAATCGACTATACACAGTCAGACGTAGATCGATGAAGCCATTCATCACAAATACCGTAAAGGGAATATCCATTAATCACAATTTCGGCCATTGTTTATCGATATATTTGAGCCAATTTTTTCATAGTGTTTGAAAATATCTCGGAAAGCAAGTGAAATAAAGCAATTTTGCTCTGAACCTTCTTTTGTAATTTTGAACTTTTCTACAAAAAAGGGTTGGGACAAAGAAGGCGTACTTCCAGTCGTTTCCGAGATATTCTGAGGATTTGATACTCACGCTTGCTTTCCGATCACGCAGCATTCTCCAAATCAGAGATATTTCGCGGTGACGATAATTTTAAAAAATTATAAAAAAAACTGTTGAGATTCGAAAAATACTTTCACGATCTGACGTCGTCTCGAGTTCGATGGCAAGTGACCGAGGGGGTCCAATGCTCGGTGCAAATAATAGTGGTGGGGCAGCCCCCTCCCCCCCTTTAGCCCCGCGATGGAGAGATGTCACCAACTAACTTTCGTGATATTTTAGTGATAAGGTTGAACTAGCCAAAGAGGCACGATTAGCCACGATTTCAAAATTGTACGGTTCGAATGAATCAATCAACAATTTAGGAAAAATTGTAAATAAGCTCAGATTAACTGAATTATTATGAATTACAAGATTCTTCATCATCGAGCCGTGACGAAGAACGGAGAATGGCAGTGTTAATGAAAAATAATTCAATAGCTTAAGACCAAGGCATTTTGAAAATAAAAAATTAATCAATCAATTTATCAAAATTTATTTTCACTTTCACCTAAAATGTTGTCTGCTTTACCCGAACCATACAATTTTAAAATCGTCACCAGTTTCCGGGCTCTCAGATTGGGTTAGACTCTGGTGTGGAACTTGTGAATCAGAACTCTATGCATTTTCAAAACCGGAATGAGGAATTATGGAACTAAAAGAAAAATATTAATAGTTCATATCAATTGATGGTCTGTCAAACACCATCAATCGATTTTCGTTCCATAGCTATTCCTTAAAATGAAAAATTCCAAAATGGGGGGGCCAACTAAAATTTGTTTTTTGGTCAATTTTGAACAATTTATTTAAAAAAAACTATTATGTCTTTATAAAATTCAATTTTATGGAGACATTTTCTGTAAAGAATGAATTTATAGAATAGGATTCATACAAAAAATATTAATGGTATTTTATATCTTTTGCTTTCCTTTGTAAGAATTTTTTTTATAAGAATCGCCTTTATAAAACAAAATTTTATAAAGGATGAAAACTATTTATCCATGAAAACTCCATGAGAAAATCTTTATGAGAAAAGTTCCAATCCCTTTATAATAAAGTAGATGGGATAAGAGTAAAGTTGGCTGCGTACACATTTATTCGTTCTGTGATTGGTTGAGGAAAAATCAATAATCAACAGAAAAATTGATAATAAATATTTTGACAGCTATCAATTATATTGTCGTAGCTCACCATTGCTGAGAAATTTATAGAAAATAATTAAGTTTAAACTGCAAGTGGAATAAGTGTTTGCATTAATCATAAGTGTTAAAATTAAAATATAATCAGTGATTGATGGAAATCAATAGAAAATGATAAAATTTAAGAAACTGTGAGTGGAATAAGTGTTGGCATATATTATTGGTGTTAAAATTGAAATACAAGAAGAGTTCAGGTTAGTGAATTTATATCTCTATTTATTTTAATAATAATAAGTAAACGTCAGTATGGGCAATATTATTTCGTTAAAAAGACTTGGATATTCTTTGAGTTATCATTATTATTTTTTTTTGAGTAGCTTCTAGAGGTTATGAAAAGTATCCTGATGGTTTGTCACGTCATCATCTCCAATAGCATCAGACTTATGCATGTTTGAACGTGCATAAGTCTGATTTTATTGGAAATATTAATTTTATAATTCATCAGAATACTTTGTAGAACCTCTAGAGGAATTTTAGAAGAAAGGATGGCGATGAAATTATTTTCTATCGATTTCAAATAGTTTTAAAGTGAAAATTAGCAATTTTTATGGCATTTTTAGGCCGGGAATTGATTTTCTTAAGATGGCCTTAGAAATTCATTGAGGAAAAAAATAGAAAAAATCACAGAAATAAGAATTGTTGTGCGTCATTGAATTGAATAATATTTGTGTTTATTGTTCCAGATATCCAGGGATAGCACTTGCGGAATCTCTCTGAAGATCTACTTCATTTTTCTGAGATTTCTCACTCTGGAAATTCCTCATGCCAAATTTCATAATGGCTAATATAAGTGGAATATGCCTTTCTCTTCATTTTTCTTTCTTTAGCAATCCCTTTATCCTTATTCTTCACCAATTCCCCGTGGAAATACGAGGTTTTCCTTGCTATTTCGACAAAGTTTCATTATAACGTGATGATGGGGGGACCTGGAGGGCCAAGAGCCAAAAAGATCTAGGACATCGAGCATTCACGGAATTTTTGGGCCCAGTCCAGAGGCAATGGCTCTTGCTTTGTGAAAATGGTCATTTCTGCTCAATCGAAGTCCGGGAACCGTTCGAGATGTCGATATGAAATTTTGCAGGCCGCTTTCCAATGCCATAGGCAGCATCACTGTCAAATCTTGGTAGAAAATATGGAGTAGAAAAAAATTTATGACGATTTCAAAATTGGAAATTTAGTAATGGCTAATTTTACCTAAATATCCCTTTATCTTCATTTTTCTACAATTCCCCGTGAAAATACAAGGTTTTCCTTGAAATTTCGCCAAAGTTTCAACGCAGCGTGATGATGGGGGGACCTGGAGGGCCAAAAGCCAACAAGATCTGAGACATCGAGTATTCGCGTACTTTGTGCGATCGGGCCGGAGGCAACGGCCTTTGCAGTCTGAAAATGACCATTTCCACTCAATTGAATTTCAGGAACCGGGCAAGATATCGATATGAAATTTCACAGACTACTCCATGATACCATAGACAGCATCACTGTCGAATTTCAGCGAGAAATGATTATTAAGGGAAGAGTTATGAAAATTTGAAATTTCATGATGACTAATTTAAATGAAATACGCCTACTCTTCATTTTTCACCAATTTCCGGGGGAAATGCGAGGTTTTCCTTGAAATTTTGCCTAAGTTTCATGAAAGTGTGATGATGGGAGGGGCCTACAGGGCCAGGAGCCAAAAAGATCCAGGATATCAAGCCTTCACGGAATTTTTCGGTCCAACCCAGTGGCAATGACCCTTGTTTTGTGAAAATGATCATTTCCGCTCAATCGAAGTCTGGGAACCGTTCGAGATATCAATATGAAATTTGGCAGACTACTTCTCAATGCCATAGACAGCATCACTGTCAAATCTCGGCAGAAAATATGGAGTAGTGAAGAAATGATGGTGAATGGTAAATTTAAGAATGGCTAATTTTACAAAGAATATCCCTTTATCCTCATTTTTCATCAATTTCCCGTGGAAACACGACGTTTTCCTTAAAATTTTGCCAAAGTTTCATAAAAAAGTGATGATAGGGGGATCTGGAGGGCTGAAAGCCGAAAAGATCCGGGACATCGAACAAACACGGAATTTTTCGACCTAACCCAGAGGCAAGCCCTTGCTTTATAAAAATGGTAATTTCTGCTCATTCGAAGTCCGGGAACCATTTAAAATATCGATATGAAATTTCGCAGGCTACTTTCCAATGCCATACACAGTATCACTGTAGAATTTCAGCAGATAATATGGAGAAGAAAAAAAGTTATGGTGGTTTGGAAATTTGAAATTTAATGATGGCTAATTTCACTAGAGTATCCCTGTATCCATTTTTCCATATTTTTCGCCACTTTCCCGTAGAAATATGAGGTTTTCCTTGAAAATTCGCCAAAGTTTTGATAAAAGCGTGATGATGGAGGCGTCTGATGGGCCAAGAGCCAAAAAGACCGAAGACATCGAGTATTCGCAATAGGATGGGAATAGTCTTCAGCCGTATACCAATGAATAGATCTAGCCAATATTATAGACACTCAGCGCACGTTGGGCGCGCGTTTAGCCTCTATTTATTCGTTCCGTGATTAGCTGAGAAAAAATAATCAACCGAAAAATATTTTTGACAGCTCATGAAATATTATCATGCCAGGTACGGCCGGATGTTCTAATATAGACAGAGCCAAAAATAAGAAGGAGATTATGCCAGGTTGATAGAACTACATCATGTTTAATTGATTAAGTACACAAAATTGATTCTGACTGGTTTTACATGAATTTTGGTGATTATAGGTGTTCTTCTGTCACATGTGTATTTAATTCATGATTTATAACACAAAAATACGATATCAATATGAAATTTTGCAGGCTACTTCCCAATGCCATAGGCATTATCACTATCAAATATCATCCGAAAATATGGAGTAGAAAGAAGTTATGAAGATTTGAAAATTGGGAATTTTATAATGGCTCATTTCTTTAGCAATCCCTTTATCCTTATTTTTCACCAATTTCGCGTGTAAATACGAGGTTTTCCTTGAGATTTCGGCAAAGTTTCACAAAACCGAGATGATGAAGGGACCTGAAGTGCTAAAAGCCAAAACGATTCAGGATATCGAGTAGCTGCGGAATTTTCAGGCCCAGCCCAGAGGCACCGGCCCTTGCTTTATGAAAATCACCATTTCTGCTCTATCGAATTCCCAGAACCGTTCGAGATGCTGTAATGAAATTCCGCAGGCTACTTTCAGATGACATAGGCAGTATCACTGTCAAATATCATCGAAAAATATGCCATAGAAAAGAGGTCATGAAGATTTGAAAATTGGGAATTTTATAATGACTCATTTCCTTAGAATATCCCTTTATCCTCATTTTTCACCAATTTCCCGCGTAAATATGAGCTTTTCCTTGGAATTTCGGCCAATATTATTTATAAAAGCCCAATGAGGGGGGACCTGCAGGGCCTAAAGCCAAAACGATGCAGGATATCGAGTATCCGCGAAATTTTTAGGCCCAACACAGAGAAACCGGCCCTTGCTCTGTGAAAATGACCACTTCTGCTCTATCGAATTCCCAGAACCGTTCGAGATGCTGTTATGGAATTTTGCAGGCTACTTTCTGATGACATATAGCATGTATCACTGTCAAATTTCATCGAATAATATGCCATTGAAAAAAAGTTATGAAGATTTGAAAATTGGAAATTTTCTGATGGCTCATTTCCTTAGAATATCCCTCTATCCTCATTTCTCACCAATTTGCCGTGTGAAATCTCGTAGGTTTTCCTTGAAATTTCGGCAAAGTTTCATAAAAGTGTGATGTTAGGGGCATTTGATAGGCCAAAAGTCGGAAAGATCCAAGACATCGAGAATTCGCAATAGGATGAGAATAGCCTTCAGTCGTATACCAAAGGATAGATCCAGCCAATATTATAGAAACTCAGCGCGCACTGCGCGCGATGGAGCTCTAGTCCCTTTATAATAAAGTAGATGGGATAAGAGTAAAGTTGGCTGCGTACACATTCATTCGTTCTGTGATTGGTTCAAGAAAAATCAATAATCAACAGAAAAATTGATGATAAATATTTTGACAGCTATTAATTATCTTGTCGTAGCTCACCATTGCTGAGGAATTTATAGAAAATAATTAAGTTTAAACTACAAGTGGAATAAGTGTTTGCATTAATCATAAGTGTTAAAATTAAAATATAATTAGTGATTGCTGGGAATTAATAGAAAATAATAAAGTTTAAAAAACTGTGAGTGGAATAAGTGTTGGCATTCATTATTGGTGTTAAAATTGAACACAAGAAGAGTTCAGGTTAGTGAATTTATATCTCTATTTATTTTAATAATAATAAGTAAACGTCAGCATGGGAAATATTATTTCCTTAAAAAGACTTGGATATTCTTTGAGTTATCATTATTATTTTTTTTTGAGTAGCTTCTACAGGTTATGAAAAGTATCCTGATGGTTTGTCACGTCATCATCTCCAATAGCATCAGACTCATGCATGTTTGAACGTGCATAAGTCTGATTCGGTTGGGAATATTGATTTCGTGATACATCAGAATACTTTGTATAACCTCTAGAAGCATTTCCGAAGGAAGTATGGTGATGAAACTATTTTCTATCAATTTATTATCAATTTGAATTGAAAATTAGCAATTTTTATGATATTTATAGGCTGAGAATTGATTCTCACAAAATGCCCTTAGAAATTCATTGAGGAAAAAAAAAATCACAAAAATAAATTGTTCTCAGTCATTGAATTGAATAATATTTGTGTTTATTGTTTCAGATATCCAGCGATAGCACCCGCGGAAGCTCTCTGAAGATCTACTTCATTTTTCTGAGATTTCTCACTCTGGAAATTTCCCATGCCAAATTTTATAATGGCTAATTTGAGTGGAAGATGCGAGGTTTTCCTTGAAATTTCGCAAAAGTTGCATAAAAGGGTGATGATGGGGGAACCTGGAGGGCCAAAAGCCGAAACGATCCAAGATATCAAGTATTCGCGGGATTTTTTGAGCCCAGCAGCCTTTGCTTTGTAGAAGTGACCATTTTCGCGAAATTGCATTTCAAGAACCGTTCAAGATATCGTAATGAAATTCTATGGGCTACTTCCTGATACCATAGGGAGTATCGCTGTGAAATTTCATCCTCAAATATGGAGTAGAAAAAAAGTTAGGACGGTTTGAAAGTTGTGAATTTCACAATGGTGAATTTGGATAGAATTTCCTTTCAAACTCATTTTTCACTCTTTTCTCTTGGAGATACGGGGTTTTCCTTGAAATTTCGCAGAAGTTGCATAAAAGGTTGATGATGGGGGGACCTGGAGGGCTAAAAGCCGAAATAATCCAAGATATCAAGTATCCACGGGATTTTTTGGGCCCAGCAGTCTTTGCTTTGTAAAAGTGACCATTTTCGTGAAATTGCATTCCAAGAACCGTTCAAGATATTGTAATGAAATTTTATCGACTACTTTCTAATACCATAGGGAGTATCGCTGTGAAATTTCGTCCTCAAATATGGAGTAGAAAAAAAGTTAGGACGGTTTGAAAATTGTGAATTTCACAATGGTGAATTTGGACAGAATTTCCTTTCAAACTCATTTTTCACCCATTTCTCTTGGAGATACGAGGTTTTCCTCAAAATTTCGCAAATGTTGCATAAAAGGGTGATGATGGGGGGACCTGGAGGGCCAAAAGCCAAAACGATCCAACATATCAAGTATCCACGGGATCTTTTGGGCCCAGCAGCCTTTGCTTTGTAAAAGTGACCATTTTCGTGAAATTGCATTCCAAGAACCGTTCAAGATATTGTAATGAAATTTTATCGACTACTTTCTAATACCATAGGGAGTATCGCTGTGAAATTTCGTCCTCAAATATGGAGTAGAAAAAAAGTTAGGACGGTTTGAAAATTGTGAATTTCACAATGGTGAATTTGGATAGAATTTCGTTTCAAACTCATTTTTCCCCCATTTCTCTTGGAATTTCGCAAAAGTTGCATAGAAGGGTGATGATGGGGGGACCTGGAGGGCCAAGAGCCAAAACGATCTAAGATATCGAGTGTCTTTGGAATTTTCAGGCCCAACCCAGGCAATGGCCCTTGCTTTGTGAAAATGACCATTTCTGCTCTATCAAATTCTCAGAACCATTCGCGATGCTGTTATGAAATTTCGCAGGCTACTTTCTGACGACATAGACAGTATCACTGTCAAATTTCATCGAAAAATATGCCATAGAAATAAAGTTATGAAGATTTGAAAATTGGGATCTTTATAATGGCTAATTCCCATTAGAATATCCCTTCACCCTCATTTTTCACCCATTTTCCGAGTAAATACTAGGTTTTTCTTGAAATTCCGCATAAAAGCGAGATGATGAGGGGTCCTGAAGGGCCAAAAGCCAAAAAGATCCAAGACATTGAGTATTCGCAACAGGATGGGAATAGCCTTCAGCCATATACCGAGAAAAGGTCCAGCCGATATTATAGAAACTTAGCGCGCGCTGCGCGCGCGATGTATCTCTAGTTTCTTATAAAACACGTTTCATAAAGAATTCTTCATAAAGACTTTATAAAGTATTTTCATACGTGATTTGACCATGCCCTCTCCTCAGCGAAGATTTTCATTGCTGCTGAAGAGAGGGAGATGCGTCAAGGCAGGGAAATAATTGGAAGAAAAATAAAAAAAGTAGTAGAAAAGGCTGGGCCTCTCTGCCATTCTTTCTTATTTTTTCATCCAATTTTATCCTTCAATTGGCCGTTCCCCTCTCCTCAGCAATGATTTCCATCGTCACTGGAGAATGAGGAATGCGTCAAGGCAAAGGATAGTTGAATAATAATATTTGAAAATGTGAAAGAAGCTTGGACTCTCTGCCATTTGAAAAAAAAAAATTGTTTTCAGCTCTTCCTTTCATTTTGACGGTGCCCCTTTCTTCAGCGATGATTTTTGTCGTTGCTTAAAGAGAGGGGAATGCGTCAATGAAGGCAAGAAAAGAGTTAAAAAAAAAATTAAGTAGAAGAGGCTGGGACTGTGTCATTAGAAAAAATTTTTTTTCAACTTTTCCCCTCAATTTAATCGTGCCCCTCTCTTCAGCAATGATTTTCATCGTTGTTGAAGAGAGGAAAATGTGTCAAGGCAAGGGAATAGG
Source organism: Aleiodes leptofemur (assembly GCA_963942555.1). Lineage (NCBI taxonomy): Eukaryota > Metazoa > Arthropoda > Insecta > Hymenoptera > Braconidae > Aleiodes > Aleiodes leptofemur. The sequence continues at coordinate 11,254,282 of OZ012619.1, forward strand.
TGAAGAAAAAATTGAAAAATTGTAGAAAAGCCCGAGCCTCTCAGCCATTTTCTTTCCAATTTTTTCCCTCAGTTTGACCGTTCCCCTCTCTTCAACAATGATTTCCCTCGTTGCTGAAGAGAGGAGAATGCGTCATGCCGAGAAAATGGTTATAAAAATTTTGTCTTCCTCTCTTCAGCAGTGATTTCCCTCGTTGCTGAAGAGAGGAGAATGCGTCATGCCGAGAAAATGGTTATAAAAATTTTGTCTTCCTCTCTTCAGCAGTGATTTTCATCGTTGCTGAAGAGGGGGGGTGCGTCAAGGCAATGAAACAGTTGAAAAAAATAAATTCTAATGCGGAATACTATAGTCCTTCGGCTGGGACGAAAGGAGATTTTTCAAAAAATTGGGGTCCTTAGACATTCTGGGCCGGCCCTGTTTCTCTACTATTTCATACAGTTCGCCATGCTACCGGCAAGGTTACTAGATCTACCAGGTTGAGACAGCTCGAACTGTCGCCGTGCGAATTGTCGCTGGGGTCATAGAGGCTGCCTTGAAGTAAAGCGTCGGCTTAAGGAATTCGAAAATTGTCACTTTTCGAATTTTTTTTTGCTTCCGAAGGGAAGCATTACTATCGTGAAAATTTTCGATCTGGATTTTTTTGTTGGGAACTATTCAAAATGATCCGAAAAGTCTAAAAATCATATTTAGAAAAAATGTCTGTCTGTGTGTGTGTGTGTGTATGTCTGTGCACACACGTATGTTTCAATAACTTCTGAAGTTTTATATGTAGTAGACTGTGCCAAATTCAACGACTATTTTTTTTTTTCGGCTCCCAAGTGAAAATTACATTTTCCGTTACGAAAAAATAATACTCTCCGAATCCGGGCATCCTATCTTTTTTTTCCAGTTAGCGCTCGCGTAAATAAGCATTTTTCAAGGAAAATTTTAAAAAAATGATTTTAAACCTTTAAATCCATGGAATATGATCTCTAAACATAAAAAAACGCATTATTTCGTCGAGAATTCAATGCCCAACGAAGATAACCATGGACGAAGTCAAAGCAATGGCCTACACGCCTTGTAGACCAAATAGAAAGCGAATTTTTCCTCAATCTGTTACTAACATTCATTCTTATACACATATCAAACTATTGATTTGTGATTAAAACTTGTGAATTTTATTTTCTAGACAATCCTCATGATCCATAGAACTAATTTTTATGCTCTTTTCATTCTTCTTTGCACTTCCCTTCAAACTGAAATCATAATGATTTAATAAAAATACTTGACACCTGTAAAGCTCAGAAAAAAAAGAGGCTGCGTGAAATTCACGCGTGGCAGGAGTGAAACTTCTTGCTGCTCGTCCAAGGATCAGTGCAAAAATACCTTATCTTGCTTAGACTCCGAGACATTCAAAGAAAATTGATGATAAAGAGCACTTAATTTGTCTACAAACTTGATGTTTTTCTCTTCCTCAACATCCATTTCTTTTCAAGAATATTTCGGAAAGTGAGCGAGATGACGAAATTTTTCTGAAGATTTTTTTTTTGCAGAGAATCTCGAAAACTACAAGAAGGGTTGTGACGTTTGACGCAATTATTATTTAACTAATTGAACTTGACTTTAAATTACTTAACTTGATTTTATCGACTCTAAATTACTTTACGTGACTTTAATGACTCTACTTTAACTTTACTTTATTTTGGGCGCCAGTTGGTCTTATGAATAATTTTCTGGACGACCAACAGTCCAGCTAGCTTTAATCTCAGGGGGGAAGGAGGACGATACTCCTTGCGTCCTGTACTTTACCTTGAGGTTTGAGTGAGTGAGACAACAATAAATTAATAACTCAACTTTTACAATGGAAATATGACGACTTTACTTTATTTAGTTTAACAGAACTTGACTTGACGGTAATTACAAAAATGACTCTACTATATAATTTAAACTTTAACGGGCCAGAAGGGCGACGAGAGGGAGTGGATCTGACCTTGGTGACTTGACTCGACGTTGACTCGACGTGACTTGACGTAACGGCACTTTACTATTGTTCTTCACTGTAATTCCTTAACTTTAATGTCTTCACTTTTATTGCTTCACTTTAATGTCTTACTCTCCCTTTCTTTACTTGAACGTCTTTACTTTAAATTTAAAAATCATTTCTTGACTTTACGTTTGAGCGTCTCCCACGCGAGTGACGATACACTTACGCGTATCGCCCTACGCGAGTTTTCGGCAATTTTTCCCCACTCCCTTCGTCTACCTTTATTTCGCGATGAGGAACCGATGTCCCCCACCCTCAATTACCGTGTTACGCTCGACTCAAGTTGACGAGTGATTTTCCACTCGTCACAACGCCCCTTATTTAATTTTCTAAGAGGTGCCCTTCTGGATGATTACTTGAACAACTTGAAAATTAATTTTTTCCTTGACTAATTGACTCTACTTGAAGTTTCTCAACTTCGTCTATTTTTCATGACCCATACTTTTACTCTCTTCTTACATTCCTGTCTTCACATAATTTTCTCACACATAACCCATACTCATAACCCATACTTCATACATTATTAACATTTCTCTTATCATTAAACATTACTCTATGACTCGAGGAATTGTCAGTGTTTAGGATCTTCAGCCTGTGTTTCCACCAGTACCACTCACGTCTCCGAAACTCCGATCTTTCCTTTACCAAACTCAATCTGGCAATCCTGAACAGTTTTCTTGACTTTTCCTTCAGCTTTACTCTACTCGACCATACTTGACAGAATTTTCTTTTTCTTAACTTCACTTTACTCAACGATACTTTACTGACTTTACTCAACGGCACTTGATGGGATTTTTCTTCTTGTAACCCGACATGACTCTTAAATAAGTTTTCTGGTCTTTCACCAGACTCTACTTTACTAAACTTGACTTTACGATACTTTACTTTACTTTTATTCAGGAGCATGTCGACCTTACTTGACTTGAACTTTCCCATACTTGACCGGACTCTACTTGACTTTACTTTACTAGGTTTCCCTTTACTATACTTTACTTTACGATACTTTACTTTACTTGACTCTACTTTACTTGACTTTACTTTACTTGAATTTACTTTACTTGACTCTACTTGACTGAATTTTGCTTTACCTAACGATACTTTACTCGACTTGACTCTAGTGGGAGCTACTCTACAGGATTTTTCTTTACATGATTCTACTTTACTTGACTGCTCTTTGCCAGACGGTTCTTTACTGTACTTGACTTCACTTGGTTTCAATTTACCAGACTTTACTTTACCAGACTTTCTTTTACCTGACTGTAATTTCTCGGACAAGACTTCACTGGACTGGACTTCACCAGACGGTACTTCACATGACTTGACTTCATGACCCGGTACTTCAGTTACTCGAGCTTCACTGAACAAGACATTACCAGACTGAGCTTTAACTGGACAAAAGTTACTAGACTGAGCTTTTATTAACAGACTTTCCCTAGAATGAGCTTTTATAGACGCTAAATCACTAGATCGAGCTTTCTCAGATTGAGCTTTTGCAAGCTGAGCTTTCTCTGATTGAGCTTTTTCTAGTGACTTTTTACTCAACTGAGCTTTACTCAAATGAACTTCATTAGACCTTACTTGACAAGACGAGACTTTACCACCCTGGACTTCATCCAACTTCACTTCAATCGACTTCACTGGACTAGACGGAACTTCCTCTAAGTCTTCTGTACTTGGACCTGGACTTTGTACTCCTGAACTTTGACAATTTCCTTGGACCTCGTACTTCGGATGCTCTACCTCGACTCCGATACTTCGATGTTCTTCCGTTACTCTCTCCAACGACATAAATTCCTTGCGAACGAACATTCGCCGGAATTTCCTCTCGAAATCTGTCCAGGTGAAGACAGACTTCTTGATACACCTCCACCAAGATAGGGCATTACCCTCCAGGACCTCTGGTAGCAATGTTACCCTATCAAGGATTCTGGTTTCTCGACCATCACAGTATTCCTTGAACTGACTTAGAAATTCTTCACCATCTTCACTCGGCGAACCGGAGAATTTGAGTCTCCAATTAGTCGATTCATAAACCGCTCTACTCGTACTTGACGAATAGGCACAACTCTGGGAATGAGGTAGAATTGGTGCCTCTTCTCTAAAGATGTTCCCGTACTCATGATATGGACCCTCTGGATGTTGGTATCTCTGCACTCGTACTTGATAATCCCAATACGGTTGATACCAGTGAGCAAAATGTGCTTCCTGGTACTGTCTCGCTCTTAGGTCTACATTTTCATTTAACTTCCAATTTTCTCTATATGCTCTATACTGATCCTCTGACAATTCCGCGAATTCATCAAACATTTTTAATTTCAAATTTCAACTTTAATTTTAATTTTATTTTTCACACATACTGTACTAATTCCATACATTCTCGGAAATGGATTATCGATCCATACTTTATTTTATTTTTGCCTCACTCAAATACTGAAATAAATGCGTCATCGCCAACACAATGGAACAATACTAATCCTTTTATCCTTTACTCAAATTTTATTTTATTTCCCAAAAGCAATAAATTTTACTCTAAATTTTTCTTCAATGACTTTGATTTATTTCTTCAACTTTTTCTTTAAATTTTCTTTACTTTACTCTAATTTAATTTTTCTTTATTTTAAATTTTATTTTTACATTACTTTAAATTTTCTCAAAAATGACGCGTTGCCCCACGTTGGGCGCCATTGTGACGTTTGACGCAATTATTATTTAACTAATTGAACTTGACTTTAAATTACTTAACTTGATTTTATCGACTCTAAATTACTTTACGTGACTTTAATGACTCTACTTTAACTTTACTTTATTTTGGGCGCCAGTTGGTCTTATGAATAATTTTCTGGACGACCAACAGTCCAGCTAGCTTTAATCTCAGGGGGGAAGGAGGACGATACTCCTTGCGTCCTGTACTTTACCTTGAGGTTTGAGTGAGTGAGACAACAATAAATTAATAACTCAACTTTTACAATGGAAATATGACGACTTTACTTTATTTAGTTTAACAGAACTTGACTTGACGGTAATTACAAAAATGACTCTACTATATAATTTAAACTTTAACGGGCCAGAAGGGCGACGAGAGGGAGTGGATCTGACCTTGGTGACTTGACTCGACGTTGACTCGACGTGACTTGACGTAACGGCACTTTACTATTGTTCTTCACTGTAATTCCTTAACTTTAATGTCTTCACTTTTATTGCTTCACTTTAATGTCTTACTCTCCCTTTCTTTACTTGAACGTCTTTACTTTAAATTTAAAAATTATTTCTTGACTTTACGTTTGAGCGTCTCCCACGCGAGTGACGATACACTTACGCGTATCGCCCTACGCGAGTTTTCGGCAATTTTTCCCCACTCCCTTCGTCTACCTTTATTTCGCGATGAGGAACCGATGTCCCCCACCCTCAATTACCGTGTTGCGCTCGACTCAAGTTGACGAGTGATTTTCCACTCGTCACAGGGTTTCTACAAAAATTTCATTATCTTGCTTAGTTTCAGAGACATTCATCAAAATCCTACGAACAGACCATAGACTTATAGATATATCAAAATCTAACGGAGAAACGCTCTTTTTGATTCAATTTCTTCTGAAGCTCTTGAAATTTTCAACAAAGAAAGGATTCGGGCAAAATCACGCTATCTCCTTTAATTTCTGGGATATTCATTAAAAGCAAATAACAAACAACAGACTTATTTGAGAAAGAAAAGTAACTCTATTCCAATGATTTTTCGAGAATATCTTGGAAACTCAGTGAGGTAAAGCCATTTTAACCTAATCCTTTCTAATAGCTTATCTTGAAATTCAAGAAAAAAAATCAGAGTGAGATCGCTGCATCTTCCTCCGTTTCTGAGTATTCTCTAAAAAACTTTCGGGAATAAATAATCCAAATAACAAGAAAAGTAGGTTTCTTTTTGTCAATAGTATTTCGAAAATAACTGGGAAACTAAGCGAAATACAACGATTTCACCTGACGGCCTTCTGTAGAGAATTTCCAAGGCTATGAAGAAGGATTGGAGCAAAATAACGCTATTTTACGTAGTTCCTGACATATTCCAAGAAAATAATCAACAAATAAAACCTTTTCCTGTTTTTTCGGTTTGTTTGTCAATTGTTTCTTGAGAATATCTCGGAATCTGAATAAGATAGAGCAGTTTCAACTTCGAGCTTTCTTGTCGGCAATTTAAAGATCTACAAAAAAGGAGAAAAGCAGAATCACTCTATCCCACTTAGTTTCCGAGATACTCTTGAACTGATAATAAAAAATAAACAGTAACAGGACAGGTAGTGTCGTACTAACGAAAGAATCGACACACGAAGCATGCCGAAGCCAAAGATCATTTGGTGGGGCATGGACGTCGAAGAAAGCCGATGTCAATCCCTTCGCTAGTCCTACTATGACGAGCAATGCTGCAGGGATACGAGTGCGCGTGCGCATGCGCACATTCGTTCTCTCTCTCTTTCTTTTCCCCCACCACTGAAGCGTGGAAAAGTAACGCAACAGCGTTAAACGCGAGGACTTCGTATAAGAAGTTTCACTTCAAAAAGAAGCTGGCAACATCTTCTGACTAATATTTGGAGTAACATGTTGGTAAATCACTCACGAATGTCAATCACTATAATTGGTGCCATGAATAGAAGCATCAACGCTATGAATATTGATTAAAAACTTCTGACTCAATAAAAGTTGTGAGTAATGAGTGATGAAATGATATAATTTTTTTTTATATTGTTTGCTATTATTATGATTTTTAGTTGAAGAGAAAAATATAGAAAAGAACTGAGGGACGAAAATTAGTTCTTGGATCATGAGGATTGTCTAGAAAATGGAATTCACAAGTTTTAATTACACATTCATTGTTTGATATGTGTATAAGAACGAATGTTAGTAATAAATTAAGCAAAAATTCGCTTTATATTTGGTCTGCAAGGCGTGTAGGCCATTGTTTTGATTTCGTCCATGATTATGTTCGTTGAGCATTGAATTCTCGACGGAATGATGCGTTTTTAAAATTGTTAGAGATCATATTCAATCAATTTCGAGGTTTAAAATCGTTTTTAAAAAATTTTCCCTTGAAAAAACCTTATTTACGCGAGCGCTAACTGGAAAAAAAAGATAGGAAGCCCGAATTTGGGGAGGATTATTTTTTCGTAATGGAAAATGTAATTTTCACTTGGGAGCCGAAAAAAAAATAGTCGTCAAATTTGGCACAGTCTAATATGTAGGATTCTGAAATTTTATCATTATATTCCGGTCACTGAACTCTACACTTTGAACCCTTTCTTATTGAAATCGGCTCGGTAATTTTTGAGATATTAACAAATTTCAAAAATTTGTGTTTCACCAAAATTTTGAAAACTTCTGAATCAATTTCGCTCAGATTCATAGGCTGTGCTGGCAATCATATGAGCTAGCTCGCTACGGATTCTTATCTATTTATTGATGATAAATTTTGAAAGAATTTAATTTTAATGATTTTTCCAATATAATTCTTGTTAGCACGATAACTAAAAAAATATTCAAGCTAGAGAATTCCAATCTGGTAAATTTATACTTCTAATAACACTGATGCATGGGATTGCTCGTGGGCATAATTGATTGAAAAGTTTTTGATGCAGGAAACTTTTTCAGTTTTGAAAAATTTCAGTTTTTCAGATATATCTCCAGTTCTATCAGTTGTGCTGATTTGGGCTTCGTCTCAAATGAAAAGTGAGATCATTCCCATCGATTTATATATCTTTTCAAAAAATTATCGATTTTTCATATAGATATAACGGAGAAATGAATTTCCAGAAAACGAGCTACAGTGAAACCTCCCAATATTTCCTCGCTCCGGGGTCTCCGCTGGAAATATTGAGAGGTTTGAGCGATCCCCACTCTTCCCGAATGTGAGAGAGAAGGCAGATAGTGCCGCTCTCTTCGAACATCTGTGGTGGGGAACGTCACGTGACTGACTGTCTTTCTCTTCTCATTTGACTATCCTTGTCACATTGCGCGTTTTCGGGCATGCACGAGGAAACAAAGATAGATACAGATAGAGTGAGAAAGAGATAGTGAGAATGCGGAGTGGGGGACTGTATTTCTCTTCTCGAAGGAGAAATGGAAATATTGAGAGCGGAAATTTTGGGAGGTTTCACTGTATGAGTAATTGAAAAATCGATGAAACAAAGATTCGAATGATATAAATCGCTGCAAAATGATCTCCCCTTCTATTTAAGATAACAACCAGGCTGCTACGACTGATAGAACCGAAGATATGTCAGGAAAGGTGAATTTTTTCAAAACTGAAAAAATTTCCACCATGAAAAACTTTTCAATTAATTATGCCCACAAGCAATCCCATGCATCAGTGTTATAAAGAGTATAAATTTACCAAATTGGACGTCTCCAGCTTGAATTTTTCCTCGATTATCGTACTAACAAGATCACCATCGAAAAAATCATTAGTATCGAAAATTTTTAAAAACTATCATCAATAAATAGATAGATTATCAAGAATAACGTTGATTAAAAATCGGTTACCAAGGAAGCCTTGAAAATTGTATGAATTCATCTATATCCGCAAAACATAAGATTGGAATTCGCAATGGAATAGTAATTCGAATGAAATCATTGAATATTAAGGTAATTGTGTATAATAGAGCCCACAGTAAAATTAAAATTAATTCAACTAAAAATTGCCTCAGGAAGGGAGGTGGCGAAAATGATGCAATATGTCTTGGTCAAAAATTTGAAGGAAAGTATAGGAACTCGCAATAGCTCAGTGGTAGAGCACCTGACTAATCATTTAGATTTGCAAATTATTAATGCTCGTAAACGTTTTAAATCGTTAGGATATTTATTCCAGAATAAATATATCAACAAGAAAGCCAAAGTGATCTGTTATTTATTATTAATAAGACCCTTGTTAACCTATGGGTCCCAAGTTCTTTGGAACATTGGTGCTCATCAGATGGAAAGAGTGAGAATGTTCGAAAGGCAATGTCTCAGAACAGCACTTTCTCTACACAGATCTGCTCATTCTAATTACCAACATAGAGTAAGCAATAAAGTTTTATATGACACAGCAGATATACAAAGAATGGACAATCACATTATACATCTTACCCGTAATTACTACAATAAGATGAAAAATATTGATAACGAAACGATTAATGCTTTATCAGTCTTTGAGGATGCAGAAGTAATTAATTATGCTGAGAATGGCTACCCTAAACCCCAGTTTTTCACTTATTACGACAAACTGGGTATAATTCAAAACGAAAATAATATTCCGATTTTTTATCATATGCCAAGGCATAAAAAAAATAAAAAAATTCAACTTACAATTCCGGAAAATGATGAGTTAGTATACTCCAAAAAAATTCCGAATAAAGATTATAAAGATATTTCAAGGGTCAATGGAAGATACTGGTGGTTGGATGATAATAATCCTACCGTCAGAGCTCTATTAGCCCAAACTAATGTAGCCAATTATAGGCAAAATTATCGTCCTCCTTAGGACAATTATCCGTCGGGAAATATTGTTGGACAATGTCCATTATATTACTATTATTATTTCCTTCACTGGTCTCAATAATAAAAAGAATTTGTCAATATTTTTTTTTTTGAATCATCTTTAGTGGGTTCATTGCACTGCTACAGTGCGTTCTCCTTTTTTTTTTTAATAATAAAAGCGTAGATTTTTTCTCTATTTTTTTTTATTCGCTGAATATATATATTATCTGTTATTACATAAACAAATCATATACCACATAAATAGTTATGTATAATTTTTTTTTATGAATGATGTTGGAAAGAAGAATTACTTCTCCTTCCTTACATCAATACTTCATATTGTTAAAATGTAGAAGTTTGAGAGATATTTGTATCCATTAACTTCATTAGTTATAAGTTATAATAATAATGATTATAGTTTTTTCTACACTGTTTTCTACTGTACATATGTAAATAATATCTTTTTATAGTGCCAATAAAAACTGTTGTTATCAAAAAAAAAAAAAAAAAAAGTAGAGCACCTGACATGTAATCAGAGGGTCATGGGTTCAAATCTCGCTTGCGCATTCCATATTTTTTTACGAAGATTTGACTTTGGTAATTATTTAAATTTTATGGGCGCTATTCTGCACAAATACCAATATTAATTCAAATTGAATTATTAACACTCTCCTCCTTTTAAATTTGAACAAAAACGGAAATTCAGTTGAAATAATTTAGTAAAGTGGAGATCAAGGAACCCATTCGGAAGTGACTTGCTAATAAATTAGCAGATAAAGCTATAATGATATAAATAATGATGCAAGTTTCCACTTGTTATTGAAATTTTCGAAAATCATGGATGAAAGAATGAAAATCAATAAGAGATACATATTAAAGTGAATGAATAATGAATTATGAATCATCCCTCTCATTCTTACCGTCACTTTTATCACTATATAGATGTTGACTAAATTTAGCTGACAAAATAAAAATGAGAAGAAAATTGATGTGTGGAATATGAATTATTGAGGATTTAGAAAAATAATTTCAAGATAGAATGACTCGTTACACAGATAAATGAGTAATAAAGGGGCATTAGATAGTCATTGTATTATCCAATATAAAATGATACAATCAGTTATTCATGGTTTCTACTATTTTAATTATTTCCACTCAAAAATGTTGCATAAAATATAATTTATATTGATGAACAATTGGCTATATAAAACAGATTGATTATAACTAATTTCTCATGATCACCTTGTGTTCCTGGATTACATGGAGTGTTGATTGGAAATATACCTGACGGATCCTTAAAAGGAGAAGAAATGAGGAGTGAAAGAAGTCCCTTCAATGTAGAGAGCTCCAATACCAGTTCTGCATGAGGGAGGATCCCCCATGGAAAAATATATATTTCTTTATATGTGTGAGAATATATGTCGATATATTTCAGTCACCAAATATATATGTCATATATGACTCATATAAAATACGATTTATATTCCTCTTCCCTCTCTTAATAATGTATGATAAATATACTAGAAATATATTATTACAAGTCAATGACATATATGTTGGAATATACTTTCAACAAATATTTTGACATATATGATTATTATAAGAATCATATAAATGCTCATATACATTATTTATATTATATAATGGTCTTTTTCAGCTGTGAGTGATATATTTCAACGTATATAACTATTATATGCATCATACAAGTGCTTATATATCACGTCATATATGTATATGAATCCAGAGTTCGTTCAACTATAGCCTCAACTGATATATTTTGAATATATGACAATTATAAAATTCATATACGAACATCTAACTATATGAATCTCGGCTCCAAAAGATTTGATATATAATTGATATATTAAAAAAATATATTCTGATATAATGAGAATTTCTTTCTTATATACTCAAAATATTCAAAATATATACATTCCATGCATTCAAATTATATGTCTAAATGACAAATCGATATGTGAATGGATATTCATATATCTGAATAAATGTACATATATCTGTCGCATATATTCTTATACAAGCTATAAGCTTATTCACATTGATTGAATATTTTAAAATTAAAAAGTCCATAAATCGATGGGAAATGAGCTCACCTTCCATTTGAGACCAACCCCGAATTGCTACGACTAATAGAACCCGAGATATTTGCAAAAAACTCAAAATTTTCAACAAAGGGAAAGCTTTTACCCACCAAAAATGCCGAAAAATATCGAATTTTCAAAAAAAATCGTAAAAAATACACCTGACACTTGTTTTCCGGCTAAAATTTCCTCAGCTCTTCAACAGAATCATCAAAAAAAATCCATCTCCAACCGTTTCATAGCAGTGTCTACTTTGGCCCACTCTCCTCTATTGGGTACGCAAGGGAAAGGCCATTTATATATGTGCATGATTTATTCCGTGTAACCTATAATCATATGAGTGAATAACTCCATTTAGTATCTAATGGGGACTATGTGACAATGAATGAACAGATCTGTGATTGGCTCAGTATATTAAGAGTATATTAGTCATTGAATTTTACTTATAAAATATTATGATTAGATGATGCGAGAAGTTGTCCAGATAGAATATATAGAAAATTGTTCAGATATTTTGAGTTAATAGTTCACAATGATTTGGATGTCTGCACGCTACAATTGAACCACAATTTTTCATCTCTATGAATACAACTTTTTCTTTGATGGAATCCATAGGAACTGCTGCCAGTGAGGCCGCTTTTCCTGCTAGAAAAGTCATGTGACTTAGTCTCTTATTAGCAATGAACGATCGTTGCTGCTTTATGAAGAAGTAACCAATAGCATAACATTTTGTGCCACGATCTCCATAGTGAACTAGGATTTTTTGGATTTCAAAAATTTCAGAGTCTTGAGTGATTACAAAATAACTTTGCCTTTTAGTTGGCCGCACATATGAAGCTGAATGGAAAATTTGACGATTCAAAATCATTCTTTGATAATAACGTACAATCGTATTAGGTTCTACATCAACATCAATACGTTTGAGTGCTAAAAAATCTTCCATGAATAATTTTTGAACAATTCCTCGTCCTAACAACGTGACTTCAATCGCAACGATGATTGTTGAAAACTTTTTTTCTGAATTTTTCTCTGCAAATATCCCAATTGAAACTCATTCATATAAGGTTCACAGATGTCATATAGCTTCAGAACAACGTAGTGCAACTGGAAAGACTCGAAAATTTGTAAACCAGGGCTGTTGGAACTGTGCACAAAATCCAGAAGCTGTTGATAACTGTTCTCGTATCCAAACGCGCTATGGGTCCATAAAGGACCCCAATTGAGAACACTTTGAGGTAAATACAATAACAAATGCACATTATAAGAAAGATGTTCTTCTCCATAGAGTTCTGGAATTCCTTGAACGAATTGACGCAGACAATTTTCAGCATAATACAAATCAGTTGGCATAATTGATGTACTGACCAATATGGATATTGCATCGACCAACAATGCCCAATGATACAGGTATTTCCTAGGTAAAACACGTTGTAACACTAGAAGACTGTAGAATAGCAAGAATATCACCCATTCGTGAGCTTTCCAAAATGCTCGTTCGGACATTTTACGAGGAGTTCTAGATACATCGAGTGATGGTTTGAAAGACAATAATATAGAATCCACTAACTTGATCTTTCTTCCACAGTAGAATGGTTCGTCGTGGTAATTTGAGTCGAACCATAAATTCGAGAATTGACGGACTACTCCTAATCCTACATTGTTCTGCCATTCAGGTGGTAGACATTGAATGACATCTACACCATGAGCATCAAATAATATGGAACGACCTTGAATTCCTTTCTGAAGAGTTGCCGTATGCTCCAAAGTTTCATTGTGAGTACGAAGGCCCTCACCGAAAGCATCACCATCTTCTCCAGCTGCGTATATTCTAACAAACCCGTTACCTTTAGGGAGCTGTTTACCAGGATTTTTGCAAAAACCACAACCATATTGTCCATTGAACTGGGTGATATTTCTAACTTCACGTCGTGCAATTGAGTCACAAATTCCACAGAGGATTCGACATTTCTTTCTATATATTCGTCCCTTATAAGTATAGCTGAAGCCCGACGTATATAGCTCATTGCAGTCTTCAATGAAAGGAGTCAAAAATGCGTTTATATTTGCGACTTTTCCGGGTCCACAATATAAACTGCATAGTAACATGCAAGCAGATCGTTTCTCTGGAGACAATTCATTGATGGTACATGTCAATGGACACATTCCATAATTAGAGCTATTGAAAATAGGCACGCCATCTACAGAAAAATTTATAGAAATCATATCGTCCGTAAGGTTTTTCTTGTACAAGCGACCGTCATAAATATTGTAACGAGGTTTCTCGTTACAGCTATCGCATCGGCTTATGCCACCTTCGGGTGAAGCTATTCAAGTGTAGAGCTCGAGAAGACTCACACATGAACAGCTAGACAATTAATACCGTGGTGCCATCTGCGTAAGATGACACCTTAAAGTTACCGTTAACTAACTGTCACGTCAGTGGGATTTATACGCGGCCGAGGATAAGGCAGAAGCCCAGCTGAAATGCTGGCGCTCCACTATAGATGTCAGAGTTATCTCCGGGCCTGGCGGTGGTGTGAGAGGAAGAACCACGCAGGCGCGCGGAGAGACCTCTAGACGAGGAGAAGCAGCCTCAGCCGATATAAATAGACCCAACGACACGGTGAGCAGTTAGTCTGCCTTGGGCGGCAGACTCGAGAGGATTGGGAGTAGTCCCTGGAACCTCTACCGCTCGCTTCGGCGAGAGTTACCGTTGGTTGCCCGTAGCGTGGCTACGTGGCGTTTCTCGTGTGGATGGAGACGTCCGGTATTCTCTGGGTGACGATAGATCAGAGGAATACTGCGGGCGGGCTCATCCAGAGGTTATCGCGGAATACCTAATTCCGACTTGTTCTCGCTAGAGGGACTGTGACTAGACCCACGCCCCTCTACCATAACCAGCACACTGGGTTACCGGGAATGGATTGCCCATGCCATCCATTGGGGTTAGTAATTCCCCGAGTAATTACTACCGAAGGTTCAGCAGGTTAGCCCGAAACCGCCCTAAGAGGTTAAGCGTGGTGAGCCCAGGGAAAACCAGCACACAGTGAGTTTTGTTTATTCCTCCGGTAAAGAATAAACTGGCGCCCACGCTATCGAACCGTGTGTGCGGAAAGGGATGGCCGGAAGTGTGACGGGATTGGACGAAAACCCGTTACAATATCTTCGTTTGCATATTTCCATTCTTTCTCTCTTTCACTTGAATACAGGATCCTGGCTCCATGACGAGAAAAGAATTCTACCAATTGACTACTCAGTGACAAATATACAAACGTATTATTGTTCTCCATGTTTTTTGCTATGTCAATTTCATAGGCACATCCTCGACATGTTAGAATACCTTCAGCATTGTCTCCTTCCATGAGTCCTGTTTCTTTCTGTTTTCCTCCATAACCATTGCACTTAGGACAGAAATGATGAACGGATAAGGATGTAGATAATTGCTTTATCACTTTTTGATATTTGTATTTCGTTAGAGGCTTTCCCGGATGTTTTTTCATGATCTCTATCATTTCAGACATGTCCTCTGCGCAACAATACGTAGAATTTTGGCGCATTTTAGTCGCTCATACCACCAGAAGATAAACCAATTCACTATGTGACCAGCCTTGTAGACTATCTCCACGATCAATCCCAAGTTCACCTGTATCCTCACAAGCAGTTGCAGAACGTGATGATTGTGAGCAGTTGACATCGTCAATAGGATTGACAGGAGTTCCATTTTCCAATGTATCATCATAATTAGACGCATTATTTCCTGATGCCTCTGATCTTTCCTCAGTATCGTGAATAGTTATGCCATCTTCCCTAACTTGAGTTACTGCTAGAGATGAAGGTTTTAGATTCTGCAAAAGTGAAAATTCAAATAAAATACTCCTCTGCCATTGAAAAATTAATTCTCCAATAAAATGATACCATTGAACAATATCCAATCAATATCAACGTTTTTACAACAGAAAAATCTTTTTCGCTGAAATCAATTAGGGGAGAGTGTGGCAAAATGGACACTGTAATGGTACGGTTAGAGATGGATTTTTTTGATGATTCTATTGAAAAGCTGAGGAAATTTTAGCTAGGAAACAAGTGTCAGATGTATTTTTTTCTATTTTTTTGAAAATTGGATATTTTTCGGCATTTTTGAGGAGTAAAAGCTTTTCTTTTTTGAAATTTTTCAGTTTTTGCTTCCGAATGGAAGCATTGTAATCGTGATTTTTTTCAAATTTGAGATTTCATCGGATTATGACTCCAAATGTTCTAAAATGTCGGAAAAAAATATTTTTTTCACATGTCTGTGTGTATGTATGTGTGTGTGTGTGTGTGTATGTGTGTGATGACACGTTTCATCACTTTATGCAGAAACGGCTGCATGTATCGATATGAAATTTTGAGGGAATATTCACTACGCAAGCGCAATGCTCTCTGCGAAATTTCAGCTAAATCGGTTCAATAGTTCTCAAGAAAAAACGAATTGTCAAAAAATCGTTTTTTCGAGTTTTCTCAGCGAAAAATCAATTGACAGCGTCTATCCTCCGCGAGGAGATGCGCGCTGATGAGGCGCGCATTAAACCTCGGGGGTGACCAGGGCTCCGATTTTTTTTTTTTTTTTAATATTTTTTTTACTATGATTTTCGAAAAATCGCGGTTATTGCGATCACTTAAAAAATATTTGAGCTAGAGACTTCAAATTTGGTGTGTTTATACATTTTATGAGTGCCAACTTTGCTATTGAATTTCAGCTGAATCGGTTCAATAGTTCTCGAGAAAAAGTGAATCATCAAAAAATCGTTTTTTCGAGTTTTCTCAGCGAAAAATGAGTTGACAGCGTCTATCCTCCGCGAGGAGATGCGCACCGATAGGGCGCACATTAAACCCCAAGGGTGACCAGTGCTCCTATTTTTACTTTTTTTATTATATTTTTTTTACGTGATTTTTGAAAAATCACGGTTATCGCGATAACTTAAAAAATATTGGAGTTAGAGACTTCAAATTTCGTGTGTTTGTACATCTTATGAGTGCGAATTTCTGTATCAAATTTCAGCGTAATCGACCGAACAGCTCCTGAGATATTGTTGAAAAACTATTCCATGCAATGAGCGTATATGCACGGAACTGCTTGTCTGACCATATCCAAGTTGAGCTTGAAAGATCAGTTTAGATGACCATCACCAATCCTAAAAATTTCAGATTTTTCAAAGGATTCTTCTACAAGAATGCTGAAATTTTTTTTTTCTTCAGAAATTCAAATTTTTTTCAATTTTTTTCTAAGGTCACTAGTATTTATCATTTCATCATTAGAAAGTAGATAATTTTTGCTGAATAAATAAGACCTTATTCATCCTGATAGAATAACGAGAAGAACTGGAAATAATTCCTTATACTTGAACTCTAATTTCCAGATTTTTAATTTGAAATGAATCTCATATTTATTCTGTACTATATGTTATATTTATTATTCAAAGTCTTATTCAAAATAAAATTATCATTAAAAATAAAATAATTAAAAAATCAAGTTTCCCTTTCGATTACTGCACGGCCTGGTACATCAAGTTCCCCAAATCGAGTAATTTGATGAAAAAAAAAGCATTCAGGGTAGTGTTGACTTTTATTACATTTAGTGACCAGAAGTATTACTGGAGGGTCACAAGTGAGACTCACGGTATGGATTTTGGAATTTTAACTGTAAAATTTATTTAACTGACAGTATAATAGACGGTGGTGTGATTAGTTTGAGAAATAAGTTCTGGGAGCCCACGCTATCTCACTTAGAAGAGTATCCGACGCATTATTGGAGGGTTCTGAGTTCGACTCGCTAGGGGTTCGAGGTTTTTCAAAATCAAAATTATTGCTTAATTTTCATTTTCAAATTAATGAAAAATAAATAGTTGAAAATCCATTCGGAAGCTTTATGCCAATTGCATTGGCATAATATTAAATGTTTTTCGTAATGAATTCTTCAATAGTAAAGACATCATAGAGTGAATAACGAGGGGTGAAATTTATGGAAAATGCCCATAGGGTGAAGCGCCTGCTTGTTTGCAAATATCTCTGGTTCTATTGGTCGTAGCAATTCGGAGCTGGTCTTAAATGGAAGGTGAGCTCATTTCCCATCGATTTATGGGATTCTTAATCCAAAAATATCAATTTTTAGGAGAGTTATGGGCCAAAAACTACTTCACAAAACTGTTTCACAAAAAAGTCCATAAATACCTCGAAAATCGACATTTTCAAATTAAAAACCCTATGAATAAATGGCAGATGATCTCACCTTTCACCTTTCGTCGGAATTTTCACGCTACGACTAATAGAACCAAAGATATTCTCAAAAAACTGAATATTTTCAGAAAAAAAGGCTTTTTACGTCTCTGAAATTCTCAAAAAAAAGTCAAAATCGCCAAAAATTCAAAAAAAAATAATTCCGGCACTTGTATCCCCTCTAAAATTTCCTCAGCTTTCCAATGAAATCATCAAAAACAATCTACCACTATTATTTCTATCAATTTCAAGAATTTTCCACAATATTTCCCTAAAAAATTTGATGTGTCCATTTTACCCCTGATGTCCATTTTGCTCCACCTTCCCCTATATTAAAAAAAGAAACATCATCATAAATATCTTTAAGCATCAATGAAAGTACACGAAGAAGTTCTATCATGCACTTATTGAGGCTTCTCAAGATTTATTTCCTTGGTCATCCTTATATTTCAATTGTTGTCCATTTCCACTTACATCATTCAATGTCTCATTTGCTAATCCTCCGAAAGAATCACAAGATTCCATTGATAGTTCTGGATTTTCTAAATTCGTATTGATTAAAACCTGTTCATTCCACGTTTGTTCATCTTGACACATTGATGCAGTTTCTCCATGCTGATCACCACTGTGAGATCTCTTTATTTTCATTGTTTTCTGAGACAATTAATCGAAGTACATATTGTTACGCGTGAAATTTATTTTCTTTATTTTAAAAATTATAAAAATTATAAATTTATTAAATTTCATTCGCGCCGCGTACTCCTCCGTGTCAAAACCACGAGTTCAGCAACTAGCTGCTGACCCGTGTCCTTTTGTCCTCTACATCATCAAAAAGACACGTGCCGGCTGCTCTGCTGAATTCAGCAGAAAGTCCCAAGACGACAGTTTCTCATAGGGAAAAAAGCAGTCACGCCCGTGGAGCCTTTGTGGAACGTCCCCGCTGACTCCTGTGTCGTTTTCGCGCTTCAATAAGACTCGTCCTGCCCGTGACCGGTTCCCGTCCTTCAGTCCTACCTGAATCGAGTCTGGCCCGAGTCCCAGGACTTTCCGTTTGCGAAGTGTCCAAACGAATCCACACAGTTGACAGTTTGAAGTGTGTGTGTGCGCGTCCACGCGGAATTGAACTGTGAGACATAGACTCAAACTAAAAGGCGCGTATTTATCTCAAAATAATCATCTTCAACCAGTTACTCAGGAATATACAGTGATTGTCATCGACTCCTCGACTTGCTGAAGGCGACTGTAGCTTCCCCCGGACAACGTTTTGGCCACCCGGAGAAATAGGTCTCGTCTTCATCAGCAAATTACACTAAAGACAGAAAATAACTTCTTGTACATTGGGTGAGCCAATCTAATTACCAAAATATCTAACCGAAGTCATCAATTTCGTCTATTCACATCCGTTAAATCGAAATTCCGAATTCTAAGCACTCATAGAGTCCTCGCGGCGAACGTGTCCCGTGTTTCCCCGCGCTCTTTCTCTCTCTCACGTTATTCCTAGTTATACATTCTCTCTTTTTGTTTTGTCACCTTGTACTTTCCTCCTTCAGAGGGAATCCATTAAACAAATTACACATTAAAATTTTTAAACGTATACGAGTTACTCTTTTTATTTCGCTTTTACCTAAACTTCTTTCCCTACATACGGAAATCGCTCGGAAAAGTCGGAGATCCATCGCAGAGGCGGGAGACCCGTAGGGTCGTAAGGTAAGGATCCTTTAAATTAAGGGAGCCTTGAGAAATTGAGGTTCCCAAACTGTTGGCAAATTATAATATACTTTGTGCCCTCCCAACAATATCATCATTTATCATATCATAATTTTTATGTGAGAAATGAAATAGGATATTCATTCAACGAACATTGCTGTGCTCACCTGATTCACTCTAAGGTAAATATTTCCACAGTTTTCAATAGTAGAGATAAATTTTTTGACCCTTGATAATGAAAATCGTTCAGAAACTTTACGAAATATTACCAATTTGACTTAAAAAATTGAAAATTTAATAATTACCCTTTTTCTTTTAATCGTCGATCCCAATTGTTTCTCGTTTTTCTAGGAATGTGAGCAGTACTTTTATATTGCAAATATTGCTTGTATGGCCCTCGTTTACGTTTCGGTTGCTCCATTTTCAGTTCATATACAATGAAGATAACTCCAGCAAGCTTCTCTTATGACACTCTCTCCACATGAACACATCATTTACCATTCAGGGCATTGACAATGGATTCATGATGAAAAAAAAAATGAAGGAAAATTGAAGTCTACGGATCATCCGAGTTGAGAATATTATTACCGTACTGGAGAAAATGGGTATACATATAGAGATTTTCCTTTTTTTAAAATTGGAATATAATGTTTATATTGAAAGTACAGGTTATGTTGCGACTGATAGCATCTCCTAGCGTAGTATATATATCATATACACTCAAATATATAATAAATATATATTTGTATAAAATTTAAACATTATTCTCATCAGATTATGCCGCGCGCTGCGTTCACGTTCACAACGTGATTCAACTGAGTGACTACATGTTACCGAGAAGACAATAATCATGCATCCCTTCAGTATTATCACCTTTGACAATGAATCACTCAAACCTGGAAAAATCCATTTAACATTAACATTATCCTCATTCGCAATTACAGTTGTCTTAATCCATATGATTTGTCATTAAAACGACTTGTGTGTGACTCACTCGGTACAATTTACAGTAGTGGATTAGACGTGTTTGAACCGTTTGTTGTGCCAACGGTTCCCACGCGTGTGTTACTTTTTTTCCTGAAGTTTTGTAAAATAATTCGAAATTCAGTAACATTTCAATTCTACAAAAACATTGGAAAGCTGCACAATAATAAGAAGATATTGGAAATTGAAAAATGTAAGTATTTCCAAAGATTTCAGCAAGTATTTTCTTCGTGAAAATTGATTTCTACATTCATTAATGAACAAAGAAAATAATTGGACAAATGTAACAGAAAAATAATTCTTATTGTTTCAATCAAATAAGCTTATGAAGGCTTGCATAACCTCATTGACATTGTCAATTCAATTAGTTTAATCACACTGAGAAAAAAAATATATTTTATTGAAAAATTTATTTTCCAATTAAAGAAAAAGAAATTATAATCAGGAACAATTTTTTCTATTAATTGACTGGTTGATTCATGTCATTTTTTTTCTCAAGGCTGGATCTGTTTTAAATCAATAATAAAAATGAATTAATTCCAATTGAGATATTTTCAATCTGAGTAACGCATCATTAGTTTCAATAAATAAATTCTGAAGATAAACAATTATTTACTCGTCTTAGTCTCAAGGAATTTCATTCTTGCGAGAAACTATTTTTCCTCAGTGTAATGATATTTATATTTGATTCAAAGCTTATGTGGTGTTGAAAATTTTCAATACTTTCATTTCTAGAATCAAAGACAAATTTCTCAACAAAATATATTTCTTCTCTCAGTGTAATTATGGTAATAGTGTCTGAGTTTGTCTAGTTTTTCTATTCTTATAAAACCGGGAATATCCTGATATTTCGATGCATCAAAATGCAAACTTCAAGTATTAGGACTATAAGAATAATTCGATCAATCTCCGGAACCATTATCATGAGAGAATACCAAATTTAAATATCAAGTGATAATTCTCATATACTGTTCATTCATTTATCTTAGCATGCCATCCAAATTGAAAGCACTGATTGTGTGGGTGGACGGAAAGGAAGCTGGAAGACACTCTATCGACATTCCTGTCGAATGGATCAAGAATTTTGACTACAGTGAATGGCTGCAATCAAATCCTGACGATGAAGACGAAATATGTTATGTTGTTGAATGGCGGGACACGAAAAAGCCGCCTCCGGGGGGCTGGAAAGTTCATAACGGAAAAGTCATCGAGGTTTCAGGTGATTGACATTACAATTTTTCTAGGAAAACTCCTGGTGACATTCTTGATTTTCCATTTTATAATCAATTTGTGAATGTGTCCACATAGAATATTCTGAATTGTTATTTTCTTCATCATTAATCAGAACAAAACCGCAACAATGAATTTCTGAAACACTCAACTACTTGAACTTGATTCTGTGAAAATTATCGTTCTATTTTTGATAAAATTTATTGAAAAATGAGGTTGAAGAGTTTCCTTATTGATTATTTCCGAACACTCATCAGAGAAATTGAATTTCCATCAAATACCATTGGTTTTGTCAATTTCCTTTCAACAGTTTTTCCAAAATAATCCATTTTCATTGAGCATATGACATCGTCTACTTGATTTTGCAAATGGTGATTAATTTATAGAATTGGTGTATAAAACAGACTTTAAGGTATGCCTCGAGAGAATCCATTCGATTTTTTTGTCTCTTGTTAGTTGATGATTCTTTGGTAATTTCATAGCGGAAGTGTTTTTAATGAATTTCGGTTAGAATTATGTAAGTAACAGGAATTTCCATGTTGGCATCAGATCAAAAAGCCAGATTGATACGTGCTGAGAAAAAATTGATGGGAATTGAATCACCACGCCTGAAGTTGCCAGTCAACACGGAGAATTCAGCAGAGACTGAGTTTTCATGGCCAGCTGGGTCTTCACAGAATTGCAAACAAGTGGACAATCCAAAATACCAAGATCACTCTAAAGAAAACAGTCAATCCAGGAGACAAGAGGAAGTAAATGACGTTTTTTAGAGAGTTCTTATCCTCATTTCATCTCAGCAATATAAATGTGAATAAATAGATTCATTTACATACTCATATGTAATATAAAATTTCAGAATAAAATTCTTCAGAAAAAACTCAATTTTGAAACAGACTATCAACAATCTGATGATGACTCGGAGGACGTCCCAACTGCAACAGATATTGGACAGAATTCAGACATATCTGGACAAAGAAATAAAGCACCCGTTCAGCCACATTTGAATCTTGAGTCAATGCCAAAAGGAATTGATCAAACCAAACGTCACGCTCATGTATGAATATTAATGAAAGTTCCTCGAAATCAGTCTAACTGTTATATTTTCCTTGGAAATAGTTCAATAATAATCACGATGAGAATTCAATTTCAATGTATTCTTACAGCGATTGGAGTCGACGAAATTGAAGCAGGCAAAATTAAAACAGACAGGAGAAACTAATGAAAAATTTCAAATATATCATATGGGGCAGAATCAATCTGTCACCATAAATGAACTGGTTAAATGTATTCATCCAATTTTTATTTTACATTTCATTTAATAGCTTGAGGAGTTTCTTCGAAATTCTGATATTTCAATAATTTTATTTCGGCAATTGTTCAAAGCTATAAGCAGGAGACTCGAGGTTGTTCCAAAACTTGCAAACAAAAGAAAAATTCGAGAAGTATGAAAAAGTTCGAAAGAAACGACACCACTTCAGAGAGCGAGACATCTGACGAAGATCAGGTATTTTTTCACATTTCTTCATTCTATGTTAGCATGGACATGCTTCGAAAGTACTCCAACAAGTGCTAGATAGGTGGAAATCCAATTAAATCATGCCCAGTGAATATTCTATGATTTAATATTGTAACTATTAATGGACTTGTCTCGTTTGTTGAAGGTGGAGATTGGGAGAAGAGAGAGGGGTATTTTTCTGGAATCACATAAGTGGAACATTGCTAAAAGTAAAGATACGTATACTAAAATGGGGATTGCACTTCTTGATGCTCTTGTACCCCTTCCTGAATTACTTGAGTGTAATATTGGAGGAGGTAAAAGAAAAATTGAGCCTAAGCCAGGAGAACCAACAAAAAATTTAAAAGCTCTGAATGCTAACATCAAAGAGGCTATTTTCGGTAAGATTTTTTCCTCCCCTTTCTTTTTTTTAGTTTCCCCCTTGCCCTTTCCCCCATTTGACAATTTACAGTCGAGCACTGCTATTGCATTATCATTAATTCACTTTTTATCGATTATTGTCAGATTATTGATTCAGATAGTCTTAGTCCCTCTGTACCACTTATTGAGGATCTCGAGATTTATTATAGGAATTTTCTTTATTCCCTTCATCGATGTTTTCTTTTCAGAGGCTGTAGAGAAAAAATTCCCAAAGACTTTCAATAGAGCAACAATGGGTAAAAGCATAAACGGTCACTTGAACTATCTTCGTCAACAGCAGATGAATAAAAAACAATCTTAATTGTTGTATATCACCGATTCTCGAAGCTCAGTCAATTTAAATTGTGTTTTGTTCGGAATGAGAATTACAACTTCATGTTTCAACTGGATCTTTCACTTTAGAACTCCAAAAGCAGAAAAATCACTTGATATTTACATTAAGCATTTTCCTTCAGTGCAGTTTTCGATACTGATACTGGTACTCCCAATCCATTTTGATACACATTGATAAAGTTCAATACTGGTTAATTTGGAGCCCAATAGCATTACAGTGAGGTCTCATATTTTTTCTTATTTAATTAGTTCATATAACAATTATTTCATCGATAGTTAAACAGCTATGAATGTTCTTTTAGAGTTTTAGAGCTGCAAACGTTTCTAAGTGAGGGTTTCTAAGTGAGAGTTGCTTTGTACTATTTTTTTAAATCTAATTTTGTTCTAATCTACTGTAGTTCGAGGAATTCCGAATTTTCTTTTTACTTTTTTTTTCGTTTCACCAAGAAGGCTATTTAAAAGCTCGACCATTTTTTTAATTGATATACATAAAGAATGAACCTTCTGAAGACTTTAGGAAGATGAGTGATTCAGCCATTAGGATCATGCATTCGATACTCCATGCAGATAGGAAAAAGCTCTGCCCAACTACTGTAATGAATGACAGATTTCTTATTTTGGAACTTCTGCGCAAATTCAATGGAGCTCCTACTTATTTTTTAATTGTATTTGAGTTTCTTTTTTCAGTATTACTGTGATGATTTTAGATATTGTATTTGGATGCTAAGGCACTTCACAACTGAATGGGATGTGAGTCAGGAGCTCACAGGATTTGTTTTCCTAAATTGTGATGTCGAAGACTTCACTTTTTCACTGTTTTTCCAATCATTTTTCATTTATTCATTCGATCATAAATAGTAATCAGTGGTAATCTTTAGAATTGGTTCATTGTTTGAAACTAGCATATAAGTGCAATTTTCGTATCGAAGTGTTTGATGCAATATTTGAACAATATGAATAATCCAGTAGATCGTCGAAAATACAATATGGAACATCATTGTAATTGATTTACTTTATATTCGGCGTTGTAAAATCTACATTATTCAAATATATGATTGCGTTAAAAGAAGTATATATTTGTTACTAGTTTTTCCCCCTCGCTTCGCTCGGGTCAGATTTTCGGCAGCTCCTATAACGATTCACAATTATATAATTCATTAAGAGAAGAAAACGGACATTTCAATTGACTATATCAAGATAGAGATTTTTTGAAAATTCCTTGGAAAGCTGAGAAAATTTCAGGAACAATAGATCTATCAGTATTAATTCTTCTAAATTCTCAGAAAATTTGACTTTTTGCCAAGTTTTGAAAGGCCCTTTTGGAGATCAACCCCCTCTGAAAATTCATTTTTTTTAGTGATATCTTCGATTCTAGTGGTCTTAGCAATGGTTCCGTTGATCATAGTGATTTGGGGTTGATCTCAAATGGAATGTAAGATCATATGACATCGATTTGTGTTGTTTAGAATTTTTTTCATCAATTTTTCAAATACTTATCGGTCATTTACTGAGAATCAGTTTTTCCTCTATAAGTTCTCGGTAATCGATAATTTTTTCCGTTCCAATTACTCAAAGCCATGAGAAATGAGCTGAGCTTCCGTTCAAGATCAACCCCAAGCTGCTACAACCAATAGAACCTGAAATATTTCTGGAAGATTGAAGGTTTTTAAAAACAGAAGCGTTGCACCTTCAAATCTTGAGCGGAAACTTGAATTTTCGGAAAATTAGAAAAAATAACTCTTGACATGATTCCCAAGAGAAATTTCCTCAGCTTCCCAATGAAATCAGCAGAAGAAATCTATCTCCTATATTTCCATCCAATATTCATTAATTTATCAAATCGAGAGTGGCATGAATTAGGCATTCTATTTGAGCCGTTTAAGATAACGCTTTTTTAATGATTCTATTGGGACGTTGAAAAAATTTTAGGTAAAAAACATGTGTCAGTATTAATTTCTTCCAATTCCCAATGATTTTCAGCTTTATAAAAAATTCTCGAACCTTTGGAAAAATTCTGGAATGCTCTCGAACTTCCTGGAACACTCCAAAATATTTTTGAACCTTTTGGAACGTTCTAGGAAATTCTCAAATGTTCTGCAGCATCCTAGAAAGTTCTCGAATTTCCTGGAACATTCCAAAATATTTTCAAATCTTTTGGAACATTTTGAAAAATTCATTTTGGAACCTTGCACTGAGAGAACGATTCGTTTGGCTGTAACGAGCCTTGTTAACTGTTAACTAATATTAGTTGGGATGGCAACCAAACTAATATTCGTTAATAGTTAACGAATGGCTCGTTCAGGGGGTTTCTGTTGAGACAAATGGACCATTAGTTAATAGTTAACTAATGATGTGTTGTCTCAAAAGAAGGTTTAGTTGACTGAAATTTAGATTTATTTATAATTAACGAAGCTATCGATTGAGAAAAATTAATGTAAGTAAAGAATATAGAATTAATTTTCATATGTTTCTGTGTTTATATTATTTATATTATTATATTATCATTCGAAATTGATCTTTCGTTCAAACAAAATTTGTCAAGATATAAGAAAAAAAAAAAAAAATCCGAAATGAGAAAATAAAGGAAAATCTCCACAATCGTCAAATAAAGGAAGGAAATTTACCTAAGGCAAAAGGTGGCACTGGACAAATAGACTCATGTTTATGAATTATTGCTCAAATCTCTCGGAAGCTAAGTGAGATAAAAGGATTCTACCGGAATCCTGATTTGTAATTCGCAAAAATTGCTACATTTTCCTCATTTTTCGAGGTTAGTTCGAAATACAAAAAGCAGTTTCTGTTCAACTGTTATGGAATAATTTTCTTCTCTGAATTTCACTTAATTTCACTCATTTATTTCACTGAAACATGAGGAGAAAAACGGTCAGGCAAAAAATTTGCGAATTTATCGGTCAGGTGGCGCACGACGCCTCAAATGCGTATTAGTTAACAGTTAACTAATACGCTATTGGGTCAACCGGCTCATGTATTTGAGGACACATAATATTTGCTGAATATGAAAAAATACGATTTTGGCTCAACCGGGTGAAGTTTTCTAGTTCAACTCAATCCGTGAGTTAACTGTTAACGAATCGTTCTCTCAGTGTGTGGGGCATCGTAGAATGTTCTCGAACTTTCTGGAACATTCCAGAACAATCTAGAACATTTTAGATAAATCTCGAACATTTTAAAACAGTCTAGAACATTTTAGAACAATCGAGAACATTCTCCGACCTTCTGGAACATCCTAGAACATTCTTGAACCCTTTGAAACTCTCTAGAATGTTCTCAACTTTTTTCGAACATCTACAAAATATTCAAAACTTGTCGGAACATTCTAGAAGCTTCCCGATGAGGCTGGATAATTTCGGAATATCCAGGAACCTTCTGAAACCTTCTAGGAAATGCCTGAACATTCTACAAATTTCCGAACTTTCTGAACATATCTACAGTTCTCAAATTTTTGAGAATATTCTGAAACGTTCTAGAGTATTCTAGAACTTTCTGGAACACTCTAGAACATTCTAGAACAATCTAGAACATTCCCAGACGTTCTGGAACATTCTCGAATGTTCTAGAACGTTTAAAACTATCATCAACTATTCTAGATCATTCTAGAATATTCTAGAATGATTTAGAATATTATTTTGTGTCCATTCATATCGACTAAATGAATGTCATACTCATCTTCACCCTTATATCTCTAAAACCAACCCTCATAGCAAAAAACAAACTACTTCATCCTGAAGGGGGGGTGGAGTGTTACTACACCATACAACCCCCATAGGGCTATAAGGGTCGGTTTCTGAGTTTTGTGTGACTTCACGGAAACTCACACTTTTTTTTATTATATATATTGATTTTAGAAATGGATGAAGCTCCGTATCCTATACATCCATCATGCATATGATATATATCATTATGTGGATGGAACATAAAGATTTTATATTCTAGATATATTTGCTGGAGCGAATTATATATTTTCTTAGTACTGTAACGAGCTCCGAAGGTTCTCGTTGTCCAGCAGAACATCGGCCGAGCACAGGTAAGTGCAATAACCATCGTGCACGAGAAAAAGGCAAACAACCCCGAAAACCCCATTCAACCCCGAAACGCGACCATTTAAAGCGGAAGCGAAGTTAGGGATCGGAGAAAGCGCGAAAAGTCCAGTCAAACTGGCGCTCCCAATAAGGGGATTTAGTTAATATCTTGTTTGAAATTCACGGGGGAAAAATTGTTTAGATTAGTAATACGGATTGGGAGGCGACCGCGGACAAGATCCGTGCCTCAGAGTATTCCAATCGTGTTTAGTTTTAGGAGGCATCAGCAGACAAGATCTGTGCCTCGTTCGTGTAAATTTGGGAGGTAAATTCCCGGTTAGGTTAATTGGTGATAGAAAATTAGAGAGTTAATTTTGGGAATAAATCCCGGTTACATTTAAGGGGGCATCAGCGGACAAGATCCGTGTCCCAGGATTATTTTTATTTGATTTAGTTTAGTTAGGAAATCCCCGGAGAAGCGCTCCGAAAAGTAGCCCGGTCGCAAATTAATTGGACAACTCAGAGAAAAGCCCGTTATTTAAAAGTTTGACTTCAAGTTAGTTTGAATATTCCCACGTGAAGAAAGTCCCGTAGTGAGTGCGACGGTCATGTGCCCTGGCGGTACCGAGGGGCATGAGTCGGCTCGAGTAGTAGTGGGAGCACCCCCCCCCCCCCCCTCCGGCCGACTGATCGCGTCTGAAGAGTCAGTCGAGAGTAAGCAGGCAACGGGACAACACTTGCGAGCCCTGCCATTTCATCAGTGCCACGGAAGCGGACTTCCTACAGGATGTGGAGAGGCCTTTTTGTCCAGAGGATGAGGAGAGCCCAGGGAGAAAAGTCATCGAATTGGGTGAGAATAAGTACCGTTACCCCGAAGATCCCGTTTCACTCCCGTTAGCCGTGTCGATTTAAGCCGTAACTTCCCGACTCATCCCCGAAACAATTAATTAATTGAGTAATTAATTAATTAATTCACCTTAAAAATTGCCGTGTCGTTATCATTCATTTTGTTGTACGGTAAAACCCGGAAAGCCCCACGCCTTTTAATTGCCGTGACGCGCAGTGAGTCTATCTCACTCGCACTCGTAACGTTGGGTAGGGAAAATGTTTTTTTTGGAATAACTCCCCTAATTCCCGTGGAAAACTTCCGAAATCGGTTCCATTCGATAGGGATGAAGTAGGCGAACCCAACGACCCCAAATTCACCCCTCCCGAAACCTATTTCGATTTTTTTTGAATAAAATCTGGAATATAATTTTTGAAGAAAATGCGTTAGTCCTGTAAACGAAGCATTTTAATTCCCCCCTTCCCCCCATATCGCGTCACCCGTATACTTCGGACGAGTTCCGAGAAATCCGTGCCTTTTCGATGGTTATTGTACTACCTAGAATTAGAATAATCATAACTAAAATCCTTCAATTTCAGTCCCCTAAATAATCATAACTAAAATAATTCATTTTTGTAATTTCTTTCGAATTTAATTCTCAATAATTATTATTATTAATAAAATAAATTCTTTCTGTCTTTTATTGAAGTTTCCAATAATTCTAAAGTTTCGAATCAAGTTAAATGTAATTAATGTTGCTTTGTTAATATACTCTGATTTTACCCGATTTCTCTAGTATACGAGTAATTTATTTGAGGGTTTCCTCTCCCCTATTCCGTCAACTTTTCAGGTTCATTTCGGTAGTCTTTAAGGTTTTTTTTATTGGGAAATGGCAGTGGATCGGGTTAACACCCCCGATTCCCCCCCTGACTTATGTCATGGTTTTTCTCTTGGGCTAGACGGGAAAAAGGTAACACCTCCCCCCCACCGCCTATTTCGTTCCGTTCTCGGCGGAACTCCTGGCTGCTACGGGCCGGTTATGAGCCCTAAAAATGTAGGGCAGGACTCCGCCGAGGAACTTCCGGTTTGGTGGTTCCGTAAAAACCACCTGGCGCCCATTGAAAGGTTTTTAATTGAGGGATATTGTGTGAGAGAGGCGGAGGGAGGGACGGCGCAGTGGCTTTTTATCCCCCCGGGTAAAAAGTCACGTTACAGTACATGTGCGGTATATGTTGAATATACTGTTCGTATATAACTCATATAATTTAAATATAATAACACAGCATGAGATATCCGGAATGGGCCAATTTCAGCCATCCTAAATATACTCTAGTTATATATGATGTATACTCAGCATATTCAAATATTACATTTCAAAATATATATTAGATACATATTTTGTATATTTCTACATATATTTCCGGATATATATTTTTCCATGGGGGGATGGTTGGACTGATTCATTTTCTCGGCCTTGTGATGGAATGCACTCCATGATTTTGTTGAACTAGATGCTGAATTCTCTGCCGAAGGCGCTGATTTTCGGTGTTTGATTCTGTCAGAAAGTATTGTAACAGATGATGTTCCTTAACCTGACATTCTTCATTTTGAGCCAGTGAACAATTATCATTTTCCCTATCATCATCTTCTGGAAGTTCTTGATGGCCTTCCAATTCTTCTCCTTCTTCTCCACGATCATTCCTGTCATCTTCTTGATCCATTGATTCATGGATTTGATTGTTAGCAGGGATATCAATATTAGGAAGGTTGAGGGGATATAATTGACCATTGGATACGGTTAGAACAGCACCAGATTTCAGTCTACGTCCATCCGGCATATACTGGTCGGCTGTGAAATGCTCCTGAAAATAGTTATTGATCAATTTCAGGTGTAATTGAATATGTGAGAATGATGAGAAGTGAATAGTGAAGGAGAGAATCTCCGATGCACTGAGACAATTATTTGCAGCACAGTAGTGCATTTTGAAATGTCAAGCAATAAAATGATGAGATAGAAAAAGAAAAATTAACAAAAACCACTGCAAATCTTGTTAATCGTATTTTTAGTCGAATAAAACGAATGAATGCCAACTTAGCGCGGTTATATTCCAATCGGAGCAGCCCTTTCATCACCATTTTCATGGATCCTTCTTTTCAATATGTTGTATATCAACATGAATTTGAATTTTCCAAGTTTTGGATATTTATTTTGGTTTTGCCAATAGCTCCTTACTTTTCTAAGTTTGTAGAGATACGTGCAAGAGGGAAAAATTTGACTTAAGAATATAAAATGATCATGAAAAACCGTTCATTATCATATTTCATGCTCAGAAATCTATATTATCCTTCAATTGGGGAGTGCAATCTTCCAATTCTATTCCTTTTTGATTAAGGATCAAGGAATCAGATAAAAAACAGATAATATGAAGGAATATGAAAGAACTCTTGATCTGGACAAAAAAAAATGCATCGTTCATTTTTCATAGATTCATTCACCAGTTTCGTAGCAATGAAAATCTTCGTGACCTGAGTGAATTGAACAAATTTTTGAAATTCATAAATTGTTCAGAATCAAAAACGAGGATCATTGAAGAATAATTGAGAAATTGAACAATGTAAAATGTGGATCAGCTATCTTCATCAATGGGGGTGCCCCATTTGTTTTGCACTTCCCAAGCCATTTCAATGTGAAATTCAATGTAAAATGTCTATTTCCTCGGGGGGATCCGTAGAATGGGATCCAAGGAAGGTGAATCATCGGACTTTGGCTCTAAAAATCGAAAGTGACAACTCAGACTGCTCCCTGTACTTGAATATTGAATCAATTACCCGGAAAACTGGGGGTGCCCCATATGTTTTGCACTTCCCAAGCCATTTCTATATGGAATTTAATGTGAAATGTCTATTTTATCCAGGGCATCTGTGGAATAGGGGTCAAGGAAAGTGAATCATAGGACTATGGCTCTAAAAATCGAAAGTGACAACTCAGACTGCTCCCTGTACTTGCATATTGAATTAATTACCGGAGAAACTGAGGGTGCCCCATATGTTTAGCACTTCCCGAGCCATGTCTATATTAAGATCGATGCGAAATGTCTATTTTTTTTGGGGGGGGGGGGGGGTTGGGGGACCTGTAGAATAGGGTCCGAGGGAGGTGAATCATAGGACTTAGGCTCTAGAAATCGAAAGTGACAACTCAGACTGCTCCCTGTACTTGAATATTAAATTGATTACCGGGGAAACTGGGGGTGCCCCATATGTTTTGCACTTCCCAAGCCATTTCTATATGGAATTCAATGTGAAATGTTTATTTTATCCAGGGCATCTGTGGAATAGGGTCCAAGGAAGGTGAATCATAGGACTATGGCTCTAAAAATCGAAAGTGACAACTCAGACTGCTCCCTGTACTTGATTATTGAATTAATTACCGGGGAAACTGGGGGTGCCCCATATGTTTTGCACTTCCCATGCCATTTCTATATGGAATTCAATGTGAAATGTCTATTTTATCCAGGGCATCTGTGGAATAGGGTTCAAGGAAGGTGAATCATAGGACTTTGGCTCTAAAAATCGAAAGTGACAACTCAGACTGCTCCCTGTACTTGAATATTGAATCAATTACCCGGAAAACTGGGGGTGCCCCATATGTTTTGCACTTCCCAAGCCATTTCTATATGGAATTTAATGTGAAATGTCTATTTTATCCAGGGCATCTGTGGAATAGGGGTCAAGGAAAGTGAATCATAGGACTATGGCTCTAAAAATCGAAAGTGACAACTCAGACTGCTCCCTGTACTTGCATATTGAATTAATTACCGGAGAAACTGAGGGTGCCCCATATGTTTAGCACTTCCCGAGCCATGTCTATATTAAGATCGATGCGAAATGTCTATTTTTTGGGGGGGGGGGGGGGACCTGTAGAATAGGGTCCGAGGGAGGTGAATCATAGGACTTAGGCTCTAGAAATCGAAAGTGACAACTCAGACTGCTCCCTGTACTTGAATATTAAATTGATTACCGGGGAAACTGGGGGTGCCCCATATGTTTTGCACTTCCCAAGCCATTTCTATATGGAATTCAATGTGAAATGTTTATTTTATCCAGGGCATCTGTGGAATAGGGTCCAAGGAAGGTGAATCATAGGACTATGGCTCTAAAAATCGAAAGTGACAACTCAGACTGCTCCCTGTACTTGATTATTGAATTAATTACCGGGGAAACTGGGGGTGCCCCATATGTTTTGCACTTCCCATGCCATTTCTATATGGAATTCAATGTGAAATGTCTATTTTATCCAGGGCATCTGTGGAATAGGGTTCAAGGAAGGTGAATCATAGGACTTTGGCTCTAAAAATCGAAAGTGACAACTCAGACTGCTCCCTGTACTTGAATATTGAATTAATTACCGGGGAAACCGGGGGTGCCCCATTGGTTCTGCATTTCCCAAGCCATTTCTGTATGGAATTCAATGTGGAGTATCTATTTTCTCGAGGGGATCTGTCGAATAGGGTCCAAGGAAGGTGAATCATAGGACTTTGGCTCTAAAAATCGAAAGTGACAACTCAGACTGCTCCCTGTACTTGAATATTGAATTAATTACCGGGGAAACTGGGGGTGTCCCATATGTTCTGCACTTCCCAAGCCACGTCTCTATTGAAATCGATGTGAAATGTCTACTTTCTCGAGAGGATCTGTAGAATAGGGCCCAAGGAAGGAGAATCATAGGACTTCGGCTCTGAAAATCGAAAATGACAACTCAGACTGCTCCCTGTACTCGAATATTGAATTAATTACCGGGAAAACTGGGAGTGCTCCATATGTTTTGCACTTCCCAAGCCATGTCTATATCAAGGTTATCAGATCTACCAGGTTGAGACAACTCGAACTGTTGCCGTGCGAATTATCACTGGGGTCATAGAGGCTGCCTTGAAGTAAAGCGTCGGCTTAAGGAATTCGAAAATTGCCACTTTTCGAATTTTTTTTTGTTCTTATTGAAATTTTCGGAAATCATGAAAGAATGAAAATCAATAAGAGATACATATTAAAGTGAATGAATAATGAATTATGAATCATCCCTCTCATTCTTACCGTCACTTTTGTCACTATATAGATGTTGACTAAATTTAGCTGACAAAATAAAAATGAGAAGAAAATTGATGTGTGGAATGTGAATTATTGAGGATTTAGAAAAATAATTACAAGATAGAATGACTCGTTACACAGATAAATGAGTAATAAAGGGGCATTAGATAGTCATTGTTTTATCCGATACAAAATAATACAATCCGTTCTTCATGGTTTCTCCTGTTTCAATCATTTCCACTTAAAAATGTTGCATAAAGTATGATTCATATTAATGAACAATTGGCTATATAAAACAGATTGATTATAACTAATATCTCATGGTCACCTTGTATTCTTGGATTACATGGAGTGTTGATTGAAAAAATACCGGACAGATCTCAGTTCAAATGTCCTTGCCGAGATAATGGGAAACAGAATATCAAATAACTACGTGAGCTTTTCAAACGGAGAAGAAACGAGGAGTGAAAGAAGTTCTTCCAATGTAGAGAGCTCGAAAACCAGTTCTGTATGAGTGAAAATGGTTAGAAAAATTCTATACTCAAAAGAAACTAACAAGATGACTTTCTTCACCGATGGGCCTCCAGGCTTCTTATGTTTTCAAAGAGCCAATAATCTTCAGCAGCGCTGGCTTCAAGGTGGGAAATCAATCGATTCTAGATGAAGAAATCAAATTCCGCAGCTTGCGTTGCCCCAATTAGAAGGATATAGGGTCCCCCCTTCCAAAATATCGGGAGTTGTGGGTCAATTTCACTTCTTTCCGTGATAATTTATGGAAAATAATTAAAAATAGCGACTAACGTAGCGACGAACGCCTGCTTGTTTTCTTAGGTCTCGCACGTCATTGTTAAACTTTTCACTAAAAAATTTATATCTCGGAAACTACAAGTCGTACAAGCAGGGAGTTTTGCTTATTGTATTCGTTAATTTATCACCGAACCTTTATTCGCAGCATGTCTCGATAAATTTTCAATAGTTTTTGAGATATTTCCATTCAAAGCCAAGCGCGTTTGATGTTTACTGCGTGCGTTTATGTGACGCATACTTCTACGTAGTGTCGGTGAGGCACTAACACAGTTACAATGTCCCAAAGAAATTTCGATTTGGAGAAGAATTCTGGCCAACGTTTTCAATTAATAATAAAATATCGTTTTTTCAATTTTTTTTACATAAATTCGAAGCCAATGGTAAAAGCAATATATTACCGAAAAACCATCTCACGAGATGGAATTTTGCCTATAGAAAAAATTATTGAAATTTTTCGAATCCTATTTAGCCGAATATAGGAGTGCGGTAGCCTTTGCCTGACAGAGTGTTGGGCTCGTACTTGTCGAGAGATGCTACCGCATCTCCTGATTGAGCATTGAATTATATGAAAAAAAAAAAAATTTATATTTTTTTTTCCCTTCAATATCACTATATATAGTTAACAATGTCGGACGGACGAAAAGGATGGTGCCGCATGATCGACATCAAAACTCCTTGGAGATTGATCCAATCTGAAAAAAAAAAATAGATGGTTAGAGAATGATATAGTAGTTATAGAGTGTCTGGGGGAATTTTTTTTTTTCAAAAATCGAAGAGAAAAAAATTCTTAAAGTTTTACACGATTTCATAAAAACTTTGAGAATTTTTTTCTCTTCGATTTTTGAAAAAAAAAAAATCCCCCCAGACAGACTATAACTACTATATCATTCTCTAACCATATTTTTTTTTTCTAGATTGGATCAATTTTCAAGGAGTTTTGATGTCGACCATGCGACACTATCCTTTTCTTCCGTCCGACATTGTTAACTACATATAGTGATATTAAAGGGAAGAAAAAATATTTATAATTTTTAACTTCCCGATAAGGGAAGTTTATGTAATGACCCCGAAAATGGAAAATCGATTTTTCGATCGATCTCCATGTTTTAAGACCTCCCGAACATTTTTTGATAGTTGTTACGATCATGTGTGTGTGTGTGTGTGTGTGTGTGTGTGTGTGTGTGTGTGTGTGTGTGTATGTGTATGTGTGTGTGTGTGTGTGTGTGTGTGTGTGTGTGTGTGTGTGTGTGTGTGTGTGTGTGTGTGTGTGTGTGTGTGTGTGTGTGTGTGTGTGTGTGTGTGTGTGTGTGTGTGTGACCAATTGTTTCGTTCACGTTTTCTCATAAGTAGAGTCTATGCATGACCTCCGAAAATGAAAAATCGATTTTTTCATTGATCTCGATATTTTGAGATCTACCCACAATTTTTTGAAAGTCCACTCCTTCTCAGCTACGTTTTTTGCATCCGTTTTTTTCATTCATCATTTTTTCTAATAATAAGTGCGAGAAATTATCGGGAAGTTTTTAGTGCGGCTCGGAAAGTCACAAACATCACAATACATTCCTACTAACTCCTTCCAATTAGCAATAACGCAGTCCTCCATTCGCTAGCGAGTGAGCAACAACACACTCCTCTATTCGCGAGCGAGCGTAGCGAGCGAGCAACTGCTCACCCCTAGTTTTTTATATAATTCAATGCTCAATAAACATTGTAGAAAAAAAAATAAATCATATTCCTCTTACTTCATATGTAAATAATTCTCGAAAATCGAGGCGTTTTGCGCGCGATCAGGTATATGTAAGGCCTTAAGGCTATGCCACATAAGAAACAAACGTATACACAACGCAGGAAGCAATGTAACGCCCGTTTTTTGAATTTGAATCAAACAACTGACGATATAAATATTTTCAGCTAATGGACTCGAAAGATATTAAAAAATAAATACAATCGCAATTAATAAAAATGAAAGAAATAGAGTCATAATCTTCTCGTCAATTCGAAAGATTCTTCATGGTCATTGTCTTTCATCTCCAAGAAAAGATTTTTGTGTAAAAGCCATGGGAATCTTCTTTTTGGTTACTAAGTCTAACCCGCTAACAACAACGATTTTTTATTCATAATATAGATATCAAATTCAAGAAATAATGAATTAAGTTAAATCGAACCATAGATAAATAGTGATAATCTGTTGGAATCCATTCTTTTTCTTGCATCTTCAATCAACTTGGAATAAAATGAGATTTTGAAATTTTGACAGCTGTCATTTAAATTATATTCAAATTGAATGAATTCACGTGGTAACGCACAACACTGCGCTTACGCTGCGCCTGCGTCTTATGTGGCATAGCCTTTGAGCCCAACAAGTTTTACATTAATGAACATAACAGTATTCTTGAAAGAAAAATCAATAAAGATATCATGCATCCAAAGTAGACAGACCCCTTAACAATTGTATAACTTTTTGAAAAATCAAGCTAAAATTTTCTTTCTAACGAGGATTCATTCTTTCAAGTGTCCGGATGATACCAGAATTTTTTCAAATTCTTAAAATAATATTATATGTTATAAAATAATTATTTCATTTGGTGTACTCTCTCTAACTGTGACGCGAGCATGCCGTAATAACGGCCTCGCAGAGCCCTCTTTTCAGCGTTAAATTGAAATTATAAATAATGGAGATAGAGTTTCGGAAATTGGGACTTTTATATTAGCAATTTCCTTCTCTTTAAGAATCTTTTCTCAAAATTACTTGAATATCAGCAGTTTTTGAGCTATTCACAAAAAAAATGGATACTTTTTTTTTTTGCATCTTATTTCGTTAATAACAAATGCAGTTTTGTCCGTGCTGTTAAGCCCGCAAAATCCATTTTTCTGAAGATCATTCCGAATCCAATGTGCTATCGCTCATATTTTCAATAGCTTAATGTCTATTTTTTAAGTTTTTCACCTTGTTGACCAGACTAATGAGGAAGACTTTTAGAGCTATCCATCTGAAATTTTGATACTACCTCCTCCATGTCCTTCCCCATGGCGTTACGGAAGTTTTTTTTCTATCCAAAATCTTCCAATTTTTGTTTAAGAATATGTTTAATTTAATACTATTTTTTCAATTCACCACCACTTGTCCAATTTTGCCAAAAAAAAGCTTTCGTGGTGCGAAAGCGACATCCATAACGATTAATAATCTTTTCCGAAAATTTCTTCCAAACAATATTTACGGGACCAATCGTGTACATCATCAAGACCTTTTTTCAATATTTTAAACATTCAAAAAATAGGTGAAAAATGAATCGAAATCATGTGAAAAAAATTTTCCATTATTCATGAATCTTTGGATTTGTCATGGAAAACTCAGACTGATTAAATATTTGGAGTAACTTTTGAGATAAGGTGTTAAGTTTCCCACAAATATCTCAAAAATAATAGGACTCAGAGGAACTAGAATCAAAAGATAGAGCAGTCTATATATCATTTTGGAAATAATGTAGAGCACAATCTGCTAAAAGTCACAGTCGGAGGAAAATTCCGGTAGAAAACATGCCTTGAAGTTTGATGGTAAAATTTTCTTATAGATTCGATTACTTTCAGAGTTTTTTCATTTGTGAAGATTCCGTAGAAATTCACGGAAAATCACATCTAGCAGTACGGAATGAGCTCGGGTTTGAGCAGTTTATTGAGCTACGTCAACTAGAATCGGAAATATTCCAAATAAAACTAAGATATTTCTCCAATCCTAACAAGATCATCGAAAAATCCTCTTTGAAGTACTTCCAGTCATTTCGAACGATCTTCATCACGTGAAAAAACGAAAATCCCAATGTTCATCTCTGATGTCTCTCTAATTTTAGAATTCTGGAGTGTAAATTTCCATCGAGTATTTAGCGATTTCGAAATAACGGTATGCTGTATCGATTGGAACGAAAGTATTCCGAAAAATTCGGTCCAGTTGACATTTCTTATACTTCGGTTATGTTTGAGAGCATTGAGCATTTATCTACCAAGAGCTATGACATTTATGACAAGAAAGAATACAATAAAATAATATTTCTTTACACAATGTTATTTTCAAAATGTGAGAAAAAATTTATGTAACTTCATTATTCTATTTTCTGTATTACCCATTGATTACGAGTAGAATCTCCATACACA
This sequence comes from Aleiodes leptofemur, assembly GCA_963942555.1. Lineage (NCBI taxonomy): Eukaryota > Metazoa > Arthropoda > Insecta > Hymenoptera > Braconidae > Aleiodes > Aleiodes leptofemur. Next base: position 11,293,250 of record OZ012619.1, read on the forward strand.
ATGAGGGAAAATATCACCATTGAATTTGTTGAAATTTTCTATTAATTTTCATTATTCAGCAATTATTGTTAATTACTAATCACACAAAGATACATGATGAGATAAATAGAAAGAAAAAAAAGAACAATAAAATTATTTTTGAACTAAATTTATTACAAGAATATCAGAATTGATTGGAGTTCGTTCATTATGATTTTCAACTGCTCCGAATTCAAGTTGAAAATGAATCTCATTGACATAAAACTCGTTCCGAACTTTACCAGGAACTCATTCGTAATTATCAATTATGTTAAAGTAGTATTATATTAAGAAAAAACAAATTTATGACATTGGCCTTCAAAAAAGAAGAAAAGATTTTTACTTTATCCAGCATCTTGCATGACAAAGATATCCGAATGATCATCGGCAGACGTTAGCTTCAGGTTCTTCTCATTAGCCAAATGTAGGAGAGACACAAAAGCAATGGGAAAACTCAACTCCCTAGCATCATTTTTGCTGAGTTTCTCAGGGAGATGAGTGTAAACATCAGCAAATGGTTTAGTCCCTTCAGCAACCTGCTTTTCCCCCGCATCTTCCACGTTGTTGACATTCTCCTTATCCTCTGTCATACTTATGCTGTTCCAAATACATTTTTTCAGGTGCCTCATGTCCAGCTTCTTCGCTCTTTGCGAGAAGGGAAGGTAAATTTTTTCCGTGAGCTTGGGAGCTTCAACTAAATTCATTCCAGTGAATCCACCCTGAGTAAACGCTTCTTCCTGAACTGGTCCATCATTTTGTGTGAATAAATTATCCTCTTCCCGTTCCATGGAATGATCATTGTCAACCGGATGATCAAAGTGCCTCGAATCATCCAAACTCCCATAATCCGCAAGATTAAGATCCTCCTCATTTCCTGCTGCTACATTAGCCGCCCTTCGTGGCTGCAAGTCTGTATCCTCCGGCCGAAGACTGAACTTAAAAACCTCCTGTAAATCTTTTGCACTTTCTTCAGGTTTCGTAACTTTCTCTTCATGAGACTTGAACTTCCGCTTAACCTTCTTCATCTGCACGAATTTAGTTTGAAAGGTCTCATCAGGCTCTTTACGAAAATCAGTGGAATAATCTTTTTTCTTTCTTGCCGTTTCCTGACGCTGTGCAATTAGGTGACTCGTCTGTCCGAAATTCTTGGGCGCCATTTTCACTGTCCACTGTCTCCCACTCCTCCAGCAGATATTAAGTGCTTTTTCATCGAAGTACGAGTAATCATTAGTGGTCGTAATGTGGTTGACTATGTCATTTACATCGGCAAGATTCTCTCTTCTCTGCGCATTCCCACCGAGTGCTGCTCCTGCCTCGACCTCCACTTCCATTGGAACTTCCTGATTGTCTTCGAGGTAATCGGGATTGTGAAAGGCATCGTCATCATCCGCGTGAAAACTCGCATCAAGATCAAACCTCATGGGATTATTAACAGAATCATTAGCTTGACCCTCAGCGTCATATTCAGAGTCCCAATTAAGAAATTCAAACTCCGTGAAAATCTTCCCAATTTCTGCCGTCTCAAGAATTTCGATTGGAGTCCAGGGGATTTTCTCAACCTCTAGAGGCTTTGGCTCGTGGTGATCCAGAATGTAGTCATTGTACGGATGAATTCCGAGACCAAGACCTACGTGTTTTGGAGCTGTTATCTGAAGTAACATGTCAGAGGTCTGATAGTCACCTTCACCAAGCAGTGGAGGCTCCACTTTAATGATTTCTGGCTCACAGCAAAGAGCCTCAAGGGTTGTGAAGATCTTCGTTGACTTCTTTTTCTTTCTCACCTTGAGCTTCTCTTTCAGTGGAAGTGTGCCTGTATTCTCTGGATTTTCGTTCTCTCTGTCGTCAGGGTTATCCTGTGTCTCGTGGTCTAGGTTACCCATCATGTCCATTGTCTCCTGATGGAGAACATCAACTCTCAAACCGTATATTTTTGCACTCACGTCCAACGTTGTGCTCGCCACTTGTAGGTTCGACATGTTCTCATCACTACTTTTCACCATGTATGTCATGAAGTCGATCAGCTTCAAGCTGTATACGTTCTTCTTGGTGATTTTGTTCTGGGTGTTGAGCTTGATGCATTCGGCGATTCCTGCGACTATTTGGGGGTTTGTAAATTGAGCTACAGATGCGAGGTTCAAAGAACGACGACTGTGACTGTTCACAGAGGGAGAAGTTACGGTCTCATGACGCGTGCGGCCACGTTCCACTGAGTCGTCGTTGACTTCTAGGGGGTCTGAGTTTGTCCTTGGGAGGATGCTGGAGCGGCGGCGCTGAATTGGGCGGATTGTGTCTTCTGGAGAATCTCGAGCTCCCTCCATTACGATGCTTTTTCTTTTGTCCATCTTCAATTTTTTCGTTTGTCAGAAGCAAAACTGAATATTTATTCATTCTGAAAAAAAATAAAAAAATTAATATGCAGCTATTATTTGCAGGAAAACTGGAAGCTTGATGGGGAATTTGGTAATAGTATATTACACACCTAGGGTGGGAAGAAGTTAACCTCGGCAATAATTTGCCTCCCGAGCGAAGCAAGGGTGCCAAATTATTGGCGAGGTTGACTTGTTGCCATCCGAGGCGTGTATACTATTTTTGGGACCGAGGCAGCAAAGAACTACGTTAGTTCTTTCTGCCCAAGGTGTAAAAATTGAATCGAAATCGATTTTTGGAAATTCGTCAACATAAAAAAATTGTCAACAGTTTTCCCTTATCAATTCAAAAAATTTCACAATAACTGAATTGATGAAATGAAACTTGAAAAGTTTATTCAGGATTGATCCGAAAATATCTTTGAAATTAATAATTTTAGAGAAAAATATTAGGAGACCTTTTTTGTTGAGAATTATAAAAGATGCAAAAAGTTTTCTTGACAAATGTTCCTAAAATTAGTCGTTTACAGAATATTCTAAAAATAATCCCGCCAAAAAAAATAACCTCAAATTTATCGGATCTTCAATAAAAAATTCAGTGAAAATCCTCACCGTTCAGAGCTGAGAAATTTTCCATTATTTTCTCGATATCTACTCGCAATAAACGCAGGAGATTATAGAAACTTTCGAGCTCGACGTATGTTTTTTTGAGAGCCTCTAGTTGACGAATATCTTGAGTAGTTTCTTCAGAAGTTCCTGTTCCACTGTTGCTTTCCTGAAAGCGGTAAAAAAACATACAAAATTATCCCGAGGAGAACGTAACCTGTCGCATGTCATTTATACACAAACAAAAATGTAACAATAATACAAAATCAATGTTCAAGGTATAATCAATGTCCACATTATAACTTACTTCGTCCGTCATCAATGATTTTATGAATGCACTTAATAAATTGAATATTTTTCCGGAAAATTAGAAAAAAGCAGTGAAGCTCAGTCGATGTCGGTGAGCGTCCTGATACAACTGACGGATACCGTTACCAATTCAAAATGCAACACGTTCTTCAAGGCGATTCCACAATGGCCCAATCTCAGCAGCTGTGGATTTGAAATTATCAACTAAATGCAGAGAGTCAAAATCGCATCACGAATATTTTGAGAATATCTCAAAAATCACGAGGTTTAGGAGAACTATTCAAGATGCTTTTTTCGCAGAAAATTAAATTTTCTGCAAAAAATGTCCCTCAATATTTCTCTCTAAACCGCTCGTTCAAAAAATATTCATCATTGAACGTATGCATAACTTTATAATGGATTGCTTAAGAAAATATCGTCTGTATTGATTTGATCAATGCCTCTAGAACGACTAGGTTTAGGGGAAAATATGAGAAAACCTTTTTTGTAAAGAATTTTAAGAACTATAAAGAAGGCTGAGCGATAAATTCCTTCAAGTTTCATAGTTTTCGAGATAATTTCAAAATAAGTGACACGTAATTTTCAAAAAAATTCCACTGTTATTGGAGTAGTACTTTAGGGCTGCTTTCATTACTTCAGCGATGATCGCACGACGACAGCGGCGACAACTTGGGTTAACATAACCTTAAACATCCAGTATTTATTCTCACCTCCCAAAACACTTTCTGATGGAACAATAATAAGATCATAATAATGAATCACTCGTAGGATTACTCAGCTCAGACATTTTCGAACTTTTAATCATCTTCAATATGTAATTATTAATTTAATATTGATAACGCACAGCACTCCACAAGGTAAGCGACATAAGAATCATGTCATACGAATACATTTCTACTTATTGCTCAATTTTCCTTGAAACAGGTGGAACATGGCAGGTTTAGCAGTAAATTCAAGTAGTTCTCCATCAGACATAAATTATGACAGACGAACAAGAACAAACAGCTTGGGGACAGTATCAACACCATCATCCTCATCTGATAATGTTACTGGTGATGCTGATGACAGTTCTGACAATCGAGTTGTCATTCCTTACAGTTTGAAGTCCGTTGAGATTCTCCTATCTCTGTCAAAGGTTATTGAAAAAATAAATTTGTAACTCTTCTTCCAAATTCAATTTTTTAAAAATACATAATTCCTTTTTACTCGAAAAATTCCATTTTTACTGAAATTTTTATTCATGAAAATTCATCTGCTTCAATTAACTTAGAATAAAATTTTTTTATTGTTTCATAGACTACTAGTCTGGAAGAGTTGAATGAAATGGTGGAGAAATGTAAACAAATGGTGTTGGAGAGTGAAGAATGTACGGAGGAGAGAAAATGGCTGGTGAGGAGACTGATTGAGTTGAGATTGAGAGCACAAGAATTGAGAGAGGCATCTAATACTGAGTTAATGGAGACGCAGGTGGTATTTGGGCATCATTTAGTGCCACAGAAATATCAAATACCAAGTAGTGGTCCGATGTATTGCGATCATTGCAGCGGAGCTATTTGGATGATGCTTCAGTCTTGGTACATGTGCAGTGGTAATTTCTTGTTTTTCAAGAATACGTAATTTTTGGAGAATCTATTTTTTTCCTTAGTAAAAATGAATCGAGGATTTTTCTAAATGCTTCGCGGTTTCAATTGAATATACAATGACTTCCTGAAAAGACGAATGCTCTAATACAGCTTCTCCTGATTCTAGATTGTGATTTCTGTTGTCACTGGAAGTGCATAGCGGACATTCGTCGAGTCTGCGCTCACGTGGTAGCCAGTGAAGCTGGGGGATACATTTTTACCAAAGAAATTTGTCCAGAGAAAGGACTCTCAGCTCAGTTATACAGATGCGCCGAGTGTCATACCAAAATCACGTTCAGTAAGTATAATTTTTGTTAGAGGAAAGTCGGGTAAAACCGATATACTGAATTTCAATATTCTGTCTAATAAAAATCCTCTCAATTCTTGAAAACTCACAATTTTTTGAAAATATTCCTGGTTGTGATATTCTTAGCCCAAAAAATGTAACAACTAGGATTGAAGATTTTTGTAAAGAACTTAAAATTTCCAAAAATGACAAAATTAGGTGTTGAATTTTTCATCGTATAATTTTTTCACTTAAATTTCGACTGGAATTTCCATTTTACTCCTCATTTTTCCTTTTCTTCGACACCAATATTTTTTTCTACTACTTAATGAATCATTTCGTTACAAGCTAGCACAAAAGGACTGTCATTGCCATGTTTTGGCAGTCCTTTCAGGCAAACAGGTATAAACATACTTAATTTACATTTTGAAAAACGAGTAGAACTAATGAATAGATAAGAGGAAGAAGAAAAATCTAAAGAATGATTTATTAATTAAAATTTATTAATACTTTATATAGAGTCTGCCTGGGTAGAACCAAGACTCTGTGACTATACAGGATTATACTTATGTCAACGTTGTCATTGGAATACATTGGCAGTGATACCAGCAAGAGTCATAAGGAATTGGGACATGGAACCAAGAAAAGTCTGTCGCTCTGCTGCTCAACTACTGGGACTGTTGAATGAACGAGCAGTCTTACCACTGGAGGAACTCAACCCGAAATTATTCACCTTAGTACCTGACTTATCACTTTTGAAGGTACTTTTTCAATAGCATTTTCTCGATTGATGAGTGAACGGAGTGTCTAAGAGGAACAGAATCATGATTTCCCTTGAAAATGTTCCAAAAACTATTGAGTTTGGGAAAACTTAGCAGATCTTTTTTGTAATTCGTGAAATTATCCACGAAAAGGTCCTTTGAACTTCCCCTCAGCTCAATTTCTTAGGACACTCATGGGCATGCTGGGAAAATAGAACCCAGAGCCTCAGACTCAAAAGGATAGAGTTTGAGACAAGAGAATGGTGGGGGACTTCTTTACTTCGTAGTAGGAATCGACGAGCGGTCGTATAAGGCTCTGAGAAAAATAAAATATGCTCCTTATTACGGATTAGGGAGAGGTCATTTTTATGATTTTTCCAGTAGGAAATGGAAGTAAAGAAGAATGACAGTCGATAGTAATTATCTGGGTCCTGAGTCTCTAGCTTGTTCCAATATCTCAGGGAGTAAAGAAGTAAAAAGGGTTAGCTAGGTTTTTTTGCGATCATTTTTTTAGAATATAGGTGAAACTAAGCGAGATAACATGATTCTTGATCCTTTTTTAGAATTTTCTACAAAAAAGGATTCGATAAAAATCACACTATCTTGCTCAATTTCCAAGATATTCTTCATAGAGGATCAGCAAAAAACAATTCATTCTATTTTAGCCCTTCACTACTAATATTTACGTCTCTGTTTTTTTTTTAAATCTCCCTTCGGTTCTCATACTAATTGTTCCTAATGAAGACAGTTATTTTTTTTTATTCACAGCGATTGAGAGAAGAACTGCAAATGATGAAGAAGTACCTAGTTTTCTGTCCAGACGCCGATTTTCAAGGTTTACCATGGCGTGTTGGATTACGTACACACATGATAGAAAATTCCGGAAATTACTCGATTAAAGATCTCGTAGATCTTCAGAGTGGCGTTCTAATGGATGAAATACACGCTGCATATGATGCTATGAGAAAACACATTACAGAAACGTGTGAATTGTGTCGTGCTAGGGGACACTTGTGTGAAATATGTGGTAATGATGAGATCATATTTCCGTGGGATGCCTCGGCGATCTCCTGTCACAACTGCAATGCCGTTCATCATCGTGTCTGTTGGTCGAAGAGAAATCATTGCTGTCCGAAATGTACGAGAATTAAGAAACGAATTTCTGAGAAATTCGAGGAGCTTGAAGAGTTTGACAAAGAGGAATCGAATTAATTCGCTTAATTTTACTTGGAATTGAGGAGGGATATTAGAGTCAATGTATCAATGTATGGAGATATACTATTGAATGTATGAAACTTATTTTTGACACTTTGAATAGAACATTTATCAATTAAATTATTTTTTTTTCATTCAAGCATTCAGCATACAAATTCATTGAATTATATTCAATAAATGGTATTTGCATGAAATATGGCGTTCTTTAATGTTTATCCTTTTTCGTCTTGACCTTGGAATTCAGCAACTTTTGAATAATAATTGTAAAAATGGAATTTACATTATTTTGTATGTCACAGTTTTTGCAGTTCTTTCCGGAGAATTTTTCCAGCTGGACTTTTAATGATTTTATCAGTAAACACGACGTGTTCGATTTTTTTATACTTAACAACACGTTCAGCAACAAATTCTTTAATTTCTTCCTCGGTAATTGTGTGGCCTAATTTCGGCACTACGAATGCCTTCGGCACCTCCCCGTATTTCTCGTGTGGCACACCAATAACAGCAGCATCTGCGACTTTTTCATGGCCATGAATGAGATTCTCCAATTCTGTTGGAGATACTTGACAGCCCTGTACTTTGATGAGTTCCTTCAGACGTCCAGTAATGTATAACTGTCCTGAATAAGAAAATATTTGATTGAACATGCTCAAGTTCGATTATTATGAGAATATCTTTAAAACAATGAGAATGAGAAGAATTCATCAAAAGACCCTTTTTGTAGCTCATGAAACTTTCTAGAAAGAAATGTCTTGACATTTTACCCCAAACCCACTCGTTTCGAAGATCTCCACAATTTTCCCCAAATTAAGGAGTAAATAGATAAAACAGGACAAATCTATTTTTTTGTTTTAATTTTTCAAGAATATCCCCAAAATTTAGCAAGATGGTGCAATTTTACTCTACCTTTTTCTTTCGTTGCTCTTGAAATGATTTACAAAAAAGGATTAGGGCAAAATTGCGACATCTCAATTAATTTAAACGTAATACGCAAAATTCTCGTACCCTCCTCATCGATATGTCCCAAATCTCCAGTTTTGAACCAGTCTCCGTCCATGCAATCAGCAGTGGCTTCCGCGTTTTTGTAATAGCCCTTCATCACCTGCGGACCTTTCACAGCAATTTCTCCGCTCTCGTTAATCCCAATGTTCTCCCCATAATTATCATCCCCCTGGCCAATTATTCGAACCTCAGTATTCGGTGCTACGAATCCTGACGATTCCACTGCAGCTAATTTCCCCAGTGATATAACTGGTGATGTCTCAGTCAATCCATATCCTTGGGAGAATGTGAAATGATCGCCCATTTTTCTTTGAAATTTCATGATAAATTCACGTGTAATTGGTGCTGCACCACAATTTACAAATCTTACATTCATCAAATGTTTTTTCGTAAATCTGTCGTCGCTAATCATTAATTGAACTATAGGAGGTACGAGGCAAAGCATTGTAATCATATTTTTTTCCAATACATTGAGCAAATGATTTGAAGTAAATTGTGGCATACAAATGAGCTTGGCACCGAGACTGCAAGGATTGACAGAAAAAGACAGAATTGCAATAATTTGAGATAGTAAAACGCATTAAAAAATTCCAAGCAGTGCACGCAGAGTGCAATCAACATTTTTTGAATATTATTTTCACTAGTTGAATGATATTTACCTGAGAGAATTCTGCAGGCAAATTACTAATCCGTAAATATGATAGAGCGGCAACATGAGAGGACTGATCTCCTGGTATTTCTCAGTCGATGGTTTCATGTGGGTACAATCTGGATGCACTACTTGACACATATTGGCAACGATATTTCTGAAAAAAAAATATTCATCAGTACAGAGAATCTATTAATCTTCATCCATTCGGGAGCGAAGAGGGGAAAGAGGATATGTCGATTTTTTAATCAATCTTTCTTAGGAAACTATCTGGGAAAGTAAGCAAGATGGCGTAATTATTGTCTAATACTTTTTTTGAGAATTTCAGGAGCTATGAAAAAGCTCTTACAAAAATGTCACTATCTCGCTTAGTCTCCGAGATATTTAGCAGAAAGTAACACTCGGATGTAACGGAAATTCATTCGTCTCAATTTCGATTTATAGTTTTCATTGAATGTTTCAGAAGCTAAGGAAGATAATGCAATTTGTGTTGAATATTTCTTTTTAGAAAGTTCCAAGAGTTACAAAAAAACGGATCAGGACAAAATCGCCCAGTATCACTTAGTTTCCGAAATATTTCAGAAAAATTATTCATTGAAAAATTAGACTTATCCGGTTTTACCTCTTCACTATCGAATTATTCTCAATTTAGAGGACTCAATTTATTGGAACCTATGGGTGATCTCTACGCCCTTGGGTAGTCCTGTAGTTCCACTCGAATAGGGTAAGAGAGCGGTACTAATTCTTACGTCAATTCCCGTTTTTTCGCTTGTTTTATCGAATTCTTCGATTTTATCCGCCACTAAATCTCTAAAATTGATGCTACCCAATTGTGTATCATTCCAATCACCAACGACGATTATCGGAAAGCGAACTGAATTATTTCCACCTTTCAGGCTCTCCATTATCACTGGATACTTCTCATGACTCGTTATGACTGCCACTGCTTCTGAATTCTGGAGCTGCTTGTTTATCTCATGAGATGTGTATGCAGGATTTATCAATGTCAACTGAAAGTTCAAACTATTCTGTGCATTAATACTTAAAGGAAAATAGCACTCCGCTAATCATTGAATTGAAATTATGTAGAAATAAATAGTAAATGAAAAAATATTCCCACTAATTTTTACACTGCAATAAATGAGGCGAGAACAAAGTCACTACTGAAGAGGTGAATGAAGTCTATTCTTTTTTAATTCTGTTGCAATCCTTCGTTGCAGAGAATCTTGAGGGCTACAAGAAGAGATGACGGGAAAATCGCTCTATCTCGCTTAGCTCCCGAGATATTCGAATGTATCAGAAGGTAAGCGAGATAACGCGATTTTGCCTTCATCTTTTTTGAAACTTTTAAAAGTCTGTACAAGGGAGGATTGAAATAACATAGCGATTTTTTCTTCAGTTTACGAGGTACTCTCTAAAAAAAATTGACCTCTTCGCTATTGAACTGCTAATATGCAATATTAGATAGGACCCTCTCCCGGTCGCTCCTCCATTGAATGGACTTCCTATTTTTCATCTTCCTATGTCCACCTCTTCTCTACTCGCATCGCATGTCTATTCGAATGTAAAGGATGTATGATCATGACAAAAATTTTCGATTTGGGGTGTCAAATTTTTTTTATAGGTAGATTATTCCTCGAAGAATTTTATTGTAAAAAGTCTGGGGTAGCTATCCATGCATATAAGAAAGAAAAAAATGATTGAAAATTGACAGAAAATACATGGTTTCTTATGGAGAAATAGGGGTTACGGCCATAAATTAAATAAATGTTAAATGTTCTAGTTTGCGTAGTATGAAAAATTACTATGCATAAGAAAGATTGATAGTGTAGTAACTTGACAATATTTTCAAAATACTATGCATCCATCCATCCTGAGAAGAAAAATCCAATTGAAATTCAAATTATTCCATTTAATGCTTCTTTTCTCGCCATGCTCGCCATTTTCTGCTCTCATGAGCGCCACAACCGGCCAATAAGAGAAACAGAAGAGAGCCCCGCAACCTCCCGAGCCCATCCCCACCGCCGTTTCCCCCACTCCCTCGATCATACATCCTTAATATGATGATATTGAATATTAACGTCTATTGGATTTGTAACCACAATACTTGTTTGCTCCGCTTTTTCGGGCTAGTATTTATGAAAATGAAGAAAAAATATTATATTACTTGAACACCAGCTTCACTAGCGCCCAAGACCACAATTGCATATTCAGGAACATTGTGAAGAACCAGTGCCACAGTGTCACCAGGTAGCAAGTTGTTTCTTCTCAAAGAGGTGGCAAATTTTCCACACAATTTCCTCAATTCTTTATATGTATAGGACCTCCCACTCATTGCACACACCTATTACAATAATATTTATTTATTAATCGGAGAAGGACAGCAGAGAGGAAATTATGAAGCATTGATAAAAATAACAGAATCACGTAATGGTCTTCTTTGTTAAAATTTATTGAGAATTCTTTCGCTAAAATAACTAACGCTCTCCTCTATTTTTCAATTGATAAATACAATTATCAAAAGAATTTAAATTCATATGCTATTGCATATTTACCTTTGATCTATTATGAATTTTGATATGAAATTCAAGATTAGGGTAACACGACCAATACGCTTTTGATTCCATACCGGTTGTTCAAAATTTATAATCATGGGCCTGCGGATATACTACTGTCTATTTATTGGGGATTTGGGGTATATTCCAGTTATTTCTCGATTTTGATTAATTATTTCTTGATCATTTAAGTTCAATTGATCTTCAACTTTTTATTATATATTTTTTTATGCGCCGTTCCCTTCTGCAGTTCCTTTACATGTTTTGCCGATTTTATACGCTCCGATAAACCCCAATTTTTCTTGACCGTCTATCTATTGATCATGTTACCCTATTTTACATATGCATGAGTTAAGAATTTTTCAAAGCTCTCGTTAAGGCAGGATTCTACTTTGAAACTTTTTGAAAAAAAGCTATTTTTGGAAATTTTTTATGAGTGTATTAAGGGGTTACATGGGTTTCAGACGAGCAAAAAAGCTCTATTTTCTGGTTTTTTTTTTTTGCATAAATAAGTGATCAGTTTATTCCATTTTTACACATGTCATGAAACTACATCTAAACTATATTTCCTGAATTTTCCATTGAAAAATTCTCGGAATTCAGCCGTTGCGAGTAAATTTCCGGAGACCACTTTAAAAAAAGTACTTTTGCGGTGGTCATGAAAACTTAAAAGCGCTTTATCTGAGAGCGAAAAACCAAATTTTTTCGATTAGTAGATGAGCTCAGCTAGTGCATAACGAGAGGGCTTTTCAAAAAATTGAAATTTGAATTTTTGGTAAAGCTTCAAACGAGAAAATACGGTTTTAGGTCAAATTCTACTAGTCCATTTTCGCCCATTTTCAAAATTCGAGTCCCGGCCCATACCCACCTATAAATCGAGACATTGAATTAAAGTCATATTTTTGGGTATAAAAAGTGCATAAAATAAATGGAAAAAAATTTTCTAACGTATTTCAAGAGTGTATTTATTGAGGCTCACAAACCCTACATGAATATTTTAATTCATTCTCTCAAAAAAAAAAAATCCAAAAAAAGCATTTTCGAAGTTTCAAAGTAGAATCCTGCCTTAAATGATGAGTCACACAAATCGGAGGTGGAGAGATCTATCTTTTCAAGAATATCGGGGAAAATTACGTAGATAGGGCGATTTTATCCCCCTTAATTTCTGAAATATTCTCCGGAAGCTAATGACAAAAAATAGACTCATGCTGTTTCAATAGCACGAAGAAGAATCTTAACTTGTTTACTAAGTATTTTGTAAACGATTGCGGCAAAATCACGCTGCTTCAAAAGCTAGTAAAGAAAATTATCTAATTCTCTTTTAATGGCACAAACAAGAATTCTTGACTTTCTACTTCACCTCTGTGCTACTAAATTTTCAACCTTCCTAAACTCGATAAACATTGAATAATTCAACGACAATGGAAATACGTACAAGAGCAGTTTTATTCCACCATCGATCTACATTCTTCCAAATATACTGATGAACATAATCATCTGGAATTACGACGTCGCTATACAAACTGTTGAAAATGCCTCTCTCATCGTAAACAGATCGTCCCGAACCATTGATTATTTTAGTAGTCAGTGATGTTGACGATAAACTTGATAATCTTTTTGCGTGATTTAAGGTTTCACACAGTTTATATAATTTGAAGAAGCCCATGAATTTCAGAGGATGATGAGCAAATCGTGGGGATACAGCCGAAAATTTCAACATTTTTGCCTTTATTACACTCCACTCTGATAATGAACTTTACACTGAGAACTCTTATCGTGGAAATACATATTTATATATAAATGAAATAGACGTGAGTAAAAGAACAAGTCATTGTTGAACAATAACAAGAAATATCAATGACAGATGTCTCTGTAAGTTCAAATACAAATATCAATTGCTTGTATCTTGAAAAACAGTGGGTTTTTATTGTAAGATGAAGCCATATAATAAATATATCATCTCCATGATGCTAAAGTAACTGATCCGTTGGTCTCAGGCAATCTGATTTGTAAAATGAGCTGAGTCTTCAAAAAAATGTTTTCAGATTTTTTAGCAACCCGGGGAAAGATGTTCAGTTCTAATCAGATCCAATTGGAGCTGAAATGACCCAACTTACCCCAAACAAAATCAGATCTGTTGACATATCCGATGAAATCTGGATTCCGAGTCAAGTATCTCCATCAGAATACTTGATTCTGATGATTAGGCTGAATGTCTTAATTTAAACAAATTATTAATTAGTAATTAAGTTCCATTTATCATCATGTTGTTCCTAAAACTTACAATTTCTCCAAAAAACTATTTCGGACTTCATAAATATTATTAAACAATAGTAATATTATCATTTTTGTGAGGAAGATACATATTCTTTCTGAAATTTTACGTTCGTCAGAACTACTTTGATTGAATTATTTGCGATGGAATCTGATTAGATCTGTTGAGATTCAATTGGATCGAATCAGATCGGGCCAAGTTCCAGATCCGGTCAGCTCTGATGAACTCAGACCTAATTGGATCTAATCAATCTGACCATTTTCCACTGGGTAACCAGTTTCGCAATGGAATCAGAGCTGAAGATGTTTTTTTTCCAGAAAAGTAAGTCGATTTCTTTGCTTATTTTTTTTTGAGAATATCTTGAAAATTATGCGAGAAGCGCAATTTCATTCTTCTTTTTGTCGTCAAAACTCTCAACAACTCAATAAAAAAAAACTCTCTACAAAAAAGGATTGAGAGAAATCGCGCTCTCCTGTTTCATTGCTTTGCTACTGAACTTATTCATCGAAAATTTAATCCATCCATTCTGTCTCACTCCAAAGATTTTCAAGATTTTTTCAATGAAAATTCAACAAGAATTGTATTTGCCCCTATTCATCAACCAATTTTTTAACTTTTTTTCATTCTATTAATCAGGAAAAACAAGTGACTAATGACTTCCTGGGAAAAAATTTTCAGACATAATTATATCTCATTAGATGAATACAGATCTCGGAAAGTACAAAAAAAAATTCATTTTCAGATCAAATTAGATCTGATCAGATCCAGTTCTATCAATCTTTTAGATCTGCTAATATCTCAATATATATCATGATATGGACTGTAATAAGCAATTATACTTCGTGTCTCGCCCTTCAAGATTACAGTGTAGTAGTAGTCCTACTTATACCTATAGGCCACAAGATTTAGAGCTATTAATATAAAAAAAGAGAAACAGTTGACATGTTCGTTGCCCCTGGCAATGCTTCCTCACAATATTTTCTTCATTCGTTTTTCTTGTGCCGACTAAGTCACACGATTGAGCTAAACACAAAGCAAATTATTCATTGAAATAATTTTGAAGAAAATTGTAATATGGGAAAACGCCACAAAAGATCCCATTCAAGATCTCGAAGCAGAGAGAAGGAAACTGATCGTTTATGGCAAAAGATCAGGAAGATTGAAGATTTAATTCTCGAACGGTTGCCACCACCGCAACCTCTTCCAGCAGATTCCAATGCGAAGGCAGCAGAAAATACTGAAAAAATTACTGGTAGGTTAAAAATAAATAAATAAATAAATAAGTAAAGAAGGAATACTTATCGGATGAGCTTATACGAGAGATAAGACAATTGCCGAATCACGATAGAATTAATCTCATGTTGAATGAACTTATACGAGAGATAAGGCGATATTCAAACAAAAAATGGTCGATCTTACACGAGAGGTAAGACAGGGCCAAAGCACCATTCCTATCAACAAAACTCAACATTTTGGTTTTTTTTTTTCTTGCGTCTCACAGAAAAAACAGAAGAGGTCTCTACGAAGAAGAATGAATCAGTTCCCACTGCTGATATCACAATTGTAGACAAGGTAGATGATGTGGGTATTGCTGAGGAAGTTGATGAGACCAAAGAATCTGGAGAGGATTTAGATGATTCAGAAACTCCTCTGGAAATTGACGAAGATACACTTCTCATTATCGGAGAGGAACCACCTGTAAATGAGTATCAAGCTGAAATTCACTCAACTATCTCCAAAAGGTGGAATGTGTGGTTAAAATCAGGTTTGAAGAAAGAAGTAAAAGAGGAACTTCTCAAAAAGTATCCCAGAGGTGGATCATGTCAATTAGAAGCCCCTACCCTTAACCCAGAGTTGTTAACATCCCTCAACGAGGGTTCAATTAAAAGGGACAAATATTTTTCAAACACCCAAAACCTGGCAGGCTCAGCGCTGTCAGCTTTAGCTCCAGTGATCACTTCTTTGGTCAAAGATAAAACCACTGAATCAAAAGCATTGCTGGAAGATGTTTGGAATGCAGCTCGACTTCTAGCAGAGATTCATAGTTCTCAGACAACAGCTCGTAAGGCATACATTTTGCCAAGTTTGTCAAAACAAGTTGCATCAGCCCTCGATAAGAGGGAAACTGATAATTTCCTTTTTGGGGACAAATTGGGAGAAAAAATTAAAGAATTAAAAATCATGGATAAAATTGGTCAAGAAATAAAGGTTCAACCAGCTAAAAAACCCACTTCCCAATCAAATCCGTCAAACTGGAAAGGCTCGTCGGTAATAAGGAGGTCGACAACGCAGACGAGCTTCAAGAAAACCCCTTCGAGGATGTCGACCTCAAAGTCTGTCCCCAAACAGAAAGAGTATCCCCGATCATCCCAGTACCGACAGCAGAATCATCCCCATCGACGTGTTCAGTGAACACTGAATCGACATCGTCAGCATCTCCAGTACCTTCACCTCAGGTAACGAAACATGCAGGTAGACTAGCCAGTTTTGTTACTGCATGGGAAAAGATTACATCTGACAAGGTGGTGCTCCAATATATTCGAGGCTACAAAATACCTTTCGTGGAAACTCCAGTCCAGAGTGTGGTTTATAACCGTAATTGGCATCCTCATGAGTTATCAGATATTAAAAAAGAAATACTTAGACTTCTAGACATTGGGGCTATTGAGCCTTGTCTTCCAGAGGAAGATCAATTCCTCTCTAGTTATTTTCTGGTTCCCAAGTCAGACGGTTCACGTAGATTCATTCTGAATCTCAAGGAACTTAACAAATTCGTTTTAACTGATCACTTCAAACTGGAAGATTTAAGATCTGCATGTAAGTTGATTGACGAAGACATGTTTATGGGGACCATGGATTTGAAGGATGCGTATTTTCTTATCGCAGTACACAGGAGCTGTCGAAAATATCTCAGATTTTCTTTTAATGGTGTCTTATACCAATTTACTTGTTTACCATTTGGACTGTCCACGAGTCCTTTTGTTTTTACGAAATTATTGAAGCCGGTAGTTAGTTGGTTGAGATCCCGGGGACTGATGTCAGTTATTTACCTAGATGATTTACTGGCTTTAGGAGAATCTTATGAAATTTGTGAAGCTAACTTGAAGGTCACGGCTGAATTTTTCGAGAACCTAGGGTTCATTATAAATAGGAAAAAATCTCAATTGATCCCTACTAATCACTGCAGATACTTGGGTTTTATTCTAGATTCCCAGAAGATGGTAATAGAGCTACCAGAAGAGAAGAAATCTTCATTGCTATCTCTTTTAAATAAGTTCCAGCTCATGCAATCTTGCACAATTCTAGATTTTGCCAAATTCATTGGTACCTTAGTATCTTGTTGTCCAGGTGTTGAATACGGACCATTACATTGTAAATCGTTAGAAAGAGCGAAGACTCAAGCATTGCACGTAAATAATATGGATTTTACAAAAAAAATGCATATCCCTCAGTACGTAAGAGACGATATACAATGATGGATTGAGAGGGTTCCGAAATCAGTTAGGAAGATTAGAAATTTCCAATATAAAAAAGAAATTTTTTCAGATGCATGTTTAACAGGTTGGGGTGCTTACTCTGAAGGCCAAGGATCACAAGGTCTTTGGAGTTTTGAAGAAAGAACTTTAGACATTAATCATCTTGAGTTGAAAGCTGCATTACTGGCTTTGAAATCTTTTGCAAATGAATTAAGAGATTGCGAAATCCTATTGAGGGTTGATAATACAACTGCGTTGGCTTATATCAATAAGATGGGTGGGGTGAGATTTCAAAGTTTAAATGACCTCGCAAAAGAATTTTGGAGTTGGTGTGAGAACAGGAATCTTTGGGTGTTGGCAGCCTATATTCCGTCAAAAGAGAATGTAGAGGCGGATATCTTATCTAGAGAATTTAATGAGGATACTGAGTGGGAACTTGCTGAGTACGCTTTCAGACAGATTCACAAAAATTTCGGTACTCCAGAAATAGATTTATTTGCATCAAGGATTAATAAAAAATGTCAAGTTTTTTGTGCAAGGGGTCGTGATCCAGAGGCGATAACATCAGACGCTTTCACTATTAATTGGTCTAAGAAAAAATTTTATGCCTTTCCACCTTTTGCTGTTATTCCAAGAGTTCTTCGAAAAATAAAAAATGATCAAGCCTCGGGTATTGTAGTGGTTCCATTATGGACTAGTCAGACGTGGTTCCCTATGTTTCAAAAGATGGTTATTGGTCAAGAATTAATTTTTTCACCGAGTTCTCATTTACTATTATCTCCTTGCAGATCAAAAGTACATCCTCTAGCGTCCAAGCTTACCCTGGTTGCCGCGAGATTATCAGGACAGCTTTCAGGAAAAAGAATTCTCCAGAAGAAGCTATAGATATCATGCTATCATCATTACAAGAGTCCACAATTAAACAATACAACAGCACATTAAAATTATGGTGGGAGGTCAATGTGAGAGAACAACAGGATCCTTTAGAAGTCACACCGAGTAAAGTCTTAAAATTTTTATCGGAAAGATTTAATGGAGGTGCTGGTTATGGCATAATAAATTCTTCAAGAGCGGCGTTATCACTGATTTCTTCGGAAAACTTGGGTAATAATCTGTCAATTTCGAGATTTGTTAAGGGATGCTCCAAGATGAGACCTAGCAGACCTAGGTATGACACAACATGGGATGTGGATCCAGTCTTGGATGAACTAGAAACATGGTATCCCTTAGAATCGTTGAGTCTGAAGAAATTATCTTACAAATTGGTGGTCTTATTAGCTTTGGGAACAGCGCATAGAGTCCAAACGTTTGCAGCAATAAAAATTGAAAATATCCAGAAAACTGCTAAAGGAACCGAGATAAAAATCCCTGATCATATCAAGACATCAAAGGCAGGAAATGTCCAGCCCATCCTCAAATTACCGTTACTCAAAGAAAAGCCAGCTTTATGTATTTCTCAGACGTTGTCTCAATATTTAAAAATCACAGAAGACTTGAGAGATAAGGAACAGACATTGTTCATTTCATTTAACAAACCACACCGGAGAATTAAAGAAGACACCATAGCAAGATGGATTAAGACATGTCTGCACGAATTGGGGGTCGATGAAAAATTCTCTGCTCATAGCACGAGACATGCATCGACGTCAAAAGCTGCAGAAAAAGGAGTCAGTGTAGAAGAAATTAGAAAAGTGGCAGGATGGAGCGAAAAATCAAAAGTGTTCGCTAAATTCTATCAGAGGCCAATTATAATTCGTGAAGAGAATTTTGCATCAACCATCTTGCTAAAGAAAAATTGTTGTAAGATGGTTAGCAAATAGCAAAAAAAAAAAAAAAAAAAAAAGAAAAAAGAAAATTTACTGGCTCTAAAGATTTACACTGTAATCTTGAAGGGCGAGACACGAAGTATAATTGAACGATCAACCGAGCCGCCGAAGGCGGCGAGGGTTGATCTAGATTATACGAGTGTCTCGCCCGAGAGATTACCCACCCTGTTATGTTTAACCCAAAAAATCGTTGAAGAATAATTTCAGATTTTTCTACCCCCAGATCAGAAATCAAAATTTTCTATTTTCTTTTCAATCAGCTCTAAAATGAATGAAGAAAATATTGTGAGGAAGCATTGCCAGGGGCAACGAACATGTCAACTGTTTCTCTTTTTTTATATTAATAGCTCTAAATCTTGTGGCCTATAGGTATAAGTAGGACTACTACTACACTGTAATCTCTCGGGCGAGACACTCGTATAATCTAGATCAACCCTCGCCGCCTTCGGCGGCTCGGTTGATCGTTCAATAACGTCTCAACCAACATTTTTTTGCTTCCGAATGGAAGCTTTGTTTTCGCAATTTTTTTCGAAATGCCAATTTTCATTGGAAACGACTCAAAATGATGCAAAACGTCGAGAAATCATAATGAGAAAAAAAGTAGACATGTATGTATGTGTGTCTGTATGTACGACTTTGCGACTCTATTACTCGAGAACAGTGAGAGATAAAAATCTGAAATTTTGGCAAAATATCAGTTTTGATGAAGTGTACGTCCCATAAAAATTTTAGCAAGATCGGTCCAATGGTTTCTGAGATATATCAATTTTTTAAAAATCGTATCTTTCGAAATTTCTCAATTTGCGTGAGACGAATTCCATTGAAAATTTAACTCAAGATTAGCAACCATAATATCTAACTTCTGGCGAATTTTTGTGAATATAATCCCATTATTCTATCAGTTATTAATTTTTTTGTGTTTTTTTTCAAAAACATGGTTTTACGACCATAGCTCAATGAATAATTGACTTAAAGACTTCAAATTTTTTCTGTATATGTAGTTTCTGATAAAGTTGGTTGGGATTGGATCTGAGGCATATCGGCTGAACGGTTCTCGAGATATTATGAATTGAAGTTTTTCCGAAAATAGGCTGTATCTTCCAAACTACTCATCCGATTTCATCGGGACGGAGCTCAAAAGATTCGTCTTTATGAGCTGAACAAACCCTCAATTTTTGGAATTTTTAGATGAAGTTCTCCGCTTATTACATTAAGAAATGTATTTTTTTCTCAATATTTCCAAAAAAAATCAAAAAAATGCAATTTTTCTCGATTTTTTTGAATGGACACCCCTATTTTTTATTTGGTTTTCTGAAAGAACACATTTTTCTCTTTCAAATAAGTCTCCACTCACCTTCGTAGGACAATCAGAAACTGTACCCAAAAGGGAACATTAAAAGTGAAAAAGTGATTTTTTATGTAAAATGTAGCATATATAACTTTTTTTCGAGAGAGATGATAGAAAAAATTCAAGAAGAACCATTCGGAAGCATCCTGCTAATTCATTAGTAGGAATTGAAAGAAAGAAATAGCGATTTAAAGAATAACGTAGAAGAAATAGCGACTAACACAGCGACGAACGCCTGCTTGTTTCAATTCACTGACAGTGTATTTTCAGTGAAGAAGCATTTCTGAACCCAAATGTAACATCCACAAAATTTGAAAAAAAATATTGGTTAAGACGTTATTGCTTATTACAGTCCCATTTCTGATTCAGATCTACTCTGATCTGTTGTGGGGTTGTCAGATCTCAACAGATCTGGTCAGATCTACTAGCATATCTGCCTATATCTCTACAGATATGACGTCATATCTACCGAAATACGACTACAGATCTAATTCTATCTAGTTCTATCTGATTAGATAGAATTATATAAAAAAAAATTTCCTGGGTTCCCAAATGATGTAGTTTTTTCTGCTAATACTTCAACAATAGGCTTTTGAATGGGAGTTATTCATTTAATATTTCAACAATTTCCGACGAATTGTTTGTTGATGAATATTTTCATCCAATTTTTCATATATTCTTAGAAAAAAGCTATCCATCATAGCTTTTTTCTTATCTATTGATTTTCAAACTAACGGTTGAAATTATTCATGTTTTTTTTGCTCTGTGCTCTGCATATTCTCAGAAATCACTTGTTTATTTGAAAACTGTCATTTTTAACTAAATGATTTAATTCACATAATATTCCTTCATTATTCAAGGGGGCAAATAGGTTTAAGCGTAAGTTCTTTTAATTTTTGTTCTACAGAGAAGGAATGTATTTTATCTATTGAATCTTGAGGATATTTTGGACATATATTCAATGGAAGATATTGTGAATTTTTCATAACATTTCCTCGGAAAATAGACGAGACACAAGCTGCTCAGATGTGGCTATCTGTGCTTTGGTAATCTGTGGCTTTCATCTGAAATCGATCTGAAATTCCATTCTCTATTCACTCGAATCCTCAATACATTTGAAAGCACCGAGACAATTTTTTTGAAACCATCATCGAAATATCGATTTCCGAACAATTCGCTACAATGGCATGCACTACCGTGGATATCTCGAGCACTAATCATGTAAATGAACTCGAAATTGGCAGGCATCTAACTGGAACTGCTCACGAAATAATCTATGAATGTGGATAACATAAGTGGACAAGTTTCGAGGATATTCATTTAAGACTGATTTTCGAAAAATGATATATCTCAAAAAGTACTGGTCGGATTTGCTTCAAATAAAGCTTAAAAATAGAGTTCATCAAGAGGAAGTCACCTCCAAAATGTGGAATTTTTATATCAACACACACACACACACACACACACACACACACACACACACACACACACACACACACACACACACACACATAATTTCCTCAATTCAAAAATGTTGACGTCTGTATGGCTTCCATTCAGGAGAAAAAAACAATCAATTTTTTCTGTCATCCCTGACCTTGAATTAAAGATATGAGGAATAAAGAGAACGAACCTCAGACCAGTCCTTGACCCACTGTGATTGTATGTACCTGCAGTTAATGAATGCGTTGCTCCTATACAATTTTTCATATTATATGCTTTGAATTTCTTCTTAGTGGAATTAAATATGTTGTCATAGTTGAAACTACCTAGCATCTTATCCATACATTGTTTTTCCCAAATTATTTTTTTTCCTTCTCATTTCGAATTCATATAAAGAGAGAGCACCCGAAGATCTGAAGATCAGAAAAGAATATTTAAATACATTTAAAAAATTATTTTTTGCTAGGTCCACGTTAAATCCTGAATACATTAATATTGAAGTTCAATTCTTATTGATACAAAATTTGTTACCACGAATAATATATCGAAAATACAATTTGGGTGAATAGATCTTTTTCTTCTGTAGTTCCACATTTGTTGTAAAAAAGTGAATGTTCATCAGTAAATGATCATCACTAGTCATTTTCCGATTATCGAGGATATATTAGAGGAGTGCAGATAAACGGAAGGCGCTCAAATTCATTCATTTCACTGCCTCCAAAAATCACGTATAGCTTACTTTTGAAATATCGGGAAAACCACGAGTTATGCGAAAACTTATTATGAAATCTTTTTTGTAACTCTTAAAATTTCCTCTAAACCCTTTCGGTTCAAAGATATCCGAGTCAGAATAATTCAGTAGTAAAGAGGTAAAATAGGATAAGTCAATTCCGTTCTCCAATGATTTTCGAAGAGTATCACAGAAACCAAGCGAGATAGCGCAATTTCTACAAAGTGATTTGTTGAGAATTTCAGGGGCTACGAGAAAGGATTCAGACAAAATCGTGCTATCTCGCTGAGTTTCAGAGATATACCTAAAAAATGAGTCTATCGAAGACTTATCTACTCATTGACCGCTTAAAAATCAACATAAAAATTATGTTGCAGGAATCAAAATATTTTTCCAAGTCGCCTTTCCTTTCCTTAACCACCTTGAAGTACTTGGGTGCACCTTGATATACTTTCAAAAATAAATTCATCTTTAACTCTACGTATCGAATTTCTCCCTTCATTCGTCATCATCCACTGCTCATGAATTTAATTTATCATCAGATGATTGCATATTAGCATTTATATTTGCTAATATAAATGAAAATGATCTGTCAATTCAAGTGTTCGGAGAATAGTATGATAACTGATGGAACAAAAAATATTCGAAATTATTGTGCATCTCTTCGTCAATTCGGTCTTCAGCTGTACTCGTATAAAAGACCAAGTGCACTCTGGGCGAATGCCTGTCTCGTTTGGACCTCAGTACAAGTGACAAGTCAGTTTTTGTATATTTTTTTTTCAAATCATTACAATTCAGGTGAATTTTTTAAGATAAAAATATGTAGTTTTATTCGTTTTCTGCTCCTATCATTGGAGGTGATGAAATAGATATAAATTGATAATAATTCTTAATCATTAAGGAAAAAAATGCTTTTATTGAAGATAAATTTTTAATAATAGTTAAAATCGAAAATAAAAACTCGTGATCATAAAATTTACAGAATTATAATCAAAAGAAGTGATTGAGCTGTGAAAAATTGAAGAGTACCAATAGAAACAATAGAGTTGTAATGTCAATGAATTGTAGGAAAAAAAAGATAAATGCCACTTGACTTTCGCTCGAAGGTGGAATTGTTGACTGTGTTGTAATATTGTAGACACAATGCTCATAGAACATGGGAATGATTTCACGTTTTAAAATACCAAAAGATTGAAGAAAATGAATGAGTCTCTTTAATAATTTCAACACTACGAATTGCCTAGGGTTCCAACAGTAGTCTTAGTATTAAGTCATTTCTGATGATTTTCAGTGATTCTTTCGGTTTAGATGAATGCACATTGCTTTGTTTCTCTTGGGTCATTCAATATCCACGCGATTCCTTTATTCCAACATCTCGAATCCTCTACTCCTTCAGACACTCAATATGCACTGACGGCAACGAAATGATTAAGGACGTATGACCACGGGCGTGGCAGAATCCGAATTTTCGTGAGAAGGTGAAGTGTAGAAAATAACCATGTGACTTATATTTCACATTCAACAGTCAAGAGGTAAAATGAGACAAGTTTCCTTGAGAATATCTCGGGAACTGAACAAGATAGTACAATTTTTACCACATCCTTTCTTTTAGCTCATAAAATTTTCGACAAAAGAAAATGAGGGTAAAATTTCCCTATCCTGCTAAGTTTCCGAGATATTCTCAAAAGAATCTCAGTAGAGAATAGAGTTATCCTATTTTATTCCCAATAAAAAAGTATTTAACAATTAATTACCGGATTCAGTTCCTGGTGAGCATTAACGAATTAAATGTGAGTCGAATCCGTCAATACTGACAGTCCCTAAATTTTTCTGTCGATTGGACCATCGTTATTGACACTCATGTTCAGAATCATTTAATTACTGAATGGGCTATCTCCAATTTTGATAATGTTACTGTGATAAAGATCCGGTTTGTTGATCCAAATTCCATTTATTATCGCAACAAGAAGCACAGTTAAATGATTAAAACATAAATCGAGGATTGCCGATGAGAGACCATCGAACGCCCCAGCTTTCCTATCCCTCAATTGATTTTGCCGGGGATCTATGTATTGCAGACGCTGAGAATTGTGAACGGTATCCGGTGCCACAACAGAATATATCATAGCAGGAGTTATACTGCAATTTTAATGCAGCAAATGCTCCTTTCTTCACCTCAATTTTGCAGTCATGTATCGATAATTTGACAATGGAAATATTCTTCGAAAAATATTTTCGTCCAATCACATAATTGCAAAATAGATTCTGAGTTTCTCAATTCCTCCTAAGCCTCCTAATTTCAACAATTTTTCGAAAAGTTTCTTAAGCTTCTGTGAATTTCCCATAAGAATCATGTTAAAAATGGTTTTTAAAAAATTTATAACTTTTAAACCAGGTATGAAAAAAATCCAAAATTTTGCATACGGCTTTTTCTATGCTTTGGA
Organism: Aleiodes leptofemur; assembly: GCA_963942555.1. NCBI lineage: Eukaryota > Metazoa > Arthropoda > Insecta > Hymenoptera > Braconidae > Aleiodes > Aleiodes leptofemur. Next base: position 11,318,181 of record OZ012619.1, read on the forward strand.
GAACCTTGGAAAAAAATTTCAATGAAATCGTACATTTTTAAATTTTGATAAAATACCGGTAGAACATCCTTAAGAATACTGTTATGTTTATTAATATGAAACTTGTTGGGCTTAACAAAAGCATTCTTAAATTACACAAAAACATTTTTTAAAATTGATTTTAACCACTTCTTCAGTGTGAAAAATTCCAGGTAAACAGGAATTCTCTAAAAGTGCGCTGTTGAAAAAATCTCAACAAAGGTCCATCTGGAAAAAAAATTGAATGGTTTTAGGTTTAGTGTGATAGAGGCTATATCCCGAACCAGAATTATTGCTAAATTTTAATTTTCACTATTTTTTTAGGGGAAAAAACATGCGAAAAAAAACACGTTTTTTAATTTTTTTCTTTTGGTTGTCCGCCATTTTGTTAATTTTGCATATAAGTTAATATTCGAGGTTCGGGATTATAGCCACTATCACACTAGACCTAAAACCATTCCATTTTTTTTTTCAGATTGGCCTTTGTTTAGATTTTTTCAACAGCGCACTTTTAGAGAACTCCTGTTTACCTGGAATTTTCACACTGAAGAAGTGGTTAAATTCAATTTTAAAAAATGTTTTTGTGTAATTTAAGAATGCTTTTGTTAAGCCCAACAAGTTTCATATTGATAAACATAACAGTATTCTTAAAAAAAATTGGTGAAAATAGCGTTTTTTTCAGGCGTCCAAAGTAGACAGACCCCTTAAGGCTCATTGGAACAATTCATTTCATCATTTCTGCTATTTTTTTTCTCAGCGTAGCCGAGTCTATCTTCCTCTGTCATTTTTCCTTCATATCTCAGAAATTAAGCCGAATAAGGCGAATTCGTTCTCATCCTTTTTCATGGCTCATGAAACTTTTTATTAATGAGGAATTATTCTGTTTTACCTCTTCGCTATTGAAGTATTCTTGAATTATTCTATTTTTCCATTCGATTATAATTTTCTTGAATCATCTTCGATAGTCGGAGCTTAAGGATGAACATTTACTTCGTAATCTCACTGTTGCTGCTGCTCAGACATAAATCTGATGAGACGAAGGGTCAAATGCTCCCAGTGCTCAATGGAGAAAAAAGTGAAACTAAATTTCCAAATGATTACATAGACAATGAGATAGACATTAAAATAACGTATAAATCGGGTATCGAGAGGCTCTTGCAAGGACTCATTCGCACGATTGATACGTATCGAGCTGCTTTCGCGAGGTCATCAAGAGCACTGACTCCATGGTTACCGGCCGAACGAGACTCTGATGGGGGAGGATTTGGGGATATCTTGAATCAGTTCAGGGAGGACTTCCAAGCAGTTTTTCCAGGTAATCCTCAAAATAAGATATAATTTTTCCAATACTAAAGAACATCATCTGCATTAAAGATACACCCTTCCTTTATTAACGACGCGTAAAGTCAATTGAAAGAAAGAATTCGTGATAATAAAAGGACGTAAGTGTTGATGAAACACCCGCTTAAGGAAAGGGGAGTAGAGTCTGTTCCCTGAAAAAAAAGCATATTTCCAAGAATGTTTTCAGACGATGCAGCTAATGCTGGTTCATTCAATTAATTTCTATCTAATTATACAGCATTTGAACTATCTCTTCCTGGATTTTCATTGCAAAATATTAATAAATAAGGCATTGGCAGCAAATCTCCGCAGGCCTTTCGAGAAAGAGTTGTTTGGCAGTAAACGCAAACACTCGTCACAGGATTATTTGAAACAAAAAAAAACAAGTGCGTTGATTAGGTAGGATGTTTCTCGAGGTGAAACTGTCGAGTTTTTTAAAATCGATTTTACCATTTTTGGTAGCACTGGGAAGTCAAAAATGCGATTTTCGACTTAAAAAATCAGCAAATTTGTTATTGTAAAGTAAGTAATGATTATTGAAAATAAAATTCGTCAGCTTTACCTCGTGAAACATTTCACCTATCCAAGGCACTTCGATTCTTCTGTCTCAGATGATCTAATGATGAGTTATACCGTTCTTTTCGAGGTGCTCGTGGAAATTTGCCAACGGCTTATCTATCAATATTTGCAACGAAAATTTGGGAAAATATAGTTCATATGTTGTATCATCATATGGAAATTATTTAAATGAACCAGCATTACCTGTATTGTCTAAAAAAATTCTTGAGACTATGTTTTTTTTTTTTAGTGGCCAAACCCTACCCCTCACCCTCGATCTAATGCATTACTATTAGAAAATAAGATAAGTCGATTTTTCCTCCTGATTATTTTCCGAGAATATCTCGAAGACTGAGTGAGATATTGCGATTTCATCCTCATCCTCTTTCAGAGCTCTTGGAATTCTTTATCAAAAAGAATCCAGGCAAAATTCCTCTGTCTCGCTTATTTCTCGACATATTTTCGAAAAGCGATTGTTAAAAAAACTCAACGATGTATCAAAAGTTTCAATTCAGCGAAATGTTCATATGGAAAGGTACACTTTGGTGTGGTGATGGAAATGTTGCCCGCAGCAATGATGACATTGGATACTTTGCGCAAACAGACGCGTGTTGTCGAGAGCACGATAATTGTCCATACAATATTGAAGCTGGTCAAAGGATGGGGCCGCTAAAGAATAATGGAATTTTCACAAGGTAATAGAAAAAACGCGGAGAATATGACACGCTGCATGAAAAAAGTAAAAAAAGATTATTAAGAAGTACAAAAGCCTGGATAGCTCAATGTTGTCTATTTTCTGATTTCAGATCGGCGTGTAGCTGTGATTTCGAATTCTACAAATGCCTGAAGAGTGTTAATACTGTTGTATCAGCCAACATTGGCGCGACATATTTCAATATTTTACGACCTCAATGCTTTGGTTATCATCATCCTATTGAAGCCTGTGAGAAATATGACAAGTAATTCAATGCTCATTGTGTCTTGGAATGCATTAACGCGTGCGTCATGGTCCACGCGGAGAAATATATGTGATTTCATGGTTCATATATTTAGTGTTACTAAATACATAAACATTTCATATATAGGGTGATGCCCTTGCAAACTCCAAGGGTTTAAAGAATCGAAATTACAATTCTAATACCGCAAAAAGCAATGAAATGAGATCGAAAACAATTTTAATGACAACCGTGAGCCATGGAATTTTTTTTTATTGTTGTGATACTGGGATGCTTTAGTGACGCTGGATTTAGCAATATTTCAAATCACAGAAAAAAACAATTTTTCACTACTGAGACAGTTATTCTCCAATTTGATTAATTTCTGCACCATTGGAATTGTCATTTCTTATTCTCCTTATCCCGAAAATTTATAAAACGGATGCTGACGTTACCCTGTATATCGATGTCCTAGAGTGAAAAGGGCATAAATGGTACACGTTTCCTATTTTGTTACACCCTTTCCACTTTAGGACCACGATATTATTCCATATGGAGTCCAGATCTTGTATAGACAATGTAGCTATATTTTTTGTCGATAACGGTTTAAGACATAGAGTATAATTAACATATCATTCTCATATGTATCGTCGTGGTAGCAACAAAGGGGCTTAAGTGCTATGCTTATATACAGCATTTACGCCTCTTTGTTTCTGAGGCAACGATATAATGATTAGATGAATTTTATTCAATTATTATTTATTATATATATTTTGCATAAGTGTTTTTACGTGGGAGAGGTCATGTCGCCTCTTTGAAGGTACAATTTTAATCTCTCAATAGTTTTGGGTTTCTTCGGGGGAGTTGTTACCTCCAGAGACTATACTACAAGGAAATTTGAAACGAGAATTCTAATTTTTTCAAATTTTTTCATCCTCAAAATTGTATATAGAACCTCCTAATTTATAAAAAAACAGCTTGTTAATGTGAATTGTGTGTCAGCTAATGCCAATTACTAATAATTTTCCATGTGTTCTAGCGTACGACTTCTCGACAAGAAATGCTATCAATACAAATTGAATCATTCGCGGAACAAAACGTTGGAGTGGTATGATCTTCCTGACTTCTGATGCTTCAAATATTGGAGAGTACGATGTAAATAATTGACTATAAATTATGTTATTATTTCATTACGTGGATCGTTCTGTCGAAAATTAATTCTTGTTATTCAGCACTACACATAAGAATTGGCTGATGGCAAAGTTCATAATCATTTTTATTTCTTTCAATCAACGTGTTTTATAATAATAAAATTGGCCCACATCCGACAATATTTTGGATTTTTTTTAATAAATTAATAATTATAAGAATAATATTCAGAATACCGGCTTAAGGTATTTATGTATTTTTTTTTAATTCTAGACATGTGTATATTTTGTATTGTGTCTTAGAATTTATTTGTAGAAAGAAATACTAAACTTTTCTGATGTCTGCGATTTTCAGTATAACCGTTATCTCCATTCATAAATACTCATAGATTTCAAAGACAGCTTTAATTCTTGAAACATTTCTCTTTTTTATCCCGGCTTGCTTGTTTTATTTTTTATTGTCTTGTGAGGATTTTAAACTGAAAAAATAGTAACAGCTATCAGAATTTTGGATAGTAGAATCAGAACAATATCTTTTATTTCTCTTCATGATAATTATATTTATTGATTCTCCTCAATTTATTTGCTTTCCGTAAAGAGGAGACTTTGACATTATTTTTATATTATCTTCGATAAGCCATGGAATTAGGACTGAATTATTATTGATTCACTCATAATTTTCAGGTTTCTGTGGTTCATATCAATGATATCAGTAGCAAAGAAGTAAAACAGGTTAAGTCGATCTTTTTCTTTGCCGATCATAATTGTGTGAGACTGCACAATTTTCATTGAGATTTTTCTCGTACGCTCTTCGAATTCCCTATAAAAATGGATTTTGAGAAGATTGCGTCATCTCGCTCAGTTCCTAAAGTATTCTTCAAGAAAAATCGTCGAAACAGAACCGACTTGTACTTTTGACGTCATATATTATTTCTTTCTTACTTTATAATTGAATATAACACATAATGTATCGAATTATGGTTCATAGATCCTAAGCCTCATAATGATCAATTTTTCGACCCGAAATGAAGTTTCAATTTGTTATCAAGGATGAATTTATAATACAATAATACGAAACCTTCATGAGGAATGTTAGATGCTATTATTCTTGCCACGATTTTTTCTTCACATGTATTCTGTATTTTACGAGTTTAAAATTGGTTATTTTCAAAAATACTATGTAAATATTAAAAGCTGTTACAAAAAAACATTGAGCTTCAGAATGTATTCGGAGTACGATTATTCTAATTATTTATCGATTATTTGATCTGATTTCTTATTATAATTTTGAAGAAATAATTGGATAAAATAATAAATCAATGACATTTTTTTCCTAATCCAATGAGACTTGGAAGAAAATAGTCAGAGAATTTTCAAGAACATGTATTTGGTTTTATTTTTTTACAGCAATATTTTTTAGTCTCGCTTTTTACCACTCGAGTGTATGTTTTTTTTTTCATTTCAAAATTTTTGATTTACATTAGAGATGAGTGGATATTTGAAACTTCGAAAAACTCGCGATGAATTGAATATAAATAATTCAGTTTAATGATGAATCAAACTCACGATGGTGAATAACTGACGATGAATTGGATACAAATAATCCAGTTTAATGATGAATTGAATTTTCAGGAACGATGAATTTTATAAGTAGTCAGAAAAGTTCAAAAAATTCGGGATATTTGAATTGTTGATGTCAAAATTTCTATAACTCATCAAATTACAACGAACTGGTCGTAGCCACTCAAATCCCACGCATGTGAAATCCCACAAGAGTTCCATAAAAAATCACGGAAAAAGAAAATCTCCCGTCTTAATAATCATTAATTGATGTTTAAGGAACGAAAAAACGTTCCTTTAATTTTCGCTACAGCTTTGAGCATTTGGGAAAAGAAAACTATCCAACCGATTGGCTTCAAAATTTATCAGTACTTTTTGCAATATTTGCAAAATGCATCTCGATTTTCAAGAAAACGTAATTTTTCGGTAATTTTGGAAACCAATTTTGAGAATGAAAAAAAAAAATTTTCGTCGAAACAGCACAAGAAAATTCACAGAATACCGATTCAAGTTTATGAAGCTCACCATCCTTTCGCTGTGTGATCAGTAGTTCACGAGATATCGTTGATCAAAGGCAAAAGTGTCTTGTTTCATTCAGCTGCCGATATCTTGATAACAAACGGTTGTAGAGACATAAAAAAATGCAATCAAAGTTGAAGGATTAGACTAAACGGCCCTGACACAGGCTAAGTCGAATTTTTTTTGAAGACCGTGCTCCATTTCGAAATATCGAATTTTTAAAAAAAAAATTTTCTTCACTTTCATTCTTTTTTTCGCGCCATGAATAATGCCCAAAACGTCATGACGTTGATTGCTTAAAAAAAAAAAAGTGCCCTAAAAGTTAGTATCCCACTTTGCCCCGGGTACCCCACTTTGCCCCGGTCTCCCCTACATGTATATTTCCTATGAAATATACATATATATTTATGAGAGAATAGTTTATGGATTATTTTTTTGTGGTCTGTTTTTTCCGCCAATCCTATCATCTATCTCATGGTTCAAGGTTCATTGAACTCAAAAATAATGATTGCCTTATAAAATTATTGTAAGGAGAAAATTTTGATTTTAAAGGAGAAAATTCGTTCAATTTTTTAAAGTATAGAATTCCGAATAATTTATCCCGTATTGATATCGGTTCGATGATTCAAATGACCTCGGATATATTTGCATGTTAAGCAGTTGGAATAAATTCTCTTGAGAAAGATAATGAAAATTTATGAGGATGTTTGTCACATGGTATCATAATTTTATTTCTACGTTAAAAGAAGGAAACTTATTTTCTAATTCATAATCCATGTGGAACAGATTTTATTTTTTATTTTCTTTTATGGTTATTTCTGGATCACACTCAAGAAATGAATATACTCGTGAGAAGTAAAAACACGTAGTCCCCCGTTAGTTCCGTTATTCACCATTTCTCCCGTTCAATTTCTGCTAATTCATTAGCAGTGTACTTCCAAACAGTTGTTCCTAAATTTCATCTTCACAATCATTGTTCTTTCAACTTGAGTCAAAAGTATGAAATTGCGCTACATAATAACTGATTGTCCTACGAAGAATAGGTAGTATGGACTCATTCTGGAGAAAAAAGTGTACTATTTCCAATAACCAAATGAAGAGTATAGTGGTACATTTTGACGAAATCGAGAAAAGTCATATTCTTTCAAAACATTAAAAAAATGTCCATCCCATATGAATCGTTTGGAAGATGCAGCCCGGGAAAAAATTGTCATACATGTCTATACATGATCATATATGATCATATATGAACGTTCCATGTATGGACATATATGCGACTTGACCGTACATGTACATATCTGAACATATATGTGCATATATGGACATATATGTCGACTTTTTCCCAGGTATGGCAGTCCCATATATGATCATATATGGGCATATATGATCATATATTGGTATATATGTCGATATTTTCCCGGGATATATCATCAAAAGGTTCTAATATATGAACATAATACATCAGTATTAATTCCCTTGATCACTCAATTCCTCATCAATAACGAATTTCAATTGGAAAAAAAAACATCCCACTGGGATCGAACCCGGGACCGTCACATGATGAGTCCATCATCCTACCACCTTTACTTTTCGCATTTCACATACTTGCCGAAAGAATTTCAATCGTGATAGAGTGATCCATGTCTTTCGGACTTAGAAAAAGTGAATTCAATTGAATTATTTCAATCATTGGAAATAATTTAGTGATACCGAAAAAAATGATTTTCGAATGCTGGCAGAATTTTAAATTCTCAAAGTAAGCGGTAAACAACTAACAAAACGTGCATTTACCATCAATTATTCAAATTTATCATTTTTACGTTCTTATATGGATTGAGTGAGCGTTTCTTCATATGGTAGATGAAGAGTTGGTAGAAAAAACCCTATGGTTTTTTTGTAGAGAATCTCAAGAGCTACAAAAAAAGGTTTGAACCAAATCGTTTTATCTCGCTTAGCTTCCGAGATTTTTTCATGAAACAAATGATGGGAAATTGATCCCTCCAGCTTCAGTCTTGTTCAAAACAGAGTGCTTAATTCTTTTTTAATAAATTGGTTTTGATCTATATTTTCTTCATCTCTCATTGAAAAATCCCAAAACGGTGGCAAAGGAGTAAAAAGAAATTAAAACCACCCCAAGAATGAAGTTTTAGCCAATACTCGGAAATGGCAAATAATACGAAAAAAAGTTCCAAACCAAAGTTTAAAATATCACAATTATCCACAAAATTGTTCTGATCCATTTTTTACGTATTTGCAAAATTAACCGAGATATTAACAGTTTAAAATTTTGGTATGCAGCTCAGCCGCGAGAAAAATCCCAAAATCTTCAAAAAAAATCGTATAAATATGAAAAATTTACATTTTTTAACATTTTTAACATTTCGGTTCCAACAAGCTGGATTTTTGTGCAGGTCTTGAATACGTCATTACCAATGATTTGTCGAAAATCCGAGTCGATCCCGCTTGTGCGTTGTTTTTCATCTAAGGTCAAAGGTCACAAATTTTGGTTTTTCGCGTATGTCTCTGGAACGGTAAGAGCTATCATAAAAATGGATCATTGGAGCATTGGATCATGGGCTTCCGGCACTGGGCCAACATTGGCCCAATGAATTTTCCTTACCCAGGATACTCCACAACATATTTCGATTCAGGAAATTTAATGGGATATTATTTCATTAATGAAAATTTTTAGCAGCAAGAAAATTACATGTTATTCGTCATGGATCTCTATTTCATCACTTTCTTCTTCATCTTCGTTCTCTTCTTCCTCTCCTTCCTCGATTTGTGTAGATTGCTCTAAGAAGAGAGATATATCCGCTATATCCTCATCGATTTCGAAACAATCTCCATCTGCTGCATTTAATTCAACATTGGTACAAGATTGGCCTTGACAATTGGTTCGAAGTTTCAAATCGCGATATTTTGAGAATGGTGCTACGTAGGAAAAAAGTGTTCGAACATTTTTCGTAGAGAATTTCCCGATCTACAAATTCGGTGGAATCTCTCTTTATGATAGCTCTTACCGTTCCAGAGAAATACGCGAAAAACCAAAATTTGTGATCTTTGACCTTAGATAAAAAACAACGCACAAGCGGGATTGACTCGGATTTTTGACACATCATTGGTAATGACGTATTCAAGACCTGCACAAAAATCCAGCTTGTTGGAACCAAATGCATGCTCAGGACTTCATTTCGGCTATTTTGTCTGGATTATAGTTCGGAGATGCGTCTCTTCTGCGCCTAAGAGACTCTAATGTTTCATCTCGGGTTGACATCGCCCAATACTTTTTCACAATCGTTTATTTTTTATTAATTTTTCTTTTTGATTAATTTCCATATTTTTTCATTTTCCAACATGATAATTGAAAAATCACGCCATAATTGATTCTCCTTCAATTATTCCTCCTATTAATGAACTAAATCAAAAAAATATAAAAATAATAAATAAATGTAAAACAGAATGGATATGAAAGTTGATCAAGAAAAAATCCTTTCCTTTCTGTCATTGAATGATTCGATTATTAATAGGAGAAGGAATAATACACAGATAAAATTTTAATTTTCAAAAATAGAAGAATTTTGTGTCAAAAATGAATATTCCGTTATGAGAAATATGTAATTTTGTTTCTCAGTTCTTACTTCACTTTTGTTATAATATTTCTCTCAATAAGGATATCTGTATAAACAATATAAATATCGATATGCATTTGAGATCAAATGATTATCGCGGCGACATCGATTTCGAATTTGGGCTAGATGTTGGGTGTATATCGTAGCCCTAAGTCGAGATTCGTTACATGTAATTGAGCCCAACATTCGAGTCTAACTCAAGACCCTATATCGGGTCGAAATCGGATGCGATTTACGCCCTATTTCATTTTCGATTTCGTGCCTCTGTGACATACCATTGTTGGCTACGAGCTCCAACCAATATAGTTTCCCTATATCGAAACTCGGCAGTTCGAAATTGCCCCAAATTGCGGGCCTATTTCGGTTTCCTACATGGGATCGTATTGACAGGTGAATTGGTAGAGGAAAGAAATTCTATCGGAATTGTGTGAGTATTAATTTTTGTTTGATATTTGTAAAGATACGTGCATCATGTAGAGTATTAATTTGCTTTGATGAATTGATACGTTTTATGAAGAAAAAGTACCGTTGGTGATCGGTCTGATTTAATCCTTTTTCCTTTGCACTTGAATTACTAGAGATCGGCACAAATTTTTGAACCCTGAAATGTGAGAATCCACAGATTATTAACTTTTTCCTTTTTTTTTAGGGAGAATGGTGACTGACGAGTGTATGGATTAATTTATAACACGAGTAATTTGGGCCTCTAATCGTGCCACATTTATTATTAAATACTGGTTATGATGTAACTTTTTCAACAATTTGAAATCTCCCTTTATTTATTGAAATAGAAAAAATCATAAATGAGCAATGTAAAAATTGATTGATAACCAAAAAAATCTTCTGGGACTTCTAGAGAAATTCTAGAGGAGTACAACGAATCTTACAGTGCTATCCATATTTGGTACGCTGTCATTTTGCGTCTCGTTTACCGGAAGGCACCGTGATTTTTCTCGGATTTGCACTGTAAAAATTCATTGATTTTTCTCTCCGTGTAGTCAAGGTCTTTTTCTGCCATATTTTTTTCCTTCGGAATTTCAAAAAATGTTCTCAGTGCAGCTTCTGAAATTCTCTATGAAAAATAATTATGGCAGAATCGCGCTATCTCGCTTAGCTTCCGCGATATTCTGTCGGGAATTATCACAATGAAAAGTCGATTTGTCCTGTTTCACCTCTTCACTACTAAATTAGCCTGTACAATTCCAAGGCTCTACTTTTTCATCATCTCACGACTAAAAGTGATGCTTGCAAGTGCAAAGGCGTTATAACCGCGAATCCCAACATTTCAATGTAATATCTCCAAATATTCAAATACGTTCTTCAATACTCTTACGAATTTTGAAACGGAAAATCAACATTTTGCCTCAAGAAATGAGTCATATTTCAGATCATTGTAATTCGTATTAAGTGTCTGAAGATAAGCAAATTGATTCTGCCATAAATTTCATTTTCACCGATAATTATTGAGTCAAGTCATTACCATCTCGTTGAAGCTATGGTTCTGCTTATTGATAAAGAATAAATTTTCATTCCATATAAAAAAATTGCTTCGAAGGATTACGTCATTCAGTGCACCCCTCGGAGACAGTATTACAAACATCAGTGCATGACGAGGAGAGTATTATTCAATTTATATGGTTTCTGTATCTAATTTATTGTTGAAGCTGTTGAAACGAAAGAATAAACATGGTGAAATTACGGAGACATCCAGTCGAGACAGCGAATATCATCAGTCGATCATTTTTTTGGTTCGTAATATGGATATTTATATTCTGTCTTCGGTGAAAGAACAAATTTAATTTTTTTCCTAACATAGTTCTCATCCATTTTTCTTGTATATACTGAATATGAAGAGATATAATCAGCAGAGAGGTAAGACAGGATGAGTTAATTTTGCTGCCGATCATTTTTTGCAAATATTTTTCCAAAACTAAGCGAGATAGCGTGAGTCTATCCTAATCCTTTCTTGCAGCTCTTGAAATTTTTCAAAAAAGAAGGGTCAGAACGAAAACACTATCTCGCTCAATTTCTGAGATATTCTCAACAAAATATTGATACAACAAATTGAATCGTCCTGTTTCACTCAGTCTCACTTCACTCGATCTTCACTCAATTCTCGTAGGTGGACACTCCCTTTATTCCGAAAGGGTTCCAAACGGGATTTATCAATGGACGATCTCTTTGCACCACTGTTGGCTGATGAATCTCAGGTCCTGGGGGATCGTTTGGAGGTGGAATGGAAAGTAGAACTCGAGAAACTCAACAAGGTAGAATACAAGATCGACAGCTCTGGCAATAAAGTGAAGAAATCTGCAGAACCGAGCTTAACGAGAGCGATAGTTCGAGCATTTTGGTTGAGTTATGTTAGCAGTACTGTATTCTCATTCCTCCAATTCGTGGTTCTACGGACCATGCAGCCACTGCTGCAGAGTTCCGTTATTAGTTATTTCGGTGTTGGACACGATGCCGCTAGCCAGACAGAGGCACTCTGTTATGCAGCAGCATTAGTCATCACGATTGCTGGTTCTACATTTATTGTGCATCATGTCAATCTCGATACCCAGAGGATCGGAATGCAAGTTAGGATAGCCTGCTCAGCTTTGCTCTATAGAAAAGTTGGTAATCAAATTTTTCGGATGAAAATATGACTTCAGTAGCAAAGAGATGAAACAAGATAAGTCGACTTTTTCATCCAATAATTGTTTCAGAATATCTCGGAGGCTAAGCGAGATAAAGCGAATTTGTTCGAATTCTTTTTTGTCAAGAATTTCAAGAGTTATCAATAAGGATGAGAGTAAAACCGCACTATCTCACTTAGTTTCGGAGACATTACGAAAAAATTTGACAGAAGAAAAAATCGACTTTGTGTTTTACTGCTCCGCTATTGAATTCATAAGTCGAGAAGAGAACGGGGCAAAATAGACTAATGAGGTAAAATGGGATGAAGTAGAATGAGACATGATATTAGATATATCCCATTTTACTTCACTCATCTATTCTGCTTTATCTTCTCTCAAGTTTTAACCCTTCAACGCTCTCGTGATTTTACTCGACTCCGTCGGTCGCACGGTGAGCGCTCCATCGCCATGTTAAATTCTGAGCGATGTTGCCAAATAATCAATCAGTAATTCGTGTCTACATTCTTTTAAAAAAATTATTTTGCACTCAATTTTATATTAGATACTAGTTTTTCCCCCTCGCTTCGCTCGGGTCAGATTTTCGGCGGCTCCTATAACGATTCACAATTATATAATTCATTAAGAGAAGAAAACGGACATTTCAATTGACTATATCAAGATAGAGATTTTTTGAAAATTCCTTGGAAAGCTGAGAAAATTTCAGGAACAATAGATCTATCAGTATTAATTCTTCTAAATTCTCAGAAAATTTGACTTTTTGCCAAGTTTTGAAAGGCCCTTTTGGAGATCACCCCCCTCTGAAAATTCATTTTTTTTAGTGATATCTTCGATTCTATTGGTCTTAGCAATGGTTCCGTTGATCATAGTGATTTGGGGTTGATCTCAAATGGAATGTAAGATCATATGACATCGATTTGTGTTGTTTAGAATTTTTTTCATCAATTTTTCAAATACTTATCGGTCATTTACTGAGAATCAGTTTTTCCTCTATAAGTTCTCGGTAATCGATAATTTTTTCCGTTCCAATTACTCAAAGCCATGAGAAATGAGCTGAGCTTCCGTTCAAGATCAACCCCAAGCTGCTACAACCAATAGAACCTGAAATATTTCTGGAAGATTGAAGGTTTTTAAAAACAGAAGCGTTGCACCTTCAAATCTTGAGCGGAAACTTGAATTTTCGGAAAATTAGAAAAAATAACTCTTGACATATGATTCCCAAGAGAAATTTCCTCAGCTTCCCAATGAAATCAGCAGAAGAAATCTATCTCCTATATTTCCATCCAATATTCATTAATTTATCAAATCGAGAGTGGCATGAATTAGGCATTCTATTTGAGCCGTTTAAGATAACGCTTTTTTAATGATTCTATTGGGACGTTGAAAAAATTTTAGGTAAAAAACATGTGTCAGTATTAATTTCTTCCAATTCCCAATGATTTTCAGCTTTATAAAAAAATCTCGAACCTTTGGAAAAATTCTGGAATGCTCTCGAACTTCCTGGAACACTCCAAAATATTTTTGAACCTTTTGGAACGTTCTAGGAAATTCTCAAATGTTCTGCAGCATCCTAGAAAGTTCTCGAATTTCCTGGAACATTCCAAAATATTTTCAAATCTTTTGGAACATTTTGAAAAATTCATTTTGGAACCTTGCACTGAGAGAACGATTCGTTTGGCTGTAACGAGCCTTGTTAACTGTTAACTAATATTAGTTGGGATGGCAACCAAACTAATATTCGTTAATAGTTAACGAATGGCTCGTTCAGGGGGTTTCTGTTGAGACAAATGGACCATTAGTTAATAGTTAACTAATGATGTGTTGTCTCAAAAGAAGGTTTAGTTGACTGAAATTTAGATTTATTTATAATTAACGAAGCTATCGATTGAGAAAAATTAATGTAAGTAAAGAATATAGAATTAATTTTCATATGTTTCTGTGTTTATATTATTTATATTATTATATTATCATTCGAAATTGATCTTTCGTTCAAACAAAATTTGTCAAGATATAAGAAAAAAAAAAAAAATCCGAAATGAGAAAATAAAGGAAAATCTCCACAATCGTCAAATAAAGGAAGGAAATTTACCTAAGGCAAAAGGTGGCACTGGACAAATAGACTCATGTTTATGAATTATTGCTCAAATCTCTCGGAAGCTAAGTGAGATAAAAGGATTCTACCGGAATCCTGATTTGTAATTCGCAAAAATTGCTACATTTTCCTCATTTTTCGAGGTTAGTTCGAAATACAAAAAGCAGTTTCTGTTCAACTGTTATGGAATAATTTTCTCCTCTGAATTTCACTTAATTTCACTCATTTATTTCACTGAAACATGAGGAGAAAAACGGTCAGGCAAAAAATTTGCGAATTTATCGGTCAGGTGGCGCACGACGCCTCAAATGCGTATTAGTTAACAGTTAACTAATACGCTATTGGGTCAACCGGCTCATGTATTTGAGGACACATAATATTTGCTGAATATGAAAAAATACGATTTTGGCTCAACCGGGTGAAGTTTTCCAGTTCAACTCAATCCGTGAGTTAACTGTTAACGAATCGTTCTCTCAGTGTGTGGGGCATCGTAGAATGTTCTCAAACTTTCTGGAACATTCCAGAACAATCTAGAACATTTTAGATAAATCTCGAACATTTTAAAACAGTCTAGAACATTTTAGAACAATCGAGAACATTCTCCGACCTTCTGGAACATCCTAGAACATTCTTGAACCCTTTGAAACTCTCTAGAATGTTCTCAACTTTTTTCGAACATCTACAAAATATTCAAAACTTGTCGGAACATTCTAGAAGCTTCCCGATGAGGCTGGATAATTTCGGAATATCCAGGAACCTTCTGAAACCTTCTAGAAAATGCCTGAACATTCTACAAATTTCCGAACTTTCTGAACATATCTACAGTTCTCAAATTTTTGAGAATATTCTGAAACGTTCTAGAGTATTCTAGAACTTTCTGGAACACTCTAGAACATTCTAGAACAATCTAGAACATTCCCAGACGTTCTAGAACATTCTCGAATGTTCTAGAACATTTAAAACTATCATCAACTATTCTAGATCATTCTAGAATATTCTAGAATAATTTAGAATATTATTTTGTGTCCATTCATATCGACTAAATGAATGTCATACTCATCTTCACCCTTATATCTCTAAAACCAACCCTCATAGCAAAAAACAAACTACTTCATCCTGAAGGGGGGGTGGAGTGTTACTACACCATACAACCCCCATAGGGCTATAAGGGTTGGTTTCTGAGTTTTGTGTGACTTCACGGAAACTCACACTTTTTTTAATTATATATATTGATTGACTAGCTTTCCCCCCTCGCTTCGCTCGGGTCAGATTTTTGGCAGCTCCTATAATGATTCATAATTATATATAGTCCATTAAAGGGAGAAAACGGACATCTCAATTGACCATATCAAGATAGTGATTTTTTGAAAATTCCTTGGAAAGCTGAGAAAATTTCAATAACAATAAATATGTCACTATTAATGTTTCTCAATTTTTAGAGAATTTGACTTTTTGCCAAGTTCTGAAAGGTCCCTTAGGAAATCTACAAAATGCATTTTTTTTAGTGAAATCTCCGGTTCTATTGGTTTTAGCAATGGTTCCGTTGATCGTAGTGATCTGGGGTTGATCTCAAATTGAAGCCAAGCTCTTTTCCCATCGATTTGTGTTGTTCAAAATTTTTTTCATCAATTTTTCAAATACCTCTAGGCCATTTACTGAGAATCAGTGTTTCCTGTATAAGTCCTGAGTAATCGATAATTCTTTTCGTTACAATTATTCAAAGCCATGAGAAATGAGCTGAGCTTCAATTCAAGAACAACCCCAAGCTACTACAACCAATAGAACCAAAGATATTTCTGGAAGATTGAAAGTTCTCAAGAACAGAAGCGTTGCACCTTCAAATCTTGAGCGGAGAATGGAATTTTCGAAAAATTGGAAAATTATTCCTGATATGATCCCTATGAGAAATTCTCTCAGCTTTTCAATGAGATCATTAGAAAAAATCTATCACCTATATTTCCATCCGAGCCTCATCAATTTATTGAGTCGAGAGCGGGAATTAAGCATTCCATTTGAGCAGTATAAGATAGAGCTTTTCTAATGGTTTCATTGGAAATTTGGAAAAATTCTAGGTGAAAAACATGTGTCAGTATTAATTTCTCCCAATTCCCAATGCTCTTGAGCTTTCTAAAAAATTTTAGAACCTTCAGGAAAATTCTAGAATGTTCTCGAACTTTCTGGAACACTCCAAAATATTCTTAAGCCTTTTGGAACGTTCTAGAAAATTCTCAAACCTTGTGGGGCATCGTAGAATGTTTTCGAACTTTTTGGAACATTCTAGAAACTTTTAGAACAATCTAGAAGATTTTTGAACAGTCTAGAACATTTCAGAACAGTCTAGAACAATCGAGAACATTTTAGAACAATCTAGAACATTTTAGAATAGTCTAGAACAATCGAGAATATTTTATAACAATCTAGAACATTTTAGAACAGTCTAGAACATTTTAGAATAGTCTAGAACATTCTAGAACAATCGAGAACATTTTAGAACAATCTAGAACATTTTAGAATAGTCTAGAACAATCGAGAACATTTTATAACAATCTAGAACATTTTAGAACAGTCTAGAACAATCGAGAACATTTTAGAACAATCTAGAACATTTTAAAATAGTCTAGAACAATCGAGAACATTTTATAACAATTTAGAACTTTTTAGAACAGTTTAGAACATTTTAGAACAGTCTAGAACATTCTAGAACAATCGAGAACATTACCGGACCTTCTGGAACATTTTAGAATAGTCTAGAATAATCGAGAACATTTTATAACAATCTAGAACCTTTTAGAACAGTCTAGAACATTTTAGAACATTCTAGAACAATCAAGAACATTTTAGAACAATCTAGAACATTTTAGAACAATCTAGAACATTTTAGAATAGTCTAGAACAATCGAGAACATTTTATAACAATTTAGAACATTTTAGAACAGTCTAGAACATTCTAGAACAGTCTAGAATATTCTAGAACAATCGAGAACATTCCCGGACCTTCTGGAACATTTTAGAATAGTCTAGAATAATCGAGAACATTTTATAACAATCTAGAACATTTTAGAACAGTCTAGAACATTTTAGAACAGTCTAGAACATTCCAGAACAATCGAGAACATTCCCGGACCTTCTGGAACATTCCCGAACCTTCTAGAACATTCTAGAAAATTTTCTAATGTTCTAGAACATTTAAAACTACCGTCAACTGTTCTAGATCATTCTAGAATATTGTAGAACGATTTAGAATATTATTTCGTGTCCATCCATATCGACTAAACGGATGTGATACTCATCTCCACCCTTATATCTCTAAAACCAGCCCTCGTAGCTAAAAACAAACTACTTCATCCTGAAGGGAGGGTGGAGTGTTACTACACCATACAACCCCCATAGGGCTATAAGGGTTGGTTTCTGAGTTTTGTTTCACTTCACCGAAACTCACACTTTTTTTTATTATATATATTGATTGATTAGATGAAAAATTGACGGAGGAAGCACACCGTAACATGATTAAAGGTTATGTTCTCATATTTGGGACCAGTAAGTAAGAGCAGGAGAACGACTTAGCAAATAGCGCAATTTGAACGAGGATTTCACGTTTAGTCGCACCGGGTGGCGCAGCGCCGCTTCTTCAATTCGTGATCAACGAAATGATATTTGCACACAATTTGTATGCGATTCTATACTTATCAATAGTATCTATGCATTTTAGAAGGTTCAATGAGAGCATTAAAATTTTCTGAAATTGTTTCAACAGTAAAACTGAAAAGAAAGCAACAAAATGTAAAAAAAAGCGGCGCTGCGCTCTTTACGTAAGCAACGGAAGGTTAAAAAAATGCTACATTTCGTTTATATGTTTAGAATTCAGGCTGAATAATTGAATAATTTTTTACAATTTTATCCTCAGAGTTTGAAGCTGAGTAGAGCTTCATTGAACAGAACGACACCTGGACAGGTCATAAATCTCCTCAGTAATGACGTCAGTCGTTTCGATCTTCTGCCCATGTTCCTGTATTTTATCTGGATAATGCCAATACAAGTAATTTTGACATCATGAATAAAAGAAGACTGGAACAGAATGTCCCAGGATTTTTGTGGAGTGAAGATCTCCACAGAAAGATCTGAAAAAATAGGCAACAGTGTAGACATGCTGGAAAACTTTACCAATTTTTTTCTTAGAGGCCTTCATTCCGAAAAAAACTAGTTCATTATTTTCTCGGATCTTCTCAAAGTTCTTTCTCGGCATTTATTTTCACTCATAAAAATTATTGCTTCTTCTCGTGTAGTTGATCGTAGTGGGCTGCTTCATGTGGCGTAGCATCGGAATATCTACATTGATTGGAATTGCAACGCTTCTTCTAATGGCGATTCCCATTCAGGCGTACATTTCCAAACGCGGTGGACAATTGAGAGGAATCATCGCGAGATTGACTGACAGACGTGTTCAGTTGATGAATGAACTGGTCACTGGAATTCAAGTGAGCGATTTATTTGTGTAATGTACAATTTTCTAAGTTCTTTCATGAATTCAGTAGCAAAGACGTAATATAAGTTCATCTCTCTTGCTACTCATTTTTTGCGAATATTTCAAAAAATAGGTGAGATAGTGCAATTCTCTTTTATAGCTTTTGAAATTCTGTGCAATCAAGGATTAGAGCATAACCGCTCTATCTCGCTTATTTCCCGAGATATTCTCCAGAAACAAATGACAAAAAAAACGACTCGTCCAGTTTCACCTCTTCCCTTACTAAATTATTCTCCGATTTTTTAAAGGTGATAAAGACTTACGCCTGGGAGAAGCCATTCAACAAAGTTGTCTCCTTAATTAGACGCGATGAGATCTATAAAATAAGGCAGTCATCTTATTTCAGAGGATTGTACCTCGCTTTGATGATATTCACAGAGCGAACTACATTATTCTTCGCCCTTGTCTCATTTGTCTTGATGAAGAACACTGTTACTGCCGAAATAACGTTCGAATTAGCGAGTTACTTCAATGTCTTCCAACTCGTATGCACAATTATGTTTCCGCAAGCACTCATACTCTGCGGCGAGGCACTCATATCTATAGAGCGTTTAGAGGTCTGAAAAATGGAAATTTTTTAACTTTTATGTACTTCTATCTAACCTTAATTCACATGCTCCTTTCCTTAGAACTTCCTGCTATTGGAGGAAATAGACTATCTTAGTTCCAACATAACGGCAATCCCGAAGAACTCCTATTTCGAACGGATCAACATCACAAAGACATCCGTCTTCGTAGAACTTCGTCAAGTTTCAGCGAATTGGATGACTGGACAGTTACCCCCAACCGTCTGCAACGTCAGTCTGCAAATCAAAGGTGGACAACTCTGTACACTAGTGGGATCAGTTGGTTCAGGAAAGTCGTCAATATTGAATCTCCTGCTGAATGAATTGCCACTTGGAGCTGGAAGCGTTGGTCTCCTTCAGTATACAGATGGGAAGTTCCCAGAATCACAGATGATACGCGGGTTCGTCAAAGACAACCCGGATATGATAATTTCTTTTGCCAGTCAAGATGCTTGGCTATTCTCTGGAACTGTCCGCGATAATATTCTCTTCGGTCAGCCATATGATAGATTGAGGTATCAGGAGGTATGTGTTCGAATACGCAACAAAGCGAGATTCATTTTTAAGATCTCGTGATGGTCCTACTGCTAATTCATTAGTGAAGAGATGAAATAGGACAAATCGATTTACTTTTGTGATCATTCTCAATGGAATATTTCGGAAATTGAGCAAGACATTTTTCTTGCGTCCTCTTTTATAGAAAATTTTAAGGGCTATGAAAAAATTACAACAAAATCATGTTATCTCTCTTAGTTTCCAAGATGTTTCGCAAAAAGTCACATAGAAAGAAGACTTATCTTGCTTTATTTCCTTACTCTTAAATTGTTCATACATTCAATTCTAGGTAACGAAAGTTTGCTCATTGTTGAGAGACTTCAAGCAGTTGCCGAATGGTGACATGACGGACGTGGGTGAACGCGGGAGTTCTTTATCCGGAGGCCAGAGGGCTCGAGTCAACTTGGCGCGAGCGATTTATCGTCAAGCCGATCTATATCTTCTTGATGATCCTCTCAGTGCAGTCGATGCCCGTGTTGCTCGTCGCCTCTTCAAAGACTGCATCGTCGAATTCTTAAAGGGGAAAACTCGGATTCTCGTTACGCATCAACTGCACTTTCTGAAGGAAGCGGATATTATCGTTGCACTAGAAAATGCAAGTTCCTATTCCTATCATAAAAAAAACAAAACCCAGCTCACTTCGGTTTCATTATCATAAGAATTGCAGGGATTGTTCCTATTTTCCATATTAGTCGTGTTCTTTACTCTCATCATGTAGATGATAGGATAGGTGCGCAAGAGCATGAAGCATTACTTGCATGAGTTGAAATCTAAAAAAATAACATGAAACAGTTGCAAACTCATGGAAAACGTGAATCGGTTCATATTTATTTATTTTTATTGAATACAACCCAACAGCCGAGGCCAATAACAGGGTTGAAAGTGATAAGCACAAAAGACATGATAAGAGAAATAAAAACATTAGTTTCAATTGTTTAGTGAAAAAATGCACAAAAGTGGCTTAATATAAATGTGAATGTAGATGGTAACAGACTCAGCAAAATACGCATGAGATAATTAAAAAGTAAAGTAGAGTCAAGTGGTAATTATCAAAGGAATTCATTAAGCGTTGTTCCGTGGGATCTCCAAATGCTGAGTGATAGCTCAGTTTTGCCACTTCTTCGATTTTATGTTTCAACGCTCTGTTAAAACATAAATCTGAAGGGAGATTCGACGGATAGACGTTTTTTCATGTAACTTTGATATCGTTCAAGTTTAAATTTTCGAATTTGGAACCATGCAATTAACGCTTAATACGCTCTCATCACTCATCAATAGTATGAGTACAAAGAACACGACTATTCACGCACGAAAATGTGCATGCATGGAACGCGGAATGCGCGTGAAGGGAGTAGAGACGAAGCCATTTAATAGGGGAAGCTCATTAAATCAAGGGACAATCAGAAGAGAGATACAAGATTAGTAATAATCTTTAATACTCATTGTTTAGGGCTCAGTGAAGTATCAAGGAACATTCGATGACCTGTCCCACTCCCAAAAAGACTTCAACAAAATGTTGAGTCAATTGGAAGAGAATCAGACTGAGGATTCAGAACTTCAAGATCCGGAATCGAGTGATATTATGGAGAGTTTGAACGCAGTTGCTGGTGTGGATTTTTTTCCGAAGAATGCTCTCGATCATAGACTGAAGGATAGAAACATGAAATTGCGGAGATCATCGAAGATAACTTCAGGAAGACCCTCCGTCAGATCTATCGAGAGTTACTCCTTCGTTGGTTAAATTAATGCTCTTAATTTCTTCATTATTCTCACGAAGAGCTGATGAAGATAATCTATTTTTTAGGAGTCGGATGCTGAGTATGTAGAGGCCAATTCGAGAGGCGAGGGTGAAGCAATGTCATCTGGTCGACTGTCAATCAAAATTTACCTCCGCTACTTTCATGCTGGCAGTAGACTATTCACATTACTGTTTCTAACATTCATCTTTCTTCTGGCGCAAGTAGCAACAAGCGGTTTAGACTACTGGCTCAGCTATTGGACGAATGTCGAAGTCATCCGGACTTCTATCCGAAATTCCCAGGGGAATTCCACTTTTAGTAACGAAGAGTACTTGGCTGTTGTGAATGATACAATGTTGAGCTATTTTTCTGTTCTGGATGAAGATGGCCTTATAACGACGACAAATGCAATTTACATTTACACTTTCTGCTTACTGATCTGCATTATTTTTGTTCTGATGAGGAGTCTCATGTTTATGAGAGTCTGTATGAATGCTAGCAAGATATTGCATACTGTTATGTTCTCAAATGTTCTTCAAGCACCCATGTACTTTTTCAATACAAATTCAGCTGGTGAGGATCGTGTCCCCTGGCAGATCCAAATTACGGTAGAATACAGTATTCCGGGTAACTTACCGTCGATTAACCGTAAAATACGGGTTTTGAGTCTGAAATAGCATATTATAACAGTAAATTATTGTACGCCATAGAATTTTCCGCAACACCATATTTTTAGTCGAGTCTCTTTGTCTGTATATCTTATTTTTTAGAAAATGCCGTATTCATAACATGAATAACCATAAATCACGGCAGTTCACTCTAAAGTACCATAATAATACTGTAAATTGCACAAATGGATCTGCCAGGGCAGGAAAAGAGCTTTCTAGACTTCACGAGGTTGAGAATATTCTAAATACGTTATTTTCAACATTCTAGGCTGTATTCTCAATAGATTCTCCAAAGATACTGGATCCATGGACGAATTGCTGCCCAAAACAATGTTGGAATCCCTCCAAATATTTCTCGTGCTATTCAGTATTTTAGTGATGATCATCAGCGTCAATTACTGGATGTTCATTCCAACTATCGTCTTCGGTATCGCATTCTATTTCGTAAGGAATTTCTTCTTGAGTACAGCGCAGGATATCAAGAGACTCGAGGGTATCGGTGAGTACTAGTCGAACTTTTGGATCCTCGGAAACTGAAGGAAATGCTGAAATATTTTATTTTGTAGCTAAGAGTCCAGTATTTTCTCATGTAGCCGCTACGATGAATGGATTAACAACGATCAGAAGTCGTGGTGCAGATGTCCAGGTGATGTTGATGAAGGAATTTGATAGATATCAAAATGATCATACTAGTGCTTGGTACATGATATTGGCGACAACGTCAGCGTTTGGATTGATGCTGGATCTTATCTCTTGCGTATTCATCGCGTGTGTCTGCTTTTCTCTCATTCTGATGGACGATGGTAATAATCCAGAGCATTCCCTGATGGATCGGGCGATTGCATATCGATCAGACAGTCGATTTTTTCACAAACTCGACTGTCATGTGACCACGATACGACTGCGTGCGAGTGTGTGCGATGACGATGCGACTGCAATGCAGCTATGATCCGATGGCATCGTGATCGAATCGCGGTCGATTCCGTGAAAAAATCGACTGCCCTGTCGCATGATCCACCAGGGTTAGATATTGACTTAGACGTATTTAAATTTCTCCTATTTTTATGCAATTCAGTAGCGAAGAGGTAAAACCGGATGAGTCCATTTTTTTTAGGTTTCAAAAATATCTCGGAAATTAAGTGAGACTGCGCGATTTTGTCCTACTACTCCTTTTTTGTAACTTTCTAAGGTTTCTACGGAAAAAGATTGAGGCGAAATAGCACTATCTCGCTTAGTTTCTGAGAGAATCTCAAAACAATTATTAGAAAAATCGATCGACTTTTCCCCTTTTATCTTTTTGCTACTGAATTGATTGATGATCTCATTGATGAATGATCTTCGCAGGTAAAACGCTGAGTGGATCCGTTGGTCTTGCAATTTCTCAATCTCTAATACTAACCGGAATGCTACAGTATGGCGTCAGACAAAGTACAGAGGTACAGTCCCAGATGACTGCAGTGGAGCGAATTCTTCAGTACACTGATTTGACTCAAGAAGGAACACTGTCAACTAAACCACCGCCTCCAAATTGGCCTTCGCTGGGACGTATTCAATTCAAAAACGTTTTCATGAGCTACAAAGAGGGTGAACCATCGGTTTTGAAGGTAATAAGTAATACATGAGACATTGCACTATTTCACTCGCTTTTGCGGTGATGATT
Organism: Aleiodes leptofemur; assembly: GCA_963942555.1. Lineage (NCBI taxonomy): Eukaryota > Metazoa > Arthropoda > Insecta > Hymenoptera > Braconidae > Aleiodes > Aleiodes leptofemur. Next base: position 11,342,330 of record OZ012619.1, read on the forward strand.
TTTGATTTTGTTCATTTTTGGATATGATGTTGAGATGGCTAAGAAAAATCATTTCTTATGGGAATAAAATATCAAAAATCTTTTCCAAAATTTACGACCATTTTGAATTTGGAATACTTATCCGTGGGGAAAGAGTATAAAAGTGCATTGAAATTTTATGCCCTTTCCCCACAAAAAAGTATTCTATCACTTCTTTCATATAACTGAATCTCAATGAAATACAAGCATTTGAGAAGGGATTTCAACAACTTAGAAAAAACAAGGAAATGTGACAGACTGCTCAAACTTCCTGAACACATTCATTAAGTGATTGAAAGTATACACCAATTTTTTGGAATTGAGTTACGGTCATTATGAGAGAAAAAAGAATTATTGAAATGAAATTTTCGCATGAACTTATATGGGTGATGGGTAATGGGTAATTGTAGCATAATTACGTTATTACCGATTGCTCGGATATGTAGGATTTTCACGAAATTGATTGACCGTCTATTTAACCCTAGGGGAGGGTGGGGTAAAACGGACACCCGGGGTAAAACGGACACCCTAAATTTTAGAAAAGTACTAGGGTAAAATGGACACTTTTTTTTTTTCAATAATAAAATTATACATAATTGATAGTTGGTTATTTGGCCTTGCGATCATTTTTTTTGAAAATATTTTTAATTATCCTCAGATTCTGTATCATCAGATTCAATAACTCTCTTCCTTTTACGAGGATTTTCATTTTTTTTTCTTGGAAAAAAATCTTTTTTAATTTTTTTATTTTCTTGCTGTGAATGGAAGTTTTCGCAATTTTTTTTGAAATGCCAATTTTCATTGGAAACGACTCAAAATGATCCAAAACTTCGAGAAATCGTAATGAGAAAAAAAGTCGACATGTATGTGTGTGTGTCTGTTTGTACGACCCTACGACTCTCTATTACTCGAGAACGATGAGAGATGAAAATCTGGAATTTCGGCAAGATATCAGTTTTGATTAAGTGTATGTTCCATAGAAATTCCTGCAAGATCGGCTCAATAATTTCTGAGATATAGCAATTTTGTAAAAATTGTATGTTCAAAATTTCTCAATTTGCGTGAAACGAATTCCGTTCAAAATTTTACTCAAGATTCGCAACCATAATATCTAACTTTCGGCAAATTTTCATGAATCCAATCCCATTATTCCATTAATTATTATTATTTTTTGTGCTTTTTCTCGAAAATTCGGTCTGTCCACCAATGAATAATTGACTTGAAGACTTCAAATTTTTTCTGTATATATAGTTTCTGATGAAGATGGTCGGGATTGAATCTGAGGCTTATCGGCTGAACGGCTCTCGAGATAATTTGAATTAAAGTTTTTCCGAGAATAGACTGTATGTTCCAAACTACTTATCCGATTTCATCGGGACAAAGCTCGAAAGATTCATCTTCATAAGCTGAACAAACCGTCAATTTTTGGAATTTTTTGTTAAAGTTCTCCGCTTATGACATTAAAAAATGTATTTTCTTATGAGCTTTCCAAAAAAAATTCAAAAAATGAAATTTTTCTCGATTTTTTTGAATGAAAACCCATATTTTTTATTTGGTTTCCTGAAAGAACACATTTTTCTCTTCCAAATAAGCCCCTACTCTCCTTCGTAGGGCAATCAGAAAATGTACTTAAAAGGGGACATTAAAAGTGAAAAAGTAATTTTACGTAAAATTCAGTATACATAATTTTTTTCCTAAAGAGAAATGCGTGTTGTAGATGTCTGCTATATTATAAATCAAATAAAAAACATCACCCTCCGAAAATTAAAAAATTTTGCCAACTCGATTTTTTTTAGAAATATAATTGGTGTCCATTTTACCCTATTTCAAAAGTTTTCCCAAGGTGTTAGACGCGATTTTTAATGAATGTTAAAAAATTTTAATATATATTTATAGAGCTCTACAATTAATTATATTCATCTTGTATCATTATTTCAAAACAGTGTCCGTTTTACCCCAGCCTCCCCTATATAAAAAGCTCAACTTTGATATTTATTTTCACCCTTATTCTACGGTTACTCAATTCCAAAGAATTAGTATATATCTTTAATCAGAATTAGAAATTTTCAGGACTCTGTCACATTTTGATTGTTTTGGTTCAGCTGCTGCAGTTCCTCCTTAAAGTTGGAGAGAAATGAGCATCCACAGCTTCTTCTCCGCACACAAAATGGTCGTTAATTTGGAAAAAATTCTAAAACTTTTTTGTTTCCATGGGAAATGACTCTTCTTAGCCATTTTAGCATCACATCCGAAAAAGAACGAAATCCAAAAACATCACTCCAAAAATGAGTGAAATAGTGTGAAATACCTCATACATAATAGTTCTAAGCGTGGTTTGTCCGTGCGTACCGCTATAACTCCGTACCTCACCTCTCCAGCCTTATGCGAATTATATGATATGATAGCCTTCGATCTCCTATCCATGAAGGAGGTTTCGGATTGGAACTGCGGGAGGTGAATTCGAAGATATGGGTGTTAACAGAAGGTATCGCATCGATACACTCCTTATGGAAAATCGATGAAGCAGCTGGGAATTGATTGCTAAAGTGGCCGAGACTAGCCAGAATGTTTCTGGCTGTTCTAAGATCGTCAGGTTATTCTAGAATGTCCCAGAAGCTTCTGGACTGTCGAAGAGCCTTCTGGTTCTGGGCTGTTCGAGAACTCTCTAGAAACCGGAAACAGAAGTTCAGAATTTTCTGGAAAATTCTTGAACGTTTCATTATCCTGTTGTGCTGGCTGGCTCACTCTCTAATATTTTCAATAGGACAACTTCACTGAAAGAAATTGAGTAATGAAGAGGTGGAGCAAGCTGAGACGATTTTTATGCTGATCATTTTTCGAAAATATTTCGGAAACTAACCAAGATAACGCGACATTGCCTCAATCCTCTTGTGAATAGAGAATTTCAAAAACTACCGAAAAGATCACGATAAATTCGCCGTATCTCATTGAGTTGTCGGGATATCCACAAAATAAGATCGACTTATCCTATTTTATCTCCTTACTACTGAATTCGTTTGATTATCAGGACCTGAACTTTACCATTGAACCAGGCTGGAAAGTGGGAGTTGTCGGGCGAACGGGCGCGGGAAAATCGTCTCTCATTCAGGCATTATTTTTGCTAACCGGTGATGGACTTCAAGGCGAAATTCTGATTGATGGAAGAAACATAAAAACAGTCCATCTTCAAGACCTGCGTTCGAGTATCTCGATAATTCCCCAAGAGCCCGTTCTATTCTCACAGAGTCTGCGGTATAATCTAGATCCCTTCGGGAAGTATACCGATGACGTTCTCTGGAATGTTCTGAAGGAGGTGGAACTCATTGGGGTCACGTTGGATCAAATGGTGACTGAGGGTGGAACAAATTTTAGCGTTGGACAGAGACAGCTTATTTGTTTAGCAAGGGCCATCCTGAGAAATAATCACATACTAGTTTTGGATGAAGCTACTGCCAACATTGATTCCAGGTCAGCATAATGTCATGACGAATATTTCAGATGGAATTTTCTTATGTGAATGTGAATAACGCTGAAGTGTTTCAGGACTGACGAACTAATCCAACGGACGATGAGAACAAAATTCTCCAAATGTACTGTGATAACAATTGCACATCGCTTGAACACGATCATCGACAGTGATCGGGTTCTGGTTATGGATGGTGGACGTATGATGGTATAGTTGCAATCATTATTCTTATTATCAATTTTTTAATTATCATTCGAAGCTCAATTTAGCAGTGAAAAGGTAAAACAGGATGAATCAATTTTTCTGCCATTCTTTTTGAAAGAATATCCCGGAAAATGAGTGAAATCGGACGATCTTGCCTTCATCATTATTTCCAGAGAATGACCAGGGCTGTAAAAACGATTATGGGTGAAGTTAAACTATCTCACTTAGTTTCCGGAATATTCTCTGAAAATCCAGTCATTAAGAAGTAAAACAGGATAAGTTGATTTTTTTCTGCCATTTATTTTCAAGTAATATCTCGGAAACTGAGGGAATTAGCGGAGTTTTGATTAGGCCCTTCTTTGGAGAAGAAAATCAGTACTACAAAAAAGGTCCGCTCAAAACTTCGGCTATCTCGCTTATCTTCCGAACTATTATTAGACAATGAATCGTGGAAAAAATTGACTTATGCTGTTTCATCTCTGCACTACTGAATTATCAAAAGAGAAAATCAACTCATTCTGCTTCCTTGAAATTTTACAAATTTCCAGTGAATTATGATTTTCTCATTGCAGGAGTACGATAGTCCGTTTGAGTTATTATCTCGGAAGCCGATGACTCAATTTGCAATGATGATTGAAGAAACTGGCAGTGAAATGGCCACTAAGTTATGGGGAATGGCTTCATCTTGTCACCACACGAATACCCATTCTTCTTCACTTGCGAGTCTCCATCTGAGTGACCATGAGTCAGATACAGTCACTATTTAATTCAGAAGTTTATAAAATACGTTCAGTCATTCACTACACAATTATCATGGTAAAAATATTATATTCTTCATATGTACTGTCTGAATGTAATAATACAATTGAATTCCCGAGGAGACGAATTTTTTAATCACTTATACTTAATCCACACGATGCTTGCGCCAATTGTCTATGTAATTGTATGTTTCTTCAGCTTTATTTTAAATCGTCTGTACTACATGAATGTATGATCATCCACTGGACTCAGCGATCTCTCAGTGCTCTGTTGTGTGACGAAAACGTTCTGTGGCTTGTTTATTGTCGTGATCTAGAATTTGAAAAATTAAATAAAATAAGAGAAGAAATCGTGGAGCTCGTGGTAATTCGCAAGAAACTCTAGACAAGATCAAGCGATTTCGCTCAAAATTTTTGTAGCAAATTTCAAAAGCTACAAAAAAGCTTTAGGTTTAAGTTACCCTCTCTCTTTTCAATTTCAAAATATTCGTCAAAAAATAATAATAATAAAGAATAATAATAATAATAAGCATAATAATGATAAACTTCAGGTATTTTGTAAATGACGAGCATTTCACTGATGACCATTAGTGAAATATTAACAATTACCATACTTACTACTGAGAAATTGTCGAAGAATAAAATTTTCGGAAAAAATAGGGAATGTTCAAGCGAGTTTCGAACTCCCAACCTTCAGAAGATAAATACCTTCCGAAAATTTGATTCTTTGACTATTTCTCAGTCGTAAGTCTGGTGATTGTTACTATTTCACTGATGGTGTTACTGCCTCGGGAAGGGAGATGGAGTGAAAAAAGAAAGTACATCAGAATCAAAACTTCGAAGGTAAATAGTGGAACTCGCAATAGTTCAATTGGTAGAGCATCAGACATGTAATCTGAAGGTTGGGAGTTTAAACCTCGCTTGCGCATTCCCTACTTTTTCCGAAAATTTGATTCTTTGACAATTTCTCAGAAGTAAGTGTGGTAATTGTTAATATTTCACTAATGGTATTTTTTAGCCCAATTTACGAAGAATTTTTTGTTCAAAAAAATGTGAATGTTGTTTCTTGCCTGAGACACTGTAGTGGTTGTAGTATGGCTAGTATTCGGCATACAGACAACTACCAGCTTCGGTGCCGCTGTCTGAAGCGTTTTCTGCTGAATATTAGACCCCGCAACTTTGATCGGCTGTTGAATTGCCGGCTGAGACTGTTGACCAGCTTGCTGTTGTTGAATTCCAGTTGGTGTCTGTGATCTTGACTGAAGAATAACGAATTTCTGCCCACCACCAGAAGCCCCGACACCAGTATTTCTCGCTGCATTGACGACAATTGTACGTTGTTGGTTTGGTTGCGTGGGTTGATTAGTGCCCACTGAAATGTTGTCTAATCAGAATAATTTTAAACGAATGTAATGAATGTCTTGGTATTTGTTTCAGAGTAATGCAGCGAGAGTTAAAGTGAGAGTACCATTTACAGGGAGACTCTTGGGGGTTGAAGGCGGCTGCTGATTGCCCGGAAGATTGGTCCCAGTCGTCGACGGAGACTGTGCCACTGCTGCTGGTTGAGTTCTTGCTTTAGCAACGGCTGCGCATAGTGCTGGACCTAAATACCCATAATCCTGTTTGTAATCTTCAACAAAGTCCGGGGCTGACCGAATCGTCTTGAGCACAGGTGCCACGGCTTTGACTAATTGAGATTTAATGTGACCCGCTGCATTTTTATCAACGTTGGACAGAGCAGTACCTTCTACGCAGCCCTCAATCCTCTCAGAGATCAATTTTATCTTTGGTATCACCAGTGCTTTTATGACTTCCGACCCGAGCTCGCATAATCCACTAATTGCACCGTAGAGGGAAGCTAATGGAGTCTGAAAAAATTTAGAGGTTCAGTAGAGTTGATTTGAAGGCTTGCTCCTTCTTCTCTTTCTATACCTGACTGTTTTTTGTTAATGCTTGACTGAACATTCTTGTGATACGGGTCTGGACATTATTGGTTGAGGTGTTGAAATTCCTGCAGATTTGACCCATTAGCCGGGACGCGAAATCACGAAGGGCCCAGTGATTGTCCATTTCCGGTCGCATACAGAGTTGCCGGGAGACAATGCATGTCGCTACTGATGGAATTAATTCGTGAAGCTGCAAGGAATTGATAAATTCAGTAGTGGAGAAAGATAGGATCAGTTGGTTTTTAAAGTCATCTTTTTTGAAGATTATCTCGGAAACTTTTTGTGGAGAATTTCAAGTGCTACTGAAATGTCATTATCTTGCTTAGTCTCCAAGATATTCTCGAAGAATGACTTTTTTCCTTAATTCACAACAAAGGATTAACTTATTTCTACGGAAATTCTTCAGCATAAATTTTCAGTTTGTTAAACTCAACTCACATATTTTTCCAGATAAAGACTCGGATTATCTAGGAGAGCTTTAACCATTCTCATTAAATAAATTAACAATGCGAGATTATTTTGAACAACATTAACTCTCACACCCTCTGCAATAAATGTACACATGCGGGCCAGCATCTCATGTAAACCAGGATCAGCAGACAACGACTGTAGGGCTTCGGCTCTACGTGCTTCGTCTGAACCTACACAGGCCTCTGTTATTTCCTTGTAATATAATTGTTGCTCAACACTTAATTCATGAGTTGCTAATTGTTTAACGTGTACAGTCTCTACATTCCGTAATTTCTGGCTCTTTCCACCGCCACCTGGTTTTCCAACGCTCATATTCGTCGATTTGTTGGCGAGTTTAGTTGTTGGATCAACGCTCTCCAATTTTTGAACATCTGAAAATTATTTTATCATAAAATATTCTCTGAGGAACAGAAATTCGTCGTTCTTATTGCAATTCCCTTTCTTGAGTTCACTTAAAACTGAATAAAGAAGAGAACAAAATCATCGAGCAGAACGAGATACAGTACTGAGCGTACCCCATTTTGCCCCATGTTTTTTTTCGTTATGATCAAATATTTGCGTTTGATGTTGAGGATTTGAATGTTTGAATTAACGGTGAAGCTTTTTCTGCAAACATTTTTGAATTGAATAGGTTTAGATAAAAAAATCAAAAAATCTTTTTTGTAGAAATTTTTTTAGAGCTACAAAAAAGATCACTTGAAATTTTCCCCGGAACCTCATCGTTTACGATATATTTTTGGAAACAAATAACAAGCTCTTGAAAGAGCCTTATTCTGCTTCCCTACTTCTGTATTTAATTTTTTTGGAAATATCGGAGAATTTAGAAGATTTTAAGAATCGTCTTTGTAGAGATGATCAAGACTCTGAAAATAGTTCTCCTGATACATTCTCCTCAACCTCGTTGTTTCCCAGATGTTCTCAGAATAAGCAGCACGTGATCTTTAGACTTAATCTCTCCACCCCTTAATTATCATACATCTCTGCAAAGAACGTGGTAAAATTCACCTTTAGACACTGGAGGTGGATTCTCAGGTATAGTCGGCTGGACACCATCAATACACAGCCAATGAGCTCTCAGAGTGATCTCCAACGGCAGTTTAGGCCACATTGTCCCACCAGCCATTGATATCATGTCGTTCAGATCAATTTCTTTCTCCTCCACAAAGTGTAATTCTCTACCTCCACCAGATGCAAATCTGAAGGGTATGTGATCCTTCGCGAAAAAACCATAAGTCGGCTCGATATTTTTAATCTTCAAGGCATGATCAATGTCTTGAGTTGTCAACCGTTGACGTTTCCCGTGTCTCATAAATTTGGCGGCATCCTGAAACATTCAATGATCAATAAAAAGTAAAAAATAAATGAAGAGTTATTTTATTTTTTTCAAATTTGAAACTCAAAATAGTATTAAGTACCTGAACAATCTCTTTCAAGCGGTAGCTAACATCTTCAGCAAGGTCTTTCGCTGCTTCATCAGGTAAATTTCCAACTCCAATGCTTTCAGCGATAACTTTCATAGACTCCTGAGACAGGGTGGTCCCATAAATTGAGTCGTTGTCACTCATTATTCCCCAAAAAACTGTACAACTGACAATACTTCCCCCTAATTACATAAATAGTTATTTTGTTTACAGGATAACGTCAAACAAAAGTGAACTTAACCTCAAATTGGATTGAGTCGCGCAAAACATCAATAAATCCCTCCCTTCCCGCTGGCGAGCAAATTTTCCCCAAGGTTACTAGAATACTAGTAATATTCAACAAAGTGGAATCGCCTCTAGCGGTCGGCGTGGAACCAAATGGAGTCAATAGGAGTTTGTTTTATCAACAAATACATTTGTTGATAAAACAGTAGCGTATTCAAGTGGGTTGAGGTCACATTAGATGGAGTGAAAAAGCCAGAATAAAAAACTGTACGGAAAAAAATGTCTACTTAGTAATTTTATCGAAAATTCTCTTGTCGAATAGATAATGGACCGAATAATATATTTCAAATTTTTCCGAAAAACAGTAAAATTAATATGACGAATGTTGCTTTGGAGAAATAAATCATCTACAGAATTCATGTATTGTTTGAGAGAAATAAATTGATGATAAGAAAAATGGAGAATGTATGTCTTATCGAATTTTTTTCCCCAACTTATAGTTATTTCGAAAAAGAAATAGTGTAATAAATTTTTGCCAGAATTATGCATTGGGTAAATGAATCTATGACGTGATATTCATTTACCAAAATTATTGATTCTCTAATAATATTATCTTTGAGAATGGAAAATTATATGAAAAGAGTGATAATTCGAAAAAATAAATATCACCTAGGATTATGAAAGACAAAAATTAGTTTCGAAATTGATTGATCTAGGAATTAAATAGGAAGTGAATGAGTATTAATAGGGGAATTAATCTTCACCTCATCACTATTTTTCGAATGGCAGCTCCATGACAAGCAGCTTCAGAAGGAGTAGCTCGTTGAGGAGTTAATAAATAACGTTTCTTTTTCTTACCAATTTTTCAATTCTTTGTACTTACCAGCTGTCGATAAAAGAAGGAATTCCATGCATGTGCCACATAAAATTTTTGGACAAATCTCCGTTCTCCCTAAAATATAATCGCACTGAAATTGATTCGAAAAATAGTGATTGGATAAAGATTACCCTGATGGAAATTTTTCTCGTCGAAAAGTCGGAAGAATTCTTTTAGAAGACAAATTAAGAGTTCTGAAAGTCTCATTTTCTCTGAAAAATCTCTGAGGATGTCTGAAAAAAACTGGAAAATCCTTAGTAATTCTTCTGAAGTGTAATAAAGACCGCGAATTGAGACTCCTCCAGAAGAGCTTTTAAGGTACTTCCGCAGTAAGTAAAGAGGAATAGATCCGAATGTGCCACAGATTTGAAACTTTGAGGATATATTCTTATCATAAGTAGAAATATATCTAAAAGTTTCATAACGATCGACCACGTAGTTTTTTTTTTATTAATTATTAAAATAATTACTTTACACAGGCCCTAATGACACGTACTTATTTTTAAAAATCATCGACAATGTGCTGCAGTCTTACCCGCGCGGGAAATCACTTCCCATATTATTTATAGACTAGCGCCGTTGATCACCGCCTTTAAATTCAAATGTTAAATGAAATTCGCATTAGTTATGTCTGTTTCTTTTACATTATCTGAATATTACTAAAGACATGTTTCTTCAATCAATTAAATGCTTTCAGGGATGAATAATTGTTTCAATTAAAATTCACTCATTAGTAGTGTTGGGAAATCATGCAAATAGAGTCTTTCTATTATAGAATTCTATTAAATAGGTCATGCTACTTGCGATTATCATAATCAGTATTCCCTCTTCTAGTCTCAAATAAATAATAACATATTATGGTTATTCATAATCGATCCCTACAATGGATAGCTGTAAAAATTATTCTGTTCAGAATCTCAAATTGACATGGGTTTTGGTTTTTATGTTTTCCACTTGGGACTTGAACTTAGTGCACAAATGATTTGTGTTTTCCAGAAAATGTACTTTTTCAAAGTATTTTCATGGATCAATAACCGACGCAAAGGAATGATTCTGTATGTGCATAATCTTTGCCGACATTGTTGCCTTGTTGTTTTTTCAAATGAATTTCAGCACAAATCAATGAGCGAATGTGAAATACAGTGACCTACAATTGTCCAAGTTCAGAAACATCGCGTTTAAAATTAATTCCGACTTATCCTATTTTTTTAAAATTAGTCCCACTTTCTCAACAATTTGTTTATCGTCATGACAAAAACTAATTTCATTGTAAATTTGAACAAATACAGGTCTTTGGTCAAATTTCCACTTGCCCAAATAGCATGTTTATGCTCATTCTTATATGAGATATCTGCTTGTGGCTCATTTTGGACCGGCACGAAGTACATTTTCTATGCAGAGAATGTGGTTTGTACTTCCTAAAAATACCCATTAGATTCGTACTTTTTGCTATCTTCAAAGTTCCGTGTCCGAGAAAATGTCAAGTGACAGTGGTGTCTCTAAGTCTGAACGCTAAGTTCAATTTTTCAAAATTACAATGTTTTCATCTCGAATTCTTGATTTCCGTTGCGATTTTCTTAATGAAAGTATTCAATTCCTAATCTTCCCGATTCCCAATTCACCTCCAACGACGTCTTTGTTTTTTTTTTTGTTTATTATTATTGAATGTTCTCTCCTCTATCATTTAAGGAATGATAATAATCTCTGTCTTTCACTCAATTTTTTCGAAACCATTTTTCATTAATTTAATCTCACAATTGTTGAAATAATAATGATAACATGAAATTTTCGATTGGAATAAAACAATTCATGACGTTTGCGAGTTCTGATATTGTATTCGTGTAATAGTCAAGAGATAGTCATTGTCTACAGATAACTATTTTGTATTCTAATCCCGGATTACCGATAAGAATTTTGATTTTCAAAATAGCAATGTTCAATTGAATGGGTTCTAAATCTTGAAGAGTAATCTTCAAGATTCACAACCCATTTCTTTCATTGTGTAGGCTAGCGCGGCTCTCACCTCCGACGACGTCGTTCATGTCTTTTTGTTCGTTATTATTAAAAAAATCATTTTTCAATTCCCATGATTTATTTTTCATTCTTTGAGGAATCATCATAATCTTTCTCTCCCATTTCGTGTTTTCTCAAAGTCATTTTCCATTAGTTCAATTTCTTCATTTCCTAAATAATAATAATGGCATGAAATTTTCCATTCAAATGGAATGAATAGAATAATTAATGCCGAAATTCAAGTTATGATATTGTATTCATAGAAAGTTTAAGAGATAGCGTTTATCACTTATTCAAAATGTCGAATTCAACTTTCCAAGAGGGTGATGTTCTAATCTCGAATTCTCGATTTGAGTTTCGACTTTTAAAATGGCAATGTTTAATCTTCCAGATTTTCAACCCAAATCTTTTATACAGCAGCCTAGTGCCGCTGTCACCTCCAATGATATTGTTGATGTCTATGTACATTTATTCCTCAATTATGAAAATGGTAATAATTACATCAAATGTTCAGATTTACATAAAAGAGTGCAATATGAATGCTATTTTCAGGTTTCGATGTTCGAGAAAATATCAAGAGATAACGTTTTGTTTCTAATTTTGAATATCAAATTTAACTGTCCCAATTCATCTTTTATTCAATGAGTCACTGTCACCGTCGATGATGCCGTTGATGAAACTACTATCGTTGAAAAATTACTATCGTGAAAATTTTCAATCTCGATTTTTTTATTGGGACATATCTCGAATGATCCAAAAAGACCAAAAATCATATTTCGAAAAAATGTCTGTGCGTTTGTATGTGTGTGTTTGCGCACACACCCATGTTTCGATAACTTCTGAAGGCTTATATGTAGGATTCTGAAATTCTGTCAGTATATTCTTGTCATTGAACTCTCCATTTTGAGCTCTATTGTTTTAGACCTCGTTCAGTAGCTTCTGAGATATCGAAAATTTTCGAAAATTCGTTTTTCATGAATCTTTTGAAAACTTCTGGACCGATTTCACTCCGATTTATAGACTGTGCGGGCAATCTGATGAGCTGGCTCACTACGAATTTTCATCTATTTATTGATGATACTTTTTAAAGAATACTAATTTCAACGATTTTTTCAATGGAGTTCTTGTTAGCACAATAACTGAAAAAATATTTAAGATTGAGACTTCTAATTCTGTAATTAATTGAAAAGTTTCAAAATATTTTTTTTTGTCAATTTTGGAAAATTTCACTTTTTCAGGAACATCTCCGCTTCTATTAGTCGTAGTGACTTGGATTTTGTCTCAAATGGAAGGTGAGCTCATTTCCCATCGATTTATATAATTGTGAAGAGCGAATCATCAATTTTTCGAATGGATCTAGAATAAAAATTGTTTTCCAGTGAATGAGCTATGTATAATAATCTCAAAATTTTAATTTCAAATTTTCTATTGGAAAATGTCCGAAATTATCAAGAAATATCGCAAATAATATTTTAGTAAAATATTTGTGTGTGTTTACTCATAATAATACATAGAACTTTTATTTCTGAAAACTTTCCAAAAAAAGTGTATCTGGAAAAATGTGACATATTCAGATTGAATATTGCATTCATCCGTTCGATCTTGTTTGAGTTTTAACAGAAAGTTTCACCAGATTGGGGATTGTCTATTCGATTTTTGCCAAAATTAGATTGCATATATTTGGAAGAACGCGATTGATAATCCATAATTATCCATTCGAAAGCAAATTGCTAATATATTAGCTGACAAAGCTGTATCATATCATCGTCTTAGAGGGGCGTAAGTGCCTAAAACACGAAATTCTGGTGTGAAAGGGGCGTATGTTCACTTATCACTCCAAAATGTTTTTTATGGCTTCAGGAACATTATGTGGATAATTGAAAATTAAAATAACAAAGTGGCGTAACTACCAAATTAAAAATGAAAGGGACGTATCTCCACACTTACGCCCTTTTATTATTTTATTTTTAAACGCTATATAATTGTTAAAGTTAAAGTGAAAAGGACGTATCTCCGCACTTACGCCTCTTTGTTTTTATAATTTTCGTTATCTCATGAGAATATTTGGAGTTACGCCCTTTTGTTTTTAGGATTTTTCATCCGAATTTTGGCACTTACGCTTTTTTGTTTTTAGCGATTTGTATCGAAACTATGGCACTTACGCCTCTCTGTTTTCAATTTTTTTACGATGATTAGAGAAAATTCAATGAAAACACTAAAAACAAAGGGGCGTATCTCCGGCACTTACTCTCCTTTGTTATTAGTCAATGGTACTTACGCCTATATGTTATTATTTTTTATTTTTTCACTAATATTGCGTAAAAGGCCTTGGAAAGTCTATTGAAGCAATAATAGTGGAGATACGCCTTTTTGTTATTTTGAAGAAAAAAAATCGGGAAAAATGGCACTTACGCCTCTTTCACTCTAAGGCGACGATATCATGTGCAATGCAATTTTCCACTTGTTGGTTGTTCTTATTAGAAAATAGTTATTTTTGATTCCTCGCAATTTTTTCATTTCATTTAATAAATCATCATAATCATTTTCGCCCATTTCGTATTTGAAAAAAAATACTTTTGTATTATTCCTCGATAATAATTATATTTTCTTCTCATTTCCCATTTTTTTTGAGCTATTTGTCATCAATTTCGTTCCCTATCAAATTTTAAATTCAAATAAAATAATTAAAATCATTTGAAGGCTCATTCTCATGAAAAAAACAAACTGCCGCGACATCTAGACGACCATATGCCAATGCAGTTACGGGTTATACATGATTCGAGTTTTTGCGAGTTTCGATTATCGATTTGTGCTACGTGAATCCGCCATGTTCGATATTCCATGCCTGTTTCTTTTACAGAGGGAAGAGGGATATAACTTGATAATTTTTTTGATATTTTTGATATTTCACCACGTCATTATTGAGAAAAATCAATTAATCCATAAAATAATTATGAGGATATGGTAAAATGGTGGTGACACACGGATTAATTGATATTTTTCAATAATTACGTGGTAAAATATCAAGTGATATTTATAAATGATATGGAAAGTGATTTCGCACGCGGGTAAGACTGCAGCACATTGTCGATGATTTTATTGGCCAAATTTTGCTGTATTAAATATACATAGGACATGTAATCAGAGGGTCGTGAGTTCAAATCTCGCCTGCGCATTACATATTTTTTCCGAAATTTGATTCTCCTAAAAAAATTTATTAATAAAAATTAATTTATTAATAAAATTATTTGTTTAATGGCGCAAGACTGCAGCACATTGTCGATGATTTTTTAAAATACGTACGTTTCATTAGGGCCTGTGTAAATTAATTATTCTAATAATTAATAAAAAAAAAACTACGTGGTCGATCGTTATGAAACTTTCAGATATATTTCTACTTATGAGAAGAATATATCCTCAAAGTTTCAAATCTGTGGCACATTCGGATCTATTCCCCTTTACTTACTGCGGAAGTACCTCAATTCTGGGACACGCCGAAGAGATAAAAAAATATGACTGTGCAGATTTGGAGCTCAATAAACATTTTGCATCAAGGAAATTGGCGAGAAATTGTTTGCTTTTTCTATAAAAAATGTTAGAGTTTGTGAAATTGATTTCTTTCACCATTTTCAGATTTCTTCTAGGAAATGGTGACAGATATAGATAGAAATCATAAGACCTCTTCTGAAGACCTATTTCTCTATCTTTTTTTGTCTAAGAGCTAGGAGCATCGGAAAGTAACTTATTTTCAGGCACTTCCAATTTCTAAGCAATAAAAGGTAGAGGAATACCACCGCTGCCTTTTTTTAGAAAATTTAATACTCTGCCAACAAAGTCTTATGAATTTCATCTCTATCTCCCGAGAGAAAAATTAAGGCGGGCAACGAACAGGATTCAGGCGGTTTAGAGGCAGATTTGAGGGAAAGCAGCGGATAACTGGCGTGCTCCTAGCAGCACATGGCAGTTTCATTATTTTTATTGAAAAGTGGCAGGCAGTTTACACACGTATGAAAATGCTTTATAAAGTCTTTGTAAAGAATTCTTTATAAAACGTGTTTTATAAGAAATTGAAACTTTTCTTATACAGATTTTCTTATGAAATTTTCATCGTAGTTTTCATCCTTTATGAAATTTTGTTTTATAAAGGCGATTCTTATAAGAGAAAAATTTTATAGAGGAAAGCAAAAGATATAAAATACCATGATTATTTTTCCGACCCAAATATCGACCAATAGAATTGCACCATTCGACGTCACGTGGTACAACCTACATGGTATTATACTGATAATTTTTTGAAAATTTTCTCTGGTAGCTGCTATATATAAAAAACAAAACATGATCCAGTCAAATTAACCACCTTCGTCTCATGGTGCAATTCTTTTGGCCGACATTTGGGACGGAAAAATAATCCCCCGAATACCACACGAGCTTCAAAATTATCTGGCATTTCCCTCAAGGTTCCCTGCAAACAAATAAAGTCGTCAAGTTTTTCAGGAAAAATCACTCGCGCTTCGCGCTCGTGATTTTTTGACCTGAAAAACTTGACTCCTTCATTTGTTTGCAACGAACCTATCGGGAAATACCCGATAATTTTGAAGCTCTTGTGGTATTATAAGTGAATATTTTTTGTATGAATCCTATTCATTAAATTCATACTTTATAGAAAATGTCTTTATAAAATTGAATTTTATAGAGACATTTCTTATAAAATGACTTTTTACAAAGATTTCATCTCTCAGCTGAATGCTTTCTTTATTCTATTTATTTGAATAGTTATCCTTTGAAAAATAGCTGGATGGGGAACTCCAAACAGTGTTAACAAAAATGCAGACTTTAGCCGTTGGAGCCATTGTCCGGTTCCGACAGCAAGGAAGTCTGTTTCTCAGATAAGTGCGTCGAACTGCGCCGCGATCTCGCTTATATGCACTTTTCGTCAAACTCCACTTACGGACGGGATTCCGACGGTGCGTGACCTATCGGCGGCGGCGGTACTACAGTTCTCCTTCACTTTGACGTTCGGCGTTGTCCCTTTGAATTTTATTTCTTTCTCGTGCTTCAATTTAATTCTTCTTCTTGGCGCCTCTTATTTTTCTTTCCTCTCTTATTCATTATTTGCTTTTATTATTTTTTTTCATTAATTATTAATAAATTAGGTATGAGGTTCTTACAGGAGATACTTCTGTGAGATAGTTATCTCACAGAAGTGTTTCTAAAGAAAACGTCTTTACAAAATAAAATTTTATGAAGATGTTTTCTATGAAATTTATATATATCACTCAGCAAAAAATTGAGGAAACAGTAAATTTTCGTTTTTCTTCGTGATTTTCAAATGGTTGTAACTTCCCGAAAAATCATTGGATCGGAATAAAAAAAAATGGTTCCAAAACTTGGAGTCTCCACCTCTGGAATCTTGCGATGGAATTTCTTTAGACCATCCGTTATAACGAGATAAGAAGGTTGAAAGCGGAATTTTTTTTCCATTGTTTTTCATTTTTCCAAATCGGTCTACGGACTTCAAAAGAATTTTCTCGACTCAACCCTTATCAAAATCGTGTGTCGTGGCCTTTCAGTTTCAATTCCTTTTTATTTTTTACGATCATTTGTTGCTGAGATATCGTCAATTGAATCAAAAAATACCCTTTTATAAAGTCTTTATAAAGAATTCTTTATAAAACGTGTTTTATAAGAAATTGGAACTTTTCTTATAGAGATTTTCTTATGAAATTTTCATCGTAGTTTTCATCCTTTATGAAATTTTGTTTTATAAAGGCGATTCTTATAAGAAAAAAATTTTTATGAAATAAAAACCACCCTTATCAAAATCGTGTGTCGTGGCCTTTCAGTTTCAATTCTTTTTTATTTCTTATGATCATTTGTTGCTGAGATATCGTCAATGGAATCAAAAAATACCCTTTTGCCTTTAATCGCCGATATCTCAGGAACTACTGATCGCACATCGAGCGGATGATGGGATTCGTAAACTTAAATAAATTGACTATGAGGTTCTTGCACTATTTCATTGAAAAAATTTTCTTCCATTTTCAAAATGGGTTCGAAAAAGTATCGAAAAATGAAGTTTTTTTTCTTTTTTGAAAATTGCCGTGAATTTTGCGAATTTGGGAAAAGCTGCAAATGTTTCAACATTTTTCTTTAGTTTACTGTTTGCTGAAACACCCCCTAAATTTTCAAGCCAATCGCCTGGACCGTTCTTTTCTCGAATGAACAAAGTTTCAGCAAAAATTAAAGGAACACTTTTTTGTTCCTTAAACCCCAACTAATGATGATTAAGGCCGAAAATGTTTTTTCTTCTTTGTTTCTTCGTGATTTTTTGTGCGAAATTCGTTTAATTTCATCGAGAAAGAAACAATGAAAAAAAATCAATGGAAAAATACAATTTTTTTTCAAATCAATAGAAAATTCAATTTTTTTTTAAATCCGTAAAAAATTAGCATTTTTTTTCTTCAAAAATCAATGGAAGAATTTTTTTTTGAAAACCCACAGAAAAATCGATAGAAAACTTCGAGAAAATGGCTAAAAAACTGCCACTATCGTATTTGACTTAGAGAGATAGTGACTCAGAAATTTTTTTCAAACAATAAAATTTTTTTTATTGATTTTTGAAAAAAATTTTATTGATTATTTTTTCCTTTTTTTGCTTCCGAATGGAAGCATTGTAAACGCGATTTTTTTCGATCTCGGGATTTCATCGGAATATGACTCAGAATGTTCCGAAACGTCGAGAAATGACATTTTTAAAAAATGTCTGTATGTATGTGTGTGTGTGTGTGTGTGTTTGTGTGACAGATATCAGCTCATTGCTCCGGAACGGTAATACTTGGTGACCTGAAAATTTAACAGTACTTTCTCTCCCCATGCAAATTGCTCTCCGTGAAATTTGAGCGAAATCGGTTGAGTACTTTTCGAGAAAAATCAAATTTTCGTGAAATCGTTTTTCCGATTTTTCTCCGCGAAAAATTGATTCACAGCCCCCACTCTCAGCGATGAAATTCATCTCATTTGAACACACAATTTTCACTCGGGGTAAATTTTGCTGCGATTTTTCGTTTGCGGATAATTTCAATTACAGTGTTTTTTATCCTGAATTTTGTATACACGATAGCTCAAAAACTATTTGAGTTAGAGACTCGAAATTTCGTGGGTTTGTGCATCTAATGAACGAAAAGTTTGGTATTGAAATTGGGCGAAATCGGTCCAGTAGTTTCTGAGATATTGCACAAAAACCATTTTATGAAAAGAGGTTATATCTCGAAAACTACTGGAGCGATTTCGCCCAAGTTCAGCTTAAAAGATTAATCTCAATGAGCCCCAAAAATGGTGAGAATTTCAGATTTTTCAGAGGCAGTCTCTTGTAAGAGTTTTCGATACCTTAGTTTTTTCAAAAATCACGGTTTTTCTCAGCTTCCTCCCTAGGAACACTACTATTTTTTATTTCACCATTCGAAAGTAGACAATTTTTTCTACAAAATGATGACAATCGGAAAGAATAGAAATCCTATTCGGAACCTAAACTTCAATTTTTCAGATTTGTCGTACGATCATCCATTTATGATTGAAAAATTGATGGTTTTTTTTGTGGAAACAATGAATAAATAAAGTTCACCAAAGATCAAACCATCATTGAATTTGTCCTCATAAGTACATATTTGTTGAAAAGATCATATTTTGTTACGGCATTTGGAATAATGAGAGATATAAATAGTAATTTCATGAATACCGTATTAAATTTCATTCGGAAGCATTTTGCCAATTGAATTGGCAAAATATTAAATGTCGCATAAGGAGTGGGGTTTGCAAATAACGCACAGGATATAACGCCTCTGCTTGTTTGTCGATGAAATTCAACAGATTTTGCACAAAAGATCACGAAGAAATGACGGAGAAGAAACATTTTCGGCCCTAAACTGACGAAATTTACTGTTCCCTTAATTTTTCCGCTGAGCTCAACAAAAAAAATTAAGGGAACAGTGAATTCAATTTAATTTAATATATATTGCTGAGCTCAGCAAAAAAAATTAAGGGAACAGTAAATTTTGTCAGTCTAAGGCCGAAAATGTTTCTTCTCCGTCATTTCTTCGTGATTTTTTGTGCAAAATCTGTTGAATTTCATCGAAAAAAAGGAAAAAATAATCAATAAAATTTTTTTCAAAAATCAATAAAAAAAATTTTATTGGTTGAAAAAAATTTCTGAGTCACTATCTCTCCAAGTCAAATACGATAGTGGCAGTTTTTTAGCCATTTTTTTGAAGTTTTCTAGCGATTTTTCTGTTGGTTTTCAAAAAAAAATTCTTTTATTGATTTTTGAAGAAAAAAAATGCTAATTTTTTACGGATTTAAAAAAAATTTGAATTTTCTATTGATTTGAAAAAAAATGTATTTTTCCATTGATTTTTTTTGATTGTTTCTTTCTCGATGAAATTAAACGAATTTCGCACAAAAAATCACGAAGAAACAAAGAAGAAAGAACATCTTCGGCCTTAATCATCATTAGTTGGGGTTTAAGGAACAAAAAAGTGTTCCTTTAATTTGTGCTGAAACTTTGTTCATTCGAGAAAAAAAACGGTCCAGGCGATTGGCTTGAAAATTTAAGGGGTGTTTCAGCAAACAGTAAACTAAAGAAAAATGTTGAAACATTTGCAGCTTTCCCCAAATTCGCAAAACTCACGGCAATTTTCAAAAAAGAAAAAAAACTTCATTTTTCGATACTTTTTCGAACCAATTTTGAAAATGGAAGAAAATTTTTTTCAATGGAATAGTGCAAGAACCTCATAGTCAATTTATTTAAGTTTACGAATCCCATCATCCGCTCGATGTGCGATCAGTAGTTCTTGAGAAACCGGCGATTAAGGTATTTCGAGCGCTCCACCTCGTACCTAGCAAGGGTACAATGGGGGCAAAAGAAGTATGGCCATATTATGTTATTAAATTGATCAACAGGTTTTTTATCTAGAGAAACATGTTGTTCAACATTTATTTTCACGGTAAAATCCATACAATAAACTGAATATGTAGATTCGTTAATATTTTTTCTTTTTTTAATTTTTTCTCTCAATAAAATTTAGAGACGTCCCTGGCGTAATACACTCAAACGCAGTGTGTATGGATGTACACGGGCTCGTGTGTGTGTATGCACGAGCCTGCGTTTGTGTATGTGTTTTTTTTCCAATTTTTCA
This sequence comes from Aleiodes leptofemur, assembly GCA_963942555.1. Lineage (NCBI taxonomy): Eukaryota > Metazoa > Arthropoda > Insecta > Hymenoptera > Braconidae > Aleiodes > Aleiodes leptofemur. The sequence continues at coordinate 11,362,920 of OZ012619.1, forward strand.
TATTTCAACATTTTTTTTCTCGTAAACGAAATGGGCACATGTATTTTTTTTTTTGTAAATATTTCTAACAGCTGACACTATCACTGGGATTTTTTCCTTTGAAATCTCAATTATTTTAAAGAAGTTATTGGGAAAAATATGATGAAATTGACAAATCTCGATGTTATCAAGGGGGGAAAAGGCCAAACTTTGAGGGCCGATATCTCTATTTCCAGATGGGCAAGTTAATTTTTGGGACATAACAAACATTTTTTATTTTTTTTCATCTACATTTTGAGCCTAATTAGAAAAAATTCTCAATCAAAGTGATACCGCGCTCGAAATACGTTAAAGGCAAAAGGGTATTTTTTGATTCAACTGACGATATCGCAGCAACAAATGATCGTAAGAAATAAAAAAGAATTGAAGCTGAAAGGCCACGCTACACGATCTTGATAAGGGTTGAGTCGAGAAAATTTTTTTGAAGTCCGTAGACCAATTTGGAAAAATGAAAAATAACAGAAAAAAAATTCCCGCTTTCAACCTTCTTATCTCGTTATAACGGATGGTCAAAAAAAACTCCATCTCAAGATTTCAGAGGTGGAGACTCCAAGCTTTGGAACCATTTTTATTTTATTCCGATCCAATGATTTTTCGGAAAGTTACAGCCATTTGAAAATCACGAAGAAAAACGACAAAATTTACTGTTTCCTCAATTTTTTTGCGGAGTGATATATATATATATATATATAAATTTCATAGAAAACATCTTCATAAAATTTTATTTTGTCAAGACGTTTTCTTTAGAAGCACTTCTGTGAGATAACTTTCTCACAGAAGTATCTCCTGTAAGAACCTCATGCCTAATTTATTAATAATTAATGAAAAAAAAATAATAAAAGCAAATAATGTATAAAAGAGGAAAAAAAAATATGAGGTGCAGAGAAGAAGAATCAAACTGAAGCGCGAGGAAGAAATAGAATTCAAAGAGACAGCGCTGAACGTCAAAGTGAAGGAGAATTGTAGTACCGTCGCCGCCGATAGGTCGCGCACCGTCGGAATCCCGTCCGTAAGCGGAGTTTGACGAAGAGTGCATATGAGCGAGATCGCAGCGCAGTCCAACATACTTATCTGAGAAACAGACTTCCTTGCTGTCGAAACCGGACAATGGCTCCAACGGCTAAAGTCTGCATTTTTGTTAACACTGTTTGGAGTTCCCCATCCAGCTATTTTTCAAAGGATAATTATTCAAATAAATAGAATAAATAAAGCATTCAACTGAGAGATAAAATCTTTGAAAAGAGTAATTTTATAAGAAATGTCCTTATAAAATTCAATTTTATGAAGATATTTTCTATAAAGAATGAATTTATAGAATAGGATTCATACAAAAAATTTTAATGGTATTTTATATCTTTTGCTTTCCTTTATAAATTTTTTTTATAAGAATCGCCTTTATAAAACAAAATTTCATAAAGGATGAAAACTACGATGAAAACTCCATGAGAAAATCTTTATAAGAAAGTTCCAATTTCTTATAAAACACGTTTTATAAAGAATTCTTCATAACGACTTTATAAAGTATTTTCATACGTGAAGCGGAGGAAATTCCTATTATTTCATTTTGTGAGAGATTCTGAACTGTTGAGTACAAGAAACGTGGTCCTTTATTTTTTTCAAAAATTACATCGAATAAAACAAAAAAACGGCTGGATGTATTGAATTGAAACTTTGTAGGGTTTTTGTGGATATATTGAACTGTAAAAGACACACTTAACATGAATGGTTCTCTCAAAATTTTTGATTTAAAGTTTGATGTTTCAAAAATTCACCGAAAGCCTTTTTTGTCTTGTTTTTTCAAATTCATGTAAAGGACGTAAAAAAATTTTTTCCCGAAAAAAAAATGGTTTGTTCTTGTAGAGAATTTATTCAGTTTTTCAAAACTTACGGTTCATTTTCTGTGCGATCATTGGTTGCTGAGATATCGATGATCAAAGACCAAACAATCTTTTTTCATTCAAAGTCCGATATCTCAGTGAAAAATGGTCGAGTCAAGGTAAAAAAAAACGAATTGAAGCTGAATGAACAATCTATTCGGTCCATATGGTGGTTGAGCTGGGAAAATTTTTCCCAAGTCCGTAGACAAAAAAAAATCAAAAAATTTCGAAAAAAAATTTTTCACAGTACTCGTTAGGATAGCGCGATGCACATTACTTGAAAAAAATTTTCGTCTCAAGATCTCGAAACTAGAAACTTCAAGCTCCGAATTTTTTTTTTTTTACTCCGATACGATCATTTTTGAGAAAGATACGGCCATTTGAAAAACCGTAAAAAATTTAGATGTTTTTTTCGATCTTCAATTTTTCCGCTAGTGTATCTTCAATAAGTTCCTGAAAGTCGATAATTACTTACCAACGAATGGTAATTTTCTTTATCGACTTTTAGTTTTCACTCCGATTTTATCGATAGACTGACTGTCAACGTGAACGACAGTAATGCCAACTCTCTAAAAAAAGATCTGGCAAAATGATTGAGATAATGAAAAAGCCGAAAAAGTGGATTTACGACCGTTGCTATGGGGCGTTTTTAATTAAATATTGCTCATAAAAAAAAACAAGAATCACCATTCGAATGCTCGATGTCGAATTAGGTGATGTAACTAAGGCTACTTTTTCCGTAGCTTGCCTTATTTTTGAGTAATTAAATAATGAAGAAAAAAAAGCAGTGGAGGGGGAAGCTCTGTCCGGAATATATACACTCAGCGCTCCGGCCCTTCAACATGTACTTGGCCGATACGCTATCGCGTATCTAGATGTTATACCTCACAAATCTATTAATCAACAAAAACTAATAACTTTCCCATTCAAATGAATAATAACAAATACTTCAATGAATGGCTATTCAGTATTCTTTAGAAATTGAAGAAAAAGATATTTCATACTGTAATACGTAAGAATTGAACATTTAAGAAATTTCCATCATCCAATACTCATAAATTGATAAAACATATACTGCCAATTGAAAGGAACATGAGTCACCTGATAAATGTGAGCAACTACTTTTGTGAACCGAATTGAATGAATGATGCTATGTAAATTTATAAACTATCATAATTTTTGAAAATGAAAAGAGAATCGCTTTCGGAAATGTATACTAGTCATGTCGATTTATCATCCTATGACACATAGAACTTTACAGCATTATAAGAATGTGATGCCAGTATGAACCAGATTACATGTGTAAAGATAGCTGAGACGTAAAGTAGTCAGCGGATAAGCTGGGAAATATAATAATTCTATTGTGAATAGGTAAAATAAGAGAATTCTGAAAACTAAATGCGCATTATTTTCAAAATATCGTGAAAACAACGAAGTTCAGGTGATTTTATCGGGAAATTCTTTCTGTAGGACACTAAATCCTATACAAAAGATCCCTCTTGAAGAATTTCCGTAAATCTAACGATTTCTGAGATTGTGTTCATTCAAAACTTGATTAAAAGCATCGATGCTTTGGAGGAAAATCACTGAGTTTTTGGTTTCAATTATTTTTCGAATATCTTCAAAAATAATGAGTCTAGAAAACCATCTTTCTAGTAGAGAATTCAATTTCCTATAAAGAAAGATCACATTGTCCTCTCAATCCGTTCAATTCAAAGATATTTGCAGAAGAAGCTGCAAGTTATTTTTCAAGAGGGCAGGAGGGTTGAAAAGAATGGAGAAAAGCGAGGAAAACTTTGCTCCATGAATTTCCATGGGATAATGGATAAAAAAATATGAAAAATACCTTAAAAAATGGTAATTTTCGTGAAAATAAGATGAAATGCGCTGGGTTTAATCAGAACATTACAGATTTTTCAATAAATTAACAAAAAGGCGAGTTGACTGACAGCTCCAGGCTGACTGACAGCTCCAGGCTCCAGCCGCCATGTTTCGATTGATGTGATCGATTTTCCAGTAAAAACATAGCAGCCTGGAGCAGTCAATCGACTCACTTTTTGTTAATTTATTTGAAAAATCCGTAATGTTCTGATTAAACCCAGCACATTTCATCTTATTTTTACAGAAATTACCATTTTTTAGAAGTATTTTTCATATTTTTTATCCATTATCCCGCGAGAATTCATGGAGCAAAGTTTTCCTCGCTTTTTCTCCATTCTTTTCAACCCTCCTGCCCTCTTAACTCACTATATTTTTTCATGGAAATTTTGACATTGGTTAATTTCAGAGTGAGCAGAAAGGATGCTGTTGAAGAAATCGTTTGTGATATTATTTATCATATGTTCATCACAATACTCTTCGTGCTTTCTAACCGTCTTGAGTTTAGGTAAAAGGATGAATTGATTGCGAATTTTAATGTGAAAATATTAATTATATCAATGAAAATTAATTAAATTTTTCCAGTTAAAAATGGATGGAAGTTCGCATTATTTTTGAACGATGTTTGGTTTACTAAAGATACTGGATTAGGCATCTATGGTCTGATCGTTGGAGAAAAATCTAATACAGAGATTACTAACAAGTTAGATTCAATCCATAAAGATTTGGAGGATTTAACAATGTTCACGAGAGATAGATTCAATGATCTAGAACTATTGATAGATACATTGAGTGATAAGATTAAAATAGATAGATTAAAGGAGAATGTATTACCATTTATGACAGAAGTTCGTAATCATTGGGAGAATTTCCTCAGCCATAGAAAAAATAGGAGTGGTAATGAAACATTTGATTTGCTGGTAAACAGTATTTTCAAGAATATTGGAGATCGTATGACTGTATTTCGGAGCAATATAGCTCCGACAACAGCCATTGGACAATGGGATGGACTCTTCATGGCGATAGCAAGATACTCAAGTGTGAGTACTATTCACCTGTTCATTTTAATACACCCTGTTGATGATAATTCAGTGGCGGAGATGTAGAACTGTATAGGTGAATTTTCTTTGTCATTTATTTTGGAAAATATCTTGAAAATTAAGTGAAATAGCGCGATTTTGTCCTCATCCTGTTGGTGGTTTTTGAAATTGTGTCTGAAGAAAGTTTCAACGGAACTCCCACTATCTTGCTTCGTTTCCGATTTATTCTCAAAATAAAAAAAAACACAAGAAATTGAAAAATTCTCTTCTACTTCTCTACTACTGAATTTTTCGCTTCAAAAATTGTTCCCTTTATTTTCCCATTTTTTTCATAGTCTCGCAGAAATATTGCCTGTGGTAAAGGTGAAACATTCCATCAAACACTGACGTCTATCCTGGAAGTTGTGCTCTCTTATGAAGCTATGGCACAAAATCTAATGACGTTTGCTATTTCTTGGCGATACAAAGAACTAAACGGTATGTTTTACTTTCACTTTTTCATCAGGTTTATTCGAGTATATCTGGCTGAATATACAGGGTGTCTCAGCACTCAATGTCACTCCCAAAAACTATGGTTTGGGGTACGATTCTGAGCCAAAAAGTTCATTGCAGCTTTGCGCGCGGAATCACCTCTGCTGAGTTATTGAGGGTTGAAGAGAGACCAATGGGGAGCGCGTAATGGAAGAAATGTGTCGGTGAGGCACATGAGCATGTATTAGTGCCCGCCCCAACACTGCACATTAAGGTGTCCGTTATTTACCAAGTTGACTTTTTCCACTTGGGTATCATTTGAACCATTTGTTTACAATCTAAAAACAATTTTGAGAAAAAAAAATATTTCTTCCCGATGTTGTTTAACCATGCCTGAATGGCGATAGAGTGAAACCTCGCAATATTTCCGCTCTTAATATTTCCATTTCTCCTCCAAGAGGAGAAATACAATCCCCCATTCCGCATTCTCACTATCTATTTCTCACTCTATCTGTATCCATCCTTGTTTTCTTGCGCATGACCGAACATGCACAAGGTGAAAAAGATAGTCAAATGAAAAGAGAGAGACAGTCAGTCCGGTGACAGCCCCCACCACAGATGTTAGAAAAGAGTGGCACTATATGCCTTCTCTCTCACATTTGGGAAGAGTGGGGATTGCTTAAACCTCCCAATATTTCCTGCGGAGACCCCGAGGTAGGAAATATTGGGAAGTTTCACTGTATTTTTCCCATTCATTCAGCATGGGTTTTTGCACTTTTCAGTAAATAATTATTTTCTGGCTTATCATATTGAATAACTCGCTAAATAATGTTGATTTCACTTCTACTATGATCCCTTTAGAAGATAAGTTTTTTATATTGGAGTCGAGAACTTATCTTATCAATTTTGAGTAGATCAAAATTAATTTTTAGCGTTTCTTCCCATACTGTTGTAATGCATCTGACTTCCACAACTACTCGGTGTTTTTTTGTGTTTGGATGTTATATCTATTTTAAGATTTTTGATTTCGAGTGGCTTTGCGTTCATAGAGAGGGCGCGTTTGTTCATGAAATCCTCTGTTCTGATGGGGGGAGCACGGAGAGAATTTTTCGAACTGTGCAACTAAAAATTTAGTAAAAAGACCTCGACTATGAAATATATGAACAGCGACTAAATTTTTAACAAGGACAGCTATAAAATAGTATACATAACTATAATTTAGCTGTTTTAGTTATAATTCTAGGTGCAATTATTGATTTGAGGTAGTTGGTACTCACTTTAAACCCTCGGAGTACACACCTCTGAACAGAACTTCAGAGCACACACGGGGTCAAATTGACCCCACTCCATTTTCTGAGTGTTATATCTCGAAAACTATACATTTTTTCGGAATCTATGTTATGAGGTTTTTTGTAGATGAAACAATGTACTTTCGAATACAATCATCGTTGGTTTGATTTAACTATTTTTTGATGGTAAAAAAATTAATCGAAATTGGACCTCGTTTCTAAAGACGCCCAATTTGAATGAAAAAGCTTCTAAGCGATGGAGTTGACTATTTATTTATTTATTTATTTATTCGCCAATCCAACAGCCGAAGCCAATAAAAGGATTGCAAGAGCATAATACATATCCTATACATCGTTATAATCGTAGAATTAATCATAGAGACTTATAATAAATGAATGTAGTGGCTAAATGCAAAGGAGTTATTTACAGCTTTTTTTTTTTTTTTCACATAGCAGTGATCACATAATTGACTTCATTAGAGTATTACACTTCACCATCAGTGACTCCACAGAGTCGTTAAAGACGTCACACTCCGGGAAACGCTCTATCAGTAAATTAATGTATGTTCCACCCTGACATATGGGCGAGGCAAGGGGAAGGCTACTTCCAGTCATTGGGAGATAGATCACAGACCTCGACCTTAGTGCAACCTGCGATACTCTTAGCACAATACGACTCAGTAACAGAGGACAGTCAACCCAACTCCTCATGATGCTAATCAAGAAGAGCGTTACCGTGACTGCCCTCTGCTGCCGGAGCGTCAGATAATTAAACCTCTCACATAGGTCCTGGTAATCACACCCCCTGAGTGGGTATACACCTTCCCCTTTCCACGAAAGATACTTAAGAAACCTTTTTTGGATCCTGTCTATCTTATCACAGTACTTAATATAAATTGGAGACCATACTACAGACCCATACATCAGCTTCGGTTTAACTAATGTGTTGAATAACATTCTAATGGTATCAACATTTTTGAAACATCTCGTAGATCTCATAATAAAGCCTAGGCTTCTTTTCGTTGCCACTATTAGGCTTTCAATATGCGGATAAAACGTCAGCGCTCGGTCAAAGACAACCCCGAGGTCCGTACAGGTCTCAGGTCTCCTCAAAATTACATTATTAATTACATAATTGTGGATTATTGGCACACGCTTTCTGTAGAAAGACACACATTCACACTTATTTGCATTCAACGGTAGCTCATTCATCTCACACCACGTACTGAAACGATCTAGATTGCTCTGTAAAATTGCACAATCACCCACTGTCTCAATTACTCTAAACAATTTTGCATCATCCGCATAGAAGAGATGGTCACAGGAGATTACCGATTCCACATCATTCAGGAATATATTAAATAAGAGAGGCCCTAAAACTGATACCTGAGGAACCCCCGATGTTGGCGTGAATGGTGAAGCCCTGAAGCTATTGTACATCACAACATTGCTTCTATTCATCAAATACGACCCCAGCAGATCCAATAGCTTACCCTCCACCCCATAGGACTCCAGTCGCCCTAGTAGTGTATGTATCTGAATCTTGTCAAAGGCCTTCGAGAAGTCTGTGTACACCACATCAACCTGGCCGCCAGCAGCGATAGCCTCGTTTATGACCTGGGTAATTATTGCGAGATTTGTGACTGTAGACCTCGCTCTGGTAAAGCCATGCTGATGAAGGGACAAATGACAGAGAAAAGTACCACTGAGTAATTCGTAAATGCACCTCTCGAAGACCTTCGAGAAGTTGGACAAGATAGCGATCGGCCTATAGTTAGTCAGGACGTTCTTTTCCCCACTCTTATGAACCGGTGTAATACGAGCTTCCTTCCAGCAAGCTGGGTAGATTCCACTCGTTAGTGCTTGATTGAAGATAATGAAGAGCGGGTCGACGAACGCCAGACGACACTCTCTAACCATAAAAGAAGGGACAGAGTCCAGGCCACTGGTCAGTTTCGAAGACAGTCTACATAGTGCCTTCATGATCATCTGCTTGGATATCATCAATGAATCTCCTAGGCGAGTCACTCGCTGACCCCCAGAGTAGTCTACTCCCTGTGCAGGCACCGTTGGCACTGCATAGGTACTAGCAAAGAATGTAGCAAAAGCCTCAACAATAACGTCCGGATCTTGACTCAGAGAATCCCCTACGACCATCACCCCCGGAATACGCGTATTTTTACGAATACCATTGATATGTGCCCAGAAGGAAGATGGATTATGAATGATATTATTTTCAATTGCATTTATGTGTTTTTTATACGCCTCAGCGATGTCCATTTTTAGACGTCTTCTAAGATTTTCAAATTGTACCCTATGAAACCTGGAGCCTGTTTGTGTTGACTTAAAGAAATGCTTAAATTTTAGCTTAATATCACAGATTATTTGCTTTGTAAACCAGACTGGGTACTTGTAATTTTTCTCTCCAGTTTTTGGTACCGTAATATCCATTACTCGATAAATCTCTTTGTAAAAATTACTGCAATTGGTCTCCAGGTCCAGTGATGAATCCACTGCCAAGTTAGCGTTCATGATTTTTTGGAACAAATCATCGCGATCACAAATGTTGAAGTTATACCGTTTAAGGGTACCAGTGGTGGAAGCAAACGAGGTGTCCCGAACCCCCCAACCATCAGACGCCCCCAAATCAAGAATGACACATAGAGCTGGATGAAATCTAGCCGCGGGTACCACCACCTCAACAGATTCCAATACAGTGCATGGAATATTTGTATAAACAAGATCAAGGTATCTGTTTAGGTGATTGGTGACCCCATTGCATTGATCAACACCCAGCATTGCAGACATCTCAATGAGGGTCAACGACTTCCTGTCGGGTCTTAGGTTTTCAGCATTAATATTATCCATCGTAACAAGTAGCTTTGGGGCATTGAAATCCCCTATGATTAGCACAGGTTTGTCCACCAGTAACACCCTTTCACATAAGTCCTCAATGAATTCATTATACCTATCTGCTGTTGTTTCCGGTGGGATATATAAAGCAATAATGACCAAGGAGAGAGACCGGAACTGTGCCAATATTCCCAGAACATCAATAGCTGGGAATTTATTTTGTAACGACGACCAATCAGTTGCACTCGATTTATATCGAGAGTTTAGTGCAATTAGCACACCTCCTCCCCTCCCCTTGGTCGGGTCTCTACGATCAGCTCTGTGAACAGTAAAAATATTAGAATCAAAGAACTCACTGGACAATTTACTGCTGTCCAGCCAGGTCTCAGTTAGAACGATTGCCTCCATAGAACATAGACAGGTACTTTGTAGAACTTCAAGACTTATTTGCTATACTCTGACAGTTTTGGTACAATATAGAGATACCTAGTGAGCGCTTCCCAGGATGACCTGTGGAGCCCAGAGCAGTGGAATGTGAGAAATCTGTGCTTAGTTCTAATGTTGATTGTTGATGGGCTGATTCATTGTGGTCCCCGAGCGTTGTTCCATGTGGGTCACCAAGCTCTTCATAATTGCCAACGATCCATTCCTCGTACGAATCGTTAGCCCCTGTTCCCCAGCTTGAGTGCGACGATTCAACTCTTTCTTGAGCTCTACAAATTCTTCCCTCTGTGCCTGCGTTCGGTCTTAAATAATTCTCAAAGGAACTAGTGTCTCCAGAGTGGGAGTTTCTCTCTTCTTGCTCGTGAAGTGCTGTGTGAACTTGATAGCAGAGAAACTATCAGTAAATGATAATTTAATCGGTCGTGGAAGAGCCAGACCTGGCGAGTATTTCCCCAACCGGAAGACATTGATACATGCATGTGCAGTATCCTCAGAAACAGTTTCCAACCACTGACGAATGGTTGCAGTGTCACGAGTTGCTCTGACTTTGTTGTCCGGAGCATTTATCTCTTTGAACCCGTGCAAGATCAGGTTCCTACTCCGCCAGTTCCGCTCTTCCTCTTCTTTCATGCAGACATCCATAATGGCCTTTTGACAGTGCCACTTTTGTCTCTTAACTCACTGATATTTTGCTCCGCCTCAGTCATCCTCGTCTTCAGTTCACCCACTCCTTCATTGAGAGTGTCCACAGAGACAGTCAGCGCTGCTAACTTCGTCCCCATTGCAACAACTTTCCCATCTATTTTCCCGACTTTTTTGTCCACTTGAGTTACAGAGACTATGATATCATTAAATCTCGGGTTAAATTCACTTCTCATCGCTGTCATTAGTTCTTCAATCGTGAAAGGGTTACCGATTGGCGACGACCTCCCCGAGCCGGAGCCACAGCATGACTTGAACCCCCCTGAGGGTAATTTTATCAATCTAGCCGCACAAGAAGGGTGGTAATGCTGACCACACTCACTGCATGTGACAGAGTCCGTAGCAACGTTTGATTTACACCTAACGCACAGTCTTTGCTCTTTTTGGTCAGTCGCTGGTAGTTTCAAATTATTGATGTTGTTAGGCATCATAATAATTTGTTATTTCCACTATGAAATCAACTAAGTTTGTTCTCACTTTGGTTTCTTTTATTCCGCATCAAACACAACAATTATTCAATTATTCAATTAATACAGACGGAGTTAATTAATAAGTGTACCTATTATTGATTCCACTTCCTTTCATTTATGTTCACTTTGATATTTCAAATATTTCCATCCATTACATCATATTTTAGGGCAAAAACTTTTTAGGGGTCAAAATGACCCCCAGTGTACTCCGAGGGTTAAGGTGAATCTACAATAGCGCACGATGGTAACGCAACTGCTGTGACGCTATGTTGAATGTGCGAAAAGCGAATCAAAGCCCAATAACGCGAAGCGCAGCTCAACAGAACAAGGCGAAGCAGAATGCCGTAACGCTGAAGCTAAGCGGAGCCAAACAAAGTGAAGCAGTTCCTTCAGAATTAACCTAGAGAATATCAAACTATTTGGGGAAAATACTGATTTTCGGAAAATGAGCTATAAATATTTGAACGATTGATTTGAAAAAAATTTGAACGCCATAAATTGATGAGAAATGAGCTCAACTTCCATTTGAGATCAACCCCAGGTCACTGCGGCCAAGAGAACCGAAGATATCGCCGAAAAAGTGAATTTTTTAAATTATCAAAAGTGAAAACCCTTTAAGACTTGGCCCCGAAAGTTAATTTTCAAAAAAATTGAGAAAAAAAAATTTTGACACATGTTTTTTGTCTAAAATTTCCTCAGCTTTTCAATGAAATTATCAGAAAATTTCAATCTCGGACCGTTCAATTGGAGTGTGCATTTTACCCCACTTCCCTCTCAATGAAAATATATAAGTGGTCTCACGCATCAACTTCACGCGATCTATGAATGTACAATTTTCCTGTGCAAAATGATTTATTAAAAAAAAAATAAAGACAAATGAAAAGAAAAATTGTTTATTTATTACCTTCGCTTCGCTTTATTGGGCTTTGGTTCGCTCTTCGCGCATTTAACGTAGCACTGCAGCAGTTGCGTCACCATCGCGCGCTATTGTAGATTCACCTTTAAGGAATAGTCGTGTTAGGAGGAAAGAATCCTCTCAGTGAGAGGTCCCAATTAAACTTTGAAGAATTTTCCTCCCACCCCTTCAGTTAAATACTGAGACTCAAATTATCGCGTGAAAACGATGGAATTTATTAAATGAAATTTATGCACAAGTTTGAAAAATATTGGAGGAGTTCGGTTTTGATCTCGGGTGAGTCTCGAAGCCCACATCTCTCCACTATCCGGGCAGCTGCTTTAAACCCTCAAGCTACCGAGACCCCTCATAACTCTAAATTTCAGAAACTTGTGCATATCGTTTATAGCCAAATGATATAGATAGAATTTGATTTTATCGACCGTTCAATATTAATTTAAGATTTTTAATTTTGAGTAGCTTTGCGGTCATAGAGAGGGCGCGTTCGTTTATGAAATCATCTGTTCTTGTGAGGGGAGAGGTCCCAATTGGCTATAAACGATATGCACAAGTTTCTGAAATTTGGAGTTGTGAAGGGTCTCGGTAGTGTAAGATGGTTCAAGGATGTTCTACGGGTACTGTCAGCGGGGGATTTCGTCAGTGTTCCAATCCCTAAACATGAAGAAATTATTTTCCAAATTCCTCATTAGAACGATTTTCAGGGAATTATGGAACGCTGTGGGTATTCAAATATTATATTATTATCATTGCATTTCATAGATATTTTCTTTTATCCTTTATTTAATTAATTTGAGAATTATTTTGAAAAAAGCGTTGCATTGTAGAGAATTCTGGCGACGCAAGTTGGCAGCACTTACGAGAGATTGACAATTTTTCAAGCATTTTTCTTAATTTTAATGCCAATTATTGATCCAATCGTCTTATAAAAATAAACAAATTGTGCGGGGGGTTATTTCTCACCTATATCCGAAGTTCCATCGAATTTGAAGAATTTTTCGGAAAGTTTCTTAAGCTTACGTGAATTTCCCATAAGAACACATGTTAAATGCTGATTTTTCAAAAATTTATAACTTTCAAACCAGGTATGAAAAAAATCCAAAATATTGCATACGGTTTTTGTATGATTTGGAGAACCTTGGAAAAAAATTTATTGAATTCGTACATTTTTTAATTTTGATAAAATACTGGTAGGACATCCTTAAAGCAGCCGCCCGGATAGTGGAAAGATGTGGGCTTCGAAACTCACCCGAGATCGAAACCGAACTCCTCCAATATTTTTCAAACTTGTGCATAAATTTTATTTAACGTAGTACCGCCGATACTGCCCTAGTCAGTGGTTATAGTACCTCGTTTGAATCATGCAGTGTTTACACACTAGATAGCGTTCCAAATGAATAAGAAAGAGAAAGAACATATGAAAAGTACAGTTTTCATAGTTATTCACTAATTACTGCTATCACACGCTCGGAACCTGTATTTTTAAGATTTTAAAATGTTTTAGATATAATTTCATATCACTGCACTTTTTTGCATTCAAATCGGAACGGTCAGTTTTGTAAAATACGATAAAATGTGCGATTTTCCATAAGGCTCAATGTTAAAGTCATGAAATTTCAAGTGTCAATATCTTTTGACTCGATCTCGCTAGCCCTCTAAAAATTTAACTGGATTATCTTATTATCTTTATCATTATCTTATCATAATCTACGAGAGTACCAAATTTCAGAATTTTCGGAACGGTCAATCTGGTACCGGCGGTACTACCTTAATAAATTCTGTCATTTTGACGCGATAATTGGAGTCTCGGTATTTAACTGAAGGGGTGGGAGAAAAATTCTTTAAAGTTTATTGGGGACCTCTCCCCCTATCAGAACAGATGATTTCATAAACGAACGCGCCCTCTCTATGACCGCAAAGCCACTCAAAATTGAAAATCTTAAATTAATATTGAACGGTCGATGAAATCAAATTCTAGTTATATCTATTATTTCACGCTCTGGATATATATTTAGGGTAGTAAAAGACCCCAAAGACATCGTATCTGAAGTCATTCAGGCCCCGGTCGTTTGTGATCAAGTGCTGTAGAGTTTCGTCCGTTTATAATGATTACAAATACGCATTTGTGAATCAGTGTCCTGTAAGGAGTCCAACACCACACCTGAGCTGACTGCGATTGCGGTTAATCAGCTGGGACGCCAGTAGGGGTTGACAAGCATGAATTTATAATGCTTCGTTCTTCTGGCTGTACTCCAGGTTTTGTTCAGTCCATCCATGGCCTTGTGGTGTAATATACTATTTTGATTATATTCACTCACTGACACAAAAACACAAATCAATTCCAAGCGACTATATAAATTTCGGCATTCACTCTTTCGACAGTACGACTCAATCGCGGATGAGTCTTTCCTCCCGCTGTTACAGAGGGTGTGCGTGCATTGCATGAAATTTAGCATTTCTGCTTCAAAATCGATACAGGAAGTATGTACTCTCGGCCGAGGTATGGAGAAAAATCAACTTTTCTTATCCTCGCTAACTTTTTCCGCCAGATATCTCAGAAACTAAGCAAGATAGGGTAAATTCTCAATAAATCACTTTTCTTCATCTCATTGGCTCAAACAAAACAGATCTCCTGACAAATTGCTCTATCACACTTTCCGAGATATTCCGTCAACAAGGGAAATGAAATGCGATAACTCGTTTCATTTTTCACTGAAAAAGTGAAAAAGAGTGAGAAAGAGCATTATTCTTTCTCTCTTGCTTCAACGCTCATTTATTCGGTACTCTTGATTATGAATAGGAGAGACCGGAGTAAAATGGATTTGCGAATCGAAATAATTCGAAATTTTTTTTAAAGTGAGGGCTTGTACAAAAAAAATTGAAAAAAATCCACCAACAATGTCCACATAGTGGAGCATCTTTTCAAATTTTTTAAAATTTTTTCATGGAGTCCTTTCCTTCGGGATAAAATCTAGATCATGATGCCACGGAAGTCTATTCTTCCCCATTCTCTCCGACATCAAGTCAGTAGCCAAGGACAAAATAGAATATTAATTCTCTTCCGCGCTTCTTTTTGTGAATATTTGGAAAACTGAGCGGTATCAGTAGAGGAGATTGGTTCCATAAATTAAAAATTTTTTGGACATAGTGAATTGAACTTTTTTCGTGTTTTTCTATTGTTTAGGGTTCGGTCACACAGCGCGGAGCGAAAACAACATCCTAATTAAAATTTTCAAAAAATTACAACCTACTTTTTCCTGGGAAGAATAACCCAACATAACGAAAAAACGGAAACTACAAACAATTGAGATTATCACCACGTTTTGCATTACCCGAGGCCACGACGGGGACGTAGTGGTGCATAGGCCTCAAAAGAACCTACACAACCTACCCTAATGCGACTCACGGGATTTTGTTGAAGAATTTTATTGAGAAAAACCACCGCTCACCTTCTTTGAGCTTTAAAAATTTCAATTTTTAATAATTTTCAGGAAACAAGTACATAGAGCATAAAAATGCGTACTTTCGTTCTCCCTAGTCAATAACGTGAATGCTTCGCGTGGAATAATATCAACCGATTAATTCAATCATTTATATTCGAAAAAAAAAAAAAATTTAATTTAATTGAAAAACGCATATAATTTTAATTCAGATTCAGAAAATTTCGAAATTACTCATCTGGAATTGTAAATCCACCGGTAATCCATTGAGACACTACACTTTTTCTTTTTCCAAAAGAAAGAAACAAAGTTAACCATTATAGGAACACCAGAAGACTCACTGGATAGAAGAAGGCTATAAAGGTTCTTCTTCCCAATATTTCCCCCTCCAACACCAACGGTCGCTGTCCTACTCATGTAAATGTCTTCAATTCGCAAAAATAATCGATATTTTTCTTCACTGTTTCGCACCACACACCGCGTTCCCTCTCCCCCAACAATTCAAAACAATGGGATAAACCGGATAAAACTGACTCTATTTTGCTCAAATAAAAATTTATTATTATAGATATTTTGATGAATTTAATTTAATATGTTAGAAAATGTGTGAAATTACTTTAAAGAAATTTAAATTGTGAAGGAAACCATAAAAAACTGATTTTTGGGAAGAACCAATTTCCTCTACAAAAGCTAATTGAGCAAAATGGGACGATCATGACATGATCCCATTTTGTAGCTCTTGGAACTTCCTATGAAAAAGAATCATAACAAAAGAGACGTATCTCCATTAGTTCCCAAGATATTCACGAAAGAAATCGACTCATCTTTGTTTTATCTCTTCGTTGCTGAATTGTCTTTCCTCGCCAAATTAGGTCGAAGCACGGAACTTCTATCTGCAGTAAGGGTTTCCAAGGAGCAATTGAGAAGATATCTTGCGGAATATATCAGGGCATTGGAAATAGGAGAGACTCCATTTCTCAGAGCTTGTGATGGTCCTTGGAGAAGGAGTATGTATCTATTATCTTACTGAAGATATATGAAAGTTATTGATTCACAGGTGATAATCATTTTAAATGATTTCAGATAAAACTTTTATTGAGTTTGAGAAATATATCCAGCAGACTCTCATCCGTGGACGTGCTAATAACATATGGGGAACTTGTGAGAGAGATCCTGAGAGCAAATCATTCGAGGAATTTGATAAGCGTACTTCTTGTTACTACTTAATGGAAAATTGTGAAAAAGTTGAGTCCACCGAGTCCCCTGCATCTGCATGTATATATGTGAGGAAATGATAGTATTTTTCAGATAGAAGAAATTTTTCATTTTACTTTTCAAGTTTTTCCCAAGTATCTCATTCGACTTTGGTCATTACTATTGAGGGAAAAGTTGATAGGGAGCTAAATGTATTCATTAGAATTTCCATTTGAACAGAGGGAAGGTCCATATAGAATCAAATTCGTTCGGAACTACACAGAATTACGAAGTGCTTGTCGACCTGACATTTATTTTGGAGGAAACAGTGAAATTATTTCAGGTTCTGGAAGTCTGTGCAACTGTCAGTGTCATTCTAACAAGTGGAAGATTGTTACTGGAATGACTCAAAGTAGAATGCGGGATAACTAGTAAGTTGGTGATATAGTGGAATAAAATTGAATTGTCATCCTCATTGAAGATACATTTTTTTTTGATAATTCCATTGAACCTCTGAGACTCACAATTAACTTTTGGAAATTGGACAATTTTCGAAAATTTTCTTAATGAGATGGGGCAATTCTATTCCAATCCTTTTTCATAGACGATTGCAACAGTTATGAAAAAGATACAAGGATAAATTGCGCTATCTCGTTGAATTTTGAAGATATCTCCGAGGAATGCTCCGCAAAAAGAATCGAATTATTCGATTTTACCTTTGTGTTACTAATTTGATAAAAATTGGACTATTAGTTTCTCCTTTTCATTTTCTTGCTCCCCTTCAAAACTAGACAAATTGATTGTAAATGTTCTCAACTCCCATTCTCCTTCAATGTTTTCGAGCAATGATAATGAGAGCCAGGAATATTTCTAATGGAACTAATGAAAATAGCCTATCCTCAGTACTTCAACTAGATTCAAACGGATATGTCAATAGCGAATTTATACTACAAATGGAGAGTTCTCGATCTCATTTCTCTATATTCCAGTGTCGTTGTGGGTATTCAATTGAGGAGGAGAGGCAGAACTATTTACATTCAAATAGCTGAGGGGAAACTGGGAGCGAATGGTCGTATTTCTAATTCTACATGGGTATCACCAACACGAGACCCTGAGGTTCTATCAACAACAGAGGTCTTGGATAAGTGGAACGGCTTTTTTTTCTTCGATGATTTACAATTACCGCCTGGACATGCCTTGACAGGTACAGAGAGTTTTTTTCTCAGTGACGGTTGAAATTTTTTTTATTAAAATTGAATGCAGTAGTGAAGCGGTGAAACAGGATGAAACTGTTCTGTTCATTCTTCTACTTTCATTCAGCACATGGATGGCTTCTCAGCCATTTACATTTCGTTCGTCCCCCACTATTTTTCTCCATGTATAACTTTTCGTCGTACTGACAAGTAAACCACACTCATTCCCTCGCATGCGTCTCTCCTGCTCAGTTCGTTGTTCGAATCCACAAGCGGCAAGCGGTTACCCATTCAAGTAGTAACCACATACTTGGCTGCTTAGGGAGGAACTTCAGCTTTTGGACTGAAACGAGGCCGTGTGTTGGTCCTAGAACTTCCTAAGCAAGTTCTTTGAGTGATTGACAATATACACTGCTTATTTCGCATTTTAGTGACCATTAAATAAGGAAGTAAATGAATATCAAGGCTGCATCTTTTACAGAGGGTTATACGTACGGTCAGACAGCTTGCTGAAATTCCTACATACTGAGCTCAGTCTGTAATGAGGTAATTGTGCTGCAATCATTTAGTACTCATATAACCTTATGAGAAAAATTTATTTTGAGTAATTATTTCTTTCTTATTCAACTGCCACTAAATTCCAAAAATGATTGTATATTGTTAATCCCTCAATGAACCTGTTCAGAGAATTTCAGGATTCTGCCACATTTTCTTGTTTTAGTCCGAAAACTAAAGTTCCTGCTCTACTCGGTAGATCCACTGGTCTGCACGCAGAACGAACAGCCAAACTATCAGTTGAGGATGTTCACGCGTATTTCACGTGAAAATGATTTTTTAACTTTGCAGCATACAATTTCGTGAACGCGAATTTTAAAACAATGCTCAGTTTGTGGAGAAATTTTCACAACGATTTACCATCAGGGAAATGGAATATTTGATTTCAACACAGTCATTTTTTATAGGTTGATCATTGTGTCTTGTGGCGTTAGGAATGAGTTTTGAAATCAAATATTTGCAATTTTTAGATGGTAAATTAATGGAAAATTAGCCTCAAGCTGAACATTGCTTCGAACACTATGTTCACAAAATTGTGTGTAGTAAAGTTTGGAAATAATTTTTACGTTGTTCCTAAGACGGGCTTGACGAGAGAGGCCGCAAAAGCCAAGTGAGTTGGAGCGATTCTATCAGAATCCCCTTTTGTAGAAAATTCCAAGAGCCTCGAAAGAAGATCAAGGCGAAATTGCTCTCTCGCTCAGTTTCTCAGATATACACCAAAAATCAACGAATCATTTAGAATAAACAATATAGAGATACGCCCTTAATCGGGAACCTCCTCAAATATTTCGTTCGGATTCTTTTTCGTAGCTCTTGGGAATTCTCTGCAAAAAATATCATGGCAAAATCACACTATTCCGCTCAATTTCTGAGATATTCTAGAAGGAAATTCAAATTAGTCTGTTTCATCGCTTGACCACTGAATTGGCTGAAAACTTTTAGGGATACATTTTGTTTATCAACCGGAGAGATATCCTCACGTCCATGGATTTGGCATTAGAATAAGTGGAACACAATTCGATTATGAGACTGGGCGATTGAATTTGAGGCATCCCTCATTCATTATGACCACGAAACGTGAACCACAGTATGTTACAGCCATGTTAATTTAATCTTCGAGTGGATTTTCATTGGATGACCAGCAATTAATTCTATTTATTGAAATTTCTAGGCGTGGATTGGGATTCAGGGCGAGAAGTTCTATTGACATGAATCCATATGACGCTCACCGTATTGATTCCGATGGATATACTCACATACAAATTAAGCAATCAGAACAAGATTCTGATTTTGGACAATCGAGTCTACCATTATTCGACAGTTCCGAAATTTTTAGTAGTCCATTATCGCCGATGGGTGGAGTTGGATTATTTCATAAGGGCTTACGGGATTGGGCTGGATTCATGGCTCTCCGAATGTATCCAGTTAATTATACATATTTTTCGCATGAATATCTGAAGACATCTGATGTGGATTCACTGATAGCACCGGCCAATTCTATCACCATTCGATAGTACCAAAATTTTAACCAACATATAATCATTGATTGATGATGTTGGATGATTCGATTGAAGGCTTCTCAACATATGCTGAATTCGTTCTTCGATTTTGTTCAATTAATTATACTTGCAAAAAAAATATATAGTAATAGTGGAGAGGAATCACGGAATGAGGTTCTTCTTACAGCCTTTCATTTTTCAAAAAAAAAACTCGTAAAGTAAGCAAGATAGCATGATTTTTTATGATACCTTCGTGTAGAAAATTTTTAGGAGCTACAACAAAGATTTCCTGATAAATTCGTCCAGCCTTCATATTTTTCGGGATATTCACGGAATGAGGGAACTGCAAATTGCTGGAACAATAATGCTATGGAACCTGATGTATATTGGCTTGCGAATATCTCTGAAACTATTGGTTCCATCAAAGTTTATCAGGAAATGTTTATTGCTATTTGATCTCCTACAAAGAAAGTTCCTTGATGAATTTTCTAAATTGAATATTTTACGAGATATCTCAAACATAAACAGAATGTAATTTTTGGAATGAAAAATAAACTACTTTTCCGTCTTTATCATTAATAAATCTTGATTTATGATTTAATATATTTTTATATCTGTACACTCATTAGCAATTTTCATTGCAATTTTGAGATTTGTAGAAAATATTTATATGATTTCAGTGATAAACCACATAAAAACATTACGAATTTGACGAATTTATGACTATTTTGAGGAATACCAAACGAAAAGTTGTTTTTCAAAATAAATTCCCACATACTCAACTGTTTCCGAGCCACTTAGATAACTTACCGATTACCGAATATTGCCGGTTACACGTATTACTCTTCTTTTCACATATATCAGGAGATACGGTGGCATCTCTCGCCAAGTACACGTTCTCATCTCTCTGTCTCTCTCACCTCATGACAGGCGAGAGGATACCGCATACCTATACTGAGAACATAGCCCGTTAAAATTTTAGCATTAAACTAGATATATTATTTTTGCAAATTTATTCTCAATTTTTTTTATATCTATTTTGGAGGAATGTTCAAAATAGTATATAAATTTTCACAAAATATGTCCTATTTGATTTTTAAATAAATGATGCCCCGAAAATTTCAAGATTCGACTTTATTGGGTACTCTGTAACGGTGTACAGTTACACAGATGGAAAAGTGGCGACTGGCATCTGTGTGCGTGTGTACAGACACGGTTTTGCATTTGCCCATACTACAGCACACGTTTATGTACGCCGTACCACGGTGGGCCCAATTATCGGACACGGCCCAGTTTACGGACATATCGGCAAGATATACTAATAATATTTAAGTGAGAAGACTAGCTTTTTCAATACTTGCAACGTGTCAAAATGAAAATCAACTGAATTGTTTGATTCACTTAAGTGGAATTTTTTTAATTTTTTAAATAATTCAGTCCTTTCTGTCCGGATACTAGTGCCATTCCCTCAACTGTTCGAAAACTCGTACCTTCATGGTAACAGTGCCGCTGCTAACCACATCGGTGTGGAACGGAAATTTCCTATTTATTCATTAAAAACATCTCGACAATGATGAGTCTGTGGAGAATTTATCGAGAGACTTTTCCTGTAATACTCAAAATTCTCTACAGAAAAGCTTTCTTGAAAATTTTTGTGAAATCTATTCATTTGAAGGGGAACGTCAGTCGTTTGCAGGACGCAAGGACGAGGTGACACGAAGTGTATGAGA
Organism: Aleiodes leptofemur; assembly: GCA_963942555.1. NCBI lineage: Eukaryota > Metazoa > Arthropoda > Insecta > Hymenoptera > Braconidae > Aleiodes > Aleiodes leptofemur. Next base: position 11,384,507 of record OZ012619.1, read on the forward strand.
AAGCTACCTTCTACGATCATCTGTGTTAGTGCTTCTCTTTTTTTGGTCGTTTGTACTTTTCTTTTTCTAATTATCAATAGTTGGCTGAATGAGAGTTCATTGAATTATATACATCGATCGTCTCGAAATCAAGTACAAAATCTCGCAGCTAACCCTCCAATTAATCCAACAATATCTGCGAATTTGTTTATGATTAATTCGGCACTCCGATTCTAACTGATAGTTTCTTCAAAAAAATATTTCAATTTGAATGAGAATCGCACGACTACAAAAGTATTGAAATGGGGGGGGGGGGGGGAGGGATTTTTTCTCTATAAAAAAACCCGCCAAGTACACGTTCAAGAGTATAATGGAAATAAGCTCTGAAAAAGTTGTAAAATCCAGTGCAATCCCAAGTATACGAGTAGGGCTATTCATTGGCTCGTCTTGAGCTAATAACTGGCCTAGAGTTGTCCAATGAACAGCCGTACTCGGTGTACTCAGTGCAGGAAAACACAATTAGGATCCCCACTACTTGTGCGTAGTACATTTGATATTCTGCCAATGCAATTGGCAGAAAGCTTCCGAATAGATATTTTAATTTCAAATCTACCATCACCGATCTGTGCGTGGAATGGGTAAATCAAAATAGGCCTCATAGGGTTAAGCTCATTCCAAAAATGATTAATTGAATAGTTTTGAAGATATAGCTTGCTTTTCCGGATGTTTCTATGCTAATATCTAAGAAACTACTGGACCAATTCCGCTCAGTTTCAATACCAAACTTTGAACTCATCAGATGTATAACCTCACAAAATTTGAGGTCTCTAGCTCAATTATTTATTAAGAGGGGGAGAGTAAGGGTTCACGCGTGAAAAAACGCTTTTCTTACAACTTTTTTCTAGACGTATGGATTGAGGAAATTTATTGAAACCTTTTAAACATTATTGAGTATGGATTCGACAGCATGAAGTAATTTTTTTATATGAAAATACCCACGAACAAGCCGGTGACGGAGCTTTCCCAAGAACGTCTTTTCAATTCCATTTTTCAATTTTTGGTGGTCAGTTAAAGTAAAATCTGCTTTTTTTTACGAAAAATTGCGCCATTTCGTAGGTAGAAAAGCTCCGTTGTTTGTGGATATTTTTGCATAAAAAAATTACTCAATGTTGTTGAATCCATTCTTAATAATGTTCAAAAGGTTTCAATAAATCTGCTCAATCCATACGTCTAAAAAAAATCGTAAAAAAAGTGTTTTTTTCCACGCGTAAGCCCTAATTCCCCCCCCCCCCCCCTTAAATTATAAAGGTATCAACATTTTTACGAAGAATTTCTCAAAAGTTTTATACTGAATACACTAAAAATCTGAGTTCTCGTCATCCCAGGGGTCAAAGATGCAGCTCATGAGTGCGCATCTCCTTACTGAGAGTGGACGCTGGAATTTCATTTTTCATAGAGAAAAGTCGGAAAAACGATATTTTGACATTTTCATTTTTCTCAGGAACTATTCGGCCGATTCAGCAAAAAATTTTGAGAGCTTGGGGCACGCATGGTCAACATACGGTGAGATTTTCAGATCGCTAACTAGCCCCGTCTCAGAGTGAAGCGGAGAATGCGTCATCACATAGACACATACACACACACACCCACATACACACGCACAGACATTTTCTAAAAAAAAGTGGTTCTTGACATTTTGGGTCATTTGCAGTCATATTTTGATAAAATCTCAAACTCGAAAGAAATTACGGTTAGAAAGCTCCCATTCGGAAGCAGAAATACAAATACCAAATCCAGAAGAAAATGATAATGAAATGGAGAGAAGCCCAAACGAAAATTCAACAAACGTGCTTGGCTGTGCAATCAATAATCGAACTATATCATCCATGTATCAGCACAACCAAGCACGTTTTTTGAATTTCCGTTTTGGCTTCTCTTAATTTTATTATTATTTTCTTCTGGATTCGGCATTTGTATTTTTGAAGTGAAACGTCTTATACGACGTCGGACGAGCGTCACCCTCATGGCACATTTCCACGCGTTAAATTTAACGCTCGCATCTTAGGTATAGGAAAGAGAGAGAGGACCGAGAATAGTGAAAGAGTGGGGCGGTGCCTGCGCTCAGGGCACGGCAGTCCCAATAATATCCGAAGCAGGAATGTAGTTACTTTTCAAAAAATATCCGTTTGGCATCAGCGCCGAAATTGATGTTTTGTCTATGTGCGTAACTAGACCTTACACACATTGCGTATAATGTTCAATCTTCTTTTGAAAATATTCCGCAAACTAAGCGAGATAAAGTGATTCTGCTACATTCATTTTTTAAGGCCCTCAATTCCCTACAAGATAGCTATAGGGTAAAATTGCCCTATCTTGATTAATGTCCGAAATACTTTCAAAAAAACAATTTGAAAAAAATTCTACTTTTCCTGTTTTTCTTGTATTTTTTCATATTCACAGTAATTTTCTGAGAATCCTCGGAAACTAAGGGAGATACAGCGCTTTTACTCTGATTTCTTTTTTAAAAATTCGAAGAGTTACAAAAGGGCGTATCTCAATTAGATTTCGAGATATTTTCAAAGAATCATCGAACTGAAGACTATCTATAAGATTATTTTTTTGTGGTAGAATTCTTATGAAAATCTCGTAAACTAAGCGAGATAATGCATTCCTTATAGAAACCCTCTTTGTAGTTTTTGAAATTCTCCACAAAGAAGGTTTTTAGAATAATTTCGTTATCTTGCTCAGTTCCCGAGATATATTATTCCTAAACAAGCAGAGGCGTTATATCCTGTGCGTTATTTACAAACCCCACTCCTTATGCGACATTTAATATTTTGCCAATTCAATTGGCAAAATGCTTCCGAATGAAATTTAATACGGTATTCATGAAATTACTATTTATATCTCTCATTATTCCAAATGCCGTAACAAAATATGATCTTCTCAACAAATATGTACTTATGGGGACGAATTCAATGATGGTTTGATCTTTGGTGAACTTTATTTATTCATTGTTTCCACAAAAAAAAACCATCAATTTTTCAATCATAAATGGATGATCGTACGACAAATCTGAAAAATTGAAGTTCAGGTTCCAAATAGGATTTCTATTCTTTCCGATTGTCATCATTTTGTAGAAACAATTGTCTACTTTCGAATGGTGAAATAAAAAATAGTAGTGTTCCTAGGGAGGAAGTTAAGAAAAATCGTGATTTTTGAAAAAACTAAGTTATCGAAAACTCTTACAAGAGACTGCCTCTGAAAAATCTGAAATTCTCACCATTTGTGGGGCTCATTGAGATGAATCTTTTAAGCTGAACTTGGGCGAAATCGCTCCAGTAGTTTTCGAGATATAACCTCTTTTCATGAAATGGTTTTTGTGCAATATCTCAGAAACTACTGGACCGATTTCGCCCAATTTCAATACCAAACTTTTCGTTCATTAGATGCACAAACCCACGAAATTTCGAGTCTCTAACTCAAATAGTTTTTGAGCTATCGTGTATACAAAATTCAGGATATAAAACACTGTAATTGAAATTATCCGCAAACGAAAAATCGCAGCAAAATTTACCCAGAGTGAAGATTGTGTGTTCAAATGAGATGAATTTCATCGCTGAGAGCGGGGGCTGTGAATCAATTTTTCGCGGAGAAAAATCGAAAAAACGATTTTACGAAAATTTGATTTTTCTCGAAAAGTACTCAACCGATTTCGCTCAAATTTCACGGAGAGCAATTTGCATGGGGAGAGAAAGTACTGTTAAATTTTCAGGTCACCAAGTATTATCGTTCCGGAGCAATGAGCTGATATCTGTCACACAAACACACACACACACACACACACATACATACAGACATTTTTTAAAAATGTCATTTCTCGACGTTTTGGAACATTCTGAGTCATATTCCGATGAAATCTCGAGATCGAAAAAAATCGCGTTTACAATGCTTCCATTCGGAAGCAAAAAGGATGCTGAAAAAAAAGGATATCAAGTTTTTACACCAATTTATTTCATTTACTCATCAATTTTCTTTGAATATCTCAGATATCTAAGCAAGATAGGGCGATTTTGCACTAAACCTACTATGTAGAGAATTTTGAAAGAGTGACGAAAAAAATGGAAGCAAAATCGCTCTATCTCGATCGATTTTCGAGATATACACGGAAAACTATGATTGAAAAAAAAATCGATTCATCTAAATACTTTATAATCGTGGAAAAAAATGTAATTTCTAGTGAACAAAAACCAATATACCATAGGCAGGTATTCAAATTTTCAATGCTTAATACCTATATTCATTGAACAGCTAGCAGACCAGTGCATTTGGTTGTTTTTGCTTCCGCATGGAAGCATTGTCAACGTCGGATTTTTTGATTCGGAATTTTCATCGTAATATGACTCCAAATGATCCAAAACGTCGAAAAATCATATTTTTAAAGCATGTCTGTATGTGTGTATGTGTGTGATTGTGTGTCTGAGTGTATTGCCATGTATCGTCATTTTCTCTGGAACGGCTATACTTAGTGCTCTCAAAATTTGACAGTATTTTGCCTCTGCGTGCACAATGCTGTCAGACAAATTTCAATGAAATCGGTTGAATAGTTCTCGAGAAAAATCGAATTTTCGAGAAAGCGTTTTTTTTTTATTTTCTCGATGAAAAATCAGTTCGTAGCTCCAGTCTGGGCTATGATATTCATCTCATTGGAACTCACATTTTTCACCATTGGTAAATTTTTCTCTGATTCTTAGTTTTGGAAATTATTTAAATTTTAGTGATTTTCAGTTCATATTCTAGCGGAACGATAACTCGATAAGTATTTGAGCTAGAGACTTCGCATTTTGTCAGTTTTTACATCTGATGAAGGTACAGGGTGCTATTGAAACTAGGCGAAAGACGTCCAGCCATTTCTGAGATATTTGCATGAAATGATTTTTATTTAAAGGCGTATTTCTCGTAAACTACGCGACTGATTTGCACCAACTTGTACTTAAAAAATTCGTTATAATGAAGGGAATGAACTCTCTAGATCCCCAATTGATTGATCAAGTATTTATTTATACTTGAAAAAAAAAAAACTTTTTTATAAAAAATCAGAAATGTAAATTTTTCTCAATTTTTTCCTGAGAACACATATAGTTTTTATTTCATGATAATAAAATATATAATTTTCCGAACAAAATGAGATCATTTTCATCCTGATGTGACGATTGGAAAATATTTTATGCGTCTTTTAACGTAATTTAACGTGATTCATGTCAATTAAAATGGTCATTATTGGATTAGAGATTGAAAATTCCATTCGGAAGCGTACTGCCAATTGTATTGGCAGAATATTGAATCTCAGAATTCAAATAACGCACAAGGAGTTAATGCCTGCTCCTTATTTAAGCTCCTACCCGCATCCGCTTACCATTCTCACAACTATTATCTCTTGTGAGAAAATACTAATAATTTATCTCTATCCATCCTAATAAGCAACAAATTTCACTCCTGTCGCACGTGGATTTCACGCACCCTCCTTTGCACTTGTCGAGATTCAAATATATCTAATTAAACACAATTCCACAAAAAAAAATTTCTGTAGCGTGTAATCTTCGGCTACTGAACGGTGTTTTGACAATGATATAATAGAATTGTGATGGGAAAACAATTGTATCACAAATCTCGTGCACCATCCAAATATTTGGGGAGGATGAATGAATGAAATTTGATTCTTAATACGTAATGCATGAACTTCAGCATTGTGAAAAAGAAGTTTCACTTCTTACGTGCGGCACTCCACGCACCCTCTTTTTTTCTTGCACTGAGTACGCTGAGTACGGTTGTTCATTCGACAGCTCTAGGCCAGTTATTAGGTCAAGACGAGCCAATGAATAGCCCTGCTCGGATACTTGAGGTTGCACTGGACTTCGCAACTTTTTTAGAGCTCATTTTCATTATACTCTCGAACGTGTACTTGGCGCTTTTTTTTGAAGTGAAACTTCTTTAGGCGCGCTCCTGCGTTGGGAGTGAATGTAAAATTTGCCCAAACTTGCGTCAGGTCGAAAAACCAAACGGAAGTGGTGGGGGTAAGTCGCTCTGGGGGCCTATTCTCGACGCATGGGAAACTGTTTTTGTTGACGAAATAAAATTCGTGAACGAATCAGACAATTCGTGCATCAATTTCGTTAACGGATTTACGATTCCCTCACGAAATGGAAGTTCCCCTACGAAGAGTTCACATAACCTATTTTCTCTTTCTTGAAAGTGAAAATATTAATTGCGGCCGAGTGTCATGAGAACATTTATGAGTGAGAAATGAATTAGGTTTGTCATCTAGTGAATCTTGAACTTATGGGAAATGTGTAGCTCCTCGATGAAGAGGATCATTCACCACGTCTAACAAGGGAGTGACATCCATGAATGAATCGGAAAGTCGTTTCGTCAACGAAACTTTTTCGTGTGGGAATATCTCCCGTGAACGAAATGCTCGTGAACGAAGATACTATATTCGTTGACGAATCCTGTTCCCATGCGTCGAGAATAGGCCCCCTGTGGCAGCGCAGATGTAGGCACGCGAGCGCGCGGTGTAGAGAGAACCAAAAATAGCGGAGGGGTGGGGCGGCATCTGCGCACTAGGTACGGCATTCCCAATAACATGCAGAGTGCGAATGTAGCTATATTTTCGATAGTTTCTGAGAATACCTCTGAAACAATGGAAAGTAGCGAAATTTTCATGAAAACCTGTTTAAAGTTGAGTTGATTTTTCTGACTGGTCTGTGGGTGGCAAAGAGGCGGGCCAAATAAGGTGTTTAGAGATCAGTTGAGAGGCACATGGAAAACTCATTCTTTATTAATGAGGAAAAACCAGCTTGTTGATAGATATAAAATTACAGATCGCAATATGCTTTTATAGTTGAAATTCACAATCATATTCATATAGTTGAATTAATTACATACAGTTGAATTAATAAACTAATGGTTCAATGTCTCATAGTTGATATAATCACGGAGAATAGCACTTAAATCGTCACTTTAAGTGCCTATCACTTCAATGCCTAATAGTTGAGATAATCACGAACAATAGCACTTAATTCATCACTTTAAGTGCCTATCACTTCTTGATCACTCTCATTATCGTTGGACTCCATACACCAATTGTACGGTCAAAAAAGATCACCTGTCTTGTTGAGAGTTCAATCGTAACTAACTTTTGGACTCTTGCGGGTCCAAGAGAGAGAGAGAGAGAGGGGGGGGGGGGTGAATTCGTGCCCTTACCACGTTTATAGTGTCGCTAGACACCTTGAGATTTGCGCTTTATAATTGGTGATATTTCTCGCGGTAAATTCACTCTGTTTTAAACAAACCTTCTTTGTAGCTCTTACAATTCTCCACAAAAAGGATGTGAAGAAAATTACGCTATCTTGCTTCATTTCAGAGATATTCTCTGAAAAACAATGAACGAACTAAATATCATCTATTTACACTAAATTATATATTTTTGCTCAATCTTCTTTTGCGAATATTTCGAGAGCTAAAGAAAAATTTTCTAGAAATCCTTTTTGTAGCTCTCAAGAAGTGTCTACAAAAAAGAGTTAAGGCAAAATTACTTCATACACATTGCGTATTGCGTGGTTTTATTGACTTTGCTGAATGAAAATCGTTGTATTTTATGGTTTTTAGTATTTATTAGAGCCGTGGAGTTCTACATCTGGAAAAGTTTGGTAAAATTGCTCAGCACGCAAAATATATAAATTGACCCCTCAAGTACGGGGTCCATATACGTATATGGACCCTCGTGCCTGTCCCACCGGCCGGGGTCTCTATGTCATAGAGACCCTCACCACGTGGCATAAAAATTTCAATATCTCTTACAATTTTCAAGATTTTGCAAAATGCTTCGTGAAGGTGGATAATTTAAGTTTGATATGCAACCTTCAAAAAGCAATTAATTCGATTTTAACTAATTAATTTTTAAGGAATTTGTTTTTTTTTCAAACTTCTGATTTTACATGTCACAAGGCGCCCGGCCGCTAGAACAGTTTAGCTCGCTGAGGCCCCGTACTTGAGGGGTTAATGTGAATTGGAACAGTTTATCCATGTAAACGTCAAACTAGCGTTCGACGTTTGGAAGTAGTCTGATTGAATTTTCATTAATGAATTGGAAATACATCCACTGATTGAGTCTTTCAATTCGGATATTCTGATTTGAGAAGAATAAGACAAAGGAAGATATTAGTACATTAAAAAATGAAAAGCCGAAGTATTCTGTCAATTTTCTATCGAATGGGAAAGGTTTCAGGTACTCCCAGATGTTCCCAAAAGTATAATTCTAAATCTCTCCCATTTAATAGAAGAGAATTCAGATTCAAGTTATATTCTCAAATGATATCTTGCCTCGTTTAATTTTCCTTTTGAGAAGTTGGTTTTGATCCATATTTTGACCATTTCTAGTTGAAAAATTCCAAAAGTGTGACGAAGGGAATCGGTACTCTCAATCGCCATCCTGACCGCACAATTGGCAAAATTTGTCGAGGTGAGCTGCGAAGGGGTGAAAAGGAAATTCACATTCCTTAAAAGCGACAAACGTCTATCACTCCAGTTTTAGGGTGGCGTGATTTCTCGCACCCATAAAACTCGAGTTTTCCTCAAAAGAAATTCGGATAATAAGAGACACTTCGATCTAGGCGATGATGAACAGAAGTGAATTGATCTCTTCTTCGCGCCTTCGTGATTCGATTAGCGAAACCAGTCGAAATTATTGTAGTGGAACCCTTAACAACTAGTTCGCATTGAGAGACATTGTTAAGGTAGATTTAATGGTAGTTCTCGAATAATAAAAGAGAATTAATCAACTCAAATAATTGGATAATATTATAAATATATAACGGGGAATAGTTAATTGTTTCTACATATTAAAAGGGCTAATCGTGGAGTGGAGTGAGAGACATTACTGATAATTCGCAGGACTCATTACAAATTAACTCTCCAAATACTATAACATAGAAAATTCAGGACTAGAATTCTTTGTGGAACATTCAGTGAATATTGAAGCTAAACAATTATAATTCATCTCCTATCTTTATTCTTCTTCGAAACAAGGTGAAAACAATTTGTAAAAAACTACAATAAGTGTAAACGGAAAAATTCTTTTGGATCTATAAAATGAAAGTGAAAATTAATATAAAAAGTGAGTCAAAATGAAAATTCATTTAATGAACCAGAAACCAATCCAAGCCTATCAAAAATTAGATAATTAAATAAACGAAAGAAAATCACCTCGAAGTCCTTTCGGTAAAATATAAACAAAACTTCAACACTAGAATGTAAATCATTGTTGCGTCACCCTTCATAATATATTAATTTCAATCATATGTCAGAAATCTCATAGTTGAACCTCCCTTCGACGCAGGGATAAATCTGAACATAACAGCTTAAAATTTTTGGCACAGCCGGCAGGGCACGCCTAGATTTCCGTTATTCTTGCGATAATATTTCAATGAATCTATTCGGTATTTAATAAAAAAAAATCGAAATATTTCATTAGTGTCAAGTATATAAAATCTATCACCTTTCAACAGAAATACTTTTATTTAGCTACATTTTTTTTCAACTCTCTTACTTCTTCCAACTGAATATGGCAAATAATTCATCGTTCGTGCAGGTATCTTATAATGGGGATGCGATAACAGGGGCCCTTACCAGGGTGTAGTGCCTACACCAAACTATGAAGATTATATAGAAGCACGGGACATCGCAAATAGCATTCCGATTTTTTCTGGTACCGATCAGCATGATCGCTAGATGAATTTGAGTACGTGGTTATAGCCAATCTAGGCTCAATTCCGAAGACCGACGGTAAAAAAGAGGAATATATTCATCAAATTCTTAGCAGACTTTTAGCACCTGCAAAACTCATGGTCACTCATAAACCAATCCATAACGTAGAAGAAATTCTTACATATCTCACGAAACGATTTCGAGGTCAACATAATAATAGCTATTATGCGAATAGGATAAGAGGGCTATTAAAATTCTCAGACAAACCCTTGGAATGTTTTCTGGATCGTATGTGCAAATTCTTCATGAGAGAAGTATCGTCCTCAGGCCACGTTATCAACGAAAAAGGAATAGGTCCAGATCTGGGTAAAATCAGGGCGTTACAGGAGATGACTCCACCCAGAAGTCAACATGAAGTCAGGTCTTTCTTCGGACTCAGCAATTATTATCGCCGATTCATCAAAGACTATGCTGAAAAGTCCCGACCACTGACTGAGTGGTTGAAGAAAGACACAAAATTCATCTGGACGGGAGAGCATCAACAAGCTTTCCAGAAAATGAAGTCAGCAATATCTGAAGACTCCTTGCTTTATCATCCAGATATCAATGAACCATTCATTGTCCATGTGTCATCGACTAACACGGGAGTCGAAGCCATCTTAAGCCAGAAAGATGAAGAAGGTGATGAACACCCCATTCTATATGCATCAAGGACGTTGCGAGATGCTGACACTGGGTATACGACAGCAGAAGTTGATGGTTTGGTAGTGGTCCATGCTCTAGCTCAATTTAAACCGTACATCTATGGGGTGCTTTTTACTGCCGTGACTAATAGTCCTGCTCTAAATTGGCTGAGAGAATCTACGAGCCCTACAACAAGACCAGTAAAATGGAAAACATTTCTGAATGATTTTACTTTTGAAGTGGAAATCAGGAAGAACAAGCGTGATCAAATGGTAGACATTTTTACTGAAACCCCATTACAGAATGCACCATCAGAAGTAGTCTTGATAGCAAAATGTCTACCAGTCCAAAAGAATTTCAAGTCATGTTTGAGGAAGGCACAGAAGGTCACCAATCCTAATCGCAGAATTAGGATTAGTAGTGAACCAACACAAAGCGTAACACCATCCACTTCAGGAACCATTGCGGAAAGGATAAGAACCAGAAGGACTACAGAAAGAGCTATAGAAGCTCGACCTATTTCATATAGGGAGGTATGAGAATATAACACGACATTAGGCCAGTCAACAGTGAAGGGCATTGGTATACCAGACGTTGGCATATCAACACCCAATAGGGCTGAGACGCCTTCAGGCATTGTGGAAACTGACTCAACCGTAACTCCCTTCCCGAGTATTCCAATGAATGAGCCCATGCTGCCTACAAAAGACCAAGACACAGAGCAGTTAGAGACTTCGTTAGAGGGCGAGCCACTGGAAGATGATGTCTTTCTTCCAATGCATTTGGAAACCATCACACCTACAATCGTAAAAGCCGAACCAATGGTTGACATGGAACAGGAAGAGACAGAGGAGAACCATGGTCGAGGTAACCCCCACTCCTAAGAAATCAGGGGGGGGGGGGAAGAATCTCTATAATAGGATAATTACCAACCATCTATAGAATACTAACTAACTGACTTAGAATCAGAGGAGTTGAATGTCGAAGAGCTCCATAGAACTCTCAAGGACTATGATGAGATCCTGCAATTCATGAATAACACTAAGTCGAGTACCGCATCCAACAACCCTTCAAAAGAGGGAGCACCGATCCCCATCTACCAACTGAAGAGACTGGACAATAATGATGAATTCCGAGAAGGAGTCAACAACTCGATAAACAAATTTGAGGAGAAGATGTCAGAATATCAGAACGCTCCTCTCCCAATCACCAACGAGAATGACGAGAGTCAGGAGCTTGCTTCAGAGGGACAAGATACTGTTACAGTCCAGCCTGAGCCTACCAATGACGTTCCATCAAGACATTCTATCATCTCTGTACCAAGGTGGACGAGGGAATCTCTGATGCCATCACCAGCAATAATCAGAGAACCTCTCGCGGGATCCTCGTCTCACCGGTCCATCCCCTATGATTAACCAGCCACTAGTGGGATAGCTGGAAATAATACCGATAACAATACTGGAGGACTTACATTGGGCCAACAAGTAAGCCAGGCAACTGAGATCCCCGCTACCTCACTAGCTCAGGAGCAAGGTTCAGCCCCAATATCCCAGGAGACACCAGGGACGATCACCACTCCTACTCCCAGCACACACAGTATTCCACTATCGAGAGCGCTCAGCAGCATAAAAGTTGAACAACACAAAATCCTACAGAACAAGATCACGATTCCATCCGATGAAGAATATCAATCGGCTGACAACATCCAAGAAACTAGGGATGGCCTAACGTTTGTCAGAGCAAATATCGCTCATTTTCTGGCTGCTGATGGGGAACCCACCAAACAAAATCCAAAATTGCTCCAAGATCTGAACTTGATCAATATCGACCAAATTAGGAAGCTGGGGCCCAAAATAGGACAAGTCGTAATGACCAAGTGCGGAAAATTCAGAACATTTACGCTCATTGTTAAGTAATTACATTTTTAGAGCATCCAGAACAATCATCTGAGTCTACGCCAGGATAATCTGAGGGAAGCGTTGAGGAAATTCGAAGTCAGAGAATTGAGGATGGCCCAACAAGGTGATGAAATCGACAGCGATATTCGAATAAAATGTTTCCTGGAAAAACTCTTCTAAAACTACCCTATCAACATCACCCTGTGTTATGGGAAAATCAGCTCACCACCAGTAAGCCTGAGGAATGAAATCATTCGTGAGTGTCATGAAACCCTCCCCGGTTTACTATGCCCTTGTGCCCCGGGGGGGCACCAGGGCATAGTAAAAACCTTCAATCGAGTCCAAGAAAGGTTTTATTAGCCGGGTCTAAAGCAGAAAATCGAAAGATTTGTGAAACACTGTAGAACCTGCCAGCTTGAAAAACTCCAAAGGATGAAATTCAGGAAACCAATGCTCATCACTGAAACACCGAGCAAAGCCTTCGAGAGACTTTCAATGGACACAGTGGGCTCTTTGCCTCCAGCTTCTAGGGGATACTGTCATATTCTCACCACTCAGGAGAACTTTACGAAACACTGCTCCGCAATTCCTCTCAAACACATAAGAGCACACATCATAGCTCATGCATTAGCCACTCAATACATTGCTTTGTACGGCTGTCCAAAAATTATCCTCTCTGATGAAGGAAGCAGTTTCCTAAGTAAACTATTCGCCCAGCTGTGCAAGATATTGCGGTTGCATCATGTCACCACATCAGGATACTGACCGCAGTCAAATGATGCCTTGGAGAGGAGCCACCACTCACTGGTAGAATACCTAAAAACTTGTACTGGCCAGTCCCAGGAATGGGATCAAATGTTGCCATTCGCTATGCTTTCCTACAATACTACAGTACATAGTTCCACCAGCTTCACTCCCTTCGAGCTACTATATGGAAAAAGAGCAAGGATTCCCTCAAACCTGAGAGAACTCGATCGATCAACAGAGACATATAATGAATATATGGTGGAATGAGTCACCAATTTGGATAAATTTCAGGATCTGGCTTTCCAACAACTGATCAAGTCAGAGGAACATTCCAAACAACTGGATGATGGCAATGCCAGGCCATTGAATCTCAGAATAGGTGACTTTGCGTACGCCTCGGAGGACCCGAGGTTAGGGAAATTGGACCATCAATGCACTGGCCTTTATGAGGTAGTCCATCTTATCGAAAAAGGAAATGTTTATCTGGAGACTGAAGGAGGACATCGCTTCATGAAGTACCCAGATAAGCTTAAGAAGTGCTAAGAAGATGGATGAGAACCAAAGACATTTCTCTCCGTCTCCCTTACCAAAACCAATGTATTTATTTTCTTTCTAGACCATGAATCTTTCTAGAACCCTGAATGAACCATAGTGTACGTGGCTGGATCCTGCACATTCAATGATACAAACAAGGCACTCATGGGGATAGGAATTTGATTTGACAAAAATCATCCGTTGAATACGTCTAAGACAATTGAGGGTACATACTCCACCAACATCGTGGCAAAAACTTTGGCGGTAATAGAGGTGTGTAAGATCTGTATACGCCATGACATCAGAGCAATTAGAATCCATACTGATTCTCAATATGTAATTACCTATTGAAAATCTACATCGAGAACTAGAAGTTGAACGGCTGGATGAATGCCAAATCGAAACCTGTCACGAATCAACAGTTTTCCCAGCAGCTAGAAGAACTCAAATTGACGTGGAATTTGAGTATATCCCCGGTTATAAGGGTATATATGGGAATGAAAGGGCAGATGAGCTAGCTAAATTGGCATCAGGGAAATACACAGCATAAATAGTTTCTTGAATAGTCATAATTCACAGTACTCGCGGAGTCTCGAAGAACGAGTGGAACCAAAACATAAATTATTATTAACATGGTTCTCTTCACAATTTTTCTATTTTTATTTAATTTTTGTTTCTCTTTAATTCATGAAAAAAAAGGAAGCTCCATTGAAAAATTGACTCCAACTATCAGCATGAATGTCGTCAGTCTTCTCATCATACTACTGGGTATTTCCAGCACCACGCGGGGAGCAAAACGTTACTTGAACCATGAAATTCCACATAATCCTGGATTATATTCCGAGAAGATAGATCAGATGAGATTCATCAACAATGAATGGCACCTGAAGTTAACTGTGGACGTTAAGAACCTATTGGGTCACGGATTACCAGGGCTTGCCCACTTTAGGGAACACTTCCAAGCCTGCCTAGAAACATTCGACAAGAAAACATGCGAACTATCTTCTAAAATTAGGATCATGGAGGATTTTGACCGAGAGCCGATGCATATCCAAGAACATCTGAAGGAAGTTTTGGTATTTACTCCTGATCAGTCCAATACTAGACGTAAGGGTTATTTGGAACCATGGACTATAGCGACCGAGAACACATAACAGAAGAAATAGATCGACTCTATCAAGATCAGAGGCAAATCACCCATTTGATAGGCATTTCAACGCACATAATTCAGGGTAAGATAAACTCGATGAGAAGAGCTTGTGAGAGAAATTTTGCATATTTGCCCACAGTGGAGGAGGGAATACGCAATTACACTGAACAAACCAATGCATTGAGAAACCAGGTCGTAAACACCCAATACCTGGAAATGCTGACGATCATAGCAAAAGAAACAGAGTGGGTAGCTCAGAAATATATTGACTCGGCCAATAATGTAGTACAAGCATTAGAAGATGCGAAACATGGGAAAATTCACCCTCAGATAATCAACAACCAGTAATTAAAAGCTGCAGTAACAGATATCGAAAGATCTCTAAACGAAACTGTATTCCCTCTTTCAAGAGCAAAACTAGACTTGTCACTACTGAGCAGAATCTCACAAACTGAGACAGCACATCATGACCAGAAATCTCTAATCATCGTCAATATCCCACTACTCTCTCTAGAAGAGATGGAGGTATATAGAGTATATATTCACAAACAGAGTGATACAACAGATACACGGTCAGAGGATAATTGCCGCATGTATAAAACATCACCAGGAAGTCATCGCCGTATCTAAACACAATACGCAATACGTCCAATTCAACATAAACCAATTTGAATCCTGCTTGAATCTGGAAAATTGCATAGCGTGTCTCAAAAGACCATCTATCCGGGAAGCTACCGCGAAAAAAACATGCGAATTTGCTCTGCTGACTAATAATGAAATTTCCTTGGGACCGGAGATAACTATGTAACGGGATTCGTCCAATCCCGTCACACTTCCGGCCATCCCTTTCCGCACACACGGTTCGATAGCGTGGGCGCCAGTTTATTCTTTACCGGAGGAATAAACGAAACTCACTATGTGCTGGTTTTCCCTGGGCTCACCACGCTTAACCTCTTAGGGCGGTTCGGGCTAACCTGCTGAACCTTCGGTAGTAATTTCTTGGGGAATTACTGACCCCAGTGGATGGCATGGGCAATCAATTCCCGGTAACCCAGTGGGCTGGTTATGGTAGAGGGGCGTGGATCTAGTCACAGCCCCTCTAGCGAGAACAAGCCGGAATTAGGTTTCCCGCGATAACCTCTGGATGAACCCGTCCGCAGTATTCCTCTGATCTATCGTCACCCAGAGAATACCGGAAGTCTCCACGCTACGGGCAACCAACGATAACTCTCGCCGAAGCAAGTGGTAGAGGTTCCAGGGACTACTCCCGATCCTCTCGAGTCTGCCACCCAAGGCAGACTAACTGTTCACCGTGTCGTTGGGTTTATTTATATCGGCTGAGGCTGCTTCTCCTCGTCTAGAGGTCTCTCCGTGCGCCTGCGTGGTCCTTCCTCTCACACCACCGCCAGGCTTTATATTTTTTCCATAACATATACTTTTTCGAGATTTTTTGAGAGTTGTAAAAGATGTGTTTCGGGTATGTGTTTATTAAGTTTGTTGTTACAGAATTGCAATATTAACTTTTGACTTCCGGACTAAATTTTATTGCAAAGTATCACTATTTTTCAAGAGAAAAGTATTCTTTTTCCCCATAAAACGAATATCAAAGAAGCTATGAGCATTTGAAGTTATACCGAAATGAGCATATGTGCCATTCTTCCAAAATCAAAAATAGCCTTCATTTGGTCAATTTTCTTTCTCGGGAAATGACTCTTGATAACCATGTCAATAACATATTCAAAAATAAACAAAATCAAAAAATACGACTCGAAAAGTGAGTGAAATAGCGTGGAATGCCTCAAATATAAATTTTTCAAATATTATCTAGGAGAATCATATCATTTTTTGTACACTGGGACGAAAGTGAGATTTTCGGCCCTCGCTGCGCTCGAGCGTAAGCTCACTTCCGTCCCAGTGTGCGGAAAAATAGTACACACACCTTTGACAGTAAGTAAGAAAGCCTCAGAGCACATGTTTGTTGACCTCGGCTTCACCTCGGCCAACAATTACATGTGCTCCGAGACATTTCTTACATTACTGCCCTAGGCATATAATATACCATTCCTGCGATTATGATTATTTATTGATCCACATCTTCGAAATCTTCCAATGTAATTAATGACAATTCACATTTGTTCCAGAAAATGGGAAAATGAAACAGAAAATAATGGTAGGGATGAAGGCAAAACCTTCCGTTCTCCTCCTTCAATTCTCCAGCACTCCTATGAAAAAAAATTATATATGTTAATAGTAGTAATGGAATTATTCTTCCCGTATCACCAGAAATTAAGGAGTTTCCTCTTCTCTCTCCAGTTATTGTTGTATTTCTCATCTGTAGCTTGAATCTGCCCTCACAGTCAACCCTGTGCTTCCTGTAGTTGGGCAGGTCATCGGGTTGCCTCTTCATGGACTGCACAACCTCTTTCCCACAACGATCACACTGGTAGACGTGTTCCACCAAAGCCACCACTTTTGAAACATCTTCCAAATTATTGACGTCGATACCCAGTCTTTTCTAGTCGTTTCGCTGTCGTGGAGTCTGTTGCTACCAAAATGCAGGCAACGCGCTGAGGGAATTTTTTCATACTGCCCTGACTATCTGCTCATAGTCAAGGACGAAATCAACTATTTCAAACTAGTTGTCACGCCCAGAATTATGATGTTAGGATTGCTATTTGAGATCACTGCATTGAATGAAGACGCACAACATATGCATTATTATATTTTAGTTCTGTTAGCCATTTCCATATCATAACCCACACTTTATGAAGTATTGCTCGACTGCAATAGAACAGAATCGATTAAATCATATGTGATTCACTAATGATTGAGTAAATGAAAATCCTATCTGTGTGAATTTGTCATTGATATCCAATTTTTCTGAAGAGTTTCCTAGCAGGAACAAAATTTTAAAAAACTTTGAAAGTTATAGAAAAGAAAAAAATTATAAATTGTCTTCTTTTGGGTATCATAACTAATTTTGTACTACAGCTATGAGAATCAAATTTCACATAACAAAAACCAACAGTTGATACTCATGTCTGCTATCTGATAATTATACTCGAAGCTAGAAAATTCATTTTTAGAATAAAAAATTTATATTTCTGATCACAATATTTACTAACTATATGATTATAGTCAAGGTCTTTTTCTACTGCATTCTTTAGTTCTAGACACCGAAAAATTCTCTCCGTGCGCCCCGGCGGCGTGGTCTGCATTTTGGTAGCAACAGACTCCACGACAATCCAAGTATGCATGGATCATCTCATGCAAAAGCACTTTGATCAGGACGATTCAAGGGAATCTCTTCTGGGGAAGCCCATCCTGCAAGTAATTTTCCTTGGAGGTGGGAATGGTGCATCCAAAACTGCCCTTGGTGGCAGGTTCGGAGGTAAATGAACCTTTTTCAACCTGGCCATGTATAAACCGCTTGTTGAACAATTTGACGACCTTGTAGAAGTCAGGATTCTTCCCGAATAACATCCCCACATACTCTACGAGTTGAGGTGGTATGGGAAATGCGAAATCCTCTTGATCACATCGGACGAGATTTACGCGAGGAGTTAACCATCTCATCTTTGGCACTCTCATTGTAGATTTTTTTAATTTTTTATCTATTCTTTTTTCTCACACAACACTAATTTGTTTGCAGCCCGGTTCACTTCTTTTCTTGATTTTATTTTTTTCTGCACGTGTTCACTCAACCAAGCGATGGTGGCAAGAGTTTCAAATTACCGCACTTGCTGGATTATTCAGAGTGCCCCCTCTAGGGGCCTCATTAACATATTGATGAGTTCATCATTACCGACTGATTAACCTGATTCGCTTATCACCGAGAAATTAACTTTCTACCTTTTCAGAAAAAAAAAAAAAAAAAAAAAATTTGTTTGACCAACCCCTGAAAATCTTAGATCTTTTCACTCTTCAAGGAGAACAAGAGAACCGAGGATATTGAGTGGGGCTGCAATGTCTAAAAATTTGAACTCCGTAAAAATGGTTAAAATTTTATTTTGTATAAGCATTGCTGTAACCGTCCGGTCAATAACCACATTTTCACCATTCGTTCAATTACCGGGTACCCGGGTACTGTAACCGATCAAATTCTCCCCACCACTTACTTCCTGGATGGTCTTTTGAATTTTTGCTCAAATTGATATTTGATTATAGCTTTGAGAGGAAGGGAATGAACGAGAAGTCAAAACGCCATCATTTTACAATGAAGACGAAATCATTTATTTACTCATTATTATTATTATTACAAAAGAAAATTTATCCATATTAACGCAGAAGTGTTTCGTGTTGGTCAAATCTCCATGTGTCCGTTCACAGTGGTTCTCTCCTATTCTTCTCAGATCTAATTTAAACAAAAGAAGGATTAGTTTTACAAAATTAACGATAGGCGTCGTAATGAAACCTCTCGGGAGAAAATCCCCGTTGAGAGTACAGTCGGACTTACACAGAATAACTCATATTAACATGTATTCGGAATTAGTCGTTTCTTTGACCGTCGGAGCGCTTCGTCTGGCAAAGTTCGGACATATTCGTATTACATGGGCTTATCTTAAAGAAAACCATGGTTAGAACTTGTGGTACTTCATCGTCTCGAAATCGCAATTCGTTGACGCTGTATTCGGACACTTGTTCCTTCCACTCTCTGGTTAACACTAAGACTTCGGGACTCATCCGTTTGTCTAGCCTCGGGTGACAAATCGCCGTCAGTTCGTGTGTCTTGAGTGAGTAAACGGAGCCGCATCTCCGCCTTATATACCCAAAAGTCAGCTGCTCCACTCCCGGACATCACCGTGCTATGACGTAGCAACTCGTGATGGGAGTCTTAGTGGAGATTTCTAATGTTAGGTTACAGCACCCACCTACTGCGCGTCACATGGCTAAGCGGTTAGTCAGTCCAGGTCAACTTGAAACTTGAAATCTTAGCTTAAATATAATCATTGTAATTGAAATAATATGATTTGATCCATGAAAATTCAATATTATATGGAAACTAAGATTCCATGATAAAACTTAAAAATCGAAAAATTGAAGTTCAGGTTTCAAATAGGATTTTCATTCTTTCTGATTATGATCAGAATGAAAATGAGCTTATTTTGTAGAGAAAATTGTTGACTTTCGAATTGGAGAATAAAAAATAATAGTATTCCTAAGGGAAAAGCGGAAAACCGTAATTTTTGAAAAAACTATTTTTTCGAATACTTTCATAGAAGACCTCCTCTGAAAAATCTGGAATTCTCACCATTTGTTCTGCTCATTGAGGTGGATCTTTGAAGCTGAGCTTGGATGTAATTGCTTGGATAATTTCGGAGATAGGGGAGATTGGGGCAAAATGAACCCCAAAGTCAAGATGATTCACAATTTTTTTCAGAATGACGTAGTTTACGAAAGAATATGAAAAAATTCGAGAAGATGCGCCAACATGTCTACGTCGTAGGTAAATTTTCTCAAATTTTCTTGCAGAGGCCTTCACTCCAAAAAAAATCGTGAATCATGTCGACTCGGAGGTCCATTTTGCCCCGGTCGCCCCTATAACCTTTTCCTATGAGATGGTTTTCTGGCAATATCTCAGAAACTACTGGAGCGATTTCGCCCAATTTCAATATAGAATTTTTCGTTCATTAGATGCACAAACTGACGAAATTTGAAGACTTCAACTCAAATATTCTTTGAGTTATCACGACAGCAAAATAAAAAATAAAAAATATTGCAACTGAAATCATCTGCAAACGAAAGACTGCAGCAAAATTTACCCCGGGTGGAAATTGTGAGTCTAAATGAGATGAAGCTCATCGCTCAAAGTGGGTGCTGTGAATCGATTTTTCGTGGAGAAAACTCGAAAAAACTTTTTTTTTTTAATTCGACTTTTCTCGAAAAGTACCAAACCGATTTCACTCAAATTTCACCGACAGCATTTTGCATAGGACGGGAAAATACTGTTAAATTTGCAGATCGTCAAGTATAACCATTCCGGAGCAATGGGATGATATGTGATACACACACACACACACATACAGACATTTTTTTGAAATGTCATTTCTCGACGTTTTGGAACATTCTGAGTCATATCCCGATGAAATCTCCAAATCAAAAAATGTCGCTTTTACAATGCTCCCATTCGGAAGAAAAACGTCGCAAAATTGGAAAATCATGTTCGGTATGGGAGTTCCCTATTCGTGATGAACATTGCATTTGAACCACGACAAGTGAGGAGTGTGCGGCATAATTGAATTTACTTTTTTTTTTATATGGCACTATGTTATGGCATACTAAAAAAAATAACTACAATGAAAAAAAAAAGAAAACAGAATGATGTCCTTTTTACCGACTATTTTCACTATTGTTTACGAGAAAACTTGTTTAAGTAAAGGAAATTATGAATAGTATTGTTGATTATTTATTCGAGAGTCGAATTACATAAGTACTTCGAGGAACGGTCTTTTCAGTGTCGATGGAAGCGTATAAACCCCTTAGTGGTTACCCGCTACCCGGTCATTGAACGGCGGAGGTATCAAGTTTGATAGTTAATAACTTTTATTAAATGATCGATTAGAAATTTTTTTTTACGAAAAATTGCTGTCAAACTACTTCAACTTTGGGGATCCGAGCGGTCATAAATTTTTTCTAAGGGGATGTCAATAAATTCTACCTTCGGAAGTGAAATGGATACCTGGGTACCCGGTTATTGACCGGGCGGTTAATGCTCTCATACAGACAAAAATGCAACGTTTGGGAATCGCGATCGGGTCAATACTCTCAATTGCCATCCTGCCGGCACAATCGGCAAAGTTTATCGAGGTGAGCTGCGAAGGGAGCTGAGAATTCATTCAATTGTTCCGTTCAATTTTGTTTCGCTTTTCAGATTCATTTCCATATTGATAACATGTTTCTAGAATTTTCCACCACTAGATTGTTCGTAACTCGTGAAACACGTGTAAAGAATAAAAAAACAATTAAAAAAAGACAATTCAGAAATTCGAGGTACTGCTACCATTCAAGGCTATCGTATAATTGTTCAAGATTTTTCTACGAGATTTTTCATTTAACATTAGAATTGATAGAGTCACCTGAGTCAAAATATTTGTATCGATAAGCCGTCAGTATTCACTCACAAAATTCAAACAATCGTGAACTCAAACACTTTGGAATTTCCGTATAAGATTACATAACAGAAAAAAATGATTTTCTCGTTATTTTCTTTAATCTGACATATCATATGCTTTATAAGTTTTGTATGAGGAATAATTATCTAGAATTGCTGCGTGTTGAAAGCGTGTGGGAAGAAAGACGATTTCAAATGTAAGAAACTTGCTACTGAAATTGATAATAGAATTGCTCATGCAGAGTTATGGTCGGAGCTCTTGTCGAGAAATTTCACCTCTGATTTGCCGAAGAATTGCTGCAGATATTAGTCTCACTTGAACGGCAAATAAACGCCAGTTCTGAGACTTTTCATCGGTAATTGTTTCCCACACTTTGGCCGTAGTTTGCAGGTTATCTTTGCAGCATATTTTAACTCAAATACTCCAATAACTTTTTTTGGTTATCGCCAATATTTGACGGTAAAATGTCGACAATTCGCACTAAAGTTGCCGACAAGTTAAGCCCAATTTATACTCTAAAATTTGAAACAAAATTCAGAGTCATCGGTGACTTTTGCTAACTGGGAATCATTTACTATCCACGTGGAATAATTTACTGTGAATTCGTGGGTTCCGATGAAAAAATATTAATTTTCAAATGACTTATGGAGAAAAGACGGATTTTCATGAAAGTTCCCATAAATACTCGGAAAATCTATATTTTTCAATTGGAAACCCCGTAAATCGATGACAAATGATCTTATCTTCCATCTCCCTTTGGAATTCCTAGGCTATGACCAATAGAACCGGAGTCATTGTGAAAAAAGAGAATTCTTCTGAGAATGAAGAGGAGTAGACCTTCAAATGCTGCCCGAAAAAATCTAATCCTAAAATAATTCAAAGAGATTGATTGTGGCACTTCTTTTCCACCTGAAATTTTCTCAGCTTCTCGATAGAATCATCAAAGGAGAACCATCTCCAACATTTGATTTGAACGTTCATCCCACACCACCTCCCCCCTGATTGAAATTCAAAATTAATATGAAATAAAAAATAATAGAGGAAATATACAAAGGGAATATTATCAATATTCATGTTTTCTTATAAAGCAAAATTTTTTTCTGAACGAAACAAAGCAAAAAATGGAAATCTCTAACAGGTTTTTTCATTGATTTTCTGAAATCAGTTTCCAATACTCATTGCAATCATCGCTACGGATTTCTTTCAGAAATGAGAATTGAATGGATTCTGAAAAATAAATGAAGAAACCCATTATTCACTCGAAAGATCCTAAGAGAAATATGCAATGCATATTTGAGCTCAATTGTTAAAAAAGGAGCTAAATTATCAACTGATCCTGAATTACCGCGAGATTAGAAGGTCAATCACGTCGATATAATTACGCGTATCGTCACCAGAGGTGATTTGAAGGACCACCGGCGTGGTCTCACGAATTATCGTCCTTCTTCGCGTGGGTCTCATCAGAGAAGCATCATCGACGTAAAATCGTGTGTGAATCTATCTAGTGTGAATAAAAACGACGCCGATGTCGATAGACGCGTGGCGTTAATAATTAACAATTGTTTTAACGGTTTTGAGTAGAGCACATTAAACTAGTGAATCATTAATCTACATTAATCGTGACTTACAACCGGGATTAAATCAACAGTGAATCAATTGACATTATTTATGGCACGCCGTTTTGCTATTTAATAGCAACAGTTTTTACTTTCAAAAAAAAATTAAATTAGTCGATTTAAAATGATGCTCGCATTTCTTCGACAGAATTAATTTGATGCTATGCTTCATAAGAATGTATTAAAATTATCTTATTACATAATTTTAATTCAAAATACATGTAGAAAAGTACGAAAAAAGTCGAATTATTTTTATGTTATATAAGATAATTTGAATTCATTTCTATTAAGTTATAAGGTAAAATTAATGGATTCCGTTGAAGGTTAACAATCGAAATAAATGCAGGAATTAGAATGAAGCAAGCGTCATATTAATTCCGCGAATTAAATTGACCATACTACATAAAATGAATTTACGATTTGAAGTTATGTGAAGAATCATTGAAATTTTCTGAATTAAAATGATGCTTGGACATAATGGAAATTCTGAATTTCCATAAGAGACTATAGTCATATTAATTCCAGACAAATTGGTTACTTTGAAACGGGATGAATTTTAATTATGTCCAGAGATAATTTTAATTCCAAATTAAATTTATGTAGATAATTTCAATTCCTTAATTCAAATTATCTACATAATTTTAATTCCTGAATTCGAATTATCTACATAATTTTAAATCAGGAATTCAAACTCTGTACATAATTTTAATTCAGGAATTAAAATTATCTACATAATTTTAATTCCTGAATTCACATTATGTACATAATTGTAATTCCGAATTCGAATTATGTGCATAACTTCAATTCTTCATCCCGTTTCGTCGTTGAGACTCTTTCTTTCTTTCTTCATCTCTTATTCTTCTCCTTCCTACTATATAAAAGACATGGTAGATTGAACCGCGCCATCTTGAAGAATCGAACTCGCATCAACCATCGAGATTAGAACATCGCCATCTTGAAAAGTCGAATTTGACTATGCTGAACATAGCAACTGAAGGAACATCAGCGACACAGCCGCTTGCGGCCGTGGCAGTGCCAGTGTTTCTCCATTTGCTATGTTCAGCGTAGTCAAATTCGACTTTTCAAGATGGCGATGTTCTAATCTCGATTGTAGATGCGAGTTCGATTTTCCAAGATGACGCTTTTCCATTGTTACGTAGGTAACTAACCAATGGGGAAATTCCCCACTCGACCAAAATTCCCCAATCCTTACAGTATTTAAAATCCCCAACACTTTGAATTTTTTCCTCAATGGAATTATTTTCAAGAATACTTTTTCAAAACCTCAATAAAACGATTTAGCAAACACTTCTTCAAGCCTCAACCCAAGCACGATGTGTAAAGGTAATTAAACATCTGGCCACCAAATTTCAAGCGAGCTGCAAACGGTAAAAACCATAAAAATAATCCTTCGCATTTCTTCAATTGTAAAAGGTTTCACTTTTACAATCCTAAGAAATGTCCCTCTGTCTTTTCTTTACTTCTTCTATTGTTCACCTCAACACGTGAAAGTCATAAAACCCGTAAAACTCTGTTTTATTGGGAAAGTACGCAGATCCCTGATTTTTCCCCTTTCTATGGTCAAGAATCCCTTCTTCGTGGTTCAAGCGCTTTACCCTCGGACCTCCCCCTCCTCAACCCAAAATCGAAGATCCTGATTGGCAAATCTACTACCCCTCTCCCTCAGCTAGAGGGTTGGGCCTCACGAAACAAGAACTTGGAGGAAGAGTAGAATTTTTAGAGACAAGTACTTCCGAATGAACTTTCAAATAGTCGAGATCTCAGAATAATTAGTAAAGTTTCTAATAAAATAGTTGTGAACTTAAATATAATTCGAATAAGTGACAAGTTGTATCACTGATTGAACATTAGAGTTTAGTGAATGTAATTGTAATCTATGAATACCATTTGAGTGAACATTCCGTGTTAATTAATAAAACAATCAAGTGTTAGTGTCAATTTAATAGTGAGTTATTTATTTCAAACTTCCCACACTTTTGAGCAGAGCGCTTTAGCGTCTCCACGGGCTAGAGAACCTAAATAATAAAATCACTGAATATATTCCACAACACCATTCACCATGTCTTTTATATAGTAGGATACTGATCTGGGGATCTTAGACGCACGATAAAAATCATGGGGGTGGTCTAACGAGGATTACGTTTTCCTCAAGGCTTTCTCTCATTGGTTACGAGAACAAATGCGCACCAGAGCGCACGTGTTTTAAAAAAGATTCCAGTTGTCTTCAAGTGAGTTTTCAATGATTGCGACGATTTCTATTGGCTGTGTGGTTAACGAAAACAGTCAATAGAAATGAGAGTAAAGTGACTTCAGTCTCCCTCCCGTGACGTCGTCAATCCCCTTTCGTTTGTTATTCGTTCTTTGTCATTGTGTTCATGAAAACGTCAAGAGATGCCGTTCATCTCTTATTCACAATATCAAATTTCAACTTTTCAAGATGGCAATGTTCTAATCTCGATTGTTGATGTACGTTCGATTCTTCAAGATGGCGATGTTTAATTCAAGATAACATGCCATGTCTTCCATGTAGCAGGAGATAGGAGATAGGAAGAGAAATACGCAAACGATCGCTTGCGAGGGCAAGCGTATTTTGAAAAAAATTTCAATCGCCTTCAAGTGAGTTTCCAATGATCGCGATAATTCCTGTTGGCTGGGTGAAACAGCCAATAGCAACGAGAAGAATGAATGCAACAGATTAACGTGACAACTTTTGATACACGGATTGTTCGAGTCGATTATTTTCTTGTTCCTTGTTATACAAGAAAAAAAAATTATAATGCAATAAATGACGAATGATAGGAATAGGATGAGATAGATATAGCCCAAGCGTCAGAGACTCATAATTGATGAATGGATGAAAAAATTCCTAGAGAAGGTTTTATGGCTTCTATCGTTAGTTTTATGTGTAATGAACCAAATTTCAAAAATGTGCAAAGAAATTCGCTCGGGAACATCTGTTTAAATGAATGAAACGGAAAATTTTCATGTTTTTTCCAATTTTTTTCCAAATATCTCTAAAAATATGGACTAAATCGAAAAAAATATGGAATCCGAAAAGTTTCCTCATGAAATTCTGCATAAAAAAGACATAATCATTTATTTCGAATCAGATGATAGTTTTGAAGATGCGGCCGTGCGAAGTTGGCCCACGGTGTTAGAGCTCGTGCGTGACGTCAAGAACGTAGAATAACGTTTCAACCAGTTGGAGTAGAAAGGTTCGAAATGATTCCCCAGCGATATTGATTGAAAAAACTATTTATTTAATCAAAAAACAAATCGAAGTTGTAAAATAGAATAATGAATATGAGATAATATGCATATAATACGATATATCGCATAGAGAAAATCAAGATTTCTCAAGAATTAAAAAATTTGAGATTAATCTGGAAATTTCGCTATTCTAGAGTTTTCCGATATCTACAGAGTTTTTCACTATCTCGAGAGTTTTTCTTGAGATTCTTCTTAAATTGGATAGCTTACTTAGCAGAATTTTGATCAACCAAGAGATTGTTCAATTACACCTTCTAATTCTGTAATCGGGGATTCCTCCTTTAAAAAATTGTTCATTTTTCGATTGCAGAATTAGAGGGCGTAATTGAACAATCTTTCGGCTGATCAAGATACTGCTACTTCAGCTTTTTTTCTTATTCGCTCATTCTCCTTCTTCCCCGTCGGGGTTGGTCCCCAAGTTCAAGCTGCATTGATATTCCTAGTTCTTCACTTTCCCAGTAACTACTGAAAAGGAAGCAGCACCAGCAGTATTGCTCAGGATAATCAATTGCACTTGCAGAGGTGGATGCAAGGGAAACTGCGGTTGTCGTAGATATGGACTAAGCTGTTCAATTATATGAACCAATTGTGAGGGCCAAACTTGTTCCAATGCCAAACTGGTCGGAATAGAGATCGAAGGAGATGGAGATGAAAGCATTGACATTAATTCGGAAAAGTTCCTGAGCTTTCTGATGTCTGATGAGGAGGGCGAAAAATCAGGAGAAGCTGAAGGCCTTGAAAAATTGAAAACAGTCAGGAAAGTGAAGAACCAGGAATATCGATGTACCTTGAACTTGGGGACCAACCCCAACGGGAACGACGGAGAATGAGCAAATGAGAAAGAAAGCTCACATTGCAGAATTTCGATCAACCAAAAGATTGTTCAATTATTCCCTCTAATTCTGCAATCGGAAATTCCTCCTCAAAATTACGCGATAATATTATAGCAATTAATATTCAGGGAAGAAAAGAATTGTTCATTTTTTTATTTTCGAACTCCGATTTGTTTTTCAGTTAGATAAATGGTTTTTTCAATAAATATCGCTGAGAAATCATTTCAAACCTTTCTACTGCAACTGGCTGGAACGTTATTCTACGTTATTGACGTCACGCACGAGCTCTAACACCGTGGTCCAACTTCGCACGGCCGCATCTTTAAAACTATCATCTGATTCGAAATAAATGATTGAACCTTTTTTATGGAGAATTTTATGAGAAAACTTTTCTGATTCTATATTTTTTTCGATTTAGTCCATATTTTCAGAGATATTTGAAAAAAAAATCGAAAAAAACACAAAAATTTTCTGTTTTATTTATTTAAACGAATGTTCCCGACCGAATTTCTTTGCACATTTTTGAAATTTGGTTCATAACACATGAAACTAACGATAGAAACCATAAAACCTTCTCTAGGAATTTTTTTAGCAAAGAAACCCCTGACGCCTGGGCTAGATACCTGTACTTGTCATTTTCGCCGCCTGTTCACATAACCTCTTAGGCTGAGTTTTTCATTCTCGGGTTAACGTCATTCGAGAGGTCAGTTAACTCTCGGATTAATTTAGCCTTGGGATTTATCAGCGCGCGTTGCCTAGTGGTCAAGGGAGACACTGGAATATCGCTTGGACAAACGTACACTTGCAGAGAAAAAAATGGCTGCGCAAGCGACATTACAATATTCTCCCTTGACTGCTAGGTAGCGCGCACTGATAAGTCCCATGGCTAAATTAATCTGAGAGTCAACTCAACTCTCGGATTACGCTAAACAGAGAATGGAAAACTCAGCCAAGGGCGAGTTTTTCATTTGACGGTTAAGCTAACCTACAGGTTGCGTTAACCAGCAGGTTAACTTAACAGCTAGAGCCATCTATGAGAAATGAACATAAGGCTGAGTTTTTCATTCGTGTGTTAGGGCCAGTTCGCCGGAGTAAAGTTAGCGCTAACTCCGGTTTAGCTTAAACCGAGTTTAGCTTAAGCCCCGGTTAACGTAACTCTGGTTTAAATTCAAAAATGGCGGATTTGCCGTAACAAAAATATTCGGACATCGACTCGGCCAAACCCTCTTCATTCTTGGCGTCTACCGGTACAAATGAGGAAAGGGTTGGTCAATTAATCTCACTTGGATGATTGACAAGTGATTTTTTCAATTTTTTTCATTGACGATTATGGTGATTCAAAATTAGTTCAATTTTCTAAATCCCCCATTGGCAGCTCGTTGTGGGGACACTGTTGTTCCGCCATTTTTTAATTTAAACCAGAGTTACGTTGAACCAGGTTTAAGCTAAACTCGGTTTACGCTAAACCGGAGTTAGCGCTAACTTTACTCCGGCGAACTGGCCCTTAGCTAACACGGTGTTAGCTAGCCCTGTGTTAGCGCCATTTTGGAGACTCCGGATGTATGCGCCATCTTCGCAGATAAAGTTTCAATCTCACGTAGGCAGCATAATCTTCATATTTAGCCTGCTTCTACTTTCCTGTGTGAGATTGGAACTCTACCCGCGAAGATAGCGCATACATCCGAAGTCTCCAAAATGGCGCTAACACAGGGCTAGCTAACACCGTGTGAGCTAACACATGGATGGAAAACTCAGCCTAGCTCTCAAATGAAAAACTCGCTCTAAGGATGCAGCACGTATTCCGCACAACAAGGTTGATCACAAATTCTGACAGGGCTACCACCATAACGTTAATCTCTCGCCTATCCTACATACTAAAGGAGACGTGAATGGTGGCTGTACAGTGTGCATGTACATGCGCACGCCATATTGAATGGAGGACACTGCTTGGTAGTTCAAAGGAAACCAACAGATGGCACCTCTTCAAATTCAATTTTGGCCGATTTTCATGAGGCGAATTTTGTAATTTTGTGATGCATTCCCATTGGTGATATGTGCGACGAGACGGACAGTGTTCATTTGTTCTTTTTCACGCGGTTTTATATGCGTTAATTCAAATTTCTCTCAGAGGAATACTTTTTGACGGAGAGATATGCGTTTTAATTTTAAATGGCCCGAAAAATAATGTGTATATTCTTAGGTTAAAAACAATGAGCTCAGATTATCATCCAGGAAGATATATATCGTTGCCTTGGAGTGAAAGGGGCGTAAGTGCCATTTCTTTCAATTTTTTTTCTCAAAATAACAAAGGGGCGTATCCCTACCATTATTACTCCAATAGGCTTTCCAAGGCCTTTTATGCAATATAAGTAAAAAAATAAAAAATAATCACATATAGGCGTAAGTACCACCAACTAATAACAAACGGGCGTGAGTACCGGAGATACGCCTCTTTGTTTTTAGTGTTTCTATTGAATTTTCCCTAATCATTGGAGAAAGACTTATTAGTCTTTCTTATTAGTAAAGGGGCATAAGTTCCGGACATACGTCTCTTTGTTTTAGTTTTTTTCATTGAATTTTTCCTAATCATTGGAAAAATACTAATAACAAAGAGGCGTAAGTGCCATAACTCGGATAAAAATCGCTAAAAACAAAAGGGCGTAACATCAAAAATTTTCATATGCTATAAAAAAACTATAAAAACAAAAAGGCGTAAGTGCCGAAATTCAGATGAGAAATCCTGAAAACAAAAGGGCGTAACTCCAAATATTCTCATGAGATGAAAAAATTATAAAAACAAAGAGGCGTAAGTGCGGAGATACGTCCTTCTCACTTTAACGTTGACAATTATGTAGCGTTCAA
The DNA here is from genome assembly GCA_963942555.1 of Aleiodes leptofemur. NCBI lineage: Eukaryota > Metazoa > Arthropoda > Insecta > Hymenoptera > Braconidae > Aleiodes > Aleiodes leptofemur. The sequence continues at coordinate 11,414,978 of OZ012619.1, forward strand.
AGAGAAAATAACAAAAGAGCGTAAGTGTGGAGATACGTCCCTTTCATTTCAAAATTGGTAGTTACGCCACTTTGTTATTTTAATTTTCAATTGCCCAAATAATGTTCCAAAGACCATAAAAAACATTTTGGAGTGATAAGTGGAAATACGCCCCTTTCACGACAGAATTTCGTGTTTTTGGCACGTATGCCCTTTTCACTCTAAGGCGACGATATCATTGCCTTAGTGACAAGGTGACGTATATTTTTTTGCTCCAATAGGTTTCCCTGGGCATTTCATGCAATAATGATGGGAAACAAATAACAATAACATATATGCATAAGTACCGCCCACTGCAAATAAAGAGACGTCTCTTTTTATTTTCAGGATTTTTATTGAATTTTTCTTAATCACGGAAAAAATACTAATAACAAATAGGCGTATTTCCGGCACATTCGTCTCTTTGTTATTTCGAATTAATAATAACAAAGAGTTATAAGTCTAAAAAATAATTTGATAGGAAAACTATAGAAGCAAAGAGGCTGAAGTGCCCCATAATTTAGATAAGAAATTTGAAAAGGCAAAAAGACGTAGCTTCGAATATTTTGATATCAGATGATGAAATAATAACAAAAAAGTGTAAGTGCAACATCAGAATCCTTTGAAATAAATATTCGAAAAATAAAATGATGTAAGCCGAAAATATAGCGGGGAAAATGAAAAAAGAGACAAAGCGATGTCAGTGTGGAGATACGTCTTTTTCACTTGAACATCAGCAATTACGCTACTTTGTTATTTTGATTTTCAGAAAAGGAAATTCAATTCGAACTAACCCAAAATGACTTTTTTCTAACATATCCAAAGAAGAATTTCAAAATATTCATTCAGTACCTCCAAAGTCTTTGCAAATAGCAGACTTTGTCTATATTTTGAAAAGTATTCACCTGGGCCGAATTTGGGTCAACACATGTTGAAGCGCGGTAAAAATACTATCGATATACATGAAAAAATTAACTTCTGAAAATTTCCATTCCGGCTGCGAAATTAAAAAATAGCTTCAGTTGATATTTATGAAAATATTACCTTGTGGCCCACGTTGGAATGCTTAAGGGGGGACCACGGTGAAATTCAAAAGTCTTTGATTGATGGAGGGATTCATCGAGTGACATTTGGCACATGATGGGGTGTATCAAAAAACCTAAAAAATTTTTAACGCAAACCATTTTGCCCCGTATTTCAAGATAGAACGTCATTATTCGGCTTCATCTTAATAATGCCCCATAGACCACAAATTTGATCCGATTCAGATTTTTTTCTTTTACAAATATTTGTTAGCCTTTCGAGAATGAAATTGGGTATCCATTCTATATTACAAATCATAGATCACTAAAAAATGAGTTTTTCTCAATTCGACGAATTGTTTTCAATTGAAAAAATTTCGAGCAAAGAGTGAGTGGATGGAAAAAATTCATTTTCTCGTGATCTATAATCTGTAATGTAGAACGGATACCCAATTTGATCCTCGAAAGGCTAACGAATATTTGAAAAAAAGAAAAATCTGAATCGGATCAAATTTGTGGTCCATGGGGCATTATTAAGATGAAGCCCTATAATGACGTTTTATCTTGAAATACGGGGCAAAATGGATTGTGTTCAACATTTTTTAGCTTTCTTGACACATCCCATCGAGTGCCAAATGTCACTCGATGGATCCCTCCATCAACCAAAGACTTTTGAATTTCACCGTGGTCCCCCCTTAACCTGAAGTTATGATGGATATTTAGGAATAAAATGAGATAGACTTTTCGAAAATACTCATTGCATTCCTTTTGAACAATTGCAAATAGTTTCATTAACTATTTGCAATAATGAAATTAATACAACGGTCGGATAAAAATTGAAAATGTTGAAATTGCAAATAGTATTTTTTTGCAGCGTTACAAAAAGTATTAATCTGATCCAATTCCTAACCAGCGCATATAAAAATGCAGGAAGAATAATGTCGATATAGATAGGAGAAGTGTCAATCTTCAAGTATTTTCATTTTGGCCAAAAAATTGTAGAAGACTTATTTGAAGAAAAAAAAAATATTTTGCAATCGATATTTTCTCTAACTATATCAATAGCATGGTCTCCATGCTTCCACACGGGATGGTCCAAGTTTGGACCAGAGGAATATGTTTTAAGAAACAAATAAAGGCGACTTTTGTAATGACCTGGGAGAATTTCAATGGATATTTCCAGAAAGCTTGGACCATTTTCTTCCAAAACATGCATGAGAAATTCATTTGGGGCCAGTTTGGAATGGTTCAGGAGCAAATATCTCTATGGATATAAATTTGGGTCAATTTTTATTAGCCTATTTCAAAAAGCGAGAAGTTTCACATAGAAATGAGTATGAACATGCCATTTTGGCCCAGTTGAGATGAGTCCATATATCACTATCTCTAGGAATAATAATCTGAGCTAATTTTCATGAGCTATCTGGGAAGAGTGAGAAATTTCCCATGGTAATGAGCATAGGCATGCTGTAATGGGTCAGTTGAAATTGGGCCTCATATCTGTATCTCAAAAATATCAATCCGGCCCAAATTTGCAGCAACGCATGTGAGAACATGAAAAGAATACTGTTGATATAGATAAAAAAATAAGTCAATACTTGAAAAAAACAATTTTGGGACGGTTTTTTGTCTTTGAAATATTTTTATTACAGCATCATTCTTATACCTCTACAATAAAGGAGATGTTGATGGGGAATGTACAGTGTCCATGCACACGCTAACGCTCCATCAAATAGAGAACAGCTTTTTAGAGAAATGTGTTAAAAACAATTGGCTCAGATTATCATTCGTAGAAATATATATTATTGCCTGAGTGACAAAGTGGCGTGAATGCCATTCCTTCCGAAAAAATAAACTAGCATATGTTTTTTATTATTCCAATAGGTTTCCTCGGGCATTTTATGCAATGAGGATGGAAAACAAAAAATATAACATATACATGAGTGCCACCCACTACGAACAAAGAGACATATCTCCAGCACTTACATTTTTTCATTTCTAGATTTTTTATTGAATTTTCCGTAAACACCGAAAAAATACTAATAATAAAATAAGCATCTCTCCGGCACATATGTCTCTTTGTTATTTTGAATTAATAATGAAGAGGTGCAAGTCCGAAAAAATAATTTAATAGGAAAACTATGCAGGCAAAGAAGCATAAGTGTCACATTTAGATGAAAACTCCAAAAAACAAGGAGACGTAACTCCAAAAATTCTTATATCAAGTGAGATGTTATAAGAACAAACGGCGAAAATGCTATAGTTTAGATAAAAAATTTCAGGAAACAAACAACGTAACTTTGAATATTGAAATGAATAAGAAAATGAATTTCTTATGCATTTCCAAAAAAGAAACTCAAAATTTTTATTAAATATCTCCCAAGTCATTGCAAATAGTAGACTTTGCCTGGTTTTTGAAAAGCATTCGCTTGGGCCAAATTTGGGCTAGCACATGTGGAAACTCTACAGGTAAGGAGCACGGTTTGCAGTTCCTCGAGAGAAGTTTAATGAATATTTTCGGGAACTTCAAATTATTAGGCTTTCAAATAGGGCATGAAATCCATTTCGGGGTGATCTGAAATCATTTCAGGCCACTAGCTGATGTCTCTTCGACTAGAAATTTGAGCTACTTTACATTAGCAGATCTGAAGTAAAGCTAGAAATTTTCCATACAAATGAGGATAGACAGGCGAATTAAAAAAAAAATGTCTGGCAACGGACATTTTACCTCACTATATCAATAACATTCTGTCCGTGCTTTCACACGTGGTAATTCGAGTTTGGCCCAGAAGAATAAGTTGTGAGAAATAGATAAAGGCTACATTTATAATGACTTGAGAGAAATTCAGAGAGTGTTTTCAGTAGGCTTGGACCATATCCCTTTGAAACATGCATGATAAATTCATTCTTGGCCAGTTTGAAGTGGATCACGACCAGATATCTCCGTGGATATGAGTTGATATTGTGAATAAAACCGAGAAATTTCACATAGAAATGACTATGAATATGCCATTTTGGCCCAGTTGAGATGAGCCCATATGCCACTATTTCTGCGAAGAATAATCTGAGCAAATCTCCATTAGCTATCTGAAAGGGATGAGGAATTAACCATGGAAATGAACATAGACATTCTGTGTTGGATCAGTCACAATTGGGCCTTATGTCTATATCTCACGGACTGTGAATTTCGCCCAATTTTGCAGTAATGCATGTGAGAACGTGAACAGAATGGGATCGATATAAATTAAAAAAAGGTAATATTCTGAAGAAAAAAAGAATTTGTGACGATTTCTTGACCTTGAAATATTCTGAATGAAGCGCCATGCTTATACCTCTACAATAAAGCAGATGTTGATGGTTAAGGGGCAATGTTTATGTACATGCTAACGCTTTATCAAATGGAGAACAGCTTTTCATGAGAATTTTTCAATTTCGTCATTCAAATTTTCATAGCTGACATCTGTGATCAACGGAGCCGCTGAAGGCGGCGATGGCGCTAGTAATCCCTCAACGAGCATATATTAAAAGCCTCGACACTAAAGAAGGATGGAGAATTGAAATTGTGTACATAATTCGAATTCCCGAATTAAAATTATGTACATAATTTCAATTCCTGAATTAAAATTATGTACATAATTTCAATTCCCGAATTAAAATTATGTACATAATCCGAATTCGAGAATTAAAATTATGTACATAATTCGAATTCAAGAATTAAAATTATTTACATAATTCGAATTCAAGAATTAAAATTATGTACATAATTCAAATTCCTGAATTAAAATTATGTCCATAATTGAAAGTCTCGAATTAAAATTATCTACATAATTCGAATTCAAGAATTGGAATTATGTAGATAATTTTAATTCGGGAATTGAAGTTATGTAGATAATTTTAATTTGGCAATAAAAATTATGTAGATAATTCGAATTCAGGAATTACAATTATGTAGATAATGCGAATTCAAAATGAAAATCATGTAGATAATTCGAATTCGGGAATTAAAATTATGTCATAAGATAAATTGAATGGAGAATTTATTTTATGGTTACGCGCCAGGTACTCTACCGATTGAGCTATCCAGTGATATGAATTTATTTTATGTCTAGAGATAATTTAAATTCCATTTGTCACTTATGTTCCAGCTTCATGATAATTCAATGAATTACAATTATCTCTAGAGATAATGGAAATGTATTTTCATGAAGATAATTCTTCTGATGTTCAATTTTTATGACTGTATTAAATAACAAAACGGCGTGCCATAATTATTAGTGAAAAAAGAGACAATTATCAAAAAGAGACAATTAATCAGAAGAAACAATAAATTCAGTGCGGGCAAATTATCTTTGAGTATGTATATCTAGTCACGTTATTTATTAAACAGTTATATTTTTGATAAACCACGTATCAAATATCATTGAGAAACCGATCAAATCCTTATCCTTTTGGTGAATTTATTCCGCTTTGTGATCCAGTCTACACGAGAAAATCAACGAGGGTTTCGGCGAGCTATTTCGAGATTCTTCCGTAAGAATCTCCTCCAAAATTAAGGAAATTCTTAACATCAATCACCATAAAAAAGATTCAGATTAGCAGCGAATCTGGTTAGTATTTGGATGAGTGACCGCTTGCAGTATCTCGGGAGCTACTGAACCGAACGTTCTTCAATTTTATCCAATCTCTTTTGACAATCATTAGTATTGTTAAATTCAATAATTCCAACGTCCCATGATTTTTGAAATATAAATTTATTCAATCTGTTTTAATCAAATTAAAATAATCATTATAGTGTATAATTTTTGATTACATAACTAGGAGAGAGATCGATGAAAAATGGGACTTGGCAGTAAAAATAGGCGCAAAGGGAGGGGATGGAGAAGAATTTAGAGGAAATCTCAACAAACTTCCAACGTGAAACACGGTGAAAATGGAAAAAAACGGCCCTGTTTTACGTTGAACATTCGTAAAAATTTACGTATTCTCCTACACATACATATGACACCCCCCCCCCCCCTTCCACTCACCCCTCTACCTTAGGGATTTTAGACATTTTCAGACACTTTTTTTATAGACAAGCTGAAATGAATAATATAATTTATACCTCACAAATCTATAAATAAAGAAAAACTCATAATTTTACCATCCAAGTAAATATCAACAATTACTTTGATGGATGGGACTATTCAGTATTCTTTGGAAATTGGAGAAAAATCATATTTTATGCTGTCATGTTTAGAAATTGAACATTCAAGGAGGTTTTATCATCCAAGACTCATACATTGGTAAAACATATGCTGCCGATTAAGGAGAACATGTGTCACCTAATCAAGGTGGTTAACGACTTTTATAAACGACCGAATCAAATGAATAGCACTATGTAAATTTATAAACTATCATAATTTTCAAAAATAAAAGTCCCTGAATTGGATCGTATATATATTCCCTTCAAAATAAAACCACCAAATATGTGAATGAAATTATAGAATTGCTCATTTTTCATCTCCATACTACATTATTTAATAAATTAATAAATTTTTCGAATCATGTAAATTAAACAAATGAAACACTGTATGCATAACTCTGTAACATTTATGGATGTAAACAAGATAATAATGGTCAATTATATCTATTTAAATCCAAGTCCATCTCCTAGGAGGGATACGCACTGATTCGTGTAGATCTACGTAAATCATGGATCTTCGTAAATCATTTCATGTGCTCATTTTTTAGATATACTGATACCTAGTGAGATGAAAATGCAGTGAAGTAAATATAATTTACCGAAGGAAGGTCGGTGTGGGATATTTATGTGTTTTTCATCACATAAATATATATATATATATATATATATATATATATATATATATATAATAAAGAAATTTTTTTTTTTATTGCATATATTCCCTGCCCATTCCTCTCGGGTGGATTTTTGAAGCTGTAATCGCGGAGAATAACTAACATCACAATACGGAAGCTCGAAGCCGAATCAGGTCATGTGAAGAAGACTGTTTTTTCGTTGAATTGTCGTGTTTTTCAGGTGTTTAATAACGATAGATAAGAAGTAGTGGGAAGGGAAGATCTTTGGGGAATATATACTAGTTACGTGGACTCATCGTCGTGCGACACGTAGGACTTTGCAGCACTATAAAAATCGAACACCAGCAGGATTCCGATTACATGTGCAAGAATAGCTGAGAGCGTAAGTCCAAAAAAATTATCTAATTCTATGCGTGTACGTAAAATGAAAGAATCCTAAAAATTACATGTGCATTATTTATAAAATATCTTGAAAACCCCAGAGTTAATGAGATATATAGTAGAAATCGATGATATCTTCGAAGTAGTAATGTGAAGATAGTATAAATCGGCCGATTCGCTTCAAATTTTGTAGGATAATTATCTATCTTATTCCTGATTTTTATGGAAAATTTGAAATTTTCAACCATATCTTTAACCCTTCCTTGGTTGCGTCATGAGCGCGCACGTATGAAAATACTTTATAAAGTCTTCATGAAGAATTCTTTATAAAACGTGTTTCATAAGAAATTGGAACTTTTCTTATAAATATTTTCTCATGGAGTTTCCATCGTAGTTTTCATCCTTTATAAAATTTTGTTTTATACAGGCGATTCTTATGAAAAAAAATTTTATTAAGGAAAGCAAAAAATATAAAATACCATTAAAATTTTTTGTATGAATCCTATTCTATAAATTCATTCTTCATAGAATGTGTCTTCATAAAATTGAATTTTATGTAAGACATTTCTCTTGTAAAATTACTTTTACAAAGATTTTATCTCTCAGTTAAATGCTTTATTTATTCTATTTATTTGAATAATTATCCTTTGAAAAATAGCTGGATGGGGGACTCCAAACAGTGTTAACAAAAATACAGACTTTAGCCGTTGGAGCCATTGTCCAGTTTCGACAGCAAGGAAGTCTGTTTCTCAGATAAGTGTGTCGGACTGCGCCGCGATCTCGCTTATATGCACTTTTCGTCAAACTCCGCTTACGGACGGGATTCCGACGGTGCGCGACCTATCGGCGGCGGCGGTACTACAATTCTCCTTCATTTTGACGTTCGGTGCTGTCCCTTTGAATTCTATCTCTTCCTCGCGCTTCAGTTTAATTCTTCTTCTTTGCACCTCTTAATTTTTTTCCTCTTTTATTCATTATTTGCTTTTATTATTTTTTTTCATTAATTATTAATAAATTAGGTATGAGGTTCTTACAGGAGATACTTCTGTGAGATAGTTATCTCACAGAAGTGCTTCTTAAGAAAACGTCTTCACAAAATAAAATTTTATGAACATGTTTTCTATGAAATTTATATATATCACTCAGCAAAAAAATTGAGGAAACAGTAAATTTTGTCGTTTTTCTTCGTAATTTTTAAATGGCTGTAACTTTCCGAAAAATCATTGGATCGGAATAAAAAAAAAAAAGTTCCAAAGCTTGGAGTCTCCACCTCTGAAATCTTGAGATGGAATTTTTTTTGACCATCCGTTATAAGGAGATAAGAAGGTTGAAAGCGAAAATTTTTTTTCCGTTATTTTTCATTTTTCCAAATTGGTCTACGGACTTCAAAAAAATTTTCTCGACTCAACCCTCATCAAGATCGTGTAGCGTGGCCTTTCAGCTTCAATTCTTTTTTATTTCTCACGATCATTTGTTGCTGCGATATCGTCAATTGAATCAAAAAATACCCTTTTGCCTTTAATCACCGATTTCTCAGGAACTACTGATCGCACATCGAGCGGATGATGGGATTCGTAAACTTAAATAAATTGACTATGAGGTTCTTGCACTATTTCATTGAAAAAAATTTTCTTCCATTTTCAAAATTGGTTTGAGAAAGTATCGAAAAATGAAGTTTTTTTTCTTTTTTGAAAATTGCCGTGAATTTTGCAAATTTGGGAAAAAGTGCAAATGTTTCAACATTTTTCCTTAGTTTACTGTTTGCTGAAACACCTCCTAAATTTTCAAGCCAATCGGCTGGACCGTTTTTTTTCTCGAATGAACAAAGTTTTAGCAAAAATTAAAGGAACACTGTTTTGTTCCTTAAACCCCAATTCGTGATGATTAAAGCCGAAAATGTTTTTTCTCCCTTATTTCTTCGTGATTTTTTGTTCGAAATTCGTTTAATTTCATCGAGAAAGAAACATTGAAAAAAAATCAATAGAAAAATCCAATTTTTTTTTTCAAATCAATAGAAAATTCGAATTTTTTTTAAATCCGTAAAAAATTAGAATTTTTTTTCTTCAAAAATCAATAAAAGAATCTTCTTTAAAAACCAACAGAAAAATCGAAGGAAAAATTCAAAAAATTGGATAAAAAACTGCCAAAATCGTATTTGACTTGGAGAGATAGTGACCCAGCAATTTTTTTTAAACAATAAAATTTTTTTTATTAATTTTTGAAAAAAATTTTCTTTGATTATTTTTTCGTTTTTTTCGATGAAATTCAACAGATTTTGCACAAAAAATCACGAAGAAATTACGGAGAAGAAACATTTTCGGCCCTAAACTGACGAAATTTACTGTTCCCTCAATTTTTTCGCTGAGCTCAAAAAAAAAAATTAAGGGAACAGTAAATTTTGTCAGTCTAAGGCCGAAAATGTTTCTTCTCCGTCATTTCTTCGTGATTTTTTGTGCAAAATCTGTTGAATTTCATCGAAAAATAGGAAAAAATAATCAATAAAATTTTTATCAAAAATCAATAAAAAAAATTTTATTGTTTGAAAAAAATTTCTGAGTCACTATCTCTCCAAGTCAAATACGATAGTGGCAGTTTTTTAGCCGATTCTTTAAAGTTTTCTATCGATTTTTCTGTTGTTTTTTAAAAAAGATTCTTTTGTTGATTTTTGAAGAAAAAAAATTCTGAGTTTTTACGGATTTGAAAAAAATTTGAATTTTCTATTGATTTGGAAAAGAATTGTATTTTTCCATTGATTTCTTTTCATCGTTTCTTTCTCGATGAAATTAAACGAATTTCGCACAAAAAATCACGAAGAAATGAAGAAGAAAGAACATTTTCGGCCTTAATCATCATTAATTGGGGTTTCAGGAACAAAAAAGTATTCCTTTAATTTTTGCTGAAACTTTGTTCATTTGAGACCAAAAACGGTCCAGACGATTGGCTTGAAAATTTAGGGGGTGTTTCAGCAAACAGTAAACTAAAGAAAAATGTTGAAACATTTGCAGTTTTTCCCAAATTCGCAAAATTCACGGCAATTTTCAAAAAAGAAAAAAAACTTCATTTTTCGATACTTTTTCGAACCAGTTTTGAAAATGGAAGAAAATTTTTTTCAATGAAATAGTGCAAGAACCTCATAGTCAATTTATTTAAGTTTACGAATCCCATCATCCACTCGATGTGCGATCAGTAGTTCCTGAGATATCGGCGATTAAAGGCAAAAGGGTATTTTTTGATTCAATTGACGATATTTCAGCAGCAAATGATCGTAAGAAATAGAAAAAGAGGGTGCGTGGAATACCACGCGTAAGAAGTGAAACTTCTTTTTCACAATGCTGAAGTACATGCATTACGTATTAAGAATCGAATTTCATTCATTCATCCTCCCCAAATATTTGGATGATGTATGTATTATATCATTCATTGTACCATTTTCAAAATACCGTTCAGTAGCCGAAGATTACACACTACAGAAATTTGTTTTTGATATAATTGTATCTAATTAGATATATCTGAATCTCGACAAGTGCAAAAGAGGATCCGTGGAATCCACGCGCGACAGAAGTGAAATTTGTTGCTCATTAGGATGGATAGAGATAAATTATTAGTATTTTCTCACAAGAGATAATAGTTGTGAGAGCGGTAAGCGGATGTGGGTAGGACCTTGAATAAAAAAACCAAATGCACTGGTCTGCTAGCTGTTCAATCAAAATAGGTACAGTAGACTCTCAAATAAGTTCCCCTGTCCGTTCTAAACGGCTCGTTAAAGTTCCGTTCCCCACTCTCACGTAGATTAGTCTCCTCTGCGCAGTTGAGTGCGCCGTGGCACATTCTCCTATGCACAGCTAGATGCGCAAAATACATAATTCTAGACTACATCACCTCATTCAAAATGCCGCGCATTTAACCTCAATCTGATTGGTCCGCCAAAGAGGCAGAGTGGGGGAGCCAACGAGGAACTTTAATGGAAAAATCTGGGGATCTTTAACGAGAGCGGAACTTTATTGGGCGGAACTTATTTGAGAGTCTACTGTATTACGCATTAAAAATTTGGATGCCTGCCTATAGTATATTGGTTTTTGTTCACTATGAAATTCCAGTTTTTTCCACGATTATGGAGTATTCAGATGAATCAATTTCTTTTCCAATCATAGTTTCCTGTGAATATCTCGAGAATTGATCGAGATAGAGCGATTCTGCCTCCATTTTTTTGTCACTCTCTCGAAATTCTCTACATAAAAGGTTCAGGGCAAAATCACCCATCTTGCTCAGATTATGAGATATTCAAAGAAAATTGATGATTAAATGAAATAAATTTGTGTAAAAACTTGATATTCTTTTTTTTTCAGTATCCTTTTTCATAAGAATAAGATATCTCGGGAACTGAGCGAGATAACGAAATTATTCTGAAAACCTTTTTTTTTTGGAGAATTTCATAAACTTTAAAAGAGAGTTTCTGTAAGAAATGCATTATCTCATTTAGTTTCCGAGATTTTCATCAGAATTCTATGACAAAAAAAATATATTTATAGATCTTCGGTTCAATGATTTTCTGGAAATATCTCGAAATCTAATAGAGATACGCCTTTTTGCAACTCTTCGAATCTTTTAGAAAGACATCAGAGTAAGATCGCTGTATCTCCCTCAGTTTTCGAGCATTCTCCAAAAATTGTTGTGAACATGAAAAAGTACAAAAAAAACAGGAAAAAAAGAATTTTTCTTTAATTGTTTTTTTGAAAGTATTTCGGACACTAATCAAGATAGAGCAATCTCACCCTACAGCTATCTTATAGGGGAAAGTCTATAAAAACTGAATGTAGCAAAATCACTCTATCTCGCTTAGTTTCCGAGATACTTTCAAAAGAAAATTGAACATTATACGCAATGTGTGTGAGGTCTAGTTAAGCACATTGACGAAACATCAATTTCGGCGCTGATGCCAAACGAATGTTTTTTGGAAAGTAGCTACATTCGTGCTTTAGATATTATTGGGACTGCCGTGCACTCAGCGCTGGCGCCGCCCCACTCTTCCACTATTCACGGTTCTCTCTCTCTTTCCTATACCTAAGATGCGAGCGTTAAATTTAACGCGTGGAGATGTGACATGAGGGTGACGCTCGTCCGACGTCGTATAAGAAGTTTCACTTCAAAAAGAATTGAAGCTGAAAGGCCACGACACACGATCTTGATAAGGGTTGAGTCGAGAAAATTCTTTTGAAGTCCGTAGACCAATTTGGAAAAATGAAAAACAATGGAAAAAAATTTCCGCTTTCAACCTTCTTATCTCGTTATAACGGATGATCAGAAAAAATTCCATCTCAAGATTTCAGAGGTGGAGACTCCAAGCTTTGGAACCATTTTTTTTTATTCCGATTCAATGATTTTTCGGAAAGTTACAGCCATTTGAAAATCACGAAGAAAAACGACAAAATTTACTGTTTCCTCAATTTTTTTGCTGAGTGATATATAAATTTCTAGAAAACATCTTCATGAAATTTTATTTTGTAAAGATGTTTTCTTTAGAAGCACTTCTGTGAGATAACTATCCCACTAAAGTATCTCCTGTAAGAACCTCATACCTAATTTATTAATAATTAATGAAAAAAAAATAATAAAAGCAAATAATGAATAAGAGAGGAAAGAAAAATAAGAGGCGCAAAGAAGAAGAATGAAATTGAAGCACGAGGAAGAAATAAAATTCAAAGGGACAGCGCCGAACGTCAAAGTGAAGGAGAACTGTAGTACCACCACCGCCGATAGGTCGCGCACCGTCGGAATCCCGTCCGTAAGTGGAGTTTGACGAAAAGTGCATATAAGCGAGATCGCAGCGCAGTTCGACACACTTATCACTTTCTCAAAACAGACTTCCTTGCTGTCGAAACCGGACAATGGCTCCAACGGCTAAAGTCTGCATTTTTGTTAACACTGTTTGGAGTTCCCCATCCAGCTATTTTTCAAAGGATAACTATTCAGATAAATAGAATAAAGAAAGCATTCAACTGAGAGATGAAATCTTTGTAAAAAGTCATTTTATAAGAAATGTCTCTATAAAATTCAATTTTATAAAGATATTTTCTATAAAGTATAAATATATAGAATAGGATTGATACAAAAAATGTTAATGGTATTTTATATCTTTTGCTTTCCTCTATAAAAATTTTTTTCATAAGAATCGCCTTTATAAAACAAAATTTCATAAAGGATGAGAACTACGATGAAAACTTCATAAGAAAATCTCTATAAGAAAAGTTCCAGTTTCTTATAAAACACGTTTTATGAAGAATTCTTTATGAAGACTCTATAAAGTATTTTCATACGTGCGACGCCACCTTCTTCACGTTTCTTCGTTTAACCTTCATTTTTACCAATAAAAAAAATCCAAAAAATTTTAATGCTCTGATTGAATCTTCTAAAATGCATAAATGCTATTGATAAGTATAAAATCGCGTGTGAATTGAGTGTGAATATTATTTTGTGGATCACGGACTGAAAGGTGGCGCTCCCCCACCCGGTGCGACTAAATGTAAAATCCCCGTTCAAGTTGCGCTGTTGCTAAGTCGTTCTCCCGCTCTTACTCACTGGTCTCAAATACGAGAACATAACCTTCAATCATTTAACGGTGTACTTCGTTCACTATCGGTATTGTTTATTTATTAAGTTTATTCCTTAGAATGGTAAAGGTGTGAAGTATAATTAAAAGGTTGGTAAGAATAATTGTTCTCCAATTGATTAATTGTATAAATTGGAAAACATTAACTAATTTATACAAAGAATCAAGCAATTTTAACGAAAACTGAATGTGATTAAATGAACTTGTCGTTCTGAAAAAAAGTTGTTATAATTATAACTATTTGAATTATAACCTTCATACTGAATATAAATTTAATTAATTTATCCTCACTTTTTATGCAAACAAAAAAAACTGGCAGCTTGTTCAATTGTCCATTCAAAATAAAATTAATTGCAAAATAAATTTTTGGTAGAGAGTTCAGGCAGGAAGTACTCGTTGATCATTTGACAATACCGCACGGAATTTAACACGGGGGCGGCGCGCTCGCCATGCGACCTACGAAGTCGGGTGAAATCACTCGACCACTGAAGGGTTAATGAGATATTAAATATCAGAATTCAAACTTTCAGCACTAGTCCAGACAAAATACACATTGCCGCTTGCATTCAGTTCCAACGAGCTGGATTTTTGTGCAGGTCTTGGATACGTCATTACCAATGATGTGTCAGAAATTCGAGTCAATCCCGCTTGTGCGTTGTTTTTTATCTAAGGTCAAAGGTCACAAATATTGGTTTTTCACCTATATCTCTGGAATGGTAAGAGCTATCATAAAAATCGATCCACCAAATTTGTAGATCGGAAAATTCTCTACAAAAAATGTCCCGAAACTTTTCTCCTACACAGTACTGTTCTCCAGATATCGCAACTTCAGACCGTAGAGGTAGTGTACTGGGCGCTTTATTTTAATGTATTTTCCCCAATAGGCATACTCCACAACATATTTCGATTCAGGAAATTCAATGGGATATTGTTTTATTACTGAAAATTTTTGCAGCAAGAAAATTGGATATTATTTGTAACGGGGATTCGTCCAATCCCGTCACACTTCCGGCCATCCCTTTCCGCACACACGGTTCGATAGCGTGGTCACCAGTTTATTCTTTACCGGAGGAATAAACAAAACTCGCTGTGTGCTGGTTTTCCCTGGGCTCACCACGCTTAACCTCTTAGGGCGGTTTCGGGCTAACCTGCTGAACCTTCGGTAGTAATTACTCGGGGAATTACTAACCCCAATGGATGGCATGAGCAATCCATTCCCGGTAACCCAGTGTGCTGGTTATGGTAGAGGGGCGTGGGTCTAGTCACAGTCCCTCTAGCGAGAACAAGTCGGAATTAGTTATGCCGCGATAACCTCTGGATGAGCCCATCCGCAGTATTCCTCTGATCTATCGTCACCCAGAGAATACCGGACGTTTCCATCCACACGAGAAACGCCACGTAGCCACGCTACGGGCAACCAACGATAACTCTCGCCTAAGCGAGCGATAGAGGTTCCAGGGACGGCTCCCGATCCTCTCGAGTCTGCCGCCCAAGGCGGACTAACTGCTCACGGTGTCGTTGGGTCTATTTATATCGGCTGAGGCTGCTTCTCCTCGTCTAGAGGTCTCTCCGCGCGCCTGCGTGGTTCTTCCTCTCACACTACTGCCAGGCCCGGAGATAACTCCGACATCTTTAGTGGAGCGCCAGCATTTCAGCTGGGCTTCTGCCTTATCCTCAGCCGCATATAAATCCCACTGACGTGACAGTTAGTTCACGGTAACTTTAAGGTGTCATCTTACGCAGATGGCACCACGGTATGAATTGTCTAGCTGTTCATGTGTGAGTCTTCTCGAGCTCTACACTTGAATAGCTTCACTCGAAGGTGGCATAATCCGATGCGATAGCTGTAACGAGAAACCTCGTTACATATTCGTCTTGGACCCCTATTTCATCACTTTCTTCTTCATCTTCGTTCTCTTCTTCCTCGATTTGTGTAGACTGCTCTAAGAAGAGAGATATATCCACTATATCCTCATCGATTTCGAAACTATCTCCATCTGCTGCATTTGATTCAACTTTGGCGCAAGATTGGCCTTGACAATTGGTACAGACTAGTGAACAAAACAATCCGACTTTTCTGCAGCCACAATTGTCCGTACAGCCCTTCTTACAATTATAGAAAATTGTATTCAACAGTTTCTCTGGAGCAGGTGGAAGTAGAGTCTGGATTGGCTCCAAACTATTGTTTATCAATTTCCAGCCCCAGCCTTCTGGATTCAGTTTATTGCCCAGCCACACTTGCACCTGATAGAATACACGAAACAAGTGTTGATATGCTGAAGCGGATGTTGGAGGGAGACAAGATAACTGCACTCTCTTATTGTTCTTGATATTTTTCTCAAAACTTGAATATCTGTATTTGTCTATTGATTCCATTTTTTTTGGAGCTCCATATACAGAAAGGAGAAAACGAATTCCGTTCGTGAGGATGACTTCTGCTGAAGAGTTAATGTTTCCGAATACTTTTGCGTTATCAATTAAATCATCACTTTTTTCAAACAATTTAAATACTGCAGTTTTGCCGATGGAATGAGGGACGGACAGTTTACTCACTCAAAATAATATACATACTGGCCACAAATGAGTGCAATGCACTCAGTGCATATTAGGATTTCCGAAGTTTCAAATCGCGATATTTCGAGAATGGTGCTATGTAAGAAAAAAGTGTTCGAACATTTTCCGTAGAGAATTTCCCGATCTACAAATTTGGTAGAATCCATTTTCATGATAGCTCTTACCGTTTCAGAGAAATACGTGAAAAACCAAATTTTATGACCTTTGACCTTAGATAAAAAACAACGCATAAGCGGGATCGACTCAGACTTTTGATACATCATTTGTAATGACGAATTCAAGACCTGCACGAAAATCCAGCTTGTTGGAACCGAATGCAAGTTCAGGACTTTATTTCGGCTATTTTGTCTGGATTACACGGCGTGAATAGCGAGACCCCAAAAAGAGTCGCGGATAATATCTTGACATTTCTTATTCAGACGAACTCAAGACTCACTTTTCATTTTGTTTCGTTTTTGATTAAAATGATTTTTTTTCATTGATATTTATTCTTCGGATTTTACCTCATTGAAATGAGGCAAATAATATTTAAAGATGAAGAACAGTGTTCAAGGAATTGAGGGAAAAGACAGTAAAAGATGATTAAAGATACAAAGAAAAGAGTTGAAAAATATAGAGAACACAGATGAAAAATACAAAAAAAAAATACAAAAAATATACAAAAAAAAGTTAGCTTTTTCGTATTTCTTCCGAATGGATTACAGTGTTTTTTATCCTGAATTTTGTATACACGACAGCTCAAAAACTATTTGAGTTAGAGACTTCAAATTTCGTCAGTTTGTGCATCTAATGAACGAAAAGTTTGGTATCGAAATTGAGTGAAATCGCTCCAGTAGTTTCTGAGATATTGGACAAAAACCATTTTATGAAAAGAGCTTATATCTCGAAAACTATCTAAGCAATTACACATCCAAGTTCAGCTTAAAAGAATCATCTCAATGAGCCCCACAAATGGTGAGAATTTCCGATTTTTGAGAAGAAGTCTCTTGTAAGAGTTTTCGATAAATTAGTTTTTCCAAAAAATAACGGTTTTTCTTAGCTTTCTGTCTAGGAACACTACTATTTTTCATTCCACCATTCGAAAGCAGACAATTTTTCCTACAAAATGAGTACATTTTCTTTTGACGACAATCAGAAAGGATAGAAATCGTATTTGAAACCTGAACTTCAATTTTTAAGTTTTATCGTAGGATCTCAGTTTTCATCTAATGTTGAAAATTTATGTATCATATGACATTATTGCAATTTAATCGATTATTGTAAGCTAGGACTGCAGGTCCTAAGATTGAATCCTGCACAGATCGATCTGGTCTGGAACAATATTCGTAGGAATGTTCAAGTGCGTATTTGTCGTAAAAATTATGTTATTTTTTTGAGTAATGGAATACATGAATAGCGATTTGATGCAATATCGACGAAATTCCATTCGGAAGCACTTTGCCAATCGAATTGGCAACATATTAAATGTCGCACAAGGAGTGGGGTTTGCCAGTAACGCACAAAGAGTGGCACTTTTGCTTGTTTTCAACTCTTTCTTGGATGTTTTTAGCTCTTTTTTTTTTGTGTTTTTCATTTTTTTTGTTGCTTTTTTCATCGCTGTTCTTTGCCATTCCTATCGCTGTTTTATGTATTTTTCAACTCTTTTTTGTGTATTTCTCAATTTTTTTTGTTCTTCATCTCTTCTTTTTGTACTATTAATTATCTTTTTTTGGCTTTCCTCTTAATTTTTTGAAAATGACTTCTGATATTTAAATGTTATTTGCCTCATTCTCAATGAGGAACAATTTGACTAATAAAATTTCTCTTCTTTCCGTCTTTTCCATGAAGATGAAGGACAGGAAGAAGTAATGAAACCACAGAAGAATGCAGGAAATACAAAAAAAAATACGGAAAATACAAAACGAAGACACGTTCTGTCTCATAGGAAACTTCGTGAAGACTGAATTGTCCATCTTTCAGCTTTTTGGGCTTCGTAAATTTCGATTCGTCTCTTTCCCTGGTCCTCTCACCACTATGCATTGCTCTTTTACCTCTTACCATTTTTCCATTCACATAGTTTGCCTGAAAACAACTCCTTGGATTCAAAATATTTCGGAAACTAATAGAGATAGGGACATTTTCATGGAGACTATTTCTGTAATCCTGATTCCTCTATACGGAGAAGACCTCCCCAAAAACTATCTCGATTTCAATTCTTTTAAAGATAATCGAAAACAATCAGCGAACAAAAATTCGGCAATTTTTTTTCCCCTTTCATTGGATACAATGAGAATTCGAAAAATTCCTACCGTCTTTCAAGTCACTACTGGCTCAACTCAATCGTTTTCCAGACCCATATAGAATTCGCTTAAGAATCAACCATTAAGAAGACACCAATAAATAAATAATCAAATGAAAGACTGCATATTACAAACGTAATGCTCGTATCATAAGAAACAAACGAGGTGCATATTCTGAAATACAAAGGAGGTCAATAGCAAAAAATGTAATTTCCATACTATCGACTTTCTTTTTCTTACACGAGCATTACGTTTGGTATATGCAGTCTTCCATTTAATTATTTGTTTTTTTTTAACAAAATGGCCAATACTTGAGCGAATTCTATGTGGGCCTGGAAAACGAATAACTTGAGCCAGTAGTGACTTTAGTGGTGGTAGGGATTTTCTAAATTCTCATCGTATCCAATGAAATAGAAAAAAGAATCGGAAAAATTTTGTTCCCTGATTGTTTTCGATTATCTTTGAAAATAATTGAGATAGAGATATTTTTGTGTAGATCTTTTTCGTATAGAAGAGTCAGAGTTACGGAAATGGTGTTTGATGAGAGATCTGGATCTTGATATATTTTTATTGCGATGGCCGAGATTTTTGTGGATTTTTATTGAGAGCGTGGAGCGAGCTTAACCTTTCAAGTTCGGGACCCATACGCTGCAGCCTGTCCCATCGGCCGGGAGCTATCTGACGATCGGACTACGCTGCTCAATGCGCAACGTCTCGTGAACGCTTCATCCAAAAATTATGGAAAAACTTCCATTGATTGCATTGGTTTTCCATACAAATACTGTAGAGTTATCAATTTTCCTTAGATTTTGCGTTATAGGAATATCTAGTGAATTTTTAAGCCTAATTCTAATCCTATCAGATGATAAGTCGCTGAACTAGTCTTGTACGCTGAATTTATTTATAACAAACAAATTATCAATCCGATTGAAATTTGCATTGCGCCATTTGATAGACGAACCTTCAGAGTAATTTGAGTAAAAATTTCGGAATTTCCAAAGGAAATTTTTCCGATAAACGAGACGATTGAATATATCAAGCGTAAAATTTCAGCCCATGACTTTTGTTTATCAAAAAAAAGTATTAAAAATATTGCAAAAAAAAAAAATCACCACTCCGAAGACAGTTTCATTATCTACCCAAAACACTTCTTTTAACTTTTATATCTGTGATAGCATTTGAGAAAAGGATTCTTTAATGTTAAAGGAGAGGGTCGATACGACATATAGACCCTGGCCGATAGGACAAGAAAGTGGGTTGATACAACGTATGAACCCCGTACTTGAGGGGTTGAATGAGCACGAACACGAGTTTTTTCGTTAATTTTAATTTTTATCAACAATAATAAATTTTTATGTTGTTCAACGATTAACATTATTTACTTTGTCACTATTTTTTTTATTTTTGATTAATTATATTATTGAAACGTTCGAGATTTACTAATTGATTAATGATTGAAAATAATGGAAACTCCGAGAATCACTCGTCACACGGTTTGCACTGATAGTTCTTAGAAAAGAATGAGAGGGAGAAAAAGAAGGAAGATGGCAGGTATCTAATTTGGTAGGTGTCAAGATACCTGCCCATCAAGTGACGACCAGGTGCTTAATAAAGTAGGTCAGTGTCGATGACCGATAATATAGAGCAGTCTGTATGTGTGTGCGCGTGAGTATGGGCCAGTTGACAGTTGGTCCATAACCAAACATTCTCCAGGCCGTCAGCAACAGTGCTGACAAATGAGTAGATTAAGAATTGAGCTGTAACAAAAAGCAAAATATACTGTGTTCGAGATACGAGAGAACTTTGAGTACATCACCCGGATTCCACTGCTTCTATCTAACGACGATGTTCTCAGTTGCGGGTTGTAAATCCTCATCAAAGTATGGAATGAGGTGGAATTGATGATGAATCCCGAAGAGTTGAGTTGATCAACCATCGTTGAATTGAGACGGGCAAGAGCGCGAGTTTCGAGATGGACTTTTTGAACGATGAGTCGGCAGTCTTGATGGTGACCACTCCGGTGAGATCATCTTTTCCAGGATGCAGAGCGGTAACTCGAGCGAGAGGCTATTTTGTAGGAGGAAACCTCTCATCAGTGAACAGTACATTAGAGCCGATCTTGATTTTATTCGAAAGCTGGTACCACTTCGAAATAAACTGCAGATGTTGAAGATACCTAGTTGAGCTATTTGTTGAGATTCCTTTGACGTCATCGAGAAGAGTCCGAGAACAAACTCTTGCAGATACCACGGCGAGAAATGAAACGACGATGAGCAAAGATGAATCCTTCTACTGAGTAGTCCGAGACAGCTTCGAGATGAACAGCTGATGTTGCCATACAAACAAAAACTGTGAGCCACTCTTTGTATGACTCATCATCACGTCCTTTCCATGAGCGGAGTGATACTGTTCCAACATAGTCAATACCAGTATTGAAGAATGCACGAACTTGAGTGAGACAAGACGTTGGAAGCTGAACCATCAACTGCTGAGCTGTTACTCCTCTCGGTCGAGCACAAGGAACACATTTAAGTATAAACGATCTTACTGGAGCTCTTCCGCCAAGAATCCAATAAGTCTTTCTGAGCTGTCCTAGAGTTAAATGAGTTTTTCCGTGTAAAGTCCTCAAATGAGCTTCTTCTATAATGAGCTAAGCAAAACGCGATTCCTTGCTTGGTGCTTATTCTCCATTTCGAGATCTGCCAATCTGAGCCGTGCTCCAACACACAGAATACCTTGATGATCGATGGAAGATGTTAATCGAATGAGTGGATGAGCTGAAATCAATTTTTGTCCTCTGGATAGAGCAAGAAGTTCCGAAGAGAAATGAGCTGCTTGAGTAGCCTTAACCTAGAAGATTCGAGCTTGTTCAATGTTACCAGGATTTAGAGCTGTGCTAAGAGAAGATTTGGGAATCTTTCTGGCTGTGCGATGAATCGTTGACAAATTGCTGTGATCCTTAGCAATTTGTTGAGCAATGAGTACTGATCAACTAGATCCCAAATCTCTCTGTGTTGAACTTTTACGTTGAGAATTACACCAGGTTCTTCTTCGAGATCGATGTTTGAAATAGTAGGTGAGCTCAATTCTGGCTGTGATGAGGAGTCACGACAAAGCCACTGTAGACCTTTCCACCAAAGTTCGTGAGAAGCAAGTTGAGCTACTGTCAATTCTCTGGAAGCACAATCTGCAGGATTCTCCTTGCCTGGAACAAATTTCCATTGAGCTGAATCGGATTCTCTACGAACTCCTTCGAACGTGAAGGATGAGAGCTGATGCAATGGAGTGTTACAGATGAGTCTGTCCATAAATACGTCGGCACATTCGATAGCTTGAGCTGATCATTGACGTACTTAACAAATTTTGCAAGAAGAACCGCAGCTGTGAGCTCTAACCGAATTATCGTTAGTTTCTTTAGTGAAGCGACCTCTGTTTTTGAACAAACCAGAAAGATTCGAACTTCGTTTCCGACTGTTACCTTGAGAAAAACCACTGCAGCCAATGCTGACTGTGAAGCGTCCGAGATTCATGAATTTCGAGTTGAAAATTTTCAGTGATCCCAAGCCATCTGGGCACGGATACATTCTTGAACTGAGCTAAATCCTCACGAAATTCTTTCCAACAATGAGCCAGTTGAAGAGATCATCATCCAAATCAAGTTTTTCAATTCTCAGCTCCTGTAAGAGCATTTTTCCTCGACTTACCACAGGAGCAAGAAAACCAAGTGGATCATAGAGCTGTGCGATTTCGGACGAAATGAGCCCTTCAGAGATTTTTGAATTTTCAGTCGATTTTGTTGAAAAGACGAAGTTATCTGAGCTAGGCAACCAGAAGAGTCTGAGAATTCGAGTTTCCGAGTCTTCATAAACACGCTACTCATCAGAAGTGCTGTCATGAGAAAGCTACTTCAGGAAATCTGAACAATTGCTATGCCACTTAGCCAGAGGCATTCCTACCGAGGCACAGAGATCTCTAACTTGATAAGCTGTTGCAATGAGTTCTTCTGACGTATTGGCACCTCCACAGATGTCATCAACGTATTTGTCTTCTATGAGTGATGAGACGGCCAATGGAAAACGATGTCTTTCATCTTCAACAAGCTGTAAAAGGACTTGTTTGGAAGACACGGAGCTGTGCGAGTGCCATAAGTAACCGTTTCAAGCTGATATATCACGATATCTCTCTTCGAGTTAAAAAAAAAAAAGACCATTTAATCTCAAATTTTGGAATCCTTGAGAAATCTTGACTTTTTCTATGCGATATATGGTATTATATGCATATTATCTCATATTCATCAAGGAACATCTTTATTTCACAATTCTGTTGAAGATGTCTCATAGGCTCTCTCTCTGAGTGACAGTCAATGAGGTGAATGAGGCAATCGCTCATTTCTCAACTGAGGCCAAGGGTTCTGATGGGATTCCCAGGTCGGTGATTCTTGCCTCTCTGCCGGTACTTCTACCCCATCTTCAACAAGTCTTTAATGCTTCCTTTGCTAGCACTTCATTTCCTTCAGAGTGGAAAAAATCGCTTATAGTGGCGCTTGGCAAGGTGAAAAACCCTACATCACCAAATGACTATCGACCTATTGCCCTATTGTGCTTCCTGTCTAAGGTCTTGGAGAGGCTGGCGTCCTTGCAGATCCTTGGATTCCTTGCCGAGCGAGCTATATTAGATCCGCTCCAGACTGGTTTTCGGCCCCATAACAGTACGCAGACAGCACTACTCAAGCTTACGGACGATATACGTACTGCTAAAGACAAGCGACAGTTGACTATGCTTCTTCTATTTGACTTCAGCAAGGCGTTCGATTCGGTGGCTCATGTATTGTTGCTACGGAAATTGCAGAACTATGGGTTTTCCACCTCTGCGATCAGGTGGATAGCGTCGTACCTTATGGGGCGCACGCAAGCAACGCTGGGTCAGTCCTCATATCGTCCTCTGAGCAGAGGAGTTCCTCAGAGTTCGGTTCTCGGTCCACTGCTGTTCCTGTTGTTCGTGAATGATGTGGGTGATTGGCTTCCTTCTGGAATTCATCATCTAATGTATGCGGATGACCTTCAGATCTACCTGTACTTCTCCAGGGGAGACTTAGACAATGCTTCTGCTATGATGGGTAGCGCGGGGGACCGTGTATCTGCGTGGGCATTGAGGAATAACCTCAATCTGAATGTGGCTAAGACGAAAGCCATAGCTTTTGGTTCACAATTTTT
Source organism: Aleiodes leptofemur (assembly GCA_963942555.1). Taxonomy (NCBI): domain Eukaryota; kingdom Metazoa; phylum Arthropoda; class Insecta; order Hymenoptera; family Braconidae; genus Aleiodes; species Aleiodes leptofemur. The sequence continues at coordinate 11,438,892 of OZ012619.1, forward strand.
CGTCAATGAGGTTCACTCTCTGCCGGGCACTGGGGTCTTCGTTGGTGGCGCCAGGGTACTGCTACGGTCTTCGGTACGCAGTCTGGGAGTGGTGCTTGATAGCAAGCTGACGTGGAGGGAACATGTTCGGAGTGTCTCGCAGAGAGTTCACTCGGTCATGTATCACCTGCGCTTCTTCCGGGCAAGTACTTCACTTAATTAATCAAGTAAGTGACAAGTGAGGTTATATTGCACCGGATTTGTTTGCATGGGCCTGTTTTGATTGAGCGACTGTATCTTCGACGAAGACTTGAATGCCCTTGTGATGGAAATTTCTACTTGGTAGTCACTCTCTGTCGGTAACGACTACTCTCTGACGGTAACTGTTACTTTTGCTTTATCAATCTGGTGCCTTTCTGGGCTTATCATCATTCAGGGCCGTACGCTGTTGGGCCCACTAATTTTCCACTGACGTCTGGTGTGTTTCTGCTGAGATTTTTCTCTTATATCTTTCTTTCATTCTTCTACTACTTTCTGGATTCCTATTGGTTTCTCTGGCCTTCTTTTGGACATGGTGGACAAGGATAAAACTAAGTCATCGTCGAAGTGCTCTACGTGTCGTAGAGAGGGAGGGAAGCTCACGCAATGTTATAAATGTAAGAAATGGTACCATGCAGGCTGCACCAAGTTCAACGTGGTTCTTCATGGAGGTCATTCAGTTCAAAAATGTCATACGTGCCTCGTTGACATGAATTCTCCGATTGGGCAGAGAACTAGAAGCAATTCAGCAAGCTCGGCACAGGCAGCTATTTTGAATGACAAGGTATTGGAGCCTGCAGGCTCGGCAGGGGATCGTAGTTCGGTAATGCCAACGTTACACGCTATTTCTGCACAACTAGCGGTAATGAATGAAAGATCAAGAGTTTTTGAGGAAGGCATGGAAGCTCGTATGACGACTTTGCAGGGTGAGGTCTCTGAGGGTCTTAAAGCGCTGGATAAGATTCCGCTGCTGGTGGAGAAAGTGGATAACGTGGTGGCAGATGTAGTGGCAATCAAGGGTCGCTTAGGGGTGGTGGAAAGTGCTCAGCAGGGACCTACGTCGTTTTATGGATGAGTAGGCTGCTGCTAGTAGTTTAGGTGAAGCCTCAGGTGTTCCGGAGGCTGTGATGAATAGGGTTGGTTCGACTGAGACGGCTATAAAAGAGCTTGAGGCTTCCATTGCGGGGATCAACGCTGAAAGAACAAGAATGAACTTGGACATTCTAGTCCCTGGGCTACAGACTCCAGGGAATGCGGACTACAAAGGACTGGCAACTGCAGTCATTCGTACAGTCTGTCCGTCTTGTTCTGTTGACAGTGTGGTGAATGTGAGGCCATTGGTATTGAAAGCTGGGGGCACTGGTATTGAAAGTGGGGCTGAGTCCTTGGGTGCAGATGGTGTGGAGAATGTAATGCGACTAGCCTCCATGGTGATCACTTTGTCATCTGGTGCAATGACGCACAACGTAGTGCTGGCAAAGGCTCGTAAGGGGAAACTGCGCTCTTCTGAGCTAAATCAAGAACTTATACGTGCTGCTGGAATCACAGCAGCACTTCCGCCCTCACTCATTAACATCAATGAGTTCCTTCCGCCGGATTTGCATGCGTTGCATCGGGAAGTAAGGGATATTGCGAAAAAGAAAGGCTACATCACCTATGTGCGTGATGGCATGGTTTTCATCAGGAAGGGATGATCCTCCATGTCAGATCTCTTGCAGTGATGATTTAAAAAACTTTTAGGTGGGCTACACTTAACTGAAACTTGTACTTCTTCTCCACTTCCTTATGCTACATCTCCTGCTTCTCACTCTTCTACTTCTTTCACCTCCACTTTTTCTTCTTCTTTGTCTCCTGCTGGTGGTCAGCCTATGACTCCGGCTCTCTCTTCTGGCTTAGTATCTGATTAGTATCCTGTGCTAACGTCTGCTCCCACTGTAAGTCGAGCCTTTCCCTCTGTCCATTCTGTAACCCTTCCCTCTGCTTCATGTGTTTCTGATGTTTCTGGGGATGAGCTACCGACCTGGGAGGCTACAAGGGGTTTGAGGGTTTGCCATCTTAATGATAACTCTGTGAGGACTCATCTCGAGAGGGTTCAATTTTTCTTGGATTCTCGTCCGCCGTTTCATATCATCGCTATGTCAGAGACTAAACTTGGCCCCCTTGTTGATGATGACGTTGTCTCTCTGGAGGGTTTCACTCTTTTTCGTTGTGATAGGAATACTCGCGGTAGTGGGGTGGCCCTTCATATCAGCAACAGCTTTCGTGTACGGGTCCTAGCGTCTTCTAGTCATACATGGACACGGAAACCAGGTTTGCCTGAGTATCTAATTTGTGAGATCTCAGGTAGAGAGCTCTTCCCATCGCTGGTCGGTGCAGTTTACCGGCCGAACCATGCTCCATTCGTTCAGGGTACGGATTTTATACCGACCCTGGAGTCGTACTTGCAGGAGTACAGCTCGGAGGTGATCCTGGGCGACTTTAATGCAGATCAGCTGTCGAATAGCAGTGATGATGCTCCTTTCCTGCGCTCCTTCTGTTCGGAGAATTCCCTCACGTTGGTGCCGCATGGGGCTACGCATCACACTAGGACTTCAGACACTTGGCTTGATCTGTGTTTGGTGGACTCAGAGGATGTTCTGCTTTCGTACTGGAAGACAGATGTTCCATTCGTGGATGGGCACGACCTCATCACGGCAACTATTCAGGTGTCCCTTTCTCCATCGGCATCTGTTGAGGACATCACCCATAGGGATTTCAAGTCCCTTGATGTGGTTGCTCTGAATACTCAGCTATCGGCTTCTGACTGGTCTTCGTTCAATGACTATGCTCCCCTGGAGGGGATGGTTCAGGGTCTCTGCACTAATGTTGGGCGGGCTATTGAGGCATCGGTTCCTTTGAAAAGGATGCGAACGAGTACCGGACGCAAGCCATGGTTCACAGAGCGCGTGTGTTCTTTGGTGGATGAGAGGGATCGCCTTCAGAGTATATAGGAGAAAGCGGTCTCAGGCAGCACTTTTGAAGTATCGTATGGCTCGCGATCGTGCTCACTCTGGGGTGGAGAGTGCACGGCAGCTGCACTTTCATGGCAGGCTCTGTGATCTCAGGGACCCTGCATTGATTTGGAAGGAGCTTCGACACTTGGGTGTGGCTCGAGTAGATGAGTCACCTGGTAGTTTTGATCATGACGCACTGAATCGGCATTTTTCTGGAATCTCTTATAGTCCCATGGATCCGAGTGTGGATAACTATCTTCTCTCGCTGCCAGTCGACTGTCGTGGTGCTGCTGATCTGGGTTTCTCTTTCAGACCGGTGACAGCGTTGGAGGTGAAAGAAGCTTTTCATCGCTTCTCCTCCGAGGCGAAAGGTACTGATGAGATTCCTAGATGTGTAGTGGTCGTGGCACGAGAGTTGTTGTCGCCTTACTTGATCAGGATCTTCAATGAGTCTTTCTCCTCTTCTTCCTTTCCTTCCGTATGTAAGAAATCGATCGTCATAGCGCTGAGCAAGGTGAAGAATCCGTTGAAACATAACGACTATAGACTGATAGCTTCACTATGTTTCCTCTCGAAGGTGCTTGAGAGACTTGCCTCTCAACAGATTCACGTCTTCCTGACTAAACGCTCAATACTGGATCCTTTATAGACCGGCTTTCGTAGTCATAACAGCACCCAAACAGCTCTCCTCAAACTAACACACGACATTCGTTTCAGCATTGACAGGCGACAACTGACGGCTCTTCTTCTCTTTGACTTTAGTAAGGCCTTCGATTCGGTGTGTCATGGGCGACTGCTGAAGAATCTATGGGACTTTGGGTTCTCACGTGGGGCAGTTGAATGGTTGGCTTCGTACCTCAGCGGGCGTTCTTAGGCTATGCTGGGTCGGGGAGGTGCTAGGTCGAGTTTCTTGCCGCTGAATCGAGGGGTTCCCCAGGGCTCTGTGCTCAGCCCGTTGCTGTTCATCCTGTTCATCAACGACAATGGCTGCGGCTTATCAGCTGGTATCAGACACCTGGTGTATGCGGATGATCTCCAGGTCTACCTGCATTTCACCAGGGATGAACTAGAGTTGACATTGGCGAGGATGAGTGGGATAGGGGACTATGTGATGGGCTGGGCGCAGCGCAATGACCTGAAGCTGAATGTCAAGAAGACACAGGCAATTGTGTTCGGTTCGCAGTTTTTTGGGAATGGAGTTTATGCGTCATCGGACATTGGTGTGATGATTGGGGGTGAAAGGATCTCTTTGTCTTCATCAGTACGCAGTCTTGGTGTGGTGCTGGTCAGCAAACTGTCGTGGAGGGAACATATCATCGGGTCATCCCAAAGGGATCATTCGGTGATGTATCGTCGGCGCTATTTGAGGTCAAGTACTACTCTGAGGCTGCGGAAGCACTTGGTGGAGATGCTGGTGTTCCCTATCATCGATCACTGTTGCTTGGTCTATGCTGGCCTTACTGAGGAGTTATCGCTCAGGCTTCAGCGTTTAGTCGACATGGGGATTAGATACATCTTTGGTGCGTGGTGGGACGAGCGCGTCTCCCCTCTTCGTGAGTGGCTGGGCTGGATGGCTGGCGGGACGCGTAGGAATTACTTTCTGGGGTGCCTGGTGTACAGGCTACTCCGCTCAGGTAAACCTGCATATCTTGTGAACCTTTTCATGAGTAACAGCAGCGGTCACCCGGTGAGGGAGGAGGTGTCTCCCTTGATGGTGAAGCCTTTCAGAACAGAGATAATGAGGCGCTCTTTCCAGGTGTCCGTGGCTTACTTCTGGAACTCAGTGCCTAGTGCAGTGAGGGATCTTCCAACACTTGCTTCCTTCGAAACGGCCTGTAAAGCTTACCTTACTAACGCTCATTGATGACGATCTAAGACCTAGAGCCATTTTCATCATGCTTTCTTTCTTCTTCCTCTTTTTTCTTTTTCTCTTTCTCTGGCTCTCTTTACAATTCACTCTTTTGCTTCCGAATGGAAGCATTGTAAACGCGATTTTTTTCGATCTCGAGATTTCATCGGAATATGACTCAGAATGTTCCAAAACGTCGAGAAAAGACATTTTTAAAAAATGTCTGTATGTATGTGTGTGTATGTGTGTGTGTGTGTGTGTGTGTGTGTGTTTCTGTGACAGATATCAGCTCATTGCTCCAGAACGGTAATACTTGGTGACCTGAAAATTTAACAGTACTTTCTCTCCCCATGCAAATTGCTCTCCGTGAAATTTGAGCGGAATCGGTTGAGTACTTTTCGAGAAAAATCAAATTTTTGAAAAATCGTTTTTTCGATTTTTCTCCGCGAAAAATTGATTCACAGCCCCCACTCTCATCGATGGAATTCATCTCATTTGAACACACAATTTTCACTCGGGGTGAATTTTGCTGCGATTTTTCGTTTGCGGATAATTTCAATTACAGTGTTTTTTATCCTGAATTTTGTATACACGATAGCTCAAAAACTACTTGAGTTAGAGACTCCAAATTTCGTGGGTTTGTGCATCTAATGAACGAAAAGTTCGGTATCGAAATTGGGCGAAATCGGTCAAGTAGTTTCTGAGATATTGCACGAAAACCATTTTATGAAAAGAGGTTAAATCTCGAAAACTATTGGAGCGATTTCACCCAAGTTCAGCTTAAAAGATTCATCTCAATGAGCTCCACAAATGATGAGAATTTCAGATTTTTCAGAGGCAGTCTCTTGTAAGAGTTTTCGATAACTTAGTTTTTTCAAAAATCACGGTTTTTCTCAGCTTTCTGCCTAGGAACACTTCTATTTTTTATTTCACCATTCGAAAGTAGACAATTTTTTCTACCAAATGAGTACATTTTCTTCTGACGACAATCGGAAAGAATAGGAATCCTATTTGAAACCTGAACTTCAATTTTTAAGTTTTATCGTAGGATCTCAGTTTTCATCTAATATTGAAAATTTATGTATCATATGACATTATTGCAATTTAATCGATTATTGTAAGCTAGGACTGCAGGTCCTAAGATTGAATCCTGAACAGATCGATACGGTCTGGAACAATATTCGTAGGAATGTTTAAGTGCGAATTTGTCGTAAAAATGATGTTATTTGTTTGAGCAATGGAATACATGAATAGCGATTTGATGCAAAATTGATGAAACTCCATTCGGAAGCATTTTGCCAATCGAATTGGCAACATATTAAATGTCGCACAAGTACTGGGGCTTGCCAGTAACGCACAAAGAGTAGCACTTCTGCTTGTTTTGCTTCGAATGGAAGCATTGTAAACGCGATTTTTTTCGATTTCGAGATTTCATCGGAATATGACTCAGAATGTTCCAAAACACCGAGAAATGACATTTTTTAAAAATGTCTGTATGTATGTGTGTGTGTGTGTGTGTGTGTGTGTGTGTGTGTGTGTGTGTGTGTGTGTGTGTGTGTGTATGTGCCAGGTATCAGCTCATTGCTCCGGAACGATAATACTTGGTGACCTGAAAATTCATCAGTACTTTTGCTTTCCCATGCAAATTGCTTTCAGTGAAATTTGACCGAAATCGGTTGAGAACTTTTCGAGAAAAATCAAATTTTTGAAAAATCGCTGTTTCGATTTTTCTCAGCGAAAAATTGATTCACAGCCCCCACTCTCAGTGATGAAATCAATCTCATTTGAACTCACAATTTCCACTCGGGATAAATTTTGCTGCAATTTTTCGTTTCCAGATAATTTCAATTACAGTGTTTTTTATCCTGAATTTTATATACACGATAGCTCAAAAACTATTTGAGTTAGAGACTTCATTTCCTTCAATTTTGTCAGTTTGTGCATCTAATGAACGAAAAGTTTGGTATTGAAATTGGGCGAAATCGCTCCAGTAGTTTCTGAGATATCAATCAATCTCTCTCTGTGAGAACAAGTGCACGGTATCTTTTTCGCTCCTGCTTCTCCGAACTCTTTCTGCTTAAATCTGCCTTCGGGCGTTTTATTTTCTAGTTTATTGCATGTGCCTTCATGCAATCCACATTTTGACATATAAATCTGGATTGCTTCTGCCTATTTTCTGCTTGAAAATTGCATTAAAAAGTGACAGCTTGAGGTTATGTTCTTTGGCTCGGCATTAAGGTGCTATCCTCATCACACGACCACCATCGTCTGCCACCACGCCTTCACCTCGAAACGGGGATTACTGGAAGCTTCTTCTCTTCGTACCTGTCGATAATCACACTCTACTGCTGACAAAATTGCGGATCACTTTGTATCACTTGTGAAACGATGTCTGAGAACAAGGTACCTCTGCGGTCATCTTCTCCTGCTAATTCCGAAATCTCTATCACATGAGCTGGCTCCTATTAGCAGTCAGCCTTGGATAACATCATGGGCATCCTGCTCTCCCTGCAAAATAAGGTCGATCGCAATAACTCCCTTCTTGAGACAATACCGGCTCTTACAGCGAATCTTGATGACCTCAGACCTGATTTTGTGTCCCTGAAATCCATCACAGATGACCTCGTGGCCAATCAGAATGCTCTGAAAAAAACTGTTGCTGGATTGATTGCTGAAATTGAGAAACTTTCTACTGTTAACTCGACTACTTCACCGTCCAAACTGTATCTTCCTCAACTAAGTGCTGCGTCCGAAGCAATTGATAAAATTGCTGAAGCCACCAACGCCAATACTACCTGTTTACATCGTATGATAAACCACAATGCTGTCAATCATACTTAGATCATCGTCTTCAGTTTTCCGGCATGCGAACAACTACAGGATCCTGTACCCCTAGTCGAAGCCGCCTTCTCTGCTATAAATTGTGATCTTGATACTGCTAAATATGTGAGCTGTCGGCTCATCATCTCAAACGCATCGGCTTCATCGTCTAGATCCAGCTTACAGCAACGATCAACCAAACTTACGTCCATAGTAGTCCGTCTCACTAGCCATGAGGCTGCTCTTGCAGTCATTAAGAAAAAGAAGGAATACGGCCAGCTAACATCTTCTCAACTTGAACAGCATTGCATCCTTGACAGCACTAAATCCTCGCAGTTGTGGCTAAATGATTTCATAATTAACATCAATTTTCCGTTGTCTAGCTCCACGTTCAAGCTTTTCGGCAGGACGAGGGCCATCCTGAAGCCACTGGGTTTCAAGTTCGTCTGGGTCAAGGGTAGTTTGATCTGTGCCAGGCACGGAGGAGATACTCCTACGCACACTGTCCTTAACTTCGATGATATCAAAAGGCTGAAAACTATTTACTCCCCGACTGACCATCTCTCACTGCTGAGTTCTTCTCATTTCATCACTAAGTAGACTTCAACATAATTTGCGATCGTCTTTTATCTCTTCTTATTCACTATTTTCGAATACTCACTCAGAGCCTTCTGCTTCACTTTCATACCTTACTTGTAACCTTTTGACTTTTGTTTAACCACTCTGAGTTTAATCACTTGAGTTTTATCTGCTTCATTACAAGTGACTTTGTTAATCTATACCTTTTCTAATTCTATTCTTACACAAACTAATTGTATCATCATGTTACAAAACTCTGTACTTTTCGTTCAACAACTCTGAACAATAATAAAAATATCTATCTATCTATCTATCTCTCTTTCTGTGTTGACGTGTGGTTTGTGTCCTTCGCTCATTTCAGGCCATAAGTGTGTTATTTTTCATTTTTATATTCATCAGAATGAAGTGACGGAGAGAGGAGTATCTAGTCAAGATTTCTATACAATAATTCAGCGATAAAATTCAGTTGTTTTATGTTAATTGTACCGAATTGTAATTAGTTTTTTTTCTCAATAACGGTTAGTCATGAACTATAATAGACTCAGTTGAATGTCATTACTTTCAATCAGTAATTCTTCGGGGCTGTTGTGTACTATCCTCCAAGTGACATCTACTGATTCTTTTTCTGTGATTGATTTCTAATTTAAGTGACATCTACCGACTCTCCCTTGACTTTTGCCTGTCAATTCACTACCGTCTTCTGCTTCTGAATGGAAGCATTGTAAACGCGATTTTTTTCAATCTCGAGATTTCATCGGAATATGACTCAGAATGTTCCAAAACGTCGCGAAATGACATTTTTTAAAAATGTCTGTATGTATATGTGTGTGTGTGTGTGTGTTTGTGTGACAGATATCAGCTCATTGCCCCAGAACGGTAATACTTGGTGATCTGAAAATTTAACAGTACTTTCTCTCCCCATGCAAATTGCTCTCCGTGAAATTTGAGCGAAATCGGTTGAGTACTTTTCGAGAAAAATCGAATTTTCGTAAAATCGTTTTTTCGACTTTTCTCCGCGAAAAATTGATTCACAGCCCCCACTCTCAGCGATGAAATTCATCTCATTTGAACACACAATTTTCACTCGGGATAAATTTTGCTGCGATTTTCCGTTTGCGGATAATTTCAATTACAGTGTTTTTTATCCTGAATTTTGTATACACGATAGCTCAAAAACTATTTGAGTTAGAGACTCGAAATTTCGTGGGTTTGTGCATCTAATGAACGAAAAGTTTGGTATTGAAATTGGGCGAAATCGGTCCAGTAGTTTCTGAGATATTGCACAAAAACCATTTTATGAAAAGAGGTTATATCTCGAAAACTACTGGAGCGATTTCACCCAAGTTCAGCTTAAAAGATTCATCTCAATGAGCCCCACAAATGGTGAGAATTTCAGATTTTTCAGAGGCAGTCTCTTGTAAGAGTTTTCGATAACTTAGTTTTTTCAAAAATCACGGTTTTTCTTAGCTTCCTCCCTAGGGACACTACTATTTTTTATTTCACCATTCGAAAGTAGACAATTTTTTCTACAAAATGATGACAATCGGAAAGAATAGAAATCCTATTTGGAACCTGAACTTCAATTTTTCAGATTTGTCGTAAGATCATCCATTTATGATTGAAAAATTGATGGTTTTTTTTTGTGGAAACAATGAATAAATAAAGTTCACCAAAGATCAAACCATCATTGAATTTGTCCTCATAAGTACATATTTGTTGAGAAGATCATATTTTGTTACGGCATTTGGAATAATGAAAGATATAAATAGTAATTTCATGAATACCGTATTAAATTTCATTCGGAAGCATTTTGCCAATTGAATTGGCAAAATATTAAATGTCGCATAAGGAGTGGGGTTCCCAAATAACGCACAGGATATAACGCCTCTGCTTGTTTTGCTTCCGAAGGGAAGCATTGCAAACGCGATTTTCTTCGATTTCGAGATTCCATCGAATTCTGACTCAGAATGTTCGAAAACGCCGAGAAATGACATTTTTTTAAAATGTCTGTATGTATGTGTGTGTGTGTGTGTGTGTGTGTGTGTGTGTGTGTGTGTGTGTGTGTGTGTGTGTGTGTGTGTGTGTGTGTGTGTGTGTGCCAGATATCAGCTCATTGCTCCGGAATGGTAATACTTGGTGACTTGAAAATTTAACAGTACTTTCCCTTCCCATGCAAATTGCTCTCAGTGAAATTTGAGCGAAATCGGTTGAGTACTTTTCGAGAAAAATCAAATTTACGAAAAATGGTTTTTTCGATTTTTCTCCGCGAAAAATTGAGTCACAGCCCCCACTCTCAGTGATGAAATTCATCTCATTTGAACTCACAATTTTCACTCGGGGTAAATTTGGCTGCGATTTTTCGTTTGCGGATAATTTCAATTACATTTTTTTTTATCCTGAATTTTGTAAACACGATAGCTCAAAAACTATTTGTGTTAGAGACTTCAAATTCCGTCAGTTTGTGCATCTAATGAACGAAAAGTTTGGTATTGAAATTGGGCGAAATCGCTCCAGTAGTTTCTGAGATATTGGACAAGAACCATTTTATAAGGAGAGGTTATATCTCAAAAACTATCCAAGCAATTACATCCAAGTTCAACCTTAAAGATTCATCTCAATGATTCCCACAAATGGTAAGAATTTCAGATTTTTCAGAAGAAGTCTCTTGTAAGAGTTTTCGATAAATTAGTTTTTTCAAAAATCACGTTTTTTCTTAGCTTTCTCCCTAGGAACACTACTATTTTTTATTTCACCATTTAAAAGTAGACAATTTTTCCTACAAAATGAGTACGTTTTCATTCTGATGACAATCAGAAAGAATAAAAATCCTATTTGGAACCCGAACTTCAATTTTTCAGATTTGTCGTACGATCTTCCAGTTATGATTGAAAAATTTCTGATTTTGTTTCCATTTATGATTGTGTTTTTTTGTGGAGAAAATTAATAAATAAAGTTCACCAAAGATCGAACCATCATTGAATTTGTCCTCATAAGTACATATTTGTTGAGAAGATCATATTTTGTAACTGCATTTGGAATAATGAAAAATATAAATAGTAATTTCATGAATACTGTATTAAATTTCATTCGGAAGCATTTTGCCAATCGAATTGGCAAAATATTAAATGTCGCATAAGGAGTGGGGTTTGCAAATAAGGCACAGGGTATAATGCCTCTGCTTGTTTTATATGAATTTCAAGAATGTATTCATTAGGTCTAATAAACCGTTCTTCTTCGAGCGTTCGGAGTAGAATACTGCCTCAACCCTTTCTCGGCTCAGTTTGAAGCCCCCCCTCAGTTTAAATCGTTCGCATTCTACTAAGAGTGAGAGATCTACAGACGGTTCAGTGCCGTAACGCAAATACATAAGAACGGTTTTCTGTGTAATGAATTTTCAAAATTGTAATAAAATTGATAACTCATTGTCAAATGAAAGAGAGGTATTTTTGAGTGCTTCTACACATAACAGTCAATTCAGAAATTTATTCTCTTATTGTGATGTAACCATAATGAAGGACGATTCGTAGATACGGTACTGGACAGTCTTCACTTTTACTATCTCACGCGTATTGGCCAACGTTGGACCAGCTCTATAGATGCTGCTCTCTCGCAAGTTCCTCGAAAGTATTCTTGGTACCGATCATTCATCTTTGGGACTAAAGGAACTCCTCTCCAGTCCCAACTCTTGGCTTTTTCTCCTATTTTTCAGAGTAATTTTGAACATAAGAAACAAAAATAATTAATGAGGTCTCAAAAATGTGTTGACCCCACTCTGGACATGTGCTGCTATGCCTGAATATAAGTCCTATCCTCCCTGGGTGCCACGAATCGCGAAAATAATGGGTTTCAACGAAAAATAATCAGGAATTTCTATCTTTATTGGCTACGTGATTGTGAAAACCGTCCCATGTTAATCAACTATGTGAATTTCCAAATTTTTTTTTTACCCTTCAACCTGAATAATGCTTTTTTGAATTCATACGCTTTATAGCACTTATAGAGATATATACCCTCCAATATTTTACTCTGAACCTACGCAGTTCAAGAATATTTTCAGGAGAAGTAGCTTTAGATTTTTCAACTCAATATTTTTTTACAGCAAATTCCACATTGGTTAAACAGGAGATCAGCTAGAAAGATGCTGTTGAAAAAGCAGTTTGTGATATTGTTTATCATATGTTTCTTACAATATTCTTTGGGTTTTCTAGCCCTCTTGAAACTGAGTAAGGATATGAATTGATTACAGCATATTAATGTGGAAATATCAATTCTATCAATAATTAAATTATTTCAGTTAACAGTGGATGGGAATTTGCGAAATTCACCAACGATGTGTGGTTCACTAAAGATACACTAATAGGTTTCAAAGACATAATTACTGGAGCTCAAGCTGACACAGACCAAATCATTGAGAAATTAGATGCAATACACAAAAATCTAAACGATTTAACAATCTTTACGCGAGGTAGATTCAAAGACCTGGAAGTCTTGATGGATTCACTGAGTGACCAAGTTAAAATAGAGAGACTAAAGGAGAAAATAGAACCATTGATGACAAAAATTCGTCAACACTGGATAAAACTTTTTAATCACCGACATAATGGAAGTGATAATGCACTATTCGATTCTTTAGTAGACAATATTGACCACGATATTCAAAAGCAAATGGTTGATTTTCGAAGCTACATAGCTCCATCGAGAATCTTATCATCGGATGGATTATTCGTGACAATAGCAAAATTCTCAAATGTGAGTGCATATGTTTTCTCATGCCCTATGAGCTACCCACTGATAATTTCGTTTTTTTTTGCTCGATAATTATAATTAAAATTAGAAAAAGTGGAAAATAATGCCGAAAAAGTAAAGTTTTCAAAAAATTCAAGAAAATAAATTCTGACACATGTTTTCAACTGAAATTTTCATCCCGGGCCAATTTATTGAAACTCTCATCTTACTCCAATCGAATAATCCTATTCTCCTCTTTAACCATTGGATTTCTTAATGCAAAAATTATTTTCTCTTTTTTTTTTACTTTTCCACAGGCTCGCAGAGCTACTCTCTGTGATGGAGGTGAAACATTCCATCAAACCTTAACGAGTATAATGGAAGTCGTACTCTCTCATGAAATTATGGCACAAACCCTGATAGCGTTTGCCATTACTTGGAAATTCGAAAAAAAAAATGGTACGTTTTCCTCTTTACTCTTTTTCATACAATCAGGAGATGCGGTAGCATCTTTCAACAAGTACGAGCCCAACACTCTTTGTCAGGCAAACGCTACCGCACTCCTATACGGCTAAATAGAATTCTTAAAAATTCAATAATTTTTTTATAGTCAAAATTCCATCTCGTGAGATAATTCTACGGTAATATATTGATATTATCTTCGAATTTATGTAAAAAAAAATTGAAAAAACGATATTTGATTATTAATTAAAAACGTTGGCCAGAATTCTTCTCCAAATCGAACTTTCTTTGGGACATTGTACTAACTGTGTTAGTGCCTCACCGACACTACGTAGAAGTATGCGACACACAAACGCTCGCAGTAAACATCAAACGCGCTTGGCTTTGAATGCAAATATCTCGAGAACTATTGAAAACTTATCGAGACATGCAGCGAATAAAATTTAGAGGATGAATTAACGAATACAATAAGCAAAACCCCGTTCTTCTACGACTTGTATTTTCCAAGATATTGATTTTTTACTGAAAAGTTTGACAATGGCGTGCGAGACCTAAGAAATTACACGTAGAGATGGGAAAGGTTAGTACGAAATCGACGTTACCGCGCGAGCGCTAAGAAAGATACCGTACTATGCTTATCGGCTTGCCCTATCTCTACGAGTAAAACTCGTAACTTCAAAGTTTTTTTTCTTGGAAAATAAGCTCCAAATTTTTTTCAAATTTTAACAGGTCATTCCTTATTATTTAAATGATGAACTATCGAATTTTGGGAAATTTCTCGTTGCAGAGGCTTTTCTTCTAAACAATGCTCATTTATAAATAAAAAGAAGAAGTGAAATGGCAGAAAAAAAACGCTAATGCATTCTAAAAAAACGTCAACAAGTACGCGCCCCAATTCTATTGAAAAAAAAACATATGAAATGAGAATAGTACAAGTCCGGCGATCTACCTGTGCATTCTTTCTTCAAGTTGATTCATCATCTTATTATTCGGATACTAGATGAAATTGGCGTTGTACAATGAATTTGAAAAATTGACTAGTAAAGAAATTAAACAAAAGAAACGTACTTGGTGTACCAAGTGAAAACGCAGATTAAAGGTAATGTAACGCATTAGCTGTTTTTTCTGCCTCGTATTTAAGTATATTTGGGTATACAAGAGAGACTAGGGCAAAGTAGGGGACCATAAAGTTGACCATTGAAAAAAAATTCCAGTTCACTGGCATAAAAGCCCTAGCGGACCTGATTCACGGTGATTTATGGTGAATCACGGTAAAATGCAGATTCACGGTGATTCATGGTGCATTTACCGTGAATCACCGTAACTTACGGTAAATCACGGTGACTCACTATGATTTAGATGTACTGAATTTCACCGTGATCACGGTGAGTTTACCGTGCTACACGGTGAACCTTTGTGGATTTAAATCACGGTGAATTACTGTGATGTATGCTGCGACACCGTAATTCGGTATTTCATGGTACAATCAATCGAAGGAGAACTTCAAAAATGGCGACTTTTTTGGCTGTTCATTATTATCGTTAGTCTCTGAGGTGATACGCGATTTCACCATACACGTAGATAAACATTATTATTATGAGATCAAAAATTGGGACAAGTGTTATTGATATTGAATTATTCATGGACTTCTTGAAAAACTTGAAATAAAATATTATTTGACTGGAATATTTGAAGCTGTTTGGATGTAATTGAGGTTATGCCGGAGATAACATGGCGTTTAGAGAATATGTTTTGATTCAACGGGAAAATTTATCTCGGAATGAGATCCTGCGTGCGAGTAAAGCTTATGTCGAAGAGTGGGAAAATAAAAAGCGAAGTTTTAACCCTTCAGCTATAGTAGTAAAAATTCATGAGAACACATCTTACGTCGTGTTCGCCGACCTTCGCAGTTTGATCATTCCAGTGAAACACCGAATTTCACAGTTTGATAATTTCGGTGATTCCCAGTGATTCACGGTGATATCACCGAGGTAATATTACGGTGATATCACCGAGATCCACGGTAATATTACAGTGATATCATGGTGAGCCCTCACCGCGAATCACGGTGAATCACGATGATTTAGGTCCGCTAGGGAGATAGGAAGATAGATGAAATTTGTTGAGGGGTCACACCACTCTAGGATTTCCAAAAAATCCTTTTTTTTTTTTGCTCAAAAAATAGTTTAGGGTTTCAAGAACAATATCCAATCAGTCCTATGCCCATAATCGTGCACCTTATGCATTAATTGGGGATAAAGATAGGACCGAGCTGCTATAAGTTGTATGTAGGAACTGACGAACGCTGCATCGAATTTTCTGAGCAATCTCTCACCGATGCCGCAAAAAAGACTCGATTGGAGTTAAAATCATCTAGGAACAGAGCATCAACCTAGATGGTCAAAGGTATGGTGCAAGCAAAGCACATTAGAGATAAAACACGATTTTCATAGATTTAATTACTTGTAAACTTTGAATGTGTTTTTCTCGAAATCACTTTTTTCAACTCGGGCGGACTCACTCCTCAAAAACCGTTCGATGGATTGTTCTGAAATTTTTACTGTAGCTACAAAATCACATTATCCAGTGAACCACATAGCCGTGTTTCGATTGAACGTAAACTTCTTTTTATAGAAACGATTTTCTGCGAAAATTTTCGTTGAAAATGATATTTTTTTTCCAACCTCTGCTGATTTTTCAAAAATTGGTTCTAAAAAAAATCCTATGTGTTTCACTAGTAAATTATATGTGTTTTCAGGAGAAAACTTTTTTCTTGCTCTAGCTCCCATAATTATCTCGCTATGAGTCTGCCCGTAGAGGTATAGGAAAAAAAGACCTCCTTGGAGATTGACGGTATCGCTGTCATTTCATTTGGAAAATCTAATGAAATTACTTACAGATAATTAAAAGATAATATTCTGTTGCGGGAGTTGCGAGAATACAATAGGTAACCGTAGTCGTGAATGCGCGCCCTGAACACGCCTTAGATAATCTCCAGATACTTTTCCCTAGCCTAGGGATTCCTCTAGTTTGCCTGGCAACAGTCAGGGAGAGCCTCGTGCTGTGCTACCTTCACACTGATGCGGTTATGACAAGTGAAGAAAAAGCAATGCCTCAATTCGAACGTAAACAGAAAATACGGAGAAGTTCGGCTGGAGTCATGAGTTCCCAACCAATTTGGTGAATTAACGCTCGACAACCAATTCAGCCGTTTATTCTTTTCCGAGGAAAGGAGACAAGCAATAAGTATCATGAGTGCGAGAAAGATAGATGAAGCCAGCTCTACCCAAGCGTGGGGAGCACGTGTTTTGAGCGTTATTGCGTCAGCCGAGGCCACGATCACCGCAATAGCTGAGGAACATGCTTTAATATTCCTGAAATCATCGGGACAAATTATAGAGTGCATTCCCGCCCATTTCTCCTGATCCTGGCCATTGATTAGAGTTGAGAGAGCCGGCCAGGAGAGAGTAAAAGAGCCGTGGGAGATCAGAGAAAATGCGATACCTCGTGTGGTGTTTTTCCCGTGCATAGCTGCTGCGCTCGTATAATCTACCTCTTTCCCCCAAAAACCCCGAAGAGTCTTCAAATGCGTCGTTGCATATTCTCCTCCTTTACTTCCTGTCACTGGCCTTTGGAATTAATTAAGATAGCCGCCCACGAGGGAATTAAGAGAATCGGGAGACTGAGGTGACGTTACAGCCACGTGGCACGTCATTTGCACCAACCCTCTCATCTGAAAGGCGTTTCCCCCACTCTTTTCTCGTCTGCGGAGAAAGGAGACTCCGTCCAGTCACGTTCATCGCGCGGCAGCAATTGACCATCCCTACTCCGACCGCCTGAATACGAGTTAGACTGACTTTCAGCTCAGAGGGCTAAGTTTCGACTAGCCGCTAAAACATGTAAAACGCTGAAAATTGCGGAAATTAAGGTATCACAAGACTCACCATACTGTCCCTCGTCCTTTGGTGTAGTTTTTCGGGATGACGGGGGGTAAAGGAGACTGGTTTTTCACGATTTCCCGCTTAATGTGCCAGGCGATGTGCACGCTTCTACGACTCCCGGCGAGCTTGCACCGCTCTCGAGTCGGTAGTTGCGCGTAGAGCAGTGGGGGCTGAGGTATGATAGAAGAAGGTATTGGCAACCTTTGAGGTGCTGACACCCCCAGGATGCAATGCGTAGGGGACAGCTTTTCAGGCAGCCGTTCGATGTCGTTATTGTCGTTTTCTGATTTTCTCTACGCGCTACTTGAAAGCATGCTCTTCGCTATTTGAAGTTGGTTCAGATTTCTGTTCTTAGCTCGGAGTTAAATTATGACGAACCTTGAATAATGTCTTCTGAATATCTTCGATTTTTTCGCAGCCGAAGAATGTTTTCACAAAATCTTCATTTCTGAAATGATATTTTTTTTTTCGTTAATGATCGAGACTTGATGGTGAATATAGCCCGTAATAGACCGTCAGTCAGCGAGTTTGACACAAATTCTCAAGCGTTTTCTACCTCAGAGAACTCAGAGAATCTTTTGAGGTCATTATCATCATATTGTGAATCGAGAAGGCTCTTCATTGGACGATAAAACAGTAGAATCTTCAACTACTTCCGAGTCAGAATTTTAATACTCATATGATTCTCCCTCCCTTCTCCCTCGGAACATCGAACTCAATCATAACATTCACGATTTTCTGTCATTTTATCCTTTTATTTTATATTATCGAAATAATTGAAAAAAATCTATCGTGCAAAGGTGGAGCAAAATGATTCTATTCCTTATCATCTCTTTTTTTGATAATTTGTCGGAAAGTGAACAGGATATGGTGATTTGACCCCGATTATTTTGTGTAACTCTTGGAGTCCTCGATAAAACAAGCAGACGTCCACTCCTTATGCGTTATTTAATTTCTTAGATTCGATTTTCTGCAAATAAAATTGGCAGTAAGCTTTCGAATAGAATTTCCAATCTCTCATTTAATAATGACCAGTTTAATTAAGGGGGCGGTAGGGTATTTAATTTTTTTTTTCTCGTTTTTTTGAAAAATTTTGAGGTGAAAGTACCATATTTCAGGAATATTCTGTGAAAATTTCAAGTCGATCAGAGAAAAATTGACGGTAATACAGCATTTTTAGTATGAGTGGTTTAGAATCGAGCTCAAATCAAAACTACGCTTCCAAGCAAAGAAGGTCGCGTTAGCCATAGACAAGAGTGGAAACGTATTCTGGACACCTCTGATGATAGTTTTATATTGTGCGGACGCGGAATTGACGACTCTATGTAAGTAAAAAGTTTAAATTTCAAAATTTAAGTTCAAACTTCAAATCGATTTTCCCACAACTTGCTTTTTAAAAGTCGGTGGACACTCTCACTCAGAATCTACTGAACCGATCGATTTGATTTTTTGCACACTTTTTTAAAACATATTCAGCGAGGTAACGCTGTCGAGTTTTTTCATTTTTTTCTATTCTCAGTATTTTTTATTGGAGCTTGAATGTTGGTTTTTTAGTCAAAAATCGGGTTTTTGACTTTAAAGTGCAACCAAAAATCTAAAAATGTGAAAAAAAAAATTTTCTCGACAGGGTTACCTGGGTAATCTTATAAACAAACGGAATCACTTCGCTTTTTTCGTTTTAGATGATCCAGTCTTGAGTTCCGCTGTCCACCGCAAAACGCTTTTTTTCCGAGGCGCTTGACAAGAGTTGCTCCCACTGGCTCAAATCTTTATATTTTTCCACGAAAATTCCACAGAGTCTTCTTGAAATGTGACTTAAGAATACCCCATGGGAACAACATCATTTATATAAACTGTTTCGTCAATAAAAATTCATAAAAATATGCCTTTTTTTGACCGAATTAACCCTACCCCCCCCCCCCCCCCCTTAACATGAATTACGTTAACTTGCGTTAACATACACATAAAATATTTCTCTAATTGTCATATCGGGATGAAAACGATCTTATTTTCTGAGAATGATGAAATAAAAAATATATGTGTTCTCAGGAAAAAGTGGAGGAAAATTGACATTTCTGATTTTTCCTAAATGGTTCTTTTTTTTCATAACAGCAAGAAACATTCAACCAATAAATTGGGAATCTAGAGAGTTCACACCCTTCATTGTAACGAATTTTTTGAGTACAAATTGGTGTGAATCAGCCCAGTAGTTTTGGAAAAATACGCCTTTAGAAAAAAACATTTTTTTTAAAAATCTCAGAAACGACTGGACCTATTTCGCCCAGATTCAATACCAAACTGAACATTCATAAGATATGCAAACTGACGAAATTTAAAGTCTCTAGCTCAAATATTTGTCGAGTTCGTGCCTCTAAACTCTTAACTGAAAATCACTCAAATTGATATAATTTCCAAAACGAAAAATCGGAGAAAAATTTACCTCGAATGAAAAATGTGGGAGCTACGAATTAATTTTTCATCAAGGAAAGAAAAAAAATGCTTTTTTGCAAAGTCTATGTTCCTCGGAAACTATCCAACCGATTCCGCTGAAATTTCGCTGACAACATTCTGCACACAGAGGAGAAATACTGTCAAATTTCGAGAGCGCTGAGTATAGCCATTCCAGAGAAAATGACGATACATGTCTATATACTCAGATACACACGTACACATGCAGATATGTTTTAAAAACATTATTTTTCGACGTTTTGGATCATTTGGAGTCATATTCCGTTGAAAACTCGATATCGAAAAATCTGACGTTTACACTACTTTCATTCGGGAGCAAAGAAATTAGAATAAACCGGGCGTATTCTTCATTACTTCTCGAAATATTTGCAGAAATCTTATATCTTCTAACTGCTCACCGGACAATTCTATTCAGCAACCTTACAGGATTTGTCATTCAAAAAATCAAAAATTTCAATTTTTCTCCATTCTTTCCTGAGAACGCATATTGTTTTTATTTCATCATGATAAAGTGTAGACTTTTTCGCATGAAATAAGATCATTTCCATCCCGATATGGCGATTAGAAAATTATTTTATATGTATGCTAACGTATGCTAACGTAATTCATGTCAATCAAAATGGTCATTTTCAAATCAGGAATGGGAAATATCGTTAGGGAGCTTACTGCCAATTGTATTGGCAGAATATTGAATCTAGGAAATCAAATAACGCACAACATTGCTGTTGCAGCAAGGACCTTGTTTTTGACTCGGGAAAGGTTAATGACCCGGCATCTGTCGGGAATTGGGGCAATTACTTGCCAGCTTGTCATCTCCGGATTAATTGGGACAATCTTCGGTTTTTGCCCCCCCCCCCCCCTGTGGAAGAACAAGGTCTTCACTTGATCGGCGGCAGTCTATGTAAAAGAAACAGTTTTCGGTAATAGATAAAGCTAGAGATAGAGACTCTACACCTCGATCTCTAGACTGACTCTACGGCTTTCGGCTTTGATTAAAATACAGTCCACTAAACTCGGTGATAAGTCAAGACTATTTTCGGTGTCAATTATGGACTTAACTTAGGGGTGACACTATTTGACCAAGTGTATATTATTTATTTCTTATTTGTAACAATATACGACAATGCCTTGCGGCTGAATTCAGTGTTTTTCTTCAAAGCAAAAACCCTTCCCAAAATCACCTTTTCCAGGCCGCCAGCGGTACCAAAAAAACAGTTCTTCTCGAAACATTGGTCCTTCGAGCCGGATCGGCGGCTCAAAACAGTGAAAACGTGTTAATAAATCGGTCGGAAAAAACGGAAAATTAATAAGTCGTGGGTTCAGCGGACATTTTTGGTCAATAGCGTCACAGTCTATCCTTTTCTATTGAAAAAAGGCGACATGGCCAGAGAACAAAGAATCAAAACAAACAGTGTTATTGTTTGGTGAAATTTGAGTTCGCGTCGAGACTAACTCTTACAAGTGTGTGTCATCGTTCGTGTGCCTTCGATATTCATCGGCTCGGACAGTGGCAGTCCATTCGGAACGGACAGACGGAGAGGGAAGAACGGCCCGCACTCCAACACAGCAGCAGTCTACTCGACTCAGGCGGCAGGAGAGGGAGGAGCGGCCCCACTCCAGTGACTCTTCAGTCAGTATCTCACGGCGGTAGTGATACTATCGGCAGTCGTCACACACACAAACGGCGGTCAGTATTATAGAATTCACATTAATTCCATTGGGCATTATTAGTAATCAAAGACAATTGATTGAGGTAGAACCATCACCCTGATGAATCCTCAATTAAAACTGATGATTTCGACTCAGATGAGTCGTTA
Organism: Aleiodes leptofemur; assembly: GCA_963942555.1. NCBI lineage: Eukaryota > Metazoa > Arthropoda > Insecta > Hymenoptera > Braconidae > Aleiodes > Aleiodes leptofemur. The sequence goes on from OZ012619.1 coordinate 11,460,565, forward strand.
CGATACATTTAAATATTTGCTTGAGTCAGTAACAGCGGTGGGACCACTGGAGCTGTCAGACATTGATTTTCAGTTGGAGCTACTGGATCAAACATGGGGACAATTTTATCAGATGCATGGTACCATCGCCATGAAATCCACAGAAGAGATATTCACGGATGCCTACATGACAAGCAACGTGCATGGTCAGGCTTATCGGACATACGCGGATGCCAAGAGGGCATGGAGAGGCGGGTGTCTACAGGTGTCCGAGCCTATGGACACCTGCAGCACCAACGGTGGAGCACACCGCGGGTCAATCGGAGCCAAAACTTCCCGCAGTCCCGGTTAGAGAATTTGATGGGAATTATGTGAATTGGAAGGAGTTTTCGGACATGTTCCAGTCCCTGGTGGGGAAACGACAGATCGACCCTGTGGAGAAGCTTCATTACCTGAAGCGGGCTCTTAAGGGTAATGCGGCGGCTTTGATCCCCAACTTGACGGTTACCGAGGAGAACTGCGTGGTAGCGTGGAACTGCCTCGTCAGTCGGTATGAGAATAAACGGCTTCTCATCAACTCCCACTTACAGTGGCTCTTCAACTTACCACTGTCGAAGAATAAGTCAGCAACAGAGTTGTATACAATGGTGCCCACAGTGAAAGAGGCCCTCGATGCATTAGCGGCTCTTGGTGCTCCAACTGCGCAGTGGGACATCATCGTCGGCTATCGGACTCAAGGTCTCCTGGACCTGGTAACGAGAGGAGCCTGGGAAGTCAAACTAGGCTCCCAGACGAAACCTCCAGCGCTGAAGGAATTGATGGAGTTTCTGACGGCCAGGGCGCGGGCTTACGAGAACGCGAAGCGAGAAATATCGGCGGTACCCTACTCTAGCTCATCATTGGATGAGGAATCGGTTACGGAGTCCAAGGAGTGTTGCTATTGCGGTGGAGCTCACGTACTCGGAGCCGACTGCTCGGAATTTGTCGGCCTCGGATCAAAAGAAAGAAGGAATTACGTCATGAAGAAGAGGTTGTGCTTCAACTGCCTTCTATCATACCTTAGTGGGGGCCAGCCACTGGAACTGCGCCCTATTTAGGTAGTAAGCGTTAGAGGTATGATGGCCAAAGCTTGGGTGGGACCCAAGAGCTCTTCAAATCCGTGAAACTCGGAATATTTTCATTTTCTCTAGAATAAATACTTCATTTCATAAAAATGGAGATATATACAGTAAAAAACTGGGGATCGGAATGAGTGATTTGGTGGGATTATAATATTGATTGCGGGGAATTATTGCGGAATATAGTGGAGTTATAGCTGGAGTAAGAGAGGAATTTTGAAAGAGATGTATGAATTTCCCTCCGGCTGAGGTTTGGGGCCTTTGAGGGGATCTTTTCCTCTCTCTCGAGTGGATAGTCGTCGTTTCAGAGGGTTACGTTTCCCAGGGAATACTCAGACTTACCTTGGCGATACGATAAAGCTGGATTTTGGCAATCCCCTCGACTGGGTGGCTCATTTCCTGCCTCATGGCCTTCCAGTTCGAGGGCCCGAATATTCCCGCAAAATTGGAGCGTGGCTCCCTTCCAGCCGTCCTCTGCCCTCACCTCCAAGGACGATCGAGAAGGTGGTCCAGAAGTCCCAGAAAACACATTATCTTGGTCACTAAACCTCAGTTGATCCTGAGCCCTCACTTTCACCCGAGATTAGCCAGACTTAGCTCCCGTTTCTGGGAAAACGGACGAAAGTGAAATGGCGGTAATTATGACGATTTTTTTTTTTCGCGGGAATTTACTAACTTTACGCAAATTGGGATTTTTACTGGCGTAAGAACTAAACCCTGAACTGAAGGGTAAATCATCATCAGGGCCAAGAACTTCGTGCTTCTACGATTCATTCGTCACCCGGTATATGCGTGAAGGTAGGCACAATAATTTGTCGGTTGGACTGCACATAGCAATTTGACAGTTATTAGACTCGTGTCATGTAAGTGTGATAGTGACATATGAACATAAATAAATAAAGAAATCAACTAATTGATTCGGAAATGAACTAATAAATAAATTGAGTGGAAGTGGAAGGTTCCGATAATTTTGTTGCACCTGTTTTAGTTTGAAGGAATATTCAAAATTTGTAATCAATTTCAAAAAATGACGTGGACTTCATTTTGAAACTTTTTTGAGAGTATCCCCTCCTCTAGCACTATCAGGAGAAATCTCAGCAGGATTTCCACTAGCACTATCAACAGGAATCTTAACAGGATCCTCTCCAGGACTATTAGAAGAAATCTTAGCAGGATTTTCACCAGCATCATCAGTAGGAATCTCAACGGGATTCCCTCCAGGACTATCAGAAGGAATTTCAACAGGACTCTCATCAGGACTGTCAGAAGGATTCTGAGAAGTATTCCATCCAGCACTAGCAGAAGGACTCTTAACAGGATTCCAATCAGCGCTGTTAAGAAAATTCTCATGAGTAGTCTAAAACTATGAGTTTCCAAGATATTTCTGGAAATTGAGTCCACGTGGTTTTTTTCAATTACGAAATAGAATATTCCCTCAAACTAAAACAGATGCAATGAAACTATCGAAACTTTTCACTTCCACTCAATTCATTCATTAACTTAATTTATGAATCCATTTACTAATTAATTTATTCATTATTTATCTCTTTATTCATGTTAAAGTAAAACACTTACGTGACACGAGTCTAACTGTCAAATTACTATGTACAATTTAACCCATAAACTATTGTGCCCACCTTCACTCATATACCGGGTGGCAAATTAATCGTAGGAGCACAAAGTTCTCGGCCCTGATTATCATCATTACCATCGTCATCATCATTATCACCAACATCATCATTGTCATCGTCATCTGGAGTTTCTGTAAAAAAATTAATAAGCCCATTGAGTTGTGAATGGTTACAAATACAGCAAAATTTCACAATGAAAGTAAATTACCTGTTTGACTTTGCAAATTGGATGACTGGTGTGAAGATGAAGACCGAAACCTCGACGATGACAACAGCAGAGAGGCTTTTTCATGATTTTGATTATTTACTGTGTCATTTTTTCAATTTTCAGTACTAGTATTCAATATTCAATAAATCATTCTTTCATTTCTCGAAAATGTGTTGACAAATATCCATTATAATAGCAATTACTATGTTGTATACCTACTCCTTTCAACTGGGTTTTTCTCAAATAACCTTTACTTTTCCCCAAGCTACAGTACGTCGGCTCGGTCCCGTTAGTCCCTTTTCCCCTTTTTATATCGTTTTATTACTATAATCCATAGAGTACGAATTTCCTTAATAATCGTTTTATTGCACCCGTTGGTCCCAAATTCCTCGTACAAGCAATTCCAATTTCCCCAGGTTTTTCCCAATAGTTTCCTTCAGCTCCCCAACTACGTAGCGCGCATTACCCCCTCTTTACCTCATACCTAACCATTTCCACCCTCTTATCATAATATATGAAGTCCCAAATACCTCAAACACCTCAGTAAGACTTTAGCAGAGATACTGCTACCATCCGAGTAAGAATCTCAATACTATCTACCCTTTAAGTCGTTTTGTACGAAGTATCTAAAAATTCAACTTGAGTTTTTCAAAGTTTATAATAATAAAGTTAGATTTCGAAAAATAGTTGTTTTTAATAAATTCAACCCGGAATCGAACAACTATAACGGAGAGCGTTATGCCTGCGATTATGCACTCTCACTCGCACTCGTATACGCAACGCTCTAGCTGTCTCACTCACGTGACCTTTTTATTGGGTCCGGGGTGAGTTAAAGCCGTCAGTTCGGTCCGGCTGTTGGGGGAATATTTCAGAATTGTCCCCCGAATAACATATAAAAAATTCAACCTTAATACTTTGACATAAATGGTGTCATTATTTACCGCGCTTCAAAGTGTCCGGCACTAGTTATTGACCGCGGAAAGTGTCCGGCAATATTTTTCATATGTTCTACATAGTGTCCAGAAGAACATATAAAAAAATTAGCCTTAATGATTTGACTTGAAAAAACTACAATTTTCACTTACCTGAGCTACCTGTTACCTGCCCTTTGGACCGGTACTCAAGGTAACTTGGGTCCCCTCATGGTTCCATACCATCACGAGCCCTCTACAAAAAATTTTCAGCTTTAGTACAATTACTGTGGTCCGGATGCGCTGGGCTCTTGGATTATGAGATTCTGATTTTGCAAGCGATACGGACACACGTAGGTCTACCACGGGGTATGCATTTTGAATGTCAAACGGTATTGTGTCTTGGTCATCCCAACGACAAAAATTAGTCACACTGAGTACCACTGAGGCTGAGTATGTTGCGGCAGCAGCAGCTGCACGAGAAGCCGTCTGGCTGAGAAAACTTTTGAATGATCTTGGATGTTCACCCAAAACTGCGACAGTATTACGAGTAGATAATCAGAGTGCAATTCGATTAATAAAGAATCCTGAATTTCATAAGAGAACCAAGCACATAGATATTAAGTATCATTATGTTCGAGAAGTCACGGAAAATGGAGAGATATCAGTAGAATATGTACCGACTGAACAGCAATTAGCTGATATATTCATCAAAGCACTTCCAAAGATTCAATTTAATTTTCTATGTAGAAGTTTAGGCATAAGATTCTCTATGCACTCAAACGGCGGGAGTGTTGGAAAAGTAGTTCTCGCGCGTAGAGAATAGTGGTGTGCTAGTGTGGGCACATGTGCACTCAAGTTTAATGTGGAGGCGCAAACGTTCGTCTCTCTTTCAGTTCAGTTAACTCCTGACCACTGTACAAGCAACATTAAACTTCCAAATAAAGATTTCACTAATTAAACATCAGAACAATATTTCGTCTCCCACACACAGAACCCTCCCCAAAATTCAACAGGAATAATTAAAAATAGTGATTTCCTCTTTACTTCAAGGACTTCTAGGACCAAAAGAAGGGAAATCAATCGATTTTGAATGAAGAAATCAAATCCCGCAGCTCGCGTTGCCCCAATTACCCAGGTAGGAAGCGCCGAGGCTGACGACGAGTACAGCCCCTTACTAACCTTGGTGCACTGATGCTTGGGGAACCAAGCCTCTGCCAGGCTTGTTCTTGTCGTCAAAATTAGGCTGAGATTACGAGTTTTCATTTCTTTATTTTCAAATTTCAACCTAGGCTTGAATCAGCCTCGATTGAGGCTTCCTCTACAAAGGCTTCATTCTGAAGGGTGGGCGAGTCTTGGGCCAGCCTTCACTCATTAGATAGGAATTTCCTCATTATTATTGCAATAACAATAACAATATTAGTGTTGATAGGTAAATTCCATTTTTTTGCGTGATTTTTGGAATATTTCATTGAGCCTCATTCGAGGCTTGTCTCAGTTTTGGGCTAAACCTGATTTCGATTCAAACCGACAAAATTCTGTTATTAATTATTTAAGCGGATAGATAATTGAATAAAATTATTATTATAACATTGGAAGGATGAAAAATGAAATATATGAACATAGAGCTTCAGAGTGTCAATGAGAGAAAAGCTTGAGTCACTTTATAATTCGGGTTTATGTCCTATGAACTCAAGTAAGTGAAATAGCCTAGTGGGCTAGATGCATGTTTCTAGCACAGTCCTTCGGTGGATATCTTGGACAACAGCGTCACCAGGACGATCTTCTCTGGGGAACAATATCCGGACGCGGCATCTGAATAAATATATTCATACCAATCGGGTCGAGGATAATTAATAATAATAAAATAGCCTTTTTATCATTAAAAATTTTTAGAATCAATGGTCGCGGGTTTGAATCCAAGCCGGAGCAACTTTTTTTTTCATATTAATGTTATTTTCAATACTATTTGAGCTGATTTATCTCGTGAAAGCCTTATAATTCAATAGTAATTGATGTTAAACAATTGTTTAAACATTCTATAGCCCCATTGTCTGGAACGGTTCACCCTCATTTCAGACTTAGATCTGAGTGTTGTGGAAAGCCTCAGTTTCCAACCTTGGGATGATCTTATCATTCTAAGGCTCATCAAGGCTTGTTTCAGCCTTTTCATCTGAGCCTTAGACTACTCAGCCTCAGCCTTGGGCAAAGGCTGAGCAAGGCTTGTTCTGATCGTCAATTCCTACCTGGGTAGAAGGATATGGGGTCCCCCCTTCCAAAATATCGTGGGTAGTGGGTCAATTTCACTTCTTACCGTGATAATTTATGGAAACTGAATGAAAATAGTGATTTCCTCTTCACTTCAAAGACCTTTAGGACCTAAAGAAGAAAAATCAATCGATTTCAGACGAAGAAATCGAATTCCGCAACTCGCGTTGCCCCAATTAGAAGGATATAGAGTCCCCCCTTCCAAAATATTGGGATTAGTGGATCATATTCACTTCTCACCGTGATAATTTATGGAAAATGATTAGAAATAATGATTTCCTCTTTACTTCAAGGACTTTTCGGACCTAAAGAAGGGAAATCAATCGATTTTAGATGAAGAAATCAAATTTTGCAGCTCGCGTTGCTCCAATTCGACGGATATAGGATAATCGAATACGGTAAATCGAATCAAGTTTCGCAACTTCAACTCCTATGAGGAACTTTTTTTCGTTCAATATCTCGGGAGCTGTTACATACAGTGTAATTTACACTCAATTTTTCAAAATGTTCAATAAACTCAATGGTGTCGGTATCTCAGCCTCGAGGAAAAAAATGAAACTTTTTCTGGACAATAAATGAATTAACTTATATTGAATGACTACATACTTTTATGTTATTGTTATCACCATTGAAAATAAGCATTTCTTCGGAAAATATTAGTATTCTCCATGTTGTCAAAATATTTGAGCAGGGGAATTAGGAGGACATAAGGGATATTCTTTACTATATGTAATACATAGTGTGTACTTATTTATTCATTTATTGTTTATTCTCCCATTCTGAAGACAATGAATATTTCGACAATTTGAGGAGTACAACAGTATGAAATCGACAAACATAATTCCAGATTTGAAAAACTGCGAATGGCACCGTGCATCGTGAGGGTCCACCTTGTCCTCGCACTGCTACATGATTGGTGGAGCGCTGTTTCCCCTAGATTCGCACGGCAATAGCTCTTATACATTGGGGCATAGGATGTCTTAAGGCCTTCGCACACAAATTTCCGTAGAGCATAGTCGTAAGACGTAACTTAAGCCTAACAGCCAGTCAGGAAAACGCTATAGGTTTCACGATTCGAACGGAATGAGAAATAAGTGGTAACTTCAACATGAGAAGGATTCAGTAGCGTTTGAATTCTCACGCACACAAATGTATATATGTGCGCAAGCTGCGTTTCGAATGAGTGCAGACCAGCTACATCTCCTGTATACTTCTTGATTGTATCTGTTTTCATAGTTCACACAATTTTTGAGAGTTTCTGATGAATTTTGATCGGAAAAATATTAATATGAGAAACAATTGAATTAAGTTCACACCGGTTAATCCTAAATAAAAAAAAGCATGACCTTTATTTGTGAAGCCGCGAAATCACTAAGTATGGTATGGCCTATATGTATATATGTCACATCATACTTAGCTCATATTCGAAAAATATAATGGATTCTCAAACATTTCGAGTTAATTTTTTTTTGAAATTTTACGTGCATACTTAACTGAATGAAGGAAAGAAGAAAATTCAATTCAAAATATAATTATTGAGGAATTACAATAAGAAGGTGGTTCTAACTATTTGTCGCTTTCTCTATCCCACGCATGTGGAGGAGATTGGTAATATTATTATTCAGTTTTTGGATATAATTTCGTTCTGTTGGTGATGGAGAAAAGTTGAAGTAACTGATGATGATGATGATGGAGATCATTATTAATATTTTATAAATCTGTCTGAACATTGATTACTATTGGACACTAATGATAACAATGTCATTGAGATGCTAAGGATCCTCTCTGATAATCTTCTTTAGTCTGACCGATTGAAAACAATATTCCTCAATTTTCCCATTGAAATCCTGGCATTAATTAATGACGCAATGTATCAAACATTACTGAGATAACAATTAGCAGGAATTGGTGAATTTTCTCCTGATAATTGGTATTCATTTTGTCCGAGGTAATGCACGTAAAAATGGGAAAAAACAACTATCACGAGTATCAGTGCCTCTGGCAAATTCAACGCCCGACACGTTATTTCATTTATCTTGTCTCCCGTACGATTGAGGAACTATCATTGACTACATTGGACGAGGACACTTGCAAAACAGCTAGTCGCCCTGATGACAGGATCGATTTGCCAAATTCAATGTATTATCACGAAGATGGTACTGAGTTGCGTGTGTAAAATTCGTCATTGCACACTACAATCTTTTCTCCACGTTATCATTCTTCGTAAATTTTTATTCGAGGTTCTGATGTTTTCCAGGCTCGTGTCCCTGATCAAATACCGAATAATCGTAACAGCTTCACTCTCTCGCATCACCGTGATTCTACTGTACAGAATGATGACGGATGAACGTGAATAATTATTTATCATTTGGATAATGTTTGTTGCAGAATCTCAAAAATGCTGTTCTAAATCCGCTTATGTTATCAGTTCCAATGCCCAGTGAAAATTCAAATTGATTATCTTCCTCGCGGATTTGGAGGACATAATTCAGTTGGAAGAATCTACCAACTCCAGTTACCAATCGCACCAACAGACTCGAGAATTCCAAGTTTTGCAGAGTATTTTTAAATTTCGAGACATTACTGTAACGGCATTTTTGGTCATGGAAGCTATTACCCCTATGGAGGAATAATAATTGATTTCTTCATCCAAAATCGATTGATTTCCCTTCTTTAGGTCCTAGAGGTCCTTAAAGTGAGGAGGAAATCACTATTTTTAATCATTTCCCATAAATTATCACGATAAGAAGTGAACATGATCCACTACCCCCGATATTTCGGAAGGGGGGACCCTATATTCTTCTAATTGGGGCAACGCGAGCTGCGGAATTTGATTTTTCCATCTAAAATCGATTGATTTCCCTTCCTTAGGTTCTAAAGGTCCTTGAAGTAAAGAGAGAATCACGGTTTTCAATTATTTTCCATAAATTATTACGGTAAGACGTGAAATTGACCCACTACCCACGATATTTTGAAAGGAGGGACCCCATATTCTTCTAATTGGGACAACGGAATTTCGAGCTGCGGAATTTCATTTCTCCGTCTAAAATCGATTGATTCCCTCTCTTTAGGTCCTAAAGGTCCTTGGAGTAAAGAGGAAATTACTATTTTTAATTATTTTCCATGAGTTATCAGGGTAAGAAGTGAAATCGAGCCACTACCCCCGATATTTTGGAAGGGGGGACCCTCTATTCTTCGAATTGGGGCAACGCGAGCTGCGGAATTCGATTTCTCCATCTGAAATCGACCGATTTCCCTTCTTCAGGTCCTAAAGGTCTTTGAAGTAAAGAGGAAATCACTGTTTTTAATTATTTTCCATAAATTATCTCGGTAAGAAGTGAAATCGAGCCACTACCCCCCATATTTTGGAAGGGGGGCCCCTCTATTCTTCTAATTGTGGCAACGTGAGCTGCGAAGTTTTGCGAAATGTCAAGGAAAACCTCGCATCTCCAAGAGGAATGCGTGAAAATCGAGTTTTAAAGAGAATTCTATCCCAATTAGCATCATGAAATTCTGAAATCGTTTATTTATCTTGTCCCCCGTACGATTGAGGAATTATCAATGACTAAATTTGCCATTCTAAAGTTAGAAAATTGTTTTTCTACGTATAACCTCATAAAGTCGATCAAACTGGTTCGTGTATTTTAAATTGTGGCTCTAGAATAGTTTTAGATTCCATTTGAAAAATCGTGAAGTCTCTAAGAAGATTTACTACTAAAATAAAAGCAAAATCCACTCATGTCTCGTATCAAATTAAATTATTATTAACCAATGTTTTCCAGTTTCATTGTACCACACCAAAACAACAGGTTAGGAAATTCTTCTACTTTTTCGATTTTGACGTGTCTAAAAGTGCCTCCTGATTGGTCGACGTAGCTCTTTCACTTATAGCTGGCATAACAGCTTACGGATTCTGTCCCATTGGCTGAAATTTCACGTTCCCCTTGCGATTGGCTGAAACTTTACGTTACGTCTTATGCCTACGGCTAAGAAATTCGTGTGCGAAGGCCTTTAACCTGGTATATCTAGTAACCTTGGCCAATACCTTCTTCTATCATACCTTAAGGGCAATGGCCATCCGCTGCTGCCCCCTAGTCTTCTGCGGGGTCTCCCTGGTCTCATTCAAATCTCTCAAAAATTGTTTGGAGATTTATTGGCCTTTTTGCGTAGACTTTCCGGGCATATCTGGTCCTAGACCTCTTCCTTCCTGGAACTCTGCTCCTGGGCATCCTCCCGTCTTCCATGCACCCTAAGCGACTCCTTTCCCTTGCATTCATCCACACACACACACACACACACACACACACACACACACACACACACACACACACACACACACACACACACACACACACGCACACACACACACACACACACACACACACACGCACACACACATACATACAAAATTGAGCAGGTAGGGAAGGGGAAGTAGGCTCGTTTGACTTCTCCACTATTTCAATTAGTGGGTTGTTCTGCCCGTTACAATCGAATGACGCCATCAAACAATTTTCAGGATTCAGATTCCATAAATTCAGTTCAGAATTTCATCTAGAGCTTCGGATATTTTCTTATTAATAGATTGAAAGTTATGAATAGATTTCATCAATTGAAAATCACAATTTGGGGCTTTGATTGATGACGGAGCTGCGAACTATATTTTCACCATAAATACACAAATCATAGCTAGGCTCTTATTTCCCACTGATGTTAATTTGAAGGTAGCTCGTAAGAGAAAAATTTTCAGACAGTATATTGCTTCGACTATCCACCTTGCTTGGTGCAAAGTTCCAGGAATATGAAATGGGACTTTATCCGTTATTTTTCCAATGAATTTTGACGTCGATTTTAACAGTTCGAAATAATCCTTCCTATCATGATTCAAACTCAGTCGTTTCTCAACGATTTCATGTATATCAAGAATATCATCCTTAAATATATCATGGATCATCGGATCTTCCATTCCACTTTGGGATTTCGTTAGATTTAATGCATCTCATTCCTTTTCAAATTTAACGAATAAAGGTATATTTGGTCCAGAAAAATTCAAGATTTGACTGTCAAATACAGCTCTTAATATAACTTCAAAGATATGATTTCGAGAAGCGATATTACATGACGGAACAATTATCGAAAATCAGTATTTAAAATATTTTAAATATCATTATTACCGGATTTTCATTCCCATATTTTGAAAAATATCATGCCTAACTATTATATTGGGATCATGGTACGTTGGAAGGAATTAATTTAACAATGCTAAATAATTTTCAAATGAACGACGTTTCGCCTGCTTTATTGAGGCTCCCTCAGGTTCTGGTAACCATAATACAAAGAGAGAAAAAGAACGTCAACAAAAGGAAAAAGAACATAAAGAGAAAAAAAAACTGTTGTTGTAAAATGCTTTTCTATTGAACTACATCAAGAATAGCCAGTATTATTAATGTATTAATTCAATTTTTTAATCATAATTTCGAATTAACTTTCAACTTTTGTATTATGGTTTCCAGAACCTCAGGAAGCCTCAATAAAGCAGGCAAAACGTCGTGCATTTGACAATCATCCAGCATTGTTAAATTAATTTCTTCCAACGTCCCATCATCCCAACATAATAATTATTAAACATAGAAATGAGAAATACAAATGTTGATCATTCCTAACATTTTTAATCCCTAGAATACTCACTATATGAAATTTACGAGAGTTTTTTGGAAATATTGTATATACATCTTACGGTAGAAATAGCGATGACAGTTTTTGTAGCGAATTCAATTTTCTACAAGAAAGTATTCGTTCATTTCATATGTGGATGGACGACCTTTTGTTTGAAATCAGTATCTTTGGTGGCCTTTCATTCCGTGCATGATACTTCAAATTTGTTAAAAATCAACTCAATTTTTGAATCGATTCTTACGGAGGAAAACCCGATCCAACTCGCTGTGGTCTTTCTGATGATTTTCTCCTTTGAGTGGACTGTATATTCGATGCGTTACTCTTGAATAGGATAAAGAATATTTCTCAGTGGATGGATTTATGTCGATTTTCACAATGATACGAAACACGTGAGTTATATAAAAATATAAACTCTTTAATGATTCGACTAAAATACGCTCTCTGATACTTTGACCGCACTGATTCTAGATATTGTCTCTTTGCTTTAATTGTCTCTAATTGCTTGATTATTTCAACACTGCACACTGCATTTAATCCAGGGCGTAAATCGTTATTGAAACATTATGCCGATCAATGACTCGATTCTCAACTCAGCGGATCTGACCGGTTCTATCGAACCTTTCCTATTATCTATCGACTAGGCGTCAGTTCCGCGATAGTTGCAGAAAGATCATGATGATGATCTTTGCTTCATGAGTTTCACACGCCAAGGTGCTGAACCTTGACGGCCACCGTAGAAGTAGAACTTCACTCGCTGAGTTCTACGCGATGAGTAGAAGGATTCGTTGAACCACACCGATGTCATCACCCAAATTATCCCTGGTGTCGATGTTGATAATTATCTCGTTGCGATTTATCTCCTGATCCCGAGGTCATTCAGATCAGTCGGTAATCTAGCTACTTTTTTAACAAAATTGGAAACAAGGGTAGAATAAAAAAAAACGTATTTACTGAAAATACGCTTTTTTTTTTGTTATTATCAACTCCATATGAGGAATTATGCATTGAGGAAAGGATGGTAAATATGCAGATGAGCGGCCTGTCAAAATAATTTTTTTTTTTTTTATTAGCTTCCAAACCCTTTGTGTGCTTATTCAGCAAAAAAAATAATTACAAATACATTAGATAGTTTATACAGAGGATACTTCATTTTTTCTTGAAATATGAATTTGACGTTATATATGAATATTACATTCTCTGAGGAACATTGTGATTGCTTTAATTTCTTTCGTGTCTAATTTAATTTAAATGTTTTTTATTGATAGTTGATGATTAGGTCGATTCATTTCACGCAGTAATTGCCGCCTTTGGTCTACATACAGAGGACAATGCCATAGAATATGGTCTATGTTCTGATCAGGGTCTCCACAGCTGCAGTCTCCTCGTTCAATAGTCTTTACTCTGGCTAGAGAGCTAGCTAAACTATAATGATCAGCCCTAGCTCTATTTACCCATACGACATCCTCCCTCGATAATTTTTTTCGACCATGAAACCATGGCTTAGCTCTGTTTATGAAATATTTTTGCAAGTACTGGCTACCTTTAGCTTTAGATCGGCTCTCTTGAATGCATTTTTCAGTGGTGTAAGTAAACATGCTCTTTTTAAAATTCTCCGTGAAATCAGAAAATGGAACTCCTGGAATAGTCACTTCGTTGAGGGAGGTGGCTTGTTTGGCTAAGTCGTCAGCACGATCGTTGCCCACAACTCCAGAATGTGATGGGATCCAGTAAAATTCTACAGTGTGTTGGTTATTCGTTCTGTTCTTGTGGATGTTATACTTTTTTCTGATCTCTAGCAGAAAATCACTTGTCTTCGTGTGAAGTTTAGGATGCTCTAAAGCTTGTAAAGCACTCAGACTATCAGAGACTATCTTGAACTTATTATTATCATTTTGGAGCACAATGTCCATTGCCTCGTTGATGGCAGCACACTCAGCTGTAAATACTGAGCACTGGGCATGAAGGCTCTTGCTCACCTCAATGCCCAACTCCGGAGAATAACATGCAGCACCTGCGAATCGATTACCCGTAATTTTGCTACCATCTGTGTGAATGGAAATAATGTCGCTTTCATTTTCATTGACCACCTCGCGAATAAGCCCAGGTTCTCTGGTTGCCTGTATTCTACGTCCAGTTGAGATGTTCATGGGGATACTTGTCATTACATCTGTGTAGTGATATTTGTATATCCCAAACTGATCCGATTGCAGCAAAGTGGGGGTATAGTCTGGAACTCTTTGAATCTCCTGAATTAAGAGCCTATTCCATTTCTTGGCTGTACTACGGTGTTCATCTGACAAAAGATTCTCTACAGTATTTGTCAGCTGCATTGATTGATTAGCTACAGTTCTTGTCAAGAAATTTCTACATAGAAATCTGGCCCTTTCGCTGCTTAAGGGGAGCTTCGATTCTGCCAGCAATACGTTCGTTGGTGTGGTTTGTCTCTACCCTATAGCAGCTCGTATTGCTTCATTTTGTATCACCTCCAGTGAGTGCAACTTTTTTTTTGTGTACGGAAGATAAATGAATAGGCCATACTCCATTGTAGACCTGGCGTAACTTTTATACAAAGTGAGTAACGTCTGAGGATCACTTCCCCACCAGATACCCCGTAAGAACCTAACAATGTTCAGAGCCCTGGATGTCCTTTTTGCTTCCGAATGGAAGCATTGTAATCGTCATTTTTTTCGAATTTGAGATTTCATCGGATTATGACTCCAAATGTTCTAAAATGTCGGAAGAGAATATTTTTTTCACATATCTGTGTGTATGTATGTGTGTGTGTGTGTGTGTATGTGTGTGATGACACGTTTCATCACTTTATGCGGAAACGGCTGCATGTATCGATATGAAACTTTAAGGGGATATTCACTACGCGAGCGCAATGCTCTCTGCGAAATTTCAGCTGAATCGGTTCAATGGTTCTCGAAAAAAAGCGAATCGTCAAAAAATCGTTTTTTCGAGTTTTCTCAGCGAAAAATCAATTTACAGCGTTTATCCTCCGCGAGGAGATGCGCGCTGATGAGGCGCACATTAAACCCCGGGGCTGACCAGGGCTCCGATCTTTAGTTTTTTTTTTACATTTTTTTTACTATGATTTTTGAAAAATCGCGGTTATGGCGATAACTCAAAAAATATTTCAGCTAGAGACTTCAAATTTGGTGTGTTTATACATTTTATGAGTGCCAACTTTGCTATTGAATTTCAGCTAAATCAGTTCAATAGTTCTCGAGAAAAAGTAAATCATCAAAAAATCGTTTTTTCGAGTTTTCTCAGCGAAAAATCAATTTACAGCGTCTATCCTCCGCGAGGAGATGTGCACGGACAGGGCGCACATTAAACCCCGGGGCTGACCAGGGCTCCCATTTTTACTTTTTTTATTATATTTTTTTTACTGTGATTTTTGAAAAATCACGGTTATCGCGATAAGTTAAGAAATATTTGAGTTAGAGACTTCAAATCTTATGAGTGCGAATTTCGGTATTAAATTTCAGCGTAATCGACCGAACAGCTCCTGAGATACTGTTGAAAAACTATTCCATGCAATGAGCGTATATACACGGAGCTGCTTGTCTGACCATATCCAAGTGAGCTTGAAAGATCAATTTAGATGACCATCACAAATCTTGAAAATTTCAGATTTTTCAAAGGATTCTTCTACAAGAATGCTGAAATTTTTTTTCCTCAGAAATTCAAATTTTTTTCAATTTTTTTTAAGGTCACTAGTATTTATCATTTCATCATTAAAAAGTAGATAATTTTCGCTAAAAAAAAGACCGCATTCATCCTGATATCATTTTAAATTGATAAAAAATGGAGAGCTAAACATCCCATTCGGAAGCTTCATGCCAATTGCATTGGCGTAATATTAAAAGTTCTTTGCGATAAATTTTTCAATAGTAAAGACACTATCAAGTAAATAACGAGGATTGAAATTTACAAAGAATGCCCATGGGGTGAAGCCCCTGCTTGTTTTAACTGAGTTTATCTGCTCGCCAAAGGAGTATTCGTAATCAAACCAGATACCTAAAAATTTTGCTGAGTGAACAGTCGGGATTCTGTGACCATCAATTGTCATGGATGTGGATCCAGGTAGGATATCTTTGTTATTGAAGAGAACTAATTTTGTTTTTTGAGGAGAAAGTTCAAGACCTAACTCCCTCAGTTCAGTACCCAATAGTTCAGTAGCTGCTTAAGTCAAGAACTTGATGAATCTTATTAAGTTTGTTGGACATCCTATTGAAGCTAATTTCTCGAGAAGAATTTGACAATTCACGTTGTCGAATGCTCCTTGTACGTCTAGAAAAGCCGAGAGAACATGTCTCTGTTTTGAGAGAGCCTCACTAATGGTAATAGATAAATCGGCTAGACTATTTAGGCAAGAGCGACCTTTCCTGCATCCAGTTTGTTCGTTGTCAATGAAATGATTGTGTTCCACCCACCAATCTAGGCGGTTCTTCACCATAGTTTCCAGCTGTTTCCCTAGACAGGGGGGAAGCGTGATGGGTCTCACATCTGTGCCCCCTGATTTAGGGATGAAATGAAGGAATTGAGAGGTCCACTGTGATGGATATTGCCCAGTACTGTACATCTGATTGTAAATGTCCAGCAATATCAAGTGATATTGTTTCTTGACATTCTGGTAATATCGATGGATCGGTAGGGACTGAAGGGGTACTCACCTTGTCCAGAGCCTCGTTGATTTTATTTTCCCATTGTAAGTTGCTGGTGGAGTTGTATGATACTTTTGTCCATTTATTCTTCAGGACTTTACAGATGTTCCAGACGTATTTACCGCTGGTCCTGCTATCTATCCCTACGGTAAAATCCACAAAGTGCTCTTTCTTTTTCTTCTTGAAGAGCTTCTTAGCTCTGGCTCCTAGTTTATGATAATTGGCCCTGTCTATTGGACTCTTCGTATACTCCGATTTTCTTTGAGGCACACGTCTGAGTCTTTTCGTTTTTTCACACTCACTATCCCACCATTTACAGAGATTTTCACGGTTATTTTCCATCACTGGGGCATCGGGTGTTCTTCTCCTTGTCGGTGTAAATTTCTTGACTGCAGCTGTGATGATTCCTATGAATTCGGTATACTGATCGATTGGTGAAGAGTTGGTAAACTCCATTGTTAAAAATCTATTATAATTACGATCAAGCTCTTCAGACACTCTGTCCCAGTCTGTCTTTACCTTGTATAATTTGAAGGTTTTTTTTTGGTAATAACTTTTTTTTACGGATACATTTATTCGCAGAGGAAAATGGTCCGAGCCATATCTATTGTAACGTGATATTTCATCGCGTTACTTATATTTTCGTCTGGGCACGTTAATTAGATAATGGAACTTAATTTGCGTCCGAAACGAGGATCCAAAAACTTCTGTCAATGAGAGATCATTTATTTATTAATTTCCTTTTTCTAATAAAATTGTATTATTTTCTCGAATTTTGAATGTACCGCTCATTGGCGATAATCTTCATAATGAGCGGAAGAGGGCAGCACCACCTGGAGCGGAATTACTCAGTGAGGGAAAAGGGCTAAAGATTTTTCATCAATAAAAATTGATTGAGAATTGATTCAACCTTCATCGGATGAGCAGACGGGAGGAAAAGTCTGGAGAAGGGTCCAGCATTATTAGTCACCGGAAAGGAGTGACATTATTCCTTAAAATATCAATTTTTGGAGTTTCCCGCCTGTCATCGTTGGAAGCGTTGCAATTCAAATTTGACCTGTTGACGTCACGTGCGTCGACCAATGACAGCCTGCCACGCTGGAGTTTTCGTGCCGGCCGGCGTCTTCTCTCTACGAGACCAACATGGCGTTGATTCTCGTTTTGGACGCGTGTTGGATCATTTGGACAAATTTTTGTTGAAGTATTTTTGTCAAGTAAAAAGTCAATTAAGACATTAAAAATATATTTGTTTGGTTCAGAAAAGATTGCTGAACATTCAGAGATATTAATTTGTTGTGCTCTTTGAAGAATTATCGTTTGGTGAGCGAAAAATTGAAATTATTAATTTTTGTGTCGTAAACGAAAATTTTGTTCGCGTCATTTTTTTTTATTATTTTTATTTTTTTTTATTGTCGTATTGCGACTACTAAAAACTTTATTTTTCGAGATTAGACGTTTTGTTGAGAAAATTTTCGTAGTTAATTAATTTTTTTTATTTTTATTTTTTTTTAATACAAATCTCTCGTTGACAAGCGTCACATTATTAATATTATTATTATTATCATAATTTTTTTTGTCGTTGCCCTAGTTTATTTGCATCAATTAAATGCCAGTATAAATTATTATAATTTTTTTTGTTGTGAAAAGATCCTGGAAAGAAAATAAGGATTTTTATATATTTTTTATACATTAAATTCATTTCATTGTGTGAAATTTGAGGTCAATGTTTTTGGGAAAGTAGAGACAGCTTCTCTCGTCCCGCGCGAAATCGTTGAGGTCAATGTTTTTGGGAAGTCAGGGACGAACTCTTTTCTGTCCCTTAGGGAACCTATCTGGTGATAAATTTTTATTTGAATTGAATTATATCAGACAATTGTAATTTTTAAATTTTATACGATACATTAATTAATAACATTTGAGTTATTAATTAATCGTTGAAGTTTTACAGAATTTACTGATTTCTTTTGACGTCCAGGGACGTATCAACTTTTAATAACGTGCTGTGCACATTTAATTAATTTAATTATTATTTTTTTTTGTTTACCAATGTTACAAGTTATTTCATTTCATTTTATTAAATTCAAATTATAATTCCCAAAAATTAAATTTCGTGTTTGAAGAATTATTTATACTCCCTATTCAAACCCAAAACAGCGACTTTAAGATAAGGCTGAATTAGTCGAGCTAAATAAGGGAGTATTTTGATATTTTGATTTTTGATTGTTTGTCGATTAATTTATTTATTTTTTTTTGTTGTTTAATCGATTGGATAATTTCAGATTATCCTGGCGCCCATTTTGGATTTTTTTGGTTTTGTTTAAAAATTTGGTTTGGCTATTGGGTGCTTTCAAGCGTGCTTAATTTCGGGGTTTACCGTTAGACCTCGGAATTACGTCACACTATCTATGTGTGTACTATAATTAATTTTGTCTGCTAAATTCATGGTAGTCAGAGCTAAATCTATATTAGAATAGGTACGATTGTTGGAGTTGTATTGAGTCAGTGTGTCTGTATTATGTACAAATAATTCTTGGTCTTTGATGGCATTCAAGAATCTAATCCCATTGGTGGAGTTGTAGCAGCCGTTCAACACTGTGTGATGAACGTTAAAGTCCCCCAGCAAAAGTGTGTGTTCTTTGCTGGAGGCTTCTGTCGCAATTCTATTCCACGCTATTTGTGGTAGATTAACGTCTGGAGGTCTATAACAAATCACTAGGTGAAGTCTGGGGTTCACGTTTGTAATGTCAAAGGTGTGGAACTCCACTTTTTCTTGAGGAATAATTGTGTCCTCGCATGCGTTATAGGCAATATTGCTTCTGAAAAACACAACTATTCCCCCTCCAGTATCTACAAGACGGTCTTTTCTGAACGTTTTAAAACCTGGAAAATTATATTTGTGATCTGGAGTGGTTTCAGGAGAGAGTCTTGTTCCAAGAAGTACTAGTATGTCAAGATTTGCCAAAATAATCGGAAGTTCTTCTTTGATCCTACGAATGCTCCTGCAATTCCATAGTAGTATTCTGAGATCTGTTCTGACGGAACGAGGATTAGCTCTCGCTGAGAGATCTTCGCTCATGGCTCAGTCTATGAGTTGGTTTACGGAGGAAAAATTAAGAAAAAAAGAATCAGAAAAAGAGAAAGATAGATTGACTTAGGTTTTGATGTGAGTTATTTGTTATTGATGGGAGACTGCAGCCCCCTTGCACTCAGCGTTGTTCTCCTTCTGTATCTTGATGTATTTGTCCAACTGTACAATCATTCTTGCAGCTCGATTTTTCAGAGTTTTACCTGGGAGCACTCGTGAAGTGTAGTCGATTAATCCTCTGAGAGCCTCAAAACTACTCGTGAATTTCATTGCGTTCTGTATGGTGTTATTTGTCTGTTTAGTTGTCACCAGAAACTCCTGATACTGGGCCAAGTTTAGGGGGAGTTCCGTTTCATTTTCCATTAATTGTTTCACTTCACTCCATTTGTCCTCGTTGCTTATGCTCATTGTCTCAGACTCGTTGCCGCTCTCTACGTTGTTATCCTCATCAATTTGTCCCACACTCCAAGAAGAAGAGGGACCGGTACAGAGAGGATTATTTTTTTCGTCGCTCTGATTTGCCGGGACAGGAGTGTCTGGTGTATTGTCTGTGAGACTAGTTGGTTTGTTGAAACCTGTGACGCATGTGGAGGGAATCTTGAAAGGGTCGGCTGCTGGGAGCACTTCCATCTCATCTCCTGTGTCTTTATTAGAGCTAAGTTGATTAATGATTTTCATACACCTGCTTTTTAGGCCTGAAGAAGGCAGAACTCGATAAATAGCTGTGAGCTGCTCGACTAACTCCCCAGTTCTTGAGGTATACTTTATGACAATGTCATGAACATCATGTGTGCCTTTAGTTCACGTAGAAAAAATCTGATGGCGGCAGCCATGGCGGTGGTCATGGTGGCCGCCATCACAAATTTGCCGCTTTCCATGGAGTTCTTTCCCATGGCGATTTTTCATGACGATCCTTTCCATGGCTATTTTTTGCATGATGATTCTTTTCATGACTTTTCCATAAATTTTTCATGCCTTTCATGAATTTATGGCTATAGCAAATTTCTCCATAGCAAATTTTGCATTGACGAATTCTGCCATGGAGAAAATGCAATGGAGAGAAACACCATGGAAAGGATCGCCATGAAAAGGATCACTATGGAAAACAAACGCCATAGAAAAAAAGCCCATGGAAAAGAAAGCTATGAAAAAAAAGCCATGGGAAAAAATGAAAAGAATCATCATGGGAAGAAATGCCGTGCGAAAATATGCCTTGGACAGAATCGCCATGGAAAAATTGCCATGGGAAAGAACTTCATAGAAAGCGGCAAATTTGTGATGGTGGCCGCCATGGCCAGCGCCATGGCCCGCGCCATGGCGGCCGCCATCAGAATTTTTCTACGTGTTTCATCAAAAAGTTTCTGTAATTCAGTAATGTTCAGAGGATAATTTTGTCTTGATTCGTTGAGTATCTCCATTGTCTTCGTTCAATCCAGTTCTTTTTCTTTTTCTTTATTGTTTTGATCATTTAGCATTTTCATTTTCTTTGATACAGGTTTCCTAATTTTCCTATTGGATACTTCTTCTACAATCATGCTTTCATTGTCATTTTTGTCGTCAGTGAAAGAGTTTGGGTCAGTGAGGGAACTATCTGAGCCACTCGGTGTGTTGATGTGAGCTCGTTTTACTGTTGTGTGTTGAGGTAGAGTGGGGAATTCATTGTCTCCTGCTATACCATCACTTGTGGTAATAGCACCGCGTTCGTTGTTTCCTTTTTCCGGAGCTTGAGTAGGGGATCCCCTCTCTCCTTCATCTTGCATCATCAAATTCTGCTCTTCATCTGTCATCTGGCAATTTCTGGCGAAATGGCCTTCTTTTTTGCACTTGTGACACTGGATTTTGTCAGAGGACATGTAAATCCAGTAGTCAGTGTTGTCGTGTGTAATTTTTATCGAACTCGGAATTTTTTCGAAATCCTCTGGAGGAACGTAGAACCGTCTCCTGAAACTCAATACGTGAGAAAATTCGGGATCCACTGAGATAGCCCTGAGATTGATAATCTGAGATCTTATTGTAGTGTTGAGTTTTCTCATTTTATTTTCGATGATGCTGTTTGGTATTTCTGTGCAGATATTGGATACAATCACTCTTGTGTTGATGGTGATAAGTGGTCTGAGATGTAATACCGTGCCTCTCATCGTTATTGATTTTTTTGAGTTTATTATTTCTTCGACTGTTTGTTTACAATCAAAATAGGTGCTTACTCTGTTGTTGGCAATACGAAAAATATATCGGATTCTTTTTGGGTCGACAAGACTTTTGTATGCTCGAAGATAATCAAATGTTTCGGATTTATCTACGTAATCAGTAACAATAGAATGGTCTTTTTCTACCTTTTGTGCAGTTAAAGTTACATTGGCATAAGTAGATCTATGATTGGCAATTGGATTTGCTGACAAATCGCGGAGTGAGTTGAGAGGAACCATGTTCATTCCGCAAGGACTTTGCTCACAAAGTCCGTATTGGGTGTTTTAATTCGTAGAAGCTTTGAAAGTGCAATTGCACTCTCCTTCTGAACACTTATGCAGCTCTACACTGTAATTACTTTTTTTTCCTATATTTAATTTTGACGCGTTGATACCGCACTGTGGACCTGGAACGCGTAATAAACAGCGCTACTATAACACGTCCGATCGCTTCGAGATCCGTAACGCCCAAAATAAAATTAATTTGAATTTTTTTTTCTTCAAATTGATTAAGAAAAACGAGGAGAAAAAATTAGGGGAATTTAAATTAGGCAAATTACTCATTCGGTCTCTGCACACTAAGAGAAAGTTTTGAACTCTGGAACTATAAAATTTGAGTTGAAATAGACCTCGATTATAAATATGTACGCTGTAGCTATTAGGTGGTTACTAAAAATTATCGTTCTGCCAATCAAATACCGGAATCCACTTGAACGCTAACAAATAGCCCTACTCCCTAAATTTTTATCGCTTAGTTTCCTATGATAATTGATAGGAATACGCTCAGCCCCACTCTTCTTCGCAATCCACTTATCTCTCACTGATTGCTGTGAATAACTTTGTGAAAGAAAAATTTAAAAATATTAATTTATTCATCTTTTCGGGAAATTCCTCCAGCTATTTCCACTCATCCAACCTACCAACCCTATTTTTCATTCAACTAATCCACCAAGTACATTTAATTAATTCTTAAACGCTAGAAAAAACGCAATGTTTAACACATCGAGGAGGATTTAAGGAGGGGGGGGGGGGGGTAAGGGTTTACGCGTGGAGAAAAAAACACTTTTTTTACGATTTTTTTTCAGACGTATAGATTAAGCAGATTTATTGAAACCTTTTGAACATTATTAAGCATGGATTGAACAGCATTGAGTAATTTTTTTATGCGAAAATATCCACTAACAACGGAGCTTTTCCGAAAACGTTTCTTTGAAATAGACGATTTGCGGTGATCACTGTATCTCAGCTGGAAATTATCAGAAATAAAAATCCATTGAAATTTAGTCAAAGTATCATTAAATCCTCCCCCCAACGTTCTCTGATAATTGTTTTTTTTTAATTAAAGGGGTTTGCTACCAAAATTGTGCCACATAATGGCGCAATTTTTTGTAAAAAATAGCAGTTTTTATTTTAAATGACCACCAAAAATTGAAAAATAAAAAAAAAAATAATCAGAGAACGTTGGGGGGAGGATTTGATGATACTTTGACTAAATTTCAATGGATTTTTATTTCTGATAATTTCCAGCTGAGATACAGTGATCACCGCAAATCGTCTATTTCAAAAAACGTTCTTAGAAAAGTTCTGTCACCGGCTTGTTTGTGGATATTTTCGTATAAAAAAATTACTACATGTTGTTGAATCCATACTTAATAGATTCAAAAGGTTTCAATAAAGTTGCTCAATCCATACGTCTAAAAAAAAATCGTAAAAAAAACGTTTCCTTTCACGCGTAAACCCTTACCCCCCCCCCCTTAAACCTAAGCTTGTTAGAACGCAAAACCAGACATGCTACCGAGTGAGCCACGCATGACTCTAGGAAGAGTAATTTTTCATCTTGCTCATGTAGAGAGCAGAGAAAATTTTCTGTATGTTCTCTAATAAGTTCAAGTTTTCACGTTGCTTATTCAATTTTCCACCCTAATTCTAAGAGAACTGAAATTTTTGTAAAAATCGAGCATAGTTTAAGGTCAGGAATTAACCATAATTATAAATCAATAGGTCCGAATTTTCTCAGTTTTTAGGCTTTCGCGGCCATTGTCATTATTAATATGTTTGGCTTCCGGATGGGTGCCGCGTTTGGTTTCAGCGTTGCGCCGACGTTTCGCAAAAGTTGCAGTTTGCATCTTCAGGGCTATGAGCTCCGATTCTGAGCTCCATGGTCAGGGGCTAGTCCTTATATACCCCTTTTGGGAAGTGGGGGGGGGGGGGGGGGTAGGTAGGGGTGGGGGTAGAGCCAATCAGAAGTTTTCAATTGATCAGCTGGTCAATTGAAAAACCGGGAGGACGATTTTCCAAATAGTTTTCACCTGGTATCCTTTATCCCTGTTCAAGTTGTTAGGATTCTTGTGGATCTCTAGGCCTTCCCGATACTTCCTCTCAAAGTATCCTTGGGATTTGGCCAACATTCTCGCTTGGTCATACTGAATAGTGTGTCCAGTGTCCATATGATGTTCAGCCAAGGCAGACTGTTCCAGGTGGCGATATTTGGAACACCGTAGGTGTTCTTTGATCCATGTACTGATCATCCTCCCGGTTTCCCCAATGTACACTTTTCCGCAGGAGCAAGGAATCTCATAAACTCTAAATGTACTCAAGGGTGGTCTTGGATCTTTGGGACTGGGCAACATCTGTCCGATTTTCTTTGGGGGTAGAAAAATCGTTCGAATGTTGTGTTTTCCAAGAACCTTACTGATGCGGTCGGTTGTACCTTGGAGGTAGGGGAGGAGAGCCACTTTAGGTCTTTCTTGGTCTTTTTCTTTCTCAGGACCATCCAATTCTCGTGAAGAGATCTTATTTTGGAGTCTTCTGGTGACTCGTCTGATTTGTGGGATTCTGTATCCATTCTTGCTGAGGGCCGTCTCCAGATGTTTTATTTCACTGTCCAAATTGCTTGGTTCAGAAATAGTAAGAGCTCTGTATACGAGAGAGCTTATTACTGAGTTTTTCTGTGAAGGATGGTGATGGGAGTTCGAATTGAGATATCTGTCAGTATGTGTAGGCTTACGATCCACTTGGTGGCCAAGTGTGCCATCAGCGTTACGGTGGACCAATACCTCAAGAAATGGAAGACGATTGTTCTCCTCAATCTCCATCGTGAATTTGATATTGGAATGTTGTTGATTCAAAAATATCAAAAATCGATCTAGCGTTGTTCTTCCATGGGGCCAGATAACAAAAGTGTCATCTACGTATCTAAACCATACAGAAGGTGACTTCAATACTTCATTTTTTAAATTTTCCATGAAGATGTTAGCTATGATTGGAGAAATAGGAGAGCCCATGGTGGCTCCTGATCTCTGTTCATAGAAGTCTCCTTGGAATTGAAAATAAGTTGTAGTCAAACAATGCTCAACTAGAGGAAGAAGGTTCGAGGAGATCTTTTTTGAGTTTTTTATAATTTCTAAGGTCTCTGGTATTGGGACGTTAGTAAACAGAGACTCCACATCGAAACTGACTAAGATGTCTTCGGAAGATGTTCTGAGTGTCCTCAGTCTGTTCACGAAGTCTAGTGAGTTCTGTACGTGTGAAGCATTCTGTCCTGTGAGTTGCTGGAGAGGTGCTGTGAGGAATATAACTGATTTATAGGTTGGTCCCCCGATGTTACTAATTATGAGTCTGAGGGGAACAGCTTCTTTATGGATTTTTGGGAGTCCATAAAGTCTTGGGGGGAATGATTCCTTCGGAATGAGGAGTTTGGTAGCATCAGTTGAAAGATGAGCCTTCTTCAGGAGCTCAGTAGTTTTCCTCTCAATAATACGAGTTGGATCCTTCTTGAGTTTGGTATAAACTCTGGAATCACTCAGCACTGATGAAATTTTCTTGAAGTAGTCATCTAAATCCAAGACGACCGTTGCGTTGCCTTTGTCTGCAGGGAGAATAATGATTTCACTATTCTCCTTAAGATTACGCAAAGCAAGGCGTTCTTCCTTAGTGATATTGTCACTGGGAGGAGAGGCCTTGTGCAGGATATTAGATAACTGTCTCCGAATTTCGTTGCTGGTCTCCTGAGGAAGATGGTAAATCGCTGTTTCAGTACGACTAATAATTTATTCGGTGGGAACTTTTCTTGGAGCGACAACAAAATAATGTATACAGCAAAATATAGAGATTGGAATTTTCCTTCATAAATCTCAGTTCTCAACTCAGCAGTGCGTATAGCTTGTTCATGGGTCACACGATTAAGTATAGCCCAAAGTCGAGGTTCTAGAGAGTGAGACAAATGAAGGTGGAGATCGAGGGAAAAGAGGTCTTCAGATAGAGTTTCGCAATATTGAAAATTACTTTAATTCATTGCATATTATATCACATCTTTATAATAGCTCGTTCAAGTTCAGGCTGCCCATCGGAAAATGGTTAACATTACAAAACGAATTGTGGTTTAATGAAAATTGAAAAAATTATACTGCCAGTTGCAATAAATTTACATGTACCGTATCATGTGAGTGGACGGATTTCTCGTGATGGGAAAATAACGAATGTTGAAACGTAACGATAGCGAAATATTTAGTAAAACAGAATTTGTAGAGGTGGATTTGGGTAACTGGACTCTTACATTCATATTGCACGTCTCAACTAAGTATAGTTGTTCATCATTGTGTATATGACCATAAAATCTGCGAAAAATAGCAAAAGGAATAGCTTGATTTGACCTCGACTATATAATTTCATTGAATTTACCATCGAGAATTCCCTCAGTGCAGAGACCTAAAAGGTCACCAAAGATACTGATATTAGTTCACTTGCATCGTAAAACGTGTATTCATGGAGATATTCCGAAAAAAACACGATTTTATCGGAAAATGAACTTCAAGTGCTTTGAGGCACGTGTTCCTTTCGTCAACAAAAAAATGGTGATATATTTTCACCAAATAGAAGCTTTCTAGGGGGCGTCTACGAAAATTCAGTTTTTAACGACCAGTCTAGTCTGCATTGACACTTAGTTGGCATAATTTTCAAGAGAAAAGGGTAGAGTACAAGAAAGTAACGATAAACAGAACACCCTCTGGCACAGAGAAAATTCAGTTGCAGTGGGCAGAACGAGCGTTGGGGAGAACCTTATCGCTTGACTGACGAACTCCGGATGAGATGAAAGAGAAAAATAATAATGTTAAGTTTGGCTTTTCCTAATAGTCCTTGATTGATCTCCTCATTCGCCCAAGTGCGTTCATCAACTGCCCGAACAATGATTCTTTGTGTCTCCTCGACTAGCTTGAATGAGAAGAACTCACGGATGGTTGCACTCGCAATTTCGGGGTTTTCAGAATAATCTTAGAGAGAACTCCAAATGAAAACAATCGATAGTATGTTCATCGATGGTATAATGTTCCAGATCGATAATTGGTTACAAGTGTCAGTTTGAGTCCGTACGGAGATCTAATTTATTTCGCGACGTGCTCAGTTCAAAGTATTGCCGCAGAGGTGTCAACCGGTCGAGAGAATTATCCCCAAAGTGACGGTACTTGAGTGTTGAGTCACATAGTAATCCAACATTGCTGGATAAGCATCCACACGTTTTGCCCAGTCTTTTTTATAAAAAAGATGAACGAAGCGGATTCTCACAGTCAAACAGGGCTGTCAGAAAAACTGGACTCTTTTCGTGGTTGAAAATGCTTACCCCGCATATTTTAAGACTTTTGCCAAACAAGACGACTCTTATCTTCGATATTTTTCTTTCAAGTCATGAAAATGCGAGAAAATAGATGACGTGTGATTTGTCCACGTGTCACAATAATAATAAAAAGTTGACGTGTAAAACTGAGGAAATGAGAAAGGAAGATGATAAGAAAATGAAAAAATCATATCATTAAGATTATAAGCAGTAGTAACTTCTTTGATACAAAAATCATAGTTATATGGCGTACGCTTGGTAGTCAATTGAATCAATTATAGCACTGACATTCTTATTTCCACTCAATTCTTCGTTTACTATTATCAATTCATTTCACTAAATTCTAATAGTTTTTAGCTCATTGTTTCATCAGTCGAGAGACAGCTTTTGCTATAAAAATTTGATTCCATGTCTGGTAGTTCATTTTTTTTAGCATTTTCGGACCTTTTTTGAATCCGATATTGCAGCACGATGCAAAGGTACGTATGCTGGTAATGAGTACATGTACTTGTGCATCTGAACATATTTTCAATGAAATCGTTCATGTTCAGAGTTCCTGTGACGTTGAAGGGCTTTGTGACGTTGAATAATTTTTCAGTAATACTGTCATTTTCTCTACGTCATCACGACTGGATTCTGAAGAATCCTGCAATTCGTAAATCATTCCTTTATTCCATTGATTTCAATTCATCTAATTTTTTTCTCAACGGTAGACTGTTTCATTCAAACGATTTTGGAACGATTTTGAAACAGCCGTGCGTGAGGGCACCCAGATTAGGTTAGTTCTCTACACTACTCCGGGCGAGTGCAGCAAATCGAAAACGCCATTGGATTTTTCTTGGCCACGTGACCGTGAAAACCATCACAAAATCAATGCGACAGTTGAAACGAGCTGTCACCCGAGAATGATCAAAAAATTCGGCTTTTTAATGTTAAATTAATATGCTTTCAGTTGGCAGAGCTCTACTCCCCCTTTACCAAATATTCTAACTCAATCTTCAACTTAATACTCATAACTCAATAACTCTGACTCAGAATGAACAAGAAAAACTTACTTCACTTGGGTGTGCTCTACCCTGAACAGACGCTAACTCAACGTTTCAAATTGTTTGATAAGATGCCTGGATCTCGATCTATTTTTATTTAGATGAGTGAGATATTCATGGATTTTATAATGGAGCGTGGAGCGTGAAAATGATGAGCGCGAACACGAGAGTTCATTTAACTAACACTTTATTTAAACAATATAATAAATCTATTTATTATTCCAACACTCATAATTAACTTTGATTTTTCTGATTTTTATATATTTAATTGAGAAGTTCGAGAATTTGATATTATGAATAATTATGAGAATTCTGAGAAAACACTTGTCACGAGGTGTACACTGAGAGTTCTTAGAAAAGAGTGAGAAAGAGGCAATAAATCAAGATGGCAGGTGTCTAATTTGGCGCGTGCCAAGACACCTGTCCATCACGTGGCGCCTCAGGTGCCAAAATAAATAGGTCAGTGACGCGAGGCCGATGACCGATAAGGCAGAGCAGTATGCATGTGTGTATGTATGAGTGTATGGGCGAGCTGTCATCGGGTCCATAACCAAACACAAATCGACTTCAAACTTCACTGAAAATTATTGACTCTGTACTCAAAACTGCAATAGCGGTGGGACTCGTGTACCTTACAGTAATGCGCTTCTCCTGCTCCACGATGTCTAGCACTGATTCTCGACGTTCTCCGGCTTTTTGGCTCTCGTGGTCAACGTTGAACCAGCTGTCTCTGAATGCTGCTCCCTCTAAAATTCTTACCCGGTGTTTCCGGTGCCGGTAATCTCTCTCTGAGACTGGAGGAATTTCTCTCCAGTCTCAACTCTTTATTTTTCTCCATTCATTCGGGTAAAATTGGAACAAAGGCAACGGGATAATTAGTGAGATCTTCAATTTTTGTTGACCTCACTCTCGACGTTCGCCATTTCGTCGCCAAACTTGAACCCTATCCTCCCTGTTTACTGCCAGATATTGGAATATTACTGTTCCAACGAAAAAGTATTTAACTTAGGCCATTTTTTGGCCACTTGACCGTGAAAGCCGTTGTTCCATTACAGTCAGTTGGATGGTAGTTTTATAATCGCTATTATTCATTGAATAATTACAGTCATTATGCTTCGACTAACGTACAAAATATTGGCCCATGTCGTGCGGCCATCTTTTGATAATCTCTGAAGTACGTGGTAAAACACGCCAAAAAACTTAACTAGTTTTCCCTATAAATAATAAAGTTACTAGAGCTCAAAAAACTCCCTATATTCCCTTTTCCGTTTTGCAACAACCGTCACAAGATAAAGAGATCCTGAAAATATGAAGGATATTATATAGGAACAGTTCGGCGTGATTCTGGTAGACACGCTTCTTTCACTTCAGAATCTAGCGTTCGTCACACTTACACCACTTCCTTTCTAAAAGGACAATATAGTTAAAAGATGAAAAGTTATGAGATTATTCTGATATTGTCGATTATAAATATATGAATGCAGTAACAAAAATTTCGGCGTGAATATCAATATTTTTTGGAGAACACCTCTGGAAATAAAGCAAATTATCTCGGAATATAATATAATAATAAGTCGATTCATCTCTAAACTTTTCTTGTAGAGGACTATAAGAGCTGCTGAAAAAATTCCAAGTAAGATCGCTCTATCTCGCTTAGTTTCCGAGATATTTTCGAAAAAAGTTCCATGAAAAAAATTGACTCATCCTGTTTTACCTTTTCATTGCTGAATTGTTTTTCCTTGCTCAATTAGGCCGAGAGACGGAACTTCGATTGGAAGAACAGTTCTCCAAGGATCAATTGAAAAGATACATCGATGAATATAAAAGGGCATTGAAAATTGGAGATACTCCATTCATTCGAGCTTGTGATCAGACAGCTGGTTCTTGGAAAAGAAGTATATTTGTACTATCTAATGAAAAAAATAAGAAGATTATTGAACTACAGGTACTAACAATTATTTGTCATCATTCCAGATGAAACATTCCTTGAATTTGAAGGATTTATTCAGCAGACACTTTACAATGGATCTACTGGACACCCACGCTGCCTCGATCATCCGCTTGGCTCTTTACAACCACTGGATGACCATACTTATTGTCAGAACCCGAAGAATTGTGAAAAGTTTGGCTCTCCGGGATGGGAATTTGCATGTGTATATGTGAGAAAATTTCTCTATTCCATCAAGACCCTCAGTTTTCAGCCAAAAATTTAGCGTTCCCGAAAAAGTTATGGACAATTAATTTAGGCATATTTTTTTCAACGGGCATATCCTGACCTTCTCATTGAAAACATGGGAAAGACTCTCTCTTGAATATTTTCACTGATCCAGAGCTATTATCATGATAAAAAAAATCAAAATTGGAATATTACTCCATCTGTCTCCATTGAATTAGATTTTGAAACGTTTGATTAATAAAGCTCATCACGCACTATGAATTTTGATTTAAACAGAGAGGAGGTCCATATCGAATTCAATGGGCCACACATACTGAAGAGAAATCATCTGCAAACTGTCCTGGAAAATTTTTTCAGTCACGCTTTTCCAGCCCTTGGTACTTTGGGGGCTTCTGCAGCTGTCAATGTCGTTCTAATGAATGGAGAATTGTTACCGACCGGTTAGAAAGCAAAGTGGAAGATAACTAGTAAGTTAGTGAATAGTGGCATGGAATTTTTCACTTCTTTTTACGCATATTGAGTCATGACTGACTGGTCGTTCTAATAAAACGATGTGAAATTGGGTCGCACGACTAAACAGCCAAGACAAAATACCTAAAGACAAAATATTCATGCCAAAATGTCCACAACGAAAATGTCCACCAATAAAAATATCCACCAAAAAAATATCCACGGCCAGAATATCTATCTAAAAAATAGCCAAAAGAAGCAAAACAATATTCGAATAAAACAGTCAGGTAGAATATTATGATCATATTGAATTTATTGGAGACATTGATGAAAGAACAAATCACAATGGAACAAATAGCATAATAAATAAAATAAATCAATAGAAATCGAGTTAAAAAAATATAAATCAGTTATTTTTATCAATGGGGCATGAAGCAAACGGGAGAATTTTACAATACAATATTAGCAGCAACACCTGACAGGTACTCAAGGAAATCAATTGACCCATATTTTTCAACGATCGTTTTGAGTCTTGCATCATAATCGATGTATTTGCGTCGTTTGCGTGAAGCAACATCACGTCCAACAATAAAAGAGAATGAGAATAAATAAGAATGTAATACTGCCGTAAGTCATTTCTGAAAATACAGGTGGCAGCACAATGAAATTTCGATAAAAGAGAGATTTTGTCATCAGTCATTATCGACAGTGGACGATTAAGTAACAGATATTTTTGCAGTAGACATTTTGACTGTAGACATTATGACTTTGGATATTAAGTCGTAGATATTTTGACATAGACGTTTAGACCTGCCACCGTAAAATTGGGGAAGGAACAAGGAAGAATGGCAGTCATTTGGCAGCCATTTGACCGTCATTGAAGAAATATTATGGTCATTTGACGGTCCTTGAACAGTCATTTGGCTTGTTAATTGTATTTCATTTGATTATTGTAAGAAGTCCATTGAGAAACACGAATATTTCAGCCTACAATTTTTTTCAAGAATTTATCTGAAATTGAGCGAGATAGGGCCGATTTGTCTCAAATTTTTTGTACATCTTGGAATCTTGAAAGTCTGACACAAAAATATCGAGGCAAAAAGGTACTATCTACGTAAGTTTCCGAAATATTTTCAAAAAAATATTGCCAGAAGAAAAATAGTCATCCTGTTTTACCTCTACTTTACCTTTTTGCCTCACCTGCATTCCTTAAAAAATTTTTAGTGATGGAAATTTTCAAAAATCATTTTCAAACGTGTGCGTTCGACTGCAATGATTCTTTCAGCTCTCCAATTAAATTCAACTTAATTCAAACAAATATAAAATCGCGAGATTGTACTGGAAATGAAGAATTTTTCATCTCATTTTTCTATATTTCAGTGTCATTGTGGGAGTTCGATTCTTTCGATATGCGCAAAAGGTCATTTCCATGCAAATAGCCGAGGGAAAATTGGAACCCGATGGTCATATTTCTACTTGGTCATGGAAGCAACCAAGAGATCTGCAATATCTGGCTGCTATTCGAACCATAGAAAATATCAATCAGGATACAAGCAGATTTTTCTTCGATGATTTAAAATTAGAACATGGACATGTTTTGACAGGTAGGCCGATTCCTTTTTTTTCATTGACAGTTCCAATTATTTCTAATGGAATTGAATTATGTGGGAATTTTAGGGATACACTTCAATTTGGTAAGGAGAAATAATCTCAAGGGATATGGTATTGTAATAGAAGGAAGATCATTCAATTATGCAACGGGAAAATTGAATATAGACGATCCATCCCGTGTTGCTGGGGACCCTCCTGCCTCAGAGTACGTATCAACAGAGTCAATTTGATTCGTTCGATGGATTTTGATTAGAAACAAGCGATTAACCCTTCGTTGCTCACGTAATGAGTACGGAGCCGCCTTTGTTACGTCTTGCTGCCGAACGGAAGCATTGTAAATGCGATTTTTTTCGATTTCGAGATTTCATCGGAATATGACTCAGAATGTTTCAAAACGCCGAGAAATAACATTTTTAAAAAATGTCTGTATGTATGTGGGTGTGTGTGTGACTGATATCAGGCCATTGCTCCGGAACGGTAATACTTAGCGACCTGAAAATTTAACAGTATTTCCCCTTCCTATGCAAATTGCTGTCAGTGAAATTTGAGCGAAATTGGTTGAGTGCTTTTCAAGATAAATCAAATTTTGGAAAAATCGTTTTTTCGACTTTTCTCCACGAAAAATTGATTCACAGCCCCCAATTCGAGCGATGAAATTCATCTCATTTGAACTCACAATTTTTACTCGGGGTAAATTTGGCTGCGATTTTTCGGTTCCAGATAATTCCAATTACCGTGTTTTTCATTTTGAATTTTGTCGCCACGATAGCTCAGAAAATATTTGAGTTGGAGACTTCAAATTTCGTCAGTTTGTGCATCTAATGAATGAAAAGTTCGTATTGTAATTGGGCGAAATCGCTCCAGTAGTTTCTGAGATATTTACGAAAAACCATTTGATGAAAAAAGGTTATATCCCCAAAACTATCCAAGCAATTACATTCAAGTTCCACTTAAAAGATTCATCTCAATGAGCCCCATAAATGATGAGAATTTCAGGATTTTTAGAAAAAGTCTCTCATAAAAGTATTCTATACATTAGTTTTTTTCAAAAAATCAGGGTTTTTTTCGCTTCTTTCCTAGGAACACTACTATTTTTCATTTTACCATTCGAAAGTAGACAATTTCCTCTACAAAATGAGCCCATTTTGATTCTGATGACGATCAGGAAAAATTGAAATCCTATTTGCAACCTGAATTTCAATTTTCAAGTTCTATCGTTGGATCTCAGTTGTCATTTAATATTGAATTTTGATGTATCGTATGACATTATTGCAATTCGATCAATTATTTTGAGTTGAGATTTCGAGTTCCAAGCTGACTTGAAGTGCCGCTGATGGAATCCTGAACAGATCGATACAGTCTGGAGCAATATTTGTAGTAATGTATAAGTGAGTATTTGTTGTGAAAATAATGTTATTTTTTGAGCAATGGAAAAGATAAATAGCGATTCGATTCATTATGGATAAAATTCCATTCGGAAGCATTTTGCCAATCGAATGGGCAAAATATTGACTGTCGCACAAGGGGTGGGGTTTGTAAAGAACGCACAGAGAGTGGGACTTCTGCTTTTTCCTTAGGAACGCTGATAGACAGTTTTTGTTCCAACGTAGACAATTTTTCCTGAAAAATGAGCCCATTTTTATTCTGATATGAAAATGAGAAGAACTATTCAAAACCTGAACTCGAATTTTCAAATTTTTCACTTTCATCGTATGATAAAAGTCTGCATAATTGATTTTTTTCATAAAATGTGATTATTTGAGTTGAAGAGATTGTATTTAGGCTTATATTCCGAATTCCAATTCGAGTTAAAATATCACGAACCATGTTAGAATGAGTTTTTCGGTTACTTGTGACATTTTATCCTTACTGTAATTCATGCAAAATAGCACAAGTTAATAGTATATTACACACCAAGGGAATAAAGAAGTCAGCATGCCCAAAAATTTGCCTCCCGAGCAAAGCGAGGGTGCCAAATTTTCAGGCGAATTGGCTTTTTTGCATCCGTGGTGCGTACAATATTTTTCGTATCGAGGAAGCGGGAAACAGACGTTTTTAACTCAGCAAAGTGAGATTAGAAACGTCGTTTTTCGCTCCCTAGATACTAAAAGAAATTCGTATCCATCAGGGTGGTCATCATTCGGATTAAAAAATCGAAAATTCTATTCGGATGCTTTCTGCCGATTGCATTGGCAGAATATCCAATTCGAGAATACCCGAGTCGAAGATTTCAGCCTCGAAATAGACCTCATTACTCTCATTCAACCTCTAACTGCCCTCGTAGACCGCTGAGAACTCAGATGTGAGGCTCAGGTGAGACTCAAGAGCACTTGGAACCATATTTGAGCCTCTGCAGTCTCTTTCCTACAGCCATCCATACTTTTTTGAGTATCCGAAATCTCGTTAACCTCAGATGAGCCTCAATACACTATTTTTCTCAATTGTTCCCATCGCAGTCCTCGGTCGACTCTTTTTGAAAGCCCATCGAGCAGGGCTGTAAATCTTTTCCATACTTTCTCTCAATTTTTTTCTAACAGCATTCCGTTGCAGTAAACACATGTGCACCTAGAAGCCGTACAATGCAACGCTGTTCTTTCTCAACAAAACTTGTCAACCATTTTCAGAGAAAAGAATATTTTCGTTTACCCTTCAGTAGCCAGTTGAACTCCAGCTCGGACACATCGTTTACTTAGCCGGCTTCATCGAGTTAATTTTCTATTCCGTCTTAAATTAAAATTATAAATATCATTTGACTATGACTGCAAATTTCAAGTGTGTTATGTCATAGATAAGTGTTGAATGACGATGCGGCAAATTTTAAAAAGATCCAATCAATTCACGAAAACCAATGTTAAGGTATGACTATCACCAGAGGCTTGAAATACGAAAAATCTGAAAAAATTCAGAGATATTCTTCACAGGAAACCCAACAACTTTTCCTCATGGTGAAAAATTTTCTGACCCGTGGAATCCAAGATATTGAATTTCAAAAAGTGCATTTTTCCCATAAGAAAACGAGTAAATTGAGTCGCGATTCAATCATTATAAATTTAAAGAAAAAC
Organism: Aleiodes leptofemur; assembly: GCA_963942555.1. Taxonomy (NCBI): domain Eukaryota; kingdom Metazoa; phylum Arthropoda; class Insecta; order Hymenoptera; family Braconidae; genus Aleiodes; species Aleiodes leptofemur. Next base: position 11,496,253 of record OZ012619.1, read on the forward strand.
GGCATTTACGGGGCTTCTGAAAAAATTGTAGTCCATAGTCACCACTTTTAAGAATTTTTTGAGACCAAAATCAGTTATTTCCTACCCATAGTTTTGGAGAAAAACAAATAAACGGTTAATGGCAGGCCAGCACCGCTGTGTACGTACACGCGGTCGCTCTGTATGTGTGTACAACTACAGGAGTATTCTCTAGTGTGCGCGCATACGTATACGCGCACATTAGTGTGCGTAGGCAGGCCCGTATCAGAATTTTAAAAAATGGTTCTTCGAAAAAAAAATCAAAATATTAGTAGATATAATTATTTTGATTAAATTATGCTTTCATATGAAAGCATGAAATTATTGAGGCTGAATAGCATTATAGGTTGAACAATTTCTCCCTCCTTTGGTTGTTCCAAATGATTTTTTCCTAACCTCCCTTGCCCCCACGCTTAGTGGTGACGTGAGCGATAGTCTTACCTTAATGCTCATTTATTGGGTGAATATTCCTTAAAAGGACGTTAGTTCAGTGAAATTCGTAGGGAAGAATCACTCAAGTGTGGGTGATATGAGAACTCTTCCATGGAAGGACAAAGCGAGTGGACAAACGATAAAGAATGACGCAAAAGTGCTCGCATTTGGTGGTGAGTTCACTCTTGTAAATTTTAATTCTTCGATTTCATGGATTACGACACTTCATACGATTTTGCCCTAATCGTTTTTTGTAGCTCTCGAAATTCTTTACAGAAAAAAATGGAGCCAGAATTGCCCTTCCTCCGTTATATCTCGAGATATTGAAAGAAAACCGATCATAAAATCCAATCAATTCGAATGAAATAGACTTATTCCAAGAAAAAATGACTCTCTATTCTGATGACTTTTTATAATGTCGCTGAAGCCAGCGTCGAAAACATCCCCAGAAATTTGGGCGTTATGACTGCTACGATTTATCCATATTTAAGGGATAATATTCAATAACTTTGGCGATATGGCGAATAAAGGCATGAAATTTTTTTGTGTAATACCTAAGAGCTTTTGGGAGCCCCCGGTTTCGGAAATTCAGGGGAGGTTACAAGGAGGGGGGTGTTAGAATTTTTTTCCTCGTCACACCATAGATTTCGAGATCTTATTCGTTATAAGTCTTTCTCTATGGCGAATTAAGGCATGAAATTTTTTTGTGTAACACTTGAAGGTGTTTATGAGCCCTTAGTTTTTGGAATTCGAGGGAGGTGACAAGAAGGGGGGTGTTAGTTTTTTTTTCACCGTCACACCATAGATTTCGGGATTTTATTCGTTAGAAGTCCTTCTCTATGGCGAATTAAGGCATGAAATTTTTTTGTGAAATACCTGGTAGCGTTTACGAGCCCTTAGTTATTGGAATTCGCGGGAGGTGACAAGAAGAGGGGTGTTAGAATTTTTTTTCACCGTCACACCATAGATTTCGGGATTTTATTCGTTATAAGTCCCCCCGAACTGAGAGCTCGTACACACCTTTAAGTATCACATAAAAAAATTTCACGCCTTAATTCGCCATGAAGGAGAAGATATAGCTTATAAAATCGAGAAATCTATGGTGTGACGATGGAAAAAAAATTCTAACACCCCCCCCCCCCCCTCTTGTCATCTCCCGCGAATTCCAAAAACTAAGGGTTCGTAAGCATCTTCAAGTGTTACACAAAAAAATTTCATGCCTTAATTCGCCATAGAGAAGGACTTATAACGAATAAAATCCCGAAATCTATGGTGTGACGGTGGAAAAAAATTCTAACACCCCCCCCCCTCCTTGTAACCTCCCCTGAATTTCCGAAACCGGGGGCTCCCAAATGCTCTCAGGTATTACACAAAAAAATTTCATGCCTTTATTCGCCATATCGCCAAAGTTATTGAATATTATCCCTTAAATATGGACAAATCGTAGCTGACATAAGGCCCAAATTTCTGAGGATGTTTTCGACGATGTTTGAGACGCTGGCTTCAGCGATATTTTTTGAAAATATCTTGGAAACTAAGCAAGATAGGACGATTTTCTCATGATTTTTGTTTGTAGCTCTTGAAATGCTCGGCAAAAAGGGCAAGAGTAAAATCGCTTGATATCGCTTAGTTTCCAAGATATCCTCAAAAAATTGTTGACAAAAATATTTGAAAAAAAAGGAAAATTCATATTTATTGTCAATGGGTTTTTAGGAATATCTCGGAAACTAAGCGATACGTTCAAGCTTCCTTGTAGAACATTTGAAGAGCTACAAGAAACGATTGAGGCTAAATCACTCTATCTCACGCAGTTTGCGAGATGTTTTCCAAAATCTAATAACAAAAAATTAACATCCATTTTCAATTTATATTTCAGCCCCTAATCACGATCAAGCGGACAAGGAAACATGCCATGATAGGCGCTCCTCCAGGACTCTTATATAGTTTTGTAATTGCTCTCATTTTCATTATATGATTATATGAAATGTAAGATTCACACGTATACTTTTTCCGAATAAAAAATGTCATTAAAAAACAAATACTAATGATTTTTTTGATTCATAATTTTCAAAATTTATTTTGAAAGCAGTGAATACAAAGGGGAGGGAGAGAGGCAAGGGGCAGCGCGAAAATAAATTTTGAGGTCCAAGAGGCTCTTTCCCAGCTAAGCCTCATATCAGCCTCTGGACGTCTAAAAGGGAAATACTGAGCAATCTGAGGGTGATATGAGACCGTAGATGCAATACATTTTTCCTATGCCAAGAGCCTCCTTTTAGTCTCATCAACCTCAGCCCAAACCTCAGTATGAGGCCGAAATGAGGCTGAAAACTTCGACTCGGGTAGTACTGTAAGTGTTCAGTTGACGTACAGGGAGAGGGCTCCCGAGTCGAAGATTTCAGCCTCATTTCGGCCTCATACTGAGGTTTGGGCTGAGGTTGATGAGATTAAAATGAGGCTCTTGGCATAGGAAAAATGTATTGCATCTACGGTCTCACATCACCCTCAGATTACTCAGTATTTCCCTCTTAGATGTCCAGAGGCTGATATGAGGCTCAGCTGTACAGCCGGGAAAGAGCTTCTTGGACCTGAAAATTTAGTTGCCCCTTGCCTCTCTCCCTCCCCTTTGTATTCACTGCTTTCAAAATAAATCTTAAAAATTATGAATTAAAAAAATCATCATCATTCGTTTTTTGATGACATTTTCTATTCGGAAAAAGGATACATGTGAATGTTACATTTCATATAATAAAAATGAGAGCAATTACAACACTATATATAAGAGTCCTGGAGGAGCGCCTATTATGGCATGTTTCCTTGTCCGCTTGATCGTGATTAGGGGCTGAAATATAAACTGAAAATGGATGTTAATTTTTTGTTATTAGATTTTGGAAAACATCTCGCAAACTGCGTGAGATAGAGTGATTTAGCCTCGATCCTTTCTTGTAGCTATTCAAATGTTCTACAAGAAAGCTTGAACGTATCGCTTAGTTTCCGAGATATTCCTAAAAACCTATTGACAATAAATATGAACTTTTCTTTTTTTTTTAAATATTTTTGTCAACAATTTTTTGAGAATATCTTGGAAACTAAGCGAGATCAAGCGATTTTACCCTTGCCCTTTTTGCCGAGCATTTCAAGAGCTACAAATAAAAAATCATGAGAAAGTCGACCTATCTTGCTTAGTTTCCAAGATATTTTCAAAAAGCCATCAGAATAGAGAGTCATTTTTTCTTTGGAATAAGTCTATTTAATTCAAATTGATTGGATTTTATGATCGATTTTCTTTCAATATCTCGAGATATAACGGAGGTAGGGCAATTCTGGCTCCATTTCTTCTGTAAAGAATTTCGAGAGCTACAAAAAATGATTAGGGCAAAATCGTATGAAGTGTGGTAATCCATGAAATCGAAAGAATTAAAATTTACAAGAGTGAACTCATCACCAAATCGAGCACTTTTGCGTCATTCTTTATCGTTTGTCCACTTGCTTCGTCCTTCCAGAGAAGTGTTCTCATATCACCCACACTTGAGTGATTCTTCCCTACGAATTTCACTGAACTAACGTCCTTTTAAGGAATATTCACCCAATAGATGAGCACTAACATTGGTTTTAGTGAATTGACTGGATCTTTTTTAAATTTGCCGCACCGTCATTCAACACTTATCTATTACATAACACACTTGAAATTTGCAGTCATAGTCAAATGATATTTATAATTTTAATTTAAAACGGAATAGAAAATTGATTCGATGAAGCCTGCTAAGTAAATGATGTGTCCGAGCTGGAGTTCAACTGGCTACTGAAGGGTAAACGAAAATATTCTTTTCTCTGAAAATGGTTGAGTTTTGTTGAGAAAGAACAACGTTGCATTGTACGGCTTCTAGGCGTACATGTGTTTACTGCAACGGAATGCTGTTAGAAAAAAATTGGGAGAAAGTATGGAGAAGATTTACAGCCCTGCTCGATGCGCTTTCAAAAAGAGTCAACCGAGGACTGCGATGGGAACAATTGAGAAAAATAGTGTATTGAGGCTCATCTGAGGTTAACGTGATTTCGGATACCCAAAAAAGTATGGATGGCTGTAGGAAAGAGACTGCAGAGGCTCAAATATGGTTCCAAGTGCTCTTGAGTCTCACCTGAGCCTCACACCTGAGTTCTCAGCGGTCTACGAGGGTAGTTAGAGGTTGAATGAGAGTAATGAGGTCTATTTCGAGGCTGAAATCTTCGACTCGGGCTCCTGCTCGTTTTGTTCTATTTTAAGTTATACCAATGAAAAGATTTCAAAAGTTTTGAATCTCTCAAATGAGAATTGAACCTTCTGAAATGCATAAATACTATTGATAAATATAGAATCGCTTGTAAATTGAGTGTAAATATGATTTTGTGGATCACGGTTTGAAAAGCGGTGCTACGCCGCCCTGTGTGACTAAACGTGAAATCCCCGTTCAAATTATACAGAGAGCCTTCTTCTCCTCATACACACAGAAAAATGAAACCTTGGATCACGTTCGATGAAGCATAGATCAATTTCGTGGGCATAATCCACGTCCATTTGCGCCTCAATTATCGTCCTACTGTCCGTGATCTATGACCAATTGGTTCATCCCGAGTCGAAATTTCTCCAACGTTCCCTAACGTATATCAAGGTTTCGACGTAAATTCTTTTGATGTTGAGTTTTGCCGCGACTTTTTCAACGTTGTCCAACGTATTTCAACGTATTTCAACGCTTTGAACGTATTCCGACATAGTAGTACCGCGATTTGAAATTTCCCCGAGTCGAAATTTCTCCAACGTTCCCTAACGTATATCAAGGTTTCGACGTGAATTCTTTTGATGTTGAGTTTTGCCACGACTTTTTCAACGTTGTCCAACGTATTTCAACGTAGCAGTTCCGCGATTTGAAATTTCGCGATCCCAGAATAATTCTACGTTGAAATGATGTTAAAAATGCGTTCAACGTAAAAGTCATTTGTTACTGGCTTCGTTAAAAGTGTAATATTATTGGAAAAGGGTTATTGAATAAATTTAGATTTTAATTATCTCAAGTTCATTAAAGCCGTCGTTGATTACCTATTCGCAATGTCTACTGTTCCCTTGTACAATATCTATTATTTCTATTTTTGGAGATTTTTAATTGAATGTGATTCATTAAAGATAAAATTTCCTGTACTGATAACATCATTTCTATGGGTACAAGAATAATCTCATTTTGGTGATAAATCTTCCTGAGCGATATGTCTTCCCGAAAATCGATGCACTTCTGTGGTACATCATGATCGGAGATGAGTGATTGCATGATAAAGAGATATTCCTGATATGTGCCTCTCTTCGATTTATCAGTTTAATTTTTTTATTCCTCATTTTCGGCCAATATCTCGGAAAATGAGCGAAATAGAGACATTTTGCCCTGATTCTTTTCAGTAGAAAATTTAAAGAACTACAATAAAGGATTCAGGTGAAATTGCACTATCTCGTTCAGTTTCTGAGAAATATTGAAAAAAACAGACGAAAAAAATGGGCTTGTTTCGATTTATCTGTTTAATTTTTTTTAGCGATTTCGTTATTCTTTCGTAGAGAATCTCAAGAGCTACAAAAAAAGGTTTGAACCAAATCGTTTTATCTCGCTTAGCTTCCGAGATTTTTTCATGAAACAAATGATAGGAAATTGATCCCTCCAGCTTCAGTCTTGTTCAAAACAGAGTGCAAAAGGCGTAAGTCCAATAGCTTCTACATCGGTCTTACATCGTTTTTGCCCGAATTCGTTATTACCGCATCAATCAATTGTCTTGTTACTGATTATAATTCTCTCAATTTTTGCTTCGATCGTTTTCATTAACTTCAATTTCCCTACAATAGTTGATTGGCAGAAGAAGAAAATGTATACTACGATAGATATGATGACTGAGAATTTTGCAGTCCAAATTCGAAATTTTGACAGAACAAATTTTACAATTCTTGACATAGGAATGAAATTTCAAAAATGAAAAAGAAATGAAAAATTTGAGAAAATTAATATTTTACAAATGTCTTCTTCCCGAATTTCCTAAAAAAAACAATCATCTTCAAAATTTATTTTGAGATTATTCTTTTTACGAGTTATAATATACATTCAATGTATAATCCAATAAAGAAGAGTTTGAATTCTTTACTCGCCTACCAACTTATTTTTTTGAAATAAATTGGTTCTGATCAATATTTTTATAATCTCTAATTGAAAAATCCCAAAAGAGTGGCGAAGGGGTAGAAAAAAATCAAAACCACCCTAAATATGATGTTCTTGCCAATATCTCGGGAATACCCGAGTCGAAAAATTTAGTCTTAGACTAACTTCGTGAGTTCATTGGTTTGGAGTCTGGATTTCAAGTCGGTTGTAGACCTGGGAATGCAACTTTGAGGACACAAACCGACGCTAATTTCGACGAGTTTTCAGGAGTTTCGTCGGTATTTAGTCACCATTTCAATCGGATTGATCGGTTTTGGCCTAAATTTTTTCAATTAAATTTTTAAAAAACGGATGGAAAGAATGAAAATAATTGTGCGTTCGGGAATTAGATTCATATATTGCTTCTTATCCGTTTTATTAGTGAAAAATTCATTATGCGTACATATCAAAACATAGTAAACAGAATAGGCTTATACCTATATAAATCATACTTGATTCACATTTTCACGTGAAACACTTACATTTGAAATACTTAAAACGCAACAATATTGAGAAATGCTATAACATTAATATATATATCAAACCATCAATCTGAATTGGCTTATATTATCGTAAATGAATATTTGATCATTTTCACCTAGAACACTTACACTTGAAATACTTAAAAGACAACATAACATTGATTAAAAACTGATGATTGAACTATAAATAATAACAATAACATTTCATTCAAATATACGTATACCCTAGCGCAAATAATTTTGAAAACTCTGCGCATCACTGAATATCACTTGGAACCTCAAGGAGAGTACGTCAAGCGGTGGTTGACGTTGAACTGAAGAAGTTTTTCTTCGAATTTCAACAGAAGAGTAACAGAGAAAGAGCAAGAAATTTTCAGTGAGCTACTCAAAAAAAATTGTGGGAGAGAGAGAGAGAGAGATCAAAATAACGAAGCCTACCGGAGGCAACATGTGTTGTTTTATTACTCTGGCGTACTCGAACAAGGGAAAAGGGCATTTATTACAATTTTGGGAAATACCCATTTTTCCACTGCTTAAAATTTATCCAATAATTTTCCATCTCCTTCTTACGCTTTATTGTAAATTGATATCAAATATAATTTAAATCATAGAAATGACAATCAGAGAAAATCTCCACTATTTTCAATGATCTCACTATAATAGAGCTGAAATTAATTGAAGTCAATCAAAAATATACTATTCATATATTTCAATCAATTTAGGGAATAAGTTCGTTATAGGATATGCGTAATATTAATCGCTGAAGTGTTATGATCTTCTTCATTCAGTGTGAAATATTAATTATGTAAAGCGATGATCTACTTTCCTAAAAATGTAAAGGACAAAGAGAAATAAGTCAATTTGGACTTTGAAAAAATTGACATAAAATTGGACAAGCTTGAAGGACTTAGAAGAAAAATCAGCAGTGACGAAATTTTTCTAAGTTTGTGAAGGACTTAGAAAAATTTCAGCATCCAGAGACTCTTGTTAACTTCCCGATAGGGAAGTTTATGTATTTACCCCGAAAATGAAAATTCGATTTTTTGATGGATCTTTACGTTTTGAGACGTCCACAACATTTTCTGATAGTTTTTAGAAACATGTCTGTATGTATGTGTGTGTGTGTGTGTGTGTGTATGTGACCGATTTTTTCGTTCACGTTTTCTCGATAATCAATAATGCGATCGAGATGATCAATATTGGAATCGAAGCATCTCGATATAGATTGGTGTTGATTAGATTTTGGTTGAAATCGGTTCAGCGATTTCTTAGTTTTTTACGAGAACATCATCAAATGTTTTTCACAATATCTCCGGTCCTATTAGTGATATATTCAAAAAAATTGTGAAAAAAAAAAAATTGAAAATTCATTGTTTGTTTTTCATTCATCATTTTCTCCTAATGATACGTCAGAGGAATTATCGGGAAGTTCTTAGTGTGATTGAAAGAATCACACTCATTATCATTATAATATATATTGACTAACTCATCACAATGAGCTCATGAGCGAACAATAACCCATACAATTCGCAAACGAACAGAACGAACAAGCAACTGCGCACTACTCTATTCGCGAGCGAGCGTAGCGAGCGAGCAACTACGCACTACTCTATTCGCGAGCGAGCGCAGCGAGCGAGCAACTACGCACTACTCTATTCGCGAGCGAGCGTAGCGAGCGAGCAACTATGCACCCCACTTCGCGAGCGAGCGAAGCGAGCGAGCAACTGCTCACCCCTAGTTTTCGTCGGTATTTCGTCTTCCCTTGAAAGTCAGTGGAGACGACGAACTCATCGGAAAGAAGGAATGGACTTGAAACCGATTTGGTCATTTTCGGTTGGTCGGTTTTAGTTCGTAGAATGCAAGTTTTAGACCTTTTCCCGATCATTTTCACGTGTTTTAGACTAAAAACCAACGAAATTTTTCGACTCGGGTAGCAAATAATACAAAAAAAAGTTTCAAACAAAAGTTGAAGATATCGAAATGACCCACAAAATGTTCTGATATACTTTTTACGTATTTGCAAAATTAACCAAGATATTAACAGTTGAAAATTTTTGTATACAGCTATACTGCGAGGTAAAAATCCGTAAATCTTCAAAAAATCGTATAAATATGAAAAATTCATATTTTTTAACATTTTTGTTTTTAAACATGTCTACAGAATACGGCGAATAATTTCTGAAACACCGATTTTTTTTCGTAGACTCATGCAGAAGTTATTAATAAATTAATTGTTCAAACATATTATTTTACTATTCAAATTGTGTTTTAATTCTTTTTCTTCTGCATTTACATTCCCTGCATACCTCAAGGAATGCAAATATAGAAAGAAAAAAAATTAAAATACAATTTGAATAGTAAAATAATAAGTTTAAACAATTAATTATTAATAACTTTTGAATGGTCTACAAAAATAAATCGGTCTTTCAGAATTTATTCACCGGATTTTGTAGATATGTTTAGAAAAAAAAATGTTAAAAAATGTAAATTTTTCATATTTATACGATTTTTTTGAAGATTTCGGGATTTTCCTCGCGGCTGAGCTGCATACCACAATTTTTAACTGCATATATCTCGGTTAATTTTTCAAATACGTAAAAAATGGATCAGAACAATTTTGTGGATAATTTTGACATTTTCAACTTTTGTTTGAAACTTCTTTTTTCGTATTATTTGCCATTTCCGAGATATTGGCAAAAAATGTCATTTTTGGGGTGGTTTTCATTTTTTTCTACCCCTTCGCCACCCTTTTGGGATTTTTCAATGAGAGATGAAGAAAATATGGATCAAAACCAATCAATAAAAAAAAAATTAAGCTGATAGGCGAGTGAAGAATTCAAACGCTTCTTTATTGGACTAGTATTAAATATGAAAAAACAATATTGCCTTTTTTAAAATTATTTTTTTAATTTATTCAGAATGATGACAACTCTCTCCTTTGATTCATCATAATTAAAGAATGAATATTTGAAAAAATAGATTCATGTAGGCAGTCCGATTCATCGAAATTAGAGAAGCGTACGTAGTTCCATGGTCTAAAGCGTAGGTTTAGTAATCGTAGGGTCGAGCGTTCAATTCCCTTAGGTCGTTAGAATTTTCATGCGAAAAAAATAGAGTTTCAGGTCCGAAAGACCAGGGGGTCCGTGATAGGGAAGCGTCTTAGAAGGGGTAATTGCTCTCAGCAAAGCGTGATGAACCGGAATTTCACATCATTTTTCAAAAAAATTGTATTTTGGCAGTGGTAACTGAAGATTATTCCTTTACCGACTCAGTTTCGGTTTGTAGAAATAAAGGAGGAATTTTTTTCGACGCAGATACGTCGAAAAATCTTCCAGCGTACTTCCAACGTATACGTTCGAATACGTTGAAATACGTTGAAATGATGTTGTACGTTGAACGTTCAGTCAACGTCAAACATGGAAGAAATGGAATTATCTTCCTTGTTCTACGTTGAAATCGTTCAATGGTGCCTATACTAATTTCGACGTCCCTCGACGTATTTCAACGTATGAATTGGATTTGAAACACCACTTTTACGGCGAAATACGTCGAAAAATTTCGACTCGGGTTAACTCTTCATAGGTTGAGTTGTGTACAGTGGAGCCCTCCCCCCTCATCATGTGAGTAACGAAAGCTTAATTCAATTTATTCAACTTTTCAGGCATGAATTGACATACAGGGCGAGGAGTTCCATTAACATGAAACCATATGATCCCCATCGTATAGATTCAGATGGATTTACTTACATAAACTTCGGGCAATCTGAGATAGACCACGACTTCGGACAATCAACGCTACCATTATTAGATAAGTCCCCGGTGAGGAGTGATCCATCATCACCGATGGGTGGAGTTGGACTATTCCACAAAGGCCTAAATGATTGGGCTGGATTCATCGCTCTTCGAGTGTTTCCGATCAATTATACGTATTCTCTGAATGACTATATAGCGGCACATAATTTGAGTTCGCTGGTACTATGGGCCAATCCTACCACCATTAAATAGAGCTGGAATTTCAACGGATCCATCATCACTAGGGCCGGAGACTTGATTTTTGAAAACGGCTCATTGATCTGAAGTTTGATCTAGTATCGAATAATTCGAATGTTTATGACAGATACGTCAAGACACTGAATTTATTGGAAGGTTAATCTGCGAGGATTACGCCAAACTTTATTCTCTCTTCCTCATTCCAGGTAAATCTCTCATACTATTCAGCTGGTCACAATCCCCACAGAGTAACCTTCTAATAAATTTAATGTCTTGACGTATCTATCATGAACATTCGAATTATTCAGTACCTATTCATTCCCAGCTTCGACTGCCTACTAGATCAAACTTCAGATCAATGGGCCGTTTTAGAAAATGAAGTCTCCGGCCCTAATCATCACCAATTAGTGGAAGATTGTTTCCTCAAAGGCTCCTGAATTTGCTCTTCGAATATATTGAATAGATTATACTTTTTTTTAGATTATAACTGTGAAAAACCGGAAAATAATTATTTTTTCTGGCTATTCATTCTTTAAGAATATCTTAGAAAGTAAGCGAGATAGCATAATTTTTTGTTAAGACAGTTATTGTAGAGAGTTTCCAGAGTGCCACGGAAGTCCTCCTATAAACTGAGAAAAAAATATGATCATTGGAGCTATAAAAATTTAGTAGAAAAAGACCTTGACTATAAATTAAGTAACAGCAACTATTTCAGATATAGCTAGTCTCAGTGGGCAATATATAGTGTTATTGACGGAAATTATTGCAATCAGAGCGTTATATTGATGGTTACCTACCATTGGACATTGTGTTTTATACTTTATAGTAAACATGACAATACAGTATATAGTCACATCCCGAGTCGAAATTTTTATGTGGTTTTAACTTCTGTTTCAATCTACAAAAATTGTAGATTAAACGAAAGCTAAAAGGAGTTGAACGGCATAGGGCAGCGTGTTTTTTCAACTTACTTAGAACTCACAAAAAAAAAAAAAAAAAATCGGTCCAGTCTCGAGATAGTTCAAGCGGTCACCCATCCAAGTACTGACCAGATCCAATGCTGCTTAGCTTTGGTGACCGCCTGGAGATTTCACGTTGTCTGCTGCTAACCTGAAACATATGACTGTTCCAATCCTGATTGCGCCTTTCAGGCTTTTTGAAAAAAAAAGAAAAATAATCATGAATATAATCAACAATGAATCCAAAATGATAATAAATTAGTTTAATTGATTTTTTATTTAATTTTGGAAGTTCTACTTTTTTGAAAAAATTCACGTTGTTCACCTACTGGTGATACCGTGAAATTCTTCAGAAGAGATAAAAGATGAGATCATTTGCGATCAATTTGCGGGATTTCCAATCAGAAAATATAGTTTTTTTCGTATTTATGGGCACTCGAATGAAAATCAGGGTAAAATCATTCTATCTCACTTCGAGATATTAGCCAAAAATAATACAAAATGAGGGAAAAGATCATACAATTCAAGACGGCCTATGAGCTCGTATGTATTATTCACTATATGGAGTAAGTCATCCGAACCATGTGGAATAACAATATAGATATCGACACAATGACACGACGTATAGTCATTTTCAAGATTACTATATTTTATAGCATTCTGCACACTCACTGTTATGTTGTGCGTGCTAATGGGATATAGTTATTTAGGAAAGTGTAGATTAAAGACCATTACTGTGATCACTATACACATATAGTTGATTTTGACCTTCACTAATATGGTTTTTGTCTTACCAGTATATAGGATTTCTCTCAGTGTAATAAATTTGTTTGAATCTAATAGTTTCTGAGATATTCACTAAATAAGAAAACAGCGGAGCTGTTGGAAAATTAATGCTATGGATGCTATTAGTTTTATTGAAATCGATAAAAAATACTTGTTTTTTTTTTTTAATTGAATTAGTATTAGAAATTAATAAGCAGAATTTGAAACCAACATTTTGGCTCTTCGACTACGTGCCGGCTCGAGGATCTCCCTAGCTAAGCAGTCGAATAAGATTGCTTACTTGGATGGGAGACCTTCCCGTGCGTGGGCTTGAATAATGAATTGAGCGGAAGCTACGTGTCCAAGAGAGCTAGTGGGGTTTCCTGGTCTGATTAACAGAAAAGTGCACTACGGCCACATTAACCCTCGGAGTGTACTGGGGGTCATTTCGACCCCAAAAAATTTCTTGCCCTAAAATATGATGAAATGGATAAAAATATTCGAAATCCTTGGGTCTGACGCTCATGAGCTTTTTTATTCAAATTAGCCGACTTTAGGAGAGAGGTCCGATTTCGATTAATTTTTTCACCATCAAAGAATAGTTAAATCAAATCAATGATGATGATATCCGAAATTGCATTGTTTTAACTACAAAAAACCTCATAACATAAATTCCAAAAAAATGCATAGTTTTTGAGATGTAGCACTCAGAAAATTGAGCGGGGTCAATTTGACCCCGTGTGTGCTCCGAAGTTCTTTTCAGAGGTGTGTACTCCGAGGGTTAATAATGGGAGTTGTACTAAGGAGGCAGAGGTCCGGTATGGTGGACCAAGTATATTGTGCGGCCATCTCAGTGATTCAAAAGCTACTGGGTTAGGAATTCAAGCATTAGAAGAATTAATTGAATAATCCAATTAATCAAGGAAATGAGAAGGGACTGAGGCGAATGTATAGAATTACTACAATTAATATGGGGATTAAATCGAGACATAATGTAGCCCGAGACAAGCTCGGGATGAATCGTATCAGATTAATCCAAATGACGTTAGGGATACGTTAATTGGGTTAATTTACGTATGCCCCCAATGTATTTCGGTATGAGTAAATCAAATAGATATCTATGAATACTTTGCGAAATATCATTCGCTAGGTGATGGGAAGTCGGAAAATATATATATAATAAGAAAAAAAAAACATGTAATTGAATAATGAATTAAAAGGATACAATGGCACAGTGCAGTATACAAGGAGCGCGCGCCATGGCGAGGCAATCAATCTCAGATCTTGGAACGCGACAGGACTCTGCTCGAGGAGTGTACAATTGCCGTGAATCGATAACATAGTTTCCTTTAGTGAGGATGTTTAAATGTTAAGGATATTTAGTTGTGTAAGGAGGTTTCTTGTGTGACAAATGTGTAACGTTAATAAAGTGAAGTTTGTTTTTGGTTTAATAGTATTTTTGGTGTTTTATTTAATAGTTGAAAACACATGGCGACCGGACTTGCAGGTAATCAAGCTGAATGGACTGCTTGAATTAAGAATAATTCACAAAATCGAGTCGACCACGGAACCAAGCATTGAATAAATAATCAATGCTTATCCGTACGGTTACAATAGGAAACGGTTTCAGAAAATAGAAAAATGGAAAATAATTCGAATCCAATTCTCTAACAGTTTTGTGATGAAGTCGCTTGAACTTGATAGTTGGAGATATCTGCAAAATAAAGAAAATGTACCTTTTCAAGTAAGAAATGAAAAAATGTTTTCTTCGTTATTACTGATGAGTCTTTATTCATCATTCAATATATTTCTAGATCTATGTATAGATTAAATACATGTATAGAATATTCACATGTAATACCACAAGAGCTTCAAAATTATCGGGTAATTTTCCGATAGGTTCGTTGCAAACAAATGAAGGAGTCAAGTTGTTCAGGTTAAAAATCACGAGCGTGAAGCGCGAGTGATTTTTCTGAAAAACTTGACGACTTCGTTTGTTTGCAGGGAACCTAAAGGAAAATTACCCGATTAATTTTGAAGCTCGAGTGGTATTCGGGGGATTATTCTTTCATCCAAATTTGGGCCAATAGAATTGCACCATGAGACAAATTCTCAGTTAGAAATTCAAAATTTAGATTTTATTTAAATCTGTCACATTTAATGGAGGGTTAACTGGATTGACAAATCGTTTGTTTTTTATATATATAGGCAACATGAAAAATTTTCAGTGGAATTTCCAAAAATTTCCAGTGAAATATCGTGTAGGCGTTATTTTGTTTCGTCGAATGGTGCAATTCTATTGGTTGAAATTTGGATGGAAAAAATAATCTCAAAAATTCAATAAATAAAATACATTCCTCCCTAAAAAAAAAACATCAGAAAGACCTACTCCTTAACCCATTTCTCCCCTCAAATAATGAAGAAATATTATATGAATGAAATTTTGTTTGTGGAAAGTGAGTTTTCAAATCAGTGAATCATCGCTGGGAATATGTAGAATATAAAACGATAAAAACGTAAACTCCAACTGATTCAAATAACGTCTGATCATCTATTAGTGAGAAATTGATAAATGAGAAAAACTCTGATGACCATATACTCCGGAGTACATGTGATGCGAGAGTCTCGTCTGATCACTCGAGGTGTGAGGACGTGAGCAGCGACCCGGCACGGGTAGCGAAAACAAACAAAGCAACGGAAAAAATTTTCAAATAATCTAAATCAACCATCAAATCAAAGTTTTAAGTCTTATTAATAGTTACTCACGCATGTTAGTTAAACCAGGGTTAAAAAACTCATCAAAATAGTTAACAGAAAGCAACGACCATCTAAAGTGACCCGCTCAAGGGTTCACTATGAAAAAAAAAAGGAAAAAAAGAAAAAAAAAGTGGGAGCAGCAAAAGAACTGAAAATGAAACAATTTTGAGTGAAAATGAATTGGAGCAAATCCAAAAAGTAGCTTCAAACAGCAAACATTACAAATTGCTAACCGAAGCAGCTAAAAAAAAATAGATGAATCAAATTCATCACACTCTTCCGGAGAGATGAACACACATCAAAAAAACGATTCAAACGGTCAAGATATTAACACTTCTACCGAAAATCAACATGGAAAAACCAACAACACAAAAAACACAGTAAATGAATTGAAAGAATTGCAAGACAGATACAACAAAATGAGTGAACATTACGATGCAGCACTCAGAGTAATCCAAACACTGCAGAATGAAATCGCAGAATTGAGACAAATTTATAAGAATTTACATGATAATCCAGAGAATATTACGCAAGTTAATTCTCAGAAAATCGATAAAAGTTCAACGACCGTTGTGACAGGTGTCCAGCAATAACAAACGGCACCAGCACAGGTCCAACCCGGAACATCCCCAGCACACATCGACAATCAAAGTACCAATAAACACACGGATGACGTATCATCGCACCCAACCATCGTAGACAATCAAACGTCACAACAAGCGCACGTAAGAGTCACCAACACAGAAGCAAGGTAAAAAAAAAATTTCAGCCATCAACGTCTCAGGGTCAAACGTCAAAGAGTCAATAAGAATTCTCTAAGAAGAATTAAATATAAAAAACTTTAAGGTAAAAACACTTAACAGTAATGGAAAACATATTATATTAGCAGACAATGTACCAGAATATAAAACAATTTGCGAAAAATTCAAAGATTGCGATAAAGAGTACTTTACATATACACTCGAAGGGAATAAAATTCAAACTTTCCTTCTGAAAGGCGTTGACAGTAGTTACGATCCGGAAGAAATTTTAAATCATTTAAGAGAGCATGAAACACAATCACTTGAATTCATAAGAATATCAAGGTTTAAAACACAGAATTCCATTAAGAAAAATCAATTACTTCCGATTCTAATAGTTCAACTAACGCCACAAAGCAGCCCGAGTGAATTGAACGGTATAAAATACGTAGCCCACCAAAGAATCAGGTGGGGAAAAATTTAAAAAAAAGAAAATGAAACGGGACAATGTTTATATTGCCAAAGATTAGGACACGTGGCCAGCAATTGTCAAATGGCTTACAGATGCGTGAAGTGCAATGTGAAGCACGGCCCGGGCAATTGTGCAATTAGTAAAGAAAATGAATTAGAAAACACTCAACTCTATTGCGTCTTATGTAAACAGTTTGGTCATCCAGCCTCCTTCAGAGGTTGCCCGACACAAAAAAACTTTATCAAAAAAATACAAACAAGTAAAAAAACAAATATCACACAGACAATGAACAAACCCAGCGAATTACCTCAACAGAGAACTGACCCGCAAATAACATACGCAGAAAAAATGAAGCTAACGTCAAAATCCATCCCAACCACATCCACCAATAATAATAACACCCCAGAAACATTAAACAACAAAATTGAAGTACTAGGAGCTCAACTCCAATCGCTAGTAGACATAGTCGGTTCTCGAGTAGCTAAAGTCGATCTCCTAATGGAGGTCTATACCCGATCGTAACATTAAACGCGCAAAACAACAAAATTTTTTTTAAAGAATTGGCAATTATCTCGGTTAATGTCAACTCACTCATAAGACACGATAGAAGAAATTCCCTACTAAACACACTTGACAAATACAAACCAGATATAGGATTAATATGCGAAACCAAATTAAACACACACCACAAAATCTCCTTCGAAATCTATGATGTAATAAGAAGAGATAGGCCAAACAGTTAATAAGGGGGTGAAGTAGCCATCCTCATACATAGATCCTTAGAGTATACAGAAATAGGTAGCATACAGCTACAATAATAAGCTGATAAAATGTTTAACGCTAAAAATTAAACTAGAAAATAACCACAACTTAGTAATTGCAGCCCTTTACGCCCCATACGGCCAACACATACACTTTCAAACCGAATTCCAAGGACTATTCGATAACCTAGACCTTGGAAATGAAAAAAATTATTATATTTTCGCGGGAGATTTGAACGCTAAACACACTAACTGGAAAAATTCCAAAAACAACACAAGAGGCAATTATCTAAATAACTGGTGTATCGTCCAAGTGTTGGGAGAAAATTACAATTAAATTAGAAATTTAATTGAATGATGATGATTGGCCCCGATTGACTCTCCTAATTAGACGGTGAGTTCACAACTACCCTTCCATTATTCCTTTTCTCTGAAAGAAACCTCGGTTGGACACTCTTCTTTCCTTTTTCCATGGGCAGGGAAACTCTCAGCCAATGACATGGAAATTTCGGCTTTGACTTCCCCCCCCCTTTACGCAAGGACCCTATATTTCGGGACCACACACTCCCTCCACATAGGTTCTTAGCCAAATTGAATATGTGGGAGGCTAACTAGAGCTATTAACTAGCCAGGTCCATTGCTTCGGGGATGCCCATTCTTCCCTCCACAATTCCTTCAATTTCAACGGTTACAGCTTAAATTATTCAAACATAAATTATTCTTGGTTGACATTTTTTAGATTTCCTAGAAGTCCTGTAGCCCATCACTTCTGGAAACAGAAACATCTACCGTACTTTTTACTTCGGTTTTATTGATATTTTATTGTTCTAAATTGAACGAGAGACAAGGCGAGGGGGCCTCACCTGCACACACCATCTGTTACTCTAACCCGTATTGTGTTTACAAACGTTCCTAGTTTTTTTGGGGGATTCTCTCTAAAATATGTGATGAAATGTGGTACTGTACGATAACCGTTCCCTTCAAATTTTATTGTCCCCAAGAAAGGCCTATGTATAAAATTCTCATGTATTCTCATCAATTGTTCGAATCAATTTAAAGACGAACAGAAGATAATTAATTTAACAGACGGACGTCACACTGGCTCACTGACAACCAATGTGAATTTAGAGCACAACTATTCCACACAGACATTCCATCCTATCCCAGAGGTGAATCCTATCAAGACCTGTGCATAGCGGATGATAGACTAACAATTGCTGAACCGATGACAAATGAAATAAAAGCGATTCCTTACGACGCTGACCACAACGCATTACTAATACGAGCAAAAATAAACGATAAAAACGACTGGATCCTCGACACTAATAAAAAAAAAAACATTCCTTCAACTTCAACAAAACCGACTGGCATAAATTTCAAAAAAATTCAACAAAAATACACACAACTCAAATACTGATAACTAGAAACCTATCATTAGAAGAAATAGACGCCCATATCATCACACTTGAGGAAAACATTCAACAATCAATAGAAAAAACAGTTCCAAAAATAAAAGAAAGAAACAGCTCCGAACAATACAGAACGCCAACAATCAAAAACCTAGAAAAAACAAAAAGCTCAATACTTTCGCCAATCAACAGATTTACAACGCAATTCAAAACCTATCACAATCCCAAACTAAATGCACTTAAAGAAGAATTAAAAATCACTAGAAAATTACTAAAAATTGAATATACGAATTCTGTAAATTCATATTGGGCCAATCTCATAACAAAACTCCCCACAAATACCTCTGAAGCCTTTCCAAGAATCAATAACATATTCAGACCAAAGAACAGAGCGAACATTGCAGAATTTCTTGTGGAAAACCACCCGCAAAATCGTTCACTATTAGAAGAAAGTGGCCACAAGACTAACGAAATCAACTTACACAATAACCAATTCAAAATAGACATCTCCACCAACAAACTGAATATCCTAGGGCAACACTTTGCCAATATACATATGCGAAACAATAATCTAGGCGAACCAGATTGGAATAACATAATAACAAAAGAAACTGACGACATAATAAATAAATTCAACATCGATACCCTAAAGGGCATTACAATAACACAATTCTCAGAAACAAATACAGCCACGCATACAAAAACGGGTCCCCAACTACTTTACATCTAGTGAACAACTGATAAGAATATTTAAAAAACTGAGTAACAAAAAATCCTCAGGTCAAGACAAAATCCCAAATATAGCTTTGAAAAATATTGCATCTAAAATAATTATAAGCTATTGCACTTTATTCAACAACTGCTTAAGTTACATGTATATCCTGCAACAATGGAAAACAGCGAACGTAATTGCAATTAAAAAACCGGGTACAAACGAAAAAGACCCAAGAAGTTACAGACCAATCAGCTTACTCCCAAACATAGGCAAAGTCTACGAGATAGTAATAAACAACACACTCGATCACATCTGTACTGAAAAAAAAATAATACCTCCTGAACAATTTGGCTTCAGACATAAACATTCGACAAAACATGCAGTTTCAAAATTAATTTCTAATACTTGCAAGGCTCTAAACCGAAAAAAATGCACAGCAGCCTGCTTCATTGACCTCGAAAAGGCTTTCGACTCTGTATGGATCAGAGGTCTCATTTATAAACTATCCAAAAAAGGCATCCCGATGCACGTGATAAATCTGATCTGGAATATGATAGAGGGCAGAAGCTTCAGAACGGTTGAGGGTCTCTCTCATTCTGAAAAAACTTTCGATTTAGAAAACGGCCTTCAACAAGGTACTTACTGTTATTCTCCTATTCTTTTCAACATATTCAATAGTGATATTCCGAGTCAAAATTTTTGGGCTCGTTCACCCTACATTTCAACTTCCAACCTACTTTCAATGTGCATTTCTTTGATGTCCAAGGAGTCCCGCCAGAATCTCACCTTCCTTTCGCCGTTTCTCGACTTCACGTCTCCAATGTAAGACGAAATGTAAGGTGAATGAGTTCAACTTACCTGATTCACCTTACTTTCGACGACCACAACTTATCAGAAATCGAGTGTAGGGCCAACAGTAAAGTGAATCAGTTCAACTTACCTGGTTCACCTTACTCTCAGCTTCTTGAACTTATCGTCAGACAAAAAATGAAAATGAATAATAAATTTAAAAAAATATCGATTTTATTTCCGGGAATTTCCGGGAATTTTTTTTTAATATCTCTTTCTTCATCCGATTGATACTTTTTTCGCGATCCGATGCATTTTTGTGGTGCATCATGACCGGAGATGCATTTGTAATCGCATGATAAAGGTTTATTTGTGCCTCTTCTCGATTAATTCGTTCAATTCTTTTATTTTTCATTTTTGGCCAATATTTCGAAAAATGAGTGAAATAGAGAAATTTTGTTCCGATTGCATTTTGGAGAGAATTTCAAGAGCTACAAAAAAGGATTCAAGTGAAATTGCACTATCTCGCTCAGTTTCTGAGAAATATTGAAGAAAGTAATGGAAAAAATTGGCCTCTTTGAATTTCCTGTTTTTGTTCATTTTCCATTTTCGGCTAATATCTCGAAAAATGAATACTTGAAGTGAGAGAGAATGATTTCACCCTGATTTTTAGGCAAGTGCCCATAAATAAAAAAAATCTATATTTTTTAAT
Source organism: Aleiodes leptofemur (assembly GCA_963942555.1). NCBI lineage: Eukaryota > Metazoa > Arthropoda > Insecta > Hymenoptera > Braconidae > Aleiodes > Aleiodes leptofemur. The sequence continues at coordinate 11,517,456 of OZ012619.1, forward strand.
TGAAAATTCTGTAACTTGATCGCAAATGATGGGTATACCTCTTCAGAAAAATTTCACGGTATCGCTAGAGCCGAGAATATTTTAAAAACGCGAATTCATGAAACAAAGAAAATTCTCAAAAGTTGAAAAAAAATTGTTCTGGCGCTTGTTTTACAGCTAAAATGCATTTTCTATGAGTTAACTAATTCATTATCATTTTAGATTCATTATTAATTATTATTATAAATTCGATTTATCATTATTTCTCTTTTATCAAGAGAGCCTAAAAGGCGCAATGAGGATCGAAACAGTTATATGTTTCAGATTAGCAGCAGTCAACGAGAGATCTACAGGCGGTCACCGAAGTTAAGCAGCATTGGATCTGGTCAGTACTTGGATGGGTGACCGCCTGGACTATCTCAAGAACTACTAGACCGAATTCCTTTTTTTTTTTTATTCATTTCATTGAAGAAGAATTAGAATAACCGTTCTGGGGGGTTATTTTTAATTATACAATTGACCGCGAAATCAATCAAAAACGCGAATTTAGGGGAAAAAAGGCATGAAAGGAGGGGATGGAGGAGAATTTGTAGAAAATTTCGACTTCCTTTGAACTGACAAAGTGGAAGAAACTCAACTTACTTTGAACTGACAAAGTGGAAGAAACCTACATTTCGGCCGTTTTGTAGGTTCAAAGTAAGTTTAAAATACACTGTGGCCCTACACCGTTCAACTTCCTTTCGCTTTTCTTCAATCTACAATTTTTGTAGGTTGAAATAGGAATTGAAACCACCGAAAAATTTCGACTCGGGATATTATCTCTAAGCAGTCTCAATAGTGGATCAGAGAAAATCGGGATTGCTATCGCAGACGACTTTGTCGCATCAATTACCGACGAAAAAGTAAACGAAGCAAGGTCCAAACTAGAAAAACTCTCCATAGAAATAAAGTCATACTGCATCAAATGGAAACTCAAAATCAATGACGATAAATGTGAATTCCCAGGTAAAAAAAAATCGTCGACAAAAGATTTTTTGAAGGTCTTCAAAAGTTCTTCTCTCGACGTCGCCCAAATGGGACGGAATTCGACTTCCAGGAGACTTTTTTTCTACTTATATTTCGTGATAAAGTCGACACGATTTTTTGTCGAGTCATTTTTTTAACTTTCACGTGTCAAAAGTGACGCGTTTTTACGTCGACGAAAAATCTTTTAAAACTCATATTGGTCGAGAAATGCTCGATCGATTTTTTGTCGAGTAATTTTGCTAACTTTTGCGTGTCGAAGCGACGCGTTTCTTTGTCGACGAAAAATCTTTTTAAACTCATATTCGTCGAGAAACGCTAAATCGATTTTTTGTCGAGTAATTTTTCTAACTTTTACGCGTTGAAACGACGCGTTCTTCTGTCGACGGAAAATCTTTTTAAACTCATATTTGTCGAGAAATGCGAAATCGTTTTTTCGTCGACAAAGCAACTTTTCGAACTTATTTTATTGGAAAATATCAAGTCGATTCTTCGACGACGAGTAAATATTTTCTCGGGATTATTTTTTTTACGGGAATTTTGAATCAGTTCTTCGTCGAGAAGTTCCTTTTTCAATGCTTACGGTCAGATGGCAAAGGGCGTTTTCGTCGACAAAAAAACTTTTCAAATTTATCTTTTTGCAAAATATTAAGTCGATTTTCCAGCGAGTAAATATTTTCTTAATATTATATTTTTTATCAGAAACGTCGAATCGGATTTAGGTTTCTGCAAGAAAGATTGTTGTCCTTTTGTCGATCAACATTCAACATTTTAACATCCAAAATTCAACAAGTTTTTATTAACGTTTATATGGAGCTATGTACATATTTGCAGGCTTATACCTAATTGTTAACAATGGCTCGAGCTCGTAGGCTTTTACACATATTTTCATAGAAGGATTATTGTTGTTACAACTTGATTTTGTTGTGGGTGAGATACAATTCGAGATAGAGAAAATTTTCTACTGCCAAAAAACATATTGCGGAACCAAACTAATTTTCTCAAAAACGCTCATAAATACTTGAAAAATCGATATTTTTTTCAAAATTCATGGCAAATAATTTTACCTCTTAGCTCCATTTAATTTTCACTCTACGAACAATTGAGCCGAAGAAATTCTCGAAATAGTGGAAGGAAAAGTATTAGAAAAAACAAATTTTGTCCTTCATATGCACTCAGAAAACGAGAATTTTCAGCGTATTCAGAAAAATTCCTTCTCTCACTTGTTTTCACTTAAAATTTCCTTAGAATGAAATAATAAAAAAATTCCCTTTGATTTTCTCGGAATTATGAGAATCATTCTACGTCCAATCGTTTCATTACAATGTCCATTTTACTTTCTTTCCTTCATATAAGGGAAAAAATCGATTGTAGGATAGTATAATCAGTCCAAGTAATATAAATTTTAAGAAATTCATATATGTACAGGTTTCTTATCTTAGTTTTATAGAGACAACAGTTTTATAGCATATATTTCAGAGGTCCCCGGAGTCGTTATTTGCAGGTAAACCGCTTTCAATTCTGAAACATTGATGATAATTGCATCTCGCTCATTATCGAGTTCTAATTGATGGATAAAAAATAATGTAGTTTGAGGATTGGATGTATTATGAAATTAATTTTCTGACCGTCTTCTTAGTTAATAATTAAATAAATTGGCTATTCTCGGTCTGGTGCAATGATTGGATGTAGAAAAATTGCAAGGATTGGATGTAGAAAAAATGTGTCTTTTTTGACATCTTTTGATGATCACTAACGTTTCTGATTCATTCATGCAGTTTTCACAAACACTGTTCTTACATGTGCAATTGGAAAGCCGCAGAAATGTTTGGATGAAGCCAATACATTCTTCATTCCCATACGTGAATAGCACACAGCTAGAATCCGTTCTGGTCCTCCTTGCATATAATTTTGAAGAATAAAATACACCATCTTTGATGAGATAATGGAAATTATAAACCGAACGTTGATTATATCCAAATTGTGTTAGAATAAGTTGAATATCTCGAGGTATATCTCCTAATTTTTTAGCCACACCGACGATGGCAATACCACGATATATATATCGTAACTTAGAACGATGTGTTCCTTTCTTCTCAATTTCATTGTATAAAGTTTCACATTCACTTCCTCTCCGAATATATTTTTTCTTCAATCCTTCTAATGTTAGATATACAGATACGCCCTTACAGATCTGTATCTGAGCATCACGCGTAGCATGGACCAGTGCCTTCAGAATACCATTTGCATTTTCAAATGGAAAACAAGTAAATACCCATAATGGTCCATAATCCTCCACGAGTTCAGCGAGATGCAGGAGTGAATGAATATTACAGCTCATGAATTCCACTCCGTATAAGTCTTTAAAATTACTCACATACCTATGAAGGAGTAGTCGTGCATCATTGATATTATTTACTGATACACTTTTCTGATACAACAGATAAATTCCATAAACAAGTAATTTATGATGGGAAAAAAATTCTTCACTCATAATACCATGCAATACTACAGTTGAGTACATTAATAGCCATGTTATGAGCTCTGATGCTTTCCAATAGGCAAAGTCATAGATACTGCGAGGCAGTCTTGGGATCGATGATGGAGGAGTTATAGAACATATGCGATTGCGAATAGTATCGAAATTATCCCGAATAGATGCTGGATGGTCTCTGAAATCTGAATGGAGCCATATCTTGAATAATAGCTTGGAGACTCCCGTCAGTAAATGCATGGCATCAATCACATTATTCCGAATACAGTCTGGTAAAATCAGGGTTATGAGAGTTGGACCTTTAACTCCATAAACTGAACATCTTGCATTAACTGCCCTCTCTGCGAAAAGCTCAGTTTCTTCTGTTGTTCGTGCTTCTAGATTGTCAACTTGTTGATATGAACGTCTTTTATCCACAGCTAGTGTCTCGATTTTGCACTTATGACAGCCGTATCTGGCATTATACTGCTTCATATTCAAAAACAAGGCTTTTGCAGGTAAATCGCATGTACAACATAAAGTGATAGCTTTGATATTGACATGGCGATCCAGATCTTGGATGTACAAAGGAATCCCTTCTCTCAATTGTTGTAAATGGTTTGTCAATGGCTCCAGGAATAAATTGGCCACTGGTTTTTTTGTTCCAAACCAAATTCCAGTCAGGAGCATGTTGCTAGTTTTTTTTCTATCTTCTGGCGGTAATTCATTAATCATTAGATATTGTGGCCATATAGAGAATTTAGATGATTTATATAATGGAACCCCATCCGAGTTCCAAGTGAATGATACATTCGATTTCAATCTCAAATCGATGGATGTTTCATCTGTACAGAAACTTCTGTAAACATCCCCATCATAAATATCTTCTAAATTGTAATCATTTTCTTTCTGTCTATGGAAACGATAATCTAAGCTATCATAAAATCCGGGACGTTTGAGAAGTTCTTGTAATTGGGAGTCGAGAGGAATTGAAATAAAATAAGTTGTGGTTTTAGGATCAGGACAAGTTGGGCATACTTCATCTGCATTATCCAACTCCATGAAACACTCTGAACAAAGAAAGTGTTTCTGGATTTTTATTTCAAAATTGCCGAGCCATTTTCGCAAAAAGTATAGGGTCTTGGGACATTTATTATTCGCTGGACAATGTTTCTCGATGGCTTTCAGTAAATCAGATAAATGTGAATCGGATTGACTATGACGTAAATGTAACAATAATATAGTAGTTAGACTTTCTCCAATTGTTATTCGAGCTCCAGGATAAAGGGGTTGATCGAGTGAATCACCATCATTCGGTTCATCCCCGCCATCGCCATCACCATCATCATCACTATTGCTCATATTATCATGATCTGCAGCTTCGAAGTCATCGAGATCATCAAAGTCACTTCCAGCCGAGAGTGCTTCCGAATACTGTGAAGAATCATCATCATCCGTGTTGTCATAACCTCTATCAACATCAATATCAGCTTCATGATTTCGTGCTTCATAATACAGTTCATTTTCAACATTTCCATTGTGTGACTCATCATCACTTGCTAATCAAAGAGTGTGAGAATAATTATGAAAAGGCAATTCTATAACAACTCATACAACGAAGTTCTGAGACTTTACTAGGTTCATACCTTCTGCATGATTTTCCAATTCTTCTACTCTATCATGTAGTGAAACGTCCATTTCGTCATTAAATTCATTGTTCAATCTCCGTCGTTTACCTTCAGCTATATGACGATAGATAGAGCTCCGTGATAGATTCTTGTAACAATATTCTTTAACAAACATGATTGAAACCGGAATTCTATTCTTTGATGTCTCCACGTGTCATTGAATTACCAGTAGCAGCTGAATGATAATCTGCAAGCACAAACATTTAATTGAAGAGAACGGAAGAAAGGTCATAAGTCTAGCACTGTAATGAAGTTAGCACAATTAGCTGGAAGGCACGAGCAGTAGAAAACGACACAAGCTCTGGCACTACACTCGAGGAACTTCTCCAACACCTCCAGTAGAGTGTCATATATGTGTTATAACGTTGGAGCTGGAGAGTACAGATTTGGAATGGACATCAAGCTCTGTCACTGGCGAGCAAAAAATCAACCGGTAGAGAACCAACGAATTTCGCAAGAATGAATGATCTCGAGGATTGGATAGAACAATTGGAGAAGCAGCTGCAGATAATGCAATTAATAATCGTGAATTGAAGAGACAAGTTGAGAGAAAATTGTGAGAAAAAAAGAAAGAAGTATCTGATGCTAATTTGGACAAGTGCATTGCTCTGAGAGAGAGGCCATGACGTTCAAAGATAAAGTTAAGGAAGTCCAGAAGGAGAAGCAGAAGCTGACGGAGAGATTACATGAAGCGGATTTGGAGGAGGAGGAGAAAGATGTCGCTGGAGCTAGGCGTGAAAATATCCGTAGGAATATCCGTAGAATTTTCGCACGCTTCGAGTCTCCTGTCAATGATGTTCCCCACGGCCCCTATGCATTTTCACTGATTTAACGGTATTCCTCGTAATGGATACCGTTCATTTCAGTTTTTCTCCAAAGAGATTTCATAAAATAGAAAAAACAAGATTGACTGACGAAAAAATCGATGTTTTCGTCTATCTTAGGTCAACGTACTGGAGAAACTAAAATATTAATTTTATAAGTCCGTCTCTATGGTGAATTGAGGGACGATTTTTTTCCTGGGGAGGTTGGAAATTCCTAGAAGCCCTTGGGATCGAAAATTTAAAGGAGGTTATATTTGGAGAGGAGTTGCAATTTGAAAAAATTGTACATTTCTTATTTTTTGCACATTTTTTGTATAAGTCTAGCCCTATGGCGAATTAAGAGACAATGCGTTCCAAGATAGAGGGCAAAAGTGTCCGGAAGGCTCGGAACTGCAAATTTGAAGGACGTTCTATTTGCAAGAAAGTAGAAATTTTTTTAAGTTTGAAATTTCTCTTTTTTTACACATTTTCTTCGAAGTCCGTGCTTATTACGAATTGAAGAACTTGAAGCACTTGAAAGGAATTCCAGCTACCCTCCATTTGGATGACGTCCCTCAAATTTCCAGTTCCGAGGGCTTCTCGATATCATCTCAAACCACTCCCGAAATTCATTTTGACATTCTGGACATTTTTTTCTATAAATTCCAATAACAAAATGACGTTATTACCAGAAACTTATCTCCTCATCTACGTCTCTTCGCTTTTACTGTTTTTCAATAGAGGAAAAAATTAATAACACTTTTGTGTTTATTTGTTTACAAGGTTTTTGAATATTGGGAAAAGTGAAGGAAAATGGACATTAGAATGAAGTGGCCGGAGATAGATTCTTTCTGATGATTCCATTGAAAAGCTGTAGAAATTTGCGGTTGGAATCACGTGTCAAAAAATTTTTTTTTGTGTTTTTGAGAATTTTTTTTCTTGTTCACAGTTTCGAGGGGTAAATCTTTTTTCTTTTTTGAAAAAATTCACATTTTTTCAACATATCTCTGGTTTCATTAGTCATAACGTAACAATTCTGAATGGAGATGAAAGGTGCGAGCACTTTCCATCGATTTATGGGGTTTCCAATTTGAAATGATCAATTTTTAAGGTACTTATGAATTCTGTTGTGAAAATCAGTTTTTGCCCCATAACTTTCTTAACAATCGATATTTTCCTATTCAAAACTCCATGAATCGATGGCAAACGATCTGTCCTTTCATCTCCATCAGAAATTTTCCCACTATGACCAATAGAACCGGAGATATATTGAGAGTAGTGAATTTTTTCGAAAACGGAAAGGGGTACCCCTTCAATCTTTGACCAAAAAAATTGAATTTCTAAAAAATACAAAAGAATTATTTTTGACACATGATTTCCACTGAGAATTCCCTCAGCTTTTCAATGGAATGGTGAAAAGCAGTGTCTCTAATATTCCTATTAATTTCGAGAGTTTTTCATAATAAAGACATCAAAAACTCAACTGCATCCATTTTATCCCTCATGGGTATTTTGCCACACCTTCCCCTAAACAAATAGTGGAGTAAAAAAAAACACTTTTCGTTATCTGCAATATAAGGAAATTGGAAGAATGGCGCTTACGACCATTTCTTACTAAGGCAACGATATGATTGAAGCAACCTGAGTGTACATAATACCGTTAAAAGCGAAGACAAGCCACAACTGGAAGAGGAGAACTTGAAAATCGTCTGAGATACTGGTAATTTTATTCGTGGAGATTTCTGAAGGCTGTGAAAAGTATCCTCATAAATTTATCCATCGATTTCTGCAATTAAATCAGATTTATGCATTTGTTAAAATGAAAAACTTCGAATAAATGAGTATTCACAGAATAAACACTTGAACTATAATTTTTTCCACCTTCAAGAATTAAAAACTCCAATTTTCCGGATGTCTCAGTTTCTCAATTCATCAAAATACTGCTCATTCTCAGGGGAGATAACAATGATAATTCCAAAAGATTGCAGAGTCTGGAATACTATAAGTTCTAATATTAATTTTTTTTTCTTCGAGGTTTGGATTGTGATATGTTATCTTCAATAACTCAGCATCTAACTGGATCTCATAAAATATTTAAACTCACCTCAACACTCCTCGAATCCACACACGAAATCACTCAATTTTATTCGAGTACTTTTTCAGTTTGAAAAGGAGTTGAGAACGTTTCGGGGAATGTCAAAATATTTATTTTTGAAATTTATATTCTATGATCGTAGTTCTGTCACTAGATGAGCGACCAACTTCACTCGGGCTAATTCTATACGAAAGGATGTTTATTATAATATTATTGATTGTAACCAAGGAGATCAATCAATAACCATGAAAATTTTAATTCATTCGTAAAAAATTGACGTTGATGACAAGAAGCGATCGACTCGAATTGGAAAAATTTAATTCCCTTCACAAACGGAGAAACTGAGAGTGAAAAGCAAAAAACAGGGAAAAATAAAAGTGAATTAACAATCTAAAAAAAGGTGAGTTATCCACTTCAATCATTATTTTATGTAAATTATCCGGTTCCCTAATTTTTATCATTTTTCGATAATAAATAGATAATAGAAATGATGCAATTCGTTTCCGTTTACTCCTCTACGCCCTTTGCTGTAGTTTTTTTTATTTTTATTGATGATTCTACTTTTTTTTCCCGTGATAATCCTCAGAGCTACATAATGATGTGGTACGTGGTATTATGGAAGGGGAAAAAACCGAGTATTACGACAATCCCCGAAACAGATATCGATTTTCGATCTGGAGACGGTCCAATGGCGAGATGGAAGAAAAAATTCCTGGACGTTAAAATTTTGGCAAAAGACGGTAAATAATTCATGTAATCGTTGAAAAATAACTCAGTACAGATAGTTAAAATCAGTGTTTTGGGAGAAAAAAAAATCAGTTTTATTTTAATATTGAGATTTTTTTTTTTCGATTTTTTTCAAATTTTTCTAGATTTTTTCAAATTTTTTTGAATTTTTTGAATTTTGATACTTCGAAATTTTTTCGAAATTTTCTCAAATTAAACTCCAGCAACCTTCCTTTGCCCATTTACATTTCAAAAATCAGTTTTGTTTTAATATTTGAGATTTTTCTATTTTTTTGGAATTTATCCAATCGACAGGTCCTCATCGTTAATTCTTCCTAGTCTCGACAAATCGAGAGAGAATCAATGAAAAATTTATAAGATAGACACGTACTTCATACTCCTCTACGTTCAATTCTTTAATTAATTTCTTTAATTGTAGCTGATAAAAAAAAATTGGATGCCCTGAGTTTCACCAAAGATGGAGAGCCCTATCGAGAGAGCGAACGAGAATCTCAGAAAAAAACTGAAAAATTAAAGAAAAAAATTTTGGCGAATCAGGAATACCAGAGAGATTTAAAAATACTGGAAAAATTAAAAAATTCTAAAAGTACAAAGTCGAAAATGGAGGAAACGCAGGGAGAGCAGAAACTTGGCCGCTCAGATCAAGAAAAAAAAGAAAAAAAAAATATCGCAAAAAAAATGACCTTAAGAAAGATGAAGTCGACTGATGCAGCTGAAAATCCAACAAGGACTCAACAATCGGGATCAAGAACGTTCGGTGAAGGAGAAACGGAACAAATAAAAATTAGAAGAGGAGTAACTGCCAATAAATGTTCAGAAAAAGCATCAGATGCACGAAACAAGGGAAAAAACAAAAGAATCATCAACGCTCCGAATAGTCCACCTGAAAACACTCCAATTACAGGAAATGCTGGAAACCCCCAAAACTCCAGTGATGAGATGCTGAGTGAGGACGACGACATTCATGACAAACAGTCGGAAAAAAAAATAGTAAAGGATGTGAAAAGGGGAGAATCTGATGGTAAGGAATGTATGAAGTATGGGAGCACGATGACCTGCATGAAGAAAGGGAAGCCAACGTTACAAGAAAAACCATCCATGGATATTCGTTCGGAAAGCTTAGATGAAAAGGCATGTTCCGTACAATGAGAAAAAAAAAAGTAGTGAAAACTATCAAATATTTGTTCTTTTGGTCTTTAGAAAATATTTTTTCCAAATAGGGAAAGGTGGGAGAAAACGAACACTAGGGGTAAAATGGATACGGGCTGGTTGTGGTTTCTTATTCTACGAAATTTACTCTAAATGGATGGAAAGACTGGAGACAGTTTTTTTCTGAAGATGTCCTTGAGAAGATGAGGAAATTTCCCATGACAATCATATGCCAGAAGTTATTTCCTCTAATTTTCCGAACATTTCATTTTTTTACACAAGATTTGAAGGTTAAAGCCATCTGTTTTTGAAAAATTTCAGTCTTTCGAGGATATCTCTGGTTCAGTTGGTCAGGTGACCTGGGGCTGATCTTAAATGGAAGGTGAGCTCATTTCCCATTGATTTATGGAGTTTGAGAAGAAAAAATCAATTTTTCACGTACTTCTACAGTAAAAACTGAATTTCAGAAAATTACCATAAATATTTGAAAAATTGATTGAAAAGAGTTCAAACTCCATAAATCAACGAGAAATGGACTCACCTTTCATTTGAGATCAGCCCCGAGTCGCTACGACCAACAAAACCAGAGATATCGTCGAGAAAGAAAATTTTTTAGATTGTCAAAAAGAAAACCATTTTTTAGATTTTTAAATATTGGCCAAAAAAGTAAATTTTTTCGAAAATTAAAAAAAAAAATTTAAACATAGTTTCCATCTACAATTTCCTGAGTTTTTTAATGGAATCATTAGAAAATTCCAATCTCGAGTCGTTTAACTCGAGTGTCTATTTCACCCCACCTCCCCTTCATTGAAGAAATTATTGAATTTACTGTATTTTTTTCATTTGAACAAATCAACTGTTTGAACAAACAAAATTGAGTCAATTCAAAAACTTTTTCGATTATTTTAAAATAATATTCACTAAGAACCAATGAACAACTATTTTATGGTTTCCATCTCTCTTTTTTCCTCAGTGTATTTCGTTCGAGTTTTCTAACCAACGCTCACACCAAGAAAATGGTGGGAAAAGGACCGATATCAATTATCACAACATTTTCCTATCTATGAGCATCGTACAGTGTCCTCGGTCACTCTCCGAGACACTAGCCGGTGCAAGTAGATGAGGAAAATATTACACAGCCTTCTTCTCCATTTTCAACAGTGTGCAGAATCACCCACACATAAACACACAAACGCGAACATTTCATTAGTGAAGCAGAAGAACAGCCTATGTCATTTTCTCGGGAAATAGGCTTCTACACGGATAAAAGAAAATAGTTATACATCCCATTTTCACATAGGAAAAATACCTATGTAACATAGGAATTATGCCTATGTTTTCATGAAAATTGTTATCATAGGAACTATTCCAATGTTAACATAGGATTTTTTCCTATGTGAAAATAGGATGAATGACTATTTTTTTTCTCCGTACAGAGAAAGTGAAAAAAAAACACATTTTGAAAGGAGATACAACTCAACTGATTTCGCTTCACGAGTGATACTCAAATTTATACTAATCAATTGCAGGTTGAATTGTGGCCCAACACTGGCGTATTCGTTGATGAGCTGGAATGGAGAGACATGAAACGTGTTGTGAAAAGTCCTGGATCAATGGCATGCAAACTAATAAGGCTCTGTTTGGGGGAGGAGCTGCTGGCATTAAATGCAAAGAGGGGAGATAAAATTCCCGAAAATATATATAAAGCCGTTTATCGTAAATGCAAAAGTTTTAAAATGTTTGAGAATATTTTTAAATTAAATTTATTTTAATTATCACCAGGGGCTTGCTGCCATCATTTTAGACATACGAAGCAGACCTTAGATAAGTATCGGAAGACAGTGACTGATTTGTGTTGTCGCACAAGAGCTGCCCATAAGAAACTTATGGTTAAGGAAATAGGAAAAAACGAGGAAGTGGTTGATATCGAAGGAGCAATTGATGAGGATGGAGAGAATACTGGGGATAATTCAGAAAGTGAGAATTCACCCGAGACTAATCAAAAATTAATTCATCATGAATAAAATTAATAACGGAGGTGTATATCATTTAGCTCTGAGAAATGGAGCGCCAAATCAAAATGAGGAACAGAATGGTGATGCTGAGCTGTACGTAGGAACGAGCAAAGACGATGAAAACTCTACAGGACAAGGGGCAAATGGAAAACATGAGCATAACCACGTGAGCCTCAAGAAAAATGATCCAAAAAGAAGCTATACACCAATCAGCCGTGTAAAGGAGAAAGCTCATAAGGCAGGAACATACGGTAATATAGAGAATCCGTGATTTTTTGGAATTATTGGAAAAAAAAAGCATAACAAAATTTAATGTCTCAAGATTGAATTTATGTTTAGATGGCGAAAGAAAACATGGTGATGAGAAAGAAGGAGAGACTGCCGGGAGCAGAGCTTGTAGCAAGGATCATAAGGGGAAAAAATATAGAGATGATCAACGAAATCGAGAGAGGAAAGATCGAAGATCCGAAAAGTATAGAATGAGAGAAGATGAAGAAAACAGCGACAAAGAGGAAAGCGACAGAGAGGAAAGTGCCAGAGAGGAAAGTGCCATAGAGTTGAGCGACAGAGAGGAGAGTGACAGAGAGGAGAGCGACCAAGAGGAGACCGACAAAGAGGAGAGCGACAGAGAGGAGAGCGATAAAGAGGAGAGAGGACGAGAAGAGAGAGAACGAGAAGAGAGAGAAAGAGAGGAGAGAGAACGAGAGGAGAGAGAACGAGAGGAGAGAGAACGAGAGGAGAGAGAACGAGAGGAGAGAGAACGAGAGGAGAGAGAACGAGCAGAGAGAGAACGAGACCAGAGAAACCGAGAAAAGAGAGATCGAGAGAAGAGAAACCGCAAGAAGAGAGATAGAGAGGACAGCGACCAAGAGGAGAGAGAACGAGAGCAGAGAGAACGAGAAAAGAGAGACCGAGAGAAGAGAAACCGGAAGAAGAGAGATCCAAAGAGCAGCGACCGAGCAGAGAGAGAAAGAGAGCATAAAGAACGAGAGCGAAAGGAACGAGAAAAGAGGGAACGAGAGCAGCAAGAACGAGAGCAAAAGGAACGAGAAAAGAGGGAACGAGAGAAGAGAGAACGAGAGCAGAAAGAACGAGAGCAAAGAGAGCGAGAAAAGAAGGAACAAGAGAAGAGAGAACTAGAGCAGAAGGAACGTGAGCAGAGAGAACGAGAGCAGAAAGAACGAGAGCGAAAAGAACGAGAGGAGAAAGAACAAGAGAAGAGAGAACGAGAGCAGAGAAAACGAGAGCAGAGAGAACGAGAGGAGAAAGAACAAGAGAAGAGAGAACGAGAGAAGAGGGAACGAGAGAAGAGAGAACGAGAGCAGAAAGAACTTGAGAAGAGAAACCGAAAGAAGAAAGATCGAGAGGGCAGTGACCGAAAGGAGAGAGAACGAAAGAAGAAAAAACGAGAGGAGAGAGATCGAGAAGTAAGAGGCCGAGAGGAGAGAGACCGAGAGGAGAGAGCACGAGAGGGGAAAGAACGAGAGGAGAGAGAACGAGAGCAGAGAGAACGAGAGCAGAAAGAACGAGAGCAGAGAGAACGAGAGCAGAAAGAACGAGAGCAGAGAGAACGAGAGCGGAGAGAACGAGAGCAGAGAGAACTAGAGCAGAGAGAACGAGAGCAGAGAGAACGAGAGCAGAGAGAACGAGAGCAGAGAGAACGAGAGCAGAGAGAACGAGAGCAGAGAGAACGAGAGCAGAGAGAACGAGAGCAGAGAGAACGAGAGCAGAGAGAACGAGAGCAGAGAGAACGAGAGCAGAGAGAACGAGAGCAGAGAGAACGAGAGCAGAGAGAACGAGAGCAGAGAGAACGAGAGCAGAGAGAACGAGAGCAGAGAGAACGAGAGCAGAGAGAACGAGAGCAGAGAGAACGAGAGCAGAGAGAACGAGAGCAGAGAGATCGAGAGGACAGCGACAGAAAAGAGAGATACCGAGAGCAGAAGAACCGAGAGGAGAGAGACCGAGAGAAGAGAGAACGAGAGAAGAAAGGCCGAGAAGAGAGAAGCCGAGAGGTAAGAGAACGAGGGAAGAGAGACCGTGAGGAGAAATACCGAGAGAGGAAAGACCGAGAGAAGAGAGAACGAGAGAAAAGAGACCGTGAGGAGAGAGACCGCGAGGGGAGAGACCGAAAACGTAAATATCAGGACACCTTCGAAAGTTATGGGGGAAAAAGGGATGGAGGAGACAAATACGATAAAAAACGGCGAGGAGAGAAGAGATATTAACTGCATTCTCTGGAAAAATTTAACTACGAAGACCATCATTACAAAAGAAATCAAAAATAATTATTTGTTCTAGCTTGTTCTTTTTTTTTCATTCTTCATTTTATATTTATTGCCTTCCATATTTATTGTGAGAGACATCATTAAATTAAAATTTCTCTATGAATCGTAGCAGTACTGATTATTGGAATAAGTTTTATACGATTTAATGTCAGCTTTACTGAAATGAATAAATTGAAAGTAAATTTTCGTTCGAACTTCATAATTGCTTATTCTTCTTCTTGATGTTTTCTTCCTCTCTAGATTCATATCCAGTCATCAAAAACGCGTAATGAAAAAAGCCTGAGATAGAAGAAAACTCGACTTTCTTTCTCTCCTTCATTCTTCTATTTTGGCTTCGACTATAGTAAGTCATCTGGCTGTTCTTCTCTCCTTCAACCTGAGTACAGAATTTCAGAATAACTGCTTCAACATCTTGTGCGAAAATAGAGAAAGTGGCGATTTTTTCATCTAGAAGACCATGAAAAATCGCCAATCTCTCTGCTTAAAGTCACTTCAATAGTGTCAATTAAAAGTCGCGAAGGTAGTTTTTTTCTTTCTCATCTATGAGAAATCTGAAGATTTTCGTTCTACAAAAATTCGCTCGACAAAAATTCGCTCGACAATCACTCTGAAAAAATCTCGTGAATGGCGAATTCAGTCCCATTTGGGCGACGTCGATGAAAAACTTCTTCACGATCTTTAAAAAATCTTTTCTCGATAAAATTTTTTTACCTGGGAAACTATCCTTTTCAAACCCAAGCTCTCAACAGCATCAAGAGAAATAAAAAATAATTACAAAAATTTCAGAATTCACCCGGACCAAACCAAAACCTCCAACACTCCGCAAAAAAAAATAATTAAATATCTAGGGATAAACGTCGATGAAAATCTCAAACTCACCCAACACATTGACATACAACTCAGAAAAGCAGAAAATGCTTTCAACATTCACAACAGACTTTTCTCTAATAAATATCTAGCCAAACGTACCAAAATAATTTGTTACTCAACTCTAATAAGACCAATATTAACTTATGGGAGCCCAATTTGGTTTAACCTGAGCTCCCACACCATGGAAAAACTCAGGAAATTTAAAAGGAAATGTGTGAGAGCGTGCTTGTCAATGTACCGAACAAAAGAGAGCAACTATAAGCGGTATTTCAGTTGCAAAACGCTTTACCAATCAGCGAGAATCCCGAGAATAGATATACACTTATTGAGACCGATTAGAAACTACTGGGCCAACACCTTCAGTGCAAATAATCCGATCATAAAAAATAGCAACAGTCCAACTAATGATTATATTATAGCGTTACTAGAAACGGGATATATACCTCCAGAGGGCTTCTTATACCTAGATGAAAATAATTATATTCAGGATGATAAGGGAACTCCAATCTTGTATCACGTGCATCGGCAATCGAAAAACAAAACGATTCAATTCCCAAATAACCCAGAGCGCATCACCGAAAAACAATTATGGCGATATAACGATTACATTTTTAACACAAAAGAATACAACAAATACAGAAAAAATACCAATGGCTCACAAGCGCAGAACAAGAACAAAAAAAATAAAATGAGAAATAAAATAAATTTAATAAAAAAAAACAAAATGAAATAAAATCAATAAACAACAATAAGAATAATAATAATAAAATACATACAAAGTTCACACAAAAACAATCAAGCAGGAGAAGGCATAATGAGCTTGTAAAAATGTAAATATGTAAATAGGTATATGTATGTATATATATAGACATGATAAAAAAAAAAATTTACGATAAAGAAAAAAAATATATATATATATGAATAAATAGAATTAAGGAAACAGCCCTCTTCCCTTCATTCCCCTTGTTAATTAGTTTTAAGATTAAAATAAGTCTTATATTAAGTGCCTTAGAGCAAAAGTAAAATTAGAAATGGTTTTGAGAAGCCTTTCCATTGCGAAATGTACCAAAATATGTAGCATGTAATTATTCTAGGAAACGCCAAAAAGCTAGCCATATATAATAATAATAAATACATAAATACCGAAACTGTCTTAACGAAGCATGTCGTATATCGACTTTTTTGTAAATCTGCAATTTTCATATTCTATCTTTTGTTTATTAACGAGATGAAATTCTCTACACTGTACACCGTGTTTGGTCCACCGAACCGGATTTTCGATATATTTTTTGGATTTTTTGGAGTTTTCATAGTTTTTTCTCATTTTGTTTGGGGGGGGGGGGGGGGGGGGGGGAGCGTGTAACCGGCGGTTCGGCAGTGGTGCTCATTCAAAATTTATTCGGACTCCTCAAAAAATTTGAATTTTTTCGGAAATTCTGGTACTTCGTGGATTAACTCATCAAGATTAAGCTCAACAAGTACTTTCATAAAGGGAAGTGCTTATTTTCTCAAAATTAATTTAAATTGACTTTTTGATTAATTGAATTAATTAATTAGTGGATTTTTCAATTGAATTAGATAATTGAAATCAGATTTGAAAAAAAAATTAGTAGTATTGACGCATTATTGGCTTCTCAAAAAGTTAAAGTGCTTCAAATTGAATTGATATCCGATCGGTTAAAAAGCACAAATGCCGAACCTCTTGGACCGTCGGCATTGCAATCTGAGTTAGACCAATTGGAAGCTAATTGGGTCAAATTCGAAACTCAGCATGAGAAGCTCATTCTTGCTAGTTCAAAAAACGAGGCAGTTCTGGAAACTGATTATTTCAAAAATCAGATTTTCGAGGTAAATTGCAAGTTATATCATGAAGCAAAAGTTGAGCTCAATCAGCTTCTTGATAGAGCTGGCGCTTCACATGTCGAACTCTCACGTAGGGAAGCTCATAATAAGAGCAATGTTCAAAATTTGAACACTGCTACTGCATCGGGTAGAGGACTCCCAAAAATTCCTTTACCTCATTTTTCGGGTAAATTCTCTGAGTGGCCAAGCTTTAAAGAGCTTTTCCTCTCTCTCACAGGACCAGATGCGGGTATTAACAATGTTCAAAGAATTCACTATCTGCGAGCATGTTTATCGGAGGAACCTGCTCAATTAATTAGTAATCTTCATGTAACCGCAGACTCTTATGATTCTGCGTGGAAAATGCTCTCGTCTCGATATGAGGATAAACCGCGATTGATTAATTCATTCATTGGAAAACTTCTCAATCCACCATCGATGACCTCTCACAGCTCAAAAGAGCTGAATCTTCTGCTGGCGTCAGTTACTGAAGCAACAAACGCTCTGGATGCCCTAGATATGGCACCAGAATCCTGGGATCCTCTCATTGTTTATATCGTGGTCTCAAAGCTCAATTCCAAGTTGAGAGAATCTTGGGAGAACTATAGAGGAACACTTGGAGCATATCCAAAATTGCAGCAATTATTCGAATTTCTCTGTAGTAGGGCTCGATCTATGGAAACTATCGAATTACATGGTCAAAAGCCCATCTCGTCAGCATCAAATCGACCTTCTCAAAGACCTTTAGCGAGAGTAAACCAAGTATCTGAAATTGATCAGTCTCAAATCTCGCAGTCTCAAATTTCACAGTCTCAAATCTTGTCGTCTCATCCTACAAATGTCTCTTACGATCAAATACAGTCCACTAAACTTCCTGGAGCGGAGGATCCTGAGATTCCATAAGATCAAGAACAAAACTCAGAGCTCTCATGATTAACTCATAGTTACTCTCTCAATTCTCATCATATGAATTCATCAGTCGATCAACTCAACGAACTTCTCTGACTTTCTCAAAAAAAATACAAGAAACTATATCACATGAGATTGGTCAATCAACTAGTTCAACTCATCGGAATCAGTCAGTTACCACTTTTAGTCTAGACGAAACGACCTTGGCACATGATGCTGTAGCATCAAGGAGGGTTGAGGGTTTCTGATGGATTTCAAGCTGACCTGCCTGATTCACTCTAGTCACTTCTCATCAGATCTCATGACTTTTTACAGAGATTAAGTATTCAACTCTTTTTTGATCATCTCTAATTCCATTCAGCTTCGTATTGCGATGAGGATTTACGACCCTCTTCGTGAGACATCGTTAATGGATGGAAGCAGCGGTTTCGAGTCAGTAGAACTTACGCCTTTATTGACTTGATACTTGCTGTATTTGTACAGCTCTGGGTAGCATTGAAGAATTCTCAACTAATTGATCAACTCTTTCTCAATTCTCAACGATCGACTCTTGAACTTCTCTTCAACGGCTCAACTTCAGTCCTCTCTCTCGTTGGCAGCTCATCTTGCTCACTGATGAGAGGTTCCCTTCTTCAAATGGCCTCTCGCTCAAATAACCGCTCTGCACCCTGGAAAGGATGATCTCACCAGAGTGGTCATCATCAAGACAACCGATTCATCCTTCAAGAGACCCATCCCGAAGCTCGCATTTTGTCAGTACCGATCAACGATGGTTGATCAACTCAACTCTTCAGCTCAACTCACGGATCCATCATCAATTTCATCTCACTTCATACTCTTAATGAGGACTTACGACCCTCATCTGAGAACATCGTAGTTTGATGAAGCAGGAGCATTGGTTCAGCGGAATTTACGCCTTCAATGATTTGGTGCTCTTTGCATTAGTCTAGCTCTGATGAATCCTGGTGATATTCTCAAAAATTTTCTCATATCTCGAACGAATTAATTCTTTTTGTTTTTGTTACAGCTCATTTTTCATCTACTCATTTGTCAGCACTGTTGCTGACGGCGGGGAGAATGTTTGGTTATGGACCAACTATCAGCTGGCCCATACATGTGCACACACACACTCTCAATTAATCCCTGGTTTATCGGTCATCGGCCCTTCAACGATGACCTACTTAATTGGACACCTGAGGCGCCACATGATGGACAGGTGTTCTGGCACGCGCCAAATTAGACACCTGCCATCTTGATTCTTTCTCTCACCCTCACTTTTTTCTAAGAACTCTCAGTGTACACCTCGTGACAAGTGTTTTCTCAGAATTCTCATAATTATTCATAATAGCAAAATATCGAACTTCTCAATTAAATATATAATAAGTCAGTAAAATCAAAGTTAATTATAAGTGTTATAATAATAAAGAGATTTATTTATATTGTTAAATAAAAAGTGTTAGTTAATGAATTCTCGTGTTCGCGTGCATTTTTTTCACGCTCCACGCTCCATTAAAAATCCATAAATATCTCACTCATCTAAAGAAAATATATCGAGAGCCAGGCATCTCATCGAACACATGGCCTTAAAAATAAATAAACATTATAAAAAACAAACTATGGGATGCAATATATGATGGAAATGTATTCAGAAATCAATTGTGTTTTTCAATTCCATATTTATAAATTATCATGTAGGAATCATGGGACGCTCGAGGGAATTAATTCAACAATACTAATTAATTGTCAACAGACGTTTTGTCTGCTCTATTGAGGCTTTCTCAGGTTCTGGAAACCATAATACAAAATTCAAAATTGAAATAGAAACTTAAAATTGAAAACTAAAAACTCAAAATTAAAAATACTTGTCATCATTAACGTAGTACCGCCGATAATGCCCCAGTCAGTGGTTATAGTATCTCGTTTGGATCAAGCAGTGTTTACACACTAGATAACGTTCCGAGTGAGTAAAAGAGAGAAAGAAAATATGAAAAGTACAGTTTTCATAGTTATTCACTAATTACTACTATTACATGTTCGGAAGCTGCATTGTCAAGAGTTTAAAATGTGTCATACATCATTTTCTATCATTTTTTTTTTTTAAATCTAAATCGGAACGGTCAATTTTGTAGAATATGATAAAATGTGTGATTTTCTATAAGGCTCAATGTTAAACTCGTGAAATTTCAAGTGTCAATATCTTTTGACTCGTTCTCGCTAGCCCTTGAAAAATTCAACTGGACTATGATCTTATCATAATCTACGAATGTGCCAAATTTCAGAATTTTCGGAACGGTCAATCTAGTATCGGTAGTACTACCTTAAACAGGTGCTGGACTGCAAACACAGAATAAAAACAAGAAATTTAATCACCCACAAACATGGAACTGGTAACTATGATTACCTGGGTGTTAATAATGGTTTATGTAGCTGAATTGTGCCAGATATCTACGGAGAAGAGACTATTTGCATCGTCGTACACATTGATGGAATAAAAGTATATAATCATTCGAAAGACCAAATGTGGGCAATCGCAATGACAGTTTTTCACCCTCAGTACACTGCTCGTCCATTTACTGTAGCCTTATCCTATGGGAAATCCAAACCGAAGAATGTTTCTGAGTTTCTGCAAGATTTTGTGAATGAATCAACGAAATTGACAAATGGAGGTATTAAGATTCATGGAAAGAATTATGAATTTCGAATATCAGCGATAATCGCAGATACTCCACCCAGAACGATCCTCAAGTGCATCAAAGTTGCCACTGGTTTCTGTGGATGTGAAAGGTGCGCTACCCGTGGAAGAACTGTTAATAAGCACCGAGTTTATCCAGAGATAGAATGCTTTTTATGCACGAAACACACGTTTCATGATCGAATTAACATTACCCAGGTAGGAAGCGCAGAGGCTGACGACGAGTACAGCCCCTTACTAACCTTGGCGCACTGAGGCTTGGAGAACCAAGCCTCTACCAGGCTTGTTCTTGTCGTCAAAATTAGGCTGAGATTATGAGTTTTCATTTCTTCATTTTCAAATTTCAACCTAGGCTTGAATCAGCCTCGATTGAGGCTTCCTCTACAAAGGCTTCATTCTGAAGGGTGGACGAGTCTTGGGCCAGCCTTCACTCATTAGATAGGAATTTCCCCATTATTATTGCAATAACAATAACAATATTAGTGTTAATAGGTAAATTCCATTTTTTTGTGTGATTTTTGGAATATTTCATTGAGCCTCATTCGAGGCTTGTCTCAGTCTTGGGCTAAGCCTGATTTCGATTCAAACCGACAATATTCTGTTATTAATTATTTAAGCGGATAGATAATTGAATGAAATTATTATTATAACATTGGAAGGATAAAAAATGAAATATATGAACATAGAGTTTTAGAGTGTCAATGAGAGAAAAGGTTGAGTCACTTTATAATTCGGGTTTATGTCCTATGAACTCAAGTAAGTGAAATAGCCTAGTGGGCTAGATGCATGTTTCGAGCACAATCCTTCGGTGGATATCTTGGACAACAGCGGCACCAGGACGATCTTCTCTGGGGAACAACATCCGGACGCGGCATCTGAATAAATATACTCATACCAATCTGGTCGAGGATAATTAATAATGATAAAATAGCCTTTTTATCATTAAAAATTTCTAGAATCAATGGTCGTGGGTTCGAATCCAAGCCGGAGCAACTTTTTTTTCCATATTAATGTTATTTTCAATACTATTTGAGCTGATTTATCTCGTGAAAGCCTTATAATTCGATAGTAATTAATGTTAAACAATTATTTAAACATTCTACAGCCCCATTGTGTGGAACGGTTCACCCTTATTTCAGACTTAGATCTGAGTGTTGGGGAAAGCCTCAGTTTCCAACCTTGGGATGATCTTATCATTCTAAGGCTCATCAAGGCTTGTTTCAGCCTTGTCATCTGAGCCTTAGACTACTCAGCCTCAGCCTTGGGCAGAGGCTGAGGAAGGCTTGTTCCGATCGTCAATTCCTACCTGGGTATCGATTAATCCAATATTCAAATATAACGAGCAATCTGTGTTGTCACTTTTGATTTTTAGAGCCAAAGTTCTTCAATTCACGTTCTTTGGACCCTATTTCATAGATCCCCAAGGAAAAATAGACATTTCACATCGATTTTGATATTGAAATGGACTGGGAAGTGCAGAATATGTGGGGCACCCCCGGTTTTTCCAGTGAATAGTTCAATATTCAAGTACAACGAGCAATCTATGTTGTCAGTTTTAGTTTTTAGAGCTAAAATCGCTCATTTCACCTTCTCTGGACCCTATTCTACAGATCCCTAAGGTAAAATAAATATTTCACATTGATCTTCATATAGAAATGAACTGGGAAGTGCAAAATATATGGGGCACCCCCAATTTTTCTGGTGATTAATCCAATATTCAAGTACAACGAGCAATCTGTGTTGTCACTTTCGGTTTTAAGAGCCAGAATCGCTCATTTCACCTTCTTCGGACCCTATTCTATGGATCCGCAAAAAGAAATAGACATTCCATATCGATGTTGATATAAAAAAGTAACTGGAAAGAGCAAAATGTATGGGGCACTCCCAGTTTTTCCGGTGATTAAGGGGTTACGCCACTGTGAAATTTCAAAAAATCCGATTTTTTTTTGCATTTTCTGAAATTCGGTACACTTGGAAATGTTCCTGACAAATTTAATGTTTAAATTCTAAGAATTGAGTGAGTTATCCTTGTTTATATCCGAACAGGTCAAACGGCCAGGGCAATACTCTCCATGCGAGCGGTCACATTGGGAAACTTCACACGCCTTTTCCTCGAAACATATTTTGCAATGTCGGTGGTCACTGTTATTTGAAAACTACTCGGTGAATTATAAATTTTTTGAAGTGAAACTTCTTTTGGGAGGGTACCAACTTTTTTCTCGCGTCACAAAACGAGTGAAACGTTTTGAGGGGAACGTGGTAGTGGAGTAGTGGGGGAAAAGGAGAAGCAAGAAAGAGGAGAGTGCGTTGGTGGGGATGCCACTCTAGCATATGCTTTAGCAGTGGAGAGGGAAGACGGCAGAGGTGGGGGGATAGCTTCTTCGCGTAGAGTGCTACATACATACTGTTCTATATATACATGCCATTTTACACTTTGCTTTGGATTGAAATATCTCGAAAACTACTCAAAAGTTATCGAGACATGCTGTGAATGAAATTTAGAGGGAAGATTAACGAATAAAATAAGCGAAACTCCGTTTTTCTACGACTCGTAGTTATTAAGATATCAATTTTTTAATGAAAAATTCAGAAAGGACGTCCCAGCGCCCATTCATTCGCTATCGGGCATCGTCCATTGTTTTTGAACTACTCATTAAAAAATTCATATCTCAGAAACTACTGGTCCTAGAAATACGGCGTTTTGCTTATTTTCTTCGTCAATCTTCCCTCTGAATTTCATCCACAGCATGTCTCGATAAATGTTGCATAGTTTTCGAGATATTTCAATCCAAAGCCAAGTGCGAAATGACTAATGGCTCATGTACCGAAAACAATCGGAAGTACCCGACTATGCCCCTTCGTCTACCATATTATGAGGCTAGCATCCCTAGCGAATTCGTTTTGACCTAAAAAATCGCCAAATTATCCTCCGAATTTGGGTATATTTTCAGTGATTTTCCTGTATAATGCTGGAAGCATACCCAAAAAATACCGTTATTTAGAGTCTATTTGTGAATTTTACCTACCCAATTTATACCGTCTTTTTTTCAAATCAAATTTTAGTTTAATTGGTACTTCTGTACTACATGGAACTATAAACGATTATTAAGTAACATTTATAGAGGGGAATAACAAGAAAAACTGAGCAATTTGCGGGGATCGAACCCAGGACCTTTAGATTAGTAGTCTGCTACTCTGCAACTGAGCTGCCGAATATTTGGATATTCTCTAGTCAAATCTCAATCGTCATAATTTTATCGCCACATAGAGGCTCAGATATTAGAAAAAAGGACCATGGAGTATATCGTCGCTTTTGGAACAAAGGGACGTAAATCCTATGTATAAGTATAGCACTTGCACCTCTTTATTTCTATGGCGACGATATTCATACAGATTAATTGAGCAGACCAATTCATATTTTTGTTAATCACACATTGTTTTCAATCGAAGAATTTCACAATTGTCTGTTTGAAAATTAACAATATTTTGATTTTAGTAGTTAAGAAAGGAAAACAATGGTGTTTGGTCGGGATAATTTCGGTATAAAAATTTCACGAATATACTGAAAATATTAGTATTATTTGAGTTTGATTTGGGTATAATCTGAAAATTTCACCAAAATCCTACCCAATGTCTACTATACCGAAATTATACACAAAAAATACTCAAAGAATCGGTATAATACTAAAGGAATTCGCTAGGGATGAGAAAAATATGGAAATAAAAGTTTTCTTCGAATATCCCTGATGAATCGGGCGATTGCATATCGATCAGACAGTGCAATGCAGCTGCGATCCGATGGCATCGTGATCGAATCACGGTCGATTCCGCGAAAAAATCGACTGCCCTGTCGCATGATCTACCAGGGATCCCGGAATTTCAGCAATATAGAGCAATCTTGCACGAATCCTCCTTTATAGAGAGTTTTGAGAGCTACAAGAAAGGATTGAAGCAAAACCGCTCCATCGCCATCAATTTCCTGTGTATTTACAAAAAACTGATTTTAAAAAATGTAGCTGTCTGAACACTTCATAATCGTGAAAAAATGATAATTTATTAGTGAACAGATAACCAAAATACTGTAGGCAGACACTCAAATTCTCAAAGCGTTGTGTTCATGACACAGCCAAATGTGCTGAGCTGTGCTTTTTGCCGTTTCCCTTCGAAATTAACCCCGTATCCTCACATTTCTCAATTATTATCACTTGTTCATTTGAAAAAATCCTAATAATTCATCGCTATCTATACACAATAAGGAAGAAGTTTCACTTCTGTCGCGTGGGTTCCACGCACCCTCCTTTTTTTCAAATTGTTCACTGTTCATGTCTTTACGTTTAAGCATGGGTTTATTCGAATCTTTTTCGTCCATCCTTATTTATTTGTGACTTTTGTGTTGCTGAATCGGGGCACATTTTAAACAATTGCAATATCTTCAACAAAAATTTTTTTTTTCGAAATCCTCATGCTTAATCTTAGCTTTACTTTTGTAATATATGATAATATATTATTTTCATTTTTCCGACCAGCCAAACTAGTGATTTCGAAGCAGCCAGCCGTGAGGAGACCTTAAACTTAATACAGTGCTCCCTCTACTGATCGTCCCTCGCTTGATCGTAACTATCCTATCCTGCTGTTTCCCCTATACCCTCACTTCTTTACTCATCTCGAGTGCGCATGCGAGATAACCATGGCAACGTGCCTTGGGTATTTTTGTTTGCATACATGGTAGTGAAAACGAGTGATTCGAGTCAGAAAATTTTGATAATGTGCGAAAAAACGAAGAAGAGAAAATATATGGAAATTTAAGTAAAATTGAATGCAATAAGAGAAATGGAAAAAGGGATATCTCCATGCTATAAAAAGTTTGGAGGATTATTATATAGAATCTTCCAGTCGTAAGTTGTTGCGGAAAATTTAATATTATCACAAAAAAAAATTGTTGTAATTGAATATGTTTTTAAATAAAGAATAAGCTGTTCAGAGGATTTAAAAAAAAGGTTTTTTTTCGTATACTGAAAAAAATATTCAATGCATACTAGTAGACTAAGGGACGAACGTTGAGGTTATGGTTAAATTTTGAACGAAGAGCGCGCGGCCTTTCACTCGGATTATGCCCCACCTCCTACATGGAGTGGGGGCCACTCTACTGATCGTTTTCCTGGAATTAGAGCTCCGTTCGGCACGCTCAGTAGAGGGAGCACTGTATGTTATAACTTTGTCAGTTATGAATATTTTTCAATAAAAAAAATCATACGCATAGTTCAATATATGTGTTCTATAATACTGATCCCCAAAACTATATATATTCAAACATATCTTGAATAAAAGATTTAAAAAGAGGTATCTTGCTCAGCCAGTCACAGTGGCGTAATCCCTTAATACAATATTGAAGTACAGCGAGCAATCGGTTTTGTCACTTTTGATTTTCAGAGCCAAAATCGTTCACTTTCAGAATACTAGGACCAATCGAGAATTATATCCTTTCAGATGATGAATTCATATGAATCTGCATTCCCATGATAAAATGGAGAAAATCGAAATTCATTCGGACATATGGAGAAATCACATGTCACCTATTTTTATCAATTTTTCAATGTTTTGAAGAAGAGATATTATACTATCGAGTTCAAGGCATATCGATTGTTATTATTTGAAAAGTTTCCCACAAATATTTTCCAAATATCTCGAAAGTGCGAGTGGATTCGCCCGTGAGTTCTCGTTCAATGAGCTAGTCGGGGAGCTTTTAAGGAATTACCAAAAGACAACGGGGGAAAATCTAATGGTCAGATTGCACATTTCGGTAAGACAATCTGAGAGAGTCCACACGTAATATTATTAAAAATCCATTCTTTCAATAATTTGATTGGATTATTCTATTTTGATTCTTCGCTACTAGAGTCTTCAATTTTCCTCAAATATCTGGGGAACTGAGTGAGATAGAGCGACCTCACTTCACTCCTTTTTGATAGCTTTGGAAATACTTTATAAAAAAGACCTGAGGCAGAATCACCTCATCTCCTTTTCTTCTAGAGATACTCTCGAAAATCCCCGAAAAAACTCTCTTCAACTCAAAGTCTCCCAAAAAATTATTTACTGCTCCCTCATTACTATGAATCATTTCAATTTTCTTCGCCCGCTCAGAACTCATATGTTGTTGTTTTAGAGTAAAATGGGCGTAAGTTAATTTGCCCCTAGAATCATAATTATTCTCGCATTTTTACATCCGTAATTAGTAAAGGCGTAAAAATGCTTTATTCTAGGGTTTTTTTTCTGGGGAAAAATTATCACTACCGCGCCTCAATTTGTCATTAATTCTCATTATTTTTTTCGTACACCCACTGAAATGTCCCACGTTTACTGGGAAAGTTCGGTACTTTTTTTGGGAGATTTTTTCCGTATATTGGGAAGTTGAAAAATCAAATTTCAAGTTGTGACGGTTTTTACTGTCACAGAATCAATGAAATTCGGAAAAATTAATTATTTTTATTAAAATCGCGATAATGGCCGCAATTCGCGGTACGCGGTGAGAATGGGGCTCATTTTGAGTCAAGACAGCAAATGTCCAGAGTGAGGTCAACAAATTTTTGTGACCTCACTAATTGTTTTTGTTTCTTTTTGTTAAATTAACTCTGAGAAAATGGAGAAAAAGTCAAGAGTCAGGACTGGAGAGGATTTTCTCCAGTCCCGTAGAAGAATGAAGGATATCAAGGACAATCAGAGAGAAGCCTGGATAGAAGCAGCATCCATTCATTTGGTCCAACATCAGCCAGCACGAGGGAATGTTGGCCAACAACGAGGGAAGCTGGAGATCACCAGGATCAACTTTGGAGACAGTGAAAGAAAAGACTAAAAGTATCAGTGTAAAAAGAAAAGACTAAAGTTATCCATTGTATACGATTGTCGGGAAAATATTGTCTAAGTTATTATAATTATTATTTGAAATTATTTGAGTGAAGAAATTCGCGGGGAATTCTCAGAATTCACGTAAACTCAGTGACGTTGAGTAAAGGAGTGGGTGACTCGCGCGATAATTGGTTGAGTTGGGCCTCGGCTCTACCGGAATCGAGCGAGAATAGCCGAGTGCACCCAACGCTAATGCATGGGAGAGAGGACTCGTTCTTCTTCTCCGGGGACACCGTGGTGGTCTCATCGTGTAAAGAAAAGTTAGAGAAATTAACGAAAAGTCAAGAAAATTGTAAAGAATTATAGAAAATCAAGTAAAGGAAAGAAGTCGACACGGAGGAAAGAAAGCACAAATAACGTAAGGTACGCGAGTCCCCGCAAAATTATAATTTTGAGTTTAGAGTCAGTAATTGTACAGTAAAGATTAGAGTAAAGAAAACGTCGAGTTAGTGTCTGTTTGGGGTGTGTTCACCCAATCGAGATTAAAGTTATTTTTGTTTATTCTGAGTTCCGTTCAAAGTTAATGATTAAAATGAAATAATCATCGTATTATTCCTAAAAAGATTCCTATTTTTTCTGATAAATGTACATATATGGTTTTCTTTAAATATACGTAATTATTATTATTTAAATCGAAGAATTTCAGGAGTATTGTGTAAAGTTTTTCGTCTGTCCGAATACCCAAAGGGAGGGTATCGTCCCCTCCCCCCCCCCCCCCCCTTGAGACAATATAGGAGTCTCACGTAAGAAAGCGGGTTAAATTAACGTATTTTTGGGGTTTGGTATTTTATTAAATTTACAATAAAACTTGGGGATTTGTCGTTTTCCCCCAAATTTGTAGAATTTTGCAAAAACGACTGGCGCCCATTTTTTCAAGAAGGCAAATTAATTGGGAGTAAATTGGGAAAAAACTAGAAGCATAAAATTGGGTCAAATGTGGAGAATTTTTCAGTGCCTCTAACAGTTGGCTCAAGGTCAGTTGAGCCAAGCGTTACAAAGTCGAGAACATATGTAGAAAGGATAAATTGAAGTATGATGGATAGTTTGTGAAGTAAACATGAAATGTAAGACTTCTGTGGATTTTCCAAACATCTTTCCTAATAAGTGCTTATACATCAACAACAAAAATTAAAAGAACTTCTTGTCAAAGGTTATACTTCGTCTATTCAGAATATATTGACCATTCGGAAGCAAGTTTCTAATCAATTAGCAGATAAAGCTATGAGCATACCATTAGAATGCGGTTATTCACTTGTTTATCATTAATAAATCTTTATTTATTATTCAATATATTTTCATACCTATAGACTTATTTACAATTTCCATTTTTTTGTTACTTTTGAAATTCATGAAAAATATTTATATAATTCCAGTAATAAACTCTATTGAAAAAACGAATAATATAACAAATTATGGACATTTCATTTTTCTTTACCGAAGATGGTTGACGTCATTATTGCAATCTTTAGAAATAATTTCACTTTTTCCTGGCAAGAGTTGTTCAACAATTGATTATAATTATTTCTTCATTTTCTTCAAAAAGAAAATAACTTTTCATTGATTTTAAATACCGGAATCGATTTATTTCTCAACAGCTATGAGAATTTTTTCAATTATTATTTATTAATGGCACTTGGCACACTGGCAGCTTTGGAAAAGCACAGATACTAATGTTACAATTTTTTCCTTTGCAAAAACAAATCATTTTGAATTTTTCTCATTCTGCTCAATATTTATCTTGTTACTCTATGAATTTAATAGAGTTTTCGTTGCTTATGTATTTATAATTTCAAATGAAAATTCGTTATTTTATGCACAGGCATTCGTCCCCATTGGCCTAATTATCACTATCACAGGCCTTTTCTCTAATTAAAATAATAAACAATTTTGTAATTGAGAAATCGAGTGAGATGAGTTCATTTCAGAATTGATTTTTCAAAATATCTCATAAATAAAGCGAGATACGAATATGTTCACGGAGACTTTTCTTGAATGTCTTCTTTCACTCTACAAAGAAGGTCCTTTAGAAAAATCCCATATCTCCTTTATTTCCTGAGTTATCATAGAATAACGAGAGGAAAACTATTTCAATTTGTATCTCTCGATGATTTTTGCAAAAAATTCAGTAAATATTACAAAAAAGAATGAAATAGAAGAATTTTTAAACAGATTTTTTTCGTAGAGAATGAAATTTTCCACAAAAAAGGTATCTTGATGAATTTTCTTAAGCCTCGTCGTTTCCAAGATATTTTCGGAATAAATTTTACGAATTGTAAAAAAACGAAATTCACTCATCTCGTCGCATCCCTCCATCACTTAATTGTAACAATTAAAAAGAAACTTCATTCAAAAGTATAATTCAATGATTATTAATCACTTGGTAACCACAGTTATTCATTTATTCCTCTAATTATCAGCTTTTTCCCTTTCAATCATTGAAAAACAGAAATCCTCGATGTCCGGCACGAGGAAACGTCACAATTGTTTATAATCCTTTTTTTCCTCCCTTCATCCCCCTTTTTCTAATTCAAAGTTGAGATTAATTCATTTAGAGTTCGACTGAGAATCTTCCATTTCTTTAAATTATCATTTATTCAATTAAATTAAAAATCAGCATCCCAGCCTGAGATATCATCAGGCGGTGGTGGATCAGCGTCTGGTGGATATTCATCAAAATTAGTTGTGTCTGTTGGATTTTGAACACTCGGCATTATCGGTGGCTCAAGGGTACGTGCTCTCAACCCTTCCCAATTAAATCCATCGAACCATCTGCAAGAAAATAATAATTTTCCATTTTTTTAAAATCAGTTGAAAATTTTATTTCACGAAAATCTCCAGAAAACATACTATATGCATTCGGTTTCCTTGAAAAATTTCGGAAACGAGTGGAGATAGAAAATTTTCCATTGTGATCTTGTTTGAAGAGCGGAACAAGAGCTATAAAAAAGTATAACTTTTCCCTATCTCGCTCAGTTTCCGAAATATCCAAAGAAGAAAGAGAAATGAACTCACTTGTGCTTCTGTATTTCGCTGATTCCTCCTTTCTGATATCCCAGTCTCTCAGCTGGATTGTCTCTACACAATTTTTTAATCAGCGCCGTTGCATTTCTCGTGATTGTCCTGGGGAATTCAATGGCATCAATACCTTTCAGAATAATATTATAAGTCTTCATCGGATCGGCTCCAGTGAATGGCGGTGTTCCAGTCAATAATTCGAACATTAAAACACCCAGAGACCAGTAATCAGCACTTATGTCGTGACCTTTGTTCAAAATCACCTCTGGCGCTACGTATTCCGGTGTACCACAGAATGTCCAGGTCTTTCTGCCGTTATCCAGGCGTTTGGCAAAGCCGAAATCAACTAATTTCACGTAACTGAAAATTAATTTTAAAAAATATTTAGAATCCTCTGTTCTTTCGCAAAAATATCTTCGAAACTATCAGTCTTATCAAAATTGGTCAAGAAGCCTTCTTTGTGGAAAATTAAATTTTCTACAAAAAAGGTCTCTTGCAAAATTCTACTAACTCCAATATTTTCCGAAATACCGTGGTGGCCTCGATTTTTGACATTTTAGAGCTAGTTTCTGACAGCATAAATCAAAAGCAACAACTATTTGCTCATCGAATGTCATTCAATTACATTAATACATATTTGTTGCGCTAAACGAGTTCAGCAATCGAATATTCGACAATATATTTGCTTTAAAATATAACTGGAAAATTTGCAAAATTGTCAATTACTGGGGTACTGTCAAAAATTGGCGCCATCACGGTATATTTAAAATAAAAAATGGTAATTTCTCAGATTCATGAAAGAAAATTAAATTGAGTCGAAAAATAATTGATTTCAATTTTCTTCATACCCTTGACTATCGAGCAACAAATTTTCAGGCTTAAGGTCCCTGTAGATAATATTTCTCGAGTGCAGATAATCAAATGCCTCAACAACACAAGCAGTGTAAAATCTCGTTGTGCTGTCATCAAAATGTCCTTTATCCCTCAGCACCGTCCACAATTCACCACCAAGACATGCCTCCATCAGCATGTAGAGGTACTTTCTGTCCTTGAATGTCTTAAATAATTTAACAACAAAATCACAATCAGCCTCGCCCATTATTCTCTTTTCCGACATTATGTGCTGCTGTTGTCTCGTCTCGACGATTTGTGCTTTTTTCATCTGCTTCAATGCGAATGAGCGACTGTTGTCACCGGCGATTTGCACGAGCTCAACTCTGCCGAAGCCACCGACACCAAGAGTGGCCAGAGGTCGAAGATCTTGAAGGCGAAGATCTCTGAATTCTTCGTTGAGTCTAGAAAAAAAATTGGGATTATGTCGAGTTCTTGGAAAAATGTTTCAGAGAAAAATATCTCGGAATCTAGCGGAGATGTGGAATTTCTGGAGAGGGGGTTGAGAGCTACAGAAAAGGATTCAAGCAAAATTGCTCTATCTCGCTTAGTTTTCGAGATAGAAAAAAAAAAACTGAATCACAAAAGTGAATTTTATTATTAAAAAATTAAAAAAATTGAATTTTCTCGATGAATTTAACAGAAAATCATTTATAATGTGTTATTAATTATTCCAATTGATGAAACACTGAGAAATTTTCTGTTCAGCTTTATCATCAATTGAGAAATTAAAAATTCCATAAATAACTCATGTTGATGGAAGTTCTTCAATTTAGGTCAAACAATTATCAACAAAGTTTTGTAAATCTTTCCAATTTATTTGGCACGACTCAATTGACGAGAAAAATAATTCTCTCAATTAATCAGAAAAATAGAATTTATCTTGAGCTATTTAAATTAATTTGAGTGAAAAAATTCTTTTTTTTTTTTTTTTGAATAATATAAAAAAATTACGAATGCATTCTCTTGACATTTTACCATTGACATTACATCGAATCCGTGACTTACTCAGTGTGTTACATTACGATCCAATCCTCAATCTTTTATTAAGCATGAAAACAATAGATTTTTTACCATATATTCTTCATTGACTTTTCATATTTTTTTTTCATTCAAACGTAAAGATCAAAATAAATTATATTACCTTCTACGTTCGACTAGTTCATCCTTGTATCTCGTTCTTATTTCATCAAGCGACGATATTAGTTGATTGAATGTTTCTCTGTCTATAACAAGAGCGCTGACACCTTCTGGATCGTCTGCTATGATGTTTGCAGTTCTCAAATCGTCTCTAAACGAAATAAAAATGGAGATTAATGTTTATTTTCTCTATTGCGAATATCTCAGGAGCGAGTGGGTTTTAGGAGAAAATTTCAAGGGACCTTTTTGATAGAAAATTTCATGAACTACAAAAAAAAAGTCTGTAGATAAATTCGGCTAAACCTAAGTCTCCAAGATATCCAAGAAGTAATCCAATAGTGGAATTGTTGAATAAATGATTGAAAAAAAAAAATCAAAAGAATTTCATATACATTATTCTACGAAGATCTCGTTAAATATGACCGAATGTGTACAATTTGATTAGCCGCTATTAGGTGTTTCTTAGAATAAATCAAATTATCAGCAGTTTGTTTATCGTTCAAGATGACAAGGATTCTGTTGTCGGATATCAAGTCGGCTACTCTAAGTTTCGACACAGATACAATTTTTGCTAGTGCCACACTATAATCTTCGTAATCTGCATTTACAGATTGGTCAATTATGATGGCCTGGGCATTTGTGAATTTTTCAAATGCTTTAGCAGTAATTCATCGCATTGAGGAGAATTTACATCATTGGCACTCATGTTTAGTGAGCACAATTTGGTGAACTAAAAATTTGGTGCCCTATAAAAACAAAGATTGTAATAAAATTGACATACATCTAACAATTTTTTTGATTTTAGACAAATAAATTATTTTCAAAAAAAAATTAAAAAATTTGCAGTTATAGTTTCTTGAGTTTTTTACATGTGCATTTCTCAATTAGCGGTTATTTAAAAAAATATTTAAAAAATAGAGAATAAAACTTCAGATGTCTAGTATTTTCAGTACCCTCGAGCCTAATATCACACTGATTTTCAAAGTCTGTGAATCAGGAATCTATTATTAATCACTATGATAAATACACTATATTTGATATAGTGTATAATATAGTATATTATAACTAGTTAGATATCTCAAAAGACACAACGAGCGGAGAGAAACACGTCCGATCACTACAAATACTCGATTGAGACTCTCATTAAATGACAAATCCAGAAGAATCTGATTTTCATTATTTAACGAATATTCACGGAACTTTTGGTTTCCACGAAATTGACAGTTTCCAATCTCTCGACAAATTCACGTGAACACAATGGTTCCCAAAATATCCCAAGAAAACCTCAAGTCGTTGAACTTAGCTATTCATTCCAGTGGTGAAAAGGTGAATCGATTTCTCTCTTTCAACCATTTTCTTGAATATTTTGGAAACTCATGGATATACGCCTTTTTCGCCCTAATCTAGTTTAGGGTGCAAAAAAAGCATATCTCTATCAGTTTCTGAAATATTCAAGAAGAGATCAGCGAAAAAATCGATTTATCCGGTTTTACCTTTGCACTACTAATTTTAAATAAATTATTTACCCTTGCAGTGCTTTCTCGCCAAAGAAATCTCCTTTACTCAATGTTCTGATGTACTTCTCATCTGTACTATCCGGCTGCTTCATTGTCACACGCACTTGACCCCTACTAATTATGAAGAAAGTGTCGCCTCTTGCACCTTGACGAATTATATAATCGCCATTATTGTAAAACGTCTGGAAAAAAGAATAAAATTCTCAATTAAACAGATAATTTCATGATAAATATTATTCAAAAAATCTATTGAAATTGTTCAATTACCTCTTCCAAAACGTCGGAGATTTTGATCAATGTTTCTTCAGGAAGACATTTAAATATTGGCACACTAAAAACAATTTTTAAGAACATTAACGATTTT
This sequence comes from Aleiodes leptofemur, assembly GCA_963942555.1. Lineage (NCBI taxonomy): Eukaryota > Metazoa > Arthropoda > Insecta > Hymenoptera > Braconidae > Aleiodes > Aleiodes leptofemur. The sequence continues at coordinate 11,551,856 of OZ012619.1, forward strand.
TTTGCCCCAGACAAATTCAGTTGAATCAATCTTTTTCCATGAACTATCTCAGAAACCAAGGGAGATACGGAAATTTTCGTGGATACTTTTTTTGTTAGAGTGGAGCAAAATCTCCAAAAAAGGTATCCATGAAAATTTCTCTATCTCCATTGGATTTCGAGATATTTATAGAAAACAGAATCTTAGAAATGACTCATCTCAAAGTCATATCATTATTCCCACGGATAATTACATTGATTAATTCATAATTTACCTCTTAAGGAAATCAGTGTATTCAGCTTGTCTCGATAGCCCCGTTCTCATCATAATCGTTTGAAAACTCGATCTATCAATTCCCCATAATCTGCAGTCGGTAGCAGCTGTAATTGTTGCTGTTCTCTTGCAATTATAAAGTATTGCCAATTCACCAAGAACCTTGCCAGGTGCCAATGTGCTGAGGTATTTTCCATCTCTGGAAACTTCCACTTTTCCCTCTGAAACAATTTCATAATAGAAAATATTTTTTTTTGTAATAATAAAAAATTAATGATTGGAGGAAAAATTAATTTAGTTTTTTTTTTTAATTTTTGAAGGGGGAGGGTGGGATTACCAGCCAATGGACAGCCAGGGAAATTGGAGGCGGGAAATGGTATAATGCAATCCATTTTGCCCCAGTATTTATTGAGATACAACGAAGTTTTCCGAGGAGAATCGAGGTTTCTATCTTTTTCATGGCGAATATCTCGGAAACTATGACGTTTAGAGGAATTTATTAGGAAACCTCTGTTGTAGCCCTTGAAATTCTCTACAAGAAAGGTCTCTTGATATTTTTCCCAAATCCAATCGTTTCAGATATATTTGCAATGTCAATCCGAAATTTGCAAAGTCAAAGTCAAAAGCGATTTATTCAACATAGATGTGTCTGGTTACAATGTTTATGTACAGTTTTCAGTTATTTACAGTTCTTTTTTTTTGACATAGCATCAGCCCTCAAGCTCTTACTTATATTTAAGCGATTTTCATGGGAATTGCACCTGCATTGAGGGAGTGAAAGAGAATATCTGGAATAGGGCAAAGTTAAGAAAAAAGCAAAAACCCTATGATGTCCAAAATGTGCAAAATTCTCCATAGAAAATGAAAATTTCCCATAACTCTTGAAGTACTGGAGCAAAATGTATTGTATTATATTATTTTCTGCCCAAATTTTCCTGCCTTTCGAATGAAACTACTTCCAACAACGTGCCATTAACGTTTTTCGACATGAAAAAGAAGAAGAAATGATTTCATTCGAAATATTTCTTAAACTTTAATCACAATTGCAAGAATCTTTGTTACTGTAACCGGATGTTTCATAACAAGCAACGAGACATCTCGAGTGCCTGAAACACAAGGAAAATTACGTGCGTAGGCTCCACATGTAACGTCTCCGGTTGTTAGATCCTTTTTATTATCAATTCCGTTTATTAAAACGGAGAGTTTTGTCTTAAAAATATTTTTTGTTCACTCTGACCTGATGTGAATTGGAAGAAAAAATAAAAAGGATTGCTTCATCATACAGCAGGATTCAGACACATGCTTTCACTTCTCTCGTACGTCCGTATTATTTACGTATCGAGAAGAAAAATTGAAATATCCGCATTGCTTTGTGAAAAAATTATTTGGAAAGTTTCACTTCAATTTTTCAGTATTTGAACTCTTTTATCTCTACTTATTTGGTTTTTGCAGAAGATCTTGTTAAATAAGCCAGATACAAGAAATTTCATTGATACATTTTTTGTAGCTCTCATTTTGGTCTATAAAAAAGGTTGATTCAAAATTTTTCCTATCCCACTTAATTGCCAAGATGTTCACTAAAAACTAAAAAAAAATGAAATAAAGTGTATCCCAGAGTACAGTATAGGCCGGCAGCTGTGGAAATCGAAGAGGTCAATTTTGGATTTTTAAGTTAGTATGGTCCGATTTTAGTGTTTTTTTTTTGAAATTCATAAAAAAAATCACTGAAAGTTTGTGACCTAAAATTGAAGTGCGCTCGTTATTTGTTTAAAAAATAGCCTTTTTACATGGCCCTTTCGATTAAAATATCTCGATAACTATTGAAAATTTATCGAGACATGCAGTGGACGAAATTTAGAGAATGGATTCCCGAACAATTCAAAAAAAACTGCATGTCTCTACGATTTGTTATTCGGGAGATATCAATTTTCAATTAAAAAGTAAGGCGCGGCGCGCGAAGACGCATAAACAAATGGTCATAACTCGGTATCAAATTGATCAATTTTAATTTTTTTTTTTTTAAACTGAAGGTTTTCGTTCAAGCTATCGGGGAAAAAATCAGCTGAGCCCGAAAATTTTTTTTTGAATTTTTATCGCGAAAAATAGAATTTACGCTTGAGGTTATGAGCGTTTGTTTATGCATCTTCGAGCGCGATGCCTTACTTTTTAATTGAAAATTGATATCTCCCGAATAACAAATCGTAGAGACATGCAGTTTTTTTTGAATTGTTCGGGAATCCATTCTCTAAATTTCGTCCACTGCATGTCTCGATAAATTTTCAATAGTTATCGAGATATTTTAATCGAAAGGGCCATGTGAAAAGGCTATTTTGTAAACAAATAGCGAGTGCACTTTAATTTTAGGTCACAAATTTTCAGTGATTTTTTTTATGAATTTCAAAAAAAAAACATTAAAATCGGACCATACTAACTTAAAAATCCAAAATCGACCTCTTCGATTTCCACAACTGCCGGCCTAGTAGATGGAACAGAAAAAAACATGAGAAGTCGTAGGTGAGTTTCCAATTAATTGCTGATAATTCGGGGAAACGTGCATGTTAAATCTAAGCACTTTCAATTTGTCCGAAAGAGTGATTAAACTATTCGGAAGTCATATTTTCAGGTTGTGACTATTTTTTTTTTTTATTTCCCGAATTTATTTTTCATTGCTAATCTCCCATTACATGTATGAGATAGAGAGAGGCAAATGGTTGCGACTACCTTCTAATTAACATTTCTCAATAGCTGTACAGAAAATTGAATAATATGTTAAAATTATGAAAAAATTCAGAAAAATGTAATCATTGATACGGCATCAAAAAAATGAAGGGTTCAACTGTTCTCGAGTTCGCTTGGATATTACCTTGAACTCATTTTTCTCTTCACTCAAATCCGTATTTCGTCATCAATTGGTTCTAATAGAACACATGAACTCTATTTAAAAAAGAAAAATTGTCTGCGGCAGTGGGACGACAGAGGTCGTTACCCATCCATAACTATCAATTAGTCTACATCAGGGTGTAGTCAGTCATTATAACTGTTCTCTCTCCACATTTTATTATTCAGTTGTTAACATCGAAATTGTCCACGCGAGCCTCCCTCTTTTTTTTATTAAAATCTTGAGCTGTTTTAGTGTTGGGCAGTGATGGTGTTTTCTTTGTTGAAAGGGTCAATGGGGTCATTGGAGTATCAAGGATCCTATGGTTCTATGCAGAATTTGATCTCATGTAGACAATGCTAAAAATTGCAGAGAATTTTCAAGTTTTTTTTTCTGAAAAAACCTTTAAATGGAGCTGGCATTGCAAATATCTCTCGAAAACTATGGAGTCTAGGAGAAAATGTTAAGATACTTCTTTTGTAGAGAATTTAATCCCCGTAAAAAAAGTATCCTGATAAATTTTCTCAAACCCAACAGTTTTCGAGATATTCACGAAAATAAGTTTCAAAATTCGTTAGTGATTATCTCAACTCAATTTTCGATAATTTCATTCTTTTTTAAATATCTCCGAAACTATTGGATTTAAAGAAATTTACTACGAGACTTTTTTGGTAGAAAATTGAATTTTTCACAAAAAAGATCTCCGAACATTTTTCTTTAAACCCATTTGTTTCCGCGATATTTGTGAGCAATTCAGTAAAACCTTCAAATCTCTCAAACTTCGATTCACTGAATTCAAGCAATTTTATTATTATATAATAGGGAACTGGATAACAAATATTATTTACAGTTACAGCTAGACAAGTATTTACGTAGCTTCAGCCCTTAGGCTTTTACTTATATTTAAGTGATTTTATGGTTCTTTGTGAGGCTGGTGTGGGGTTTCAAGAAGCAGGAAATTTGGAATAGGGAAAACTTTAGAAAAAGAAAAAACCCTATCTCAAACTTCGAAATTTTATATGAAAAATGGAAAATACTCCATAACTCTTGGACTACTGGAGCAAAATGCGTTGCATCATATCAGTCTTCGCCTCAAATTTCCCTGGCTTTTGAATGAAAGTGCTTTCTGAACGTGGCATTAATATTTTTGTAATGAAGAAAAAGGAAGAATCATTCAATTAGAGGAGTTCTACATTATTCTGTCAAAACCATCAGAAACCATTGGGTTTCGGGAAATTTATCAGGAAACTTTTTTTTAAGAAAATTTAATTTTCTCCAAAACAGATCTCCTGATAGTTGCCCTCAAACCCAATAGTTTCCGAGATATCCGCAAAAAACAATTCTAATATTTTCTGCCTCATCTTACATTTCGTTGATTCACTTTCTAAATAAACGCGCGACCAATCAGAAGAAGCGCAGAAATAATAAAGACAATCCATTGTTCAGACTGATTCAGAGAACCACAAATAAAAGTGTAATGCATCACAATTCAATTTTGTAAAAATTAAAAAAATCTACATAATTCATAATTTAATCTCCATTTTATAAATCTTTGACAAAGAGTTTGTGTCCTCCACTGGCGATCTTGTGATTCACAATTGCCCCAGTTCTACAGACCAAACAGAAAGTTTGCAATTGAATACAGAGAACGGATGTTACCGTTAGTACACATTGCTGGAAACATCTCAGAATTTTCTTGAATTTTTTCTTCATTAACTTTTTTTTTTTTTTAATTTTTATCTAATGATTTTGTTTTTTCTGCTGTTGCATAATATCGAGGCTATTTATATTTATAATTGCAAGACGGGGAAGGGGAATCGAAAGGCTTGGAGCAATTATATTTATTCAAATTGTTGAAATGGAAACGTGAAGTGGAAAGTAGAGTTTAATTGTAATAATATGAATTTCTTTAATTTTTTTTAATCTTTTTTTTTTTTTCATGGAATTTTTAATTACTATTTCAGGGAGAATGGAGGTTATTAGTGAGTGTAAAATTAGGACAATGGAATTTATGATTTCAAGTCATGAAAGTATTATTTCATGAAGAAACTCGATTTTTTTAATTTCGAGCAGAAAAAATTGAAATTAGATTCAATTTTACAATTTTTTTAATTTTATCAGGCAAAAAAAATTGAAAAATCTGATGATAAATTTGTGAAAAAAATTGAATTTCAATGACAAAATTCATTTTTTTTTCAAATTCTCTTTTGCAATAGCTATCGTAAAATAATAATAAATATTTTGCAAATCCGGAAATAAATATTTTGCATTATTCTTCCGTCTTGTCCCAACGTATTTACTCTGTACATTTTTTTTATTCACGTTAAAATAAATATTTGCATTGAGTTTTTTAATTCACAGAGATTACACATGATTTTTCATTTAAATTTTTTTGAAAAATATTTTCGATATTTCTCAATTTTTTACCATGTTTTTATTGATTTTTCATGACTTCTGTTTGATTAATAAATTTTTTTTTTCGCTGAAAATTTTGATGAGAATCACATCAAATCATTCGGAACTGAGATTCTCTTGAAGGAAATTTAAAAAATTCAAAAGAGATTGTCAAGGTACTTAACTTGAGTTGAAGATTCAGTTACACTATTGCATACATGTGGTATCGTATGCCAAGCATGAACGCTTTGTCCTGTTATGTCGTCATGCTAAGCAGAATACCGAATCCTTCAATTTTTTTTCCCCAATAAAAATATCAGTTTTTAATTTTTTTTTTGTTCTATATAATCTCATCAATCAATGGGTGGTCGGATTTTTTTTAAAGACCTTCGTGGCCCCCCTGATAATTTTATGAAACTAGAAACCATCCTCCAGTACTTCATTCTCACTTATATTATAATTATTATTAATATAATTGAAATATTTCGAGGGAAATTATTTCTTTTCACAGATTATATTGAGTATATCTCGGTAATGAATGGATTTATTGATATTTTCCCTTAAACCCATCGATTTTTGAGATTTCCATGAAATGTTCCAAAAGTGGAATTATCAAAGGAATAATCGCAAAAGAATCTTATACTCATGTTCCATGAATATCTTCGAAACTATTGATTTTGGCGAAATTTGTCAAGAAATCTAGTGTGTAGAAAGTGAAATACTCCACAAGAAAGGTTTCCTGATAAAAATCTCTATTTCCCATAGATTTCGAGATATTCCATGAAAACTGGGTTTTCTGTGATGTCCTCATTCACATAATTTAATGAAAAATTTCATATTTAAAAATTACTTATAAAATTCAAGAAGAACATTTGATGTTATCCACTAAGAAATAGAAGAAGCCTCATTACGACACAATGTAGATGATAATTCCACCCAGAGAATCGTGTGAAAGCAGCCTCAATAGTTGAATTGTAAGAGCTCTTAAAATCACGACAACATTGCATTGAATTATAAACGTAAATGTGTATATTTAATGGTTCTTTTTCTCAGAGCTTCCTCCATCGTAACGTTGCCAAGTAAAGAAACAATTGTGAATATTTATTTTCATTACAGAATCCTCGACAGTATGAATTTTCTCCTTTTTTAAAATTTATAATGATAATAAAAAATGGAAGAATCGAGGGAAAACTATTTTAAAACTATCTTGAAAACTACTGGGTTTACGAAAATTCATCAGGAGACCTTTTTTGTAGCGAATTCAATTCTCTACAGAAAAGGTCTCCTGACATTCTTCTCTCAGCCAACTCGTTTTCAAGATATTCTCAATATAGTTTGGTAAAATCTTCAAAAGATTTCGAATTTCAAAATTGTCCATAAAAAATTGAAAATTCCCTGTGACTGTTGAACTATTGGAGCAAAATGGGTTGTATTATATCATTTTCTGCCTCGAATTTCTCTGACTTTTGAGTAGAGTAATTGAAAGCATGTGCCATTGATATTTTCCGTAATAAAAAGGAGGAAGAAACCATTCAATTAGATAAGTTGTACATTATTTTCCGAATATCTCAGAAGCCATTGGGTTAACGTGAATTTATCAAGAGACCTTGTTTCTATACAATAAAATTCTCTACAAAGAAAGGTCTTCTGACATTTTCACCTAAATCCACTAATTACCGAGATAACTGCAATAGAAAGATCGTCATTATCAATTCGTGTCTCAAAACGTAAATAAATTGAGTTTTATCGACTCCAATCACTGCTTCAATATGTTGCAGTGCTCTAAGAGCCTGAACTAAAGGTCGGAGAAAGTGCAGCAAGAGCCTATCAATAGTTTTCTTCATTCACATCCTCACAATTCATTCGAACCCAAGAATTTCACAAAAAAAAAAAAAATTAGATCCCATTACTCAAAACCTCACAATTATCCAGAAAAAAAAAGGTGAATCGTTGGAGGAGAAAATTACTCCCTGAATTTACCTACAATTTCAATGGAAATTCCTCAAAAATTACAACCTGCTCTAGACCCTGAATAATTTTCCATAAAAAGAAAGTCTTAAATAAAAATAAAATAAATCTTCACCGCAAATTATTTCAACCCTCAGTCATTATTATGCTTGATAAAAAAAAAAAACTTTCACCATGGGATTAGATCATCGGGTATTAAATAAAATCATTCGCTCTATACTGCTGATTATTAAGTGGTAAAATGTTGAAAGCGTAGGTTGAATACTTGAAATCAGTATGAATCATGAAATAAAAGGAGCAGAAAAAATAAAAGTTTCCATTTTGTCGTTTAAATATAGCTCCAAAGCCTATGGTTTTACAAGAGAAAGAGAGAGAGAGAGAGAGAGCGAAATGAAAAAAATGTATTTGAATTCGAGTGAAAGGATACCTTGAGGGTACACGAACGTTGTCTACATTTGCCTTTGCATGCTGCCTCAAATTTTCACATTTAAATACAAAGAAATCGGAGACAAGCAAGTTGGAAATAAAATTATTTTCATTGTTTTGAGAATATCTTTGAGAAGTGGATTCAGGAGAATTTGTCAAGAAGCCTTTTTTGTAGATCATTTAATTCTCTACAAAAGAGGTCTCGTGATGAATTCCCCTGAGCTTAGGAATTATCGAGATATCTATAATAAAAGAATGATTGGAGAAATGAATCTCTCGAATCTGTGGTGAATTGAAGAATTTCATATTCATATTTTCGAAGATATCTCGAAAACTGCAGGGCTTAGGAGAACTTATGAAGAAACCTTGTTTGTAGCTAATTAAGTTTTGTAGCCAAAAGCCCTACGAAGAAATCTCCCAACTCCCACGATTATCGAGTTATTCATGATAAAATAGTGATTAAAAAAATCGATACCTCGAAACCTCGATAAATCAAAAATTTCTGTGCTCAAATTTTTACAAATATTCCGAAAACTACTAGGGTTAGAACAATCTATCAGGCCTCTGTTTGAGCTCATGGAAACCTCCACAAAACATGTCTCATCAGAAATTCTGCCAACTCCACCTTTCATCAAGTCATTCCCATTCCAAATCTCCCTATAATCCAAAAATCCCCAATTTCCAAACTACCTTCTTTCTGTCGCCTCTTAATGGTCGGCGCTCCGGTTCTCCTCCGCCTTGCATAGGTGTGAACTGGAACAATGAGCCGAGGCCTCGGGATAACGAAACTGCTCCTGTTTCCCTCGACCCCTCGATAATCGTTCTGTCCATCAGAACAATCGGAACTCACAGTTGTCCCAGAACTCGACCTCTGCGATCTGTCGTCCCTTGGGCTTGTAGAACCGTCCAAAACGTTCTCTAATTGGCTGATAACATCGGCATAAGGTCTTCGATACTCCTCTTCCTCTTCATCATCATCCTCCTCGTCTTTCGGAAGCTCTAATTTCTTCTCGTGCGTTTCGGAAGTCCAAGTGATTCCACATTCACGCCAACTCGCCTCATAAAGCAGCTCCATAGCTCTTCCTCGTGTTGCATCTGGATCGATAAGCAACTCTGGATCCTCCAGAACTGCTCTACCTGGATAACTTCTCACCTTCATCGTCAGAATGACCTTTGCTCGTTTCCCTCAAATTTCTGAGGTTTTATAGAGGCAAAAACATTTTTCTCATCAAAGAAAAAAAAAAATGAAAAATATCACAGAATGTTTTCTTCCATTAACACTTGATCCCACAAAATTTCAAAATCTTCAGTCAATAATAGATAAGTTTATCAAACACTTTATCAAACACATTCTGAGTGCCTTGCCTATGTAATTACAGAAGTTTATTCATAAAAGTAATGAAGGTTGAGCATGTAATATCAAACGATTTTTATTTCATGAGTATCTATGAAAGTACGGGGTTTTTGAAAATTTATGAAGAGACCTTTTTTGGAGAGAATTTAATTCTCTATAAAAAAGGTATCTTGAGATTTTTTTCTAAATCCACTCGCTCTAAAAATATTCGCAGAATAATCTACAAAGAATTTTTATGATTTTATCGAATTTTTTGAGGGATTTATTAAAACAAAAATTTGAATATAGTTTTCTCGGAAAACATTGAGTTTAGAGGGATTTATCAAGAGAACTTTTTTGTAGGAAATTTAATTCTCTACAAAAAAAAAAGGTCTCTTCATGAATTTCGATAAACCCAATAGTTTCGAAGATACTCTTTAAAAAAAAAAAAGAGAATAAACACTTCATTTTACTAAATTACTAATTTTCCAGTACTTCGGAATAATGTTATTTCACCTGATTTTATTATCACAGTTATTTCTTTTTATTCCACTCACGTCAAAGTAAAATCTGTACAATGAAATTCCACACGTTTTTCTGGGGGAAACATTTAAGAATATTTTCTCACCGCCCAAAGAGGAAAAATCATGAAATTGAAGAAATAGAGAAAATAAAAGAGACAAAATAAAGGTCCACGTGAAGAAATAGAGAAACAATTAAAGGAGAAGAGAATTAAATGTACAACACTGTCACTTGACGACTGCAAGGAAACTACAAAACCGTTTGCCGAGAGAATTGTGTGCACCTCTCCTCCTCTCTCTCTCTCTATCCTTCTCCCCTCCACTTAAAACCCGCGCATGTATGGGTATGTGTGTGTGTACACCCCTGTGTTGTGATTTTCTCTTTGTCTCACTCGGGCAAACGCCTCGACAGTGCACGCAAATCCCCTCTCTCGAGGGAACGTGAGAGAAAGGAGCAGGGGTTCTCAATTCGCACGTTCATTTTTTTTATTTTTATTATTTTTATTTAGAGGTAAATAAAAATAATGGAAAATTGTGTTGTGAATTATTCCCACGGACACGTGACCTCAGACAACCTTGATTTATTGAAGATGATTCAGGTGATTATTTACTGCTGCATCTTTAATGGGAAAAGAACGGGATTCTTGGGATTTTTTTTTTAGAGTTCGTTGAGGCTTTAGGGGTAGAGAAGGGTGTGGGTAGTGGCGGTGGAGAGAGGGGGAATTTGAGATGGAAAATGAGGAAATGGATGCGATTTTGGAGGAATTGATGGAGATTTTCCATGATGATAAAATTAGTACACATCTTACAATTTTTTGAACAAATAAATTATGAAAAAAAAAATATTTGAGAAATTTGCACTTCAAATTTTCTACATGTGCATATTTTTTATTTCCTTAAAGATAATTTATTTGCTGAAAAAATAAAAATTATAAGAATTGTCAGATGTCTGCTATTTTCCATTGTCATGATTTTTCAGGGATTTTTTTGAGGTTTGTGGGTCTTATGGGGTTTCATTGTTGGGACAGGTTGAGAACAGCTTTTCGGTCGAGACTGGTGTTCTCCTCTCCCCCCTCTCGTATTTTCTGACAGAAAAGTCACCGGAATTTCCTGCACGACCTTCGGTAAAGGAAGGGAAATCATTGGTCAAGTATTTCTCTTTCTTTCGTTCTTTTGTAGAGTAAATTTTTCTTTTTTTTTTTTTTTTTGAAGGACGAAATTGGCCTCTGGGAAAGTCATTCCGGTTAGTTGACATAAAAAAGGAGATTATTCTTGTTTTTGATTGAATTATGGACAGTAAATAAATCGGTAGAGTAAGAAATTGAGTGCTTTAGTAGAAAAGCCTGGGGAAAAATTTCCTCGTGTGTGTTCTGCCGAATATCTACCCAGAGGAGCGGGTTCAGGGGAAAATGTCAAGAGACAATTTTTGGGAGAATATTATTCTCTGCAAAAAAAAAGTGATCTGATATTTTTCCTTAAATCCACTTTTTTCAGAGATATTTACAAAAAAATAATGTAACGGAATCATCTCTTTTTTTCCATTACGGGAGATATTGATGACACGTTGCTGAAAATAATTTCATTTGAAATCCAGGGAAATTTGAGGTGGAAAATTATACAATATAGCCCATTTTGCCCCAGTAGCTCAAAAGTAATAAAAAATAGTATATTACATGCCTAGGGCAGTAATGTAAGAAATGTCTCAGAGCACATGTAATTGCTGGCCGAGGCGAAGCCGAGGTCAACAAACATGTGCTCTGAGGCTTTCTTACTTACTGCCCAAGGTGTGTATACGATTTTTCTGCACACTGGGACAGAAGTGAGCTTACGCCCGAGCGCAGCGAGGGCCGAAAGTCTCACTTTCGTCCCAGTGTACAGAAAATTCAATTTTTCATCAAATTTTTTTCGAAAATCATAGGGTTTTTTCTTCTTTTTTAATCTTTTCTCTATACCAAACTTCATGCATCCCAACCCCAACACTAGGCTCATGAAAAAAAAACACAAAATCACTTAAATATAAGTAAAAGCCCCTAGGCTGAAACTATGTAAACAATTGTCTAGCTGTAACTGTGAATAATATTCGTTACTCAGTCTTTGTATCTTATGTGAATAAAATCGTTTTGAACTTGAACTCGAAAATCTCGAATAACATTGAAAATATCTCTGAAACGAGTGTATTTAGAGGAAAACATCAAGAGACTTCTTTTGTAGAGAATTTCAAGGGCTACAAAGAAAGTTTCTTGACATTTTTTCCTAATCCCGATGGTTTCCGAGACATTCAATGAGAAGCATCAGTCAAACGATGTAATTTGAAATAAAAGAGTGGGGGTGCCCTTACCTTCCATAACGTAGACTGTTGAACCAACATCCCCCTCTGTTATTATGAGAGAACCGGCTGGATAGGTCACGGGATACATGCAGTCAACGATTTCACGTATTTGCGTTAATTCCAAATTCTTCATGAAGTCATTGTCCAGTATAGCAGCTTTAATGAGTTCCCGAGATCTGTAAATTGAGAGAATAATTTTTTGGTTAGTTTCTGACTGCTTCTGTTTCTAGTCTGTCGTTGATATGGATTACAAGAGATTCCGCGGCCAATGTACTTCGAGACTGTGACGAAGTTACGTCCTGTATTAGGTAAATATTGTGAACAAAATTTCAAAACTGCTTTTAATTTTTCACAATTTTATGAAGAACGAATTTAACCTGAGAACAATACATTTTTAGTTACTTTGTAAATATCTCTGGCAATAATGGAGATAGAAATTTTGGATGAAAACGTTTTTCGTCCAGAATTTTCCGCTCTATAAAAAAGGTATCTATGGAAATTGCTTCATCTCCCTCCGTTTTGGAGATATTTCAAAAAAAATTAAATCATATCGTTTTGTTTCAGGTGGAGATTTTGATAAAACGGACTTTCAAATGAAGAGGCTTGAGGTAGAATTTCTTTTGATGATTCCAGTGGAAAACTGAAAAAATTTAAGGTGGAAATCACGTGTTAAAAGGGATTTTTCTAATGTTTTTTCAATTTGAATAAAAATTTGACGTCAATTTCTTTCAAAGTTCAGTTTTTGGAGATTTTTCCGGTTCTAATAGTTGTACCGTAAAAATTCGAACTGGAGATGAACAATGAGATCATTTTCCATCGTTCCGTGTGTTTATTCATAATTTTTTGATATTATTTGTTAATAATTTTCAAAAACTGATTTGGCCATCAAATTATTTATAACTTGATGGAAACATAGTGGAAATAGAATTAAAACATTAAAACAACATAATTCGATGGAGAATTAGTTGATCTTTCACTTCGTTATTCATTTTTTAATTAAATTCAGAAAAATCCCCCCAAAAATCAAAATTTTCACAAAATTTCGTGAATTTTCAGTAAAAAAAAGTAATTTTTGGAAAAAATCAAAATTGACACATCATTGACCTAGAATGTGAAGCGCATAACAAGATAGGAAACGTGTACCATTGACGCCCCTCTTGATCTAAGATGAAGACATGATTTTGTATCGAAAATTTTTCAGCTATCCGATAAAATGGATAGCTGTGATGCAAATGGTGTGGTGAGAATAGTGTAGTGAGAATAGAGAATTGAATAATGAACGATTCATTGATTGAGAGACAAGTGAAATTGGAGGTCTGTGGACTGTATTGATGCAATGTAATGAATGGATGAATGAGCGAGTGTGACTTGTAACTTGTAATTTGGTAGAGTGCGATTGGGATGAAATCATAATTAATATTAAATTCTGTTTTAAAGGATGAGCTGTAACAATGGCTGTAACATATTAATAATACTTTGTAGAATTCAGATAGCATGAATAAATCAAAAATAATAATAATAAAATCAAAAGAATTCCATCTCGAATATTTTTCCACATTTCAATCGATTTTCGATATTTTAATCAGTTCCACTCATTTTTTTTATCATTCTCCAATCCATAATTCGGAATATGCGTTATCTTGAAATGAATGGGTTGTGTAATGTGTAGGTGAAACAATCGTGGGCCTTGGACGAGTAGGTCAACATTGAACAGGGAAAGTGTGAGCCCTCATACACGTGCGGTTTCACTTTTAAAAATCAATCAACGAAAAATTTAGAAAAAGAGGGGCAAAATGGGTGAGTCAAAAATTTTCAATTTCATCTAAAATTTATTGAAAAAAATAAAGATAAAAAAATGTCTATTTTCCCCAATTTTTCAGAAAATTGATTTTTTTTTCTTCTTAAAAAAAAAAAAAGAATTGAACTTCAGCTATTTTTTTTTCTCAGAACACATTTTTTCATTTATCAAACATAAGAATATTTCTACTTCTATTTTTTTCTACTTAGTGAGAATGAAAAAATTTCATAAAAAACGGATTCTTCTAGTTTTTTAATACTCGTTAAGTTCTATTTCCTTTTAATTTACGAAAAAAATGTATACCTCTGTGGTTTATTGTATTTAACAATCGGTTTAGAATCATATCTCAACGGTTCAGCTGATATAGCGAGTCTCTTCAATCTCTGTCCACCTCCAAGTTTTCCTTTACCCATTGATAAATCCACAATTTGTCGGAATTTATCAATTTCATTTTGTAAATATCTGATAGTAGAATCTCTTTCATCAATATATTTTTCTAACAGCTCAACCATTTCATCTTTTCTCCTCAGTGCCTCAGTGCGTTCGTAGAGTAAACGCTTCAGGTCTCTGACCGAATCCATTTCATTGAATTTAAATAAATGAGTGGAAGTACAACATGTGCAGGATTGCACTTTCACTCTGTTCCACGTGTTACCAATTTTGGTAGTAAAAAAATATTTTAGTGAATAATCAAAAAATCACTGACACCATTGCTTCATTGTCTTATCACTAGATATAATTTATTTTCATTGAAAAAAAAAGACAAAAAAATTTCGAATTTTTCTTTTCTCTCCGTGAAAACTTAGCACATACTCCAACTGTAAGAAACTATTTCATCACTGATATTTTTAGAATTAATGGTTTTTTTTTTAGAGATTATTTTAACACTAATTCTGTTATTTTTGTGATTATTTACTGAAGACACTTATCGTTTAGCTTTTCGGGTGAGGAATGAGATCGTCACGATTGTTATACATTGAGTTCTATCACTGGAATGAGCGGAGGATCGCTATCTTCCCTCACTCCAAAATAATTTCAATGGTGCGACGGAATGGGCGGTAATAATTTGGGAATTTTCTTTGGAAAATTTCAGTTTTTTGAGAATATCTAGGAAACTAATGGAGATAGGAAAAAGAAGATGCAACTTTTTTTGTAGGTCTTTTTCTGCTCCACAAAAAAACTACTTATTGATTTTTCTCTATCTCCAGTAGATTTTGAGGTATTCAGGAAAAACTGCTGAGAATCAAGTGAACGCTTTCAAAATTTTGAAAATATCTGGAAAATTACTGGAGACAGAGGAAAAATCATTGGAATCTTTTTTGTAGTTATTGTTCCACTCTAAAAAAAAGGGCTCCATGAAAATTCCTCTATCTCCCTCGGATTCCGAAATATTTTTAAAAAAGAAACATAATTTATCCGCGTTTCATCACTTTCTCACGAAATTATTATTCATTCAATACTCAATTTATCTTCTCTAACAACCAATTAACTTTAACACATTCAATTTCATTTGTAGCGCGTGTTGAAGCTTTGGGAGATAATTTAGAACTGAGAAAACACGGAATGTTCATTGAGTTTCGACGCGGTATCTTAAATTTCTAAAATAAATAAACGTTTTCTTTGGAGACAAAAATAATTCTCTCCAAACTGCCGATGTTTCGATATATTTTCAGGAAAAACACTTTTTAAAAAAAAAAACCTTTTTTTTTTTTGAAAGAAAACCTTTTTTTTCTTCTTCAATTTGCAATATTGAAAGATACTTTCACTATTCTCGTTACGATGGTGACACCTGAGGGTCTCAACGCTGAATGAGTAAATAAAAAGAAGTTATTCAGCTCATTTCATTGGCAAATTACATGTGTGTGCGTATATCGTTACGTAGATATTATGTGCACGTGTACGTTTTCCCCTAAAGGCAATCACTCACTTATTCCAATGCTCAACTCCCTGACAAAATACTACCAAGGACTTGAAATACAAAAATTGTCCTACATACGAATCGAGAGTGAAGCTGTAACGTGTTTTTAGTTTCAAATGCCTTAAGGCTGAGAACAATGTAGTCAGAGATGATCTCAATTCTTTTTTTTGGAATGTGTGAAAGTATTTTGTAAGGTTTCGAGATTATTTTTTTTCTTTTCCTCAAGATATCTGCGAAGGGAGTATTTCCAGGGGAATTTATCGAGAGACCTTTTTTGAAGAGAATCAAGGTAGTATCCCAGCAAACTCGAGTACAATTAACCCCTTATTATTTTCTGATGCCGTATCAAATATGATTTTTTTTGTATTCATCATAATTTTTGCGTGCATAGTTTATGAGATATGAATCATCAAAGTTACTGAAAATACCAATGGTGGGGATGACACTCTCTAAATCGAACAGAAATAAGAAAATCACTAAAAGACCACACAGCTGACCCATTTTTTTACAAACAATTGGCGAAGAGAACAACATTTTAACTAAATAATAGAAGAAAAGAATATGAAATTCTCCGTATAGTTCTTGGGAAATTTTAATTAAGGTTGTTTAGAAGAAAACCGTCTGCAATGAGAAATTTCCCAAAATTTGACAGTTCATCATTTAAATAGTAAGGAATGTCCTGTCAAAATTTGATATGATTTGGGCGCTTTTTTTCCAAGGAAAAAAACTATGAAATTACGAGTTTTATACGTGAAGATACGGGAAACCGATAAGGTTAGCATGAAATCTGTCTTACCGCGCGAGCGTTAAGAAAAATTCCGTACTATTACCAACTTGCCATATCTCTACGTGTGAAACTCGTAACTTCAAAGTTTTTTGTCGTGGATAATAAGCTCCAAAATCATTTCAAAAATTTTGACAGGACATTCCCTATTATTCAAATGATGAACTGTCAAATTTTGGGAAATTTCTCATTGCAGACGGTTTTCTTCTAAACAACCTTAAAAGGTAGTAGTAACTACTTGCCTCTCTTTCTATTTCATGCATGTGATAGGAGATTAGTAATGTAGAAAAAATTCAAGGAACAAAAAAAACTTTATATCTACAAGCTCAAGATATAACTTTTGAATAGTTTAATCACTTTTTCGAGCAAATTAAAGTCCATTTTCCCCAATTGTCAGCAATTAATTGAAAACTAATATACGATTCCTCATTTTTTTCCGTTTTATCAACTGTTTTCTGGGATACTACCTAAAATTCTCTACAAAAAAAGGTTTCATGAGAAATGGTCCCAAATCCAACGATTTCCGAGATATTTTCAAGAAAAGTATTATTTTGAATTTTTTTTTTTAATAGTTTCAAATTTTAATCCTAATGTTTGTTGAAGTATCTTCTAAACCAGTGGATCTATGGAAAAATGTTAGGAGACCTTTTTTCTAGAAAATTGAATTGTCTACAAATAAGATCTCCTGATAAATTCATCTGAACCCAATAGTTGTGGAGATATCTGCAAAATTATCTAAACGACTTTTGTTTATAAAACAATCAAGCTGAATCATCAAAACCTTTTTGTTGAAAATTTACGAATACTGATCTCAAGGGCTAGAGAGCGTCAAACTGGTCGTGTTGACTTGCTACAACAACGAACATCGAGAACAGCAATAAATCAGAAGTCTTTCCTCGCAACTACTGTACAATTTTTGAACGAACTACCAGCTGATGTAACTTCTGCAGAATCAATTGATTGTTTCAAAAGACTATGCTTTGATTATTTGATGATTAAGGAAATCAATGAGATAAGCAACTAATGTAGAAATGAACTGAAAAATGCATAAAAATGCTAAATCGATGTCTATCAAAAAATTTTATAAATGGAATGTTTGTGATACTTGTGATGTGTTGTTAACGTAATAGTCATTATTGTAATTTTTAAATCAACCATTCTGTGATACCGACTTACGAATTATTATTTTTACTGTCAATATTGATAGGATTGTTGCAATTGAAATATGAGAAAATATTAAATATTAGAAATTATCGAATCAAAAATATACCTGCAATTTTAGTGAGATAACAAATTAGAATAATATAATATTGAATGAGATGATTAATTAATGAGGAAATATTGCAATTACGTCATTCTAATATGTAATAAACATGTATGTATTAGCTCCGATGGGCTTATTAGCCTGGAGTTTTTCAAAATTAAAGAATTAAAGAATTAAACGTATTTGCTAAATTGTCTTCCGAAAACTTCAGGAATCAATCGTTGATCACTCTCTTCTAGTCCAATGTTTTATTGATAAATAGACACGTATTGAGCAAGTCCTTGCCTCACTTTTCAATAATAGTTAAACCAAAGACAGCACATGTTAAGAATGTTATCCACTCGTATTATTTTACTATTTCATACGCATTGTGTGTTATCCTTCGACAATCTCTTTATGGAATCGTCACGTTTTAAATTATTTAACTCTCGCTGGAGAAATTAGAACGATTCGTCTTCAGTAGCATCGTCAATGTCCACGGGTTACGAAACAATTAGTCAGAATATTCTTTTGTTTTCGTCTCAGTTTCGCCTGTTTCTTCTTGGAATTGTTTCCAAAATAGGCGGGTTTACGGAAAACTGTCAAGAAAATTTTTTTGTAAAGAATTTCGAGAGCTATAAAAAAAGTTTCTTGAAAAATTCCTGTAAACTTCAGAGCTTCTGAGATATTCGCAAAATCATGAAAATTCAATTGTTAATCCAATAGTTTCTTAACTAATCAAAAATCGCATAATAAATGAATAATACTAATACATAAGTAATGATTCATGATTATAAATGAATTTTATTGAGAAGGAAGGGAAAATCATGTCGAAAAAATCATTAATGCTAATCCTCAAGAATTTCCTCGATCCATTCGAAATAATTGAATACGTGAGTGAATATTGTTGGAGAATCTGGATGGAGAAAACTGTGAGAAGTCACACCGATGATAATGTTGTTGTAAACCAATGGAGCTCCACTGTCGCCCTGATAGAAAATTGAGATAAAATAATCAAGAATTTCTGCACTCAAATATCTTAGAACATCTGAGAATCTGAAGGAGATAGAGGAATTTCACTCCAAACCATTTTTGTAGAAGAGAATGAGAGCTACAAAAAAAGATGGTAACGAAAATCTTCCTGTCTCGCATAGTTTCTGAGATGTATTGAATAAACAAAATAATACTTGTAAAACGCAAGAATTCTCTTTCGGATCCATAGTGCAGAACTGAAGACGACTGTCTAACCTAGTGCGTTTCTGACACTCAATATCATCAATAATCTGGAAATACGTCCATCTCAAAATATAGGTGGAAGTGTTCGTTGCTACATTGCCCCAAGAAGCAAATGGAATCGCTTCGTAACGAGGTAAAGCAAGTGACCTGGGTAATCTGACGCTTGAGATGTGCTCTCCTAGAGGTAGGGCCGTATCTAGCTGAAAAGAGCATGGAAGAGACCAGAAGGTGATCCCCAACGACTATTAAGTTAGGATTTCATGAAGGGATGTTCCAGGAATTTGGGAGAAAGTGGGGTAGAATGGATGTATTGAATGGAACTTTGAGTGGAACTTTATTTTTCACAGAATAAGAATCGCTTGAAATCAATGAAACGATTGGAGATCGGATATTTTGGATGATTCCATTGTAGAGCTGTGGCAATGGCAGATGGAAATTATGTATTGGACTTGATTTTTTTTCCTAAGAATTTGGTGATTTTGGGCAAAAATAATTCCATTCTTTTGGCGGATATATCTGGTTCTGATTGTCATAGCTGGAGTACTCATTTGCTATCAGTTCATATGATTCTGATCAATTTCCTATCATTTCATGGAAACTCCAGGCCTTTCTATACCTAGTTCAAAAAGTCCATGAAAATCATTTCGAAATACTATAAATCAACGGCAAATGAGCTCACTCTTCACCCCGCCTCTGTCTTTCTACTGTTCAGCTGATTAGAACTATTTATAGATATTTCCAAAAAATTAAAACTTCCCAAAAATTAAAAAGACTGACACCTAGTGCTGCAAGATCTGTTTTAACAGAAGGTCTTCACTCTTCGGAAACAGTCCCCTGTTCAATGACCAATACCCGAAGATCGGCGGCTTTACCTCACATCGGTGGTAAATTACCTCCGATAGTGGAGAAAAGCAGGAAATCTCTGAGCGTTGTCAGTACAATAGGAAATTTGTTTAAAAAAATATACATCTGCTAAAACAGTGGATCTCGCGATGCTGCTGCTACTTCACGTTTTCGGTTAAAAAATTCTAATCCCTAGAAAAACTCAATAAAATTAATTATGACACAGTTTTTTTTATCCAAAATTTCCTAAGCTTTTCAGAACAATATTCAAAATAAACTCAATCTCCACTACCTCCACTCCTGCCCAGCGATTTTCATCCAAAAATATACATATGGCAATATTTTATTGCAAATTATTCAATTAGTCTCAGATAAGCACTATTTTATTTCGATTTCTGTATTACCGTTAAAACAGCAATGTCATTCTCAATTGGAGATCTGTTAAGGTCCGACAACAACCAGTTTAGCAATTTAATCCCGTAGTATTCGAATTTTCCAACTTTTTCCCAGTCCTTGTATTTTTCATGAATATGAATCTTTTCAATTTTTCGTTTTATTCCATATGGTGAACGTAAATCATTGGTACCAGCAATGATAGACAAGTCCTCTTCGTCAAATTCAGAAACACAATGAGCAGCCGTGAGTACATGAGTTTCATCAAGTACAGCACCTCCACAAATTCCTATATATCCGCATTCATTCTCAACTATTTCTACCAGATATTTGAATTGGCCTTGAGGTGCAATTTTACTACAAAATATTGCATTGGTAGCTGAAGAAACCAATGGAGACAATTTTTTATGTAATTGATTTGTGTCTTCAGAGTATGCTCATAGAAGCTTGGTCATTTGGACAAATAAATTGCTTGAAGGTTAATGGAAGGCCCAGTAAATTGTCCGTTTCAAACGAACTGTTTCATAGTTATCAATTTTTCATTAAATAACATTAACATTGACTTTTTACTTACTTTTGTCAGTTGTTGATACTCGTTTATAATGAAAGTATTAATGAATATTATCAAACAATTAGCTCAAAAATTTAATATGTCTAAGGCCTTCCGTTACTCCTTAAGGTAGTATAATGACAAAATTCAAGACTTGCTTGATAAATAAACTATGAATAATAAAATGCGTAATGCATCTAATAATAAAGTTTGAAGACGACGGTCCACACCAAACATGAGATAATTGGAATTACGGGGGTTCCTCAGTTCGTAGGTCATAACACGGAAATATATTGGTCTGTTGAAACTCTATGAACATTCTTATTGCGTAATCAACATTATGCAGGAATTTTTTGGAATTCAATGTTCATTAAAATGAGGAGAAAATGATTATTAAAGTTTGATATTATACATAAGGTCCTATAAGTGGCAGAGAACTGTAGCACAATTTCTTCATTATTCATTATCGACAACGGCGGTTGAACAGATATTTCAAAAATTTCTTTGATTCCTTGTATAACCGTATTAACCGAAAATAAACGTATTATTCCCTTCCTCAATTTACTGGAAACTCAATTTTAAAAAATATGGTAGACTGTTAATTACACAACGAATCTGTTCGAAAAGTTTTGAGGAGTCTAATATATTTCTTTGTTCTAGCCTTGAAACTGAGGAATTTTTTCGTACATGCAACATAAGAAAAGCATGGAAAAATGACAAATTTCATTTTTTTTACATTGAAGTAAATTCACTATCCTTATAAAAAACTAAAAATTATTAGACCTATGCACTAAAATTATTCTACAAAAATTGGCAATTGTTTACCACATAGTTTTGGTGAATAATGAGAAATAAGCACGTATTTCGATGAATATTTTCAGTGGAGGAGATATCAAGATCGTCACGTGCAAACCATGTGATAAACACGTCAATTTTAGGGAACTTACAGTGGAAAATTCCGAGGAGTATCAATTGTGTACAAATCGATGAAGAAAGCATTGTCGCAATATATGATAAATATTCCAAACGCTGTGAAAACCAATTCACTTGTCATTCACAATATTAAAATGACTCTGTGAATTCAGAAGATTTTATTTGCTTATCAAAACTATAAAAATCTTAACCAATAGCATTGTTAGACGTTACTATGTGATAAGCATGTGTGGAAATTCATCGACTACCTTGTCGCACCTCTCTCTCTTTGTGGGATCTAATTTATCGACGATGATGAAAAAAGTAATAATTTCTCCCAACTCAATCACAATTGATGAATTGATGTCTAAAGGGTTAATTGACCTTCCCTTAACAAGGTCCAGTCGCTGTACATGAGGTGTGGTACCCAAAATTCGACAAATTCAATTGAAATATTAATTCAAAAAATCAATAGTCTACGCGGAATTTACCATTGAAAACAAATATAATTAAACAAAAGAATTGAATACAACGTTGCTAAACGTTTTGACTCCATTTTGATGCAGGTTGATCCTAAATTTTATGTGATTTCTTTCCATTCATTCAGTAAACCCCACGGTAAGTTCACGTGGAAAATCAGCAAAATGGGAACGCAAAATTAATCATGAAAAAATCTTCTGATGTTGTCCAATCAATTCTAAAGTTACCTGCAAAATTCCGAAATGATCCACTCTACCAATTCTGAGTAATTAATTATCAAAATTTACTATTCAACGTGAACTCTTATGTCTCACCGTTTATGTGTGTACCCCTCACAGCTTTAAAATGCAAAATCCGGGTCAAATGCTCGATAACTATTTTACTCGATTCAAGAACAATCGATGTATGGAATTCGATGAAGTTTCGCCCATCCAGTTTTTAATAATTAAAAAAAGAAGATAAAATTTTTTTTGGTCTATTCCTGTCTTACACCGGCGATTTTAGCGGTAAGTTCTCTCATACACTTCGTCCGTGTGTATCTCGTTCTGGTATACTATATTGCAAAAATAGTATATTTCGTACCTAGGCCGGAAAAAGGCAACTCTCATCGCTCAGGAAGCAATAGTACATTACAATCCTAGGCCGGAAGAAGGCGACTGCGAAAAAAATTTGATTCCCGACCGAAGCGAGGGAAGCAAATATATTTTGCAGTTGAATTTTTTATGGCCGAGGTACGTATACTATTTTTGTACCGAGGCCACGAAAAAATCTGGCCCTATTCATGAGTCTTTACTAATTATGAATTCTGATTATTCCTTCAAACGTATTTCGATGATTTGGATAGTATATATTATCTTTATATTGGCTCTGCACATAAATTTCAGTTTTAATAGTATTCTCAAAATTTACGTTCAATATTACCAGTATGAAATAATCAAATTCTGTAGAGAAATGATGGGATAAGATAGATCCGCTGATCAATAAAAACTCCTGATTCGCTGTGGCCGCCCACTACCCTCCGTCAGCCCCTTCATGATTAGGAGAGGGAGAATAGTACTACCCTCTCATCGCGGAGCTTAGAATTGGACCTCCTAGCCTTGACGATGAAAAAAGCAACCTTTGCGAAACATCGAAGCAACGCGGAAATTCAACATGGCATTTATTCGGAAGCCAAGCATTCCAATAAAATAAGATAGTAAGTATTATTATAGAAAAAAAAGTAGTAATAATGTGGATGTAAATATTTCCCGATATTGCCTCGTTCGCAAATAACTAGAAGAATGACAATACAATGAAATAATAATTAAAAAAATCTTTTATTACGACATTTATTGATAACATATTTATCATTTTTGATGATTTGATAAAGAAATACTCATTGTGGGTGTGGCATTATGATCAAGGCGATTGTGCCTCGATCATCATGTAAATTATTGAATTTAGAGAAATTTTTGCGTAAGATAGGAGCAAAGAAGGGAGAAAAAAGGAAGGGCTGATGAAAATATTGAGTGATAAAGCAAACAAAAAATTTTTTAATAGACTGGAAATAGAGAAAAAATAAGGAAAAGGAAGAAAGTTAGGAAGCGATGGAGTCTATAACCATATCCGAAATGTTAACACAAGGGAGGGTAGGGTATGATAAGGATTCTAATAAAACGGTTCGCGATGGAATTTTTTTAACGATTCTATTCGAAAGCTGAAGAAATTTCCAGTCTGAAACAAATGTAAAAATTTATGTTCTTGAATTATTCGAAAATTTGACTTTTTTGCCTACGCGTGAGAGGTCAAACTCTTCATTTTCATTTGTTTTTACTTTTTCTAGAATTACTCGGGTTCAATTTATCGTAGTGATTTGGGGTTGGTTTTAAACAAAAGGTGAACTCCAAAAGGCGAAAAAAATAAATTCTGACACATGCTTTCCACCGTGAATTTCCATAGCTTTTCAATGGAATCATGATGTCGTTCAGCGATATTATTGGTTGAGATCTTCATGGTTTTAATGTGGAAAAAAATATGCTGGGTCAGCAGAATGATATGAATATTGCAGAAAATTTAACTTTCAACCAAATCCAATATTTTTTCAACTAATTAGAAAACGGATAATGAATAAACAATGATAATACGTCACCAATTATTCATAATTATGAATTATTTCCATTCGAAAAAAAAAGGAAAATCATTTTCAAAAAAAAATTTAATTTTAATCTTTCAAAGTTTTCTTAATGAATTTCAAATAATCAAATACTTTAGTAAACATGCTTGGACGATCTGGAGAGAAAAAACTGTGAGAAGTCACACCGATGACAATGCCGTTATCAACCAATGGTGCTCCGCTGTCTCCCTAATGAAAAATTGAAATGAAAGAATGAAAAATTGCCGCATTTACATTCTTGAAGTGGTTGAGTCGAGGCAACCACATTTAATTGAATATCTCAGAATCTGAAAAAGATAAAGATATTTCGCTACAAACCTGTTTTGAGCGCGTGGATTTTATTCGTGGATTTTCAGGGTGGATTGCAGGAGGCGATTAATGGTAGTGAAAAAAGGTAATAGTTGGATTACACTGAGCCGCAAGACGAAACCATTTTATTCGAACGGAAAAAAGCCCGCTCGTCGAAAGATAATACACAAATTGAATGAATAGACGAATAGTTGACTTTTACATAATAGTTGAACAAACTAGTTGAATTTAACTACACTTGAGACAAATTATACGATAATAGAGAATATTAACACTTGAAACAAGTATAGAGTTTTCACGACGAATAAATTAGTTGATGCGTTTTGATTGAACGTTCAAACGCAAGTAAGATAGTTGGAGGGGGAAGATTTCATCCTCTAGGCAAGAGACGAGCTGTCGCTGACCCCCCTCTCCCTCGGTTAGGCGACCCTTGAGAATTTGGTTACGTTTCAAACAGACCATTTTTGAAGGGGGAAACGAGAGCTACAAAAAGGTAGTAGCGAAAATTTTCCTATCTCGTGTAGTTTCTGAGATATATTGAATGAACAGAACAATACGTTAATAGTGCAAGAATTCTCCTTCGGATCCATAATGCAAAACTGATGACGCATGTTCATTCTGCTGCGTTCGTAGCAATCAAAATCATCCAAAATCCTGAAAGTAGTCCATCTCAAAATATTCGTGGAAGTGTTCATTGCTAGATTGCCCCACGAAGCAAACGGAATCGCTTTGTAATAAGGTAAAACAGATGACGTTGGTAATTGGACGCTTGAGATGTACTCCCCGAGAGGTAGGGCCTTATCCAGCTGAAAGTAGCATGGAAGAGGCCAGAAAGTGATTACCAACGATCATTGAGATAGGATTTTATAAAAGTGGTTCCAGACTTTCAGAAAAAAGTGAGGTCATAAAGACGTATTGAATTTTGAGCGCATTTGAATGTTCTACAATATGAAAATCGCTTGAAGCCAATGAAACTATTGGAGATGAAATATTTTGGATGATTTTGTTGCGAAACTGAGAGACTTTTAGATGAAAATGTATCCAACTTGATTTTTCATGTTTTTTTTCTGAAAATGTGGCAATTTTAGCTGAAAACAAAAATTTTAGTTCCTCGAAGGATATTTCTGGTCTTGATTGTTGTAGTGCAAGAAGTTGAGAATGAGATTAAAGGTACAGTCATTTGCTATGTATTCATATGATTTTCCATTAATATTGATCAGTTTCCTATTATTTTATGAAAATTCAATTCTTTTTCGATTCTCTGTTGATACCCAGCTCGAAAATCGATGAAAATTACATCGAGACCACATAAATCGATGGGACATGAGCTCCCTTTTCATCTCGCTTCCAGCTTGCTACTCTACGATGATTAAAACTGAAACTTCTCAACTAGAAGACCCAACACATAAGATTTTCGTTTAAAAAAAATCGGAAGTTCAGGAGAATTCAATAAAATCTTTCATGACACAAATTTTTCATGCAAAATTCCCTCAGTTTTTTGAGAAAATATTCCAATTAAGCTCTATTTCCAATGCCTTCACGCCTTCCAATGAATTTCAATTCATGGAACTTCAAATTCCAATATTTCGTCCCAATTTAATTTTTTAGCTCCGAATGAATGAAATTTGATGAAATAAATTCCTTACCCTTAGAACAGCAATGTCATTTGTGATTGGAGGTCTCTTAAGTTCCCCCTGCAACCAGTCGAGAATTTTCATTTTGTAGTATTCAAATTTTCCAACGCGTTCCCATTCCTTGTATTTTTCATAAATATGAATCTTTCGAATCTTTCGTTTTGTTGCGTGTGCTGAACGTAAATCGTTGGTGCCGGCAATTATGAGCAAGTCCTCTTTGTCAAATTCAGAAACACAATGAGCAGCAGTAAGTATATGAGTTTCATCAAGTACAGCACCTCCACAAATTCCTGGATTTCCACGAACATTGATAACTATTTCTACCAAGTGTTTGAATTGACTTTGAGATGCCACTTTACTACAAAATATTGCATTGGCAGCTGAAGAAATCAATGGAGACATTTTTTCATGAAGTTAATTTATATCTTCAAAGTATGCTTGTAGAGAGGTTGGCTCTTTAAACGGATAAATTGCTAAATTTTAGAAGACTTACAGTGGATAATTCCGAGGAGTGTCAATTGTGCACAAATCGATGAAGAAAACATTGTCGCAATTTATGAAAAATACCTCAAACGCTTCTGGAATCGATTCCCATGTCATGCACAACCCAATATCGCTTTGCTGACTCAGAATGAATTTTTCTATTATCGAAACTATAAAAATTTCAACCAATATCATTGCTAGACGTCAATCAGGTAAATAAACATGTGAAAATTTTTTTATATTTCCTCGTCCGCAACCAATCAGAAAAATAATACATTCAAATGCCAATACGTGCCAATACGTAATTAATGCGTAAGACAATAGGAGTGAAGATTCCACTTAAAATATAAACGTAGGGGAGAGTGGGGAAAATGGGAATTCCGATGGAGCGGTTTTAGATGGAATTTGTTTAACCATTCTACTCAAGAGCTAAAAAGATTGCTGAATGAAACCATGTGTCAAAATGATTATTTTTATTTTTTTTTTAATTTGCTTTTTTCGGGTACGAGTAGAAGGTCAAACTTTCCATTTTCGATTCATTTCACTTTTCCGAGAATTCTTCCACATCTCTCTGTTCAGCAATTTGGGGTTACTCGAAAAAGTGAAAAAAATCGAAAATGGTAAAGATTTAATCTCCCAGTCGTACCCAAAAAAGTAGACTAATACCTTTTAATAATAATTATTATTATTAAACTATAATGATACATTACTAATTGTTGATGATTATGAATAATTTTTATTGAGAAAAGAGCAGAAATTCATTTTGAAAGAATATTTAATTTTCATTCTTCATAATTTTCTGGATGAATCCCACATAATCAAATACTTTAGTAAACATGGTTGGATGATCTGCAGATCCATAACCATAGGAAGTCACACCGATGACAATTTTGTTATAGACCAATGGAGCTCCACTGTCTCCCTAATAAAAAATTGAAAAGGAGAAATTTAAAAATTTTGCACTCGAATTGATGAAATGGTCGTGCCGAGGCAACTGTATTTCATTGAATATCTCAGAATCTAAAAAAGATAGAGAAATTTGCTTCAGATCATTTTCCTAGAGAATGAGAGCTATAGCTTGTATATAAAAAAAGGCGGTAAAGAAAATTTTCCTATTTCGCATAGTTCCTGGGATATATTGAATGAGCAAAATTATACGTGTAAGATACAAGAATTTCCCCGTGGATCCATAATGCAAAACTGATGACGACTGTCTAACCCGGTGCGATCATAGCAATCATAGTCATCCTCAATTTCGAAATTGGTCCATCTCAAAATATTGGTTGATGTGTTTGTTGCTATATTGCCCCAAGAAGCAAATGGAATCTCTTCGTGATAAGGTAAAACAGGTGACATTGGTAATTCGACGCTTGAGATGTACTCTCCGAGAGGTAGGGCTGTATGTAGCTGCAAATAGCATGAAAGAAGTCAGAAAGTGGTTTTCATCGATCATTGAAATAGGATTTCATGAAGGGCGTTCCGAGAATTTTGGGAGACAGTTGGCTAGAATGGAGGTATTGAATTTTGAGTGGAGTTTGATGTTTTACAGAATGAAAATCGCTCGACATCAGTGAAACTATTGGAGATAGGATATTTTAGATGATTCTATTGAAATGCTGTAGGAATTCTAGATCAAAGTTATGGGCCAGGCTTGATTTGTCGTTTTTGTTTTTTGATGATTCGACGATTTTGGCGGAAAATGAAACTTTTAGACTTTCAGGATCCCTCTTCTGAAAAACTGGGATAAGCTATTCTGATTGTCGTAGCGTGAGAAAATCAACATGAGATTGAACGGGGTTGGAAGTGTGCTCATTTCTATCACTGCATACACCCAGCAAACAAATCAAGGAAACAAAAAACTTTTCCGTTTCTTTCAGTGATTTGCAAACGCCTGTAACTTGACGAAAGATAATCGGATGAAGATGAAAAAAATGATTTCGAAAGCTTGAAGCCTCTAGTTTTGAAGTGTAGAGAAGAAATTTTTGTTTGGGCATCATTTATGGTACGAAAAAAAGGATGAAGGCGAAAGAAAAAAAAATTATTTCTGAAAACGATCGACGGGCTTCAAAAAAGTTTTTTCGACTCAACCCTTGCCTGGGCCGTGTGATCTGATGCTTTAGCTTTGTTTCATTTTTTTTCTCTCTCTACGACGATTTGTTATCGAAATATTGGTAGTTGAATGGAATAATATCCTCTTGTCTTTGATCATCGGTCAAAGATCAGAGTGAGCTATTGGTCGCATAGCGAACGGATCATGGGTTTCGTGAACTTGAATAAGTGCTCTGTAAGTGTATGGTGTTGTTTTGTTCGAGAAAGAACATTATCGTTCTGAGAATAGGTTCCAAAAAGCACTAGAGAAAACATTTTTTGTTGAATCGAGCTCAATTTTGGAAATATTGCAGAAAGTACTAATGTTTCAGCATATTTTTCTACTTCAATGCCTAGATACCTTGTAATGTTTGGAGCAAATCGGTTGGACTTTTTCTTTCCTCGAATGATCAAAGTTGTAGCAAAAATTAAGGGAACACGTTTTTTCTCCTCAAACATGAATTAACGATGTTTAAGTTGACAAGAAGAAAACTCGTCATTTTTCTTACACTTTGACCTCAGCAACTCATCCAATCTGGAGAAGGAAAAATGAAAAAAAAACATCTTCGGCATGAATTACCGCCCCCATTATCTCTGCGATATTGGTGCATCTTCTCATCACTACTTGAGGGATTCCTCCGAATTCACACACGTTTGCTCTAAAACCGTTCAACTTGTAAAATTGGAAATTCCCGACGCAAACAACGTCCCATCACATCCGAATATGTTCGAACGATTTTTTCGAGGTTTGGTGAGTACTCAATGCGAAAAGTGTAAGAAAAATGATGAAAAAAAGAAAATTCCGTCACAATTCATGGTTAATTGATGTTTAAGGAGGAAAAGGTGTTCTCTTAATTTTCGCTACAACTTTGACCATTCGGGAAAAAAAAATGCTCGAACTGATTGACGTCAAAATGCACAGGGTGTTTCAGCATACATTGAGCTAGGAAAAAACGCTAGAACATTAGTACTTTTCGCAATGTTTGCAAAATTTTGCTCGATTTTCAAAAAACAATAAGAACATCATTTCTCTGGTACTTTTTGAAGCTGATTTTGAGGGGGCAAAGATTTTGTTTCCACCAAAACATCACTATAGACTTACAGAGCACCAATTCAAGTGTACGAAACCCACCATCTATTCGCTGTGCGATCAGTAGTTCATGAGATATCGATGATCAAAAACAAAAGAGTCTTTGTTCATTCAACTGCCGATATCTCGTTATCGAATGGACGTAGAGAGTGGGAAAAAAACAAAGCTAAAGGATCAGCCTACATGACCTATCAAGGGTTGAGCCGAAAAAAAAGTCTGTGGACCATTTTCATGAATGGATTTTTTTTATTTGCATTAACCCCTCTTTTCGCGTTATGAATGATGCCCGAAAAAAAAATTTATTTCAAAATTTCAAAACTCGAGACTTCAAGCTTTCGAAATATTTTTGTTTTTATCTCGATCTGATGATTTTTCTGGCAAGTTACAGCCGTTTGAAAATCACAAAAAGAATAGAAAAGGTTCTTGTTCTCTTAATTTTCTTGCTGGATGTATGATTTTCCATTGACTTTCATCAATTATTTATCCCAATAAAAATCCAATGTCTGCCTATCGCTAGCTCGATAATAGATGAAAATCACTCCGAAACCACATAAACTGGTAAGACATGAGCTCACCTTCCACTTCGCTTCTGACTTTTTACTCTAAGCTGATAAGAAGCGGGAATGTTCCCAAAAAAAAAAAAAATCTGAGAAATGGAAAGGTTTGACACTTTAAATTTTCAATTAAAAAGTTCGAGATAAAAAAAAAACTAAAAAAAAACATTAAAACTTGTTTTCCATTGAAAAATTCCTCAGTTTTTCAATGAAATTTTCTGAAAACTTTATCTCCGATACTTTCACTCGTTTGAAGCGATTCTTATCCAGGCATATTTCAAAACTTCAATATTTCATCCCAAATAAAATCATTATGTTCAAATAACTCCTATTCGATCTAGATTTCTGTATTACCCTTAGAACAGCAATGTCATTTTGGAGTGGAGGTCTCGTAAGTTCCATCAGCAGCCAGTCTAGAAATTTAATTTTGTAGTATTCAAATGTTCCAATGCGTTCCCAGTCCTTGTATTCTTCATGAATATGAATCTTATCAATTTGTCGTCTTATTGCGTGTGCTGAATGTAAATCGTTGGCACCAGCAATGATGAACAAGTCCTTTCTGTCAAATCCAGAAACACAATGAGCAGCAGTGAGTACATGAGTCTCATCGAGTATAGCACCTCCACAAATTCCTGTATTTTCGCAATCTTTGACAATTATTTCTACCAAATGTTTGAATTGACCTTGAGTTGCAACTTTACTGCAAAATATTGCATTGGTAACTGAAGAAACCAATAGAGATAATGTTTTATGTAATATGTTAGGAAGTTAATTTATGTCTGCAAAGTATGCTTGAGGAGAACTTAGCCTTTTGAATAAAGAAATTGCTTGATTTCAAGGGACTTACAGCGGAAAACCTCAAGGAGTATCAATTGTGCACAAATCGATGAAAAAAACATTGCCGCAATGAAAAATACCTCAAACGCTTTGGGATCGATTCACATGACGTCCGCAACATTCATATCGCTCTGCTGACTCATAATACATTTTTCTATTATCGAAACTATGAAAATCTCATCCAATAGCATTGCTAGACGTCAATCAGGTAAATAAACATGTAAATATTTTTCAATTTTACTCGTCCGCAAACAATCAAGAAAACAACGGTTAAATTGGAATGATAACAGAAATAATCTTGCATTACAAAATTCATTGATAAGGTACTGATTATTCCTGATGATTTGATGGAGAAATATTAATGATAGGGTGTGGTATCATGATTGAGGCCATTATACAATCGCAAATTATTCAATTTGAAGGGAAGTATTATTCAAATGTCACTACGTAATTGTTGCGCAAGACAATAAGAGCAGAGAGAAGAGATGAAAGGGAGAGCAAATGCGAATATTGGGTGATAAAGCGAGCAGCAAAATGTGCGATGGACTTTTGAAAATAGAGAGACAAATAGAAAAGAGCAAGAATTCAAGGAGGTGATGAAGAGAAATATCGCAATAGAGTTGATACTCCTTTTCAGAATATGAATGTAGGGAAGAGTGAAGTAAAATAGGGATTCTCAATGATCGGTTTGAGAAAGAATTTTTCAAATGATTGCATTGAGAGGCCAAGGAAATTCCCGGTTGAAAACATGGGTCAGATTTTTTTTTTAAACCCAATTCCAATTGTTTCTCGAGTAATCACGAACCGGATAATAAATGAACAATAATGATACATCACTAATTGATAATAATTATAAATGATTTTTGTTAGTAAAAAAAAAGAAATTCATTTTGAAAAATATTCAATTTCTATCCTTCAGAATTTCCTTTGATGAATTCCAGATAATCAAATATTTCAGTAAACATCGCTGGATAATCTGGAAATCCAAAACTGTAAGAGGTCAGACCGAGGACGATTTTGTTATACGCCAACGGAGTTCCGCTGTCCTCCTGATGAAGAATTGAAGTAAAGGAGTGAAAAATTTCTGCACTTAGATTGATGAAATGGTTGAGTCGAGGCAACCACGTCTTATTGAATATCTCAGAATCTAAAGGGATAGAGAAAATCACTCTAGACCATTTTTGTAAAGGAGGACGAGGGCTACAAAAAGGTAGTAACGAAAATTTTCTCGCCTTCCATAATTTCTCAGATATATTGAATAAACCAAATCATACACGTAGAAGCTAAGAATACTCCTTCGGATCCATAATGCAAAGCTGATGACGACTGTCTAATCCAATGCGATCATAGCAATCATGGTCATTCACAATCTTGAAATTCGTCCATCTGAAAATATTGGTGAAAGTGTTATTTGCTATATCACCCGAAGAAGCAAATGGAATTTCTTCGTTATAAGGTGGAAAGGGCAACATTGGTAATCTCACGCTCGAGATGTGCTCTCCAAGAGGTAGGGCTTCATCAAGCTGCAAGTAGCATAGAAGGGACCAGAAGGTGGTCCCCAAAGATCATTGAGATAGAATTCCATGAAGGGTATTTCGAGATTTTTTTGAATGGAAATCATGTGCCAAACTTGATTTTTCTTTCTTTTTGGCTTGGGTCATGATTTAGCAATAAGTTTTTGCCTGTTATTTAATTAGAGTATGTTATCTACTTATGGGTATTTCTATCTGGCTATGTTATTACCAGGGCCGGAAACTTCGTGCTCCTACGATTCATTCATTACCCGGTATATGCGTGAAGGTAAGCACAATAATTTGTCGGTTGGAATGCACATAGCGATTGACAGTTAGACTCGTGTCATGTAAAGACTAACTGTTGGTACTCCAATTTATTAATCCATTCACTGATTTCTGAATTCATTATTTATCTATTTATTCATGTTAAAGTATAAGACTTACATGACACCAGTCTAACTGTCAAATTACTATGTCCAATTTAACCGAGAAACGATTGTGCCTATCTTCACCCATATACCGGGTGGCAAATTAATCGTAGGAGCACAAAGTTCTCGGCCCTGGTCATCACTAAACTCACACCGATACTCCTCAAGCAGTCTAACCGGGAAAGGGTTAAATGACCAAAATTCTCAATAAATATTCTTCTCAATAAAAATGGTCTATAATCATTAACAACAAGTGATGTATTATTATTGCTTCTTTATTATTGATTTTCCGATAAATTCAGAAACTTTATTGCTAGGATCAAGTGGTAGAGGATTGGGTTAGCAGTTGAACTTTCTTTTCTTTAAAGAATATTTCAGAAACTATTAGGTTCACGGGAGTCTATCAAGAACCTCCTTCTCAGTCCTCGAAATTCTCTATGAAAAGAGATCTATTTACATTTTTCCCTAAAGAGAGTTTCAAAAAAAACTGATTTGCACAATTCAACATGAATGTCGCGAACACGAATGACTCAAAAGAAACAGAGATGTTCCTGAGGAACTCAAATTTTTGCTCAAGTCGAATTTTTGAAGAATCTTTGAAAATGAATTTCGATATGTCGCTTCTAATGAGAATTTCCGCATGCCCATTTTGTGAAAATCCGTTTTTGCCTTACAGGTAATTCAAAAATCAATTTTTCTTTCGTTTTTCAAACCTACATAATGTTCGAAAAAGGCACAAAACTTCGGGACCAAGCGGGTAAGATGCCTCGAATCAATCCCCCTCTAGAATTCAAATTAGTCAGTATTCGTCAAGATCTTATCAAGAACATTTGAGTAGGCTAGACAAACGGGTTCTTCACGTATTTGCTGAGCTTCCAACGAATTAATTCCGTCTGTAAGATACTCTTTACTATCGTGCATAAACTCGCCAAAAAGTTTTTTCTTTTTAATTACTAATTAGACCGACAAGTTCATGTAATCGATACAATTGTACACCAATGGTTAATAAACTTTACTTTTTGAGGAAATGAATTGCTCAACGTTTTCTCGCCTGACTTCCATCCTCCAGTTGACCATTGAGTCCATTTTCATCAGGGAAGCTGCGGAAAATCATCGCTTTCCGAACATATGAATCGGTGGTCAATGATCTCACCTTTCAATTTGAGACCAGACGCAAGTCGCTACGATCAACGGAACTTGGGATATCCTCGAAAAAGTGGATAAAATCGAAAATGAAAAGAGTTTCATGTCTCATTCACACCCAAAAAAGGAGAAATGAATAAAAAAAAATTAATTCTAACACAATGTAAATTTCTGCAAATTTACTCATCTTATCGATGTAATGCGGGTATCATCCAGTGTTATTTTTAGATCTTCATAGTTTCAATAAAGGAAAGATATATTCTGAGTTAGTAGAGTGATATGAATCCTGGAGATTACACGTGAATTGCTTCCAGAACATCTGAAATAATTTTCATACATTGCCGCAATGTTTCCTTCATTGGTTTTCGCACAACTGATATTCCTTGGAGTTTTCCACAGTAAGTACCTTAGAAATACGCAATTTATCCGCTTAAGGTAGTTCACTCGCAAAGCGAATTTTTTTTGAGGAATTTAATGAAATTGAAATACGAAATAAGGAAAAGTATCTGATATTTTATTCGAAAAAGAACTAAATTTTTCTCTACGTCCTCGTCGTGGCCTCGGGTGATGCAAAACGTAGTGATAACTTCAATTTTATCAAATGCTTTTATTTCGTTCAATTTGTTAGAAACTTCCAGAAAAAGTTCGTTGTTTTTTTGGAAAAAGTTGATAAGGATTTTGTCTAGTAGCCTTGACATTTTGTGAACGATCTTTGATCAATCAAAACACATCATGTTATGAGACGGAAATTCAAAAAAGTCCAAAAAAATTGAACTTTATATGGCTGAGTCAAAATACTCAATTACCCAATGATCTCTATCGTTTTCGAAAGGTTCAAGAAGAGTGTTTCCAATAAGAGTATTTGTAAAAAAAACTTTATGGGTAAGAATGAAAACCAAAAGTAAAGATGTGAGAAAGGCGCTGTCACGCTCATTACATCAGTGACGAAGGGTTAACTCTCTTTTCTCGTCCTTAACTGCTGGAGTGGTTAAGCGGTATTATGGAGTACAATAGCATGCCATAATCATAAGAGAAAAATGGAAAGTTTGAAATCGCTTAGCAGCCCCAGTGTGAAAAAGCGAGTGAAGATGAAAGTCAGGTGTGAGAGGGTAAAGATGTTTTGAGCACAGTCTCGTACCAAAATGAAATCTTCTGACAGTGATTATTTCTAGCTTTTTGTACTTACTATTGTGCTATAGCTTCGGCTCGCGAATGTAGCGAGTGAGCTACCTTGAATGACCAACCTCTCTATAAGAATAATTTGAAGGCATGAATTAGTTGCATACAAAATTGTCTCCATTGATTTTTTTAGCTACTGATGCCATATTTTGCAGTAAAGTTGCATGTCAAGGCCAATTCAAGTATTTGGTGGAAATAATTTTCAATGATTGTGGAAATCCAGGAATTTGTGGAGGTGCTGTACTTGATCAAACTCATGTACTCACTGCTGCTCATTGTGTTTCTAAATTTGATGGAAAGTATTTGTCCATCATTGCTGGCACCAACGATTTACGGTCGAAGTATGGAATAAAGCGAAAAATTAAAAAGATTCATTTTCCTGAAGATTACCCAGAGAGAGTGTTGTATGGAACCTTTGAATACTACAGACAGAAATTTCTAGACTGGTTGTTAATGGAACCTACGAGGCCCCTCCTACTCGAGAATGACGTTGCCGTTTTAACGGTAATACAGAAATTATCATCAAATAGCATTTATTTGAAGCTAATGAATTAATCTCGGATGAAATATTGCCATTTCAAGTGATATTGATTCTGTAAAACGGTGATTCCACTCAAAATTCAATACATCGATTATATCCTATTCTCTCTAGAAAACTCTCGGAACACCCTTGATGAAATCCTATCTCAATGATAGTTGAGGACCATTTTCTAGTCTCTTCCATACTATTTTCAGTTGGACGAAGCCCTACCTCTTGGAGAGCACATCTCGAGCGTTGAGTTACCAATGTCATCTGTTCTACCTTATGATGAACCGATTCCATTCGCTTCCTGGGGGGATATAGCAAGGGACACTTCCACAAAAATTTTAAAATGGTCCAATTTCATGATTCTGGATCGGCTTGACCGCTATGTGCGCACTGGACTAAACAATCGTCATCAGTTTTGCGTTGTGCATCCAAAGGAGTGTTCTTTTCTTTTATTTGTATGATTTTGTTCATTCAATATATCTCAGAAACTACCCGAAATTGAAAATTAGAGTCTCTCAGACGCACAAGAGCCGCATCTCCGAACTGGAGATAGATCTCCCCGGGTAGGAATCGCCCAATGCTCGACTCTTGGCCGAACAGCGGCCAAGAATTCGCATGCCGAAGCCTGGTAACCATGGCTCGGCCAAACCTTCGCCAAGCATCGGTACACCATCGTTCGGGCCTTCAGGATTGGCTGAGCAACGATGCACCGTAGTTTGGCCTGCCAGAATTGGCCAAGCGTTGTTCGAAACTTGGCGTCCCAAGGCTTGGCTCCTGAGCATTGGCCCCTTGTTGGGCCAATAATGAACTGCCAAGACTTTGATTTTTTTTTTATCTTTTGACATGATTAAATTATTTCACATTATCAAATAACTTCTGAACAATTCTGATCGAATTTCATCTCCCCAAACAAAGTAAACGGCAATAAATTTATGAGGATCAAATTTAGTCAATGAAGTATGAAATGTCCTACGGCTAGGACGGTAAGGTAACAGATTAGTAATCGGAAGGTCCAGGGTTCAATCCTAGATGCCGGCTTTTTTTTGCTTTTTTTTTTTTTTCAAATAACATTGGATTTTGACCATTCTTACGTGCTTCAGAAGACTTAAATACTTTTAATTCATGTATCTAACATGAAATCTACGATAGAATAAACATTGGCTGAACATTGGCACCAAAATAGTACCCAATACTCGTTATCGAGGCTTGGCCATGCTTCGGCAATCAGCATTGGTAGAATGTTATCATCCAGTTCTCAATCAATATTGGGCCAGCCGTGGCTGAGGATTGGACGCCAGCATTGGATCATGGGCTCCCCGCACTGGGCCAACATTGGCCCAATGAATTTTCCCTACCCGGGTCTATCCGCGCCACCATGGAGACTTTTGCGAGACTCCTCCACGAGAACCTCATCGTCTCTAGTTGAAAGATGCTCAGTGATTTTTCACAGCCAATGCATATCTTATTGCACATTTCGCTCATTAGTGCAATCAATATGTGCTTGGAGTGGAAATTATATTCATTATTTGTAATTTTTTACGGGGATTACACGGAAAGAAGACAAAAAAGAATCGGTTACGCGGATAAATATAAATATATCTATCTCAGAAACCGCGTAACCGATTCTCTTTCCGTTCAATCCGCGTAAAAAATTACAGATAATTAATATAATTTCCACTCCAAGCTCATATGAATTGACTAATAAGTGAAATGTGCAATTAAATATGCATTGGCTGTGAAGATTCACTGAGCATCTTTCAACTAGAGACGCTGAGGTTCTCGTGGAGGAGTCTCGCAAAAGTCTCCGTGGTGGCGCCGATAGAGATCCATCTGCAGTTCGGAGATACGTCTCTTCTGCGTCTGAGGGACTCTAATTTTTTATCTCGGGAGATAAGAAAATCTTTGTTACCACTTCTTTTTTTGGAGCTCTTGTTTTCCTCTAAAATAGCTTGAAGCAAAATTTCTGCATCTCCTCCAGATTCTGAAATATTCAAGAAAATGTACAGTTGTCTCAACTCAAACATTTATCATTCTAAGTGCAGCAATTTTTCATTCTTCCATTTCAATTTTTGGTTAGGGAGACAGTGGAGCTCCATTGGTCTATAACAATACTGTCATCGGTGTGACTTCTCACGGTTCTTTATCTGCAAAGTATCCAGCCATGTTCACTAAAGTATTTGATTATTTGGAATTCATCAAAAAATCGCAGGAGGACTGAAATCAAATACTTTTTTAAAATGAATTTTTCTTTTTTTTTTCAATAAAAAACATTTATAATCGAGAATTGGTGATGTATTGTTATTGTTCATTCCTTATTCGTTTTCGGATTACTGCAGGAGCGTGATTGCGGTGATCAAGTGGTAGGAGAAAGGGTGAAAAATTGAATTTCTACTATTCTACGAATATTTTGGAAACTATCAGGGTTACGGAAAGTTATCAAGGGAATGACTTGGACGAAACAGAAATGTTCCTAAATAACTCGAATTTGACAATCTCGTGAACGATTAAAGCCCTTATTTTAGTTAAAAAGGTAGAATTTTCCAAAAATCTTCAAAAATGATTTTTAACATTTGTTTTCTGGAGTAAATTTCGAAAATGCGTTTCATAAATCTTGAGTCGAAACTGCACACAAAAACAGTATATATACCGCACAAATGCAGTTTTTACACTTAAATCGTATTGACACGGCATTTATTCTGCATTTCCAAAAATGCAAGGGCAAGATTTTCTCACCTAACTCTTTTCTCTAACTAACCACCTATGCACTGTAAGAACAAGTGTTTGGAATTAAGATACTTTTGTAGACACTTCTAAAACACTTTGGGGACGCTGTTTTTAGTGAATGAGAGTTTTAAGATATTATTTGATTTTAAGATATCTTTTTCCAACTGATATCTTAAATTAAGATACCTGTTTTTACAGTGTGATGGTGGCTTGAGTCCACCATCACCAGGAAAGCTGAGAAAAATCATCGCTTTTCAAAAATACATGAGGTAGTATCCCAGAGTATGGTCGATAAAACAGAGAAAAATAGAGATTCGTAAGTTCATTTTTGACGTGGTTAAATTATAATTGCCGATAATTCAGGAAGACGCACTTTAACTTACCCGAAGAAGTGATCAAACTATTCGAAAATCATATCTTCAACTGGTAAATATATTTTTTTTGTTTCTCGATTTTTTTTACATTACTAATTTCCTATCACATGCGCGAGATAGCGAGACATTCAAATAGTGACGACTACGTTCAAATTGAGAATTTTCAATAACTGTACCTGAAATTCAATATTTTTTTCTTTTCTTTGTCAATTTTTTTCAACTGATGGGTCAACTGTGCGGTTTTTTCACCATTTTTGTTATTTCTGTCCTATTGGAGGTGTTTCATCCCCATCACCGCTATTTTGAGTAAGTTCGATGATTCATCTCTCATAAATTACACGAGCAAAAATTATGAAAAAATTCATATGGCGGGTTCATGGGACGTTAGAGTAATTAATTTAACAATACTCATTAATTGTCAAATGAACGAGGTTTCACCTGTTTATTCAGGCTTCCTCAAGTTCTGTACATCAGTATTGTATATACTAATGATGTCAAGAACCTGAGGAAGCCTGAATAAAACAGGCGAAACGTCGTTCATTTCACAATTAATTAGTATTGTTAAATGGATCTCTTTAACGTCTCATGATCTTTACACATTAATTATGAAAAAATTCAGGAAAATTTAGAAAAATATCGTTGATACGGCATCAAAAATATCAGGAATAAACTGTACTCGACTTCGCTGAGATACTATCTTAAGATCAACTTCAAGTCACTACGATCAACGGAACAAGATATATTCTTCAAAAAAGTAAACAAAATTTAAAAATGGGAAGTTTCTGACATAAAAGTAGAAATACAAAAAAAATCCCGAAACATCTTGTTCACTGGAAATTTACTCAGCTTATCAATATAATCTTTAGGACGTCGAGTAATACTATTCGTTGAAATTTTTATAGTTCTGATAAGAAACAAATATACCCTAAACCAGTACAGTGGTATAAATACTGCCTATGATATGTGATTCGATTCCGAAGTGTTGAAAATATTTTTTATACATTACGACAATGTTTTCTTCATTGATTTGTGCACAAGTGATACTTCTTGGTATTGTTTACTGTAAGTTTCCTGAAATTAAGCAATTTATTCGTTCAAATGACCAATTTCTCTATGAGCATACTCTAAAGACATGAACTAATTACGTAAAAATTGTTTCCATTGATTTCTCCAGCTGCTAATGCAATATTTTGCAGTAAAGCTGCAGCTCAAGATCAATTCAAGTATTTGGTAGAAATAGTTTACAATGGCTGCGGGAATCCAGGAATTTGTGGGGGAGCTATACTTGATGGAACTCATGTACTCACTGCTGCACATTGTGTTTCTAAATTAAAAAAAAAGAACTTGTTCATCATTGCTGGCACCAACGATCTACGGTCAGCACATGGAATAAAACGAAAAATTGAGAAGATGTATGTTCCTGAAGGATATCCACTGAGAGAATGTATTGGATCACTTGAATATTACACAATGAAATTTCTAGACTGGTTGTTGCTGGAACCTATGAGACCTCCACATGAGCATGACATTGCTGTTCTAAAGGTGAGATAGAAATTCAGATCGAATAGCATTTATTTGAAGCTAATGAATTAATCTGGGATGGAATGTTGGGATTCCAATATCTCGGGGATGAAAATTGCTTTGAAGAAGTGCAGGTACCATCACGGTCCCAACTGGCAGACGAATAAGGATTTCGCGAATTGAAAAAAATTGTAATTGCATGAAATGTAGAGGAAAATTAAATCCAAAAATGAAAATATGATCGGTAGAGGTTTTCAGATCGAAAGAATCTTTATATGAGTCACGAGCAGGGCCCAGAAATTGGTACACCTAAAAGTATTGTAGGCCTAGCTGATACCTTGGTTACCAAAGTAAATAAATCGGGAAAAAAGTCAGATGTAATACAAATTCCTTTGACATTTTTATTGCTCGAATCGAAAAAATTTTAATCATTCAATGAGCAATGTGCGTAGATGAAAAATAGTGCTTGCTTTAATGAAATTATGCAGTGAGTGGAGACGAAAAATCGATTGGAGGAAGCTCCTGGGGGCCTATTCTCGACGGAGGAGGATTTTTATTCCACGGGGAATTCCAATCGTGGCCGAAAATATTACACGGAAAAACTATCCGTTCACGATTGGAATTTCTCACACGGAATGTCATTCATAGCCGACATCGGTGGAGATTGTGTTGCTCTTTCTTTTGTCAAACGATAAATTTTTATGAATTCATTTCTTGTGAAATCATTAAAAAGATCGATTGGAGCAAAAAAACGTCGAGGCTGGTAATCTTGTTGTTGTAATTCATCAAAATCGAGTAACAAATTATAATGAAGATCACGCTGGAGAATATTCATTTTGTTCATGAATATTCACCATACACTTATTAAATTAAATATTGAATATTGGATGTATCATAGAATGTCATTCGTATGGAGGTTATGTGCCATAAATTTTGACTAGGAATCAATTTCACTTCTCACCTACGGAATGAATCCGTGTGAGAAATTGCAATCATGAACAGATAGTTTTCTTGTGTAATCTTTCCACTTACGATTGGAATTCCCCGTGGAATAAAAATCCTCCTCAGTCGAGAATAGGCCCCCTGAGATTGTTGAGAGAAGAGAAACGAAATGTACAGCGAGGAAAAAAGTATTTATAACTGACCCGTGTTTCTACTAACCCTTTTTCCGAATTCTCTCTCTCCCAGATTTGAAAAAGATTCCATGAAGACTTGAGAAAAATTCCAGAAAGACATGGGGAAGACTCAAAAAAGAAATCGAACACACAGAAAACACTGGTCTTGGATCACGATCCATAGGGCATGATTTATGCCCATTCGGGTCGTACATCAAGATCTTCCAATGGGACGTAAAATGCGTCCCTGAAGTACCTATTTCATGCCCAATTAATTGGGACGAGAACTATGCTGAACCGTTAAGCATAATAAACGTCCCGAATGTCCATGATTCACGTCCTTTGGGGGCATGATCCACATCCTCTGAGGGACATGATCCATGTACTCTGCGGGGCGTGATCCATGTACCTCAGTACCTGATTCACGTACCTCAGTACATGATCCACTTACCTCAGTACATGATTCTCGTATTTCGGTAAATAAACGAGATAGAGCGAAATAGACAGTATTATGGGATCAAGAGAGAGTTTTATCAGATTTTCGTCAATATCTCGGTAAATAAGCGAGATAGAGCGAAATGGACGTTAATTTGGGATCAGGAGGGTGTTTTTCCAGTTTGTGCTTATTTTTGTGAATAAGCGAGATAGAACGAAACGGACGTTAATTTGGGATCAGGCGGAAGTTTCCAGGTTTTCGTGATTATCTCAGGGTTTTGAGTTGGGCCCGAACATTCTGGCTAAATTCGATGTAACAAATCTCGACTTGGCGCTACGATATACACCCAACATCTAGCCCAAATTCGAAATCGATGTCGCCGCGATAAATCTACGACATACTTCTAGTTCGATATGAGGGCATTTATAGGTCCAATACCGAGCTCGATAGATTCTTAATAATATAAAAACAATTTTTTAATATAAAATAAATAGGAAATTATTATTTTTTTTTTCTAGGATCACGTAATTTTTTATCTTTATTATTTATATTTCAATTTTATTCATTTTAGAGTCATTTATGTGATTACAAGTTTCAGTTCCCATAGGCAAATCTGAACCCTCGATCGTCGGATGATTAGACTTGCACGCTGCCGGCTGGATCATCACTCTATTCGACTTTGAGAGAATCGTATTGTCTATATGAATCTAAAAATCATTTGATATCGATAATAAATTCATATCGATATTTATATTGTTTATACAGATATCCTTACTGAGGGAAATATAATAACAAAAGTGAAGTAAGAACCGAGAAACAAAATTTCATATTTCTGATAATAGAATATTCATTTTTAAATACAAAATTCCTTTATTTTTGAAAATTGCAGTTTTATTTGTGTATTATTTCTTCTATGAATAATCGAATCATTTAATGGCAGGAAGGAAAAGTTTTTTCTTGATCAACTTCTATATTCATTCTATTCTACATTTTTTTATCATTTTTATATTTTTTTAATTTAGTTCACGAATTAATCATTAATAGGAGGAATAATTGAGGAATAATTGGGGAATTATCATGTTGGAAAATAAAAAAATATTGAAACTGATCTAAAAGAAAAATCAGTATCAGTAATCAATCAAGACATGATCCATGTACTCTAGGGGGCGTGATCCATGTACTCTGGGGGGGACGTGATTCAAGCCCTTTTGGGACGTGATCCACGTCCCTTGAGGCATAATTCAGGCCTGGTTGGGGCATAATCCAAGCCTTGAGGCCGTAATCTATGTACCCATTGGTCATAGATCACGGATAGTAGGACGATAATTAAGGCGCGAATGGACGTGGATCATGCTCACGAATTTTCATGAGCTACGCTTCATCGAAACGTGATCCAAGGTTTCATTTTTCTGTGTTAACAGATTCAGAAGAGAGTTAGTAGAGACACTTTAAAAAAACCATTAATTATATGTACAGTAGACTCTCAAATAAGTTCCGCCCAATAAAGTTCCACTCTCGTTGAAGATCCCCAGATTTTTCCATTAAAGTTCCTTATTGGCTCTCCCACTCTGCCTCTTTGGCGGACCAATCAAATTGAGGTTAAATGCCCGGCATTTTGAATGAGGTTATGTACGCAAGATGTAGTCTAAAATTATAGCCCATAGGAGAATGTGCCACGGCGCAATCAACTGCGCAAAGGAGACTCATCTACGTGAGAGTGGGGAATGAAACTTTAACGAGCGGTCTGGAACGGACAGTGGAATTTATGGGGGACAAAAACAGAAACTGAAGTTTCTGTTGAAAAAATGTGGCCAAGTACATGTTGCTGAGAATCCCCCTCTTTTAAAAAATGAATGAGATAATTCGAAGGAGCCAAGAATTCGAACAATTCTGCGAGAGCTGATGAGGAGGACAAGGAACAAATACGAGTAGATGGCAGATTATTTAGTAGGGAAAATTAGAAACTTGGCCTTTTCGATTTCCATCAATGACTTTGGATGTGGAAAGGCCAAGTTTCTAATTTTCCCTACTAAATAATCTGCCATCTACTCGTATTTGTTCCTTGTCCTCCTCATCAGCTCTCGCAGAATTGTTCGAATTCTTGGCTCCTTCGAATTATCTCATTCATTTTTTAAAAGAGGGGGATTCTCAGCAACATGTACTTGGCCACATTTTTTCAACAGAAACTTCAGTTTCTGTTTTTGTCCCCCAGATTTTATTGTTTTTTTAAAGTTTTCGGAATCTTCTTCGGTTAAGGGCACAGGCCGGGCGGAAGAAGTGAGAACGGGAAACTGGGCAAAGAAAAAAGTCCTTTTATAAATTCTCTCGAAAATTTCCCTTCTGCATGGATAAATGAGCGAATTATATACTCACGATTTTTCTAAAGTGTGCA
The DNA here is from genome assembly GCA_963942555.1 of Aleiodes leptofemur. NCBI lineage: Eukaryota > Metazoa > Arthropoda > Insecta > Hymenoptera > Braconidae > Aleiodes > Aleiodes leptofemur. The sequence continues at coordinate 11,596,616 of OZ012619.1, forward strand.
GGATTAAGATACTGAAACTTTTTTCTTTAGAAATATTCATTCGAAGAATTCATAACTGTTGGAAAAAAAATGATTGAAAATAAAAAAGATGGAAAATGAACGTATCATGAAAAAACTTTTCCCTACATATAATAATCCCGAAAATAAACTAGTGCGATGAATAATCGCCAGGATCATTAATTGCACTAACAAATAATTGAGAAAATATTTAGTCGTGGAATTATCAATAGCCCGACGACATTATCATTGCGAATGCAAAATTAGGAGAAATTGAAGATAATGAGAAAAATAAGAAAGTGCATTGAACTATGGAAGGAAAAATAATTTTCAAAATTGTTCAATGTAGGAATTCAATTGGAATGAACGAATAATCAGCAGGCCTATGAATTTTGGGGTAATTATAATTTCAAAAACAAATTTTAGACCGATTGTATTTTCTGGAGAATGGTAACTTCCCCGAAAAAAAAATTATTCTTTTACCGAGAACCCATAAATTCGCCAATTCATGGGAATTTCAAAATACAATGCATTCGATTTTTCTTTGATTCTATGAATGTGTCAAATAGAATTTCCGAGGAATTCCCAATTCTCCAGGAAATAAAATTGGTCCAAAATTTATTTTTGAACTTATGATTACCTCAAAATTCATAGGCTTACTAATCATTCATTCATCCTGAATTTAATTCCTCCATTGAACAATTTTGAAAATCATTTTTTCGTCCATACTTGAATGTGATTTTTATCTTTCTCATTATTTCTAACTTCTTCTGATTTTCCATTCGCAATGATAATGTCATCGGACTGTTAATAATTCCACGCATAAATATTTTCTCAATTATTTATTCGTGCAATTAATGATCCTGGCGATTATTCATCGCCCTAGTTCCTTTTCGGAATGAGTATATGTGAGGAAATTTTTTTTATGAATACATGTCACTCTCCATCTTTTTTATCGACAATAATTTTTTTTTCAAAAAGTTACGGATTCTTCGAATAAATATTTCTACATAAAAAAGTTTCAGCATCTTAATTTTACTACATTTAAAAATTCTTCAGTACATCATTTTCGTCCAAGTTAGCATTAGGACATTCTTTCTTCGAGCAGCTCCTTATTTCGACTAGATTTGCATGAAAAGAAAATTAAGGAGGAAAAAAAATTGAATTTTGATATTTGAGATTTTTTTTGCAAATTTTTCGTTTTTTTTTTATTTTTTCATTTTTTTTCCGATCTTTTTCGAATTTTTTGAAATTTTTTGAAAATTTTCGAGTTTTTTTTTTGAAATTCCCTCCAATTAAACTCCGGCAATCTTCCTTTGCCAATATTTATTTCGAAAATCATTATTTATTTTGATTTTTTAAATTTTTCGATTTTTTTTTTAAATTTTTTTCGATTTTTTTTCGAATTTTTTGAAATTTTTTGGAAATTTTTCGATTTTATTTCCAAAAGTTTCTCAAATTGAACTCCGGCAACCTTCCTTTGCCAATATATATTTTAAAAATCAGTTTTTATTTTGAAATTTAAGATTTTCCGATTTTTTTTTCAAATTTTTCGTTTTTTTTGAATTTTTTCTAATTTTTTTCGATTTTTTTTCGAGGTTTCTGAAATTTTTTGGAAATTTTCGATTTTTTTTCAAAAGTTTCTCAAATTAAACTCCGGTAATCTTCCTTAGCCAATATATATTTCAAAAATCAGTTTTTATTTTGGTACTTGAAATTTTTCGAATTTTTTTTTCAAATTTTTCTATTCTTTCTTGAATTTTTTCAAATTTTTTTCGATTGTTTTTCGAATTTTTTGAATTTTTTTTGAAATTTTTTGAAATTCTTCGGAAATTTTTCGAATTGTTATTCCGAGATTTCCTCAAATTAAACTCTGGCAACCTTCCTTTGCCAACATATTTCAAAAGTCAGTTTCTATTTCGATATTTGAGATTTTCGAACGTTTTTTCAAATTTTTCCATTTTTTTTGAATTTTTCCGACTTTTTCCTTCCGACTAGTCTGACTTCAACCCATCTTCTTCAATAAATTTCTGAAAGTCGATAATGACTTACCTGCGAATGGTAATTTTTTTTACCGACTTTCGGATTTTACTCCGGTTTAATCGATAGAGACTGGCTGTCAACGAAAGGGACAGTGGTACCAACCTTCTAAGAGAAATGTGGCTTCAAGATAATGTAATTGGCAAAAAATGTTTCCGGGGCCGTTGCTATGGGGCGTTTTTAGTTAAATATGGAATTAAAAAAAAAAAAAAATCACCATTCGAATGCTCGATGTCGAATTAGGTGATGTAACTAAGGCTACTTTTCGCGTAGTTTGTCTCGTTTTTGAGCAATTAAATAATAAAGAAAAAAGAGTGGTGGAGGGGGAAGCTCTGTCGAGAATATATACGCTCAGCGCTCGGCCCTTCAACATGTACTTGGCCGATACGCTACCGCGTATCTAGATTTGAGAGTCTACTGTACTTGCTTTTTGTTCTATCTGAATTTGGTTTCTTTCTCTAACCATCTCAGGAGTTCCTTTCAAGTGATTTTTTGTCTTCACTCGCTGCATAATTTTATTGAAACAAGAACTAATTTTTATATCGACGCACATAACTTGTTCAATCAATTAAGAAATTCAATTTCGAGCAATGTAAATTCGAGTAAATGTGAACGAAATTTGTATTACGTTTGACATTTTTTCTCTGTTTAATGAAAACAATTGTTGTCAGATTCCGATCTCCGGACAATTGAAATTCATATGTCCTGGTAGACGGACATAGGGTCTCAATTCATTATATATTCTTCCATGAGACATCAACATTCTCCCTAAATTCGCAGTTTATCAATGGAAATTATGTTTTTAAGGAGGAACATCGGATTTCGTATTAAAACAAAAAAAGGCTTACGTTTTTCTGAAACTTCGAGGACAAGTTCATTAAGTAATCCAGAATATACCATAATTTTTTCAAATTCTTTCACCACTGAAAAATAAACGAAAATGATTATCAAAGTTGAAACTTATGTATAGGACGATTTGAACAGCGAGGGAACTTCCCGGGAGGAAAAGTTAGGCGGGCTAGAGGCAGCGTTTTGGCATTTCCAAATGGCAGTCTAGTGGCAGTTTTTATGCCACTTTTCTGGCGGCGAATTGGCGGGATTTGCGCCAAAAGCTGCCTCTATACTGCCTTTTGCATAAAGCATCCAGTGGCAGCATAAGAGCGGTCTTTTGGCAGATGCCACATGCCATTACCCTGCCTTTAGACTGCCATCTCCATAATGCCATATTTAATTGATTAGTTAATTGTACTTATAAGTACACCTAATTTTGTGTGGTAAATTCAGAAATTATGGCCATCATTTGCAGTTTTCGACGCAGATCACACCGATATAAAAAAAAAACGGATCGGTCGCGCCGTTCCCGAGATATTACGTTTTTTTTTCCGGGACCGGGGCTCGAACCTAGGCTGCTTTGGTTGATCTTCTTCCTTTGGATGTTCACTTAGTCCGCACGGCTATTCTGTAATACTTGAGAGTATATATTTTTATTCTGGTTTATAAATATCTATTTTTTCACGGCTATTTTTTAATGAATAAATTGTCTGTATAATAAATGCACGTGAATTATTCAATGAAGGGAACTGTTCGTTTATTTCAAATGAGAAAATAGTCTACCAAATGAGTATTCATTATTAAAAACTGGAGACTCTAAAATAATTATGAATAGATAAGAAAGTAATGGAACATAGCAAATATTTTTTTGACATAATTACAAAAGTTGTTGATTTTACTCAATTTAATTGAATCAGAAATATCAATTCGTTGAATTGACTAAAATCAGTACATTAAACAGTTATTTTTAGGTATTTCAAAAAATATTTGCTAAGGACCATTTTCCTCAATCTTTGATTCTTTTCACAATAATTTTTTTCGTAGGGTAACTTAAGTTGTTGAAATCATTTGTTTGCCGGTTGAAAAAACTGAATTGCAGAATACTCAGTCATCGTAGCCATCGTAATATCAAATTTTTTGTCCTAGCAATAAATTGTTTTAAGAAAAATCGAATCCATACAAACGATCGGTGTGAACCTGAAATGATTCAAATTAGTAACGAAACCGCCAATTAATACTACAATTATGAGAGATAGACGATTATGGAGAAAGGCGGTCAAACAACCTCATGAAGGCAGATTCATGGCAGCATGTACGAGCAGGTAAATGGCATCACAAGAGCGGATTGTAGAAAAGGCGGTCTTCTAGCAGCTCAAACACAGCTCACCGATGACGTTATTGAAAAACTGTGCTTGAGCTGCCAGATGACGGTCTTTTCTGTTGACCGCTCTTGTGCTGCCATTTTCCCGCTTGTAGGTACTGCCATGAAACTGTCTCTTTACGGTTAATATGCTGCCATTCCTCCAATCCACCAAGTGATCTGCCTTTACGCTGCCTGTAAACTGCCTGCCACTTTTCAAAAAAAATAATGAAACTGCCATGTGCTGCTAGGAGCACGCCAGTTATCCGCTGTTTTCCCTCAAATCTGCCTCTAAACCGCCTGAATCCTGTTCGTTGCCCGCCTTAATTTTTCTCTCGGGTTAGCAAAATTACTACTTTACCAGCACGTTGGTAAAGGGGGAATTTAGCTGAGTTCCCTCGCTGTTCATATCGTCTTATATATAAGTTCCAACTTTGATAATCATTTTCGTTTATTATTCGGCGGTGGAAAAATTCGAAAAAATTATGGTATATTCTGGATTACTCAATGAACTTGTCCTCGAAGTTTTATAAAAACGTAAGCGTTTTTTGTGTTAGTACGAAAGCTGATGTTTCTCCTTAATTGGCATTGTTACATAAAATTTATCATTCAACCAATTTCTATCAATTGTACTATCATGAATGAATAATTTCCACCTCATATAATCATGTATTCATGTGAAATCAATATTTTTCTCTTTTAAAAAAGTTGAAAATTTGACACAATTTTTTTTTAATGAACAATCAATTAATGAAATCAAATACTTGATGAAAATACACAACATTAAAATTCAATCAATTTGATTTTTTTATACTCAGCTTACAGGCAAATGTTGCAGGGAAAAAAAGTAAAGCCTCAATGATTTGCGATTGGAAATAGTATTTGTTCGACAAAATACAGATATCTCCAACTTTTGCTAATCTCGCAAAACAATTCGATTACATCAAATAGTTTTAATTGCAATTTACATATTGCAGTCGATGATTTTTCACAATTTATAGTGAATATTGCCGTTATACTCTTTGCTTCCAGTGGGACAATTATTATATTATTCTATTAAAGCGACTCCTCTTTCTGCCACATCAATCACAACATTGAACTGCTTGAAACATGCCACATTTTCTTGGAAGCTCTCGTCAGCGTACCAAGATTCTATATCTTTACCGAAGAAGTCAATAGATGAATGAGAAGAAGTCAATTGGTGTTTGTACTGGTAGTACCAATTAAAAAGTTCGATTCATCACTCATCGTGAGAGTGAGAGTTCGATAATCATTTCAATTATTTAAGACGAAATCCCAAATTAAAACCTATTAGAAGAATGGCTTGCAGATAACAAGAATATGATGTTCTGATTATGATTACGACGGAGAAACTATCGAGCTTTGAATGTTTGAGATATAGAGACCCTGCCGACATCTGTGTAAAAGTGTTGCCCTTTGTTAGTGTGGAGAGTGCACTAGCGCTTGAGAAGAAGGCCCATTGGCCAGTCGTGTATGAGCAGCACAACAGTACGCATCAATTACAGAGTATTTAAAGAAACTATTGATGTAACTGAATTTGATAAACATTGATAATTCATATCAATTTTTACAGAATTTGATTTTATTGACCGTGTATAAATTATTCATTATTTCGTGACATCACTTCAACGGTAATTTCGGTCATATATAGGCGTTTGTTCATGAGAATTTCAGCTGAACTTGAATGGAGAGAAGGCCCAAAGTGCTTGAGAATTTGAACTTTCGGTTAGTATTTACCTCAACTTTCGTCGAGTATTTACTGATTTGATTGATTCAATTCTTTAATTTCATTGATTTATTTAATGATTTAATTTCCATCTTTAAGCGATAATATGAGTTTCAACTCCTATAAGCTGAATAGGTTGGAAGTTTGAATACCGAAATTGCCGTTAAAGTGATGACACGAAATAATACACATTAATTTTTGTTTATTCTGAGGAGTTATTGCTTATTTAATTAATTCCGTGATAGAAAGAATGATTCAGATAATGGAATAGTTGATTTTGAAAGAATACATGATTATACGTGATGGAAATTGTTCTTTCGTCATGATACAATTAATAGAAATCGGTTGAAAAATAAATTTTAGGAAATAATGCCAATTAAAAACATAATTTCTATTGATGAACTGCGAATTTAGGGAGAATGTTGATGTCTCATGGAAGAAAATATCATAAGTTTTGAAAATTATAAGATTTTTTCATTTTCAAACAATTATTTCACAGAATGAGGAAAACCGTAAAATTAACCATCAATTCAGCTTCAACCGTGAATAACTTCCGAACCAGTAGGTTTTATCAAAAAATCACAAGAGACCTTTGGTAAATCGTCCAATTTTCTACAAGAATATGTCTTGACTGTAATAATATGCCGATCCATTAACGAGTTAGAAAATTCCAATATTAAAAAAAAATCTCTTGTGTTATTTAAATGGGAAATAGAAAATTACAATGAGGCAGCTGTTAATATGAATATTAAGAGCTAAGAATTTGAAAGGCTCACTTTTTTCTTATCCTCGGCCATATTTCAATGGTAACTTTCGAAGAAAAAAAATAGTCGTTCTATTTGGCCCACCTCAATGTCCATTCTACCCCATTTGATCCCAACATTCTCGGAACACTTCCGATGAAATCCTACTTCAATGATCGTTGAGGACGCCTTTCTTGTGTCTGTCATGCTATTCCCAGCTAGATGAGGCCCTTCCTCTCGGAGAGCACATCTCAAGCGTCGAGTTACCAACGTCACCTACTCTACCTTGTTACGAAGCGATTCCATTTGCTTCCTTTGGAGATATAGCAAGGAACACTTCCACCACAATTTTAAAATGGGCCAATTTTCACATTCTGGATCGACGTGATTGTTGTGAATTCACCGGAGAAGACCAGCGTCATAAGTTTTGCGTGATGCATCCACAGGAGCTATCTTGCATTTTACACGTATGTTTTCCTTCATTCAATATATCTCAGAAAACATGCGAGATAGAAAAATCTTCGTTACCACCATTTTTTTGTAACTTTCAGTCTGCTCTAAAAACATGGTTTGAAGCAACATTTCTCTATCTCTGTCAAATTCTGAGATATTCGGGAAAATGTGGTTTCCACGACTCAACCATTCTATCAATTTTAGTGCAGAAATTTTTCATCTTTCCATTTCAATTTTTTCGTAGGGCGACAGTGGAGCTCCATTGGTTTACAACAACATTATTATCGGTGTGGCTTCCCACGGTTTTGCATCTTCAGATCGCCCAGCCATATTTACTAAAGTATTCGATTATTTGGGATTCATCGAGACAACTTTGAAGGATTGAAATAGAATACTTTTACGAAAAAATTTGATTTTTTAAAAATAAAAATCATTTATGAACATGAACAACTAGTGATGTATCATTATTGTTTACTCATTATCCATTTTTGGATTAATTCAGAAATTTGGTTGCTGTGATTGAGTGTTAGGAGATTAAATTAAAAAGGGAATTGCCATTATTCCATGAATATGCCGGAAAGAATGAGGTTACAGGAATTTATCAAGAGATGTCTCTTTGTAGCCCTTAGAAATCTTCACAGAAAAGGTACCTTGACATTTTTTCTTAGAGTCACTTATTTCGGAGATAATCACAAGGCAATTTTCTGAAAAAATCTTATTTTCACAATTTAACGTTAATATCACGAAAACGAATGTCTCGAATGAAACAGAGATGTTCCGCAAGAATTCAAATTTTCCTATTTCGCAAAGGATCAGAGCCTTAATTTTCAGTTGAAAAAGTCGAATTTTCCTAAAATCTTAAAAAAATGGAATCATCAGAAATACCCAATTACAAATGTTTTCACTGAGTTTCTCGCCATTATCATAACAGAAATCATCAAAACTAAAATGTGTCCATTTCACCTCTAATATCCTTCTTGCCCCACCTTCCCCTATACACGCGACTGTTTTACTGACAGAATTCCCATCATTTCCACAAAAAGTTCATGAGAGCTCCGCACTGTGGCGTCGCTCTTCGACTGTTCGTATTGTCGGTATTGGTCTCACCGCAAGATGGTGCCACCACTTCAACAAATTCACAACTATTCCCCTTCCGTTTGCCGTATACACACGAGGGTTTTTTTTAAAATGTCGCCGGTGGCCGTGACAGCAGCTATTTTTAGAATCACAGTGAGATAAGCACCGCGCACCAACGGCCAGAAGAGAAACAGGCGGATAGAGGGGGGCAAAAGGCGTAGAGCGGCAGGAGGGGAGAGAAGAAGCAGTGGGACAAGAAGTAATGGAGGGAAGAAAGAGAGCGAAAAAGAGAAGTCATCGGAGGAGGAACAGAACGAGAAGAGCGAAATAGATATGAAATGTGTACAGTCAACAGTTGTGGTTTGAAGAATGGCCGCAACGGGGTGGGGAAATGAACGAACTAATTATCTGTGACGTCACTGCCGACTGGTTTCAATTCTCGTCAGATTATGCACATAATGTCTTTGATGCATTGAAAGAGTGAATTAATCGAATGATAATGCGAAAATTAAAAATAGTACAACAATAGAGCATTGTGAGGAAAAAAAACATGAGAGTTATTTTATATTTTCTTATTCAATAATGAATGAGATGGGTTTTGAGATTCTTCAACCGAGATCATGCGACTAGGATTGCCTTTATGGTAATGGGAAACGCATGTTATTGTAACAGAGGATGGGATCAAGGTTGTTACACTAGTAAGGCCCCCAGAAACTTGGTAATTTTCTTTTTTTTTCCCCTCATTTCTTCTTCTTCTAGGTATTTAAATATTAACTATACTGGCTGCAACAGTCGAGTTGGATATTCTAAAAATAGAGTCGATTTTTTTTTTACCTTTTCTTCTTTTAATGACACAAGCGAGGTCGGAATTCCCATCGATGAACCCTGTATTTGACCTTGAGAAGATTTTTTTCTTTCGTGGGCATAAACGTGTATCATATTCTACATATTCCCACTACTCAAGAGCATCGCTACGTAATAGATTGTATTTAGGCCCTTTTAATCGTCGAGAGACCGTGAAAAACGTTGGGTTTAGGAGTGACTCAATGTGACCGTGACAAGTGGTTATTTTGAGGCACTTCGCACTTCTCTCTCTTTCTTCCCCTTCCTCCCCCTACCTCTCTTGGATTAACGGCGGAACGTGTCAAGCCAAGTATGGGTGAGAAACAAGGCCCACCATACTTATAAAATCGCATTGGTTATTCTCCCTCAAGGCCCAAACAATTCAAGACGTCCATATGGATCGACTCAATGAGATATTGATATTTCTTCAAGGACTCTAGTACCAAACTAGCCTCTACTTTGGCATATTAACTTCCGTAAAGTTCAACGTGTCAGAACCAACGGGCCCAGGATGATGGGCCTCACGATGCCCCATAAATCCTGAACGTCAGTTCGTACCTATTTTCTGTAAATCAGGCATCGAGTTACGTACAACCATTCAAAATATCACATAGAAAGGGTCTTACGTAAGGCCCAAAAATGCATTGCCTCTGTTACACCGAAAATTTTCCATTCGCGCTCGGCAGTAGCCATCCGGACTTCCATTGAAGAGTTTCTCTTTCAAATCTTTACGTGAAATGATAATTGGGCCTCATGGTGGGACAGATCATAAACTTCAACCCGAGAAATTCGGATGTCGTTGACAATGAAACGTAAAAAAAATCATAAGCCTCAGGCATCTCGTCCACTCCGGATTCTTTTACCGAGGAAAAATGGGCCCTAGGGGCCTGCGGTGAACTGGAAAAAGGGTCACTCTGCCCCAGGCAGTCCAGAGAACGTAATGGGTGAGAGGAAAGCGTCAAGCGAAACACGAAGTCCTTTCGTGATTCCCTCCAACTGGGATAAGGCCCAGAGTTGCGGTGGGGAGAGAGCAATAGAGTGGGGGGGGGGGGGGGCTGCACGAGCTCAGCTGGAGGTGGAATTTTGTGATGATGCGTATGTATATGTTTGTGTACTGTTACTTGGATTTATTTTCGCTTCCAATCTTCTTCTCCTCATTCTTTTTTGAAATTCTGTATTTTTTTTTACTTTGTAAATACCTTTTTACTCTTATTTTCACGCAAATTTATCGTTGTACGGTGAAGTTATCGCGCCCTGTGCGCCAACGTCGAGTGTTTTATTATCTTTTTAGAAAGCGTACAAGGCCGCAAAATCGCGGTAGTACGGGACAACAGTGGAATTCGAGGAGTGCCAACTTTTATTTTTTTAGCTTCTTTTTTTTTTTTCTTCTTTCATTCCCATTATTTTCGTTTTCCTCGCGTGATAGAGGAATCCTCTAATCATCTGTTATTTATCTATTTTTATTCAACGAGCTGAGTAATCACAGCCATAGATCATGTGACGCCGCAGGTTACTGTGAAAATATTTGCGCTGTCTTTGAGTTTTAAGATAAATTTTTTTAAAAAATCATCAAAATACTTTTTTTCCATTATTTCATTTTAGAAATTTCATTTCACCTATTATTGTTAAGAAAAAAATGACTTTTTATTTGTTTTTAATACAATGAAAATGTTCAAAATCGAAAATTCGAATTTCCCGCCTTTATTACCTGTTGGAATGATTTATTTATTTATTTCTCACGTTGGTATGTAAACTGGCGCACCGCCAAACACTTGCTCACGATACAACGTAACTAATTTGCATGTCTAGGTGACATGTTTTGGATTTAAAAGTTGAGTAACTAATCGCAACGACTTGTCGCATCATAAAAAAACGATTCAACATCAATTCATATCCGAGAATTTTCGGATAAATTGCGAATGTAAAAAAAAATTATTTAATAAATAACTCATATTTTTTTTTCGTTTTATTTCCCAATAAATTTCATTTACATTCCAATTACTCTCAGTAATTCCAAATGAATTGGCCGCATTTATATACATGAAACACGGGAGGGATGGGGAAGGGGAGGTTGAGGAAGAAGAAAAAAAATTATTCGAAGCATTTAATGAAAGTGCATATTAAAGGCGGAAATTTTTTGAATTGGACGGCAATGAATATAACGCAAAGGGGTTGAGGGGGAATTCGAGTTATGTACATGGATGTAAAACGAGTTCGAGAGATGGGCACAGATCTACCGGTTAGTGGCCGATGATACTTGGAAGAATGAATAAAGACACGTTAACTTCTGTGTGCGTGTGTATTTGTAGCTACCGCCCATTTATAGCAGGTGTTTTAGTGTATCGTGCAATTCTTTTGGAATTTGAGCTTGGTTGAAAAATCATCATTGCGATTTTCGCGATTTTTTTTTATGTTGATTAATGGAAAAATTATGCAATTAAATATTTAAAAATTATTATTGTAATTTTTGGGGGTACAAACAAGGGCTTCTGATGAATTTCAAGAGAATGGAAAGTTTCTGAGATATTAAGGTAGTATGCCAGTAAGCTCGAGTGCATTGAACTCCTTATTTTTTTAATGCCACATCAAAAATGATATTTTTTCCCATTCTTTTGAATTTTTTCATAATTTTTGTCTGCGTTGTTTATGAGATATGAATTATCAAAGTTCCTGAAAATAGCGATAATGGGAATGAAACACCCTAAACAGAAATAATGAAATTACTAAAAAAAACCACACAGTTGAGCCATTATTTAAAAACCATTAGCGAAGAGAACAGCACTGCAACTAAATATAGAAGAAATTTTTTTTCAATTTTTCGTAAAATTATTGAGAAATTTTGGTTCAAACGTAGTCGTAACTATTCGCCTCCCTCTCTGTCTCATGCATTTGATAGAAGATTAGCAATGTGAAAAAAATCCGAGAAACAAAAAAAAATTATATTTAAAAGCTGAAGATATGACTTCCGAATAATTTAATCACTTTTTCGGGTGAATTAAAGCACGTTTCCCTGAATCGTCAGCAAATAATCGGAAATTGATCTACAAATCCTCATTTTTTCTTGTTTCATCGATTGTACTCTGGAATCCGACCTTGAGGATATCCAAGTACTTCCGATAATTCATCCTTCCATTTCAATTTTGGTCCCTTTCAATACAGTAGCATGAAGAGATTTTTTAAAAATTCCCTCAACACCATGTGACTGGACAAATTAAACCAAAAATTATTTTGGAAAAATAATGAATCAACATGAGAACTCCATAAGCGAGATTAAGTTTCAGTTCCATCTACAACAATTCATGCTTACAGATCTATTTTTTCCTTATATAACCATGTATATTCGTGTTCGTCAGAATGTCTATTAATTTTTCAAATCATCAAAAATGCCTGTATCGGACAAATAGCGGCGAATAATCCAATTAATTACATGAAAACATCAATGACAGCCATATTGGTATTTAATATCCGAGCATCTTCAAATCCTAGTCCTAGATGCTAGGACAGCGTGAGTCAAATTCGGAACATTATTGAATATTTAAAACACTATTCAACAACAATATATCATCGTGAACATGGTTTTTATATCCGTGAAATGTTACAAGGAAATCATTTGTACCTGCTACTTGGTTGTCCTTAGATTCTCTACAAAAAAGTTCTCCTAAAAATTTTCTCTTGAATTCATTCGTTCCCGAGATATTCACGAAATAACCAGAACAATCCCAATATCTCATTGTCCATCTACATGACAAAGATTTAATCGCATGAGCCCTTAATTCAATAAAATTACATCAAATAAACTCTCCACCGGAAGTCAAAACAGGAAGGGAAATTTTAATTCATGCGTGGGCAAGTAGACGTTTGAATTGAATGAGACAAAATTAATAATAGTTGGGCAGTAATTTAGAATTAGAATCGCAGAATGACTCGTGTGGGGGAAAAATTTTAACAACCATTTTAAATCAAAAATAACTCCACTAAATTAAACGCCACTTCTTCCGCAGTCTCATCTTCCAGACGTGTGTAAATAAATATATGCGGTTAGTTACCAGGCGAAGCCACTAGAGTGCGTTTTATCAAAGTCCAACATAACCTAAAAAAAAAAAAAAAAAAAGACGAAAAAGAGTAATAATAATTGATGGATTTTAAACGACAAAAATGAAACTTCATGAAGTGAAAAATATTATCACAACATCCTTTCCACTTCACTTCGAGTTTCGTGTCCAAGTGGCATTCTTCTTGGCTCTAAGTAGGCGTGATTTAACGACTGAACATAAATAAAACTCCAAGAGGGATATATTACACGCACGAGTGGTAGAGCCGGTCGATGGCGCCTGGCAAAGAACTCATCGTCTTTTTATGTTTTCAATGGTAATTTTTTTTTTTTTTTTCATTTCTTCCTTCAATTTTTTTTTGTTCCAGAAGAACTGGTGTTCTCGCACTTTGTCTGAAGCCATTAACTCCGTGTATCTTTGGAGAGAGATTTTAATGCCACTTTCAATTATATGGAATTGAATGAGAATTTTTTTTCATTCTCAAAAGTTCAATTTAATGATTTTTCTCGACGTCCACTTGTTTTTCATTAATTATTTCGGGAATATCTAGGGAACTACTGAGTTTACGCAATTTGTCAAAAAAAAACTTTTTCATAGAGAATTCAATTCTCTACAAGAAAGGTCTTCAGGCGTTTTCCTCTAAACTTACGCTTTTTCGAGATATCCTCGAGATAATCTCTCAAAAATTTTGGGAACTTCAGGTTTTAAAAATATCTCGAAAACTAAGAGAGAAAGCGAATTTTTCGTAGAAATCCTTTTTGCAGTTGTAATTCTGCTCTACAAAAGAGGTCGCAACAAAAAATCCCATATTTCCACTAATTTCTGAAATATCTTATCAAAAACACTGAATCCCTTGCCAATTGGAGGAAATAGCTCACAAGACTGTACTTCGTAATTTCACTCTATTGAGAATGATTCCTCAGTAAAATTCCACGTCCATAACAACGAAAATAAATTGTAAAAATTAAAAACTTTCACAATTTTGTATCGATTCTCGAAAAATTCAACAAAAATTGCTCAAGTGCACCTCGAAATTGTTGCTATTAATATTCTTATATAATAATAATAAGAAGAAGAATTCTTCCCCCAAATATAAAAATCCGAGGAGATAATCACTCCCAGAATCATTGTGCACGAAGCTCCAAATTGCCAAAAGTCAAAGATTCTTGAATTATCAACAGACTTCATGAAAATTTATGAAATTTCTCGAAATCCATAAAAATTGAACGAATTCCTAAAGATTCCGTGAATTTCCATGGGAATTCAAGAAACCTCAAGATTTCGTAAGAGGTTGTCAAAATGCTTTGGGTTTTTTTTTAGAGTGAAGGTCTTTATGGAAAAAACTCACTAACAAGGTTCACACAATGGAGCATCTTCTCAATTTTTTTCATATTTTTTCATGAAGTCCTTCACTTCGAAAAAAATGCTGAATCATGCTGCTCCAGTGGGTCATTTTGCCCTACTATCTGCTATAAAAAAATTAGACAGTGAAAACTTGATTAGAATAATGTTCAACATAATTCTTTTTATGCCTACTAATATCTCCGAGATGTGCACTACATTTCGCCATGTAAATACCTCAAAATCTTCTGACTTTTCTCAAATCCTCAAATCAATTTTCCATACGATGTAATGACTTATTTCTGATGAAATTTCAAAGACTACAGATTCCGAAGATTTCTTCTCTAAAAAATACATTGCGAGATTCTATCGAACTTCGAGATATTTACTCGAAATCTTGTAACGCCTAAATTTCATTGGTTGATTGAAATCACGAGTTGCGCGGGATATTTAAAATATCTCTTAGAACCATGATAGAAGGACAATTAGAGCTACCTTTCCGCGGCACATTCGAGGTTTAACCTCCACTAACCGCAGATGAACAAAAAATGAATGTTTTGTATCAAGATATGGTGCATAATATGCTACATTCCTCCCCATTAACACAAACAATCGTCCATGATTTAAAAGAAACCTGCCTCTTTAATTTTGAAAAATGATGACGCATGAAAACGTACATAAATAATTGTTAGGTTAAAATCACAGTTCATAAGGATCTAGTTAAATAAAATTTCCATTGGATTTCTGAAATTTTTGTAAGATTTCTGATTGGACGATACACTCGATTTCAAAAGTGATGTCTCCTTCGTAAATATCCTAGGCGTTCAAAATTGTGACTATTCATTTTAGATGAAGTTCCAAAAACTCCATAAATCCCAGCAATTTAATGGAATTTTCATTGGATTGCTCTAGTTTGTGAGTAATTTCAAGACTTCTTTCCAGATTTTTCAATATTTCAAAAAATCCTAAATGTCAAAAATCTGAAAGGATTCTGAAAATTTTCGTAATATTTCTGATTTGGATGTAAACTAGAATTTCCCAAGCAATGACCCCCTCATCAAAATACTAAAACTCAAAAATTGCATAAGCAAGTCTTGAGCAATCTTTCAACACCTGATCTCCAATATGGCGTCTGTGGAATTTAAAGGGCCCAAAAAAAAATACCAACGTAAGTGGTATGCCTGAACCGGTCGATGGCGCCTGTAACGACGCCTCGACTGGTCCTATAAAGTCTTTGCTGAATACGAGACGATTTTCTTTTTCTTTTTTTTTGGCGAGCGCCTCATGCCCACATCGAGATGACGCGAATTCAACGATAATCCCTGGTGCAAAGTGCTACTGTAACGTGTAGAATAGCACAAATTTATGGAGAAAAGAGAATAAAATAAGTGAGAAATCATCATTTGCAGAAAATTATTCCACTGGATTGCCAATTGACTCTTGGTCCTCATGTGACTCATAAAGAACAATATTTATAGACATTCCTCTCCTTTTTTTTTTTTTTTTTTAGCTTAATCTTTTCTTTTTGGATGGAGACCATTACATTGAATACAGTGGAGTGAACCTAACCTCGGTTGGTTAGGAGAGAGCCACGTGATGGTAGCTGACATGCGTGATTTAATGAAAGGCAATCGTTTAGAACTGAGAGACTATGCATGACGTCAATTGAACGACGCCTGTTGACAAGATGAAGACACCGAGCGGTCATTGTGAGTCTATATGGTTTGTTTTTTAGCATTGTTGGACTCAAGTGAATTCCAGAATTTTCTGGGACTAGACGGTTTTGGTTATTTTAGAAGTATCTCGGAAACGAGCGAGTTTAAGGGAAAATGGCAGGAGACTTTTTTTGTAGGAAATTCAATTTCCTACAAAAAGGGGTTCTTGACATTTTTCGATAAATTTAGTAGTTTAGGAGCTATGTGGAATTTCAATGATCCATGGAAAATTTCGATATTTGATAGATTTAAGAGAGGGTTGCAGATTATATTGTAAAGCTCTCGGAAATGAGTAGATTTAGGAGGAAATGTGACCTTATATCTCTATTAAGACCTTTTTTAACAGAGAATTTCCAAAACGACAGAAAAAGGTTTCCTGATAAGTTTCTCTAAATTCAATAAATTCTGAGATACTCACAAAATAATCTCAGAAAAATTTAAAAAAAAAACAAAAATAACACCATTGAAATGTTCAATTCTAAATTCTAAAAAATCAATCAAAAAAATGCGATTCTTCAAAATGAATAAAAAAACTTCTATCCCCAAATAACCTTGAGCTCTGTGGATTCCGCTAGAATCACGTTAAGAGCCCTAGTCGATTCGAAAACTCCAAATATTTATCTTGGAATGATTTACAATGAAAATGCCAAAGAATTTCATCACGAAAGTATCTCCATCCCCAGGAAATTTCCACTGCATTTATCAAAACTTTTCCATGTCATTACCCCTGGAATTTTACTACCGAATAAAAATTTCATTGAATTCCCAATATTTCACAACTTCTGAAACACACAATCCGATGTACCAAAGTGCATAAACACACACGAATTACAACAATGTATTCAAAATATCATCTCGTTTCAGATAACACGAGTATCTATTCAATATCATTGACTTGAAAACAAAGGGGTGTAAGTGCTATGTCTAAACACAACATTTACACCACTCTGTTTCTCATACTAATAATAATGATAGTAATAATAATAATAATTATCATGATATCTTTAGGAACAAAGTGCCGCAAATGCTATGTGCAAACATAGTCCCTTTATTTCTAAGTTGACGATATTATTCAAGTGCCCATGGCCATAAGGCTAGAATTGAGTTAACAAAATTCCACTATTAACAGGAAAAATTTAACCAAAAAAAAATGGTGAAATTCTAGAAAAAAAAGTGTTGAATAATTGACGTAAACATGTGAATTACTTGCTTACACGTGAATGATAAGAAATAAGAATCTAACCCTCGTGTCAATAATATACAGCCGGGGTTAAGGTGTCTTATCTTTGACAGATGTAGAGCTTTTATCACATTGCCAACAAAAATTGATTCATTGAATCAAAAAAAAAGAATGAAATTAAAAAATAATTTTGCTCAATGATTTTTGAATGAGATTTCATTTATTTACAGTAAAAATAATGACTCTGATTTTTAAGATTTCTTTTCGAGAATTGTTTGAAGTATTTTTAAGATTTCTTTTCGAGAATTGTTTGAAGTATTTATTTATTCACTTTTATTGCTGTGCGAGCATTGATCCAGGCCCATTTATTAGAGGTACATTCCTCCGACAAGTCACGATTCTGTATCGTGACCTGTGCATGGAAAATCACTGATCATCTGCTATCACATGCATTGTTGGTATATATAAATGTTAAGAGTGAGAGGAGAAAATGTGTGGGACATTTAGAGATGATGAGGAAATTAAATTAGCAGAAAGTTTCAGTAATATTAGGAGAATCGTTGGAGAAATAGTTGCTTTCATGCAGGATTCGAAGGTTTCCAAGGGAAAAGGAGGGATGGATTTTAGTTCATGATTTTGTTGGAAAGCTGAGAAAATTTCAGGTGAAAAACATGTGTTGCGAGTAATTTTTTGGAATTTTCAAAAAATTCAAGTTTTTTGGGCGAAAATAGAAAGGGTAACTCTTCCAATTTTCGAAAATTTTTGAACTATTTCTCGGTTTTAACTGTCGTAATGCAAAAATTTAGAAGGGAGCTGGAAGGTGAGCTTATTGCCTATAGATTCATGTGATTTCAAATGAGTTTTCCATTATTTTCGACAGAGATCTACGGGAAAAAGTTGATTTCTACGGAATTAGGATCAAATCCCTGAGAAATTAATGAAAATCGATTCGAAACCGCATAAATTAATGAAGAATAAGCTCATCTTGACTCTCGCATTTGAATTTTTGCACTAAGACTGCTCTTCGGGGGAGCCTGCGTAAATATTCTATCTCGAATAGTTACCCTGATTCCAACCGATTTTCATTTTGTAGAATACTGAGAAAAACTGCAAAAAATTCACCTTTCCGTCAAATTTTCTTCCGGACCAGATACCATCCCAGTTCTTCTACGCGATTGTCTAATATGACCTACATTTTAACTAATACACGAAAGGATTTATTCCCCAAATAACCTCTAGTGGCATAGGCCTCCGCCACTAGAGGGCATTCAGGGAAAAATCTTCTCATGTGTAATCACTTGAAATAAATCGCATATAACCCATCAACGACAGATTATTATTGTCATCGACTCAATCCTTTAATGCCAGTTATCAATAAATCGTCTCTTTGAGAGAGAATTCTAGCAAGAATGACTAGGAAAAGTCGTGTCAAGTGTAGGAATTTTTTTGCGATAACGAAGTCACTATTTATAGACTGTTTCAGTCTGATTAGAACCGCGTTCTGTGTTAGAGTATCTAAATTTAAATAGAATCCACTAACTTGTCGCTCTTGTCGTAAAAAACAAGTGGTGCCAGTTGCTGGAGTGGTGGTTCAGCAGATATTCCCTGAGCTCTCTGCTTTCTAGGTCTCGGTTTCGTTGGTGTCAGCGGTGATTTAAATGGCAAAACACTCAGAAATTTATCCAAATGACTCCGTAAATCCTGAATTTCCGAATCCCGTCTGCAGAGTAACGTCTCAAGTTCGGCAATTCTTTCATCCTTGACTCTCAGTAATTCCTGAAGATCCCTGAGTGTATCCATGGCTGGTGCCCTCGTTGGTACCTGATTGGTACCAATTTGGACACCAATACCCTCAGCAATTGTTGCCGTCGTTGTGCCTGTGTTTGAACCACTTGTTAACGATACGTTTGTCTGCAACTGCGATGCGTCCTCCTCGTCGGCGAGCCTCTGCTGCGTCGACGAGAAGCACAGACTATCGAAACACACGCGCATAGACACGCAGGCGTCACTTATCAAACCGCACTCGTTCCTGTTCATTCACTCGACGTTTTAGCTACACGAATGACTAAATAATCCGTAACTTCAAGTCATCAAGAACCTCCAGTATTTGTTCAACACAGTCATTTGAAAAAAAAACCGGTGTCATTCAATTTCAAAATACAAAAACTCACGTGCAGAACACTGTATTACCAACAAAAAAAGAATCCAACATCAAACAATTCCCCCCACTTCAACCCCCCTCCCCGCCCCGTGCTGTGCTTTATTTATTTTTTGCCACAGATAATTTTGGAATCAAAATTATCAAAGTTCTCTTCTTCTATCTATTTACCACCAAACAGCTGAGTGTTCAACTACTAACAGCGGCCACGGGCGCCACTTCCAAGTGTCTGGCTTTCATAGTCACAACGAGAGTTGACGGTAGCCCCCTGAATTTTCAGTGTGCACACGAGGTGGGGCTCTTTTACCCTCACTCTTTCAATAACTCGTATGATCTCTTCTCCCTCTCTTTTCAATCGTAAATGCTACGGTTATTGTCGGCTCTTCTCCTATTGAGGATAGCCGGCAGAGGCGCTGTGATGCAAGCACTCCAGCGCATGCGTAATTGATCAGGAGAAGATCATTCGAGGTTTTCTGAGAAGAAATTCACGGTGAAAACTCCGTTAATAAGGTCACTGCTTTACCATGGGTGAAGGAAATGGCCTTATCGACAGTTGAAAAGGTCGATAACTCGATGGTCGATGAGTCTACTCGCTGGCGATAACTTTTCTACAGTCGGTATTATTATAAGCATTTCTTAATTCTCCAAGAAATAAAAATTGCTGAATCTCAGAACGGCAGGATTTTTTCACTTTCAAGCTTTTGATATAAATAAATATTCCCACCAATGAAATGGATAAAATTAATAAATAAATTTTCAATGCTTAAGCAGAGAAAATGGCTCCGAGATATTTGAATATTGTTTCGAGCTTTGGCGGCAGGTAGTTACCTAGTTAGTTGATTGGATGCTTGGAGTTTCTCCTCCCACTCGTGCCCGGAAAGGCGAACGAGGGGAAGGTTGGAAGGAGAGAGAGAGAGAGAATAGAGGAATAATAGGTATGGGTGAGTGTGTGAGCGAGGGCGTAATTTCATAATAGAATAGCGATGTTAGTAATACCATAGTGGGCTCGGGTAACGCTGCTGAAGCGATTGACTGGCCCACAGTGAGGTAAAGAGAGGGATAAGAGAAGAGGGAGTAAGAGAGATAGGAATAGTGGAGGAATAGCAATTTGCATTGCAATTGTGTACTCGTTATGCCTCCATCTGTCCTGGCGTTAACTCAGTCTCCCTCGATAACTCACTCTCAACTGTTTCCCCGAATGCTCGGCTTGGTATCCGATAGAGCACGGGCAATCAGGGAGTCACCTACCCACACGAACATATACACACCAACCCCCTCCGGCATTTTCACTGGAGTTGTATAGTCTCCCTATTTCACTTTGTCCCGTTACGTTCGGCTCTCACTCATTCCTTTCTCTCTGTGTTCTACGAAGCCCAGGAAACCGTGGAAATCCACTATTCGATTACACGTTTCTGGCATCGTTATCGCTTATTAGCTGCTCCATCGCCCTCTACACTGTTCAAATACTTTTTCCATCCCCCACCCCTCTTTTATCCCTCATTGCAATTGGTATAAAATTCACTTTACCACGATCTTTCAATACAACCACAATTTAATCAACTACCAGCAATTTCTGATTTCTTATTGTTCTGTTTTTGTGCGTCAGGCCAAAGCACTTGTGCTTGACTTGAACGGAGACGGATCAGGTCCAAAAAATTCATGATGACAATCCGATGCATAGCGAGTGGCTTGCTCCCAAGAATATGAAACTCTGGGAGTAGCGAGAGCTTATTCGACGTGAACAACGCTTCAACAGACTCAGGTATACCTGATCAGGTCGAGTGAAGACAGGTTATTTTAAGAAGCCAGGCAGAGTTTTGGGTGCTTCTTAAAGATTCCACCTTCAGATCCCCAGAAATTTTCTGAGATACATTAATCCCTTGTACTTGAATCAGGTTCACATGGACCTAATCTTGACCTGATTCAATGATAACACAGACACCTATCTGCAATAGTCCTCTGCTAAGAGTCACATATGAATGCTTCTTACAATGATAGCCCGTGTGAATACAATCTGGATCAGGTGGACCTGATTAGGTCTTACGAAGAAACATTCTTACGAATTCGTCATAAAAATAGACAGTTTGTCCCACAAAAGTACATCTCGCACTGCACAAGAGATGCACCAGATGTACCTGATCAGGTCAAACTATGTAATTGAGAGAATAAGCAATCTGAAATTGTGAATTTCCTCAAAGATGCTCATTGAAACCAGATGACCCTAAATAATTTAGGTCTCCTACCCGATTATCCTCAACCGTCATCGTCGACGATCAGATCACATCACAAATGCAAACCATGTAGGGTGTAAAGCAACGTATCTAGCGACGAAGAATAGAAAATGGATTGTTACCCCTCCCCTCTCGTAAGAAGTATGAGGAATGTACTTTTAAAAAAAAGGTAAACAGGAGGGGATACACGCCTGGGATGGCTTTGATCTCTTCCTCTCCTCCTTCACAACCTCTTTTCAACCACTCCCGTATCTAGTACACCCTCTACCCTTATCTCCCCTCACCCGCTCCTTCAAAATATCAACTAAACGATAACTTTATTTATTATTCATTCTTGTGCTCTCTACGCCCCCCTCCCTTCTCCTCATTCTTTCGCTACTATGTTCAATTTGCAGGAGTTATTTTTTTATGGAATTTTTTTTACGAGTCAGAAACAATATCCTGAAGATATTCGATTCATTTGCGGGATGAACATGAAGTCAATGAAAGATAACGCGGAGAATTGAATTGCAGGATTTTTCGAGGATACTAGAGGCATAAGGAGGAGCTAATGGACACGAAGAAATCAGTCATATCAATTACACATATATTGGGGGTCGGTGGAGCGGATTAACTTGGACTGAAAACTCATTGAAATTTCGCAGAAACTGCGTCTTCCAAGAATTGATATCGATGATGCTGCTTTCTGCATTGAGGTCAGAAAATCATGATTATTTATCTATGAGGGATTGCAAGCTATTTCACTCAATTTTCGGTTCGTATTTTTTGATTTTGTTCATTTTTGGATATGGTGTTGGAATGCCTAACAAAAGTCATTCCCCATGCAAATAAAAATAAAAAAATTCAAAATTCACGACCATTTTTGGTTTGGAAAACCGCTGCAGATGCTCTTTTCTCTTCAACTTCAAATGCTCATATCTCATTAAATATTAATTATATGGAAAAAGTGAAGGAATGCTTTTTTGGGGAGAAAAATCATAAAATTGCATTTACATTTTTTCCAATGATCGAAACTCGATTTTTCTTTTTTTTTATTAACTATTTCAATAAACAAATTGATGGCGATTATCGAATACATGCTCGCAAAAATCTGAAAAAAATATATGTGAAAGATTGATTTATTTCTGATATTCCTGTAAATTTTCGCGATACTCTCTCCGACCGTTCGCGAGAAATCGCTTTTTTTATGTTATTGCGCGAGTGGAATGTTTCCTATTCCTTTATTCGGTGCTGG
This sequence comes from Aleiodes leptofemur, assembly GCA_963942555.1. Taxonomy (NCBI): domain Eukaryota; kingdom Metazoa; phylum Arthropoda; class Insecta; order Hymenoptera; family Braconidae; genus Aleiodes; species Aleiodes leptofemur. The sequence goes on from OZ012619.1 coordinate 11,619,618, forward strand.
TGATAGAAGCTTCGATAATTAGGGAAACACTCATGAAGCTTGTTCGTCTGTGTGACGAAAAAGAATCGCTCCGAATCCCCTTAAACGTCAGACTGTTGAAATGAGATGCAAAATATCGAATAGATTATATCGATTAATCGATATAATCTATTTTTGAAAATGATAGATCGGAAGTAAATGTGATATTGTTTTTCTTTCTTATTTTTATCAAATCTCGGATTCAATACGTGAAATCCCATCGATTAATCGATGTTCGAAAATGATTGATGGGAAGTCCTCTCGAACCGAAACAGGTGCAATGGAACTATCGAATGGTATGCGATATCTTGAATTTTTATGCGAGATATTGCGATGGTATCGATTAATCGATATTCGGGAATGATCGAACGGAAATTGATGTGCTATTGTTTCTATCATTTCATCAAATCTCGAATTTGATGCGAAATATACCAATTAATCGATATCTGACAATAATCGATTGGAAGGAGATGTGATTTTTTTTTATGCCATTGAATTGTGTTAAAAGTGAAAATATGATTTCGTTTTTGGAGAAATAATGCAGAGGCGCTTTTAAATGCTCCTTTGATTAAAAAAATTACAGAAGCTGTAAAAATATTTTCCGATTAACGTTTGGACAGCGATATCTTCTAAACGAATAATGAAAGGAAAATAAAGAAAAATCGAAAATTCTTCTCATAAAATTCCCCGCATTCTTCATTTTTTCTAAGAATTTCTGTTTGAGAGATATGATTTTTTGAAGTTTTCAAGAATTTCGAATCTTCGAATTAATAGAAATATCTTCGGATCTTTTCGGGGCTCTTCGCTCATGGATGTTGAGATCATTTTCCAAGCCCGGGAAATTCAAAAATAGAGGAAAATACGAGGGATTTCGTTAGTTCCATATTTTCCTTTTGATTCAAGATGAAAATTGAAAAATCCTCCTCGATCTCTCTGAATTCCTCTTTTTTTTCTGGAAATTCCCCGAGGACCGGATATCAGCCACAAAGACATGAGATTGACATCCAGATAACCGATAGCCTATCCCCCTCGAAATCCTCGAGATTCAATGAACCTTCACAATCGCTTTTTTTTATACCCATCAAAGTCACCCAGTTGTTTCAACAAATTCAATTTAAAAAAGCTTCCCAGTCTTTTCTTCCCCCCCGTGGAAAACTCCCAGAAGATATCGAGTCAATGTTCTTACGTAACTTTTGAATTTCACCTATAATGGCAAAAGTTTTAGTAGGTGAATAAATTCGTTTTATTATTATATTTTTTCGGAAGAGAAAATAATTTTCAATTGGAAGTGGATGAGTTCAAGAGTCTAACGCAGATTATTCTGTCGATATCTCGGAAACTCTCGAGTTCATGGAGATTTATCAGAAGGCTTTTTTTTTGCAGAAAATTGAATTCTCTACAAAAAAGATCTCATGACAAATTTCCATAAAACCGTTAGTTTTGGGGATATCCATAAAACAATGCACATAACAATGCACATTTGAAGGTGTGAGGTGTCTCGGTAGCTCAATGGTAGAGCAACTGCCCGGAAAGTAGATAAGGTTGTGAGCTTCGATTCTCACCCGAGATCGAATCCGATCGCCTCCAATTTTTTTCTGAAACTTGTGCACTTTAATTAATTCAATTTATTTAATTCTTCAATTTAATTGATTTATTTTAGTAATTTAATTTCTATCTTTACGCGATAATATGAGATTTCAACTACTATAACCTGAATAGGTTAGAAGTTTAAATACTCAGGCATTCTGGGCCTTCTCTCCATTTAAGTTCAGATGAATTTCTCATGAACGAACGCATATATATGACCGAAATTGCCGTAAAAAGTGATGTCACAAAAAATAAAAAATGCACATAACATTTTTTTGGATGATTTTCTCAACAATTTCACCGTTGGACTATTTCATGAATATCTTGGAAACTATGAGGCTTAGCTCAATTCATCAGGCGACTTTATTTTTAGCTGCTGAAATTTCCTACAAGAAAGGTCTCTTGACATTTTTCTCTAAAATCACTCGTTTCCGAGATAATTGCACTACAATCGGTGAACCCATCTTTAAACCTCCCAAATGGCAAAATTTTCGATGAAAAATCCAAATTTTCCATAACTTTTGAACTACTGGAGCAGAATGGGTTGTACTCAATGATTTTTCGCCTCAAATTTCCCTGGCTTTCAAATGAAATTGTTTTCATTAAGGGGGGGGGGGGGGGTAAGGGTTTACGCGTGGAGAAAAAAACACTTTTTTTACGATTTTTTTTTAGACGTATAGATTAAGCAGATTTATTGAAAACTTTTGAACATTATTAAGCATGGATTGAACAACATTGAGTGATTTTTTTATGCAAAAATATTCACTAACAACGGAGCTTTTCCAAGAACGTTTCTTTGAAATAGACGATTTGCGGTGATCACTGTATCTCAGCTGGAAATTATCAGAAATAAAAATCCATTGAAATTTAGTCGAAATATCATTAAATCCTCCCCCCAACGTTCTCTGATTATTTTTTTTTTTACATCAAAGGGGTTTTCTACCAAAATTATGCCACAAAATGGCGCAAATTTTCGTAAAAAATAGCAGTTTTTACTTTAAATGAACACCAAAAATTGAAAAATGAAAAAAAAAATAATCAGAGAACGTTGGGGGGAGGATTTGATGATACTTTGACTAATTTTCAATGGATTTTTATTTCTGATAATTTTTAGCTGAGATACAGTGATCACCGCAAATCGTCTATTTCAATAGACGTTCTCAGAAATGCTCCGTCACCGGCTTGTTCGTGGATATTTTCGTATAAAAAAATTACTTCATGTTGTTGAATCCATACTCAATAATGTTCAAAAGGTTTCAACAAAAAGGCTCAATCCATACGTCTAAAAAAAATTCGTAAAAAAAACGTTTTTTTTCACGTGTAAACCCTTACCCCCCCCCCCCCCCCCCTTAACGTGCCATTGATATTTTCAATAATCAAATAAAAAAAAAAAGTCATTAGAGATTTTTTTTAAATATCTCTAAAACAATTTAACCTATGAGGATTCACTAGAAGACCTCTTTTCTAGCCCCTGAAATTCTCCCCCAAAATCCAGGAATTTTTTTCAGAGTGAAGGACTCCATGAAAAATTCTGAAAAAATTCGAGAAGGTGCTTGAAAATGACAAGATTGTTGGTGAATTTTCTCAAATTTTTCTGCAGAGGCCTTCATTCTTTAAAAAATCGTGGATCATTTTCCTTCACAAGTCCATTTTGCCCCACTTTCCCCTATAATTTCTCAATAGCACCTCCGAATACTCTGCAAAATGCTCGCCCTGAAAGAAGAACCTTCAGAAATCTGCGGAAGCCTCAATACCATCAGCACTGTAAAAACAGGTATCTTAATGTAAGATATCAGTTGGAAAAAGATATCTTAAAATCCAAAAATATCTTAAAACTGTCATCCACTAACAACAGCGTCCCCAAAGTGTTTTAAAAGTGTCTGCAAAAGTATCTTAATTTCAAAAACTTGTTTCCACAGTGAGCTGCCCATCTCCTGCCTATCCTCCAGCCCCCGGAAAAACCCTCTGACAATTATTTCTGTCAAGATGATCATATCGCCGTGACCCATTGCCCCCTCTCCGCCAAAAAAAAACCCGGAAAATTCAAAATTAAGTTCAATAACAAGTCCTCAAATTTTCAAACACTTCCCTCCAAAAATTCATTAAGATCGTAAAAAAAAAAGAAGAAATGAAATCAAGAAACATGAGAAACATTTGTATCGAATTGTGAGCCAAGAAAAACGTCAAGAAGGGGTAATACAACGGCTGACAGGGTGCACAGAATTCGTCTACCCTCGCGCAGCCTCTTTCACTCTCACCCACTTCCCCCCTCCTGCCCCTCCCTCGGCGTCTCTCCTCGGTAATGCCCCTCGTTGCATTTTAAATCAAAGCCCGGAGGTAACGCAATCACCAGACATCACGACGCTTCCACAATTTTCTACTTTAAGCTACTTTATGTATTAGCATCCCCCTTCTCTGTTTCTTTCTCTCTCTCTCTCGTTCCCTCTTCAGGTCTCCACTAGCGCCCCACCACTCAGTTTGTCCTTCTTCATCACCGTTCGCTTCACCCCCTCTTGTGTGCCTTTCTCCCTCTCTCTGTTCTGCTTCGCCATCTTTTTTCCTCAAGCACATTCTCTGCATTTTCACTGGAGCATTGAAAAAAACGTTGGGACAAGTGCGTGTCCTTTTCTTCTCCAGCAGCTGAGACTTGTGCATCAGTAGGGGGCACTAATTCCTCTTGCGGATTTTTAGGTTATTTTTGAGGAAACAAAAGACGTAAAAGGGTATATTTTTCATTTGTCTCTTTGAATTTCATTTAATTGAATTTGTTTTTGATTTAAGGGTTTGGGGGATGAGGAAAATTTAGGAAAATTCATTGGGAGTATTTTTTCGAAGATTTTATTCTATTGAAAAGTTCCAAAATGTTGCGATTGTCATCAGAAAATGACAAAAAAAATGATGCATGTTTTTTTCTCATGGTATTTGTGAACAATCAGTGGAAATTATCTGAGGTAGGATATTTTGATGATTTCGTTGAAGAGCTGAAGGAGTTTTAGATGAAAAACATGTGGAAATCAAAACTAACAAAAAAAAAACAATTTTTTGAAATTTTTGTAGGAAATAACTTAGTTCTATATTCATTGTCATTAGACGTTATCCTTTATAGGACACTTGGAAGGCACGACTTTTTTCTAGCATATTCTAGTGAAGACTAACGAACTGCAGAGATTGAAAATAAGGAATCGGTTCAATATAGCCTTCGCAGCACATAGATTAATTATTGTGCATACACACATCCGTATAAAGAATTTCAGCTGCATCCTGAGGTTTTGAACCTGGAACCATCGACTCTCAAAATTTTAAATAAAAGAGATTTTTCATTGTTATCAATTATTTTCGAGCCGGATGGTAGGACAATATTCTTCCAGATGCCGGGTCTCAATCTTATTCCCCGGAGAAGATTACCCCATGTGCCGTTGTTCTTCAAGATTTCCATCTGAAAGCTATACCTGAAACATGCATCTAACCCACTGGACTGTTCCATTTACTTGAAAGTATAAGACATCAAATTGAATCATAAAGTTGCTGAACTTTTTCTCTAATTTTCAGTCCAAATGTTTATCAGTAGTAATGTTTTACTACTGATAATTTCATTCAATTATTTTTGACATAAATAGTCTCAGATAAATTACATGATTATCGAAACTTGAAAATCAAGCTTGGATAGAGCTTGGTTTGAACTAGGTATTCCCATCCCGTACGGAAAAACGATATATTGGAAAAATATATTTGAACATGTATGGAAATATGTGGCCATATATAGTGCCGAAATTATGTATAAGTATAAATATATTTTCAACATATAATATAATTGTATGTTTTGATAACATATTGAATCATACATTGAGTATCATATATTCTTTTATATTTATCGTTATATATAAATGATTGTATGTCTGTTATACATATCAGCTTAGCAAATGAAGTACGTAATTTAATTGGAAGCACGTTCTCTTCAGAGTTCTAAAAAATAAATGAACATCTAAATGTCATTGCATTAGTGTTAGCTGAATTACAAAAATATTTAACTGATTCTGTGGATTAAGGAGATGGGTAAAGAGAAAAAGAAATTTGCTCAAGTTAGATGGATTGGTGGAGAGAATAACAATCAATGTACGCCCGGTATTCCTGTTGAATGGATACGTGATTTTGATTATGAGAATTTCAATGTCGATCGTGAAGATAATGACATTTCTTACGTCGTTGAGTGGCGTGGAAGCAAAAAAGGGAAGCAGCCAAAGACGGGATAGAAGTGCTACGACGCTCAAGTAATCATGGTATTATGTGAGATTACAATGTGGTCATACTTGTAAAACGTGAAGAAATAAAATTAAAATAGAAAAATATGTACTACCAATTTTTAGTGAAAGTAAAAATAATTTGCTTGTTTTATAAAATATATTTGATTTTGTTGTATTTGAAAAATATGAAATCCATATACTGTCATTATAACCGCAGTATATATATTACATATATTCATAGGTCCTATTCAAAGTTTTATAAAAATTAATTGTAGATAAAATGCAATATATTGCTATTTAAATATGAAAATGCTTTATTTCATATACTAAATAATATAATGCACTATACATTACCCATCGGACGAATATTTGTATATAAATCCATACATTTATCAATATATGATTTAATATATGATAATACAATAATTATATATTTCTGGATATATTTTCTCCATATATCGTTTTTTGGTACGGGATAGCTTGGTGTATCAGACTTGGGAGGAGGCTGTGTCAAGTTAAGATGCCAAGGTTGTAGAATTTTTTCTTCAAAGTTTGACATTCAGTCTTGGTTCGAACTTGATGAGAACTCGAAATTCCAAATTTTGGATACGTGCTTTGAATGAAGCTTGGTCCAAGTCTGGCAGATAGAGCTCAGACCTTGAACATATACCAGCCTCGGTCGGAGACCGTTTTTACTGGAGATCCAAACTTGGCTCAGCTTTGATAACCGAGGTTCGGTTCGTCGAGCTTGAGCCGAGGTCACATCATTTGTTAGAACTCGGATAATCCTGCCTCTTGCCCTTCCGTTTGTATCCATTGCTTTCAGAATGAATCTTAAAAATTATCGATTGAAAAAATCATTATTATTTGTCTTGTAATAATTTTTTATTCGGAAAAAGTATACATGGAAATAGTACATTCCATTACACTTCATATAATGAAAAATAAAAATCAGATCAATCACAACACTGTATATGAGGATCCTGGAGGAAGGAATTCTTAGAAGAAAGCAGAGCCGAGTTAACTCGACTCGGCTTTCTTCTAAATTCGAGGATTTTAGGGTGAAAATCAAGATTTACTCTTTTTTATTTCTGAAAATCTTCAGTTTCTTTTGCAGATGTCTCCTACTCTAGAAGAATTTTTGAAAATGAGCTCATTGGACATTTATTTTGGCGGTGTTCTAATTGATTTTTAGAGATTTTCGAAGGAATTATAGGTCATTTTATGGTAATCGGTTTTTTCATTGATTTCCCGCTCAGAAATCATGGAAAATTAATACGAAATCAGCTGAACCGAGAACAAATAAACGCACCTTTACCCTGATCTTTGAATTTCTTCGTTACTGCCAGTAAAACCTGAAAAACTTCCAAGAACCAGTGAAAATTTTGGAAAATCCGCAAAAAAATCAATAGTGACTCATGTTTTCCATCGGAAATTTTCTCAGTTTTTCAATCGAGTCATCGAAAAAATTCTATCCCAAATCGCCTCACCACGATTCGTATTCTTCTCCTAATTCTATGAAATTTATTCATAAATTTCTGATTAAAAAAAAATTAAAATCTCTCAGCAGCTTCGTTCCACCTTCAAAATGACCATTCCTCTTTCTCTAATCTTAAAAAAAAAAAAAATCTGCGGAAGATTAATTATGATGTTAGTTATTTTATTTGCACAGGGATTATCACAAAAATTTCTTTTCTGAATAAATAAATGAATAAAACAAAGGAAACTCATATACTCGAGTCTTATTCACTAACACAAGCTGCAGAAACGTGGCGCGTTGGTAATCCACTCAACACCTAACGCGATTATCCTCACCGGTAGAATTCACCGTATCGTGCTAATATCAGAGAGGCGTAAATGCCATTTCCCTTTTATTTCTGGACATTTTCATCTTACGCACGAAAAAAAAAATCATTTTTCTACATCTTGAGTATCAAAGGGGCGTACTTCCATAAACGGAAATTGTTAAGATAATGTGTATTTCCAGTACACACGCTTTTCTGTCATTAGACTTTTCTGAAATGATGATTCTAAATTTTAAAAAATATTTTATTCTTCAAAAAGATAAAAAAAAGTCGACTCACATGTATCATGTTTCTCCAACGAATATTTGAGAAACTAAACGAGATGGTGCGATTTTACTCGAATCCTTCTTTGTAACTCGGGAAATTCTCAGCAAAAAAAAGTCTCGACGAAAATTCTGCTATCTCCCTTAATTTCCGGGATATTATGTTATGAATAATGAAAAAAAAATCGCCTCATTTTATTTCGCGAGTGAGTGAAAAAGCAGATATATCTTCTATTTTTACTATTTCTGAAACGAGTGGGTGTAGAAAAAAATGTGAAGAGATCTTTTATGTAGAGGAGTTCAAGAACTCCAAAAAAGGTCTCTTGACAAATTCTCCTAAGCTCACTCGTTTTCGAGATATTTGAAAAAAAAACTCTACTTTCAATTTCCAGGCTTACCAAAAAAGTGACCAAAAATCCCCAGAATCTTTTTCTAACCTCAAAAATTTCCTTCATGAACTCCCATGAAATCCAACAATTTCGCTCCATTATCCCCGAAAAATCCAGAGAAAATCCCCCAACTCCATTTCTGAGTGAAACAACATTGAGAAAAGGAAAAAACGAGATAGAAATAAAATTCCGTTGGAATACCAATAAACAGACGAATCACTTGGCCGAAGAGAAAGGGAACGAGGGTAAACACGATTTACACCAGAGCTTTACTATCATTCTCGAGTATCCATAATGTTACCAAGTACAGGAGGAAAAAAAAAGAAGAAAAACCCCTATACAACCCATCCATCCACTGTCTCACTTTAATCAACGACATTTTCCTCCACCTCCCTCTTTTTCTAGTGGTATAACCGGTGCCTTGTATGTTTGTCGTTCGTGTTATTTGCCCAATAAAACCACGTGGGGGAAACACCCCCCTCGTTTCCGTCCAAAGATGGTGGGATTCCCTCCGATCCTTTCTCTCTCTCTCTCCCTCAATCCATCTCTCCTTCCCCTCGTTTCATTTTCGGTATTCACTGGTAGAACAAGGAAGGGGGGAAGGGTGGAATGTATCAAACACGCCCATTGCATTGAAACGCGCATGCGCAAGTAACGCCTACAATAACGCCACGCTTTCAAGTAGAAAACAGTTTGTGAATATCTTGTTCTGATGTCACAAGCTTTTTCTCGGATCATCTGATTCAACAATTCAGCATCATTAGCACACAAAACGCCTTAACTGAATACAATTTTATTCCTCAATTAAACAGAGATTTATTTCGTTTTTATTTTTTCATATTAACGTGATTTTGTGTTTAGTGTTGAATACTTTGAATAAACAATCGGTAGTGATAATGATAAACGAATTAATTTTAGATTTCAATTTTAAATGTCACATGACTGAGTGATTTTTTTAAAAAGGCAAGTGAAGATATTGAGGATTTGTGAATTTTAAAAAAAGAACGTGCTAACGAAAATCATTAATAACGGAGCTCATAATAATAGAGGTATTGTTGTGTGGAGATCGTGGGAGATCCGCAGTTTTGCGGAAAATATTGAAAAAGTGTTGTTCAGCCACGAGTCCAGGATTCTCACCCCCGGCGGTGGTTCAGTCTCGCCTGGGGGCGCTGGGCCTCCTGCGAGCCCTCCGACCGGACTCTATCATTCGTCTACCCACAGTCCACCGCTTGTCAAGGTAAGGGCAATCGTTAATTGCATGGGTATTGAGAGTCAGGAAGCTTTGACAGTGTCCGACGGACCCTGACCAACGATCTGATCCCATTCATCCCGCGTTTTTTTCGGATCTAGACCGAAATGAGCGGACTTGAGCGATCTTGAGCAAATCGTGAGCCAATACCGCTCAAGACGCTCACACGTGCTCCCAGACTGACCGATTAGAATGGGAATCCCCGGAAATTGTTGATACAGATGTCCTCTTCAATTCTTGACCCTGCGAACAACGTTGCACCTTTCTTCCCACTTCGAATCATCCCACTATGACTAATTTTTTCGACTGATCGAATTCCAGGAGATTTCATGATAAAACATTAGCGAGAGAAAAACAGTAGTGAACGTCCAAACGTGGATGGGTAAGGGTGTCTGTCAGAGACGATTCTCGTCACTCTTCCCTTCGTAGATGGGTTTCTAGAATTCCCTAGAGGATAACTCCAACGGCAGCTGTCTGCGGCTTTAGCTTATTCTTTTTTTGCAGCAGTAACAGCAGAGAAAAGTTTTATGTAACAGGCGAGTATTTCACAGCATGAAATTACGCTGAAGTGTTTTATTGAATAAAAAACAAAAGCAAAAGAGTCAAATTTAATGATAGAAAGAAGCGCGGGCTGTCTGACGTCCAATCCTTCCAACTTAACCTCATTAATAAATTAATTAGATATTATTGTGTTGGCAGCCAACGGCAGCTGCGGGCCAATGTATCTTTCTCTCTTGCATGAACACTTAACTACTACTAATAATTTCATCTTTTAATATACAAATACCAATGAAATTTCCTTGTACGTGTGAGGATGACAACGAGCCCGCAGATGATACTTACAAATATACCAAGGAATAAAACAGGGTCGGGACCTACTGACGTCACTTCTCCACGAGTTTCATTCCAATAAATGGTGGCTTCAATTCTTGTTGGGGTTTTTATGAAATTAATTCGTGGATTCTTTTTATTACTTTATTTTTATTAGAGTTTAGAAATGTCAATTGATTTATTCAGAGACGAATCAGATGTAATGAATTTATATCCGAAATATCTTGAAATTGTGCTTGAATAAAGGGGTATTAATAATCATTTCGGTTACTAATTTCATTCGGGTTTCATGAAATAGTCAGTAATAATCTATTCTTGCTTTTGGCTATTTCATGGAAATCAATGAATTTATTAAAATCATCGGAAATTCTTCTCTCAAAAAATCTCCTCAAAAATTTTACTCTCTTATAAATATCTCGGAAACTATTAAGTTAAGAGGAAAATCTCGAGAGACCTTTTTTTGTAGAAAATTATGAAAGCTATAGAAAATGTTTCTTGGCAAATTTCGCTAGAATCGATATTTTTCGAGATATTGACGGAGGAATGTCTCAAAACTCTATAAAAAAATTCTTGTCACATATTTTTGCAACTATCTCCGAAACCATTGGTTCTATCAAAATTTCTCAAGAGACGTTATTTGTAGCCCCCGAAATTCTCCACGAAAAAACCCCTTCCCACTTTTTCCTATAGCCTCAAAAAAAAAGCAGAAATTATCATTGATTCAACTCATCGAAACTGTTTCCTTAAAGAAAATTGCAAATGTTTTTTCACTCTCTTGTAAATTTCTCAGAAACTATTAGGTTTGGCGGAAAATTTCAAGAGATCTTTTTTGTAGCCCTTGAAAATTTCTAAAAAAAAGCCATTCCCCACTTTTTTCTAATCTCAAAAAAGCCACTTGAACATTTAACCCAAACTTTTTTTTCCCTCCAAAAATTGATGTTTCACTCACTTTGGCACAATTCCCTGCATTAAAAAGATCGTCAAAATGAATTCATTGAGCTCGAGATATATCTTTCATTACTCCAAACTATCAAGCGCATTACATTAACGTTTCAAGCATTACTGATAATGATAAAAAAGGCACATGCAGGCATTATCATTTTGTCCAGTCAGAGTACTATGGCATTAAGCTGTAGGGGGCCAGGATTAGGATGTCGGCCATTACCGCGCGTCACTGACCGTTTATTCTCCGCCGCTGGTAGCCCGACGGTGTGGCCCGACTTCCTCTAGACGTTTCATCAGAGTTTTATCTATAAAATAATGTGAAATATGAAAAAAAAAAAAAAAAAAAAAAGTTCTGGCAAAATTCGCCTATTAGTATTGACCCTTTCCGAAAAAAGCCGAGGGACACTGAAATCGGATGCAAATATTTGCAGCATCAGAGACAATGGAGATAATGATAATGCATATGATTTTGTTGAGTTGATACCTAAATAAAATGGCTGCTTCATACATTGTTACTTCAACTATTCCCATCTCACTCATACAACTGATGGAGTGCCACGAGCCATTTCCTTGCCCTCTTCTCTATCGTTTTATGCTCATATATTCAATAAGTAACAGTAACTAGATTGAAGCATGCTTCATCATAAGTAACACTGTATTCTCATTCGTCTCTCTTTATTCTACTGAATTAATTTGAACTTTATCGAATGATATTTAATCAAACTGTCTATTTTCATCAATTTGTTTTTGTTCAGATGTACATGTGTTTTAATGCATGGAAATTCAGTGGTTAATTTATGATTTATAAGTTATTTATTTATCGTTTATAATCATTTACGGTACAGTTGACCCCTTATTTTTTTAATAACGTATCAATAATGATGTTTTTTTTACATTTTCCTGATTTTTTTTCATAATTTTTGTTTTTGTAATTTAAGAGCTATTAATTATCAAAGTCACTAAAAATACCAGTGGTGGGGATGAAATGCCCTAAATCAGACAGGAATAAGTAAATTACTAAAAAACCACACGGTTGACCCATTATTCAAAAACTTTCGGTGGATACAGGACAAGTAAACATTGAACAGCATTTTAACTGAATAATAGAAGAAAAAAATATTCAATTCATCGTATAGCTATTAAGGGATTTTAATTAGAAGGTACTCGTAACTGATTGTCTCTCTCTACCCCATGCATGTGATAGGAGTTGAGTAATGTAAAGAAAATTCGAGAAAAAAAAAATTATTTCTACAAGCTGAAGATATGACTTTCGAATAGTTTAATCACTTTTTCGGGTAAATTGAAGCACACTTTTCCGAATTAACAGTAATTAATTGGAAACTAACCTACAAATCCTCATTTTTTCAGTTTTATCGAGTGTACCCTAGGATGCTATCTTGAAATTGATGCACTGAGAAAAAAATAGTAGTAAAAGTGATGAAATAAATTATGACAATAGTCCTCAACAAATTTTTTTTCCAAATGATTGGAAAATGGTTAAATTTATGAAAATCAGAAAATTTTTGAATTGTTTACCATCAAATTTGGAATTGATGCAAGAAACAATTAATCAAGTCAATTTCGTTAGGATAAGAAAAATTAATTGTTTGAAAAAAAAATTTGTGAATGACTATTGATAAAAATTCATTTAATCACTTTTACCAATTTTTTTTTCAGCGTAATAAAATGATTTTTGTTCACGCGATTCATCGTTTTGATTGATTATTTCGAAAACTAAGCGAGATCGAGTGATTTTGCCAGCATCCTACTTAGTGGCTCTCAAAATTCTCTACGAAAAGGGTTTACATGAAAATGACGCCATCTTTTTGAGCCCCCAAGACAATCTCCAAAACTGAAAAAATCGTTATTCTCTCTGTTTTAAGTGTCGAGCACTAGAATTACCGCAATCCCTCCTCCTCCCTCCGCTTTTTAACACCTTTGCACTCGGTGTCACGCACGTCAATCCTTTAAAAAAAACGAGGTGAAAAACTTTGTTTGAGCGGAAAGTGTTTCAATAAAAAAAACGTCGCGTGGACATGAATAATTGGCCGCGTCACAAATGAATTTGACGATCTCCCATCCCCTCTCCTTGATATCAACTGCATTCAACAGAGGGCGCCTCATCGTCCCTTCGCTCGCATGCGAATGCTGTATTCAATCTGTTGATATAGAAAAAAGAGAAATCAAGTTTCGAACATTCGCATCGTTTTCATTTATTCAGGTGCTCTTTCTGTCCTTGCATCTCTTCTCCCTCTCCCCCTGCCTCGATAGGCCAGTGAATTCGCCGGATTTGCAAACCACATTAACCCCTTCTCCCCTTCACATTTGTATCCAATGGCCAACGGGATTGACGGTTTTACAAAAAAAAAAGGAGGAATTCCCCGATTATCGGATTGAACATTCTGGCCAATATCCGGTGGTTGGAAAAAAAAAAGGAAATGATTTTTTCATTCGTTAAGTGTCCCAAATGGCTATTCATTAATTTATTTCTGTTTATTTATGCTTTGGAGCTAATTTTTTCCCAGATTATCTTGATATCCGGAAGTTTTTTAGAGAATGTTCAATGTTTTTTTTCTTTTCAGTAGCAATTAGAATGTTTTATTCTGTAAAAGATATCCCAAAATATGTCAAATTTACAGGAAAATATCCAGAGACCTTTTTTGTAGGGAATTTTAATAGCTGCAAAAAAGATCTCCTTACAAATTTTGCTAAAATCCATAGTTTTAGAGATCTTCCCAAAATAATAACAATACAACTATAAAATTAATTTTCCAATTTTTTTCGCAATAATTTCACTCTTGAGTAACTTTGTAAGTATCACGGAAACTACTGGTTTTATCAAAATTGGTTAGAAGACCCTTTTTCTAGCCATTGAAATTCTCTACAGAAAGCCTGTCCCCGCCTTTTCCTCAGTACAAATAGGTATGCTCTCATTTATATCGGATTCAGATCTTAAATCACATATTTTTTGAACTATTTGCAAAATCTAAATTTCATTTTCAATTCAAATGAATTTCATTTTCTCTCTTCTTCATGACATCTGTCATACTGCAATCGTACTTTTCAATACAACCTCCTTTTGATTCACTTGACATCGCTATTATTGCTATGAAACATTTTCTCAAACAATTACAGATACAAATGAAGTATTAAATTTTCTCCAAAATTAATTTTATGAGAATTCAACGTCAAATCTGAGTCAGACCAAACGACACACTGAATAATAAAATAGTTAAACTTTCAAAACTATCTAACATTGGACGAGTTATTTCAGATTCATCACGCGGACATAACCACTCGATAAGTAATACATCGTATCTCTACATTTGGCTGTATTAAATTGTTTATGAGCATGCAAATGCATTAGTAGAAATAGAAATGATTATTTGGTTATGTTAGAATCTCTGAAAATTCCTCGTCGAGGTCGAGACATCTGTGTAACAAATTGACGAGGTCTTCCTTTTTTTTTTCTTCCTGGAGGAAGAAAGAGCAGAGGGGTGAAATGTGGTTGAGGGGTAGTTTTGCTGGATTCTCGTGGTCTAACCCTCGGGCTACCTATTTCCAACGGAATCGCTTGAGGGACTTACCGGCATATATTCCAATTTACCGTCCTGTTTGATATGCACCAATTTCGTTCAATATGTCGCGCCCTCTAGTGGAAGCGTCTGCGCACTAACATGCTTTCATATCAATTTTCCTCTTTTCACGTTCTCCGATTATAGTTTTTTTCTACATTTACCATGAGTTCTTTGCATGAGACAATAAAAAAATGAAATAAATGACTTTCTTGAAAAAAAGGACTTTGCAAATGATTTTTTTAAAGAAAGTCCTTTACGAAAAATTAACAAAAAGGAGAAGATGGCTGAAGTATCCTTATTGTTGTCTAATTTAACAGAAAAATCATAAAGGCTCCCACTCCGAAGAATCAGTCATCAGGAGTATCAAATTTAACTTGAGAATCCTTTTTTTTCTGTTTTATCGACGCAAATTCGACATGTAAATGCCACTGCTCCATAATTCCCTTGCGATTCCGTGATTTTCGGGGATAAACAAGAGAAATGAGACGTGTGAGTGAAAGAGAGGGATTCCAAACCATCCTGTTTGATATACACCAATTTGGTTCGATATGTCGCGCCTCCTAGTGGAAGCGTCTGCGCACTAAATTGCTTCCATATCAATTTTCGTAATTTTATCCCTTCGGATTAGAGTTTGTTATATGTTGCTGAGGTCCTCCGCATGAAACAGTAGGAAAAATGGAATAAATAACTTTCGTAAAGAAAAAACGATTTCCAAGGTGAGGACTTTCTAAAAAAATTTGAGAAGATGTCCTGAAGTATTGTTATTGTTGTTTAATTTTTTTAAATTTTTTCGTAGAGACCTTTATTTTGAAAAAAACCATTCATCTGACATATAGATATTCACCTAAAAATCCTCGTTTTTCCTGTTTTATCGACAGAAAATCATCATGCAGATGTCACTACGCGACAATTCCTTCGCGATTTCATAATTTCCAAGAATAAACGAGAGAAATGAGACGTGCGAGTGAAGAAGAGAGACTGAAAACGGGGGGAATTTAATAAAAACGGACGTTTGAAGTGAAAATGTAAGAGAACTGGGCACTTGAGGTCGAGTGAGATCAGTTGAGTTCATCCGAGTGTTAGAAGCCCGAGTGAACGTGCTGTGAATGATCGCTTGGGTGGTCAATAGCGGCTATTTACCAAGTGTGTTGGGTGTATTAGAAGATGGCAGTTATGGATCCGGTTCTTGAAAAATTTTCCATCCACACATACACACACACACGTCTTTTTTTCTCTTTTCTTTTCATGATAGAAATAGAATTGAGGCGCTCAATATACCCAAGAAAACATAACCCCCATGGTTTTGCAAAGAGGGCGCTGGGTATTATTTCTCCGGTCGTAAATTTTAACCGGAAAAAGCGATTTAACGTGCTGCCCGGCCCCCAGGATAAATCTTGGAAATGTCGAAAGGCGTAAAACAGGAGTGGTTTTGAGACTAGGATGAGAAAAAAGAAGAAAAGTGAATGAAATGAGGGGAAGAATTGAGAATTCAGGAGTTACGGATATTTTTCATTGTCAGACGATAATTTTATGGTTAGAAAAACCATTCACTGGGAAACGTAGAAGAAAATTTTTGCATTTCCCGAAGAATTTTCATGATTTATTTTCAAAATTCGAATCAATTTAAGAATATCTCCGAAACCATTGGTTCTATCGGAATTTATCAAGAGACCTTTTCTGTAGAGGATCGAATTTTTCACGAAAAAGATAACTGATAAATTCTCCCAAGCCCAATAGTTTCCGAGATATTTCTATAATTTGCAAGAAAAATTCAACAATTTCCCCATAAAATCAAAATCAATTGTTCAAGAATTCATAGGATAGCCCATATGTCCTATGTAATCATAGAATCAATATGATTATCTTCATCTCTCTCATCTCGTTTTCGTAGTGCAACCAATTGAGCTTGTTTAATCTGTGCCCCGAGCCACGCAGTTACGTATATTCAACTACACATACATTTTCACCAATGCAAAAGGGAAACCATGTAATTCGTACATTGGGATCTACATCAATTCGAAATGAACACATACAGAGATACGATACAACGATAGAGAGAGCTTGCATTTGGGAAGGACAGTTTACAAGTGATGTTATACGTGCCTCACGCGCCGTGTCTGATCCACTCGTGATCGATGAAACGCCACGTTAGAGGACGTTACTGTCTCACCAAACAAACTCATCCAATTTAATTGATAAATTGACAGATTAATTCAATCAATGCAATGGTTGAGATGATTAAATGATTACAAAATGGGGCTGTTGCATGGATTTCCTCTGGTTTTCCGTATCAAAAAAGGGAGAAAGGGCGAGCTGGGATTGAACGAGTGCAGATAGAATTTTTTTGAGTGTCGCAATGATAAGCTGGGGAAATTTCAGCTGGAAAGCATATGTTAGAAGTGATTTAAAAAAAAATTGTTTATAGAAATTCAAGTGTTTTTGAGTTTTTGGGAATATCTCTGGCTTTCGTTGTCGCAGTCTTAGAATAGGGGAACACCTATTGTTTTTTTTAAGTTGCTATAGATTATAAATATTCTATAAAAAATATTAAAACCATCCTCATGTGCATTTTTCAATTGCAATTGCAAATTAAAAAGTGTATTTTTTCCATGTGTCAAAAGGACAGTGACGTCATTAAACTGTATTGGACTTTATCCTGTGCCGCCATCTGTGTGTTAATTTTAATTTTCTTTCATTTTGATTAATAAATTGATAATTTCAAGAAATCAACTCCGATAATGCTTCCAGAGTAATTCGTTGAAAAGTTTAATGAAAAAGAATCAAAACAAATCAATTATAATTTATTCCAGTTACATTTAACCTGAAAGAAACAGTCAATATACTGATTATCTTTAATGTATGTATGTGAGAAAATAGCGATGGCGCTACTGACGAGCAAACTGAAAACTAATAATTCAATGCAATGACGTCATATCTCGAAAACGCCGAGTTCAACCATCTAATTTTTAATTGATTATTAATAATAATAATTGATATAAAAATAGGAAATTTGATGTGTTGCAGTGTTTTGAGATATTATGCATTATGTATAACGTAAAATTATACGAAAAAACAAAGAATGTGACTTCCCTATTCTGGAAATTGATGGGAAATGAGTTCATTTACCAAAAATGGAAACGATTGAGTCTTAAGTTTTGGCTGAAATATCCGATTTTTCAAAAAAATCACAAAAGTTGTGTGTGACCCATGTTTTCTAGCTGAAATTTGTTCAGCGTTTCAATGGATTCTCCAAAAATATTCTATCTGAAGCACTTCTATCAATTCCCGTAAAAAAAAGCGTTTCGAATTTAAATGTAAATGGTGTGAATAATATCTTAAAGATTCCAGTGATCCAGTACTCCAGTTAAAGGTTGAGATAGAATTTCTTCGATGATTCCAATAAAAAGCTCAGAGAATTTTAGCTGTAGAACCTTTATGTTTTAAATTTCTCAAAAAAAAAATTCACTGTTTTGAGCGAGAATTTAAGGCTCAACCTTTTCCAATTTCAGAATTTTTTATGTTTCGATAAAAATTGATTCAAGACAACATAAATTGATGAGGAATAAGCTCAGGTTTCATCTCGCTTCGTTTTTTTGTCCTTCGACAATTACAAGTTGTAGTAGCCCCAAAAACGTAAATTTGCCAAAAATTGAAAATATCGAACCTTAAATTTTCGGCAAAAATATTCGATTTACCACAAAATTCATAGAAATAATGTGTGACCCATGTTTTCTAACTAAAATTTCCTCAGCTTTTCAATGGAGTCATCAAAAATATTCTATCTCGCTTACTTCCATCAATTTCCGTAAGAAAGAGGTGTCAAATTCAAATGCAAATGGTGCGAAAAATATCTTGAAAATTTCAGTCATCATCTCGCTTCCGTTTTTTCGAGCTGCAACAATTACTAGCCGAAAAATCCCAAAAATGTAAATTTGCCGAAAATTGAAGAAATTGACCCTTAAATTTTCGGCTAAAATCTTCGATTTTTCGGAAAATCCACAAAAATAAAGTGCGAGCCATGTTTTCCAACTGAAATTTCCTCAGCTTTCCAATGGAACCATAAAAAATCTCCTATCTCACGTGCTTCCATCAATTTCCTCAAAAAAAAACCGGCCAAATTCAAATGCAAATGGTGCGAATAATGTCTTAAAGACTTCAGTTATCGCCAATAAATTCTCGATTGAGTGTTACGTGGAAAAAAAGAGCAAGAGTTTTATTTGCTTTCTCCTCGCTAAACATAAACTCGAATTCATCCAGCCGAGTGCACATGGACGGGTCGAAAGAGAACAAAATAGAAGTGGGAATCGAAGGGAAACCGGAAAACAACGACGAATCGACAGAGACAGACACAAAGGACTGAGAGCCGAGACACAAGCGTAATGCGGCGGAATCGAGTGGATGGGCTTTTTTAGGGAGAACGATAGAGGAGGGGGGGGGGGGGGAGGTGAATAGAGGGGAGAGACTCGAGTGGGTGCTTCTGTACTATTGGGTTTCTGTTGGCCATACAGTCATTCCCCTCTGGAGACCGGAATCCGGAAGCGAATCGGAACTTGAATAGCCCTTAGAATATCTACAGTTGGGTGACTCTATTACGGGCCAATCGACTCAAATCACGCGTCAATGTATCACTCTGAAATGTAAACAATTGTTATGAGATTATGAGAATTGTGGATCTTTAGGGTTTCTTCAGGAGAAGATCTTACATAATTTCCCATTGAGAGAATTAACGTTGAGAAAATTCAGGATTTGAGCATTCTAAAACAAATGTATTTAGAGGAAAATATCAAGAGAGCTTTTTTGTAGAAAATTGAATTCTCTACAAAAATGGTATCTTCATCATTTCTCGTAAACTTAACAGTTTCTGAGATTTTCTGAACATGATGTATGAGTAAATTTTTCATTTTTTTAATGTATATTCCGAGATTAATTTAGTTTTTCGAAGATTTCTCCGAAAATAATGAGTTTAGGGACCAGTGTCAGGGGACATTTTTTGAAGCTTTTGAAATTCTAGACGAAAAGGTCTCTTCATGAATTCTCATGCACCTAATAGTTTCTAAGATATCTCCGATTGAACCCGGAATAAATTTTTAAACTAATTAAAAGTCATTTAAAAAAAGAAAATTGCGGTGTGTGAAAAAAAAAACATGTAAAAAGTGGTTGATGATCAAACTGGAGAGCTGTAGGATTGCTGCTCATAAAGACAAATTAAGCAACAGCGATGAAGCCACGAAGATTATTTCTTCGTAAAAACAAAAAAAAAAGGCGCAAAGATTCAGGACACGCGTGATCACAGCCAATGCAACACACGACCCGTACAAACAAAGGCAATTATGAAATTATCTCTTTTAATTGCAATTCGTGTCACATACACTGTTTAAATAAAGTTTAATTTATCGTAGTTGTAATAATATTATATTGTACGTCGCGTGCCAAATTATTCTACGATGACGTAATTTTTTGCGCTTGTTAATTAGTGAATGGAAAAAGAAGCGGCAATCGGTTCTTTTGTCGAGTTTATGGCAATTATGTAATTACTGGGGTAATTATTGGACTTTTGCGTAAACGCCAATCCGGAGGATTCAATTTGAAAAACTGTTGACGAAAAATGATGAATTTTTAAGGTACAGTTGATAAAACAGAAAAAAATGAAGATTTGTGGATGAGTTTCTAATTAATTGCTGATAATTCGGAAAAACGTGCTTTAATTTACACGAAAAAAGGTAAATATGTAGATTATGGGCCTTTTTTTTATAAAATCACAGAATCAAATTTCGGAAAAAAAAAAAAAAGAAAATGCGCAAGCGATGTTTGAACTCACAACCATCTGATTACATGTCAGGTACTCTACTTTTTTTTTTTTGATAACAACAGTTTTTATTGGCACTATAAAAAGATATTATTTACATATGTACAGTAGAAAACAGTGTAGAAGAAACTATAATCATTATTATTATAACTTATAACTAATGAAGTTAATGGATACAAATATCTCTCAAACTTCTGCATTTTAACAATATGAAGTATTGATGTAAGGAAGGAGAAGTAATTCTTCTTTCCAGCATCATTCATAAAAAAAAATTATACATAACTATTTCTGTGGTATATGATTTGTTTATGTAATAACAGATAACATATATATTCAGCGAATAAAAAAAAATAGAGAAAAAATCTACGCTTTCATTATTAGAAAAAAAAAGAGAACGCACTGTAGCAGTGCAATGAACCCACTAAAGATAATTCAAAAAAAAATTGAAAAATTCTTCTTATTATTGAGACCAGTGAAGGAAATAATAATAGTTGTCAGGTACTCTACCAATTGAGCTATTGCGAGTTCCACTATTTACCTTCGAATTTTTGATTCCGATATATTATCGTATTTTCTCCACCTCCCTTCCTGAGGTAATTTAAATTAATTTTAAATTAATTTTATTCTTGAAAGTTCACTATTCTCCATATTTACCCGAAAAAGTAATTAACCTTTCCGGAAGTCATATCTTCAGCTTGTGAATATAATTTTTTCTTGATTCACGATTTTTTCTTACATTACCAATCTCCTATAACATGCATGAGATAGAGAGAGAAGCAGATAGTTACGAGTACCTTCTAATTAAAATGTCTTAATAACTTAGGGAGAATTAAATATTTTCTCCTTCTATTATTCAGTTGAAATGCTGTTCTCTCCGCTAATAGTTTTTGAATAATGGGTCAACTGTATGGTTTCTCAGGATTTCGTTATTTCTGTTCGATTTAGGGCGTTTCATCCCCACTATTTTGAGTAACCTTGATAATTAATATCTTATATATTACATGGACAAAAAATAATGAAATAAATTCAGGAAAATGTAAAAAAATATCATCTTTGATATGGCATCAAAGAAATAAGTGGTTGAAAGAAATAACTGTACGTGATTTTTCCGGGGTACTATCTTCAATTATTTAGGTTATTTCCATTCTCTGCATTTCAGCGAGAAATCTCTGAAACTATTGGGCTTAGAAAAGAATGTCAGAAGACCTTCTTTGTACAGAATTTTGAGCACTACAAAAAAGGTCTCTTGGCATTTTTTCTCAACTCGAATAGTTTCTGAAATATTTACGGAATAATCAAGAGAAATGGAACGAAAATTTATTCATCACTTCCGGATGGTAAAAGAAAATTATTTCTCCCCCAAAATACTCAAGTGGAATCAACACAATAAAAGTCACGATGACGTTGAGAATGATAGTATGAATAATTTGAAGGCTCTCATATGTCTTTTTTTTTTTTTTTTTATTTAATTCTTCCAAACCCTGATAGGGTTTATTCAGAAATACTCTCATATGTCAGTGAGGGTTTGTATTCGGGAATTCGTTGCGAATGAATTTGGATCATTCGTCTCCCTACAAAAGCCGGAAGCAATGTTCCTACAGAATATGTTGCGTAACAGCTCCAAATAAGCATTAGAAATCACGCCAATAAAATATGTACTATTGCGAGAACAATTTCATCTCCGAATCACAGCTAATTTTCCGTGTTATAATGTTAAAAGAAATTGATTATATTTCACTATTTGAGATTTTTTTTTAGAATACGCTCAATTATTCTGAATATTTTTTCGAAATTATTTCCCGATTTTCCTCAAATTTAATTCCGGCAACCTTTATTTGCCTCATGTTTTCTGAAAAATGAGTTGATGAGCGATGATATTTAACGTGTTCCATTGATCATCTCATTGTATCGTAAATACTTCGGAAACAATTAGATTTATCAGAAAACCGTTCATATAGAGATTTTAATTTTCTATAAAAAGATCTCTTGATAAATTCCACAGTTTTGGAGATATTCATGGAATAATATGGGTAAGATTCTTCAGGATTATGAAATAAAATCTTAAATGTCGAATTATATCGGAAATATCTCGGAAATTATGGGACTTACAAGAATTCATTAAGAAACGTTTTTCGTAGCCCTTGAAATTATCGAAAAAAAAATTCATTTCATTTGCATTTGTATTTGGCGCCTTTTCTTGCAAACATTGAATACAAGGGATAGATCTTTTTGGTGACTCCATTGAAAAGCTGAGGGAATTTTGACTAAAAACATGATTCACACATTATTTTCATGATTTTTTTTTTAGAAAAATCGGATATTTGAGTCGACAATTTAGGGCTTAACTTGCTTCATTTTCGGTAAATTCACGTTCTTGGGGATATCTTTGCTTGTAAAAACGAAAACGAGAGGGAATGTAAGCTCATTTTCCATCAATTTACGTTATTTCATAAACATTTCGAATCAATTTTTATTGAAAGATAAAATTTTCCGAAAATAAAAAGGGAAATTCTCGCCCAAAAGCGCAAGATTGCTGTACAAAATCGAAAAAATCACTTGCGACATATGTTTTCCAGCTAAAATTTTCTTAGCTATCCATTGGAATCATCGAAAAAAATCTGTCTCAACCTGTTCTACACCTATTCCCACTTTTCCCTCATTCTAATCCAAAAATCCATAAGAAATTGTCCCTTAGCTCCAATAGTTTCCGAGATATTCACGTTTAAACCCTCAACATTCCACATAAAATTAAATTTCTCGTGTTTTCGATCCAACCAAAAATTCCCAGAATTCCACGAATAAAAGGCACATACATCCCGCATGACCCTAAATAAAAAGAAGGAATAATTTCACACGATATTTCTACTGAGAAATGAAATTAAGAGGGAGAATAATGAAAGAAAAACATTAAGAAATTGACACAGTAAGTGTACACATGCTTGGATAAATTTTTATTAAATTGTGTCATCGTACGAATGAGGGCCTCAACACGATGCATCCAATTTGTGCTGCTTAATTAATTCTAATTTACTCCCTTTTCGTCCCTGGGACATCAGGAGACTGGCTCACTGGTGGCCAAAACCTCTGTCTATGTATTTTACATATGTACATATACGATGCACGATTGTATGACGGTCCTCTATAGTAATCCAACCACTTGGGAGCACACGAGAGAGCGCCGACGCAAACGCCACATATTGGCCCTAATGAAATCTTCGTTAATCTCAACTGACCGAATTGATTTATATTAATTCATTGTTATTTTCATTCGCCCGTTTAAATTCATCTATATAACTCATTTCAATTACTTCTGATGGAGGATAATTTTATTGCCTCAATTGTCAACTAATTATTTGTTCAATTAAGAATATTTATTCGATGATTTTCAATGAATTATTGAGTTGTGACAATTTCGAAATTAATTGAAAAAATGTGTTTTTTTGCTTCCGAATGGAAGCTTTATAATTGTAATTTTTTTCGAGTTTGAGATTTTATCATAATATGACTGCAAATAACGCAAAACGTCAAGAACCGCCGTTTTTAAAAAAATGTCTGTGTGTGTGTTATGACGCTTTTTCCACTTTACTCTGAAATGGGGCTAACTAGCGATCTGAAAATTTTACTATAAGTTCGCCGTGCGTGCCCCAAGCTCTCACAAAAATTCCAGCTGAATCGGCCGGACAGTTCTTGAGAAAAATTAAAATGTTGAAATATCGTTTTCTCGACTTTTTTCGATGAAAAATGAAATTACAGCGTCCACTCTCAGCGAGAAGATGCGCGCTTATGAGCTGTATCTTTTACCCCTGAGATGGTGGGAGCTCAGATTTTTAGGTTATCCAGTATAAAACTTTTGAGAAATTTTTCGTAAAAATCTTGATACCTCTATAACTTAATAAATAATTGAGCTAGAGACCTCAAATTTTGTGAGGTTATACATCTGACGAGCACAAAGTTTGGCATTGAAACTGAGCGGAATTGGTCCAGTAGTTTCTTAGATATTAGCATAGAAACATCCGAAAAAGCAAGTTACATCTTCAAGATTATTCAATTGATTATATTTGGGATGAGCTTAACCCTCTGAGGCCTATTTTGGTTTCCGTGCTCTATGCATAGATCAGTGATAGTAGATTTAAAATTAAAAAATCCGTTCGGATGCTTTCTGCCAATTGCATTGGCAGAATGTGAAATGTGAGATGTTCAAATTACGCACAAGTAGTGGGGCTCCTGCATGTTTTTATATAATAGCAATTTTAGGGATAACTTTGAAGCCGTTGGGTTCAGAGCTCATTTGTCAGGAGATCTTTTTTTTGTGAGGAATCTAATTGTCTACAAAAAAGGGCTCTTGAAGAATTTTGAGGAATTCGATGATTGTCGAGATATTTGTAAAATAATGAACGTTTTTTTTTCTGGATCAAACTGAAATGCTCTCGGAAACTAGGAGAGTTGGGAGGAGGAGCACTTGACATTCTCTTAAAAAAAGTTTACCTAATATTTTTTCCTAAACTTCGGAGAGAGTTTCGGAGATATTCTTTCTCAAAACTAATGTTGAAAGTTGAAGTTCTTCGCTAAAAGTTGATTTGCTCTCATCAAAATGATTTTTTTAATTATTAAGAATGCTAAAAACTTAATCAATTCCGAAAAATTTTTGTTGGAGATTCTCAAACGGGGAACGTGAAAGATCCTTCGATTTTAAAGAATTATTAGTTTGTCACAATTGTTAAATTAATTGAAAAAGGTTTTTTTTGTTGCTATTTTAGGAATAATATTGAGGCCGTTCACTTCAGAGAAATTCATCAAGAGAATTTCTTTATGGGGAATTCAATTTCCTACAAAAAAAGTCTCGTGATAAATTTCCGTAAACTCAACGGCTTCCAGTATATTTGCAAAATGATGAACTTTTTCTCTTTCAATTTGATAAATTTTGGATAAAAGTGGAATCATCTCGGAACGTATAGATTTTAGGGTAAAATATTAAGAAACATTTTTTGTAGCTCTTGAAATTTTTTACAAAAAAGGTTTCTTCATAATTTCCCTCAACCCCCCAGTTTCGGAAATATTCTCCCTCAAAACCAAAAGTCGAAGTTTTTTTCTAAAAATAAATTTCCTCAATTATTAAAAAATTCACCAAAAAAAATCTTCATCAATTCCCAAATTCCCTCGTCAAAAATCCCCACGCGGGAGACGTAAAAGATTACAAGACCGCACAATGCGAAAGTAAAATACTCATCTGGGGCTCCACAGTTTTTCCTCCCTCCTAACCAAAGACGGGAGCGTGAGGGGTGGGGGAGGGGGGTCCATTGATCGAGAAGGGGGTGAGAGTACACAGTTACTGTTTGAGTGCACTTACACAATAT
Source organism: Aleiodes leptofemur (assembly GCA_963942555.1). Classification (NCBI taxonomy): domain Eukaryota; kingdom Metazoa; phylum Arthropoda; class Insecta; order Hymenoptera; family Braconidae; genus Aleiodes; species Aleiodes leptofemur. Next base: position 11,645,684 of record OZ012619.1, read on the forward strand.
AAATATGAAGGTGGCGCCACTCTTTGAGTAGCTTGCGGTGGTTTAACACACGAGGAACATACGCGTCGACAGAAGGGATGAAATGTAGCGAGGCTAATCCGTACACTCTTTTTATAGTAAAAAAAAAATGAGTACGTGGAGAGAAAAAGGGCGAATGGTATATGATGATCTTGAGGGGTTCGATACATGGGCTTCGGGGCACCCCGTTGTTACTAGGCGTGTGTGGCATGTGGTCTGCGGTATCCAACCGTTCGATCCAACAATTCGGTTTACTTATTGACACTAGATTTGGGGATTTAAATCGTTTTTCATTGTTTGACTAAGAAAATTTATGGTTTATTAGAAATAGCTTGGAAACTAAGGGAGATAGAGCAATTTTTGAGGAAACTTTATTTTTAGCTCTCAATTGTCTCTACTAAAAAAGTTTCTATGAAAATTGCTCCATCTCGCTTAGTTTCCAAGATGTTTTCGTCCCAAGAAAGAGTTATTAAATCCGGTCACCATTTCAAGAATATCTCAGAAACTAAGTGAGGTAGAGCAATCTATCTGAATACTTTTTTATAACTCTTAGTCCACTCTACAAAAAAGATCTCTTTGAAAATTCCTCTACCTCCCTTACTTTTCGAGATATTCTCCAAAAATCATAGTAAAAACTGAGAATCCAATTTTCCCCGCAATTTTAATAAAAAGAAAACTCCCTCCCCTCCTTGAAAAAAAAAACTCAATAATTCATTGACTTGATCCTCACCGTCTCCTTGCCATCAATCCCCCAAAAACTTCAAAAAAATTATCAATTCTCCTCTAAAAACCCCAGTTGAATAATTTAAAACTAGCACAAGCCCCAGGAAATTCATTCGCAAAGACCCGAAAGCGCCTCCCTCTACCAAGGGAACACCGAAAAAGCCCCCAGCATGGTAGCAGAAAAGAGGGGAGAGAGGGGGTCTCTGCAAAATTGACAAAATTTCGTTAAGTTACGCCAGCAATTACTTTTGATATCCGACACGCGGCCCAACTGGATAATTACTTTTTCTCTGGCGTTGAAGTGAGACAGAGATAACCTAAAAATTACATCTGTATATATGAATGATACAGAGTAGGGGGGAAGGGGGATGGCTTAAACGGGTGGGAGAAAGATTCAAACTGATCCGTCCAAACTGCGCCAACGAGAGAGACCGAGGAAGGATAGAAGAGAGGGGATAGATAATAATCCGCTAATATCAATTTCAAATTTCAATTAGTATCATCTCGGCTAGGCTCCGGGCAACGTCCCCGGACGCCTAGCCGAAGCACGCCATGATCTAAAATTCAATTTGTCCCTCTTCGTATATATAACGAGCCTCTCCCCTCCTCTCTTCTCTCCAGCCCCTCTTTCGCAGCCCTGTAGGAGTGAGAGAGATAGGACTATTCGCTTCTGGAGGAGCCATCTAAAAATAATGTTTGTAAGAGAGAGACAGAATAAATTTTCTGCATTAAATTCGTGTCCCTATAAACATTCGCCTGTATTCAACTAAAATTTAGTAATGTGTTTCAGGTTGGGCTAGAATGCACATAAGGGTCTTTATTTGAGTGTTGGTTTGAGTACTAAACATTAGCGAAAAGTGACATACCAAAGTCCTATTACACATTGATAATGCGTATGGTGCCTGTTTATTAAATTTTGCCTCTCTGAAGCTTAAGTTTAGATAGACTCTTTTCGTATGTGTGGATAATTAATTATTCATGCTGGCTTTACAATCTCTTTGTCGATAATGTTTTTTGGGGGAGGAAAGAGGCTCTTCTTTTAGGCATTGTAGAGATATTAATACGTAATATTTTCACGATATTCATAATGATATTCTGTTTGGTAAGTGAATGGAGTTTTTTGTGACTTTGTTTTTTGATCTTTTGATTTGTTTGATTCCATGGAACAGATTGGATCTGTTCATACGCATCAGACGTCGAATCATCATCAGCATCATCAGAGCCAGCCGACGTCACCGCAGTCACAGACCCAGGTGGCGGGAACGGGATCGCCATCTGGGGGGCCAGGGAGTAATCAGAGTGTTGCAGCACGAGCTAGCAGCATGTTCTGTTATAACTGTCCACCAGGTTTCTCGGCCCCCCGATTACCGCCAACACTGGAGTATACCTTTGCACCGACTCATCCGTGTAAGTAGAATCTCAGAATTATATAATGCTATGCTTATTTTCATTTAAAAGAGCAGATTTTAGGAGCGTTTTCTGGACTATTCGTGAAATCGAACTTGGAGTGTTTTTTTGGAAATACTCCGAAAATGGTAAGATATTAGGGAAAATTACCAAGAGAGCTTTTCTGTAGCCCTTGAAATTTTTTACAAAACTGTAACTCTGAAAATTATCCTAGACATCTTCCTATTGAAGGGATTTGCTTCCAAATGTATAGGAATCTTGCCAGCTTCACACTGACCTAAAATTGGACATAAAGTTCTTTGGTAATATCTCGGAAACGATGAGGTTTAGGGGAAATTATCAAGAATGCTTTTTTGTAGCTTATGAAATTTCGTACAAGATTACTAGGGTTGGAATTTCCCTAGACCTCTTCTTATTGAAGGAATTTGCTTTTGAAAGTATAGGAAACTCTTTCCGACTCAACATCCTTCGCAGCTTTGACCTAAAATAAAATGGAGTTTTTTTTTTGAGATATCATGAGGCTTAGGAGAAATTCCCAAGCGAAGTTTTATGAAGCCCATGGAATTCTGCACAAAATTGTTAATACTTCAAAATGTGCAAAACTCTTCCAGAGCCGACTGCTTCCAAAATTACATAATTCCAAAATAATCACTCATCTGTCCGATGAAATCACGATATTTCACAACTTCCTAACAACCCGCCCGAAGTAACGAAATGATGAAACGAGTAAAACTTTCACGAACTATGAAAGTTCAGAATTTTGCCGACGATGTGGAAAAGCGAGTTTACCTGTTGTCCAGTTTGCCAAAGGTACTTTATGAGATTTGGCACTTTCGGCCACTTTACCTAACTCACTCAGAAGTGAATACCCACTACATGTTTATCAGTGCATTACGTCCCATCGACGATCACCGATGGAGCAAAAAAAAAAAACAATTGAATTGTCCTTATATATTCTCCATGTGACAACTATCCAAAGAGATACTGTTAAACCAATTTGACTAACCGTGTCATATTTTGTGATACATAATCGCATAATTTATCACAAGTGCCATTTCCTGGCGTGATGATTAATAATTCAGGATATTACAGTAGGGTTACCCATGTACTCCCCTCTATTCATCGATCACAATTTTTTAAAATTCGTGTTTTGAAAAAAAATATATATATATATTTGCATTATTAAAATCACACATTTCACTGATTATTTTGTCTGAAAATCGAATGAATGGAATTTTTGAATTATTCGAGTTTTATCAATTGATTTTGAATTGTTAACAAATAACTCAATAAAAATTCAGCAAAAACATTAATTCTCAATTACGTAATCCTTCAGTACGCTATTTTCCATCGGGAATTGTTGTTGTTTTTTTTCTTCCTTTCACTCAACATTGGTTACAGCCAATTTTACCAAACGGATTTGACGAGCATACAGCTGAATAAAATATTGATAAAGGGGATTGAATAGTGTTTCCCAACGGTTGGGTTAGAAATTTAAAGTGACGCACGTTGTGTGTATGTCGGGCTAAGCCCAGAGAAAGAGAGAGAGAGAGAGAAAGAGAGAGAGAGATGATGTCCGGGGAAAATTGAAATACGTAAAACGAGTTATAAATTTGATGGGTGCGGGTTCATGATATATACATTACACAGAAAGGAGGCCTTTGAATTTCTCTCGTTTATTTTCATTTTTTTTTTTTTTTTCGTTCACCTCCTCGATGCTATATTGAACACGTAATGTATTTATTTACGTATGAAATTTATCGATGTAGATTGTGAAAAATTCATGGAAAATATAAAACGTAATGTTTGGACCAAATTGACAGTGGAAAAAATTCATTTTTTTTTATTAAAATGGAATTTTCCAAAATTTGACTATTTTAGCCGAAAATTTAAGCCTCGACCGATTCCATTTTTTGGAGGTTTTAGTTTTTTTTGAGAATATCTCCGGTTCTAACAGTCGCAGCTTAATCATTCGAAAACGAGGCTCGAGGTGAGCTCATTCCCCATCTGTATAAACGTCTCAGAACAAAATTTTCTCATTTTCCAATATGAATCCGCTGGGTAAAGAGTTTTTTAACAAACACAACCCCTTTTAGAATTCTCGAAGATCATTGAAAACTCTAGGTCAGGGATTAGAAGAATAAAATAACACATCAGAAAGCTGATGATGATGAGAATCTCCTGATCCTAGTGATGATCAAATAAACCAATTTCCTCCCCCCCTCTTTTTTTTCTCTGGATAACAGAATTTTCTCTTTCACCCCAGTATCCATTATTGTCAAATGAACTAGGCAACCAGTTGTCATAGTGGGGTGTTGATGGTGAATAAAGCCCCCTGTGGTGATCCTACCCCACCTACCAAGAACTCTCTCCCCTCTCTCTCTTTCTCTCTCTCTCTCTCTCTGCCTCAAACTCGTCGTCTGATTCTACCGCCCCATCGGGATAAACAGATTAGGTAACTACGTGATAAGTCGGTAAGTGGGTTCACTTGGCCCACAGTCCAGAGCACGACTGGACCCTCTCCACACTAACAACAGACAATACATATACATATACATACAGAGACTGTAGGACCTTTGGGTGGATGGTACAAAGTAGCCAACACCAGTGCTCGTCTACAACATCTAACTACCTCGTTAGTGTCATTAGTGACGGTCGGTGTGTCATTAGATTTGGCTCTTGGTACGTGTAGTTTTTCCACCGGGAACTCAACCTACACTTTCATCAAAATGCTGGCTCAGTTCCTCACACGAATTCAATCGATTTTGCACCAATTCTTTTAGGTTTTTAAGGGGTATTTATTGATTGTGTGGAAAGGAAAAGTTGATTTGGACATATTTTTTCAATTATTTCTTCATAAAGTTATGAATTAGGGAACATTTTTGGTGGAACAGAAGTGGAAGGATTGGGAAAGAAAAATGTGAGTATTTGAGATAAGATTCTTTTGATGATTTCATTGAAAAGCTGAGGAAATTTCAAATAGACAACATGTGTCTGAAGTCATTTTTGGAATTATTTGAAAAATTCTAGCGATTTAGCTCATCAAGTATGGGACCCATACGCCACGGCCTGTCCTCATCGGCCGGAAGTTTTCTGACGATCAGACTACTCTGCTCAATGCGCAATGAGCGGTCATGTATCGTGAGCGGTTCATCCAAGAATTATGGAAAAAACTTCCACTGATTGCATTGGCTTTCCATAGAAATACTATAGAGATATCAATTTTTCTCAGGTTTTGCGTTATAGAAATATTTAGTGAATTTCTAAACCTAATTTTGATCCTATCAGATAATTAGTTGCTGAACTAGTCTTACAAGCTAAATTTATTCATAATAAACAAATTATTAATCCGATTGAAATTCGCATTGCACCATTTGATAGAAGAACCTTCAGAGTAATTTGAGTAAAAATTTCGCAATTTTTAAAGGAAATTCTCTCGATAAACGAAACGATTGAATATGTCAAGATGAATTGATTATAAAAAAAAAGTGGTAAAAATATTGCAAAAAAAAAATCCACCACTCCGAAGACAGTTCCATGATCTACCCAAATCAATTTTTTAAATTCCTCTATCTGTGATGGTATTTAAGAGAATGATATTTCGATGTTAACGGAGAAGGTCGATACGATGTAGAGACCCCGGCCGATAGGACAAGAAAATGGGTCGATATGATATATGGACCCCATATTTGAGGGGTTAGCCGAGATTTTTCTATTTTCGGCAATGTTCAGATTTTTGAGCTCTAGTGTAATCCAAAATTAAAAAAAAAAAAAGTTGTAATCCAAAAATTAAAAGAGAAATCTGGAGGTGAACTCATTCTCCACGAATTTATTCGGTTTCGAATTGATTTCTATCGAATTTCGACGAACTTGCAGCCAATTTTATAAAAATCAGTTGTTGATCTAGATTTTGTTTCAAAATGTCAAAAAATCAATCCTAAATTCCTGAATCACTGACAAATGAGCTCACTTTCAGTTTCTATTTCGAAACTCTACTCTATAAAAATTGGAAACAGAGATATCCCCATAAAACTGAAACTTCCGAGAGAAGAAAAAGATGGAGCCTTTATTTCCTGCTTAACTGGCAGAATTTGCAAACAAAATTATAAAAATGAAGTTTGACACAAGTTTTTCGCCTTAATGGAACCTTTTCAATGGAATCATCAAAGAAATTTGATCAGAAAAATTCGTCCCAATTATCATCCCTAAAATCCATTCTTTGATTGGAAAGAAAAATTAATTTGGAATAATCTCTCCAATAGTCTAACTGAAAATAACCAATAAGAAACAAGCCTGATAAATCAAAAGCAGCCAGTAACAATTACCGTTAATTGGAGTCTTCCACATTTTTGGTTTTCAACGTCAACATTTCCATCAACTCACGAAGACAGAAACGTCAAAACAGTGAGTGATGCAGTTACTCGAAGGGTGAAATATGCCATCGAGAGCACGTACTCGAGTTTACCCCTCAAGTACACCCTTTTAATGAAGAAAGACAAAATAAAATGGAGAGAATGAATCCAACGACAATTGCGTTGATGGAGATGACTTGGTGTCCTTCGTGCAAAACTTACATGTCAAATTTATTTTCTATTTACTTGGAATGATCGAGTAATAAAATCCAGTACTATCTATACTTCTTGAGAATCAAATGAAGATCACAAACTCACTGGATCCTCTTTTTGTTTTCTTCCCCTCAGCCGAAATTCTCAGGTTTCCCTTCCACCTTTTTCCTAATAAATTGGATCAACTTCTCATTCCAATGTTTCATCTCTTCGCCTTATCTCTCTATTCCATTGACTTCTCTTACCAGAATAAGAAGGTATAGAGTTGTGTGACTGGGTCCTTGGCTCTACTGTACCAAACTCTAATCTAAGATCTTGAGTGGATTTTGGCAGAGAGAGAAATGGGAAATTTATTTATAGATACAAACTATTCGAACGGGGAAAAGTGAGGATTTTTTGCAATTTTTCTGGGAAAATTTGGAAGGGTTCTTATGAAGAGCTTTTCTTCATCTTTAGGGACTCGCTTGATTCTCTGCAAATTATAATTAATGATCTGCGGCACTGGGACGTGAGTTCAGAATGCTATTAGAAATAAAATGAACAGAAATGATAAAAATTGCTTGGAATTGATTGAAGTTTTTGAGACAGATTTTTTTAAATGGTTCCATTGAAAAGTGTTTTAGCCCAAAATTCGATATTTTTGGGAAGAGTCAGTTTTTTTTATTCTGATTGTCGTAGCGTTATAATTCAAAAACGAGCCTAGGGATGAGCTCATTTACTATCGATTGATGGGATTGAGCATCAATTTTTTACTAAATTCTGCATCATTCTATCCCAATTGGTTTTTCCTCAATTTCTCTCTCAGAAATCGGTCAAAATTAGCTCAAAACCACCTGAATCAATGAGAAATCATGTCTCCTACCACCTCGCCCTCCAACTTCCATTTTCCCAAAATTTCAGCTTTCGGCTAAAACCGTCGAAATTTCGGAAAATCCTCAAAAACACTTGCGATCTATATTTTCCGGCTAAAATTCCCTTAGCTTCTCAATGAGACCATCCGAAAAACTCTACCTCCAACCAATTTTCTCAAAATTCCCTTTTTTCCCTCCTTCCCCAACCCCCGATAAACCAAAAACTTCCGCACACGACTGACTCATTATTATTACCATTAAATAAATCCGTTAATTCGAATTAATTCATACATTTCGATTGAATTAATTCAAAACGTTAATTTGTAAAATTCAATCAGTCTGAAACAAGTGCATTAATTAAACATCATTGAATGATTAAACAAAGTAGAGAGTTGGGTAAAGCATTTGGGGAATTAGCACTAGTCAGATGGATTGTGATGTTTGATTTTCAACGTTTCTGATTCAGTAACGGGATACTAATTGGTTGAGATCACTTCTACAACGATAAATCGAGTCTATTTGTATCCTCTAACACGTAGATCTGCAGTACCGTGTTCAACGGAAAATTGGTAGAACCAGAGAGAGAGAAGCGAAAGAGGGAGAGGGAGAGAAAGAGAGAGAGATGGTTGGCTTTGGCTTTGAAAGCTGTTCCTGGTACAAAGCAAACTAGAGAAGCGAAAGCAAGAGGCCAAATTAATGGAATGAGGGAGAGAGAGAGAGAGAGAGGAATTTACGAGAATGGGTGGGAAGCTTGAACATGGTTGCCTGTAAAGCGCACCAAGCGTTCATCAATGATTCAGAGCAATCAGCGCAATTAATTACCACGGCACTAAGCCCGCAGGATCAGGCAGAATTAAAATAGTGCAGGAAAAAATAATTACAGATGAAAAAGAGGAAAGACAATATTAATTTCCGTTAATTTGTGAATATTTTAAGGGTTTTTTTTTTAACGAGTTTTTTGTATGGTTTCAGGAGGATCGAAATGGGGATTTGATTTAGTAGAGGTTTTAATGGGGAAAATGTTTTATTTATTTTTGTTTTGGAGGAAAAAAGAGGAGTATGATGAATTTGTTCTAAAGAGAATTTGGAAACCGCGGGGCTTAGGAAAATTTTGCAGGAGACTTTTTTCAGGCAATTTAATTCTCTAAAAAAGAGGTTACTTGTAAATTTTTCGTAAACCGAATCATTTTCGAGATATTTACAAAACAATGAATAATAATTTTTTTAATTTCATTGTTTTACTTCGTGATTATTGTGAAAATATCTGAGAAGCTGTTGAGTTTACGAAGATTCATTGAGATATCTTTTTTATAGAAAAATGAATTTGTTACGAAAAAAGTTTCATGATATTTTTTCCTTAATCTAACAGTTCTGGAGATATTCATCAAGTAATAAATATATTCGATTTTTTTTCCTAATTTTCTGGATTTTTTTTTCGTTGCAGACACTAGTTACTCTGCCTATCATCCAGCACTTCATGGAGTTGGTGAAGACTCATTTGTCCGTAGAAAACAGAGGAGAAATCGCACGACATTCACATTACAACAGCTTGAAGAACTCGAATCAGCATTTGCACAGACACATTATCCGGATGTATTTACGCGCGAGGATTTGGCGATGAAGATAAACCTAACTGAGGCGAGAGTACAGGTGAGAATAATTAATTATTTAGGTAAAATTACACTGGACGTAGGTTAATTAGAAATGAGGAAATGTGGGTAAACTAGGATCAGCCTTAGAATCAAAATGGCAAAAGTGCTATGTTTATACAAAGGACTTACGCCATTTTGCTCTTAAAGTGACGATCTTGTAATTCTGGAATTCAGCATTCACTGGATCCTCTCTATATTCCACTAAATGCAAGCCTTTCTACTGTGAGCCGGTAATCCTCGAGATTATTTGCGTGGCCCAAGTTATAAATCATTCATTCATGAAATCTTCGCAGGTACAATCATCATGTAATGTTAGCCATCATATGTGAATGAAAGAAATGAGTTAATTTTCGTAAAAAATGTGAATTCACATAAGAATTACGTGTAACTCGTTGCAAAGGGATATCCTAAACGATGATATTTAGGGAAAATTATCAAGATCTCTTTTTTTTGTAGGCAATTTGATTCTCTATAAAAAAAAGGCATCCTGTGAATTTTTCGTAAGCCTACTCGCTCCACATATATCTTCAAAAGAATATCAGAATAATCTTTTCCGCTGATTTATCTTAGTCCTTCTTTTTCTTTTATAATTTCGCAAATATCTCCGAAACAATTGAGTTTACAAGGATTTATGAGGAGATCTTTTTTGTGAAAAATCAAATTTTTCTACCAAAATATTCTCTTAAAAATTTTGATAAACTCAACGGCTTCGGAGATATTCTCCAGATAATGTCCGTTCTCTCACTTTATCCAATAAATTCTGGATAAAAGTGTAATTATCTCAGAAACAATGAGATTTAACGGAAAGGGTCAAAAGACGCTTCAGTAGCTTTTGAAATTCTCTACGAAAAAGGTTCTATGACATTTCCCCCTAAACTCATGCCTTTCAGATATGTCCCCAAAAAATCTGAAGATCTAAAAAAACCTCCCTCTAAAAAATTAATTTTCTTTTCTCCCTCCCCCTGAGATTTTTTCATTCCAACTCTGATTAGGGAAAATAGCTCGAGTTAAAAATGGATAATAGCGATAGAATATAGAAGAGCAAAGTAAGCGAGTGAAAGAAAAGAGGAAAATAAAATAAAAGAATACACAAGCGGCTATGGTAGTGGGACTTTGTTGAGTATGACGCAATTACGGCGCAGACTCATTGTTTCATTAGTAAGGAACAAAGAGAATCTGAAATAATGGACAAATAGGCGCGTTTATGTAGTACCTTCTCCACTTTACCGTCATTTCATCTCTTTTATTCCTGTTCTCACTTGTATACGTTATATATACTTCAATTACAAGTGGAGGGAGTGAAAGAATCCTGAAGAGGGCACGTACACTGTTATGCAATGGTAAATAAACATAGTGATTTTTTTCTTGTTTTTTTATTTTTTAATGAAAAAATAGAGAATTTTTTCCAATTTTCTGGTGCAATTTTGGAGAATTGATAAAAATGTTGGGCTTGAATTTTCTGGATAAGTAATACGTTATTGACATATTTAAGATTAAATTCGTATTGAGAAAAATGGGATAGCGTTAGTTTTGAAGTGAAGGGGAAGGGGTAGTACTTCGGGGCATTCCCGGGGGGAAATGCGGCTTTGTTCCTGGCTATTACTCGCTCCCTGTTACCCTCAGGATATTATTATATCTACCCCTGATGCCACCCAGTCGTTTCTATCCTTATTCTTCTGCTCTTACCTCTCCACAGAACAACGTCCTCTGACTATTTTATTAAAACTGAGTAGAATTATTTGAAATTTACGATTTTTCGATTAATTTTATCTCGAAAGTTGTAAGATTTTCGAGCAGAAAACGATATTTCTTTCTTTTTAAAAACAGCAACTTCCGATTGATCATTTTCAAATATCGATTAATCGATAAGATATCTCGCATTGAACTGTTTTCATTATAGAGGATTTTCTCTCAATATTTATTTAAAGAATCATGTAAATGTAATTTTCAAAAAACTGCAAAAAAAAGCAAAATAAAAAATTTTGACTTTAGCTTCCGACCACAACAATGAAATTTTTAAAGAAATATCTCAAAAGTTAATTCCGAGCCTGATTTCTTCAGTAATTTCCTTCACTTTTAAATAGAATTAATGAAAAAAATTCTATTTGAAACCATTTCACTGCAATCCCCATTCTGCCCCTCTCCTCCCCCCCCCCCCCCAATTTATCTTATTTTTCCATAATCTTCTATGAAATATCTAGAAAAACTGCAATTACATTTCTCCTAATTTCCATCTTTCTGAGACTTTTCAAAAGATCAGGATAACCCAATTTTATTATCGCCCTCATAATTCTACGCAAAAAAGGGATTTACTTTGATCGAATTTATCCCAGAGACCCTTCTTAAAACAAAAATGAATTCATTAATTTCATATTTGTCTCTCGAGAATCCCACCAAAGACGATTAAATCACATCTCAGTCTGGCATTATGTCAAGTTAGTCTCATTAGTACGACTCGAGACACACTTTTGCAGAAAGAGAAAAAAAAAACTAAATAAAACACAAAAATGAAACACTTGGAGCGTGGTCGACTGTGTTGGCTCGTTGAACATGCGCCACACCCGGACGTGTGTGTGCTTTTTTCTCACTTGACACTCCCTCATCCAACCCCGAGCCCAGTGTATCCAATTATCGCATCAGAAGCTTTCTCCCTCCTAAATTCCCTTCAGTTGTCACTCCACCGGTGAGCATTTTTTCATAATAAAAATTGGGTTATTTTGCAGGTATGGTTTCAAAATCGCCGGGCGAAATGGCGGAAGAGTGAGCGTCTTAAAGAGGAGCAGCGGAAGCGAGAGGGCAGCAGCATTCCGTCAGCCGGAAATCCATCTCTGGAGAGTGGCATCCCTCCATCTTCATCGAGTGGTCCATCTCCAACGAGTCATCATGATCCAACAGAAGCCGGCAGTGCCGAAGGTGAAGACAATGGCCAGGAGGCTACGGGTTCACGGAGCCCAAGTACAACGTCGGCATCAGTCAGTCCAAGGCCGCAGCAGTCGCAGAGCCAGCCTTCGCTCAGTGGTACTGTGACGCCTCCGCCTGTGTCAGCGAGGGCGCTACTACCCGTCAGCACAGCTGGTGGCAGCCTCGTACCGCCTACTGAAAGGTTGGGATCATTTATGAATCATTTGGTTGGATCTGGGTAATGAGATAGTGGCATTTAGAAGGAAAGGAGTGAGGAGAATTTCATCATCTTAGGCAGACCCCGATAATTACTCTCGAGTCACAATAATCTTCGAGAACTCATCGAATTGTTGGGGAAATTGATGTGTTCGAATTTTTCTAATTTTTTTGATAATTTTGTTGAGGGGAAATTTTAGAGGAAAGGCATGAGCATTCTATGCTAGGAGCTTTTTGTCATGAATAACTGAGAGTGGAAAGGGCAAGACCTCAAAAAATAATTCTGACACATATTATCCATCTAAAATTTCTACAATTTTTCAATGCGATCATCGGAATAATTAATTTTCGAATCTTCTCATCACAATTCCGATTTCGCCTCTTTCCCCGAGTCTTCACTATTTTCTCATGATTCTTTGTGAGATCCAAGAAAAAAGAATGGACTCACTTCAATTTTTATTGGGATTGTGGTAAAAAACTAGTGGTTCACTGACGCCACCGCTCCCATCCCCGAGGGCGCCACCGCCCATCATCCCAGCAGGTGGTAGTCTCGAACCGCCCACAGAAAGGTTGGAATCATGTTATCCATTATTTTCCCGTCTCATGAAAAACCAGGATTTATGAAGAAAAGAACCAAGCAAAATTTTCATTTAAATCGTCAGTTGGGAGTGCCCACTAGCAGTTTCCTCGTAAACGCTAGATATCACCCAGTCGGGGGTCCCACGGATCCATCCAAAGTCCCCAACTCCGTGTGGCTTTCAAGTCTCGCACTGTGTATTTACGTCTTTAGGAAATATCACAGGCGTTTATAAACCAACCCCAGAAATGCTCTCGCCTGTGTCCAACGAGTGAAACGAGCACTGCCGGATGCTGGCTCACGCGCCATTAAACATGACCGAGCTTCTTCATTCCATTTCACTCTATTCTCATCTAGTTTCTGGTTTCACCCTTTTTTTTTCATTCTGGATCAACGGACATTGATGTCTGCTTGGAGATCAGGTCATAATTCGATTTTTTTTTTCAATTTTTTTTCCTCAAAATATCTCGGGTGCTAAGCGAGATAGCGTGATTTTGCTCAATGTTCTTTCAACAGCTCTTGAAATCTTCAATAAAAGAGGATTCGAACAAAATTGCTCTATCTCGCTTAGTTTCCGCGATATCCTTGTACGAAAATTAGCAGAAAAAAATGGACATCCGATTCGGAACTCAAATCATCTTTCATGATAAAAATCCTTGGAAAATCCTCTAGGATTTACGTGAATCTTCACTCATAATTCATCGTGTGTATCTTTCGTCTCAAAATGGAAGTCAACACAGGGGGGGTACAATGGTCGAGGAGTTTGCAGGAGTGGAGAGGACAAGAGGGACTGAAATTTGCAGAAATGAAAGAAAGCTTTTTGAAAAGAATGAGGAGAAAGATACGGAAGGGAATACCGGTCGTCAGGACGCGTATTCCTTCCGTCTCTACAGTTTGTAATTTATTTAAAACCGCTCACCGTAAATATATCCTTATAACTTATTCAACCATGGCTCCTGCAAGTCTTGCCTCGAGGCAACAGGGTAGAAACACGAGGAGTGGGAGATGGGGGACAGGTTAGGAGTGAGCTTTACATTTCTCCTTACGGCCTAGCTGGCGGGGTGGGGAGGTGGTTCATCGGGTGCTACACATGGCAAGTCTTGCTTCACTCCCATTGAAAAGAGGGATAGGGAGATTCTCCACCCTTTTCCTGGGGAACAACCTCCGAAGTGGCTTCTTTCCGTTATTGAAATTCCGGTATTTCGATTGGATTCTCGACAATTTGAGAATTATTTAGGATTTTCGCCGGGGATGAATTTTTTTTTTAGACAACTCTTTTATTGGTTTATTTATCTCCAACAATTTTCTAATGGAAATTTGATTTGGAATCAAATTTTCATAATTTTTTTGGTGGACTTCTTTTATTTTTGATGGTTTCTATTATGAAAATTGCTCGAAACAAGTAAAAATATTTGAGATAAATATTATCTGACAATTCCATTGAAAAGCTGAGAAAGTTTCTGTAAAAATACATATTCCAAAATCTGTTTTGGACCATTTTCAAAAAATTTAACTTTTTCTGCTGAAAATCAGATCTCTAATACATGACGAAATTGAAGAATTCCTCTTTCGTTCTTGATTTCTTCCGATTCTATCGGTCGTAGTGATTTGGGAGCTGTCTTGAATGAATCAGTGACATCATTCCCCATCGATTTATGATGCTCCAAAAAAAATGGACCACCAAGATATCACAAAAAACCATAATAACTAGAAAAATTTTGAAACCCTCCCCTCTTCACTCAATGAAGCAAAAACATTAAGCTATTAAATCGAGCGCAAGTGAGCGTGTACGAGCGTTTCGAATTCGTAGCAATACCAGGCGTGAGCTAAGCAGTATCGTAATCGGATCCTAGTGCTTCCCTTGGGGCAAAGTTACACACTCCAACACCCCTTCACACGTATGTTTATACATATATTTCTATCGTGTGCAAATACAGGATGCTGCCTTTAACATGGGAACACGTAGTAAACAACCAGGATAGTTTCATGAATCTAATTGGCGTTAATTATCACGCTTACTGCTGTGCTCTACCAAACTTTCGCATTCCCTCTAGCGCTATTTCTCTCATCACCAAAATTTCATCCTCTACTTATCTCCACTGCCGATTGCCAAATCTCTGCTTTGTGGAACATTCATCTCGTCTCTCTTGCGCTATGTCCATTACCACTGGCCAAGAGCATTAATCAAACAATATTTGCTGTTAATATTTGAGCTAATCAGGAAACTTCAAAGGTACGGGATATTGTTGGTCATTCGAAATCACTGGGTCTGTAGGACTGAATTGGATTATATTTGATGCATTATAATTATTCCGTGTTGCTGGTTCAGAAATATTGGACGGAAATATTCACGATTGTCAAATCAACTAGAATTTTTTCTTGCGTGAAAACTTGTACCAGAAAATCTTGAAAAATCGTCTGCTAGTGAATCTATGCTTCACCCTCTCCACAAATTTTTCCATGGAGGCCTCGACTCTGAAAAAATCCTGATCCATTCCGCCCGATGTATTGCATGCGATCTAAAAAATTCAAGGAATTTCTGAGGCTAATAGAGACTCTAGAGTAATGACCAAGAGCGATAGGACCAGCTCCTCCCAACCTTAGCGCCTCCACCAGATTCCGTAACATTCAAATAATCCTCCTCTTTAAACCCTCCAAATCGCTAATACCTACTCTTTTTCTGTTTCAGCATCACCGGTTTCAGACCAGTCGAGCCGCCAACGTCCCTTTTCTTCTCCCCGCACCTAGCAGCGCAGTTTTCCCCGCCGCTTTTCGGCAACAAGATTGTCGGTTCGACCTCGACGTCTTTGACCTCAGCAACGCCGAGTCTCTGGACCACTAGTGATCACCGACCCAGCAGCCTCCAGGACATGTTGGCCTGGGCTCCAGCAGGCTGGCCGGGTTCCTTGTGCGGCTGCTGCAAGCCAGGAAGCGGAGACCTTCACAGGAGCAGCAGTTTGGCTGAGCTGAGGCGAAAAGCACAGGAGCATTCAACGGCAACTGCTTTATTAGGAGGCCTAGCTGGTTTTCCTGGGGGACTTCCATTGCCCCTGCACCTGCCACTGCTGCCACCGCTCCTCGGACTATCCAGAAGACCAGAGCATCACCACCACCTGCCCAGTATTGTCCATCAGATACAGCCAAGTACCAAAGAGGACCCATAAGCCTAGGATTCCTAGGACCTCTATGGACTTCTAACAGATTCCTAACAGTATTCAATGTTCGAGAAGCCAAAAGAACTTTCCAATGCAATAATACCAAAATCCCGAATGACATCAGGACCAAATTAATCCAGTGTGCCTGATCACTGAGGAGAATCAATGCGTTAGGACCATCCTGTGTTTATCTTTTTAAATTTTGTAGAGAGAAGTTTGAAAATGTGATTGAAAGTATGAGTATGATGATGAACATCGTTTAGATATTATTATAGATGAGAAGAATCTTAACCAAAGACTCTAGGAGATTGGAGAATAGTTAATACTTTTTAGCAGAAAAAAATGGAATAAATGAATATATGAAAAAAAAAAAAAAACGAAAACTTGTATGATAATCGGCAATGTAAACAAGTGAATGATGAATTTGAAGATTAAAAAATTATACAATTATAATTAATGCAATTTAGATGATACTGTAGCTTACGTAAAACGTAGTTGTATGAAATAAACTTGTTCTCGTGATAATGCCTGTTTTCTTACTTACCCCTCAAGCAAACACAGGGATTCCATGATAACCAATCAAACTGTCTATCAGAATCAGTTAACAGAAAGCACCAGATTGAAGATCGCAAAAAAAAAATATTACTCGAAATGAAAAAAACAAGCTTAAAGTCGGTCGCGTGCCATCGAAACGTAAAGTAAGAGAATCACTCTGAAAAACGATAGACTTTTTCGTGAAAGAGGAAAGGATGGATTTAAAATGAAAGGAAAAAGAAAATGCTGTAAAAAGAAGAGGGAAAAAAAAAGCCGGAAGAAGGTCGGACGAGAGGTTTTGTTGGCAATCAATGCTTCTCTGAAGAAAAAACTTCTTTCCCCTCTCTTTCAACAGTAAAAATAATAAAAATGAAGGAGGACGAAGGAAACGAGAGGTAGAGGGGACCTCTTACGAGGGAGTTTGGGATGAAAAGCAAGAAGGGGTTGGTCCGTTTTCTCGTCCAATCAGAGTACAGACGCCATTGATCGGCACGTGGCTTTCACTTTGCTTTTGAGTGGGGGAATTTCCTCTCTTTCCATCCCTCCGAGTACTACTCCCTCTTGGAGGGTGGGGAAGAGGATACGGAGAGGGCGAGGAGGAAGAGGACGAGGAGCGTTCTGCACACTCCGTTACACTTACTGGTAAACCGTATTAATCAACGACATCATGGTTTATCCCACCCCCTTCCTCTTGTCCCACCTCACCAGCTTCTCTATCCCACTCCATATCTCTTATCAGCCCACTCTCGTAACCCTCCACGTCTGCCTCTCGCAATCTACGATTTCTACTTTCCTACGAGCGTTGAGAAAAAGCCCGAGTAACTATTCCTTGTCTCTTACTTTACCTCCAAACGTTTCGTTGTGGTAAAGTAGAGAGACTCTGGATGGGACGTTAACAGGCGCCAGGCCACTTTCGAAGAGACTATCGAGTTTTGAGAATTTATTGAGATATATTTCGGTCATTTCATGGGAGTTTTTGCGGTTGGTAGGGCTGGTATTCAGGAGGGCAACTGGGATAGGATGTTTTTGATGATTTCATTGAGAAGTTGAGAAAATTTGACATGGAAAGCATATGTCGGAAGAGATATTTTGGGATTTAATCTTTTTAGTTAAAAATTTTTTTTTTTGGGAATGTTCCGGTTCTCATGATTATAGCGCTAAAGTCGATGGCAAATAAGCTAGCCTTTCATCTCCTTCCTAATTTCTTTTACTACGATCATTAAAACTAGAGATATTCTCAAAAAATCAAAACCTCCGAAAATTAAAAGAGATCCAGTTTAGGCTCAAATCCGCAAATGTTGAAAAAAAATCCTAAAATTGTGTCCGACACATGTTTTCCACCCAAAATTTTCTCAGCTTTCCAATGAAACCATCGAAGAATCTCCATCTCATACAGTTTCTAAGAAATCCCTACTTTCTCTCCTCTCAATGACCAGTATGCTTTCTCCCATCCGCAGTCCCGATTTCCTTTAGTTACAAAATCCAGAGCCAAAACTCTTGAATCATCCCCGAAAAATAACAGGACGAAAACTCACCCTTCCCCCAAATCTATTACATCAACGTTGACGATTCAGTTAATGAATTCAGACGTGCGGCTTCTTGATACACTTCGGAGGGGAATGAATCGCAGTACATGAGCGCGAGAGAGATAGGTCAAATTGTAAGGCAAGAGAAGGAGGATAAAACCAGGATTCGATAGCAGTAGACAGTGATTAATACCAGTACGTCGTCTCTGTTCATTCGTTCACCATCCTCCTACATCTTTCACGCTCTTCCTCCTTTTAACTTGACTCAATCTTTCTTGACTCCCTTTTCTGCATTAGACTCCACCTCCCGTTATTTTCCTTTAGATAAGCCACAATCGGTCTCTCTTATTCTCTCCTTTTTCCACTAACCGTAAAAGGTTTTACGAAATTCATTGTCAGACAATTTGCATGTCAAAGAATTTAAGCGTGAAGGGGCAAAAGGAGAAGATGGCGCGTTGTAACGTGTGGAAATTCCTTATTCTTCTATCCAGTCATGTCTGACGCGTTCGCCCTCTTCCGGTCGTCGGTTCTGATTGAATTAGCAACAAAGTAACGAGCACTTTGCGGCAAACGAGAGGAGGAAAGAATACTTTATATATTTAGCAATTTTCCGTTTCTTTTCAACATTTTCTGGCGGATAATACTGTGTGAATTATTGTTAATAACAATAAAGAGGGCAATAATGAGGGAGAAATGGGCTACAGACAATTTTCTCTTTCTTTTGCACTTCTTTTTTTTTTTCCTCCATTTTTTTTGAGGTTATGAGGTAATATTCTTTGGGAGTCCCGGAGGTATCTTGTTGGAGAGAGAAGTTGAGAGAAATGGAAGTGAATTTATCGCTACTGTCTGCTACATCTAAGGGGATCAAGGACCGCAATGATTTTCAATTTTAAAATTCACTTTAAAAATGTGAATCTTTTCAATTTCTCTCAAGGTTAAAATTTCAACGATAAAAAAGTATTAATTATTTCACATTACATATAGGAAGAACGTTAGTTAATTGATTCATCGAGTATTTCCCGGTATTAATTCAAGTTTTTAAATGATCACGCTAGTAAAAAAATTTCAATATGAGAAAAACCCTTTCCCCAATTAATATAGTTTTTTTATTCCAATTTTCCTAGATAATATATACGAATGAAATACAGTTGGGAGCACTGGCGAGCAGTGGCCAATTATTCAGCAAATGTTATAATTGGTGCATTCCATTACGGCTAATGGATCGCACTTAGCGGCTACCGGTGTGATTGGGTGGGCACTGGGAGAACTCGCATGGAAATAGTAGGAGTTAGGAGAGCAGATGGGGTAGAAGAGAGGGAGAATGGCGGGGGTGGTTCAGGTGGAGAGCCTCTGGCAGAGCGCTGAACCAATCTCGATAATACTCCATCCATGAACGAAGGATTCAGTGGGTTATATACCATTGGGAATAATTGTAATTCATAGTGTTCAATATCTCCAATTGTTTATTCCTCTTCTTTATTCAGTGCAATATTGAATTTTCCCTATTCTTCCCATCTTCGTAATTTCACTCTCAAGTTTTTAGTGTTTAGTATTTCGACAATATCTCGGAAATTAATGGGTTTAGAAGAAATTTCAAGAGACCTCTTTTGAAGGGAATTTCATGAGCTGCAAAAATGGTCTTTTTAGGTATAATTAGATCTGCAGTTATCTCTCGATAGATATGACGTCATATCTGTGGGAATATAAACAGATATACTACCGAATTTGACTAAATCTGATAGGATCTGAGAACCCAACAACGGAACGGTCCAGATCTGCATCAGATTGAAGTGAATGAGAAAAATCTTCATTGATGATGGTGGTCTTTTAGGTCTCTGCGGATTTTATAATTAATTAAGAAGATTTTTAATTATTCAGTATCCACGTTTCGGCTTCTATGTGAAGCTCTCTTCAGGATGCTAATGATTATTTATCTATGCACAAATTATATCATTTACAAAGTAATTATTATCATTGTTCAACAAAAATTATTTCAATCTATTGTACACATATATAAATACTGATTTTTCATATCTTACCTTATTTAAGTTTAAATTTTTGGCTCATTATGTTGAAAGATTCGTGTCATATCTCATTATCGAGTGCATAACCTGAAATACTACTGCACGATTTTTTATTATTTTAATTTTGTTGATTCTTGACAATTTTCTTATCACATTGTGAATTTGAATCATTACAAATGTTAGGAAGCACAATAATTCTGTTAATTTTTTGTGTAAGAAATTAACCTCCATTAAAATGAATTTAATTAATGAAACGTTAGTCAAGAAGTGATTGCCTATTGCTAATTGTCAATTATTTCCAAATTGTGCTTACTCCGGAGTGCAGACAGCGGTTGTTAAGGATGTTCTATAGGTATTTTATCAAAATTCAAAAATGTACGATTTCATTGAAATTTTTTTCCAAGGTTCTCCAAATCATAAAAAAACCGTATGCAAAATTTTGGATTTTTTTCATACTTGGTTTAAAAGTTATATATTTTTTAATAACCATCGTTCAAGGATGTTCTACTGGTATTTTATTAGAACTTAAAAATGTACGATTTCAATGAAATTTTTTTCCAAGGTTCTCCAATTTATAAAGAAACCTTATGCAAAATTTTGGATTTTTTTCATACCTGGTTTAAAAGTTATAAATTTTTTAATAACCATTTTTAACATGATTCTTATGGAAAATTCACAAAAGCTTAAGAAACTTTCCGAAAAATTGTTCAAATTTGGTGAAACTTCGGATATAGGTGAGAAATAACCCCCCGCACAATTTGTTCATTTTTATACAACGATTGGGTCAATAATTGGCATTAAAATTAATAAAAATGCTTGAAAAATTGTCGATTTCGCGTAAGTGCTGCCAACTTGTGTCGCCAGAATTCTCTAGAATTCAACGCTTTTTTCCAAATAATTCTCAAACTAATTAAATAAAGGATAAAAAAAATATCTATGAAATGTAATGATAATAATATAATATTTGAACACTGACAGCGTTCCATAATTCCCTGAAAATCATTTTAATGAGGAATTTAAAAAATCATTATTTCATGTTCAGGGATTGGAACACTGACGAAATCACTGCCCCTCTCATGCCGCACAACCCCCACTTACGGTAGGTATAGAACATCCTTAAGATAATTGCAATATGATCTATATTCGTACTAACGAAAGAATCGACACGGAGAACCGTAGTGGGGGAGCCTAGCTCCTAACGTTCCTCACGTCGATTCTTTCGTTAGTACGACAATAACTTTGCATCTATCTAATCCTATCTGATCTTTATGATCTAACTTTTAATCTGAAAAAGTCACTAGATCATTTCATTGAAGTGATTGATGAGTCAATATTACTAGAAATCCCTAGATATGTGATTAATTGAAGACTGAGACTGAGTTTTTCATTCCATGATTAAGTTAATCCAGGATTAATTTACGCCAGGATCAGTGGAATTTCACTGCTTGCGCTGTCTGCCGTTCAGAGTCGAAGGTACAATTCACTTTGAGTATATTCGTTGTTAAGTACGGTGATGCATCCTGTGTTAGATTGCAACTTTGACCGGCAGACTGCACAGGCAGTGACAATCCACTAACTTATTCCTGGATGGACTTATTCCTCGAATAAAAAACTCAGCCTGAGACGATTGTTATTTGAATTATTGAATGGTAAAGTTGTTGATTTTTCTAGAAAACCTCAAGATTATATTGTGTCTTCTTCAAATTTTCTGAGTAATTTAAAAACAATGATAGTAATGATATTATTTGTGAATTATCAATTGTTCATAAATTTTCAGAAATTTCTCAGAATCTTGATTAAAATTTACCACATTATTCGATTTTATGAAAAACATTTCCGATAAATTTAGTTCATACTGATTTTGTGCATCATGTATGCCACCGTCGTCAAATGACTTAATAATTGAGGAGGAACATCAGCTTCCATACTAAGACAAAAAATGCTTACGTCTTTATGAAACTCCGAGGACAAGTTCATTAAGTAATCCAGAATATACCATAATTTCTTCGAATTTTTCCACCGCCGAATAATAAACGAAAATGATTATCGAAGTTGGACCTTATGTATAGGACGATATGAACAGCGAGGTACCTTAGCTTAATTCCCCCTTCACCAACGCGCTGGTAAAGTAGTAATTTTGCTAAGTTACCTCGCTGTTCATATCGTCCTATACATAAGTTCCAGCTTTGATAATCATTTTCGTTTATTATTCGGTGGTGGAAAAATTCGAAAAAATTATGGTATATTCTGGATGACTTAATGAACTTGTTCTCGAAGTTTCATAAAGATGTAAGCGTTTTCTGTTTTAGTACGAGAGCTGATCTCCCTCCTTAAGGTCGTATATCCAAAAAATATTGAAACAAGCAGGAGCCCCACTACTTGCGCGTGATTCGGACATCGTACATTCAATATTCCACCAATGCAATTGGCAGAAAGCTTCCGAATGGATTTTCCAATCTTACATCTACCGTCATCTATCTGTGCGAGGAATGGGAAAACCAAAATAGGCCTCAAAGGGTTGAGTTCGCCCTAAATATAATCAATTGAATAGTTTTGGAGATATAGCTTGCTTTTTCTGATGTTTCTATGCTAATATCTAAGAAACTACTGGACCGATTCCACTCAGTTTCAATACCAACCTCCGTGCTCATCAGATGTATAACCTCACAAAATTAGAGGTTCCTAGCTCAATTATTCATTAAGTTATCGTGGAATCAAGATTTTTAGGAAAAATTTCTCAAAAGTGTTATACTCGACACACTAAAAATCTGAGCTCCTACCACCCGAAAACAAGTATTAAACCGCAATGGGGCAAACCCGGTCCTCGACCATTTGCCAAGAGCAAGTCTTCGAAAGGAGCATATTTTGAAAACATAGTACCTTACAAATACAATCGACTGCAAGATTCGTAAGATATTGACATCTCAGAATTCGTGTCAGATTCTTCGTTAAAACAAATTTTAATAGCTCAATCCAATAAAAATAATTTTCACACTGTTGGAAATGTTATGAATTCGTTATTAACATAAGCTGAACTCAATATCGCAAAAGATGACTGTGCAGAATGCGTAAATAATTTTTTAATTTTTTTTGAGGAACATCCATTTTATTGACGTATTTATGAACTAGATAAACAAATAAATGAATTTCATATGAAATATATAGTGTTATCTGAGGAAAATATTGTTGTAGTAGCCTCTGAATCAATAGAACAATCATTTTTCAGCAACTTTTGTGGCTCATATTATCTATTTCTTTTGAATAAATGTTGAATAATAATTCACACGTGTATTTAGCGAGTCCAAAACATAAAAACAGCCCCCTTCAGTATCGAAATCATCCACTGTGAACGCTGGCGTCGATTCAGGCTCTCCCTACCATGGCTCCGCACGGAGCGAATAGCTGATGCCATTGATGCTGTTCATAATGAAGAAATTGGATATAGAGCAACAGCTCAACGTTTTGGAGTGCCTCAAACTACATATTCTGCACGCTGTATAGAACGTACACTGCAAAAAAATTTCATTAAAAATTACTGTGCCGCCCAATAAACGTGGGACCAAGAAGGGTATTGCAGGAAAATTACCATACCTACGGAGTAAAAATTACTAAACCTTTTAGTAAAATCAATGAGACTCCCATCAATTTTTACTGTGCCAACAGTAATTTCCCGCAGTCCCACTTTTTACTGCGGAGGCACAGTGATTTTTGATGATTTTTTTTTGCAGTGTACCCACTTCCTACACGCTACGCGTCTGGTTAGTAGCACCTTCCGCAGATTCTTCTTCTTCCTGAAGCTGCGCACGCTCAGCTGGCTTTCAGTCTTTTGTCTTTGCAGCCGATATAGCTTTTCCACACGCTGTACATAAATAGTATATTACATACCTAGGGCGGGAAGAAGTTGACCTCGACAATAATTTGCCTCCCGAGCGAAGCGAGGGTGCCAAATTATTGTCGAGGTTGACTTGTTGCCATCCGAGGTCTGTATACTATTTTTGGGACCGAGGCAGCAAAGAACTACGTTTCTGACCGAGCGAAGTGAGGGCAGAGAGTTAGTTCTTTCTGCCCAAGGCGTGAAAAAGAATGAACCTTACAAAACTGGCCTTCGTTTTGTTTTGCAGCCTCACACTCGTCAGCAAATACTCTGCCGCACTTGTTAAAAATTCCCTAACTTGCCATTCTTCAACTTGATGATTAAGAAGACTTGAAGCAACTTCTAGAATGCGAGCTGAGTTTGAAATGATCGTAGAAGTCATCATCAATCATTCTAGAATCATCTTTAAAAAAAAGTTTTACAAAATTTCTTGGGGGACCCCATTATCCCTCGGTCTCCTCTATGTTAAAAGCAATTTCCCCAGGATACTCATGTGTCCATTAAAGAGAGGATCATGGTGCAATTCAATAATCCTTGGTTGGTGAAGGGACCCATCGAGCAACCTTTCGCATATAATAACGTGTTCCAGAAAATTAAACTAATGTTGCCCACAATCCATTTTGCCCCGTATTCCAAGATAAAACGTCATTATTTGTGTTTTCAAATTTTGCATGGAGGTAGTACTCATCAGTACAACAAAGGGAAAGAATACACAATGTGTAAATGTTAAAGCACAAAAAAGTTACTGAGCACCGAAGCTGTATGAGATTGCCTTGAAAAGCGGTTTCTCTCACCTGGTGGAAATAAAAAGTTTTATATTGATACTTTGAGATGTTTACACCTGATGGAATATAAACAGAGAGGGATTAGTGCCGTCAACAGTAGCCAAGTATTATTGTTAATAGGAACGAACTGGTCAGTTTCGAAAAATCCAGTGCGAGTTTGAAGAGAGGTTCGGTGAGTTTCTGAACATTTTAAAATCCCATTACTCATGATTTCTGCTCATTTTCACCATCATTGTCCTCTTTCTTGCTCCTCAGAACGAACAGCTCGATAGGGTTTTACAAATAAAAATTGTAAAATTATAAATTAAATTTTATTTGCTGTCAGGGGGGAAGAGCGGAGTTGCCGAGTTGTTTTGTGAAGAGAGCAGGATGAGTTCATGCTCATCTTTGTGTTGTCCGGTTGTTCAAATATATGTATGGTGTTTGTGATCGGGAGTTGCACCACCACGTCCATGCTGTGGCCCTGAATACCGCGAAGAGCGGTTGGGGTAAGTAGAGATCGGGCCAACGAAATACCGTGCTGGTCAGTAAAGAAGAGGGGGGAGCCAACAAACTCTCACTGTGAGAAAAATAGGTGTGTTAATATGCACATTTACCAGAAAATGATTTCTTGCAACTCACTCATTCTACTCATTATTTCATAACGTTTAGCGAATCATTTGTTTTTAGTAAGCGGCGATTGTAATCTATAATCTTTGATAAAAAACAGACACCAAATTTTATTGTCTAAAGTCTAACGAATATAAAAAAGAAAATAAATCTGAATCAAATAAAAATTGTGGTCCAAGAGGCATTTTCAAAATGAAAACCCGAATAATGACGTTCTATTTTGGAAGACGGGGCAAAATGGATCATTTTCAACGTTTCTTTTGTTTTTCGACAGATCTCATCATGTTTCAACTTTAGCTGGATCCGTTCACCAACCAAAGATTTTCCGATTTCACTGTGATGACCAATGTCACTCCTCTTAACAATACAAAATCACTGAAAATAAATGACTAAATGGACGCAAACATTGATACTTTGAGAACATTAGTATGTAGTCAACATGAAGATAATTTTATCCAATCGGAAAAACGAAAGATGCCAACATATTCTTTTCAACATTACAGTGTGTGTAGCTCGAATGATATTCTAATTGTGTACTCTTTTTCTACCTGTCGCAGTGACAAATACAATTAATTTTCTTTTAGTTTCCGAGATATTCCCCAAATAATCCGTCTTCATTCCTGTCCCTAAATCAATAAGCACATAGACGCAATATTTCAACCACTCTATTCATGATTTTTTATACAAAAACAATTCAACAGTGTCTCAGGTGCGTTTTGTTTGATGCCTCTTGAATTTATAATTCCATTAGTTTGAAATAGGGAGGATGAACCCAATGGGAGTTTTGGTGAACGCGTGCCACCCGGACACTGTGTATTCCCATTCTCACTCGGGTTAAAATTTAGGGTTTGCATGTGAGAGGCGCGTGTGTGGCAATACTGTCAAACGCCACGCGTCTCCCATATTGCTGGGGCCCACCCATGACTCCTCATCACCACACATACGTACATTGTTCCCATTGGCACACGCTTGCATCACACACTCCACTGAATCGTTCATTCTCCCCCTTCTCCTTTCTCCTCATCACTTGGAAGTAACAGGGCGAGACAATGTGAAAAGCGCCTGCCTCGTTTAATTCCAAACAATCAAAAACGATTGACGTATTTACAAACTCATGTCTCTGCTTTTACTGGAAATCACTGAATTCCATGAAATTCATGAATTATGACCGGTTAATTTAACAATTAAACATTCCCAAAATCACTTGAACTCATCGAGCCACAAATTATCGGAGTGAATAACAAACAGTTTCATCGAAACGCAATAATTACTAATGATCCATCGAAATTCCACAAGACTTAACATTGAGTTAATGATTTCCGTAGTTTAGACATCTCAATTCAGAGTAATTTAGCACTTTTCATATATTCATTCTTTTCTTTTCTCTTGTTTATCTTCTTAATGGTAGTATACTGATTTATAGTTGTGAATTAGGACCGGAAATACTTCCCTAGAAGGAGTCAAACAGCAACGCCCAACTAGGGTGAGTATTAACGTCTTTGTTAAATTATCTCAAGTGAAAATCAGAGGATCGCACGTGTCAAGATGGCTTCCGTTCGTCCGGTGGTTGTGAATCAACTCGAAACATCTTGAAGCAAAATAATATCAATATCATATTCATATGCGAATTGAGAGGGTGAATCAGTCTTTGGCGTCAATAGTGTCAGAATACACTGTTAATCTGTCACGAAACATTCCAAGTGCATTAGGCTATATAAGGAAGATGATACGTTCTTGATAGGGCTATCGTGAGTGAAAGAGCATTATCATCACAATGGTGGATGTATGTGAGTCCTTCCGGTTTCCGAGAGAATGGGGGCGGTCCAAGTTACAGATTGCTGTGTCCATCCAATTCGGAATTCAAGCAACCCCTCACCTCTTCTACCCCTCTCTCATTTACCACTCGATTCAGCCATCAAGACGAGGGGGAATGGTTCCACCTCTTCGATTAAACAGAGCTAGTTACAACTTGTGTTTGAATTGTTCAGTTAATCTGTTGAGGGCATCTGCATCATGTGCATCCGATTGGGAGGATACATTATTTCTCGTAGTTATCTCAAAAAGATAATATTTCTCAATTTTTTGATCTGAAGAATAAGTCGAATTCTACCAATAATTTTTCAGAATTTCTCAAAAAGTAAACGAGTTGGCGCAATTTCGTTAGAATCTTTTTCTGGAACTCCTGAAATTTTCTACAAAGAATCATTTGAGGTCGTATCACAAAGTGCGGTCGATAAAATAAAAATGAATGTGGATTTCAGGTTAGTTTGCAATCAATTGTAGATCATCCTATTTTTATCCTATTTTACCTCTTTATTACTGAATTTAGAAATATCTTGGGAACTAAGCGAGATAGTGAAAATTTCATAGAAACCTTGTCTGTAAAAGAGAATGAGCGCGACAAAAAAGCATAGAAGCAAAATTGCTCTATCTCGCCTAATAACCGAGCTATACTCAAGAAAAAAAACATTCACATAATAGCAAAGAAAATAATAAAAAGACAAAATCAAAATATTCTTTCAAAATTTCCACCGGAAGACAAATGCTTCCTCCAGAATTGTGACATCATCATGGCACTTTCCAGGTCCTCACGAATTGAATATGAACCATCTAATTCTTGGATTCCTGCAAGAAAAAAAAAATTAATATCACCATTAATCTTGAATGAGAGCACATCATGGAAAAATATGATTTGCATAGTGTAATAAAAAAAATACACGAATACGATGATGAAGAGAAGGTTGGTTTAGTAGGAAAGACCGTGAGTCGCTACATCCGCAAGGCTATTATAACCGCTCGAGCGAATCTCTATTAAAACGTGTTTACACTGGCTTAGGGGTTGACTCAAGCGAGCCCCCTTCTCCTTGAGCGTCAACCACCCTAGTTGGGTAAGCGTTTTACTAGTGGTAGTAACAAGTATGTAACAGACCTGAGGTATAGTTGAAGGTCTCCACCCCTGCTCCTCGCTCCCCCCCCCCCCCCCCCCCTCCCTCCCAATGTGATAGCGACCCAGAAGGCCTCACCCTGACGTGCATACACGTACACTTACCCCTCTCAACCCCCACCCCTCGCTCTTCATCTATGTATAGCAGAGTAATGCCTATCTAATTGTCGCTTGTATGAATAGTAAATCCCGAAGCACTCGAGGCTATGAGCCAGATCCAGAGCTAACACAGGGGACGAAGAGCCATATGAGCTAATCTATATTATGATAGCCCGAGCTACTGCCGCTGTATTCAACGATGTCAAAAAAATTACATGCTCCCGTTCAAAAGCAAATGGTGCATTTTACAGGTAAATAGGATGGTGAATCGGGTATTGCAATTTGTTTAGGCAGGAGGTTATTAAGTTTAGGAAGCGAAATTCGTTTAGCTTACTTCGATCGGTTCATTTGGATCCAAATTAAGGAAAATTCTTTTAAAGATATTTCAAAAACTGGTGGAGGTAGGAGAATTTATGTAGAGACCTTTTTTGTAGCTCTTGAAATTTGCTGCAAGAAAGGTATCTTGATGTTTTTTGCTAAACCTGAGAATTCAGAGGCTGTTTGTTATGTCATGTTCGGGAAGTTTTTTGGGATGGTTTTTTTAGTCGAGATTGACTATTTCGAAGCGTTGAGGCAGAGGTAGAAGTAAAGTTCCTTGACAATGTCTCCATTTTCCTCGAATTTCCGAATATTCATCACTTAACTACTGGATTGAATCATCCCCCTTGAAGGCTTCTTCGCTAATTAAAATTTGAATTAATAATACTCCTGAAAATGACAATTATACATTTAATTTTTCCTAATTTCCATATTATCTCGCAGATGATAATTACGATTTCACGTAATTCTAATACGGAGACACAGGTGGTACTTGGAAATTTTGATTAAACCTCGTCGTGTAATGAGATATGCATCATCATCTGACTTATGATTGAAACCCAATAACGGACATGCTTAAAAATTCACTCGAAGATCCAATATCTCTTGCCTCAATATTCCAGGAAATTGATGAAATCCATAATTTATTAATGATTCCCTGTAAATAATGAAAAACCCTTGAAATAAATTCTCTTCAAAAATTAATGATACGATCCAAAAGATTTCTCACATCTTCAACGTTATCAAACTCTAATTATCTTTTGAGAAAAAAAAAATCTTTTGCTCAAGCTACCCGAGAGACTTATTCTCGCCCTCTGCAGTGCACAAAAATGGGGAAACCCCGAAAAAAAAAGAACCCTAAAGACAAAACTCCGTGAAACTAGAAATTGCATGGAGCGCCATCTCAGTGTCCAATCACCGGCATTTTCATTATAACCTCACAAAAAAAAATTCCCACATCACATAAACTCTTTTCATAACTTGAATAGAAAAAAAGTATTTTTTTTTTCTCTTGAAAACCTCTCAATTCAACTCTTCAACTTCCAACAGTGAATAATCATCAAGTATAAAGATTACCTTCTCTGGAATTAAAAAGAAACTGAGGGCAAAAGTGAGTGAGGCCACAAGCGATTTTTTTTTTGAGTGAACGAAGAGAGTCAAATGAGTGGGGATGAAGATAATAAAGAAAAAGGAGGGGGTTGGTACATTTGGGTTGAATAATTAAAGCTCTCATTAGGGCGACAAAAGCACCCTGATGGATAGCTACTTGGCCTGAGACTTGGAATGTAACCATCACTCACCTCCTCTCACTCATGAAAACCCAAACACAGTCTTCAGCATCTCGTCTCGTTAAGACCATTTCTTTTTTTCATTATTATTTCTTTTTTCTATTCGAGTGCAGACGAAAGAATATGTCCAGATCCGTATGTGCTCATGGTCCTCAAACAGCCGTCACTCTCCCTTCCGTGAGTTCCATTCACCGTCCACCGGACTATCTAGTCAGAAAAAGAAAAAAAGAGTGTAAAAAAGTAAATTTTATGCTTTTGTTTTATTTCAAAAATGTTCTTTCATTTCTTAAAAGGTTTTTCCCTCCAATGATAATTAGTACAATGCACGATGGCATTAATTATTGCTAGTTGTAATTACCGGAGGATAAATCGTCCAACAGGGTTGGACACGGAGAGGAGGGGGGATATTGTGCGACGGTGAATTTTGTCGAGGAGTTAGCCAAGTGCTTGGGCCATTACTGTTATTGCTGCAACAAACCTACCAAACAACAGCGATAAATACATTTCAGGGTTTATATATACGAATGGATAGGCTGGAAGGAAGACAGACGAGTTTTCCGGGAGTTGAGGGGAAAGGAGGATAGAGTAATTATTCCTGGAAAAGTGCGGTTGATGGATAAACAAAGGATTTTAAGGTAATTACCTTATTCTGGTCATTCTAATGGAAAAATTTTCGGGTTAGGTTTTGTGGACCTTCGACGGGTGTAAAATGGGAGGTTAGACTATCTAACGGAGAATTGGCACACTTTTTTGAGGAGATACGGAGATTTTCTTGAAAATGGGATGAAACTTGAACAGGTGGTATTCAGTGCATCGTAAAGTACCTTGTAGATGTTATAATTTTGCTCCCGGCAGGCGGCGCTTTACTGGAAATATGCAAATGGAATCAGTATCTACTCAGTGCTTGATGCGTACTCAAATTTTACGAGCTCACTTCTATTCATGAATTTCAATATACTGTATACAAACGTACTTGATTCCAAACGAAAAATAAGTTTGGTTACTTCCCACTGCTCTCTATGGACTATTTCAAGCAGCAACGGAAGTACTGCGTGTAGCGCCATCTACCGGGAGTGAAATTGTAATGTTTCAAGAGTACCTTGCGATGCACTAAATAGTCCAGTTGTCTGGCGCAGTGGATTGGTCTGTAGTCAAATGCGAAAAACCACGGTTCGAGTCCCGACTGGATAGAAAGTTTGTGTAGCTCATAACAACAGAAAAAAGCCACTGAGTACAGTTTGTTACATAAAAAATCAGTAACACTGCCAGTACAACGTAATTGTTGAAGGCCAGCTGCGCTGGCAGCACAAATAACGAACAATCAAACAAACGACGCGCTAAATAGTCCCAGAAAGCTTTGGAATTGAAAGAATGAGCATTTTTGATAAACCGTTGCTGTCACACCTCCTAAGATATTACTCACATTTTTTTAGGAGCTTCCCAACACTCCAGACAGTGTGCAGGTAAATTTCGAAGAAGAAATCTCCAGCGAGGAGAAAGTTACGAATTATTTGAAAATAGGGGAAATCGTGAATGACCGATTCTGGAAGATGTACTGTAGTATCTCTACTTTACCGATGCTCCATACTTTAGCCTTATAGGTGAGACGAGGGCAGAGTGGACCTGTTGGTCTGGATTATTTGGGATTTTTATCAAGAGTCAAGACCTCTATGAAGAAATTCAAGAAAAAATCACCCATAATGTCCACATATTGGAGCATTTTTTCAAATTTTCCCTTGAAGTCCTTCACTCCAAAAAAAAATCCTGAATCGTGTTGCATCGGGGGTCCGTTCAGCCCCATTCTCCCCTATCTATATTTAAGTGTTCATTCGTAGGCCCAATATTCGGGTCATCATCATGTAACGATCACACCATCATAGCAGCAATCAGAAGCGGCCCTCCTGATTGGTTAACCATGGACTAGATACCTCATGAGGGATTCCCCGCGTTCCACTGTTCTCTATTTTTCCATGATCAATCGGTTGAACGAAAAATTCTTTGAAGAATGCCATTCAGTGATTGAAGTGTTTAACAAATTACTATATTTTTGGGATGACATATCCTGCAAAATTGATAGAGAAGTGAAATAAATTCTACACTGAGAAACAAATAGTGGGAAAAACTATACTGTTAAAAATTTCTCTAAATGTAATGGTGAAATGATGATGAAATTTATTTGATTGGACTTTAATTTCAGCGTATGGCCAAATGATACAAGAATTTTTTGTTTTTGTCCATCAATTTGGAAATGATGAACGGAAGGTTCATAATTTTACAGTTAAGTGGTTGAGAATTCAGCATTATTTTACCGACATAGGGTAAATTTGAAGAACTTCAACTTTAAATTTTGATTACATACCAAATGGCAGTTAAAATTTGTATGACCCTCCACTCAAAAGATCTTTTGGGTACCTGTGACGTTGGAACTTATGGGCCTTCTGTACTGTAAAAGGATGGTAATAACCTTGGACATAGTTATTGTCAACCATTTCCAAGCGAGAAAAAATTAATTGTTAGGTTAAGAAATTGACTGATCTTTTTAGTTGTAATATAATCTAAATCCCCGAATTATGAAGAGCGTTCGGGAAAGATCTGAATATCTCTATTGAAAATAACAGTC
Source organism: Aleiodes leptofemur (assembly GCA_963942555.1). Lineage (NCBI taxonomy): Eukaryota > Metazoa > Arthropoda > Insecta > Hymenoptera > Braconidae > Aleiodes > Aleiodes leptofemur. Next base: position 11,678,371 of record OZ012619.1, read on the forward strand.
AGACTTCAATCAGACTTCACCGATGAAAAATCATCATTTCATGAAAACTCTTGCAGCTTTCATTACATGAAATCGCATATGTTGAATTATTTTTTTAATTCTCGCACGAAATCGATAATAGTTATTTTATGATGTCTGACCTTAGGAACACTGAGAGCAGAAGTATATTCATGTTCATTGAGAATTTCGGAGGCTTTTTGAATAATGAAATGATAATCATCCCCGGAGAATATTCAATTTTCATATTTTGTGTACTCCTCAATAAATTTCTTCCTTGAGAATTGAGAGTACCGTAATTTTGGGATGTTCCAGTACTGACTGTTGGTTCCAACGTCACCACTTGACTCTGCATTCCTTCCGTAAGTGGTGTCTCATCTCGAGGTAATAAATGCCAACCAGTGAGCAAGCCCAACTCAGAACAGATGTCTCTAATCCACGATCGTGCAAGATCGTTCTCAGAGTCTATTCTAGATTTTTGATCAATTTTATGGGTGTTTCCCGTACTGGTACCAAAGAATAAGACAGAATAATACACAATATTAGATTGAAATTTATGATAAATTTCAATGAATTGAGAATATCTTCTGAAAATATCTTCTCAAAAATCTTTACACTGTATGAAATATTAATAGCATTGATCTTTAGCAGATATTTCTTTGAAATCCATAGAAAAAGTTGTTGGATTTACTGAATTTAATTAACTCAAACAGATAAACTAGTTAAATTGACTAAATTTAGTAAAGTCAACAGCTTTTTCAATTATTTCAAAAAACTATTTGCTAAGGACTGTTGCGATCCCCGAAAAATCATAGAGTTAGTGTAGAGGACTAGGAAAAATGCATGTGAAAGACAAATAATCTGCCCGATAAAGTCCGTGAGAGGTACAACTTTTAATACATTTCAGTTATTCTACCTGGCATCGAGAAAAAAAAGGAAACGATAAGAATTTTCAGCTCTGCCTTGTTGTCGTTCTTATCATTCTTTGTTCTCGGCAACGAATAAAAAAGAAATTATAATAGAAGAAGGAAACGAATGAAATTATTTCGAACGGACAATAGAGCCCACGAATATCACATTAGAGATAATTACAATTTTATTACTCTAGTGATCAAAGGCAAGCCGACACCCGAGAACGAGAATATTGACACAACACAACGAAGATGATTGAGTGGAGAGCGAAAGGTACGGAGCGGTCACCTTATCATAAGGAAATTTACAACCCTCAACACTCATTTATGACCTCTGACTCCAGGAAACCACGATGCCGAAAAGGAACAGAAAATTTGGGATTCGATAAAAACCTGTGGATGAGCCCAACCCATTTCACTATAAAAGGTGATGAGTACACGACTCTTAACCTTCAGTAACAAGTACCCACTCAGTAATGTTACTCTGTCCGAGTTAACATCTCTAGTCACTCGACTTCTATCTAAAATATTACTCCACTCAAATTATGATCGATCAACTAAAGTATTCATACTTTCGGAGTGAAGTCCAAGTCTTTAGTTCAAAGTAAAGTAGAAGCATTTTTGAGAAGAAACGTTTGAGACATTCTACAATGAACCGACAACCATCGTTCGAGCATTCTGAACTGCATCTACTGGGATCGAGGGGGCCTATTCTCGACTGAGGAGGATTTTCATTCCACGGGGAATTCCAATCGTAAGCGGAAAGATTACACGGGAAAACTATCTGTTCACGATTGGAATTTCTCACACGGATTCATTCCGTAGCTGAGAAGTGAAATTAATTTCTAGTCAAAATTTATGGCACATAACCTCCATACGAATGACGTTCTATGATACATCCAATATTCAATATTTAATTTATTAAGTGTATGGTGAATATTCATGAACAAAATGAATATTCTCCAGTGTGACCTTTATTATGACTTGTTACTCGATTTTGATGAATTACAACAACAAGATTACCAGCCTCGACGTTTTTTTGCTCCAATCAATCCTTTTAATGATCTCACAAGAGATGAATTCATAAAAATTTATCGTTTGACAAAAGGAAGAGCAACACAATCTCCACCGATTTTGGGTACGAATGAAATTCCGTGTGAGAAATTCCAATCGTGAACGGATAGTTTTCCCGTGTAATTTTTCCGCTTACGATTGGAGTTCTCCGTGGAGTAAAAATCCTCCTCAGTCGAGAATAGGCCCCCAGTACCCTGCATCAGGCCAATTGCACAACAAAGAATCATCTACATCGTCAGCAAACATTCACCAGAATTCCAACAACTCAACTTCAACTATAAATCGTTGTTAATTTCTTTCAATTCCAACTGTAAGTTCAATTTTACGCTGAAGTGACTACAATTTTCTTCTATCGTATTGACTCAAATTGGACGTTTTGATTTATCCTCAAATAAATTATTTGGTGTCAGTTAAAAATGTACAAATTATAACTTCTAATTCTGAATAAACTTATTTTGTCCGAAAGCCTCTGTCCTTCAGACATCGGTACACTTTAGTGTTTTACCGCGGCAAACCGTTCCCTTATTTTTATTTCAGGTACAACCGCAACCGTGATTAGTACGAATAATCTACTATTTTCTTCATTAAAACATTATTCAAATTCACGTGTTTTTCGGGTTGTAGCCGCAACAGGACCAATGGCATCATATTTGATAGTTTTGCTCTCGAATGGAAGCATTGTAATCGATACATTTTTCGATTCCAGAATTCTATCAGGATATGGCTCAGAATGTTCAAAAACATCGAGAAATGATGTTGATGAAAAAGGTATATATATGTTGCATTGTGCGTCTGCATGTGTGCATGTGATGACATCTATCGTCTCATGAACAGATATATGTGGCGATCTGAAAACTTAACAGTATTTTCACTTTTTATGCATAAAGCTGTCAGTGAAATTTGGTTGGAATCAGTCGAGTAGTTACTGGAACTATAAAATTTGAGTTGAAATAGACCTTGACTATAAATATGTACGCTGTAGCTATTAAGTGGTTACTAAAAATTATTGTTCTGCCAATCAAATACCGGTATTCACTTGAACGCTAACAAATAGATCTGATCACTAAATTCTTATCATTTAGTTTGCTATGATAATCGATAGGCATGCGCTCAGCCCCACTCTCCCTTGCGATCAACTCATCTTTCACTGATTTTGTGGAAGAAAAATTAAAAAATATGAATTTATTCATCTTTTCGGGAAATTTCATCAACTATCTCCCACTACCTCCAACCTACCTACCCTATTTCTCATTCAACTAATCCACCAAGTACATTTAATCAATTCTTAAACGCTAGAAAAAACGCAATATTTAACACATCAAGGTATATTCGAACCTAAGCTTGGCGGAACGCGAAACCAAACATGCTACCGATTGAGCCACGCATAACTCTAGAAATAATAATTTTTCATCTCGCTCATATAGAGAGCAGCGAAAATTTTCTGTATGTTCTCTAGTGACTTCAGGTTTTCACGTTGCCTACTGAATTTTTCACCCAAACTTTAAGAGAACTAAAATTTTTGTAAAAATGTAGCATAGTTTAAGTTCGGGAATTAATAATAATTATGAGACAATAGGTCCGAATTTTCCCAAATTCACCCTTCAAATGAAATTATACTACCAGTTGCAATCGATTCACATGTACCGTATTATGTAAGTGGACGAATTTCTCGTGATGGGAACATAACGAATGTTGAAAAGCGACGATTGCAAAATATTCAGTAAAACAGAATTTGTAGAGGTGCATTTGTGTAACTGGACTCTTACGTTCACGTTACACGTCCCAAATAAGTATAGTTGTTTACCATTGTGTATATGACGATAAAATTTGTGAAAAATAGCAACGAAGAATAGCTCGACTTGACCTCGACTATATAATTTCGTCAAATTTACCATCGAGAATTCCCTCAGTGTATCTCCGAAACTATCCAACCGATTACATTCTTATTTAGCATGAAAGATTCATCCCGATGAGTCCTACTAATGCTAATCATTTCATATTTTTCCAAGTAAGTCCTCTATGAAAGTATTCCAAACGTGAATTTTCTCAGAAATCACTACTTTTATCCATTTCTCCCTCAGAAAACTAGTATTTTCTATTTTACCATTCGAAAGTAGACAATTTTTCCGACAAAATTATCATGTATGGTCATGCATGGATATTGGCCAGTAATGAGCATGCATGATCATACATGAGCATACATGAGCAAGCATAATCATGTCTGGCTGGGCAAGAAAAATAATCGTCCATGAATATATATAAAAAAATTGATTAAAATAAGGAAGTAGTATTGAATCATCAGTAACTTATCTTTTAACGTTTTCAACTGATAATTACTCGCGCTAAGGATTTTTTTTGATGAATTAAAATCTGGCATCACTTGGGCTCAAACCCGGGTCCTCTGCATATCAGGCGCGACTTGTTCCACTCTGCTAGGTGATATACTGACTGTCTCGCATGAATTGAAAGGGTTATATATATTTTATCCTTAAAATTTCAATAATTTCAACATGGTTTGTTCTGTGACAATAATTGGATAATAATCATTATTTAATCAATATATGTCAATAGACATAGACATACCAGAGAATCATCATGCATGATCGAGCATGCTGATTTTTTCCGGGATTAATTGAATATACTCCAAAGATTGATTTCTAGAAATCGCTGTCTGCACGCATGCAAAGCTGTACATGATCGAGCATGATATTTGATATGACCATGTATGACCAGAGTTAGAAATTATTCAATACAAATACATAACATTGTAAGTCTTGAATGACCATGCATTACCATATATGGTCATGCATGATCATGCATTACAATATATGGTCATGCATGATCATGCATTACAATATATGGTCATGCATGATCATGCAGGAATAATTCGAATGCCCTTCCATCAATTATCGGCATTCAGGCATGGATTATAGGTAGTCATGCATGATGATACAGGACTAGACATGACCAGATATGATCAGAATAATAACAGTTGAATAATTTTTATGAATGAAAATTCTCATATATGGTCATGTATGAACATAATCAGTCATTCATGGTCATACATGATTGAACATGTCCACCCATATAAATTGCATTAAAGAATATAATTTCAAATTAGCCATGGATGATCCTATTTGGTCATGCATGACCCTATTTGGTTACGCATGATCAGGTATGAACTATGCATGTTCATGCATGATTCATCAATGCTCAGTCATGGTGCATACATGGTCAACCCTAATAAGAAAGTACTCATCATTGCTCATACATGACCATGTATGACGCGTCATGACTGACCGTGCATAATTCATGCATGATCATCCATGTTTCATAGATGATCATCCATGCTCCATGCATGATCATGCATGGCTCATGCATGATCCTACATGGATTATGCATGATTATACATAATCATGCATGCCGATTTTTTCACGGACAGGTGCATATTTTTTGTGAAGATGATGTTTTTTTCAGCAATGGAAGAGATAACTTGCGATTCCATTCATGATGGATGAAATTCTATGCAAAAGCGTTCTGCCAATTGAATTGGCAAAATATCAAATGTCGCACAAGGAGTTGGATTTGTAAATAACGCACAAAGAGTGGAGCTCCTGCTAGTTTACCACTATTTTCCTCTCAGTGTAGGAGCTAGCAAAATTCGAAAACTCATCCCCAACAATACATCCCGATGCAATCCATACCGATGGATCTATATCAGTGAATTTTTTATTTTACAATTCTATATTCGGTGTTTATTCCACAATTATGTTCAATCATTTACAATTCTATATTCAATTTTCCGTTTTGAAAAACAAAAAATACGTATTACATTTTACAATTCCATTTTCCATTTTACATATTAAATCAGTTTCAATTCGTACACGACAAGAATGTTTTTGATATTGAATACACCTCCATGTAACTGTTTCTCTACTTTCTCGATGAATCGAATGAATATAACCATGTCTCATAAGCAGTAAACTATCACGTTGACTTTTCGATAGATTAGAAATCATCTCTAAAAAGATAAACAAAACATATCACAACGACAACTCATGAGCAACTACGCTGAGACTCAAATAATAATAGAGGTCCAGCAAATAAATCCTCAATTTTTTTTTGTTGGGAAATTTGAATGGTCGTTATTATCATCATAATTACTCATGATCAGCCGATAATTTATCAACAGAACACATCTCTATCTATCATCGATATGAATTATATTCTCAATACGAGCAAATAATTCAAATAAATATGAGAAAAGAAATGGATGAAATTTTTCGGGATTAAAAGTCAAGGTATGAATTTTTTCGAGATGAAAAGTCGAAGGAATGAAATATTTTGGGATGAATATTGGGGATGAAATGTCAAATGATGAATTGACGTGTCACCGCAGAAATTTTCTCATGCTTAATGAAATTATCCGGTGAGCAGCGTTGCCAAAAACTCGCCAAGCACGCACGGGCAGCATAGAGAGGATTCGGCAACGTTGCAGTCGAAGTAGCATGGCAGGGAATTCCGCATCACCCGACCAACGTCGTTAAGGGCGAGTTTTTCAGTCGGGAGTTAAGGTAACCTGCAGGTTAAATTAACCCGCAGGTTAACTTAACGACTAGAGCCATTTGTGAGAAATGTACATAAGTCCTGAAATAAGGGTTCACCACTGAGGATTGTGCCGATTCACGTTAGAAAATCTTGCACATATTCTGCCATTCCAAAGCTGTTTATTCATTCCGTCAATTATTATTGCTGCAAAACACAACCTACACACACATTTGTGACAACAGACAATTTTGATGTCAAACGGCCTTTTTTTTCTCTAAAATAGTTGTATCTCATCGGTGGCGCTAGCAGTAGAGTCCGGGATTCAATTAACCTGCGGGTTAATTTAACCTGCAGGTCAGCTTAACTTCCAAATGAAAAACTCGCCCTAAGTCTCTTAGGGTTAATCGTTCAAATTCTGATTGATAAACCGTGACGTCAACTCACATGAACACTTGAGTATAAAAACCCTTCAGTTTAGAAAACGATGAGTCTCTCCAGACTCTCTCTAGAAGGTTGGCAGTTCAAACCTCGCTGGCGCATTCCCTATTTTTTCCGAAAGTTTGATTATTTGACAATTTCTCAGTCGTAAAGCTGGGAATTATTAATATTTCACTAATGGTGAAGAGAATCTCAATCAAGTCTAAATAGTCTAGTCATGAAATAAAGAAAAATTCTCTCCAAATAACAACTGAAACTTCAGTACCCCTTTACCGCGTTTCCCGGGACTTCCCGCGGGGAGACGGGGATTCCCACGAAAATCGCTCACTTCACCCACTAATTGCATTATCATTATCATAATGAAATTAAATTCCCAAACAATTTTGAGAGGAATTACATCCGGGATAATAGATAGCATTAATTTATGAAAATTCGAAATAAAAAGAAATTAATTCGAACAAATTGAAATTGCAAATGACTAATTTTGCGACAAGTGACAGTTTTCCAACGGAGAACGTGTTGTATATTGCACAGTGTCACTCAGTAAAGCGGCAATTGCTTCCGTCCGCCCGTATGACAAGAAGATCGTTTGATTCAATTCGAACAGTCCCGAAACCATCCGGTGTACCATGATAATGAAACTGATATACCAATTCTTTTAATTTTTCTAAAATTATTGAAAAATCATTTTCAATCCCATGAATTTGAATAATTAAAAATAATCGAGAAGGATTTTTATCATGCACATAAAAATTAAAGACCTTAAAAAATATTTTTTTTTCGAACAAGTCGAAAGAGCGAGACCAACAACAAAAAATTTCTCCCTTTCGTTTTATTTTCACTGCAATGGGAGATTTCGAAGGTCAACAATTGTCCAGGGGGCAAAGACTGGCGATAAGAATGTGAGAATGCTTTTTGCTGTCCCCCTCACAAAATCGAATAGATAAACTCAATCAACTGTGACCTAGAATCTTCAGTTATTCATTCGTTCCTGATTAACGTTACTTCGCAGTTACTTAACTCAATATTCTCGAAAGAGTAATTGTTTAAGAGATTCTCGGAAAGTCCTAAGTGAATTCCGGGTCTTAAGGGAGTTCAAGGACCTCCGGTATCTTCTGTCGGTAAGTGATGTTTTTTTTTATCAGGAAAACCAATTTAAAAAGAATGACGTAATGGATTTGCCAATAATCTAAGCTTTTTCGAAGGATGAATGATTTTTTGCGTGCTGAATTATCTTAAGTAGATTTATGAATTATATACAGTCGATAGTGTCAATTTCTCCAGTTTTTACATTCAATAATGCCAATTTCTCTAATTTCTCGGTCAATAGTCCAGGAAAAATAGTTTTGATAGCCGCAAATCGGTAAGAAAGTTTCCAATCGATAATGCAACCACTGAAGCATAAAAATCTTTTACTAACAGATTCTCAGACCATAAAAACAAAAACTGCGGAATGAGATTCACTATCTCTCAGGGTCACTTCTTCATTACTAATACCGCAGAGTGAAAAACAGGTCCTCCCCACTGCTCATTTTTTTTTTATTTCATTCTTCACCATTTATTTTTCATAGTTCAATGATCCTCTTAGTTATTTCGATCTGAATACCGCACTAAAATAATTCGATATTTCCTGTGCTGAATTAGTCTGAGAAAATATTGAAAATTGTTTTTAAAAAAGAGCGCCACCAGAATTGAGGAAAAAATAGAGGAAAAAATGAAATTAAAATTCAAAAATGTCTTACGTCAAATTCTTCTTTTTCTTTATTTTTCTCCTTTTCTTTCCGTCAAACGGAATTGAATAAAAAAAAATAATACTACTCAATAACAATGATAACAATAATGCACTAGAATGAATGTGAAAAGTGGGGAATAATGATAAGACCGTAGCATCGACAAGTTCGTCTAATTATTCGTGTTTATAGTTCAGTACAGAGAAGTATAGTTGTGATATAAGTTGAGGTTTGGAGAAGAGAAGTTGGCGCAGTCCTCAAAGTACTTCAACGTGGAAGGATGCCAGATCAGACATTCATCATTCTTATCGTCTGTTTATTAGTTTTATTTGGTATGTTTGTCAAATAAATCCATTTAATTACAAGCATTTTTCAAAATTAAAAGTACAAAGAATCTGTAATACAAACAAATAAATTCATCAAATTAAACCTTTTATTTATTTTTCGGAGTGTTGACATTTCGTTCCTATTTTTGAATTGCCAATTCGAAATTCCCGCCAATTTTCAAAATTTCAAATTCAAATGCGAAGACAAATTCATCAGAATTATTGAGAAAAAAAAAAATAATAAAAAAAAGAAAATAGTAAATTTTTCATATTCACAATTTTCTTTTTTTTTTTTAATTATTTCCTTTTTTTTTGTTTAGTTTTATGAACGTGTTATGGCACCGGACGTGAATTGTTACGTGTGTCTTAATGTAATAGAATAAGTGATTCTAATTTGCGATAAAAATTCATTTTTATATAACATTAAAAATCCTTGAATTTCAAAGAATTCGAATTACTTTAATCAATAATAAATTATTTATTCCAGGTCCCTGTCGGGCAGCACCAGGTAATTGATCACTATAATAATAATAATTCCATTAATTAATAGTATTGATGAAATAAAAGTAATTTTATTTATAAAAAAAAAATCTAAAATCACCGAAATTTATTTCTAGATCTAGTATCGATAAATTCCACATTTTGACCATTGAACTCAAATACAGAAGAATAACAAAGCTGTAACGGACGTAGTCCAAGCGATTAACGGTTAAGCTCACGCACGAGATCCCTCCCTTTTTCTCTCTTCCATCCGTAGACACTAACACAATGATAAATATTACTCATCAACTGTCTTCATCTACACGAGGCAACAGTTTGAGCCTGTGTCAGTTGTTGTCCGGCACTCGGCCATTCTTGTCTTCATCTGAATTATTTTTATTTTCCTTTTTTTTTCTTCTTTTTTTCTAAATATTTTTAAGTGTTTTGTGGAATTTAATAATGTTGTATTCAAAGTGGACATGGATTGTGGTGATTGCAGCCATCGTGGGAGTATCTAGGGGATGGACTGTTGGTAATGGAGTTAAATATCATCAAACGACAATTGTATTGTCACGAGAATCTGGACAATTCAAGTCAGGCGGTGATGTTGGCTTTCAAATTACTGGGGATTTAATTGTATCAGCTGTTTGGCAAGATCCTAGTAGTCTTGAAACACTTCTTCTTGAAATTAAGGTAATTTATGATTTAAGAATTTACTTGATTTGAGGTTTTCAGAAAAATCCCACTTCATTCCATTTGCTATTCTCAAATATCTTGGAAACTAAGCGAGATAGGGCGATTTTATCGTGATACTTTTTGTAACCCTTGAAATTTTCTGCAAAACCATCTTAGGATAAAAAGGGCCTATCTTCATTATTTATCGAGATACGCCCTTTTTTACTGGTGACAAGATGAAATTGATTCGTCCGAAAATTTCATATTCTCTGTACTTATTGATTGAGGAAAAAAATTTTTAACGAATTTTAGTGGACACTATCTGCTTTATCTCTAAGGGTAAAGAAGATAAGAGTTACTTCGTTAATTTTAGTGGGGAAATGCAATATTAGGAATATTCTTATCTTTTTTCAATGATTTGTTGAGGAAAGTTACTTTGACATTGATTTTTCCCGGAAGACATTCACGTGGAAGCATTTATTCGGAAAGAATTTTTCGTCCTGTTATAATGTTGACGTGGTGATGAGAATTGGAGGGGTCAGACCCCCAACTGCACCCGAAGTGATAACCTTCTGAGTATATGATAACGTTCTGGGTAAAGACAAATAATTCGTTTCACGCATTGAAAGGAATATGAATTAGTAAACTTGTTGCGTATGGAAAAAATTGACAGACAATTTTAGCGCATTTGGCAGTTTATTCTATCGGAATTCATAGTGGTATTTCTGAAGATTTCGTTGATTATTTTGATAGAAATATTTAGTCAAAAATATTTTATCGGTGAATGAATAGATTTTGATGTTTCTTTCGGGAGAATATCATTTTTTTTCAACGTTGACCTTTGATCTTTGGCCAAAAGAGTCGAATTTCGAAAATTTCCCAAAAAACATTCTAGTATATGTTTTCTACTCAAAATTTTGTCAGCTTTTTTAAGCAATTATCGAAAAAATTCTACTGTAGAGTCCCTCTACATTTCAACATCCTCTATATTTGACTGAAGGACGACTGATCGAAAAAAAAGCATTCAGACGGATTTTTATTCAAATTTTCAAAGTAAGAGGAGATCGGGGCAAAATGAACCTGCGAGTGAAAATCGTTCGGAATTTTTTTTTTAATGAAGGTGTCAATGCAAAAATTTGAAAAAATTCCCCGACAATTGCCACATATTGGAGCATCTTCTCACATTTTTTCAGATTTTTCCATGAACTTCTTCACTCCGGAAAAATTCCTGAATCATGTTACCTTGGCGGTCCATTTTGCCCCAGTCTCCCTCATATCTATGTATAGAGGTGAGAACAAAACGATTTGTCAAATATAGAGGATGGTCCTGAACGAATGAGTTAAATACAGAAGAATGGCACTGCATTCTCAGCAGTTTCAGTAATTGTAAGCGATTTTGATTGTGTAATTCCTAAAATCCCAGATGTTCATTCATTCGAATTAGAACAAATATTATTATGATTTTATTGTATTGCAGTTGGTATCTCCACAACTCTACATAAAATCTCGGAAGACCCCAGAGCCAGAAGACTTCGTCGAGCACTCATCTAAACTCGACGAATCTTCATCCCATCCGATCTACATTCTCTGGAAGAATGGAGAGATCCTGAAGATATTCCTAGGTCCAGATGAGACGATTTCGTCAGCCAATCTCAAACGTGGACTCGCTAGTCTCTTCCAGTACAGAACATTGGACGGAGAGTACAGAGAACACGATGCATCGGGTATCTGCAACGTTACGTACAGCTCCCAGGGTTCAACAAGAATCGTCAAGACGAAGAATTTCTGCGACGAGATTAACCTGACGAAAGACGAGCACCCGAATCCAATTCTGGGAGTCGTTATCGATCACACAAGATTCGCCCAGTACATCCTGAACCCCTCGCATATTCCTCAGAAAATAGACGAAACAGAACTCCATGAAGTAACACTGAAAGCAAAACCGGAAGTAGGAACCAGCGTGGCCACTCACCGAATCATTCGAGAGGTGGAGACTGTAATGGTTTCGAGGATCGACGGAAAGAACGTGAACGAGGTCATCTCTCACCTGCAGCCGAGGTACAGGGAAGTGGCTATTGATCTCCAGGTTGAGCCCATCTCCTGCCCGGACTCTGGATGTCGAACTGTAAGTAGCACTCCTCATGATAATCCCAGAAGCCCACAGACTTCTCCTCACTTGAATGCACACCTTTCTGTTTCAGCTGGAGGAGACGATCGAAGACAACCGAGATGCTTTAGAGAATACTGCTCTGGGAACGGCAAAGTCAGCAGCAGCCTTCCTGAAGCTTATTCCCCTAGTGCGTGACGCATCTGTGGAGGACCTGGTCAAAATCCTGAAGAGTCCTCGCTATTTAACTCTCAAGACTCAGCTTCTCGATGTCCTGGGATCAGCGGCAACGCCAACAACCCATCAGGCAGCTATGAAGATCCTCCGGCAAGACGAGACCGGGGACGAAACAGAGCGGTACCTCTGGGCTCTGTCTGTTTCCCCGGTTCCACATCCAGACATCATCAAAGACATTCTCAAGCGCTCTGAAGAAACTCTACAGAACGAGCGGGTGTCCGAAACACTGGCGTTAACCGCTGCAGCAATGGCAAAGCAAATAGGCACTCCAGCGATCAAGGAGAGGACTCGCGTGAGCCTGGAACTGGGACTGGACACGTGCACCGGCGACAACTGCCGTCTAAAGTTCCTCAGGGCTCTCAGGAACCTGAGAAGTAAAGCGTCCATTCCGGCCCTAATGGCCTACGCCATCAATGGCACCAAGACCACCAGCGTGGCTGCCTGGCGAGCACTGGCAGCTTTCGAGCCCAAGCACGTTACAGAGAACCTGAAGAACGCAGCCAAGAGAACGTTCTTCCAAATCGGAGGACCCAGGAGAGACAGCAGCGCTCGGACACTAGCTGTAGATGTCATCTTAGAGAGTGATCCATCAGTCGAAGATCTCAGAGACTTCCTCAAGTACTTGAGCGGCACTGATTCCATGTACGAAGTTCGGAGATACTTAAGCCAGAGACTAGAGCAACTAGCTGAGAAGGATCTTGTCTTTGGTGCAAAGCTCAACGACGCTATCCAAAGAGAAGCTGATAGGGTAAGGAATTACAATGTCTTGGCATTGAGAGGACTCAGCACTGCTTTCACGAGACCGTTCCTAAGATCACCGGCCAGCAATGGATCCCTCGTAACAGTTCAGGAGGTCAATTCAGGGCTTTTGAAACGTGGAGTGGTGGATGTCGTCATGCAGACTGGGTCACACAAGGAAGCGCTTTTCTCGTTGGGGCTATTTGCCGGTGGCCTTGGGAGTTTCATGTCCACAAATTCACAGGAGGAATTGGACGAGGAAGAAGTCGCTACTGCTGGAATGGAAATTGGTTTTCTGGGTGTTGGAATCAGGCCATTCATCTTCTTCTCAGGTCAGGGGGAATTAATGGGACACGTGTGGTCAGGAACTGCTTCCGAGAGGACTCCTGCCTTTCAGGCTATCGCGAATCTCCACAGGCACAAGGAATTGGTGCCTTTGGGTATTGGATTCATTGCGGAAGTCGACATCGAAGGAGCTGTCAGCTTCGATCTCGCTGGACAAATTCAGCTGTCTCTCTGGTCCAGAAACGCGCAATCCCTTGTAGAGATGGGGGCGGGTGTTGCGGTTAGGGGTAGTTTCAAGGTCAAATCTGAGTTTGTTCAAAGTAACGCAGAGTTCGCTCTGACACTTGAACCAAAATTGGAACTCTCCACAGATGTTGACTTCTCTGGACCCGTCAGCTTGTGCATGAGACTCATGCAACCAGGGACAAATGTCAAACATCAGATCTACAAAATTGAGAGGATACCAGGAAGTAGGCATAAGCTCAGGAAGACAAGGAGACTCGTCGTCCCAGCTCCTGCTAGGTCCTATCTTCTCAATAAAAAAAATAATGAAATGTGCTCGAAAGTGTTTAGTTAGTGACAAAGTGAAGCTCTCACTCTTGTAATTAGAACTCAAAAAATTTGATAATATTATTTGAACGTTTTCCATTCCCAAAGAGCAGTCAATTTCCGTTAGAATATTTCGTGAAATTGGAGTGAGAACATAAGTGTTGGAGTGATTCTTAAAGAACAATTTGATGTATTTTTGATTGAGGGAGGAAAGTCATCATCCTTCGTGCCTCAGTCAAATTTTCTATGTAAGTAGAGACTCAGTAGCTTTCCTCAAGTACTTAGCGCTTATTCGTCTAAATATAAGACTCTAACATAAGTACTTAGGAACGTTACTAGTATGAGATTTTCTGACTACGTATAGTTTCATGCAATTTTTTTATACCCGCCTATCTGTCAACTCCTCTCAACTCAGGATTAAAGTATGCTCAAGACATTTCGTTGTAATATTTTTTTTGTGTAATATACGGAATATTGGAATTATGACTGATGATCTGAATGAAATTATCATGTTCATTGTCGATAGATGCCATAGTTTTATTAATAAAATAGAAACATAATACATTAATAGCGCATGATTAATTTTTTTCATTTCTCCCTACCACGAGATCAAAGAAATTCTAATCTCATCGACAGCCACACTCCATGACTACCATATCTTCATATTCGTACTGATAAGTGAGTGTATTACTGGCGTCCAAATAAAGAAGACTAGTCGGCGCCAGCCTGGTAGGAACACAGCACACTCTCCCAATACCTTTACCACCGTCTACTCCCTGAAGTGCACCATGCACGAGGGCCTGAACAATTGCATGCTTGGTTGGATTCAAGTGATCAGCGAACGGAAAAAAGCACTTGCCCATGCACTGATACGCATCATAACCGGCCGGTGCCACTATCCATTCGTCGTAATTAATTGTAGAAAAGTCGACATACAGCGGTCGTCTCTTGCAGGGATTTTTTCGTCGTCTACGTCCATCGACCGGCCACGAAGGTCCCGACGAATCTTCTCCCTCCTCTTCAACTGACCTAGCCTTCCTCTTCTTTGGTTTCGTATAGCTGAGCAGCAAGATCGGACTCTCTCCCTCGGGATGTCCTCTAACCCTTCCTCTAACCAAGAACTTCAATGAGTCATCCCTCCGCATCCTCACTGCTGACGTCACGTCGAATGCCCGCCAACTTTCGTCTCTTCTCGTAGCCTTTACTTCCTCTGCTGATACATAATTATCCATCGATCTTACCCTGAGGATCGTTCCTGCGGTGCTAAGGAGCTCTGCTGCTTCCAGATATTCTTCTGGATTGGCTGGAGGCAGCTGGAACTCCAGAATTCTTCCACCTCCATTGTGCTCAACAGGACCGGATATGTGTAGGGGCAACAGTGCACGGACTATATCCGCTGATGGACGTCGGTGGTAGAGTTGAAGCATGTATCTTGAGGCAGTGCCCTTGTGCTGCCTCTTTAGGAGCTTCGGAAATTTCCTGGAGATGTTGAAGACATGCTGAGTGAGAATGGCTGAGGAGGGAAGAGACAGGTCCAATTGGATTGAAGTGCTCGTTAAGACGTTTGGAGACGTCCACACTGTTGCTCTCCAGAGACAGAAGATCCCGAAGAGACACGTGAGAATGACCAGCCAGTGTTGACGATAGTAGAGCATCCTGTATAATGGAAAAATATCAAACTGAGGAATAAAACAATATGGTAACACTCACCTGTTGCTTGTAGACGAATGTGTTCCTGAGGCTTTACTCCAGCACCGTTGGATTTGCTTCAGAGCAGAGCATTGACTGTGGACTCTCTAAAGGCTATCATTCGAGAGTATCTGTTTGCTACCCAAATAGCAACCAATCGAACCATTAAAATTTCACTTCTCCAAGAGGCATTCCACTTGAGTACATTCAAAATACACCACAAATAGAGTCTCTTGCCGCTATAAGTGTTTTGTTGGTAGTACAGGTCTCGTTCTTAGGGACCAGTAGTCGAGGGGAGACCGTTGCCCTTATCCGTCGATAAACTAATACCGGTAGCAGATAATCTGGCTTCCTTCCTCTATTCTGACAACCTGCACTTCCTACCCCTAGAGCGACGAGACCTCAGGGGTTGAAAATACCGCAGAGGGCGACCCATTGATTTCTCATTCCAGAACGTGACGTCATTCCAGTAAAACCAGAAGGGTGGCGAGGAGAATCACGATCAGTGCAGCTATCCGCATAGCGGACGCTGACAAAAAAAAAGACAAGGGTTGAGAAAGTAGGGAAAAAGCTAGACGGCTTGGTGACATGTACTCCTTCCTCTAACTACTGTCTTCCTTATTCATTCTTCCTCTCCATGATTATACTTCCTTAAAATCCTTCAAGAAATAATAGTTCTGCTAAGGGTGAAAGTCATTCCATAAGTGAATTCGTCCAAATCTATTGTTCTAACGTTGGAACTGAAGATTCATCGTTAACGTCCGGAAATCCATATCAAGGCCAACAGTAAGTAGACGCATCAATATCTGTTTTTAATTCTTTCCCTTCTTTCAATATCATCTTAGAGTAGTTTTCGTGAATAAAGTTTCTTTGGTGGAATTTTCTGGAGAAAATGTGCTTCACAATATAAGCCTCTCGGCTTTGCAAGCCAATTTACGCAGTCTGAGCTTAAAATCGATTACTCTTTCTACTGAAATGTTACCGCGAAGGGGAGCAAACTAGACTAGCAGTCTTCCCTAGATAAGCCCCATGTCATTCCTCATATTTCGCATGAGCTCTGTTTTTTCTCAAAAATCAATCAAGACTCACTATTGATGGAATCTGTTTTAATTACCAAGTGTTACAGAGTAATTTTGAAGACCTTCTGCCGTACATTGGGGGTGCTGGTGCACTGGTGCTAACAGGTGTCGCTGCTTATTATGCGACAAAGCCAACACCGGAAACACCATTGATGCCACTCGACGCTCAGTCGAGGCTACTTCCGGTGAGCGAGTTGTAGCCTTCGAAGAAAGACACGCGTGATTCAATAGATGAGAAATGGGATATCTCTAATTAATAAACATTTTATGGTAAATTCCACAATACGTCTCTTAAGTGTACCTAAATACAAGAAGATCATGAAATTTGACGGAAAAATAATCCAGAAAGGGTAGATGACCAAAGAAAGTTTGAATTCTATGATGTAATAACAACGTCATAAAGCTATCGTAAAATTAAAAAAAAAACACATAACAAAAAAGAAAACATTGTTAGCATCGGGTGTTTATCGTAAGCTACAAGTCAATTGGCAAGAATCCAAAGAGACAGACCATCAGCCGGGCTCTCTCAGATGCTCCTTCAACTCATCAACTATATTTAAAACTCACTGGTATTATATATAGGAATAGAGAAAAATTTTCAGTCAAACCAAGGTATCTAACTAGTATGCGCGTGTTAAGCTCTTTCGTCTCTCCACGTCGTCTTGTGTTTTGGCAAGAATTTTCATCATCAACATACACTTTGATGCATAATAAAATGTGATGTAAAGGGAAGAGAGAGACAAAAGAGAAAATAAGAAACATTTTGAAGTAGCCAAATAGGAAAAAAACCTACCGGTCACTTCAGTTTTCGCCCGGGCGTGTATAAAGGCGTTACGACCCGTCAAATTTTTTATTCACACAGTCATAATACATGTGAATGTGAAAAATCATTATGTTTTGACATAAACTTCATTTTCCAATTCACCTGGTGACAATCAGATTGACAGAAGCTGAAATTTTTCATACTCATTAATTTTGTTTTTTGGTTAAAATTGGAATTGAGGTGAAAAATTAAGTTTTTAGGTGTTTTATTGATATCTGTGGATTTACACGCGGTGATTCGTTTGATTGGGGAACGAGATGCCGGGCTGTGGTGTCGCACAGCCCAATATGCGCCCACCCATCGAGTTGAAAGAGCAGTCAGACACAATTCAGGTGTTGAATCATGAATATTAATTCAATTTGTCATTGTTTGATTTTATTCAGGCATTATCGAAGAAGGGAAATGATTCTGCACGAGACTGACATTGATTCAATTAATGAAAATTTCAGAATATTCGATTTTCCTGCTATTCGTACGAATTCTTGAATTTCAAGAATAAAAGGGTTCAGTCTGTTTTCAAGTGGAATCGATACAATCAGAATCAGTCCTCCGGTAGTTATAATTGGGTATCGACGAGTGATTACGTAACTGTTTTACTCAAGGAAAAAAAAAAAGTATATTGTATATTTGTGGAATGATGTTGAATGAATAGTGGTTGCTTTCAATAGAATGCAAGAGAACAAGTGAAATATTATTTTTAAAAATTTTAAAAGAGGTTGATGCCAGAAAGTAGTTTTATTAACTTGAAAAAAAAAAACTCTAGGAAATAAGAAATAGAATTTATTTCTCTCAGCTCCTTAATTTGTCTGCTGATTATGAAAGAAAAAATCATGAATTGAGGGGTTTTCTATTTTTATTTTGTGTTTAGGGAGCTGAGTACATAAGAGTATCAAAATTCTACAAGGACAGTAGGCAGGGACAATTCGTGAGCTTCATTCACGAGGATGTGAGAACTCTCTACGATGCTTTTCGTAAAGGGGCCAAAGAATCAAGTGAGTTTAGCTGATTATTTGATGATAAAGTCATTTGGAATTATATTCACAAGCTCAGTGACCCGTCAATTGAGTTTCTCATACCTGAATCACAAAAAAATTAGAAAAATTTATAGTCACATTTAAGAGTAATAACAGTAAAATAGTTAGATATTAAAGTTTTGATTCATAACCAAGAGACTTTAGGAATTTATGCATCGACAGGTGCATTCATAAACAGCTGTTGAAATTTTTGAAATCATCAAAGAAAAAATACAAAATAATTCCTTTTCCGCAGTGAAATCTGATGATTATTATTTGAAAATACAGAGCTGTGAGGAATGGTTCTGTAATGAGGGAAATGCGACTAATTAATTCATCTTTGGGCCTCATAATTGTCTCATGTTGAAGTCTAAACATACATCACTTGAGGAGGGATTTAATGATGCTTGAACAAAAGTTGGCATGTGATTTCTCAATGGCCCTGACAGTTTCGTTTTTTATTTTTCTATTTTGTTTCAAACTTCCGCATTTTTTTGTGACACAATAACAAACATCATTAGCCTCAATCAATGAATAGCAATTGTTATTTTATTCACATATTTAGTTTTTACATTTTAATCCTTAAACTTCAATCTTTATTGCTTTAAATAGAATATACTAGAGCGACACATGGTCAGCAATACACCCACGCATCCAAGTATTTTTCAATGTTTTTTAAGTGCATATGAATAGAATGCCGACCAAGGTTACATTTATGAGTTTAAAAAAATATACGATAAAAATCGAGTTACAGAAAAAACGCGTATGAAATCATTCTAGTGGATGTTTGACAGATGAAAGACGAATTTTCTTATTTTTTATCAAAATTTTGTCATTAAATATAAGTAAGAAGTGAAACAAGACAAGCTGTTCCATCTTTCCACTCAGTATCCATTGAAAATTCCGGAAACTAAGCAAGATAACATGATGTTTGTGAGAGTCTTCTTTGTATTTCTGATTATCCACTCCAAAAAAAGTATTTGCGAAAAGGGTATTATCTCGCTTAGTTTTTAAGATATTGTCTGAAAACAAGAGGCAACCACAATCGGATTCATTTATCATCAACATTCTATTCGCTAGATGTTCGAAAAACCCTTGTCAGTTCACTCGAACTGCTAATCTCCTTTCACCACATGACTTCTCCAATAATTCCTATACCTCAACAGACAATGGACAGTGTCTTGGTTGGAGAGACAGCCTCAGTAAGCCTTACCAATGGCTCAACTACAACGAGGCCCTCCTCCGAGCAAAAAATCTCGGTTCAGGACTCATAACCTGTGGTCTAGTCCCAGGACAACAGACCCTAGTCGGTCTGTACAGCCAGAACTGTCCAGAATGGGTCCTAACAGAACAGGCATGCTACACCTATTCACTCGTAGTGGTGCCGCTCTACGATACCCTTGGACCTGACGCATGTGCCTACATAATCAACCAGGCTGAGATAAGTCTCGTGATATGTGAGGACGACAAAAAATGCAATCTGCTCCTGGACAAAGCACCGAGGTAAGGAGATCTTCTTCGGAGTCCCCAATGATTATTGATCAAATCATTTCTCATGATTCAGATGCTTGAGGAAGCTGATCGTGATAAAGGAAACGCGACCGGCCACGAACCAGAGGGCGAAGAATCGAGGGGTCGAGCTACTGAGGTTCGAAGACGTCGAACGACTTGGAGCCCAAAAGAATCAGCCCGAGGTGCCACCACGACCCAGTGATCTATGCACGGTCTGCTACACATCTGGAACAACCGGAAACCCGAAAGGCGTCATGCTGACGCATCAGAACGTGATGGCCGGTGTTTGTGCTGTTATTCTGCAGCTAGGAGATCACAGACCCTGTGCTAATGACACGATGATCAGTTTCCTGCCATTGGCTCACATGCTGGAGAGATGCTGTGAGAATGGTATGTACATTGTTGGTGGTTCAGTTGGCTTCTACAGCGGTGACATCAAAACACTCCCAGAAGACATGAAGGCCCTGAAACCTACTGTCATGCCAGCTGTTCCCAGGCTTCTTAATCGAATTTACGATAAGGTGAGTGATGTTTCGTCGCTTCGAGATGCCTTGAAGCTTAAGTTTCTTAGGAAATACGAAAGAGTTTCTTTCGGCACAAAACTTCTGCCAAATCTCTTAAAAGTATTATGATGTCAATACTGCGCAGCAGAACTGCTCTGCCAAATCATATTAAATCATGAAAGTATCAGAATTATTAATTAATTTTTATGCCAATCAGGTACAAGCAGAACTTCAGTCTTCATTCCTCAAGAGAATGCTCTTCAACATGGCGATGAGAGCCAAAGAATCAGAGATTAAAAAGTGCATAATTCGTAACAACAGTATATGGGACAAATTAGTATTCAAGAAGATTCAGGAGTCAATGGGCGGAAGACTCAGGCTCATGGTCGTAGGCTCGGCACCACTTGCTGGTAATGTTCTTACATTTGCACGATGTGCACTTGGATGCCTCATTGTTGAGGGCTATGGACAGACTGAATGTTGTGCACCAATTACATTGACAATTCAAGTGAGTACATGCCTCTCTGTTCGTATACTCATCACCTCGCGACATTGTCCCCTTATAATTAATCATTGTCAACGTTTTTCGAGATAAATGAAACGCTCCGAGGCAATCCAGTGAATGAACCTACCTCAAACACCCGTCAGATTCAATCTAGCTGTCGTCTAAATTAATCCATGACGCAATCCTCTTTAGCTAACGTCTCACGCGCCGCCATATTGTTACTCCCTCCATTACTTTCTCCGAGAAGTGAAAGCCCAATTGTTTGTAGAACAAAATTATTTTATTCTTCAGTAACGTGAATGCATAAAGCTTCTGAAAGCTTCGGTTGTGCGGTCAATAAACGCTTCTATTATAAATACACCGAGCATCTCTCTCACTTCTTCATTCTCCTCTTTCTCACGTGTTTACATTTATAAACACCTCTACTGCAGTTGACTCATGTGATGATAATTATCTGCAGATGTTTTTTAGAAAATATTTGTATTAAACCGTGTGGATTACTGGTTTACTTCGATATTTTCGGAACTGTGGTCTATTATGAGGGGATTTACGATGTCGAATATGGACGTGAAAATTAAGTCATCATGCAGAGTAACTGAATCGGAATTTATGGATTGTTTGAACCTTTCAGAAAGTATTTGAGGAATCTTGTTCAAGAGTCTAAAATTTTTCGCCACAAACACACGAATCTTATGTTTCGAATATCTTGGAAACTAATGGAGATACGAGAATTTTTGTGAGGACTTTTTTGTAGGTTTTCTTCCGCTCGACAAGAAAGGTCTCCACGAAAATTCCGCTATCTCACTTCGAAAATCGTTGCGCTTCTGCTCTTGTATTTCCGAGCATTATTCGTGGATAAAAATACATGCGTGATGAGACAAATTTCATGAACAAACCCTTGGTCGATATCCACTCCGAATAATCCATTAATTTTCGCACGGAATAAATAATGAATCAAGTGTCAAATGATTCCCAGAACATGTGACGACGATAGAAAACTCGTGACATCAAATGAATTTCATCACGCCTATTTATCTCGTCACAGTTTATTACGAAATTTGTATCTTAAACTCAATTTAGGTATAAAAATAAAGATTATCTATTTTATTTCAAGGGTGATCATGTGCCAGAACACGTGGGGCCACCCGTTGCCTGTTGTTGTGTAAAACTAGTTGATGTACCTGAAATGGAGTACTACGCTTCTAATAATCAGGGAGAAGTTTGTGTGAAGGGTACTAATGTTTTCTTTGGATACTACAGAAATCCGGAAAAAACTGCCGAAGTCGTTGATAATCAGGGATGGCATCATACTGGAGATATTGGAATGTGGTTACCAGTAAGTTCTGAAAATGAGAAAATAGCTCCCATGGACAAAAAAAATATATTAATAATATAATAGAAGTAGGGGGGCAGAATGGATCACGAGACAACATGATTCAGGGAATTTTTTTCTGAGTGAAGGACTCCTTGGAAAAATCTAAACAAAATTTGAGGAGATGCTCCAACATGTGAGCACTGTTGATGCATTTTTTCATAGAATTCTTCACTCTCGAAAAAAATCCCAAATTATTTTGAACATGGCCATTTTTCCCCCATCTTTATATAAGGGAATATAACATTTTTGCATACAAAATATATGACAAATGTATAATAAATGTGAAATAATGCAGTGTGGCGGTAATGTGCACCTTACAAACTTTAGGGATTTAAAGAATCGAGAATTACAATTCTAATACCATCGAAATCAATAGAATTGGATAGAAAAAACAATAATAACAATCATAACCCGTTAGAATTTTTTTATTGTTGCCACATCGGATGCAACGTTCTTGGTGATATTGAATGAAAGAATGGAGCATACATTGAATGCGATGTTTTTAGTAACGCTGGATGCAGCATATTCAAAAATCACAGAAAAGATCTCTCAGTCACTATTCAGATCGTGATTCTTCAATTTGTTTAATTTCTGCACTATTAGAGCTATCATTTCTCATTCTTCTTATCCCGATAATTTATAAGGTGGATGCTGACGTCACTCTGTATATCGTTGCCTTAAAGTTAAAGGGGCGTAAGTGCCAAAAACGCTAAATTCTGATGTGAAAGGGGATATTTCCAATTATCACTCCAAAATGGTTTTTATGGTGTCCGGGACGTTATTTGGGTAATTGAAAATCGAAATAACAAAGTGAAAGGGACGTATCGCCGCACTTACGTCTATTCGTTTTTTTAGATCTTTTTTCCTAAAAAATGCCAGTTTGGTACTTATGCTTTTTTATTTTTATAATTTCTTCACCTCATATGAAAATATTCGGAGTTACCCCCTTCTGTTTTTTTGAGAATTCTTCATCTAAATTATGGCAGTTACGTCTTTTTTACGTTTTTCTTACGGATTTCAGAAGGAAACTAAAGTCAGTAAAATACTAGTAATAAAGAGGCGTAAGTACGTCTTCTTGTTATTCGTATTTTTCCAATGATTAGAAAAAATTTAATGAGTAAACTGAAAACAAAGAAGCCTAAATGCTGGAGATACGCCTCTTTGTTCGTAGTGATACTTACACCTATATGTTATTATTTTTGATATTTTTTTTACCAATATTTCATGAAATCCCCAGGAAAGCATATCGGAGCAAAAAGGCTGATAATGCGCCGTTTTGTTATTTCGAAGAAAAAAAATCGGAAAAAAATGGCACTTACGCCCCTTTAACTCTAAGACGGTGATATGTTTTGTCTATTTTATTTACAAAAAGAAAATCGATTATAGAACTTTCGCCCGAAATTAATACATATTTCATACATGAAATTTACAAGTGAAGATAGAAAGTTTATATACGGTGAGTATATAATGATAATCATGTAAGATTGATGAAATTCAATATAAACTAGGGGTGGGCGAATAATTCGAATCCACGAATTATTCGTACCGAATCGAATATTAATATTCGATTCGAAATTTTAATCGAATAATTCGAATTATTCGAATTTTTTCGAATAATTCGAATGTTCGAATAATTAGAATTTTCGAATAATTCGAATTTTCGAATAATTCGAATTTTCGAATAATTCGAATTTTCGAATAATTCGAATTTTCGAATAATTCGAATTTTCGAATAATTCGAATTTTCGAACAATTCAAATTTTCCAATAATTCGAGGTGTCGAATAATCCGAATTTTTTCGAATAATTCGATTTTTTTTAAATAATTCGAATTTTTTCGAATAATTCGAATGTTCGAATAATTAGAATTTTCGAATAATTCGAATTTTCGAATAATTCAAATTTTCGAATAATTCGAATTTTCGAATAATTCAAATTTTTGAATAATTCAAATTTTCGAATAATTCGAATTTTCGAACAATTCAAATTTTCGAATAATTCGAGGTGTCGAATAATCCGAATTTTTTCGAATAATTCGAATTTTCTTGAATAACTCGAATTCTCGAATAACTCGAATTTTTGAATAATTCGAATTTTTGAATAATTCGAATTTTCGAACAATTCGAATTTTCGAACAATTCGAATTTTCGAACAATTCGAATTTTCGAATTTTCGAATAATTTGAATTGTCGAATAATTCGAATTTTTTAATGATTCGAACTTCTCGAATAATTCGGATTTTTTCGAATCATTCGAACTTCTCGAATAAATCGAAAATTTTTGAATTATTCCAAAAATTTCAAATAATTCTAATATTTTCGAATAATTCGAATTTTCGAATTATTCGATTCGAAATTCGAATCGAATAGTAATATTCGATTCGATTCGATTCGAACACTATTCACACACCCCTAATATAAACACAATACATAATATAATATTATCTCAATTCGCAATTATTCAACACAATTATTCAGTTTATAATTTTTATTCAATTATAATTACATATTTGCTGCATATAAAATTTATATCTTTATAATTTTCATATATATAACATGTATTAATTTTGGATAAAAAATCTATAATCGAATTATTTTTTTTTTTGCAAATGAAATGAAGTTTATATAAAAATTTCACATTTTCCGACATAATTTTTTTTTTTTGTTAACATATTTTTTTTCTTATGAGAGAGAACGAAAGAGCAATATGGTTTTTGTGAAAAATCTCGGAAAATAATGAAGATAGGAAATTTTTGTGGAAATATTTTTTGTAGAGGAGATCAGGGCTTTAAAAAAAAATCATGAAAATTTCACTATCTCGCTCAATTTCCGAGACATTTAAAAAAATAAAAAACTTCTTTCTCCAACTCCATTTTTACTCAATTTTTTTTCAGAATGGCTGTTTGAAAATAATTGACAGAAAAAAACATATCTTCAAATTGTCACAAGGTGAATACATTGTTCCCGAAAAAATTGAAAATATATACATAAGAAGTCAATATATTCATCAAGTATTTGTTCATGGTGAATCATTGAAATCATGTGTCGTTGGAATTGTTGTACCTGACGTTGATGTTATCAAGTGTTGGGCAGTTGAGAATAGAATACCAGGTACACTCAGTGTTTTATGCGCTAATCCAGAAGTTAAGAGGCTGATTCATGATGATATGTTGGCTTGGGGAAAAGAAGCTGGCCTCAAATCATTCGAACAGGTGATTTTTTTCTCAATTGTACTATATTATAATTCTCGTAAACCGAAAGTTATTTTTTTCCTTTTTTTTATTACGGAAAATATTAATGGCACATTTTTGATAATGCGTCCATTCAAAAGTCAGGGTAATTTGAGGCAGAAAATGTTATAATACAACCCATTTTGCCCCAGTAATTAAGGAGTTACGGGAAATTTTTAATTTTTCAGGGAAAACGTCAAAGTTCAAATTATATGAATGAATATCTCGGAAACGAGTGAGTTTAAAGAAAAATATCAAGAGACCTTTTTTGTAGCCCTTAAAATTTGTCACAAAAATGGTCTCCTGACATTTTCCTCTCAACTCACTCCTTCCACAGATACTTTTGATGGATTGCAAAAAGTCCCAATAAAAATTGACAATTTTTTTTTCTCTTTCTTTTTTTTTTAGGTAAAAGACATTTATCTTCACCCGGATCCTTTCTCCGTTCAGAATGGCCTATTGACACCAACTTTAAAGACTAAACGGCCGCAATTGAAAGCCTATTTTAAACCACAATTGGAGGATCTCTATCAGAATTTGGACTGATGCAATAGAAGACGATGAATTTTTAACGAGAAAAAAGAAGAGAAAAAAAAACAAATAAATTATCTGTGTTTATCAGAAGCAATAAGCACATTTTTGCAATTGAAGAATCTTTTTTTTTTTTCAAAATGAAAATATTGGAGAATCTTCCTTAGCCATGTTTTTTCCACGAGTTCTGCCACGCAAAGCCTATGCTCTTATTCTCGCTCTATTTTATTATTATTATTATAATCTGATTTTCACTTTACACATTAATGAGGAGAAGAGAAAAGTCACTTATTCAAGAGAAAAGCGACTTATTCAGGAGAAAAAAAAGAGGAGGAAAATTACGGAAAGGACAAAAACTGAACTGCGAATCAAGAAGAAAATTGAATTATTCAATTGATTAATAATCAAAATTCGGAAGGGAAATCAAAAAGTTGAGGAATTCAATTGTGAAGCAAAGAATGATCACTTATTTTTAAAAAATCTCAAAAACGATGAGCATTCGGAGATTTTTCAATGAGACTTTTTTTGTAGAAAATTTAAGTATCTACAAAAAAAGGTCTCCTGTGCAATTTCTCTAAATCTAATCGTTTCGGAGATAACTCCAAAATACTGTAAATTAATCTCTAAATTATTATTTCAACTTTAAAAATTATCTGTAGATTCTGATAAAGATATCTCGGAAACTATTGGGTTTGGGAAATATTATTAAAAGACCTTTTTTGTAGAAAATTGAATTCTCCACAAAAAAGGTGTCTTGACATTTTCCTCAAAACTCACTGCTTTTGGAGACATTAAAAAAAGAATGAAAAAAAAAAACTTTTAAACCTTCACTACTGAATTTACTCCTCTTTAATTCATTATTAAAATCACAACAAAAAAAATTGAAAAACACTAGAAATTACGAAATAAAAATGAGTTATTGTTAGACCGACCAGTGTTTCATTATCTCACCTATCTAATATTTATTTGATAATTTATTTACAAATTTTTCCATTGCTAAATCACAATTGCACAATTGCGACGATTTGTCGCAATAAAAAATAGAAAAAAATGGGGCAAAATGTAAATATTACAGCTCTACTTATTCTTCCATTTTACCCCTTTTCCTCCAGTGGGAATGCACTTTTTTTTTTATGAAAAAGAAAAAACAATTATTCACATACAACGAACATCAACAGCGAATAAATAAATACTGACTTTTTTTTTTAAATTAATAATTATCAATTAAATCGATGAATTTTCATTGTAATTCACTTCTTAATTATTTATCACTGGCACTCCGGAACAGGCGCTTATGGCAAATTAATTTAAGGCACCTTTCCAAAGTATTATTAATTAATTTAATTATATTACCTTAACTTCTTGACGTGAAACTGTAGTATATTACGATACAACCAACGATAACAAGGACAAGAACAACAATTATGAGAATAAATCTCTGTTGAAATGAACGAAATATCATGTTTGTTAATAAACGTGAGCCTCTGCCTAATTCTGCGTCTGTTTCTCTCAGCTGAAAGTGTGAATTTTATTAATTTTTTAGTAACGATTTGGATATTATCAAAAGGATCTCCAAAAATATTGAGTTCAGGGGAAAATGTCAAGAAACCTTTTTTGTAGAGAATTTCAAGAGCTACAAAAAAAGTCTCTTGATATTTTTCGCTGAATCTCACAATTTCTGAGATATTTATGGAAGATGATTGAACTCACTCTGCCACGACTTCGTTGAATCGTTTCTCTTTGGTCATGGAGATCTTTCAGCACTTGTGAACCAATCTCCTCAGTCTCTAGCACCATTCTGTAACCATTTTGCAAAGTTCTCCCAGTTCTATCAATTCTCTCCGAAGTGTCGAGCAGTCGTTTCCTCTGATCCTCGGTTACGCTGTTGTCCCAATTGTCGTCAATTCCAATATCAATAGTCTCGTCTTTTGGTTTTTTTGCTGATTGAAATTCCTGCGATAGCCTCTTCAATTCAGCCCGATGACTCTCGACTCTGCTCTTCAATCGTTCTCGCTGATTTCCGGAAGTACCACGTACCTCCAGCTCCATTTGCTCCAACTGAATCATAGAAAGAGAGAATTTTGAAAAATATGAAAGAAAAATATAATTTTTCATCAATTTCAGTTTGTCACCAGGCTTTATTAAGGTAGTATCCTAGAGTACGGTCTAAACAAGAGAAAAAATAAGGATTTGTAGGTTTTTTCCAATTAATTGCTGATAATTCGGGAAAACGTGCGTTAATTTACTCGTAAAAGTGATTGAATTATTTGAAAGTCATTTTTTTCTCGAAATTCTTTTTACATTACTAATCTTCTATCACATGCATGAGATGGAGAGAGAGGGGCAAATAGGCACGACTACTTTCTAATTAAAATTTCTCAATAACTATACAGAGAATTGAATATTTTTTTATTCTATCATTTAGTTAAAATGCTGTTCTCTTCACCAATAATTTTTGAATAATGAGTCAACTGTGTGGTTTTTTATAAATTTCGTTATTTCTGTCCGATTTAGGGCATTTCATCCCCACCACCGCTATTTTCAGTAACTTTGATAATTCAGATGTAAAGATCATGGGATGTTTGAATAGTTGAATTTCACAATACTAGATAATTGTCAATTGAACAAGTAGAATAGCATTCGAGCTACATAAAAAAACTGCGATTTTAATTAAAATATTTTTGCATATGTTTAGTTTCAGATTGGATATTATTAGCTTTATGGTGTCTACATACTAATGAAAAATACTATTGTGAATTTCAACTATTCCAACATCCCAAGATCCCAAAATCTAAATTTATGAACATGGAAATAAACATCCCAATCGTTTGATAATTCATATCTGACAAAGTAAATAGACAAAAATTATGAAAAAATTCAGAAAAGTGTAAAAAAATATCATCTTTGATATGGCATCAAAAAAATAAGGGATTAATTGTACTGTGTTGTCCATAATTGTGTAGATTTATGTAAATAACCCATTTAAGCTACTCATCAATGAATAAGACAAAAAAAATGTACTCGAATTCGCTGGGATACCACCTTAAATATCTCGGAATTCAAACGAGATAGGGCAATTCTGCACGAATCCTATTTTGTGGAGAATTTCAAGAGCTACAAAAAAGGATTCTAGTGAAATTGCCCTAACTCACTTAGTTCCGGAGATACTCTGAAAAAACTGATGATGGAATAAAATCGATTTTTCTGAAAATTTCATACTCGCGATTTATATAGCAAACATTTTCGAAAGGAGTGGATTTAGGAAAAAATGTTAGGATATCTTTTTTGTAGAGAATTTCATAGCCTACAAGGAAGAGTCTGTTGATAGATTTTCGTAAGTCCAATATATTCAAATAAAACAGAAAATGGGGAGAGAGAGTAAATCAAAAATTTCGCCCCTCTTTCGCGAATATCTCAGAAGCGAGTGAGTTTAGCGAAAAAAATCAAGAGACCTTTTCTGTAACCCTTGAATTTCTCTACAAAAAAGGTCTCTTGATATTTTCCTGTCAACCTACACATTTCAGAGATATCTATAAGAACATCCGCAAAAAGCCTTTCAATTTACTAAAAACATGTTTTTTTGAGGTTGATAAAGTAGGAATCCATAGAAAAAAAATGCAATAAAAAATCTCACCAACTCCTGCGCTTCCTCCAGCTGTCTGTCAACATCCTGAGCAAATGCACGTTTCTCCCCTGCACAATGACGTCACAATTATCGATTATTGGTATGAAGTTGTACCACCAGATAGCGAATGATTAAAGAGAACTCGAAAGAAACTCGATTTTCTTCAAATAACTGATGATTTTGAAAGGAAAAAAATTAATTCAAGGTTTAATGGTACTTACCACCAATGAGAATTGACAATCCACTTATTTTTGCAGTTATGTCAGCTGTCAAAACTGCGTATTGTTGCTCGTAATTGTCAATAAGAGTCGCCATGATGACAACTTGACTCGTAGAAAAATAATTATCTGTCTATCCACTAGAGGCGACACTTTCCAGACCCAATTCAAGGAATTTCCTACTTTATTGACTGAGTGATGGGAGGGGGAAGGAGGAGCAAAAAAGGGGAAAACCCTGTGAAAAATTGAATTTTCTGCAGTTTTTTTCCTCAGAAGGATGAAAAATCCTGAAAAAAGAATGAAATTTTTTGAGAAATCGATTCTATTCTATCATCAGTTTCTTTAGAATATCTGGGAAACTAAGCGAGATAGAGTGATTTTGCTTCAATCCTTTTTTGTAAAGAATTTCGAAAGCTGCAAAAAAGGTTCTGGGTAAAATCGCTCTATCTCACTTAATTACCGAGATATTAAAAAAAAAAGTGGTGATAAAATGAAATTAATTTGTCTGGAAACTTCAAATTCTCAAAAAATGAGGAGTTTTTCACGTGGAATTGGTTTTTTGGAGGTATCTCGGAATTTATGAGAGATAGAGCAATTTTTGTTGAGTGCTTTTTTGGAGCTCTTGATCTGCTCTACAAACAAGTTCCCTACCATAATTTCTCTATCCCTCTTATTTTTCGAGATATTCTTTGATGAAACAGCAGAAAAAGGACAGGATTTTGCAGAACATGGAATTTTCAAATAAATTCAATTTTGTCATCAGTTTTTTGGAAATACCTCGGAATTCAAGCGAGGTACGACAGTTTTACTTCAATCCTTTTTTGTAGGAAATTTCAAGAGCTACAAAAAAGATCTTCACAAAAATCCCTCTATGTCCATTATTTACAGAAATATTCCTAAAAAACCAGAAAAAACTCCTTTAATCCTTCTCCCGCCCCTCCAAAATCCCATCAATTCCCCTCTTTTCTACATTACCAACAGAACAAAGAGGGGAAATCATCGCTGACGTCGACAATGACACGTGTCCCGAAACTCCCCGAATTTTCCAAAAAAGAACATAAACAAACTCTCGCATAAATCCCAAAAAATAATTTGAAAAATTCTAAAAAAAATCGAGAAAAATTCAAAAAAAAAAGCCGGGAAAAATGTCAATAATTCCTCCAATTAAAAAGAAAACCTGTTTCCCACAAAAAATAAATATTTTCAAAAACCAGTGACGTTTCCAAGATGGCGGCAAGTTAGTGCCTACACGTCAGATATAACTCGTGTAGAATTAATTCAAAAAATCAACATTGTTGGAAAAAATTTTCTTTTCTCATCTCATATATTAACATTTCAATCGTGTTTTTAATGCGAGATAGACTGCACATGCGCTGTTACTGCGTTTTAATAAAATAGCCAACAAGTTTTTTTTTTTTTTTTTTCAATCACCATTGAAATAATGAAAATGGCTGCTGAAGTGAGGTGGCTCGTGTTGTATTTTTATTTATTTTTGAATTTATTAACACTAAATGCCAATGAATTGTTCGAAAGATTTGAGTATAAATATTCATTTAAACCGCCTTATTTGGCGCAAAAAGATGGAAGTGTACCATTTTGGGAGTATGGAGGAAGTGAGTATTGTTCAACGTTTATTGTTCGAACCATAACCAATTTTAAAAAAGTCCACGTTTTACGTGTTTTTAGATTTTAATCTTGAATTTTTGAGTTTTTTTTAGGTTTTTAGATGTTTTGCCTGTTTTTAAACGACTTTCGAGGTTTTTACTGGTCGAAAATCCTGGAATTTTGGGGGGAAAATTAGGAAAATGCGGCACCGTATGTTTCCGGCTTTTTTTGGAGCTACAAATAAAAACGTGAATTTTACCTGTTCTTTCTAGGAACATTTGGATATTATTAAGAGGATCTTCAGAATTATTGGATTTAAAGGAAAATGTGAAGAAACATTTTTTGTAGAGAATTTTGAGAGCTGCAAAAAAGGTTTCTTGATGTTTTTTCATAAACTTAATAGTTTTTGAGATAATGAGGGTTTCATCTGGAGATTGGTGAATCAGAGAGAAAAACTTGAGATTTCTGGAGAATTCAAGGACGTTATTATATAAGGGTCTCTGAAAGGAGTAGGTTTGAGGGGAAATGTTAAGAGAGCTTTTTTGTAGAGAATTTCGAGAGCTACAGAAAAGGACTCTTGATAAATTCTTGTAAATCTGATAGTTTTGGAGATATTCCGGGAAGAATCAAGTTGATCATTGAACTGGCTCTGCCACGAGTTTATTTTTTTGGGAGTACAGAGGACTGAGAATTTTTTAATGTTCATTGCTCGATCATAGTCAATCAAAAAGTTCACGTTTTAGGGGTTCTATGATTTGAACTTGACTTTTTCAGTTATTCTTAGGGTTTTGGACGATTTGCCTGTTTTTGGTGGTGTTGAAGGTTTTTACTGGGGGAAAATTTTTGAGTTTTTGGAGTGAGAATCGGAAAATTGTGGCACCGTATGTTTCCAGCCTTCTCGGGGATATGAATGAAAATATGAACGGGGTTAATTGTGAATTTGGTGGTTTTTTGATGATAATGAAATTAACACAGATCTTACAATTTTTCGTATTTTCAAAAAATAAATGAATTATCATAGAGAAAAAAACGATTTTAATTTGCACTTATAGTTTCTTGAATTTTCTACATGTGCATATTATTTTATTTTTTTTCAAATATAATTTTCTCGTTAAAAATATGAACAAACTGAAAATTATCGGATTTCTGCTATTTTCAGGATTATTTTTTAAAATTGATTCTGGAGTTTTTCTTCAAGAGTTTCGGAGTTTTGTTTCATCTTGACTTTTTTTAATTTTCAGATGCAATTGCAAGCTCGGAGAACGTGAGAGTCGCACCATCGCTGAGGAGTCAGAAGGGTAATGAGAAATTTTTGTTGAAATAAGCGTTTTTTAAGACACGACAAATCCATTTTGGTCCACCTTCAGTTTTTCTCAAATAACTCGCAAACTAAACGAGCTGGAGCGATTCTGCCCTTATTCTTTTTTGTAGCTCTTGGAGTTCTCTACAAAAAAGAACTGGAGTAGAATCATCCTATCTCGCTTAGATTCCGAGATATTTCAAAAAAACCAGTGATGAAATGTAATCAATTTATCAAGAGGTCTTTTTTGTAGCTCGTGAAATTGTCTACAAAAAAGGCCTCCAAGGAATTCTCGTAGAATCGACGATTTTGGAGATGTTCACAGAATAATGTGCCTTATTTTCAATTTTTATTGAACTATTTAGTAGCGAAGAAGCTGAACAAAATAAGTCTATTTTTCTATCATTTCGTTTTTAGGAATATCTCAGAAATTAAACGAGATTGAGTGATATTATCCTGATCCTCCTTTGTAGGTTTTGAAATTCTCTACAAAAAATGATCCTCGTAATTTTGCCCTATCTCGCTTAGTTTCCGAAATATTCAATTTCGGAATGATCACAAAAATAAGTCGATTTGTCCCTGTTTCCCTTTTTCACTAATAAATCAGTAGTTAAATACGAATATCTAAAAAACAATTGGCTTCACGAGAATTTATCAAGAGACCTTTTTGTTATCTCTTAAAATTCACTGGAAAAAAGGTCTCTTGAAATGTTCCACTAATCTCCAGAGCATCCAAGATATCTGCAGAATTGGAGACCTATTTCTTTTTTAATTTCATCAAAAAATTTTCTTTCGCTCCAATAAATTCCGTATTCGAATGCGATTATCTAAGGATCCATTGGCTCTTCAAGAATTTACCAAGAGACCTTTTTTTTAGTCCCCAAAATTCTCTACAAAAGAGGTCTCCTGACAGTTTCCCCTAAATCCACTCGCCTCTAAGATATCCCCTAAAGAACCCAATAATTCTCTCGAAATCTTTCACAGGTGCGATATGGGTGAAGGATCCAATCAACTTCGACTGGTGGAAAGTCGACCTTGTCTTTCGCATAACAGGAAGAGGCAAGATAGGTGCAGATGGTCTTGCTTTCTGGTACACTTCCCAGAAGGGTCAGTACAATGGAACGGTTTTCGGTAGCTCCGATATGTGGAATGGCCTCGGAATTTTCTTCGATTCCTTCGACAACGACAACAAGCACAATAATCCTTACATAATGGCGGTCCTCAACGATGGAACGCAACAGTTCGACCATGGAAATGATGGAACAACGCAACTTCTTGCTGGTTGCCTCAGAGATTTCCGTAATAAGCCATTTCCAACACGCGCGAGAATCGAATATTATCAGAATACATTGACTCTGCTATTCCACAATGGAATGACAGACAATGTCAATGATTACGAGATGTGTTTCCGTGCTGAGAACATTCATTTACCCAAGAATGGGTACTTTGGGGTATCAGCTGCTACTGGTGGCTTGGCTGATGATCATGATGTTCACCACTTCCTTACGACATCGTTGCATGCATCTAATGAACTTGGAGGCGGACAACAGCCCAGCTTCTCGTCTGACGATGCAGCAAGGATAACTCAGGAGTATCAGGATTATCAGCGGAAAGTGGAACAGCAAAAAGAGGACTACAAGAGGTATTATCTTCTTTTATTATTACTATTATTATTATTTCGTTCAGTGTTTTGAAAATTTGTGTGCTGTTTTTGTTTTGCGTTATTCGTGTCATTTTAACATTTTTTTCTA
Organism: Aleiodes leptofemur; assembly: GCA_963942555.1. Lineage (NCBI taxonomy): Eukaryota > Metazoa > Arthropoda > Insecta > Hymenoptera > Braconidae > Aleiodes > Aleiodes leptofemur. Next base: position 11,713,223 of record OZ012619.1, read on the forward strand.
TTTTACAAAAAATTTGTCTACAAAACTTTTGATATCTGTCTTATTTTCCGAGATATTATCGGCTTTACCGAGATGATTTTCGGCTGCCGGTAAGTTACTGGTTAATGATGATGATATTTTTTCACTCGAGTGATAACGCAGATACTTTGTCCACGAATTTCTCATGGTCAGCAGTGGTTAAAGAAGAAATTCTTTGAAACTTAAAGACGGATATCTTTGAAACTGTTTAGGGGCAAATTTCAAGTGATCTTTTTTTTAGAGAATTTAATTATCTAGAAAAAAGGTCTCTCGGGAAATTCTCGTGAACTTGCTAGTTTCTTTAGATATTCAGAGTTAACTATAGAATAAATTTGATTCTGTAAATCTCGTTTACATTATTCTATGGATGTCTTCAAAACTATTAACTCCACAAGAATTTTTCAAAGGATATTAAAGAAAGTTGTGGTGAAATGGGAATTCCAATTGAGGGGTTTGGGATAGAGATTTCCTAATGATTCCATTAGAGAGCTGAGAAAATTTTGGGTAGAAAACACATATCACAATTTTTTTTTTTAATTTTTTCAAAATTTTACCATTTTAAACAAATTTTGACGGGATACTTCTGTTGAAAATCGAAAAAATTCATTCTTTTGGCGATATTTTCAGTTTTAGAAGTCGTAGCGATCTGGAGTTGATCACGAATGAAAAATGAGCTCATTTCTCGTCGATCTACGTGGTTCAAATTCTTTTTCTATCAATTTTTTAAATACTTATAGACCATTTTCTGAAAATCAGTTTTTGCTCTAAAAGTAATTAGAAATTTTTTATTTTTTTTCAATATCATAGATCGATAGGAAATGAGCGCACCTTTCATTTTAAATCAACCCCAGGTCGCTACGACCAATAGAATCCGAGATATTCTGGAAAAACTGCAATTTTTCATCTTCGATTTCGAGTGATTTTCATAGCATAAAATACTAAAACTAGTCCATTTCATCCTACCTTTCCTTATTTGCATAGAATTCCACGAACAACAAAATAGATCTCTCCCTAAATCCCCCTGAACCCAATAGTCTTCGAAATTCTTTCACTAGAGATCTTTTTTATATAAAATTTCAAGATTTCCGGAAAATTTCCCTTGATAAATTCCCCTAACTCCATAAATGCACGAGATATCCCAAAAAAATCGACAAAAACAGATCGGTTCATGCTATTTTTTTTTCTTTCTTTTCATATACTTTATATATTTTTTTCTTTGCGCGAAAGCTTTTGTTAACATGCAAAATATTCATCCTACTTAACCATCAACATATCGTCGCCTTAAAAACAAAAAGGCGTAAGTGCTGTGTATAAGCATAGCACTTAAGCACTTAGGTGACGATATGTTATAAGATGTAATGCAACATGTATTTAACTTGGCTCCGATGGGCATCTGCTTGGAGCCGTAATGCAAATAAATTGAAATTATGAATTGAAATTACCAAAATCCTTCTTAAACTTCCAGAGAGCATCCAGAATTCCAAGAAGAAAACACAGAGGATTGGTTTGAGACGGACAATCAACGTGAATTGCGTCAGATATTTGCCGGCCAGAGTCAGATGTTCGATGTGCTTCGTGAATTGAACAGAAAGCTCGATGAAGTCGTTGGAAGACAAGAGCGAACATTGAGTTTGATGTCGCAGATTCAGGTGGGAGGTGTCCAAGTCGCTGGGGGTCAGCCAGGTCAACCTGGTCAGTTGATCGACACAATAAGGCGCCAGGAGGTAGATACAGTCCTCAGAAATCAGGACATTATAATGAACACGGCTCGAGACATCAAAACATTTGTCAGTGAGGTCAATTTGAGGGCCGAATCAATTCTGAATAATCAGGCAAGACAACCAACTGCTCAAGTTCAACCAATTGGCTACGATTATCAGGCACTCGTCAACGAAATGAGAGACGGATTGAATCAAGTTAAACGCGATGTTTCCCTGACTTATGCTAAATTGGATGGACCTGGAGCTGGTGCCTGTCCAAACAGCAATTGTCTGTCGACGACAATGTTTCTTATTATTTTGGGAATTCAACTCGTTATTCTGCTCGGATACAGTATCTGGAAAGACAACAGGGAAGCGCAGGCCAAGAAATTCTATTAATTCAAGGACATTCTCTTCTTTTTTTACGTTTTTTTTTGTTGGGTACTTTGTTGTTGATAGAGAGATTTAATTTAGATCGAATTTTCGAGGAGATTTTGAATTGAAAATGTTTTTTTTTATTTTTTGGGGGGGAATTTTTTTTTTTTAGTTGAAATTTTTTTCGTTTTTTGGGGATAACTCGAAAATTAAGGGAGATAGAGGAGTTTTTGGCGAGACCTTTTTTGGAGAGCAGAGTGAGAGCTACAAAAAAGGGGTCGGAAGAAAATTACGTATCACTATTATTTTTCGAGATATCTCGAGTTTAAGAAGGGACTATCTTTAGTTTCATCTGTCACTTAATTCTTCTCCCGTGTAAATAAAATTTGTGAAATTTTTTGGAACAAATTTTTGGAGATGATGCCAATCGCACAGGTTTTTGAAAAGGTTTTCAGAGGCTGCAATACTTTTTTTTTTCTTTTCTTTCATTTAATTGATTGGGAGTGAAGTAGTAAAAGAGGGGAAAAATTCAGTTATTTTGGAAACATCTCGGAAATTATGAACTTTAGGAAAATTAATAAAGAGATTGTTTTTTTTTGAAGAGAATTTAATTCTTTTTAGAAAAGGTCTCCTGTGGATTATCTCGTAATCTCACTTGTTTCAGAAATATGAAACGAAATAACTGCAATTTTTTTCACTCGTCCTCTTTTATCATTTCATTCCTAAAAAATTGAAAATTTCCTTTTCTATTTTTTTTTTTCATAATTTCTTTGATAATAAGACAACACAATTTTTTTATTCGTGGTGTATGTGGATGTTCAAGTCGTTGTGAATGTGTAAAATTAAACTTTTGGAAAAAAAAATTCTTCTGTGAGAGAATTTTTTTCATAATTTTTCCGAAATAAAAAATGAAATAATTCGAAGTTATGAAAGGAATTATGTAGAATTTCATCATGTTAAATTAAATTATGATTCTGTGGTAATTATTAGCGATGACTACCACAGTGTCATTGCATTTGTAAAAGTTTATTAAAGATTGTAAATGTATAAGTTACTTACTGTAATAAAATCAATGAAAAACAAGTGAAAAATTGCCTCGTATATGATATGATATATCTTCATCTGCTAATAAATAAGCAATTTGCTTTCGAATGGATATTTCGAAAATAAATGATATTCCTTCATCGAAATCCTTATACAATATTAGATAATGATGAATGATTATATTATTAATTTTAAAAAAAATGGCAATTTAATCTCAAATTTTGAAATTTTTGAGAAATCTTGATTTTTTCTATGCGATATATCGTATTATATGCATATTATCTCATATTCATCAAGATTACAATATGATTTGAATCCGATTTAGGAAGTTGGAGGCAACTCATATATGCAAATAACTCCATTGTGACTTGAGTTGAATGATTAATTATCATGCCTGATGAGGTAAACCTAACGAAGCTGGTTGTTTCTCCACAAGGGGAACCAAGACAATACTTCAGGTGCAAATCGAACTTTGTCTATGAGTCTGTCACATGTGATGAGAGTTCTCAGCACTTCCACCCTGGTTGTGCTGCCCCATTGCCAGGAATATCTTCAAGAGGATTTGAGGCATGTTGTTGCTCGAACTCAGGGAGAAGCTCGCCAGTTGGAAATCCCTTCTCAATAGGAAAAACTCATATCATCAATGAAGAGTAAGTTTACCCCACGTTCTGGAGACATTAAAACCTCTATTACCCAAGTCGACAACAAAGTTAGCAAGCTCGATGGAAAAGTGAATAAAATGGGTTCGAGACTAACTGAGTTGACTGAACATGTTAAGACTCTCGCTGATAGCATTGGGGAACTGAGGACGAGGCCGACTGAAGCGGAGAATAATATCAGTTAGTTGAGATAAAAGTAAGTGAAAAGTCTTGATCCGTCGAAAAATACGTCTAATTAAGGTGGCAGAAACGAGACGGTGAATACCATGAAAAAAAATCAACGGATTATAATCGAATGGCTCGATTATAAGCATTGAAAACGCAACATTTTTCAATTTCGAGACTTCATCAGAATATGACTCAGAATGTTCCAAAATGTCGAGAAATAACATTTTTAAAAAATTTCTCTATATATGTGTGTGTGGGCCTGTGTGTGTATCACATATCATCGCTTTAGAAACAAAGAGGCGTAAGTGCTATGCTTATACATTGCACTTACACCCCTTCAATTTTAAGGCGACGATAATTCATCCCTCTGGAACAGTTATACTCGATGATCTGCAAATTTAATAGTATTCTCCCTTCCCAGCAAAATGCTTTCAGTGAAATTTGGATGAAAGCGGTTAAGTACTTTTCGAGAAAAATATACTTCTCAAAAAATCGTTTTCTGGAGATTTCTTTGCGAAAAATTGCTTCACAGCATCCACTCTCAGCGATGAGCTTCATCTCATTTGAACTCACAATTTCCACTCGGGATAAATTTAGCTGCGATTTTTCGTTTGCAGATAATTTCAATCACTTTTTTTTCCGCTTTTTCCCTAGAAACACTACTATTTTTTATTCTACTACTCGAAAGTAGATAATTTTCCGTACAAAATGAGCCCATTTCATTCAATGGAAATTCTATTTGAAACCTAAACTTCAATTTTTAAGTTTTATGATTAGATCTCAGTTTTCATCTAATATTGAATTTTTTATCTATAATATGATATTAGTGCAATTTAATCGATTATATTTGAGTTGAGAATTCGAGATCCAAGTTGACTTGAAGTACCACAGATGTAATCCTGAACAGATCGATAACGTCTGGAGCAATATTTGTAGGAATGTATAAGTGCGTAATTGTTGTGAAAATAATGTTATTTTTTGAACCATAGGAAATATAAATAGCGATTCGATTCATTATGGGTAAAATTCCATTCGGAAGCGTTTTGTCAATCGAATTGGCAAAATATTAAATGTCGCATAAGGAGTGGGGTTTGTAAATAATTCACAAAGAGTGGGGCTTCTGCTTGTTTATTCACACTAAAGAACCACGTTCCCCTCGGAAACTTGATTCAAATCCCTGAAACCAAAGCATTGACAACAGAAAAAAGATTAAAAGCTATACGCAGTTCGATGCTATTTCCACAAAGTCATTCTGTTGATTCAGGTGAAATCAATCGAAAATTTTCCGAGATATTTTGAAAGATTCAAATTCTTTCATATCGCAAAAACGTTCCAACTGATTCCGTCCAAAAACAATAGGCCTTACATCGATAAGAACTAGAAATTCACCAAATTTGAAATTCCTATCTCGAATTGTTCTTTTTTCATCGAGAAAAAAACATTTTTCTTGAGGAAATCATTAAAATAATAATATCTCAAAAACTCAGCATCAGAAAAAATTGGGAAAATTCAGAACACTATACAATATGATTGCAGATATACTCTATTAATCTGGACAATATCGGTAGAAACTTCACTGAGATATTTGAAAAAGACTGTGAAGTCAAAAATCGCTCATTTCGTAAAAACTAGGAGATGGATTTTGATCGAATTGCGCTCAAACTGAAGAAGTCAGGACCAGAAATATGCATGCCAAATTTGAGATTCCCAAGTATAGCCATTTATGAGTTGTTATGAAATACATTGAACTCATAGATACACACCCACACACACGTACGAAAAAAATGTACAAGAAGTTTCTATAGGACATTCCTATGGAAAAATCGGATAGCGAATCGTATACGTCTTGCGTATATGGAATTCGGATATTTCCTGTACGACAAGAATTTCTTGTGTTTCTATATGCAAGTTTAGTTTATCTACGAATTATTTCTATAAGAATAGAATTTCTTGTGTTCCTATACGCAAATTAGAGTATATAAGAATTATTTCTATCCGAATTGAATTTCTTGTATTCTTATACGCAAATTTAGTGTGAATACGAATTATTTTTACACGAATGGACACTGAATTTACGTATAGAAATACAAGAATTTCTATTCGTATAGAAATAATTCTTATAGACTCTAATTTGCGTATAGAAACACGAGAAATTCTTGTCGTATAGGAAATATCCGAATTCCATATACGCAAGACGTATACGATTCGCTATACGATTTTTCTATAGAAACTTCGTGTGCATACACCGATATTTTTTCTGAATATCATTTTAGATCATTTTAAATAACTTGCAACAAGCGAATTTAAGGTGAAAATTTCGATATTTGTAGAGCTTTCATTCAGAAGCAAAAATAAAAATTTTCATTTAATTCCACCCAGAAAACAATTGAAAATATCTCGAAAACTATTACATTTAGGAGAATTTATCAGGAAATCGTTCGATTAGCTCTTGAAATTCTCTACAAAAAATGTATGTTTTGAGCGGATGAATTTTCTGTGGATTTACAGGGTGGATTGTAGGAGGCGGTTTTTGATGTGGTGAAAAAACGTTGAAGTTACTTTTTTTTACAATAAGCCGCAAGGCAAAACCGTTTTATTAACCGGGGAAAAGCCCGCTCGTCTTGAGATAATACACTTCACAGTTAATAAATTAATTAGTTGAGTTTACTTTGATTTTAATGTTCTTGTTGAAATTCAATAAACTTTAAATAGAGAAACACAATAATTAACACGGTAATTAAATTGAGAAAAACGAAACTTCGCGATCAAAAAGATACCACGCTGCGTCTAATTTGACCGTTCGGTGTAGAGTGATGAATCTGGAGGGGATCATTCGCGTCTTGATCCCCCCTTGACCAGGTGTCTGTTGATTGGTCAACTTTACCGGCGGGAGTTTGATTACGTTTCAAACAATGTATCTTCATATGTTCTTCTAAATCCAATAGTTTCGGAGATCCTTTTCGAAAAACGAACGTGAATTTTTTTATCAAATTTCATTTTGTTTTAATAAGTTTTTGTATTCAAATGTGATGATCTCAGAAATCATTGGCTGTACGAGAATTTATGAAGAGACGTTTTTCATAGCCCTTGAAATTCTCTGCAAAAAAGGTACTCCTGCAAAATTCCCCTCAGCCCACTCGTTCCAGAGAAATCTGTAGAAAAAAAACTTTATGAAAAATTGACGCATCTTCCAACTGAAATAAAGATTCGCTCTATCGTATAAATTAACGATGTCTATGGTTGGGCAGAACCGAACCGAGTATTTCTGCGTGATAGGAAAGCAGGGAGGAACTTGGGGGGGGGGGGGGGGGGTTAAAATTGAGATTTATGAGGAGGCATGGATGCGTAACGCTGCTAACAGCAGTGAATTCGAGTTTCCCTGTAACAAAACTCGAGTCTCCATCCCCAATCAACGATGAATTGAGTAGAATCACTTTTGGGCTAATGGGCCAATGCTAATTCGAGTGCTCTTTCCCTTTTCAGTATGAGCATGAATCTTCATTCAGAGATGTATCATTTGGAAGAAGCAAAAATGAATAAAAAATCGATTAAGGTAGTATGCCTGAGTACGGTCGATAAAACAGGAAAAAATGAGGATTTGTAGGTTTGTTTCCGATTAATTGCTGATTATTCGGGGAAACGTGCTTCAATTTACCCGAAAAGGTGTTTGAATTATTCGCAAGTGATATCTTCAGCTTGAAAATATAGCTTTTTGTTGTTTCTCGAATTTTTTTTACATTACTAATCTCCTATCACATTCATGAAATAGAGAGAGAAGCAAATAGTTACGGCTACCTTTTAATTAAAATTTCTCAATAACTATACGGAGAATTGAATATTTTTGTCTTCTATCATTTAGTTGAAATGCTGTTCACTTCGCCAATTGTTTTTAAATAATGGATCGACTGTGTGGTTTTTTAGTAATTTCGTTATTTCTGTCCGATTTAGGGCGTTCCATCCCCACCACCGGTATTTTCAGTAGCTTTGATAATTCATATCTCATAAACTACAAGGACAGAAATTCTGAAAGAATTCTGAAAAATAGGAAAAAATATCATTCTCGATGTGGCATCAAAAAATTAAGGGTTTACTGCACTCTAGCTCGCTGGGATACCATAATTGTCATATTATTAGAGATGGCTACTACCTCAATTGTCAAATTATCAGGGATCGATGGAAAAAAGGCGGATTGCTGTTTTATCAAATTCTCGCAAAAACTCAGCTATTCTAGTATCATCCTCACAAATTTCAGCAGAATTTAGAAGATCGGGAGGTTTTGAAATCGAAAAATCAACGGAATTCATCCGTTTTTTCGAAGTAATTGGATAGAATCGTAATTTTTGAAGAATATCTCGAAAACTAAACGAGATGAAGCAAGTTTTAATAGGACCTTTTTAGGAGAAATGAACCTACAAAAAAGGTCTCGATAAAAAATGCTGTATCTCGCTTAGTTTCCGAGATATTCTGCAAAAAACAGATTTTATTGCGGTTTTTGCTTCCGAATGGAAGCTTTGTTTTCGCAATTTTTTTCGAAATGCCAATTTTCATTGGAAATGACTCAAAATGATCCAAAACGTCGAGAAATCATAATGAGAAAAAAAGTAGACATGTATGTGTGTGTGGCTGTATGTACGACTTTACGACTCTCTATTACTCGAGAACGGTGAGAGATAAAAAGCTAAAATTTTTGCAAGATATCAGTTTTGATGAAGTGTATGTCCCATAAAAATTTCAGCAAGATCGGTCCAATGGTTTCTGAGATATAGCAATTTTTTTAAAATCGTATCCTTCAGAATTTCTCAATTTGCGTGAGACGAATTCCGTTTAAAATTTTACTCAAGATTTGCAACCATAATATCTAACTTTTGGCCAATTTTATTAATTTAATCCCATTATTCTATTAGTTATTAATTTTTTTGTGCTTTTTTTTCAAAAACTCGGTTTTACGACGATAGCTCAATGAATAATTGACTTGAAAACTTCAAATTTTTTCTGTATATGTAGTTTCTGATAGAGATGGTTGGGATTGAATCTGAGGCATATCGGCTGAACGGTTCTCGAGATATTTTGAATCGAAGTTTTTCCGAAAATCGGCTCCCGAGATGAAAAATGAGAGTCTCCCAAACGTGAAAGAGACTCATCTCTGTGGCGGAGACGAGTCTCTATTCGCGCCACCAGAGAGACTTTTCAGAGACTCCTCCGCGAGAGCCTCCGCGTCTCTATTTGAGAGACGCTCAGTGAATTTCCGCACCCAATCTATATTTAATTGCATAATTCACTCATTAATGCAATTAATATATTGTTCGGAGCGGGAATTATATCTATAATTTTCAGTTTCTGATGCAGAACACGTCAAAAAAAAAGAAAGTGAATCGATCACACCGTTCCCGAGATATTAATGTTTTTTTTTCCCGTATGCGGGATTCGAACCCGGAGTCCTGTGATGCTCTGCTTCCCTTGATGTTGATTTAGACGTCACGGCTATTCTGAAACACTTGAAAGTGTTACTCCCTATTCTGGTTTTTAACCGTTCTTTTATTCACTTTAATTTATTGTGAATAAATTGCATCTGTAATCGATGCAATTGAATTTTTCAATGAATAGTAACCTGAATCTGATATAGAAATAGAGGATAATCGACAAAATAATTTTTTAATATTGAAAATTGGAAACACAATAAAACGAATGAAAAAGTAAAAAATAAATGAATAATCAGGGGAGACCGGGGCAAAATGAGGTATTTTAAAGCACGTAACCCCGGACCCCATTTTGCCCCAGTCCCCCCTATACACCCGATATTTTTATTAATGAATAAATTCATGAATTTTTCACAGAAAAGAATATTTTTTTGATTTAAAGCATAATTTTTTTTGGACGCCATGTCTTCTAAATCTCAATCAACGAAATTGTTAATGAAAAATGAATTCCATTGAATATTTACAATTAAAAATTATAAATGTTAATGAAAAAAACTTATAAAATTTTTCAATTCGATGAAGAAATTCTAAGTTCACGTCTCTGATGCAGAGACGTGGAGTATTTAGAAGTCTCTCTACTGAAATATCAGCAATGAGAGACTTTGAGAGACTTGCGTCTCCGCTCAATGTACTGCATCAAAAACTCAACGAATCTCCCGAAGACGCATCGAGTCTCCAAGAGACGCTGGAGAGTCTCCTGGAGACTCAATCGTCTTTGCGAGACTCTAAAATTTTATCTCGGGCTGTATCTTCCAAACTAGTCATCCGATTTCATCGGGACGGAGCTCAAAAGATTCGTATTCATGAGCTGAACAAAAAAATGCAAAAAATGCAATTTTTCTAGATTTTTTTGAATGGACATCCCTATTTTTTATTTGGTTTTCTGAAAAAACACATTTTCCTCTTTCAAATAAGCCCCTACTCACCTTCGTAGGACAATCAGAAACTGTACCCAAAAGGGAACATTCAAAGTGGAAAAGTGATTTTTTATGTAACATTTTGTATATATAATTTTTTTTCGAGAGAGACGATAGAAGAAATTCAGGAAGAACCATTCGCAAGCATCCTGCTAATTCATTAGCAGAAATTGAAAGAAAAAAAAGCGATTTAAAGGATAACGTAGATGAAACAGCGACTAACGTAGCGACGAACGCCTGCTTGTTTTCAGGTGGCAATATCTCGAGAAATAAGGGAAATAGAGCAATTTTTGTAGAGACACTTTTCGCAGATAAAATCAATAACTTGAGAAAAGATCATTGACAAAATTGCTATATCTCGTTTATTTTCCGACATATTCTCAGAAAATCACATGGACAACAGATTTCGTGTATTACTTCCCGATTTCTTTTTCTTCTTCAATAAAAAATAACTGTAGGAAAATGTTCTGTTACTTTTTCCACAATTTTCCATCGAATTACCAAATTCCTTCGATCAAAAAAAAATTCAGTCTAATTCCCCCTTTTCTAAAAACAAATTTCTTTTTTTTTCAGATTTTTTTTTCCGCAGAGATAAAAAGCATTTTCTCCGACATTTACAATAGCAATAAATTTGCAAAACTTCCACGCAATCTCCCTTTCCCCCCGTGTCTATAACAATGAAATAAATCCACTGCAATTTTTTATCTCCACAATTTTTTTTTCTTTTTTTTTATCATTTTCCTAACTTTTTTTTTTCAAGTATTTTTATGTTATATTCGGGCGAATGTCGGCCATCGTGGTTTTCCAACCCCCATCGAGTGATGGAGAGTTGCAACCCTCTGGTGAACACATTGGCCAATGAAATGCCTTTATTCACATGCGCAGAATCAAAATAATAATAATACGCGTTATCAATGATAGGAATGAGGAGAAACTCGCCCATTGGCCAACTCTGTTATCCAATGATTTTTCGCAATTTCGCTTATTGATCAGGACAATGCTTCTGCGGATAAAAAATTGTTTTTTTTTTTTATGCGTCAGTTGTAAATAAAATTGATTTTTTTTTGGGAATTTTTAATGTTCTTGTGTAGTGTAAAAATTGCAGGTGTCTTTGATTAAGAATAACTCGGAAACTTTCGGGTTTAGGAGGATTTAACAAGAGAGCTTTTTTATAGCCTGTAAAATTTGCAACGAAAAAAATCTCCTAGAGAATTCTTCTAGGATCAACGGCTTGGGAGATATTCGCAGAATAATGCACACGTGCTGCTTTTCAAATTTAATTCAATTAATTCTTCTTTAATTGAAGACACTGCGGATTGAAATTAGAATAGTTCGAAAATTATTGGGCCTAAAAGAATTTATTAAGAAGCCTTTTTTTTAGCAAATTAAATTCTCTGCAAAAAAAAATGTTCTCCACTATTTTCCCTTTCAGACATATCAAACAGGCAAAGCTCCACAAAAAAAATCGACGTTCTCCAATTCACAAAGTACCCTAAAAATAATATTTTTTATTTTGATAAAAGAATCGAGCCGGGGCAGATGGAAATAACATTTAGTGACAAATTAGTGGCACTCACTTATCCAAACAGAAAGTGATAAAAACTGTCCTTTCCTATTGTGGTTTCAAGTGGAAAAAAATTAAAAAAACATGAACGCAAAAAGCACTTAAGCTAGTATCTCAGCCAACTCGAGTGCAGTTAACCCCTTATTTTTAAGGGCACGCACTCTGATACTGCCTTTGAAAAATCACTAAAATTCTTTCCATCAAGTGTGATGATGAATTGCGGTAATAAGAAGGAACTCGAGGGAATGAATATTCATGTGAAAAATCGAAAAATCTAAGAAGTTTCATTGCAATTCATCATTCCTCACATTCATCATTTTCTATTTCTTTTTTTTTTTTTCATCAAGGAATGAAAATTTATTCAAGGCAAATTTAAAATTCACTCGAATGAGGGGTGAGAACACACTCGAGTGAAACCAAACGCCAATACGAATCTCATATCGTAGATATATAAAGATATATTCGAATTTGTGATGCTCGGGCGTGTCCAATTGTCGATAGTGTAAGGATTCTGTGGGACAGGAATTATTTCATTCTCCCTCGTATTCTCTGAATAAAAATGTCAGATGTTAACACTGAAGCCTTTCTCGGCGAGAGTTAATGGTCTGAAAGCAAATTAATAATTTTTTTTCTCTTTTCAATTCAATTTGTTAATATTAACGATTTTTTTTTGGAGATATTCTCGAAAATAATGAAGATGGGAGACATTTTCATGGAAATATTTTTTGTAGAGAAAAACAAGAGCTAGGAATTTTTTTCCAATTAAATTTTTCTATCTTTATTATTTTCTAAGATATTTTCAAAAAAGTAAGAAAATTAATCAAAATTCATTCAATAAGATTTTTAATTTTTAATTTATATGTTATTTATTTTTGTAGAAATCTCCCAAAATAATAGAGATAAAAAATTTTCATAAAAATCTTTTTTGTAGCGAAAAAAAAGAGCTACAAAAAAGATTTCTATAAACATTTTCTATCTCCCTTATTTTTCGAGAATATTCGCAAAAAATTGGGACCACCCAAAAAAAATCACTGAATTGATACCAAAAATACAATAAATAATAAATTAATAGAGAAAAATGTTCTGTCATTGTGCTATACATTAAATTTATGTATCACTGATATATTTGGGGGGGTTCAGGAGAGGGGGCGGAAATGGATTTTGATTTAGGAGCTTGAGGGGACAGTAATAGCACGAACGATTTCCTCAATCCGATCGAGCGGGTGACTCGATCTGATTGATTAAAATGAATTTCCCCTCCTCTTGCCCCCTTACAAATATTTCCAAGTGTTGTACTTGGTCAATGGGCTTGGGTATATATTTCAACAACTGTAACATTGTGTTGTAGTCACGTGCCACAGATACAAAGTAATTTTAGTCTCTAAATTTTTTTTCCATCACTTGTCTGATTTCATCAAATTTATTATTCTCCTGGAAATGGAACGAATTCTTTTAATTTTTCTGGGAAAGTCGAATGAATTTTCGGAGAGAACAACTAATTTATTTTTCCTCTATTTTTTTTTGATACTTTTTTATGAAAAAATGTAACAGATAAATAAATATCTCTATTTATTGAATATCTCGGGAACTGAACGAGATAGGAGAATTTTCGTAGACACATTTTTTTTAAAGAATTTCAAGAGCCACAAAAAAAGTTCTGATGAAAATTGCTCTATCTCGCTTAGTTCTCGAAATATTCTTCAAAAAATTGGTCCCATGAAGAATTTTTCTTTTTTCGAGTAAAAATATTTTGGAAACTAAGCGAGATAAAGCGAGCTGCTAGAATCTTGCAAGTATACCCGTAACCTTTTTCGTGGCACTTCAAATTTTCAACAAAAAAGGTTTCTTTAAAAATTCTGTCATTTCGCTTAGTTTAGGAGATATTTTTCAAAAACTGAAAAATAAAAAAGAAATTGAAACGAATTTCCTTCATTTTTTTTTTTCATGAATCATCGTGTCTTAGGATATGAAAAATTAATCGAGACACCTCTGACACAGCAAGAAAGACTAAATAAATAAGAATTGAAGACTGTGTCACGTTAAGGTCGGCTAACCACCGAACAAAAGGCTCTGTCGCCCTCTAAAAGAGTCATGCAGTTAAAAAAAAAAAAAAAAAGGAAAAAAAATTTACTCTCTAGCAGAGGGCATAGATCAACGATGTTTTCAGTGCAAAACGAGTGGGGTGTTGCCAGCGCAAGTTTAATCCAGAGTAGAATTTAATTATAATTAATAGCTGCTGGCTCTGCTCTCGAGTTTAGGCGCTTTTTTTTTACGTTTAATAAAAATGGTTTATGAGCGACAGTTTTAATTCAAGAGCGTCATCATCATTCGTCAAGATCACGTGACGTTGAAAGACGCATTTTCATTTGGATTGTTAATCCAATTTGATTGGATTTGATGACATTGGCAAAAAAAAACTCTACATTTAACCCTAGACTATTTTTTTATGATCAAGCGGCTGAACGGAATATTCTGAAAAAATTGACGTTATTCATAGAAGTGTGCAATACACTATGATATTTTTTTAAATAACATATCCTGCAAATTTAATGAAGAAATTAGATAAATTCTAGGAGTTAGCGATATTTCTTCCATACTAAATAAAGTTTTCCGGTGAGCGATGTTGCCGAAAACTTGCTAAACGTGCCTGGACAGTGTTGAGGGGATTCCACAACGTTGCGACCGAAATAACGCGATGGGGAATCCCTCATCATTCCACCAAAGTCGTTAGCTCGATCATGGTGACCCGTCTAGGGTTGAATTTAGTTAATTTTTATAATTTTTTTTGGAGGGGGAGAGTGGAGTTTAACGACATTTCAATCGATCAATGTCTTTGAAACTATTGGAGTTGCGAGAATCTATCAAGAGACCTTTTCCGTGGGGAATTTTATTTTCCAAGAGACAAGAAGAAGTCTCTTGGTAAATTCTTGTAGAACTGATAGTTCTGGGGTATTGACGAATTTTTTATTGTCGATTTTTTTTCTCGAAAATTCAACGTTTTCATGCAAGTGCTCATCAATTATACAAAAACAATTTCTTGGAAATCACCTACGTATTTCTGTAGCTACACTGAGGGAATTCCCGATGGTGAATTTAACGAAATTATATAGTCGAGGTCAAATCGAGCTATTCTTTGTTGCTATTTTCCCCAGATTTTATTGTCATATATGCAATGGTGAACAACTATACTTATTTGGACCGAATAAGGCATCCAAGTAAGGGCCTGACGTCCGGAATCAGGCCAGCCTGATCAGGTCCGGATGAGACCCTGATCAAAATTTCTAGTCGGGTATATAGCATGTTTCTCATCCAATCTTAACTGAAGTTTTGAATTATTCAAGTGAATTTGGAGGGTGAATTTGGAAAAATTCGGACCTATTGTCTTATAATTATTATTAATTCCCAAACCCAAACTATGCTACATTTTTACAAAAATTTTAGTTCTCTTAAAGTTAGGGCGAAAAATTCAGTAAGCAACGTGAAAACTTGAAGTCATTAGAGAACATACAGAAAATTTTCTCTGCTCCCTATATGAGCGAGCTGGAAAATTACTATTTCTAGAGTTATGTGTGGCTCAATCGGTAGCATGTCTGGTTCCGTGTTCCGACAAGCTTAGGTTCGAATCCCCTTCGATGCGTTAAATATTGCGTTTTTTCTAGCGTTTAAGAATTAATTAAATGTACTTAATGGATTAGTTGAATGAGAAAAAGGGTAGGCAGGTTGGACGAGTGGGAAAATAGCTGATGAAATTTCCCGAAAAAGTGAATAAATTCATATTTTTTAATTTTTCTTCCACAAAATCAGTGAAAGATAAGTTGATTGCAAGGGAGAGTGGGGCTGAGTGTATACCTATCGATTATCATAGCAAACTAAGCGATAGAAATTTGGTGATCAGAGCTATTTGTTAGCGTTCAAGTGAATACCGGTATTTGATTGGCAGAACAATAATTTTTAGTAACCATCTAATAGCTAAAGCGTACATATTTATAGTCAAGGTCTATTTCAACTCAAATTTTATAGTTCCAAAATTCAAAAATTTCTCTCAGTGTATGTGCATCTAAACTGAGCCAATTTTTTTTTTCGCTTGAAATTTTGTACCCGTTACACTGCGTGCAGCAGAGTATTTCAAATTCGAAGAGCTTTGCAAGAATGGTTCTGATATCGTCATTTTGTCATATTTTTGGATAAATTTTTTCTTTTGAAGACTCGAGTATATATACCTAATTACTCGCTCAAATCTTATTATTTTATTGCCCCTTTTACCACAAAAAAATTCCAAAAAATGTTTTTTGTCTAAGCTCATGCAGTTGTGTAACCTCTTAACATATAATTGATTGTGTATTTATTGAAAAATTAGCGATGCTGTTGGTACGTAACATAAATCTATTTAGGATTAATCTCACAAAATACTGGAAATGTCAAGAGTCTGAAGAAGCTTAAATTCTAAGCGATACATCGCGAATTGTCAATTATTTAGTATTGTATTCTGTAACCTTCTAATCTCCCATAACACTTGAAAATTAAAAAAATATTTATTGTACACCAAACTGTCACCATATTTGCTGTTCCCGGTCCTACAAGTAGTGTTCTGCGGTGACCATCACAACATTCCTCTAGTTCGTTTGAAATCAATCAAACAAAAACAAGCAGGCGCTTCACCCTATGGGCATTTTCCATGAATTTCACCCCTCGTTATTCACTCTATGATGTCTTAACTATTGAAGAATTCATTACGAAAAACATTTAATATTATGCCAATGCAATTGGCATAAAGCTTCCGAATGGATTTTCAACTATTTATTTTTCATTAATTTGAAAATGAAAATTAAGCAATAATTTTGATTTTGAAAAACCTCGAACCCCTAGCGACCCTCCAGTAATACTTCTGGTCACTAAATGTAATAAAAGTCAACACTACACTGAATGCTTCCGTGCATATACGCTCATTGCATGGAATAGTTTTTCAAAAATATCTCAGGAGCTGTTCGGTCGATTACGCTGAAATTTGATACCGAAATTCGCACTCATAAGATGGACAAACACACGAAATTTGAAGTCTCTAACTCAAATATTTTTTAAGTTATCGCGATAACCGTGATTTTTCAAAAATCACAGTAAAAAAAATATAATAAAAAAAGTAAAAATGGGAGCACTGGTCACCCTTGGGGTTTAATGTGCGCCCTATCCGTGCGCATCTCCTCGCGGAGGATAGACGCTGTAAGTTGATTTTCCGCTGAGAAAACTCAAAAAAACGATTTTTCGATGATTCATTTTTTCTCGAGAACTATTGAACCGATTTAGCTGAAATTCAATAGCAAAGTTGGCACTCATAAGATGTATAAACACACCAAATTTGAAGTCTCTAGCTCAAATATTTTTTAAGTTATCGCAATAACCGCGATTTTTCAAAAATCATAGTAAAAAAAATATAAAAAAAAAACTAAAGATCGGAGCCCTGGTCACCCTTGGGGTTTAATGTGCGCCCTATCCGTGCGCATCTCCTCGCGGAGGATAGACGCTGTAAATTGATTTTTCGCTGAGAAAACTCGAAAAAACGATTTTTTGACAATTCGCTTTTTATTGAGAACCATTGAACCGATTTAGCTGAAATTTTGCAGAGAGCATTGCGCTCGCGTAGTGAATATTCCCTCAAAATTTCATATCGATACATGCAGCCGTTTCCACATAAAGTGATGAAACGTGTCATCACACACATACACACACACACACACACACACACATACATACACACAGACATGTGAAAAAAATATTTTTTTCCGACATTTTAGAACATTTGGAGTCAGAATCCGATGAAATCTCAAATTCGAAAAAAATCACGATTACAATGCTTCCATTCGGAAGCAAAAATTAGTTTAATGGTTAATTTAGTGCCTAATCGAAGCATTTTTTTTGCAAATAAACAAAATGGCGACCCCTGATAATTTTCATA
Organism: Aleiodes leptofemur; assembly: GCA_963942555.1. Lineage (NCBI taxonomy): Eukaryota > Metazoa > Arthropoda > Insecta > Hymenoptera > Braconidae > Aleiodes > Aleiodes leptofemur. Next base: position 11,731,095 of record OZ012619.1, read on the forward strand.
ACCGTTCAGTCACTTCCCCGATCCAAAGAGCCCCAACAATGACGTAAAACCACGTTTATATCAATTCGAGAATCAGAAACCATTGGATCTGGGAGGGTTTACCACGAGAGCTCCCTCATATCTCTTGAAATTCTCTACAAAAAAGTCTCCTTGTAGCGACTGCTACAATATGATTGCGATGATCGGGAAATGTTTATCAACCACTAACACTCACAATTAGGGTTTCAATTACACCGAACAAAAAAATTTAGGCGGTTTCTACGCGGACTAAAAGCAGATCTTCGCAAAAGTGGCGGACAGCTAGTGGCATCTTCGCAATTCGAAAGGAAAAATGGCAGGCAGATTACAGGCAGTCCAGTGGCAAATCACTTGGTGGAGTTCCAGGAGGGCAGCCGAACAACTGTAGCAAGGCAGATTTATGGCAGAATGTACAAGCAGGCAAATAGCATCACAAGAGCGGGTTGTGAGAAAGGCAGTCTTTTGGCAGCTCAAGCACAGCTCATCGATGACTTCATGAGTCGAGAACCGCCGTTTTTCAAAAATGTCTGTGTGTATGTATGTGGGTGTGTGTGTGTGTGTGTGATGACGCAGTTTCCGCTTTACTCTGAAATGGGGCTAGCTCGCGATCTGAAAATTTTACCATAAGTTTGCCATGCGTGGCCCAAGCTCTCACAAAAATTTCAGCTAAATCGGCCAGATAGTTCTTGAGAAAAATGAAAATGCCGACATATCGTTTTTTCGACTTTTCTCGATGAAAAATGGAATCACAGCGTCCACTCTCAGCGAGGAGATGCGCGTCCAAGAGCTGCATCTTTAACCTCGGGGTGGTGGGAGCTCAGATTTTCAGTTTATCCAGTATAAAACCTTTGAGAAATTTTTCGTAAAAATCTTAATCCCACGATAACTTAAAAAATAATTGAGCTAGAGACCTCGAATTTTGTGAGAATATACATTTGATGAGTACAAAGTTTAGTATTGAAACTGAGCGGAATAAGTCCAGTAGTTTCTCAGATATTAGCATAGAAACATTCGAAAAAGCAAGCTATATCTTCAAAACTATTCAATTGATTATATTTGGGACGAACTTAAGCCTCTGGGGCCTATTTTGGTTTTCCCATTCCTCGCACAGATCGATGACAGTAGATGTAAGATTGGAAAATCCGTTCGGAAGTTTTCTGCCAATTGCATCGGCAGAATATTAAATGTACGATGTCCAAATTACGCGCAAGTAGTTGGGCTCCTGCTTGTTTATTCATTAAAAAATTGCCAAGAAAAAATGGACAGTTAAAAACCAGAATAAGAATACATGCTCTCAAGTATTTCAGAATAGCCGTGCGGATTAAATGGACATGTGCGACCAATGCGCTTTTTTTTATTTTAGCGTGATCTATGTCAAAAACTGCAAATGACAGCCATAATTCCTGAATTTTTCGCACACTATTAGGTGTACTTATAAGCATTATTAAATAAGCAATTGAATATGGCATGATGAAGTCGGCAGTCTGGAGGGAGCGTACTGGCATGTGGCATCTGCCAAGAGGCCGCTCTTTAGCTGCCACTGTATGCTTTACGCAAATGGCAGTTTAGAGGTGGCTTTTAGCGCAGACTTTTAAATTGCCACTAGGCTGCCATTCAGAAATGCCAAAACGCTGCCTCTAGCCCGCTTTATTTTTTCTCCCGGGCATTTATTAAAAACGTATCGTAATCGGAGTAAAACTACATACAGTAATCAAGATATCTGAATAATCGATGTAATCGCTTTAACTGTTGAAACGTGAATGAATTGTAAATTTATAATTCAGGGATATCGGGTAATCCGAATATGTGCACAATAGGAAATATAAAAGAATACGCATTACAATTAGAAAAAGCGAGAAAAGTTATAGGGGAGACCGGGGCAAAGTGGGGTACCAACTTTTTGGAGCACTTTTTTTTTTGAGCAATCAACGTCCGCTCCAGTGTTTATCTTCATGACGCTTTGGGCATTATTCATGGCGCAAAAATGGAATGAAAGCGAATAAAAAAAATTTCAATTGTTCAAAATGGTGCACGGTCCTTAAAAAAAAATTTCGACTTACCCCGTATCAGGGTCATACAGCCTAATTCATTCACCTTTGATTTCATTGCTTTTTATCTCTCTACGTCCGTTTGTTATCGAAATATCGGCAGTAGAGTGAAGGACACTTTTGTCTTTGATCAGCAATATCTCGTGAACTACTGATCGCACACTCAACGGATGGTGCGTTCCGTCAACTTGAATCAGTGCTATCTAAGTGTCTCGAGCTGTTTTGTCAAAAAAAAAAAATTTTTACCTTCTTACAATTGGTTTCAAAAAGTACCGGAGAAAGATTTTTTTTTTTCGAAAATCGAGCTGCACTTTCCAAATATAGCAAAAAGTGCTAATGTTTTAGCGTTTTTTTCTAGCTCAATATGTGCCTGAACACCCTGTAAATTTGGAAGCAAATTGGTGGATAGTTTTCTTTTCCCGAGTGGTCAAAGCTATAGCGAAAATTGTAGGAACGCTTTTTCGTTCCTTAAACATCAATTACTGATGATTAAGACCGGAGATTTCTTTTTTTCGTGATTTCTTATAAGACCCTCGTGGAATTTCATATGCTCCCGCCCTCTCTCTCTTGCTCACCCACTTATCCCATCCACACATGAAGAATCACGGAAATAACGAAGAAAAATATCTATTACAATAAAAAAAAAAGAAAAAACCTCTTTGATTTTTGTCATCATTAATTGATGTTTAAAGAACAAAAGAGCGTTCCTTCAATTTTCGCTAAAACGTCGATCTTTCGGGAACAAAAAACGGTCCAACCGATCGGCTTCAAAATTTACAGGGTGTTTGGGTACACGTGAAGCTGAGGAAAAGTGTCAAAACATTTGTACTATTTGCAAAATTAGCGAAGTTCAGCTCAATTAAAAAAAAAACAAAAACTTCATTCTTTGTTTTCTTTTGAACAGAATGATCAATTTTTGAAAAGAAAAATCTCAACTTTTTATAAAATTTCATTTTCTTTGGGTATTATCCCACTTTGCCCCAATGAGCTCAACGTGGTCGACGTGGTTTCATCAATTGAAAAAATAAAAGCATAAGTGAAAATGAAAATGGAACCAAATTTTGGACCCTGAAAACCCTCTTCTTCCCTCAAGGGGGGGGGGGGAGGTAAGGTCTGAGGAGTGAAAAAAAGCATATTTTCAAGAATTTTTTCAGACGATCCAGGTAATGGTAGTTAATTTGATTAACTCCTATATAATAATATAGCATCTGAACTATGTACTCCAAAATTTTCATGGCAAAATATTAATTAATAAGCCGTTGGCAGCAAATCTCCGCAAGCGCCTCGAAAAAAAACGGTTGTGCGGTGCCAACTAGAACTCCTCATTGGATCCACAGAAGCAAAAGAATCGAAGTGCGTTGATTAGATGAGATGTTTCTCGAGGTAACGCTGTCGAGTTTTTTTTTTTTTTGCTTTTTCAATTTTTGGTAGCACTTAAATGTCAAAAATGCGATTTTTGCCTGAAAAAATCAACTCATTTGTCATTTTAAAATAATAAATAATTATAAAAAAAGAAAAAACTCGACAGCGTTACCTTGAGAAACGTCTTACCTAATCAACGCACTCGGATTTTCTTGTTTCTGTCGATCCAGTGAAGAGTTCTAGTGGGCACCGGTTTTTTTCGAAGGTGCCTGCGAAAATCTACTGGTAACGGCTCATTTATCAATATTTTGCAATAAAAATTTCGCAAAATATAGTTCATATGTTGTATTATTATACAGAAGTTCATTAAATAAACCAACATTGTCTGTATCGTCTTAAAAAACTCTTGAAAATATGCTTTTTTTCTCGACCGCCAAAACCTTACCCTCCCCCCCCCCCCCCTTAAGTACCCCACTTTGCCCCGGTCTCCCCTATTAGAAAGAGAGGGGAATAATGATTTGGCTCCTCGTCCACAGTGTGTATTGTAGCAGTCGCTACATCCTGACATTTTTTCCTCAACTCACTTATTCTGAAGATATTTGCAATGTAATTTCCCCCTTACCTTCAAACGATCAATTTCTATCATTCTGCAACACTTTAACAGTCGAAAACTTAAAAATTAGAATTTTCCCGTTAAAAATATATTTTTCCAATGAAAAAAAGAAAGTGATCCTGAATAAACTTCTCCTAAAATTCTCTCACTTTCACCCCTTCGAAATTTTTCTTTATTGAATTAACAAAAAAAAAGCACAAAAGTGAATTTTTCTTTCACCATTTGTTAAATGTTTGTACAACCTAATGGCAAATATTTCGATAGGGGAAGAGAAGAGATTGTGCGTGGAAAAGTGGCCACGGGATTTATTTACTGACCAGAGTGGAAATACCAAGTAGAAAAGAAGGGGGGAAGGAGGAAAGAGCGAAAGAAAAGCCAAAAACTACCCCAATGTCATTGTTGAAAGAGAATAAATCGCCTGGTGAGAGTGGTCGTTTAATTTTTTTTGGTCAACAGTCATTCGGATACTTTTATCTTGTCATCATCAACGCTATGAAAAATTTCATCCACGTGTCTATTTAATTCGCATTAATTTATCAAAGAAAAAGGAGAAAATGATCGTCGAAAAACGATTGATCAGATTCCAAATGGATAGAAGGGACAATATCTCGGAAACTAAGCGAGATGGAGCAATTATTTTTCTTCCATTCTTTTTGTAGCTCTTTTTCCCCTACAAAAGAATCATCTACAAAGTTTTATGCATCTCGCTTCGTTTCCGAAATATTCCAAAAAAATCCAAAAAAAGTAGTTTCTTTCCTCTTTTCTATGTTTTTTTTCTTTAATCAAAAAAAATAATATGATGGAGCATGTAGAGACATCAAATGTTGAAGCACTGGGGTGCTAACAGCTCGTGAATATATAACCGGGCTTATTTTTAACAGCCATGGCATTCAAATCCAGTTGAACATTTGGTCGTGCGGTGCATTAGTCCTGGTAGACTGATCATTGTACCGTGGAGTCACAAATCCCATTGCATACAATCCGTAAATAACACTACCAACTGTTAACACGGTGTAATGAATATATTGGAGGGGGAGAAGATGTAACATTAATTCTGGGAAATGAAAACGATGGATAATAAATTGCAGGAAGGTTTCTTCCATAAAATAGCAAGTTGAAGAATTGAAAAAATTGGAATTTTGATAATTCCATTGGGAAGATTGGAAGATTCTACCCCTAAAAGTAGTATAATACAACCCATTTTGCCCCACTAGTTTAGACGTTATTGGAAGGAAGAGATTTTTTAAGACATCGAAATTTTGCTGCAACTCGAGAAATAATGGGGCAAAATGGGTTGCATTATACTGTTTTTTCGGGTAGAATTTTTCAATCTTTTTGATTGGCACAATCAAATTATGAAAATCCCTTGAAGATTTATGAAAAATCTGCATAAATTCATTGGGAAATCAAAATCGCCTGACTTAACATCGGAATGACTTTATTATGATTATTTTCACGATGTTTTCTCATTGGGGAGCAGAAGGGGAAGGCATTGATGACCGGTGTAATCATTCCCGAGGGATGAGTAAACATTTCGTCACCCTGGAATCAACCCCTTTTGTACTTATTCTGTTTTTAAAGGCTCTTTTGCTTCGGATGCATGCATTATAATTATGGTAGTGTCTCACTTGACGCGTGTACGCAATTGGGATTGTAATTTTAATGTCAGAAGAGGGGGAGAAAGAACGAGAGGTTGGGTGTAGTGATTTAATTAACCCCAGGGGCTCTATTGTTCTGATTGTTCAAATGCCTTCATGAAACTGTTAGGTTGTATTTTATTTCTTAATTTTTTTTTCCAGAGTTTGACTCTGAAAATGAGTATTTTGAGGAACTGATTGGAGATGGATTTTTTTTATGGTTCCATTGGAAAGCTGAGAAAATTTCAGATGAAATAGTATTTTAGTATCTAGGCAGGAAAGAAGTCGCCGAGCAAAGCGAGGGTAGCAAATGTTTTTCGCAGTTGATTTTTTCACAACCAAGGTGCGTATACTTTTCTTTTGTAGTGAAGACCTGAAGAAACGACCAAGCGAAGCGAAATTTTGAGATTTTTTTGAAAGTTTCAGTTTTTTGCAAATATCCCCGGTTACACAGAGAAAAGTGTTTTCTTAATTCAAGTGAGAAAACTCACTTGATTTAAGTGAGTTTTACTTTCTTAAATTAAGTGAGAAAAAGTCACTTGATTTAAGTGAGAAAACTCACTTGATTTAAGTGAGTTTTACTTTCTTCAATTAAGTGAGAAAAAGTCACTTGATTTGAGTGAGGAAACTCACTTGATTCAAGTGAGTTTTACTTTCTTAAATTAAGGAAGAAAAAGTCACTTGATTTAAGTGAAAAAACTCACTTGATTTAAGTAATTTTCGTTTTTTTTAAATTTAAAACTAAACTTCCTCAACTCAGTACACAAAAATAACTCCATTCAAGTTACTTCGTACATTTTTAATGCGAGCCGACATAGGGAATAATTCAACAAATGACTTAGAGTGGTATAAATCTGCGAGGCACGATTTTGATAAATTACGCAAGATACGATTTTTGATTGTTTGAACAGTATTTATTTTAAGCGTATTCCTCTTTGAAATATGGAAGATTGTATCGCCAAATCAAGAATAATAAATATTTCTCATAATTCAACCTCTTGATAATTTATCTTGACATACAAAGTCCGCGTTCTACAACCCGCTGATCTGACACAAAATGATGAAACTTAATTTTTTATTCCGAAATTCAATGGCTGGTTCAAGTACTAACCACCACATTTGACTGAGAATGTACGGATTCATTTGAATGCAGTTACTTTTGTGTATTAAGTTAAGGAAGTTTAGTATTGAAATTAAAAAAAACGAAAATTACTTGAATAAAGTGAGTTTTCACTTAAATCAAGTGAGTTTTCTCACTTAAATCAAGGAAGCATTTTTCTCTGTGTATGAGCAACGAAATGCGACAATTCAAGAAGGAGGTGAATCATGAGCTCATTCTTCGTCGATTCATGTGGTTTCCATTTGATTTCCTCCGATTATTGACGAATTTATGGGAAAAATGGAATTTCGAAAAATGATTTCAAAAATTGATGACAATCAATTGAAAACCACATAAATCGACAGCGAATGAGCTCATCTTTCACTCTCTCCATGTGTTAGTCCACCACCATCATTGGAAGTAGGGGTATTCCCAAAAAAAAAGTCCAAAAACTGAAAGGCTGCGTCTTGAATTTTGAACAAAAATAGCCGAGTTTCGATAAAAATCCCATAAACCACTTCGTAGATATGCATCTCACGTAGAATTCCCTCGGCTTTCCAATGAAACTATCAACGAAATTTAGTCTTCAACCGTTTTAGCAGAATCTCAATTTTCTCACGACAAGAAGTGATGAAGTCAATTTTCAAATAAAATTGCCGATAGAATTTTTTTTCCCAATTTAAAACTACATAAATCGACTGTGGATGAATTTACTTTTCACTTCCTCGATGATCTCTCCCACTATGACAATTAAAACCGGAGATATTGCCCAGTTTCTGAATTGTTCCCAGTTTCTGGTTTAAAAACTTCCAAAAATTGAAAAACATTAAACTTAGGGCAAAAACCGCCGAAATTTGAGAAAAATGCTAAAAATCGCTTTTGACGTCTTTTCTTCATAGAATTTCCTCAGCTTTTCAATAGAACCCTAAAAAAATCTATTTCAAATCAATTCATCGGAATCCCCATTTTTCCACGAGAAAAAGTGAAAGCAAATTTTCGAACATAATTTGCAATAGAATTTTTCTTTTTAATTCAAAACCACCTAAATCGATGGCAAATGAGCTTCAACTTCTTTTCAGATTTTTCCCACTATGACAATTTAAACTCGAGATATTCCGAAAAAATACGAATTTCCGAAAATTCATAGGCCTTAAATTTTGGGCGAAAATTGCAGAAGCTAGAATAAAATCCTGAAAATCCCTCCAGACATGTGCTTTTCACGTAAAATTTCCTCAGCTTTCCAATGAAATCATCGGAGAAATTCTGTCTCCAGCCGTTTTATCAGAATCACCATTTTCTCACAACAAAAAGTAATAAAAAGAATTTTCAAATAAACTTTTTTCCCAAATTTTTTCGTTTACTCGAAAATTACATAAATCGTCAGCAAATGGGCTCACCTTCCATTTCCTTTCCGATTTTTTTCTACTGCAACAATGAGAACTGGAGATATTTCTGAAAAACAAAAGTTTCCGAAAATTGAAAGGCGTTGAATTTTAGCTCAAAACAGCCGAATTCCGAAATGAATCCAGAAAATCACTTCTGACATATGTCTTCCAGGCGAAATTTTCTTGGCTTTTCGGTGAAACCATCGAGAAAATTCTGTCGCCCACCATTTCATCAGAATCTCCATTTCCCCATGACAAAAAGTAATGAAGCGAATTTCCAAATAAACTTTCCAATAGAATGTTTTCTCCAAATCCAAAACTACACCAACCGATGTCAAATGAGCTCACCCTCCACTTCTTTCATGATTTCCTTCACTACGACAATTATAATCGGAGATATTCCCAAAAAATAAAAATTCCAAAAATTGAAAGACTTTGCATTGAATTTTGGGAGAAAACAGCCGAATTTTGAAAAAAAATCACTTCTGAAACATGTTTTTCACGTGGAATTTTCCCAGCTTCTCTATGAAACCATTGAAAAAAAATCGTCTTCAATCGTTTCATCAGAATCCCTATTTTCCCACGACAAGTGACAAAGCAAAAATTTCAAATACAATTTCCAACAGAATTTTTTCATTCGCGATACCTCCTTTTTTCTCCTTCCACTGCAAAATCCATAGGCCATCCCCCGGTTATCCCCCAGTATCTAGAATTCTTCTTCTTCGTAACTTCCTGCATCCGTTTCCGCAAGTGATTTTTATTCTTTGCCGTTACAGTTTGCCCCCCCCCCCTGTCTCTCTACGCCCCTTTTCTTTTCTTACACACAATATTCAATGCTGTTTTTCGTGGAACAGAAGAAAAGAAGAATGATACAACGAAAAATTCGGAAAAATTCAGTGATGCGAAAAGCTGTGGAGCAAACGGCAAAGGGTCCGTAGGGAAAATAACACGAGTAGACAACTATCTTGCATTATCTAGAAACCAAAGAAATCACTGTTAGTCATTTGTCAGAAACGGGGAATCCCCCTATTCAATTTTTTTTCCCTCCTTTTCTTCCTCATTTGTTTTCTCATTCTATCATTGTTTGTGTACACTAGATATTTTTTTTCTTCCGGAAACACGTCATTTGTATCGGCCACGTGGCCAATACAAAAGTTTTGTTTTTATTCGACTTTGGAGAGACAAAAAGTTTATGCTTCGATGATCCTAGGATTTTATTGCCAAACGGAAGTCACGATGGGAATAAACAAATTATTAAGGCGTGATGTAAGCAGAAATTCTTCATGCAAGAAGTAATGATTCTCTTTTTTTTGTGGAGGGGAAATGTGTGAATTTTTATGTTGGCGTCAGATTAAACGTAAAAAATACCCCGAAAAGTACTATGATGCAATCCATTTTGCCCCAAAGTTTTCCGAGATAACCTAGAAAATCGGTTTTTCTGCCGTTTCCATTTTTTACATCTCGAAAAATTTTGGACCAAAATGAATTGCATTATAGTAGTTTTCAGGGTAACATCTCCCGTTCTATTCACTGGAATCATCAAAATCTCCGAAATCCATTGATTTTTTTTCCTCAATTTTTTTAACGGTTTTTTTTTCATTCTCCCGAGGGGGAGAATTAATCGCCAATGTATATATGTCTCGTGCCATTGGTAACTTTTTTTTTCCAGTGCTTCCTGAAGGGTACGATACATAATCGTAAACTATATGAGGTAGAAACATCTGAATATGAATAATGCAGGCGTTAGTATCGTGAAATGGCTAAAGAGAGGGTGCTAATATCGGTTGCCATGATGGCTTCATGTTTGTCTCTTTCTCTAGTAAATTTCTAGTGGAAAAAAAAAATTGCACCTACAAGTGCTTCCAACATTTAATTTCTCAGAAAAATCATACGAATTTATTTGAATAAAATCAAAACCTCACTCATGAAGTATGATTTACTCTCTCTAATTCAATTTGCTCGATGGACCAAGTGTATCTCCCTCCTCTCCCCCTCAATCCCCCCTTTTTTTTTCCTAAGAACTTCATGCAGAAAGGCCATAAGACCAGTTACTTGAACCGAAACGATAGAAACCTCTCAGAGAAATGAATTTATTTCCACATATATTTGATGACGTTACTCCACAATCCATAAATCATCTGCAAAAGAAAAGAAATAGGGGGAAAAAGAAGAAAAAACATTCAAAAATATGAATTGTTTCAAAGAAAAAAAAAAAATGATAATCCACCAGATGAATTCACAATAACGAATATCTCTTTTTATTTCAAAAGAATAATCACATAAATTCTCAGGTCAATTTTCCTCATTGTGTTTATGTCAAGATGGATGTAACGAAAAATGGCCGTCACGCTCTATGACTCTAACCTCAATCCTTTTTTTTTTCCTTGGACGTCCTGAAATAGACACGCTTTCACGACGTATCAGGAGGAGAGGGTAGAGGGAAAAAAAAATATTGAGCCCCGGGAAATGTCGCAGTGTGGAGCATTTGGGAAACTTCGCCCGCTATCAGCTGCAAGAGAGGAGAGAGGTGGACTGATAGAGGGAGAGAGAGAGAGAGGTTAGGTTTGGCTCCAGACCTCCTGGCGCCGTCTGGACGCATCCTTTTTGGCAAAACATCCAGAGCTCCCGGGCCACAGTCTGCCACTTCTTTTTATTCTCTTTCCTCTTTCCTTTCATTATACTCCCACTGTTGCAACATTACGATGCAGATAGACGGGAAGATAGGGATTTTCGGTGCCTCCATAAAGTTTGAGTGGGAAGGGTACTTCCGCTCTTTTTTACTTGATTTCTAACCTCGAAAATGCGCACTTCTGAGGTAAAATGCATTTTGAAATGGAAATAATAAATTCTAAGCTTACGGAGAAGAGACTTGAATTTACTGGTGATGCGTAGAACTTAGGAGGGAAGGCACTTAGCTGCAGACGCTCTCTCTGAATCGAGGGTAAAAGGTCAATTAGATTTTTTCTGTGGGGAAATTATTCGAGGGACGACGTCGAGACAGAGGTTACTATTTTCCCGCAGAGGTGGCACCAAAGGTAAAGTCCCTGGATTGATAATAGAGATAACAAAATGGCGAATCATGTGAGACAAGATGGCGGCTCATCACCGAAAAGTCTTTTGATCGCAAAATTGCTAGGCATTCGTTTCGAACTGAAATTATCTCGTGACACTAATAGTATATTACCTAAGAAGTGCGGTAGAGTACTTTTGAGGTTGCAAAACGAGCTGAAGGTGAGTTTTGTAATCACACGAGTCTGAAAATCTTTACCGCACGGGTAAGTTACTGTTTTTTCCAAAATGAAAGTGGCTCCTTTCCGCACGGCGTGCGGAAAATGAATTCTCTCCGTCATTGAGTCAGAACGCAAAATTTTTCTGCAGTTTGTCATTGGCTCTTCCCACTTCCCTTTCATTATACTGTTGCAACATTACGATGCAGATAGACGGGTACATAGATATTTTCGATGCCTCTATAAAGTTCGAGTGGTAAGGATACTTCCGCCCCTTTTTACTAAATTTCTAACCTAGAGAATGCGTATTTCCGAGGTAACATGCATTTTGACTCGAAAATAATCAATTCTGAGGTTACGCAGGAGAGACTTGGATTTATTTTTGATGCGGCAAAATTTGACGTGAAAGTTAGGAGGGAAGGTATTCAGTTGTTCACGCCCTCTATTAGTCGAGGGTAAAAGGTCAATTACATTTTTTGTGTGAGCAAATCATTCGGGAGAGGACGTCAAGACTGAGGTTACTATTTCCCCACAGAGGTAGTGCATTGGGTAAAGTCCCTGGATTAGTAATTGTAACAACAAAATGGCGGATAAGGTGAGACAAAATGGTGGCACATCACCGAAACGTCGCTTCATCGTGAAACTTCTGGACGTTCGTTTCGAATTAAGATTATCTCGAGGCAATAAATGAATTATCTCCGTCATTGAGTCAAAGCGTAAAATTTTTCTGTACTTTGTCATTGGCTATCTCAAGATAAGAATCATCCAATTTCGGAGAGAAGGGAGAAGAATAGGTAGCTCTATTTTCTCAATTGTAGAAACTAACCCCATATCTGGCAATAAATACGTAACTCTACGAGACTGTTGTCTGTTCATTTCCCTCCTTTCACCAAATTCATTTTCTCCCTCTTTTCATCTTCCATTTTTCGTAACACAATCCACGGCAATCTCTCTTTTGTCCAATTCCATGTGAAATCCTTATATTCTCTGTATTTTCTTTAACAGACTACCATCTCCACTCCCAGAAAATCGCGAGAAAACTTTGGCCATTAATTTTATCCAGAGAAATTTTATCGCTACTGCCTTTCATATCGCTTGTGTTAGTATTATCGTTTCTCTCTCTCTCTCTCTCTTTCTCTTCACATCCCTTCTTTTGGATGAGACGACGTCGACGACGCCTATCGTAAAACCGAATCGTCCGTCGAATGTTTCATGGGTTACTGTCTATCTCACCCTCGTTCTCCACCCCCTCCCGCTGTTTCCGTTCTATTGTGATGAATTTCTGTCATTCGAGACGTAAAGCAGAATCGCTGGAGCAAACTTATATTTTAGATGGTCGAGGGTAATGGAGACTTTCGGACTAGAGGGCAGTCGGTAGTGAAGTGGTAAGTGCAGAAGACGTCATTTTTACTTTCAATCATTTCTTTCGAGATATCTCGAAATCTTGGGGAAATACGATATTTTTTGTCAGGACATTTCTTGTGGAGCCGAATGTACTCTAAAGAAGAGGTTTTCACAAAGATTTTCGTATCTCGTTTTAACTTCTCGATATTCCGTAAAAATTGAGAGGGGAATGCGCAGTGAACAGGGGAAAGAAAAATTCAAAAAGTAAAATTTTTTGTGCTGGAAATTAAACGGAAAAAATTACCCTGAAAAATGCTATGATGTAATCCATTCTGCCCAGCAATTCCCGAGATAATCTAAAAGATAGAGTTTTTAAGCCACCGTCATTTTTCAGGATATTTTGAAGAGTATTGGACCACAATGAATTGCATCATACTAGTTTTCAGTGTATAATCTTCCGTTCCCTTCAGTCAAATCGTCAATATCTTGAAAATCCATCGATTTCAAGCTAATCGCATTCAAATACGATTCATTAGAGCATCCTATTCTAAAAAGTTCATACACTTCGAATGTAACGCTAAAACTGTCACGTTTATTCCTCATTTCTCATTGGTTGACCAAAATTGCGCGCTCAATTCCAAAAACAATAGAAATGAAGAATACAATAATTTCTCGAAGTAATTAACGATCATTCATAATAGTTTTCAATTTAACTCGAAGGATAATCATCAGAAAAAATTAAGAAAATAAATTTGAATAAAAAAATCATGAGATCATTTTCCGTGCGCGAGAGCACGCAATCGGTTTTGTTCAGAATAATTCTCCCACAAATATCTCTGAAACCATTCGTTCTACTGGAAGTTGCGAATAGATGTTTCTAAAGAAAATTCAATCCTTTACAAAAAAAGTCTCTGGATATTTTTCGATGAGCCCACACGTTCCAAAGGTATTTCCAAAAGAAACTAGCGCCTTCCATTTGCCAACGCTTCTTTTCTTCGAAGAGCCTCTCTTACCGCCCTTTAAAATTCCCACGGTCACTGTGGCGCCATCTGGCGTTCCCCCACAACGCAACTCGCTCCGTTGATAATCGAGGTCTCTGACGTCAATGCGCGAGCGCGAAAAAAAAGCAATCACTAAGTTTTCAACTTCATAAACTCCGTCAACTCCCAAAAGAGTAAGAAACTGCCGCACAACAAACTGCAGATTGGCTAAATTCCAAGAAATTTCAATATTAAACATAATTTGTATAATTTTGGCACTGGGTCAGAGTCCCAGGGGTCTTAATGCTGACTGGAGTGTTACATTTATAAATCCTCATATTATTAGTTATTTTTGAATTAAAAAAAAAAACAAAAAGCACAACGTAGGCTCGATAACTTGCTTTCGCAAGAAATACACTCACCCACGCTCTTTGTGCTCTCATTATCGCGTGGAACGGATTATATTATTGATTGACGGCATTTTTGTGTCTTTCACAATACAGAATAACAAGTGCAATAATCGGGAGACATTCAACCTCGACCAAGGCGCCTACACTTGAAAATAAATGACACAATAAATTTTTTTTAAATCTTCTCTCCTTTTGTCTAAAAACGTTTTGTTTTCATTTGGCAAGTTCCCCCCACCACTCGCCCGCTTACTACAGATCTTGCGCGTATCTCTATTGGTTCAATTCCGTTTTATTCCTCTTTCTGTCTAATGTGTCACAATGAAACACGGGGAATGATGGAAATTATCGGGGTTTTTAGAAGAGCGGATTTTTTCATCGTCTATTCTAGCGACTCGGGAACATTACGGTTCATTTCCGCCTTTTTCCCCTTTTTAATAATCAAAAATTTGAATTTATTGGTAAAAATTGAAATTGAGGGGTTTTTCTACATTTTCAAAGATATCTCGGAATTGAAGCGAGATATGGAAAAACGTGTGAAGACCTTTTTTGTAGATCTCGTTTCGCTCTACAAAAAAGGTTTCTACATTTTTCTATGTATCTCTCTTACTTTCTGAGATATCTAATAAAGAGTGATTTTTTAATGAATTCATCTTTTTTTACTTTTTGATTTTTTCATCAACGGAATTTCGAGGTGAGAGTTCTGTTGACATTCAGAAGCGATTTTTTTTTTTACATTCATTATCTGTTTACCTGAGATTTGTCACAACTGTCCAGCCCCCGCGATAAGATACGGGTCTCTACTGCTGGATATCATTGCATCATTGAAATCTCGATGGCAAAGGCCTCCACTATGTTTCTCTTCGTACATAAAAACTCAACGGTCGAGTGTAAACACATACACACGCACTTTAACGGAGGTGGCTGGTCATGACCAAATTTGGCGCGTTTTACTCAGCTCTCACCAACGCATACGGTTATACCTGTCTTCCGAAAAATTTTCATTCTCTCGTGATTGCAACAATGAGAAATGATTATTCTGAAATAGGATTATTCATCAGATTCTATCGATAAAATGGGATTATTCATTGGAAAAATTCACTTATTTTTATTTATCGTATAAAATTTGATTAATTGAAAAATTAGAAATTTTTCAAAAAATTATAATTTTTTACAAAAGAAGAATGCCTGAATTCGATTAACAGTTTTTTTCGAAAAAAATTGTATGTTTTTAAGAAATTTAAAATTTGTTCAAGAAAATATGCAACTTCATAAAAACCTCCGAAAATCAAGAATAAAAAAATGGATACCCGACACTTGTTCTCGTAAAAATTAAAAAAAAAAAAAAAAAAGTCAGAAATTCTTCGAAAAAATTACAATTTTTTTAAAAAAGAAAAATTTGTGTATCGCCAGTTTTTTTTCCTAATTGTATTTTTCAAAGAGAAAATAATTGTTTTCTAAGAATTTCGAAATTTGTCCAAAGAAATAGGCAACTCCATGATAATCGTAAAAAATAAAGAATTAAAAAAAAAGAAATCCATATCTGACATTTACTCCCGTAAAAATCGAAATTAGGAATTTTTCGAAAAGTTTACAATTTTCTCCAAAAGAAAAATTTGTGTATCATCATTGTTCTCGAAAAAAATTGTATTTCTTCAAGAGAACTTTTTTCTTCAAAGAGACTCGAAATTTTTGCAAAAAATAGTCAACTCCATAAAAATACCAAAAAATGAAAAAAAAAAATAAAACACTAATTTCCGTAAAAATCGAGGTCATTCCCCAAAAAACCCCTAAATACCCCATTATTTCCACGTGAGACTGATCTCCGGAGGGAGGAGATTTCCGCTGAATATTTTTAGAGAAAACTGTTTGTTTGGATTGGCTATATTTGCCTCCCCCAGCACCGTACCAATTTTCTCAGTGCCCTTTTCCCCTTTGCCTCTTCACCCCCTCCACAACCGCCCCCCTCCCCCCTCTTTTTTCACCAGAAAAAAGAGTCCAGACGCCCGATTGATAATTCGCCCCGAAAAATCTTGAAAAAATTACGAAAAAAAAAGGCGCTTCGAAAGGAACGATAATCAACACCTCTCGCTACGTTCCTGATCGACAAGAACCTAAGGAATGATGGAACTGGACCATGTCAGAGAGTCGTAAGTGTTGTGTGGAGAGACGGTGAGGTTGGTGAGAATTTCAGAAAGTGATAAATTATATGTGAAAATAGAGTTTTTAAAGCGTTTTAAAAATCAATTAAGGATGCATTAAGCAGTAAGTACATGAATAATCATAATAAACAATTAAAAATCATTGTTAATAATGAAAAATCATTTATTTTATTGATTTTTACCGAGTTCCCGGACAGATGGGCGTGCGCCACTCTCTTTCTCTCTCTCTCTCTCGCTCTTTCTCACTTGAAACTTCCATTTCTGTCGATTGAGAAATTAAAGAGAATTCAATTAATTTCTGATAATTGATCAATTTGAAAAAACTGGGGTAATTGCGGGGAAAAATTGGGGGTTTTGGAGCTTATGGGGTTAACTAACCTCAAAAATTTTGGGAGTAGGGGGAGAGAATCAGGCAGCGGGTTTCTCCGAAAATAGACGTGATTCATAACACGCGTAATAATTGACAGGTCAGGCGTCTACGTAATTTTAATAAAATTCTGGGAAATTATGATTAATTTTTGGTTCTCTTTAATTTGAATTTATTTCAAGGGCAATTATTTTTGAGGGAGAAAATGGCTGCGGATTTTTTCTACATGCCAAAACAATGGTCCAGAAAATCAATAGGGGTTGGAGAGATGCAATGCGAATTTATTCAGTATTATTAATTCATTTAATTGATTTTTTGAAAAAGATTTTGCGGAGTCATTTAGAGGAGAAGAGGGGGAGTTTGTGGCGTTTTTTTAAAGGTATCTCGAGAGATAATGGAGATGGGGAATTTTCTGTAGAGACCTTTTTTTTAGCACTTTTTTCGCTCTACATAAAAGGTCTCTACAATTTTCGCCGTATCTCGCTTCAATTCCACGATATTCAATGAAGATTGAATCGAAAATCGAATTTATTATTTTTAACTCAACCCTCGACTCTTCACTTATTCCGAAATATCTCAAAATCCGTCAGAAATAGAGGATTTTTCGGAGATATCTTTTTTGTAGCTCTCCTCCCGCTCCACAAAAAAAGCTCTCGACAAAGATTTTGTTATCCCTCATAATTTTCGAGAGCCCTTTAAAAAAGTGCAGAAAAAACCCAGCCCTCATGTTTTGTCTCAAAAATTCGATTCCACACCCTCAAAACTCCCCCCCCCCCCCCTCTCCAAAAAGAAGCACAAGCTTCTTATCCTCAGATTTTTCAATAAACTTCCTATGCTTTTTTTTGATCAGCCCTCAGGAATTAATTAAGTAATGTAAAATTTACCCCCAGTTTTTAGCCAAGAATATTTCTCTTTATTAATGTATTTTCTCGAAATTCAAGAATTTAATGCGAAAAAAGAAGCAAATGAGATTGAAAAAAATAATTTCTCTTGCGGTAGTTGGTCTTGTGTCCACAAAATGGGAAGTGAAGTTCCGGTTGGTAGAATATATAAATAGAAATAATACAGGCACAGAAAAGTCTCGTATTCTGCTTCACCATCTCTCTCTCTCTTCTTTCATTCTCTGTATATACTTTTTTTTTTTTTTTTTCATCATAAAACACAGACTCCCATCCAAAATAGTGGTCGTACTGTTTTCTCGGGGATAGGGACGTGTTTCATGGTGTTTTAGTGCGCATGCGCTTAGGCTAAATGTTATACACAGACGCACACATGTGCTGCATGACCAAGAAGGATGACAACACCATCGACATTGAAAATAAATCAGCAAATTGAAGAAGAAATAGACTTTAGTTGGATATTTTTTTTTCTCCCATTCCAAGGTCGATGATGCATGGAATTGAGTGAGGTAATACGGTTTAGTCATTTGGCATGAGTTAATGAGTAAAGGCTTTTTTTTTTCTCTGGTTGTGTATAATCAGCGACACATGGAAATGAGGTTTCCAGATAAGACACAACTGTTTCCCCTTTTAAATGAAGAAATTATTTCAATTTTTAGCGATAATTTTCTCGTATTTACGCAGACTTTTCAGGTTTTCTACGAAAAAAATGCCTGAAAAATAGTTAAAAATCAATGCTTTTCCAGGGATTTTCAAAGTTACATGACCTTGAAAGTACTGAGAGGACATCTGTCAGTATCCTGAATTTTTTCCACTCGAAATAATAAATTGCACGCAATTTCTTATGCGAAAAACTTTTAATACAAATATTGTGGTTTATAGTCTCCTGCTTGAAGCAGTCCTGCGGTGATTGGTGGCTAGGACTTTGGGGAGGGGGAAAGAGCAGTTCATTTCCTAACGGACCCTTTGCCTCCACCGTCACATCCCTCTTTCTCTCTCTCTATACCTTTCCAGGGGAGTGGAAGAGCCGCGGTCCGAAAACCCCCGCGTGCCATTTCAAAGGGGGATGAAATTCAAAGCAATTTCGTGCAATCATCCAATTCCATTCGGTCACACTCACGTAGAGAGGCCACATGGACTTAGGTAACGAAGACGACAGTGCTTCCATCTCTGTCTAATGCTCTATTTCACTTACACAGTGGTGCAGAGTGTTCAGAAATGTTGAGATGTACAGGTTTAACTTGCCAACCTCCTTCGGTTCACAAAATTGAGAGATAGAGGGAGGGAGTAGACAAATGGCTTCGTTACAGTGTCATTAGACTCGTGACGTTATCTAAGAGGCATAGAATGTAATTGTGCACTTGGATCAATGATCTTGGGGGATGATGATTTTTTTTTTTTTTTTGTGAATTAAAGTTGTATTGCAGGGTACTCGTGTACAGTTAATCCCTTATTTTTTTGTTGCCGTATCAAAGATTATATTTTTTTACATTTTTTTGAATTTTTTCATGATTTTTGTCCGTGTAGTTATTGAGAAATTTTTAATTAGAAGGTAGTCGTAACTATTTGCCTCTCGCTTTATCTCATGCATGGAATAGGAGGTTAGTAATGTCAAAAAAAATTCGAAAAACAAAAAAAAATTATATTTAAAAGCTGAAGATATGACTTTCATTCTCCTGAATTATCAGCATTAATTGGAAACAAATCTACAAATCCTCATTTTTTCTGTTTTATCAACCGAACTTGGGATACTACCTTAAAATTATGTTTTCTTTGCGTTAAATTCGAGATTAATTTTCAGTTTTTTCTAAATATCTCCGATATGAGTAGATTTTTTCTTTCTAAAAATGGATAGATTTAGGGAAAATTGTCAAGAAACCTTTTTTGGAGAGAAGTTTCAAGAGCTTCGAATGAGGTTTCTCGAAAAATTCTCGTAGATCAAACGGTTTCAGAGATATTTTTGAATCATGAAAGAAAAAATCAGTTTTCGTTGGTTTTTACTGAATTGTAATTGTAATTTGTAATTTATTGCAATAAGACTCCAGGCAAATGCCCATTGGAGCCAAAAATAAGTACATAATATAGCACACGGTTATGTTATCAGTGGTTGAGAAATTATGATTCTTAATTTATTACTAACAATTGCATTAAAAAAGAAAAAAAAGAAAGAAAAGTAATAGACAATTTGAAAATTAACCATAGAAAAATAAAGTAATGAATCTCCAATACTACTTGAGCAGCTATAAAGACCAATATCTCATAATATCACAAGAACTTCACTGAACATATCATTATTAAAGCTATTTAAATGAGTTTAATTCGAGTATAAGTAATATTCAAAATCAAATCACACAACATTCTCTTGAATTAAACCTTAGATTATCATCACAGAAGTTGGTAAATTCAAATTCGAATTTATATTTTTTCGAGAATATCTCGAAAACTATTGGATTCATGACAATTTTACAGAAGACCACTTTTGTAGAGAATTGAACTCTTCACTAAAAAGGTCTCCTGGGATTTTCCTTCAAACCCAATAATTTCAGAGATATCCACAGAATACTGTTCACGTATTTCTTTCAATTATGATTAATCATGATCTTTTTTTTATTCAAACGCGATTATTTTAGAAACTATTAGATTTATGGCAATTCATCTGGAAACCTTTATTGTAGCCCTTGAAATTCGCTACAAAAAAAGTATCCTCCTAAATTTTCCTATCTCCACTAGTTTCGGAGCTATTCACCTTTTTTTATTGACTGACACGAAAAAATTGTGAAAAAACCTCAAAACAATTCACTGAAATTCACTGGAGAAAGGTAGAAAGGATAGAAAAACATGGAAATTGATCCCCAACTGCTGAAAAAAATCGGCTTTTATCAGCAGAAAGCCTCAATCTAATGCAGGCACGAATTTTCCCATTCTTTCTTTCCCTTTTTTTCATTTATTTATTTTTTCTCTTCGATTCTCAATACACACTCACGTACCTCTTCCCCTCTTCTGTACACTCGCCCCTATAGGAAATTCACTGCAGATTATTTTTTACCTTTTTTTCTTCTCATCTCCTCTTTTTTTTCTACGCATCGATTTCACTTGATTTTCGATGAAATGATGGAGATAAGACGTTTCTGAGTAAATAGAAACATTATACGAGGTGCATTAACTGATATTTTTTTTCTCTCTTTTTTCTTTTATGAAAGAGAAGCCTAAGGGTCATTGATTGAATCGTACGATGGTCTCAGTTCTTTGATTGATAGAAAAATAACTCATGGAACACTGTCAGCTGCCTGAGTGGTCCATTCTCATAAAAAAAACATATTTTTTTTTTATTGGAAAAAAAAAAAAAAATTTTTATTGGAAAAAAAATATTTTTTTTCATTGGAAAAAAAATTATTTTTTTTCATTGAAAAAAAATGCTCTCAATTATACTTGGTTTATCCTGTCATTATCCCCAAAAGGAGTAGGTTTAGGAGAAAACATTACGAGACGTTTTTTGTAGAGAATTTTAAGGGCTACAAACAAGATCTCCTGATAAATTTCCGTCAACCTAAAGGCTTCTAAGTTATTTTTCAATAATGAAAAAAATCAATTTCTGTTGATTTTCATGAAAATTGAAAATTTTCGGGGAAAAAGCATGTGTTTTCATTAATAACGTGGATAAACAGTACATCAGCATTATTTATCCACGTAACGTTGGTAACACCGGTTCGTATCCGTAAAAACTTGAAATACAACCAAAGAAGGGGGAGAAAAATAGGAAAATGTGCCAAAGCGATGATAGAATATAAGGATAATCCATTAGAGTAGTTGTAACCTAAAACTAGACAAACAAGGGTGATTTTTCGGCGAGGGATGGATTAAACGCGTGAGCCAAATCAATGGACCACAATGGGGTGAATGATCATCATCACTAAAAGCCTTTTTGCTTGAGGGCATCGGTGATAATAATCCATTGGATTAAACAGGTGTGATGATTTTTTTTTCTCATCAATATTGAAGGAAAAAATTGTTTCAATTATTTTAGTTAAGGTAGTATCCCATAGTACGGTCGATGAAGCAGAAAAAAAATGAGGATTTACAAGTCTGTTTTCAATTAATTGCGGATAATTCGTGGAAAAGTGCTTTAATTTACACGGAAATGTGATTAAACTATTCGAAAGTCATATCTTCAGCTTGTGAATATCATTTTTTTTGGTTTCTCGAATCTTTTTTATATTACTAATGTCCTATCACTTGCATGAGATAGAGAGAGAGAGGCAGATGGCTACGACTCCCTCTAAATTGAAATCTTTCAATAACTATACGGAGAATTGTATGC
The DNA here is from genome assembly GCA_963942555.1 of Aleiodes leptofemur. Lineage (NCBI taxonomy): Eukaryota > Metazoa > Arthropoda > Insecta > Hymenoptera > Braconidae > Aleiodes > Aleiodes leptofemur. Next base: position 11,752,961 of record OZ012619.1, read on the forward strand.
TCTTTCCATCTATTATTTAGTTAGAATACTATTCTCTTCGCCAAGAGTCTTTGAATAATGGGTCAACTGTGTGTTTTTTTCTAGTAATTTCTTTATTTCTGTCCATTTTTGGATGTTTCATCCTCACCACCGGTATTTTCAGTAACTTTCATGATCCATATTTCATAAACTGCACGGACAACAATTATGAAAATATTCAGAGAAATGTAAAAAAAATATCGTTTTTGATATGGCATCTAGGAAAGGAAGGATGTATTCGTTGGGATACGACTCTAAAATATGTTCATTGACAAAATATCAATTACTGTCCAATTATTTTGAAAATATTTCAGAAACTATTGGAGTTAGGGAAGAATGTCAACAGATATTTTTGTAGAAAATAATGTTTTTTACAACAAACTATTGAGTTTAGAGGAGAATATATGAAGACCTTTTCCTTGTAGCTCTTGAGATTCTTTACAAAAAAGGTGCTGTGACATTTTTTTTAAAACCCAATAGCTTCTGAGATATCTACAGAATAATGTCCGTGAATTTCTTTCAATTTTGAACTACTCATTTTTCCGATTCAATAAATTGTAATTTTTTTTTTTTCATTAATTAAAAAATTCTAATTGTAACTGTAATAATTTATTGCATTATGACTCTAGGCAAATGCCTAGATAAGATGTGAATTCAAGTGCAATTATCTCCAAAATTATTGGGTTTTAAGGAATATGTCAAAGAGCCTTTTTTGCAGCCCTTAAAATTCTCTACAAAAAGGTTTTCTGATATTTTCTTCTAAATCCACTTCTTTCAGTGATATTTACAGTGAAATCACTACATCTCTCAATTAATTTTTCTTAATTACAGTTTCACCACTTCTCGAAAGATAAAAAAAATTCAATTTTTTTTTTAGTGGAAATTGACATTTCGGTGCATCCTTGTGTTACGAAAGGGCAGTCGTGCGTAAATTGAAGGAGAAATATTTATCTCAAAATTTCCTTGAATTTGAAAAATAATTTTTCCCCATTTCTTTCGAAAAATAAAATTGAAAAGCAAGATGGAGCGAAATGAAATGCGGTCTAAAAAATCCTCCACTTCACCCTCCATAATCCCATTTTGTCCTAACTTCCCACAACTTTAAGAATAATTGAAAAAAAAAAATTTACGATGAAAATAATAAAATTTCGATTGAATAAAAATATGCCGAATATTATAGTCAAGTGCTATATATTTCACAATAGCAATTGAAAGGGGAACGAGAGAGGTGGAGGGATGGGGTAAAAGTCATTTGATTGAACTAGATTCAGCGGGATTTACGAGATGATATAAACGATCGTCGAAACCGAAGTACGTGTCTAACGAGCCCATTACAAGATTACGCATCACTGTCTGGCTCTGTCACTTATTAAGTTATATTGATAATATTTTTTTATAGTTTTGAAATTATTCTGTCAGATATTGTCGTCATTAAAGGCGCAATATCGATGAGAGAAAAAAAATTCAATTCAGATTTTACGACCGAATTTTTTTTCCTCAATTTCCATGAAATTATAGTTTTAACAATTTAATTGCGAAGGGAGTGAATTTAAAGAAAAATGTCAAGATATCTTTTTTGTAGAGAATTCAATTTTCCACAAATAAGGTGAACTGATAAATCCTCGTGAAACCAACGGTTTCCAAGATATTATCGAAAGAATTGAACGCTGATTTTGAATTTTCTTTTTTTTTTTATTGCAAGAATTTTCCTCCAACATTTCAATACTCGGAGATAAAAAGATGAGGGCAGAAAAGGGGGGGGGTGGAATTACAGGTACATGGGCATCCAGCATCGTTGAAACGTCTAGTTCAAGAGGGGATGATGCCTCTGAGGGGGATAGAGTAAGAGAGAGAGAGAGAGAGAGGTTTTGAGTGAAAGAGGGCGAGAGGATCAGAGGCGCCAAAGCGTCGCGGCGCCTACCCCGGCGTCCGCCACACTGCCGCCATACTCATCCCTTAGCATTTCAAAAAGTCCTCTCCCTCTTCAACCTCATCTCTCTCTCGATCTTCCTCTCACGTTCAACCCTGGACTCCATTCTCATTTTCCCTCATTTTCATCCAAATTTTAGTATTCTAACAATTGTTAAATTTCATCTAAAAAAAATACTTTTGAATTTCTTGCAGACACGACGGATTGAACGATCGACAACGAGACGAACAGAGCTGACGAAATAGTCCATTAATTATCGCACAAGGTGAGTTAAACAATTCTATAAAGTATCTACGTACGGGAGACTGGGGTAAAATGGACTTCCGTGGCAATACGATCTAGGATTTTCTTTTTAAAGTGAAGGCCTCTATGAAAAAATCGGAAAGAAATTGAGAGGATGCTCCAATGTGTGGAAATTATTGGTGAATTTTTTTAATTTATTTCGTAGACTCCTTCACTCCAAAAAAACACTCATTCTGATCGGCTGGTCTATTTTGTCCTGGTTACTCCTATTTGTGAATAAATAAAGATAAAATGAAAATAATAAAAACGAGTGTGACTCATAGCCGTGAAAATCCCAACCCTCAATGGTCTCGTAAGCACGAGCTAGTCGTAAAATCTACCGTCATTCTGTTCTTTTACTCTCCCTTCTCATCGCATTTACCTTCTCTGAAGTGCGGCATCTTCAAACTGCAGGAGAAAAGGCCTCGAGATACTCTGTTTTCTACCCAATATGGGCATACTTTCTCGTCCAGTATGCCACTGAGCATAACACTTAATTGCGACAAATATGGACCGTTAAATTTGAATAGGCATGTGATGATGAAGTCGAGAACAGACCTTTAGGGAGGCTGTTTTGGAGATGAGTTGAGAAACAGACATTATTTCGTGAATATCTCGAAAACTGCGGGGCCTAGAAGAATTTTGTAAGAGCATTTTTTTGTAGACTTTCAAATTCCACACAAAAAAGGTCTCTTAAATAATACCGCTAAATTCATTCCCTTAGGAAGGATTTACTTTTTAAACAATTTATTTTGGTCCACAAATACAAGAAAGGGGACGAAACTGACGAATTCGATATGAAAAGGAGCTTCTTTCTTTCCTTAGACAGGTGACGCTCGTAAATCCGTAACGTTCGATAAATCCGATAAGATCTCGTTCAATTTCACAAATGGTCAGCCAAAAACCCGAAGAAACCACTGGCGTTAGAATCGTTTTTCTCATTCCCCTCTCCGCAAATTGTTATCTCGTTGACGAAAATCTTCATACCAGTTCTTCCCTATTACATTTCTAATCTTCAATTACAATCTAACTCGGTGCATCTGTTAGTTTTTGGTGACTCCAGTTGATCTCGTTAATGGCATCAAACTTGATGAACTTCAATGGCAGAACAATTTGGAGATCAATCTCAATTTATTTGAGAAAATAATTAAAAATTTTGATCAAGAGTTACGATATCTTGTGAAGTTATAGAGTAACAAAACTCTTCAACTACCAGAAAATCTTCATCTTTGATTAGTTTGGAGTCCAATGTCTTAAGTAATGCGTTTCTTAATCAGAATTTCCTAATTTTCTCAAAAACTTGGAGATAGTGAATTTCATTTGAATTGTAATAGTTATGTAATCAGCAGAGTTGTCTTTTGTGGAAAGGGGGCTTTGGAGAAGTGGAATTGAACAGCCAATCAGAATACTCTAGACAGTTTGGCGCCAATTCTGTTTTAGTGCAGGATGTAACAAACATTTCAGTTTACATCCAAGAATTCTGATATTTTCTCACTGCATTTTCTTGTGTCCATAAAAAATCAATATGGCATGAATATCTCCGAAACGAATGAATCTAAGGAAAAAGGTCAAGAGAACTTTTTTGTAGAAGATTAAATTCCTTACAAAACAGATCTCTTGACAAATTCCCGTAAACCCAACAGTTTCCAAATGATCCCCTAAGTAAAAAAAAAAACCTAGAAAATCTCCAACAAATCGAAACGCAAGTGAAAACGCACCCCTCTTTCATCTGCATCACAAAAATGTATTATTCCCATCGACTTCCCTCGTTTCACTCCACTACATCCCGCAATTCTCAGCCTCTCATCGAAAGAGGCAGAGGAAAAAAATTTACATCAGCGAGAATAAGGAAAAAAAAAAAAACCTCTTAATCTAACTCTCCCCTCATAGCACGGCAGCTCTCCCTTAACTTCCGGGGTAAAAGTACCAGTGCATAAATTTCCTGTACATCTCAATTCACCCCCAACAGTGACCATTCTCTTACACGTCGTGCCTTTGAGTGACATCCTGCATCGATAGAATCTCCTTGCTACCTAAATTTCTTTTTTCGATAAATTTGGGAACACCATCACCTCCTGGGGAGAGATTCCGCGCGTTATAAGGTACTGCGTTATAACGTAAAAGCGTTAGCTTTGTGTTATATTTGATTTAATTACAATTAACCAATTAACTCTTAAACGATTTTAACAGCACTACAATCACTCGCAAACGAAATACTAACGTTTTAGTAAGTGCAATTATAAATAATTCAAAATAAAAAAAAAAAAAAAAGGCTCATTGGATACTGCTTATAACGCGCGGAATCTCTCCCCTGTGACTTGCATTATCATTACCCTCTTTTCCTCTCTGTTGGTGACAATTTTCTCGTTCCCGTAGTGACGACACGCTGAATTCGATTTTTCTTCCTTAATTTTTCCTCCTAAGAATGATTGAAAAAAAAAAAAAAAAAAATTATTTTTTCAATGCTTCGTACGTGTCCATGAGCGAAAAGGAGTGATGCATCGGTCCACCGGACCCTCACCCCCTCCACACAAGAGGGGGGTGGGGGAGCACATCCTCGGGGGGGGGGGGGGGGGATGAATATCTTCCTCTCATTCTCCCCCTCTCCACAAAGGAGCGAATAGGGGTGGCCACCACTGCTAACCGGTGGTGGTGGTACTTAGAGCTGCGCGCGCTTACGCTGGGGTACTCAGTTGACTTGGGGTGTCTCGTGCTAGGCCACAGAAGCATCACTTCTTTGGCGACAGCCATCGGGGTAACATCCTCGTTCTCTCTACCCTATTCATTCTATTAATCCACAACACAAACTTATTTCCCAAAATTTATTTTTTCAATTTTTTTTTTTCTCAAGTTTTTCTTCAAGTGCCTATCCCTAGTTTATTTGCCCCAAATAATTTTGTCGATTAAATATTTCACTTTTATTTTTTTTATTTTTCTATTTTGCTCTTTTATTTATTTTTTCTTTTAATTAATTTGTGCCTCGATCTCAACGTTATTTGGTTGTCGCAATACTTGTGCCTTATAACTTCCGTCCAGACTCAGGTTGGTGCCGAGAATTAATTTACAAAAAAAAAAAAAAAAAAAAAAATTGCGGGAATATTTAAATTTAATTGAGAGTTTTTCTTCAAATTTCCCGGGTTTTATTAACGCGGGAAAGTTTAAATGTGATATTTCAATTTGTTAATTTTTTTGAGGAATATTTTTTTATGTTCAAGTTATTGTGTCACCTCAGTAGCCTTTTAATGTTAATTAATTACCCCCTCCACACACCTCTGTGCCTTTTTCCCCCGATTTAATGAGAATATTTGATTATAATAAAGAAAATCAAGAAGTTTAAACTTTAGAAGTTATTTTTTGATAGACTTGTTTAGTTTGAAAGATAAAGTCATTTCCGTCCTAAAGTTTTTAAAATAAAATAATAGAGAAAAATTAATTAATCGTCGTGACGTCATCATGGAGAAAATTTGGTAAGTTGGAAAAATTGTGAAAAAATTACTATTTTTTTTGCATGAGGTGTTTCTTTTTCTTAGTAGTTGTGAGGGGATAATTGATGTAATTTTTGGGCGAAAAAAAAAGGGATGAAAGAAACAGGGATACGATTAGAGGGTATGATGATCGTGTGTCAAATAAATTAGACTCAATTGTCCCTGACAAGGGGTCTTGTTTGCACGGCTCAATTTAGGGCTTTGAATTTGCGATTTGGGGAGATCTCGTTACGAAAGATAAAAATCAAGGGTATTTTGGGTATAATTAAGAGCCAATGAGAACTGAAATTATTCACAAGTGGTGATTTTATCGAAATTGTCTATCTTGATATTCGGTGTAAATTTCAGTAATTTCATGGATTGGGGGGGAGCAGGATTTAATGAAGGGAATTAGGGTAGATGATTTGAGTGCAATTTTATCGAAAATTCTATGAATTAATTGACATTATACAATTGAAAATTCGATTTTTCTTTTAATTTGAATAAAATAGTAAAAAAATGAAATAAATGTCGATTTAGTTGGTAATTCTTTTTCTATGATTACCTATCTTTCTCTATCTCGTTTAATGTCCGAGATATTTCTTTCTACAAAAAACTGTAGAAAGAAAAAATCGTATTTTTTTCCACTTTGCGACAAAAATTTCGAATTTCTTTCAAATTTCGACAATTTTTCGTCTCTGTCGCATTTGCTCAATGCGCAGAAGCCGAGGTCCGATTCCAGTAGATTTGCCACCTCTTCATCCCCCCTTGCCCCTACTTTACAGCCCCTTGGGTCGTCTAGCCCCGAAAATAAGGGCTCGTAGCCGCAACGTTTCACTCAGTTACGGTTTGGGCTTCGGCAGTGCTCCATTGAGAGAAATTTCTCGTTCTCAGAGGAATTCCTCAACAATAAAACAATTTTATTGAATCAATTCAAATCAGTGATGAATTTCCATTTTATTACAAAAATTATTTATTTGAATTATAATTTAAAAAATAATTTTTTTTTCATTACTTGATAATTCAATTAATTGTTCGATTGATGCCTTCAAGTGAAAAGTGAGCATCTGAGATTAACATGAGAAAGTTCAAATAATTTATTTTTCATAAATTTTATTAATCGTTGAATATTCAGAGTTTAATTCAAAAATAAATTGAAATTCTCGAGTTATTAATTGATCGTTAATTTATGGTGATTAAATTAACGCCGGAGAATGGAGATAAATCCATGTTGTGGTTTTGCGGGTATTGTAAAATATCTTTACACGAGGAGCCTCCACAGAAAGAGGCGACGTGCTGCAGAAATTGAGGCAAAAAATATTACACGTTCTTGGGTATTTATTCTACAATTTAATTTAAACATTAAACAATTTTCTTTTTATTAATAATTTTTATCATTAAAATACTCGAAAAATTACTTCAAAAACTGAAAAAGTAATCTAAATTTAAATTAATAGAAAAACTTTCTCCATAAATTTGAATTCAACATTAATATAACTTTTAAAAAAAGTTTTTTTTTTTCTCTTTATTTTCAAATCAATAAAAAATATAAAAATATCCGATGAAATTCTGAATATTTAGATAATTTTTTCTCTCCAAAAAATTGTTTATTGGTTTAATGTGGGGTAGTTGGACGAGCTCTGCTCCCTCGTGTCACCAAAAATGATGGGTGGGAGACAGAGTGGCCCGCCTGTGAAGTTAAATGAGAATGTTGAAAAGTAGTTTAGGAAATTTTATTAGTTCTGAATTGAAAAAGTTAATTGTGATGAAAAGTTTTTGATTCAGCAGTTTAAAAATCATTATTATTATTATTATTATTCCGATAATTTGATTTTATGAGTGAAATGTTGTCTATGCGACATTGGACATGTGATTAGTTGCATGTGAATCGATAATTTTTTTTTAAGGAAAATAATGGGGTTTTCGGGATCTATACACAATGCACAAACAATCACCCCTCTTCCGAGCTGTTCATTGAAGCGTGGATAATCTCGTCTTCCATGGTTTACAGGGTGGGATCGACGAGAATTTTAGGGGAAGGGTAAGGGCAAGCGTGAGAGCAATCAATGCTCTCGATTAATCGTTCTGGCGTCATTGGCTAGAGTCAACGCCTCGGAAATTCTCGAATTTATGGGATGAGAAAAGTTTGCGGAAAGTTTCGAGAGATAATGGAAAGTTATTCTTACATTAGTTGATTCAATTGTCGCATTTTTCTTTGTTCCACTTCAGTGTCACGTCACGCTTCTTTCCTATTGGGTGAGAAGTGACTGTGCGCGCCATCTAGTCCGTCTTCCCGGGTCTTTTCGAAATTGATTGAGTTTTGGTTGATGAAAGTGATTGTATCGTGGAAAATACGGGAGACAGATTGATTTTCGTATTCACGCTTCTGAAGAGGACAATTAAAGCTACTGAAAATATCTTGATGAAAATTTCTGTATTGCTAGTAAATTTCGAGGTATTTTGGAAAACTGATTAAATATTAAAAATTGAAATAATTTTTTTTTCGGATTTTTCTTCTTTTTTATTACTTTTGAAAAGTGACTGACTGACGTTACGTCGACTTATGATTGGTCGAGAATTGACTAGACACGCTTTTTGCGGTCAGTGCCTATTTTAATTGGTGGTCAGTGCCATTTTGGCGAGACTTTCAAAAATCGATGGAAGTAGGGTTACTTAAAAAAGTTTTATATTCATAGAAAATAAGAGAGATTGGAAAATTTTCATGATGAACGTCTTTGGAGAGGAAAATCAGAGCTACAAAAAAAGTTCTTATAAAAATTTCCTATCTTCTGCAGATTCAGAGATATTTCCAAAAAACCGATTTTTCTCCACATTCTTTATTTTCTTGTTTTTTCCAACCGAATGATAAAATGTAGAAAAAACACGAGAGAGTAAAAAAGATAGTGACAACTGAAGTGAGAAAAAGAGAAGATTGGTGAGGGTGGTTTGGGACCCAGAGACAACGGAACTTGACCAGTGATTTAATTTCCCACCAGAGTACAGCATTACCCGTGTTATCGTCCTCCCGCCTCAGCCATTCTTTGTCCTCTTCTTCTCCTCCCCTTTTTTTTTTTGTGTCTCCCATCTGTCACCCTGGGGACTACCTGTACCATAAATTACCCCTTTTCAAAATTTCTTGCCCATCCTCCTCGAGAATCCCACTCCTTATTTCATCATCACTAAAAGAATTTTTTTTAAAATTTGAAAATAATAAAAAAAATGGAAAATTGCGCATTAAAAAAGAATCCATGCATTTCAATTAAACTGGGCTTAAATTATAGAGAATATTAGAGTATCGCTAATATACATGCAAAATTGTCATTGCTTGTGTGCTACAACTCTTGTAAAAAATTTCATAAATATAATCCACCCGGACGCATTTTTTTTTCTAAATACGATTTTCGAATTTTCCCGAGCATTTTAGATATTTTTTGCAACAAAAAAATCCAACTCGACAATTTTCACAATCAAAAAGTTTCCATTCGGAGCCGAAAACAAAATTTTTTATATCTCCAAATTCTATATTTTTTATCTCCCTCGCGCGCTATTTCATCAGCTACAAAATTAGGTGAGAAGATAAATCGATTGGCAAGGTGTGAACTGGAATACTGCGTGAAAAAGAATGAGAAAAAAAAAGAGAGGGAGAGAGAGAGAGAGAGAGAAGGGGCGATGAGAATACAGATCGGTTGTGCTTGAGTTTGACACAGTCAGAGGCGAGGGTTGCCTGGCAACCCTCTCAGTAAGGGTGGCAGAGTAGTTTCCCATTGGCGTGGATACTTGCACCGAATTTATGCCTCTCTTTCTCTCTCTCTTTCTCTCTCATGATAGCCTGTGTCAGAGCCAACCTATTCGGTCTCTCTTCTCTTTGTTTCCCCTGTCTTCTCCCCTGCCCTGTTTTGAGAGTCAATGACCGAAAGAATTCGACTGTAATTGGCCATTTCTTCTCTTCCTTTTCTTCTTCTTCACTGTCCCATGTTGTAAACTCAGTATCGGTTGGCAATTATTATCACTCTTTTTTTGAGAAACTCAGGGAGTTCATGAGGGAAGACGAAAGTGGAGGATAATTGCGCTTGAGACTTCATTTTTTTCGAGAAAATTTGGGGGAGGGCGTAATTTTGGTCTTTGAGGGTAAAGAGATAGTTTATGGGGGCGAAATCTTATGTTGCAATGGAGTAGAGAAGTTAGGGATAGCGGAAAGGATCAGTAATTTGAATGCCTAAGGTTCGAATCCTCTGAATTGGGATATCTTTGGGAAATATCTCGGAAAATAAATGAGATAGAGAAATGTTCATTCGTATCTTTTCGTAGCAAATTTCATGGGCTTCAAAAAAAGTTATAACAAAAAATTCGTCATCACCTTTAGTTTTTGCGATCAGCTTGAAAGAACATTAAGGTAGTATCCCGGCGAACTCGAGGATAGTTCAGTCCTTATTTTTTTGATGCCATACCAAAGATGATATTTTTTACATTGTTCAGAATTTTTTCGTCATTTTTGTCCTTGTTAGTTTATGAGATATGAATGATCCAAGTTACTGAAAATAGCGATGATAGGGATGAAACGCCCTAAATCGGACAGAAATAACGAAATTACTAAAAAAAAACACACAGTTGCCCAATCATTTGAAAACTATTGGCGAAGAAAATAGCATTTTAACTAAATAATGGAAGAAAAAAATATTCAATTATTCCGTATAGTTATTGAGAAATTTCAATTAAAAGATAGTCGTAACTATTTGCCTCTTTCTCTATCTCATGCATGTAATAAGAGACTAGTAATGGGAAAAAATTGGAGAAAAAAAAATTCTATTCACAAGCTAAAGGTATGACTTTCGAATAGTTTAATAACTTTTTCGGGTAAATTAAAGCACGTTTTTCCGAACTATCAGCAATTAATAGGAAACTCGCCCACAAATCCTCGTGTTTTTCTGTTTTACCGTACTCTGAGATACTACCTTGAGGCCTTTTACGTAGTGAATGTTCTGAGCTACAAAAAACGTCCAGTTTCCGAGATATTGGATTCAAATGAATGATTGAAATACCGCGAGAAAATCAAGGTGGGTAATTTCTGTTTTTGAGGGTAAAATAATAGTTTGTTGTTCATAAAAAAAGTCGTAGAGTGATGTTTGCTAGCAGAAAGGACCAATAATGTTCACGCCCCTAGTTCGAATCCTCAAAGTTCCCGTTTCTTTCACGCAAATTGACAATTTAAAATGAAAAATAAATGAGAAATAAAGGGAAATGCTCGAGGGACGATTAACTTGGATGCGAGGTAGTAAACGACTTAATTGGCAGTCGACGAGAGGACAATTTATTTTTATTAGTCCACTGACTCCATCTGCTTGTCGTGAAAAAGAAAAACAGTACGCCCAAAGCCCATTGATGGTTTTATCTCCCTCAAACTGAGGGAGAAAATTGAGAAAAATCTACTGAAAGTGCGGGGGGAAAGAAATGAATTCAAGTTGAGAATGTGTTACTGGAGGAATAGACTTACAAAGCCAATATGACAGAACTGTTAATGCACGGGTGGGACAGAGTTACACACTCTGGGATCAATATATAGGTAGTGAAGTCCTACTGGTGCATTTGAACTGGCTCCTATTCTTCGAAGACATTCTTCTGTTTTCATTACGTTAGAAAATTATTGGAAATTCAATTTTTTGTAGTGAAAATTCGTGTCAGAAGGGAATGAACAGTTTAGGACCATTGAAATGTGATTAGTTGGGGAGGAGCACTTGTTGATTGAGGACAAAATTTGAATTTTCTTGAAGTTTTTCTATTTTTCTAGAGTGAAATTGTTGAAGATAGGGAAAAAACGAATAGGACCTTTTTTCAGAAAATTCTCTGCTCTAAAAAAAGGTCACGTGACATTTTTCAGTATCTCTTGTAGTTTGCCCAGAAAAGTCGAAAAAGGTTGGAAAACCTGATTTAAAGCTTTTTATTATTATTCCGAGAAATTATTAAAACTAACTAATCCCAAATTTTTCCACTGATTCCGGCCGATTTTCATAATATCAAACATCAAAACTAAAATTTCTCATAAAAGCTCCAATTAAGAAGACACAAACTAATTATGATTCCAGTCCAGTGATTCCGGTGGTTTCCGTACACGCAGAAGATCACCATCGGCAATTGCAATGGCGACCCTCTCCCTCCGCATCTCCATACCGGAGAAGAATGCGACCAAAATGATGCAGTTTGACCCCAGCACCTCAGTATACGATGCCTGCAAGATAATCCGTGAGAAATTAGCAGAAGCCAGTACTATGGCCCAGCCCCAGAACTATGGCCTCTTCCTCTCTGACGAGGACGCAAAGAAGGGCGTATGGCTAGAACCCGGTCGGAATCTAGACTACTATATCCTCCGAAACGGAGACCTCCTCGAGTATCGACGGAAGCTCCGAACCCTCCGCGTTCGAATGTTGGACGGAACTCTAAAGACGCTTTTGGTAGATGACAGCCAACCGGTTGCGAACTTGATGGTGGTGATTTGCACGAAGATCGGCATAACGAATCACGACGAGTACTCTCTAGTCCGGGAATACATCGACGAAGAGACGGAGAACCAGAAGCCAGGAAACTATGGAACCCTAACGCTGAAGCGGCGAAAAGAGGAGAAAGGCGAAAGAGATGCTAAAATGGACCAACTAAGGAAGAAGCTTAAAACCGACGACGAGGTCAACTGGATCGACCCCAGCAAGACCCTGAGAGAACAGGGCATTGACGAAACTGAGACAGTCCTTCTTAGAAGAAAGTACTTCTTTTCAGACCAGAACATTGATTCCAGAGATCCAGTCCAACTCTCACTGCTCTATGTTCAGGCGAGAGACGCCATTTTGGACGGGACCCATCCAGTGACGCAAGAGAAGGCCTGCACGTTTGCTGGGATCCAGTGTCAGATACAATTCGGGGATCACAAAGAGGACAAACACAAGACTGGATTCCTGGATCTCAAAGAATTCCTGCCGCAGGGATACGTCAAGGTCAAAGGCATTGAGAAGAAAGTCTTTGCGGAGCACAAGAAGCACGTTGGACTCTCTGAACTTGACGCTAAAGTTCTGTACACGAAAACAGCGAGATCTCTGAGTACTTATGGAGTCACATTCTTTCTAGTTAAGGAGAAGATGATCGGGAAGAACAAGCTGGTCCCGAGACTTTTGGGGGTTACGAAGGATTCTGTTCTTCGGTTGGATGAGAGGACCAAGGAAATCCTGAAAACCTGGCCTTTGACGACTGTTAGGAGGTGGGGCGCTTCGCCTAACACTTTTACGCTGGATTTTGGGGATTATTCGGATCAGTATTACAGCGTGCAGACGACTGAGGCTGAACAGATTCTACAGCTCATCGCTGGGTATATTGATATCATCCTGAAGAAGCAAAAGGCGAAGGATCATTTCGGAATTGAAGGTGACGAGGGCTCTACTATGGTCGAGGACAGTGTCTCACCGCTCAAGTAAGTGATAGGAGTAGCTTTTTAGTATTGATTAATCTTAGACGGGTCACCTTAAGTGACCTAACGATTCGAGTCAGGTGATGAGAGATTCTTCGCCATGTCTACAAAAAAGAACTCTGAGAGATCCTCTTTGTTGAGAATCTCAAAAGCTAAAAAATAGGTTTCTTGGTAAATTTTCCTAAATCTAATGATTTCAGTGAATAAAGTCAAATTTTTCTAAATTTTCGGGTCAATCGATTCGTTATAGAAAAATGAAAACGGGCGAAAGCGGAGAACCTTTCATTAGTTTTGGAGGATTATCTCAGAAACTGAGCGAGATAGGGACATTTTCTTCGAAAATTTTTTTCGTAGAAAATTTCAATGGCTAAAAAAAAGGTTATAACCGAAATTTTTCTATCTCGCTCAGTTTCTGAGATAGTCTTAAGAAATGAATAGAAAAAATAGATTTAAAGTTTTACGTAAATTTTGAACTCTAAATATTCAAATATTCGCTGTTTTTAACGAATTTTAAACTTTTTCAAGGATAAATATTTGTAATGAATAGATTTATGAAAAGAGAGGGGGTCATTAGTGCTGTTAGAACTGTTAGGTTGACTCTCCGGTTAGAGACAGTTGCTCTTACGATCTGCGATTGGTAAAGACGTGTTTAATGATTCGGACAAGTTTTTTGGACGATGGAGGAGTTTCTGAGGACTCAGAGAAAGAAATTTCTCGAGCATGCTGGGTCAGGAGCCTTTTTTACATTAGAAATGAGTGAAATCATATTCTAATTTTTTATTTATTTTTCATTAGGGCGACGATTATGCAGCATGAGACGAACAACGTGGGCAAAGGGAACGTCGAAGCTGTCTCCGTGGCAATACCAGCTGTCATGAGAGCTGGTGGCGAGGGTAAGCATCTTTTTTCACTGTCGAATCATTAAGATTAATGAAGAGAGAATTCTCATGAAATTTACGCATTTTTTTTATTATGGACGTGATTCACTCGTTTGTGTATATGTATAATACACGTGTAAATTTCTTCAATATCTGAGAACAGCGGGGTAAAATGGAAGTTCCGTGGAAACGATTAGAAATTGAATTTTTCTCAATTTTTCGTTGAAAGACGATTTTTCAATTGATTTTTCGGGGATTGAAGCATTTTCGGAAGATTTTTAGGGGGAAAGGAGCATTATTTGGTATCAATTAATCATCATTTTTGAATATAAATTTCGAAATTTTCCAAAACTGCCTAAAGAATAATTGAATTTTCACTAAAAATGACAGGAAAAAAAAAATTCTGGGCAAAAATTCTTAAAATGCACTAATTCCATTTTACCCCACCTTCCCCTATTCTTCGTCTCATTTTTTTTATTTCTGTAAATACAATATTCTCAGCTTTTCTCGTTCGTCATCAAGTAATAAAAAAAAAATTCACAAAATTCCAAAATTTTCTGTAAATAAAGTAAACTCTATAGAATGCATGTGCATAAAAACTTTTTAGGAGCAAGACCGTACATACATGGACACATGGCAAGCGCCCAATACACAACAGTCAGTGGTCAAGTCAACATCGCCCATGCACCACCAATGGTAAGAATAAAATCCTCAAATCATCCACAAAGAAATGATCATAAAGGTTTGAATTTACTGTACAAAACATTGGTGTGTTGCCTGATTGTAAAGAATGCAGAAAAAAAAAAACAATCAAAATTTACATGCAGTCGTTGAAATCGACTAATTTTCAAATTCAATTTATTTTCATGCTAGGCGCCTTCTATTGCGGACACAAAGTAGGTACAATTGAATCGAAAGAAGGAAATTATGATTTTATTAAAATTTATTTCTGCACTTTATATTCTTCTGGGTATATCCCAATGCACGGCTTATTATCACAAAATAATGATAAATCAAGTGTCTTTATTCTTGCGTAAACGTATGAAAATCGTGCAAAAAATATTTAAAAAAAACAAATAGATTTACTTTTTGGGAATATCTCGAAAATCGACTGAGATAGCGTAATTTACTGCGGATCCCCTTTTTTGAAAGGATTTAAAGCGCTCCAAAAAAGGTCTTCATATAAAATTTCTGCATCTCTCTTAGTTTCCGAGATATTCACAAAAATTCGTCGAAGTAAAATTTTAAAATACAAAAAAAACCCGGACGTTGAATTCGTTATGAATGTGCTTGAGAGCATCATCGTCATCAAGATTTTCATGACACAAAAGAATTTCCAAGTGAACGAGAATCGATTGATTTTATTATTGATGCAGGTTCAGCAGACACGAGTCACGTCGGTCCTGAGTGAGCCCCAACGAGCTCTATTGTCAACAATATCAGCTGGTCACGAGGTGATTCACATTGCTGAAAGTGAATTGACATCTAAAGCCCAATTACCAGAGCTCGGTAACGATCCCGCGTCTTTAAAATGGATTGCCCAAACGATTGTCACCCACAAGCAGAACGTTGGCACCCAAATAGCAGAAATGAATGCAGCAACAGCTCAAGTTGTAACATTGACATCAGGATCAATCGAGGAAGTGGATCACACAGCTGTCGGAGAAGCCATCTCCACAATCGCCACAAACTTACCGGAAATGACGAAAGGCGTGCGAATGATTGCGGCATTGATGGAGGATGATACGTCAGGCGAGCGTCTTTTAGATGCTGCAAGAAAGCTGTGCACTGCATTTTCTGATCTCCTGAAGGCGACAGAACCGGAAACTAAAGAGGTGAGTTGTCTATTTATTTGATATTGATGGACTGTTTCAAAGTAAATCTAAGGAACTTCTGTCTTAACGCAGCCATTCGCTGAGGCTGTCTATGAGAAATACGTAAGAAGATGATCATTCCATGGAGATAATCATCGTGGTTTAGAGGCTAATGGTACTTTTTTTGCTTTCAGCCGCGTCAGAATCTCCTGAATGCAGCGTCCCGCGTCGGTGAGGCATCCCACCAGGTCCTAACGACAATCGGTGAGGAGAACGAGTCCAACCGGGAACTACAGGACATGCTCCTCGCTCTAGCGAAAGCAGTCGCTAACACAACAGCAGCTCTAGTCCTCAAGGCCCGTAACATCGCAGCCACATGCGAGGACTCCCAAACCCAGAACCGCGTGATCTCAGCAGCAACTCAATGCGCCCTAGCAACATCGCAATTAGTAGCTTGTGCCAAAGTAGTCGCCCCAACTCTCCAATCACCTGCCTGTCAAACTCAGCTAATGAACGCAGTTCGTGAGGTGACGAAAGCCGTTGAGAATCTCGTTGACGTCTGTAATGAGACATGCGGCGATGAGAATCTCTTGCGAGAACTCAGTGGTGCAGCAACTGAGGTAAGTCGAACACTTAACGATCTGTTGAATCACATAAGAACGGCGACGAGAACTGGCGAGCGGGCGAAAGAGTCGACGCAAGATGGCGCAGTAGAGACGATCATAAGTGCGACGGATCGGCTGTTTGCGTCTTCGGGCGATGCGACGGAGATGGTTCGTCAGGCGAGAATTGTCGGGCAAGCCACTGCCCATTTGATTCAGTCGATCAAAGACGAAGCAGAGCGTCAGCCGGATCCGGATTTGAACAGACGTCTCTTGGCAGCAGCGAAGGCACTTGCTGACGCAACGTCCAAGATGGTGGAAGCCGCCAGACAATGTGCGACTAGCCCGAACGATTCACGCATGCAGGAACAACTGAAGACCGCAGCTGTGGAGCTCCGTGTGGTCACGACAGCAGTAACGACCCCGACCCTCCGACGAAAAGTCGTGACGGAGGAGGTGATAGTTGACAAGAACCAGTTCATGAGAGCCGCACAGGCGATTCACGCCGGTTGCGAGAGCCTGACGAACCCAAAGAGCAGCAAACAGCAGATTCTCGAAGCGGCGACGACAATTGCTAAGCACACTAGCGCCCTCTGCAACGCCTGCCGTCACGCGTCGAGTAAAACAAATGATCCAGTAGCTAAGAGGCACTATGTCCAATCAGCGAAAGACGTAGCGAATTCAACTGCCAATCTTGTCAAGGAAATCAAAGCCCTGGACAGGGACTATTCCGAGCTCAATCGGGAGAGATGCACAGACGCTACGCGACCGCTTCTCGATGCCGTTGACAATCTCTGCGAATTCGCTGGTTGTACTGAGTACGTCAGAGCTGTCACTCATACGGAGACGATTTCCGGTCCTGAAAGAGCGATTATCGACGGTGCCTGTGCTATTGTCGAGACATCGAAGAGCCTCCAAGCGAGCCCGAAGGACGAACCCGCTTGGCAGAGACTCGCGCAGCACAGCAAAACAGTCTCTGATTCCATAAAAACTCTTGTTTCATCAATCCGCGAGAAGACCCCTGGACAAGCAGAGTGTGACGCTTCAATCGAGAAGCTGACGGCCAGGATCAGGGAATTGGACTCTGCCACAATGAGTGCAGTTTCCCAGAGCCTTATGCCTAGAAAAGAGAACTCTCAAGAAGGATTCATTGAACAGATGGAGAATAGCACAAGAGAACTGCGCGAGCAGTTGGAGCCTCTAAGGCTCGCCGCCAAGTACGAAGCTGAGTCCGTTGGTCCCTCTGTTCAGCAACTGGCACGGTGCTGTGAGCCTCTAGTTTCCGGGGCAATTGGAGCTGCCTCGAATATGGTCAACTCCAAGCAGCAAACGGTTCTCCTAGATCAGACGAAAACGGTCGCCGAATCTGCACTCCAGTTCGTCTACATCGCGAAAGAAGCGGGTGGAAATCCCGAAGCAGCTGCACTTCACGCGGAGATCGACGAGACGGTCGAGGGTACTAAGGACGCTCTTCGGGAATTGGAGAGCACTTTGGAGATGATATCAACGTCTCACGGCGTCGTGACGGGTCTCATTGAGACAATCAGCAGAGCAATGATCAGATTGAATGACACGAGAATCTCAACAGATTCGGTTGATTCTTATGTTGATTATCAAACGCGGATGGTCGAGGCTGCCAAGGAGATTGCGAGACTGGCGCAGGAGATGTCGACAAAGTCGAGCACTGATGCTGCACGATTGGGGCCATTGGCTGTTGATATCTCCCACAAGTACACGCAGCTTGCGAGAGACTGCGCTGGTGCCTCAGCAGCTGCTTCTAATGCGGAAGTGTCTTCCAGGTTGAGGAATGGTGTTCAGGACTTGGGAAGGGCTTGTGCGGATATTGTCAGAGCTGCTGGAGTCTGTCAGATGTCTCCTGGAGATGCTTATGTCCAGAGGGAGGTGTCTGAGAACGGGAAGATCGTGACGGAGAGAGTCTCCGAGGTCCTCTCCGCTCTTCAGGCTGGCTCCAGGGGCACGCAGGCCTGTATCAACGCTGCTAGCACTGTCTCAGGCATAATTGGAGATCTTGATACCACGATTATGTTTGCAACCGCTGGGACTCTTCACGCGGAGAATGAAGGTGATACGTTCGCTGATCATCGGGAGAATATTCTGAAAACTGCGAAGGCACTTGTGGAGGACACAAAGACACTTGTTGCTGGGGCTGCCTCTTCTCAGGAGCAACTTGCCGTTGCTGCACAAAATGCAGTCTCCACAATCGTACAATTGGCTGAAGTTGTCAAGTACGGAGCTGCTAGTCTCGGGACTCAAAACGCTGAGGCTCAAGTTATGCTGATTAATGCAGTTAAGGACGTGGCATCAGCACTCGGGGATCTTATTCACGCCACCAAAGCCGCCAGTGGAAAACCCATTAATGATCCCAGCATGGCGCATCTCAAGGACTCAGCCAAGGTTGGTCAATCAATTTTTTTGATGAATTATTAATTTATGGATTTTTCTAATGCTTTGATGACAATGTGCTTTTTTTTTGCTTGTGATTATTTCGTTGTTTTTTATTTATTGGGTGGACTTTAATCTACATTTTTACCTAACAATTTACTAAATTGGGTGAAAATGATGGAAATTATTTTATTCATCTAAGGTATTATCCCAGTGAACTCGAGTACAGTTAATCCCTTATTTTTTTGATACCGTATCAAAGATATTTGTTTACATTTTTCTTAATTTCTTCATGATTTCTTTCCATGTAGTTTAATGTAGTTCAGATATGAGATATCAAAGTTACTGAAAATAGCGGTGGTAGGAATGAAACGCCCTAAATGAGTCAGAAATTACTAGAAAACCTCAGGGTTGATCGATTATTTTAAAACTATCGGTGAAGAGAACAGCATTTTAACTAAATGATAGGAGAAAAAAATATTCAATTCACTGTATAGTTATTGAGAAATTTTAATTACAAGGTAGTCGTCACTATTTATCTCATGCATGTGATAGAAGATGAGTAATGTATAAAAAATTCGAGAAACAAAAAAAAAATTTATTCACAAGTTGAAAATATGACTTTCGCGTAGTTTAATCACTTTTTCGGGTAAATTAAAGCACATTTTCCCGAATTATCAGCAATTGATTGCAAACAAATTTACGAATCCTCATTTTTTCCTGTTTTATCGACCGTACTCTGGGATACTACCTTAATTTGATTTTAATTGCGATGAAGTTGTGGAGAACCAAAAAATTCAACGAAATATTAAAGTCCACCAAAATTTTTGATTATTTGTCTATTATTATTTGATTATTTTGTTATTCTATTGTGTGCTGCTCTGAATATTCATTTATTATTGTTTCTTATGATGAATGTGGTAGATATTTTTTTTTTCTATAAATTATTTTTTCGCTTTGATGTTTTTGGTGGACTCTACGTTAATTTTTTTGGTTATTCTAATTGGGATGGGTAATGCAACACAATTAGGTAATTGAGGAACAGCTGTATCAACAAATCATGCCAATTGGTAATGAAACAACTGGATCAGAGAGTGAATGGATTGTATCAGATCAAGAGGAGGAACTCATGAAACTGCTTTCATCAACTGACAACAATCAACATTGTGAAAGAACTTCCGACCTTCTGCTCCTAATGTAGCATTGATTTACGCTTGAATTAAGGGCACAACTACGATTTCATTTAATTCATTTATTTTTTAAAGTATTTTTTGGATTGGGGAGATGAATTGAGGGGATTTTAAAGATTTTTTGGGAGTGAGTTTGATTTTTTTAATGGTATCTTGGACATTACTGGGTTTAGTAGAAAATGTCGAAATACCTTTTTTTGTAGAGAATATAATTATTTTCAAGAAAGGGTTTTTCCATTAATTTTCATAAATCTCTTTTTACTTTCAAGATATTTTCAGAATAATATAGACATGATTTTTAAGCTTCTTCTTCACTTCACTACGCATTTTTCTTCATTCATCTTCACGTATTCCATTGATTCAAAGACTCTTACTCACATCCGTTTGTAATCTTATAATAAACAAAAAAAAATCATAAATATTCTTTATCTTTAAAAAAAAAGCAAAAAAAATCTGAATAAAACAAATTCCATCAATTTTTATTTAGGTACGTACTCTTCCAAGAGAAAAATAATCGTGTGGTGATAACTCTAATAATGAATTATCTGCTTAACAAAATGTCCAAAAAACCCGGAAATTCCCGTTGCCCTGTAATTACATCACTAACTAAATTCAGTAGTGAATTATTTCTTTTGCAAATATCTCCGAAACGAGTGGATTGATTGAAAAATCCCAAGAGTCTTTTTCGATAGAGAAGTTTCCGGTTTTGATAGAGAAGTGACTTAGAGGAGTTTCAAATTAATTGCTGATAATTCGTGAAAACGTGCTTTCATTTGCCCGGAAAAGTGATTAAACTATTCGAAAATCATATCTTCAGCTTGTGAATATAATTGTTTTTTGTGTCTCGGATATTTTCATATTACTCATCTCCTATCACAAGCATGAGATATACAGAAAGTATATCTCAAATAGTTACGACTACCTTCTAATTAAAATTTCTCAATAACTATACAGTGAAATGAACATTTTTTTCTTTTATTATTTAGTTGAAAATATTTAGTTGAAAATTCAGAAAATGTAAGAAAAAAAAATCTTCGATACAGCATCAAAAAAGTAAGGGGTCAACAGTCAAATTCTCCTAAACCCCATAGTTTCCGAGATATTTCCAGAAAACCATCATTTCTCTACTGAATCATTAAAACTGCCTTCCCCCAGCTTTCTACCAATTTTTCAGGATTTTTCTTGCAGTAACGAAAAACTAACCGCATCCACTCACCCACCCCTCAAAATCAATAATTAATCAGATTTCATTAACTTGTCCGCAGGTGATGGTGACAAACGTGACGTCACTACTAAAAACAGTGAAAGCCGTTGAAGACGAGCATACGCGAGGAACCAGGGCACTTGAATCGACGATAGAGGCGATAGGTCAGGAAATACGTGCACTGAATACGCAAGATGGTCAAAGGTCTAGCGTGACCCCTGAGGACTTGGTCAGGTGCACCAAGAGCATAACAACTGCTACAGCTAAGGCAGTGGCCGCTGGTAACAGCTGCAAACAAGACGACATCATTGCTGCTGCCAACATGGGCAGAAAGGCCATAAGCGACATGTTGACGATCTGCAAATCCGCTGCTTATCAATGTGCAGAAACAACGGAATTAAGGGACAGAACATTGCAAGCGGGTCATGACGTCGCTCTTAACTACAGAGAATTGCTGCAGGCGATTCTGCAGATCGCGTCGAGATCAGGAGATGCTAAACACACGCTGCCACAGATATCCAGAAAAATAGCAACTAGTGTCACTAATTTGGTTTCTGTTGCTGAGAGGCTCAAGGGCACTGATTGGGTTGATCCTGATGATCCAACTGTCATTGCTGAGAATGAACTGCTTGGTGCAGCTGCAAGTATCGATGCTGCCGCTAAAAAACTCGCGAGTTTAAGACCGAGAAAGAGCATCCAGGTGAGTTTATCTCAGCTTTTGGTTAAATATGTTGGTATATCTCAGGAGCGATTGATTCTATCAAAAATTACCAAGAGACCTTTTTCGTAGAGAATTAAATTTTCCACAAAAAAGGTATCTTGATATTTTTCACTGAATCCAATTGTTCCAGCGTAACTCCCCTTCATTTTCAGAACAAAACACGATCTCCTGTGCCCCTGTGAGATATGTTTGATATTCTTGGTTGTTAATTCAAAAATCGACCAGGAATCAAACATATTATTACAGTGGACAGTAAAACACCTCCATCAGCGTCCTCTCGCCCCGCAAAAACCCTTTTTTCTCTTCAAAATCATCTCTAATCCATTTTTTTTCCACAGGAAACCTCCGAGGACATGAATTTCGACGAGATGATCCTCGAAGCGGCAAAATCGATAGCAGCCGCAACATCTGCGCTGATAAAAGCAGCCTCCGCAGCGCAGAGGGAGCTGATAGCCACGGGCAAAGTCTCCAGAACGCCCCTAACATCCTCCGACGATGGGCAATGGTCGGAGGGTCTAATTTCTGCGGCTCGCCTTGTCGCTGCAGCAACGCACAGTCTAGTAGAATCCGCAAACGCATTTGTGCAAGGCGTCTCCTCCGAGGAGAAGCTCATCTCTAGCGCCAAACAGGTCGCCTCGAGCACAGCACAACTCCTTGTTGCCTGCAAGGTCAAGGCCGACCCCGACTCTGACAGCACAAAGCGCCTGCAGCACGCTGGCAACGCTGTAAAACGCGCAACCGACAATCTCGTCCGAGCGGCACAACAGGCAATTCAGCAAGAGGAGGAGCGTTCGCTCGTCCTGAACAAGCGAATGGTCGGAGGAATAGCGCAGGAGATAAACGCGCGTTCCGAAGTCCTGAGGATCGAGCGGGAGCTCGAGGAAGCAAGGGGAAGACTGACGGCGATACGTCAGGCCAAATACAAGAACCGCGACTACTCGGACGGAGATGAGGCAGAACCGAGCGGAGGCTACGACGGATTCTCGACGTATCCAACTCGGAAGAGTCCGGACAGTTTCGCGCATGTTTCTGATAAGAGCATCATCAATGATAGAGGCAGTCTCGTCAGTCCAGAGAAGGTTAACTCTACTCAAAGCACGCTCGAACGAAGGATGAAGACAACAGAGGGGCAGTACGGAACACTAGGAAGTGAGAAGATCTGCGGGTTTGGAGATGGTTATGGGGAGAATGGAATGACCCAGTACAGCTCGATCGAGCGGAAGATCAATCAGGAGTTTGAGGGACCGTTTCCTCCGCCACCATCGCTTGTAGCACCTGCTAGAGGATTCGAGAGGTTTAGTCAGCAGCCCATGAGCACGTTCAAGGGGGAGAGTGATAAAGGGAATTTGGTTGGTGATAAGTTCGGGGATGGCGACAGATTTCCAGGGTTCAGGGACGAGAGGTTTGTTGATAATCAGGTCTACAAAAACGTCGAGAGCAAGGTTCTGC
Source organism: Aleiodes leptofemur (assembly GCA_963942555.1). Classification (NCBI taxonomy): domain Eukaryota; kingdom Metazoa; phylum Arthropoda; class Insecta; order Hymenoptera; family Braconidae; genus Aleiodes; species Aleiodes leptofemur. The sequence goes on from OZ012619.1 coordinate 11,776,363, forward strand.
CAGGTGGAAAGGTTGAAACCATCACCACGAAGGTTTATTCCTCTGCGCCTGGGCAGACGTCGTCTTCTAGTAATTTTGAGAGCACCGAGCAGCAAGAGTTTGTTACGAGCGGCAGTGATCTCATGACTTTTAAGGGCGGCGAGAGCGGGAGGATGGAGCAGAAAACCAAGAAGGAACACGTGACGCAGAGGGTCACAGAGAAGAAGACAGTTACGATGACAATGTCGAAACATCATGAAAGTAAGAGCAAAACCTTCAGTTTTGAGCAGAAGTAAGAAGGGATTTTTGCATTTCTTACTGGGAATCTAGGGCCTTTTTTTCCCTAGGATTCCCCGGTTTTTGTAGGTTTTTTTTTTCTTTTTCTGATTCTGTAGAGGAATTTTTAACGGAATTTACACGATCTTTAGATTGGTAGATAAGTGTCCTTAGTGAAAAATCTCAAGTGCTTTCGATATTAGCCTTTTTAGGATTTTAATGGAGAACACAAATGCCTTCGATGTGAATATTCAGTCGGCTAGTGGTTATATAAGAAATTCATGGGAGAACAATTATTATAAAGAGATCTTGAAAATTATGAGGCCTAGGAGGAATTTGCAGGAGACTTTTTCTGTGAGGAATTGAATTCTCTACAAAAAAAGGATCTCTTGAAGATTTTCTCTAAATTCACTTGTTCCCAGAATATCCAAAAAAAATGAAAAATAAAGTTCACTCACTCATTTTTCACCACTTGATCGCTGAATAATTCATAATTAATTTAAGAAATTGAAATGATTTGCTAAAAATCCTTTGATAAATTCAGAGAATTCAAAAGTTATAAATCAATGAAAAAAACGTCCATCGAAAAAAAAAAAAATTTCAAAATTTGAAAATCGAAATTTTTAGTTATTTTATTTTCTTTAGTCATCGCTTTGCCCAATAGTCTCGAAAAAGTAAACAGTGGAACAATAGTATTAAAAAAAAACCCCAGCCCTCAATTTTATCACAATTTTCATTCTTCTTTAGTTTAGAAATTAATTACGATCTTTTTTTTTTTCCTTTAATTTTCTTAATTAAAAAATATTAATTACGTTGACAAATCGCAAGACGATTAACAAGAGAAGCAACATATCATTTAATTTTATTAATTTTTCATGGGAATTATTGTGTTAATGAATACCAACACAACTCCCTATTCTTCTTTCTCTTTTATTTTAATTCTTTTTTGTTTTAATTATTTGACACTTCTCTGATTAATTATCTGTTGCTGCTCCTTCCCTTCTCTTTTAACTTGAAAACTGAATCTCAATTTTTTAGTTGATAATTCTTAAATTTAATTTCGATTTTTTTTTCTATTAAAATGAGAGGAAAAGGAAAAATTCTTTCAAATTAATCTGGATTAAAAAATAATAAAGTGCAATTATTGAATTTGATTTTTAAAAATTGATGAAATTTCGAGAATTTTTAATGAAAAAAAAGAAGAAGAAAAACAATCGATGACTCGAGAATAAACTTTTTTGACGATTACATGGAGATAATATATATATAAATATATGTATATGTATACAAGATGAAATAATAATAATTAATTATAATGATTTTAATAATTTAGAGGATTTTATTTTTATTTACAAGCATTTTAATGAGCCATGAGAATAAAGAAAAATTCTTAAATTTTCTTTTTTATGGAAATAATTCAATTAACGAATTATCATTATTATTTCATAAAATTCTTATTTTTAATGGATTTTAAATGAATTATAACTTTTAACTAGTGACAAGCCAAACAAAGCCTTATTAGTATAAAAAAAATTGAATTGAAAGATTGAAAAAAGAAAAATAGATTTTATTATTTTCAATTGCGGAATGTTATTTAAAAATTATAATTTCTATTTGTCATTCATTATATTATCAATTTTACGGTGATTTACAGTGAATTATAAATTGATAAATTGTATACTGTCAAAATAAAAATGAAGATAATAAAAATAATTTTAAAATAAATTGAAAATTCTGAAATATTTGAGATTTTTGTTATTTTGAAGATATCTCGAAGGTTGTTGGACTTACAAGAATTTGCCGAAAGACATTTTTCTGTGAAAAATTCAATTTTCTATGAAACAGGTCTCTTGACATTTTTCTCTAAGTCCACTCGTATCGGAGATATCCGCGAAAGAATTCCTAAGAAATTTTTCCCTAATTATTTTATCATCTCCATTCATTCAGAAGCTCCTGCATGATCTCTCAGTGCTTTCTCCACGAATCTTGGAAGAGAAAAGGCACTTCGATGAATCGTATTACTGTAATATCTGAATTCCATCTCATCAAGTTGTTTATCATCGAAAATTCTGATTGGCTCCTTGAAATTCGTTTTCTGCAGCAAAAAAATCATCGAATGAGACTAATGTGACGCCTCAGAATATTATTTGATTATAAAATTGCAGTAAATAATATTACAAAAAATATTACACATCAAACTATTACAGCATTATAATATCACACTTCAAAATATTGACACAAAAAAAAATATTACAGATTGAAGATATCATTGTCTTTCAATATTATTACTTGAAATATCACCAATATAAGTTTATAATTTGCATATTAGATGGAAGTCAATGGTGATATGAGCTCGTAATTTTTCAGCAATCAATATATTGATTTGATTTGTGTGTTTACTTATTCTGTAAACTTAAACGTTTCTTTGCTTTGCTTGAATATTTTCCTGTGGAAGATGATGTTTTAGAATATCTTCGTAGCATTGCTCATAATATTCAGTCATAAATTAGCGATTTCTATGTTATTTGTTCTTTTTTGTTTATTCATTTTCCCGCCAATTTGTTTTCTTCGACATTTGAATATTTTTATTTTGATATTATAAATTTTTTTAGCTCAAATGAATATCTGTAACAATTTAATTTGGGAATATTATGAAATGTAATATTCTCTAGTGTGATATCTTCAAGTTTAAGAGAAGGGGGGGGGGGGGGAAGTTGACAAATTATGAAAAAATTAAATACGCACTGCATTAAGACTGCCAAGAACAAATCCAATTTGTCCAGTTGGATAAGTTGGTACTGCTGCAATTCCATAAGCAGTGGCTGGAAAAATGCTGCGACAGTGATCCAATGTTTTTTTAACATGATCCAAATTAGCCCAAGCTGTTCCAGCTTGACTGCATATTATTCCATCTGGTTTCAGTGCACTTTTCATCAATGCGAAGTACGACTCTTGGAATAAGCATTCAGCAGGTCCTGGAATTAATTTAATTTTAACAGATCGAACTTTTTTATTTTCTCAATATCTTTGAAACTATTAGATTTCAGAGAATTTATCTGGAACTCTTTTTTGTAGAGTATCCAATTCTCTGAAAAAAAACCTCTCGAGAAATTTTCCTAAACCCACTCGCCTCAAAGATATTTGCGAAATAACGTACATAAACTGTTTTTGAATTATTTTCTTTCACAACTTGGCATTAACAAGCGCAGAGACAAGAACTTGTGGAAAAACTAGAAAAGTGTTGTGTTATACCCTGTAGTATGAACTCTTTATTAAAACAACTTCGCCCCAAAATTGTGAAAGCCCTTGATAAATATTTCAGAGACATAAAAATTGATTTATAAAAGTTCAGAATAATAATTGTAGTATTTTTGTAAAAGATCCACTATGTGAATGTGCTAATGAACCAATCATTGGGTTTCTAATGCAATAAAAGAAAGAAAAAAAAACTTGACATTAAATCTTATTTTGAAGATATCACGGAAACTATTGGGTTTAAGAGAATTCATCAGGAAATCTTTTTTGTAGAGAGTTGAATTTTCTAAAAAAAAGGTCTCTTGATATTTTTCCATAAACCTTCTCGTTTCAAAGATATTTCCAAAAGAATGTACAGAGATTAAAAAATAATTTAAAAATTATTCAAATTCACTGACTAATCATCAATTAAAAATGAAAAATTTAGAGGAAAATCGTCTAACCAACTGGATCACTGCTGTCAGTTATTATAACATCGAACTCTCCACTGTGTTGCTTCATAAATTCAAAGCCATCGCCAACATTAACGGTTACTTTACGATTACTCAAGCCCTCAGCCATAAATGGAAGATAAACTTTCGATACATTAAGTACAGCTGCATCAATTTCAACTTGTACAACTCTCTCAACATCAGGATGTTTGACAACTTCTCTCGCAACACCACCATCACCACCACCAACAATCAAAACCTTCATTGAAAAAAAAAATTAAGAAATTAATCATTTAATCAAATTGAAAAATCACATTTCGCTTATTTTAGAGATATCTCGGAAACGATGAGGTTCAGGAGAATTCATCAAGAGACCTTTTTTGAAGGGAATTGAATTCTCTACAAAAGAAGTCTTCGCAAATTCTCACATAAACCTACTCAATCAGCAGATATCTCCAGTTTCTTCTACTCATGTATGGTGTTCTTATTTATTGAATCAAGAGACTTTTCTGTGATTTGGATTCTGATGTCACTCAGTTTTGAATTAAATCCAATTAATGAGCTTTAATAATAATATTCTCAGGGAAGTTCTTGCGATATTTGGTAATATTGGATATTATAGCTGCTCAATTAGTATTGGAGACTCATTAGTTTTTTAAAATCATGATTAATGTTGAAAGTTAATATCAATTACTAATTAGAATACAATTATTAGTAATATAAGAATCATATTTGCTCAACTACTGATAACATAATCGCGTACTATTTAATTTACTCTTCTTTGGCTCCAATGGGCATTTGCCTGGAGTCTTATTGCAATAAATTAGAATTACAATATTCATTTTCCTGAACTCTTTAAATTAATTTGAAAACAAAAAAAAAACTCACGTTTTTGGGATTCGGATGACTGCAGAGGGGCAGAAACGATATCATCTCTTGATAAGAGAATTCATCATTTTCTGTGCACTGGATAATTCCATCGAGTACCAATGTTTTTCCATGTGCTTTTCTACAATTTAAATGAATAATTACCAAGAATCAGGAATTTTTCAAATATCTCGAAAACGATGAAGTTCAAGGGAATTTACCAAGGGACTTCCTTTCGAGATAATTGAATTTTATACAAATAAGGTCTCTTGATATTTTCCCCTCAACCCACTCGCCTTAAAGATATTCACAAAATAACATAAAATACCATTTTTTTGAATCTTCTTTCGTATGAATAATATCTTTGAAACTATTGGGTTTAGAAAAATTTGTCAGGAAACATTTTTTGTAGGAAATTCGATTTTGAACACAAAAGGTCTCTTTACATTTTCTTCTAAATCCAATCGCTTCAAAGATATTTACGAGTGAACCAACAATTTCCCAAAACTTACGTTTCAAGTACAAGAATATCTTGATACTTTGATTTTTCACGATGAAGTACTTCAGTAACTTCGAGAGAAACAGCAATGCCAGGCCACAGATCATTGATCTCACTGAACCATCCTTCCTTGAATGCATCCATTTTTTCACAGAAAAAAAAATGTATTTAAAGACGTAAACGACTTATTTCTAAATTTATCTTATCTCTCGAATTCCTTGATAATGAACCAAACTGAAAAAGAAAGACAAAATCGTTAAAATTGTCCAATAATTAAAAAAAAAAAAAACCGCAAGTAATCTATAAATTATTAAAAAAATGAAATCACAATTCTCGTGGAATTTCAAATTTATCCAATACTAAATTTGCAGATGAAAGCAGCAATAAATGAACGTACATTTGTAATTCACTTTACAATGCTGTCAAACATGTTGTCATACTACTTTATACCCCTACTCTTGCACTGCGAGTAATTTAAAACCCACGTGCAGAAGATAAATCGACGAGTGAGTAATTATAATTGAAAAATAAGGAAATGATTAAAAGTGAAGGAAAATTGATTTTCAGAGAGGAGAAAAAAACAAGAATTAACTTACGATGAGTTTGAATTGTTTTCTTCTTTGATCGGTGAATAACTGAGTGCCTCGAAGATTCTTTCCACGAAGAGGCCCCTCATCGTCACCCATACCAGCCGTTTAACGCGATAATATTAATGAAGATAGTGGAGTCCAAATAGTGAAACATTTGTAGCCTATCTAACGTACACTTGACCTTCGAACTACATTTGTTTGTACTTTCGAATAATCTGGGTAGAGTGAAAAGAAGTGTGGACAAAAGAATTCAGAGTACAGTTGATCCCGTATTTTTTAGATGTATCAAAGACTATATTTTTTTTTACATTTTTCTGTTTTTTTAAAATAATTTTTGTCCGTGTAGTTTATGAGATATGAATTATCAAAGTTACTGAAAATACCGGCGATGCGGATGAAATGACTTAAATCGGATGGAAATAACGAAATTACAAACAAACCATACGGTTGACCCATTATTTAAGAAGTATTAGCGAAGAGAACAGCATTTTAACTAAATAATAGAAGAAAAAAATATTCAATTCACCGTATAGTTATTGAGAAATTTTAATTAGAAGGTAGTCGTAAATATTTGCCTCTCCTCTCTCTGTGGCTCATGCATGTGATAGTAGATTAGTAATGTGGAAACAATTAGAGAAACAAAAAAAAATTATATTCACAAGCTGAAGGTATGACTTTCGAATAGTTTAATCACTTTCTCGGATAAATTGAAGCACATTTTCTTGAATTATCAGCAATTAATTGGAAACTAGCCTACGAATCCTCATTAATTCCTATTTTATCGACCGTACTCAGGGATACTACCTTAAAGATGTGGACAGATGAGTGAGACTTTCCTGGGCATCTTTTCCTACGAATATCTGCGGAACGAGTGAGTTTAGGGGAAAACGTTAAGATACCTGTTTTGTGGGAAATTTAATTCTCTACAAAAAAATCTCTTGATAAATTTTCCTCAACCTAGTTGTTTCGGAGATATTTGTAAAATTAGATTCAACACTCAAATGTTAAAAGAAGACGTGAAAACATGTTTATTCACGTTATTTGAGAAATATCTTTGAAACTACACGAAAAAAAATTCCCAACAAAAAAGTACCGAACTTACCCAGTAATGGCGGGATACATTTCACTAGGTATACGAAAAAGTAATAAGAATTGATGAAAAATTAATGAGCACAGATGAAAATTCATAAATTCACACGATATTATGACGAACATGATTCAGTAATTTTTGACGCGTTCACAACGTCATTTTTGATGTACAATCGTCAAGTAGAGTTGGTGAACGAATTAGATAGAGTATGCATTTCAATCGTTGACGAACTTTAGTTGACGATTGTACTCCCGTGACTTGTTGATGAACTCTTGTGAAAAATTTTCACCTAATTTTTCAATATTTTGTATACATCACCAAATACCCCACGATTCCGGAAAGTTCAATAATTTTTACTCAGATCTTTCATTAATGTTCGATGTTTAGAGTTGATTTGACTGAGACTCCAGACTAATATGCCCATCGGAGCCAACAATACAAGATATATAGTTATTGAAATCGTTTCATACAGAGTATAGCTATGACAATAGGTTATTAGAAAGAATTCTCTGAATGTTCCATTCACATTAGATATAATCAAAATAAAAAAAATTAAAGAAAAAAAAATATGTGGTATCACAGAAAAAATAGTTTTTGCTCTCTTTCTTAAAAAGAATGATCACATGCTATTACAATTGAAAATCATCAAAAAAACAGTCTTTGGAATTCATACAATCAATTGTATTATCAATGAGGCCTTCATTTAGGCATTTACTACTTCGTTGATTTCGTGATTCATCATATATTGAAAACAGAGATTTTCGAATGAATCCACTGATTCTGCTGAAACAATATCAGCTAGCAATTCATTCCAAGAACGAGCAACCGTCACAAAGGAAGATCTTTGGTTGGAGGATAGTCTTGATGTTAGTAGATAAATTAGGTCGTTGCGGCGGGTTTGGCGTACTCTGGTATTCGAAATCAGAAGTTGCAGATTATCAAGAAATAAGCTTCGACGATCCAGCTTTATTGCTTTATAAATTACCGAAGCCACTAGTAGGAGTCTTCGATTTATTATCTTTTCGTCAGAATTTCTTTCCATGTGGTGGGCTTAGTGGAAAATGCCAGGAAATCTTTTTTGTAGTCGTTGAAATTTTCTACAAAAAAGGTCTCTTAGTAAATCCTCTCAAATCGCATTGTTCTCGAGATATTTTTAAAGTGATGCTACCTACAGTACCAACGTCAATCTCCGATTTTCCGAATACAGAATTCTGTACTTTTACTGTATCATCTGCCACAGATGTTTTCATTATCAGCCTCACATTGTCACTGAAGAGTGCTAAAATGAATGGAGAGAGCTCGCCACTGTCTAAATGAGAAACGAGACCAGTTTTCAAATAAAACTGTGAAAGGTAAAAAAACATTCGTGACACTGTGTTATCAGTGATTTATATTAGTGGAATTAATTGATTTCCGGTCCCCCAAGTTTGAAACTCTCTACATATGATATCAGCTACGTACATGGAAAAATTCACGTGTCTGAGCGTAATGTTCGATCAGAGTTTACAGCTTAAAAAAATGCCAAGTGTACTTCATCGTGATATACAGGATGTAACAAAACTGCGTGTCATTCGCGATACGTCAGGTTCAGGGATAAATTCTGAATCGAAAAATCCTGTGACACTTCTTGATCAGATACCCCTGTTGAATTATTGAGGGTGGAGACTCAGCCAATCTCAAGGGTCTGACGAGAAATATCGTATCGATGAGGCGAGAAAAAAAAAAAAGTTACAATTGAATCTCAAATTTGGCGATTCGTAAGAATTCCTTTTTTCTACGCGATACGTCGTATTAGTGCCGTCTCTACTTCACGAATAATTCGACAGGGGTACGTCTGATCAAAAAGTGCCAAAGGACTTTTCGATTCAGAATTCATCTCTGAACCTAATGTATCGTGGACGACACGTAATTTTGTTACACCCTGTATGTGGAGGTAAAATGGTAAAGGGGTAGGTTAGCTTTGCCATACCGAATTAAATTTTTCAAGATTTTTTAAGTTTTGATGCTTTGATGTGATGTATTTTGATTGATTAGAGGTCGGTCACAAGACTTAAAGGCTAAGAGACAAAATCCTAATTGAATTTTTCACAAAAACGAGGAACTTTTGGTGGAAGTTGATAACTAATAGAATGAAAAAAAACAACCATCAAATGAAATTGAGATTATCACCACGTTTTGGGTAACCCAAGGCCACGACGAGGACGTAGTGCTGTATACGCCTCGAAAAAGAACCTATCACGAACCATCCTATAAGAGACACTCGGGATTTTAGATGAAGATTTTATTGACCCAAACTCTACCCACCGCCATTGGGCATAAAAATTTAATTTTTATATCCCGAGTCAAAATAATTAGCTTAATTTGAACTTAGTTTAACTTAAAGAACTTAGTTTGGACTTATTTGACTTAATGGACTTGAATTGGGATTACAACGACTTAATCAGCTTGGTTTTAGCTTGAATGGACTTGAAATTCGATTTCCACATATTTAGAACTTAATCAAGGGGATTGCTCTAACAGATGAGCAATCCGCATCGCTCTGGATGACCTCCAAGAAATTCTTAGATTCAGAGCATTTCTCCCGTGGATGACTTAACTTGACTTGCCCTAGGTGTCGTCAAGGAGTTTCGTACGGAGAATGGAATGTCAATACGGGATCCTCGTGAGAGCTGCGACATCTCTGAGTGGTTCTGAGGGGATTTTCCTCGCAGATGAGGGCCCTCAGTCACTCCAGGTGTCTCTGAAGGGTTTTCCCCGGGGAATACAAGGCAAACAATGGATTCCTCGCCAGCTACGACATTCCTGAGTGGTGTAGAACTATTTTCTCCGCAGCTGAGGAACCTAAATCACACCAGGTGTCTTCTATGACTTTTCCACGGGAAATAAAAAGTAAAGACGGGATTTTGCGGAAGCTGCGAAACTTCTAAGTGGTTGTAAGGAAATTTTACTCACAGATGAAAACTTCTAGTCACTCCAGGTGACTTTCAGGCGTTTCCTACAGGAAATACGGAGCTAATAATGAATTTCTTCCAAGTCGCGACGTTCCTGAGCGGTGTAAAGCTATTCTTTTCGCAGGTAAGCAACCTAACTCGCATCAGCTGTCTCACACGAGCTTTCCACAGGGAAAGAAATACAAATATGAGATTCCGCGAAAGCTGCGACACTTCTGAGTGGTTATGAGAAGATTTTCCCCGTGATGAAGGTCCTCAGTCACTCCAGGTGACTCTGGAGCGATTTCTCCAGGGAATACAAGTAAATAATGAATTCCTCGCAAGCTACGACACCTCTGAGTGGTGTAGAACTATTTTGTCCACAGGTGAGCTACCTAACCCACACCAGGTGTCTCACGTGAGTTTTTCACGAGGAATAGAATGTAAAGACGGCATTTCGCGAAAGCTGCGATATTTCTTAGTAATTGTAAGGGAATTTTACTCACAAATGAAGACCTTCAGTCACTCTAGGTGTCTTCCAGGCATTTTCTTCGGACAATACAAAGCGAATAATGCATTCCTTGCAAGCTGTGACGTTTCTGAGTGGTGTAAAGCTATTTTCTCCGCAGGTGAGCGACCTAGCTCCCACCGGATGCTTCACACGAGCTTTCCACGGGGAATGGAATGCAAATATGAGATTTCGTGGAAGCTGCGACATTTCTAAGTTGTTCTGAGGGAATCTTCAGTCATCCTAGGTGTTTTTCAGACGTTCTCTACGGCAAATAGAAAGCAAGTAATGAATTCCTTGGGAACTGCGACATTTCTAAGTGGTGTCAAGTTATCCTCCCCGCAGATGAGCTACCTGACTCACACCAGGTGTCTCCTATGAGTTTTCCACTGAGAACAAAATGGAAAGACGGGATTTGGTGAAAAATGCGACATTTCTGAGTCATTCTGAGGAGATTTTCCTCACAAATGAGGACTTGCAGTCACTCCAGGTGTCTTTCAGGTAGTTTCTACGGGAAACACGAAGCCCATAGTGTATTCCGCGAATGCTGGACATTTCTAGGAACTTTGGAAGTATTTTTTTTTGCAGATGAACGAGCCAACTCACTTCACGTGTCTCACACAGAATTTTCTACGGGGAATAACATGCAAATACGGGACTTGGCGAATGCTACCACATTTCTAAGTGGTTTTGGCGATATTTTCCCACAAATGGGCTATCTCACTCACTCCGGGTGTTTCTTGGGCGTTTTCGACAGGGATGAAAAGCAAATGGGGGATTCCTCAAATGCTGTGACATTTCTGAGTGGCTTAAAACTATTCCCCCTACAGATGAGTTCCCTCACTCATGCTCTGTTGTGGGGAAAATATTCTCAAAGTATTTGAAGATGTCACAGCCTTTCAGAGATTCCGTACGTGCATTCTAGTCCAGGTAAGGAAACTCGTAAAAGACGCTTGAAGTGAATGGGATGCTCATCTGTGCGAAAAATATTTGAAAATACTTCAAATCAACTCGCATTATAACTGTTTTCCCAGAATCCTATTTTTGCATTTTCTTCATTATAGAAAAGTCTTGATAAGCATCCGGAATACTCAAACTAATTACGAATGGCGCTGCTTCCGAGGAATTCCTTGCACCCTTTTTGGACCGAAAGAAAATGCTTGAGAAACTCCTGGCGTGAGTGAGGAAGCTCGCCTGCAGGGAGAATTTGAGGGATTTCTCATTTGCATTTCATTCTCCGTGGAAAATAGCTGGGAGACACCTGGAAGGAGCAGATAGCTCATTGGTGGAGAAGATATTCTCAAAGTGTCGGAGCATTCTTAAAATTCTGTGGTTGTATTTCATTCCTCATGAAAGGCTCCTGAGAGATACCTGGCGTGAGTGAGGAAGCTCATCTGCAAGGAAAATGGTTTTAAGCCATTTAGAAAAGTCGCAGCATTCGAGAAATTCCCTATTTTCATTTCATCTATGGAGAACGCACAAGCACCTGGAGTGGGTGAGATAACCCATTTGCAGGGAAAATATCTCGAAAACCACTTAGAAATGTGGCAGCATCCACGAAATCTCGTATTTGCACGTTATTCCCTGTAGAAAATTCGCTGTGAGCCACCTGGAGTGAGTAGGCTTGTTCATCTGCAAAAAAGATGCTTCCCAAGTACTTGAAAATGTCACAGCATTTGAGGAATTCATTATGAGCCATGTTTTTCCCATGGAAAATACCTGAAAGACACCTGGAGTGACTAAGAGTCCCCATCTGTGAAGAAAATCCCCTCAGAATGACTCAGAAATGTCATTCCTTCTGCAAAATCTCGTCTTCCCATTTCATTCCCCGTGGAAAGCTCAGAGGAGACATCTGGTGTGAGTCAGGTAGCTCATCTGTGGAGAGAATAGCTTGACACCACTCAGAAATGGCGCAGCTCCCAAGGAATTTATAACTTACTTTCTATTCCCCGTAGAAAATGTATGAACGACACCTGGAGTGACTGGAAATCCCCCCGGAACCCTGTAGAAATGTCGCAGCTTCCGCAAAATCCCATCTTCACTTTTTAGTCCCCGTAGAAAACTCGCACGAGTTACTTGGTGTGAGCTAGATAGCTCACCTGCGGAGGAAATAGTTCTACACCACTCAGAAGTGTCGTAGCTTGCGAGGAATTCATTATTTACTTGTATTCCCTGGAGAGTACGCTTCAGAGTCACCTGGAGTGACTGAGGACCCTCATCTACGAGGAAAATCTTCTCATAACCACTCAGAAATGTCACAGCTTTCGCGGAATCTCATATTTGCATTTAATTCCCTGTGGAAAGCTCGTGTGAGACAGCTGATGCGAGTTAAGTTGCTTACCTGCGAAGAAAATAGCTTTACACTGCTCAGGATTGTCGCAGCTTGGGAGGAATTCATTATTAGCTTCGAATTCCCTAGAGAAAACGCCTGAAAGACAACTGGAGTGACTAAAAGTCTTCATCTGTGAGTAAAATTTCTTTAAAACCACTTAGAAATATCACAGCTTCCGCAAAATCCCGTCTTTACTTCTTATTCCCCGTAGAAAAGTCATAGAAGACACCTGGTGAGATTTAGGTTTCTTACCTGCGGAGAAAATAGTTCTACACCACTCAGGAATATCGTAGCTGGCGAGGAATTTATTGCTTGCTTTGTATTCCCCGGGGAAAATGCTTCAGAGACACCTGGAGTGACTGAGGGCCCTCATCTGCGAGGAAAATTCCCTCAGAACCTATCAGGAATGGTGCAGCTTCCACAAAATCCCGTCTTTACTTCTTATTCCCCGTGGAAAAGTCATAGAAGACATCTGGTGAGATTCAGGTTTCTTACTTGCGGAGAAAATAGTTGTACACCACTCAGGAATGTCGTAGCTGGCGGAGAATTCATTGCTTGCTTTGTATTCCTCGGGGAAAATGCTTCAGAGATCTTGGAGTGACTGAAGGCCCTCATCTACGGGGAAAATTCTCTCATAACCACTCAGAAAGGATAAGGCTTCCGCGAAACCTCATATTTCCATTTTATCCCCTGTAGAAAGCTCGTGGGAGACACCTAGTGTGAGTTCGATAGCTCACCTGCGGAGGAAACAGTTCTACACCACTTAGAAATGTCGTAACTTGCAAAGAATTCATTACTTGCTTCGTATTCCCCGGAGAAAATCCTTCAGAGACACCTGGAGTAACTGAGGGACCTCATCTGCGAGGAAAATCCCCTCAGAACCTCTGAGAGATGTCGCAGTTCTCACGAAACTCTGTGACGACACCTGGAGCAAGTCAAGCTAAGTCATCCACGTGAAAAATCCTCTGAATCTAAGAATTTCTCAGGGGTCATCCGGAGCAATGCAGATTGCTCATCTGCAAGAGCAATCTCCTTGATTACGTTATAAATAAGTTGAAATTGAATTTCAAGTCCATCCAAGCTAAAACCAAGCTAATTAAGTCGTTGTAATCCCAAGTCAAGTCCATTAAGTCAAATAAGTCCAAACTAAGTTCTTTAAGTTAAACTAAGCTCAAATTAAGCTAATTATTTTGACTCGGGATATTAATACGAAAACAAGTACTTTATGCACATTGTGCTTCAAAAACGTCCTTTTTTTCATTTGTCGATAACTTGTACACATCGCGTGGAACAATATCAATCGGAAATGACCTCATACAAATTGCAACGAAAAGGAGCGGAAAAAAAGCGAAAAAAAACCTCAATAAATTTAATCCAGATTAAATGAAATTTCGAAATACTCATCTGGAGTTTTGATTTTCCAAGAAAAATCACACACAGTGGTGGCAACTAACTCTTAATACAAAGCACACAGTTTTGATGTTCCACTGCAGACAACCAAAATTATACCAGCCTAGAGAATTCCCGAGCCGAAAAATTTCGTTGGTTTTTAGTCTAAAACACGTGAAAATGATCGGGAAAAGGTCTAAAAATTGCATTCTACGAACTAAAACCGACCAACCGAAAATGACCAAGTCGGTTTCAAGTCCATTCCTTTTTTGCGATGAGTTCGTCGTCTCCACTGACTTTCAAGGGAAGACGAAATACCGACGAAAACAAGAGTTCTGGGTGCTGAAATTTTTCTAAGTTCTTCACAAACTTAGGAAAATTTCGTCACTGCAGATTTTTCTTCTGAGTCCTTCAAGCTTGTCCAATTTTATGTCAATTTTTTAAAAGTCCAAATTGACTTATTTCTCTTTGTCCTTTACATTTTTAGGAAAGTAGATCATCGCTTTACATAATTAATATCTCACACTGAATGAAAAAGATCATAACACTTCAGCGATTAATATTACGCATATCCTATAACGAACTTATTCCCTAAAATGATTGAAATATATGAATATTATATTTTTAATTGAATTCAATTAATCTCAGCTCTATTATAGTGAGTTCATTGAAGATAGTGAAGATTTTCTCTGATTGTCATTTTTATGATTTAAATTATATTTGATATCAATTTACAATAAAGCGTAAGAAGGAGATGGAAAATTATTGGATAAATTTTGAGCAGTGGAAAAATGGGTATTTCCCAAAATTGAAATAAATGCCCTTTTCCCTTGTTCGAGTACGCCAGAGTAATAAAACAACACATGTTGCCTCCGGTAGGCTACGTTATTCTGATCTCTCTCTCTCTCTCCCACAATTTTTTTCGAGTAGCTCACTGAAAATTTCTTGCTCTTTCTCTGTTACTCTTCAGCTTTCTGTTAAAATTCGAAGAAAAACTTCTTCAGTTCAACGTCAACCACCGGTGGACGTACCTCTCCTTGAGGTTCCAAGTGATATTCAGTGACGCGCAGAGTTTCAGTATTATTTGCGCTAGGGTATACGTATATTTGAATGAAATGTTATTGTTATTATTCATAGTTCAATCATCAGTTTTTGATCAATGTTATGTTGTCTTTTAAGTATTTCAAGTGTAAGTCTTTTAGGTGATAATGATCAAATATTCATTTACGATAGTATAAGCCAATTTAGATTGATGGTTTGATATATATTAATGTTATAGCATTTCTCAATATTTTTTTTTTCTATATTATTTAACGTCGCGTTTTGACACCTTAGATTGGCGTATTTAACGACTGATCGAGACTTTTTGTACTGGTTAGATCTCACCAGTGTCACCGGCGGGGATCGAACCCGAGTCGACCGCGTGTGAATCATTGACTATATCCACAGCGCCAGACCGCCGGATTATTTCTCAATATTGTTGCGTTTTAAGTATTTCAAATGTAAGTGTTTCACGTGAAAATGTGAATCAAGTATGATTTATATAGGTATAAGCTTATTTTGTTTACTATGTTTTGATATGTACGCATAATGGATTCTTCACTAATAAAATGAATAAGAAGCAATATATGAATCTAATTCCCGAACGCACATTTATTTTTATTCTTTCCATCCGATTTTTTAAAATTTAATTGAAAAAATTTAGGCCAAAAACCGATTAATCCGATTGAAATGGTGACTAAATCCCAGGTAGGAACTGACGATCAGAACAAGCCTTGCTCAGCCTTTGCCCAAGGCTGAGGCTGAGTAGTCTAAGGCTCAGATGACAAGGCTGAAACAAGCTTTGATGAGCCTTAGAATGATAAGATCATCCCAAGGTTGGAAACTGAGGCTTTCCCCAACACTCAGATCTAAGTCTGAAATGAGGGTGAACCGTTCCAGACAATGGGGCTGTAAAATGTTTAAACAATTGTTTAACATTAATTACTATTGAATTATAAGGCTTTCACGAGATAAATCAGCTCAAATAGTATTGAAAATAACATTAATAAGGAAAAAAAGTTGCTCCGGCTTGGATTCGAACCCACGACCATTGATACTAAAAATTTTTAATGATAAAAAGGCTATTTTATTATTATTAATTATCCTCGACCCGATTGGTATGAATATATTTATTCAGATGCCGCGTCCGGATGTTGTTCCCCAGAGAAGATCGTCCTGGTGCCGCTGTTGTCGAAGATATCCACCGAAGGACTGTGCTCGAAACATGCATTTAGCCCACTAGGTTATTTCACTTACTTGAGTTCATAGGACATAAACCCGAATTTTAAAGTGACTCAACCTTTTCTCTCATTGACACTCTAAAACTCTATGTTCATATATTTCATTTTTTATCCTTCCAATGTTATAATAATAATTTTATTCAATTATCTATCCGCTTAAATAATTAATTACAGAATTTTGTCGGTTTGAATCGAAATCAGGCTTAGCCCAAGACTGAGACAAGCCTCGAATGAGGCTCAATGAAATATTCCAAAAATCACACAAAAAAATGGAATTTACCTATTAACACTAATATTGTTCTTGTTATTGCAATAATAATGGGGAAATTCCTATCTAATGAGTGAAGGCTGGCCCAAGACTCGTCCACCCTTCAGAATGAAGCCTTTGTAGAGGAAGCCTCAATCGAGGCTGATTCAAGCCTAGGTGGAAATTTGAAAATGAAGGAATGAAAACTCATAATCTCAGCCTAATTTTGACGACAAGAACAAGCCTGGCAGAGGCTTGGTTCCCCAAGCCTCAGTGCGCCAAGGTTAGTAAGGGGCTGTACTCGTCGTCAGCCTCGGCGCTCCCTACCTGGGATACCGACGAAACTCCTGAAAACTTGTCGAAAATAGCGTCGGTTTGTGTCCTCAAAGCTGCATTCCCAGGTCTACAACCGACTTGAAATCCAGACTAAAAGCAATGAACTCACGAAGCTAGTCTAAGACTAAATTTTCCGACTCGGGGAAGTAACGAGACTGCAGTGTTTTATTCACATCATAACCCAAAATTGTTGGATAAGCATTTCCATTCTTGGGCCAGTCTTTTACATCGAAAAGGTGGTCAAAGCGAGTTTTCAGTCAAACCATTCTCTGTAAGAAAAACTGGACTCTCATTCATGGGCGGAAATGTTTATCCCATATCTTTCGTTATTTCCTCGCATACAAATCTCTTATTTTATTTTTCCCCATATTTAATGGAATAAAAGATGAGGAAAATGTGCAGCTTGTGATTTCTTTCCACGTTACAGAAGAAATTAGGGATAAAATCGGAAATGCCTAAGCGGACACACATGTTCATAGCTGTCAAATATTCAGACATGATCAGGCCTGATGATTTTTTCCCGAGGATCTCTACAAATAGAGCTGACGATTTGGCTGAACAATGCAAACGTTGCAAGTCGTAACCTGGAAGTCTCGGATCTAGACTCAGTTTCGGGGAAAACAAGCAGGTATCCCATTCCCTGTGCATTACTTGAGTATTTTACTACTCCTATTTTCAAATTTTGCAATTTAGCAAACTTCCGAATAGAATTTTCCTCGAAGAAACTTTAGAGGAAATCTTCTCATCCAAAAACTACCGTGGTAACTCAATTTGGCAATTGAAATATCAGCCCGAAACAATTTTTTACTTAAATAATGTCATTTGATACCGGAAAAATCAATATTATACAAAAACTAAGATCCTACAATTGAACTTACGAATCCAAAAATTGAGGTTGAATGAACTTTGAGGTTAATTGGGCTATTGGACAGATGGATGAATAGTAGAAGTCAATCTTCACATTTATTTCCTAAAAAATCATCTCCACTATATTTCACTTACGTAAGAATTCAACAGTCTGACCTTGTCGATGACTTCAGACAATGAACTCTACCACTATTCGATAGTACTCCGGTTGCAAGGAAACGACATTCACCATTGAATGGAATTGCAATACTTCATAAGGGCTTGGAGGATCATGCAGGATTTATTTCAGTTGAGCTTCGTCCAATTAGTTATTTACCGTATTTGAAAGAACTGATAGAGATTTATCGAAAAAATACAATAACTAGATGGTTTTGATGATCAAAGATAGAATGAATGGAATTATATAAATCATGTGAAATCATGGATCGATAATAATCAAGACATCTATTTAGTCAGAAATACTTATTACAATTCCAATTTTTTTTTTCTCTATACCAGTAGGCAAAATAAATGTTCAGCAAAGGAAAATACCTAGAGGCAGATAATGGCACTAACATAATTAATACATCGCTAGTATTTTTCAAAAAATATGACAATAATCGGATTATCAATTATATCGACTAATTGTGGAGAGACTTTTGTAGAGAATTGTAGAGAATTTCCTTTTTCTCAAAAAAAAGGTCATGCACTGGGATCTTCTAAACGCAGCCGTTGCGGAGATTTGTGAAAATAGTTTCAACACTTAATTACGATATTTCAGGAAAATATTTGAAACGAGTGAATGTAGGAAAAAATGTTGGAGAACCTTTTTCGTAGTCGTTAAAATTATCTACAAAGAAGGTTTCGTGTGAAAATCTCCTAAATCCCATCGTTCCTGAGATATTTTCAAATTAATGCTACCAACAATACCGATGTCAATCTTCGATTGTCCGAATGCAGAATTCTGTACTTTTACTGTATCATCTGTCACAGTTGTCTTCATTATCAATGATATTAGGAATGAATGGAGAGAGCTCGCCACTGTCGAAATGAAGAACGAGACCAATTTTCAAATGAAACTTTGAGAAATGAGAAGTATTCATAACACTTTGTTATCAGTGACTTATATCAGTGAATAAATTAATCTCCGCGTCCCCCAAATTTAGAAATCTTTACACATGATATCAGCTGCGTACATAGAGATTTCCACGTGTCTAAGCGTAATGTTCTATCATAGTTTACAGCCTAAAAAAATGCCACATGGACTTTATCGTGACATATATAAAGGTAGAACTCTGACTCTGCCGAAGAGTATTGTGAACAGTTGATAGACAGCCATCATAAGAAATACACATTGATAAGAGATTGATAATGTTGAAAGCGGCACATTTCATCTTCCTCATATTTTATATATCGAATGCATCTTGTCTCTTCAATGACACATTTGCAGCAGGTAATTAATTCGATTCAATAATTCCTCGTATGAAGATTTTTCTCGGAATGAAGACGTCCAAGAAAAAAATTGAAAAAATTTGTGAACAATGTAGATATACTGAAGAATCGTGTTGGATTTCGTAGAATTTTCCCTCCAAGACTTTCATCTCTAAAAAATTCCGTTTGTGTAATATCCCTCGTAGTAGTGAAGAAGTGAAACAGAAGAAATTCATTCTTTCATCGTTCACTTTCATTGAACAATTATAATACAGCTTCCATTTCCCTCAATAAAAAATGTTTACAAAGATTTCGTTATCCCGTTTAGTTTGCGAGATATTCGCCAAAAACGAATAATAGAAGAATAGAGTCATTCAGTTTCACCTTTTTATTGCTGTTCTGTATCTGTATACTAATTATCAAAATTCAAGGTGTGACACGTCTTACGATATTCTGTTTTTACCTCACTACTCACAATATGTTGCGCGCATTATGAATTAGTTTCTAGTAATTTGCCTAATACTTCCTTAAATTCTCGATGATTATACCTTCTAGATCAACTAATCCGAGAATCAAATTCTTTATCGCTAAAAATCCTTGCAATAGAATTTATTGGCAAATTTCATGAAAATGAAGATAGTTTAAAGGAACCGCCAAATTTTCTAAAGGTTCACCTACTTTCCCACTATTATCCAAAATTGCAATATAAACATTAAGGATGGAGTGAAAAAATATAACGGTGATTTGACCGGTTAATTGACCGTCATTGATCGAATGTTCATGACTGACCAGTTTTGGTCAGAGATTACTGTACGATGTAGACTTCCAAATAAGTTCACCCGTCCGTCCAGGACCTCTCTTGAAGTTCTCGTTTCATCCATATCCTTACTCTTACGTAAAACATTCTTTTCTGCGCAGTTCATTGCGCCGAGGAGTATTCTCTCGCGCAGTTCAATGCGTAAAATGTTAAAATATGTCTAAAATTAGAGTCTCAATGACGCACTTCGAAACTCAATTCTGGTTGTCCCACTAAAGATTCAGATAGATAAATAGGAGAATTTATTCAGCCTTCAATTAAAAAGCCCATCAGGTTCTAAAAATACGAATTATGGTGTATTATCACCTACCGTAAACACAAAATAAATAGAAAAGAATCAGCATATGATAACAAAAATGGAATTGAAGTAAAGTTAGAAGAAGATATAATGAAGTATGGCATTAATGACAGTTCTTCTTAGAAATAATAAAAATGAATAAAGTTGAAAAATAATTGATGGTCATTAGCAGGGCCAGGAACTTGGTATAACTAAAAGTATTATCAGCCTAGCTGATACCTTGGTTACGGAAGTAAACGAATAATAGAAAATGTCAAATTCCATGCAAATTCGTCATTTACAATTGCATTAATTAAAATTTAATTTAGAAACGATTAATTCAGTAATGTGCGCGAAAAAAAGTGTTCTGGTTTGATGAAATATAATGGAGCGAGCCAAGACCGGAGAAAAAGGTATTTATAACTTGAATTTTGACTTTTTTGTAATTCGGAGGATACTTCAAGGAGGAAAGAGATAAAAGACATAATTGAGACTTCATGAAAATCTCTTTTATGTCTTTTTTCATTGGCTCCAAAGAGTGTTCTTTGAGTCTTCCCCAGATCCCTGCAGAGTATTTTTTATATCCCCCTTGTGGCTTATTTTATTTTTCCAGATTTGCACCAGTTCGGGGTGGATTAGGGTTCCTCTAACAAATCTGGAGAGGGGAAATTCCGAAGGAGACTCGGAGAAAATTCCAATAAGACTTGGAGAAGATTTGAAAAATACTCAGAAAAGGAAAAACTAAGACATAAAAGGGATATATAAAATACTTGTGGGAGATAGAAGTAAGACATGGGGAAGATATGAAGAATACTTGGTGGAGATCTGGAGGAGGCTCGGAGAACACCTTGGGTCCAATGAAAAAAGACATAATGAAGAGATTTTTTCAAAATCTCAATTATGTCTATTTTCTAGCCTTCTCCAGATCTCCCCCAGGTATTTTTTATATCCTCCCCATGTCTTACTTCAATTTTCCACAAGTATTTTATATATTCCCCTCATGTCTTATTTCATTCTTTTCTCAGTATTTTTAAAATTTTCTCCAAGTCTTATTGGAATTTTCTTCAAGTCTTCTTCGGAATTTCCCTTTTCCAGATTTGTTAGAGAGATCCTAATCCACCCCCGAGCTGGTACGAATCTGAAAAAATAATTTAAGCTATAAGGGGGATACAAAAAATACTTTGCACAGATCTGGAGAAGACTCAAAGAACACTCTTTGGTTCCAATGAAAGAAGACGTGAAAGAGATTTTCATGGAGTCTCAATTATGTCTTTTTTTTCTCTCCTCCTTGAAGTATCCTCCCAATTACGAAAAAGTCCAAATTCAGGTTACAAATACCTTTTTTCTCGGTCTTGGCTCACTCCATCATGTTTCATCAAACCAGAACACTTTTTTCGCGCACATTTCTGAATTAATCGTTTCTAGATCAAATTTTAATTAATACAATTGTAAATGACGAACTTGTATGGAATTTGACATTTTCTACTATTTGTTTACTCCCGTAACCAAGGTATCAGCTAGGCTGATAATACTTTTAGTTATACCAAGTTCCTGGCCCTGGTCATTAGTTCATTACTCTCATAAGGAGAGCCGGAGACTTCAGTTATTATTTTGTCCGGTATACTCGCTAGGCAACCATTCGCACGATTCCAAATGCGTCAAATTAAATTTGTTAAAATGTTAGAAAAATAGTGAAAATTGATAATTTGATGAAGAGGGTCTCACAGAGAATTGGAGGAAACTTCACTGGGAATTGAAGGGCGATCCCGAGATAAAATTTGAGAGTTTCGCAGAGACGATTGAGTCTCCAGGAGACTCTCCAGCGTCTCTTGGAGACTCGATGCGTCTTCGGGAGATTCGTTGAGTTTTTGACGCAGTACATTGAGCGGAGACGCAAGTCTCTCAAAGTCTCTCATTGCTGATATTTCAGCAGAGAGATTTCCAAATACTCCACGTCTCTGCATCAGAGACTTGGACTTAGAATTTTTTCATCGAATTGAAAAATTTTATAAGTTTTTTCATTAACATTTATAATTTTTAATTGTAAATATTCAATGGAATTCATTTTTTATTAACAATTTCGTTTAGTTGATTGAGATTTAGAAGACATGGCGTCCAAAAAAAATTATGCTTTAAATCAAAAAAATATTCTTTTATGTGAAAAATTCATGAATTTATTCATTAATAAAAATATCGGGTGTATAGAGGGGACCGGGGCAAAATGGGGTCCGGGGTTACGTGCTTTAAAGTACCCCATTTTGCCCCGGTCTCCCCTAATTATTCATTCATTTTTTACTTAATAAAACGAATGAATAAGTGAAAAATAAATGAATAATCTATTAAATAATAAATGAATAGTCTGAAGATACTTTACCGCACGTGTAGGGTACAGTAGTTTATGGTACAACGTGTGGAAAGTGTCACTGACCGCAAGCGCAGCCGGCAGTAAGCTGCCATTTTCCGCAGAGCGTACGGAAAAAAAAATTTGGAAGTAAAGATTTACTGAAGACTAAATGTCTTCTTTCATTGGAAATATATACACTTCTTAATAAATATAATTCTCTAGGTGAACTACTATACAAGGTAGTGCAACAATTGAAGACAATACCTCCACTTAGCACTGATGGAAACTTGTATTCAGAAGCTGTCCAGCAAGTTAAAAAGTTTCGAAATGAATTAGAGACATTGAATAGTTATATACCACCAGAAAGTGATCCGCTCGAGAAATTGGAAGTGAACGTTGATGAAACCAAAAGAATGAAAGAACAGGAGGAAATTGAAACAATAATATCCTCGATCAACGATAGGTTCAACGATTTTTATAATCTCCTCGAACAAGATCAGAAGGGCGTACGCTGGCCTGTCTTTGTGAATATATTTCTTCTGCATTTGCGAGAACGGATGGAGGCACTTCATTCAATGATAACTCCTTTGAAAACAATTGATCTATGGGATGATGGCGTCTTCGACTTGATAGCTCATTGGGTAACATAAATAATCGTTGATCATTATCATGAAATACGTGTAAAATAATTTAATTTTTCATTTTTCTAACAGAGAAGAGATCATCGTCATTGTGGTGACGATAATAAAGTCCAGGATTTTCTGATTGGACTCTATAAAAGGGTCATTCTGACGGAAACAAAAATAATTCTTGTTCTGGCGTTCATCAATGCCTATCAAACTGGATCAACGGGTATTAATGATTGTTGATTTAAATACATAGGGAGATGAGGCATAAAAACTAGGGGGTAATCATTCGCGAAATCTAGTGTACATTCAAATCAGAAATCTTACGAAAATTTCAGAATTTTTTAAATGATTCTTGGAATTTTTGAATTTCTAAAATCTTATGAAATATGCAAATAAGTTTTGAAATCACTCACAAACTAGAGTAATCGGACAAAAATATCATGGAATCTTCGAAATCTCTGAAGTTTTTCAAATTTTATCCAAAATGAATAGTAACAATGTATGAAAAGTCGATTTGAGAATTTGAGAAGAGTCACAAATTTTTAAGATATTTACATGACGATACGGAAATATACACGTCGTAGATTTTAGTGGAGAGAATTTTGATGAACGGTATTTCAATCAAATTTTTATTATCTGATTTTTCATTTTTATTTTCGTTTTTACTATTCAATATAAAAATATTTTCGTATTCCCTGAAATCTCTTAAATTTTCACCGAATCCAAGGAATGTCATGAATCTTCATGAAATCTGCGGAGAATTTGAGAATCTTTGAATTCTCACAATTTGAAATTTAGTGTGCACCGATTTTAGGAGTGATTATCCCCTCGAATAAAAATATATGGACGGTGAAATGGACCAATTTAGTTTCGATCTTGTATATTATTAAAATCGCTCGAAATCAGTGGGAAGAGGATTTGAGATAGGATTTTTCTGATGCTTCATTGGAAAGCTGAGGAAAGATTGTTGAGAATTTCTAGAAAATTTAAATTTTTCAGCTGAAAACCACAAAATTGAGAAATTTTATTTCTTCGGCCATATCTACGATCAATAGATCGTAGGGACTTGGATTTGATCTGACATGAAAGATCAGATAATTCGCCATGGATTTATGTGGTTTTGAAGAAAAATTTTATCAAATGTTCTTGAAAATAATATGGTGGTACAACTGATTTTTATTAAATGAGCTCTAAATTACTCAAAAATTGACAGAATCTTTTTTTAGAATCACACGACCTGACAGTAACCAATGAATACTCTCGAAGAAGTGAGAATTTTCAACAATGGAACGGCTTTGATCCTCTACTCGTTTTCAAAAAAGTGAAATTTTCAAGAAATAAAAGAAATCAATTTTGACACGTGTTTTCCACTTGCGCCTCCCTTCATTTTGAGCTGTTCCATTGGAATGTCTATTTTACATTACTTCCCTCTATTTTATTTTTCTCCTTTTAAGATCATGCACAAATGAAACTGCGTCAGAGAGACTCCATCGTTGTTCTCAACGAACAATTACTGGCGTACACAAAGGCATTATCAAATTCATTAGAGACTGTGAACTCTTCGTATTTCGAATACTGTGATCCCTCTTATAATTCTTGGATCAAAGGTATTGTAGGAGATTCAATCTTTTCTTTCCTAATAGAGAATTTCGTGATTTTCAACTCCAATTAAACTATTTTAGACGTATCTTCCTTCGAACTAACCGGTTTCATCCAGCAAGTAATGTTCTGGTACTCCACCCCATTCTGTTCCTACAGCTGCGGAGACATCTGGAACAAACGTTCCTGCGATCGAGGCTGGTTCAGCGAACGAAGTGGCTGCGAGAAAGGTCTAATGTTATCCTGTGAATGGTTGAACGAAGCGCGGGCATGTTTGTTGGTAAGAAAAAGCCGTCACATTTGTCCAAAATTATTATTGACAATTCGAACCGGACTGATTTTTGATTGTGTTGAAGAGAATTTTTATTTGCTATCAAATCCCTATAGATAATAAGGAGGAAATATTTCTAAACAACTTTATAACAATAACCGTATTAAGGAAATGACTCCGCTGTACAGCAAAAAATTGCGGGAGCAGAAAATTTTTCCAAAATTTTGACCAATTTTCCAATGGCTGTAACTTTGCAAAAGATGATCGGATCAGAATGAAACAAAAAAGGAATTGAAGCTTGAAGTCTCTACTTTCAGAATCTTGAGATGAAATTTTTTTCTGTAGCATCGCTTATGGTGCGAAAAATCGATTAATGTGGGGAAAAAAATTAAAATTTTTCCGTTCTTCAAAATAGTTCACGGGCTCGTAAAATTTTTTTTTGGATCAACCAATACCAGAAGCCTGTAGCCTGATTCTTCAGTTTCAATTTGACTCATTTTTCTCGCTACGACCATTTGTCACTGAGATATCGGCTATTAGGTGAAAAATCATCCTTTTGTATTTGATCACCGATATCTGGGGAACTACTGATTATACAGTGATCAAATGGTGTGTTTTGTAATCTTGAATCAATGCTCTAGAAGCTCCTTTTTTTTCAATTTTTTTCCGTTTTCAAAATTGGTTCATAAAAGCACTAAAAAATGACGTTTTTTGGTGTTTTTGAAAATCAACCTAAACTTTTGTGAATATTACAAAAATGACTAATGTTTCTACGTTTTTACAAATTTAACGAATTTTGACAATTTTTTTTTCTTGACAATTTTTGGTACAACTTTGACCAGTCGGGAAAAAACGGTCCAGCCAATCGGATTCAAAATTTACAGGCCGTTGAGGCATGCATTACGCTAGAAAAAATGGAAAAACATTCAATATTTTGGCAATATTCACAAAAGTTTAGGTCGATTTTCAAAATCACCAAAAAACGTCATTTTTTGGTACTTTTCCAAATCAATTTTGAGCATGGAAAAGATTTTTTAAAAAATGAGCAGGAAGCTTGTAGAGCATTAATTCAAGTTTACAAAACACACCACTTGCTCGCTGTGCGATCAGTAGTTCCCGAAATATCGGTAATTAAAGAGAAGAGGGTAATTTTTCATTTAACAGCCAATATCTCCATGAAACATGGTCGTAGCGAAAAAAAAATCAAATTGAAGCTAAAGAATCAGGCTACACGCTCCTGGTATTAGTTGAGCCGAAAAAAAAATCTTCGAGCCCGTGGACCAATTTGAAAAACAGTAAATTTAGATTCTTTTTACCTACATTAATCGATTTTGCGTACCATAAACGATGCTTTTGAAAACTTTCATCTCAAGATTCCGCAAGTAAAGACTTCAAGCTTATACCGGCGGTCTGGCGCTGTGGATATAGTCAATGATTCACACGCGGTAGACTCGGGTTCGATCCCCGCCGGTGACACTGGTGAGATCTAACCAGTACAAAAAGTCTTGATCAGTCGTTAAATACGCCAATCTAAGGTGTCAAAACGCGACGGTAAATAATATAAAAAAAAAAAAAAAGACTTCAAGCTTCAATTCTTCTCTTATTTCATTCCGATCCGATCATTTTTTGCAAAGCTACAGCCATTTGCAATTTGCTTAAAATTTCGCAAAAATTTTCTACTCTCTTGATTTTTTTACGGAGTGTATTTGAAGTCAAGTCATTTTAAAACTGAGGTCAAGGATTCTTTGGTAAAAATGGTGGAAACTCTAAAGGGTCTCTACAAACAGAACCGACGGTCTAGCCGACCAGTCTAAACTTTGCACGTTGTAATCCGAAAATGCCACCTTCCAGCATACAAGCAACAATCACATGTGAAAACCCCATAACGTCTGAAAACCCCTCAGTAAAATATATGTAAAAGCGCACGGGTAGATTCCTGGGGAAAAATATTCAGATCTGGTTAGTCTGATTGCAGTGTTACATTGGATATGAATAGATTCGACTATTTCTGATCAGAGCCGATTGGATGTCAATAGATCTAGTCAGATATATTACCTATCCAATGGACCATTTGAATTAGATCTGATCAGATCTAATTGAATCTGAACAGATCCATTTGGTTTTAATTAGACCTGATTAGATTTAATCAAATCCATTCAGATCGGCTCCTCAGATCTGATTGGATCTAGTCAGATCTGATCAGACATGATGAAATTCGTTCCAATTTATATTATAGATGAGAAGATTAGTGGAAACTCTCTCAGACAGAATTCATTTTCATAATGAATTGTTCTACATCATAAATTGCATATTGTTAGGACAAATACATACATAATTTCCTAGTTTGATAAATAGGACCGGAGACTTCATTCAAATTTGAGTCTTGAATAGTTGCCAGGTGACTAGGCTGTTCGAGAAATAAATAAATTCATTAATATTTGACACCTGCTATTCAACAATTTGAATTCGTATCGATTAAACTGCTATTTTCATCCATCTGGAGATATCGCAGAATGGATGGAAAGTACATGCGGAATATATGGGTAAAGCACGTGTAAAGCATGAAAATGCTTGGAAAATGAATGACAGATGTATGGCAGAGGGCATGTGAAAGACATGAGAAGTACATTAAAAATATATTCCACAGGCATTTCTGGTGTATGGGAAATGCATGGGGCATCAACTGGAGAAATATGTGAAATACCTGAGAAATACATGGAAAATATGTTTTTAATGTATTTCTTATGTCTCTCCCATGCAGTTTTCATTCATTCCTCACACATTTCCATGTTTTACACGAGCATTACCCATGTATTCCAGGTACTTTCCGTCCATTTCGTATAATCTTCAAACGGATGAAAATAACCCTTCATTTGATACGAATTTGAATTGTTGAATAGCAGGTCTTGAATAAATTTCCCTTATATTTTCGAATAGCCTAGTTGTCTCGCAGCTATGCGAAACTCGTATCTGGATGAAGTTTCCGGCCCTACTGATAACATAATTTCAATCGATTTTCCTGATTTAAAACAATTGTAAAAAGTTCATTTGCTTTATCACTAAGATATTATAAAACAATGATAATATCAGATTCGTGAGAAGAAAATTGCTTTTTCTAATTTATTATCCAATTAAATCTGAGCGAATCTGAACATTTTTTACCGTGTATGCTAGCTCTAAATTGGTTAAACCGAGTGGAGGTTCCTCAAAAAAAGGAACTTCTGTATCAGCATGAAAAGAAAAAGATATTTAGGTATAAAAATGAGAATGAATGAAAATATGAAAAAAAAACTTCAAATAGGAAGAAGGTCCACGCAAGTACCAATCGGTTTACTCATCGCAATTCGGTCAGTTTGGAAATCCTTCTGATACCTGTCCTGGGGGCAATTGGATCCGAACGGGTATGAGATCAGTTACTCCAGATAGGGCCTGTCACTGTCAATGCGTTGGGGTCCGATGGAGAGTTTATGTGGGCCAATTAGAAAGTCGAGAGAGTGATAATTAGTAAGTTGCTTGATACGCATGATTTTCTCTTAGATCTACATCTCGTTTCATTTTTTCTAGTGTTATCACCGGTGTACGATTCAGTTACAAGAAAATTAGACGAAACAATATTCTCTTCCTTCAACCGGCTCAGGGAAAATTACAGGCCAATGGCTACATTGCTGATTACGAATGGATTGATCTTCCTCATCAAATTCCAGGCGGGGATATTGCCCCGCTAGAGCCGAGTTCGTGCACGTTTTTTCTCGATAATCTACAATTAGGCCCTAAACATGTTATGACAGGTAATTAGCGCAAAATAATGGTGGAACGGTCTTACTTCTAAATTGTATAATTTCAGGAATTCAGTTGCAAAAAGTTTCCAGAGGAGAAGCTAGAAACATCAGAGGTTTCGCTATTGGTATCAGTGGAAGGCTACTTGATTATAGAAGTGGAAAATTAGATTTGACACTTCGGGAGGAAATGATTATTAGGGCACTACCGCCTGGCACTGAGTATGCTACATTCAAATATGATGAATTGATTATAATAATGAGAAATTTTTTTAATGTAATTATATCTGATCAGATATGTTTGGATTTCAAAAAGTGCGAAAAAATTCTAGACTTCATATTTGATCAGATCCAATTCTATTAAATTTCAGATCTGCCAAGATCTAAATATATATAATTATATCTGATACAGATCTGGGCCGTTCCGTCGTGGGTTTCTCAGATCTTATCAGATCTTCTCCGATCTATTAGCATATCGTCTTATATTTCCATAGATATGACGTCGTATATACCGAGATATGACTACAGATCTAATTATAGCAAATTTCATCTAATTAGATAGAATTAGATATAATTGGATCAAATTATATCAAAAAAAAATTTCTCGGGATGCTATTGATAACAATGACTGGATAATTCATATTCCCTTTTCAATGGAATTTTCTCAATTTTAGGAAAGAATTGAAGTATAAACGGGTGAGACCACTTGATAAGGAAATATTCGAACGTAAAGAATCCTCCTCAGTAAATTTCACTTACGTGAAAATCCAACAATCAGACCTTTTTAATGACTATGGACAATCAACTCTGCCACTATTCGATAGTACTCCGGCTGTGATGAAACGACATTCACCATTGAATGGAATTGCAATATTCCATAAGGGCTCGGAGGATAATGCAGGATTTATTTCAGTTAAACTTCGCCCAATAAGTTATTTGCCGTATTTGAAACAATTCATAGAGATTTATCAAAAAAATGTAACGAGTGGAGGGGCTGGGTATCTATAATACACTCTCAAAATATCGTATCAAAATATCACATCAGAATATTAAAGTTTATAATGTCACTCAGAAGAAATATTATGTCATGAAAATATGACACTAGGAGATATCACATTTCGTCATATTCCCAATTGTTACAGATATTTACTTTAGCCAAAAAATTGTCTAATATTGAAATAAACAATGATTTGATACACAATCGATAGTTCTCAAAAATATTCCAATGGCAAAGAAAATATATCAGCGAAAACATATCTAGAGGAGACCGGGGCAAGACGGCCCCCTTCCACAATTTGGTCAAAAAATAGTTTTTTCGCTTTTCGTCCGATCATGATACCTTCAATATACTGAGCGATTTTCCGGCCAATCCGTGAAACCCGAGGCATAATGCACCACCCTAAAAAATTTGGGCAGAATTTTCTTTCTCTCCAAATAATGATGAAATTGATGTATTTATCTATTTTCAGACAGATGCACTATGCTCGGGGACAAAGGGAGCATTAGAAAAAATTAGAAAAATGTTTTTTTCAATAAAATTGAAATATAGAAAAAAATTCTATTTCCTCGAAAATTAAAAGAAAAACATTTTTTTTTGGATTAAGAAAAGTAATATTCGTTAGGGTCAGAATGAAAACAATCGCAATCGTTTAAAAATCACTAAATACATCAAAGGTCATGATTTGATTATAATTTGACGAAAAAAGAAATTTCTTTTGGATGACAATAAACAATAAAATCCACTTAAAAGAGAATAATTCGATGTTTTGCTGATGTTATTCTGAGAATATCTTGGAAATTACTAGAGGTACGCCCTCTTTGTCTCTCCTTTTTTTGGAGATAATTTCGAGAGCTACGGAAGAGTATTGATGCAAAGGGGGCGTATCTTCATCAGTTTTTAAGATATTCTCGAAAAATGATGGAAAAAATTATAATTTTTTCGCTTTTTCGCCATTTTTTATGAATATCTCAGATTCTGATGATTACAGTGAGGTCTAATTAGCTGTGAACAAAGGATGAGATCATTTTATCCCGATTTGATATATGATCGAATCAATTCTGGGCTCACATCATTTTTCATTATTTCGAGATGTTTTAACAAAAATTATCGGAAAAATTGCATTTTTTCATCGACCTTTTTTGAGAAGAATTTCAAGACCTACAAAAAAGGTTGGGAGTATGAAGAGCAAACCTCCATTAGTTACCGAGATATTGGAGAAGAAATGATAGGAAAAATCTTTTTGTTGCTGGGGGGAGAGAAACAGTTTAGATTAGCTAGAAAAGAAGAAATTCGTATAAAATTGGAGTAAATAGAGTACTTAAGATCGAGAAAACCTTCTCAACGTTGGATACAATTTTTTAAGGTAAATTTTTGAACTTCTTCATCATTTTTAAGACGAGGCCGTTGTGCCCCAAGCAATTTTACTCTTTTTCTAGAGTTTCGGCAAAATGTCAGTGGATTTGTTCAAGATAGAACAAAAATAGACTGATTTGATGGTTGGAGACTACAAAAAGTAATAACTGGCTGGGGGGCACCCAGTCTCCCCTAAACAAAAAAAAATAACATAGACATCGCTAATTTATAATTGAATATTATGAGCAATGCTACGACGATATTCTAAAACATCATCTTCCACAGGAAAATCTTCAACCAAAGCAGTGAGACGTTTAAGTTTACAAATTAACTAAACACGTCAACCAAATCAATATTTTGATTGCCGATAAATTACGAGCTCATATCACCATTGACTTTCATCTAATCTGAGAATTATAAATTCATATTCGTAATTTTTTTAGTAATAATATCTGAAGACAATGATATGTTCGGTCTGTAATAACATTTTTGGTAATATTTTGAAGTGTAATATTATAATACCGTCAAATTTTAGTGTGTGATATTTTTTATAATATCATTAGCTGTAATATTATGATCGAAACATATCCTGAGTTGTCACCGATCTCGGCATATTTTGGAATCAATGCTACCTACAGTAGCGATGTCAATCTCCGATTTTCCGAATGCGGAATTCTGTCTACACTGTATCATCTGTCACAGATGTTTCCATTATCAGCCTCATATCGTCACTAGCCTGGATAGGAATGAGCGATGAGTGTTCGTAACTATCTGATTGAAGAACGAGACCGATTTTCAAATGAAACTGTGAAAAATATAAAAAAATTGTGACAATTTGTTATCAGTAATTTATGTCAGTGAAATAAGCTGATTTCCATCTCCCCCAAGTTTCGGAACGCTTTACATATCATCTGTTTGCATGAAAAAATCAACGATTCTACGCGTGATGTTCTATTATAATTTGCAGCACATTAAAAAAAATGCCATATGTACTCTATCATGTGAGACATGAAAAGGAGAAACTCTGGTTCTATCGAAGAGTATTGTGAACAGTTGATATACAGCCATTATAAGAAATACAGATACGTAAGAGATTGATAATGCTGAAGGCTGCACATTTTATATTCCTCATATTTTATATATCGAATGCATCTTGTCTCTTTAATGACACCATCGCAGCAGGTAATTAATTCGATTTGACAATTACTGATATAACTATTTTCGAACACAAGTCCTCCACGAACACTGAGAAGATTTTTCCGTACTACCATGACTATCTCTTCAATATCCAACGTCAAAATGAACTATTTGAGATCAGTTATCGCGCACAGAATTATAATTTTAGGGTTACCATTCTAGATTACTACATTGAATCAAGACCTGTAACATACTCGTAATAATATTCCCATTTTGTTAGAGATTCCCATATCATAATTCACACTTCATGAAAAATTGTTCGACTGAAATGGAACAGAATCCATGAATGTATATTCGAACTGCAAATGATTGAGTAAGTGAACAAAAGAAGGTTGCAGGAGTTATTACCCATTGGGTGGGCCAAGTCATATTTGGCCCATCGATGGGCAATGATAAAAAAATTGCCCATCGATGGGCAAAAATAAAAAACTGCTCATCGATGGGCAGAATGAAATATATAAACTGATTTTTTTTTTCTATTCATGTCAATTTCTCATTAATTTTAAATTTCTCTGACGAGTTCCCAGACAGAAATATAATTGTAAAAAATTTCGCAAAATTAAGGAAAAGGGAAAAATTATAGATTGTCCCTTTTTAGTTACTATAACTAATTCTGTATTACAACTCCAACAATCGACTCCACATAACGAGAACCAACAGTTTATACTCATGTCTACTGCCCGATAGTTATACTCGAAGCTAATAAAATTCGGTTGCAGAATGGAAATTCCTATTTCCGCTCACAATATTCACTACCAATATTTTTATAGTCAAAGCCCTTTTCTACGATACTTTCTGAGTTCGAGACTCGAAAAATTCTCACAGGGGAAAAAATAAAAAAAAAATTCCTGAACAATGCGGACATACTGGAAAATTTAGTTGAATTTTTTCGAATTTTTCCTGGAAAGCAGAAAAAAATTTGCAAAAAAAAATGTAGAAACGTGACAAAAAACTTCACCCCCAAAACAGTTTCATCCTAAAACAGAAGGGATCTATCTTTGCGTCGTTCATTCTCTTGGGATAACTCGGGAACTAAGCGAGATAGAGGGATTTTTTCTTCATCCTTATTTCTAAAATGTTCATCCGAAAATTTCGTTATGTTGCTTAGGCTGAATTCGGGGAAGGCTAAACTCGAGTCAGCTAACTTGACTCTGAAGTTATAGTTGAAGTTAGCTCTACTGACGCAAATGTAGGGGAAAGGCATTTCTCCTTCACTGAAACCGTTGTGTGCGTTGCGTGTGATTGCGCTACGCTCCGCTAGCGATAAACAGTCTGCCATCTTTGATTGTGAAGGGGGTAGCTAACTTTAACTTTAACTTCAGAGTCAAGTTAGCTAACTCGAGTTTAGTCTTCCCCGAACTCAGCCTTAGTTTCCAAGATATTCACGAGCAATGAATAACAGAAAAATAGAGTCATTCAGATTCACCTCTTCAATATTGGATAAATTCAACTCTTCAGGTGAGCTGTTATACGAGGTAATGCAGCAATTGAAGATAATACCTTCAACTAGCGTTAATGAAGACTTGTATTATGGAGCTGTCCAGCAGCTTCAAAAGTTTCAAAAGGAAGTGAAAAAATTGAGTAGTTATATACCACCAGAAAGTGATCCACTCGAGGAATTGACTGTGAACTCAACAGATGAACTAAAAAGAATTGAAGAACAGGAGAAAATTGGAACAATAATATCTTCGATCCACTCTAGTTTCAATCATCTTTATGATCACCTCGAACAAAATCAACGACATTTATCCATATACTGAAATGAGGCTTCATCTTTCAGGAACTTTCAGGGTGAAAATTCCTTTCGTCAAATTAAAATGAGCTTCGCAGCAAAATTTCACCGAATTTCGCTGCAAAGTTGCCTTTAGTTAGGCTGCAAATATGTTTCAAGAATTCGCAGCTAAAATGCAGCGATATTCTTACGCGATTCTACTCCAGAAAATGGACGATAACTTGTGCATACTTGGATAACTCAAATAAATATGTTATCGGAAATATTGGTCGACACTGTGACGACAATTGGACGTCAATTGTGTATATTACTTGGCAGGCAATTTGAAGGCAAATTGACGGCTCCTTGCTGTCTGGGATACTATGGTGTCTAATTTTATTCCTCAATCTGTACAAAATTGATTGAGAATTTATTCTGAATTTTAAGAAAATCGAAAAAATTCTAATTTTGGAAAATTACTTACATCTTTAAAAAATTTCCATCAATATTATCCAGTATCGATCCCAAGCATTATATTCAGAAGATCAATATATGAGTCAAATTTGAGGTTTCTATCGATATTATTCTGATTGTTATTGAGGGAACAACATTATTCATGAAAAACTATAGAAATCGGCATGACTCGAAAACCAATCATTGGAAAAATCTGAACAAATTCACGCAGTTACAGAATATGATATCAAATGTTATGAATCAATCTGGACGGAACCGATTCAGAAATTTTTGATAAATTAATTTTCTTTTAATTAAAAATTGATCATAGCACAAAAGTACTGAATGGATTCCGAGCAGGAAAGTCTCAAGAGAAAGGATTTATGACGATAAATATACAGTCAAAATATGAGGCTTTTAGGTGGAAGTTTTACCGTTTTTAAGTGGAAAAAAAATACATACAGACCCATATACAAGGCACAAACATTTTTTCTATGCGTGGAGAAATCACACATCGTATATTTTCCTCATCTTTTATTTCATTCAATAAACAACAGATGGAATAAGTAATTCTGTTTGAGAAAATGATGACAGACGCGGATAAGCATCTCCGGCCGCGAACAAGAGTCCAGTTCTTTTTACAGAACTGTTTGAGTGTGAAGGTCTGCGTCCATCTTTCCTGTGAAAAAGACGAACCCAAGCGGGGGAATGCTTATCCAGCAATTTTAAACAGCGATGTGACTGATACATCGAAGTCTAAGAATTTCGGGGGAAACTTCGTGTGCCCACTGGAAAAAACCGCGGAAAAGATTAGCTTTGGAAAACATCCATCATGATTCCCCTATATCATCCAATTACAAGAGATACACCACGAGCACTGTATTCAATAGAATTATTGGGTTAAGCCTCCTTTTGTTTGAAGCGTGACCCTGAAAAGAGTTGTAATTCTGAGTGAATATATTGCGATTGGAATTGGAGGCTACTAAAAAATGGAGGAGAATAAAATTCAGTGAAAAAGTGAAACAGGACAAAGCAACTGATGTCTTTCATAATTCCCAATGAAATATCGTTAAAAATGATGGAGATGCGTTTTTTTTCTTTGGCCTGATCCTTCTTCTGTAAAGATTTTCAAGGGCTATAAGAGAGGATAAGGCTAAGAAGAGCATATCTCTATCAATTTCTGAGACATTTTTAAGAAATCGTTCTGTTATGTCCAGAAAAATTTGAAGTAATAATTGCTGATGCAGATAACCGAGATTGAAGAAATGGAGTTATGCTCAGTTCGGGAACATCTTTAAGTAAAAGGCTGATTGCTAGTTCTTCATTGAAAATTGATGAATAAGTAATACAGCTCCTAATAAATACAATCAATTTCGCATTGTTCTTCAGTCGTTCACCTGATCCCGAGAAAGAGCTGTTTGTGTAAAAAACCGAAACACTAGGCAACGAGGGGCCAAATTGATCTTTAGTTATTAATCGAAGTCTTTATTAACCGTGAAGGGGGCCTTATTAGTTAATTACTGGGTAAACCGCAATGTTGAATTGAAAGTAGTCTCTCGTTGTTCAAGTTAAAGGCTAGGAATTTCCAGCTGTGAACGAACTCATTTAACGAAGAAATTCTTTTGATATTAGTTAATTAATTACAATGATTGAAGACAACTTCCCTGGCATTAGAAACCCTTTACGGAAGAAAGTTGAAGAAGTCACCTTTTAGATAAGGTGTAGATTCAAAAACCGAAGTAATCAAATGAGGAGTGAGTGCCGTCAACCTCAAAACATCATAAGACCAAATTTCCCACGTCAATTAAAATTGTGAAATCTCATTGTCATTTCTGTTGAACAATCTTCTTCTAAAAATATTACAAAATTCAATCAGTTCATCTTTATCTCTCGTTTAATAGTAATTGGAAATCTCCTTTTTCATAAATTCATTGAGAACATATTCCCTCACCACGACACAAAAAGGTACAAAACATAGTCGCGTTCTTCATAAATAAAATTATGATTCAAACATAGTGTTGAGAAATAGATTAACCCTTTGCTCCTTGGAAGGTATGAGTCGTCGCGCAATAGCACGTAGTAGGGTGCACTATGCGAAGCAAAGGGCTGAATAGTCCACAGATGCGAGGGACATCTTTGGACATAACAGTTCTTTTATAAAAGGGAAGCATGACGCGGTTTATTATTTGTGCTACTTATGCACCTAGTCTTCATAGGTTCAGTTATACAACCAATTTGTATTAATTTTCATGTCACAAACTGTGCTCAGAAACTTTTCCTTTTTTTTAAGAACTACATGACTTTTTCTATCGGGTTGGAACTCGAATCGTCGATCTCTCAAGTAAATCGATTGCGCTTGTGGAAACTGCAGGCTATCGGGGAATCCCCTTCATTTCTAATTTAACAAAATTCAGAATATCATGAGGAAGATACGAGTGAGGAATTCTTCCATTCGTTTAAGATAAAGCCTACATTATGACAAATAATGATCATGGAGAATCACAATTTCATAGTTCAGTTTTATTATGAAAATTAATAATTCAAAATTTACACTTCAACACTCATAAAATTTCCTAATACAAACAGTAAAATTCGTTCTATCAACGATTGCTGATAACTTTGTACATCGTGAAGTAAAATTCGTGCATTCCATGGGAAGAATCACAAGTTTCACAATTACTGGACTGTGAAAAGTATGAAACTAGACAGCGGAATGACTTCTATGCTGTATTCTGTATCCCATTATTACTAATGGAAATAATTGTACATTGGCGGCTGCTACAATCTCATCGTGATACGTCTATTGTCATGCCTTCATCTCTCTTTTAATACATGATGATAATGAAAGAATAAAATCTCTCAGCCTATAGATCGTGTTTCACCAGTCTCATTATTCACCATTTAAAATTTGTATCTCTTGTTGAAAGACAACATTATCTGGGGCTGTATATATATGTATTCCAGAACCTCTACATATTTTCAACGCTTCTTGATAAATTCTCCAATCAACTCTAATTTTCAAAATTTCACGACCATTTCTGGCATCCCGTGTAAGTCTTTTGAAGAACTCTGGTGTGAGCTTAGTATTGAGAATTTCTAATTCTTCGAGGCATTTTGAATTTTTTATCATTTCGAATAATCCATTTTCTGACATGCAGTTAAATTGAAAATAAAGTTTTAAATGTTTGAATTTTAGTAAACGACCGAGAATATCATCACTGATTCCAGAGGCGTAGAGTTCCAAGGAGTCCAGCTTTGGGAGAGCCAACACAGTTTCTGAGAATACATTTGGAAGTTCCCCTAAAAAATAAGAAATTATCACCATTGATTGGAGAAACAAGTCAATAGTGAAGAGGATACGTCTATTTTTTGTCACTTATTTCTAGCAATAGCTCGGAAAAGTAAACAAAATAGAGCGATTTCGCCTGATTCCTTTTTTAAATCACCATGTCACCCTCATTTTTGGACATACTCTCTACAAACAATCGACATAAAAAATAGACTCATTTTGCTTTACCCTTTCAGTACTGATATTTAAGAATTATTTATGAACAATAATTACCATCCCAACAATATAGTTGCAGGGTTTCCAAATTTATACAGTGCCGTAATAAATTAATCATTCGATTCTCGTCCAGTGGGTACATCATCTTCAAACGAGTTAAACGATTCAGCAAAGACGTGTTCATCATCATCCCATCCACTATTACTTCAATGTTTCGTAAAATGACCAATTTTTTCAACTGTTCACAGTTTGAAATAGCCGTTTGTATGTTCGGTGTCCAGGAGTCGACAGTCAATTCTTCAAGCGATGGTGAATTTTCAATGAGTGGAACAATTTTACTTTCCCACTGTTCTTTCCCCATGTTTCGCAGCCTCAGGTGCAATGTCTTCCAGTCTCTCAGTGGCAGTGTTTCTACTATATCCTCAACGGGAAGACTATAGCACGCAATTGAGTGTAATTTTTTGTTGATTCCTAATAGTCTAGAAATTGCTTCAATCCTCTTGTATCTAACAGCGATCAATTGAATATTTTCAATATTATGACAGTGTGTGGCGATAATTGATACTAAATAGTCGCTATCATGATAAGAAAGGAAGATGAATTCTTTAATATGTTGTCCAACTCTGGAAACTATGCTCTGAACAATTCTGGGCCGATAAACATCAATATAGAGTTTATTATCCTCCTTCATGTAGACTTTATCGAACGTCTCTCCGGTGAAAGAGTAATTATAGGCACGATCTGTGATAATATACCGTGGAACAAGGATCAGTACTTGTACATCTTTCCATAATCTTTCGGTAGAAACATTTTTCCATCTTTTACAAACTGTAATGAGTAATTTCATGAATTTCATGGTACAACAATTATTTAATGATGGAGAGGTAAAACAAGATAACTGAATTTTTCCTCTATTTCTTTCTGGAGAATATCTCGGAAACTAAGCAGGACAGAATGATTTCGCCTGAAATTTTTTAGCAGAGATTTTTGGAAGACTACAAAAAAAAGTGGATGTGGATTCACTTTATCTTGCTTAATTTCCGAAATATCTTTCAAGAAAGAACCGACTTCTCTTGTTTCACAGCTTCCCCACTGAATTTGTTTTTACTACCTCTTTCCACACGAACTCGATCACGAACTGGAAGATCACTAAGAATCTTCTGGAGAATTTCCGTCGACAGTGATCCTATTGGGCTGTAATCCATTGCTTCTTCACTTGTCGTTTCCATGATCAATAGGGCGAGAATAATTCACAAGAAGCGAATGGAACTAATAGTCTGAAAGTGGTTTTCTACCAGTGTTCATCCAAGTAAAGTTCATATTTTCGGTAGTCATTCTCCCATACCTACCATATATGGAATGGGTACTTCAAAAGGTGTGGAAAAATGCTTGACTGAAAAGTTAAAGCAGTAAAGCTACAATTTTCACATATTATTAAGGATAATATATTATACATATATTGAGTGTGACAGATACGTTGGGTGGTTCTGACAGTCAGCTAGACAACACTACAGTTCTTACCTTCGCAGGCATGTGTAGTATTATCTTGCACCCACTCTAATTCAGAACTTTGCTTCCTCTGTTTACTCAGAACAGCCGTACTGCCCATAGAGTGAACTTCTACTTATTCATTTTTATTTTGTTTTCACCTGGCCCCATCGTGCGTAAACGATCTCTTTGGTCAGCACGACCATGTTAGTAACAGAAAGCGAGGTTCTGGATTAAACTGAGCTCGGTATAATACTATACTAACCTGCGTAGGGGAGAGCTGTAGTGTAGTCTGGTTGACTGTCAGAAACGCCTGACGTTTCTGCTACATCAATATGTGTATACAATATTATCCCGAACTATGTATAGGATGTTTGGTAGAAAGTGTATTTCCTTCTATCCAATGGTAGAAGAAGGCTCAAGAAGCATAGGAAAAGAATAAATAAATAATCATTTGAACAAATTTGAATTATTGAGGGGTCTGCCTACTTCAGATGCATGCTATCTTTATTATTTTTTTTCCAAAGAATACTGTTATGTTTATTAATATATAACTTGTTAGGCTCAACAAAATTATTTGTAAATTACAAAAAACAATTTTTTAAAATTAGTTTCAACCACTTTTCTACTGTGAAAATGCCAGGTGACAGGAGTCCTCAGAAAGTGCGCTGTGGGAAAAAACTGAACAAAGACTCATCTGATACGGAAAAAATGAATGGTTTAAGGTTCAATATGACAGTGGCTATATCCCGAACCTCTAATATTAATTTACATGCAAGAATAACATAATGGCGGACGAAAAACGAAAAATTAAAAAAAGTATTTTTTTTTTAGTTGTTGGCAAAAAAAAAGATTTTTTATACCTAGGACACGAAAAAACGACTTTCTAACCTCTTCGTGTCCTCGGTATAAAAAATAGTATTCGCACCTTGGCCGTGAAAAAGTCAACTGCGAAAAGCATTTGCTACCCTCGCTCCGCTCGGGAAGCAAATTCTTTTCACATTCGACTTTTTTTCGGCCTAGGTACAAAATATACTAAAAAATAATAATTCTGGTTCAGGATATAGCCACTGTCATCCTGAATTTGAAACTATTCAATTTGTTCGTATCAGATGGGTTCTTTTGTTCAGATTTTTTCAACAGTGCACTTTTTGAGGACTCCGGTTTACCTAGTATTTCCATAGTAAACAAGCAGGCGTTCATTGCTGCGTTAGTCGCTATTTCTTCTACTCTATCATTTAAATCGCTGTTTCCCTTCAATTTCTGCTGATGAATTAGCAGGATGCTTCCAAATAGTTTTTCCTGAATTTTTCCATCATCTCAAATTTTACATAAAAAATCACTTTTTCACTTCTAATGTACCTTTTGGGTACAGTTTCTGATTGCCCTACGGAGGTGAGTAGGGGCTTATTTGAAAGAGGAAAATGTGTTCTTTCAGAAAACCAAATGAAAAAAAGGAGTGTCCATTCAAAAAAATTTAGAAAAATTGAACTTTTTTGATTTTTTTTTGGAAATATTAAAGAAAAATAGATTTTTTGTTTAAATAGGTTTGTTCAGCTCATGGAGACGAATTTTTTGAGTTTTGTCCCGATGAGATCGGATGAGTAGTTTGGAAGATACAGCCTATTTTCGGAAAGACTTCAATTTAAAATATCTCGAGAACCGTTCAGTCGATATGCTTCAGATCCAATCCCAACCATCTTCATTAGAAACTACATATACAGAAAAAATTTGAAGTCTTTAAGTCAATTATTGATTGAGCTATGGTGGACAGACCAAGTTTTTGAAAAAAAGCACAAAAAATTTAATAACTAATAAAATAATGGAATTAAATTCATAGAAATTTGCCAAGAATTATATATTATGGTTGCGGAATCTTGAGTGAAATTTTGAACGGAATTTATCCCATGCAAATTGAGAAATTTTGAAAAATAGGATTTTTACCAAATTGATATATCTCAGAAACCATTTGCCTGATCTCGCTGAAATTCCTATGGAACATACACTTCATCAAAACTGATATGTTGTTAAAATTTCTGATTTTTATCTGTCACCGTTCTCGAGTAATAGAGAGCCGTAGAGTCGTACATACAGACACACACACATACATGTCTAGTTTTTTTCCCATTATGATTGCTCGACGTTTTGGGTCATTTTGAGTCGTTTCCAATAAAAATTGGTATTTCGAAAAAAATATCGGAAACAAAGCTTCCATTCGGGAGCAAAAGAGTAAATATGCAAAATATGGTACTCAGAATAAAAATTAATTTGAAATTAATTTAAATTTGCCTCAGGAAGGGAGGTAGAGAAAATAATGTAATATATCGTCGTCAAAATTTCGGTGGTAAATATAGGAACTCGCAAAAGCTCAATTGGTAGAGCATTAAACTGGTAATTTGGAGATGGGATTTCAAATCTTGCTTGCGCATTCCATATTTTTTCCGAACGTTCAATTTTTGATAATGATTAAATTTTATGTAAGCCGCGATTCTGCATATTTACATAAAAAAGTGATTAAAATTGATCAAAAAAAAAAATTCTTGTAATTTACAAACGTTTTTGTTGAGCCTAACAAGTTTGATATTAATAATCATAACAGTATTCTTGAAAAAACTTGATAAAGATAGCATGCATCCAAAGTAGACAGACCCTTTAAAGATTAACATCAGCCTATGAACGCATATTATATTACTACCAAAATCTAAGAGGGGATAAGAAGGGAGTATGTGGCAGTGTCACAATTCAAAGAACACTAATAGACTATCTGAAAATACTAATATTTGAATACCATTTGAAACTACGATGAGTATACCACACGGGTACAGCAAGTATGCGGTGAGTGTACGGCCTGCGGAAGGCAGAGATACAGCCTCCAGGTGACAACTTGGAGGTTATGCACGGTAAGTGTACTGCACTTATTCATGTTCTCTCATTGCGATGCTGCCACATTTATTCGCCTT
Organism: Aleiodes leptofemur; assembly: GCA_963942555.1. Lineage (NCBI taxonomy): Eukaryota > Metazoa > Arthropoda > Insecta > Hymenoptera > Braconidae > Aleiodes > Aleiodes leptofemur. The sequence goes on from OZ012619.1 coordinate 11,819,031, forward strand.
TCCCCCACTTGGATTTTGGCAGTAAAATTGCATGCATTCATAGGCTGATATTAAGGATGTATGATCGAGGGAGTGGGGGAAGCGGTGGTGGGGATGGACTCGGGGGGTTGCGGGGCTCTCCTCTGTTTCTCTTATTGGCCGGCTGAGGCGCTCACGAGAGCAGAAAATGGCGATTATGACGAGAAAAGAAGCATTAAATGGAATAATTTGAATTTCAATTGGATTTTTCTTCTCAGGATGGATGGATGCATAGTATTTTAAAAATATTGTCAAGTTACTACACTATCCATCTTTCTTATGCATAGTAATTTTTCATACTACGCAAGCTTGAACATCTAACATTTATTTAATTTATGGCCGTAACCCCTATTTCTCCATAAGAAACCATGTATTTTCTGTCAATTTTCAATAATTTTTTTCTTTCTTATATGCATGGATAGCTACCCCGGACTTTTTACGATAAAATTCTTCGAGGAATAATCTAACTATAAAAAAATTTTGACGCCCTAAATCGAAAATTTTGTCGTGATCATACATCCTTAAATATCAATAATTCAAATTCGTTTGAATGATTTTCTTTTCAATTTCAAATTTACCTATGCTTCTTTGAGTATTTTCTACCTGCTGGCTGAAAGGAAATACACTTTTCTTCAAACATCCTGTACAAAAATTGCAGCTTTACTGCGATAACTTGAATTTTGTTCCTTTTCTTTAGCACTAATGACGCGGGCTGATTGGGCCTCTGGAATATCACGAACTGCAGCCATATTCACTTTTGAGTACGAGTGGGTTAATATTTCAACATATCAAAATTGTAGCTTTACTGCTATGACTTTTGAATCCGGCATTTTTTACACCTTTCTCACCTAGGCACATCACACCAGGCCCTCATGGGAAGTAGTCAGTACTCATTCCATGTACGGTAGGTATAGGGGAATGACTACCGAAAATATAAACTTCACTCGGAAGACCACTGGCTCTTAGATTATAATTTTTCACTGAATGGAATAATTACCGTTGCGTGGATTCTCTCAGAGACCATGAAGGCGATTGCTTTCTTGCTTGTTATTCGTGTTGTTTGCACAACTGACTTATAACGATCAAGTTATGAAGCCAATTTCCACTATTTTGTATGCCACAAACTGTGCTCAAAGAATTTTTTCTGTTGTTATAAGCTATACAACTTCTACCTTCAACTTCTGTCGAGACTCGAACCCCAGTCTTTCGCACGTAAATCTACAGTCCAATCCACTGCGTCAAATAACTGGAGGAGCGTCACGAGAGTGCTTCTTCTTTCCTCCTAGACTGCGTGGTAGTACAGCTGGCCTTGAGTCAGCTGACTATACAGCCATCTTTGAAAGTTCTCTATTGCTGGTAAATCTCAAGACTGGTTCTCATGTTAATCAACGTCGTATGTGGAAACTGCGGGTTATCAAGGAATCCTCTTTATCTGTAATTTTCAAAGATTTAGAAACTATGAAAAAAATTATGAATATTTGCGGATTAAAGGAGAAAAATCCCATCCATGCATACAATCTATTTCATTTTCTAAGGGAGATGCGAACGAGAAAAGGTTCTTTTAAAAATGTCAGCTGTATTACGAAAATGAATTTAGTAGCGATGAGGTAAAATTGGACGCATGGGCTCTGTAATAATTTTTAATGGAATATCTGGGAAACTTAGCGAGATAAGGCGATTTTGGGCTGAACCTTGTTTGTAGAGAATTTCAAGTGCTAAAAAAAAGATTCTAGCAAAATTGCTCCATCTCGCTCAGCTTCCAAGATATTCTCGAAAAATTAATGAAAAAATTGAGTTATATGTTCAACTTCTCCAATATTGAATCCAATATGTCGCAAACTAAGGGACATACGCCTCTTCTCTTTCAAGCCTCATTTGTAGAAAATTTCAAGAGCTACAGAAAATGATTCTTACAAAATCACTCTATCTCGCTTACTTTCCAAGAAATTTTAATTTTTCCTTAAAAAAAAAACTCCGAAAAACTGAAAAAAATTCATAATAAATCCTATTTTTTCTATTTTCAAAAATTCATAGCTCTTTTTCGTTGAGAGATTTTCTTATTAGAATCTATCGAGATACTTTCTAGATTATCCAGAGCCCCACAGAGAAGAATGAGAAGGGAAATCCATAGAAATTGCTCATTTTTCGATTTTCAAGTCATCGAAAGAATTAAATTTTGAAGATTGTTTTTGAGATATCTAGCATTTCCTGACTCTCAAGTAAATCGACGTCCTATGAGGAATCTGTAAGGAATCCTATAAGGAATCATGAGTACGTGCCGATTGAAGGAAAAATTTCAGCGATTCATAGAATTCAATCCATACAAAGATACGCGTGAGGAATTCTTGTTTCATTGGTTAAGGTAGAATCCCAGAGTAGAAACGAGTCCGATTGAACATCTAGACTGATGTGCTTTTCTTATTGATCGGGGACTATGATAGCAATTGGGATTGATCACAAAAAAAAAGTAAAAAAATTTCCAAGCTAATTTTTTTGACTTTATGCAATTAATAACAAATTTCATTGAATTTTCCAATATTAATTCGAGTCACTTCATCTAGTACTTCATGCCTACCAGTCGTATGCTCACATGGCGCGAAACCTAACCGGGCACTTCGTTTTACCTTTATTTCCGAATTTTTACCCGTATTTCACACCCTCTCGTTCTTCCTATTTCATTCATAGGTTTTATCCTTTTAAATCCGAATTTCAAATACTCTCATACGTTTTTTTATTTCTTATTTACGATATTTACGAATTTTGACAGCTGCGTTAGCCTAGGGGAAAAAAATCTCTAGGGCAGCACGTTCGCTCTCCGAAAAGAGTGAAAGTCACCAACATCTGAGTGAGACAGTCATGCGGTTATTTATTATAAAAAATCATTGTAAAAAAAAACGGCACCGCAAACGCTATTTTTTTTGATCAATTATTAAAGCTTACAATTTATTCTTTCCTTTGATAAGTTTTTTTTGTAGGTGAACTGTGCCATTTCCGAGAACATAGCTGACTCCCGGTTATATTCGGGTTCTTTGCTATTCCATCAATGTTATTTTGAGCAACTTTGATAATTAATATCTAATAAACTACACGGCTAGGGTGACTCAAATTGCACAAAAAAATGGAAAAAAATATGATCTCTGAGAATAAGTGAGAAAAAACGGGGGTCAACTGTGACCGAGATCTCTGGGAAACTACCTTAAACACAAAGTTCACATCATAAAACACATCAATTCTGTAAATTCACAATTCGATATTTCAGTTTGATTATGAAAATTAATAATCCAAAATATTAAATTCAACTCTAATAAAGTTTCCCAGTACAAGCCGTGAGATTCTCATCATCAACAATTCTGTACTGATAATTTTCGGGATAATGATAGATTCCTTTGATTACTGGTGGAAAGAATGGTATATTCGCTGCGGCAGCAATCTTATCGACATATGCTCATTGCCTTTCATCCATCACTATTTTAATACATGAAAAAAATAAAAATTTCCAGTATAGAGATTGTAATTCGTCAGTCCACGTAGAAAAATTCAGGCCCATTTCACTTGGACCTTTTTTTAAAATTACTCATCTCTCTCATCTTTTGAGATATCCTCAACAAACAACTGACAGAAAAAATCAACTTTTGATGTTTTTCCCTTTTACTGTTGATATAATAGAACAAGTGGAAACTTGCATCATTATCTACATCATTAGAGCTTTATCTGCTAATTCATTAGCAAGTGGCTTCCGAATGGTTTCCCTTTTCTCCACTTTTCACTAAATCGTTCCACATGATTTTCCTTTTTTATTTAAATTTGAAGGGAGAGGAATATTTCTTGATTAAATTCGAATTAATATTCAATGATTTCATTTGAATGGGCATTCTTATGTTCTGCGGATATCAATTGATTCATTCAATTTTTAATGTTTCCTCGGTAACTATTTTTTAAGCAATGTTATTTTTTGAATCTGATGCAACGAAACGTCATGTCTGAAGGTTATTTTTATTTTCCATTTATTAAAATGAATATTGTCATGAATTGTTTGTTTTATTCTTAAATTGAATTTATATAATTTCAAAGGAGAGAGGACTAATTCAAAAGATTATTCTATGTCGAACGTTAAAGTGGAAGAGAGTGATATGAGCAGTGTGAATTAGTCAGATAGTGATCCTCTTTCTCAGAAGATCACTATTTCAAAATCAGCAGGATCACTATCTTAAAACCAAGTACCAGAAAAATCTGAAAAAATTCACGAAGTTATATAATATGATGCCGAATGTTATGAATCAATCTGGACTGAATCGATGTAGAACTTATTCTGATCTTTAAGAAAATTTAAGAAAATGTGAATTTTGAAAACTATTCATAATTCAAAAAATTTTCCATTAATATGATCCTTGAACAATTCGCCTCTTGAGCTTCAAGGAATCAAGATATCAGCAAAATTTGAAGTTGTTCGCTCCATTATTTTGGTCATTATCGTGGGTACAACATTTTTTATTAAAAAAATCATGAAAATCAAAATAATTCAAAAACCAAGTACCAGAAAAGTACCTTCGTATAGTTAGCAGATAGATGAATTATTTTCAATTCCAGCTAATCCTGAACGTTTGGGAATAGTTCAGGGAAGGTTAGGAAAGCATTTTTATAATTTGGGAAAAAGTCATTAATTTATTATTAATTAAAACTTTTTTTATGCATAGATAGCAGGAATAAATTTTAAAAAAATTGAAATTATGCTCATTTATTTTGCAATCATTCGGGGATTCAAAAAAAATCGATTCCTTTATTTAGGAATGAATAATTATATAATTGAAATGAAAAACATGCATTGAATCTGAGAGGTGTATAAGCATATACCGCTGCTGAGCTGTTTTACCAACATGAGATGAGAATATTGATCTTTAAACAATCGGCAACTAAAAAAATATTTTCTTACACTTAATACATTAAATGTATATTTACATGATGATTATCATGTAAAATCCGCCTTCAAACCTTCATTTTGACTTGATTCGTTAAAATAATATTTTCTTATACTTAACTAGCTCTGTTGTTTAGTGTGGATTTCTATTTTTCGTTTCAAATTTTAATGATTCTATTCTATTCCGTTTTGGTTATATCCCCCAAATTTTAATGCTAAGTGACCATAAATGATCATGGAAACCTCGCTTCGACCATGAACATTTCTTGAGCACTTTTCAATCATGGATGATGAATGGCTTCACTGATCCGCGTGTCACTATGTATTGAGTCGAATGTTAGTCGCTCCATATATCCAAGAGCCTTCAATCGACGACTGATCGATAATCGTCTTTCTGGAGTACATGTCAATTATAGGTGATGAAGTGGCGTATTGACCAGCAATCGACTATGTGTTAAGTCGATCGCTGGTTGATGATATCGATGAGAACATCGAATCGACGTTTGACTGACCACAAAAATTTTTTAAGTGCAGATCGATTGTGGGTCATGAATTGTTCCATCGACCCGCAATCAATTGAGTATGGAGTTTATTGTTCATCGATTCCTATCGGTGGAAGTCCTGAATCGATTATTGATGGACGGTTGATATTCTTCGAATGCGTATTGATTCAGGGTGATCAATTGCTCCGTCGACTCGTGATCAACTAAATACAGAGTCGATTATTAATCGATCCATTCTTGTAAATGCCATCAGTCAACTCCTGATCGAATGAATAAATTTCCGGAGCGCGTGTCGGTTGTAGTTAATGAAGTGGACTGTCAACTAGTAATATTCGTTAAACTGACTTTATAAAAGTTGAAGAATTTATGTTCCCCAATAAACTAAAGAATTGTTCAATATTTGAATATTATTATCCATCCCGAGGAGTTACTCTACGAGTTCTCTGAGAGAGCCTCTGGAAGTGCCCCGAAAAGTTCCTCTAGAAGTTCCTCTGGAAGTTCTTTTAACAGGCTTGAAAGCTCACAAAGTCAGTTTGACGTTTATAAATGTCAGTTGAACATTCATAATCATTCAGAATGTGATTCAGAGACACCTTCAGCTTAGATCAAACCGTACACCAACATCTTGGCCCTACATATGGATTATAAGCAATAGAGTGAACTATCGAACTTACATCAATAGAGTATCGAGTTGACTGCCAGTCAATTTCCGTTGATGGGAATCTTTAAACGCCTCAAGGTGGCGATTGATCTGGAGAACCTGATAAAGTCAGGGAATTCGAAATTTGTGGAAAAGTCAGGGAATTTTAATCTTAGTCAGGGAAATTTGTTATTTATTTTTGCTCATCTCCATATCTTTTCACATTATGGATATTTAATCGAAAAAATCGAACTTTCCAATTAATCAGAAATCAGCGAGAAGGTTAACAGAAAATCACAGTTCTAAAAATTTATCGCAGTTTAGGGTCTCATTGTTGAATTCCGATGAAAAAAATCATTCTCAGGGATAGCTAAGAATTTTAACGTAGAGGACGATGGGGTAAAATAGACACTCCAATTGAGCGGTTCAAGATGGAAATTTCCTGATGACTCCATTGGAGAGCTGGAGAAATCTAGGTGGAAACATGTGGCAATTTTTTTCCTTCAACTTTTGGAAAAATTCTCTCTTCTGGCCGAGTTTAGAAAGAGTTTCGTTTTGATGTACGGTTGATCTAGGTTGGAGCTGTCTCTGAATGAAACACATTCCGAATGATTATGAATGTTGAACTGACATTTGAATAATAATAATAATAATAATAATAATAATCGGGTGTCTTCGTCCTTCTTGAACGGGAGTACTCCGATTCCGCAGTGGCTAGTGGAGGGAAGGACGGAGCTCATTCCGAAGAAGGGTGATCCGTCTGATCCAAGGAATTATGGGCCCATAACGTGTCTCAATGCGCTCTACAAGATATTCACCAAAATTCTGTATGATCGTATTTTGGTGCAGGTGGACCCGATCTGGCGACTCATTCATGAACAGCGTGGCGCGAAAAGGGGATTGTCAGGCTGTAAAGAGAACTTGCTAGTTGATCGCAGCCTTGTACAGGATGCGATTCAGTACAAGCGTAACCTGTCAGTTGCCTGGAATGATTACCGCAAGGCATTCGATAGTACAAGCCATCAGCTTTTACTTTATTTGCTCGAGTGCCTTAGGGTGAATGAAGATCTGGTGAGATGTATTGGAGATCTTGTACCACTTTGGAGGACTCGTTTCACCATAACATCTAGTGAGGTGAAGGTTACTACTGCAGTGGTGCAGTACAGGAGAGGTATATTCCAGGGAGATTCCTTGAGTCCACTCCGGTTTTGCATCTCACTGCTGCCGCTATCAGTCACCCTCCGAACTGCGCGGGGATATGAGACTGGTCGCCCTGGCCACCGGGTGCATAAGATCTCCCATTTATATTATATGGATGATCTTAAATTATTTGCATCCGGAATGAGAGAACTGAACTTACTCATTGAAGTGGTGGCCACTTATTCTCGTGCGGTGGGGATGTCCTTCGGATTGGACAGATGTGCTACCTTTCATCTCAAGAGAGAGAGGTTTGAGGATGGGGAGCGGGATATTCAAGTAGTGGATGGGGGCGCCATTCATCATCTTGGTGCTGAAGAGTCTTATCGTTATCTCGGTTTCGATCAGCGATAAGTGATTAATGTCGAAACTATGAAAGAGACTCTTTGCAGTGAATATGAACGGCGACTCCAGAGGATCTAGAAATCAAAACTTTCTGGAAGAAATAAGGTCGCTGCTACTAACATGTTATGTCGCTGTCCCGGTTCTACTCTACTCCTTTGGCATTATCAAATGGAGAAGAGATGAATTGAAAGATCTGGATATCATGACGCGGAAAGTGATGCACCTGCATCGCAGTCGTCATCCTCGGTCTTCTACACCGCGATTATATTTGCCTCGTGAAGAAGGTGGGCGAGGCCTCTTGGGATTAGAGTGTCTCCATGATCGCTTAGTCCTTGGTCTTGCATCTGACGTTTGGGAAAGTAAGGATCCACTCTTGGCCTTCGTGCATAATCACGAACTCCAGGGAGTTGGAGCACATCTGTACAGGGCAGCAAATTATGCCGCCGAATCCCTTGGTTTGGAGTTCTGTTTGCATTCTGGGGATATTTCTGCAAATTCCATCGCGTGGAAATCGGAGCTCCAGCGTAAGCAGATCATCAGAGCTGCTGAACAAAACGCATTATTCCAGCAGCACTCAGCGGGCCCATGCATGGTATGTTCTTCAGGAATGTGCAAGAACAGTGTCTGTCTGTCCAGCTAACACCCTTGTTTATCGTTGCCGTATTATGGGCCTCGAGGTCCCGGGCACTTCATGCCGGGCCTGCAAGAGGGCACCAGAGACGCTCACGCATATTTGATCAGCGTGTCCGGTAAGACCAGTCTCTGGATATATTCATCGACATAATGCGGCTTTAAGAGTGCTGTACTATTTTCCGGGGCATGCTTACGCGATAAACAAGACGCCAGTGCTGCCGTATGTACCAGGAGAAATTGAGTCCGTTGTGGTGAATGAGAGATGTAAAATATATCGGAACTTCTCATTCGCCACCATCAGGCCGATTGGAGCAACCAAACCTGATGTCGTCCTCTATGATTTCGATGACAAGATCATCTATGTCATTGCATTTTCTGTTCCTGCTGAAAATAATATGGAGCCTAAAGAAGAGGAGAAGCGGCAAAAATATCAAGATCTCCTGTTCTAGCTCCGTCAGATGAACCGTGGCTTCAGCGTGAAGCTGGTTGCCCTCATTATCGGTTCTCTTGGAGGCATGAAGCAGTCTTTTGTGTCTGAATTGTGCATCATTCCAGCGTGTGAGTCCCGTGCTTACCAGCTAGCTGGGCAGATGCAGAAGGCTGTTATTCTTGGGTCCTTCCGACTTTTGCGGCAATTTGAGTCTGGGCTGCAGTGATTGCTCACCCTCCAGTAGGAGGGAGTGGTCACTGTTGTAGAGTATTTGAATATATTTTCGCTTGCTTGCTGAGTGATCGTCGAAAGGGATCGGAGCCCTCGAACATTACTCAGCAATTAATATAGTCAATATATAAATGTAAATAATAATAATGATATAATAATATCAATTTTATTTGAGAGACGATATCAATTTTATTTGGCAATTTCAAATTAATGTATATTTTTTTGGGGCGAACAACGACAAATCCATTTAAACATTTGGCAGGATCTTTAAATCTTCATTTTGTGGTACTTGAAAACTATATAAGTGAGGACCAATGCTCTGGCGTCATGTGGCAAGCTTGAGAGGTGAATTTTTTGGATATATTTTTTGGATAGTGAATCGAAAAACTAACTTTCATATTGAATGAATCTCTTCGGCTAGTCTTTCCAATTGATATCTATAAATATGATTATACACTTTATGGAAGTGCAACGCAATCGGAATATCACCAAATTGGATTAAAGAAAAAAAATGTTCCATGATGAAACCCAAACCAACAGATTTATTGGTGTTTGAAATATTCGCAGAGCAACTCTTTGAGAAAGTGTATGAAACCGACTGTTCGTAGGTTATTATGAAAATTCAAGAATATGAAATTTTCAGACCAATCAATCTGACTTTGTCATCAGTTTTTTGGGAATATCCCAGGATCCACGCGGAATAGAGTATTTTTTATAATGACCATTTTTATAGCTCGTGAAGTAAGAGCTTTGGGAAAGGTCATCCCTGAAAATAAATCTATCTCGTTCAGATTCCGCAAATTTTCTTAAAAACTGGGAATGAATTAAAATTGCTTTGTCTGTAAGCTGCCTGATTATATAAATTTTGATAACACATTGTAATCACATTTGTTTTGAACAGGATTTTTGGTCCCCAATGTCTACTTCAGTGAAAAAAGCAATCCCATCAGCCCCATGTGCTAGATTTTCATTTCTAGGTTTTATAAATGCTCGATTTCTATTTTTAGCCTCCATAAGAGCTAGATCTCCAGTTTCAGCTTTTATAAAGGCTAGATTTTCATTTTCAGCCTCTATTAAGGTTGAATTTCTATTTTTAGCTGTTATAAGAGCTAGATTTTCATTTTTAGTCTCCACAAAGGCGAGATCTCCATTTTTAGCCTTTATCAACGCTAGATTTTGATTATTAGTCTTTATTAAGGCTTGACTTTGATTTTTAGCCTTCATAAAGGCCAGATTTTCACTTTCAGCCGTTATAAAGTCTCGATTTTCATTTTCAGCTTCAATAAAGGCTGGATTCTTGTCACACTTGAATATTTTCATAAAGGCTGAAATGAAATTCTAGCGGTTATAAAGGCTGGAATGAAACTCTAGCCTTTATGAAGGCTAAAAGTCCTTTGTCTCTCGAATCCATCCCCACTATGTGTACGTATCCCTCACTCACTGTTCTTCGTGAGCGCAAGCATATTTCAGGAAATTCACTCATATTTCATGCCTGCACTTACGAGGAAATTTCAAAAAAATTAGAGAGAGAAGTGATCTTGAAATATTTTTCGTCTGGAATTTTCCCAGCTTCCCAATGGAACCATTAGAAAATCCCTACTCAAATCGTTCAATCAGAATGTCCATATCAATTCACCATCCCCTATGTAACCGAACTTACGATCATCATCCGGCACATTCTGTCCATCATTATCATCATCATCATCTTCAGCAGCAGCATCATCTTCAACAGCAGCATCATCATTTCAGCAGCAGCATCATCAGCATTTGGAGCAGCCGGGGCAGCTCTCCTCTGCTCCAATCGTTGGCACTGTGCTCCAGCTGATCCCAATTGTACCGACAAACGGGCATGGTGCTCTTTCCTGATCTCGTCAGAAGTGTGCTGAAAATTCTGGAGCTCTAGTCGTTGAACCTCGATGATAGCCCGCATTCGTGCTTCCCTCACCACATTTCGTGCGATTCTCTCTCTTATATGATCAGCGGTCTGGTCCACCGTTTCCAGCGCACTCTTCACCCCCTGCAACCGTCTCCTAATCCGCTCCGCATTCCTGATGGCCACGGCCAACTCCTCATCCATAACAGCTATCTGTATCTGGATGGGAACTGAAAATTTTCAAGTGTGATAAGGATCCAGCCTTTATCAATGCTGAAAATGAAAATCAAGACTTTATAACAGCTACAAGTGAAAATCTGGCCTTTATAAAGGCTTAAAATGAAATCCTAGTGTTGATAAAGGCTAAAAATGGAAATCTAGCCTTTATGGAGACTAAAAATTAAAATCTAGCTCTTATAACGGCTAAAAATAGACATTCAGCTTTAATAGAGGCTGGAAATGAACATTTAGCCTTTACAGAAGCTAAAAATGGAGATCTAGCTCTTATGGAGGCTGAAAATAGAAATCTGGCGTTTATAAAACCTAAAAATCAAAATCTAGCACACGGGGCTGATGGTATTGCTTATTTCACTGAAAAATAAGAAAGTAGACATTGAGGACTGGAAATCCTGTTCAAAAAAATGCGGTTACAATGTGTTATCAAAATTTATATCATCAGGAAGCTTACCGACAAATAAATTTCAATTCATTACCAGTTTCTGAGAATATTGCGGAATCTAAACGAGATAAAGTGATTTCCAGGAATAACCTTTCCCAAAGCTCTTACTTCACGAGCTGCAAAAACGGTCATCATCAAAAATACTCGATTTCGCGTAGATTCTGGGATATTCCCAGAGAACTGATGACAAAGTCAGATTGATTGATCTGAAAATTTAACAATAAGACCCTAAACTACGATAAATTTTCAAACTGTGATTCTCTGTTAACCTTCTCGCTGATTTCCGATCAATCTAAAAGGTTAATTTTTTCGATTAAATATCTATAATGTGAAGAGATATGGCGATAAGAAAAAATAAATTATAAATTTCCCTGACTAAGATTGATATTCCCTGACTTTTCCAGAATTTTCGTATTCCCTGACTTTACCAGGTATTCCAGATCAATCGCCACCTTGAGGCGTTTGAGGATTCTCCTCAACGGAAATTGACTGCCAGTCAATTCGATACTCTATTGATGTGAGTTCGATAGTTTACTCTATTGCTTATAATCCATATGCAGGGCCAAGACGTTGGTGTACGGTTTGATCTAAGTTGAAGGTGGTTCCGAATAACATTCTGAATGATTATGAATGTTAAACTGACATTTAGAAACGTCAAACTCACTTTGTGAGCTTCCAAACCTCTTAGAGGAACTTCCAGAAGAACTTTGAAGGGAACTTCTAGAGGAACTCTTAGGGGCACTTCTAGAGGCTCTCTTACGGAATTCGTAAAGAAACTCCTCGGGATGAATAATAATATTCAAATGTTGAACAATTCTTCAGTTTATTGGGGAACATAAATTCTCCAACGTTTATGAAGTCAGTTCAACGAATATTACTAGTTGACCGTCCACTTCCTTAACTACAACCAACACGCGCTCCGGAAATCTAATCATTCGATCAGGAGTCGACTGATGGCATTTACCAGAATGAATCGATTAATAATCGACTCTGTATTGAGTTGATCACGGGTCGATGGAGCAATTCATCACCATAAATCAATACGCATTCGAAGAATATCAACCGACCATCAATAATTGATTCGGGACTTCCACCGATAGGAATCAATGAACAATAAACTCTATACTCAATTGATTGCTGGTCGATGGAACAAGTAATGATCTACAATCGATCTGCACTTAAAAATTTTTAGTGGTCAGTCAAGAGTCGAATTGATGTTTTCATCGGTGTCATCAACCAGCGATTGACCTAACACATAGTCGATTGCTGGTCGATACGCCACTTCATCACCTATAATTGACATGCACTCCAGAAATTCGATTATTGATCAGTCGTCGATTGAAGGCTTTTGGATGTATGGAGCGACTAACAATCGACTCTATACATAGTGACACGTGGATCGATGAAGCCATTCATCATCCATGATTGAAAAGTGCTCGAGAAGTGTTCATGGCCGAAACGAGGTTTCCATGATCATTCATGGTCACTTAGCATTAAAATTTGGGGGATATAACCAAAATGGAATAGAATAGAATCATTAAAATTTGAAACGAAAAATAGAAATCCACACTAAACAACGGAGCTAGTTAAGTATGAGAAAATATTATTTCAACGAATTAAATCAAAATGAAGGTTTGAAGGCGGATTTTACATGATAATCATCATGTAAATATACATTCAATATATTAAGTGTGAGAAAATATTTTTTCAGTTGCCGATTGTTTAAAGATCAATATTCTCATCTCATGTTGGTGAAACAGCTCAACAGCGGTATATGCTCATACACCCCTCAGATTCAATGCATATTTTTCATGTCAATCAAATAATTATTCATTTCTAAATAATGGAATCGATTTTTTTTGAATCTCCAAATGATTGCAAAATAAATGAGCATACTTTCAATTTTTTTTAGATTTATTCCTGCTATCTATGCATAAAAAAAGTTTTAATTAATAATAAATTAATGACTTTTTCCCAAATTATAAAAATGCTTTCCTAAACTTCCCTCCACTATTCCCAAACGTTCAGGATTAGCTGCAATTGAAAATAATCCATCTATCTGCTAACTTTACGGAGGTAACGAAAAGCTACATACCATGCCGAAGATTCACACACAGTCACAAACGATATAATGCCACAACTTATTGAGTATATGCAGAAAACCAGAAGCGTTATGTGACACGCGTATTGCATCAGAGGGAGGAGTTTCCCGGATGATGTGGACCAGTCCACCTCACAACCCTCCTCCACTTGATCTGCCCATCTCATCAGAGGATTTCCTCGGAAAATTGAAGGATGCTGTGCTATATGGATTCAGATCTAGAAGAGTTATTCACGAGATCATAAGCACAAATTTTGAGATGGTGGCTCAATTGCTGTCATTCATCGAAGTAGAAACTCAATTAAAGGATTGGATCGCAAAAAGATCACCACCAGCAGTTACTACATATTATGATATTCAAGGAAAATTTGAATCACCATAATGAGCATCGTTATTACTCCACAATCATGGCACCATGTTCATGAGAGCCATTACAGTCGAGGAGGGACAAGCGACGATTTTTGGATGTCCAGAGTTTTCAAAAAGGTTTGATGGATTTGAGATCCCTGAACTTGTTGGAATCGAGGTATTTCATACTAAAATTCATCAGACAGTATTGCCGAAAATAAGCGACACAAAAAGAATATTAGTAATGACAGCAGTGAAGAAAAACCTGGTCGTCGTAATCAAAGCACATCACATGATGAATATTGATTTGGGGAAGAAGGATCATGCAGAAACTGTGAAGAAGATCATACTCCTGTCGTGGCTTCCACTAGAGAGAATTCCCAAAGGCCTACGATACATAAAAAATTATTTACGCAAAAATGGTACAAATTGGTCGGAAACGTTCACCCCACTTCTCGATTTGTTCCCTCAAGTTTTTCGTTATGACTTCAATGCCGACAATTTGGCATATACTCCTAATCAGGAATCCAGCCAAGAAAAAGAAAAAAAAACAGGGGCCAACAATTTCTCGTTTTATGGAAAAATTGACCAATTGATAGGTGTGAGCATGATCATGGCAGCTAAATTATCTCATATTAATATCAAGCATGGTGATGATTTTCGGAAATGGTATGGAAGCATGATTGAAATACTGCACTCATCGTGGTGTGATATGAATCCTTTGCGTAAGGGAAATGAAAAATTGATTGATAATGTTTCAATGACCCCGAAATTTCGATATTATTCGAAGAAGACTTAGATAAGAATACTGTAAGAGAGGCGTCAGCGCAAAATCATCACGATTAGTAGATTTTTGTCACAAGCATCGAGGCTCGTTAACGAATACTTCGGACAGGTCATGTTCAGAAACGAATTTACCCGAGGAGAATTTTTCCCAACTTCTACACGAGTATTATTCGCTGAAAATGATGATGAGAATGATGAATCCGAGAAGGATGTGCTCCTCCTGCAAATGGAGCTCTATATTGACCGAGTGGCTTTTTCAGAGGATGAAGATATGGATGAAGCAGATGTTCAAGACGCTGCAGCTCCTCCGGCCGAAAGAAGTGCAGCAGAACCTGATGGGCCTCATGATTGGAAATGCCAAAACTGCCACATTAACCAGCTGGATATACTCGTGGAGACTTGCAGATGAATATGTTTCTGCCATAAATGTGCAGAGAGCTTGATAAAAGAAATGGCCGACGGGAAAACTCACAAATGTCCTGATTGTGCAGCTCCTGCTATTAGTTTCTTACATGTTAATATTCCTCTAATTGGAAATGGAGGAGAATCCGACTATAATTGGAAGTGTACTAGCTGTTCTTCAGAAGCGATTTCATATCTCCATCAAGGTTGCAAACACGTAATAAGCCGCATTGATTGTGCTATCAAGTCTCGAAACGAGGGCAGTGGCAATTGTTGCCCCCAGTGTGAAGCAGTTGGTACCGTCATTGAAGTTTCTTTCCCCGAAAAATGAATCGCTGCAAAAGTAATTCTTTACTATTAATACAATAATCTGATATGATCATTCTTCATCGTGGTCAATGAACTTGCCACACAAATTTGATAAAATTAATAATTTCATTACTTTGATGAGGAAAAAGTCATCTAAGTGAAGAACACCACTTTATTAATATTTCACCAGTGCCTGATATTGGCTTGACTTTGACGTGGAACAAAACAAGTGGGAACTTGCTATCATTATGGTTATTATTATAGTTTTATCTGCTAATACATAAGCAAGTCGCTTTCGAATAGTGCCCCTTTTCATGAGTGAACATTTTATTTTGAATGTTCCCCCAATAATAATGTCCAGATTTCCTTTTTATTGAAAAAACTATAAAATTCCTTTTGATATGAGACGATTCCACCTTTTATATCTGTTCAATTTGATATTGTTATTATATTTTTATGGTTCTATTTATTCATTCATTCATTCATTTGAGTATCCTCGGTTACTAAAGGTCAATATTCTGTATTTACCGAGAACCCACGTCAACCAGCCTCAGACTTTTAGAAGACAATTCATGGACAATTCAAAGAAATTCTTCATAAAAATTTGAGCTTCCCAGAAATTTTTTGAAAATTTCTAATTCTGTCGATTTAATTGATTGATATCAATATTATTTTTCTTTTCCATCGTAGAACCTTCTACTATATCAAGGTGAAGTCAACAAGAATCAAAAAGTTTGGATATGACAGAATCGACAATCTTATGAAGATGAAGAACATAACTCAAGATTGTAATTAGTAACTATTCTTTCCAATTTTTTCGTCTGGGTTCTTGGAAAGGATATTGATTGAGAGTCATAGATGATCAAGATAAATATTAATTTCTGCAGAATATTGCGACGGAATCCAATAATTCCGTCGGGCTGAGACAATTTTATTGATAGATACTGAACTATACTGATACAGAGATATGATACTGAATATTATATTGTTAACGGGGAGCAAATATTTCACAGAGACTGGACTCCAAGAACTTCGCGGTGTTCAAAACGTCGGGCTGGTCTGAGATGTCCTGCGATCATTCGAATTACTCCCGGAAGCGATTATATTCTCGAGCATGATTACAATGATCATGAAATTGATGCGAGTATCATGGTACTGATTGAGCCTAAGAGAAATATCAAGGCAGGCCCTTGCAACAACACTTACTTCATCAGTCATTTATGCGAGAATTATAAACGACGATTCTCGTGTCGGGGACATTTTTGCAAAGAAAACTTCTAACGCCTACATTAATCATTAGCGGAAAAATCAGAGACTAGAAATTTCTGGTAATGTGATGGAATTACGAAATTCATTATCCAGCTTCCTACCTCTAGAGAATCATCATAAAGGCGAGATTGCTTAAGGTGACCAGAGGGCTTTCTTATTCGCAGAAGACCGGCTGATCGCTCGACAGTGGCACGAATCAATGTCCCCGACGTTATCTCCCTGACATAATGACCTCCGGCACAATCTTCCCACGACAAAATCTCCCTGCGCCAAAATCACCCTCCTGGAAAGCAGCCATTTATTTCTTGGATGAAAATTTCTTGTAAATATATTTCTGCAAGAAAAAAAAATATCTGTCGAAAATTTCTTGGAGAATAGTTGTAATATTCATTAATAAAACCTGTTCAGAATACATCAACTGTCTACGCATTAAACCCCCTACCCCCACCCGACTCCCACACACATCGGACGTGTTAAACACGCACTCACTGCCTCATCTGATCTGCAGATATTCTCTCCTAAACCCCACCCCTGGCGGATTCATCGATTACTATTTGATCGCTATTCGATTGGGGGGGTCGACTCGTGCGCACACCTGATCACTAGTCGAGCATCAGTCGATGGTCATATAAATAACGGAATGACCAGTGATCAGCTGAACATCGGATCGACTGGGGGCCTATTCTCGACGCATGGGAAAGTGGTTTTCGTCAACGAAATAACATTCGTAAATGGATCAGACAATTTATGGATCCAAATCGTTGACGAATTTACGATTCTCTCACGAAGTGGAAGTTCTCATGCGAAGACCTCACATAACCTATTTTTTGATTCCTGAAAGTGTCAATATTGATTGCGCCAGAGCATCATTGGAATTTCTGTGACTGGAGAATAAATCAGGTTTGTCACCTAGTGAATCTCAAACTTATAGAAGATGTGTAGTTGTTCGGTGAAGAGGATCATCAACCATGTCTCACAAGGAAGTGACATCCGTAAACAAATCTGAAAGTCATTTTGTCAACGAAGGTTTTTCGGGTGCGTATATCTTCCAAGAATGGAATAGTCATGAACAAAGATACTACATTCGTTGACGAATCCTGTTCCCATGCGTCAAGAGTAGGCCCCCTGTCGGTCGATCCAAAGTGGAAACCTCGACTCGACTAACGACTGACCATGAACGTTTCTTGAGCACTTTTCGATCATGGATGATAAATGGCTTCACCGATCCACGCCTGACTATGTATAGAGTCGTTTGTTAGTCGATCCATATACCTAAGGGCTTTTAATCGACGATTGATCAAATAATAAAATTCCTGGAGTGCGTGTCGATTATAGGTGATGAAGTGGTCTATCGACCAGCAATCGACTATGTGTTAAGTCGATCGCTGGTTGATGATTTCGATGAAAGCATCGAATCGACTCTTGACTGACCACTGAAATTTCTTAAGTGCAGGTCGATTGTGAGTCATGAATTGTTCCATCGACCTCTGATCAATTGGGTATAGAATTTAATGTTTGTCGATTCCTATCGGTGGAAGCCTTGAATCGATTATCGATAGACCGTTGATATTGTCCGAATGCGTATCGATTTAGGGTGATAAATTGCTTCATCGACCCACGAGCAACTAATTATAAAGTTGTTCGATTAAACTTCCGAAGCGCGTGTCGATTGTGATTAATGAAGTAGCCTATCAACTAGTAATATATATTATACGTTGAACTGACTTCATTCACGTTGAAGAGTTCATGTTTCCCAATAATCTGAAGAATTTCTCAACATTGGAATATTATTATTCATCGTGATGAATTACTCTACAAGGTCCCTGAAAAGTTCCTTCGGAAGTTCCCCTAAAAGTTCCTCTGGAAGTTCCCTCAAGAGTTTTGAAAGCACATCGAGTCAGTTTGACGTTTATGACTGTCAGTTCAACATCCATAATCATTGAGAATGTGTTTGATTCAGAGACAAGTTCAGCCTTGATCAAACCGTACACCAGCCTCTCGGGCCTACATATGGATTCTGAACACTTAAGTGAACTATCGAACTTACATCAATAGAGTATTGAGCTGACTGCCAGTCAATTTCCGGTGATGAGAATCTTCCAACGACCCAGAGTGGCGATTCATGTGGAAAACCTGGAAGTCAGGGAATTCGGAAGTTCTGGAATAGTCAGGTAAAAGTCAAGGAATTTCAATCTTAGTCAGGGAAATTTGTGGTTTATTTTTGCTTGTCTCCATATCTTTTCAAACTATAGATAGTTAATCGAAAAAATCAAACTTTTCAATTAATCGAAAATCCGTAAAAAGGTCAACAAAAAATCACAGTTCTAAAAAATTATCGGAGGTTAGGGCCTTATTGTTGAATTCTCATAAAAAAAATTATTTTCAGGAATAACTAAGAATTTTAACGTAGGGGAAGATGGGATAAAATACACTCCAATTGAACGGTTCGAGATGGGAATTTTCTAATGATTCCATTGGAAAGCTGAAGAAATTTAGGTGGAAATATATAGCCAGTTTTGTTTCCATTTTCGGAAAATTTTCCATTTTTAAGCAGATTTTGAAAGGGTTTCCCTTTCGGTGTACGGTTCGATCCAGGCTGAAGTTGTCTCTGAATCAAACACATTCTGAGTCATTATGAATGTTGAACTGACATTTTCAAACGTCAAATTGACTCTGAGAGCTTTCAAAACTCTTAGGGGAACTTCTAGAGGAACTTGCAGGGGACCTTCCAGGGGAATTTTCCAGGGAACTCACAGACTAACTCATCACGATGAATCATAATATCCGAATGTTGACCAATTTTTTAAATTATTGTGGAACATTAATTCTTTAACGTTAATGAAGTCAGTTAAACGTATATTACAAGTTGATATTCCACTTCAGTAACTATAAACCACACGTGCCCTGGAAGTTTAATTATTCGATCATGAGTGGACTGATGGTATTCACCAGAATGGATCCATTAACAATCGACTTTATATTTAGTTGCTCGCGGGTCAGTGGAACAATTCATGACTCACAATCGATTTGCACTTGAGAAATTTCAGTGGTCAGTCAAAAGCCGATTCGATGCTCTCTTCGATATCATCAACCAGCGTTGACTTAACTCATAGTCGATTGCTGCTTGAGAGGCCGCTTCATCACCTATCAGAAAACGTGGGACAATTTTGCGCCATGTATACGTTTAGAACGTGCACTGGCTAACTATACTTTCACTATTGGACAGTTTTTTTTTTTTTTCAATGACGCCTCTCCCCTCGTCACAAAAGATACTGGACGTTGATTGGAATATTTCAGTGGAGGAGTAAACCTCCTTTGTTTGGGAAAATCATTTGTTTATTTATAAAAAAATGTTTTGATGTAAGCCACGCCCCATCTCGACGTTTTCGGTTAAAAAGTTTCTCGGTGAGACATTTAGTTGTAAGGTTGGTTGCATTCGGCTGGCTGGAATGAATTGGTAAGACATTTTTTCTTAACGTTGGCGGCACTGACTATAAATGTATATCCGTCAAAACAACAACAGTGCACCCCAACCTCAAAAAGTTCGGAGTAATATTAACCATGTCAGGCAGTTTTTCAAACGGAAAAAAATTATTAATTTCTAAAAAAATATGAATTAATCAGAGAGGTTGATGGAAAAAAATCACAGCTCATATTGTATTGGAATAATTGAGTGACAAAAAAAAAAGAATACAACTGGCTACAGATAAAATCATGATAAAATATTCTGAGGTTTTTGAAGGTCCAATAATACCAATATTTAAAAATAAGAAATTCTATAAAAATTTTCAGTCAACTACTTGAATATCGTGCCAAAATTCGAAGTAATTTTGTAGTTTACTTTTTGAGAAAAAAATATTTTAATTTATAGATTTTTCACGGGGAGATGGAAGAAAGGACGGGATTTTCTATACCGCTCGCGCAGTAAAGCAGATTTCCTGCTAATCTTATCGGCTTCCCATATCTTTCCGTACAAAATTTGGAACTTCAAATATTTTTTTCCTGAAAACTTCGCTCCAAAATCAATTCAAATTTGAGTAGGACATTCCTTATGATCTCATTCCGACGTATAGCGAATTGATGTGATGTATAGCGAAGTTGATATCGTCTACATATGTATGGAGGATATATGTAACGAATAACAAAATAGGAAAAATCATTGTACATTCTCTTTCGCTAAGTGATAAAAATGCTCACTTGATCCGGCAAAGTGTGGTCACTCATCCACCTCTCATGATAACAATTATCGTTCTTCACTCAACAGGGTGTTCCCCTTGCAACTGTACAGCTCACCGCTATTGTTTCTTTTCTACGGTATGGGCAGCGTACTTGAAGAACTCATGAGCATAGACAATAGACACTTATTTCTATATCTATTTCAGTTCGACATGACTGCTCCCCTTGGGAACCATTCATTGGTGATTGGAATACACGGCAACGACATTGTGCGTATACATCTCACTTTAAAATATCTCAGTATTGTATCAAGAATATTGATCATTATTTACATTAGTATACCGATTTTGTAACTCATTCAGTCTATCCAATAGTGAATTAAAAATTCAATTCGAAATTGCTGCGTGAAGGTCAGCGGAGTGGGGATAAGACTGTTCGAGTGTGATTTCAAGACGATTCGAATGGAAATTTGGTGTCACCTGGATAGCTCAATCGGTAGAGCACCCGACGCGACTTCGGAAGATCCTGGGTTCAACTCCTGGGGCAGGACTATCCCATTTTCTCTCGAAAAAATCTTGGAATATGGGATAGGTGTGGTAAGATACATAATTACTAGAAATTTTTTTCCAGGTCGATCCTACTATCGATATTCTCTCGGAGAACCAGACGGAAGCACCATTTATCAAAGTTTTTGAAAAGATTGAACAATTCATTAGTGAAGTGGAAACAAGGTTAATTCGATTTTTTTCGAAACTGGGGTCATACCGGAAATGACATCGAGATGTGATGATGCATGCCCCACAAGGAGAATTTGAGCCAAAAACCAGTTATCAATGATGAACAAAGAGTTAAGCTTAGATTTTCATGTTTCATAGCGAGTTAGGAAGTTAAGTCGACATAACTCGTGGAGAATTTCATACAGTGAATATGCAATAATAATGTGCAAAATTTTCCCTGGGAATGAAGAAACAAGCAGGACTGCAAGCAAGCCCCACTACTTGTGCATAATTCAAACATCTAAAGAAATTAAAAATCATTGTTTTAACGGGCGCCCATTCGTCATTGAACCCGGAATTTCAATCCTCCCTGGCTAGAATACTTCGGTTCTGTATGCATGAAATCGCACTAGAGAGTGTGGCAACCTCTACATATACGTATATGAGTACGCACACATATACGTATATGTACTGTAACGTGATATTTGGATTACGTTACTTTTTATCGTCTGGGCGCGTAATTAATTTTGAATTTTTAGTAGTTTTGGCACCACCAACTGAGAATCGAAACAAGCGAATCACGAGAGTTCAATTTTAGTATAATTTATGTAAAACTAATGCCGATTGGTTAATTTTGTATGTTAACGCTCATTGGATTATCGTCGATTGAGTTGACGTCTCACGACTATAAGAGGGAGACACCGAATGGACGATGATGAAGGAAATCGACATTACCGAAGGAGTTGATTAATTGGAGAAAAGTTTTGGCGCCAATGATGAAATTCATCGGAAGAATTAATTGAGACGTTTAGATGAACCTATGTTGCATCCTTGGACTAAATGAAATTGTCCCGACTCTAATGTCATCGACGTGGAGTTTCTCAATTTACTTCGTTGGAATTTATCGTCATTGAGAAGAAAATTAATTAAAGTCAGGTTACGCTACATTGAATGACGTATTCTGGGACTGACCAATCATAGACGTCCTTCCTGGAAAAGACGCCTTAGCCAGTGTACAGCGCTTGCTGTCGGCTGATTCTCGTTTGGTGTGCCGTGTTGTACACACATGTGTCATTTTGGACACTTTTGTTAACCGCCATTTTTGCACTTTTGGAATAAATTAATTCATTGGAATTAATTGTATTAATTGTCGTTTAATTGAACTTAAAAAAAAACTATGTTCACGTGGAATAAGTTGGGAATAATCTGGTGAGCAAGTTTTTAGTTAATTAAATTTTGTACGGTAATTTAATTTCGTGGTCGTGAAATTTTAATTTTTTTTAGCGTAATGACGCTAAGTAATGGTGACGCCACGAGATTGAATACCATTTGTCGGCGAAATTATTTGATAATTTTTGGAAACATTTAATTATTTTTTTTTTATTACAAATAATTTTGAACTCTCGTTATCGTCTCTTAAAAAAAAAAAATATTTTTTTTTTGAAAAATATTTTTTTTTTTTTTTTTTTTTTTGTGTGGAAAATTTATTGTCGCGAATTAAAAATTAATTAACGGATATTTTGGCGTCGTGGCCAAAGTTAATTAATTTTAATTTATTGAGAAATTTGAGTCTTGCGACTTTGTGGAATTTTGTTGTTTGTATTTTTTTTTCATATTTTGAAAGATTTTGTGAATTAATTTTTTTTTATGAAATTAATTTGATTAATTTCATTTATTGGCATATCGTTCAGTCGGCCATGATATTTAGGGAAACTTTCTAGGGAAAGTTTCCTAGGGAAATTTTCTAGGGGAATTTCCTAGGGAAATTTTTAGTTACTTTGGTTTCGTTGCAAAAGATAACTTTAGGTGGCAGCACCATAGAATTTTTGAATTCGTTTAATTGTTATGATTGATTTAAATTTTGTTTGACGGTTAATTAATAAATCAATTAATTTATTAATTAATTGAATTTTATTTTTCATTGACATTATTATTTTTTTTTAAATTTAGTTTTAAAGAATTTGTTTGTAATTATTTGTTTATTTATTATGAGTTGTCGGAAGTTATGTTTTATGTTATGAGAAATTAAAAATAATCTTTTATATTATCGTGCTGCGCACTTGTCAACTAACGCAGGGGTTAAATAATTTATAACTTGAATAATTATTTTTTTTTATATAAATTTTTATTTTATCCCCTAAATTATTTGTTTGAAATTATTTAACACTCCTTATTCAAACCCACAACAGCGACCTTGAGAGGAGACTGATCTAGTTCGTGCTGAATAAGGGAGTATTTGAATTTATTGTTTGAATCATTCGATTTTGATTATTGTTTATTATTGTTTAGATCAATAGAAGATTGATCGGATGTTGAGATACATCCTGGCGCCCATTTGGATTTTGGATTTGTTTTTGAAATTTTGTTTTTGGCTATTGGGTGCTTTTCAAGCGTGCTTAATTGTTGAGCTTACCGTTAGGCTCGAGAATTACGTCACAGTACACATCGAGCCACAGTCGAGTCGGCTGCTACGTCATCACGAGACAATGTTGCCACAGTTGTGTCAGATGTTTATTCACTATCAATTTCACTCAATCTTCAACTCAATAAATGTTTGTTACCAATCAAACCATTATCCCGAAATTCCTTGCAGATGTTCATAACATAGTTACTTGTACTGTGTCGTTTTTTTAGGAGTTTCGCTCGAGGCATTCATTCGCTATCAGGAAAATAGTGAGAAATCATACGAGTTTTTGCGCGTAGTTTAGACCTCTTTATATTTTTCCTAATATTCAAGTACATCAAACTCAAATACTAAACACATGAACATTCTAAGAAAATTCACGCATTTCGGTTGACTATTCATCTACAACCTGTATGAATTTCAGGATTTTCTGTCGAGAAGGGTTTCATAAGGGGAATATCTCAAATTCACTGTCACTGATCTGTGCGTGGAGTGCGGGAACCAAAATAGGCCTCAGAGGGTTAAGTTCGTCCCAAATATAATCAATTGAATAGTTTTGAAAATATAGCTTGCATTTTCGAATGTTTCTATGCTAGTATCTAAGAAACTAGTGGACCGATTCCGCTCAGTTCCAATTACAATTTTTGTGCTCATCAGATGTATAACCTCACAAAATTTGAGGTCTCTAGCTCAATTATTCATTACGTTATCGTAGAATCAAGATTTTTACGAAAAATTTCTCAAAAGTTTTATACCGGATAAACTAAAAATCTGAGCTCTCACCACCCTGGGGGTCAAAGATGCAGCTCTCGGACGCGCATCTCCTCGCTGAGAGTGGATGCTGTGATCCCATTTTTCATCGAGAAAAGTCGAAAAAACGATATTTCGACATTTCCATTTTTCTCAAGAACTATCCGGCCGATTTAGATGAAATTGTTGTGAGAGCTTGAGACATGCATGGCGAACTCATGGTGAAATTTTCAGCTCGTTAACTAGCCCCATTTCAGAGTAAAGCGGAAAATGCGTCACACACACCCACATACATACACACAGACATTTCTCAAAAACGGCGGTTCTTGACGTTTTGGGTCATTTCCAGTCATATTATGATGAAATCTCAAAGTCGAAAAAAATTGCGATCCCAAAGCTTCCATGCGGAAGCAAAAACATGAAAATGGTTCATGGTGGCGAAAAATACTTTCATCTTCCGTAGGAAAATCACCAATAGTTCCAATTTCTAAATTCTTCAAAATTCATTCTTTTCCAAAACTCATTTTCTTCAAATTTTCATTCTTTAGAAAAAATTCTGAAATTTAGGAAATTCTAGTATGCCCAAAATCCTTAAATTCTCAAATTTTGAGGGATTCTACTTTTTTTCAATTTCTTCGAAATTTTTGGTTCAATTGCATTCTGGAAAATTTCAAAAATTGGTGAGTTCAGGAATTTTTGATTACATCATGAGCTTACCTGATCAGGTGGAGAAAGTCATTTTCTACAGTGACAATTGTGCTGGTCAAAATGAAAATTCAACAGTCTCAGCAATGTACATTTATGATCTACAAAAAAAAAATTTAAGAGTAATTGAACATGAATTTTCAATTACCAGGCATACTCGCAATGAATGCGAGGCAGATCACTCAGCAATTGAGTGAGCTGAGAAAAAACACAACACGTCTACGTACCATGTGATTATTACAACATGACGGGAAACATGTGAAACAGGTATGAAGTTGTTGTTCTAAATTCAAGGTATTCGAGTTCAAAAATTTTTAAACTCAGTTTGATTGATATAATTGTATTCAACAATTGTATTTAATAGGATTTTCTGATATGTCAAAAGATCTATCTCGCATCACTAATATGGACTATATTAAATTTATAAAGTCAGAAACTTTATCGTTAAACTAAAATGTTGGAGATAACTTAATTAATAAATATGAAGCATTCTACGCTATTTCACTTATTCTTCAAGATTTATTTGTCGATTTTGTTCGTTTTTGGATATGCATTTTGAATGACTTAGGAAAGTCATTTTCAATGGGAACAAAAAAAAATTCCAAAAATTATGGCCATTTAAAATTTTCGAAAAACGGTGAAGATGCACATTTGACTCCAGCTTTGAATGATCCTATCTCGTTCAATATCAGTTTTATGAAGGGAATGCAAGAGTACTTTCTCATTGCGAAAGAGTGTACAATTACAACGAAAATTTATCTGCTGGGCATCTTCACCGTCTCGTGAGAAGGGCGGTGTTTTTCACAATTTTAAATGGTCATAATTTTTGAAGAAAAACAATTTTCTTTGTTCCCATAGCAAATGACTTTCACAAGTTATTCCACTAATATATCCAAAAATGAACGAAATCGAGGAAAAAAGCTTGAAAAATGAGTGAAATAGCGTGGAATTCCTCATATATAACAGAGTTTTTTTTCTGACTGACATGCTTTAGCTAAATAACCAACTGGCGATCACAATGTAGAATTCAGAGATAATGAAAATAATATTATATAGTGAAGTTTGTTGATTGTTCAAATTCTCTACGGATCTGTCTGCATAATTTAATGTATTCAATTCATCCTAAATAGGTACAAGGATTCGTCCAAAACATAAATTGTTTAAACGGAAAAAATCCACTGGCAAACCATTTCCCGATTGACATGAACTATATAATATTCCTAGAAAAAATTTTTTTCTCTCAGTGCAAATTGTTATAATTGATGATGTTATGTTAATAGAGCTCAAGAATATTTCTATACATCTAAAAATAATCAGTTCCAGAAAATTAAGATATATATCTCGATACATGAATACTGTGATGGCAAGAATTCGCTGAAGAAAAATAATGCATTTTCAACTGAATAATAGAATATAGTTTTTTTCACGAAGTAGAATTAATTATTTTTTCGTTCAGATGGAAAAACAATTGTAGAAATTAATTTATTTTATTTATTCGAATTAGACCCGACAGCCGAAGCCAATGACAGGGTCAAAGTATTAATCTCTTACATAGTATAACATAATTTTTTTTTTTTTTAAACATGAATCAAAAAAAAAAAGAGACAGGTGATAAATTAAAGCACACACAAATTCCACACAGATACCCTTTGGTATATACAACACCGCTATCTCAAACTCCTTACAAAATTCATCGCAGCTTCATAATTAATCGCAAATTGAGTTATTTTCACAAACAGTTTTTGAGGATATTTTTTGAGATATCTCCAATTCAATTTCAATCTAAGTGGGATAGAGAAAATTTCATGACTTTTCTGTAGCTTTTGAAATTCTGTACAAAAAGATCATCATAAAAATTGCTTTATCTTGCTTACATTCCCAGATAATTCGAAGAACACTCATGCCGAAGGAAAAATGATAATAATATTCATAGGATTTTTTTCTTTTTTTTAACTTTTCCCTATTTCAAATTTTCCTGCCACTAAAAACTCCACACTAGCCTCACAAAAAATCACAAAATAAGTCAAATATAAGTAAAAGCCTATGGGCTGAAACTATGTAAATACTTATCTAGCTGTAACTGTAAATAATATTTGTTATTCAGTTTTGTATCACATGTAAATGAACCGCTTGAATTGAATTGAATTGATAATAATATAAATGAACATACAGTACACAGAAGGCCACGAATCTATATACGTATTGAATTAACCGAGGACATTTCCCTGGATATCCTCATTCGAATTAGAAAATAAAAAGAAAATTATATCTACTTATTTTTTCTGGGGTAATACATCTTGCAATTATGAATTCTTAACGCCTCAAGCACATCCGTTTCAACGAGCGTCTTTCTTCTGCGGTACTCCATGAAAATAATCGCGGAAAAAAGGATGGTCTCTAAAAAGTTTTTCAGCTTTCTCCTTGTATTTTCATTCATCTCCGCATTAATACGTTGAACGCCCCCCCCCCCCCCCCAGCGAGCAAGCCGTCGGATGGCACCCTTCGTCAGCGCCGCCTCCATGTTCGACTTTTGTGATCTCCTTTGGCCCGCTCGTCCTTTTCCTTTATTCCCCTTGCCTGTCATTTTCGTTATTAATTTGTGCGAAAGGCAGATTATTTGTCGGTTGATTCTCCTTCTTCTTTTTGATGGCTCCTGTAGAAATTAATTTGCATACTTTAAGCAATAAATTAATACATCGGTCATTTACTGGACCATTCCCAGTCATTCAGTGGGCAAGAGCTGTCATTCACTGGGTCTTGGTACTCTACGTTATTTTTTATTAGTTTACAAAAAACCGTAATGAAATCGAGGAGATAGCACGATGAAGAGTGGAAGAAGAATGATTGCTGAATACAATTATATCAATCAAATTGAGTTCAAAAATTGATTACTATTTTTCATCAGTAGAAACATCCCTCACTACAACACTTTGGTCATTCACTGGTCGTGTTACCCTATAGGAAATGACTTTCCTAATCCATTCCAACATCATATCCAAAAATAAACGAAACCGGGAACAAGCAGGAGCCCCACTACTTGCGCGTAATTTGGACATCGTTCATTTAATATTCTGCCAATGCAATTGGCAGAAAGCTCCCGAATGGATTTTTCAATCTTACATCTACTGTCATCGTTCTGTGCGAGAATGGGAAAACCAAAATAGGTCTCAGAGGGTTGAGTTCGTCCCAAATATAATCAATTGAATAGTTTTGAAGATATAGCTTGCTTCTCCGGATGTTTCTATGCTAATATCTGGGAAACTACTGAACCGATTCGGCTCAGTTTCAATAACAACCTTTGTGCTAACTAGATGTATAACCTTACAAAATTTGAGGTCTCTAGCTCAATTATTTATTGAGTTATCGTGGAATCAAGATTTTTACGAAAAATTTCTCACAAGTTTTATACTGGATAAGTCAGAAATCTGAGCTCCCACCACCCCCGGGGGTCAAAGATGCAGCTCTTGGACGCGCATCTCCTTGCTGAGAGTGAACGCTGTGATTCCATTTTTCATCAATAAAAGTCGAAAAAACAACGTTTTGGGTCATTTGCAGTCATATAATGATGGAATTTCAAACTCAAAAAAAATTACGATTCCAAAACTTCCATTCGAAAGCAAAAGATATTGCTCCCGAATGGGAGCTTTACGAATGTGAAAATTTCCAAATGCTGGTTTTTTGTTGGGAACTACCTAAGTTGATTTGGAAAGACCGAAAATGATATTTAGAAAGAATGTCTGTCTGTGGGTGTGTCCGTATGTATGTCTGTATGATTTGTCACATTACATTACTCCTAAATGATTCGGCCTAGGAACTTGAAATTTTGTCAGTATATTACTATCACTGAACTCTTTATTTTGAACCCTCTTTGTTCGGAATCAGATGATTAGTTTTTGAAAAATCGATGATTTTCAATTTTTTTTTTATTCCAAAAAGTTCTCAATCGATTTCATTTAAACTCACTGCGGATGATTCTCATCTCATCATTCAGTTGTGTGAATTTTTTCAGATTTTTCCTGCCATTAGTTTTTCGGTTATTTCCGTTTTAAGGTTTTTTTCATGAAATCCCGTGGCAGCACGATAGCTATTGAACTATACATAGGGGAAACTCCAAATTGAGGGACTTCCTAGTCCTACTGAAGATTAAGACTGGGATTGGTTTTGGATATGATGGAACGGAGAGTTCTTAAGTTACTCATAAAGAATGACTTCTCCAAATCGTATTTTTGGACCTTTGAATTTTTGTGGAATCTTTTCCAAAATTTACAACTGTGTGATTCACATCTTGTAATATGAGAAACTGAAAGAAAAGAATGTTCCTTCAATGACTGGGGGAAAAACTAAATACTGATAACTTTGTTTATGCGTATATGAATGTCTACATAAACAGCAATACTTCAATTACTTGGAGACAGTCTCATGGAGCAATATGATGTTTCGTTGAACGATCCTTTTCCAAATTGAATAATTACTGATCACGATTATTGAAAAAAGAGGGTGCGTGGAATGCCGCGCGTAAGAGGTGAAACTTCATTCCACAATGCTGAAGTTCATAAACTACGTATCAAGAATCAAATTTCATTGATTCATCCTCCCCAAATATTTAGATGGTGCACGAGACTTCTGACACAATTGTATTCCCATCATAACCCTATTATTTCATTTGTAATGTCCAAAAAATTTTAGGAAATGCAGCACCTTCTTTCTCCTTAAAATTTCATCCCCTTAAAGGGAAATAGGTTATATAATAGAAATCAATTTTATATTTTTTTTTCCCTTTGACCGGGCATGACCATATAAGGCAAAAACTTCGATTGAAATTAGTGCACGGTGTGCAAAATAAAGGCGCGAGAAGGCAATGTGGAAGTCACGCCACCCAGAGTCAATAACCTTTTGTCACTGCACTTTTCGGGTGGCGTGATATCTCCCTCCACCGGGATAAACGGAGTTTTCCTCAAAGGAAACTTGGAATAATTAAATTCGACTTTATTGAGCGGTGATTGGGAGATAAACGAAATTTCGTCTTCGCGCCTCAGTGTTTTATATAAAGAAACCGGTCGAAGTTATTAATACGTCCTTCAAGCAAATTGTCCTCGTCCAGAGATATTGCCGAAATAGGAAAATTATCAAATAATAGTAGATAGTTTTGAGTGTAATAATAGCGGGAACTCTAACGAAACTACTGGGATTATTTTGTGATTCTACATTGTAAAAGGATCAAACGTGAAGTGAAAAATTAAAGTTTATCTGCGAATTACAGGACTCACAAATAAATACTTAAAAACAATAGTTAGACAATATAAAACTAAAGAAATTCAGAAACAAACTTATCTTTTTCATATGATTTTCCTTTTGATATCCTATATATATTGTCACGTATTTTACTATCCACGGCAATAAATAAAATAGTGGAACTCCGTTAAATCAAAAAAAAAAAAATAAAAAAAAATCCAAATTAATAAAACAACGTTAATTGTTGGGCGCCAGGACGACCTTTCGTCCGAAAACAAAATTTTCAATGAACTACAAAAGAACTACAAATAGCTACAAACGAACTACAAAACAATTCCCAGGTGAATGTCCAACTAGATCAGAAACAAAAAGATCCCTAGATCTTAATGACCGTGGAGGCGGCTGGGTTCACAACGTCACCTGTAAAAATTGGGCTAGGAATACAGATTTCGAGAAAATAAAAAATAAAAGAAATCAATTTTCATTTCGGAATTATAATTAGAGCTCTATTTTTTTTTTAAACTTATGCTCTTTTTAAAAAAAAAAATAAATTGAAATTACAATAGTAAAAGAAATGAAATAATTAGTTACTGAATTTTAAATTTGTTTAAACAGTTGAAATCATTGCCGTTATTGTCGAAATGTTTACATAATAGATCATTTATGATTCGATACAATCAAATTTCCATAAAAAAAAAATATTAAAAAAAAATAATTTAAAACCAGAATTAATTCAAAAGTCCAGACAAATTCTTACTAACATGACGAAACAAAATTAAACAACACTAATTGAATTGTCATTAAAAGAAAATAATCAAGAATTTAAAAGTCAAAATTTGAATCAGCTCTGATTTTCCGCGCAAGCACCTTAATGCTCTACTTTATATACGGACGACCGGCGTCCCATGAAAATCCGCCTTTAGGATTTTCAGCGATAACATAAAATAATAAAAAAATAAAAAAATGAAATAAATTAATCAATTAAATTTATACGACCACAATCGTCGTTAATGAATAAAATTTGATAATAATAAAAAATAATATTTATCATAAAAAAAATTATATCACTGAAAATCCTTTAAACACCAATTTTCAAATAATAAAAAAATAAATCACAATAATTTCTTTAATTTCCGACAATATTAATTTCCGAAAAAAAAATCATAAAATAATTATCGAGAAACGAGAAATTTTAATTAATTCGCGTTTATACAAATTCGCGACAAAATAATAAAAAAAAATCTAACACGCCACGGAAAATCCGAAAATGGCGGTTACCGGCGTCGTTATGACGCTAAACAAAAAAATGTCCAAACTATGCCGAGAATAAATCACACGCTTACCGGAGTGTTGTTGATTTAGCCTCAAAATATCTAATCCTTCAACTTCCTTCCACGTCCAATAAACGTTCCAAATTTATCCTGATCCTCCTCGACAAGTTTTATGCAATTAATTATGATGCAACGGTAATTGTTGCTTTATTAATTTTTACAAAATTACAACAAAAAAATTGCGTCTGTACACTATGTCACCAAAACGGAAAGTGAGGGAAGACGCCGGCGTGCGTCGAAAATTAGACCACAGGTGGCTCTTCCCATAATTAATCATCCAATGACGCGAAACCTTTCTTTTATCGCCGGTATTATTTTATTTTTTATTCCGGTAATTAAATGAATAATAAGAGAATAAGTTTCCTAAATCAACGTCAAAAATTCCGTTAAAGTTTTCCATAATTATATCTTCATTAAATGTTGCTGCAATTAATTATTCTCGAATTAATTGTACAATTTCAGATGTCCTTGATTTCTCTCATTTTTCCGCCAATCAGCATGCAAAGTCCAACGGAAAGCTCCTCCCATCGATTTCCGTTTGCTGAGTCGATAATTTCCTGGACAGCTCCCTACGATCCTTATCCGTCTGTAGGCGCCTCCTCCCGACGTGAAGTAGAACTCCGGCAAACGCGGGAAAATTCAAGGCGGAAAAAAAAATCGAATAAATCAGTTCAAAAAATAAATTATTGCTTCTCGTTTCTCGGACGATCCGTTCTGGTGAATAAATAAAAAAAACTAAATTTCACCGCGATGCCGGTCTAAATAAAGATTATATTTTTGTAACGCAAATATGGCGTTACAATATATATATATTTAAAACCCAAAGAACTAAAACAATTCAGCTAATACGTAACAGGAGAAAATAAAATCAAATCAAAAACCATTTATTCTAAAATCAACACAAGTCAATCTTTTGGATAATTTTTGAACTGCCGTTAGAAACCAATAGGAAAACTTTGGACAATAGTGAATAAGGTTTGAAGAGAGTGAATGAACGCTTAATAGTGTGAAAAATTGTAAATTGGATAACAGTTGTGTCTCAATAATCGGATTACCAGAAGGGATTATAAAATAAACCAGATAGTTTCAGAACTGTGAGTCTAGTCTTACTATTTATTTCAGAGAACCTTCCAAGGCTATCCCAAATCTGAACAATTGAATTACCTATCCAAACCTCGGAATCTTTTCCAAAACTGAGAGTTAAGATTAACCGCGGGAATATAACAATAATTAGCGTCGTCCTCAAATAATTAATTGATAATTTTAAACTGTGGTCTAGAAAACTTCCTTTTGACGCAAGGCCAAAAATCTGGACATAACACATTCTCAAAATACCATTCAGTAGCCGAAGATTATACACTACAGAAATTTTTTTTGATATAATTGTATCTAATTAGATCCTCGACCCAGGACAGACATCCAGAAATGGAAGTCCGGCCCTGGCGGTTGAGCTATCGATCGAGGCGCGTCCCCCGGTGGCGGATAGGGGGAGTAGCCAACACAAGTAGGAGGGAACAGGAGGGAGCTGACTGGTAGAACAGTCAGATCCAGCCATGTAACCTCCGGAAATGTTGGTGAAGTGACGGTACAATAAGGGAGACGACGGAGGTAAAAACCCGGGCAGTCGAACGAAGGTCGTTACCGCGGACCAGCTCCCCCAAGCCAATGGTGTAAACCTATCGTGCCTACGGCTGAAGGGCACAAGGGGTGACACAGGGTTGATAAAACTCTGCGTCATTGTGTCACTAACGATGTCCTTGGGGTACCAGGTCACCCCCCATTGTATCGTGTCGCAAGACAGGCCTTACCCTCACAAACCGGGCTCTGCGGGGGTGGACCTCTATTTCCCGGATACTCGTGGGAATCATATGGATAACCAAAATAATAACCAAAACTATGATGCCTTGACAGGGGACACCACTGGTGACACCCGCAAGGACTTTCAGGGACCCCCCGAAGTCGGGACTGCCAGTGGCAGAACCGACCAAGGGGCCTCAACTGACATGGGGGACGAGGTGGCGGAGGCCTTGGCCAAAGCCTCATTGTCCGCCGAGAGTGGGGTCAGTGGACAGGAAGGGCCCCCTGTGGAACCAGTGAATACTGGGAACTCGGGAACCCCCCTGAACACCGAACCCGCTCAAATAAAAAAGGGATCCAGTGGGGCGCAGAAGAGAAGGAGGGCCAGGCAGAGGAGGATGGAAGCTGGACTCCTGCCTGCAACAGGCAACACTGGATCGGTGGACCCGGCGTTAGAAGGGGGAACCAAAGATGGAGGGAAAAGAACGCGCTCGACGGGCCATACACCTCCATCGGAAGGACCCCAGAAGAAGCCGAGAGTCAATGAGGGCAAGATGGCTGCCTTGTTTAGCGTGGCTGCCGCGGGAGGGGGACGGCACGCCATAGTCCCGGAAACCTTCCCGGAGGCGATGCTGAGCGAGGAGCAAGGCCAATCCCTAGAATGTGCACTGATGGAGGCGATATTTGGCCCTTACAATGCATCTACACTGGCCCCGAGATTCGAGGGCTCGCGGCTGGAGGGCGGCATCTCATAGGTGACGTGCTCCGACGTGGACTCAGTCTCGTGGCTGAACAGAATCGTGCCAAACCTGACACCCTGGGAGGGAGCAGCCCTGGTGGTAAAACACAGGGACGACCTCATCCCGAAGCTCTTCAGGGTAACCGCAACCCTGCCGGGTCCACCGGGGGGGGGGGGGGGCCGGAGGCTCTGAACAGGCTGGTACGTCAGAACCCAGGTCTCAAAACAGAGAACTGGAAAATCTGGAACGTCGTGACAGGTGAGGGCTGCACCAACCTAGTGGCGGGTGTGGACCAAGCTGCACTCGATGTCCTGAGGGGGCTCAACATGACCCCTCACTACGGCCTCGGGAAAGCGAGGTTCTATGAAGCTGTGAAGAAAAACGCACAGACAGGGGGAGATGGCAACCAAAGGGTACCACCCCCAGGAGATGACGCATCAAGTACCGTAGGTACCGATCAGACTTCGTTGGGGATAGCTGCGAGGCTATCACCACGGAGTCGGATGGGGGACCGGGTGCTTTTCACTCCAGGAAGAGGAGGTTTTGCGTCTCCAAGGGCCCCGCGGGGGGCCAGAGAAAGAGGTAGACCACCGGGGAGTGGGGGGCGGGGATGGGGGGGCAGGGCAGAGAATACGGGGGGCAATCAGCGTACCCTAAAGGGGGTCTTCCCTGTCCTCCCGTCGCCAGCGGATCCCCTTGGCGGGACCCAGGAGGATGGACCCGTTTAGGGGCCACACCAGGGGGTAACCAAGCAGGTCGCTCATTGGCGGGATCAAGAGAAGGGGTGGATACTGGTGTCCCTATGGGCACCAGGAACACTCTCTGCTCACAAATTAATCTGCAACACTGCAAAGCGGCGGTTGCCTATCTGCACCGTTGCATAGTAGTGGAGCAAACACATGTATGCCTAATACAGGAACCCTGGGTTGTAGAGGGGCACGTAAGAGGTTTAAAGGTTCAGGGTAAAGAAACCTTTTACGCTCAGGGTGAGCCAGGACATAGAGCCTGCATCATCATGGACAACAACTGCCAACCTAGACTACTAAGGAACTTCTGTACTAGGGACTTAGTGGGTGTGGTGGCGAAGATTGCGTTGGGTGGAACGAAACGGGATGTAGTATTCTGTTCGGCCTACCTACCACATGACTCGGTCGACCCTCCATCATCCCTAGAACTGAGGGAACTAGCTAGGCACTGTAGGGAACAAAAGGTGCCACTGATAGTGGGTTGTGATGCGAACTCGCAGCACACATTATGGGGCAGTCGGAAAACGACTAATAGAGGTCAAGCCCTCATGGAATTTATGCTGGGGGAAGGCTGGAAGCTTCTCAACAGAGGATCTACTCCCACCTTCGTTACCACAAGATGCCAGGAGGTGATTGATGTGACATTATGCACTCAATCCATTTTGGATCACTGTGAGGACTGGGGAGTCTGCGATGAGGACTCACTCTCAGACCACAGAAGAATAAGGTTCCAAATCAAGGGAAACAACAACTACCCTGAAGCAACCCCTAAAAGAAACCCCAGGAACACTGACTGGGAGGGCTTTAGCGCATCCTTGGAGGTGGCCTTTGGGGGCAATCGCAAGGGTTTCAGGGGTCAGAAAGGACTGGACAGAGAGGCACTGTACATACAGGAAAATCTCATCCAGGCCTACCATGACCACTGTAAAGCTAAAGTAGCCAGGACAGATAAGAAAGTAGCCTGGTGGAACAGGGAGCTCGCGAGACTCAGACTCCTATCCAGAAAACAATGGAGGAGAGCCTACAAAACAGAAAAAGATGAAGACTGGTAGAAATACAGGGCCACAAATGCCACGTATAAGTACCAGATCGTTCAAGCGAAGGACTTGCATTGGAGGGACTTCTGCACTGAGTTGGAGAACCTATCGCTGGTCTCCAAACTCAAAAGGATCTTTGCTGGAGGACATAAGGCTCCTCTGGGGAATATTACACTTCCAGAGGGAGGAAATATTACCCAACACGAGGACTTTCTCCGGCACCTGATACAGGTACATTTCCCAGATTCCATGGAAGTGGAGGAGGAGATGGAACTGGAGAGTGCCAGCTCAAACACACCTCCAGGACGGGAACCGGACTGGGAAACGGCCAGGAGTATTATCACGCCAGAGAAACTGGAATGGGCACTAGACTCATTTGACAAATACAAGAGCCCGGGGCCGGATGGCATCTACCCGGCAATGCTACAAAGGGGAGGAATGGCACTTAGGAAAACACTACTCCGGACCATGAGAGCCAGCCTGGCGTTTGGGCGTATACCCATGGGCTGGAGGGAAGTCAGGGTGGCATTCCTACCCAAACCGGGCAAGTGCATCTATGACAATGCAAAGGCTTTTAGACCTATCAGCTTGAGCTCATTTGCTCTTAAGACACTTGGAAGGCTCGTTGATAGACACATTAAAGAGGAGGCTCTGCGAACCAGACCGCTCAGTACCTCACAACACGCCTATCAAGAGGGAGGGTCCACGGAAACGGCACTTCACTCTTTGGTGGAAGAAATAGAAGGGGCGCTGAATAGGAAGGAGGCATCGCTTGGAGTGTTTATCGACATTGAAAGGTCGTTTGATAACACCGCCTTCGATGTTATTGGAAACGCAGCCAGGAACTTTCAGTTCGGTGAAACAGTGACTGATTGGATACTGGAGATGCTGAGAACCAGAAATATCAACACCTATTTCGGGGACGCACGAGTTAAAGCCAGAGTGGGCAGGGGTTGCCCTCAGGGAGGCGTAATCTCACCAATCCTCTGGATAATCGTCGTGGACGATCTGCTCGTGGGACTTGAACAGTTGGGAGTAAAGGCGATAGGCTTCGCAGATGATGTGGCTATCGTGGCAAGCGGGGGACACTCTGGAGATCTACACTGGCGCATGCAGAGGGCACTGGACTTTGTTCAGTCCTGGTGTGTCAGACATGGACTCAGGGTGAACCCCAACAAAACAGAAATGGTGCTCTTCACCAGGAGAAAAGGGTGGAGAGTGGAACCTCCATCTATCTTTGGAACTGAGCTCAAGTTCTCGGATGAGGTGGACTACCTGGGAGTGAGGCTCGACCGGAAACTGAGCTGGAGAGCACATATAGACAAACAGCTCAATAAGGTGTCAAACACTTTTTGGGCCTGTAGGCGGATGATGGGGAGGACCTGGGGACTCAGCCCGGCGGTTGTGAAATGGATTTACACGGCAGTGCTGATGCCCCAATTCTCCTACGCCTCTGTAGTATGGTGGAGGGTACTAACAAGAACCTCCATCATTCATATGACAGACAGGATAGCTAGATGGGCAGGAATAGGGATGAGTGGAGCTTTAAGAACCACACCTACGCTTGCTTTAATGGCTATCCTAGACTTGAAGCCGCCACACCTGATGGCAATGGAGGCAGCCAGGGGTGCCGCGGTAAGACTAAGGTCTGCTGGCCTCTGGAGGAACTCGACCTATGGGCACGCGTCACTGCTTAACGACAGGAGCATTAAAAAAGTGCTCCGGTTGGGTATCGACGTATGCAGGGGCACGAGGATCTTCACCAGAAACTTTGAAGTCATACGACCAACGCGCGAGGAATGGGCACTAGAGCATAGGCCTTTCCTTAAACCTGACGGACCGACGTGGTTTACAGACGGCGCCAAGAAGGGATGTGGGGTGGGTGCTGGGATATGGTTCGAAGGACCTAGGACCAACACTTCAACACGATTCCCCCAACACTGTACAGTGTTGCAAACAGAAGTAGCCGCACTGAAAGGCTGCGCAAGTAGAATAATGGAACTGGATGTCCGGAATAAGTATATCTACATATGCACGGATAGTAAGCAAGCCTTGAGAGAACTCGAAAGAACTAAGATAACGTCACAACTATTAAAAGACTGCATAAACCTGCTAAATAAAATAGCAGCGAAGAACAAGCTCAAAATCCTATGGGTACCGGGTCACGCGGGAATCGAAGGTAACATAAGAGCAGACACACTCGTCTCTACGGGCTGCAGTCATGTGATCGGTGAGGAAGAGGAGATCATAGGTGCCAGACCAGAACTCCTGAAAAAGTGGCTGAAAACAAGGACACAGAAGGAATTCAACAGGATCTGGTACAACAGCGGGGGCCTGGCTCATACCAGACGCCTTTTTGGGGGCCCGGATAAGTCACTATCAGGAAATACCACCAGGCTGGGACGAAAAGAGCTCAGATGCCTGATTGGACTTATCACAGGACACTGGCCCACCAGGGCTTATCTACACAGGCTGGGACTTGAAAAGGAACCTACCTGCGACAAATGTGGGATGGAAGCAGGGGATGCTCACCACTTACTAATGAGATGCGCTGGACTCGAAAGAGAGAGGTGGGAGGTTTTCGGATCCACTAGCATCTCAGAATTGAAGGTAACAGGGGGAGAGGTTGAGCAGCTGCTTAACTTTGC
Source organism: Aleiodes leptofemur (assembly GCA_963942555.1). Classification (NCBI taxonomy): domain Eukaryota; kingdom Metazoa; phylum Arthropoda; class Insecta; order Hymenoptera; family Braconidae; genus Aleiodes; species Aleiodes leptofemur. The sequence continues at coordinate 11,857,992 of OZ012619.1, forward strand.
TAGGCTTACCAATCTTCTTGAACCCTGGAACGAAGGTGGTCGCCGCTAGGCGGGCGTATAATAGTAATACTCAATATGCCCTTTCGGCCACCGCATACAACATCATACATACATCTAATTAGATATATTTAGATCACGACAAGTGCAAAAGAGGGTGTGTGGAATCCACGCGCGACAGAAGTGAATTTGTTGCTTATAAGGATAGATAGAGATGAATTATTAATATTCTCTCACAAGGGATAAAGTTGTGAGAATAGCAAACGGATGCGGGTAGAAGCTCAAATAACAACTGGATGCACAGATCTGCTAGCTGTACACCCTGGTGGAAATTTGGCTGTCATTTACTGACACATTCTATCAGAATCTGTCAGATAAATTCGTCAGAATCGTACAGAAAATGACAATTTCTGATAAAACTTGTTATGTTTTGACGAAGAATGTTGAAATCCACATATTCTTTCAATTTCTGATAGAATCTGTCGTTTTCTGATCGGAAATTCGGACAGTTTGTCAGAATATGACAGAATCTGTCACGCTATTTTTCGTCACGAATTCTGTCAATATTTTTCAGAATCTGCTATATTCTGGAAAATAGATGACATAAATTCTCAGGAAATGACGAATTCTGTCGGTTTTTGGAAGATTTTAACATATTATGACAGGAAAACTCATGTTCTGTCAGTATCTGACGATTTCGTTCCTCAATAGGATACAGATTCCGTACGAACAGTGAATGGGATTTTTGTCAGAACCAAATGAAACGGTCTAAATATTTAAATGATTTGAATCTTCATTTCTTTCATAGTAACTAAGTAATTGCAATCGAACTTCTTCTTATTTCAACTAATGGTACAGTGCCTTGTGACGTGACATTTTTCTGAAACCGGAAAACATGCCGCCACCTTCGTCCCTTCCCAACCCCCTTATGAACCTAAACCTAAAACTCCCCCGCAGGGGCTAAAATGGGCGCCAGTTGGTCTAATACGGCGGGACCAACACCGCAAATACGCCAGCCAACAAGTTAAAATCCCTAAACCTAATTATCCCCCTAAACGTGACGGAAACTTAAAACGTAACTGTAACTTAACCTAAACTAAAGAGGGTGGAAGGGTACGGATCAGCCTCTCGGCAGCTCAGTACTTGGTTGTGGAGAGAGGGGTGGATTCGGATGTGGAGATGGGACAACAGGGGGTAAACCCAAAAATAAACTCAAATATGGTCCTTACATGTTCCACTATTGAAATTCCAACAATATACAAACTGAGTAAAATTTATAATAATAATAATAATAATAATAGTAATAACAAAAGGGGAGGGCGCAAGTCCATTGGTCCGGGTCATCCGTGATCCGGGCGCTGAGGGGTGGTCTCCTGACCACGGCGCAGGGGTGGTTCCCTCCTCTGACTCTCCACTAGAGTCCTCTCCTCATCGTGGACAACCCCCAACTCTTACGCGATTCCGGAGGAGTTCCGGGTTTGAGTTGGGGGGTGGTTTGTGGCGAATGCCCCTGGGGGATTCGTCACGACCTGATTGTCATCCCGAATCGAGCAAACAACCCGAGGATTGGCTCGAAGAAGGTTCGGGGGTAGTTTGGGCAAAAGATACCCACGAGGCTTTCAACCCACATGATCCCACCCTAAGTCCCACGAGAAATCAATAGGATTCCCCGATTGTGACTCAGGGGGTGGTTTTGGGCAAGAGATACCCATGGGTCATTCAACCCACGTGACTTCACCCTAAGTCCCACGAGAAATCAATCGGATTTCCCGATTGTGACTTAGGGGTGGTTTTGGGCAAGAGATACCCATGGGACGTGTGCTAAGGGCCTTCCTGCCCCAAATCGCCCGAGGGATCAATAGGATCCCCCGAAGGTGATTTAGGGGTGGTCTCGAGCAAAAGATACTCAAGTGCCCCTCGATGGTCAGCTTGTTCTCCCAAATTTCCCCGAAAAATCCTCAGGACTCTTCGAAGGGGTTTCGGGGGTAGTTTTGGACAAGAAATATCCAAAGACACCCAAGCCCCACCTTTCTTCCCCAAATCACACGAGAAACCAACCAGATTTCCCGATTGTGATTTAGGGGTGGTTTTTGGACAAAAGATATCCAAAGACGCCCAATCACCACCTTTCTTCCCCAAATCGCACGAGAAACCAACAAGATTTCCCGATTGTGATTTAGGGGTGGTTTTTGGACAAAAGATATCCAAAGGCGCCCAATCACCACCTTCTTCCCCAAATCACACGAGAAACCAACAAGATTTCCCGATTGTGATTTAGGGGTGGTTTTCGGACAAGAGATATCCGAGCGTCCCCTATTATCATTCCCGTCCCCCCAAATACTGGGAAGGCCCGAGGAATTTGACCATATTTGATTTGGGGGTGGTTTTCGGACAATAGATATCCGAGCCCCACGCGACAAGTCCTTTCGCCACAAATCATGGTAAAAATCCAAGGGATGGAGCCCTATTGGATTTGGGGGTGGTTCTCGGACAATAGATATCCGAGTCCCACATGACAAGTAATATTAACCCCTGAGTGAGGCCCAGGGGTGAGTTGCATGGAGTCGTAGGCGTTAGGGGTGTAAAGTTGGACTGACGCCAACTACCCAACACCCCTATACGTTAATGGACTCGTCCATTTTCGACGCTACCTGAAAAGCCACGGAAACGAGAAAAGGCCGGGAAAATACGCGAGCACAGCACAACCCTTTCAGGGGGGTTGCTTTCGAGACGCGGGAATTATTTACGTCATTAATTGATTATTTCAATTTATCCCCTAATTATCCGCGAGAAAATAATAATTTCCCCGAGAAAACGAATGAGTTGACTCGACCGCGTGTTAATAGAAAACGACTCACTTTTTGGGGTTTTCCCTCCAACTGCCGTGTTTGGGGGTTAAGAGTACCCTCTGTCGCCTCCTTTTCTCGCCCTCTTCCTCGCGTACTGCCCTCTGATGCTGTTGGGGTTGTCCTGGGGTTGTGAGAGAACTCCGGGGTAACTCCAGCACTTCACAAATGTTTTTTCTTATTTCTCCCTTTCACTCGCGGCACGTGTTTTCCTCGACACTTTGCACTCGTTGTGCTCGGGCTAACGCGTGGGACGCAACTGGTTTTACGTCGCCATGTGTGAGAACATGGCGGCGTGTCCGGAGATGCGTGCGCTTCTCTCTTGGTTGCGTGCGCACTTCGTGGCTTTCGGGTGGCCACGAAGTGTTCCGAATGTTGCCCGCGAGTATTTGAATGGGAGAAAGAGTTGAATTCTTTCCCCATTCAAATAAAATTGGGTTTTCACCCGACGGAATTGTTGGATTCCGTCGCAGCCTTGTTGATTAAATTGAAACTCTGGCGTAGTGACGAGAGTGAGTCAAAAGAGCGTAAATGACATAATTATAATGAATGTGAAATAACTAGATAATGCCATTGCGAAATAATCCCTCGCCCCTTCATTGAAAAAATTAGATGGCACTTACGCTCCCTTAACTCTGTAGTAATTACATAATATAAACACGAAGAGTATACATCATATATCATGATTAATTTGTTTCATTCCAAATAACTATGACAGGATCAGGGAAAAATATGAGAAAAAATGACTAGAGATTCTATGGCATTTTTACATTGTTATGTACCCAACGAAGAGAAGATTACGGAATATTCTCATTTTTATAATAAAAAGAAGAAAAGTGAGAACTTGAATTAAAAAATGAGTAAAATCAAGAGATGGAGAGAGAAGTGTGACCAAAAAGAGGACACACTGAAGGAAACAGTACGAGCAGCCAGCTGTGACTCATTCAATAGCTCGATTTCAGAAGCAACACGTAGAAAAGGATTTCCCCAAAAAGAAGAAAAGTAAGGATTAGAGTTGATGATTCGTTCGTATGGGTAGCTAGAATGATGCAGCCTAAAATGTCCAAAGGGGAAAACTTTTGTTGGTGAACTATAAAACTTGGGATTCAAATGAGTTGGACACCGATTCTAAGGAAAAGAAGGGAATCGATCGAAGGGCCACAGGGAGTCTATGCTCGCAGAGATATTACACAAATAGAGATCTCTCTTTCTAATTCAAGAATTGAACATTAAAGCGAGTGTACTTTCGAAATGATTTTTATTATATAGGCCACTTAATAGTCTCCAAAGGCTAACGAGGAAGACCATTCGAATTTTACCAACAATCATAAAAATCAAGAAAGTAAAAATCACCACTCCACTGAGCCGATTTTTATATATAAGGGAGAAAATTTGAGGACAAGCGGGCAGTCTAATTTTTCACCTTCCGGAAGCAGTATCAAATCTCTGTTCGGCAGTATCACGATAGTATTTCCTTTCGTCTATCTCTTGAGAAAAACTTCACAAGGTTGTTGGACTCCAGCGAACACCTGGCTACTACAAGAATTCGGGGGAGTCATTGTCAACGCATCTCCGCCCACTAGAAGGGACAACGTCGATACTCGAGCTCTCTGCAGTTTCTTCACCTGTATTCGCATTTATTGCTACCCATTGACCGTAAGTTTTTTTCCGTATTTATTTTTATTCCTCTTGACCTCAAAATTCTTCTTTGCCTAGGAACACATGGGTTTTTCACGAGTCTGTCTTTTTCCTGTCTATTATAACAATAAAACTAATCAGTGTTGGAAGCGAACAATTTGTACTATTTCTTTATTTAACTAATATTCATCAAATCTATCCAGTTGAAATCCGCGTCCTCGCATTTAACAAATCTTATCTTTTCTCGCGTAGACTTGTCATGTATTTCAATACTTTACCCGCACAATCACGTTCCCCAAAGAAATAAAATATTAGGGGCAGTGGTTAATGGATATTCTAGTTTTCCTAGATCTATTCCCCCTGTCTCGCGGTTATAGGGAAATTGTTATGAGTGACAGTCATAAAAGATTGATTATTCCAAATAATCAGATCGTTTTATAAAATAACGTCCTGACCAGCCGCAACAACATGAATGACAAATTTTTCATTTCATTTTTGTAAAATCCTTGATTCGAGGAAAATGGACTTTATTTCACTCTGTCGATTCATTTTTTCCCGTCCCCCTCCTATCGTTGCCTAAGAAACAAAGAGGCGTAAGTGCTGTATAGAAGCATAGCACTTACGCCCCTTTGTTTCTAAGGCGACGATATTATAAGAGGTTATATTTGTGTATTATCGATGATCAATTTTATAATATGTAGCAATTGATATTTATAGATATTCAGAGGAAAGTCATTTCATTCCTTCATACGTACCATTCATCGCGAGTACTTGACATTTTTCTTTTTTCCATCAACACTGGCTTCGAAAATTGTTCGAGAAGGTTCACTCAGTTTTTGTTCTGAAAATTCCAGCAAATTGAAGCCCTCCATATCCAATATTCTTACGATATCAAATTTTCCTGATTTAGGAAAAATGGACATATGCCCAAATCATTTTAAAATAAGTTATAATGATTATATAAATACTGATTTTTATGAGAGCTGTTGTAACGTTTGATCTATCATGCAATTTTGTTGGAATGAACGTTATTCGGAACGGAAGGTACAATGTATATGGTGCATACCACGTGACTCATGCAGCGCCATCTGTGTCACAGGACCGTTTTGCCGTTTTATTCTATTATATTTATTGAATATTGAATAAAAATAAATGATTGCTGGTTTAGTCTCGACATTTTCAACACGTCTCAATCACGTCTTAATCGTAATAGATTAAGTATATTGATTGAATTCTGATACGTCCTAGTGATTCCGGTAAAATATTCTCGGTTACAAAACATAAAATGCCCAAAAAAGCTTAATTAATTATCGAATTTTTACAGAATCTGAAACTTTCTGACAATAGATTCTTCATCCAGATTGATGATAATTTTTCAGAAAATGACAAATGATTTTCGATAGAATATCACATTTGGTGACATTAATTATCGAATTCTGACAGAATCGGACATTTTCCGATAGCACAGTTGCGACGGAATCCAATAATTCCGTCGGCAGAATTCCCAATTTTATTTGAAGGGGGAAAGAATTCAATTCTTTCTCCCATTCGAATATTCACCGGTGACAGTTGGGCTGATTCTCGTGCCGCTCTGTTACTGCGCGACAGCAGCAGAGCGCACATGCATCGCCACCACCGGACACGCCGCCATGTTCTCACACATGGCGACGTGAAACCAGTTGCGTCCGGCGTATTGCAGTGAGCACATCGAGTGAAAGTTTTTGTGCCAAACACGTGCCGTGAGGAGACATTTTTGCTACGTGCAAATTTGTGAAGTGTTGAAGTTACAATTCATTTTTCTCTCGTACAAAATGATTATTGCCTCGCGATATTTAATTAATTGGGCATAATTAATTAAATAAATAACTTCACGTCTCTAATATCAACACTCCGCGGGGGCTGCGCTGTGCTCGTGAATATTTTCCGGCATTTTTACCGTTCTCCGCGGATTTTCAGGGCGTCGAGAATGGGAGAGTCTATTATCGCGCAGGGGTGTTAGGCGTCCGCCCAACTTTGCACCCCCGCGTACACGACTCTACGCAACTCACCCCTGGCCCTAACTCAGGGGTCGATATTAATTGTCGTGTGGGGCTCGGATATCTATTGTCCGAAAACCAGCCCCAAATCAAATAGGGCATAATCCCTTGGATTTTTCCCATGATTTGGATGATATTAATTGTCGCGTGGAGCTCGGATATCTATTGTCGGAAAACCACCCCCAAATCAAATAGGGTTGAATCCCTTGGATTTTTTCCATGATTTGGGGACGATACTAATTGGTCGAGTGGTGCTTGGATATTTATTGTCCAAAACCCACCCCCAAACCCCATTCGACGAATCCGTTGGATTTTCCGTGGGATTTGGGGGAGGAACGCTTGTGATCGTGGGTCGCTTGGGTATCCGCTGACCAAACCCTCCCCCAAATCACCACCGGGAAATCTTATTGATTTCTTGGGTGATTTCGGGAGGAAAGGCAATTATCGAACGACTCGTGGGCATGTTTTGCCAAAAACCACCCCTAAGTCACAATCGGGAGATCCTATTGATTTTCCAAGCTACTTGGGGAGAAATTACTCGGGTTGAGAGACTTGTGGGTATCTTTTGCCCAAAACCACCCCCAAATCTTATTCGCGCCAATCCTCTGGATTGTCCGCTCGATTTGGGGAGTGAAATCAGGTCTTTGTGGATTCCCCCAGAGGCCTTTCGCCACAACCCACTCCCGACTCGAACTCGGGACTATTCCGAGGTCTCATATGAGTTGGGGTTGCTCCCGATGAAAGAAAGACTCTCTTGGAGAGTCAGACGAAGGAACCACCCCCAGAGTGGCCTTCCCTCATCCGTCGTAGTCTGGAGACCACCCCTCAACGCACGAAGGATGGACGACGCGACCCAATGGACTTGCGCCCTCCTTTTTTTATATTATCATAATTATTATTAATATCATTATTCTATTTCGTATTTTTGTTGGCATTCAATGGTGGAATACGTAAGGACGATCTTTGTGTTTTATTCTGAGTTCACCCGCGTGTCCCGTCTTCACCTAAGAATCCACCTCTCTCTCCACAACCGAGTACTGAGCTGCCCGAGGGGCTGTTGCATACCCTTCCACCCTCTTTAGTTTAGGTTCAAGATTCCCGTTACGTTTTAGGTTTCTGGTTCCGTTTAGGGGATGATTAGGTTTAGGTATTTTAATTTGTTGACTGGAGTATTTTGCGGTGTTCGTCCCGCCAAATCAGATCAACTGGCGCCCATTTTTAGCCCCTGCGGGGGATGTTTAGTTTTAGGTCGACAAGAGGGTAGGGAAGGGACGAAGGTGTCGGCATGTTTCTATGTGTCGAGAAATGTCACGTCACACAGTTGCCGACAGTTATCGGCAGGAAGCATCAATTTTTTCTTGTGGATTCTGAAAGATAATGTCATTTTCTGATGAAAATTCAACAGAATTTCTCAGAATCGGACAGAAAACCGTCTGAGATATTCTGACATAATCTAACAATTTCGGATTTCAGTTTCTGATAAAATGTGTTGATATATCTGAAAATCGGCCATATTTTGACAGAATCTGTTGTTTTCGTCGGATTTTGTCATTTTCTGATCAATTCTTACGAATCAATTTCCACCAGGGCAATAAACATAGGTATCAAGCATCAAAAATTTGAATACCTGCCTATAGGATATAGGTTTTTGTTCACAAAGAAATTATATTTCTTTCCACGATTATGAAGTATTCAAATGGATCGATTTCTTTTTTAATCATAGTTTTCTGTGAATATCTCAAGAATTGATTGAGATAGAGCGACTTTGCTTCCATTCTTTTATAGCTCTCTACAAAAAAGGTTCAGTGCAAAATTGGCCTGTGTTGCTCAGATTCCGAGATATTCCAAGAAAATTGATTGAATGAAATAAATTCGTGTAGAAACTTGGTACTCTTTCTTTCAGCATCCTTCTTTTCAGGAATAATATATCTCGGGTACTGAGCGAGATAACGAAATTTTCCTTGAAACCTTTTTTGTGGAGAATTTCCAAAACTACAAAAAGAGTCCCTATAAAAAATGCATTATCTCGCTTAGTTTCCGAGATATTCATCAGAATTCTACGACGAAAAAAATTGACTCATGATAGCTTTTGGTTCAATGATTTTTTGGTAGACTGACTTGATCTGAATACCCTCTAATATAATTATCAATTCTATTACGTATACTGAATAAACCCAATACAGAGCTTGGAAGATGATAAAAAAAAAATCTATTACGAAGCTTAATGGGATCTTGCCTACGCAGAATCTTCCAGTCTGTTCAGAAAATCTCACGATGACCCTTTTCTGTTGTATAACACACTATTTGATGTGGTCTACAAATTGAATAATGAAGCAATGCTAAATCTAAGAATATGTTCTGATTATATGGTGCTTTGTATCGCTTCCAGTCCTGATACAGGGTCTCCACTAATATATATACACTCAGCAAAAAAATTAAATTTTGCTTGATTTTCAAATGGCTGTAACTTCGCCAAAAATCATCGTATCGGGATAAAAAAAAAATGGTTGGAAAGCTTGAAGTTTCTACTCTTGACATTTTGAGAGGAAAATTTTTTTTGACCATCCGTTATAACGAGATAAGAGGGTTGAAAGCGGGAAAATTTTTTTTCTTTTTTTTTCATTTTTTCAAATTGTTCCACGGACTTGAAAAAATTTTTTTCGACTCAACCCTCATCAGGATCGTGTAGCCTGATCTTTCTGCTTCAATTTTTTTTTTTTTTGTTTCCCTACGACCCTTTGTTGTTGAGATATCGTCGATTGAATCAAAAAACACCCTTTTGTCTTTAATCGTCGATATCTCAGGAACTACTGATTGCACAGCGAGCAGGTGATGAGATTCGTAAACTTGAATAAATTTCCTATAAGATTCTTGCACTGTTTAATTGGAAAAAAAATTCCTTCCACTTTTAAAATTGGTTCGGAAAAGTACCGAAAAATGGAGTTTTTTTTATTTTTTGAAAATTGCCCTGCATTTCGCGAATTTTGTGGAAATTGTAAATGTTTTAACGTTTTTCTTCAGTTCAGTGTGTGCTGAAACACCCCTTAAATTTTTAAGCCAATCGGCCTGACCGTTTTTTTTTCCCGAATGAACAAAGTTTCCGTAAAAATTAAAGGAACACTTTTTTGTTCCTCAAACACCAATTAATGATGATTAAGGCCGAAAATGTTTTTTCTCCGTTATTTCTTTGTGATTTTTTGGGCAAAATTCGTTGAATTCCATCGAAAAAAAGAAAAAAAAAAGTAAAAAGAAATCAAAAAAAAAAATTTTAAAATAAAAAAAAAATCAAAAAAAAAATTTTTTTTCGATTTTTTTCAATGATTTAAAAAAAAAAATCGATTTTTTAAAAAAATTTTTTTTCGATGGAATTCAACAAATTTTTCCCAAAAAATCACAAAGAAATAACGGAGAAAAAACATTTTCGGCCTTAATCATCATTAATTGATGTTTAAGGAACAAAAAAGTGTTCCTTTAATTTTTGCGGAAACTTTGTTCATTCGGGAAAAAAAAACGGTCAGGCTGATTGGCTTGAAAATTTAGGGGGTGTTTCAGCACACATTGAACTAAAGAAAAACGTTAAAACATTTACAATTTCCACAAAATTCGCGAAATACAGGGCAATTCTCAAAAAAGAAAAAAAACTCCATTTTTCGGTACTTTTCCGAACCAATTTTAAAAATGGAAGGAATTTTTTTTCCAATTAAACAGTGCAAGAATCTTATAGGAAATTTATTCAAGTTTACGAATCTCATCACCCGCTCGCTGTGCGATCAGTAGTTCCTGAGATATCGACGATTAAAGACAAAAGGGTGTTTTTTGATTCAATCGACGATATCACAACAACAAAGGGTCTTAGGGAAACAAAAAAAAAAGAAAATTAAAGCAGAAAGATCAGGCTACACGATCCTGATGAGGGTTAAGTCGAAAAAATTTTTTTCAAGTCCGTGGAACAATTTGAAAAAATGAAAAAAAAAGAAAAAAAAATTTCCCGCTTTCAACCCTCTTATCTCGTTATAACGGATGGTCAAAAAAAATTTTCCTCTCAAAATTTCAAGAGTAGAAACTTCAAGCTTTCCAACCATTTTTTTAAAATACTGATACGATGATTTTTGGCGAAGTTACAGCCATTTGAAAATCAAGCAAAAAACTGACAAAATTTAGCGTTCCTTTAATTTTTTTGCTGAGTGTATATATATATTTTTATATTTTGAAAAATATCATTTTTCGACATTCTTGATCATTTCGAGTCATAATCCGATGAACTCGCAAACTCGAAAAAAATCACGATTACAAAAGTTCCATTAGCAAGCAAAATCGATCATTTCGTTTTCCTACTACATGAATCAATAGAAATGAGCTCATGTTTCATTTGAGACCAGTTCCAGGTCACTACGATAAGTGGAACCGGAAATATTCCCAAGAAAGTGAGATTTTTCAAAAATGAAAAGGCGTTCACTTTCAAATTTTGATCAAAAAATTGAGTTTATGGGAAATTTTTCGAAAAAATCAATTCTGGTGCATGATTTCCATGACATGAATCATCAAAACTAGCATGGATCCGATTTACCTCTTGTATTCCTTTGTGTCCCATAAGTAGATAGGATTTAATAATGAACTAATTACCTAGTACTGCCATAGTTCTTGCCCCTAGAGTACTTTTACAATACACAATTTCATGGATATCATTTAATTTCGTCTGCTTCACTGTTTCAAAAATAAAATTGAAGTAAATAAAGTGATTGGGACACAGAGAAAAATTCCGAACGTTGAATACAATTTTTCAGGGAAAAAAAGTTTTCATCGTTTTTTTAGAGGCGGTTCGTCTCGCCTCATCCTTTCGTAATTATGATTTGTATTAAATTCGAGGTTTCATCGGAATATGACTTCCAACGATTCAAAATGTTTCATTGCTTCATTCCGGAACACTTATATGAATCGATCAGAGCGTTGACGGTATATTTAGGACATTTCGAAAGCTCTGCAAAATTTGTGTGTGCATGTGATGGGTAAAAGAAACAAATGCAATTAGGTGGGAGATTTAATCAAAAGAAAAATCAAAAACTTGGTCTCTTTCGGATTCGAAATCATTGATGAGTATCGAAAAGGCCAAGTTTCTACCTCTGTCCTCATCTCTCCTATTGATATTCATATTTTCCTTTTTTCAGAGTGTTTCAAAACAACATGCGAGAATTGACGCCCCAGAGGATCATGTTTTCATTTATGATACACATTCCAGTAATGGGACATAATTGGAAGGAGTAAGAACAATAATTTGAATAATTGAATGGATGCTTAACAATAATAATAATGATTTTTATACTTTCCCAGAAATTATTAAAACCTCTCATGAGAACCGAGCTAAATGGCGGGGTGATTTTGACATTCGGAGAGTGTCAGTGTCGCATCAACTTTGGCTTTTCCAATAAGACTAGTTCCCGAAGTCAATGATATCAGACTGATTAATACGAGTATCGATGATGTGGTCTACGCAGCTCCTGGAGTCGAGAGGGTCATGACCAGGGAACAGCGGCGTCAGAAACTAGAAGGGCTGAGAAATGATAACACCAGTAGACGACCAAACTCGTTGAATACAACTTTTCGGGAACCCAATGATCCTAACTCAAGTATCGACTCGAAAAAGATTCCAACGGAAAAAGCGTAAGTTTTCACTGTCCAGCCTCAAATTTTTTTGCATTTCTCATTTCCTGGATATCTCGAAAGTGGAAGACTATAGGAAAATTTTTCATAAAGACTTTCTCTGTAGAGAAAAATTAAATCTACGAAAAAAGTCAAGAATGGGAAATTCTCTATCTCTTTCGGATCTTGAGATGTTAACGACAAACTAATTGGATTATTTTTATTAAATTCCATTTTATTCCTTTAGGAAGTCCCAGCTTTTTCCTGAGCGAGCATCAACATCTCAGATAAACAAAGAAGCAAGAAGAGTACTGGCTGAAAAGAAAACGTAGATACCTGCCACTCGTCCATCGCCAAGGGTACCTCTGCCTATCATCAAGGAAGTCTCCACCTTTTCCTGAACCACCATCAACATCTCAGATAAACAAAGAAGCAAGAAGAGTACTTGCTGAAAAGAAGACGCAGTTATTTGCTAATCGCCCAACGCCAAGGTTACTTCTGCCGAGCATCAAGGAGCCCTTGCCAACAGAGAAGAGAAAGGCTCTGCACATTACCGGAGACATTAAACTGAAAAAAGATTTCCGAATGAAATTTGTAGCCGATAATCGAGCAGCTCTAACAGCTGAACGTGACTGGTTATCAGATAGTGATGAGGCTCCTGTAGAAGATCTTATGAGAAGAGTGCAGAGGTATGTTCCGTCTAAGGCATCAAGTGCTGCGGGCTCTGCTGTGAGCTCACTGCTGTGGGTGTTGCTAATAACAATCATGCAGCTCCCGGAGCCTGCGTAAGAGACCCTTTTCCTCAAAAACCAATGAAAAACTCAGCTTTACGCTCCACGCTTTAGTGCCTTGCTCTCCCCCAGCAGATAGAGAGTTTCGTCGACGAGCCTACGCTCAAATAAGCAAGCAGTCAACCATAAGACGAAAACAGCTGGGACTCCATAGTTAATTGCTGCCTCATATTTCTCAGACTTCAGAGATTGACAGATTACATGTGTTGCATGACATGCATTGTCCTGGTTCTCCACAGATTTCAAATATCGAGAAAATTGTGCACCAAGTGCGATCGATAATTTTGTCACATACACCCGCTCGCTGTTGTAATACTCTGAGATTACTACAACCTTCCCGGCAAGCGGTTTCACTTCTTCGGGGACCATGATCGGGTAGTGGTAGTACTTGGTACTGGTTCTGACCACTTTTTGCATCTCCACACAATCGTCAATGGAAAAGTTGGTTACGATTACATGAGACGTAGGTATCGCTCCAGCATAGTTGTCTGGGATAACGGAATAGTCGGCGACAGCTGTGAATCTGTTGAGAAGTATTTCGCCACCACCATCAATGATCTTGTTCATTATCGACTGATTTTTATCGCCGAAACCACTGACGTAAAATTTCATGTTTTTGAATATAGCGGTTTGAGGGAGTTCAGTCTTAAGTGGTAGTTGGACTTTGGAAGCGATTCCTTTATCTACTGGCTCTCCATTGGTTTTTCTCTCACCCAACCCTCTCGTTTTATTTGATGTATCGCTTTTTTCTACAAAATCGCGATGGAGGTGTAATTTCACATCTACTCGTATACCAGCTTTGAAGCTCTCCTCCAACCAAGATATATGCAATATCGGGAGTTTTTTGCCGATATCTCGAATTGCATGCACGTGGTGGCCAGTTTCCTCTGGCTTATGTACGAGTACATGAGTTACATTATTTGAAATTGCAGTGCAGATTTTGCCCCCTGCATTCTTAATAATGTCTCTAATTTTTGCAATTCTTTGGGAAACCAAGTAGAAAAAAGAAGCAGCCCGTGAGAATTTTCACAACTTCTGCGGCCTTTAAGACGCCCATTTTGGTTAAAATGGCCTGAGATGAGGTGAATTCCTCATTGATAAACTGATGATCTTCCACTACACTTGACAAGGTGGATCGAGTTAAACGCGAAGTCCTGTCTCTAACTGATGGTTGATGTGTTGAAAAATACTCAATAAAACGTTTGGGACTCAAAATCCTGGAAAATTAAAATATGTTAGAATAAGAGAATAACGGAAGTTTTCATTGCTATGAAAAATACAAAAAAAATCAATTTTATTTCGTTACCAATTTTTCCGAAATATGTTAGAATCTAAGTGAGATAGAGTAATTTTTAATGATGATTTTCATTGGTGAGAATTTCAAAATCGCCAAGGGTACTTCTGCCGACCATCAAGGAGCCCTTGCCAACAGAGAAGAGGAAGGCTCTGCACATTACCGGAGACATCAAACTGAAAAAAGATTTCCGAATGAAATTTGTAGGCGATAATCGAGCAGCTCTTACAGCCGAACGTGACTGGTTATCAGATAGTGATGAAGATCCAGTAGAAGATCTTATGAGAAGAGTGCAGAGGTATGTTCCGTCCAAGGCATCAATGCGGTGGGTGTTGCTAATAACAATCGTGCAACTCCCGGAGGCCAGGTAGGCCTGGGTAGGAGATCCATGCCAGATAGGTCTGGGTAGAAGACCCAGGCCAGATAGGCCTGGGTAGGAGACCCAGGCCAGATAGGCCAGAAGAGCCAGAAAAATAAAATTAAAGAACTTGAAAAAAAACATCCATTCAAAGAAAAAAGAATCGAAAAAAAATTGCCGTGTTAATGAGTTTCCAACAAGAGCAGATTGCTATACTCGATGAAGCTAAGAAAAGGATAGAGCTGTTGATGACAGAATCCCCTCATCTAAATCGAAGTGTTCAAGTTGATAAACTGATAAAGAAAATAAATAAATTAATGAAGGCTAAATTATTGACGAAGGCCTGGATCAAGATAGGCCTGGGTAGGAGACCCAGGCCAGATATGCCTGGGTAGGAGACCCAGGCCAGATAGGCCTGGGTAGAAGACCCGGGTCAGGTAGGCCTGGGTAGGAGACCCAGGCCAGATAGGCCTGGGTAGGAGACCCAGGCCAGATAGACCAGAAGAGCCACAAAAATGAAATTAAAGAACTTGAAAAAAAAGCATCCATTCAAAGAAAAAAGAATCGAAAAAAAATTGCCAAGTTGATGAGTTTCCAACAAAAGCAGATTGCTACACTCAATGAAGCTAAGAAGATGATAGAGCTGTTGATGACGGAATCTCCTCATCTAAATCGAAGTGCTCAAGTTGGTGAACTGATAAAGAAAATAAATAAATTAATGGAGGCCAAATTATTGACGGAGATATCAAGATAGGCCTGGGTAGGAGACCCAGGCCAGATAGGCTTGGGTAGGAGACCCAGGCCAGATAGGCAAGTATCAGGAGCTGTTGGTGAACAACAAGCAGCTTATGGTAAGTCTTCAGTCAACGTGGAACCATTGCGCTTCCAAAGAGTAGGACCTCATTTTCCTCATCAACTACGATAGTATCCTGAAAAACTGCTTTAAATCTGCTGATAATAATGATCAGTTGAGGAAGGATATCGAGGACCTCCAGTTATCCGTTAATGCAGTGACGCAAGAGAAAAATAAAGTGATCGCGGAAATTGAGAGATTGAAGAAGGAACATGAGGACCTCCAGTTATCCGTTAATGCAGTCACGCAGGAAAAAGATGAAGTGATCGCAGAAATTGAAAGATTGAGGAAGTCACATGAGGAGGAGATTGGGAGGATGAAGGAAGCACATCTTGATAAGATGGATGCAATGAAGAAATTGATTGAGGAAAAAATTGAGAAAATGTTGAGGATCAGGGAAAGTGATGAGAAAGTCGATTTGTAAATATTTATTAATTATAAATTTTATTTTTTAATTATTATTTATTAATTTTAATTTTTATAATTCATAGATTATCTACTTTCGCTCATCGAAAATATGCAAAAAAATTCAGAATGTGAAAAGGAAGATCTGCAGCAACAGGTAGTTGATATTACAAATTCGAAAACAATGGCAGCAATAGGTAGTTATTCCGTTATCGAGTCCCACTGTCTTGTAGAATGATAAAAAAAAAATTATGTGGACTTAGCATCACAGATAAAGGCATAATATCGAAATATTTTCGAGTCATCAAATCCGTGTACCGCTCTGATTGTCGATCTAACATGGCATCAGTATCACTTTGAACATCGAAGCCATCGAACTCTATCAGGTTTGAAGACAAATTTCATTGACTGGTATGAGGAGATGCTGTTGAAGAGGACATTCGAGCAGCGTGGCATTATTCCGCTATTCCCCATCTCGCCTGTCATTGTGTAAGTCTTACCAGAGCCTTACTCCGTGAGTGAAGAGAAAACCATTTTTCCAGTTGATTAAATTGTCAACCAGTGGAAGGAAGACGCAATTGAAGATTCCACGTTAATCAATAATCAACCATTTATGAAATTATTTGATCAAATAATTAGAGGGCCAAACTATTAGGAAGGATTCATTCTCAAGAATTTTCGATGAAAAAAATATATAAAAAATTAATCAACATAAATTACAAGTTATAAGATGAATTGCAAAATAAACTAGAAATTTTTTTTTTTAGAGTTACTGATAAACATCATTTATGAACTTATTTTTCCTTTGGTTGGAGAATGCCAGAGATTTTCAATTTATTATTCAATTCATTGATAGTTACATCAGCTTTTTATAATTTTTTTTCAACTTTTTCTCATTTTTCTCCAAGATGGTAACAGTTTCTTTCAATGCTGAAATTTCAGTCGTTGATTGAGCTAAATTCAGATTTAAGTTCAATTCAGTCGCACATTTTCTTGCAGAAGATTCCTGTAAGCGTCCTGTGCATTACTGTTTTAAGTTTCAACAAACTTGCACTTCCGAATAACAAGTTCAATCTCCAACGTTTGTCGGCTCATCTGTTCTTCAAGAGCCGTTGTCTCCTCTTCAAGAGCTGCAATATCCCTTTGTGCCTTATCTTTCTCTCTCATGGCAGCTTCAAGAGCTTGACTCTTTGTGAAGAGTTCATTTTCTTGGTCCATCATTTTTTTTTATTACTCCACCTGAGCACGTGTCTGGCAAAGAAGATCAGACGCCCTTTCTCCCTCTTGTTCCACATTTTTCATACGAAGCAGCGTCTCTGCCTGCTGTCGAATTTTGTTACGCAGCTTGGCAATTTGCTGTTTTTTTTTTGTTGATGTTTCAACGATATAATTCCAGACGTCACGCTTCAGCATGAGAATTTGATTGATTGCCAATGCTTTGATGGAGTCTTTCTCATCAGTCTCTTCAGCTCTCCCCATGCCTTCGGGAGTTCTCATGCACTCTCCTCCATTGGGCAGGGTGTTGTTGTTGATAATTTGGCGTATTTGTGCATTCAATTCTTGGGCTGATGCATAACTCGGTGTGGAGAGTCTCTCCAATTCTCTTCGACATTCCAAGAATGACTTCTCCACTTTTATGAAGGCGCTTGATCTCTCACTCAGTAGTAAATTTGCCACCTCCAATCTCTTTTCAAGTTCCTGGTATGGCTCTTCTGTGATCTCGTTCTGCTACCACTGCTCCGTCGCCTCATCCAATGAATTCACGTAAGCAGAGTTCAATTCATTGAAATCATCATTCAGCTCCTCATTTCGAGCTTGTAGCTCTTCAAATCTTTTAGTCTCTTCAAGTATTTTTTCTTTGCTCAACTTTTACTCAACAGAAGTGAGCCTCTGGGCTAGACGTGCATTCTCCTTTGCTAGACGTGCATTCTCTGTTGCTAGACATGCATTTTCCCTTGTCAGCTGCACTTGTTCCGGGGAAGGGAAAGATCCCTGGGGCTGCATCTCATCATGATTACTCTCTTTATCACCAATTGAAACATCAGTAATATCCTTTCATGATGTTCCAGAAGTACTTGCATCAAGAAGAATAGATAGTCTTTTTGAGAGACGTTGACTCTTCATTGGCTTCGGATCCGCAGTAATTTCTTTTGCAATTCCTGAAAAATCCAAGAGATCCTGTATATCATCAGCGAGAATGAGCAATATATTGACATTGATGATGAGTATCGATAGCTCATCAGCCAAAATTGCTCCTTGGAAAATTTGCGTCACTTTTGATTCTCTAACGGGGTTGACACCACTCGATTTTTCGGATTTTTGATTCTCATTAACCGCCTCTAAGCATCTGCCCAATGCTAGAAGACCGTCATTCATTTTAGTAGTTTGTCTGAAGTTAATCTCAACATTTGCGGTGTTTTTCACTCTCTCCGATCCAGCGAGATCACAAATAGAAGCTGTGCTGATCTTTACCAATTTTTTTATCATTATCACTGTCAAATTTAACGAACGTCATTGTGAAAATACAATGAGAACACGAACTATCTTCGTTCAATTGTGTGGCGGTTAAGACGAGTCTATTGCGACCAATAATGAAAATTTTATGTGCTTCTGAGGCTGATGTTGCGCAGATTCTAGTTAACCCTGTGATACAATACTCGTCCTGCCTGGTCCTTGATAAGTCTAACGATTTGGAGAAACTTCTGCCCGCGCTGGACAATAAATCATAAATGACATCATTATAAATTTGATAAAATGATACGTAAACCAATTACTCTCCATCAGTTTTCTGGATTAAAGCTCGACTGTCTTCCCGTAGTACTTGTTGTATTGTTTCCAATAAACTCTCGTGTTCTTGATTTTTTGCCACTTCTGCGTCAAGGATTTTTTTCTTCTTATTCACCGCAAGGAATTCCTCTGCAGAGAGAGATGTGACGTTGCCATTGTCACACAACTTGTGATTGGCTGTGGATTTAGTTGTGATATTGTCATATATGTACGCAATACAACGGGGAATCACTCCCGGGGACATGAGTCGCCCTAAAAGAGTATGCGTTTTACCAGAATTTGTAGTACCTGCAACAAAAAAGGTTGATTCATATTTATTAGTTTACTGCATCGTCTGAATCGCCAGAAAAAAGAATAATAATAATTCAAAACTTTCAAATATGTCCTGCGCAAATGGAAGATCTATATCACAGGTTTTTTTTTTCCTAATTATGATTTACCATTTCTAAATTATAAGAGATATTTTTTATATTTCATATAATTTTCTGCGTTTTATGAAGAAAAAAAAATGATAAAATGATAAAATGAAAAAAGCTTTTCAATGGAGCCAACGAAAATGTTCTATCTTCAATTTTTCCCGGTATTCAGACCCTAACAGCTAGCACAGCCATTTCAAGACCCTAAAAGCTAGCACAGCCATTTCAGCACAATCGATCTCCGAAATATGATTTGAGTAGTTTAGGTTTTTCGCTAATTTTTTATGAAAAAAAAAAATTTTCGCTCTTATATTTTTTTTGAAATTCATGGCTGTGCTAGGTTTTTATAGAGCTAGTACAGCCATACGGAAAATATATAGTATCTACCAATAGTTCAGCACTGATCTATGTGCACGTGGATCAGAGTTGAACCATTGGTGAATCCTATCTATCTATCGCATGGCTGTGTTGCAGTGAATTCATGAAATGTCATTAGAAATGATTAAACAAAAGTACAAACTACCTAAGCCCCATACCCTGCTGTTTTCAATGCTCTGTATATTTGCCGTATGGCTCTGCTGCAGTGAATCCATGAAATATCATTCGAAATGATAGAACAAAAGTAGAACTCACCTGAGCCCTGTTTCCTGTTGTTTTCGATGCTCTGAAGTTTGTACATAGATTCGTGCTGAACTATTGGTCGAAACTGTATATTTTCCGTATGGCTGTGCTAGCATTATAAAGACCTAGCACAGCCATGAATTTCAAAAAAAATATAAGAGCGAAAAACTTTTTTTTTTCATAAAAAATTAGCGAAAAATCTAAACTACTCAAATCATATTTCGGGGATCGATTGTGCTGAAATGGCTGTGCTAGCTTTTAGGGTCTGAGCCTCCCTCCACTTTGCGAGGGTGCAGAAAGTCCCTCAAAGTGGCGTGGAGGACGAACACAAGCGGGAACACTCGAGGAGGTGGAGGAACACCATGGTGGCCCAAAGAGGCTGAACAAACCCTCCACACTAGGCGATGACTCGGATGGTGCAAGCGGAGGCCCTCGAGGTGAAAGCCGTCCAATCATGCCTTGGCGAGGGCACAGAGTGGCCCTCGGATTGGTGGTGTAGCCCTGGAGGTGACAAATGGAGACACTCGAGAAAGGTGGTCGTCCAACACCTTGTAACAAGGGCACCAACGGCCCTCGAGGGTGGATTCTGCCCTGGAGTTGCGACGTGGAAAGGGTGAATTCTGAGGGACGCCTCAATAATGAGTAGCATCTGGAGGTTCCTTACGCGTCCTGAAATCTACTCACCCTCCTAAGAATTAAACGGCGGAGAGGAGGGTGCAGCCATTATCCCCAGAACTGGGTGGTCCAGATGGGATTTCGAGGGTTGAGGGCGCACGAAGAAAAAGACACGAAAAGAGGAGAGAGAGAGAGCGAGCGAGAAGAATGAAAATCCAAGCGGACAAAGAAAAAGGAGAAAACACTCACTGCTGGGGTTGTACCCTCCTTGTCGATGTCCTAGGGGAGGACGCTGCTCCTCCACAACCCTCCGGTCGTGGCCCCTCGTCGGTGGTGTAATCTTCGGGGTAGTGGTGGTGGTTCTTGGGGGTATTAAAAGTCCCAGGGAGATTCTCCACCACACTTTTCACTTTTCACTTACGCTTTTTCGTGAATATTTTGGAAATTGAGCGAGATAGAGCGATTTTGTTCAAATTTTCGATTAAAAAGTTACACAAGAGCTACAAAAAGCCCTTCTTAGCCCCCCCCCCTTTTTTCACACTTCTGTGACCCAATTTCCCTCACCCAAAATTGTCAATTCCTTTCCAAAAAAAGTTGCACTCTACTAAAAAAAAAAAATCTTGTAGCCATAATTTTTTTTTCAAACTAAAATCTTCTCGACAATTCTTATAGGGGGAGGTGAGGCAGAATGGACATCAGGGGTGGAATGGACACATCTAAATTTTTAGGCAAATATCATGGAAAACTCTTGAAATTGATAGAAATATTAACGTTAGTTTGGTTTTGATGATTTCATTGGAAAGTTGAGGAAATATTAGGCGGGAAATAAGTGCCGGAACTAATTTTTTCACATTTTTGGCGATTTTAACTTCGTTGAGCATTTTAGAGGGATAAAATGTAGCGACAGCTACATTCGATAACATCGAGGAACCGGAATTACCACACAGCTGGTCGGAGTGGCTCAGTGGCTAAGAGCACAGAATAACAACTAAAGGTTCCCCGGTTCGAATCTCGTTCCGGGCACTTTTTTATATAATGATGATAATATTTTTCATCAAATTCCGACGAGCATCTTCTGAAGAGATGTCGCATCGATGGCGCAAAAGTCAATCTGCGACATCTCTTCAAATGGTGACCCACGACGATGAGTCAACACGCAACTCCGAGCATCGAGAGTTCAACAGCGTCACATCATGGAACCTTCAAGAAGCTTCACACGAGGTCTGATCACCTTCAGTGTTCTACCAACATCACAGGCATATTCACCAATCCCCTCCACACTAGATTGACGACTCAAGCTGGAAGTGGGAGCGGCAACACAACACACACACAGGCGCAGCACGTTCGAGAGGCAATCTCCGTCCGCCTTCGCAGCTTCGGCAGTCCGACATCATGTGCAGCACGTCTCTCTGGGGTCCAAAGACACGCATGAGTCCTGCCGAACACTCACACACACAATCACACTAGAAGTCGTGTCCATAGAAGCTCCGCACTGGAGTAGCTTCGCTTCTCTCAAAGTAGAGGAGATACGTAGCGACAGCTACATTCGATAACATCGAGAAACCGAAATTACCACACAGCTGGTCGGAATGGCTCAGTGGCTAAGAGCCACAGAATGACAACTAAAGATTCCCCGGTTCGAATCTCGGACCGGGCACCTTTTTATATGATGATGATAATATTTTCCATCAAATCCCAACGAGCATCTTCTGAAGAGATGTCGCATCAATGGCACGAAATTCAATCTGCGACATCCCTTCATGAAACCCTTCCTTTTTTTCTGAAAACTTACAGTTTTATGAGAATATCTTCGGTTCTATTTGTCGTAGCGTAGAAATTCTGACGGGAGGTGAAAGGTGAGATTATTTGCCATTGATTATTAGGGTTTTCAATTCAAAAATATCAATTTTCAAGGTATTTATGGGCATTTTTGTAGAACCGTTTTGTGAAATAGTTTTTGGTCTATAACTATCCCAAAAATTGATATTTTTAAATTCAAAACCCCATGCATCGATAGGGAATGAGCTCCTTTATCATTTAAGACCAACCGCGAATCGCTACGATCAATGGAACCAGAGATATTTGCAAAAAACTGAAAATTTTCAAGAAAGAAATGACTACCCTTCGAAAAAACCCAAAAATATTGAATTTTCAAAAAAAATCGAAAAAAATACATCTGACACTCATTTTCCGGCTAAAATTTCCTCAGCTTTTGAATAGAATCATCGAAAAACAATTCATCTCTAACCGTTTCATTATAGTGTCCATTTTGCTCCACTCTCCCCTATCTATATATCGTGGCCTTAGAGTGAAAGGGGCGTAAGTGCCAAAAAACACGAAATTCTGGTGTGAAAGGGGCGTATGTCCACATATCACTCCAAAATGTTTTTTATGGCCTCTGGAACATTATTTGGATAATCGAAAATTGAAACAACAAAGTGGCGTAACTACCAATTTTAAAATGGAAGGGACGTATCTCCACACTTACGCCCTTTTGTTATATTCTTTATAAGCGCCGTATAATTTTCAAAGTTAAAGTGAAAAGGACGTATCTCCGCACTTACGCCTCTTTGTTATTAGTCGCCTATATGTTATTATTTTTTATTTTTTCACTAATATTGCGTAAAATGCAATTGGAGCAATAATAGTGGAGATACGCCTTTTTGTTATTCTGAAGGAAAAAAATCGAGAGAAATGGCACTTACGCCCCTGTAACTCTAAGGCGACGACATGTATTTATAAAAGAAATTTCCCCACATATACTAATTCCGAAAAGGAACTACGGCGATAAATAATCGCCAGGATCATTAATTGCACGAATAATTAATTGAGGAAATATTTGTGCGTGGACTTATTAACAGTCCGATGTTATATCATTGCGAATAGAAAATTAGGAGAAGTTAGAAATAATGAGGAAGATGAGAAATTACTTTCAAGTATGGACGAAAAAATGATTTTCGAAATTGTTCAATGGAGAAATTAAATTTAGGATGAATGAATGATTAGTAAGCCTATAAATTTTGAGGTAATCATAATTTCAAAAATATATTTTGGACCAATTTTATGAGAATTGGGAATTCCCCGAAAATTTTATTTGACACATTCATAGAAATAAAAAAAACATCGAATGCATTCTGATATGAAATTCCGATGAATTGGCGAATTTATGGGTTCTCGGTAAAAAAATAATTTTTTTTTCGGGAAAATTCCCATTCTCCAGAAAATATAATCAGTCTAAAATTTATTTTTGAAATTATAATTACCCCAAAATTTATAAGCCTACTGATTATTCATTCATTCCAATTCAATTCCTATATTGAACAATTTTGAAAATGATTTTTTCTTTCATAGTTCAATGTGCTTCCTGATTTTCATCAATGACTTCGGATTGAAAAGGCCAAGTTTCTCATTTTTCCTAGTAAATAATCTGCTATCTACTCGTATTTTTTCCGTGTCCTCCTCATCAGCCCTCGCAGAATAGTTCAAATTCTTGGCTCCTTCGAATTATCTCATTCATTTTTTAAAAGAGGGGGATTCTCAGCAACATGTACTTGGCCACGTTTTTTTAACAGAAACTTCAGTTTCTGTTTTTCTCCCCCATATTCATAATTTTCTAACACTCTCAACATATCCCATCAAGCAAGAGTTTCCGTTGGCTGCCCGTACCGTGGCTACGTGGCGTTTCTTCGTGTGGATGAAGACGTCCGGTATTCTCTGGGAGAGGAATACTGCGGACGGGCTCATCCAGATGTTATCGCGGAATACCTAATTCCGACCGATTTTCACTAGAGGAACTGTGACGAGATCCACGCCCCTCTACCGTAACCAACACACTGGGTCACTGGGAATGGATTGACCATGCCGTCCATTGGGATCAGTGACTCCCCGAGTGATTACTACCGAAGCTGAGCAGCAGGTTAGCCCGAAACCGTCCTGAGAGGTTAAGCGTCGTGAGCCCAGGGAAAACCAGCACACAGTGAGTTTTGTGTATTCCTCCGGTAAAGAATAAACTGGCGCCCACTCTATCGAGTTGAAGAATTTCCTAAAATCAAAAGAATTGGTCAACAATTGGATATGATTATTCATCGAGATGAGTTACTCTGCAAGTTCCTAGAACAGTTTCTCTAGAAGTTCCTCTAGAAGTTAACCTAAAAGTTCCTCCAGAAGTTCCCCTAGGAGTTTCGAACGCTCGTAACGTCAGTTTGACGTTGATAGATGTCAGTTTAACACTCATAATCATTCAGAATGTGCTTGATTGAGAGACAACTTCAGCCTAGATCAAACACAAAAAGAGAACCCCCTTTAAAAGTTGACCAGAAGGGAGAATTCGCCAAAAATTGAACAAAAAAAATTGCCACATGTTTCCGCCTAAATTTCTTCAGCTTTACAATGCAATCAGTAGAAAATATTTCTCTCTAGACCCTTCAATTGGACTGTCAATTTTACACCATCTTCCCCTACGTTAAAATTCTTAGTTATTCCTGAAAATAATTTTTTTATTAGAATTTAAGACGGGGTTAAGGGTTTACGCGTAAAAAAACGCTATTATTACGAATTTCTTCCAGACGTATAGATTGAGCTAATTCATTAAAATCTTTTGAACATTATTAAGTATGGATTCAATAACATGAATTAATTTTTGTATACGGAAATATCCGCAAACAAGCCAGTTTTTACCGTCACAGAATTAAGAAAATTATGAAAAATTAATTATTTTGGTTAAAATCGCGATAATGGCCGCAATTCGCGGTACCCGGTGAGGATGGGGCTCATTTTGAGTCAAAACAGCAAATGTCCAGAGTGAGGTCAACAGATTTTTGTGACCTCACTAATTGTTTTTGTTTATTTTTATTCAATCTTCCTCCAAAATTTGGAGGAAAGTACGAGAGTAGGACTGGGAAGGATTTTTCCCAGTCCCACAAACAAATTAGCAGCACCAAGGACACCCGAGAGGAATCTGGGAAGACGCAGCATCCATTCATTTGGTTCAGCAGTAGCCAACACTGATGGATGTTGGCCAACAGCGAGAGGGGCTGGAGATCATCGGGGACAACGCAGAAGCCAGTGTGAAAAGAAAAGACTTGAGTGAAACCAGAGACAAAACTTCTTCGTTGAATTGTCGGGAAAATATTGTCATGTTGTTATTATTACGATTATTTTCGCGCGTTATATATATTGTGTATGTATGTGTGTGTATGTATGTATGTATATAACATCAAACTCAGTGACGTTAAGGACAGTAGTGGGGGACTCGCGCGACTATTGGTCGAGTTGGGCCTCGGCTCTACCGAAGTTGAGCGGGAACGGCCGAGAGCACCCAACACAACTCGTGGGAGAGAAGACTCGTTCTTCTTCTCCCGGGACACCGTGGCGGCCACATCGTGTAGAGACCATTGAGAGAAAATTAAAGAAAAATACAAGGAAAATTGTAGAGAAATTCAAGTAATCAAAAAGAGAAATTAAAGAGGCCAAGACGGAGGAAAGATAGCGCAAATAGAGTAAGGTACGCGAGTCCCCGTATAATTGATATTTTGAGTTATAAAGTAAAGAATTTTGAGTAAAAGGTAAAGAGTAGAGGAAACGTAGAGTTAGTGTCTGTTTGGGGTGTTTTCACTCAAGCAGAATTAAAGTTATTTTTGTTGATTCTGAGTCACGTTTAAGATTAATGATTAAAGTGGAATACTCATCGTATTATTCCTGAAAAATTCCTATTTTCTTTGATTTAAATGTACTTATATTATTTTTTTTGAATATATCTAAGTTTTGTTATTTAAACCGAAATTTTCAGGAGTTTGTGTAGAGTTTTTTCGTTTGTCCGAATATCCGAAGGGAGGGTATCGTCCCCTCCCCCCCTTGAGACAATATAGGAGTCTCACATAAGAAAGCGGGTTAAATTAGAGTCTTTTTGGGATTTTTGTACTTCATTAAAATTAAATAAAACTTGGGGATTTGTCGTTTTCCCCCAAATTTGTAGAATCTTTCAAAAACGACTGGCGCCCATTTTTCAAGAGGCAAATTAATTGGGGAAACAGTTGAGTCAAATTTTCAATCATTAAATTGGGTTTAAATAAAGAATTTTTTTGTGCCTTTAACGGTTGGCCAAGGTCAGCTGAGCAAACCGTTACAAACGCTATTATTACGAATTTCTTTCAGACGTATAGATTGAGCTAATTCATTAAAATCTTTTGAAGATTATTAAGTATGGATTCAATAACATGAATTAATTTTTGTATACGGAAATATCCGCAAACAAGCCAGTGACGGAGCTTTTTCAAAAACGTCTCTTGAAGTAGACGATTCGCGGTGATCACTGTATCTCAGCTGCAAATTATCAAAAATAAAAAATCATTGAAATTGAGTCAAAGTATCATTACATCCTCCTCCCAACGATCTCTGATTCTTTTTTTTTAATTTCCAATCTTTGGTGGTCATTTAACATAAAAACTGCTATTTTTTACGAAAAAAAAATTGAGCCATCTTGTAGGTGGAAAACTTCCCTACTGTGAAAAAAAAAATCAGAGATCGTTGGAGGGAGGATTTAATGATACTTCGACTAAATTTCGATGGTTCTTTTATTTCTGATAATTTCCAGCTGAGATACAGTGATCACCGCCAATTGTCTATTTCATTCTTGTAAAAGCTCCGTCACCGGCTTATTTGTGGATATTTTCGCATACAACAAGTGGAAACTTGCATCATTATCCACATCATTATAGCTTTATCTGCTAATTTATTAGCAAGTCACTTCCGAATGCATTTATTTTTCTCCACTTCACTAAATCGTTTCATATAAATTCCCATTTTTGTTTAAATTTCAAAGGAGAAAAGTATTAATAAGCTAATCTGAATTATTTGATGATTTCATTTAAATTGCTATTCAATTGCGCATTCCATTATTATGTTATGTGGATATCGATTGATTTATTCCGTTTTTTACGTTTCCTTGGTGACCAATTTTCAATAAACTTCATTTTTTATATCTGATGAAACGTCATGCCTGAAGGTTATTTTTATTTTTCATTAATCGAATTATTATTGTTATAATTTTTTCTTTCTTATCAATTAATTGATTTTATATAATTTACAAGGAAAGAACTAATTCGAGCGATATGTCTAACATTAAAAGTGGAAATAGTGGAACGAGCAGTGTAAGTCAGTCAGATACGCGTAGTGAATCTCCTTCTGAAGCTCATATCTTTACTACTTCGGTTTTTATAGGGTTTTTTTTATCGAACAAACAAAATTTTTCATGCAATATTAGTGGAATCAAAATAACTCAAAAACTAATGACGAGAAAAATCTGAAAAAATTCACACAGTTATATAATATAGTGTCTAATATTATTCCTCAGTCTGGATGAAATCACTCGGAAACTTATTGCGAATTTTGAAAAAATGAAAAATTTGAAATTTTGAAAAATCACTCATATTTAAAAAAATATTTCTCCAATGCTGTTCAGTAACAATCCCAAGCTGCAGGTTCAGAAGACCGATATGTGAGCCAAATTTTGAATTCTTATCTCAATTGTTCCGGTTGTTATTGAAACAACAAAATTTTGCAAGAAAAATTATAAAAATCGACATAACTTAAAAACGAAGCATTAGAAGAATCTGAGAAAATTCCCGCAGTGACAGAATATGATGTCAAATATTATGCATCAATCTGGATGAAATCGGTTGGGAACTTTTTGAAAAATCAATTTTTTTCAAAAAATCGAAAATTTGTCATATCTCAAAAAATATTGAATGAATTCCAAGTAACGAGGTCTCGAAAGAAAACATTTATCACAACCAATATACAGTAAAAATATGAGATTGTTCGGTTGAAATTTTACCGTTTTTAAGTGAAAAAAAAAATCCACACAGACACACATACATACATACACACACAGACTTTTTATCTAAATATCATTTTCAGACTCTCCACATCATTTTAAGTGATTTGCAACAAAAAAATCGGAATCGAAAATTCTTACGATTGTTAAGCTTCCATTCGGAAGCAAAAACTACTCAATGTTGATGAATCTATGCTTAATAAAGTTCAAAAGGTTTCAATGAATCTGCTCAATTCATGTCCAGAAAAAGTCGTGAAACAAGTGGTTTTTTTCCACGTGAACCCCTCCCCCACAACAATAAGACCCTTAACTGCGTTACATTTTTAGAACTGTGATTTTCTGTAAAACTTTTTGCCGATTTTCGATTAATCGAAAAGTTCAATTTTTTCGATCCAATATCTATAATTTAGAAAGATATGGTGATAAGTAAAGATAAGCTACTAATTTCCTTGACTAAGATTAAAATTCCCTGACTTTTCCAGAAATTGCGAATTCCCTGACCCTTCCAGTGTTGCGGCTATGCGGGGGTTTTGAAACAATTAACGGTTTGATTATGAGATGATATTAATTGATGATGACCGTGACTAATTGCGAATTGCGATTCAGCCGCAAGAATTAAAAGAAAAGATCTAGGAAAACTAGAATATTTGTGTCTTTTAATCCATTTTAACTTAATTAGTTGGGAACGTGATCGTTCGGGTAAAACACTAAAGTGTACGATGGTTACAACAGCTTAAATTCACTGGGAATCACTTCGATTATCGAAAGACTATGTCGAGAGGAGTTTTATTAATTTTCGTCGATTAATTAGGATGGTTAGTAGAAAAGAAAACCCACAGTAACGTACCACACACCAGTTTAGTATTTATTATATTAATTTTTCGGTGCAATAATGAGGAAATAGACTCGTGGAGAACCCATTCATTGAAGAGAATAAAAAGGAGTTTCAAGTAGAGAAGGTAAAAGGGATATAATTGAATATTTTGGTTAATTTACGGTTTGTCGGGACAGAATACAGGGATTCAGAAAAAGGAGTCTGTAGTGAACTCAGGTGGCTGTATTGGCAATCGGCAGGTGGGCTGGTCTTTGCGAATGGTCCCTTGTTACCCAATGTGGGTCAGTTCTTCTCCACAGGTCTGGATGGTCTTCGTTGCAGATGACTGAGATGGGTTGTCCAAGGGGAATCACAACGATTTGAATGAAAGAATCACTTGAAATATCTCGAATGTAGTATCGTGATACCGAGAGGCAGAGATTCGATGTGTAGGTCGAAAGGTGGAAGATATGACTGCCCTGAGGTTGGTGAATTCTTCCCTTATATAGAGGGTTCTTTGGTAGGGTCAATCATTTTCTGTCCTTGTCCATTTTTCGAAGATGATCCAGGTGGCTCCCTTAATTTTCGTTAGAGTGATTTTTCCGAGTAATTGCACAATTGATCCACTCGTAAATATCGCCATTTGTGTATTTGTTCTAGCTACATCTATGAGAGTGGGTGGATTGACTTAAAAGAAATGCTTGACAGTTCTCGTCGTAAATTTCTCCTCTCTCTAGTTTTCGCCCTGTCCTCGTCCTTTTTTCGAATGTCCTGATTTTATGACTCCCCAGCCAATGAAAAATTCGACATTTCATTTGTAAGGGAGGATTGTTCATACATCTTTCTGCTTAGATGTGATTGTTGGTGACGAATTCTCGCGTTCTCTCCTTTCAATTTGATTTTATGTCAAATTCACCAATGACGAGCGTTTCAGTATTTCTTTTGCATCACTTGCCGGGCAACCTGCAGGCTGCTTCCCCATTTCTTTTGTGGGTGATTGTGTCCTTTCACCGTCTTTTCTTAGGTGCATTTCTTTCATAGACGGTTTCTTCTCTCGCTTTTCTTTTAACGTTGGTTCCTCCTTGAACACCATGTACTATTTTCATAGTCTCATGTGGATTTTACCAAGGCACATAACACCGGGTTTTCCAGGTCAATCACCACCCTAAGTCGTTTGAAGATTCTCATCGACGGAAATTGACTGGTAGGTAACTCCATACTATATTGATGTAGGTTCGATAGTTCACTCTATTGCTTATAATCCATCTGTAGGGCCGAGACGTTGGTGTATGGTTTGATCTAGGTTGAAGTTGTCTTTGAATTAAACACATTCTGAGTGATCATGAATGTTAAACTGACATTGATAAACGTCAAACTGACTTTAAGAGCGTTCCAAACTCTCAGGTGAACTTGCAGGGGAACTTTTAGGAGAACTTCTAGGTGAACTTCCAAAGGAACTTTTCAGGGAACTCGTAGAGTGACTCATCGCGATGAATAATATCCAAATGTTGACCAATTCTTTAGATTATTGGGAAACATAGATTCTTTAACGTTCATAAAGTCAATTCAACTTATATTACTAGTTGATAGGCCACTTCACTAACTATAATCGACACGTGCTCGTTGTTATTCCTGAAAATTGACGATAATACACTTAAAAAATTTTCTTTTTATAGCCCAGCTAGTTGGCACTGGGGATTAGTTTCATAATGCCTATTTCTAACCCTTCAAGTACGGGACCCATACGCTGCGACTTGTCCCATCGGCCGGGAGCCATCTGACAATCAGACTACGCTGCTCAATACGCAACGTCTCATGAACGCTTTATCCAAAAATTATGGAAAAACTTTCATTGAGTGCATTAGTTTCCCATAGAAATACAATAGAGATATCGATTTTCCTCAGATTTTGCGTTATAGAAATATTTCGTGAATTTTTGAGCCTAATTTTAATTCTATCAGATGATTAGTGGCTGAACTAGTCTTGCACGCTAAATTTATTTATAACAAACAAATTATCAATCCGATTGAAATTTGCATTGCGCCATTTGATAGACGAACCTTCAGAGTAATTTGAGTAAAAATTTCGGAATTTTCAAAGAAAATTTTTCCGATAAACGAATCGATTGAATATATCAAGTGTGGAATTTCAGCCCACAACTTTTGTTTATTAAAAATAAGGGGTAAAAATATTGCAAAAAAAAAAAAATAATTCACCACTCCGAAGACAGTTCCATTATCTACCCAAATCAATTTTTTCAATTTCTACATCTGCGATAGTATTTGAGAAAATGATTTTTTAATGTTAAAAAAGAGGGTCGATACGAGGTATCGACCCCGGCCGATAGGACAAGAAAGTGGGTCGATACCACGTATGGACCCCGTACTTGAGGGGTTAACGTTATCGCCTGGCAACCATAGTCCCATTTTAATCCCACAGTTAAAGCATTCAACTTGATCATTCATTCCTGTGTAAAAGAATCCTTCTTCAGTTGTGAGAGTTTTGTACGGCGGCACCTTAAAAAATATTCGACGTAGGTCCGAAGCAGATCTCTAACAGTCGGTTCATCTCCTAGTTTTTTTAGATTCATAACAATAGACAAACATGTTGAGGCCGCAACGATTTGAAACCAAGCCTTCATAAAGTGATTTGGCGATGAGTGATTCTCAGTGCATACTGGTATTTGAGAAGTGCCTGTCCGATCTGCCCAGTCTCCACGTCACCTTTGTTTGAGCTTCCGATGCTTTCGAACCCGACGTGATCGAGGAGAACTATTTTTACTGATCCAATCTTACAAACTATCATATATGTTTGTCGTGAAGATTCAATATTCTCGAGAGTACTTTTTGTTTGTATATTCTTGTAGCTTTCTAGAACATTCTCGAGGCTCACAAAATTGAGAACCGAAAAGAATTTTGATAAATTTTTAGGATATAAATTTTTTGTCATCGTGGTTAAATCGTGTATTCTGGTATCAAAATCAGTACATAATCCGAACGAAATTCCCTGAGCTGCATACTTTCTACTTAACAGCGAGATTGTATTTTTCATCAACGTAGATTTTCCCGTACCCGTTCTCCCCAAAATAACAATGGAAAGGATTGACTGATTCAACGGTAGACTGAATATGGATTTTTGATCGGCGAGTTTGGAAACCAGGTCCTCGGCATCATTTACTTTAACAAATCCTGATTTTTCAAACTCGACATTCTTGAGATAAGTATACCGGAATCGATTGAGACGAGATTTAGGAACTTCAACCGTGTTACTTATCAGTGGCTCAAAGTGTCCACTGTGTGGCAACCCGGTAAATAATAACCAGTCTACAGTTGCAGGGTCTGCATCTGCACCTCGAATATATTTGATGCTGCAATGGTTATTTGTTCCGTCCATGACAGCCATGTTGAAATTCAGATGATACTCATCTGCGAGATGGCACAATTCAAACGTGGTATCAAATTCACCGACTCTACCCATTCTGACTGCGTAATCATCAGCGGAACTATACGGCTCCATGATGAATTTGGTACCACGTTTGAATTTCGGTTCTCAATTTTGTGAGCCTCGAGAATGTTCTAGAAAGCTACAAGAATATACAAACAAAAAGTACTCTCGAGAATATTGAATCTTCACGACAAACATATATGATAGTTTGTAAGATTGGATCAGTAAAAATAGTTCTCCTCGATCACGTCGGGTTCGAAAGCATCGGAAGCTCAAACAAAGGTGACGCGGAGACTGGGCAGATCGGACAGGCACTTCTCAAATACCAGTATGCACTGAGAATCACTCATCGCCAAATCACTTTATGAAGGCTTGGTTTCAAATCGTTGCGGTCCAACATGTTCGTCTATTGTTATGAATCTAAAAAAACTAGGAGATGAACCGAGTGTTAGAGGTCTGCTTCGGACCTACGTCGAATATTTTTTAAGGTGCCGCCGTACGAAACTCTCACAACTGAAGAAGGATTCTTTTATACAGGAATGAATGATCAAATTGAATGCTTTAACTGTGGGATTAAAATGGGACTATGGTTGCCAGGCGATAACGTTAGAAATAGGCATTATGAAACTAATCCCCAGTGCAAACTAGCTGGGCTATGAAAAGAAAATTTTTTAAGTGTATTATCGTCAATTTTCAGAAATAACAACGAGCGCGTGTCTATTATAGTTAGTGAAGTGGCCTATTAACTAGTAATATAAGTTGAATTGACTTTATGAACGTTAAAGAATCCATGTTTCCCAATAATCTAAAGAATTGGTCAACATTTGGATATTATTCATCGTGATGAGTCACTCTACGAGTTCCCTGAAAAGTTCCTTTGGAAGTTCACCTAGAAGTTCTCCTAAAAGTTCCCCTGCAAGTTCACCTGAGAGTTTGGAACGCTCTTAAAGTCAGTTTGACGTTTATCAATGTCAGTTTAAAATTCATGATCACTCAGAATGTGTTTGATTCAAAGACAACTTCAACCTAGATCAAACCATACACCAACGTCTCGGCCCTACAGATGGATTATAAGCAATAGAGTGAACTATCGAACCTACATCAATATAGTATGGAGTTACCTACCAGTCAATTTCCGTCGATGAGAATCTTCAAACGACTTAGGGTGGTGATTGACCTGGAGAACCCGGTGTTATGTGCCTTGGTAAAATCCGCATGAGACTATGAAAATAGTACATGGTGTTCAAGGAGGAACCAACGTAAGAAGCAAAGCGAGAGAAGAATACAGCTTCATGATTTCGGGCAAGTCAGCATTGCAGCTGTCCTTAAGACTATCCCATTTCACCTTGATTTTCTCCAGAATCTTCTTTCGCAAGGTTGCATGATGTTCCAGAGTACCAAAAATGTAGAAACTCACTGACTCGAACATACAGTTGCCGAAGGGGTTTGTAGGAAGAACAGTAAAATCAGCCAAATTGAATGGCGGAACTCGATCATCATCACCAAAATCCTGCATCTTTGTACCTTTTTTTCAGAGAGTTGGGGCTTTTGAATTCTTGTTACGGGACCTGAGTCTAGATGAAACCGGTTGACTGTCCGGGACAGGTGGTGTTTCTCTTAAGTTATCCGTCCTTGCTCCACCCTCACTGGCTGCAGAAATCGTACCGTAAATGAGCATGTTAACGTAAGGTTCCCATTGATGGTTAGTTTCTCTTACCGGATTTCTTGACAATGCATCGGCATTAAGGTTAATATTCCCTTTTTTATAAATGATTTTGTAATCATATTCCTATAACTTCATTCGCCAACGTAATAACCGAGACGTTGGGTCTTTCACATTGTGGAGCCACACCAGAGGACGATGATCAGTAACGAGTATGAACTGTTTCCCATAAATATACGGTCGGAAATAACGAACTGCAAATACTATCGCGAGTAATTCCTTTTCAATTGCGGAATAGTTCACTTCGGCTTTATTCAATACTCGCGAAGCGTATGAGATAGGCAAATCGCGGCCAATTTCTCCATGACTCAGTACTGCTCCAATTGCGTAATTTGAGGCATCCGTTGTGACAACAAATTGTTTTAAGAAATCCGGGTATTGTAAAATTGGTTCAATAATCAACTTATCTCGTAGTTTATTGGAGGCCTCTTGTTGTGGTGCATTCTTTTCGAATGGTACACCATCTTTGAGGAGTGATGTTAATGGACGAGCTATTTTAGAAAATCTCTCGATGAATCGGCGATAGTAACCTGCAAGTCCAAGGAATTGTTTGATGTTTTTGGGAATTGGAAAATCTCGTACAGCTTTGAGTTTGTCTGGATTCGGTCTAACCCCTTCATTACTAATTATATGACCTAAGTATGCGACTTCTCTTTTCAAAAACTCGCATTTATCTAGTTGCAGTTTCAGATTTGCGTTTCTTAGTCTTTCAACTAGTTTCTCGAATTCAACACGGTGTTCGTGCAATAATTTTGCATAAATTACAATGTCGTCCAAATAAACGAACATTTCATTTCCTTGTAATCCAGTGAGAGTTTGATCCATAAGACGTTGAAAAATTGCAGGTGCGTTCTTTAATCCGAAGGGCATTCTATTATGCTCATAGTGTCCGTAGGGCGTTGAAAATGCTGTCTTTTCCTTATACTCTCGTTGCATTGGGATTTGATGGAAGCCAGATGCAAGGTCAAAAACTGAAAAATATCTAGCTCCTCCTAATTGATCTAGGATTTCATTTATTTGGGGTAATGGGTATGCATCTGGTATCGTCTTTTCATTCAAAGCTCGGAAGTCTATGACTAATCTCCATCGCTTATTTCCGTGTGAATCGCTCTCCTTCGGTATTATCCACAAGGGCGAATTGAAAGGAGATTCCGAAGTTGATATTATGCCGGTGTCCAACATCTCTGTAACCTGTCGGCTGATTCCCTCTTTATGGATAAATGGATATCTATATTGTTTGGCGTTTATTGGGACAGGATCCGTAGTTATTATTTTATGAGTCATTGTGTGTGTGGCACCTCAAGGCTCACCAGGTATGTGAAAAACATCGTGGGCCTTGGCTATTATTGAATGAACTTCATTTTCTTCTTCTTCATTCAGGTGTTCGAGTCTCAGCAGGGGTTTCAATTTCTCCACTCGATCGGTTTCTTCGGAGGTTGTCAAGTGGGAAATACGGTAGGCGACCTGTGGCTTTCCTGACTCTTCGTATTCCTCTAACTTTACCGGTGAACATTTAATGATAACCGGGTTTGATTCTGCGTTTGTAGCTTTTAGATAAATTCTACCATTGCAATTATCAAATGGAGCTTCCCCTATGAAGACATTCTCCCCTGTAGGCAATCTGGGCAGATATCCTGACATGGGTGAGTCTAATGCTAAAGTTAAATATACCATCCTCTCACTTCCTGGTGGTAGAACGATTATGTTCTTTGTATAAAAGGGGATATTTGTATTTTTTAATTCCAGTGTCTCCGTTGCGTAGTTTATTCTTGCTGGTTGGGAACATAGAAACGTAGTTCCTGAAATTCCATCTTGTTGAGTTAACAATTCATCCCCGACTACATGAAAAGCATATTCCTGGCCGAAAAGAGTGATTTTGACGACTCCTAATGTCACTAAAGCTGCTGATGCGATCCCATTCATGCAACAAATTCTTCATTTATCGATTTCATTGGACGAACTGAGTGCGTTTTCTTTAATTAAATTTATCTCGGCCCCGGTGTCTATCATTAACGTAAAGAGAGTGATATGTCCGTTCCTTTTCAACACGATAGTTGGTGTATTCAAAGCTTTATTTAAATGGTATAAATGGAAACTTCGTTCATGGCCTTGGTTATCGCTGCGGTGCAGTGAGCTGCCTTTTCCTCGGACCGTGCACCAGCTGTCGAGGGGTGGTTCTCGTTTCCCTGATTGTTAAATCTGTTTTCACGAGTTTCGTTTCTTTTCCACGCTTCTCGATATTTTCTTTTTCGACAATCGTCTATCGAATGCCCTTTATTTTTGCAATATTTGCCTTCTGAAGCTTCAGGAGGATAACCGTGTTTGGCCGAACATTTATCTTCCGTGTGGTTGTCTTTCTTACAAAAATCGCATTTTTTCTTTTCCAGAATAACGTGAACTCTTGGGTCGGATGGTTTTCTCGCGAAATTTCTATTTCTCAGGGGTGGTTATTCACCCCCTTTGTGGAACGTTGACCATTGATTAGTATTCACAGGCGTGTGATACCCGTGTAATTCGTCACGAGCTTGTTTTTGTTTCTCTGACAGTATTGCATCTTGTATGGCCACATCGAGGTAATTGCACCGGTGAACATTCACATTTATGCCCGTTTTCAACCCTCGAACGAAGCAGCGTATTGCTCCTTGCTCCGTATCAGTTCTAAAAGTTTGCTGCGTGCCCCCACTACGTAAATAGGCATGAAAAATGCTTAACATCAATTGACGGGCTCTATTTCTGTATACTACAACTGGTTCATCCTTTCCTTGTATTAGACGGCCGAATTTACCCTGTAACTGGGCTAATGACTCTGACGGCGCGAAGAGGTTTTGTAAAAATACTATCAATTTTCTGATAGACGCGAACTGTCGCCCCTGAATTGCTTTTTTCGTCGGTCCATGCAATTCATTTCTAATCAATTTTGTCAGATTTGATTCCATTATTGGATCTATTAAATTTGTTGCCTCCTCACACACCTCGGCAAAAGCTTCAAAGGACGTTGGGTCTCCTTCAAATTCTGGGATAGTGGACAATGCGTCTTGTAAGGTGACCGTCGTTCCTTGCGCAACAATGTAAGATATAGGGGGCTGACCACCAGTGGCTGCTATTGTTGCCTCCTGTGGACTGGTGTTGTCCAGAAAGTTCATTAAGGGACCCGTAAACGATGGAGGAAAATGTGGGTGTGATGAAACTTGATTCATTTTACTTTGAGCATTGTCTGGCAATTGCGTCTCATTTTCAAACGAGCTGCAGAGAGGCTGCGAAATTGGATATGAGTTAATCGACTTCATGTCTTTTTGAAGAGTCGTGTTCAAATTAGAATTTATTACACTCGAATTGGTAAATTGAGTTTGGCTCATTGGGTAAGAATTTACATGTACGCCCGAATTTGTATATTGATTTGTATATTGGCTTGCGCTCTTCATGGGAAGGCTTCTACTGGGGCGCGATTTATATAAAGAATTTATGTTTGAAAAATTAACCCCAGATTTTAATACCGAATTTGTGTTACTTGCCTTTGGCGTATGGTTAGGTAAATTACGATATTCGTCACGTACTGCTGCCTTGCGCAAATTCCTGTTTATAGGACTGTCTTGAAAATCAGGCCATTCTGGAGAATTTGAATTATCTTTCTTTTGGTTCTCCTCCAGAGCCTTCGAATTCTTCGGGGTTCGTTTTGTTTTGAAAGATTTTTGTAAATGTTCAGCCCCTCTAAAATTAGGAAAGTGCTCAAGTAATTGGGCATACAGTTGAGGAACGATTCCCGCTTGATAAATTTTTGCAATAGCAGTTTTGTCCGTAGATATATATTTATCAATGGCAATCAATAAATCCCTCGGAATATTGCAATCTTCCCGTATGCGTTTCAAAAAGGTCACGCTCTGTAAAAGCCCCTCACCCTTTATTGCTAATGCAATATCGTCATGTGTATTTTCCGTTTGATAATGTGAATTTTTCTGGGCAACAATATTCATCACAGGATCTGACATTGCAGCTGGAGAGAGTAGGCCAACCCCATCTTCGATTTGGTTCCATGGGGGTCTGTCACTCAGCGCTTTTTTCAGCGGGGTTCGTGCTAATTTTTCCTGACTTTGTAATGGGTTGACTTCCGTCGTGATAGTTAAATCTCCTGTGTTACTCGTGGATGTGACAGGCATGCTTGCTGCGTTCTCCATATCTTTCTGTTGTTGGTTCATTTGAGCTCGCGTTACAACCATCTCCCTTTTGAAAACGACCGAGTCCCTGTTCGGGCGCCAAAATTATGTTGCGGCTATGTGGGGGCTTTGAAACAATTAACGGTTTGATTATGAGATGATATTAATTGATGATGACCGTGACTCATTGCGAATTGCGATTCAGCCGCAAGAATTAAAAGAAAAGATCTAGGAAAACTAGAATATTCGTGTCTTTTAATCCATTTTAACTTAATGAGACAGAGGTCTAAAGCTGGTAAAGTGGGATTGCCTCGACATCTCGTGCGATAATAGATGAGTATTGGTCAAGAATTAGAGAGGGCGTATATGCCAAATTGTCGATCAAGAAGGGCCAAGACGACCACGCGAACGTCACAACGAGCGATGCCGGTTACTCGTTGTTCCGGCGTCATCGCGAGTAACACGCGTTTTCACTTTTATATTTTATTGAGAACGCCACGCGCATTTACTTATAAAACTTTGTCAAAACTATCTTTTCACATTAAACTCTATTCTGATATTAATAAATCTATTTCATTAATCATTAAAAAGTGCAAATCAATTATTATTTTATTGATCTATTATGAATTATATATTAAAGCAGAATTTCATTAGTTGCAACGATCCGGATTGATATCGTTGCATTTCATTGGAGATCCAGATATTAATCGACCAATTGTAAGTAGAATTACATTGATTTCCACTCTTGTAACTCTGCAACTTCATAAATTTCAGGTCACCCAAATCGAACCTAATTTTATTTCGTTCCTCGTCATTTTCCGCTTTGATCGACATATCTTGGACAATCTTCTAATTGTTTACGGTTTATTGGTTTTCATTAAAATCAATTGGCGCCCAACATTATTGTTAAATCTTTAATTTTGACCAACAGAGCCCGAGCAGCCATTGACCCAGGCCACGCTCGGTGAAGGCTTCTTATCTATCAATTTTCTTATTTTTCCATATGATTTCATTAAAATTCATTTAAATAAAATTAGATCAAAATTTCATTTGATCAACAATTAAAATTCATTTAAATATAAAAGAAGCCTGTCTTATTAATTAGTTGGGAAAGTGATCGTTCGGGTAAAACACTCAAGTGTACGATGGTTACAACAGCTTAAATTCACTGGGAATCACTTCGATTATCGAAAGACTATGTCGAGAAGAGTTTTATTAATTTTCGTCGGTTAATTAGGATGGTTAGTAGAAAAGAAAACCCACAGTAACGTACCACACACCAGTTTAGTATTTATTATATTAATTTTTCGGTGCAATAATGAGGAAATAGACTCGTGGAGAACCCATTCATTGAAGAGAATAAAAAAGAGTTTCAAGTAGAGAAGGTAAAAGGGATATAATTGAATATTTTGGTTAATTTACGGTTTGTTGGGACAGAATACAGGGATTCAGAAAAAGGAGTCTGTAGTGAACTCAGGTGGCTGTATTGTCAATCGGCAGGTGGGCTGGTCTCTGCGGATGGTCCCTTGTTACCCAATGTGGGTCAGTTCCTCTCCACAAGGCCCATAACACCAGGTTTTCCAGGTCAATCACCACCCTAAGTCGTTTGAAGATTCTCATCGACGGAAATTGACTGGTAGGTAACTCCATATTATATTGATGTAGGTTCGATAGTTCACTCTATTGCTTACAATCCATCTGTAGGGCCGCGACGTTGGTGTATGGTTTGATCTAGGTTGAAGTTGTCTTTGAATCAAACACATTCTGAGTGATCATGAATTTTAAACTGACATTGATAAACGTCAAACTGACTTGAAGAGCGTAGAGTGACTCATCACGATGAATAATATCCAAATGTTGACCAATTTTTTAGATTAGTGGGAAACATGAATTCTTTAACGTTTATAAAGTCAATTCAACTTATATCACTAGTTGATAGGCCACTTCACTAAGTATAATCGACACGCGCTCCGGAAGTTTAATTATTTGATCGGGGTGCAATTCTCAGGGATGTGCGGGAGTGTGGAATGTAAGTTCATGCTTGAACCAGCAGAGGAATACGACTGATACAATTCAATGGGGAGCCTGCAGCTCATTGAATGACGATATGCGATGGGATGAATGGAGTATCATAGCCAAACACTCACAGTTGAAAGGCATTGATAAACTATTTCTTCCGATCATAATCAACCACATCGTAATGCATGAAACGTTTGATGATGCATTTTCAATGCGATTGTTGGATTTTGACTGTTCCTTAGCCCACGGCTTACTATAATTCAATGACTTGTATGCTCACCATTGAATTGAATCAGACGTAGCCCTCTGCGGGCCTCATTGAGAACTTACACACTTCCACACTTCCCCAAGTCTCTGAGAATCGCACCCCACGAGTCGACTGATGGCATTTACCAGAATGGATCGATCAACAATCGACTTTATATTCAGTTGGCTGCAGATCGATGACGCCATTTATCATCCATGATCGAAAAAGGCTCATAAAATGTTCATGGTCGGTCGTTAGTCGCCTCGAGGTTTCCACTTGGGATCGAGTGGCAGTTGACCCAATGTTCAGCTGATCACTGGTCATTTCGTTATTCATATTACCATCGACTAATGCTCGACTAGTGATCAGGTGAGCGCACAAGTCGAACTGCCCAATCCAATGGCGATCAAATAGTAATCGATGGATCCGCCAGGGTAGGGGAACGTGGGGCGAAATGGGCACTGTAATAGAACAGTGGGAGAGATATTCTTTTTGATCATTTTATTGGAAAGCTGAGGAAATTTTAGGCAGATAAAAAATTCCAGAATTAATTTTTGAAATTTTTCTTGAGAATTGCCTTTTTCGATCACTTTTGAAGGGTGAAAACCCTTCAATTTTTCAAAGAAAATGTTTTTTTCTGGTTCTATATCTCCGGTTCTATTAGTCGTAGCGACATGGGATCAATTTTGAATGAAAGCTGAGATCATTTCTTATAAATTTATGGGGGTTTTAATATCGATTGTTCTTTAACCTTCGATAATGTCCCCCCCCCCCCCCCCCCCGCATGATCTTTCTGTCCTTCAACATTTGGTAATGTTCCTTTTTCCCCACATTCTCTTCCTGTATTTAACATTAAGCAATGTCCCCGTAGCCCCCACATAACATGTCTTTTCTCAAACATTGAATCATATCTTCGTATCCCCTACATCATCTTTTCGTCCTTCAAAATTGGACAATGTTTCTTTCTCCCCTACATTATCTTTCGTTCCTCAAACATTGGATAATGTTCCTTTTTTCCACACATTATCTTCCGGTTCTTCGACATTGGATATCGAAGATGAAATAGTTCCAATTGAGTTGGACTCACAGAGTACATCCTCCCAATGACATTGAAATGTGCTTTCCGTTTCTCCCACATGTGCTGACCCGAATCCGTAGATTTTTTGAAAGTGTAATGAGAAGGAATATCTCCGTACGTGTAATTTCTGGCTTCTGAGTCTCGTTGATTCAAAGCAAAATAATCAGCCAGCATACTTGTTTTTGCTAACGCAGCTCTCATACCATCTTCATTGTCAGCATCATGAATAACTATATTTTGTTGGTTCAGTAAATGAACTGGCAATCGAGTAACTGCATGACTTTTGTGCTGTAAAGATCTACCATATATCCGATCACATGCTTCAACTGGAGAAACATAACGTGTATCTAAGAAATTTCGAATATCATCGTGGTGAACTTCATTATGATTTTCTGCATTGGTCACTACGACTGAAGCTGAATCATGTCCCTTGTATATATATTTATATGAATACTTCACAGATTGAATGCTAGACACTGCTTCTACATTGATGTGGCAGTTGAATTTTTCTAATAATTGAGCATTGTAAGGTACAACAAATGCATTATCAGTCGTCTGTCCAGTAGAACGTTCGAAAGTTCCTGTATTTCTCCGACGGTATGTAGGATATCCATTTTCATCCATCGAGGTATTTTCTTGGAATTTTTTGGGGAATTTTTTTGTACATTTTCGTTTTTCATTCTTACACCAATTGCCACACGGTCCATGAATCATGTTCTTCAGGACAGCATCATGAAGAGTTGGGTTTATGTTTTTATCAGGAATTTCTGCGGAAATATGTTTACCAACAGCATCAGGTGTGAGCATCTTACTGCCTTGCTTCAAATTTATCAATAGGTGCATGTGTGGTAATCCACGTTTCTGATATTCGATCACTTAGACATAAGCGGTTACTTCACCAAATAATTTGTTTTTAACTACATCGTTAATGAGTTCATTCTTTTTGATTTCGAAAACTCGTGAAACCAAATCTGGACTATCTGATGCTGTTTGTCCTGGTTGTAAATTTTCTTTAATTTCAAGCCAATTAGGATGGCAAGTCATGGTAAGGAATAAATCTGGTTTACCGGATCCCCTTACTATGGCCATAGCGTCTTGGTAATTTTGCAACATATTGCGGGGAGAACCTGTAAATGATGATGGGAGGATGACCATTTTTCCTACTTGACAGTCAGTATCATTCGTGCGTTGCTGTAAGTGATCTATTAAGCCTTGATACGTATCACTTCGTAGAGTTTTTTGATTTTGTCGACAATAGTTCAATCTATCTCTCTCAATTTTAACGTAACTGTCGACAACCCATTGTTGATACAATCTTCCCCCTTGTAATATTATATTATCGTCTCTATCAGCCATTCTATACTTAGTGTGTGCAGCTCGTGATACTCTTTTTGTTTTATTTACGCAACGCATATTGTCATCCCAGCCTCTGGTACCATGTGGATAAAAAGAGGATAAATCCATGGTTCAACATTAGGATCCATGGAACTGATAAATTGAAGTTCTTTCGTTCCTTTATTTCGAACCGAAACATAGGACTCTGGAATGTCACCATCAACGGCTGTAGTAAATATAGCAGCTACTTCATTAATTTCTTGTACATTATATCGCCTTGGGTCCATTCCAGGTTTGAGTGGAAATATTAATTGCATTTCAAGATCCCTTTCTGTATCAAGATCTCTTATGGATTGAAGTTCTTCATGCATCATCCGATAAGATTGAGCAAAGAGATTACACTGATGGAGGGAATTATCAATCGCCTCAACTATTTCATGGTTTAATGTAGACATCAAATTGCATCGTATATCTGTAGCTCCATTTGGATAAATTATAAACAGCTAACCATAAGACGGGGCTTCATTTGATTCGGGGTACAGACTTTCATTGAATTGGTAATACACTTGACCATGCAATTTGAAACAAACTGGGCCAGGTCGTCGATCGGAGAAATCTACTGCATTAGCATTGAAAGATGCAAATGCAAATGCATTATTATAACAACGTATACGTTGAAGAAAATGTTGCGATTTTTCATGACTACCATTGAAAAGCTCTTGTAAAATAGGTGGTGGATTTGGCAAAGGAGGGAGGGATGTTTCTCCATGGTTACGACAATCGTTGAAAGAATCTTTTCGCACTTTTTCAGCCTCAAAATGCTTTGCGTTACAGTGACAACACAAAATATTCATGGGACCAATATAATG
Source organism: Aleiodes leptofemur (assembly GCA_963942555.1). Taxonomy (NCBI): domain Eukaryota; kingdom Metazoa; phylum Arthropoda; class Insecta; order Hymenoptera; family Braconidae; genus Aleiodes; species Aleiodes leptofemur. The sequence continues at coordinate 11,901,800 of OZ012619.1, forward strand.
TTCCTTGATTTCTTTGGAAGGTATGTCACGTATGGTACTTGATCTATTTCTCCTCGATGAATGATTGTTATTTGATGTCTCTCCTACGTTGGGAGCATTGGCATTAACATCATTTATTAGCAACTCAACAGGAGTTTCAAATTCTAAGACTGTGATATTATGAGGCCTTTCTCTTCTAGTTACATCTGCATGTTCATGGTTCGTACGATTCGAATTATGTTGTTCACTGCGACGTTTCGCGCGATATTTTCGCTGATACGCAGCGCTTTTTTCACGTCTTATCCACTGGACTTCTTCTGCTTCTTCATTTGTGCGTTCGATTCTCTGTTTGTTATTATAATTTGATTCATGAACATTATCATGTTCAACTCTTCTCTGATGAATATCATCAGGAATTTGACTTACGGATGGTTCAGGAGAGATATTGGGTTGCTGGAGCAGTGAATTTGAATTGTCCAATCGTTTCTGACGTTTTGCACGGTACTTACGCTGATAAGCAGCATTTTTTTCACGATCTGCTCTTTGGAATTCTTCTTCTTCTTCGCTTGTTCGCTGAATTTTCCTCTAGGGCATTTTTATATTAATGAAGAATGAAGATTCAAATTGTCAATGAATGAAGCAAATGGTATAAAGGAAGAAGAATGGGTTTTTCAACAATATAAATGAATAATTGAAGCACAGTAATTTATATGAAATTATATTTATTCATTATAATTGATGGAATATTATTATCAAAGAATTGGCAGACATTGTTTAAGTCTTGTTCCTTTTTTTTTGCAATAATGTCAGTTGTTAAATTTCAATTGGTGAATTTATATCAGTAAATTTCAATCACTAAATTTTAATTGGAAAATTGGTTGTAGTTTCAGTGGCAGAAACTGTACAATGTTCGTGCTGTGAGCGCAATTGGGAACCCGGCTTAATGCGAATGATTGATTTCGAGATGAGAAACGGAAAATAACGATCCTGAAAAATAAATTTATTACGTTGAAAGAGAATAATTGGGTGTCGTTCTATTAGGTGAAATACAAAACACACATATAAATTTTATTAATTAAACAAAAACTTCTAAAACATTTTGGAAATCTTTATTAAACGTTTTTCAAGTATAAATCTGCTCAGTTAGGGATATGTATACACTCTAATTACTCTAATTACTCCATGTTTTACAAAGTTTTCAAATAAATGACTTTTACGCTTAATTTAGAGCATTCTTTATCATGACTAAAGACGAATCGATTTTTCAGACAAATTGATTTTATTCAATCATCATTTTCTTGAGGATCTTTCAGAATCTTGCAAGATAAAGTAAGTGGAGCAGTTTCAATGAAAACATTTTCGTAGCAAATTCTCAGGTCTACAAAAAAAGAATTACGAAAATTGCTTTGTTGCACCTGGATTTCAAGATATTCAAAAAAAATGGTAAGTAAGTAAAACCAAGCTGCCAGAATTAATGCATAACGTAATAATAACTACATATTCGGTCGTAAGCTTGTGTCACATGAAAAGTCTTCTTTTTTGAGAATTTTCAGGATTCTGACTGTTTCTCATAATATTTACTATTTAGAGTATTTTTTTTAAATATAAAAAATTATATATTGCAGTCTACGCTGCTCAAAACGGATTTAACTTGATAATTCGCAGTTTATGGAATCAAAAAATACAGTACAACATAAAAAGAAAATTGGATGAATTTTGTTCCCAATCGTTGGGAATGTATGTATGTATGTATGTAATCTTTATTTCACCCTTTTACGGGTTTTTAGGGCTCCCGTTCCCTTACATCTCCTCAATACAAATTTTCATACAAAAATCTTAAACCTAATTCTCACACTTATCTACAAGCATCTTAATACTAATAAACCCCTTTTCTCTCTCTCTCCCTCTTCCTCTCTCCCCCCCACCCTAGATCCGCTCCACAACCATTCAGGTTGCTTCGCCGATGTTTAGGCCTCCGCTTCCACCGTTCTTTCTCTACTTCCCCTCCCTGCGATTCCCTCCCTTCTCTGCTCCAACCCTCTCAACCAGCTCACTCCCACTCCGTCCTCTCTCAAAATCTCCCTTACTCTCTCTTCCACTCCCTTCTCCTCTCCTTCACCTACTCCCCTTGCACAACGCTCCAATACATGCTCCCAGTTTTCACACTCCCACTCACACACTCTACATCTTTTCTCCTCATCACTCAACCAATATCTGCACTCTTTCATTCCCTCTCCCATTCTGAACTTCAACAGGATCTCCTTATTTTTAAGTTTCTTCAAGCAGTCCAGATACAGCGGCACTCCTGCTTCCTCTCTCCTCAGTACTTTGTACCATCCGTTGTACCTGGACTGCTCAATTTTCCTTATTCTCTCACTCAACTCTCTTTCTTTCATATCTATCTCAATCTTCTCCCACTCCCCATATACATTTGCTCTCATCTCTCTCCTCGCTTCATACCTCATTTTCTCCCATCTCATTTTGCTGGCCCCCCCTCTTTTCTCTCTCATCTCAATCTCTCTTAAACATTTTCTCGCCCATTCACTCCCCTCACCATTTCTCAATTTTTCTTCAAAATCCCATGCTCTCTTTCTCATTTTCACCATCAACCGATCCCTCCCTGTCTCCTCCCTAATCATATATCCTGGACAGCTCCAGCTCACACCCGTCACCCACCTCAAGAATCTCTCCTGCATACTCTCCACTCTTTTACACTCACTCCACCCCCAGACTTCCACCCCATAACTCATTACCGACCACACTAACGCATCAAACATCCAAATCCTCATCCACCAGTCATTCTCAAATCTCCTCTTCCCAATCGACCATACCTGTCCCATCGCCTTCCCCGCGCTCTCCACCCTTTTCCTCACATGCAATTCTATTCCCCCCCTCACGTGGAACCAAAAACCAAGGTAACAGAATTCCTCTGTTTCCTCCACACACTCTCCATACAGTTTCCATTCGTACTTCTCCTCTTTTTTCTCTCTCCTCTTCTTAAACACCATCATCCTGGTCTTTGCCACGTTCACCGTGAGGTCCTTCTCCCTAGCATACCCCTCAAACTCTTTCATCATCAGCCTCATGCCACTCTCATCATCCGCCAATAACACCACATCATCCGCGTATGCCAGGTGGTAGATCTTCCCGCTTCCCAGTACCACCCCTCCCTTCCCTCTCTTGCTTAGCCTCTCTTCCAGGTCCGACAGCAGCACGCTAAACAGCAGCGGGCTCAAGGGACACCCCTGTCTAACGCCTCTCCCTGTCCAAAACTCGTCCCCGATTTCCTTACCTACCCTCACCCTGCATGTTGTCTCTTCATATATTTCCTTTACCCTCTCAATCAAATCCCGACTCACCCCCCTTTTTTCCATCGTTTCCCACAATATCTTCCTATTGACCGAATCAAACGCCGCTTTGAAGTCAATGAATAAACCCACTAATTTTCCTTTTTTCTCCCCCAGGTTACGGTTCACCAGGAAATTCAGCACATATATATTGTCCATGGTTCCCATTCCCGTACGAAACCCCGTCTGATTATGTGGGATTATTCTTTTTTCCTGGACTTCAATCTCGAGTCTTCTTCTCAAGATCTCCGCGTAGATCTTATATGATACGGGCATGAGAGTAATTCCCCTGTAGTCCGAAACTGTCTTCCCTTCCCCCTTCTTAACTAGCGGTACCACCAGCCCCGTCCTCCACTCTCTCGGCCACCCCTCTCCATCCCACACCTTCTTGCACACTCTCCACATGAAATTCTTCATCCTCTCGCCCCCATGCTTATACACCTCATTCTCTATACCATCCACTCCTGGTGCTTTACCCTTTTTCAACTTCTCTATCACCTCCATCACCTCATCCACATTTATACCCAACCATTCCCCCCCCTCTGCCTTCTCCTCACCTGTCTTCCTTTTACACCCTTTCACCCTTCCATCCACGCCTCCTAGAACATCCTTGAAATACGCTGTCCACTCACTCATCTCTATCACATTCTCTCCTCCTCTCTTCTTCTTTCTGTCTCCATTTATAACATCCCATTCTCTCTTCTCTCTTACCGCTTTCTCTACTTCCTTTTTGTATTCCTCTTTCTCAAGTTCTCTTTTGTTCCTGTTCTCTCTTTCATACTCTTTTTTATGCTTCACATAATCCTCCTTACTCACTTCTCCCTTTCTCCATTTACGCGTTGTGCCTTTCAGTCTCTTCTTTCTCTCCTCACATTCCTCATCCCACCATCCTCTCTTCTTTTTTGTCCCCTCATACATTCCTGCCATTTTTTCTTTTGTTGACTCGACCCTCATTTTCATATCCTCTAACATCTCATTCACATCCATTCTTTCCCTCCCTTCCTCTACTTCCTCCATTTTCTCCTTGAATCTCCTTGCATTCTCTTGCGTCCACTCCCCTTTTCCCCTTTTTCTCTCTCTCTCACCCCTTTTACTTCTCACACCTTCACCTTTTTTTCTACGTTTACCCACCACCAAGATGGCGGAGAGAGCAATCGTTGGGAATAAAAAAAACGAAAAAAAAAAAAAAAGTTGAGAAACTTCGAATTTATCATGTGCTTCAAATAAAAACTGACAATGAGCTGTGTATTTTCGTTACTATAAAATAGACGTGTTATCAAAAAATTAAGGCATTTTCCGACAAATCGTTTCTATTCAATCATCATTTTTTTTTAAATATCACAAAATCTAAGCGGAGTCGAGAAATTTCCATGATAATCGTTTTTGCAGAAGATATCAAACGTTACAATAAAAGTTATTATAAAAATTTCTGTAATTGGCTTCAATTTCGAGATATTTCTAAAAACTTGTCGATAAGATAAAAGCAATTTATCTGAAAATTTCATATTTTTTTTGAGTTTAATACACTATTAGATGATGATTTCCCTTACTTAATTAGTCTCAGTCATTATGCAATCATTGAAATTCAATGAATTTCATTCTTTTTATTTTTCAGACGAATTAATTTTATTGAATCATCAATCTTTTGAAAACATCTTAGATTCTCAATGGGATGAAAAGCGTTTGGAACAATTCTCATAATCACATTTTTCTTAGAGAGCTTGAAGGTCTCCAAAAAATGTAATTATAAAAATTGCTCTACCTCACTTCGTTCCAGAGATGTTAAAAAGAAACTGATGGAAAACAGAACTAATTGTTCGGAATGAATGGCATATAATATTTGAAATTATTTAATTATTTGTACATTGTCTGTTCGTTTATACCTTATATATATCAAGTGTCTTCTTATTTGAGAATTTTTTCTATTTTTCTTCTCATGAATATAGTATATAATATAAAAATTTTAAAAAATATATCTTCCAGTCTGCGCTTTTAAAATGATTGAGCTTGATTGATTTGCAGTTTCTGTTTAGCAACAAATGAAGTTAAATAAAAAAAAATGGATCAATTTTTTTCCACTTGTGGAAAATCCAAGAAAACGAACGAAAAAAAATGAAATTTTCGGGAAACTGCAAATCAAATCATGTACTTAATATAAAAATAAATCATGTAGAGTACGTAGCTAATTTAATCAGTTTTCGGCTTCTAGAAAGAAAAACAAATATTAAAATTATTAAAAAATTAAAATTGAAAATTTCAAGAATAATTGAACTAAGAAAAAAAAATCAAGATGAAAATAAATTAATCAGTTTTCAGGAAATTTCGTCTGAAATTGACAAAAGACTTTCCTAAATTTTTTTCTTTCATAAAATTATCAAAATATTACAATTGAAAATTTCAAGAATAATTGATCTAAACAAGAAAAATAGAAAAAAATAAATCAATCACTTTTCAGGATATTTTGGCTGAAATTACAGTAAAGATAAATCGAAAATTCGAAAAGAAATATTCTGAAACATGGATAGGGAATTGGAAGGATTAGTACCTTATCATCAGAGTTCTGTAACTCATTAGTGGGCTCTCTTTTGAGTGTCAGAGGAGGTCCCTCAACTGCTTCGTCCATTTGGTCCTCAGTCATCGTGGGGGAATCCGGAATCAATAGAACATCGTCCATTGATGGACAATTCAAGATGAAAGCATCGCCACGACGCTCAACTCTTCCATTAACGGATTCGAATACTCCTTCAGTGAAGTCCTCTCATGGTACGAACCTGACCACATGAACACTCATACGATGAGTTACAGTGCAGATCATCCCGCATCCATACCTGGAACCCCTCGCCGTTGAAATGGTCCTGAAGAGTTCCTTTACCCATCCGGTTACTTGCACTGGTCCATTCGCCGAACAAACCCTTTCCATCTCCATTACTTGATAGACAACAGGATTTTGTCTGACTTGTCTCTGCTGATCGGCTCCCCTTGTCGAGTCAAACCTCCCCAAGACTTGAAGAGTGCTTCCACGTCCGTATTGGAACTCATTGACACTCACTCCATCATTTTGTCGAAATGATTCATTAGAGGCTCTAATCACTCCGCCAGTTATTTTGAGGATCTAAAATAAAAAACAAACATACACTACTCAAAAAAATTAAAAGAACAAAAAATTTTTCCATTTTTTTCGGTGATTTTTGGAAGACTGTAACTTCATGAAAAATGATCGGATTGAAATAAAAAAAAAGCATTTTGAAGCTTGAAATGTCTAGTTTTGAAATCTTCCAAGGAAAAATTTTTTGGAGCATTCCCTATGATGCAAAGAGAGGAAAAGAAGCGAAAGAAAAAAAATCAAAATTTTTTTCATTTTTGGAAATGGTCTACGGGCTCAGAAAAAATTTTTGCAGCTTGACCAATGCAAGGATCATTTAGCCCAACTCTTTAGCTTCAATTTCTTTTTTTTTTTTTTATTCGTACAATCATTTGTCTCTGAGATATCGATTGTTGAATGAAAATTTGTCTTTTTCTCTTCGATCATCGATATCTCGTGAACTACTGATCGTACAGCGAACGAATGGTGGGTTTCACAAACTTGAATAAATTTTCTAGAAGTGGTTTTGGAATTTGATTTTTAGAAAAATCAATTTTACACGTAACATTGGTTCGAAAAGTTACCAAAAAATAACGTTTTTTCACTGTTCTCGTAAGTCTACCTAAACTTCGTCATTTTTCGGAGGACTGCTACTGTTATTGGTTTTTTTTCAGCTGAATATATGCCCAAACACCCTGGAAAATTTCAAGTCAATCGGTTCAGCCATTTTTTTTCCCAACCGATCAAAGTTGTAGCAAAAGTTAAAGGAACAACATGCTTGTTCCTCAAACCCTAATTAATGAAGGTTTTTTTTTGTAAGAATTTCGTCTTAAAGGTTCACCTAATGATCGGAAAATGAGGAGAAAAAGACATTGGAACATTGGATATCGGAACATTTCGTTTATTAAAAATAAATTTGATAAAAACTGAAATTTGCAAGAATATGTGTATGCGTGTGGAACGAAATTTTTACAAAAAAAAAACCTTCATTAATTAGGATTGAAGGAACCAGCATATTGTTCCTTTAATTCTTGCTACAACTTTGATCGGTCGGGGGGAAAAAGTGGCTCAACCGATTGACTTGAAATTTTCCAGGGTGTTTGGGCATACATTTAGCTAAGAAAGAACCCAGAAACAGTAGCAGTCCTCCGAAAAATGACAAAGTTTAGGTAGACTTACGAGAACAGTGAAAAAACGTTATTTTTTGGTAACTTTTCGAACCAATATTACGTGTAAAATTAACTTTTTTAAGAATCAAATTCCAAAAGCCACCTCTAGAGAATTCATTCAAGTTTGCGAAACCCACCATCCGTTCGCTGTACGATCAGTAGTTCACGAGATATCGATGATCGAAGAGAAAAAGACGAATTTTCATTCAACAGTCGATATCTCAGAGACAAATGATTGTACGAAGAAAAAAAAAAAAGAAATTGAAGCTAAAGAGTTAGGCTAAATGATCCTTGCATTGATCAAGCTGCAAAAATTTTTTCTGAGCCCGTAGACCATTTTCAAAAATGAAAAAAATTTTGATTTTTTTTCCTTCGCTTCTTTTCCTCTCTTTGCATCATAGAGAATGCTCCAAAAAAATTTTCCTTGAAAGATTTCAAAACTAGACATTTCAAGCTTCAAAACGCTTTTTTTTTATTTCAATCCGATCATTTTTCATGAAGTTACAGTCTTCCAAAAATCACTGAAACAAATTGAAAAATTTTTTGTTCCTTTAATTTTTTTGAGTAATGTATTTATTTTATTAAGTCTCATAAAAAATATTTATTCCCTCTATTGATTAATTTATTAATTGATCACTTGACTGATTGATCAATAAGGAGAGTAGAAATTATTATTCAAAAAAATGATTATTGAATAGATTTTGTTATTATTTTTTATTTTGCTTCATTTCCCTGATTCATGTGATACCAAAAGGGCGTATCTTTCAAACATACGCCCTTTTGTTATTAACTACGACATTAAATTTTCCGAAAGTTATGAAAATTAATAGCAGTAAAAGGGCGTATCTTCCAAACACACGACCTTTTGTTATTATAAATTATTAGCAGGATCGCGCAATTGAGGATAAAATTAATAACGAAAGGGCGTATGTGAGGGAGATACGTCTTTTCCATATTAATAATTGGAGATACGCCCATTTGTTATTCGAAGAAAAAATCGGCAAAGTGGAGCACACTGAGACAAAAATTGATTTCTGCCAAATGAATTTATTTAGCAAAAATCAATTTCTCTGATTTATATAGCAGAAATCAGAGAAATTAATTTTTGCCAAATAAATTCATTTGGCAGAAGTAAATTTTTCTCTCAGTGCATAATCGATGGACCGAACGAAAAAAAATTACGCCCTTCTGTTATAAAAAATGTTATAAAAAAAAAAGAAAAAAATGGCACTTGCGCCCTTTTGTTTCTAGGTCGAAGATGGTAATTTTCAAAATTTTACCTGATCCTTCTGAATTTCCTCATTAAAGCGTAACGCGTCATCCCCTCAGAAGAGAATACGAACTTTCCTTCCATTATTGTTTTCCAGAACGATTTTGTAAATCCACTTGGACTTTGAAGTGGATAATTCCTTCAACCCGTCGATGGCTGATACGTAGCTTACGATTTTACTACAAAAAAAAAAAAAATTATTCACTGTCCCACGTGGCATTTGAGAATGAAGATATATCAATGAGAAATTTTGGAAAACTCAGTATATGGCACGCCGTTTTGCTATTTAATAGCAACAGTTTTTACTTTCAAGAAATATTAAAGTAGTCGATTTAAAATGATGCTAGCATTTCTTCGACAGAATTAATTTGATGCTATGCTTCATGAGAATGTATTAAAATTATCTTATAACATAATTTTAATTCAAAATACATGTAGAAACGTACGAAAAAAGTCGAATTATTTTTATGTTATAAGATAATTTGAATTCATTTCTATTAAGTTATAAGATAAAATTAATGGATTCCGTTGAAGGTTAACAATCGAAATAAATGCAGGAATTAGAATGAAGCAAGCGTCATATTAATTCCGCGATTTAAAATGACCATACTATATAAAATGAATTTACGAATTAAAGTTATGTGAAGAATCATTGAAATTTTCTGAATTAAAATGATGCTTGGACATAATGGAAATTCTGAATTTCCATAATAGACTATAGTCATATTAATTCCAGACAAATTATTAACTTTGAAACGGGATGAATTTTAATTATGTCCAGAGATAATTTTAATTCCAAATTAAATTTATGTAGATAATTTCAATTCCTAAATTCAAATTATGTACATAATTTTGATTCCTGAATTCGAATTATCTACATAATTTTAAATCAGGAATTGAAATTCTGTACATAATTTTAATTCAGGAATTAAAATTATCTACATAATTTTAATTCCTGAATTCACATTATGTACATAATTGTAATTCCGAATTCGAATTATGTAGATAATTTGAATTCCGAAATCGAATTATGTACATAATTTTAATTCCCGAATTCGAATTATGTACATAATTTTAATTCCTATGGCACGCCGTTTTGCTATTTAATAGCAACAGTTTTTACTTTCAAGAAATATTAAATTAGTCGATTTAAAATGATGCTAGCATTTCTTCGACAGAATTAATTTGATGCTATGCTTCATGAGAATGTATTAAAATTATCTTATAACATAATTTTAATTCAAAATACATGTAGAAACGTACGAAAAAAGTCGAATTATTTTTATGTTATAAGATAATTTGAATTCATTTCTATTAAGTTATAAGATAAAATTAATGGATTCCGTTGAAGGTTAACAATCGAAATAAATGCAGGAATTAGAATGAAGCAAGCGTCATATTAATTCCGCGATTTAAAATGACCATACTATATAAAATGAATTTACGAATTAAAGTTATGTGGAGAATCATTGAAATTTTCTGAATTAAAATGATGCTTGGACATAATGGAAATTCTGAATTTCCATAATAGACTATAGTCATATTAATTCCAGACAAATTATTAACTTTGAAACGGGATGAATTTTAATTATGTCCAGAGATAATTTTAATTCCAAATTAAATTTATGTAGATAATTTCAATTCCTAAATTCAAATTATGTACATAATTTTGATTCCTGAATTCGAATTATCTACATAATTTTAAATCAGGAATTGAAATTCTGTACATAATTTTAATTCAGGAATTAAAATTATCTACATAATTTTAATTCAGGAATTAAAATTATCTACATAATTTTAATTCCTGAATTCACATTATGTACATAATTGTAATTCCGAATTCGAATTATGTAGATAATTTGAATTCCGAATTCGAATTATGTACATAATTTTAATTCCCGAATTCACATTATGTACATAATTGTAATTCCGAATTCGAATTATGTAGATAATTTTAATTCTGAATTCGCATTATGTACATAATTTTAATTCCCGAATTCACATTATGTACATAATTGTAATTCCGAATTCACATTATGTACATAATTGTAATTCCGAATTCGGATTATGTACATAATTCTAATTCCCGAATTCGAATTATGTGCATAACTTCAATTCTTCATCCCGTTTCGTCGTTGACACTCATTCTTTCTTTCTTCCTTCATCTCTTATTCTCCTCTTTCCTACTATGAAAAGACATGGTGGATTGAACAGCACCATCTTGAAGAATCGAACTCGCATCAACGATCGAAATTAGAACATCGCCATCTTGAAAAGTCGAATTTGACTATGCTGAACATAGCAACTGAAGGAACATCAACGACACAGCCGCTTGTGGCCGTGATGGCGCCAGTGTTTCTTCATTGGCTATGTTCAGCGTAGTCAAATTCGACTTTTTAAGATGGCGATGTTCTAATCTCGATTGTAGATGTGAGTTCGATTTCCCAAGATGATGCTGTTCCATTCACCATGTCTTTTATGTAGTAGGATACTGATCTGGGGATCTGAGACGCGCGATAAAAATCATGGGGGTGATCTAACGAGGATTACGTTTTTCTCAAGGCTTTTCCTCATTGGTTACGAGAACGAATGCGAACCAGAGCGCGCGTAATTTCAAAAAGATTTCAGTCGTCTTCAAGTGAGTTTTCAATGATTGCGACGATTTCTATTGGCTATGTGGCTAACGGAAACAGTCAATAGAAATGAGAGTAAAGTGACTTCAGGGGTGCGATTCCCGAAGCAGTTTAAGGCTGAGTTTTTCATTCGTGTGCTAGCTAATCTGGAGATTAGCTAACACTGTGTTAGCGCCATATGGGAGAATTCGGACGTATGCGCTGTCTGACGGTCAGAGGCAACGATACAAATCACTGAAAGAAATATCTCAAGAACTAGGCTAAGTGAGGATTATGCTGCCTACGTCTCATTGAGGCTTTACCTGCGAAGATACAACACTAACACAGTGTTAGCTCATCGCCATGTTAGCTAACATACGAATGAAAACTCAGCTTAAGAAAGTTAAAATTTTGCTCCCGCTAGGTGACAGCAGTGAGTTTCCGAAAAAAATTGAGCTGGTTTGAGAACGCATCACTTCTGCCTCTGAATGACAAAGGTTATCAATCATCAATCGGCTGTAGAGACTGATGGCTGAAGGCCAGCTTCTTTTTCCTTCATAGTGCTGTGGTTTTTGTACAGCTGGCCGCCAGCCATCAGTCTATCCAGCCGATTGATGATTGATAATCTCTGTTATTCAGAGGCAAAAGTGATGCGTTCTCAAACCGGCTCAATTTTTTCGGAAACTCACTGTTGTCACCTAGCGGGAGCAAAATTTTAACTTTCTTCAATTGCTTCGGGAATAGCACCCCAGTCTGCCTCCCGTGACGTCATCAATGCCTTTTCGTTTGTTATTCGTTCTTTGTCATTGTGTTCATGAAAACGTCAAGAGATGGCGTTCATTTCTTATTCACAATATCAAATTTCAACTTTTCAAGATGGCAATGTTCTAATCTCGATTGTTGATGTGAGTTCGATTTTTCAAGATGGCGATGTTTAATTCAAGATTACATGCCATGTCTTTCATGTAGCAGGAGATAGGAGATAGGAAGAGAAATACGAGAACGATGGCTTGCGAGAGTGCGCGTATTTTGAAAAAAATTTCAATCACCTTCAAGTGAGTTTCCAATGATCGCGATAATTCCTGTTGGCTGGATGAAACAGCCAATAGCAACGAGGAGAATGAATGCAACAGATTAACGTGACAATTTTCGATACACGGATTGTTCAAGTCGATTATTTTCTTGTTCCTTTTTATACAAGAAAAAAAAAATTATAATGCAATAAATGACAAATGATAGGAATAGGATGAGATAAATAACTGTGCTTGTTATTTTTGCCGCCTGTTCACATAACCTCTTAGTTGACTTTTTCAAAGTAAGTAAAACATTTTATTATTCATATTAACGTGTCTGGATACGGAAATGAGAAAAGAGGATAGCATGTTGTTGAAATTAATTACTTTACTGGGGATAGATTCCGCGCGTTATAAGGTACTGCGTTATAACGTAAAAGCGTTATAATTTTGCTCCTGACAGGCGGCATTTCATTCACATAGGGGACAAATTGATTGTGGTTTGGAACACTCTTTCATTTTGGAGCGTTGGAATTTTCAGCAATATGGATGGTGATCGTGAGTTGCATTACTCCAAAATGCGTAAATTCATTTTGGAGTAATGCATATTTCATTCAATTGTGATTTACCTGTCAAGTCACTGTGAACAAACTTACGAAAATACTTTCGAAAATTTTCTCGCTTTGAATTTGAATCGGTTTTGTGTTCTCGAACTCCGCTGAATGAGTCAATTAGTTTCTACGATGCCCTCTGCCGGGAGCAAAATTATAATGCTTTCACGTTATAACGCAGTACGTTAATTTGACGTGTCCAATGACGCATCGCCGAAATTGTCTTAATTTTGTTTCTACTCCAGTTTTTTTCAATTTTCCATAAATTTAGGCTCCTAAAGAGTCTATATGGAAAGTCAAATTGATATAATTGCAAAAATTTTGAAATAAAATTCTGGAGATAAAAGTTGGTAAAACCCATTATTTTGACTTGAATAGAGAGAGAGGTAGCGTGATGATAGGTGTGTTGAAAACAAAGAAATCGATATTTTCGAGTAACAACGACAGTTGATGATGAGCACGAAAGAAAAACAGAGACCAAGGACCAAGGAGTGGGGCGATTTTGGCATAATAACCACTTGAGCCTTCTCCTGACCATTGAGTCTTCTGTGTTCTACTGTGTTACAACTTTGCAGTGAAAAATTGATTAAGTGTGTCATCTCAACCCAATACCACTGATTGTATATTCAGATGAGTATTTTTTGAAGTTATCAATCCGTATTAAATTTTTAGAGTTTTTTGAATTTGTTTTTTTTTCTCGAATATTTCATGATATAAATGAGTTGATATTGTTCCACGCGAAGCATTCAAGTTATTGACTAGGGAGAATAAAAGTACGCATTTTAATGCTCTATGTACTTGTTCTCTTGAAAAAGTGATAAAATTAATTTTTTTTTTTTTTTTTTTTTTTTTTTTTGAATATACTGAATATACAATCAGTGGTATTGGGTTGAGATGACACACTTAATCAATTTTTCACTGCAAAGTTGTAACACAGTAGAACACAGAAGACTCAATGGTCAGGAGAAGGCTCAAGTGGTTATTATGCCAAAATCGCCCCACTCCTTGGTCCTTGGTCTCTGTTTTTCTTTCGTGCTCATCATCAACTGTCGTTGTTACTCGAAAATATCGATTTCTTTGTTTTTCAACACACCTATCATCACGCTACCTCTCTCTCTATTCAAGTCAAAATAATGGGTTTTACCAACTTTTATCTCCAGAATTTTATTTCAAAATTTTTGCAATTATATCAATTTGACTTTCCATATAGACTCTTTAGGAGCCTAAATTTATGGAAAATTGAAAAAAACTGGAGTAGAAACAAAATTAAGACAATTTCGGCGATGCGTCACTATTGTATCAATTTACCGCTAGCGGTAAATTGATACTTAAGCGACGCATCACCAAATATTGCCCCAATTCGGTTTTTCCCTACACATTTGCAAAATTATGGTATATTTCAACTGTCAAGAGGATCGGTCACACGATTTTTTTTTTATAACGCGCGGAATCTATCCCCTGGCGCGAAATCCTCATGGAAACGTGACTTTATTTTGTAACCGTACGAAACAGTATTAATCGTTTTATTAATACACGGTTTCGTAATTGGCTAGTGTTTTCGGGTCGCTCTGAATTCAAAAACACCAATCAATTCGGTCACTCGCAGGTCCGGTCGCCAGGTGGATTTTTTAACTAAAATAAACACCAAAAAAATAATTATTAAAAATAACACACGTATTTTATTTGTTAGCAAACTTGTTACACGAACATGAAGCACTTAACTATTAACTTATACTTCTAACACTTAGTTTAAAACTACACAGTTATACTCAATCCCTACTTTACCGACTATAGGTTAAGTGACTATTCGCGGAGAGCTCCGTTACGATTGAAGGTTTCGAATAAACTGCCTAACTTGTGACCCAGGCGCTCCTTTTATAGTGCCTCTAGGTCATTATTCATTAATTAATCCTTCAATTAACCCCTGATACATTTATATCCTTGTAATCCCCATCTCAAAAGGATTACTTTTCTATTAACCAACTGTGCCTATTTGTGTAATTTACCCCGTTCGTTAGTCAGGCCGAATATCTATTGGTTAACTTAATTACTGCAATCCTGACGATATAGGGATTAAATTAGTGTATTGCATCAGGGAGGTTTTATCATAATATACGAAAACCCAAACGGTTGAATCAAGAGGCTACAGCCATATCTTGATTCAATCGCTAAATTAATTGGATTAATTCTCTCTATTCGCACCATTCATTTGGGCTCAATTAATTAATTGACTTAATTCATTAATTTCCCCTTCTCCCAATTCTTCTTTCGCGGGTCGAGAGGGCAGCACAGTGGCTATTCATCAAACCCTAACGCGTAATCTGGTAAGGTTATAACTACCCAGATGGCAGCACAAAATCTAACGCAGTGCACCGGGTTTTCCCCATACTGTCACAATTGATACGTAGTGGGGAAAAGGAAGAAGAAGGGGAGACTGAAAAGAACATGTCGGAAATGTGAATGTTTGTCTGCAGTAAGAAAAATAGTAATCCATCGAGATTAAGTTTTATGGAAGCAATCGTTAGTCAGTATAAATGCGAAAGGAAAGAATGGAATGTTTATTAGAAAATTTGGATTGTTTTGACAGGATTAAAGGCGCCTTTTTTTCCTTGTTACTTTTCTCACTACAAGCTTAACTTAATGAATATCAATAAACAACAACTCAATTATCATTTCTCTCGTATACCTACTTCCAAGTTACAACAGGTTATGGGCCCAGGCATAATCTAGGTTATACGAGAGATTGGACTGAAAGCTGATAGAAAAGTTGAAAGAATAATTTTGAAAGATGGATACAGTGAGATCACAATTGGAGTATCCTGCTGAAGACAGTCAAGGCAGAGTAAACTACGGGTCATGGAGGTTCAAGTTGAATCTAGCCCTCAGAATTAAGAACTTGTTTGAAGTTGCAACAGGTATTAAAGTCAGACCTCATGGAGAGGAGAACGCTGCGGGAGTTGCAGATTGGTTGAAGATAGATCTCGAGGCTCAAACATTAATTGGTTTAAATGTAAGTGGCAATATAGCCGAGGAAATTCGTAATTGTACGTCTGCGAGTATGATGCTTGAAAAATTGGAAATGTTGTACGCGAGAAAGTCAGATGTTACAGTTGAAAGTTTGCAAAGATCATTTTTTAGCTATAAGTATGATGAAAATAAATCAGTCATTGAAAATTGTATGGAAATTCAGCAATGTGCAGAAAAATTAATGGCTGAAGGAGAACAAGTTAAAGAAAGTTGGGTTGTGCCAAGAATTTTGAGTGTTTTACCACCCAAACTCCATCATTTTCGAACGTCTTGGGAATGTATGAGTAGCGTTCATAAAAATTTAAACGAACTTTTCGAGCTTTTACGTCTAGCAGAAGACAGATTAAATGGAAGTAATGATGACAGTCAAATACTCGAAGCGCGTTAATATCTCAACAGATGGGGAAAGATTCTAAAAAGTCAAATCAGAAAATTGAATGTTATAAATGTGGAAAGACTGGTCGTATGAAGAAAGACTGTAGAAATAAGCCATGTGCCCAATATTTAGAGTATTGTAAGAAAAATCTTAGCTGCAATATTTGTAAGAAAAAGGGTCATTTCGCGAAAGACTCTAGAGATAAGAATAAAAAGTCTGATGAGAGTGATGCAAATAATGATAATGACGTTCGGCGAGCATTCATAACAGTTGGTTTATCAGCTGCGAATATTGAGTATATAGATTCTCAGCAAAATTGTAATAGCTTATGGTATCAAGACTGTGCTGCGACACAGCATATGACTTCACATGTGGAATGGATGAGTGATTATGTGAGACTGAAAGAACCTGTGATGGTCGTATTGGTGTAGGTAATGTTAAAGTAGAAGCATTTAATGGAGACAGATGGTACAAAGTCGAATTGAAAAATGTATTACACACGCCACAGATGCCCTTCAATTTATTTTCAGTAACAAAAATGTTAGATAAAGGATACACACAGATGGCAGACTCAAAAATTCTGTTTTCATGACCAAAGACCAAAGTGAGATTGTCGCAATAGCGAAGAGAGATGGAAATTTATTCAAAATGATGTTTCGTATGGAAGAGTCAGACAGTAATATTAATGAATCAGGCTGTACAACAAATTGCTCAACTAGTATTTCTACAGTGGAACCTCTATTATTTTCCACGCACGAGGCTCAGATTTGGAAAATAATAGAGGTTCCGACTCAGTTTCTGCGGCCCCCACTCCGTCAGCGCGAGAGTAAGAGAGGACGATACGTCGCTCTCTCTTCAACTGCAATATTATTATTGTTGACTCTCTTTCGTCTATGTGTCTTTGTCACTCCGCACATGTCTCCGCATGCGCAAGAAAACAGAGATAGCTATAGATGAAAGAGAGACAACGAAAAATGGTTGAGAGTGGGGGACGCTCTTTCTCCTCCTTTGAGGAGCGGTGGAATATATCGGAGGTGAAAATATTGGAGGTTTCACTGTATTAGCCAGTGGTATGAACGAATGGCACATCAAAATATTAAGTATGTTAAGCATATACTAGATAAACAAGGTGTTAAATATATTGATGACTGAGATAATTATGTTTGTGAAGGGTGTGCGTATGGGAAACAACATAGAGTGTCCCATCCTAGCAATATTAAAGTAGCTTCACAACCACTAGATCTGATACATGTAGATCTGGGTGAAATTGACGTTAGATCTTTAGGAGGAGCCAAGTATTTTCTATTGTTAAAAGACGATTTCACACACTATCGAACAGTGTATTTTCTCAAAAGCAAAGATGAAGCAGCTACGAAACTCGACACATTTTTGAAATTGGCAGAAAATCAACTTGGTAGGAAAGTTAAAAATCTAAGATCTGATAATGGCACAGAAATCAGAAATTCTGATACTCAGAAACTGTTAGATAATTTAGGAGTTTTTCACATCAAATCTAATGCTTATACACCAGAACAAAATGGCCGAATAGAACGTGAAATGCGTATAATCGTCGAGGCAGCCAGAAGTGCAATCCAAGCCAAAGATTTAAATGAAAATTTATGGGCTGAAGTGATTAATTATGAAGTTTTCACAATTAATCAAACAGGTACCAGTTCACAGAAAGGAAAGTCACCAGCTGAATTATGGTTTGGACGTATGATTGAGATCAATAAACTATGAGCATTTGGATGTGACTGCTACGTTTTACTACCAGATCATAAGCGAACGAAAATGGGCAAAAAGTCGCTAAAAGGAATTTTCGTAAGATATGACTTAGATTCATCGAGTTACAGAATTTATTCTCATGGGAAAAATGACGTGATCAGTTCAGGAAATGTAATTTTCTACGAAAAGTCTCAACTAGATCAGAGTGGCACAGAACTACGAGTATCTTTAACTGTAAATGGAGAAGAAAATGAACTTACTGAAAAGGAGTCAGAAGACTCAGAGTTTGAGTCATTGGAGTCTGAAAGTTGAAGCGAAGATCAAAATATCGAAGTACCTGAGAGCACTCAAAGCCCAAATCAAACTGGAAATGTGAATTTACGGAGTCGTCGTGAATCGAGAATGCCTAAAAGATTTGATGATTATGAAATGAACTGGACCAAGAGGACAGCGAACTTTGCGATGATAGGTGAAGTAGGAGATATACCTACGTCTCAAGCACTAAAAGATAAAAATTGGTACAAAGCAATGCACGATGAATACAAATCATTAGTCGAAATGAATATGTGGAAACTAGTAGATGCACCGAAAGATGTTAAATCATTATCTTGTCGTTGGGTTCTGCGTCAGAAATCTGATGGCACCTTGAAGGCCAGCTAGTAGCACGAGGATTTGAACAAGAGGGAGGAATAGATTACTTCGAAACTTTTAGTCCCGTTGCTCGACGTGCATCTATTCGACTTTTGTTAAGTCTCACCGCATCAAATAAAATGAAGTTGATGACGTTTGATGTAAAAACCGCCTTTTTACACGGAGAATTGGAAGAGACTATATACATGCACCAAATAGAAGGGTTTGATGACAATTTAGGACGCGTTTGTAAATTGATTAAAAGTCTATATGGCTTGAAACAATCACCTAAGAATTGGAACGAAAAAATTTCTAAATTCCTGAAAACTCTAAAATTTGAAAGTACTGATGATGATTTGTGTGTCTATTACAATGAAGATAAAACGATTTTCATGATTTTATTTGTTGATGATGGCTTAATAACTGGAAATAATGAACAACAAATGATTCAAGTTTTGAGAAAATTGAATCAACAGTGTAAAATTACGTTTAACACTGCAGCAAGTAATTGTCTGTCATACTTAGGCATGGATATTGAACGAAAATCGAATGGTATTTTTGTAAGTCAGCCAAAGTACACCGAGAAAATTCTGAAACGATTCAGACTTGGAAACTCCAATTCTGTATCTACTCCAATGGAATGTGGTATGACAACTAATGAAGAAAATTTGGTAAGTGATAAACCTTTTGACAAATTGTATCGTGAAGCCATAGGCAGTCTACTTTATTTGGCTACAATCAGTTGTCCAGACATTAGTTTTGCAGTAAACTATCTCAGCAGAAAAATGAGTGCACCCATGATGAGTCATTGGAAAATGGTAAAGCGTGTTTTCCAATATTTGAGAGGTACAACACAATTTGGAATTTTCTTCAATGGAGATAATCAGCTCGTAACCTACACTGATTCTGACTATGGAGGAGACTCAGAGACTGGTCAATCAACGAGCGGAGTACTTGTGTTAAGAGGAGGTCCCATTGTATGGTATGCACAGAGACAGAGAGATGTAGCAAACTCAACAGCTGAAGCTGAATATCGAGCCGCAGTATCTTCCATTGATGATATTTGTTGGATTAGAAGATTAGGAAACGAATTGGACATCATAGATTCGAGTAAACCTACAACTTTGTGTGTTGATAACAGATCAGCGATCTGCATGCTGCAAAATGTTCATGAAGGGAAGATTACTGAAGAAAAAAAACACATTGACATTCCACGAAAGTTTATTCAACAACACCTGGAATCTACTATTGAACTGAAGCATGTGAAGAGTTCTGAACAGATAGCCGATATCTTGACAAAACCATTGTCGATTAAAATCTTTAAACAATTACGAAGTAAAGTAATTATGGAGGAGTGTTGAAATTAACTACTTTACTGGCACGAAATCCTCATGGAAACGTGACTTTATTTATACGTAGTGGGGAAAAGGAAGAAGAAGGGGAGACTGAAAAGAACATGTGAAAATGTGAATGTTTGTCTGTAGTAAGAAAAATAGTAATCCATCGAGATTAAGTTTTATAGGAGCAATCGCTAGTCAGTATAAATGCGAAAGGAAAGAATGAAAGGTTTATAAGAAAATTTACATTGTATTGACAGGATTAAAGGCGCCTTTTTTTCCTTGTTACTTTTCTCATTACAAGCTCAATTTGATAAATATCCATAAACAACAACTCAACTATCATTTCTTTCGTATACCTACTCCCAAGTTACAACTCATGTAAAACAGAGAACTGGAAAACGATGACAATTTCATGAAATTAGCAACGAAATTCTGTTAATTGATTGATTGCTGTAAGTTTTGCAACATTTCGTCCATATATACTTCAGATCAAAAAACATCTTTTCTTAATATCATCAAATCCTTACTGTCAATCCTTGTACTACTGAACCACTCAGAAAACTTGTTTTATAGAGCGAAGTCTTGCAGAATATTGACTGAATAGCACTTACCTGACAGTTCTGCAAAAAAATATATTCTTATAGAAATTCCTAAAAATTTGAAGGAAAATTCTTCCAAATCTCATAAAAACGTGTACTCCATTTCAGGGGGCTTGACAACATAGAAAATTAAATATTATTCAGTAGTGAAGAGGTAAAACAGGATGAGCCGATTTTCTTCATCAATAATTTTTCACAAATATCTCGAAATACCCCCTGTTCGCCTGAATTATTTTTTGGAGTTCTTTAAATTTTTTATAAAAGAATGAGGGTGAAATCTTCTCATCTCATTTTGTTTTCGAGATACTCTCCA
This sequence comes from Aleiodes leptofemur, assembly GCA_963942555.1. Taxonomy (NCBI): domain Eukaryota; kingdom Metazoa; phylum Arthropoda; class Insecta; order Hymenoptera; family Braconidae; genus Aleiodes; species Aleiodes leptofemur. The sequence continues at coordinate 11,922,893 of OZ012619.1, forward strand.
ACAATTGTTGGAATGAAAAATCAACTTGTTCAATCAGCTCTAAACTATTGAATTATTGAAAAGTCCAAGTTGTAACATGGGCTCTTATAACAGTTTACGAAACGATTTCTACGGAGTCATGGCTACCAAGATTCTCCTTTTTTTATATCATGTCGGAAATGTTATTTACGAATTTTCAAGAGGAACTGTAGATTCTTCTCTCATTGTTTAGCTTTAGTTTACACATAGAAAAAATTTTAAGCTCAATTTTTTTCTACGGAAATTGCTTCACTCGGAGCGCCCAATGCTTTCCAACAGTAACACAGTCAAGACAGTGTAACACTGTAGGTGGATTTTCATGAGTCTGCTGTCAACGCTCACAACCCGTCCTATTGTCGAATTAACCAAAGAGGCAACCTCCGAAGTCGACCCGAAGCTAAAATGTACATGTTGTAGCATAGGAGCCGAATATTTCCGAGGTTACTTCATTTGCCAGTACGACTTTATGACTATGCCGCGCGACAACAGACTCATGAAAATCCACCTACAGTGTGACACTGTCTCGACTGTGTTACTGTTGGAAAGCACCCTTTGAATTGTTGCGTGTTATTGAGACTTCCCTGAAACTTTGCATGCTGACAAAATGGAAAACCGTGCCACTTTCGATGTTGTGCATACCCTTCGAAGAATTCGACAAATTATCAGTGAAGCTGTGCGTTCTCATCAATCCAGTGGGCATATAAATCATCATATTCTTTCTCTCGCTCAACGAAATCTACGAAGGATACGTACGGCGGTATCAGAAGAGACACATAATCGATTAAAAGACGCAATCGAAGGCTTATTATCTATTCGAACTAATCGGCAACAGACAAGTGCTTATATAGCCCCAAGAATTAACTCGAGTGGTACGTAATTTGATTCATGATTACTTTTAAACCGGTTCGATTCAGTTTTCTTCCTCTTAAAAATTGTTATGCTCCTTATATCTGCTTCTATACTTGAAAAATATGTTCTTTGAAGGACCAGGACGCGCTACTGTTGAAATACATCCTGAACAATTAAAAATGATGTATGACGATGGTTGGACAGTGGTCCAAATGGCTAAACATCTTGGTTGTTCGGATAAGACGATTTATAAGAGACTATATTCTTTAAATATGCCTATACGTGCACGATATTCGCAAATTTCCAACGATATTTTAAAATCAGAAATTGTGAAAATCCAAATTGAGCATCCAAACGCTGGACAAACGGTAAGATCCAAACTGTATCTGCCTACATTATTCTCTATGGGATGGCTCGAGTGTAACACAGGACACGAGAGTGTGAGAGAAATAACTGCTAAGTGCTATCAGGGGAGTTATTCTGCGCGTTCTTAACGGACTGGTCGGAGTTAGACATGCTATATAGTTTTTCTTAGCGCTTACGCTGTGAGAAACTGTACAGTTTGTACAACTCTGACCAGTCTGTTAAGAACGCGCCGATTAATTCCCCAGGATTCCTTTTCAAGGGGACTAGGAGTCTGGACCATTACCTTAGAAAAGATGGTGACCTAAGAAGTAATTCGTACATTGAAAATATAAAAAATTGAAGAATTTTTGGAATTTTAAGAAATTTACACAGACTCTTTCCTTGGCAAAAAAGGAGATCAAAAATGTTTCGTCTATCAGCTCTCGGGTTATTGAATGATGAAATGCACGTATAATTTTTGGATATTGCTGTTAGGCTTCCTGGAAGAGAACGTTACTTCGTCATTCAATAGCTCAATAACAATGAAGCAAATATAAAAATTCAAGGAAAAATCTGTTCTACGTTTCATATTAGAAAACATTCTCTCTTGTAGATGATACAGGCGTATTTAAAAACAAGAGGTTTTCATGTACAGAGATCTAGAGTTCGGCAAGCTCTGTGTGAAGTTGATCCCATTGGATTGGCTAGCAGATGGAGTCAGTCTATTAAGAGAAGAGTTTATACGGTAGCAACACCAAATTCTCTATGGCATATGGATGCGCATTTAAAACTATCCAGGTAGAAATTGGTTTACATATTGGATAATAAATAATGGTATCTCATATCACATTTCTTCTATTTATAGGTGGGGTTTTGTAATACACGGGTGTATCGATGGATATTCACGTCTAATCATTTACTTGAAATGTGAGACCTCTATTCAAGCCGAACCAGTTGTCACCTTATTTGCAGAAGGCATAAGCAAATATGGCTTACCATCAAGAGTTAGGTCAGACCATGGCTACGAAAATATTTTCGTAGCTTATTTAATGAATACACTACGAGGCTTAGATCGAGGAAGTCATATTACCGGGAAATCTGTTCATAACCAGCGAATAGAACGACTATGGGTAGATGTTTTCAAAGAAGTATGCGATTCAGTATACTCCGAATTATACACTCTGGAAAATGAGAATCGTCTGGATGTAGACAATAACATGCATAGGTTTTGTGTGCAATTCATATACAAAAATGTTATTAACAAACGATTGACATCCTTCCAGTCTGCATGGAATGTTCATAATTTGAGAACAGAGAATAATCGCTCGCCACGTCAGCTATGGCTTGAAGGAATATTGCAAAACTATAATGCAGCTTCAACTGCTATTGAAGAAATTTTTGGAATGAACATGGATTTATACGACAGACTCTCTGAATCCTTACGATCATTGGGAGTTGAAGTTTCAACTGATGTAATAAATCAAGGGTCGGTCGATTATGGTTCTTCAAATTTCACTGCATCGGTGAATTTGACTGAGGAACAAAAAATGGAGTTCCAAAACATCGCGGTTTCTGAGAGATCTGACCGTGACAAATATATTTTGTGCGTCAATTTATTGACAAATTAATTACTTCAATGAGCATATTTGAGAGAAAATCGTATTTCTATACTTAATGTAATTAACATCATATTTTTGATCTTGATTCCTCCTTGACGTGAATTTCGCAAGGCTCAAGCCATTTTTTCTTTGAAACCATTCTCAAAAAATATGGAAATTTTATCACGTACTCTTGTATAATCCATGAATAGATAAGTCTCAAAATCACGTATAAGATTCTTTAAAAAAACTTGCCGAAGAGACCTTCTTTGCAGCCCGTGAAATACGCTGCATAAAAAAAGTCTCTTGACTTTTTTCATTGAATTTTCTTAAAGATGATTGGGAGGTACAATCGGAAGAAAAATTGAATTTTTGTATAAAATCCTTTATAACAATTTATAGAAATGAAATTCTTAAATCTGATCCAGTGAATCTGTAAAGAACCTCGTGAGAAATGAAATAAGCCCCAGAAACAACAAATTAATTGAAAATTGAAAATTTTTTCATTATTTTTTACATTTCTTCAAATTTTTCAACATTTAAAGGAGTGTAAAGCATAAGGAAAGTTTCGCAGTTTTCAATCAATTGTTTGTTTCTAGGGCTCATTTTATTGCTCGTTAGATTCTTTAGAGATTCATTGAATCCGATTTGAGAGTTCATCTTGTAGAAATTGTTATTAACGATTTTAGAGAAAAATTTAACTTTTTCCCGATTGTACCTCCCAATCATCCTTAATCGAAAGATATTCGCAGAAGAAGCTACATTTGATTTTTCGACTTATCTAACTTCACTGGTTCACTCATGAATTCGGGGAAAAATCTTGCGATTTAAATAAATTTCCTTCAAAATGCTAAATAAAACACTTATTACAGAAGTTCGACAAATTTTTCTTCGACAATCATGAGATAAGAAAGAATTGCTTCAACATAGAAAAAAATTGAAGAATCCTCAATACAACTCCAATTACAGATGGAGTAATTGAAACTTTTCTGAAGAAAAAATATTAAACATAATCTGTGTAACTCTTTATTAAAAATAATATGAAATAAACAAATTCAGTACAATTACGAACAGTTTCAGTACAATTTTAATGAGTATCACTCTCTTAATATTAACCGTTGTGAAAATATTTTGTTTTGTCTTTTGTAGAAAAAAAAATTGAATAAAGCACACTCTACAAAATTCGTATGAAGTTTCTTCTCATCTTTTTAAATAATCTGAAGCACAACATCGATGATTCTTTACAGATAACCATTTGATGATCGCTTTCTTAATTTTGTATCTTATCGAAAATACTAATTACAAATATGCAGAACTCTTTTCTCTTATTCTCGATTTTCTTTTTACTTTTTTGTGCTTCTAGTACCTCAGCGTGTTTCTATTTGCACAGTAAAAAAAAAAAGTTGAATTCTTAGATAAATTCGATAATGACAATTTATACGGAATAAAATTCTCAAATTTGATGAAGTGAATCTGTAAAGAATGTAATGAGGAATAAAATAAGTCTCAGAAATAAAAATCAATTGGAAATTGGAGAATTTTCTTTTTTGTACATTCCTCCATTTTTTTCAATTTTGGAGGAATTGTCAAAACCACAGAAAATTTTACAGTTTTCAACCAATTTCTTGTTTCTAGGATTTATTTTATTTCTCATTATATTCATTACCGATTCACTTCATTAGATTTGAGAATTTCATCTAGTACAAATTGTTATTAATGATTTTATACAAAAAAATAACTTTTTTTTTTACTGTACTGATAGAAACACCTTAAGTTTTGCTCTGTTCAATACGATTAAAAATAGTACTACTGTATTATTCATGCAATAGAAACAGTAGCAACGAAGATTAATACTCATGAAGTAAGAACTGGCTGAGAGAAAATCAAAATTCCTTATTCTCGCTATTGAGAAAAAAATATTGCGAAGATACATCCTACAAAATTAGAAACTTTGCAAACTTGTCCAATTAAAGAATATAAAATAATATAATTAAAAAAAACATAATGTAATCCAGTTTCTTCAAAGATCGCGTCTTCAACACTCGCTTCCTTCGTTATCTATCTCGTTCAAATTTTCCCGGTCAATATGAAGATACCGAAGCTGCTGCTTTCTTTAAATGAGAATAAGCCTCCAATTTTCATATTTTTTAAGACTAATCTTATTTTTCGATTCTGTATTCACTTAGTACGGAGTGACATATTCACCGGGCTTATAATAAAATTGAGAATATCAGCAATTTAATATGATGTATACTCTCTGGCTTCATCAGTATGCAAGCAAATATTCAAGTCGTTTTTCAACTCATTGTAATTTGAGTAAGTTTTCGGCAAAGTTAATGTATCCGTACAAGTTGTGAAGAGAGGTCTCTGGCTCAATCCCGAAGCGTCGTTGAATTTGATGTGAATAGCATCTGGCATTTGATAGGAAGCCGTTATCAAAAATATGAACTTCAGCAAGTTATCTTTATCGAGGCAGTTGATATACATCATCAAATAATGAAGAACTTCATTTTCCTCGTTTGTTAAATGAGGGTCAGTGACAAGGCAATTAACGATTTTGGATGGTGTTGGTGTTTGCATTTCCACAAAAACATTGAAATCACAGCTGGCCCAAAAACCAGAATCCTTTGCTGATTGTACACCCTGACGAAGTTTGTCAATGAATCTCCGTGGCATCTCAATGAGTAATTCAGTGGCTATTGTTTTCAATTGTTCTGAGAAATTGCTAGCATTAGGATTTGTGAAAAATTTATTCGTTTGGAAGAAATCTGTAACAATTTCTTGTTCTTTCTCTGTAAGAGATGAGAAATTAATTCTCCCTTTTTTCAGAATTTTCCTCAAATATGGATTTACGTAATTCATCAGTTCTAACAGAAGCATTTCTGCATCGATTTCAGCATCGGGTTTACCAATCAAAGTGAGAGTAATCCTTGACAGTTTCATTGGAACCGTACTAGTTAGAATCAACATGTGTTGGAGGATCCGCCCAATTACGATGTATTTATCTTGCTCGTCTCGCTTATTCAGCGGCAAGTATGGAACACAGCAATCTTCACCTTGAAAAAACGTACCCCAGCATTTTTCAAAGAAAATATTCAATAATTCTTTAGTTAAGCCACCTCCGTCGATTCCCACTTCACCAATGAATCTAACGTTCAATTGTTTGTTGATAATTTCTTCGTCCTTGTAAAGATTCATCAATTCATTAAAGCAGTTAGCCCTTGAGATATCGATAATGACCGTTTCTGCATTCTCTGGTAATGACGGGAATGGAACAAAATGATTTTCGCCATCAACTGGCTCATTGCCATCTGAAAAATATGTATTTTAATATTTAATTCAATATATGTAGATGAACTTCTAATAATTCTCCCTCTCTCATCAAAAAGAAAATGCAAAAAACAATAGTCACGTACATGAGTGAACATCGTCATCCGTACTTAATTCTTCATCATCAATTTCCTGAATTCTGCGTGGCCGCATTCTCGTTGAGCGTCGCTGTTCTTGAGAAGTAACATTAGTCCCAGTTGATGGAGAATTTCGATTCAAACTGAGATTATTAGATGAAGCTGCACGAGTATGCGATGGTGACGGAGCGTTGAAAATTTCATTTGTTATAATTGGCAAATCAGCTGGAAAATCTTTTAGTGGCAGTACAATTATTTTACTTTGTCCCATCTCAGCCTCCAAATCACCTCCGGATTCAACACTGGTGATTCGGGTGATTCTCTTATTTCGTTGCATTTTTCCAATTTGAAAGTCGCACATTCGTAATAAATGCTGAATGTGTGAATCGAACAATAAAATCATATTTTCTTTAATCTCTCCCCAGGATTGATCTCTGCTTATTTCCACTGATGCATTTGCCTCACCTATTTATAGCATTTGTACAGGGTTCAGATAGTGCATTCGTTGTTTATTACAGAATAAATTCGTGGTAGAACAATAATTTTCCATAATTACCTAATCCTCTTTGTTTCAAGAAGTTCAGCTCTGGCTTTGAGGGAAAAAAATCAGCGTTTGATAGTTTCATCAAGAATACTTTTTTTTTGAAAGTTCTGCATCGTTTCCGACCTCTTCGAGAATTTGGTGTCAAAGCCTCTCATCTGAAATGGCTCCTCGTCGTCTGCACTAACGAAGAGAAATTCGTCTCCTCCAACGTTGGCTGATTCGATACATTTGCTGCGACTTGAAGTAGCCGATGAGCGATATTTTGTTCATCTGCCATTATTTATTCTCCTGTTTTTACTCAAAATATTGTAGATCAGAAAACTTCGTAATTTGAATAGAATAATGTAAATATTAATGAGGGAAAACTATCTTACCTGGTGACATGAGAGTACACAACACTTTTCACCATTCAAGAATCGTTTTCACAATTTTTTTTAGGTTATGAAGAATTTTGCCGCGCGAAATTAGAAATTCTTGATGAGGCTAGTTTTTTTATTCTCGGGTTAACGTAATTCGAAAGGTCAGTTAACTCCCGGATTAATTTAGCCTTGGGATTTATCAGCGCGCGTTGCCTAGTGGTCAAGGGAGACACTGAAATATCACTTGGGCAAACGTACACTAGCAAAGAACAAAATGGTTGCGCAAGCGACATTCCAATATTCTCCCTTGACCGCTAGGAGGCGCGCACTGATAAGTCCCAGAGCTAAATTAATCTGAGAGTCAACTCAACTCTCGGATTACGCTAACCCGAGAATGGAAAACCCAGCCTAAGGATGCAGCACGTATTGCGCACAACAAGGTTATTCACAAATTCTGACAGGGCTACCACCATAACCTTAATCTCTCGCCTATAATCCCTAGACGAGCATACATTAAAACGACACTAAAAAAGGATGGAGAATCAAAATTATGTACATAATTTTAATTCCCGAATTAAAATTATGTACATAATTTGAATTCCCGAATTCACATTATGTACATAATTGTAATTCCGAATTCACATTATGTACATAATTCGAATTCAAGAATTAAAATTATGTACATAATTCGAATTCAAGAATTAAAATTATGTACATAATTCAAATTCCTGAATTAAAATTATGTACATAATTTAAATTCTCGAATTAAAATTATCTACATAATTCGAATTCAAGAATTGGAATTATGTAGATAATTTTAATTCGGGAATTGAAGTTATGTAGAAAATTTTAATTTGGCAATAAAAATTATGTAGATAATTCGAATTCAGGAATCAAAATTATGTAGATAATGCGAATTCAAAATAAAAATTATGTAGATAATTCGAATTCGCGGAATAAAATTATGTCATAAGATAAATTGAATGGAGAATTTATTTTATGTCTAGAGATAATTTAAATTCCATTTGTCACTTATGTTTCAGCTTCATGATAATTCAATGAATTACAATTATCTCTAGAGATAATAGAAATGTATTTTCATGAAGATAATTTTTCTGATGTTCAATTTTTATGACTATATTAAATAGCAAAACGGCGTGCCATATCAGTACATTTTCCAAAATTTCCAATTATTAAAAATGAGAGAAAAAAAAAGAAAAGAAAGAAAAGAAAGAAAATTCCGTAATTCCGCAGTATAGCTCTGCCAACTGAAAATTAGTGTTTTGATTGTTTTCTTTGCAATTTTTTTCATCCGTCATGTTCAGTGCACCTATTCTAGGCTCGCATTGAGTTTGATTTCCGAAAATTTTGATTACAAAGGAAAATTTTTTTTTACAAAATAAGTGGAGTTGTGAATTTCGAGTCAAAAAACTTGAATTTTATTCATTGTGTTCAACAACTCAATGAATATAACATTCTAGCTTTATCAAATTTTATTTTAGAGTAATATAGGAAAATATTAAATTTAAAAGAGAGTAGAGTTCATTGTTTTGATTGAGTGTGGGAGAGGGGGCATGATGAGAGGTGAGGTAGTCGTGAAATAATCGATTTCTTCCTGACAAAGACAGTTGGTGTGAAAACACAATGATAAACAGAGACCAATGGTCTTAAGAAAACGGCAAATTTGGTAATTCAACCAAATGAACCTTTTCTAGACCAGTATGATTTTGGTTCCCTGCAGTGAAACATCAAAACTGTGTGTTTTGTATTAAAAGTTAGTTGCCACCACTGCGAGTGATTTTTTTTTTTTGAAAATCCAAATTTCGGATGAGTATTTCGAAATTTCATTGAATCCGTATTAAATTCATTGAGGTTTTTTTTTCTTCCGCTCTTTTTCGTTCCAATTAGTATGAGGTATTTTTTGATTGATATTGTTCCAGGCGATTCGTACAAGTTATTGACTAAAGGAAAAGGTACGCATTTTAATGCTCTATGTACTTGTTTTCTTAATAAGTAAAAAATTAAAATTTTTAATGCTCAATGAAGGTGAGCGGTGTTTGAGTCAATAAATTTCTTCATCAAAATCCCGAGTGTCGCATAGGATAGGTCGTCATAGGTTTTTTCGAGGCCTATGCACCACTACGTCCCCGCCGTGGCCTTGGGTTACGCAAAACGTGGTGATAATCTCAATTTCATTTAATTGTTGTTTTTTTTTTTGAAAAATTGGTTATTGACTTCCAACAAAAGTTCGCTGTTTTTGGTAAAAAATTTAATTAGGATTTGGTCTGTCTTCCTTGAAATCTTGTCACCGACCCTTGCTACATCAAAACACAACCATTGAATTCAAAAAATTCGGTAAAATTATTAAAAATTCGGTAAAATTATTAAAAAATTTTTAATATTTGGCAGAGTGAAACTAATGAATTACCGAAATTTCTAATGGAATTAGGAAACTGCATTGCTATAAAAAGTTCAAAAAAGGATAATTTTTCAAAAAGTTTTGGAATGGAAATGGTGGAAAATAAAAAAATTGAAGATCGGAGAAATCAATTAAAACATAAAATTTCGACTTCAAAAATGATTGGTAATTTAGAAAAAGACTAAGAATCGAAAATTTCGAAGGAATCTCGGAAAATGTGAATTTGAGACAAAGTAAAAAGAAATTGTTTCACGTTTTTTTCTGTCGGGATTCCGAAAATTTTCAAATTCCATAAAAACACGAAAGTTTCTCTGCTATGAACGATCGTGTTCAATTAGCTCTAGACTGGTCAACATGAGCGACTCCACGGCTTCGGTCGAGTGATTCGCTACCGTGTAATTTTGGCTGCAACGGTGTCGAAGTCCTTCCACACTGCCTGAGCGCGATTATCATGTTTTTGGTTATATCGCTCTGACGTCACACGTAAATCGGAAAAAAAATCGAAGTTCGATTAAACCCTATAATATCGCTCAGCCATTCCAGCGAGAAAAGACGAGTAAAAAAGATAATCAGGCGAGAGGGTTAATGTTCAACTTTTATTATAAATTTTTTTTGAAGTGAAACTTCTTATACGACGTCAGACGCGTATAACGCTGACGTTAAATTCCACGCGTTAAATTTAACGCCAGTATATGAGGTACAGGAGCGAGTGAGAGGATAGGGAAGGAGTGGGGTGGCGCCTGCGCACGAGGGACGGCAGTCTCAATAATTCGCAGAGCACGGAGGTCTCTCAATCTTCTTCTGAAAATATCGCGGAAACTAAGCGAGATAAAGTGATTTTGCTACATCTTTTTTTCATAGATTTTGAATTCTCTTCGAGATAACTGCAGGGTAAATGCTCTATCTTGATTAGTTTCCGAAATACTTTCAAAAAAACTATTGAAAAAGAATCGGCTTTTCCTGTTTTTTTTTGTATTTCTGCATGTTTACAATAATTTTTTGAAAAAACTCGGAAACTAAGGGAGATACAGCAATTTTACGATGATTTTTTCGCAGACAATTTCAAAAGTTGCAAAAAGGCGTATCTGTATTAGATTTCGAGATATTTTCAAAAAATCATTGAACCAAAGACTATCATGAGTCAATTTTTTTCGTCGTAGAATTCTGATGAATATCTCGGAAACTCAGTGAGATAATGCATTTTTTATAGGGACTCTGTCTGTAGTTTTGAAAATTCTCTACAAAAAAGGTTTTCTGGAAAATTTCATTACCTACCCGAGATATATGATTCCTGAAAAGAAGGATGCTGGAAAAAAGAGTATCAAGTTTTTACACAAATTTATTCCATTCAATCAATTTTCTTGGAATATCTCGGAATCTGAGCAGCACAGGGTGATTTTGCACGGAACCTTCTTTGTAGAAAATTTCCAGAGAGCTATAGCAGAATGAAGGCAAAGTCGCTCTATCTCAATCAATTTTTGAGATATTCACAGAAATTTATGATGAAAAAAGAAATCGATCCATCTGAATACTTCATAATCGTGGAAAAAAATGTAATTTCTTAGTGAACAAAAACCTATATCCTTTAGGCAGGTATTCAAATTTTCAATGCTGAATGCCTATGTTCATTGTACAGCTAGCAGATCTGTGCATCCAGTTGTCATTTGAGCTTCTACCCGCATCCGTTTGCTATTCTCACAACTTTATCTCTTGTGAGAGAATATTAATAATTCATTTCTATGTATCCTAATGAGCAACGAATTCACTTCTGTCGCGCGTGGATTCCACGCGCTGAGATCCCAAGGACGTAGGTAAGGCTGATTTGATTACCCGTGCATGTGGAAAACGCCCAATCTCGGACGCTAACATGTTCTTGACTGGCTGTTTCCGAAGAGTGGCTGAAGAAGAACGAATTTTCAATGTATTTCGATAAAGTTCACTCGCATCCCACACTGAGAGGATTCTTTCCTCCTAACACGACTATTCCTCAAAAGTGAGAACCAACTATCTCAAATCAATAATTGCACCTAGAATCATAACTAAAATAGCTGAATTATAGTTATGTGTACTATTTTATAGCTGTACTTGTTAAAAATTTGGTCGCTGTTCCTATATTTCATAGTCAAGGTCTTTTTGCTAAATTTTTAGTTGCACAGTTTGGAAAATTCTCTCCGTGCACGTAAAATTATTGTCTAATTTTATCACGTACAATTGTGGGAACTCAAAATTTAAAGCATTGTTCAGCTTGTAGAGAAAATTTGCAACGATTCACCGTCTTGAAATCAAGATATCTTATCTCGAAGTAGCAATGATTTATATATAAACCTATATGTTGAACATTATCTCTTACGGTGTTATGCATCACGTTCTCACCCACAATTACCGCTGCACTTCGCTCCTGAGAAATTCGTTTGGCTGTACTGATGATGAGACTATCAGCATCTTCGATGGCTAGTTCGACGTCTATCTCAGATCTGATCAAAACATTGTTCAGCTGGACGATGAAGCGAGTGTCATTGCTTCCATTCGATAAAAACTTTTCCTGAGGAGTTGTAACAGTTATATTTTCAGTGAAAATGATATCTGCACATTCCTTGAGCTTAGATCGGCGTTAGCGTTCAGCACATTCAGTCCCTAAGCTAGAAATATCCTCAGGATAGACCTCCAAAACAACTACAACATCATTACCATAGTGCTTTTGTACGCATGTAACGTATTTTTCGCATATGACCAAGTACGTAACGTTGTTGTCCCATACAGCCCTGTGTAGAAGAAATCCTCCATCAATAAATTTCGGGTTAAGGGGTTACATGGATTTCGGACGGTCAAAAAAGTTCTATTTTCTCTTTTTGCTTCCAAATGGAAGCATTGTTTTCGTCGGATTTTTCGATTTCGAGATTTCATCGGAATATGACTACAAATGATCCAAAACGTCGAAAAATCATATTTTTAAAGCATGTCTGTAGGTGTGTGTGTGTGTGTGTCTGAGTGTATTGCCATGTATCGTCAGTTTCTCTGGAACGGCTATACTTAGTGCTCTCAAAATTTGACAGTATTTTTCCTCTGCGTGCACAATGCTGTAATGAAAACTTCAGAGAAATCGGTTGAACAATTTCCGAGAAAAATCGAATTTTCGAAAAAGCGTTTTGTTGAATTTTCTCGATGGAAAATTAATTGGTAGTGCCCAGTTTGGGCTGTGATATTCATCTCATTGAAACTCACACTTTTGACTGTTGGTAAATTTTTCTCTGATTCTCAGTTTTAGAAATTATTACAATTTTAGTGATTTTCAGTTCATATTTTAGCGGAACGATAACTCGATAAGTATTTGAGATAGAGACTTCAAATTTTGTCAGTTTGTATATCTGATGAAGGTACAGGGTGCTATTGAAACTAGGCAAAATATGTCAAGCCGTTTCTGGGATATTTGCAAAAAATGATTTTTCTTTAAAGGCATATGTCTCAAAAACTACGCGACAGATTTGCACCAACTCGTACTTAAAAAATTCGCTATAATGAAGGGAATCAACTCTCTAGATTCCCAATTGATTGGTAAAGTATTTATTTTTATTTTGAAAAAAATAACTTTTTTATAAAAAGTCGGAAATGTAAATTTTTCTCAATTCTTTCCCGAGAACACATATCGTTTTCATTTCACGATAATAAAATATATGATTTCCCGAATAAAATGAGACAATTTTCATCCTGATATGATGATGAGAACATTGAAAAGTTGAATCATCAAATTCAGAAATTGAGAGGTGAACGGTGGCTCGTTCGGTAGAGTGTCGGATCGCCAACTCGTAGACCCAGGTTCAAATCCTAGTCTCTGCCGAATGATACAAGCACCACTGTAAAATTATTTACAAGTGCTTTGTCCACAGACACACCATGAACCTCCGTCGCTGATTGGCATAATCTTAGCGTAAGGATGGCGACGTTAAATAAGTATAAAGAAAAAAAAAAAATTCAGAAATTAATCAATTCATGTTATTAAAAATGGTCATTATTGAATTAGAGATTGAAAATTCCAGTCGGAAGCCTACTGCCAATTGTATTGGCAGAATATTAAATCTAAGAATTCAAATAACCCACAAGGAGTGAACGCCTGCTTGTTTTTTTGTATGAATAAGTGACTAATTCATTCCATTTTCACACCTATCTCAAAACTGCATCTAAACTATATATTCTGAATTCTCCATTGAAAAATTCTTGCAATTCAGCCGTTGCGAGTAAATTTCCGAAAACCACTTTTATAAAACTACTTTTGTGGTGGTCATGATACTCAAAAGCACTCCATCTGAGAGCAGGAAACCAAATTTTCTCGATTAGTAGATGAGTTCGGCTAGTGCATAACGAGAAAATTTCTAAAAAATTGAAGTTTGAATTTCTAGTAGAGCTTCAAACAAGAAAATACGATTTTAGGTCAAATTTCGCTCATTTATGGTTCTTGTAAAATGAGTTGTAATTCGAAAAAAAAGAAATCCTTCCGCAGTGCACTAGCCAATAGCATCTAGAAAATGTGTGGAAAATTTCCGAAGGATACGTGCATTTGCTTTTAAGTTATCGTGATCACTGAGTCCGAAAACATTGTTCCGAGAGGTCCTGCTGCGATAGCGAGTCTAGGACATCTTTCTGCTATTGCCTGAGTCGAATTGAAGCTTAGTCGACTTCTAGATCAAACCGATTGGGGGGAGTTTTGGAACGCTCTATCTTTTATAGTTTGTCCTTGATCGACTTGAAATTTCAGGCAAATATTCTTGACAGATTGGAGAATGGAGGAAAGAAATTTAAAAAATAATCTAATTCTTGACATCTCGAAACCCATGTAACCTCTTAACTGCTAAGTCTAAGGGTGGTTCTAATGAAACGAAGAAATCATAGAATGAAGACTTTTCAGCATGACCCATCCTCTCTTGTGTGAATAAGGACAATGGGTACGGTGCCAGCTCGGGCGTCAATATCTCTTTCAAATCTTTTGGTGAAGTTTCAGAAGGAGTCATTCGTTGGAACAGCATAAGTGGCTAAATTGGAATAAGTAGTGAATTGGGATCCATGTGGATGCTGTTGGAGAGTGCAGCTAACGGCATAAACTTCTCTGCGTCGATGGAATTTAGATGTACTGAATTGTTTTCCAATCATGTCGCTGAACATTCTTGCACCAACTATGTCACAATCATGACAGTTAACCGTCAAATCATCAATGACGCCTGTACTCAGGGACCGCAAGTCGGATTCATCGATGAAAGATTGCCGTTCTCTCAACCAATTGTCTAATTTTAACTATTATTTCGTTCAATTCTCGTCCCCCTACCACCTGGCTTGCTTCCTCGTGCCTAAGGCACCATGCTTAAGGAAAGTCCCATATGCTTTGATTAGCTCTCGCTTGCCATGTCATACAGTGCACGCGTCTGCAGAGTTTCACCATTCCCCTCGGATTTCATCATCGCTGCTCAGAACGAGCGGGGTTCTGGCCATCGAGTTGAGTACCCTCGGGCATTTTCTCCAGGGATCGTAGGGCATTGGGCCCCCTGGACCATCCTCCTTTTTCTTCCTTTTCCAGTAATTACCACTAGTATCAATTATTTAAAAATTGACAATTAATTTAAGTCAGTAGAGGACTTAATTAGGATAATTTTGTGTTCTGCGTTAATTCATTGAGCGTAAAAAACTCTCTCCCACCAAATCGACCTCTTCTCCACAACCTTGTACTGAGCTGCCGAGAGGCTGCTCCGTGCCCTTTCCCCCCTCTGGTTTTAGGTTGAGGAAAGTTCTGTTTGCGTTTGGGGTGTCGGTTACGTTTTTGGAAGTGATTTAGACTACGTTTGATGTGGTTGGCTGGAGTATTTGTTGGTCGCGTGGAATGAGATCAACTGGTGCCCATTTTAGCCCCTTTGGGGGAGGTTTAGTTTCAGGCTTTCTGAGAGGAAGGAAGGGACGAAGGTATCCGCATTTGGGAACGAATCCCTAAATGTTACGTCAAAAATGGTGCCCAATGTGAGGTTCCACTGTGGAGATGGGATTAGGGATGATTTGCTCAATGATGAGGAGAGGATGCACAGGAGAAAAAGGGAAGCACCTCTCTGCTTCCAGTGCCGCAAGAGGAGCCACACCTCCTGCGAATGTGACCCGACTCCGAAGAAGCCATTTTGCTGAAGATGTGCCAATTTTGGGACAGCTACTGGTGATTGCTCTCACCAACCCCCCGCATAAGCCAAGAGACCCACTTCGGAACGCCGAGCTGCTCTGCCAGTTTGTCGGTCGAAGACCCCCCCCCCCCCCTCTCACGATCAAGCCGTAGGGGCATGACATTACCAAGTGCTCGCGACGCACCCTACGAGCTGCCAACTGAGGATCATCAGCAGAATCGTAGGGAAAGAGACCCATCATCAGGCCGACGTAGAGTTTCGCACGCCGAAGAGGTCACGCCACAGCAGATTGTGGAGGGGCTTGCCGCTTACTATCGTCCAGCCATGAATGCTCGTCGTGGAGAGAGAGAGAGAGACACTACTCAGATGACCGAGATTGTTGGGAGGAACAATTACCCCGACACTACAAGGACAGCTGTCCCCATCATCAGCGCTAACACTGCTAAACGCACCACCGTCTTGCCACTTCGGCATGAGCTGCTTGTGTTGCGGTTGACCGGGTCACGAAAATGAATAACGGTAGCTTATAAAGAAATCGATTTATGCCAGGTGACCGTAACTAAGCGTGATTGTTTTCCTGAACCGCGGGGTAATAAGGGGAGCCTAGAGAAAACTAGAATATTCGTACCTTGATACCCCTGTTAATACAATAATGAATAAGGGTACGTGACTGCGCGGACAAAGTACTGAAGTACACGATGACGAAACGCGTTAGAATAAATTACAAATGGTCAGTGCTTAATTGTTTGTTAATGAGGAAATCGATGCAAAAGGTTTTGGGGTGAAAGGAAGTAAAATAAAAAGACTGGGTTAAAGTTTATACCTCGAGTAATTTATTTTTGGAAATACAGGTCCCGAAGGGAATCTACCCAGGTCAGACTTGCGGAGACTCAGTTGTTAATTGAATTAGTGAAAGAATAAAATTAGTAAAGTCGAGGGAGGGGAAGATGCATTAATAAAAACAAAATGGACTTACTCTTGGTGAGACTCAGGTAAGGGGGGTAAAGGGGGACAGGAACCTGTTGTAAGAGCTCAGGTAAATGAAGCAGGTTGATCGATGGCTTCCCAGATGCAGAGACTCCCTCGTGGCGAATTGTAAAGATGTGATTGAAGGCCGCTGGAACCTGGAGCAGTTGATCTTCACGTAGAATTCGGCTGGGGGGGCAGCTTGGGGTTGGCAAACACCGTGGAATCTGCTTCACTGGAATCTCACTTGGATAACCGTCGCGAAAAACTAACTGGGAGACTTCGATGCGACACTTGAAAATTCGGAAGCTGGACTGCCACAATTTTCGGGTTCCTCCCTCATTTATAGGCTCGTATCCTAGGGAAGTGAAACCCCATCCTCTGCATTATTTCATATAATTTATGGCTTTTCGCTACCGTTTCGGAAAAGCCAGGTGGGTTTTGTTTTTAAGTGCTTGTTGTTGTTATTGTTTTTTCTCACTCGCTCTCATAGATTGAGTCCTCCGATCGATATCCTTTTGGTCGCATGGTCTCCATCAACAGGCTGCGTCTTTGGTTTGATGGGCCTCCTGTTTTTCGATTTTACGACCTTTCGAGTGGAGACAATTTCACCCTTGATTTTACTAGGCCTCGGGCGGATCCATTGCATTTATTTAAATCGTTGTACAATGCAATGGACGACCGTTGGCACTAAATGTTTCTGTTTATCGGCGGGATGAGTTGTCTGCTTTTCAGTCGGCTGTTATTTTTCGGCAGTCACTTTCCGCGGCCATCTGCCTCCCTCTGTTCCCCTTTTTTTTTGTATTGATTTTCAGGATCGTTTACGTTGTCCGACTTTTTGTATTCCATTAGCAGTTCCGTCTTTACTGGCCGTAACGTTTTCTCCTTAAGTGATTCACTTATTATGCGTATTCCCTTTTTTTTCTAAGGCACATAACACTTGATTATCGTATCATTTGAAGGGAAAAGCACCCTTCACCCTTTCTATTTCTTCCGAATTTCAGATTATTTGAGAAGTAAGTCAGCCCTCGCCAAAATTTCAGTGAATTCCATTTTTTCATTTTATATACGTTTCTCGCATTATTCAGAGGAAACTCACCCCTTGGAAATCCCAATATCATTCACTCTTAGTATTTTTATTATGATCTCGTATCATTTAGGAAAAATTAATCCCTCATTAAAATTAACGTCCCATTTTTGTATGATACTTTTTGTATCGTTTAAAGGCAATTAACTCTTCAAGGCTCTAGTCCTTTTGTTATTAACTTTTTCTGAAATCTCATATCACTTGGGGCAATTAACCTTCAATTAATATTTCTTCCATTTTCCTTTTATAATAATTAATTTGTTTCGGGGACAATAAGTCGAGGAGTTAGTGTCATCCGAAGACGATCTCGATCGCTTTCGCCCAGCTCCTAGGTGGGGAGCCAGGGGGATTGGAGTTGCAAGGCTCCCGCTCCAGAAAGAAGGATCAGAGTCGCAACATGAGGTTATGTTTGAGTTAGAGCTGGAATTTACGCTTGGTGAACCGAAACGGAGTTCCGGAGGACCCATCAGGCTGAGTTACATTTGGCGCACCAGCACGGAGTTCCAGCTGGCCTAATATATGGTTATGTTTGGTGGATTATCAAATTGTTCCAATTACGTTCATCGAAAAGAAGAGATAAGAAATAGTTATCTCCAGAGATAACGTTAGTCATAGTTATCACGAGAGATCATGTAAGCCATAGTTATCGCAAGAGATCATGCTAGTAATAGTTATCATGAGAAATGATACCCGGGGGTGAGCAGAAGAAATGGGGTCCACGGCCTCATAAAGAATGCGTTTAACGCTAGCCACCACCTCTAATCGCGAGCAATCATTCCCAATCGCGAGCAATCGTGCTTAATCACGAAAACTCACAGAATTCAAAGAGCCCTAAGGCTTCACCCCGATGGAGGCATGCTGAGGAGCAACGGAGAGGGGTGCGACGAGATTAGTTGATCCCGCCAGGGTTCCAAATATCCAAAAATTCAAATTTGAAGCCCGCGCACACGAAAGATTCGCAGCCGAGTTTCGTGTGCTGTAGTTGCCCTGCGATAGCGACAGGGTTGCGCACGAATCACCGCTCACCGGCCAGCGTCGCCATGTTCTCATGCATGATGACGCTAAACCAGTTGTGCCTCACGCGTCAGACCACGCACGTCAAGCCCCAAAATTCATTCCGGAGAACGTGGTGAGTGGATCTATAGGACAAACGAGTATAGTGAACGTCCACTGGTCGACCTCCGGGAGTTTTCAACCATCCCCGGAGCCTCCAGAACAGCTCCAATGACACGAGGAGGAGAGGAGACGCAAGAAAAAGGGCAGTAGAGAAGCTACAACCCTTAGAATCATCGTGAGGAGGGCTCAGCCCCACAAGTGAGTGTTCTCACC
Source organism: Aleiodes leptofemur (assembly GCA_963942555.1). Taxonomy (NCBI): domain Eukaryota; kingdom Metazoa; phylum Arthropoda; class Insecta; order Hymenoptera; family Braconidae; genus Aleiodes; species Aleiodes leptofemur. Next base: position 11,941,963 of record OZ012619.1, read on the forward strand.
TTACTTTCTTCTCGCCTCGAGCTTCAGGTTTCGGCTTTTGTTTCTCTCAAGCGCACTCCACCATCGTATATCCTATCTGGACTACCCTGCCCACGAGATATTGTGTCACCCTCCCCTTCGCTATTCTTTCCATGGGTGGGTGAGGATTTGGTGGACGCGTGAGGAGTTCTCCGGATGCTACCTTCACTCGTGAGCGTCCCCTTCGGTTAACCCCGTGAATTGCGCAACTCCAAGGTAGAATCCACCCTCGATGGCCTTTGGAGCCCCTGCAGAGAGATGCTGGACAATCACCTTCACTGAGCGTCTTCGCTTGCTCCATCCAAGACTACTTCACCAATCCAAGGGCCACTATGCACCCTCGCCCAAGGGATGATGGGGGAATTTTCACCTTCGAACATCTTCGTTTGCATCATCCAGGCCATCATCTCCCCTTGTAGAGTGGGTTCGGCATCTTTGGGCCGCAACAGATAATCCTCCACCTATTCAAATGTCCTCGCTTGCTTTCGTCTCCACTACGTCACTTCAAAGGCCATCTCGCGCCCTTGCAAAATGGAGGGGGAACCTGCACCCCTCGAGCCACCCTGCTTGCTTCCTCGTGGCTAAGACACCACGCTTGAGGATAGTCCCACATGCTTCCAACAGCTCTCACTTGACATATGATCCAGTGGATGCACCTCCAGAGTCTGGCCATTTCTTTCGGATTTCATCATCGTCGCTTGGAACGAGTGGGGTTCTGGCCAACGAGTGGAATACTCTAGTTCTTTATTTTCAGTGATCGTAAGGCATCGGGTCCCTTGGACCATCTCTCCTCTTTTTGCACCGTTCAGTAATTACCATTAGCATAAATTATATAAAAATCTGTCATTAATTTGAGTAAATAGAGAAGTTCATTAGTATAGTTTTGTGTTCTTCAATAGTTCATTCAGCGTGAAATCCCGTCTCCCGTCGAATCCACCCCTCTCTCCACAATCTCGTATCGATCTGCCGAGGCAGTTTCGTGCCCTTTCTTCCCCTCTGTTCCTAGGTTCAGGGAAATTCCGTTTGCGTTTGGAGTTTCGGTTACGTTTTTCGGAAAGATTTAGGCTAAGTTCTATGTGATTGGCTGGAGTACTCTCGGTGATGGTCCCGCGGAATGAGACCATCTGGTGCCCATTTTAGCCACTTCGGGGGAGGTTCAGTTCTAGACTTTTAGAGAAGAGGGAAGGGACGACGATGTCATTATTTTGAGGTGAATCTTAAAATGTCAGGTCACAACTGATATTTCAGAAACTAGAAGAAATAGTGAAATTTTTATTGACATCCCTCTTTAAAGGATGATCAGAGCTACGAAAAAAAAGTTGCTAAAAAAACGTTGCTATCTCCTTCAGTTTCCGATCCATTACTCTAAAATAAATCGCAGAAGAAATCGACTCATCTTGTTTACCGTGTTTACTACTGAATTCCCACCTGAAAACTTCAGAAACGGAGGAAACTTACAGGGTTCTCTATAAAATATATTGTTTTCCTTATGACAGCTCCGGCCCTCCCTCATGCAGAGCTGCTACTGCGATACGTTCAGAGTCTCCCGAGAGGAGTGAAGAATGAAGAAGTGGAGGAAAGAGTAGCAGGTGCAGCTGCATCAAATAACGGGGCCGTACTAACGAATCCCTAACTACCCAATGGGAAAGTATTTGTTAGAGTACCGGTTGCAACGAATGTTTCGAATTCAGTACGAAATGTAACAGGGAAATCAGATGTTGACTTGAAATAGATTCAGTAGTGAAGGAGTGAAAAGGACAAGTCTATTCTTTTCCAATAATTTCGTGAAAATATTCACGGAATTTCTGGAGATAGCTCTTTTCGGTCACCAGCTCTTTTGTAGCTCTCGATATTCTCTGCGAGAAAAAAACAGGATTAAATGGCTATATCTTGCTTAGTTTCTGAGATATTCCGGTGTGAATGATCACAAAGTTCTATCGATTCCTCCTACTTTAAATCTTCATTGCTGAAACTCTGTTTTGTGCTCCTGTATTTTTTTCTTAACTCTAATAAATCATAACAACAATCATAAAAGCATCAATTATTGGATTCATACCCATTTTTTTGTATATTGTGATTGTTCATACCTTAATGGTTTCTTGGTCACGGTTGAATCACTGGCGATTGACCGTGAGCTGCTGAGAAATCAACAGTCATAAGCCGATTGAAGTTTGGTGTTTTCACGATGTGTAGTGAGTTTGTGCACAATTCTCACTCGGCATCTACTAGACATACTTGGTGAGTTGACGGTGAGAAGATCCCTTTTTTACCGACAACTCACCGTAAATTCACGGGACTTTGACTGGCGAACTACCGTCAACTGGAAATAAATGTAATATATGAATATAATTCGTCTCCTCATATGAACATCTGTAACGTCCAGAAAATCTGGAACGTTTTTTTTAATTTTTTTTTATTTAATATAAAGTTTTTTTTTATATAAATAAATCCGAAACGAAAGTCATTTTTCGTTTCGAATTTAAAGAGGGAAAAAAAAACAATGGTGAAAAATAATCACCATTGTTCAAGTGACATGAGACATCCGGTATAGGATCGCCTCATGTCGAGGAATTTAGGGAGAAGTGAGGAGAGGGGAAACACGAATTAACACGTAGTTAATTCGTTGTTTCTTTTCTTTTTCTCTCGCTCCCCCACTGAAAGTCAAGGGCGTCGAATTTCAGCCCCTTGACGACAGTGAGGAGACGCGAGAGCTCTCCCACTTAATTCTTCAGTGAGGTGTCAATACATGTGCAAATTACATCACATGTATTGACCCCACTTAAGAAATTAAAAATTGGGTAAGGAAGGGGCAACGCACTCGCGTCGTGCGATGCACTTCCTTCCCAAATTAATTAGGGCGCGGCTCTCGAGGAAAAGAAAACTGAAGTGGAATAATTAGTGGAAAAAAAAAAACTATTGGAATAAAAATAAGAATAAAAAAAAAAAAAAAAAAAAAAAAATTTTTAATAAAAAAAAAAATTAATAAATAAAAAAAAAAAGGGGAAATTGTTGTGAAAAAGGAATAAACTTATTGTGAAAATTTGAGAAAAAAAAAGGAAGAGTTATCGAATTTGTGAAAAAACTATTTTAAAAATTTGCGAAGAAAAAGAGAGAGAAAGAGAGTTAAAAAAAAAGGGAAGTTAAAGTGAAAAAAAAAACTATTGCAAAATTTTGTGGAAAAAAAAAAGAAATTGTTGTGAGAATAATAAGAAAAAAAAAAACTATTGAATTTGTGAAAGAAAGAACAGGGAGAAGAAAAATAAAAAACTATTGAGAAAATTCGAAAGCTATTACCAGAATAAAAAAAAAAAAAAAGGGGAATTTGCTAAGGAATTATTAAAAGAGAAAGGAAAAAAAGGAAACCAAAAAGGAAAATTTTTAAATAAAAAAAAAAAGAGGAACTCTCCAAAAAAAAGTAAGTGGACAAATTTGATAAAAAAAAAAGGAAGGAAGGAAGGAGGAAATTTATAGGGATACTGCGCGCGCAGATTCTTTACATTGGGAGAATTCGGGCGGATTATTTTTTTTGCTTTTATTTTGTCTGTAAAATAAAAAAAATTTTTTTGATAAATGACAGGAAATTTAAAGGAAAATCCAAAAATAAAAATAGTGAAATAAATCCGTTAGATTCATTCCAAAAATTCTGACTATTTTATTCTTAATATTTTGGGAAAAATTTAAGGGAAAACCGGAAAATAAAAAGAGGGAAATAAATCCGTCGGATTTATTCCAAAAATTCTGACTATTTTATTTAAATATTTGGGGAAAATTGAAGGGAAAATCCGAAAATAAAAATAGTGAAATAAATCCGTCGGATTTATTCCAAAAATTCTGATTATTGTATTTAAATATTTGGGGAAAATTGAAGAGAAAATCTGAAAATAAAAATAGTGAAATAAATCCGTTAGATTTATTCCAAAAATTCTGATTATTTTATTTAAATATTTGGGGAAAATTGAAGGGAAAATCCGAAAATAAAAATAGTGAAATAAATCCGTCGGATTTATTCCAAAAATTCTGATTATTTTATTTAAATATTTGGGGAAAATTGAAGGGAAAATCCGAAAATAAAAATAGTGAAATAAATCCGTCGGATTTATTCCAAAAATTCTGATTATTGTATTTAAATATTTGGGGAAAATTGAAGAGAAAATCTGAAAATAAAAATAGTGAAATAAATCCGTTAGATTTATTCCAAAAATTCTGATTATTTTATTTAAATATTTGGGGAAAATTGAAGGGAAAATCCGAAAATAAAAATAGTGAAATAAATCCGTCGGATTTATTCCAAAAATTCTGATTATTTTATTTAAATATTTGGGGAAAATTGAAGGGAAAATCCGAAAATAAAAATAGTGAAATAAATCCGTTAGATTCATTCCAAAAATTCTGACCATTTTATTCTTAATATTTGGGGAAAAATTGAAGGGAAAATTTGAAAATAAAAAGAGTGAAATAAATCCGTCGGATTTATTCCAAAAATTCTGATTGTTTTATTATTAATATTTGGGAAAATTTTTTTTGAAGGGAAAATCTTAAAGCAGAAAGGGTGAAATAAATCCGTCGGATTTATTCCAAAAATTCTGATTGTTCTATTATTAATATTAAAAAAAAAAAATTGAAGGGAAAATCTGAAAATACAAATAGTGAAATAAATCCGTTAGATTCATTCCAAAAATTCTGACTATTTTATTCTTAATATTTTGGGAAAAATTTAAGGGAAAACCGGAAAATAAAAAGAGGGAAATAAATCCGTCGGATTTATTCCAAAAATTCTAATTATCTTATTTCCAAAATTTTGGGAAAAGTTTAAGGAAAAATCCGAAACACCATTTCTATACTTTCAATAAAATTATTTTATTTAAAATATTCAATGATAATCTAAATAGAAGAATAAAAATAAAATATAACGGGTGTCCTCCGAAACACCATTTTTATACTTTCAATAAAAATTATTTTATTTAAAACATTCAATTATAATCTAAATAGAAGAATAAAAATAAAATACAACGGGTGTCCTCCGAAACACCATTTCTATACTTTCAATAAAAATTATTTTATTTAAAATATTCAATTATAATCTAAATGGAAGAATAAAAATAAAATATAACGGGTGTCCTCCGAAACACCATTTCTATACTTTCAATAAAATTATTTTATTTAAAATATTCAATGATAATCTAAATAGACGAATAAAAATAAAATATAACGGGTGTCCTCCGAAACACCATTTTTATACTTTCAATAAAAAAAATTATTTTATTTAAAATATTCAATTATAATTTAAATAGAAGAATAAAAATAAAATATAACGGGTGTCCTCCGAAACACCATTTTTATACTTTCAATAAAAATTATTTTATTTAAAATATTTAATTATAATCTAAATAGAAGAATAAAAATAAAATATAACGGGTGTCCTCCGAAACACCATTTCTATACTTTCAATAAAATTATTTTATTTAAAATATTCAATGATAATCTAAATAGAAGAATAAAAATAAAATATAACGGGTGTCCTCCGAAACACCATTTTTATACTTTCAATAAAAAAAATTATTTTATTTAAAATATTCAATTATAATTTAAATAGAAGAATAAAAATAAAATATAACGGGTGTCCTCCGAAACACCATTTTTATACTTTCAATAAAAATTATTTTATTTAAAATATTCAATTATAATCTAAATAGAAAACTGAAAATAAAATAAACCGGGTGTTTCCGAAAAATCCAACCAAAATTTTAATAGAATTATTCTATAAAGATATTCCGATATCGTCATTAATCCTAGTATTAACCAAATCAATTAATTTTTTTTTTTGACAATTAAATAGATTCAATCGGATTATGCGTTACTCATTTTTATGAATAGGTAAGAATTCTTTTGTTGGGTATTGGCCAATTAAAATAAAAGTTTTCCTAATAATTTTATACACGAATTCAACTAATAATTATTGAAATTTTTTTCCTTTTATAACCTCAATTAATAAAATAGAAGCTATTGATTTAGAATCATTAGAATCAGTAGAGTCAAAGTCTCGATGATGAAAAGAAATCCGAATTCTATTCGATTCAATCTGAGAGACATCTAAATAAAACAATTAAAGTTTCATTCTTGACAAAATTTTATAAAAAAAATTTTTTTTCTGATTGTAAACAATAATAAGTGAATTCGTGTATTCTTCAACAAATGTCAATGTAATAAATAACAGGATAATCATTGATGAATTCAGAATCATGATCCGATTGAATGAACACCATCTTCAGACCCAATTATAACTTCAATTTATGAATATTATTATTAGAAATAAAACATTGATTAATAATCGAAATCGTTTAGTATTTTCATTGTCACCTTATTATACATAGTCAAAGGCAAGGCTTCCTTACTCCTATCCCGAGCTATTGGTTATAAACTAGGCTCAAAACAGGAAAATTCTTTCATCCGTGTTATTTAGGAATTGTTAGAAATAATAATTCTGACGTAACACATCATTCATATTGATATTATATGAACATAATATATCAGTATTAATTCCCTCAATTACTAAATTATTCATTAATAATAAATTTCAACGAAGTGAAAATAAAATATTGAATCACAATTTGATATTTTAATTTTACTATGAAAAGTATGAAAAGGAATTAATCAAAAATTACTGGTGAAAATAATGATATGTTGGCTGTTGCAGCAATTTCATCGTGATAGCCCTATTGTTGTTTTTTCATCTCTTCTTTAATTCATTTATTCATTTATTTATTCATCAATGTAAACGCCGATCGGCTTTGTACATAACATGTTTTGCTCATATATGAGCTGAAAAATTCAAGTGCAGAGAAAAAACAATCATAAATAAAAAAATAAGGAATAAGAACGACTGAGAAAATTGAGAAAAGTTAAGAAAAGACGAAACCAGCAAAATGAAATGAATTGTCCCAGAGGTAAGTTTCAAAAATAGAGTGCATGTGTGTACATTCGAGGTGTATTCCAAATTAAACACCGAAGATGAGTTTTGACTCTAGTGACGAAAAATGATAGTGATGCCCCAAAGAACTCAATTGTCTGACAGACGTCATTGACTCCTTCAGAGATTCTGTTGATTGGACCGTTGATAATGCAGTTTTTGGATGAGTGAGACGTTCGCAGCAGTCGATTGTTCCTTAGGCCAGACCTTGGGCAGATGAGACCGAACTCCTCCAGAATTTCAGGAGAGTTAATTAGGTTATTAGCAATTTTGAAAAAGAATGACAATTCTTGCACTCGTCTTCTACATGCTAGGCTGTTGATCCCGAACATGGTTCAAGTATCTTCAGTGAATACTGCAACACCCTTCCCACCTAGGCGATATGATAATGACCTGCAGAATCTGCGTTGAACCCCTTTAATTCTGTTGCTCAAGAGATCGGTAGGCATTCCAGACAATGGAGTTGTATTCCAGTATAGGCCTCACGATAGCATTGAAGAGATGAATTAATGTATTGACATCATCAAAATCCCTCCCAGATCTGTTGATGAAACCGAACAAGCGATATGCTCGCTGGGTAATATTGTCAATATGTGGCAAAAATGACAATTTTTGATCAAATGTTACTCCTAGATCTTTGATGGATGTAGCTTGCTGGAGTTCATGATCGCCCAGTTTACATGTTGCTGAAGGTGGAATGGAGGACCTGGAAAAGTTCATCACCGCACATTTCTTCTCGTTCAACTTGAGTCTGTTTTCCTGACACCAGTTATGCAGTCTGTCCACATCCAGTTGCAACAGACTCATGTCTTGAGGATTCTTCATTGTCCTGAAGATCTTCAGGTCGTCTGCATACAGTAGATGAGGAGAAGCAAGGTTGTTACCAGTGTCGTTGATGAAGATGTTGAATAGCACTGGTCCAAGGTGTGACCCCTGAGGAACTCCCTAGAGAGCCTCGTATTCCTCAGAGATCACATCGTACACCTTGACCCTTAAACTCCTATCAACCAAGTACGAGCGAAACCAATTAATACAAGGAGAAAAAAAATTCCCAGTGTAAAGATCAGTATTCACCAGTCGCATCATGACAGCCAATTTTCTATGTCATTCTCAAGATAATGTAACTCTGTAATTATGAGTATTCTAGAACCTTCACATATTTCCAACGCTTCTTCATAAATTCCAGGATTAACTGTAATTTTCAGAATTTCACAACACTCTCTGGTGTTCTGAGTGAGTCTCTCGAACAATTCCATTGTAACAATCGTGTTAGGAATTCCCAATTTTTCAAGACATTCTGAATCTTCTATTATATTGACTATCCTATCTTCTGTGATGAAACCACGATTATTATTGAGTCTCGAATATTTGAATTTTAGCAATATCCTCATGAACAATCAGGATATCGATAAAACAGTCGTGAATAATTCAATGAGCCAAGAACCTAAATTGATTTACCTAATCTCTTGAGAATATTTCTGGAACCAATGTAGTTGAAGTTGTTTCCTATGAAGGAAGTCTCTTCATGAGTTCTCCTGAATTCATTCATTTAGAAGATATAACTGGAAAAAACACGAATTATTGAATGACTTTTTTTTAGATGTAGTGGATCTTTTCTATGGAGTATTGAATTCCAACCGAAAAATTTCTAACAGAATCTACCGCTCCCCAGTCGTTTATAAAAAAATCAAAAGTCCCACAAATTAATACGTCAATCTGCATCAACACCCCCCTCAATGCCCCACTCTTCCTACAAATCATCTTCAGCTCCCAAAGATTGACCTATATCCCTCTTCTCTATGAAAAACAATTTCCAAAGGTTTTAAAAATAATAGAGAAACTATCCGAATGAAAAACCGATGAAACTCAATGTCATTTCATTTTATGGCTCAATTCAGTTCTCAGAATCAGTCAGACACATCAATGGCTGACTCTGTGAGTGATGTTTCTACATGCTCCAACCACACCACCACGGAAGGACCAAGAATTTCGTACTTACCCATTGATTGAGGAGTAGGAAGAGGCAGGTCAGAACACTCTTGCTGAGGAGCTCAAAATTGTCGAGAATTATCAGAAGAAGAGGGATGAGATCATGAATGAATCTCGCCATAATCCCACTGTAACTATTGACGGGAAAAAATTGGTAGAATCTTGGCCAGATGTCCATGAAAATCTGCAAAAGATTGGAATAAGTTGTCGAGCTCTGAGAATTAATGATGAAACAATTCACAAAGTGTCAGTTTTGACAAATTGATTAACTTTCCTGGCCACGGAGTGCATTCTTAATAAGCTTGTAGTACGATGGAAAGCCCGACCGCAACTAGGGAGATGTAAAGAAAAAGGCCACACTCATCGGAATTACTCGAGGATTCCTAGAAATTATATCCCACTGGTGATAAAAACTATTTGATTCACAATGGAGAACCATTCCCACCTTCTCGTTAATGAATTTAAAGAAAGTTTAGTGATTGCTTTTTCTTACGTGGTTATGAAGGCAGGATTCTATTTTGAAACTTTTTGAAAAGGGCTATTTTCGGGAATTTTTTATGACAGTATTAATAAGGGATTGGTGTAGGTTTTGTGAGGCTTCATAACAACACTCTTGAAATACATTTTAAAAAAATACATGTATTCTAAAAAAAAAAAATAATATTTTCCGCAAAACTTTTAGTTTCCACTGAAATTTTTGCTTTTTCCGCCTACACCGAGCTTCTTTCGGCTGTTCCCGTGAAAATAATATTTTGCGCAAAACTTTTAGTTTCCACTGAAATTTTTGCTTTTTCCGCCTACACCGACCTTCCTTCGACTGTTCCCGTGAAAATAATATTTTGCACAAAACTTTTAGTTTCCACTGAAATTTTTGCTTTTTCCGCCTACACCGACCGTCCTTCGGCTGTTCCCGTGAATATATGTGCTTTTTCTAGCTAAAAATATATTTTCAATGCAATATCTTCGATTCATGTGCTGGTGTTAAATTTTTTATAATGAGCTATCCGAAGAAGGAATCAAAAAAACTTAGATTCAATATATCCTCAGCACCTGTCTGAACTAGGATTATCTCGAAATTTTTTACCATTTTTTTGTTGTAGAAAACAGTGAGAGAGAAGACAATTTTTTCCCTTGTTTTTCATTTCGTCGCCATTCTTCCATTTTTGCATGCACAGTGAAAATGTTAGTTCAAGCGGTTTCAGGAGTGACATCAAACCTGAAGCTTTCTAGTTTTCCCTTTTCAGATCGCCCATTTGCAAAATTTTAGCACCAGCGCAGGCTCACCTACAATTCGAGGCTTTGTATTGAAATGAAATTCTTGGATAAAAGAAAAGCATAAAGTGTATGGAGATTTCTTCACAAATTTATTTCAAGAGTGTATTCATTGAGCCTCACAAACCCTACACTCGTACCTCTATTAATACTCTCGTCAAAAAATCCCAAAAATAGCCCTTTTTCATAGCTGCAAAGTAGGATACCGTCTTGATTAAATTTTTTTTTGTTCATCGATATCCACTTTCATTAAAATATTACTATTTTACTTGCATTATAATGTGGTCGATCCTCTTCTAAATCGAAACAAAACGGAATTGAGAAAACTGAAGAATAACAATTGCCATTGCATGGACGAATCGAAGAGAGTTATTGGGGTTCGATTATTTTATTGTTTGTTAATTGGTAATAAATTAATGCAGTGTAGCATTCTCTGAATATGAATTTACGTCTAAGTGAAAAAGGATAATCTTATGACTCCTCGAATTGATATGGCACTAGATTTACGTGACCATTTAAGGAGTAAATTGTAAAAAAAAGCTGTTTTTCATTTATCAATATTTATTGTTTCTGTTTCTTGCTTCCGAATAGAAGCATTGTGGCCGCGATTTTTTTTCATTCCGAGGATTCATCGGATATGACTCAGAATGTTCCAAAAACGACATTTGGAGCCGAGAAAGTACTTTTTTTAAAAATGTCTGTATGTATGTGTGTGTGTTGTGTGTGCGGCAGATATCAGCCCATTGCTCCAGAACAGTGATACTTGGTGACCTGGAGACTTAACAGTGCTTTTCCTTCCCATGAAAATTGCTGTCAGTAAAATTTGAGCGAAATCGGTTGAATGCTTTTCGGAAAAATCAAATTTTCAAAAAATCGATTTTTCAATTTTTCTCCGCGAAAAATCGATTCACAGCCCCCACTTCGAGCGATGAAATTCATCTCATTGGAGCTCACAATTTTCACTCAGGCTGAATTTGGCTGCAATTTTTATAGTCTTTTCATTTTGAATTTTGTTACCACAATACATGTAAAAACATTTGAGTTAGAAACTTCAAATTTCGTCAGTGAATCTAAGTGTGAATCTAATGAACGAAAAGTTTCGTATTGAAATTGGGCGAAATCACTCCAGTAGTTTCTGAAATATTGTCGAAAAACCAGTGTATGAAAAGAGCTTATATCTCCAAAACTATCCAAGCAATTACATTCAAGTTTCATTTAATCGATTCACCTCAATAAGCTCCTCAAATGGTGATAATTCCAGATTTCCCAGGAGAAGTCCCTATTAAACAATTCGATGAATTAGTTTTTTCAGAAATCACGGTTTATCTCCGTTTTTCTCTCAGGAAAACTATTATTTTTTAATTAACCATTCAAAAGTAGACAATATCTCCTGCAAAATGAGCTGATTCTCATTCTGATGACGATCAGGAAAAATAAAAGTCCTATTCGGAACCTGAATTTCAATTTCTTAGTTCTATCGTAGGATCTCAGCTGTCATCTAATATTGAATTTTCATGTATCTTATAACATTATTGCCATTCAATCAATTATTTTGAGCTGAGAGTTCAAGTTCCAAGCTAACTTGAAGTGCCACAGATGGAATCCTGAACAGATTGATACAGTCTGGAGCAATATTTGTAGTCATGTATAAGTGCGTATTTGTTTTGAAAATAATATTATTTTTTGAGCAATGGAAAAGATGAATAGCTATCCGATTCATTATGGGTAAAATTCCTTTCAGAAGTTTTCTGCGGATGGAATTGGCAAGATATCGATTGTCGCGCAAGAAGTGGGGTTTGTAACTAACCCACAGAGGGTGGAACTTCTGCCTGTTACGTGATGTTGAAGCAATTACTGTATTTTTTCATTTGTTAGTAATTACTGTCTTTCGGTGTGAAGAGCCCCAAAAGTTTTCAACCAGAGCACCCGTCAGAACACAGGTAAGTGCCATAACCATCGAGCACACTCCAAGGCAAATAACCGCGAAAAATCCCATTTCACCTGGAAAAGTTCAGTGAAAAAGATGCTCTCAATAAGGAGATTGATGTCACAACTTTTTGATATTGATTTTTTGAGGGAACATTGCTTGAGTTAGTTGTGAGAAGCGGGAGGCAGCAGTGGCCGAGATCCGTGCCTCGAATGGTTCACGTTCCTTTTTTTTTTGGATTAAGGGCCGGTTAGGATTAAGAGGCATCAGCGGACACGATCCATGCTCCAGCTGTGTAGCTTTGGGAGGCGAACCCCGGTTAGGATCAGGAGACTTTAGGATTAGGACTTAGGGAGTAAATTTTGGGAGTTATGTCCCGGTTGTGTTTAGAGGGCATCAGTGGACAAGATCCATACTCCAAGAATTATGGTTGTATTAGTTGAGCTGGAGAATCCCCGGAGAAGCGCTCTGCAAAGTAGCTCAGTCACTTATAAATTGAAAGAGTTCGAAAGCCCATGAGTAAAAAGTTGAGTCCAACGACAAGTTTGGATACTCCCAGGCGAAAGTCCCGTAGACGGCGCGATGGTCATGCACCCTGGGGGCACAGAGGGGCATAAGTCAGCTCGGACAAACGTCCACGGGAAGCCACGCCCCAGCAACTGATCGCGTTCGTACAGGCAGTCGAAGGTGAGCCGGCAACGAGAGTGACACATCGAGCCCTCATGAGTCAGTGGAGTCAACGAGAGCAGACGAGGATTTTTGAAGGCTGGGGAGGGGGAGAGGACTCTCTGTAAAGAAGATGAAGCGGGAAATTCAGGAGAAAACGCAATCGGACTTGGTGAGACGACTTACCGTTTCCCCCAAAAGTCTCCTATGGACTCTCAGTAGCCGTTTCTGATTTCATCCGTAATTATTCGACTCATTCACTTATAGTTAATTTCGTAATGTTAAGTCTCCGTGCCGGTATTATTCCGTTCTTTTTGTGTAAGGAGAATATGGGTAGACCCCTCTGCGTCTTCCTACCACCGTGTGGTGCCATACGTCTGTCTCTATAGGAACTATACGTCAATATACCGTCAATAAATTATCCGGTCGATAAATTATTCACGTCTGTGATTTTCCCTATCGATGTGAGATTGATCGTATTTTCGATCGTATATATTTTATTGTCAACGGGAATCGATATCTTTCGATAGAGCTAAGCTACTCTTCAATTTTATCATTTTTGCTTCCGAATAGAAGCTTTATAACTGTAATTTTTGTAGAATTTAAGATTTCATCATAATATGACTGCAAATGACCAGAAAGTCGAGAAGCGCCGTTTTTAAAAAATGTCTACGTGTATGTATGTGGGTGTGTGTGTGTGTGTGCGTATGTAATGACGGATTTTCCGCTTTACTCTGAAACAGGTAGCTAGTGATCTGAAAATTTTACCATATGTTTGCCATAGTCCATTAAAAATTTCAGTTGAATCGGCTGGATAGTTCTTGAGAAAAATGAAAATGTCGAAATATCGTTTCTTCGACTTTTCTCGATGAGAAATGAAATCACAGCGTCCACTCTCAGTGAGGAGATGCGTGACCAAGAGCTGCATCTTTGACCCTCGGGCTGGTGAGAGCTTAGATTTTTATTTTATCTAGTATAAAACTTTTGAAAAATTTTTCGTAATAATCTTGATACCTCTATAACCTGATAAATAATTGAGCAAGAGACCTCAAATTTTGTGGGGTTATACATCTGATGAACAGAAAGTTTTATAATTGTAATAATCCCGATGGAAAAATGGATTATCTCGAGAATATAGCGAATATTTTGTCTGTAAATTCTTTGTGAAATATTAATAACAAACATGAATTGGCAATAATGTTAATTGTTTCGCGATGCTCTCTTTCTTCAGGATTTTTGTACACAAAAACTTTCTTGCTTTTGAAGTGAAACTTCTTATGCGACATCGAATGAGCGTCACCCTCATGTCACATTTCCATGCATTAAATTTAACGCTAGCTATCTCAGGTATAGGAAAGAGAGAGAGAACCGAGAATAGTGGAGGAGTGAAGTGGTCCCTGCCCTCAGGACACGGCAGTCCCAATAATATCCAGAGCACGAGTGTATAGTAGGACTAGCGAGTGGATCGACATCGGATTTTTCCGCCCCACCAAATAAATTTTGGCTTCGGCCCGCCTCGAGTGTCGATCCTTTCGTTAGTACGACAATAGTTACTTTTCAAAAAAAGTTCGTTCGGCATCAGCGACGAAATTGATGTTTTGTCAATATGCGTAACTAGACCTTACACACATTGCGTATAATGTTCAATGTTCTTTTGAAAATATCCCGGAAACTAAGCGAGATAGAGTGATTTTGCTACATTTCTTTTCTGTAGACCTTGTAACGGCTGGCTTGGCTGTCCTTGCGCCAGCCGTTGAAGGCACAACAAAAATTCTAAATTCAACCTAAACTTATGCTCCAAAGATTTACCCAATTCATTCCCAATCAATATGCCTTATCAGAAATGGGTGCCAGTCGTTTTTAGAAAAATTTTACGAATTCGGAGGAAAACGAAAAATCCCCAAGTTTTATTTCAATTCTAATAAAATGACAAAACCCCAAAAATACTTTGATTCTACCCACTTTCTTACGTGGAACCCTTATTCTATCTGAGGGGGAGAGGGAAAAAAATACTCTCCTTGGGTATTCAGGACAAAACAAGAATATACACAAGACTTCTGAAAGAAAAGAATTCAAACAAAGTGAAATATATACATCTAAATCGAAAGAAAATATGGAATATTCTAGGAAATTTCTTGTGATTAATGTTATTATTATTTCAGCTTAATTACTCACTCAGAATTTAACTCTGAACGAACAATAATAATTTTAATCTAGCCTGGGCGATCCCACCCAAACCAGACGCTAAACTCGACGTTTTCTTTAGCTTTTCTCTCTACTCCAAGTTAATTTTTTGAATCGAAATTTACTATTTATTGGAGACTTGCGAACCTTATTCTCTGCGCGCTCCTTCCATCCGTCTTGGCCTCTCTTATCTCTTTTATTTTACTTGACTCTACGTAATTCTTTACAATTTTCCTTGACTTTTCTTTACGTTTATCTGACTTTCCTGTACACGATGTGACTGCCACGGGGTCCCGGGAGAAGAAGAACGAGTCTTCTCTCCCACGAGTTACCGTTGGGTTCACTCGGCTGTTTCCGCTCAATTCCAGTAAAGCCGAGGCCCAGCTCAACCAATTACTGCACGAGTCCCCCACTACCGGCCTCAACGTCACTGACTTCGCCTGAATTCTGGGAATTTCGTGCCAATTCTCACTCTTAAAGAATTTCATATAATATACCAGAAATAATCACAATAATTTGGAGAATATTTCCCCGACACTCATAAACGAAGAAGTTTTGTCTTTGTTTTCACTTTAGTCTTTTCTTTGCACTATTTTCGGCGTTATCCCTGGAGATCTCCGCTTCCCTCGTTCTTGACCAACATCCCTCAGTATTGGCTGATGTTGGACCAAATGAGTGGATGCTGCTTCTGTCCAGGCTCCCTGATTGTCCTTGATGCTGTTACTCCATCTGTGGGACTAGGGAAAATCCTTCTCAGTCCTAACTCTCGAACTTTCCTCCGTTTTTTGGAGTTAACTCGAACAAAAAACAAGCAGGGGCTTCACCCCATCGGCATTCTTCGTAAATTTCAATCCTCGTTATTTACTTGATAGTGTTTTTACTATTGAAAAATTAATCGCAAAGAACATTTAATATTATGCCAGTGCAATTGGCATAAAGCTTCCGAATGGGATTTTTAACTCTTCATTTCACTCCACTTCACCTCAAAATGATATCAGCTAACTGTCAGTTCTTTCAAAATTGTGTTTACTCAAGAGTGTACATAGTGGTGATTAAAAAGTTACTATATTACTTAACCTAACCTGAACAAGTTACTAGATAATTTCACTGAAGAGATTGTTGAATTAATACGACGAGAATTCCCTAGATATGTGATTAAGGAGGAACATCAGCTTTTGGCATAAAACTAAAAACGGTTACACACACACCAAAATTTGGAGATATGTTCTTGAACTAATCAATAATATATCCTTAAAGTTTGAGAATGATTGACCGCATCGATTTTGGGAAAAAAAATTTAAAAAAATATTGAAAATCGTGTTTTACATGGGCTTAAATGCATTGATTTTCAGAATCAAACTACTAAGACTTAAAACGCTTAGAAAAATACAAAAAAAAATCACAGTTCGTAAATTAATCATCGAAGTGTATATATTCGGAGTTTGCTGGACATTGACCGGCGATACTCCGAGTAATTAATAAAAACGTGTAATGTGGGCGTAGTCATGTGAAATGAACGTGAAATTTGGCAACGGCTTGAGCGGAGCGCACTGCGCATGCGGCGCGGTGATTCAAATCGGCAAATAGATTTTTTTTCATCGTTCCTCAATCTCAGTTATAAATCTGCATGGAATTGAATTTTTGTAGAGGATGATAATAATGAAGGATGAATAATAACTATTCATGAAATAGAAAAAATTTATTTATTTGGGAATAGAAAATTTATAAACTTTTCATCATTCAAATATTGATAGGATATTGCCCGAAATACTAAAATGGATTTGAACTTATTATTATACTTAAAAATCTAGCACTGGAGAATTCTTTGGACTCTTTTTTCATTCACGTTAACCTTTTAGCACCGGTAAAATTCTTAAAATTTAATCACTCTTATTCCTCGGCTCGTTTCTCAGCTGTTCGATAATGCGTTCATAAATGGAGTCAAGATCGATTGATCGAGGTTTATATTTCATTTCAGCCTTTAAGAACTGAATTGCCCCTGACTTTTCGTCACTAGTGAAGGCTTTCCTCAGTTCCTTGATTCCAATGCCACTTTGGGATATTTTTTGCCTCAAAGAATTTGGAATTATTTTGGACAAAGGTGAAAGTGAGTTCAAGAGCTCTTTCACTTTCTTATTGGCATCGTACTTCTCAATACATTGGGTACAGTGATGATCTGTGAAAGAAAATCGTCTGCAGTAAAAACATTGAACGCAAAATACCTCAACATATAAACATCGTAAGATGCATTATGAGTATCGGATTCATTGACATTAATGAATGGATAAGCCAACACAGATAAAGATAAGTCATTCTTCATAAATTTTTTTCCTTTGTGTTTCATACGATAGCCTTGCAGTGAACAAGAAAATACAGCGACAGTTGATTCGAATTTATTTAAAAGTGACAACCTTGTCATTGCTCGTAATAATCGAGGGCCATCGAATGATAGATTATGGGCTACTAAAATACATAACTTCCCAAATTCTTCCAAGTAAGCAATAAATTTAATGAGAACGACACGTAAATTAGAAGATTGTACGGGCACTCCGTGTAAGTACAAATCTCCAGATACATTTGTCAGTCCATGTACTTCTGTTGCTCTAGCGTCAATCGGTTCTGAAGGTTTCACGTACATATTAAATTGCCTAAATCCTGTACTGGCTGCAATTTGCAATATGTCACAGCTTGCACCCAATCCGGAAGTCTCCAAATCAAAAAATATCACCTGGTAATTGTCGTTGGCCATATCAACTGTTTCATCATTCTCAGATGGGTGTATTGGCTGGTTGATTGTTGGTGTATTCAATAATGCCATTCGTCGACAATACGTTGGGCCCTCATATTTCTCATTTTTGTATTCTAAAGCATTTCTTTTTTTCCTCTTCTCAATACGATCTGTCTTGAATTCTAGAGTACACGCTCTGTGTTCGCTTTACGTATTGCTATTTCCTCTACATGGTCAATATATTTGCGTAAATTTACGTCAACAGACAATTGAAGTCTCTGAAATATCTTTATTATATACTCTTGACCTTCATTTTTCTCAGCAACAGCTGCTGCAACTCGAAAATCCATGGACTCACTCAAACTGTAACAATTGGCCTTTGGCGCTTTTCGTGCTATTGCAGCATTTAAACTCTCATTGCATTGGCTGGATGCAGTGTGAGCATATTTTCCAGCATTATCAGCAAGTTTGATGAAAATACGTTCAAGCTCTACAAACAAAACTGGACTTTGAAGACCCTCCCCTATGGTCCTATGGGAATAATTCTCTGTATTTCTGCTGTATTCACACCAATCCTCACATTTCTCATGCTTGTTAAAAGCCTGGCCAAGAATGCTTCTTAGAGCAGCAGACAATCCTTCTTCATCTCCGTGGTTTTGTGCCATGGCATAATTGAAGCATTTATCTAGGTATGCTATACTAATCTTATTGATTTCTCCCTCAGGATCCTTTGCCTTTAGAATATCATAGAACAGTTTCTTTATTCCTCTTGCAAGATGGTTTCTATCAGACAGCTCCACTACTGCGTATTCAGAAGCAGCTCTGATCTTGGTGATGGTTGAAGAATTTTCGTCTCCACAAAATGATCCCAATTCCAAATTATTTTTCATCAAAATATCACTCTTCGTGGCTAATTCAACAGCTAGGCATGCTTCAATTGCTTTAGCACTTCCGGTATACTTCTGAACACAACGATGATTAGATTTAGGATTTCCTGACAGACATTTTCGACAGACTCGATTTTCTGTCCCATAATCGATTATCAATCCACTCTGTGTGCCACTGAAGGAAGCGTAACCGTTTAAACTGTCGTGATTTTTCCCATTCCCCCTTTTAGACCAAGCAGTATCAAAGGAAAGCATAACTCGTACAGTGAATGCCATGTCTGCAGTTGCTGCACATGAATAGTTTTTCCAACGAGCCGAAGGTTTCTTGATTGTTTCGTCCGGCTGACTCCATTCTGCAGAAGATGATTCAGATGGTGCAGCAGATTCAGGGGATGCTCCTATACCTGGTTCTAGATAGGACAATGAATGATATTACCTACCAAAAATGAGCAAATTCAGGCAAATTCCCTATCATTTACCTGTATTCTCTTCATCTAAACTTAACTCTTCTGCACTCTCTTCATCGGAACTCAACTCTTCTGTATTTGCTTCTGAGTGCATTGAAGATTCTTCACTAGGAATAATGAAATTCTGTCATACATCAGAGGGCCTATGAATTCAAAAAATCCACCAACACTTACCACTGAACAGTTACTGTGCATCATTAACGATGAAGATTATGATGAGAGGGGTAAAAATTTTTATAAGAAAGAACCTAAGAGCCTACATTTTTTAAAGGAATTTTTATTCAATTTTTTTTTCATTTATCGCTTTAACAACAATGATTATAGCGACGAAGTTTCTTATGTAAATAAATCGAAGTGGTGTCTGGACACATTCACCGACATTTGGAAAATAATAAAAATTTGAGTCGTGAAAGTAAAGGATTTAGTAATAATGTTAAAAATGGAATTCTCAAAAATTGAGGTGATCCATCGTGATATGACCCGAAAATCTTGACTCAATTACAAGAAAACGTAATTGGAGAAGATTTAAAAAAATAAAAAAATGAAAAATGGGTGTAAAGTTACTTCAACAAACGAAAACAAAAATGATCGTCTCAGTAAATATCATTCTATCTCGAGTAAAAAACAAAATTCCATGAGAAAAACCAATATAACAAAAAAAATCGAATAATTGATCGGAATTGATTTTTTTCTGATTCATGATGAAGATAAAGTAGAATGTAGAGAAGTAGAGAACAGTGGAAAAAGGATAGAACAGAAATAGATTATCAAGAGGTTTCTCATGTCCACATGCTTACACCATTTTTTCGATTTCCTCCTTATTTTTTATAGTTAATTCTCTCTCAATTTTCGCTGCTTCATCACAACTCTCTTTTGCAATAGTCTGTATCACGGGTCCAGTCATCTCTTCATAAAGTTTATATGTATTGGAAGACAGCATGGGCATCCTTAAGCATGTCAAGATTTTATTTAATGCTTGATTACCTATTCCAGCATGTATACAACCTATAAAAACATATAAACTAGACTTTAAATTTGAAACATCATTTTTGGAACGTGGGAGTATCAATATTCACCGACTGCAGCCTTCAAATTAATCTCAAAATACTGTTTTTGTTTATCTTCTCTTGGCTTTAGACACTTGGTGATTGCCACTCATTTGACTAACAGACAAGTGATACATTTAATGTATAGATATGATCCCAATCCACGTGGTAGCTCTTTCTCAATATTTTTTAATGACAATGTCTTGTTGCATACTTTACACTCAAGCTCATCATCCAACAAATTAAGATCCACAATGCGATGTCCCACTACTCCTGGTGCATCGTCCTCTTCTTCTTCTGCCCATTTACGTCTCTTGTGTCTTCCAATCGGGTTATCGTCTGTTTTCTTCCTCTTTGAAGTTTTTCCAGCAACCTGTTGAGATATTCTTCGTCCCAATTGTTTTCTAGTAATAAATCTCCCTTTATATCGCAAGTTTTCAGAACACTCGGGATTACTCATAGTTGAAAATATTAAATAACAATTATGCAATCGATTATTCTCCAACTCGATCACATAACCTATCACGCACGATATTGTCACTAATATCAGTGATGTACTATCGGTAAAAATGCGATTTCATCGACAGAAACGCTACCAACTGCAAAAATATGCTTTGCGCGCTTGCCGAGTCACTTCGACTAATTGGCATAAAATAAAATTGATTAATTGGTAATTATTAACAAAAAAAATCGACTCAGGTGCGATGCGGTATGCATAAAGTATCGAGTGAAATGGATTAAAAATATTTGAGATTGGATTATTAGGAGATTATTTTTTTATATTTTGTTTTTTAGAAGTTGCAGCGGAGTGTCGGCTCTTTTGAAGTTTACCCCCACTCTAAGCCCTTTACAAAAGCTGATGTTCCTCCTTAATGAATGATCATTATTGAGATCTTCATTGTTTGAACTATGAAAATGAGAAGCTGTTAATTTTTATAGGAAATCTTAAAATTACAATGTGTTTCTTTCTAATTTTTCTCGTGTAATTAATGCGAAAAATGAAAGTAATGATTCTATTCATGAATTATCAATTGTTCGTGAATTTTAGGGAGTTTTTAACAATCTTGATTGAAATTTATGACATTATTTGATTTTATGAAGAACATTTCCGACAAATTTAGTTCATATTGACTTTTTGCATTATAAATGACTTTAGCATCTGTGAAGTTAAATTTATGTTTGTCATTTTGTACATGTTTGGCAAGAGCAGTTTTATAAGATGATGGATTATTTTGGCTTCTAACGTGTTCTTTCAATCTTTCTTCAAAATACCTTTTAGTTTGTCCTATGTAAATAAAGCCATTAAACAAATGAATTTATTAATAAATTAATTTTTTTATTAATAAATTTTTAAGAGAATCAAATTTTGGAAGAAATATGTAATGCGCAGGCGAGATTTGAACTCACGACCCTCTGATTACATGTCAGGTGCTCTACCGCTGAGCTACTGCGAGTTACTATATTTACCTTCGAAATTTGATTCTCACATCTTTTCTCCACCTCCCATCAACGAGGCAATGTCGCCATTAAACAAATCAATTTATCAATAAATTAATTTTTTTACTAATAAATTTTTTTTTTATTAATAAATTTTTAAGAGAATCAAATTTCGGAAAAAATATGTAATGCGCAGGCATGGATCTGGACAGCGTGGACCTACTGTTCCCCGAAGTCCAGCCACTCGAGTTTGAGCCCGTGGAGTATGTGCTCCCGGAGGACCCCGACAATCTGGACATACAAGTTGGCCGAGAGAAGTCGGCCGAGAAGGACGAGCGAATTGTCGTGAATCTGCCAGATTAACGCGATCTGTTAGAGCAGGCCGTGGTCACGACTGATCAACCAGCCCCAGTCATGATCTTCTGGGAGCAGCTCCTTCCGTATCCGGACGCCCTCGAAAAGATCGAGGCATGTCAGCCCGGGATCCTCACTATGATCAACCTAGCCGCAGTTGCCATGGCTTCCGCCATGAACTCCAGGCGATCGAGCCCACTTCCTCGTTGCCCGCGACCACAATTCAGAGCTACGAGCTTTTCGTCCTCATCAGGTGATGAAGGCAGGGCCCAGAAGCACAACACCAAGGATATCGGAGTGCTATGTCAGCCAGAGAGCGCTGACGTATGGCCTTAGGCCATGCTTTAGCCTTTCGGCCATTGTCCTGCTACTGATGCATGGCGGTCACAGTTATCCTTCATTAGACAAAAAAAATTTAATACAGAGAAAATATCAGTGCGTAAAAATGGCTAGGAGTAATTCTTCGGAGAAACAGGTTGCTCAGATTACTGTTGAGAAGCAACAAGCATTACGTGATGGCATATTCATTGATGCTAAATCGAGAAATCAACTCGTGGCAATGAATGAGATCTCAGCCGCATGTTCTGGACTATGCCTTAGTCCTGCCTATAAAAATGATGCCGTTTTCATCACTGGGCCAGAGGTAAATACATATAATTTAAATTTTGCGGATTGAAAATTAAAAAAAAAAATAAACAACAAAAAAAAAGGTTAAACAAGTCATGAATTGTCTTGAACATGAATTGTCAATGTTTCAGTTTAATTTACTTGGTTCAACTTTTGATCAATTTTAAATTTCAGCATAAAAGATCACCGAAGCTTAAGTTCTTCCGCGTATCAAAGAAGAGCTGGGCTGTCTGCGTTCATCTGGATGATGATAAGGATGAAGAAAAAGCTACACTGCCGGTGTTCGAGTCCCGAACACCGGCAGTGATTCCGGGCCTGAAGGAAGCCTCCATCTCGCTAGAGAGAATTGATCGGACGGCATATTGGTGGGCTAGAGCCAGAGGTGCCTCTCCCCCCCTGGTTGGATCCTGAAGTCATCGAGGTCCGGTCCATGGACGAGGATTGAGACTTTGGGAGGCAGGGGCTGAGTCCCTTACGGAGAGCTTGCCAGTGACGCCATGACACTGCCTACAGCTCTTCTCCGAGAGGTAGAGGTCATCACAGGACTTCCTCGATACACCTTGACAGCCCCTGCACTCTACATTCCAATCCCCGTTCGTTCGGCTCTCAAGATCCCCCTTCTTCCCCCCATCACCCATACCGTACACTCCAACACTCATCCCCCTTCTCTTCCCCCATCAGTCCCTACTCTCCTACAACCCCCGATTCCCCTCAACCTTGCCACCACTGCTAACATCCTTTCCCCTATGCCCAACCCTCTTCCTAACAGTGACACCCCACTCAGCCTCACCACCATTGTCACAGACACCCAGACACATGCACCAACTCACACACAGACCACGGACGTCGACAGTCGTGCCTCAACCCCGAAACCTCCACGACATCGAGCATTGAGCCCGAAATCAAAGACGTGAAGCAACCGAGAGAAGAGGGTGAGAAGACGGCAGGGCCCAGCGTCCTTCTGCTTCCATTGCCGTGGGAGGGGCTACATTTTCCGCGAATGTGACCAGACCTCCGAGAAGCCCTTGGCCGAAGATGTGGCAACTATGGCACAGATACGGAGGATTGCTGCCACCATCTCCCCGCACCAGCCAGGAGACTCGCGTCAGAACACCGAGTGGTTACACCAACGCGTCGTTCACAGACCCTGCCACAGCCAAGACGTAGGGGCACGAGGTCACCAAGTGCCCGCAACGCACCCTACGGGCTGCCGGTCGAACATCACCCACAGAGTCGTAGGGGTCGGGAGAGATGGACGAACTTACGCCACAGCAAATAGCGGAGGTGTTGGCCACCTATTATCGTCCAGCCCCTGATGCTCGTCGGGAAGAAAGGGAGACGTTCAGGCGACCGAGATCGTCGGGAGGACCATCCACCCCGACGATACAAGCACAGCCACCCACATCGTCGGCGCTAGAGATACCAGCGCTGCCTCGTCGAGACGCACCTTCGTCTCGCCACTTCAGCCTAAGAGGCAATGTATCGTATCGTTTGAGGAGAAATTTTTCCCTCACCCTTTTATTCTCATTCTCATGTTTCCGTATTATTTGAGGGGCGATCCACCCTCACCCATAATCTCAGTATTTTATTTTTTTATATATATATTTTTGTTGTCATGGGCAAATTAACCCGCCAAAGACTCACTAATCTGAGCTCGGCATCAAGCCAGGTCATTTTCCTATTTTTTTTTGAGTCACTTAGGGTGAGACAAGATCTTTTTTTATTTTATTTTATTTTAATGAATTTAAAGAAAATTAGAATTGACAAAAGATCTCACCCGACGCGGCTCGGGTCGAAGCTGTCGGGGCTCAAGAGAAAATAGTTAAATTGAGAAAATTGGGCGCCAGTCGGTTTAAGTCCGACAACTATGATTAAATTTGACAATTAAATAAAATTGAGACTCTAATTATTCGGGTGTGAAGTTCAACTTTGGAGACCCTGAAGAAAAGTTAGAGAGAGAAAGAACAAATTGACGAGCAAGATATATAGGTTACTTACTTTAATCCTCGGCAACCACTTCCTTCCTTTCTCCAAATTATATCCTTTTGTCGAATAAAATGTGACAACAATAATTAATTTGACAAGAACAATATTTGACAGAAACAATAATGATAACTTTATTTTAATAATGAAAATTATGTAGGAAACAAAATAACACAAGGTATTAGGCCTTTACAATGTCTCGAGAAGAAGTGAGTCGTTTTTCACGTTGCCCACTTGTTGAATTTCTTTGTCAAGTCGAAAAATCAATATTTCGGCGCAACTCAGTTGACCAAATTGGGTATCGCTCCCAATTGGTCGTTTCTGACGTTCGACAATACCGAACCTGACCGAAAAGGCCCTCACGATTCGCTTGACATGGCTCCCGAGGGACTGACGTTGGGGGGAAAATTTGAACATTGTCACAAGGGGAAATTCACCCTCGGAAAACTCAGTACTACTTAGTTTCATTATTATCTCGTATTATTTAGGGGAAAATAACCTCTTATTCAACACAAAGTTTATTTTTTGTTACTTCACGCCATATCGTATCGTTTGAGGCAATCAACCCCAATCATTACTTTTATCTATTTATCTTTTTTTTATATTCTTTTCGTATCGCTTTGGGAAAAACAACCCCGAACCCTTAGCGTAAGAAATTAGGCCTGCCTCCTCGAAAGACGCGGCAGTCGTGTTCAATCTCGAGTCATCGTGCGTAACCACCGCAAGCCACAAGGCGCTAAGGGCCCCAAGGCTTTACCCCGATGCTTTGGCAACGGAGGGGGGTGCGACGGAATCAGTAAATTCCATCGGGGTTCAAAGCCCCAAAATTCAAATTAAAAACCACGCGCGCAAAAGGCTAGCGGTCGAGCTTCAGGTGCTACTGTCGCCCAGCGACAGCAACGGAGTTGCGCACGTATCACTGTCTGCCGGCTGGTGTCGCCATGTTCTCATGTATGATAACGCCAAACCAGTTGCGTCTCACGCATCGTACGAGACAGAACGAGTGCCGCGAGCTCCGCAAAACCGCGTGCCGCGCAAGTGTTCGTAAAGGTGGAAAATTAAGAGTGCCTTGGAAAGTTCCCCCTGGAGTTCTTCTACCACCCCCGGAGCCACTGGAACGGCCTCGATGACTCGAGGAGAAGGAAAAGACACCCACTAGAGGACTGAAAAGGGACTACCACCCCAGGACATCCATCCAGAGGGTACAACCCCCAAAGTGAGTATTTCCCCCCTTTTTGTCATCTCGCTTCAGGTTTCCAGATCTCTTTGCTTCCTTATTTTTCTCGCTCCTTCTCTCGTTCACACTCAGCCCTCAAACTCCCATCTGGACTATCCTGTCCAGGGGATATGGCTGCACCCTCCCCCCCACCATTCATTTCATAGGAGGGTGAGTAGGGGTTAGGACGCGTGAAAGATTTTCGGACGCCACTCAGGATCGAGGCATTCCTCTGAGTTCACCTTGTCCGCTTCGCAGCTTCAGGGTGGAGTTGCCCTATTAGGGCAATGGCCCTATTAGGGCAATGGCCCTATTAGGGCAATGGCCCTATTAGGGCAATGGCCCTATTAGGGCAATGGCCCTATTAGGGCAATGGCCCTATTAGGGCAATGGCCCTATTAGGGCAATGGCCCTATTAGGGCAATGGCCCTATTAGGGCAATGGCCCTATTAGGGCAATGGCCCTATTAGGTGAACTTCCTTACTAGGGAAATTAACTGATTTTTCAGATACTATTGTTGGCAAAGGAAGTTTGCCGGAGTTTGGCCTTGTCAGAGTAATTGCCCTACTAGGGCAATGGGTCTATTAGGGAAACTTCCCTATCAGGGAAATTAACTGATTTTTTTTTCTTTTGAAAATTCCCTCCCTTTCTGTGAGAATTTTCAGTTTTTTGAGCATATCTCCGGTTTGATCCATCATAGCATAAAAACTCCGATGGGATATGAAACGTGAGATCATTTGCCATCGATTCATAGTGTTTCGAATTCAGGAATATCGATTTTCGAGGTTTTTAAGTTTCGAAGGAATTTTCAAAACCATAGAAAATTTTACAGTTTTCAACCGATGTTCTGTTCCCAGGACTCAGTTCATTTCTCATTACATTCTCCACAAATTTGTTTCTATCGAATTTGAGAATTTTATCTCGTATAAATTTTCATTTTTATTCAGAAATTTCACTTCTTTTTTACTATGCGGACCGAAACATCTTAATCCCTCTTTTTTTCTAGCTGGTTATGATACACAATTAAAAAAAAATCCAGATACCTCAAGTCAGAGAGTTCCACACTTCATCATCGAGTGATGAAGATGAAGAACCACCAAGCCCGCCAAAACGTGTACTGAGGTCTTTATTGAAAACTGACTCAAAAAAAAAAAAGTTGAAAAAAATCGTTCAGAAAAAAAAATTCCTTCAAAAAAATGGCTATCCCATTTTGCCCGGCTCTCCCCTATATATAATAATAATTTCATGATTTTAATTTTCAGGTCCCGAAGCAAAACCTTCAATTGAAAAAGCAATGATTATATGTCCAACTCTGTTGGGTGAAAATTAGTACAACGAGATATTTAAGTTGTTGGGTTCTCGTCTCAATCCTTTATTAATAGAAGGTGGTAAAGAAGTAGATGTAGATGAAAAATTAATCAATTCCTTGAATACTTCTGAAAGTCATTGTGTTAGCTCTATTCTTATAATTTCTCATGAAACATTCCGTAGTCATGCACATGTTTTCAAACTAGGGCAAGTTGATTTAATTATTTGCGATGAGGGACATCGATTGAAAAATCCAGAAAATCAAACATATCAATCTTTAATGGCCCTAAATACTAAACGTCGGATACTTTTGAGTGGTACACCCATTCAAAATGATCTTTTTGAATATTTTCCCCTTGTAAATTTCGTGAATGGAGGAATTCTCGATACCTCGCAAAAATTTTGTCAAAAATTCCGAAATCCTATCCTTTGTAGAGAAGATGCAAGAGCTAAGAAAAATTGCTTGCAATTGTTGATAAATGTCTCATTCAACCACCTGATGAAATTCTTTCTAAATATTCACCAATTAAATATGAATTAGTTGTCTGTATTAAATTGACAAAATTACAATCTGATCTTTATATGAATTTCATTCAAAGTGAAGTTGTACAGGAGACAATGAGCAGCCATAGTGAAACGAAGGAGGAAGGTGAAATCCACTCAGTTCTGTCTTCAATTACCTTACTTAAAAAATCGTGCGATCATCCTGATCTTGTTTATGATAAAATTCACCAAATTCCGATGATTTCAAAGACACGGCTAAATTTTTTCCAGCTAACTATAGTACGAAAGAAGTATTCCCAGAATTTTCAGGCAAGCTTATAGTTCTTGATAATTTATTGGCCTGTGTTAAGAACACATCGATAGATGAAATTGTGTTGATATCCAATTATACACAAACTTTGGATTTATTTGAAAAATTAAGTAGAAAACGGCTATATGAACGTGTTCGTCTCGATGGAACCATGTCAACCAAGCAAAGGATAAAAATTGTCGAGGAGTTCAATGATCCAACCAATTCTGTTTTTATTTCCATGTTGAGTTCTAAAGCTGGAGGCTGTGGATTGAATTTGATTGGTGGTAATCGTTTAATAATGTTTGATCCAGATTGGAATCCTGGTGAGGATGATCAAGCAATGGCAAGAATATGGAGAGATGGACAGAAAAAGCCTTGTTTCATTTACAGATTTCTTTGTACAGGAACAATTGAAGAAAAAATCTTTCATAGACGAGTACACAAAAAAGCACTTAGTTCAATGGTTATTAATCAAGACGATGATATTTGCTGACATTTCACGTCAACTGATCTCAAAGATTTGTTTAAATTAGAGGAAAATACTGTTTCTGATACTCATACTAAATTTGACTGTAAACGATGCGTTGATAGAATTGAAATTGAAGGACCTCCTGACACATCTAATTGTAATTCGGATCTCTTAGATCGGCGACATTCCCACATACCTGAACACTTACCAGATATTCCCTCACGACAGTGCTGGAGTAATGGAATATCATTTGTTTCCCATCATTGTTCAGCTAGATAGATCTAAAGATGAGGATTATAGGAATTGAAAAAATGAACGATTAATAAGTGAAATTAAATCTGAAATATTGTTTTGCTTCATCAAAATTTTATTGTAGCATTATGTAGTTCATAGATTATGAGTATTATTAATATTTTGATTCATGAAAATCCAACTTGAAATTGTTCTCCTTAGATATGTACATAATTATCTTCATTTTTTGTAAGCAACATTTAACAATTCTTTGAAAATTGAAAATTTCTGCTATATTGAGAAAAAAAAACTTCGCATTAAAAATAATGTTCCATATCATCAATATATAGAAATTGTTTGTATAAATATTAAGAAATTTTTCAGAAACATTACGTATGAAGTTTATATGAAATTAATTATAATAAGAATCGATAAACTTCCAGATTGAAATCAATTATACTATTTCTATACTTTTATAAAAAAATATGACATATAAAAATAAAGAAATGAAATAATTAATCAAAGTATTTAATTCAAGATTGAAGCCCCATACATGCTCTTATAACGATAGTATTAAAAGTTTACGTCTTCAATTTTATTATTAACCTTTATTCGATATGTATTCATTATTACATTAATATCGAATTAAAAAAGTTATTTGTTATGTTACAATCAAATTAGCTTTCTTTCAAAAATGTCAATTATATTCAGGATGATATTTTCTAAAAATACATTTAAATGATTTGACATTACTCTTATAATTTTAAGAAGATAAATAATTTTTGAATGTAATTGTTCAGTCAACTGAAAGTTCAGTGTACAATTTTCCATATCATTGACTTACTAATTTCGAAAATTTTCTTTATTATCAAATGAAAATTCCATTTAATGTAAAATTAGTCTTATGTTATTGATTTGATAACAATATGTATCAATTATATCTAGAAGAAACAATCAATATTCTGGTGATGGTATTTAGGAGAGGCGGGAAACTGAGGAAAGAGGACACATGGCAGTACAAAGATGAAGTACTGGAGGTGGTAAATGAATTTAAATACCTGGGATACTGGTTCACAACGAGGAACCAATACAGCACACACGTGAAGAAGTTGGCGGCAAAGGTACAACTACTGGTGAACAAGGCAAGTGGCGAGACGAGGAGAGCAAAAATCGAGAGGCTGGAGAAAAAACTGTACTTCATGGGAGGGGCAGCGAAGGTGGTGTCACTGTATGGTGTTGAGATCTGGGGCTGGAGAAGCAAGGAGGAAATCGAGAGGGTACAAAAGAAATACGTGAAAAGATGCATGGGAATTGCCAGAAATACACCAGATTACATTTGGAGGATGGAAACCGGAAAAAACAGTGTAGAAGTGGAGGCAGTTAGAAGAGCAAGTACATTTCTGGTCAAGCTGGCAAACATGGAAGAGGACGGGTGGCCGAGAAAATGCCTGCGGGAAGAGCTGAGAGGCATGAAGAATCAAAGGCCATCCAAGTGAGGAAAGGAGGTTCAGAGAACGCTGAACGAGCTAGATGCAAGATCGATTATCGAAAGATTTTGGAATAGAGAGAACGAAGAGGTGGAACGACAGGCCGTAGAGCTAACAACGGCGATGGAGGAGAGAGAAGAAGCAAAAGACAGGGAGAAAGTAGGCGACTCAAAATACTGCAGTTACTACAAAGACCTGAAAGAAGAGCCGGGGATGGAGCAATACTGGCAGAAGAGAAACCTTAAGGCTGCGGATAAGTTTATGTGGGCGAGATGAAGATGTGGAAATGTGGTGAAAGAGGGAAAGGAGGGCTTCGCAGATGATAAGTGCAGGGCATGCAAGAAAGAAAAAGAAACACTGGAGCATGTGATAGGATGCGAGAAAGTGATGAGAAAGACTGGCAGAAAAGCGGCAGACTGGCGGAAAGGATGGAGAGACGAAGACACTCCACTAAGATGGAGACAAAAGCTGATCGAGACGCTGAAAAAGGAGCCAGAAAAAATGACATGCCGAAGTATGGGCAAAATAGAAGACATCTTGAGAAGAGCAGAGAAGGCAAGAGAAGAAAGAAGAGGCGAGGTGCAGAGTGGATAAGGAAACGGAGAAAACGGCGAGAAAAAAAAACACAAAACAAAACCAAAAACCACAATACTATAGTGATAGTCTGAGGACAGTGATGATATTAGTTAATGATGAACTAAATAAATTAAGCTATAGTACAAGCTCTCATATTGCTAAATAACCCAGTTATTGCAGGTAGAAGAGTTCCTCGAAGAGGAGGAAGTGAAGGCTGATACTGTCTTTTTAGGGATTAAGTTGAAGAAATCAAGAGGTTAGAAGTGTAAAAATGTAAAAATTATAGGAAAAAGTTTCTTTCTTTTTTTTATCATAGCGAAAAGCAATAACAACAAATTACAGATGATCTAATTATAGTAATTTAAGGAAACACTGTATACGAAATGAAGGCGTGGTGAGAAGGATGTAAAACAAATAATGTAACATCAATGAATAAACTCTATTCTATTCTATTCTAAGTTTTTGTAGGTTATGAATCCTATCACTATAGTTATATTTTCCCTACTTTCATAGCCACCATATTCTTTCCATAATTCAATGCGTATCAAGGTACGGCCTCATACAAGCGTCTTTGATGCTAGCGTCAGCGTCAAATCGGGTCACGTGACACTATTTTGAATTTCCCGCCACTAATGAGAAATTTAGCGACAAGTAGCAAAAAGCTCAACAATCTGGGCTTTATCGCTAGGAAAGGAGCGTCAACGCTGTCGTCATGGAGTATTAAAAATTAATGAGTTCAGATGAGGTAAATATCGAAAAATGTTTTAGTAAATGATAAAAAAATAGATTCAGACAATAACTGCTATTTTCCATCATCTACTGACGCTTAACTCCTGTACACAACCATGTTGATGCTGCTGTTTGACGTGGTGACTTATCGCTAAATTTTTTTAAGCAGCTGTTATTTACAAAATTTATTGTTGGAAATTTAATTGATTTCTTCTAATAAAACCTCGTTCAGCCGCGAGCACCGGATGTCAGAGGATGGAATCACTGGATTCCATTCTCCCGTTTGACGAAGAAGGCAGGCGCCGAAATTGTGTTGTCAGCAATTTCGGCCAGGACCGCAACCAAACCAGGGGAAAAGGGGACAGCAGTCGGGATCTTACGAGAACGGTGGCAACACCCGATTTCGACTCCAGGGAATTTTCGAGAAAGAGGCCAACGCCAGTCTCAAACCTCTTAATCTTGAGGCTTCTTATTGGAACTGGTTTACCGAGCCGACTCTCACTGAGTGATTCCCCGTGATATACCAAACACTCACGCCCATCTTCGTAGTTCGACGCATCTGGAGCAGATCAAGTGTTAACCCGCGGATCGGACTCAAATTCAAAATTAATGAATCCTAGATAAATCAGTAATAGCTAGTGTGTGACTTTTATGTAATCAGTTTGTACCGCATTTAAGATTGTATCAAGAGTGAATGGTGACAGAGTGATAATAGTGGATGTGCGTGTGAGTGCAAAAGTGAAAGAAAGAAATTGGAAAAATTGTAATAATTGACCTGCGAAATTTGCTCCAGCTAATGACGCAGGTAGATACTGTAATAAAAGAAACCGATTCCGTTCAACCCTAGAAGAGGGATCTGAAATCCTTCCCTTTGCCGTTGCCAAGGCCAGAGATACGCATAGCGTTTTAGAGGAGAGTCCAAGCCGAATTATAATTCTTAGGCAAGGAAACTCTCAGTCCAAGGAATATTCATTCATAATTTAACGCGGTAAGCCGACCTCCGTCAGTTTACTACAGTTTGGTGTCAGAAGTGGGATTCTCCCAGTTCTCGGTATTGGTATCGGCCCCGGTATGGAGAGCATTAGACGAGAATAACTCCGATTCCATTGAAAAAAGAAAATTATTTAAAAATTCAAAATTCGAAATTAAAAAAAAAAAAAAAAATTAAAAAATTCAACAGCGCGTAGAGGAATTCATTCGCTTACCATAATGCGCGAGTTCACTCTTCTCTCTTCTTCATATTATTTTCCTAAAAAAAAAAAAATTAATAGTAAAAATTAAAAATTATTATCTCCCAGTAAGGCCAGATAATTGAAGACCTTAGCTGGGGGGGGGGGGGGGGGGGGGGGATGGAGTTAAACGAATCGGAAATGTATGGCAAGCGAAGTTATGAATAAATGTAAGGTATGAAATCAGGAGTGAATGAAAAACATTTTTTTCTATTATTATTCTGGAAATTTAACAAATTTTAAGGGGAATTCATCCATTCTCTAAACTCCGGCATCAACTCCCAGCCGATGTACTCCAGCCAACAGTGGTATCTGTTCCATCCTGTTAGCCAATCTACGTCTTCTCCAGAGAGTTCATTTAGGTGGAACGGATCGGCCACCGAAGGACAATCTATGGCCAACAACTAATCCAGCCGGTTTCTAAGGGCCTCACGCAGACAACGTGGCTCACCCAGACCACCGGCGAAACCCCAGAAGTAAGTCCTACGAATCTCCATGTAGGAATAAAACACCTAAGTTTTCTGGAAAGGACTCCTGAAGATAGCCCAGGCGCAAATTCCCGGAACGTTGGAGAACTGCGCGCAAGAAAAAAAAAGAGTGGGAGGGGAGTCAACATGAATAACGCTGGAGGGTGCATGAATTGCGTTCTATTTACGATCACTTCTCTCAGCCAACCAGCACGTTTCGCACGGCACATTTGGAACAACTATAAATCACCAGTTTTTGAAAATTTTCAAAAACACACCGTGAGGCCATGAACACCTCAGCACTCAACTGCACTAAGGACGGAAGCGTAGACATTCTGACAGAAGTGCAGAGCTAACTGACCATGGAGAGGAAGTTCATCTGTAAATCTCATCTTGTCGATATAATTTGGCCGGCTGCTGGGTGATAATCGTGAGTACGACGACGCCATGGTGACGTCAGCAGATCAGAAGCAGCTTCTCAAATTACCCATTCGATGATAATTACCGGATGAAACAGTCACGTGAAGAATGATAAGAGGGTCTTCTCATTTTTCACGGAGGGGATGTTATATACAAAATTTATCGTTGGAGATTTAATTAATTTCTTCTAATAAAACCTCGTTCAACCGCAAGCACCGGATGTCACAGGATGGAATCAGCGGATTCCATTCTCCTGTTTGACGAAGAAGGCAGGCGCCGAAATTGTGTTGTCAGCGATTTCGGCCAGCACCGTGACCAAACCAGCGGAAAAGGGGACAGCAGTTGGTATCTCACAAGAACGGTGGAAACACCCGATTTCGACTCCGGGGAATTTTCGAGAAAGAGGCCAACGGCAGTCTCAAGCCTCTTAATCTTGAGGCTCCTTATTGGGACTGGTTTACCGAGCCGACTCTCACTAAGTGATTCCCCGTGATATACCAAACACTCACGCCCATCTTCGTAGTTCGACGCATCTGGAGCAGATCAAGTGTTAACCCGCGGATCGGACTCAAATTCAAAATTAATGAATCCTAGATAAATCAGTAATAGCTAGTGTGTGACTTTTATGTAATCAGTTTGTACCGCATTTAAGATTGTATCAAGAGTGAATGGTGACAGAGTGATAATAGTGGATGTGCGTGTGAGTGCAAAAGTGAAAGAAAGAAATTGGAAAAATTGTAATAATTGACCTGCGAAATTTGCTCCAGCTAATGACGCAGGTAGATACTGTAATAAAAGAAACCGATTCCGTTCAACCCTAGAAGAGGGATCTGAAATCCTTCCCTTTGCCGTTGCCAAGGCCAGAGATACGCATAGCGTTTTAGAGGAGAGTCCAAGCCGAATTATAATTCTTAGGCAAGGAAACTCTCAGTCCAAGGAATATTCATTCATAATTTAACGCGGTAAGCCGACCTCCGTCAGTTTACTACAGTTTGGTGTCAGAAGTGGGATTCTCCCAGTTCTCGGTATTGGTATCGGCCCCGGTATGGAGAGCATTAGACGAGAATAACTCCGATTCCATTGAAAAAAGAAAATTATTTAAAAATTCAAAATTCGAAATTAAAAAAAAAAAAAAAAATTAAAAAATTCAACAGCGCGTAGAGGAATTCATTCGCTTACCATAATGCGCGAGTTCACTCTTCTCTCTTCTTCATATTATTTTCCTAAAAAAAAAAAAATTAATAGTAAAAATTAAAAATTATTATCTCCCAGTAAGGCCAGATAATTGAAGACCTTAGCTGGGGGGGGGGGGGGGGGGGGATGGAGTTAAACGAATCGGAAATGTATGGCAAGCGAAGTTATGAATAAATGTAAGGTATGAAATCAGGAGTGAATGAAAAACATTTTTTTCTATTATTATTCTGGAAATTTAACAAATTTTAAGGGGAATTCATCCATTCTCTAAACTCCGGCATCAACTCCCAGCCGATGTACTCCAGCCAACAGTGGTATCTGTTCCATCCTGTTAGCCAATCTACGTCTTCTCCAGAGAGTTCATTTAGGTGGAACGGATCGGCCACCGAAGGACAATCTATGGCCAACAACTAATCCAGCCGGTTTCTAAGGGCCTCACGCAGACAACGTGGCTCACCCAGACCACCGGCGAAACCCCAGAAGTAAGTCCTACGAATCTCCATGTAGGAATAAAACACCTAAGTTTTCTGGAAAGGACTCCTGAAGATAGCCCAGGCGCAAATTCCCGGAACGTTGGAGAACTGCGCGCAAGAAAAAAAAAGAGTGGGAGGGGAGTCAACATGAATAACGCTGGAGGGTGCATGAATTGCGTTCTATTTACGATCACTTCTCTCAGCCAACCAGCACGTTTCGCACGGCACATTTGGAACAACTATAAATCACCAGTTTTTGAAAATTTTCAAAAACACACCGTGAGGCCATGAACACCTCAGCACTCAACTGCACTAAGGACGGAAGCGTAGACATTCTGACAGAAGTGCAGAGCTAACTGACCATGGAGAGGAAGTTCATCTGTAAATCTCATCTTGTCGATATAATTTGGCCGGCTGCTGGGTGATAATCGTGAGTACGACGACGCCATGGTGACGTCAGCAGATCAGAAGCAGCTTCTCAAATTACCCATTCGATGATAATTACCGGATGAAACAGTCACGTGAAGAATGATAAGAGGGTCTTCTCATTTTTCACGGAGGGGATGTTATATACAAAATTTATCGTTGGAGATTTAATTAATTTCTTCTAATAAAACCTCGTTCAACCGCAAGCACCGGATGTCACAGGATGGAATCAGCGGATTCCATTCTCCTGTTTGACGAAGAAGGCAGGCGCCGAAATTGTGTTGTCAGCGATTTCGGCCAGCACCGTGACCAAACCAGCGGAAAAGGGGACAGCAGTTGGTATCTCACAAGAACGGTGGAAACACCCGATTTCGACTCCGGGGAATTTTCGAGAAAGAGGCCAACGGCAGTCTCAAGCCTCTTAATCTTGAGGCTCCTTATTGGGACTGGTTTACCGAGCCGACTCTCACTAAGTGATTCCCCGTGAGATACTGAACAATTACGCCCATCTTCGCAGTTCGACGCATCTGGAGCAGATCAGGTGTTAACCCGCGGATCGGACTCAAATTTAAAATTAACGAATCCTAGATAAATCAGTAATAGTTAGTGTGTGACTTTTATGTAATCAGTTTGTCCCACATTTAAGATTGTATTGAGAGTGAATTGCGACAGAGTGATAATTGTATGTGTGTGCGTGTGTGTGCGTGCGCGTGTGTGTGTGTGTGTGTGTGTGTGTGTGTGTGTGTGTGTGTGTGTGTGTGTGTGTGTGTGTGTGTGTGTGTGTGTGTGTGTGTGTGTGTGTGTGTGTGTGTGTGTGTGTGTGTGTGTGTGTGTGTGTGTGTGTGTGTGTGTGTGTGTGTGTGTGTGTGTGTGTGTGTGTGTGGGTTCAAGAGTGAAAGAAAGAAATTGGAAAAATTGTAATAATTCACCTGCGACATTCACTCCAGCTAATGACGCAGGTAGATACTGTAATGAAAGAAACCGATTCCATTTAACCCTAGAAGAGTGAATCCGAAATCCTTCCCCGTGCCATTGCCAAGGCCAGAGATACGCATAGCGTTTTAGAGGAGAGTCCAAGCCGAATTAATATTCTTAGGCAATGAAACTGTCAGTCCAAGGAATATTAATTCATAATTCAACGCGGTAAACCGACCTCCGTCAGTTTACTACACAGCGGGAAATCAAAAATCGGTGTCACATGACCCAATTTGACGCTGACGCTAGCGTCAAAAACACCTGCATGAGGCCGTATCTTAATCTTGTATCTATTAATTTTTGTCTAAATCTAATATTGATATAAGTGCTATTATGATAAAGATCTCTACTTCAAAGTGAACAAAGGCTTAAATTATGATAAATTAATAATTTGTCAGACATATTTGGACATTTAAATTTTGTGTAATTAATTATTTCATTGAGTATAAAATGAAAACCAAATCAGGAAAAATATCAGTTTATAATGTTCCGAATGATCAAGATGAAACGCTTGAACATGAAGAAAGAAAATTAAGAAATGAAGGAATCAAAAATAATAAGGAGCAGTCTAAGAAGAAAAATAAGACAAATATCAATGGAGAAAAACTGTCTACTATTGAAACTTTCCAAGTTGATGAACCATCAGTAATTTTAGAAAAATTATCAAAGTATGACAATGCTGTTCCATCTACATCTGAAGACATTACAGAAGCCAAAATTGAGGTTACGCATACCATTGATGCTTCATCTGATGAAAATGAATTTCAGAATGAACAGCATAAGAAATTAATATTGTTAAAGGTTAGATATATTTGTAATATTTTATGGTTGCTGTATTTATGTATTGTTTGAAATAATACACATATTGTATTAGTTACTTATAGGATCCCGATGAAAAACGTTTGGATCCAATCATATATAATTGGATATTAGCATATCTAATTATATCCAAATATTTGATGTGGTTGGATATAAGCATAAATAACCATATATATTTATATCTTGGCAGATCCAACTATATATGAACAGATCTGAAATTGAGTTGAGCATTTATATCCAAGTAGATATATGTATATCCAAGCATATATAAGTATATATAGCTATATATGCTCGGATCTGGCTATATATAAGCATATATAAAGTGAGTTGAGGGCTTATATCCGAGCAGATATACTTATATAGAAACATATATAAGTATATATACTCATATCTGCTCAGATCCAGCCATATATGAGCATCTATAGAGATGAGTCGAGGACTTATATTTAAGCAGACATAAATATATGAAAAGTTCAAGTTGAGACCAGATCTGAGATAAATTGTATATTTCGGAGGCCTGCATTCATTTTAGGGACTGGCCTCATTTTTCTCTCTCATGCAATGTAGGAATTTGGGACTTAGGGGTATTACTGCATCACTCAGCTATTTTATTATTAATTATAATTTTTCAATCTTTCATCTCATTTCTCACCGAATAGTTACTTGGTAGGAAAAACAATCCATACGATAATATTGAGGATTTTGAGAACGATATTTTTTCAGCAATAAATGAGCGGTATCGAATTATTTGAGTTATGAATTCAATAGCGGAGACGTAAAACGCGATAAATCGATTTTTCCTGCTCTTCTTCCACGAATATATCTGAAATTAGTGGAGATACGCCTCTTTTGGCCCAACTTTTTTGTGTAAAGCATTTCAAGAGCTACAGGAATAGATTCGCGCAAAATTGCCTTATCTTGCTTATTTTCCGAATTACTTCCAGAAAAGTAATGGAAATAAAATCGACTTATGCTGTTTAACCTCTCCACTACTGAATTATCAACTATGATAATTCTCTCACTTATACAGTGATATATACAGAGAATATATGTTATCTCTTCATTAAGTCATTCACACGCATTCATTACAGATAGAATGTATCCACAATTGATTGTTATGAGAGAATTGACAGTTATAAACTAAAATTAGAACACACACTATCAAGTATTTCAGGATGGCCGCACGGACTAAATGGATATGCAGCAACGAAGATCACCAGAGAGAACCAGGATCGAAACCCGTCGCCTTCAAAATTATAGTATTTTTTTTTCTCTTTTTTCCGCGTAATCCGCATGGAAAATACAAGTGATGGACAGAATTCTCACTCCAAGCAATATATTAATTAATTATAAATAAATTATCATCTATCTGGATGAACATTTTTAGATCTGTTTGGATCTCGTCAGATATGCTCGGATCCGCTTGGATCGCGCCAAAATTTAGATCCAAGCATATCTGACTCTTTGGATCCAATCATATATAATTGGATCTAAACGTTTTTTATCGGGATTATTTTTAAAATTATATTTTTTATTATTTTGGGAATCGAAAGTAGTATGTATCAAGTGTATACTGTAACGTGATATTTCGATTGACGTTACTTTTTATCGTCTGGGCGCGTAATTAATTTTGAATTTGAATAGTTTTGGCACCACCAACCGAGAATCAAAATAAACGAATCTCGAGAGTTCAATTTTAGTAAAAATTATGTAAAACTAATGCCGATTGGTTAATTTTGTATGTTAACGCTCATTGGATTATCGTCAATGAGTTGATGTCTCACGAATGGAAGGGGGAGACACCAGATGGACGATGATGAAGGAAATCGACGTTACCGAAGGGGTTGGTTATTTGGACAAAAATATTGGCGCCAATGACGAAATTCATCGGAAGAATTAATTGAGACTTTTAGATGAACCTTAGTTGCATCCTTGGACTAACTAAATTGTCCAAACTCTCATGTCATCGACTTGGAGATTCTCAATTTTCTTCGTTGGAATTTATCGTCATTGTAAAAAGGAAAATACTTAACGTCAGGTTAAGCGGTATCAAATGACGTATTCTGGGACTGACCAATCAGGGATGTCCTTCCCGGAAAAGACGCCTGGGCCAGTGCACAGCGCTTGCTGTCAGCTGATTCTCGTTTGGTGAACCGTGTTGAACACACATGTTTTTATCGTGTCATTTTGAACACTTGGTACAACCGCCATTTCCTTACGTTTTTGGAATTAATTAATTCATGTGGAATTAATTATATTAATTATAGTTGATTGAACTCAATAAAAATTGTTCACGTGGAATTGAGATTTTGGGAATAATCTGGTGAGCAAGTTTTTGGTTAATTAAGTTTTGTACGGTTATTTAATGTCGTGGTTGTAAAATTTAATTTTTTTTAGCGTAATGACGCTACGTAATGGTGACGCCACGAGATTGAATACCATTTATCGGCGAATTTGTATTTGATAATTTGGGAAACATTTTAGTTATGGAAATATTTCAATTTTCATTGGACTCTCGTTATCGTCTCCTTAAGAAATATTTTTTTTTGTTAAAAAAAAAAAAAAAAAAATATTTTTATTTTTTTTGTGGAAATTAATTTGTCACGAATTAAATCAATTAACTGATATATTTTTTTTGGCGTCATGGCCAAAGTTAATTAATTGTAATTTGTCGGAGAATTTTATAGTCTCGCAACTTTGTGGAATTTTATTGTTTCGTATTTTTTTTTATTTTTGAGAAATTTTATGAATTAATTTTTTTTTTATGAAATTAATTTCATTCAAAGACATATCGTTGAGTCGGCCTTGACATCTAGGGAATCTTTGCTAGGAAGTTTTAGTTACTTTCGTTCCGTAGCGAAAGATAACTGTAGGTGGCAGCACCATTAAATTTTTGAATTGGTTTATGATTTAAATTTTGGAATCGACGGTTAATTAATAAATCAATTAATTTATTAATTAATTAAATTTTATTTTTGATTGACATTATTTTTTTTTTCAAATTTATTTTTAAAGAATTTGTTCGTCATTAATTGTTTATTTATTATGAGTTGTCGGAAATTATGTTTTATGTTATAAAATTTGAAATTTTTATTTATTGTTCTGCGCACTAGCTGATTTAACGCAGGGGTTGAATAATTTATAAATTCGATAATTATTAATTTGTTTATATAAAATTCTTATTATACCCCGAAATTATTTGTTTGAAATTATTCAATGCTCCTTATTTAAACCCATAACAGCGACCTTGAGAGGAAGCTGAACTAGTTCGTGCTGAATAAGGGAGTATTTGAGTTTATTGTATAAACGTTTTGATTTCGGTTTTGATTTGTCATGTTTAGATCAATTTGAGATTGATCGGATGTGGAGATACATCCTGGCGCCCATTTGGATCTTGGATTTGTTTTGAATTTTATTTTTGGCTATTGGATGCTTTTCAAGCGTGCTTAATTGTTGAGCTTACCGTTAGGCTCGGGAATTACGTCACAATACATATATTTTTTTCATCCGAAAATGATAATATTGTAATTTTCTTTATTTATTTACTTTTATAGTTTTTGATACCAGTAATAAATATTAGATTACACAATTTTACAATTATTTTTGTTTTCAAACATTTTATAATAATTTATTTTTTGGATTGGATGTTAATATGTTTTAATCATAGCAATAAAATATAAAATAAAATTATCCATTTTATATAACAAGGATATTGACATTGTTCTCCTTGTTGTGATTATATTTATAATTTGGTAGACAAAGATTCATTTATATCATGTATTGCACTAAGTTTTCATTTATAGCCGATTCCAATAAATATTATTTCATTTGTTAGGGTAAAGCAGAGATAACAATCGATGATTTCGCTGAACTCAAAGCAGGTGGTATTAATACAACTGAAGCTATTACGTACACTTCAATAAAAGAAGTCATTCCAATGAAGGGTATAACTGCAGAAAAAGCTTCATTATTAAAATCAGAAGCACATAATTTTGTGCCTTCAGCAATCTTCATTCCTGCCAATGGAGTTTTAAGAATTCGAAAAGATATGATCCGTATTTCGACTGGTGTCAAAAGTATTGATAAAATTTTACGTGGAGGTATCGAAACTGGTTCAGTTACGGAAATTTTTGGGGCCTCCGCTACCGGTATATTATTTCTATGTTCACTATTTGCTTGTATATAAATTAATATACCTTCTTTTATTAATTTTAATTTATTTAGGTAAAACTCCATTTCTACATACCCTAGCAGTTCGATGTCAATTACTATTGGAAATGGGAGGTGCCGAAGGAAAATGTCTCTATATTGACACTGAATCAACATTTCGTCCCGAGCGAATTAGCGATATTGCGTGTCATTTCAATAATATGGATCCTGAAGAAGCTCGACGAAGCTCATAGCAGTGATGAACAAATATTTTGTCTTATCACTGCTAGCGGTATATTCTCAGAAACATGCCATACGCTCTTGATTGTAGACAGTATCATAAATTATTATCGATCAGAATATATTGGTCAATCCGGCGGTCTGGCGCTGTGGATATAGTCAATGATTCACACGCGGTAGACTCGGGTTCGATCCCCGCCGGTGACACTGGTGAGATCTAACCAGTACAAAAAGTCTTGATCAGTCGTTAAATACGCCAATCTAAGGTGTCAAAAACGCGACGTTAAATAATATAAAAAAAAAAAAAAAAAAAAATATATTGGTCGTGGAGAGCTAGCTTCTCGACAGAATAAATTAGGGAAATTCTTGCGAATACTTTCACGAATTGCTGATGAATATAGAGTGGCTGTCGTTGTTAGTAATCAAGTGTTAGCAAATGTTAATGGTTTGCCTCATGTCTTTGGTGGAAATCCTAAAATGGCAACAGGAGATAACGTTCTGGCTCATATGATCTCTACTCGTCTCAAATTAGAGCTAATAAATAAAATCATTAGAAGTTGCGAAATTTATACTCCTCTTTTATTAGTCCCAGAAAAGGCTTTTTTGCAATTACAACTCAGGGTATTGTAGATGTTAAAAAAGACAAATTGATTTGAAGACAGTCAATCTTCTTTCTTTTATTGTTCTATTTGGATTTTCATGAATTTAAAACTTTCCATTATTGTTATACATCATTAGTTTTTTTATCATTATATAACATAACTAAAATTGTAAAGTGTATATTTTTCATTATAAAATTTTTCTTTCCTTCTGCACTATGTTTTGATTATCCAACATGAGAACGTATTGAAGTGAAACTTCTTCTCGGAGGGTACCAACTTTTATCTCGCGTCATGGACCGAGTGAAAGATTTTGAGGGGAACGCGGTAGTGGAATAGTGGGGGGAAAGTAGAAGCAAGAAGGAGGAGAGTGCGTTGACGGCGATGCCACTCTAGCATATGCGTTAGTTGTGGAGAGGGGAGACGGCAGAGGGGGGGATAGATTCTTCGCGTAGACTGCTACATACATACGGTTTTCTTATTTTTTCTTTTTTCTTTTCAATGCACGGAGAGGAAAGTATGGAAATTTTTCTAAATGATTTTTTAAAAAATTACCATGCCACTCCATAAACAAGATGCGATTTGCTTCTGAGTCGGAAAATAATCATTCAAAGGAAGAGTTTTCATGGAACACGATCGACAAATTTCCATGCTCCACATCATAATTTTCGCTTTTTATTTCTCAAAAAAATTGCCATTTTACACTCAGCTTTGGATTGAAATATCTCGAAAACTACTCAAAAATTATCGAGACATGCTGTGAATGAAATTTAGAGGAAGATTAACGAATAAAATAATCAAAATTCCGTTTTTCTACGACTCGTAGTTATTAAGATATCAATTTTTCGATGAAAAATTCAGAAAGGACGTCCGAGCACCCATTTATTGTTGAGCCTCGTCCATTGTTTCTAAACTACTCATTGAAAAATTGATATCTCAGAAACTACTGATTGTAGAAAAACAACGTTTTGCTTATTTTCTTTGCCGAACTTCCCTCTACATTTCATTCACAGCATGTCTCGATAAATTTTGCATAGTCTTCGAGATATTTCAATCCAAAGCCAAGTATAAAATGACCAATGGCTTATGTACTGAAAACAGTCGAAGGTACCCGACTTAGCCCCTTCGTCGACCATATTATGAGGCTGGCATGGAAAAAATTCAGAAGTAAACATGTAAAGATTCTGAATGGCTACCTAAAATGTGTGGGTGCCAGGAGAATTTGTCATTGAATAGATGGAAAATTTTTCTTCAATTGCCAAGAAGAAAGGCATTAACTAATATTTCCATGATGCCGCTTCACAATTAATGTGACATTTTTTCCTAAAAAGTGAATCGGCCCATGCATTAATTCCTTACAAAAAGCCATTTTTGCCATTTGTAGACTGATAAGATGTCCCCGGCATGTTTTTTGCATCTGCTCTATGGAGCTGAGCATCATGATTTTCTCGAAAATTTTCTCCGTGTAGGTCTTGAGAATACTCGGCATCTGAGAGAGATAGCGTGATTTTGCCTGAATGTTTTTTTTTGTAGAAGATTTCAAAAGCCAAAAAAAAAATTGAAGTGAATGGGCGTATCTCCATTAGATTCCGATATATTCTCGAGAAAAAACCATTGAAACAATTCCTATATTCATAAATCTATTTTTGGTCGTAGGACTTTAATAAATATCTGGGAAACTGAGCGAGATGATGAGATTTTGTAGGAACTCTTCTTGTAGTTTTCAAAATTCTCTACAGAAAATGTCATGAGGAAAATTTCGTTATCTCGCTCAGTTTCCAAGATATTTTCGGAGCAACGGATGTCAAAAACGAAAGAATGTGAAGTTTATAAACAAATTGATTCATCAGTAATTTTCTTTGAATATCTCGGAATTTAAGGAAGATAGAGCAATTTTGCACGAATCCTTCTTTATAGACAGTTTTGAGAGTCACGAGAAGAGACTGAAGCAAAACCGCTCTATCTGGATCAATTTCCGGTGTATTCACAAAAAACTGATTTGAAACAATCTAGTTGTCTAAACCCTTCATAATCGCAGAAATGATGATCATTTGTTAGTGAACAAATAACCAAAATACTATAGGCAGATACTCGAATTGTCAAAGTGTCATGTTCCTTACGCAGCTAAATGTGCTGAGCTGTGCTTTTCTTCGTTTTCCTTTGAGATTAACCCCGTATCCTCACTTTTCTCAATTATTATCACTTGTTCATTTGAAAAAATCCGAATAAGTTATCGCTATCTATACATAATGAGAAAGAAGTTTCACTTCTATCGCGTGGGTTCCACGTACCTCCTTCTTTGTTATTGGATAAGCTATGGGGATAAATGCTATGTGTGACTGAACGTCTCAGTATTGATTGATGTTTTTTCTGAATTGTATTGT
Source organism: Aleiodes leptofemur (assembly GCA_963942555.1). Classification (NCBI taxonomy): domain Eukaryota; kingdom Metazoa; phylum Arthropoda; class Insecta; order Hymenoptera; family Braconidae; genus Aleiodes; species Aleiodes leptofemur. The sequence goes on from OZ012619.1 coordinate 11,986,702, forward strand.
GCAAATAGCCACTTCTTTATAATTATTTTCATTATCAATCATTTTTGTCTCCGTTTTTTTTCTTCCACTTGGCCGTTTAGCAGGCACTCACTCCGTCGATTTTCCAGCTGCAAGCCAAATCATGTACCAAAAAGAAAAACGTCAGTTATCCAAGAATGACTCACTATCATTTTTCATTGGTTGATCCAATGATTTCTCCGAAAAGCGATAAATGGAATCTTGGAGATCTCCACTTTCACACAAATTATATTTACAAAATACCTCACACTCTCCTCAATGACACCGTGTCATTCCCAGTACACAACATACATCTCCGACCATTATGTCCCCCATTATAGCACGATTTTTGATCATTCTCGCATAGTCATAACACTAATCCCATATCAGTACTTACCTCTTCTTCTATCCTTGTTGGATATTTATCTGCACTTACCTCATAAAATAAAATCCACAAATTTACGATCACAAGCACATCGGCCTTCCCATCACTGTCTTTATTGCAAGCACGTTTCTCGGATATGTCATTTCCTAGATACATTTAATAGAGAGAAACTGAGTAAGATGATGAATTTTAATTTCTTGATGTTCTGAATCATCTGAACATGAACTTTTGAAGATTATTCTGTTAAGTGAGAATTTGATTTTTATCACCAGGGGTTTGTTAATCCTCTTTTGGTAACGATACATTTTCAATTATCTTCGTTTTTTATGTAAATAACGGAGGAGTGGGGGCGAAACAGTGCCAAAATTTGGTGAAAATGAGAGTTTTCAAGCGGAAATTCACTTTTCATCGAAGTCAATCGATGTATCGAGATGAAAATAATTCACCCATGGAAAATTCATTAACTGAGTAGTTCTCATGAATCATTCATTTATCCCCATGAGGAATGAAATTAGGGAAAAATGTCAAGAGATGTTGTTCATTCCGAATTCCTGCCTAACCAAAAAATGTCTCCCGACGTTTTCTCCTGAAGAACTTATTTATTGAGATGAATCGATTTCAATTGAGATATGAATAGTCTACTCCCTCCAAAATTGATTCATCAATTCATTCCGATCAATTCCTAATTTATCTCGGAATGGATTGATTGTCGGAAAAAATATTGAGGAATTTCTTTCATAGGTGAGGAAACTTTCTATTGAAAATATCTTTCAGCAGTTCCTGCTTGATCACCAACATTTCGACATTTTCATCGGCAATCATCAAGATAAGTCAATATCATTAACCTAAGAAAAATAAAAAGTAAAACTGCACAAATGAAGGGGATTTTCTGGAGAAGGTAGTTCTGAGATGCTCTCTTCGACGGGGTCAAATGGCACTGCTCAAGTGACTATGTTTTGTGTCACGCTAGTCACGATTTTCGGGAAAAAATTGCTTTGTGGGTGTCGGGATTATTTATAAACAGCTGTCATAATTCATCTCGTTTTTCCACAGAACTCATCTGGGAACGATGGAGCAAGCCCAAGTTCCTCAGCAATTGCCCCCGTGGGAGTGCCACAATACGTACAAACGCAGCAGCAAGGTTTATTCAATCAAGATTCACAATATTCGCCTGAGAGGAGCCAACCAGCTACACCAACACCAGCGAGTCTCGAGGAGAAGCATGGTTCACTCAATGGAACTTTGAACTCTTGCACTAGTACAATCCTTGAAACATCAGAGCATGGCGAATCACTTGAGGATAATAATGTGAGAGCTCCTGACTCTAGTCTATCCTCATTGGATCTGCCATCAGATGCAGGAAGTGGGATTGTGCTCACTCCAACTGATGAAAAAATTCGTGAAACTACTGAAACAATGAGTATTGCCGCTCCAACGTCCCAAACTCAATAGCCCGCTAATTCAGATCAACTTGTTTCACATCATCAGCAAACTGCACATGTGCTGCAACAACAGTCCAACTCAGTCACTGGAGATTCCACTGAGACCACCTCTCCAATTATTTCGCCAAATATGCCTATACACGCAAGTGTTCAGTCATCTCAACATGCACAGCAGCAATCTTCAAAGTCCGATGGCCAGTCAGTTGAGAGGACTGCAGAGTCTGTAATACCTGATTTTGGAGTGCAAGTGGAAATGAGGGATGTACTTCCAGCACCCCCCAAAAAAGGCTGAAAACTTTCCGATCATCCAGGAACCACTTGAAATGGCTGGAGTAGGTATAGTCCAGGAAATCTGTAAATTGATCTACAAAATTACATACGTTTTGCGAGATGATATATTCGTTAGGGGAGGGTTCCCAGAGTTTAAATCCAAATTTGTGGGATGCCTTGAGTGACAGCAGTGCCACTATCGGAGGGAACGCGTTTTATTCGATATCCCGATAACCGCTCGTTTTACGTGAAAATTTCTCGAGATTCTTCCTCTTCAAAATTAAATTTCCTATCTTTTTTTTCCGGAACTTTTTCCTCTAAAATCCATATCTATGAATTTATTGCAGTGGCAACGCACAAACGTCGCTAGTTTCAGTGGTTTTTCGTGATTCTCTCCGGAACCGTTCATTTCTACGCACTTTTTTTCCAATCAAAGTTGTGAATCTCCCAATTACCTACAACTTTTGTCTGAAAATTTTTCGTCTATTGACAATATTTGTTGACTTATTGATGAGTTCATCTATCAAACACTATGCTTTTAGCGTAATATCAGATGAACGTATCATCGCTATCCGACGAGCAAATATATTGAAGAGATGTCACATCCAAATGGCATGAATCGACTACAGTGACATCCCTCCAAATGGTAATAATTCCAGGGATGATGAAAAAATTACGTAAGTGTTGGATGATCAATTATTAGCCAGCTTGCCTGCACAATGAAGCGAGTCGATAGACTCAGGCGATCTGAGACAATCATATTTTTTGGCAATTGTTCAATACTTCATATTTATCCTATTTTAGTATTCCTTTTTGTATTTAAGTGGATGATAACCTGATTTAGGATTGGAAAATGATGGGAATGAATTATTAAAATGACTTCACACATTTATTTTTAAAAAATACAATTGTAATTGAAAATCAGTTTCGCGAGGTAGATGGATGAGATTTGTCTTCATTAGTACTCCTGAAAATTTATTCGGTATTCGAAACATCTGCGAAATCATCCTCAGGATTCACGTCATCTTCTCCAACATCTTCGATAATACTGGGTACATTCGAACATCAGTTTCCATTGCAATTGATGTAAATTACAGAACAGTGTAAGTCAGCTTTCCTACACCCACAAGCTTTCTTGCGATTTAATTTGCATTCACAAGAAATCATGCGAAGTAAATCATTTGGAGCTCCATTGATGGTCATTGTTATCGGCTCTAATCCACGAGAAGTACGTTGCCAGCCCCAATTTTCTAGCTTCAGGTAATTTTTGAGCCAGTATTGTACTTGATAATAGCACCGTAAGGAAGGATAATACGCTCAATTTGAGGTTGGAGGGAGAGCTTCTAATTTAAACTTGCAACTGCTTGCCATCTTCTTATAACACTGAAGCCGAAGATCATAACCTGAAGAGGGTTACGTGAGTAATGTCGGAGTCATTACTGTACAAACGTACGAGAAATTGTTCACCATTTGGTGCAAGCATTTTCCTATCAGTATTTTGTAGTAGAAATGACTGTGGAATATGAATCAAGGCTTGATTATTCTTAAATGTCGTCATTGTTTTCATTTTCCCGATTTTGAAAGGTACTGAAATGGTATCGCAACCACTGAAAGCGTGTAGAAATGCATAGTATGAATTTTACTGCAGTTGGCCCATACATTGGTTTTAAACATTGTGGGCTATATAAAGCGTCTATTATTTTACCACGTCCAGGTTTTTCAAGATAGATAGTACTGTACGAGCTAGCTGTGGTAGTGAGAATGACGAGCAAGTCCACGTCCTCGCCTACAATCACTGCTGCATTGTGTTCCTGGGAAATTCTCTTCGCTGTACGGATAATGAGACCATCAGCATCTTCGACAGCTCCTTCAGTCTCGATCCCAGATTTGATTAGAAAAGTTTTGAGCAGTGCAATAAAGCGAGTCTTATTGCTTTCATTTGATAGAAACTTCTCTTGAGTAGGGGGCCATTCATTAATTACGTAAGGGTTCCAAGGGGGAGGGGGAGTTAGAAAAATCTCTACATGCCCTTATCTTGGGGGTGGGGAGGGGGGTAAAACCATTCTTACGTAATATTTTAGACGTCAAAATTTATCACTGCATCTGATGAGTTACCAATTGTTTCCGATTGGACAACATGGCTTGCTAACCCATTCAGTCCAGACGACAATTGATGATCTGAATTAATCTAGCTTTTACTGCGTAATTTATTTTCTTCAAGATTAATTCAAAACTAGTCGATCATTATTTTAAAAGTAGTATTCTTTTGTAGATTGTTCAACTGATTTATGTTTACTCGCTTCAAGATTATTTTGAAACTTCCTTTTAATTATAATAATGATATTCCAAAGACTAGATAGTTGTCTAATGATATCATGATAATCCATACCTGATAGCAATAAAAGAGTGCAGCCTGAATTATGTGTTAAAAAGTCAAAATCTTTGATTTACGTAAAACTGTGACTTTAAGTGCAACTGATCCTGTTCTAACAACATTTTATTATTCCAAAACAAGCAGGCCTCCGCCCTTTGTGTGTCATTTGAATTCTGCGATTCACTATTCTATCAATGCCATTGGCAGTATGCTTCCGAATGGAATTTTGAGCTCTAATTGGAGCATCGCGACTTTTATTAATTTGATTCAAGTTCACTTATACTAATATGAACACATGAATTATTTTCTATTGTTCATTAATTACATTTTCCCATACGATGGGGGTTCTAATCATCATATCAGGATGAAAATGATCTCATTTTAGGTGGAAAAGTATATATTTTATTATCATGAAATAAAAACTATATGTGTTCTCAGCAGATTATCAAGAAAAATTGAAATTCTGATTTTTTCTAAAAAAGTTAATTTGTTTCATAACAAAAAGAAATACTTGACCAATAAATTGGGAATCTACAGAGTTCATTCCCTTCATTATAATGAACTTTTTGAGTTCAAGTTGATGTCAGTCAGCCTAGTAGTTTTTGAGAAATTCGCCTTTTAAAAAAATCCATTTTTTGCAAATATCTCAGAAACCACTGGACGAATTTCGCCTAGATTCAATACCAAACTCTACCTTCATCAGATATGAAGCATTCCACGCTATTTCACTCGGATTTCGGGTTTGATTTTTTGATTTTTTTCATTTTTTTATATGTTATGGAACTACTCAAGACAAGTCATTTCCCACAAAAAAAAAAAAAAAAAAAAATTTTGAAAAAAATACAGCCATTTGAATTTTGAAAAAACCGCTATAGGTGGTCATTTCTCTCCAGCTTCGCACGCTCGTATCTCATTCAATATTGGTTATATGAAAAAAGTGGAGGAATACTTTCCTGTGGGAAAGAAGTATGGGATTCCATTAAAAAAATTTCCAATTGTTAAAATCACATATTTCTATTTTTTATAAACAATTGAAATAAAAAAATACATAGAAAGTACAGAATGCGCGTTTTTAAAAATCTGAAAAAATTCTATGTTGATGATTACTTTATTCTCGATTTTCGTGTAAATTTTCGTGTGACTATTTTCGTGTGAACCCTTTCGCGAGATATCGTTTTTTTAATGTTCTTGCGCGGTCTGTTGCTGCTAGTGAACAGCCATGCGCATGCGCACAACGCTCTGGCTGCGAATCACATGATTAATGGCGCGTAAGTTGAGTGCTCTTCATTGCAGCCATGCGCCATTAATCATGTGATTCGCAGCCAGAGCGTTGTGCGCATGCGCATGGCTGTTCACTAGCAGCAACAGACCGCGCAAGAACATTAAAAAAACGATATCTCGCGAACCCTTGAAAATAGTCACACGAAAATTTACACGAAAATCGAGAATAAAGTAATCATCAACATAGAATTTTTTCAGATTTTTAAAAACGCGCATTCTGTACTTTCTATGTATTTTTTTATTTCAATTGTTTATAAAAAATAGAAACATGTGATTTTAACAATTGGAAATTTTTTTAATGGAATCCCATACTTCTTTCCCACAGGAAAGTATTCTTCCACTTTTTTCATATAACCAATATTGAATGAGATACGAGCGTGCGAAGCTGGAGAGAAATGACCACCTATAGCGGTTTTTTCAAAATTCAAATGGCTGTATTTTTTTCAAAAAAATTTTTTTTTGGTTTTTTTTTGTGGGAAATGACTTGTCTTGAGTAGTTCCATAACATATAAAAAAATGAAAAAAATCAAAAAATCAAACCCGAAATCCGAGTGAAATAGCGTGGAATGCCTCATATATAAACTGACGAAATTTTGAGTCTCTAGCTCAAATACTTATCGGGTTATCGTTCCGCTAAACTCTGAACAGAAAATCACTAAAATTGAAATAATTCCCAAAACGAAAAATCAGAGAAAAATTCACTCCGAGTAAAAACTGTGAGTTTTACTGAGATGAATATCATAGCCCAGACTGGGGGCTACGAATTGATTTTTCATCGAAAAAATTCAAAAAAACGCTTTTTGGAAAATTTTATTCATCTCGGAAACTATTCAACCGATTCCGCTGAAATTTTGCTGACAACATTTTGCACACAGAGGAAAAATACTGTCAAATTTTGAGAACGCTAAGTATAGCCGTTCCAGAGAAAATGACGATACATGTCAATACACTCAGACCCACACAACCACACACACACACACACACACACGTACAGACCTGATCTAAAAATATGATTTTTCGACGTTTTGGATCTTTTGGAGTCATATTCCGATGAAAACTCGAAATCGAAAAATCCGACGTTTACAAGGCTTCCATTCGGAAGCAAAACAAGAGTGAATGTTACGTAAGATGAGGGAGGGGGGGTTCGAGAAATCTTATGTACCCTTACATGGGGGTAGGGGGGGGGGTCAAAAATGGCCAAAATCATCCTCACGTAATTAATGAATGGCCCCCAGTTGTCATACTCATATTTTCTGTAAAAATAATATCTGTGCATTTTTTCGTTTGAGATCGACGTCGGCGTTCAGCAGATTTAGTCCCAGAGCTTGAAATGTCCTTAGGATAGCCATCAAAAACGATAACAACCTCATTATAACGATGCTTTTGAACGTATGTAACGTATTTTGGATATACGGCGGAGTATGTTACATTCTTATCCCATACAACTCTATGTAGAAGGAATCCACCATCTACAATGAATTTCGGATTGAGCCCTAGGTCTGGAGGTGCTTCCAATGGGAGGAAGCGATCGTACAATGAAGATTTGTTACTGTGGTGCATTCCCTCCCGTGCGGTTAAAGACAGTGGGTATGGAGCCAGTTCATGGGATAGAATTTCATTTAATTCTGTTGATGAATTTGCAGGAAGAGTCATTCGTTGAAACAGTAATAGTGACTGAATGAGCACGAGAGGTGAATCTTCATCGACGATGATGCTATTGATCAGCATCACCAATGGAACAATTTTTTGTTTTCGTTAGAATTTATAAGCACTGAAATGTTTTCCAATCATGTCACTCAACATTTCCATACCAACTTTATCACAGTTGTGACGATTTATTGTTGAACCAGTGACCATGCCAGTACTCAGGGACCGCAAGCTGGATTCTTCAATGACAGGTGGATGTTCCCTCAACCAATTGTCCAACTTTTCTGTGTCATCATGATTCCACTCAATACGTGAGGGTCTGGCATCTATATGCTGCTCAATAGTAGCGCTCAATACACTGCAAACATTTTCCACTTCATCGCAAACGTGTAGCATTGAGACTATCCCAAGGATTCACCTTGAAAGCGTATGAGGGCTGATTCCTCGTCCGTGAGTTAGTCCCCCAGTTACTGTCATTGGTCGGTTCAATCTCTGCTCGACTACCATGTTCGACATAATTCCTGACCAGAAACTGTCTGTAGAATGCATTGTGACGAAATCCTGTAACTCGGAAGCAAGGAATTCAGCTTGCAAATCCATCATTCTCTGCAGATATATGTGTGCTGCTTGAGCATACAGAAAATGACCACTAGCGTGGAAATCTGGCAACATTCTTTGGATGGTTTTAAGATGCAAGGTCTAATTACCCGATTTTTCTGCTTCACTAAAATTCTTCATTAGCGTTGTCATTCGCAAATACTGAATCCACAGTCTTCTCGTGGGGCTCTGCTCTTCCAGTACTTTTGGTGGATTTTTGAATTTTTGGGGGCAGCTTCAAGAACTGGACTCTCGTCTGCAAGAATGTAGGCTCGTTCGCATCCACCAAAACTGAATCAAGTTCTTCTCGATCTTCTTCTGTAAATTTGCTTCCCATGCTGTCCATTATCATCTTGGCTAGCGATAGATGTATCAGAGTATGTCCCCTAACAGCCCGAGAGTTTGCATGACCAGATAAAATTTTGGCAACACTGTTACCAGCAAAAATTGTCTGCAGAAGCTCTTTGTATTAAAAAGTACATTAATAAATGGAACCCGCCCAGACGCAGGACTATTTTGCTGACAGGAGAATTAGGGTCAGCGCATGATATAATTTCATGAGCTTTCATGAACAATGGGAGGTCAAAAGCGGCAGTTCAAGCGACTTGACAGCTGTCTTTGCACTTTTTCACAGCCAAAAGTAGCGAGGTGTACTGTGACGGGAGTAAAAGAGTGGGGGGAACCAACGCGGGTGACTACCCAAAGAAGTGGGAGAGTCGGCGCGTGGGGCAGCCCAAGCAGTGGAGAGACCATCCCCACTCACAGAAGAGTCCGTGCCACGAGGATAAAAGGAGCTCGTGACACGGACAGAGCACCAGTTCCTCGCCAACGGTGAAACCCACACACACGGCACTACCAACGAGTCTCACGACTCCACGGCTATCCCATCCCAACGTAGAAGCCCGAGTGAAACGACGAGTATATAACTCCGAGGGAAACCACGGCTGACACAGCGCCAACTATCCTTGAGTCAAAGCCCGAGCGGAAGCAACGGACGTAAGTCCCGAGGGAAACGACGGCAAACGATCTCACACCTCCTGCAACGGTGGAAAGCCCACGCAACTGATAATAAAGAAATTTGATTTATAGAAGCGATCGACCAGCAGCACCAGAGGGCTCTACTTAACCGACGGATGGGAACAATAAAGAGGACTTCAAATAGGCCCAGAGGGTCAACTGGCCATTTATAAAAGAAAGAATAAATAAATAAAAAAATATATTATTTGAGTTTCATTTTTGGTTTATGTAAAGAGGATAACTGCTCCTCTACTTTATCGACATTCTGTGAAATGAGAGAATAAAAAAAAACATATCATTTGATAAATTAACCCCTGTCTCGTCTCCATTATTCATAATCTCTAAGATATCTCTCTCTGGTTCGTGGACAAAGATCCATCCACTCCTCTCGTTAAAACGGCCATTTTGTGGTACGTTACAGTACACAGTGTCTCCATTGGACGAAGAGGCATCGATGAATGGTAATAGGATGATCTTGGTTTTTTCAAATGAATTTTCAGCCGTCACTTGCTGCATGAAGCCATTCCATCCAGGAATGTCAGGTCGAACAGCCCACTTGCCATACAACCATAGGAAGTACGCAAGTGTTGGTGGAATCGGTAGATTTATGGGCTGAACCGAATTAATGTCCAGAACAGAAAGAGGATTTGAATTACTATGCTTTTCGTATGTCTCAATGGGAATCCGTCCAAAATTCGCTATCTCCTCAGCAGTTAATCTTGTAGATTTCCGTAGAGCACATTGATTATAATTGACAGACTCGGCCGGAGTAACATATTGAATTTCTCCCATCGCATGAAACGTGTTGTGTTCATCTATAGTATTAACATTAAAGTTGGAATTATCGAAGACAAACTTAGAAAATCCATCGAGTGCAAATTCTGGGGGAGTGATTCTGAATACAGCATGATTCAAATAATAATACTTCGGTATAAGAAGAGCAAAATTCAAAAGCTGGCAATGTATCAATGAGGTATCTAGAGGAAAATTTTCTATATAGTAAAGCTGCAATTCGCAGTTGTAGGGGTGAATTTAATCAACGTGGTCGAACTGCAGTTATGATGACATGTGCAATTGAGATGCATATTTTTTCCCATTTATCAGTCGTCCTATGTTCATATCTCAGTATTAATGTGTAAAAAAAACTGTCAGAGATTCCGGGACCATTGAATAAGTGTTTTTCATGAAATCGTCAATTGGAGGGTATTCATCTTGCAGTAGGAGACTTCGAATTTCCTCTAATATAATGTCTGCTGCTTCTTCGAAAACATAATTTTTCTTCTTCTGTATTCCCTTTCTTTTTCCTATAAAATGACCCGCTTAAAATTTCATCACCTGGATTTCTTAAACAAATAATTGTGCCAGTACGTGATTTATCATACATGGTAATATTATAACGGTACTTGTCAAGTAGATGTTTTTTAAGGTACGAATGTCTATTGTTTCAGCATCATTAATTTCGTCAATTATATCAGAGAGCTTGGATTGACAATCATTATCATTATTTACCATGTAATTGTATATCGCAGAAACTACATCGTCTACCCCTTCACATGCTCGTCCCTCCTTAGTCTCTCTTTTCGGTTCATTCGATAGCTTCAGCCTGCATTTTTGATGATTTTTGCACCAGCACCAGCGACATCAGAAGTGTCTTCTATTCGCGCAACAATTGCTAGGGAAAATTCGTCAAGTCGATCCTTTATTTTTGACAGGATCACTTTGCTTAACTCTAAAAATGACTTTACGTTATTAATGCATATTCGTTTGTTGTAGCGTAAGGTTTTGTTGATTTCATCTACGTTCTCTGAAGTCACTTCAGTGCATGTGAAGCAACGATGTTCAGAATGAAATGCCTCGTCTTCTTGTACATGCAAGGTGTAGATAATCGCGATGATGATGGAGACTGTAGTGACAGTCTTCACCGAGCAGCAGCTTCAGCAGCTCTTTCATCTCCATATTGTATTTAATTCGGAGCATGCACTCTGATGAGGGAATGATGAACTATATGTAAATGAAATATTCTAATGATTAAAATATTATAATGATCAAGAAATTGTGGATAATCTGCCAATAATTATGAATTAAAAGTGTAGGGGAAGGTAGGGTAAAACGAATAGAAAAGGGGAAACGAAACATATTTTAGTTTCAGTGTCTACATTATGAAAAACTCTCGATATTGATAATAATATTGCAGATAGCGTTTTTTTCATCAGTTCATTGGACAACCGAGAAAATTTGCAGTGGAAATCATGTGTCGCAATTAATTCGTTGTCATTTTTTCAAGTTTATGTTTCTTTCGTCAAGATTCCCTTCCAATTTTTTGAAGAAATTCAGTTTTTCGTGAATATCTCTGGTTCTCCCAATCGGAGCATACAAATTTCAAATGGAGGGGGAAAATAAGATTATTATCCATATATTGATGAGATTTTCAATTTAAAAAAAGCATTCCTGAAATATTTCCAGGCAGTATTGTGAAAACTGATATTTGCATCATAACTGTTTGAAAAGTTCATATTATGTTCCAGAAAAAACTCCATAAATTGATAGCAGATCATCTCACCTCTCATCTCTATTCGGGATTTTCACTCTATGATCAATAGAGCCAGAAATATTGGGAAAAAATAGTTCCCATCCGAAAATGAAAATGGGTAATGCTCCAAACGTGGCCCAAACATTGAATTCTTAAAAAAATAGAAAGAAAATCATTTTGTCACGTGTTTTTCAACTAAAATCTCTTTAACTTTTCAGTGGAATCATGAAAAATCCATCCATATCCACTTCATTCTACCCCACTTCTTCTCCTCTATTCTCTCCAGGGAGAGAGAATTTCTGAATGCAATCTACGTTTGAAAATACCAAAAACAACTGAGTAAACACTGTTCTTGAATCATTTGACTATAAAATTCATTGAATAACAAAAAATGTATTTTTACGAGAATAATGACCGCAACATTACCTTAGACTTGTCAGAGGTGTTAACATGTGCTCATGCTCTTTTCCTCCTCTTATGACACTGGCCTTTATAAGTCTTTCAATTCGTTTCCTTTGCACAATGATCACTTGCCCATAATTCAATGTTTTCTTACATATAAAACAATGTTCAATTTTTATTTTATTTCACCATGAAATATTAAAAAATATACGAAATGTGTGGATTATTCATCTAAGTTCACTACTGACAAGGAACACCCTGAGAATTTATACCCCCGAAAACTCAACTGTTATTTCCTTTCAACTCTCCCTTAGACTAAAAATAAATTCTCAAGGCCCCCACTACCAAGGATGATAGCCGGACTATAGAGCAGATGTTCTTCGTAGCACTACCACATGGAACAGCACGTCCGTGAAACAACGCGAGAAGTGAACGTAACGAGCAGAACGCAATTTGATAGATAAATTCATCAATAAGTCAACGGATATTGTCAATAGACGGAAAAGTTTCAGACAAGAGGTGTAGGTAATTGAGAGATTTACAACTTTGATTGTTAGGAAAAGTGCGTGGAAGTGAACGGTTACGTAGATAATCACGAAAAACCGCTGAAAGTAGCAACGTTTGTGCGTTTCCACTGCAACGAGTTCATGGATATGGATTTTAGAGAAAAAAATTTCTATACAAAAAAGTAGGAAATTCAATTTTGGAGAGGAAAGGTTTCTAGAAATTTTCACGTCAAACGAGCGGTTATCCAAATATCGAATGAAACGCGTTCCCTGTGATAGTGGCGCCACTGTAACTCAGGACATCTCACAAATCTAACTAATATATCATCCCGAAAAAAATATGTAATTTTGTACCGATGGCCATTTTTTTGACAGGCTGCTTGGGCTAATTAGATCTAGTTAGATCTAATCATATTTGGTTAGATCTAGTCAGATCTACTTACATCAAATCAGACTCAAACAGATATAGTCAGGCATAGATCTGATGAGATCTTTCCAGATCTAGTTAGATCTAATCAGATCTATTCATATGAAATTCCTCAATTTAATCAGATTCGATCAGATCTAAACATTTTCCCTGGGTTTGAAGAATATAGTGCCCCATTCCTTTGGAGACCACAGTGAGTGTGATTTATGGTGCCGAGCTCACGTAAAAAAAGAAAAATACATACACCGGGGCTTGCCAAATAAGAAACCATTGACTGATGCCAAATTACGAACAGCCTTGCAGAAAATCATCCAATCATTTGCCCATCGAGCTAAACTTTTAGCTCCGTGGGGGTCAACTCGGGGAAACGAAGCTTTCAACCACATAGTGGCAACAAAACATCCGAAAGACCTCTTTTATGCTGGTGGTCCAGCCTATGGAGCACGATTGAATGCAGTAATCTTGCAGAAAAATGAAGGAAATGCAAATGTAACAAAGATTAATCAAGAGCTACCGCTGTCACCAGGAAAGTATATCAATGAATTCAGGTTGAAAAATGATGAATCACGAGAAACTGAAAAAAAGAAAAGCCAAACCCGAAATTTCAAAATCAAGAGACAATTAAAGAAAGATTTTCCATCGAAAGCTGATACTCAAACTTCTCGAAGTGATGGAATAACTTATGAATCAGGGATTGATTCAACACAAAACACAGTAAAACACAAAAGCCTCTGCAAATACCCGGAAAAACAGCTGGAGGCGTCGAGACGTTTGGAGGAATAACAAATGGCGTGCCAAAACTAACGAGATGGTAAAGTTGACGGCCAATGAACCCGGAAGAAGAAAAGATCTGGGAAAAACGAGGCCAAACGACAATTACCATCTGTCGTTTGGCATTGACCAAGTTATCGACTAATAACGGAATCTGAGGTATCGATCAGCACCACCGAGCGTCTCGATCAATGCCCGAAAAACTCCTAGCCAATAGGAAAAAACCGAAAAGGAATCCTCCTGTGACGTGACATTTTGCCCTTTTGGCAACCCTGCCGTCACCTTCGTCCCTCCCCTCCCCTCTTCGCAAACTTAAACCTGAACTTCCCCGAAGGGTTAAAAATGGGCGCCAGTTGGTCAGGTTCCAGTGGGACCAGCACCGCAACTACTCCAGCCAACCTAATAAAACTTAGCTTAATCTTAACCTAAAACCATCCCCTGAGTGGGTGAAACCGGAACTCACCTAAGACTTAATACTGAATAAAAGGAGCAGAAGGGCACGGGCCAGCCTCTCGGCAGCTCAGTACTCGGTCGTGGAGAGAGGGGGTGGATTCTTAAGGGGAATCGGAATTAGGGGTAAATCCAAATAACCATACTCAAAGTTCATTTTACATGTTCCACTATTGAATAACCGTCAAACATATACAGATAATCCACATAATAATCATCAGGAGGGCAACGCCTTCGTGTGGGGGTAAATAATGGTCCAATCGGGTGTGGTTGACGTTGGCTCACTGGGTTATCCATTGGGAGCAGCCCGAGGCCAAGGAGGCTCCGGTGAGGGTGCAGTCATCCTCGAGCGGTCACGGGGGTGGTTTTCTGCACGCCGCGTGAGAGCCTCGCGATAGCACGCCCCCACACCCCCTAAATCATCTGGAAGGCGCGAAGACTCCTCACGTATGACTTAGGGGTGGGTTTCGACGAAAGACCCGATGAACAAACCCCCGCCCCCTAACTTTCCCGGGAGTCCGAAAATCTCCCGAAACGAGGCAAGGGTGGGTTCAGACGAGGGGATAGAAAACCTCCCTCGATGGGCAGAGACACGCCCCAAATCATCCGGGAAGTGTGAGGACTTTCCAAACTCGATTTTTGGGGTGGTTTCCGACGAGTACAAATCTGTCTCTCGAGAACAAATCTGCATCCCTAGATACCGGGGGAGTCCAAAGATTCCCTGAAGGTGAGTTAGGGGTGGGTTTTGGAAAGGGGGTTGAAAGGCCCCTCGAGTGACCAAGGCACACCCCTAGACTGCTCAAAGAGCCCGAGAACTCTCCGAGTACAATTCAGGGCTGGTTTTGGACGAGAGACTTCAAAGTATCTCGACTCCCCAAATTCTCACCCCTCAAGTCGCGTAGAAAAGGCGCAGCTTGGCCAAATATGACTTGGGGGTAGTTTTGAGGTGCATCAGAGACCCTGAGGGGGTTTGACGAAGGGAGAGACCCTTAGTACATCAAGTGGACTCAATAAGCCCCCTTGATACTAAGGGGTGAGTTGCTCATCGCCTCGGTGGGGAAATGGACTCGTCCATTACCGACGCTACGAAAAAGAATCACGCGAAATACCCGGTTTTGGGGTTGAAACGCACGCGAGCACAACGCAACCCTCGAGGGGGTCGAGTCATACGTCAGGGATAATTTAATTATTCAATTAATTAGTACGATTTTCCGCGCTAATAAATAACCACGATTAATTAATGACGAGCAAATTTTAATTTTGTCTGAAAGGACTCGACCACGTGTGAAAATGAAAAACGACTCACTTTGTTTTTTTTGGTTTTGAGGTTAAACCCCGCTGTGTTGGGGTCCGGGGGATGCACCTCTCGTCCTCGTGCCTCCCCTTGTTCCTGCGGTATCCTGGGGTTGAATGTGTGTCTCCTTTGGGTAACAATTCACCACAAAACACCACTTTCTGTTTCTTTTCTCCCTTTTCTTTTGTTTTGTCGATGTTCACTCACGCGGTTTATAAAAATGGCTCGCACGTGTTGTGCTTGGTGGAACGCGTAGACGCAACTGGTTTCACGTTGCCATGTGGTTATGTATGGCAAGCGGTAGTCGATGCGCGCGCACTTCGTCGCTGTCGCTGAGCGGCACAGTTGCGCGAGCATTCGGCATGTTGGTGCGCGGGAACGTTTGAATCTTGGGAACGAGACGGAATCGTTCCCCAGGGACAGACGATGAAATTCTAGAGGTTCCTGTAGGCGAAACCTCTTGGATTTCGTCGCACTCCATACGGATTGGCCAAAGCTGAGGAGCCCGGAAGACGAAGGCGGCCATGACCACCGACAACACTACTCTGGTCCTGGTCAACAACAAGAACGTTACGTATTTCACTTACTTCATCTTTTTTATTAATTATGGAGCTAATAATAAGCCGTGAATAGTGACGTTAGCGACCCTTAGGACCATCCGAAGTTCGGCAACGAGCTGAAATATCATTGAGAGCGATATCGAGCGTATTGACTGAGTATTTCACTAAATTGTACAGTGACACGTGTGTGTGCGAGTGTGAAAATTATTATAACTGCGTGGTAAAAATTCAATGCCCGAATTTAATTCCGAGTAGATAGATATACAGGGCCCGAATTCAGATTAATTAATTCATTAGGAAAAATAATACGTATTAATTTAGAGTCATTTAAACGTGCCCGGAATCTGAAAAGATATTATTGAGAAAATATCGTCGTAGCCGGCTTCACCGGTTAAATTTGGAAAAAAAGTACAGGTAAATCTGAAAAAAGATAAACAAAAAAGGGCCGAAGGCTTTGAGAAATGAAATTGAGAAGGAGCCAGAGAAACAAAGCTGTAGAGAGGGAAATACGAAAGGCGTGAGAGATTGAGGTTAGGAGAGACGGCGGGAGGAAGGGGAACGGGAGGCAGGGGGAGAAAAGACGCGGGAGCATGCAACAAGAGTGACTCTGAGAAAAAAAGTGGGACCCTCGGCTGGGGAAAAAAGAACAGAGGGACCGAGGAAGGAAGTACAAACGAGTGCGGCTGATAAGATAGAAGGGAGCTTTGACCGGCTGTGGGTGAAGAAGGGAAAAGAGGTAAGAAATGAATCGGAGAAAAACGGTGACACTGAATTTGAAGACGAATGACCAAATGTGGAAGAGGCATTTGACAAAGTGGATGGAACAGGGGACATTGTGAAGGAGTCAGATGATAGTGTGGAAGAGGCAAATGACATTTCGGAAGAAACGAGTGACAAAGTGGAGGAGACAGGTGACAGTGGGGTGAGAAAAGACGAGTGAGAGAGGAATGAAGAGACATAGGCAGTCGAGAAGAACAAAAATTCGGGGTGGAACGAGAACGAAATTTTTAAAACAAAAAATCGTATTGTGAGGACAACCCAGAAAGATAACATTGAGACGGATGACGGAGAGAGCGGAAACCACAATGCTGAGACGGCAGAGACCAATGACATGGAGGCAGAGCCGGAGGAAAAGACCCAACACAGCCCCTTAGAGGCGCGAGAAAATGAGGCAGATGACCAGGAGAGAGAGGAGAATGAGGCTGTGGAGAAGATGGGGGCAAAGGCTATAGAAATTTCGAGTCAGGTATCAGAGCAGATAATGAACGACGGGCAAGAGGAGGATAGTGAGGAGTCGGACATGGAGGAGAACGTCACATTGGGTAAGGTTTAAAGAAACATGAGGAAATGAGAAGAAAAGCAGAAGGAGATACGGCTAGAAAGCCTACAGGATTTGGAAAGGTTAATCACAACGCTGATAACAAAGAAGATAAGGTGTGAGAAGTGTAATGTAAAGAGGAGTGTAGAGAAGGAGGCGGAAAGACTGAGAAAAGAAGTGAGAATTCTGAAAAAGGAGAATGATCTACTTCTGGAGAATGTGGTGAGACTGGAGAGAGAAGGCAAGAATGAAGGAGAAGAGCGAAGAGAAGGAGGAGGACCTGAGGGCTTGAGAGAGGGAATGAAGATGGAATGGCAAAAAATGCAATCCGCACGGACGGAGGGAAGAGAGAAGGAACTGGTGAGGGCCGCGACGACCGCTGGGACGACCCTGGCACATGGAACGGGTGTTCCAGGAGGGTTGGGGCTCTCGGCGATTGAGGGACCGCGCCATTCTCGGACCACATAGAGGGACCCGGACAGGGAGACAAGGTGATGGTGGAAAAGAGGGGACTTGGAGGCATTAAGAAGAAAAATCGGACCAGCTGCTAAGAAATGGGAGGAATAACGTGCAGGAAGACAAGAGCTGGGATGAGAAACCTAGACAGATGGAAATGGCGAGGAGAGGGGGAGGCTGGGAGGAGATGAAGAGGATAATGAGAAGGGATCACATCGTGAGGCAGCCGGACCCCCTACCAAGCAGAATGACGAAAGATCAATGGATAAAAGAATTGGCAGAAAGGAGAGAAAAGAGGAGGAATGTGATAATTTGGGAACTGACGCTGCTATCGGAGGAACGGAAGGAACAGCTATGAAAACGGATAATGACGACACTTGGGCTAAAGGTGAGGATCAAGAGATTGGTGAGACTGGGACCTTCAAGTTGGATGGTCACGCTGAACTATCTGAACAAAAAAAAAAAAACTAATGTGAGAGACAAAAAGATTGGAGGACCTGGGCTGGGACGCAGTGGTGGAAGATGATTTTACGGGGAGGCAGAGGCTGGTACAAGAATGGAGAAAAGTGGAGAGAATAGAGAAGTGACAAGTTGGAGAGATGAAGGGCACGAGGCGCAGGTGGAGTATGGAGGATTGGTGGTGGATGGCACGCCGCTAGTATGAGATGAAGGAGAAGAAGAAATCACACAGAGGAAGCAGAGGAATAACAGAAGCAGGGAGGGGTCGCCCTCTTAAGGAGCCAGCTGGAGAAGAGGTGAGGAGAGAAATTGACATAATACATTGGAACAGAAGAGAGCAGGGGAATATTTGGAAGGATAAACGGCTATGGGCGGGGGCGAACACAGTAATATTTCAAGAAACACATATGGAAGAGGTGGCGATGGAGAAGGCGATGAAAGGATTCAGCAAAGAATTCGAGGGGCACGGGAAGGTGGAAATAAAAAGACATAAAAAAGGCAGGGCAGGAGGAGGACACCTGATGGGGATTAAAAAAGAACTGATGGCAGACTGGACAGCGAGTGAATGGAAATACGGGCAAATACTGCGGAGCAAAACTGAAAGAGGACAAGAAGGATATGTAATAGTGAGCACGTACAATAACCACAAAAGCAAGATGAAGAAAGTGCTGAAGACACTGGAAGGGCTGGTGGAAGAGAACTATGGGACGTGGGAGGAGCTAATTATAGTAGGGGACATGAATGCAAGAATTAGAGAGTTACAAGGCTGGGGGAGATACGGAGTTGAAGAAGAGAGTAGGATCCCACACAGAAGATCTGAGGACACGATGGTGCGGGACGAAAGAAGGCTGCTGGTGGACTAGTGCGAAGGAAACGCCTTCCTACGAATGAACGGCCGAGCAGAAGGAGATGAGGAGGGAAAAATCACGTACATTGATGATAGTTCAGGACTCGGGAGTGTTCTGGACTACGTCATGGTCAGGACACGAGAAGAAAGCATATCAGAATGGTTCAAGGGCATGAGAACAACGATGCAGGAGGGCTCTGACCACCTCCCAATTATCTTCAGACTGGGGGTGGAGCGAAGGCAGGAGAGAGAAGCGGATGATGGCATAAAGAAGGAGAGGATGAAGTGGAAACCGAAAAAAACTGGACAGTACCAGCACGAATGGATGACGAGGCGGGAAGACGGAGTGATAGAGAGAGAACAGGAGTGTCACCCGGCGGAAAAATGGACACAGGCAGTGAAGGTGACCAAGGACACGGCAGAGGCCCTGAAAATGACAACAGGAGGAGCCAAGAAGAACAGGCGTGAGTCGCGGGATACGAGAGAATACAGGCAGGCGAGAAGAGAGCTATTTAGACACCTGAAAAAAATTAGAAAAAAACAGAATTGGAGGAATAAACTAGAATATGTGTGAGCAAGAAAGAAAGCAGAAAAAGTGAGAGAAGAGCTAATTAACAAATGGATAAAAGGAAAACAAGAAGAATTTGGAAAGAGCAAGTCAATGACAAATTGGTGGAAGGAGATGAACTGGTCAGAGGGGGGAGAAATAGGCAGAGGCATTCCAAAACTCTACTGGGGACAGAGGAAGTCCAAGCAGAGGAAGACGAAGGAGGGCAAAGCCGAGCGACGCCCCACTCTGGGATAACCCTGGCACATGGAGTGAGAGCCCCAGGAGGGTTGAGGGTCCTGGAGAGGAACGCAACAGAGGCACGGGCGGCCAATGAAGAAGACGACGAAAGCTGGCTGGCAGAGGAAATCGGAGAGAGAGAAGTATAGGCTGCAATCGGAGGGCTGAAGACGGGAAAGGCGGTAGGAGAGGACGGCATAACTGCAGAGTTTCTGAAGAGACCACCAGTGGTTGGAAGAAAGGAATTGGCAGGAATTGTTAGAGAACTGTAGGAAAAGGAAGAGATGGTGAGCAGCTGGAAAACAGCGATCATCTACCCAATACACAAACGAGGAGATATGGATAAGGTGAGCAACTATAGAGGGGTATCATTGTTGGACATAGGGTATAGGATAATGGCCACGGTGATGGCAAGGACGCTGGGACAGCGGCTGGAGAAGGAGAAGAAGCAATCGGAAGCACAGACGGGGTTCAGGAGCAAGAGAGGCCCAATGGAACAAGTATTCGTGTGGAACACGCTGATCGGAAACAGGCTCAAGAGGAAAGGATGAAGGCTGCAAGTGGCTTTTGTGGACTTCAAGGCAGCTTTTGATGAAGTGGACAGAGAGAGGCTATGGAAAAAAATGGAAAAGATAGGAATAAACGAAAAATTTATAAGAATAACGAAGAAAATGTATGAAAACACGGAGAACAGAGTAATAGTAGGGGAAAGGGTGTCCACTGAGTCCTATCCTCTCTAATATTCGCATAAGTGACCTGGATGAAGAACTGCGACGGAGAGGGAATGGAGGGACAGCGATTGGACAAGGCGCGGGCGTAAAAATATTCGCGCTGCTCTACGCAGATGATGCAGCACTAGTGGCGGAAAGACCGGGGGAGCTGGTGAGGATGCTGAAGACGCTAGAGAAATGGTCAGATGAAAATGAGATGGAGGTTAGTGTGGAGGAATCGAAGATAATGGTCTTTAGAAGAGGAGGCAGACTACGGAAGGAAGAGAGCTGGGAATACAAAGGCGAGAAGTTGGAAGTGGTAGGTGTATTTGAATACCTGGGGTACCACTTCACGACGGGGAATAGACACAGTATGCACACGAGGAAGCAGGCAGCAAAGACACAATTGCTAATAATCAAGACACAAAGTGGGATGAGGAGGGCAAAGCTGGAAGACTTGGAAAGGGGGCTCTATTCCATGGGGGTGATGGTGAAGGCTGCAGCGCTGTACGGGGTGGAACTGTGGGGCTGGAAAAGGAACGAAGAGATTGAAAGGGTGCAAAAGAGATACGTGAAAGCAAGTATGAGGCTGGCAAGTAATACGCCGGACTATATGTGGAGGGCGGAATCAGGAAAGAACAGCGTGGAGGTTGAGGCAATTAGGAGAGCAAATGCATCCCTCATCAAAATAGGAAGTATGGAGGAGGAGAGATGGCCCAGAAAATGTCTGAGAGAGGAAATAAGAGGAACAAAGAACCAAAACCCGACAAGATAGGGCAAAGAGGTGAAGAAGGTGCTGGAGGCAACTGTGGCGGAACAGCTACTAGAGAGAATCTGGGAAGAAAATTGGAGCAAGCAACCGTTATGAAGGAGGAGCTGATACAGACACTGGAGAGGAGAGAGAAGGAGAACGATAGCGAGAAGGCAAAGAAATCTAGATACTGTGAGTACTACAATGAGTTGAAGACGGTAGAAAGCATGGAAGAGTATTGCAGCAGGAAGAGACTGAGGCTAGCGGACAAGTTTACCTGGGTGAAGTGGAGGTGTGGAAATGCGGTGCGTGAAGGCAAAAGAGGATTTGACCAGAACAGATGTAGAGTATGCGGCAGGCTCCATTATTAGATTAGAGATTGAAAATTCCATTCGGAAGCCTACTGCCAATTGTATTGGCAGAATATTAAATCTGAGAATTCAAATAACCCACAAAGAGTTAACGCCTGCTTGTTAAGTTATCATGACCACCGTAAAAGTACTTTTTTTAAAAGTGGTCTCTGGAAATTCACTCGCAACTGCTGAATTGCAAGAATTTTTTAATAGAAAATTCAGGAAATATAGTTTAGACGTAGTTTCATGACATGCGTAAAAATGGAATAAATTGATCACTCATTTACACAAAAAATCAATAAGAGGGAATAGAGCTTTTTTGACCTCTGAAACCCATGTATCATAACCCCTTAAGCATTATTAATTAGTAATGTAGCATGGCACTTATAGCGATATCTCGAAAATGATTAATTTACAAAAAACATTTGAGACTTTTTTTCCAAGTTGCAGTTCCTAACTTTATCATCCGGAATTTTCTTTCCATTTTCGGAACATCAATATTTTTCGAATTATTGCGGTCGAAATACACAAAGTATTTTCATCTTCCCTTTGCACTCATCCCCCTAACTGTTTCTGAGAAAGATGAAAATAGAGAAGGAAAATAGAGACGCAATAACTTGGGAAATATTAAGGGGCCATTCTAGTGTGACGGCCAGAAAACGTGCTCATTTTTACGATTTTTTCACAGTTAGAATGCTCCGATCAGGCTGATTTTTGAAATGAAACTTCTTATACGACGTCGGACGAGCGTCACCCTCATGTCACATTTCCACGCTATGAATTTAACGCCCGCCTCTCAGGTATAGGAAAGAGAGAGAGAACCGAGGGGGAACCAAGAATAGTGGAAGAGTGGGGCGGCGCCTGCGCTCAGGGCACGGAAGTCCCGAAAATATCCAAAGCTCGAATGTACTTACTTTTCAAAAAACATTCGTTTGGCGTCAGCACCGAAATAGATGTTTGGTCAATATGCGTAACTAGACCTTACACACATTGCGTATAATGTTCGATTTTCTTTTGAAAATATCTCGGAAACTAAGCGAGATAGAATGATTTTGCTCCATTCATTTGTCCTAGACTTTTAAATTCCTACGAGATAGCTATAGGGTGAAACTGCCCTATCTTGAATAGAAACAATTCAAAAAAAATTCTACTTTTCCTGTTTTTTGCTTCCGAATGGAAGCTTTGTCATCGTGATTTTTTTAGAGTTTGAGATTTCATCATAATATGACTGCAAATGACCCGAAACATCAAGATCCGCCGTTTTTAAAAAGTGTCTGTGTGTATGTATGTGGGTGTGTGTGTGTGTGTATGTGATGACACATTTTCCGCTTTACTCTGAAATGGAGCTAGCTAGCAATCTGAAAATTTCACTATAAGTTCGCCATGCGTGCCCCAAGTTCTCACAAAAATTTCAGCTAAATCGGCCCGATAGTTTCTGAGAAAAATGAAAATATCGTTTTTTCGACTCTTCTCGATGAAAAATGGAATCACAGCGTCCACTCTTAGCGAGGAGATGCGCGTCCAAGAGCTGCATCTTTGACTCCCGGGGAGGTGGGAGCTCAGATTTTTAGTTTATCCAGTGTAAAACTTTTGAGAAATTTTTCGTAAAAATCTTGATTTCATGATCACTTAATGAATGACTGAGCTAGAGACCTCAAATTTTGTGAGATTATACATCTGATGAGCACGAAGGCTGGTATTGAAACTGAGCGGAATCAGTCCAGTAGTTTCTAAGATATTAGCATAGAAAAAGCGTCAGAAAAAGCGATATCTTCAAAACTATTCAATTGATTATATTTGGGACGAACTCAACCCTCTGAGGCCTATTTTGGTTTCTCCATACTGTGCACAGATCGATGACGGTAGATGTAAGATTGAAAAATCCATTCGGAAGCTTTCTGTCAATTGCATTGGCAGAATATTAAATGTACGATGTCCAAATCACGCGCAAGTAGTGGGGCTCCTGTTCGTTTTGTATTTTTTCATTTTCACAATAATTTTTTGAGAATACTCAGAAACTAAGGGAGATACAGCGATTTTACTCTGATTTCTGTGTAAAAAATTCAAAGTGTTGCAAAAGGGCGTATCTCTATTAGATTCCGAGGTATTTTCCAAAAATCATTGAACCAAAGACTATCTATAAGCCTATTTTTTTTGTCGTAGAATTCTGACGAAAATCTAGGAAACTAAGCGAGATAATGAATTTCTTATAGAAACTCTTTTTGTACGTTTTCGAAATTCTCCACAAAAAAAAATTTTTACTTGTAATACCCCGAGGGCTTGAGAATTAGCGGGTGTTTCCCGGAAGTTTCGTTACTCAGCAACACGTGCGTGAAGTTTGGCAGTAACAAAATCCCGAGCGCTTACGCGCAAGGGATTTTGTGCCAAACTGAACGCACACGGTACTGAGCGGGTAAACTTGAGGGAAATACCCAATTAATTTTTAAGCACGAGGGGTATTCGGGGGATTATTTCCTTCATCACAATTTTGGTGAATGGGTGCACGGATTTGACATTTTCGTGGGATAAAGTGGGTTGGAATTCGTTGAAAACTTTTGTTTGCTGCTTAGCAACAGCCGTGATATTACCAAAAATTATCGAAATAATACACACCACGTGATGTCAAATCCCGTGCTCCTATTGGTCGAAATTGTGATTGAAAAAATAATCAGAATAATTTCGTTATCTCGCTCAGTTCCCGAGAACTGAGCAAAATTGTACAGTTGAGCCGTAAGGTGCTGCAAGTTCCTCATGAAGGACATAAGAAATACTGGGCTCTTGCCTGATGAATCTCCGGCTTGGCATTCAGTGAATAATGCCTGTAACTGTTCAGGCCATTCTATGGTTGCATCGCAATCTGGAAATTCATACCGATATCTTGCTATGCCCCGGCGCGCGGCGTTCATCTCGGCCTCTGTAGATGTATAACGTGAAGTGCTTGCTATCAGATATCCCCACATAAGAATTTGAACACCGCAATTGTTATCATTTTCATTCGGTATGGAAAGCTCCGTAAAGTTGACCCCCCATGTATGGATATTTACAATTTTTTTAATTGCAATCGTTTGACGGACGATTGACGGTGATTGACAGATAATTATTAACGTTTGACGGATAATAGTTTTCTTAAAATAAATTTTCCAAAATTGACCAAAAAACAAATTTTAGTTGGCCCCCCCATTTTGGAATTTTTCATTTTTAGAAATAGCTATGGAAAGAAAATCGTTTGACGGTTTTTGACAGACCATTAATTAATATGAAATATTAATATTTTTCCTTTAATTCCATAATTCCCTATTCCGGTTTTGAAAATGAATAGAGTTTCGATTCACAAGTTCCACACCAGAGTCGAACCCAATCTGAGAGCCCGGGAACTGGTGACGATTTTGAAGTTGTACGGTTCGAGTAAAGCAGACAACATTTTAGGGAAAAATGAAAATAAATTTAGATAAATTGATTGATTAATTTTTTCTTTTCAAAATGCCTTGGTCTCAAGTTATTAAATTAATTTCCATTAACACTGCCATTCTCCGTTCTCCATTACGGCTCGATGATGAAAAATCCTGTAATTCATTAATAATTCAATTAATCTGAGCTTATTTACAATTTTTCCTAAACTGTTGATTGCTTCACTCGAACCGTACAATTTTGAAATCGTGGCTAATCGTGCCTCTTTGGCTAGTTCGACATTATCACTAAAATATCACGAAAGCTAGTTGGTGACATCTCTCCGCCGCGGTGCTAAAGGGGGACGGGGGCTGCCCCACCACTATTATTTGCACCAAGTATCACCCCCTTGGTCACTTGCCATCGAACTCGAGACGACGTCAGATCATGAAAGTATTTTTCAAATCTCAACAGTTTTTTTATCATTTTTTAAAATTATCGTCACCTTGAAATATCTCAGATTTGGAGAATGCGGCGTGATTGAAAAGCAAGCGTGAGTATCAAATCCTCAGAATATCTCGGAAACGAATGGAAGTACGCCTTTTTTGTCCTAACCCTTTTTTGTAGAAAACTTCAAAAACTACAAAAGAAGGTTCAGAGCAAAATTGCTTTATTTCACTCGCTTTCCGAGATGTTTTCAAACAATATGCAAAAAATTGGCTCAAATATATTGATAAACAATGGCTGAAATTGTGATTAATAAATATTTCCTTTACGGTATTTATGATGAATGGCTTCATCGATCTACGTCTGACTATGTATAGTCGATTGTTAGTCAATCCATATACCCGAGAGCTTTCAATCGACGACTGATCAAATAATAAAATTTCTGGAGTGCGTGTCGATTGTAGGTGATGAAGCGGCCTATCGACCAGCAGTCGACTATTAGACTGGTTAACGAGTGCCAAAAGGTGACAATTTGTTAGCGTTGACGGAAAATTATGATCAGGGTATCATTCGATTCGGAATGACATATAGAACATTTGTGAATCGTATGAAAACCCGCTCGTAAAAATTCCAGAAGTTATTAACAATTTAAAGAAAGAAAAAATAGGGTTCCCTTTTTTTGCGAATATCTCGGCAAATATTGCAAATATTCAAAATATCAAAAAAAATTCGAAAAGTCAGAAAATTCCCTATGAAAAAGTTCCGACTCCCGAAACTGTAGGACTAATATTTATAATTTCTATTTAGCAGGGAAAAACCGGCGGAAGACGCGCGATTCGTCTCCCACTCGCACCGGGCGTCTCAGAGACATTAACGAAAAAAAAATATTACGTCTTTTAAATGTGAATATTGAGGAACCAAAAAAATTTGGCACTTTTTGGATACTTCAATGTATATTATTCAGGTCGAATGAAGTTTTAACCCCCATTTTTCAATTAACTATCCAATTGTTAATTAAGCGATTTCTTGAGACGGTATGGAAAATACCCGATAATTAACAAATTAAAAGATTCAAATTTTTTCCAACTCACTGGAACTATTGTTCAACGGTTCCAGAAAGGATTCCCGTTGGGAAAATTACAAAATAACATTTTTTCACTTAGTTATGAATAATTAAATATTATAAATATTGAGAAACACATGAAAAAAAAATTAGCCAATTTTTTCACTGATTTGTTTTTTTATCATGAGAAAATACATAAAAATAATTTCTTCACATTTTTCAATTTATAAACAAAAAATTTATAAACAAATGCATTGTTTATAAGATAATTCAAATTTTTTTTTCACCACTTTATCTTAAATAAATCCCATGATTTTCAACGAAAAAAAAATTCCTTAAAAACATTTATTTATTCCTTAAAAATGCCCTCGACCCAGGACAGACTCTCGGAATGGGAGTCTGGCCCTGACGGTTGAGCTATCGATCGAGGCGCGTTCGCCAGTGGCGGATAGGGGAAGTAGCCAACACCAGTAGGAGGGAACAGGAGGGAGCTGACTGGTAGAACAGTCGGATCCAGCCATATAATCTCCGGAAATGTTGGTGAAGTGACTGTACAATAAGCGAGACGACGGAGGTAAAAGCCCGAGCAGTCGAACGAAGGCCGTTACCGCGGACCAGCTCCCCCAAACCAATGGTGTAAACCCATCGTGCCTACGGCTGAATGACACTGGGGTGACACAGGGTTGATAAAACTCTGGGTCGTTGTGTCACTAACGATGTCCTTGGGGTACCAGGTCACCCCTCATTGTATCGTGTCGCAAGACAGGCCTTACCCTCACAAACCGGGCTCTGTGGGGTGTGGACCTTTATTTCCCGGATACTCGTGGGAATCATATGGATAACCAAGAAAATAATCAAAATTTTGACGCCTTGTCAGGGGACACCACTGGTGACACCCGCAAGGACTTTCAGGGACCCCCCGAAGTCGGGACTGCCAGTGGCAGAAGGGGCCTCAACCGACATGGGGGACGAGGTGGCGGAGGCCTCGGCCAAAGGTCTCATTGTCCGCCAAGAGTGGGGTCAGTGGACAGAAAGAACCCCCTGTGGAACCAGTGAATACTGGGAACACGGGAACCCTCCTGAACACCGAACCACTCAGATAAAAAAGGGATCCAGTGGGGCGCAGAAGAGAAGGAGGGCCAGGCCGAGGAAGATAGAAGCTGGACTCCTGCCTGCAACAGGCAACACTGGATCGAAGGACCCGGCTTCAGGAGGGGGAACCAAAGATGGAGGGAAAAGACCGCGTTCGACGGGCCATACACCTCCTTCGGAAGGACCCCAGAAGAAGCCGAGGGTCAATGAGGGCAAGATGGCTGCCTTGTTTAGCGTGGCTGCCGCGGGAAGAAAATGGTACGCCATAGTCCCGGAAACCTTCCCGGAGGCGATGCTGAACGAGGAGCAAGGCCAATCCCTAGAGTGTGCACTGATGGAGGCGATATTTGGCCCTGACAGCGCATCGACACCGGCCCTGAGATTCGAGGGCGCGCGGCTCGAGGGCGGCATCTTCTGGGTGACGTGCTCTGACGTGGACTCAGTCTCGTGGCTGAACAGAATCGTGCCAAATCTGACGCCCTGGTGGTAAAACACAGGGACGACCTCATCCCGAAGCTCTTCAGAGTAACCGCAACCCTGCCGGGTCCACCGGTGGGGGGGCCGGAGGCTCTGAACAAGCTGGTACGACAGAACCCAGGACTCAAAACTGAGAACTGGAAAATTTGGAACGTCGCGACAGGTAAGGGCTGCACTAACCTAGTGGTGGGTGTGGACCAAGCTGCACTCGACGTCCTGAGGGGGCTTAACATGACCCCTCACTACGTCCTCGGAAAAGCGAGGTTCTACGCAGCTGTGAAGAAAAACGCATAGACGGGGGGAGTCGGCGACCAAAGGGCACTACCCTCAGGAGAAGACGCTCTAAGCATCGTGGGTACCGGTCAGACCTCGTTGGGGACGGCTGCAGGGCTATCACCATGGAGTCAGATGTGGAACCGGGTGCTTTCCACTCCAGGAAAACGAGGTTTTGTGTCTCCGAGGACTCCGTGGGGGGCCAGGGGAAAAGGTAGGCCACCAGGGAGTGGGGGCTGGGGACGGGGGGGGGGGCAGGGCAGAGAATACGGGCGGCACTCAGCGTACCCTAGAGGGGTCTTCCCTGTCCTCCCGTCGCTAGTGGACCCCTTTGGCGAGACCCAGGAGGATGGACCCGTTTAGGGGCCACACCAGGGAGTAACCAAGCAGGTCGTTCATTGGCGGGATCAAGAGGAGGGGTGGACACTGGTGTCCCTATGGGCACCAGGAACACTCTCTGGTCACAAATCAATCTGCAACACTGCAAAGCGGCGGTGGCATATCTGCACCGTTGCCTAGTAGTGGAGCAAACAGATGTATGCCTAATACAGGAACCTTGGGTTGTAGGGGGGCTGGTAAGAGGTTTAAATGTTCAGGGAAAAGAAACCTTTTACGCACAGGGTGAGCCAGGACCTAGAGCCTGCATCATCATGGACAACTGCCAACCTAGACTACTAAGGAACTTTTGTACTAGGGATTTAGTGGGTGTGGTGGCGAAGATTGCGTTGGGTGGAATGAAATGGGATGTAGTATTCTGCTCGGCCTACCTACCACATGACTCAGCCGACCTTCCATCATCCCTAGAACTGAGGGAACTAGCGAGGTACTGTAGGGAACTAAAGGTGCCACTGATAGTGGGTTGTGATGCGAAGTCACAGCACACATTATGGGGCAGTCGGAAAACGACTAACAGAGGTCAAGCCCTCATGGAATTTCTGCTGGGGAAGGCTGGGAGCTTCTTAACAGGGGATCCACTCCCACCTTCGTTACCACAAGATGCCAGGAGGTAATTGATGTGACATTATGCACTCAATCCATCTTGGATCACTGTGAAGACTGGGGAGTCTGCGATGAGGACTCACTCTCAGACCACAGGAGGATAAGGTTCCAAATCAAGGGAAACAACAACTACCCTGAGGCAACTCCTAAGAGAAACCCCAGGACCACTGACTGGGAGGGCTTCAGCGCATCCTTGGAGGTGGCCCTCGGGGGCAGTCGCAGGGGTTTCAGGGGTCAGAAAGGACTGGACAGAGAGGCACTGTACATACAGGAAAATCTCATCCAGGCCTATCATGACCACTGTAAAGCCAAAGTAGCCAGGACAGAAAAAAAAGTAGCCTGGTGGAACAGAGAGCTCACGAGACTCAGACACCTATCCAGGAAACAATGGAGGAGAGCCCACAAGACAGAAAAAGATGAAGACTGGGAGAAATACAGGGCCACAAATGCCACGTATAAGTACCAGATCGTTCAAGCGAAGGACTTGCACTGGAGGGACTTCTGCACTGAGCTGGAGAACCTATCGCTGATCTCCACACTTAAAATAATCTTTGCTGGAGGACATAAGGCATCTCTGGGGAATATTACACTTCCGGAGGGAGGAAATATCACCCAACACGAGGACATTCTCCGGCACCTGATACAAGTACACTTTCCAGACTCCATGGAAGTGGAAGAGGAGAAGGAACTGGAGAGTGACAGCTCAAACACACCTCCTGGACGGGAACCGGACTGGGAAACGGCCAGGAGCATTATCACGCCAGAGAAACTGGAATGGGCACTAGACTCGTTTGACAAATATAAGAGCCCGGGGCCGGATGGCATCTACCCGGCAATGCTACAAAGGGGAGGAATGGCACTCAGAAATACACTACTCCGGACCATGAGAGCCAGCCTGGCTTTTAGGCGTATACCCATGGGCTGGAGGGAAGTCAGGGTGGCATTCCTACCCAAACCGGGCGAGTGCATCTATGACAATGCAAAGGCCTTTAGACGTATCAGCTTGAGCTCATTTGCTCTCAAGACACTTGAAAGGCTCGTTGATAGACATATTAAAGAGGAGGCTCTGCGAACCAGACCACTCAGTACCTCACAACACGCCTATCAAGAGGAAAGGTCCACGGAAACGGCACTTCACTCACTGGTGGAAGAAATAGAAGGGGCGCTAAATAGGAAAGAGGCATCACTCGGAGTGTTTATCGACATCGAAGGGGCGTTCGACAACACCGCCTTCGATGTTATCGGAAACGCAGCCAGGAACTTTCAATTCGGTGAAACAGTAACTGAATGGATACTGGAGATGCTAAGAACCAGAAATATTAACATCTCTTTCGGGGACGCACGAGTCAAAGCCAGAGTGGGCAGGGGTTGCCCTCAGGGAGGCCTAATCTCACCAACCCTCTGGACAATTGTCGTGGACGATCTGCTCGTTGGACTTGAACAGTTGGGAGTGAAGGCGATAGGCTACGCAGATGACGTGGCTATCGTGGTGAGCGGGGGACATACTGGAGAACTAAACTGGTGCATGCAGAGGGCACTGGACTTTGTTTAGTCCTGGTGTGTCAGACATGGACTCAGGGTGAACTCCAACAAAACAGAAATGGTGCTCTTCACCAGGAGAAAGGGGTGGAAGGTGAAACCTCCATCTATCTTTGGAACTGAACTCAAGTTCTCGGACGAGGTAGACTATCTGGGAGTGAGACTCGATCGGAAACTGAGTTGGAAAGCACACATAGACAAAGAGCTCAAGAAGGTGTCAAACACCTTTTGGGCCTGCAGGCGGATGATGGGGAGGACCTGGGGACTCAGCCCAGTGGTGGTGAAGTGGATTTACACGGCGGTGCTGATGCCCCAATTCTCCTACGCCTCTGTAGTATGGTGGAGGGCACTAGCAAAAACCTCTATCATGCAGATAACAGACAGGATAGCAAGATGGGCAGGAATAGGGATGAGTGGGGCTCTAAGAACCACCCCTACTCTTGCCTTGTTGGCTATCCTAGACTTGAACTTTCCACATCTAATGGCAATGGAGGCAGTCAGGGGTGCCACGGTAAGACTGAGGTCTGCTGGCCTCTGGCGTAACTCGACCTATGGGCACGTGTCGCTGCTTAACGACAGGAGCATAAAAAAAGTGCTCCGGTTGCGTAGCGATGTGTGCGGGGGCACGAGGATCTTCACCAGAAACTTTGAAGTCATGCGACCAGCGTACGAGGAATGGGCACTAGAGCATAGGCCCTTCCTTAAACCTGAGGGCCCGACGTGGTATACGGACGGCGCCAAGAAGGGATGTGGAGCGGGTGCTGGGATGTGGTCCGAAGGACCCAGGACCAACACTTCAACACGACTCCCCCAACACTGTACGGCGTTGCAAACAGAAGTAGCCGCACTGAAAGGCTGCGCCAGAAGAATACTGGAACTTTATGTCCGGAATAAGTATATCCATATGCACGGATAGTAAGCAAGCCTTGAGAGAACTGGAAAGGACTAAGATAATGTCTCAATTATTAAAAGACTGCATAAGCCTGCTAAATGATATAGCAGCGACGAACAAGCTCAAAATCCTATGGGTATCGGGTCACTCGGGAATCGAAGGTAGGATAAGAGCAGACACACTCGCCTCTACAGGCTGCAGTCATTTAACCGGTGAGGAAGAGGAGAACATAGGTGCCACACCAGAACTCCTGAAAAAGTGGCTGAAAACAAGGACACAGAAGGAATTCAACAGGATCTGGCACAACAGCGAGGGACTGGCGCATACCAGGCGCCTCTTTGGGGGTCCGGATAAGTCACTGTCGGAAAATATCACCAGGCTGGGACGGAAAGAGCTCAGATGCCTGATTGGACTCATCACAGGACATTGGCCCTCCAGGGCCCATCTACACAGGCTGGGACTTGAAAAGGAACCTACCTGCGACAAATGTGGGATGGAGGCAGGGGATGTTCACCACTTACTAACGAGATGCACTGGACTCGAAAGAGAGAGGTGGGAGGTTTTCGGATCCACTAGCACCTCGGAATTAAAGGTGACAGTGGGAGAGGTTGGGCAAATGCTTAACTTTGCTAGGCTTACCAATTTTCTTGAACCCTGGAACCAGGGTGGTCGCCATTAGGCGGGCGTACAATAGTAATACTCAATATGCCCTTCCGGCCACCGCACACAACATCATACAACATCATACATACTTAAAAATGCATTTATTAATCAACTAATATTCAGAGCAGCTAATTATGGGAATTAAGGAACCGTTTTTTTCCCTTTAATCATAATTCGTACAGCTCTTCGATAGCTCCACGGAAAAAAATAATTTTGTTTGATATTTTATTGTTTATTAAAAAAAAAATTGTTATTAACAATTTTTTTTTTTTGGAATTCTAATTTTTTTTTGACACTCCTCAGCCAACTCAAAACAGTTATGATTTTTGTCCATTTTTTTAAATTTTTTTATAATGAATTTTTTTTTTAATTCTCAAGTAATGAATAAATGTTTTTGAGGATTCTTTTTTCGTTAAAAATCATGGAATTTATTAAAGATAAAATTGTGAAAGAAAAATTTTGAATTATCTTATAAACAATGCATTTGTTTATAAATTTTTTTTAAACAATACGATTGAAAAATATAAAAAAATTATTTTCATGTATTTTTTCATGATAAAAAAACGAATCAGTAAAAACATTGGGTAATTTTCTTTTCCATGTGTTAATGTCTTTTCGTTAATGTCTCTGATACGCCCGGTGCGAGCGGGAGATGAATGGCGCGTTTTCCGCCGGTTTTTCGCTGCTAAATTGAAATTATAAATATTAGTCCTACGGTTTTGGGAGTTGGAACTTTTTCATAGGAAATTTTCTGCTCTTTTCGAATCTTTTTTGATATTTTGAATATTTGCAATATTTGCCGAGATATTCGCAAAAAACGAAAACCCTATGTTTTCTTTCTTTAAATTGTTAATAACTTTTGGAATTTTTACGAGCGGGTTTTCATACGATTCACGAATGTTCTATATGTCATTCCGAATTCAATGATACCCTGATCATAATTTTCCGTCAACGCTAACAAATTGTCACCTTTTGGCACTTGTTAACCAGTCTATATGTGTTGAGTCGATCGCTGATTGATGATATCGATGAAAGCATCGAATCGACTCTTGACTGACCACTGAAATTTCTCAAGTCCAGATCGATTGTGGGTCATGAATTGTTCCATCGACCCACGATCAATTGAGTATAGACTTTGGGTTAAGTGATACAATAGTGACGTGCTGAAAAAGTGTTGTGTAATTGTCGTAATTCGTTTTGTTATCAATAAAAAAAGTGTAAATAGTGCATATTTATTTGTCAGGTGGAGTTCGTGAAAAGAAAGTTTGAATAATTTACAAAATAATGTAGTTACTTGGGACCTTTGTGCTGAGTAGTGACAAACTCAAGCTCATTGAATTTTTGAAAGACAAAGGTATATTGAGATCCCATAATTGTTGTGAAAAATGTGGGAAAATCTTGAGTTTTTCTACAAAAGAAATTTGTTACCGATGTTATAGTTCCACTTCTACTGTAAATAATAATGAAATTTTGATAAAAAGATGTAACACAAAAATTAGGTGCATAAAAGGCTCTTTCTTTGAACGAACGAAACTAGATTTGTGTGTGTTGTTTCGGCTCATGTCATTTTATTTAATTTTTGAGAAAATAACATCGAAGAATTTAGCCTCTGAAACAAAAGTGTCGATAAAAATAATTAGAAAATGGATTAATAAAATTAATAGTATTTTATCAGTGTGGGTGGATGTTCAGCTGGGTGAAAAACTTGGTGGAGAGGGAGAAGTTGTCGAGATTGATGAAACGTTCATTGGTCATAGGAAATATAATTGAGGCAGAATTACAAAAACGAAATGGATTGTGGGACCCTTTCAAAAATCAAGTAAAAAAGTTTTCTTTTTCCCTGTTGAAGACAGAAGTGAAGAAACACTACATGCAATCATAGTGAAACATGTAAAAGTCGGCACAAGTGTGTATATTGACGGGTGGAAGGGATATTGTGGATTGACACTCTTGGGATTTAACCACCAGAGGGTCAACCACAAAAATCAATTCGTTAATTCCCGGAATCGACTCGGTAATACTCAGAATATCGAAAGAGTATGGCGCGATCTGAAAGAAACACTTCCTCGTTACGGTAATAAACAGAAATATCAAGGAAGTAAATTGAGTAAATTTATTTTCAGCCGATTATTCAAGTACCCAAGAACGAGTTGAAGCTTTTTTGGCAATTTTATCAGTTCTCCATAATCCCTATTCAATTTAGAGGGTAATTTTCATTTTTTCGTTTTCAGCATGGTTATTTATTCAGTTGATATATATATAAATCACGTAAAGATATGTCATTTATATATATATCAACGTACAACGTATTCAGTTGATATATATATAAATGACATAAAGAAGGGCATAAGCACGAAGTGCTTATGACTAATCAAATTATTTGATGCTCAATGAAGGTGAGCAGCGTAAAAGAAATGTCAAGTTAAGAACAAATCCCCAGTGTTCAACGGTTGTCGAGTCGAAGGGTTGCAATAGGTTCATCGCGTGAGGCCTATGCACCACTACGTCCTCGTCGTGGCCTTGGGTGATGCTAAACGTGGTGATAATCTCAATTGAGACATAACAATTCTCATTATTTCATTTTATTATTGGTCGATTTTCTTCTTCAAATAATTCCGCTTGTTTTTCAATAAAAGTTCAATTCAGATGGTCCAAAGTTTGGAAACACAGTTTTTCATCCCCTCTACTGATCTCATTTTCAAAATTCACAGAAAATCAATAAATTTATTCATGAAATTACATAGTAATTCTTAGAGCGTCTCTCAGGTCTCACTTTACCGCTAGCGGTTAAGTGATACAATAGTGACGCGCTGGAAAAGTCCCTCAGAGACTTTCATTCGTTTCCGAGATATTCTGAGGATGTGATACTCACGCTTGCTTTCCGATCACGCGGCATTCTCCAAATCGGAGATATTTCGCGGTGACGATAATTTTAAAAAATGATAAAAAAACTGTTGAGATTTGAAAAATACTTTCACGATCTGACGTCATCTCGAGTTCGATGGCAAGTGACCAAAGGGGTGATACTTGGTGCAAATAATAGTGGTAGGGCAGCCCCCTTCCCCCTTTAGCACCGCGACGGAGAAATGTCACCAACTAGCTTTCGTAATATTGTAGTGATAATGCGAACTAGCCAAAGAGGCACGATTAGCCACGATTTCAAAATTGTACGGTTCGAGTGAAGCAATCAACAGTTTAGGAAAAATTGTAAATAAGCTCAGATTAATTGAATTATCAATGAATTACAGGATTCTTCATCATCGAGCCGTAATGAAGAACGGAAAATGGCAGTGTTCATGGAAAATAATTCAATAGCTTAAGACCAAGGCATTTTTGAAACAAAAAATTAATCAATCAATTTATTTAAATTTATTTTCACTTTTACCTAAAATGTTGTCTACTTTACTCGAACCGTACAATTTCAAAATCGTCACCAGTTCCCGGGCTCTCAGATTGGGTTAGACTCTGGTGCGGAACTTGTGAATCAAAACTCTATTCATTTTCAAAACCGGAATAGGGAATTATGGAATTAAAGGAAAAATATTAATATTTCATATTAATTGATGGTCTGTCAAAAACCGTCAAACGATTTTCTTTTCATAATTATTCCTAAAAATGAAAAATTCCAAAATGGGGGGGCCAACTAAAATTTGTTTTTTGGTCAATTTTGAAAAATTTATTTAAAAAAAACTATTATCCGTCAACCGTTAATAATTATCTGTCAATCACCGTCAATCCTCCGTCAAACGATTGCAATTAAAAAAATTGTAAATATCCATACATGGGGGGTCAACTTTACGGAGCTGTATGGAACGCTGTCGGGGATTGTCTTTTGGAATGAGTAATCTCCATTTTACATTAGATTTTCTCCTCGTTTTCAACTCACTTGCCCGTGTTCCTTTGCGTATGATGAAATCAATAACTGTTCCTTTGAGAAGATCCGATGGCTGTCCGTGCAATGAATCAAAATGTATAATGATGTTTAGGGGAATCACTGCAACAAGCAAGCACCAGTGATTTCCATTTACATGTACTGATATTAGCCAAACGTCATAGTTTTGCGATTTGACCTTCTGAAACCAATTAGCAAAATCAGGTGCTTCCTGTCCACTCATCTTTGTTACGGAAAAATAGGTATTGAAATATACTAGCCGTAGTCCGTTCCCCACCGCAACATGTTGTACTGTCTCAAAAAAAGGCGTTAATGATCTCACCATCAAGTTCTAACGTGAGAATAAGTCTCTCAAACAAAGTTTTCTCAAATTTAAATCCTGCTATTTTTCTTTTAATATGCGGAAATCCTGCCGGAACTTTTAAATTTGCATCAAAAAATCTCATTCCAATATCAGTACAAAAGCTTGAATAATCCTTTTTCTCAGTCTCGTCACATTCATCCTCACTTCTATGGAAACATGATTTGTCGATAGTATCATGGGGAGAGTGCTTCCTATCATCTTCATACGTCGAGGGACCGTTTTGTATAAGATCATCCATAGCTTGTTCGAATTGATGATTATGTTCCTTCTCTGCTTCTGAGTTTCCTTTTATCTTCGAGCTTTTTTAACTCTTCTTCTTACAGTCACATTTTGTTCTGTCAATATGTTTATCTTGAAGGAAAAATAAGTTTTTCCTACTTTTTCGGTGACGTTTTGATGCCATCCATCTTTCGGAAGCCATTCCTTCAGTTCGTGCATGAAACGGTTCCCTCTTTTTTGATTCTGATTTTTTTTGACTGTTTCCCAGTTCCAGATAGTTCATCATTTGTTTTTGGTTCTGTTCTAGGTTTTTTAATATTGCTTTCATTATCCTGTAACATCTGAATGATGTTCAAATTTATTTTCATTTTATTTTGTTTCTTTTGTATTAAAAGTTTGGAGTACTTAAGGGATTCAGGGAACTTTTCCTTGAATTTCTTAATGTCTTCGTTTTTATTTTTCGGGATATTTTAAATCGTGTACTGCGAGTGGAAACAAGAGACTGATTTACGATCGTCTCAAGTAAATATTTCCACTCGTGCTAACAAATTTCAATTCACTGTTTTCTAACACAAGGGGCTTTGTTCATTTCCCAGGAAATAAACCAGGCCCCTCATAAAATTTTGGGTCTTGGCGACGAAGCGTCGAGACAATGTTGAAATGTGCGCTGCACATTTTCACTTATTCTTTGTAAGTTTATGATAGGGATGGTTTGTGAACCACTTGGGTTGCACGTGTTTTTTTTTTTTTCTTTTCCTCTCTCTCTATTTTTTTTATTAAATATTTAGAATTTAATATTTAACCGTAAGTAGGAGGGGAAATGGAAGAACTTCGTGGAGGGAGTATGGGCCTCCCAAAACGAAGCGTCTTAGGGGCTGGAAAACCTCCGCTCTCACTTCCCACACGGAGCTGATGGAGAGGAGGGGGAACTGCCCTCTGAACTATTGGGCCCGTGAGGCATGGGAGGGAAATCCGGAGGTCAAGGACGTTTGTCATTGGGCCAAGGGATTCTCTTCCCCCGAAAACTTACAGGATTTTCACTTACCCAGGGTTTCCCTCTCTCGGGAACAAAAACTTGGGTCAGAACATCTCCGGTATTTAACTAGTTTAGACCTCTCTCGCAGTCTACGCGAATTTTAACTTTTATTTGTCACAGTTTACGTGATTTAGTTATTTAAAATCGAATTTAAGTATTTACGTGATTAATAAATGTTAACTAGAAGTTTCGTTTTACTTTAACATAAAATAATTCATTTCTTTTGTGTGTGAATTGAGAGTGTTAATAAAATTATTTTTCTATGTATTAACCAAAATACGTTTAGAGTGTGACTTTAAATTAACTTTTGTGTGTGTGAATTATCAATTAATTTTACCGCGGAAACGTTTGTTTTGGACTGTGTGTGTGTATAATCATTTGGAATACTCCAAGACCCTCAACTCGTAAGTCTGCACACTTTTAGGGAGGGCAATTAAAACAAAGTTCTCGCGGATATTTTCCTATGTATCGTTTAATCTTATTTGTTTATTTTTAATATAGACCCTCGGGGTCAGTTTAAACTAAATTTCGAGTCATCTTGTTTATTTAATCCCGAAATTCCTCTAAATCCGAACCCTACCTATTGGTGAAAACCAGGGAAAAAAGGGAATTTATTCATTCCGATAGATGAACCTTCTGTTCATCTTGACGTAACAATCCTAATTTTGAAGTTTACGTTTTTTCAAGTTGATTTCTTGTCGTCTTGTGAGCAGTTTGTACTCTCTTTGCTTGAACCATAAATCGACCATTTCTTCCATTTTTGCAGCAAACTGGGGAGCTGAAAATCCCTTCTTATGCTTCAGGATGTACAATTTGACGTTTTTAAAATGGCTCTCTACTAATGCATCTGTGTCACGGAGGCAATTAATTTTTTTTATTATAATTGCAGACTATAATGGAAAATATGGTATGATGTAATTCATGAAATATTTGAAAAATTTGTAAGAATCATTCTCATTTTCCTCCAATTCTTCACTTGATTCCTCCGCAATTAATTTTCCTGACTCTGCTCCCATTTGCTGATAAGTGCAATCGAAGAACTGGAAAAATGGAGAATCTCTCCGAGCTCGACCGTCATTCAATATGTTATCGTCTAAATCATCTTTAAAATTTTGTGTTTCACCATTTTTATTATTCTCAATAGATAGCTCTTCTCCTCCAGTTACGTCATGGTATTCTGCATAATATCTTTGGAATTATGGAATCTCGTATTTCAGGGCAAATATGACAAATGCACGGAAATGCTCGGCAGCTTCTTCTAGAGTTTGTGAATGTATTAATTCTATTACTATTCTGCCTACTCTGACTTTATTTCCTTTATTTTTAATATATTTTTGACTTTGTCTCAAAACAGTTTTCAGTGTGTGTGATGAGCAAATGTGAATACTGGTCCATTTATCAATTCCTTCTAGACTATTCAGATTCGCATACATCTTATTCAAATATTGGGCTATTGTTACACCATTAAAACTCTGAGTGAGGGATGAAATCATGGCAATACTAAAATCTGTTTCAACTTTCACGAATGAGGCTCAATTGAGCATTCATAGCGATCGGTTGTGTTTTCCTCGGGTGTGAATGAGTAATCCAAAGGCGATTAAAATCAAGTGGAAAAGAGTGGTTTTAGGACACTAATTAAATTCAGTGAAACTCGGGCAATCGGTGCATTGGTGGAGAAAACGGTGGCTCGAGATCTCGCCCTCGCTCCTGCATTCAAGTGCACTTCTGCACGGTAAGTCCTAGTGCAGATCATCACTATAAAAATGTCTACTACCAAAGATGATTCTCTTCTCAATGATAAACTCTCCTATGTCGAAACCGCCAAAACCAGTAAAAAATATACTAACGATCAAGCAATAATTGTAGAAAGAACTGCAATAGCACAATTTGAAGACTATCTTGATGGATTATCTCGCTTTGTTCCCGCTACCAAGATACTAATCGCTGATTTTATATCCCACAACAGATTAATTGTATTCTTCGATAGTAAACAAACAGCCGAAATTTTAATCAGCTCGAGAAAATCAATTATTGTCAACAACCAAACGGTATACATTCGGCCGTATGTCACAAGAAATGAGAGAGTAACGTTCTCACACGTGTTACCACAAATAACAGAGGAAATTTTGGAACAAGAGCTATTGAAATTGGGAATCAAAATTGCCTCTCCCATCACTCCCGTCAAACCCACGGCCAGGTCACCAAAATGGGGACATATTACCGGTCTAAAGAGACAAACGTTTGTTTCACCAAATGATGTTGATAAACTGCCGAGTATAATGAATTTTACTGTGGAAGAGAATTCCGTATTGGTGTTTGTTACAGTTGAATCTTCTGCCTGTCACATTTGTAAAAAGGAGGGACATTTAGCTAGAGATTGCCCAAATAAAGAGGAACACTCATCAGTAGCCAGTCGTATTATCAACAAACGGATTGAACGTCCCAAGCAGCTAGAGTTACCGAACGATAGTCAAAATTTTCCCGCTCTAATCACTAATAAGACCATTCACAATGACAGAGAATCTGAGTTGGATTTAGAAGGTGACAATACCAGTGAGACCCCCATCTCTCAGCAAAATGCCGATGACAAAACACCTGAGAATAAACGACCCAGTAAGTCTCCCGTTCGATCCGAAAAACGCCCCCATCCATTATCAACACCATCTCCCACTAGTGTGTACAAATCAGTGGATCAAGAAATGGAATGCGCAGATGATGACAACAACTCAGTAACTGAGAAACAAGATACTCCCCCCACGAAGACAAAGAACGATAAACATGATAAGAAAAGGCTGAAGGGAACAGAAACACTAAACTCAGGTGAGTCAAATAAATCGATATTAAGCGCTATTGAGGAAGAGAAATGGCACTCAGTACGTGAATTGATTGAAACCGACCCCGATGACTTCCCTTTGAATTTTACACAATTCTCAGAATTCATGATGACAACGAGGAAAGTGAATGAAATGATTGGCAGTGCGTTAAAATGCTGCGATGATTCAGAAGCTCTCAGGAAGATGATAGACTACACCGCTCGAGCACTTCCCAATCAAACCTTAAAAAGAAGAGCCACTAGAATGACGAGGGAGATTGATAATTACATTGCGCTTACAAAAAAAAACCCCAAAACGTCGGACAACAAAAAATCTTCTTCCACCTCCACTGACAGTCAAAGCCAAAGTTAAAGGATTATCTTTTTGTTGGTTTATTTTTGCATTTTATTCTCATCTTTTACTTTTCTTCTTCTCTCTTCTAACTCGATTACTTTACAACCTTACACGAGCATGAACCACCACCAGACGCAAACGAACAACAATAGAATAATAAACACAGAATTGAGAGTTTTAATGTGGAATTGCAGGAGCATCCGGAGAATTAAAGATGAGCTCCCTCGCATTCTACAAGAGGTAGATATACTTGTACTCCTTGAAACACGTCTCTCTCCAGAAACTACACTCCCACACGAATATCACTACCCTAGATTCAACACTTACAGAAAAGATCGCCTCGCTGGCTCTGGAGGAGGCATAGCCGTGTTCTTCAGAGCCAGCCTGGCATATCAAGAATGCACTGATATGATCGAAACACATGACAAAGTTGAAATGTGCTCATTCAACATAACGAATGTCCAGCCGAACATCCATTTAATCGCATGTTATAGACCCCCTGATGCCACTTTATCCCAAGCTAACTGGAATCAAATTGTCGCCAACACTGCCAGGTACGAGCATACTCTCCTGGTGGGAGATTTTAATGCTCACCACACCGACTGGAACTGCAGAAGAATTTCTCCTAATGGGCGAAGATAAATGACAGCACACCAAGATCGAGAAGTCTTCATTCACAACACAGACACACTGACCAGATTCAACTCCAGCAAAGGTACCTTTTCAAATATAGATCTTGCTCTCTCTTCCCTAGAACTTGCAGATAGAATCAACTACCAAGTACAGGAAGATCGATGTGGATCCGACCATTTCCCGCTCCAGATAAAAATCAACGTTGACAAAAGTATCTATCAGAAAAAAACCTTCAAGTTGTATACTGTGAAAACAGATTGGGATAAAGTAACCAAGCAGTTGGAAAAGGATTACGATATTTTCCTTACGCCAGACTTTATCAACTCCACTCCAATAGAACAATACGATAAGTTTACAGAAACCATCACTGACGCTATAAAAGGGAATACTCCAGCAAGGCGGGAGACGTCGAAACCAACTAGAAAGGACAACTGGGATAACCCCTGCCGATGGTGGGATGTGAGTGTGACCGAATGAAAAGACTGAGGCGAGGAGCACAAAGAAAATCGGAGTACACCAAAAATCCAATTGACAGTGCTAAATACAACAAACTCGTGGCCCAAGCGAAAAAAATGTTTAAGGGGGGACCACGGTGAAATTCAAAAGTCTTTGATTGATGGAGGGATTCATCGAGGGACATTTGGCACACGATGGGGTGTATCAAAAAACCTAAAAAATTTTGGATGCAAACCATTTTGCCCCGTACTTCAAGATCAAACATCATTATTCGGCTTGATTTGAATAATGCCCCATGGACCACAATTTTGATCCGACTGGAATTTTTTTTTTTTACAAATATTTGTTAGCCTTTCGAGAATGAAATTGGGTATTCATTCTATATTACAGATCATAGATCACTAGAAAATGAGTTTTTCTCAATTCAACGAATTTTTTTCAATTAAAAAAATTTCGAGCAAAGAATGAGTGAATGGGAAAAATTCATTTTCTCGTGATCTATAATCTGTAATGTTGAACGGATACCCAACTTTATCCTCGAAAGGCTAACGAATATTTGAAAAGAAAGAAAATCTGAATCGGATCAAATTTGTGGTCCATGGGGCATTATTAAGATGAAGCCGAATAATTACGTTTTATCTTGAAAGACGGGGCAAAATGGATTGTGTTCAGCATTTTTTAGCTTTCTTGACACATCCCATCGTGTGCCAAATGTCACTCGATGGATCCCTCCATCAACCAAAGACTTTTGAATTTCACCGTGGTCCCCCCTTAATAAGACAAAAAAGGAGAACTTCATGAACTTTGCGTCTGAAATAGATAGTAGGACAAGCATGAGTTATGTGTGGAACACGTGCAGAACTCTGAAAAATAAGTGGACCAAAATCGAAAGTCCCAGCACAACCAACCACCTCCAATGGCAAGAGAAAATCAGCAATGCGCTGAATGAGATCAGCCCTCCATCAACCGCAATAGATCCATCGGTCCTCCCAGAATGCCAAGTAAACGAATTTCTCTCAGATATCTTTAACTATACAGAGTTTAACGTAGCCCTGGGATCACGCAAAACTAAGAGTTCTCCAGGAATGGATGGGATAGACTATGTTCTTTAAAAAAAATTACCTTACAAATATCATTTAGCACTATTAGACATATTTAATCAATTGTTCATGAGTGGCACCTACCCCCCGCAGTGGAGCACGCACTTTGTGCACTTCATTCCCAAACCAGGAGGCACAGGAGTTAGACCAATCACCTTAACATCTTGTCTTTGTAAATTGTTGGAAACGATGATGAAAAATAGACTTGACTGGTGGATCGAGCACAACAGATACATGAGCAGAACACAAACGGGTTTCCGTAAAGGTCAATCATGTCTAAATAATTTAGCCAACTTATCCATTACGATAAACGAAGCTCTCTCAAAGCAAAACCACGTGCTTGCTGCGTTCTTGGACGTTCGGGGAGCGTTTGACAATGTAAATTGTCAGATACTCCTAGAAAAACTTGCATCCATAGGCTGTCCAAGCAGCGTCATAAGATTCGTTCAATCACTGTGTTATGAACGTCAAGCTTACACGATGAATGAAGAACAGCCCAGACTAATCAGGAAAGGTGTACCACAGGGCGGAGTGCTCAGCCCACTACTGTTCTCAATATGCGTGAATGAGATTAATCGGAACTTGCCAGAACAGGTAGAGATATCACAATTTGCTGATGATACTGCGGTGTACATAGCAAGCAGCTCCATCAACACCAGTGTTCTTTCCATTGAAACGGCGGTACAGACTCTACATGAGGAACTACGGGAGGTTGGCCTAGAACTTGCTCCCCAAAAGACGGAGCTGATTCACTTCAACAATAAGGGAATAGCTCCTGGAACCGTAAGCATCAACGTGCAGAATCACCAGGTCAAGTCAGTTCAGTCTGCAA
Organism: Aleiodes leptofemur; assembly: GCA_963942555.1. Classification (NCBI taxonomy): domain Eukaryota; kingdom Metazoa; phylum Arthropoda; class Insecta; order Hymenoptera; family Braconidae; genus Aleiodes; species Aleiodes leptofemur. The sequence goes on from OZ012619.1 coordinate 12,030,864, forward strand.
AATTTCTAGGCATATGGTTCGCTTACGAATATACATTCGAACAGCAGATAAGCGAAATTCGAAAGAAAACATCGAGAGCACTCAATATTATTCGATTTCTTCGTGGTACCTGGTGGGGATGCAACCCTGAAACTCTCCTGCTCTTTTATAAGAGTTATGTAAGATCTATTATGGATTATGGATCATTCATATATTTCCCACATACTAAGAAGCGAATACACTCACTCGAAGCAATCCAATACGAAGCCATAAGAGCCGCTCTAGGCTACTAACAAGCAGGCGCTTCACCCTATGGGCATTTTCCATAAATTTCACCCCTCGTTATTCACTCTATGATGTCTTTACTATTGAAGAATTCATTACGAAAAACATTTAATATTATGCCAATGCAATTGGCATAAAGCTTCCGAATGGATTTTCAACTATTTATTTTTCATTAATTTAAAAATGAAAATTAAGCAATAATTTTGATTTTGAAAAACCTCGAACCCCTAGCAAGTCGAACTCAGAACCCTCCAGTAATGCGTCGGAAACTCTTCTAAGTGACATAGCGTGGGCTCCCAGAACTTATTTCTGAAACTAATCACACCACCGTCTATTATACTGTCAGTTAAATAAATTGATATAAATTTTACAGTTAAAATTCCAAAATCCACACCGTGAGTCTAACTTGCGACCCTCCAGTAATACTTCTGGTCACTAAATGTAATAAAAGTCAACACTACACTGAATGCTTCCATGCATATACGCTCATTGCATGGAATAGTTTTTCAACAATATCTTAGGAGCTGTTCGGTCGATTACGCTGAAATTTAATACCGAAATTTGCACTCATAAGATGTACAAACACACGAAATTTGAAGTCTTTAACTCAAATATTTTTTAAGTTATCGCGATAACCGTGATTTTTCAAAAATCACGGTAAAAAAAAATAATAAAAAAAGTAAAAATGGGAGCACTGGTCACCCTTGGGGTTTAATGTGCGCCCTATCCGGGCGCATCTCCTCGCGGAGGATAGACGCTGTAATGATTTTTCGCTGAGAAAACTCGAAAAAACGATTTTTGGATGATTCACTTTTTCTCGAGAACTATTGAACCGATTTAGCTGAAATTCAATAGCAAAGTTGGCACTCATAAGATGTATAAGCACACCAAATTTGAAGTCTCTAGCTCAAATATTTTTTAAGTTATCGCAATAACCACGATTTTTCAAAAATCATAGTAAAAAAAATATAAAAAAAAAACTAAAGATCGGAGCCCTGGTCACCCCCGGGGTTTAATGTGCGCCTCATCAGCGCGCATCTCTTCGCGGAGGATAAACGCTGTAAATTGATTTTTCGCTGAGAAAACTCGAAAAAACGATTTTTTGACAATTCACTTTTTCTCGAGAACCATTAAACCGATTCAGCTGAAATTTCGCAGAGAGCATTGCGCTCGCGTAGTGAATATTTCCTTAAAATTTCATATCGATACATGCAGCCGTTTCCGCATAAAGTGATGAAATGTGTCATCACACACATACACACACACACACATACATACACACAGACATGTGAAAAAAATATTTTTTTCCGACATTTCAGAACATTTGGAGTCATAATCTGATGAAATCTCAAATTCGAAAAAAATGACGATTACAATGCTTCCATTCGGAAGCAAAAAACGACCCCTACTAATATTCTGGTAGCAGAATCGAAGCTCCCATTAATAAGCGAAAGGGTCAGATTTCTGTGTAAGAATTTCCCCGTGAGGATAATAACCAACACGTCATTTCAACTAACGGAAACTATAGATGAGCTACTCTCCAACGGTCATCGTAGTTTGGCTAAGAAATGGAATAAGCTGCTCATACAAGAGATATTGGAATTACTTACTTACACAGAGTACTTGAAGCGACAAGAAAGATTCGGAATACACAGATATGAGTATGCCGATGTAATGACAAGTATCCCATTGAACTCAGAGGACGAAAGACTGGTACAAGTAACCAGGCAATCAGTACAGATGCGAGATGAGCCAAGGGAAGGAAGCTCTGAAGTCATCTCCATCTTCACTGACGGCAGCAAGATACAAGACAATCAATTCACAAGACTAGCCTGCTATTCTCCAGAAGTAAACGAAGAAATTGTCAAGTGCATGCATAAACAGTGCTCCGTATTCACAGCCGAATGCGCAGCTATCAGAGAAGCAATGGATATTGCCTTACAACATCCGGAAAGAGACATCAATATAATAACTGACAGTATGTCTGCTCTCCAAGCTCTGCAGACACCGAGACTCTGTGTAAAAACGAATGATTTTCTACTGGAGATTAAGAAGAAGTACAATCAGTTCAAACAGATCACTAGCGGCCAACAGAACATCAGATTCTCATGGGTACCAGCACACACAGGCATTAGAGGCAATGAACATGCAGATGAGCTCACGAAACATGGTACAACACTGGAAGAAGTCGATATCCCTGATATTCCTCATTCGGATTTTACAGAAAAATTCAAGAAAGAAATGCGTGAAAATACCGCCATGCAAGTCACTGAGCAGGGCCAATCCAAAGGTATCATGTACTTTATAAAGTACCACAAAAACCAGGCGAAGCCATGGTTTGAAGGGCGAAAGAGATTATCCAGAGAAGACATAGTATGGGTTAATCGAGCGCGCTCAAACCACTATAGTCTGGCCAGTTCACTGGCTAGGCTCAACTTAGTGGGACAGGCTGCCTGTCCATGTGGACACCCAGAACAAAATATGAATCACATTCAGTGGAACTGTGTAACATATAGGGTAACACGACCAGTGAATGACCGAACTGTTGTAGTGAGGGATGTTTCTACTGATGAAAAATAGTAATTAATTTTTAAACTCAGTTTGATTAATATAAGGGTATACAGCAATCATTCTTCTTCCAGTCTTCATCGTGCTATCTCCTCAATTTCATTACGGTTTTTTGTAAACTAATAAAAAATAGAGTAGAGTACCAAGACTCAGTGAATGACCGCTCTTGCCCATTGAATGACTGGGAGTGGTCCAGTAAATGACCGATGTATCAACTTACTGCTTAAAGTATGCAAATTAATTTCTACATTTGTTTTTTCATCTGCACGAGAAGATTATTAATTCTACTTCGTGAGAAAACTATATTCTATTATTCAGTTGAAAATGCATTATTTTTCTTCAACGAATTCTTGCCATCACAGTATTCATGTATTAAGATATATATCTTAATTTTCTGAAACAGATTATTTTTAGATGTATAAAAATATTCTTGAACTCTATGAACATAAAATCATTAATTATAACAATTTGCACTGAGAAAAAAAAAATTTCTAGGAATATTATATAGTCCATGTCAATCGGGAAATGGTTTACCAGTGGATTTTTTCCGTTTAATAAATATTTCTTTCCCTCAGTGTGGAATTATATCGTGCCTGGTTAATGATTAAATTATGCAGACAGATCCGTACAAAATTTAAACAATTAACAAACTACAATATGTAATATTATTTTTATTATCTATGACTTCTACATTGCTATCACCAGTTCGTTATTTAGCTAAAGCATGTGAGTTAAAAAAAAAAAACTCTGTAATATATGAGGCATTCCACGCTATTTCACTCACTTTTCAAGCTTTTTTCCTCGATTACGTTCATTTTTGGTTATATTATTGGAATAGCTTGTGGAAGTCATTTGCAATGGGAACAAAGAAAATTGTTTTTTTTTTAAATCATGACCATTTAAAATTTTGAAAAAACGGTGAAGGCGCCCATTTCCACAAGGCGGTGAAGATTCCCAGCAAATAAATTTTCGTTGTAATTATACGCTTTTCAGCAATAAGAAAGTACTCTTGCATTTCTTTCATAAAACTGATATTGAATGAGATAGGAGCATTCAAAGCTGGAGTCAAATGGGCATCTTCAACATTTTTTCAAAATTTTCAATTGTCATAATTTTTGGATATTTTTTTTTGTTTCCATTGGAAATGACTTTCCTACGCCATTCCAACTGCATATCCAAAAATGAACAAAATCGAAAAATAAATATTGAAGAATAAGTGAAACAGCGTAGAATGCCTCATATCTATTAATTAAGTTATCTCCAACATTTTAGTTTAACGATAAAGTTTCTGACTTTATAAATTGAATATAGTCCATATTAGTGATGCAAGATAGATCTTTTGAAATATCAGAAGCTCCTCCTGCTTGCAAATCTCCTATAATTCCTCAGACAGTCATTCAGTGGTACTGACAAACTTCTGACTTACCAATGAATGACTGGTCGGTCATTCACCGGCTCAATAGAGTAATGAAGTATACCATTGAATGACTGGCATAAAATTAAGAAAAACTAATTATTATGTTCAATTTCATGTACAGAAAGTCAATTTTAATGATTATTAACTCATAACAATGATGAGTAATTTTTGGTTCCATATCAAAATCAACTATTACTGTAAAAATACATAGTTTCCCGAATTCCTTGTTTTTACGGATTTTAGGTCAAAATGAGTGTTTCCCTAATAATCTCAGGAGCGCCTGTATAATTTCAATTTATTTAAATAATAATTATATGAATTTCTTCGATTTTTTGTTATTAAATGATGATGAATAGATGCAAGACTGCATATACAAGTGAATAACAAGTTTAAATTCAATTATAAAATTACTATAATGATTATTCTGTCCATCGGTCATTCACTGGTGAGTGGTCATGGACTGGACCGTTTACCCTAGTGATCAGAGAGAATCACTCCTACAAGACATCAGCACATCCTCCCAGCGGCCATTCACCATTGAAAATATCATAACTGAATTAAAAACAAAAGAAATAAAAGCGATAACGGGATTTTTGAAAAATAGTAATTTGCACATATGAATGGGGGGAAAAAGAAAAACAAAAATGTCATCAATTGAAATGTTAATATAATTGGGAGAGGTACAGGTATTGTCTGTACAACTCCATCTTTTGTAGTGCTGAGTAAGCCCAAAAAGGGTTTGGAAGCTTAAATAAAAAAATAAAAATAAAAAAATTTCACGAATAGACTTTTTTTGGAATATAGCTTTAGAACGTAATCGAATTTTTTTAGAAAAGATGACAGATGGGATCGTGTGAGTGTCGGTTAAAAACTGGGCTATAGATAAAGCTCCGTATTCCTCACTCCCTGGTATTATCAAAGCATAATATAATATTGCTTTTCCGAATTTATCAATTCTCCTTGTGACTGATCCAGCTGCATCAAAGTAACCAAAAACTGATATTTTCTTTGGCAATGATTTTAAATATAATATTTGTCTTTCAGACCACATCATCTATGCAAGCTGGGATTGAAGGAATCCTCTAACTAGATCGCCTTTCCACTTCTCATCGTTATTATACTTATTCTGTACGTCATCAAGAATACCCCTCTAAAGACGTAGAAAATCTCCTTCGTAATGGTCGAGTCACCTACAGTTCTCGTATACGAGATGTGATGCATGTGCCTAGTCTAGTCGCAGCTTGGACAGGTTTGGATCAAGTACCAGATTACAATGTACAACAATTCTTGGGCACTTCAAGTATTCTAATAGCATCACTCGTTGATGATATCATCTTTCGAGACGAAAATCGACTCAATGATTGTCAGGTTGTTGGAAGGCAGGATGCTGCTCAGAATGTTAATGAATTAGAAATTGCAACTGATCCAAATCGAGATTTATTGCTCGGAGGAATGCGTCTTGATGAGCTCAACGTACAGCAGTACTAGATCTAGATGACGTACTGAGTCGTTCTGACGTTGAAGAATTGGATGAACGAATTGATGACCCTGAAGCTCAAGTTAACCTGCTCAAGCGGCAATCATGATGGACAATGCTCCAGAGAATGGAGAAATTCTGACTGATGCTCATCTTGGGGGAGCTCCGTCACCTGTGATGGATATTTTAGACAGGGCTCACCAGTTTCAAGAAGTAATCGTGATGTACAATGTTCCAGAGAATGGAGAAGTTGCTGCTAATTGGATGGAAGCTCCACCACGTGCAATGGAGATTTTAGACAGGATTGACCAGGCTCAAGAGGCAAAGGCAATGCACAATGCTCCAGACAATGGAGGAATTGCTGCTGATGCTCATCAAGTAAGAGCTCCACCCTCTGCAGTGAAGATTTTAGACGGCGTTGACCAGGGTCAAGAAGCAATCATGGTACACACTGCTCCGGAAGATGGTAAGATCGACCATTTTGTAAATAAAGCTGTTATAAAAACTTTTTCTGTACCTTAACTTCTTTTCAAAAAAAATCTTATTATGAAAACTTTTCTATCACCTTCAGTTTCGCATGTTTAATGTGAATTTGATTTTACTTCGACTATTTTTAGATTCTACATGCCTCCTTGCGATATCTCCATTCTACCTCTACTGTATAACCACTCTACTTCTGATCCATTCTTCAGCTATACAGTGCTTTTTCTCATTTGCCTATCATTTGAAATCGAAAGAACAAATTGTAATTATTGAAATCCTTTATCTAAGAGTTGAACCTGTTCGAGTTAATGGTGAGTGTCAGATTTGTAGAGATGGCCAAATCGAATGGGCTTTCAATTGTGGCCATATCGTCTATGAGTCTTGCATTGGGTATCTCCGAGCACGAGCAGGAGAGACGTATTTGCCGTTCGAATGCCCTTTTTGTAGGGCGATGATTCGAGATCCTAGAAGAATTTTTCTGACAAGACTTTCGCATTGGAAGGGATATCATTGTGGTCCAAATGATAGAAGATACTTGAATCGCCGTTGCATTTTCATTTTTGATTTCTATTTTTCTTAACAAAAATAATATTAAGTTCGTGAATTAGTGATGAAACACAGAAGTAAAAAAAATACAAAGTTCATAACAATTTTCTTCTTGTACGGTATTTCGGCCGAATCGAAGTTCTCAGTTAACACACCGTATTTTTTTCGCATTCTATGAAATTGATTCCTTGTGTAGTTTAAGCGTAATTAATTAGTCATGTTGCATGGCAATTATAGCGATATCTCGAAAATGATTCATTTCACAAAAAAGGCTCGGGAGACATTTTTTTCCAAGTTGAATTTCCTAAATTTTTCATCCGGAACTTTCTTTTCTTGCATCAATATTTTCCGAATTATAGCGTTCAAAACACACAAAGTATTTGTTTGCCCAGGGTGCTGGAAAAATGGGTTTCTAACCTCACTTTGCTTGGTTTGAAACGCTTTTTTCCAGCACCCTTGGGCAAAAAAATACTATACGCACCATGGGTGGATTAAAGTTAATTTCGACAACATTTTTTCACCCTCACTTCGCTCGGGAAGATAATTTTGTCGTAATTAAGTGTTTTCCGCCCTAGGTGCGTAATGTGCTATTCATCTTCTCTTCGAACGCATCTCCCTCACCGTTTGCCGAGACAGATGAAAATAGAGAAGTTAGTGTGTTTACTACGCAATAACTTAGTAATATCAATGATAGGAAAACGAGTTCCGAATGAAAAGCTTGAGAAACTCAATTTAAAGAAGAAATGGCTATATTATTTTGTTTTGTGAACTGAACCATTTTCGAGATATCACTATAGGTGTAACGCCACATTATTGATTAATAACACCTGAACTTCACAGGGAAACAATTAAAAATTTGGCAGGTATGATCATCAATTGAATGAAACTACCTTAATTTAAGAATTAAAAAGAAATTCTAATGTCAAAGCACAGGAAATAGTACAAATTGAATGAGGAATAAGTGCTGTTTGGTTCAAAAAGGAAATCATCATTTTCCTTGAGGAAACCAATATAATTTCGTGTATCAACCATGAATGGAGCCTTAAAAAGTTATGAATGTATTAGAATTTTCGTTTATTGTGAAAAATCATCATTTCATTCGTTCTTGTGAGCAAAAAATGATTTTAAAAAAAACCAAGAATAAACGATAGGTGCTATTTTTCCTGAATAAATCTCATAGTTCTCCATTACATTGATTGTTCGTTTATTTACCCCTTGGAACCCTTCCTTTATTTGAGTACCTGAAATAGAAACCAACCTTTCCTCACATTAGTTTCTTAGTCTTTTATTCAGCAACAACTGAAGCTTATTATTCCTAAAGAATTTTCAAATTCACTAATAATACGGGTTCTCAATTTGAGGTTCAACCGATAGGTATGGACCCTAAGTTACCGACAGTAGCTAATATACATGAACTGCAGATAATGTAGAAATTTGATTAATATTTTTTCTTGATTTTGTCAGTTATTATTTCAAGACTCATCTTAATATGTTATCTTTTTTCCCATGTATATTGAGAAGAAAATTTCCATCAAGTCTCCGGTTCTAAGTACAGATTATAATTTTTCAGCGATGATAGAAATGATGTTTTCAATTTGTAGCTGAATTTTCAAATCGAATTTTGAAATTTGAGTTTAGTTGCTCTATCACATTTGTTTTTTACTTCAGTATTAAAATGAACTTTCGGATGAGACTATACCACCCCGTATTGCATGTTATCAGGTTATGTTTTCAAATTCGAATTCAAATAACTAACGCGTCGTGCGCATGCGTTCTGATCACTGCTCAAAATAATCAGGGGTGCGTTCAGAAACGTTACCCTGAGGGAAAGGTACACTGCAAAAAAATTCCATCAAAAATTACTGTACCATCCAATAAACGTGGGACCAAGAAGGGTATTGCAGAAAAATTACAATACCTACGGAGTAAAAATTACTGAACCTCTTAGTAAAATTAATGAGAGTCCCATCAATTTTTACTGTGCCAACAGTAATTTTTACTCCGCAGGTATAGTAATTTTTCGGCAGTCCCACTTTTTACTGGGAAGGCACAGTAATTTTTGATGAAATTTTTTTGCAGTGTAGGGTAACGTCACGTGATCCATTTTTCCGTACTTAGATGTGTAGATTTATGGACGTTTCTGAACGCGTCGGGGAGCCTCTTCCCGCTATTTCATTCGAAAATCGTTCATAACATATGTTTTCAATATGAGTGGGAGTGTGAAACTCGTTTCGTTTTTTCTAGGAGAAATTGATCGATTTTTGGGATTATCGATGGGTCATTGGAAAGATACAAAATTCAGCTGCGGAATTATAGAGAATTTAGTTTGCTTTAATGTTTTTTCTTGGTTGTTGAGGAGTAACGGGGTAAATAACAGGATACATTTTTAAGCAAGACTTATCTTCACAGCTCTAAGCTAGATAGCGCGATTTTCACTGTTACTTCTTTTGTAGAGAATTTCAAGAGCTGCAAAAACAATCTCTATGAAAATTTTGCTATCTCGTTTAGTGCTCGAAATCTTCGATGATAAATGAGTACAAAGATAACTCGACTTGTTTTCTTTATTTAAAAACTTCTTTGCATCAATTCTTTCATTTGATTCTTCCGCAAAAGAACTACCTGGTGAATACAGTATCATCTAAGATTACCTGTTTGATTTCTTCTATTTTTTGTTCCTTCTGAGTTCTATTTGCGATCTTCCTGTATAAATTTTCAACTATTTTTTTCAATAACAAATGTGATTAAAGAAAAAAATTCTCTATCGGGGATATCTTATTGAAACTGTTAACAATTTATCCATTTTCAAAAATCAATTTATTACTTAAATTCACCTTTTATTACAAAATTAACATGCAAAGTTTAATTTGATGCAATAATCAATCACAGAATCAAAAAAATGAAGAGTTCCTATGGAATATTCACAAAATTTCAAATGAAAATTGATGCGAATGAATCCAAGGATTTTTCCAGAAGTTCAATCAATTTCAATTAGTTAATTAAATTAATTTCTTAATTATCCTCAACTTGGTTATCACCATAAGCATCAATTTCATACTCATATGAGGTAATAAAACCATTCAATCTTCATCGTGGAGCAATTCAGCAGACTCATTTCCTCCCAAGAAATAATTGCGCAGTGGAAAGAATCGACAGAGAGAGATTCAGCGCTGATTGATCCCATAATAGGTAGTTCTGAGAATCCATCTGCCTAAACCAACTGATTTGTGAATTGACGTAAAAATGGCAGTTCTAATGATACTTCTTGAGGACCATCTGAGGTAGAGGATTCATTAGATTTTAGTTATCAGCATTTGTCCACGGCATGCCCTTGAAATGCACATATTGAAGCAGATATTAAAATGAATTATTCAACTGAAAAATTGAAAAATTCACTCTTATTATTATTATTATCCTACTTTCTTGAGGATTTCTCGAAAATTAAGCGAGATAGAATAATTTTGCGTCAATCGTATCTTGAAACTCACCAAAGTCTTTACAAAGAGAATCAAGGTAAAACAGGCGTATCTTCATTCACTTCCAATATATTCTATAGAGAATCATCGCAAAAATAAGTCGATCTGTTCTGTTTATTTCTTCTGTACGGAATTGGGCAGACGTTGGAGATGTTGATGCTGCTAACTGTAATAGAAAGAAGGAAAATTAGTTACATTCGATTTTTTCGGAGAGGAGAATATCTTGGAAACTGAGCAAGATAGGATGATTTTGCTCCAATATTTTTTTATAGATGTTGGAATTCTCTACAAAAGAGGATGAGAATAAGAAAAGGGGTCTCTATTAGTTTCAGCGATATTTGAGCAAAATAAATAGCAGCAGTTACACTTCATTGAAATATTTCTTTCAAATGATCATCATCAAGTAAAGAAGAATGAGGAATATCAACATTCCATTAGGAAACAACGAATATACTGTGGTGGCCCTGGTTTCTGACAACGCCCCGGTGATTGACAGTTTTTGCGAATATCTCAGTTATATCTAAATGTACAATATATTGTTTAATACTTGATTACTGAACGAGTTCAGCGCAACAAATAATATTTGTTCACGAGTTCGCTGAACTCGTTCAGTAATTTAATTATTTTTATACATATTATGTATTATAATGATTAAATTATATTGAATGACCAATCAATTGTTGCCTCCGATTTATGCTGTTAGAAACAGGCTTCAAAGTGTCAGAAACCGGAGCAACCACGGTATTTCCACAAATTTTTAAAAATTATGTTCTGCATATTTCTGATGTTGTTGAGCTAAGTGAAATTTATCAGATTTTCCACCCTTTCTCTGATTGATAAAGAGGAATATATTGTTTATACAAGTGAACATTAATAATAGGTTGAGTGATCCAGTGGTCGAACGGATAAGACTCGTCAGACACCAGTGATGGGACATAAGGAATTCCATAATTGCTGAAATATTCAACAGTTTCATAGGCTCTTTTTTGAGTTGATAAACAATATTGTGTTCTGAAGATTAGAGAAATGATATTTTTTTGGATTACTAATTTGCTCCAGAATAAAGACCTTCAATAGTTCGATCACTGGACGAGTTCGAACACTGGTCAACTCACCCTAATTGTGTAGTGGAGAGGTGAAAGAAGATGAGTCAATTTTTTTCATTCTGTTTTTGAGAATATCTCGGAGACTAAGGGAGACAGCGAATTTCTCGTAGAGATCTTTTTCTTAACTCTCAGAATTTAGAACAGGAAAGGATGACAGCAGAATGGCCCTATCTCATTTAGTTTCCGAAACATTTGTGAAAAACAAATTGCCAACACAAATGAGTTATTCTGTTTTATCTCTTACCTACTGAATCATAGAATTTGCCTCCATTCCTTACAACCACCAGGTATTCACATCAGAGAGAGCCATAGAACAACTACTAACTCTTGCTACAAGTACCATAATAAAATAAATAAATATCATTATGGAACTCAGGAGATATACATCACTTGGAACTGCGTAAAGTGACTTTGAAGAACAAATCAGACCAGCTTCCATGTGCCAGTGGTACTATCGTATACCAGACTGCAATGTGTTCATTAATAATTTCTGAAAAACAAATCATGAGAATCAATGAAAATTAATTCATTCCAAACTGCTTTACATAATTTTTTCTAGTGAAGGGGGAAACCGAAATAAATGAATTTTTTCAGAATATTCAGGAGCTAAGCAAGTTCAGGTTATTTTGTTCGACTCCTTTTTTGTAACTCTTGAAATTCTTTACAAAAATTGATTTTTTTGTTCAAAATCTTAGGGGCTATAAAAAACTTGGAATGCGAAATTTCTCTTAAAATTCCTCTCCAATCATCTCTCCTCATCCAAATCCTGACAATCCCGTCATTATTCTAGTCATCATAAAATTAGAGCACTTGGTTTCATATTTTTCTTAGAATTACTACCTTTTGAGGTTATTCGGTGCTCTTCAATAATAATAACACTTTGAAAAAAAATATGAAATGATTACGCACTTACCCTTGAAAATACAAAAAATGATTAGCCATCATCTCAAGTAATCAACCAACGAAAAACATTTAATAATGAAATTAAAACCACCAGTCACTTGTTAATCCTCTGTTTTGATTTTTGAACGAGTAAGTTTCTGCGCATGTCGGGTAATTTCTCACCCACTTTTTAGTCGGGGAGACTGGGGGACACTCTGGGTAAAATCTCCCGAGTTTCTGAACGTTCGTGGGTGGCGCTCAAGTACCAATTTCCGGTCTTTCTGAACGGGATGGGTGCAACTGACCAGAAAAAACTGACCAGACTACAACTGGCCATACATTTTGGGTGTTTTTGCAACTAGCCAGAAAACGCCTGTGCTCCAACAACTGAACGCCGGAAAGTGACGATAGCTTTGTTACCCTCCGAGATTCCGATTGAAAGTACAATCCATTTCGGAGAGATGGCGTTTACTCAGCATTAATATCGAAAAATGAGCAAAAAGACTGTTCTGGATTCTGAATTGTAGCTAGTCGGGAACATTTGGGAACAGTTATGACGAAGTTAAGGGGGAACGTCAGTTGAATCGAAATGTAGAACTAATCTTCAATAAATTCACAGATATCGTTGGATGTGTTTTAGGATTAGCTGCAGAGATTCGAGTGAATTCATCCTGCCAGTACTGAATGATTAATTAACAAAATTTTCTATTTAACATGCGCTCTTATGTATCATCATTCATGCGTAGATTCCTCACAATTTCGAAATGCGAAATTCGTATTAAATGTTCGATATCTATATTACTTGATTCGAAGACAATCGATGTGTAAAATTTGATGAACCTTCATCAAGCCAGTTATTAATAATTGAAAAAAAAGGAGGGAAAAGTCTTGACGGATCTCTGTCTAACACCGACAATATCAGAGGCTAGCTCTCTCATGCACTTCGTTCGCGTTTGTCTCCTCCCTGCGCCCCATTTCGTCCTTCACCGCACCCCCCGAATGAAAACTTTTTTATGCCCAGATGTTTATTGACAATCGATAGGGTTTCTCATGAATCAAATATTCTTAAGATTTTGTATTTTTCGATCAATAATCACTCAACGAATGAAAAAATATTGTTTCAGCAACACGAATATCAATCGATTACAAATTCAATTATTCGAATAAATCAATTATGGTGTGGAGAAGACTTAAAAAAAGAAATATTTCCCTGAATTGTAAGATAAAAGATTCAGATGAATTTGTTATTTATTGTGAATTATCCATTCGTCTGATTCATAAAATTCCGCTTAATTAATTGTTCATAAACGATCACTTCACAAATAGGAAGGAATCAGTCTAGAAATATAGATATCAGTCAACTAGAAATCTTATGAATGAAATGAATAGCTTATCGTGTAGAGAATGAGTTCAAAAAATTAAACTCCTTGTTCATAAACAATGAATTGAAGAACAAAGAATATTAATAGCCCTGCAATGATATCACTTGACTGAGATTTCTATGAATCGGACAGATGAATAATTGATAATGAATTGATAATTTTTCGAATTTGTCATTTTAGTATTACTGAAGGAAATTGTTCTTTGAAAATTTGAGAATCGGTCCGTCCTGAAGTTGAGGAGGAACATCAGACCATATCGAAGAGTGTAATTAATGATCTCTACTAGATCGCCTACTAATTTACATTAGCTGTTTGAACCATATTCACCGAAATATGAGCGAATGAATATGAATGATGGGGTCTCGATTGTAGAAATCGAGTAAGTTCCTTTTAACAGTCAATTAAATTTTTCAGCTTGTATTTTTCAAGTATATTGAGAGTTTCCCAGCATCTCGATGATCTCTACTAGATCCCCTACGAAGTTACATTAGCTGTTTGAACCATATTTACGGGAATATGAGCGAATGAATATAAATAATGGGGTCTCGATTGTAGAAATCGAGCAATTTCCTTTTAACAGTCAATTAAATTTTTCGGCTCGTCTTTTTCAAGTATATTTAGAGTTTTCCAGCATCTCGATGATCGCTACTAGATCCCCTACTAATTTACATTAGCTGTTTTGATCAAATTTGCCGAAATATGAGCGAATGAATAACAATAATGGGGTCTCGATTGAAAAAATCGAAGAAGTTCCTTTCAACAGTCAATTGAATTTTTCGGCTTGTATTTTTCAAGTATATTTAGAGTTTTCCAGCATCTTGATGATCTCTACTAGATGGCCTATTAATTTACATTAGCTGTTTTAACCATATTTACCGAAATATGAGCGAATGAATATCAATAATGGGGTCTCGATTGAAGAAATTGAAGAAGTTCCTTTCAACAGTCAATTGAATTTTTCGGCTTGTATTTTTCAAGTATATTTGGAGTTTTCCAGCATCTTGATGATTTCTACTAGATCCCCTACTAATTTACATTAGCTGTTTTAACCATATTTACCGAAATATGAGCGAATGAATATCAATAATGGGGTCTCGATTGAAGAAATCGAAGAAGTTCCTTTCAACAGTCAATTGAATTTTTCGGCTTGTATTTTTCAAGTATATTTAGAGTTTTCCAGCATCTTGATGATCTCTGCTAGATCCCCTACTAATTTACATTGGCTGTTTGAACCATATTTACCGAAATATGAGCCAATGAATATGAATAATGGGGTCTCGATATGGCACTTGCCCCTCTATGGGGATGTAGCCAATTGGAATAAGAATGGGGTCTCGATTGAAAAAATCGAGCAATTTCCTTTCAACAGTCAATTAAATTTTTCGGCTTGTATTTTTCAAGTATATTTAGAGTTTTCCAGCATCTTGATGATCTCTGCTAGATCCCCTACTAATTTACATTGGCTGTTTGAACCATATTTACCGAAATATGAGCCAATGAATATGAATAATGGGGTCTCGATATGGCACTTGCCCCTCTATGGGGATATAGCCAATTGGAATAAGAACGGGGTCTCGATTGAAAAAATCGAGCAATTTCCTTTCAACAGTCAATTAAATTTTTCGGATTATATTTTTCGGGTTTATTTAGAGTTTTCCAGCATCTTGATGATCTCTGCTAGATCCCCTACTAATTTACATTGGCTGTTTGAACCATATTTACCGAAATATGAGCCAATGAATATGGATAATGGGGTCTCGATATGGCACTTGCCCCTCTATGGGGATATAGCCAATTGGAATAAGAATGGGGTCTCGATTGAAAAAATGGAGCAATTTCCTTTCAACAGTCAATTAAATTTTTCGGATTATATTTTTCGAGTTTATTTAGAGTTTTCCAGCATCTTGATGATCTCTGCTAGATCCCCTACTAATTTACATTGGCTGTTTGAACCATATTTACCGAAATATGAGCCAATGAATATGAATAATGGGGTCTCGATATGGCACTTGCCCCTCTATGGGGATATAGCCAATTGGAATAAGAATGGGGTCTCGATTGAAAAAATCGAGCAATTTCCTTTCAACAGTCAATTAAATTTTTCGGCTTGTATTTTTCAAGTATATTTAGAGTTTTCCAGCATCTTGATGATCTCTGCTAGATCCCCTACTAATTTACATTGGCTGTTTGAACCATATTTACCGAAATATGAGCCAATGAATATGAATAATGGGGTCTCGATTGAAAAAATCGAAGAAGTTCCTTTCAACAGTCAATTGAATTTTTCGGCTTGTATTTTTCAAGTATATTTAGAGTTTTCCAGCATCTTGATGATCTCTACTAGATCCCCTACTAATCTACATTAGCTGTTTTAACCATATTTACCGAAATATGAGCGAATGAATATCAATAATGGAGTCTCGATTGAAAAAATCGAAGAAGTTCCTTTCAACAGTCGATTGAATTTTTCGGCTTGTATTTTTCAAGTATATTTAGAGTTTTCCAGCATCTTGATGATCTCTACTAGATGGCCTACTAATTTACATTAGCTGTTTTAACCATATTTACCGAAATATGAGCAGAAAATAGGGATTCCGGCTAATCAAATATTGCACATGCTTTCAAGTAGCGCATAGAGAAAATCAGAAGACGACAATAACGACATTGAACGGCTGTCTGAAAAGCTGTCCCCTACGCATTGCATCCTGGGAGTGTCGGCTCATTAAAGGTTACCAATACCTTCTTCTATCATACCTTATTCCAGAGAAAATGACGATACATGGCAATACACTCAGGCACACACAACCACTCACACACACACACATACAGGCATGCTTTAAAATTATGATTTTTCGACGTTTTGGATCATTTGGAGTCATATTCCGATGAAAACTCGAAATCGAAAAATCTGACGTGTACAAAACTTCCATTCGGAAGCAAAAGAAGAAAAGAAACAGAATTTGCATTTTTTTTCTTCTTTTTCCATAAGTTTAAACCCTTTTCGCGATGAAAATGTGAGAAAAGCTGAGAAAATTTTTTTTTCATTTTGTTAAAGATTCTGAACTGATAAATGCAAAAAACGTGATCCTTCAATTTTTTTCAAAAATTCAATCGAATAAAACAAAAAAATGGCTGGCTGGATTGAATTGAAACTTTGTAGGGTTCTTGTGGGTATGTTGAACTGTAAAAGGGACACTTAACATTAGCGATTCTATCGATATTTCTGATTGAAAGTTTGATGTTCCAAAAATTAATCAAAAACCTTTTTTTTTTGTTTTTTCCAATTCATGTAAAGGATGTAAAAAAAAATTTTCACGAAAAAAAATGGCTTGTTCTTGTAGATCATATATTCAAATTTTCAAAACCCACCGTTAATTTTTTGTGCGATCGTTGGTCGCTGAGATATTGATGATCAAAGACAAAACGATCTTTTTTCTTTCGAAGTCCGATATCTCAGCAAAAAACGGTCGAATCAGGGTAGAAAAAAAAGAGAAGCTGAATAAACAAGCTATCCGGTCCATATGGCGGTTGAGTTGGAAAAATTTTTCCCAAGTCGATGAACGAAAACAACAAAAAAAAAATTAAATTTTTTTTTTTTATTGTACTTATCAGAATAGCGCGATGCACATGCCTTAAATTTTTTTTCGTGTCACGATCTCGAAATTAGAGACTTCAAGCTTCAAATTGGTTTCCTTGTTACTCCAATACGATCTTTTTTAAGAAAGATACGACCATTTGAAAAACCTCTCAAAATTCGGAATTTTTTTTTGATCCTTTAATTTTTTCCACTAGTGTATTTCAAAAAATTTAATATTTTCTTCGTTGAATAAACAATAAATTCACAAAATAGGGAAAAAGCCTTAGCAATATAGGTAGCAAATCAATAGAAATTTGATAACAAATTTCCCTAAATTTTTTATCTTACAATTCATGGAAATTTTTTTTTTTTAAGTCTTCTTCACCCCATAATTAATTTATTCGAATCATTGAGTTTGCAATTGATTGATATTCGTGTTGCTAAGACAATATTTTTCCATTTGTTGAGTGATTATTGATCGAAAAATATAAAATCTTAAAAATATCTGATTCATGAAATACCCTATCGATTGATAATAAACATCTCGGCATAAAAAAGTTTTCATTCGGGGGGTGAACGATGGGGAACGAAGTGCATGAGAGAGCTAGCCTCTGATTTTGTCGGGTTAGACAGAGATCCGTCAAGGCTTTCCTCTCCTTTTTCCTCTCTTTTTTTTTCGATTATTGATAACTGGCTTAATGGAGGTTCATCAAATTTTACTCATCGATTGTCTTCGAATCAAGTAATATACATATCGAACATTTAATACGAATTTCGCATTTTGAAATTGTGAGGAATCTACGCATGAATGGTGATACATAAGAGCGCATGTTAAATAGAAAATTTCGTTAATTAATCATTCACTACGGGCAGGATGAATTCCCTCGGAACTCTGCAGCTAATCCCAAAATTGATCTGACAATATCTGTGAATTTATTCAAGATTAATTCTACATGTCGATTCAACCGACGTTTTCCCTTTACTTCCCCACAGCCCCCTGACACTGTGAGATTTTGGTGTCCCCTTACTGTTACCGCCGAGAGTGGCGCTGGCAGTCTTCTGGGCACTTCCCCCACCACGCGCTCTCGGCGGTTTCAGAGCAATATTTGAATAGACGAGGAAGAGAGGGACTTTGAACTATTAAATTTCAAATATCTACACATTGTATATAAGTATTTATTACTCGAAATATATGATAATAGACTATCGAAAGAAAGTTATTGTAATATTAACACATATGTTTTTCTCGAGTAACAACAATTAAGTTTCACAAAATTTAGAAATTTTTCTCCTCTTTTGTGCCAATTTTCGTTGTTCAGCATTGAAAAGAGAGCAAAAGTCTTGCACACGTGTGGTTACAAAATACTGGATAATTTGCGAAAGTATTTCACACGTATGTTCACGACAGGGGAAAGACAGCTTTGGATATTTATGTACATCTCCAATAATATTTTCAAAAACATGGGATGAGTGACGGTGTAATAAAAATCGCTCTTCTAAGAGAAGAACCAAGCGATACGAATGTCCTCTAGGGTGAATGATAGTCTCATGCATGAGAGCATCAGAAAATTAATTTTATTTTGAAAAGCCCGCCAATCTACATATTTACCATTAAGGGCCTTTTTATAAAATTTGAGAATCTTATCATCAAATTTTGGAAAAAAATAAAAAATGCGCAAGCGAGGTTTGAACTTACAGCCATCCGATTAAGGCATCAAATTATTGAAATAATACAAAAATTACAATTGAATAAATCAAACAATTTACTTGATTGTTATTTTAACATTTTCCAAGTATTGAAAAAACTAGATTTTTTCACTCAAATATTAGAATAGAATAGAATTCATTTCCTTTAATGGTACATTTTCCATGCTTAACAAAGTTTTTCACGGTAACAGTGTCATCATTTTCACGGTCAATACCCCGTTTCCAGTTTAGGAGATTTTCTTGGCGTATTTGAAAGAAATGACGCTTATCACTTTTACTTTTTTTTTAAGTTCTTGATGAATTTTTAACACAAGTTGAGCAACATTTGCGATATTAATAACACTGGAGGAGGTTAGAGCAATTTGAAACTCCGAATATGAATTGAGCGCGGTTTGGGGTGCCCAGAAGACTGCCAGCGCCGCGTAGTGGCGGTAACATTAGTGGGGACACGTTTGTCATAAGGAGAATAGTCTCAGTGTCCGGGGGCTGCTTCCCCATAACTATTCCCAAATGTTCCAGACTAGCTACAATTCAGAATCCAGAACAGTTTTTTTGCTTACTTTTCGATATTAATGGTGAGTAAACTCCATCTCTCTGAAATGGATTGTACTTTCAATCGGAATCTCGGAGGGTAACAAAGCTGTCGTCACTTTCCGGCGTCCAGTTGTTGGAGCACAGGCGTTTTCTGGCTAGTTGCAAAAACACCCAAAACGTCTGGCCAGTTGTAGTTTGGTCAGTTTTTTCTGGTCAGTTGCACCCATCCCTTTCTGAACGGATTTGGGTAAACTTTACCTACCCGGGGACATTTCTGAACGGACCCCAGTGCAAAGAAAACGACTTATACCACCTGAATTGACGGTTAGAATTAACGTGCAGTGCCCCTCTATACGTCTGCATCAACTAACTTTACATAAAAATATTGCCTTTACTCATGCACACGTGCACTTCATCTCTGCTCTTCTCCACGGTATTTTGTGTGTCCGATAATTCATTGTTCTCGTCTTCCACTTCACGCGAATTTCAATTGCAGTGTAATTATAATTATTTCTAATTCATTTGGATGCGAATTAATCACTTTGGAGAAGAGTTTCAACAGAATTAGAATGGCAATGCTTGCTGAGCCGAAACGGAGGCAAAAATGGACGCTCAATCCGAGGGGAAAACAGTGGAGCGAGGGTGAGTATTGTTATTACTCGCTCATTTCTTTTCCTCTCAATTCTCAATAAATTTTTCAATTCCACAAAAATTATGATTATGATACTGAGAATAGTAGACATCTGGCAATTCGTATCATTTTTATTTGTATTTAAAATAAATTATTTTAAATAAATAAAAGAATATGCACATGTAGAAAATTGCGGAGAACTAAAAGTGCAAATTCTTTAAATATTTTTTAGATAATAATCTATTTGTTCAAAAAAATTCAAAAAATTGGGAGATGTGTGCTCGTTTCATTATTATAATGATGACGATAATGAAAATAACAAACCTTTGACAATTTTTAGTTTTTTTTTCTCCTAAACAAATCAATTATTTGAAAAAAAAATATATGCACATGTAGAAAATTCAAAAAACTTTGAGTGCAAATTTTTTTTATATCAATTTATTTGTTTAAAGAATTTCAAAAAATAGTCAGATGTATCCTAATTTTATCATTATCAATAATTTACATCAATTTATTTAATAAATCAATTTCATTCCATCAACAGTTTTTTAAGAATATCTTGGAAACGAAGCAGGATAGCGAAAATTTCGTAGAAACATTTTTTGTAGCTCTTGAAATTCTCTACAAAAAAGTATCCTGGCTGAATCGCTCTATCTCGCTTAGATACCGAGATATTTTTTTTTAATTGTGACACATTTCAATCAATTTTTCTGGAAATTCCATTTTTTTCAATTCGTCCCAAATAATTTTTTTTTCGGATTAATTCAATTTTTCCAGTTTTTCTCTGCAAAAAAAATAATGAAGAATTATCAATTGAAGAGTCACCAGTTTTTTTCTAATATCTCGGTAAATAATGGAGATACGCCTTTTTTGCCCTAAGAAAGTTTTGTATAAAATTTTAAGAGCTACAAAAAAAGATTTAGGCAAAATCGTTCTATCTCGCTTAGTTTCCGAGGCTTTCTCAAAAAACTGATGTACTAAATTTAATTTGTCTAAAAACTTCACAATTTTATTAATTTTATTAATTTAAAGATTCGAATAAATTTGGACAAAAAATGTTGGAGAAAATGGGCTGGACAAGTGGAAAGGGCCTTGGTGCTCATGAACAGGGTATGACAGAGCATGTGAGGGTTAGATTCAAGGA
Organism: Aleiodes leptofemur; assembly: GCA_963942555.1. Lineage (NCBI taxonomy): Eukaryota > Metazoa > Arthropoda > Insecta > Hymenoptera > Braconidae > Aleiodes > Aleiodes leptofemur. Next base: position 12,052,055 of record OZ012619.1, read on the forward strand.
CGATGCAGGTGGTGAGTATTTTTATCAGCTTCAATTATCTCAATTTATTCGAATTTATGGATTTAGGTCAATCCATAAAAATATGCAGCTTATTTTGTAATTATCTTGAAAACCGTTGGGTTTACAGAAATTCATCAGGAAACCTTTTTTGCGAAGAATTTAATTCTCTATAAAGAAGGTCTCTTTGAAAATTTCAATTAACCCACTGGTTCCGGAGATATCTTGAAAATGAGCTGTGGAAAAAATTCATTACACTTGATCGCCTGATACTAATGAAAAAAAAAAAAACCTAATCGCTTGTGTCTTATTTTGAGATTATCTTGAAAACCATTGGGTTTAAGAAAATTGATCAAGAGACCTTTTTTGCGGACAATTAAATTTTCTACAAAAAAGGTCTCCTATTAAATTCTCTTATAATCAATGGTTTTCGAGATTTTTCTAAATAAACATAGACTTTGATTTTCAACGATTTTTTTGTAATTCAAACTTTTTGAATAATTCGTTGATTAATTAACTAACTAATTAATTAATTTTTTAGGTATTGGTTACTCGAAAGACGTCCAAGACAAATACTGGACCGAGCATCAGGAGAATTTCAACGAACTCCTCCAGAATCTTCAAGCAGGCGAGGAAAATCTGGTGGAAAAACCAAAGGTAAATGAAATTTCCAAATTAAGTGGAAAATCACTCGAATTGAAGTCGAAGCAGAGTCGTGCACGTGTGCATTATCAGAAATTCACGCGTGGCAAAGATGTCAATAAGTACAGTACCAAAGACTTGGCAAATATTTTTGGGAAAAAGGAATTAGCGGATTCGGTAAAAGTTGAGGAATGTCATGCTGGTGGAGATGAGAATTTAGCACCAATTGGAAGTGCCGACTCGACTGCTGGCGTATTGACGATTAAAGGTGGCAGCATGAATGATTACTTCAAATCGAAATTTCCGAATTTTCAATTGACAAGTAAACACGATGACAAGTCATCGGAAAGTGAATCCGAACGACATGTCGGCTTCGGATTTTCATCGCCTTCAATTTTTTCACCTGAAGCTAAAATTGATGATGAAAAAATGGAAAATTCCGGGAAATTCACACCGAAAAAGAGGAAAAGTGAATTTTACGTTGAAACACCGAAGAAAATTTTGAATAATGAAAATTTTGATGATAATGAAGGAAATTCTGAAGAAAAAATGGAAATTTTGGATGGAAAATCGGGAAAAACGGAGAATTGTGAAATTATTCTAAAGAAAAAGAAAAAGAAGAGGAGAAGTGAAAATTCAGAAGAAAATTTGGCTGAAATTGATGAAAAAAAATCGAAAAAAAGGAAGAAAAGTAAATTAAATGCAGAAAATAGTTTGTCAATTGATGGAGACTCAAAAAATCTGGAAAATCCATCAGAAAAGCTGGAAAATAAATCAAAATTTGTTTTCGAAAATCAAGCACTGGATTTGGCCTCGCCATCGCCGATTTCCGAATTCAAAAAATCGAAAAAAAAGCGAAAAAAGGAGCGAGAGCCGCTTGAATGTATTCCGGAATTCTCCGATTCCCCAAAAATCCTGGAAAATCCCCTCGAACTCGAATCCAAAGCCTCAAACTTCATTTTCTCAAATCCCGCACTAGAAATAAATTCTCCCGATGAAACAAGAACCGAGAAAAAGTCAAAAAAGTCCATTTCTGACGAGAAGAAAATTCCAAAAAATGAGAATTTCACTTTCGAGAATCCAGCGTTGGATCTGGACTCTCCAGAAATTCAAACGAAGTCGAAGAAGAAAAAGAAAAAAACTGAAATCGGTTACGTCAATGAATCAACGAATTTTGAGACTGAAGATCCCGAAAAAAGGCATTTTTACGGAAGTCCAAGTGTTTTTGAAATTCCGCGGGAGCCGGGATTGGCCAATGAGGCGCTTGACTTGACTGACGAGGACAGCAAGAGGCGCGTTACCTTCAACGACGAGATCGAGTACAACACCGATTACCGGAAGAAGAAGACCCGGAGAAAACTGGACAAATTCGAGGTGGACAACGAAAAATTACGGAAGAAAATCGCGAAAAAAGAAGCGGAGGTTCAGAGCACGGGATTTGTTAATCCAGCACTCGACGTTGACGTCGTCGACGACGAGGCCGTTGACAACGAGGAGAACGAGCGGAAGAGCAAGAGCGAGAGACGGAAGAAACGGAGAATCTCGAATTTAGAGACGATCGAGGAAATTCCGGAGGAGGAGAGAATCGACGATTCAATAGGCGCAACGCCTTTCAAGAAGAGGCGAAGAAAGGGAGGAGATAAGGAGAACTTGGGGGATGAAACTCAGGGGGAGGGGAAGATTGAGGGCGAAGAAATTGGGGAGAGTGGAGACGTTTTGGAGGATGAACTTGTTGATGAATTTGAGAGCCCGAAAATGGTCAGAACAGGAAAGTCAAAGAGAATTTTGAAAAGTTTATTTGCGAAGAGTCCGATGTTGAATTTTAGCGGCTCCAATATCAATGAGATAAAGGGCTACGGTCTTGAGTGATTTTTTTATGATTTTGTTTTCTTTTTTTTTTGGAATCCGGTTTTTGAGAATAGGAAAACTCGAACAATAAATAGAGGGTTGAGTAGGGACTTCAGCAAATACATTAAAAACAAGGAAATGTGGCAGAGTCCTGAAAATCTCTGAACAAGTTTATTGAGTGATCAAAAATATACACTAATTTTTTGGAATGGTACCCTGGATTTGAAAAAGAAAATAATTATTAAAATAAAATCTTTTGCATGAAGTTATATGGATGATAGATAATTGTAGCACAATTACGTCATTACTGCCTGAGCGGGTCAAATTTCTCGAAATTTTCCGACCGCCCATAAATCCCTATGTAAAAAACCCAACTCTAATATTTATATTTTTCCTTATATTAACGATAACTTAATTCCAAAGATTTGTGCATATTCTTAATCACTCGATAAACATGTTCAGGAAATTTTAGGACTGTGCCGCATTTTCTTGTTTTGGTTCCATTGCTGAAGTTCCTCCTGAAGGAAAAATTGGGGTTTATCGAAGCGTATAAAGTGGGCAAGTCATATAGATAAACTGAAAAAGGGAGCGACTCCCAGAAGAATATGTAATAAAAAGTTAAACATCAATTGCACTTGAATAACCAGGAGATAATTAATGAAAATCGAGAAAAAAAACTGGAATATACCCCAAACTCCCAATAGATAGACAGCAGCATATTCGCAGTGAGTGTTACACCAGAAATTGAAGAAAAAAATTCTGAAAACCATTGAATTATTCACATAATTCTCAATAAAAGGAACCGTCTATCTTTTGGTCGGTGTCTATCTATTAGTCGTGTTACTCTATCTCGGAAAATAAGGGAGATAGCGAAAATTTGGATGGCTCATTTTTTTTTGTAGAGAATTTGAATTTCTACAGAAAAAAAGTCTCCTGGCATTATCCTCTAAAACTAGTGATTTTCGAGATATTTACAAAAAAAGGAATAATTATGTAATGTTAGATTAGTTTTTAAATCAATTAAAAATGGCGTCAATTGAATATTTCAATGAAATAATTTGAGATAAACTTTTTTTTCGATATTCGAAAAGTTTTTTAAAAGTTCTATCTCAATAACTCACACTCTAAATGATTACTATTAAAATTCAAATAAAATAATTAATATATTTCAATCATTTTTGTATTCAATTACTCCGAATTAACTTGATGAAATCAACGCATTTAAATTAATTCATTTTAATAAATTTATTAAACTATTAACTAATTAACTCTTCATCGCCTCCTGTTTTTGCTCCTCATCGAATTCAATGTTGTGATTAATTGCTATTATTTCCTCGATCGCATTCAATTTTTTGTACAATATGTCAATAGCTTTTGAGTCTTCTTCGCTTATTTTCGTTGTTGTATTCGGCACAAATTCTTCCTCCATCGATAGCACGTTGTAATTCAGGGATTGGAGCTTCGTCACGACCTTGGGAAGACTGTCAGGATCGCAGATAAACTGGAATTATTTAAATTCAATTAATTTCAATTTTTTTTTAACAATGGAAAGCGAGGCGAAATAATCTGAGATTTTTTTTGAGACTGAAGGCTTCTACAAATTTTTTTGAAAAAATTCACCAATAATGGAAACACTTTGGAACATTTTCTCAAATTTTTTCAGGAAATAAGGAACACTTTTTCGGATTTTTCCACAAATTTCTTCACTCCAAAAAAAATTCCTGAATCATTCTGCCTCAGAGGTTTACTTTGCCCCGATTTCCCGTAAAATGAAAATTTGAAGAAGATATGGAATTTTTCATTTGAATTTTTTTCATAAAGCATAATGAAACCTATAAAAAAGGTTTCTACAGAAACGAAAGTCATATTTCCGTCAAATTTCGAGATAATTAGCAAAAGAAATTAAATTAAAAAGACATAGGGAAAACTGAAGCATTGAGTGAGAGAAGAAATCAGTAGTAAAATCAGTGAATTAGATAATTTCTTGAAAGGAAAACAGGATGAATAATTTCTTTTTGCCAATCTATTATCTCAAATTTTCTGCAAACTAAAGGAGATAGAGCAATTTTTCCAGAATTCTCTTCCTTATAGAGAATTCAAAGAGCTACAAAAAAGAATTAAGGTAAAAATGGCGTATCTCTATTAGTTCCGACATATGCTTGGAAAATAGTTGGAAGAAAAAAAACGTGAGACTTATTTTACTGTTTTATCTCCTCACTTCTGAAATAATGAAAAAAAAATTCTGTACTATTTTTGAAAATTTCTCTGACACGAGTGAGTTCAGAGGAAAATTCTGAGAGATCTTTTTTCGAAGAGAATCTAGATACGCGGTAGCGTATCGGCCAAGTACATGTTGAAGGGCCGAGCGCTGAGCGTATATATTCTCGACAGAGCTTCCCCCTCCACCACTCTTTTTTCTTTATTATTCAATTGCTCAAAAACGAGACAAACTACGCAAAAAGTAGTCTTAGTTACATCACCTAATTCGACATCGAGCATTCGAATGGTGATTTTTTTTATTTTTTTTATTCCATATTTAACTAAAAACGCCCCATAGCAACGGTCCCGGAAACATTTTTTGCCAATTACATTATCTTGAAGCCACATTTCTCTTAGAAGGTTGGTACCACTGTCCCTTTCGTTGACAGCCAGTCTCTATCGATTAAACAGGAGTAAAATCCGAAAGTCGGTAAAAAAAATTACCATTCGCAGGTAAGTCATTATCGACTTTCAGAAATTTATTGAAGAAGATGGGTTGAAGTCAGACTAGTCGGAAGGAAAAAGTCGGAAAAATTCCAAAAAAATGGAAAAATTTGAAAAAACGTTCGAAAATCTCAAATATCGGAATAGAAACTGACTTTTGAAATATGTTGGCAAAAGAAGGTTGCCAGAGTTTAATTTGAGGAAATCTCGGAATAACAATTCGAAAAATTTCCGAAGAATTTCAAAAAATTTCAAAAAAAATTCAAAAAATTCGAAAAACAATCGAAAAAAATTTCGAAAAATCCTGCTTGCGCATTCCATATTTTTTTCCGAAGATTTGACTTTGATTATTATTTAAATTTTATGTAGGCCCCTTTCCTGCATAATTACCGAAAAAATTCAAGAAAGAATCGAAAAATTTGAAAAAAAAATTCGAAAAATTTCAAGAACCAAAATAAAAACTGATTTTTGAAATATATATTGGCTAAGGAAGGTTACCGGAGTTTAATTTGAGAAACTTCTGAAAAAAAATCGAAAATTTCCAAAAAATTTCAGAAACCTCGAAAAAAAATCGAAAAAAATTTGAAAAAATACAAAAAAAACGAAAAATTTGGAGAAAAAAATCGGAAAATCTTAAATTTCAAAATAAAAACTGATTTTTAAAATATATATTGGCAAAGGAAGGTTGCCGCCCGCATGGAAAAGAAATATATTGCTATGAATATATTTAATAATATCGGATTAATAACAGGTGATATAATGCGGCAAAAATATGTGTGATTTTCAATATATTATGTAATTATATACATAATTATACTACTTCAATTATATAGATTTTGATATTTTATCATGTAAATTTCTATATCTGAGTCATTTGATATTGAAAAATATATTATTTCATTTGCAATTCATCATATAATAATGGCAGTATACTCAATAGTGTTTTCCTGTTTCATATGGAAATAATTAGAATTTTTAGTTTATATTTGAGCATATATTTTATTAAAAATAAAATATATTATATTCTATTTTATATAGTTGCACTTTATGATAACTAGATAGTTTGTATCGTTACCCTAATGCGAATTTATTGTGATAGACATCTTCAATAATTTCAAATGTTCCCATGATCCATTCAGATATTGTGGAGAGTACGTTACGTAGGGAGCCTCCTCTATAGAATAAATTAAATATTTTTTTGTCTCAAAATTTTAAAATTATATTGTTTCTTAGAATTTCATGATTCTTACAAACTATCTTTAACTGATATTTTTTATTATATCTTTAAAGTATTCATTTCATTATATGCCAATATTGTATATTACATTATATTCTGATCATTTATTCATATTATAAATAGTATAATATATGCTGGAATATATTCCAAATTTATAGTTGCTATAATTATATGTTTCAATAAACAAGAATTATAATGAACCATTATATTTTTCTCATCATCAAATCATATAATATTTCGGCAAAAATATGCCTATGGATTCTTATATTGCATTTATAATATGATATAATTCATTAGTTACTCAAAATTATATTTTTAACAATATATATCTTTTCCATGCGGGCGGAGTTCAATTTGAGAAACTTTTGGAAATAAAATCGAAAAATTTCCAAAAAATTCGAAAAAAAATCGAAAAAAATTAAAAAAAAAATCGAAAAATTTTAAAAATCAAAATAAATAATGATTTTTGAAATAAATATTGGCAAAGGAAGATTGCCGGAGTTTAATTGGAGGGAATTTCAAAAAAAAAACTCGAAAATTTTCAAAAAAATTCAAAAAATTCGAAAAACATCGGAAAAAAATGAAAAAATAAAAAAAAAACGAAAAATTTGCAAAAAAAATCTCAAATATCAAAATTCAATTTTTTTTCCTTCTTAATTTTCTTTTCATGCAAATCTAGTCGAAATAAGAAGCTGCTCGAAGAAAGAATGTCCTAATGCTAACTTGGACGAAAATGATGTACTGAAGAATTTTTAAATGTAGTAAAATTGAGATGCTGAAACTTTTTTATGTAGAAATATTTATTCGAAGAATCCGTAACTTTTTGAAAAAAAAATTATTGTCGATAAAAAAGATGGAGAGTGACATGTATTTATAAAAAAAATTTCCTCACATATACTCATTCCGAAAAGGAACTAGGGCGATAAATAATCGCCAGGATCATTAATTGCACGAATAAATAATTGAGAAAATATTTATGCGTGGAATTATTAACAGTCCGATGACATTATCATTGCGAATGGAAAATCAGGAGAAGTTAGAAATAATGAGAAAGATAAAAATCACATTCAAGTATGGACGAAAAAATGATTTTCAAAATTGTTCAATGGAGGAATTAAATTCAGGATGAATGAATGATTAGTAAGCCTATGAATTTTGAGGTAATCATAATTTCAAAAATAAATTTTGGACCAATTTTATTTCCTGGAGAATTGGGAATTCCTCGGAAATTCTATTTGACACATTCATAGAATCAAAGAAGAATCGAATGCATTCCATTTTGAAATTCCCATGAATTGGCGAATTTATGGGTTCTCGGTAAAAAAATAATTTTTTCTTCGGGGAAGTTACCATTCTGCAGAAAATACAATCGGTCTAAAATTTGTTTTTGAAATTATAATTACCCCAAAATTCATAAGCCTGCTGATTATTCGTTCATTCCAATTGAATTCCTACATTGAACAATTTTGAAAATTATTTTTCCTTCCATAGTTCAATGCACTTTCTTATTTTTCTCATTATCTTCAATTTCTCCTAATTTTGCATTCGCAATGATAATGTCGTCGGGCTATTGATAATTCCACGACTAAATATTTTCTCAATTATTTGTTAGTGCAATTAATGATCCTGGCGATTATTCATCGCACTAGTTTATTTTCGGGATTATTATATGTAGGGAAAAGTTTTTTTATGATACGTTCATTTTCCATCTTTTTTATTTTCAATCATTTTTTTTCCAACAGTTATGAATTCTTCGAAAGAATATTTCTAAAGAAAAAAGTTTCAGTATCTTAATCCTGCACACTTTAGAAAAATCGTGAGTATATAATTCGCTCATTTATCCATGCAGAAGGGAAATTTTCGAGAGAATTTATAAAAGGACTTTTTTCTTTGCCCAGTTTTCCGTTCTCACTTCTTCCGCCCGGCCTGTGCCCTTAACCGAAGAAGATTCCGAAAACTTTAAAAAAACAATGAAATCTGGGGGACAAAAACAGAAACTGAAGTTTCTGTTGAAAAAATGTGGCCAAGTACATGTTGCTGAGAATCCCCCTCTTTTAAAAAATGAATGAGATAATTCGAAGGAGCCAAGAATTCGAACAATTCTGCGAGAGCTGATGAGGAGGACAAGGAACAAATACGAGTAGATGGCAGATTATTTAGTAGGGAAAATTAGAAACTTGGCCTTTTCGATTTCCATCAATGACTTCGGATGTGGAAAGGCCAAGTTTCTAATTTTCCCTACTAAATAATCTGCCATCTACTTGTATTTGTTCCTTGTCCTCCTCATCAGCTCTCGCAGAATTGTTCGAATTCTTGGCTCCTTCGAATTATCTCATTCATTTTTTAAAAGAGGGGGATTCTCAGCAACATGTACTTGGCCACATTTTTTCAACAGAAACTTCAGTTTCTGTTTTTGTCCCCCTTTCATTATCTACAAATAAGGTCTCTTGATAAATTCCCCTAAAACTTATACTTTTCTAAATATCATCGAAATGAATTGCTTTTTAAAATTTATCCTTTAATTTTGCACTTAATTCCTTTAAATTCTAAAGAAAAGTGGGGTTTAATGAACATTTCAATTGAACGGGTCGAGATAGAGAATTTCTAGTGATTCTATTGAAAAGCTGAAAAAATCTTAGGTAAAAAACATAGGTCAAATAAATTATTTTTTCCCATTTTTTGGAAAATTCCACTTTTTTAGCCAAGTTTTAAAGGGTTACTCCTTTCAAAAATCGAAAGAATTCACTTTTCTGGCGATATTTCCCATTTTGTTAGTTGCGGCGACTTGGGGTTGGTCTCAAATGAAAGGTGAGCTCATTTCTCATCAATTTACGTGCTTCAAATATTCCTTCATCAATTTTTTCCAATACTTACAGACCATTTTCTGAAAATTAGTTTTTGCCCTATAAGTTCTCAAAAATTTGATAATTTTTTTTAACCACATGAATCGTTGGGAAATTGGCTCACCTCTCATTTAAGATCAATTTCAGGTCGCTACGACCAATACAACCAGAAATCTTCTCGAAAAACTGAAATTTTTCCAAAACAGAAGGATTTCGCCTTTAAATCTCAAGAAATGGAGTTTTTTAAAAATTCAAAAAATCAACTTCTGACATACGATTTACATGCGAAATTTTCTCAGCTTTCCAATGAAATCATCAGAAAAACCCTATCTCCAATATTTCCATCGATTTCGAGTAATTTTCATAGTATACAATACCCAAACTAACACGTTTCCGTTTTACCCCTTCTGTCTATTTTATACCATCTTCCTCTATATAAATATTTAGCCAATTACCCTGTAAAATTTCTGATCATCTTCAAATTCCTCAACCTCCTCAGCTCCAACGGCAATTGCATCGTCAGTAGCACCATCCAAATCCTTCTGCACATCAGTTATGACGACACCTCGATGATCAAAAACGTGTCGCAGCTGCGTATTACCGAGAACACAACGTGATTTTTTAAAAACATTGTTAAGTATCTGTTTGATGTGCTGTGGATTGTCAGACAGAATTTTTATAACAAATGTTACACCGCCAGGTCCACGAAAATCAACGAATTCTGAGCGAGTTGATGATTTTGCTTTTTCAGCTCTCTCCAAAACTCCGGTAATTGTTGCTATTGGAACGCATTTTTTCTTCGCATCCTCGATTATCTGGGCAAGTCGTAGGTTCTCGATTGGCTTGTGGCTCTTTCCCTCTTGAAATTAATAAATTGTGGATTATTATAAAATTTATTATGAAGGAATGAATCAGCGTGATTAATTTTTTAAAAAGAAGTTTTGGTTTTTTGAGAATATCTCGGTAAATAAAAGAGGCACGAAAAATTTCGTGAAGACCTTTTTTGAAAAGCGAAACGAGAGCTACAAAAAATGTTTCTACGAAAATTGCGTATCTCGCTTAGTTTCTGAGATATTCTTGAAAAATTGGATTTAAATTGAAAGTTTGAAATAAATTCATTCGCTTTTTTTCTTTAGTTTTTGTTAAATAATTGAATAACTCTGTAAATAATGGAGATACGAAAATTTTTGTAGAAACCTTTTTTGTAGAGTGGAATGAGAGCTACGAGAAAGGTTCGTATGAAAGTTTCGTATCTCGCTTTGTTTCTGAAATATTATAAAAAAAAGTGAAGAAAATTAACAATTTCATGTGATTTTGATTTTAATTAAGTATTAATTACAGATAAATTACCGGCAATTGCAACTTTCATCTTTCTCACATAATTTGCAATCATCAATGATTTCTCCCCATCTTTCTCCGATTTAACGTGTTTAATATTTTGCCATTTCGCGTGACCAGCAAATCGCTTGCTCTGCCAGAAAATTTCATTCGAATTCGAAAAAATTGAATTTCTTCGAACTAAAAATCTCCCGAAACTTGACATTGTTATCTTTTTCTTTAACCTAAAAATCGATAGTGTCCTTTCAATTTCTGCATGAAATTTCACTCAGTTCACTCGAGACAATTTTTGCGGGAAATTCAAGCAAAAATATTAATTTTTATTTTTTAAGAATTTTCACTCGATAATTTTACCCAATTTTAGGGATTTTTCGGAATTATTTATGTCTCTTTCGATGAACTTTCCGCACGAGAACCACTCGCGCTCATACTGCCACTGGCGGGAGTTTTAAATATTATAACAGAAAATTTTTGGTCAATTTTTCAGGGATTTGTATTATCGACTGTAGATAATTTATTGAAACGCGATAAATTAGGATTTTGTGATATCGACTGTTGGCTAATTAGGGATTTGGAGCACTTTTACCTCTGGGGAGATTTTCGGCAAAAGTATTTACGGAAGTCGCGAGTGATGGAATAAAAGAAACAATGCAAAAAAGCTCCATAAGCTTTTTATTAAGGATATCTCCGAAATGAGTGAGTTTAGGGAAAAATGTCAAAAAACCTTTTTTTGTAGAAAATTAAATTCCCTACAAAAATGGTCTTTTCATAAATTTTCGTAAGCCCAACAGTTTCCGAAATATTTTTGAAGCAATCTTCGATTTTTGAAACCTTCGGAAAATCGGCATTCGAATGCAAATTCAACAATTGAAACAATTATTCGTTTTTCTTTTGCTGCAAAGTTGAGTTTTCCGTGTTTCAGGATTTTCGTTTTCCTTGAAAATTCACGACCTCGAAATTATTGATTCATCTATTTTTAGAAATGACTTTGAGACTCCGCTAAATCCGTGAATTCTAAGAAAAAATCAGACGATCAAATATTCGATAGGAAAATAAATAATAGAGAAGTAAAATCCGGGTGAAAAAAACATTGAAATTATTTTATAAAATTGTTTTAGAATTTATGGAATTACGAATTATTGAAAAGGCCAAAGACGTTTTCATCGTATGGCACTTTGGATTTTCATCGTAGTTTACGGGAGTTCAAGTAGCACTCAACTTCCGCCTCCTCCATATTCTTTCAATAGTTTATCGACGTTTATGTAGAAGTGAGTTTTATGATGGAATAGGGTTTTTTTCACGAAAGAAAATCCGCAATTCAATTGAATTTTGAGGTTGGCTCTGACGCCCAGTTGATAAAACAGAGGTAGAGAGAGATAAAACTGGATAAGTCGATTTTTAACCATCTTTTTTTGAAAAAATATCTCGGAAACTAAGTGAGATAACGCGATTTTTATAGAAACATTTTTTGTATCTCTTGAAATTTTCTAGAAAAAAGAATTTGTTGATAATTGCACTATCTCGCTTATTTTCCGAAGTATTCTTCACAAAAGATCAGCACAATCATTCTAGAATCAAAGTGGCGCAAGTGCTGTTTTAGACTGAAGATGGCAATCCCTTGAAGCGAGACGTCGATTTCGATTTTTTAAAGATGGCGATGTTCTTAACTCGATTGTTGATGCGAGTTTGGATTTTTTCAAAATTGTGCTGCTCAATTCGAGATATCCATGCCATATCTTTTATGTCGTATATGGAAACTAGCAATTGAGAGCGCGCTACGCGCACCTGCATCAATTTGGCTTTCTTCCAAAAACAGCAACTCCGGATCGATCATTTTCAGACTTCGATCAATCGATACGACAATTTGCATCAAATTCGCATACCTTCCGATAGTTCCATTTCACCAATTTTAGTTTAAGGGGATCAACTTTCAAACGATCGATCCCAAAATTTCGATTGATCGAATTTCAGGTCGATCGATATTCTGATTCCGTTTCACCTGTTTTAGTTTGAGAGGACTAGCAATTGAAAGCGCGCGTCTGCATTGATCTTTCCTTCAAAAACAGCAACCCCGGATCGATTATTTTCAAACATCGATTACTCAAAGCGATATCTTGCATTAGATTCGAGATATCGTATTACATTCGTTCTGTTCCATCAGTTCAATTAAGGAGATCAACTTCCAATCGATTCATCGCAAAATGTCGATTAATCGATGTCAGATTCGACTAATCTAATTTCGGATCGATCGACAATTCGATTCAGTTAAGATTGTTCCAGTTTAAGGGGGAAGAAAACCATATCACATCAACTTTCAATCGATCAATTTCAAGATTTCGATTAATTGATGCGGTATCTCGTATATCATTCGAGATATTGCATTCGATATGATAGTTCCGTTTAGTGTATTTTAGTTTGAGAGGATTAGACTTTTTTCAAATTTTGGAAGTTTTTGAAGGAAATACTGAAAAAAATATAGACAAAATAGATTTCTGGAATTGTATATAGCCCGACTCGAGAGAAAATCAATCATTTTTCAACAATAATCTTTTCTATTCATTTTCAAGTAATTGATGGCGCTTCTAGAATCTCAGTGACCTAAATCCTTCATTTTCATCGATTTCTTCTAAAATTTCATGATAATTAAAGGTGGAAAGAGGGTAGAATCGTGTGAGTGAGGAAAAAAAGAAAAATCTCTATCTGAATAAAAAAAACACTTTTTTTTTATTCATTAGATTGAATTCAGAGTCAAATCATCATCATTACTCACCCTTATCATTTTTCACGCTTGCATTACTTCTATCTTTCGTTTTTTTTCTCTTTATTGAACGTGGGTAAAAAAGGATACCATAGAGTAAAAAGTGAAATGGGAATATGTCGACGGTAATTTCTCATTTCAATGACAACGAAAAATAGAGGAATGATGATTCAATTTTATTATTTTTTTTCTTTTTTTTTCAATTATTTGTCCTCCTATTCGGCAATTTAAAAAAAAATGAAAAATTTATATCCTTTTATTACGTGTCAGTAATTGATTAAAAACTACAATTGCAGCAAATTCTACAGAATGAAAAAAAAATTGAAATTAATGAAAACTTTTCATGCAGAAAATAATTTATTCTGCTTTTTTTCCATTTGAGTTCCTATTATATATCATAGGTTGTTAATTAACTTTTTTCCACGAATTTTGGTAACTATTCTCAAAAAAAAGTGGAGTAGAATGCGTAGATATTAGGAGAAAGAAGGTTCTAGTTCCTAATTCTGATAATGACGACATTTTTCAGGTTAGAACGTGGTTCCCGTAAAGAAAAACCCTATGCATCACTCAAATATAGAATTCCATCGGAAATTTCTCCAGGTTCCCAATGAAACTAGTTGCGTTCTCCCATCTTCAATAGTTTTGGAGATATTCTCGAAAAACTAAATCGATCATAACCTCAAATACTTGTATCACATGTTAAACATTAAAAATGGGTGAAAAATTAGATACTTGAGAAAAAAAACCAAGTACTAAGATTTTTTGACTCAGAAATGAATTGATTCAGTTGCAATTTCATCAAAGCTGCTATGAATCATTCTAAAACTATAAGTTACCATTATTTATTGAGATTATCCACCGTCTCTTGATGAAAGCCTTGAAGAAAATGACGAAAATGGTTTAAAAAAAGACAGATAATAACTTTCAAATCATGAAAAAAAGACTTTTTTGAGGTTAGAGTCCTTTATCCCAAAAAATGCCCCCAAACTATAGACTCCCTATACTCAATTCGATCGGAAATTTCCCCAGTGTTATAATAAAACTAGTCACGTTCTCCTATCTTCAATAGTGTTCGAGCTATTCTCGAAAAACTGAATCAAACATAACCTCACACACTTGTATAGTCCGATTACCGAAAGGTTTACTTTTTTTAAGTAAGGTTAGATACGGTTTCGGGCTCTCGGAAAAGTAATCCTTTTAAAAATCGGACTATATCAAGTGTTCATCATCAGGAATCGGTCAAAAAATTAGATTTATAGATGAAAAACAAAGTAATGAAATTTTTGACTCAGGAAATAATTTATGGCGTTGAAATTTTATCAAATTATTTATAAATAATATATATGAATCATTCTAAAATCCCTCAGTTACCATAATGCATTAAGATTATTAGCCGTCTCTTCATGATAGCCTTGATAAACTGTTGAAAATATTCAAAAAAATTACAAATCATAAGTTTCAATTCACAAAAAACCATTTCTTTGAGGTTAGAATAACTAACCTCACAAAAACTCCCTAAACTATGGACTCCCTATACTCAATTCCATCGCAAATTTTCGCAGCTGTTCAATGAAACCACTCTCACTCCCGCATCTCCAACAATTCCCGAGATATCTCTAAAAAACCAAACCAACCGTAACCTCAAAAGCCATCATAACCAGCCAAAATGAAAATACCACAAGTTAAATCAGTCTCGTGAACGAGAGACGAGTGAGAGCCTCACAGATGTCTGTGTGAACCAACTTGTGGACCACTAGACCAGAAAAAAAAAAATTAAAATAACCTCCTAATACTCAGGACAGCAACAGTTGCAGTAGCACACAATAATGGCGTTTCTACCTCGCTGAACATAAATTATCTTCACGTCTCTGTTGTCCTCACCAAACCGTACCACCCTAACACCACCCTTCGTCATCCTCTCTGGGATTCCCATATCCGTCATTCCATGCATACCCATTCCCTCCCCCCCCCCCCCCCTTATTCTATTTCTCTTCGTCTCTCCTGTTGCTCTCTTTCGTCACGGCGCGATCATTTCCATTGAGGATCCACAAAAATAGTGATAATATCCGTAATAATAATAATAATAATAATAATAATAATTAAAAAAAGGAAAGATGGATTACATTTCTTTCTCGGTGTATCCTGTGGATTAAAACTATCGATTTCAGATGAGAATACTCTATATAGATATATTTCTGCTTTGCAATATATTCTCGGTATTCGTTGTAGTTTTGTTCTATTAAAAAAAAATCCTTTCTTTTTCAATTATTTTGGTTATTTATAATAAATTGGAAATTTTCCGAGAGTAAGAAATTATACAAGGAACCTTTTTTTTTCTTGCTTTTTGAAATTCATAAAATTTTTGCAATAATTGAGAAATCTAATTTTTAAACATTTTGAAATATTTTATGATTTTTTCACTTTTTCACTTTCTCCCCAATTATTTTCGGTTATCTATATTCTTGTGAAGGTAAAATTTTTACGTAGACTCTTCGTGGGCACTTTGACACGGAAGCGGAAGCAGATGGAGTCACTGGTGAGTCAACCTTAACTCAATTAATTCATTAGTCAGAAAAAAACCCTTTGACGATGGGCCAACACAAAAATTGCGAAAGAATCTTTTTTTTTAATTAAAAAAAAAAAAATACGATGCTGCTGGGTAAGTGGAACTAGAATTTTATGGGGAAAAAAATGGAATTATCTATGAAAGGGATTTATCTTCAAAAGCCATTTTTTTCATTAAAAATAAAGCTTCTTTTCAACTAGCAGGATTTAATTGTTGAAAAAAAAATTTGGAAAAAATATTCCGTCTCTCGACATCGAATTAAAAAAAAACCATTTGATGAAAAAAAAACCTCTCAAAACAATTCACATTCGTTCAGGAATTTTACCTTGGACTGCTCCTTTTTATAAAACATTTACCCCCCCCCCCCCCCCTCCCTTCTTTTCGTGTCCTTGTGTATCCTCATTCACCCCAGGAGTGTATTAAAGTCATCTCTTTTCCTTCCCCCTTGCCCCTCTCCCTCGCCTAACACATTCGCATACACCCTCAGTTGAACGCCGTGTTCAATTTTACGAGGGCAAACGTGTACAGGGAGTAGACGGGACGTTTAATAAAGGCGTGGGGTTTCCTCTGGTCTCTCTCATCTCGTTCATGTACCTCGTGACGCATATACAGAATAAACGTTGCAAAAGTATAGACCCTATCATAATGCACGTTATTTTTATTTAATTTCGAGTAATAAATGTATTTTTTAATTCTTCAAAACTATTCCAAAAATGAGCCCTTCATTTACTTCACTAGTTATTTTTTTTAAACACATAATCCATCATGTTTTACGGAGGTTAGAAATTTTTAAGATGGTCACGTGGTCTATAGTTTCACAGGCGACGCCAGAGGGCCAAGTGGGGTACGCTAGTTAGCGCGACACTGGGCGCCATCGAGGCCGCCGTCTGGACGCCTATCGGCCTCTCAGTGTGTACATATAACCCAACTCTACTTCCAACCCATATAATCCATTTTACCTCATTTTTTTTCTCTCTCTCTCTCTTTCTCTCTCGTGCTTTTGTTTTTTCCTCTTCTCCAGTCTCTTCCTTCAACGTCATTCTGACCATTACTTCTAGCTAAACAACTGAGTACAGAATAAAGTTGCGGATAATAGTGTATTTGTTTTTTTTTCTTCATTCGGCTGGAGATTTTTTTTGTTGCGAGAAATTGGAGTTTTTAGAGAGACTGGCAATCAAAAGCGTGCTACACGCGAATGCATCAATATTTTTTTCTTTCGAGAACAGCGATCCATCGATTTCAGATATTCCATTAATCGATGCGATATCTCGCATTAAATTCGAGATATCGCATATCATTCAATAGTTCCGTTTCATCAGTTTCAGTTTGAGGGGACTAGCAATTAAAAGCGCGCCTGCATTAATTTCTTGCTCTGCCAAAAAAATAGCAATTGAACGCGCGCTGAATCGCATTTAAATTCGATATATCGCAACTTCCGTAACACCAGTTTTGGTATATAGGGACTGTCCTCCAATCGATCAATTTCGAATTTTGGATTAATCCATGTTAAAATTCGATTAATTGAATTTCAGAATGATCGATAATTTCATTCCGTATCGTCTGTTTTAGTTTGAGGAGACTTCTTTCGTCCAAAAACAGGAATTTTCGATCGATTATTTTCTAAGAATCGATTAATCGATGAGATATCTCGCATTAAACTCGAGATATCGCATATGATTCTATAATTCTGTTTCACCTACTTTAGTTTGCGACGATCAATTTAAGGATGTTAGGTCGAGGTGGTTGGACATAACCTCAATTTTTTACATGAAATCGTAAATAACAACGTATACACAATAAATATCTCAAAAATCATTCTCCTAACGTTTGAAGAATGTAATGAGGAACAAAATAAGCCGTAAAAACAAGAAATTGATTGAAAATTGAAAAATTGGCTGCATTTTTTACATATTTCAAATTTTTCAAGATTCAAAAAATGTAAAGAATGCAGCGAATTTTTCAATTATCAATCAATTTTTCGTTGCTACGGCTTATTTTGTTCCTCATTACATTCTTCAAACATTAGGCGAATGATTTCTGAGACATTTATTATGTATGCGTTGTTTTTTACGATTTTATACGAAAAATTAAGGTGATGACGGTAATTATGCAGGAAAGGGGCCCCCCCTAAAATTAAATAATAATCAAAGTCAAATCTTCGGAAAAAAATATGGAATGCGCAAGCAGGATTTGAACCCACGACCCTCTGATTACATGTCAGGTGCTCTGACCACTGAGCTATTGCGAGTTCCTATACTTTCCTTCAAATTTTTGACCAAGATATATTATAACCTTTTCACCACCTCCCTTCCTGAGGTAATTTAAATTAATTTTAAATTAATTTTATTTGGATGGGCCGCTTTTCTGCATATTTACCGTGATGACCACCTCGCCCTAACATCCTTAACCTTTGGAAATCGAATGATCGGTTTTTTTCGGGGATTTTAATTTGGGAGGCGACTTTTAGGCACTTGTGCATCAAGCAGTCTCTCTGCGCATGCGCAGAGAAGCACCGTGTGAAAAGAAAATGTTTAAGCACTAAATAGAGAGGAAACGGAATTTTCTGATTTTGTCTTGATTTCGAAGTTTTCAAAAGTTTTTCCTCATTCTGCTTCTAAATGTAGCAATGATGAGTCACTGGACTGTACCAAGATTTTCTGGGGATTCCCAATGGCAGAATAATTCCCTCGGTGATTCAATGAGAGAATCGAGTACCCGTAAGTCGTAAACTGTGTTATTGGTCACGGATGAATTTACTCAAACCGCCATTCTCGTTCTCATTTTCTCTCCACACCCGTTTCTACTCTTCTGTGTTTATATCGTACGCAAGGGTTTTACGATTTACACACATACACATCTTTATTTCATTCTGTACATAAACCATTTGTATTTTTTCGGTCAATTAAAAAAGGTACAAGTTCGTAATGTTTTTTTTTCTCATTCGAACGTTGGGATTCAATTTTGTGGAAGAAAATTTTGATGTAAATGAATCAAATCATTCGAGTTTGAATTTAAATGAATTGAAAATTGTAGTTTTAGTTTTTAAATTCAATAAAATGCAATTGAGAGAAGTTTTTTTATTGAATTTTTAGATATTCAAAGTTTCCGTGTTTTTTTTAATTCTGAAAAAATTCAATTTACACATTTTCACTTTTTTTTATTTTTTAAAATATTTAGAATTTGCTATTTTTTGAAGAAAAAAAATTCACAGTAAAATTGATTTTTCCATGAAATTTTGGAAAAGTTTCAATTGTTACAAATTTAAAAAAAATTATTCATTATTGATTTTCCCCCAAATTTACACAATTGAAAAATAATAATTAATAATTTTTTCTCTCCACATCCTTTTGCATAAAGCCCTCGAAAATTCAGATTTTCCCAAGAATTAAATTTATATTTAAAATTCAATCGAATTCTACAGCGCAAAATTTTATATTCCCCTTAACAGTCATTTCATCCCTACTAAAAAACTATTATTTGTTATTCCTCTGTGTATCTAGAGTGACGTACACCCGGGGGAGTGAAATGCTCGGGAATTTATCACACTCGACGCGAAACGTGAACGTTATATCATAAATATTTTCCTTGATAATGCCCGTACCCTGTCCATCTCCCTATTCTAACACAAACCTACTCCCCCACCTCCCCCCACTCTCTCTATCTGCATTTGTGTGTTTATACAACGATTCAACTCAGCACTCATTCAGGTTGCTTGTACGGTACTCGTGAACCGCAATTACTGCCGCTTAATTGTTCGCCCGTTGATGAAAACGAAGTGGAAGTTTAGTTTGAAGACTAAAAGAGGAAAAAAAAAATGAATGAAAGATGAGAGGAGGATGAGAATGACGTACATTCGTGCTTGAATTCGTCCAGTGTCAGAAATTTTGAGGGGTTGGAAGTGAATAACTCGTTTACCATCAAATTAATTTAACGAGATCCACAGAATTGCATTTCTTTAAGGTAGCACCTCGTTCTCAGTCGGTAAAACAGAGGAAACTGACGATTTTTATGTTAATTTTCTATTAATCCTAGTATATGAAAGACATTGTATCGACATCTCCAATTAAACAGCGCCATTTTGGAAAAATGGAAACTTGCAAGAAGCATCAATTATTGGATTATTTTATTTGAATCCGGCATTCTGTGTTATTATTATTATTTCAATGATGGAGAAAGGAGATGAATAAATAGTTATTTTTGAAAAATCGAACATGAGAAAAGGAAATTATCATCTGCTGACTGACAAAAAATAAATTAAGAAAATTGAAAGATAACTTCTTCAAAAATAGAAGAATTCTTTCAAGTTACCGATTTTTCCTTGATTGCTATAGCTGAATTTGTTCAAATGATTGTCATTGGAAAGTTGAGGGAATTCGAGCTAGAAAACATGTGTCACTAATTTTTTGATTTTTTTTTTTGTAAATTCAATTTTTGGGCAAAAATTTAAGATTTCTCCTTTTTTATTTTCAAAATTTTTTGGTTTTTCAAGAATATTTCCGATTTGATTGATCGTTCAACAAAGTCAATGATCTCATCTTTCATCTCCCTCAAGATTTTTTGATATCAAGATTTTGACGCAGAGATATTTCCAAAAAACTAAAATCTCCCAAAAATCCAATTTTAGCCCAAAAAAACCAAATTTTCAAAAAATTGCTCATAATCACTTTCAATATATGACTTCCATCGTGAATTTTCTCAGCTTTGTAATGACATCGTCGAAAAATTTCTATCTCGAACCAGTTCATCGGAAACTCAATCTTAGTACCCTTTCCAATGACATAGACAAAACGTATCCAATTTCTTGTTGATGGCTGGACCTAAATTTCTGCGATAGGAGACTTCTGATTTCATTGAAAAACTGAGGAGATTTCAGCTGGAAAACTTGTGTCGGATAATTTTTTTTTTTTTTAATCCAAATTTTTCCGCCAAAAATTTGAGATCCTACCTCCTCCATTATTGGGAAATTACGATTTTTTGACGAAATGGCCAGTTCTATTCATCTCAACACACGGTTGATGATCTCACCTTTTATCTCCCTCAAGATTCGTTGCGATATGCCCTTTAGAAGCAGAGAAATCTCTTTGAAAGTAAAAACTTGCAAAAATCCCATTTTTAGCCCAAAAATACAATTTTTCGAACAATTGCTAAAAATTACTTCCGATATATGACTTTCATCGCAAATTTTCTCAGCTCTTCACTGTAATCGTCAAGAAAAGACTGTATCGAGCTAGTTCATCGAAACAGCAATTTTAGCACCACTTTCAATGACATAGGCGAAACTGATCTCAACTGGGATGACTTTTTCATCAACTGCTGTCGATATTCGGATGAAATTGACACACGTACATACTTTGAGTGCTGAACGCTTTTTTTTTCAAATGTACCTAGTGTTGGCAATACTGCTAGCCTCATTTTAACGATGTTGTCCCATGGTTTATTAACTTAACGACGTGATCGTTAAAGTTGGAGTTTATTGGAACTCCATTGGAGTTACTTTTAGCCATCAAAGAATTATCACCAGAAAAAAGAGAAAAAAAGGAAGAGAAAGACTAGAGGGAGTGGAAGGAATTAATGGGTCATTGTTGCAAACTTCACGATTATAACCTCAAAATAAGAAAAGATTAAGGAAGTACTTAGAGTGTGTTCTTTGTTGATTATAAACTTTATGAATTGAAAGTTTTTCAATTTAAAATTAATTTCGACGGATTAATAGTTTTCGATAATTCTATTGTTAACGATTTTCGATTAATTTAGGGAAATTATTGGGTAGTTGAAGATTTTTCATTCCATTGACAAAATAGATCTTGAAGTTGAATAATTGTTTTGTTATTATTTCCAAAGAGGTCGCAGGAACATTCAAGTTTACGAAAATTTATCAAAAGACCTTTTTTACGAAAAATCAAATTTTCTTTAAGAAAGGTCTCTTGCCAAATAAAAAATCACTATTTTTCTGAATTTTTAAATTTTTTTTTAGAATTTTCGATTTTTTTTTTTCAAATACTTAAAAATCAATATTTTTTCCCGATTCGAAATTTTCCAGAATTATCGATATTATTTTTGAAATTATGACATTCAAATATCATATTTTCCGAAATCCACTCGCTCCTGAGATATTCAAAAAAAAGTTCATGTGTTTGGGCTCGAAGATCGTCAAAAATATTTATCACCCTCTCCCCTTTCAATAAAAAAAAAAAAAAAAATAAACCCTAGCTTCAGAATTCCAAAATGCTTTATTCTAAATTTAATTACAAATCAAATTCCCACTTGTGTCCTTTTATCACCAACAATCTAATAACATTCAATTAAATTTCTCATATGCAGCATCTCGTGATTGAGGTCACTATAATCACTTTCCATGTATGTTTCACAAACAAGAGGGCTCTCGTCCTCTTTGATGCGAGCTGAGTAATTTGTGAATTACGAAGAACGAGAGATCTGTAATTTTCAACTGAGTTGGTCTCGCTTCTCCTTTTCATCCCTCGAACATTTCTCGTTATTTTTCTTTTTTCCGTAGATATATGTGTAGATTCTAACGCCCTCAGGGGAGTTGAAATGAAAAAAAAAAAGAAGAATAAGAAGTGGGAAAAAAAATGAGGGAAGATGGAATAAGCTCGTTTGAACTTTTTCATTTTGAAACTTAAAAAGAAGGGGAAGCTTTTCTTTATTTTCAATTGAAGTTAATTATTTTTGCCTTTCTATGAATGAAAATAGCCACTCAAGGGCCTTGCGTAATTAACATTGAATCCATCAATTGAGCTGATTGGAGGGTTTATTTTTCCATTCTTCCATTTTTATAACATGAATTGATGTAAATTAAAAGGAATCAGTGGAGATCCTGAGATTATCTAAATTGCTTAATTCATCAGGAATTATCAAAGAAATACGAGTGACCTTAAATTTTTTTTCCACGAAATAACTCGAGAAAATGAAAATAACTGAAGTGTTTGTTGAAGGACAGAGTAAACTAATAATATCAATAAATCATCGTAAGTTGATCATGTAATGCTTTTACGATTGGCACTTTCAGTATTTTCTCTTGCCCCCACAGAAGTAAATAGATCGTCATTTAAGCTTACCATGTAGGCGAATGGTGTTCGAAGTGGCACTCAGAAACTCAGTGTGATACCATTTAGAGGCGAAGAAAAACTTCCAACTGTGTTGTAGAAATGTGTCTCAATATTATTATAGATTTTTCTATTACTTCGTTGCTGGAGAGAGTCTATTTACGGATTCTCTTAATCAGCTGAAGCGAACCAAACGGAAGGAGTCTGGTCTCTTCGATCAGGACCACTCCACAATTTCCGGAGTTATCGTGCGATTTTTGTAAAATTTGGTGGAAAGCTTTTCGACAATATTTTGGGATGACTCTCCGGAATTCAGGAACTTCAACCGTTTTATTTCAGAGAATTCTGCAGCTGCTCAAGCAATTTTCTAACGCGGCGTTCGAAGCGCTTCTTTATCATTCACAAAATGCCCCAAAAAATTGTTTTCCCCGTGCAGAGTGCTTGGAGAGTGAAAAATAGTCATCTATGTGTCGGTATCCTTCGATTGCGCATGAATCTGAAATGTTTTTCATTATTTCAAAGGAAGATGATTTCATTTCAAATTCAGATGGAATGA
Source organism: Aleiodes leptofemur (assembly GCA_963942555.1). Lineage (NCBI taxonomy): Eukaryota > Metazoa > Arthropoda > Insecta > Hymenoptera > Braconidae > Aleiodes > Aleiodes leptofemur. The sequence goes on from OZ012619.1 coordinate 12,075,607, forward strand.
ATCGCACATCAGAATGGTCCTACAGCTCCTAGATTTATTGTACAATTTTTTCTAAATTCTAGAGAAAGCTTGGATGCAATGTTTCGCGATAACCCTCCAAAATTCAGAAATTTTGACCATCTAGTTCCTAGAGATTTGGAGGACTGGAATTTGCTGCTTAGCAAAACGTTCTAATTAGATAAACACTCTCATCAAAAATTTTGCAGTCTCTTCATCCATTTTATCAAATCATTTTCTCCTGTGAATATTCGTAGTAGTATGAGAAACTGAGCTAAAACTGAAGGAGACCGTCTATTACATCATTTTGTTTGTTCTTCAGAAATTACTTACGTACAAACTCAGAACATTTGATCTTATCTGAGGAGTTGAAAAAGGAATGGATAAAGAAGTGGAGGAATAGATGTAGTGTGTGTTAGAGAAGTGCAAAAAAAGAGGCCATTTTAAAAAGAAAGATGAAGAGTAAGGAATATGGCAGAACATAGAGCATTGCCCGAAGACATAACCTCTTTTCGCCCATTCCTTCACCTCTCTTTATCCCTCTTGCCTTTCTTTGCAGAAAGACCGTATCTCATCGTGGCACCACCCTTAACTAGTTTCCACAGTAGAAAATGCGAGAAGGCGAAGCCAAGAGGTCGATAGATCCACCTTACTCTGGAGAAACTAGTATTTCGACGTGAATCTTCATCTTCTCTTGAATATTATTTCCTCCTTTTTTTTCCCCTCAGTTATTATCCACCATTCGTCTCTTCTGCTCTATCACTCTCAACATCTTCGTTAGGTTATGTACTTTTTTTTCCCTCTTGCTGAATTTTTGAATACTTCGTAATCGCAATTCTCAGAAAAATTGTCTTGTATATTTTATTGAAGTTCGTAGTGAAGATGAAATATTCAATGAAACTGTCTGCTTTGGCATGACCACGAAAGTTGACACGTGGCAGGTCCCACTGGGTATGCCAGTGCTTGAAGGATGGAGAGAGAGAGAGAGAGAGAGAGTGGCCGATAAATCCTAATTCAACTGGGTGAGATATATTCGGTCAAGTCAGTAACGAAATTTCACCGAGACGTTGAATTATCCCAGGGGAATTAATTTCCAACAATTGTCAATTATTCAAATGTCAATTATTGAATTGCGTGATATTCTTGCGGGGTGAATTTCTACTGAGTGAAAATGTGTCGAGATTTATAAAATTATTCATCGTATGAATATTTGAAATTCCCTGAAATTCTTTGAAGTTGAAGGACGGAATCAGCTCAGAAAATCCTGGAGATTACTTCGAGAATATATCTCAAAAACTATTGAATTTACGACAACTAATGAAGAGACTTTTTTTGCTTCAGAATGCAAACATTGTGATCCTGATTTTTCTCGAATTTGAGATTTCATCGGAATATGACACCAAATGATCGGAAATGTCGAAAAATGATATTTTTAAAGAAATGTCTGTATGTATGTATGTGTGGATGTGTGTAGTGATGACACATTTCATCGCTTTTCTCGATAACGGCTATATGTATCGATCTGAAAATTCAATGGTATATTTACTATGTGTACGCCATGTGCTCACTGAGACTTCAGCTCAATCGGCTCAATGGTTCCCGAGAAAAAGCGAATTATCGAAAAATCGGTTTTTCGAGTTTTCTCAGCGAAGAATTAATTCACAGCATCCATCCTCAGCGAGGAGATGCGCACTGATAAGGCGCACATTAAACCTTCGGGGTGACAAGCGCTCCGATTTTTGGTTTATCCATTATGCTAACGAACATGTAATTTTTTGAAAAATCTGGGAAACACGATAACTCGAAAAATATTTAAGTTAGAAACTTCAAATTTTGTGGGTTTGTATATGTTATGAGTGAAACCTTCAGGATTGAATCTGGGCAAAATCGTTCCAGTTGTTCATGAGATATTCTTGAAGAACCATTAAATGGAAAGACGCTCTATCTCTGGAACTAATGGACCGATCACATCCAAGTCTAACTTAAAAAATTCGTTCAGACGAGCTTAACAAATGCTGATAATTTCTGATTTATCCATCGAATTCTTCTATACGAGTGCTCAAAGAAATCGTTTTTTCAGAAATTTTAATTTCTCTCCATTTGTTCTCTAGGAACGCTAGTATTTTTTTTCACTAATAATTAAAAGTAGACAATTTTCCCTAAAAAATGAGCCCATTTTCATTCCGCTATGACAACGAGAAAGAGTAACTAAAACCTGCAGTTCAATTTTTAAATTTTCCAGTTTTATCCTATGATATTAGTTTTTGTATAAAATTGATTTTTTCCTTGAAATGTGATCATTTAAGGGAGAGAGATTATATTTAGGCCTCTATTTCGATTCTGAAGTAGAATTAAAATATCACGAACAATGTTGAAATTTTTCTTTGCAACGTGTTCTATTCTATCAGGGTAGTTATTAGCAGATTATAAAATTGAGAATATGAAATTTAAGCATAGTACTGAAACTTTAAAGTAACGCACTAGGAGCGGATTCCTGCTTGTTTGTAGAAAATTTTATTCTCTCCAAAGAAGATCTCTTGACAAATTTATCAAATTCAACTCATTCCGCAAATATTGAAAAAAAAATCCTCAATTAATCACGAATTAGTATTTTGAACATTATTTCGTAAATATCTCAGAAACTATTGTCTTGGGGAAAAATTAAGAAGAAATCTTTTTTGAAGTCCTCAAAATTCCCTGCAAACCCTTTATCTCCGCCTTCTTCCCAGATACACTCGTTCCATACGAGCCCCAGAAACCCCCGAAATACAGAACGATCAGCTGTTCACCGTCCGCCATATTGCTAAAGCATTGAAACCATAAGAAATCCAATTACAAATTAATTCACAACTCTGACGTATTATTCAAATGAATCCAGCGGTTCAAATTGTCCACAAGTTGAAAATTAAATTGATGATAAAATTTTAATTAACACCGAAATATATACACGATAAAATAAACACAGCGGGAATTAAATGAAACTGCATATACCATACCATTGGACTTTAACAAATGAGAATTTAAACGCGGATTGAAGAAGGGGGAGGGGGGTCGAGGAGTGGGGGAGGTCAGTGGATTGACAGATAGGCCCGCTGACAACACAGAGATTTTCGTTGTGCTTTGAATGAAGGCTATTGACCCCCTTCTCTCACCATCTCCCTCCGTCCCCCTCCCTCCCCCACTCGCCCTCCTCATGATATAACAGTCTCCCTCGTTCTCTACCTTCAGTGCCAGTGCCAATTACTGCCTCGTTAATCCCTTCGCTAAGTCTACAGGATTACCTACGTACAATGACACACTCGTCTCACTCTGCACCATCTACATTCTCTTGTACTAGTATAAATCCTTTTTTTTCCACATATATATTGCTAACAGGTAAATATTTTGTGAAGGTAAAAATTACTTTTTTTTTTTTTAGGAGTAGTTGAATGGAGATGTAATTGGCTGTTTCGTTAACGGGATTATCGCTGATGGTGATTGGGAAAACTGGGGCAAAATGGACCTCCGAGGTAAAATTGTTCAGAATTTTCTTTCGGTATGAATGACTTCATGAAGGAATCTCAAAAAATTTGGGAAAATATACTATGACATGCCTCCATTGTTGGGGAATTTTTTCAAATTTTTCTGGCGAGACCTTCGCTCATAAAAAAAATACCGGATCGTTTGGCCACAGTCTCATCTATTCAAAAACGGGAGGGTTTACGAGAATTCAGTAGAGAACCTTTCTCATGAGGAATTTAGTTTTCTACAAAAAAGATCTCTTGACATTTTTCTCTAAATTCAATATTTTCAGAGATATCGTCAGTTAAAGTCCACAAACTTCCTGAAGAATTGATTTCTCAATTTTTTCAAAATAAGTTCATACGATTTTCCTTCTTTTTTTTTCATGATCTATTTTTCCAATCAATATAAGACTCCTTGACTATTCTGTTTGATCCTCATCAAAATTATTTAAACAACATTAAAAAGTAAAAATATTAAACTTTTGAAGTCTCTGAGAGGGAAAAGATAAACCCCGAAAAAAATGAGAAATAAAAAACAAATCGTAGAGATAAAAAAAAAATGTTGTGTAAGCAATATAGTCCACAGAGATCTGTGGCTTCGGCACAAGCTCCTACCTCGGTTTTATGGACTCTGTAAATTTATCGTCGCAGAATCGATGCTACGCGCCTCAACCCAAGCCTCAAACCCAAACCTTTCCCCCAAAAAAAGAGATGAAAAAAAAAATGTTATAACTGTGTACACAGACGGCAATATCTCACGATTGATCGACACTTTTTTCTCGAAATCGTTCAGAAATTATATTGACAATATTTTCTTCTCTTTCATCATCAAATGAATTTTTTGAAGCTCGAGCCTTTTCATTTTCGAGAATTTTCATATTTTGGCAAATATCTGAGAATTTTTGAGCAACAAGAGAATTTTCCTGGAAACCTTTCTTTTAGAATAGAATCACAGCTGGAAAAGAAGTTCTTACAAGATGAATTGAAGAAAAAGTGAGGAAATTATATAAAATTTATATACGAATGTACAAATGATAAAAAATGCAGAATTGCGTAAATAAATAAAATAAATAAATAAATAAATAAAGATAAACTTATATCCCATGAATTTCGAGATATTCTCGAGAAAATGAATTTCGGAAAAAAGGGAATATTCTTCATTGTTTAATGTTTAATGTTTATTTATTTAAGAGGCTACAGGCTAGAATGCCCATCGGAGCCAATAAGATTGAAGATATACAAGAAGTAATCACATTGAATTGTGTACAAAAAATATATAAATAATTAATAATTGATATTTACATTACAATGAAAATAATCAAACTTTGAGGTATCATAGAAATATTGAGTAGTTCCTAGTTGAATAAAATCAATACCATTAATGAAAGCTATTACTGAAGTTCAATTTTTACAAATGACTAGCAATCGCAATAAATGCAACTATTAATTGTTCATTAGTTATTTATCACAGCACCGATCTCTTGATTCATTAAAAATTGGAAGCACAGTTTTTTTAATTGTTCTGTATTGTCCTCTCTTTCATAAAATATCTCCTAAACCAAGCGAGAGATCAAAATTTTCATAATAACCAATTTTGTAGCCCCTTATATATATTAAGAATATATTCTTCACAAAAAAATCTCAAATAACTTCCTTTGAGTTTCAAACGAAACTTCTGCTGAAAAAAAAAAATCTGTTGCATTTCCCCATTTTAGATTTTCCACAATACTCAAAATATTTTAAAAATCATTTTCGAAATTTTTTGGAATAAATTTTCGAAATGTTTCGCCAAATATTTTTGAAATTATCCCTTTTTTCCTAAATTTTCTCAAATTAAACTCCGGCAATCTCCCTTTGCCCAAAGGCTTTCTCAAAGATCGGTTATATCTCCCTAATTGACATTTTCCAGAATTTTCGAAATATTTTGAAAATTATTTTCAATTTTTTCCTTTAATTTTCTCAAATTAAACTCCGGCAACCTTTCTCTGCCCATATGCTTCCTTAAAAATCGATTATATTTCTCTATTTCAAGATTTTCCAGAACTTTTCAAATTATTTTGAATTAATTTTCAAAATATTTTACAAATTATTTCGAAAATTATTTTTCAAATTTTCTAAAATTAAACTCTGGCAGCCTTCCTTCATTCATATGCTCTGCATTCCAGAGCTGGGGGAATAATGAGAGCTGATTGCACGAATGAGAAAGAAGTGCAGGAAAAGGGGGTGGAGAGGGGGGGGGGCGAGAAGGGCCAACCTCAACACGAGAGTGAACTACGTATTGATTGCAGCGCCGCGCAACCAGAGTCTCGGCGTGTTCCATTCGTGTGCAAAACTTCGAAAAGCCCTCCCAACCCATTTACTCCTTTCTGCTCACACAAAAGTTCACTGGTGCGAGGATACACGATAGAGAAGTCCTCGAAACAAATTTTTAACTGTAAAAAAACCTCACACTTTTCCAAATCACCCCCCCCCCCCCCAAAAAAAAATGCTTGAATTCCAATTTAATTGAAATTATTCAAAAAAAACAGTCAAAAACGTGATTTTTCATTTTTCAAAAGCATTTTTTATCAGCACCATCTCCGAGGAATTCCCCCAACTATTTTTTCGGTAATTCAATATTTCCAAAATTTCATAATTTCAGACTCGAAAATTCCTCTTTTTTTTCTTCCTTTTTAGTTTTTTCCAGTCGAGATTTATTGGCACTGGGAGAACATGCGTGAGTAACGCTGGCGCATGTTTCTGCACAAATACACCGAGAGAGGGAGGGGGGGGGGCAAAGGAGGGAGAGCCCAGGGCGCACTGGCAAGTGTTACTGACCTACTTCACGTGCTGGCGCTCGCAACCCATCCCCTCTCTTTTTCCAAGCATTCAACGACCTTTTCTCATAATTTTTTTTTTCCTCCTTTCATATCCTCGCACAATTGGTTAGCGATTCAATATGTCCTGCGTCTGGTGAAGAGCGATGAACAATAAAATTAATGTTTAATTCAATTTTAATTATAATCCATTTTTATTTAATTTTATTTTTTTTCTCATGAAAATTCAGAATTATTATTTTTTTTTTATTTGCGTGTAATTGGTCTTGGCTAAATGTGTATTGAAAGGAACTACTGTTCGGGTATTCGCTCGACCGAGTATGTAACTCTCAGTGCAATTCCCCTAAACTGGCCCGGATTCGAGCCCGGAGGGCATCTGTTGCTCAGCCCCCAACCTACCATCCATAACCGAAACCCCAACCTCCCAATGTCTCACCAACAAGTGGAGTACACTAGTCCCCACTGAAATTTACTGAGAATCGTTTCCTCTTTTTCCCTGAATTTATTTAATTTTTCATTCTTTTTTTTTTCATTTTGGTTCTTAAATTGTACCAATTGAGGAGGAAGGAGTTGCCTATTTCCCCAGGAAAATTATACTCTTTTGGCTCAGTGAATTTTCCGGAAAATTTCGGCTGATCATGAAAATTAATTAATTGCTTTTTGATTGAAAAAATATAAAATGCCAGATTTTTGAGAAAAAAAAGTTGTGGAGTTCAATTTTGAAGAATCCTGGAAAATTCGAAAAATTTAAAAAAATCGAAAATTTGGGGGAAAAATAATGATTTTTAGGATTTTCCTTCAACATGCAGACGAAGGAAAATTCCCAAAGTTCGATTTTTAATTGAAAAAATATAAAACACCAGATTTTTGGAAAAAGAAGGTTGTGGAGTTCAATTTGGAAGAATTCTGGAAAATTCAGAAAATTTCAAAGAATCGAAAATTTTGGGGAAAAAAATGATTTTTAGAATTTTCTTTCAACATACAGGTGAAGGAAAATTGCCAAAGTTCGATTTGGGAAAATGTTAGAAAATTCTTTTTAAAAAACGGAAAATCTTAAATTCGGAGAAAAATATGGATTTTCAGGGAAATATGTGGGCAGAAGAAAATTATTAGAGTTCAATTCGAGAAAATCCTAGAAAATTCAGACAAATTTAGAAAATTTCGAAAGAAAAACAGAAAACTCCAAATTGGAAAAATATAGATTTCTAGAAAAACATGTTGGCGAAGAAGGATTTCCAGAGTTGCATTGAAATTTTTGTTGGAGAATTCAGGAAAATTTTCGGAAAATTCAGGAAAATTTTGGAAAATTCTCGACAAAAAAAAATCCCGAATTGATAGAAAATACGATTTTTCAAGCAATCATGTGGGCGAAGGAAGTTTGCCAGAGTTCAATTTGATAAAATTCTGAAAGATCCTGTAAAATTCTAAAAAAATTTCGAAAATTCTAAAACGCCAGAAAATTAAAAAAAAAAAAGAGGAGAACACTCAATTTCATTTGAGCATAACTTTCTTTAACTTCAAAAAAATCCCAAAAATTCAAGAATTCACGTAATTTTATATTTTTTCCTTCATTTTATCAATAAAGGGTGAATGAAGAACAGAGGGATATAATTGTACATAAAGCGGCCAGAGAGCCAGATGAATTCGCACTTGCTATGCGCAGGCGCCATTTTGTGACATCTCTACAGAGCAGTCGGCCATCTTGTCTTCAGGAAGGGGGAGGGACGTAGTGGGGACAGGATATAACCGTTCTTGCAATATCGAACAACGGTTCAGTGTGCTGACAGAATGGGGTGTCTGCTCAAGTGTCGTCGTAGTCGTGACGAATAAAAAAAATTCAAATCCAAATAGAAAAAGTATTTTTTTTCTTCTATTTCCAAGAACAAAAATTTTTCATACAAACTCTTTGGATGAAACGGTATAAAAATGAATAAAAATCAAGTTCTATCTAATGTCATTGATTTTATTTCCTTCACAAAAATTCGAGATTTTTCACTTTTTTTTTCTATTTTTGTTATTGATCGACAAATTAAAATAATCGATTTTTCAAATTGATACTCATAAAATTGTTAAATTATTTAAATATCGTATCCGGTTGATGGACGACAACCTGTTGCGAGCTAATTTCATCTCTTCTCCCCCCCCCCCCCCCCCCCCTCCTCTCCATTCTACTTTGAATATAGAAGTTGACCGTACGCTTACGTAATAGTGAAAATCTCGAGATCGATGATAATTTTCCGAGTGTCAAAATATTATTTTTACAGTAAACTCCTCAATAATTTGCTATAAATTTATCGAAGGGATGAATAAAGTTGAGTAAAAAAAAAATTACCTGTTGCTCCATAAATCGAGGAAAAATAAGGGAGCAATGAAATAAGTAAATCTCAAAAAGTTTCTTGCTCTTTTTACATAATTTTTTTCTTTAAAATTCTGTTAACGGAAGAATTGATGAGAAAAGTTTCACAAGTATTGGAAAAATTCCGTAATAACTTTAGGAAAAAAAAGGGAAAATTTACTTTTTCAATTGAATAATAATTTCTTCAAAAACGTTAAACAATTTCCAATTTTTCCGCGATTTTTCCGTTCTCTTGCACAAAATTGTGGTTCGATGACGCCACCGAGAGAGGGCGCAGAGGCGTGGGACCCAGATGACTCCTCAGAAGTATGGAGGACAGAGCGGGACCAATGCCAAAGTTTGAGGGATAAAAAGGGCATGGAGATACACTAGTCGAACACCTGTTGCGCCTTTAATTTGATGAGTGTGAAAAAAATGGCGTATTTCGTTCATTAAAACATACAACATTTAAACAATTTTAGCTGTAGGGAGAAAACGCGGAGGGTTACAATGAACGTCAAAAGCCATTTGACCTGTTGCACTATCAATGACACTTCCAAAAATTAACGATTATCCAATTCCATAAAATTTCATCGACAGTCAAAATCACAAAAAAAAATCAACTTAATTATAAAAAAATTGAAAAAAAAAAATCGCGCTTTAAAAAGAATGTGAATAATTCCGAGGAGATTGGAGACTGAACTGGTGAGTAAATATTTACCTAAATTCAAATTTATTCTACAATTCCATTTTTATCTTCTCATTGTTATACACCTGTGTATCTGTCTCGTATAAATTCAACTGGACCGAATGGACCCTTGAAGCTCTACTTACAGAACATATGGAACATATGCGCAGTGGAAAAATCCCCTCACTAGTCAGACACGCAAAGTCTGAATTGGAGATCGATAGTCAAGAGGAGGGGGAGGAAGAGGGAAAGCTCTAGTAACTTTGCACAAGAGTCACATAACCGTCTAGGAGACGCCTCCCCCTCTTGCCCTTTTCTTGCCTTTTTTTTTTTGAGCCTCGATGAAGGGTAAAGGGTGCACTTTTATGCTCGGGCAAGTACGTAGGGGCTCGTAAAACACTCGGCAAACATACCTCGTATGCCTTATTCCGACCAGGTACTTTTCTACTTGGACGTAAAATTTAAAATGAAGAAAAGAGAGGAGGGGGAGGGGTGGGGAGTCATGAAGGGTTAGAGGCAACGAGAATGGGAGAAATAAAAATTCTTTGAGGAGAGAATAAAGGCAGGGGGAGGGAGTTATCGGCGATTTTGAGTAGACGAATGTTTCGCTTTTTTGGGGGAAAATAGTTCTTGTGTGTTTATAGGGATGTGCGGGGGTATTGGGATTTTATGGTGAACGTGATTCATTAGGGTAATTGTTCAATCAAGTTAATCGAGTGAGTTCAGATTGGTTGATTGTTGGGGAAAGGGGAGGCGTCTTATGGTAATAAAATTTACGTCTGTGTTTCGACAATGGTTACGGTAAATCGTGAGAGGAATTGAGGGTGTTTGGAGATTGAGTGGCGGATGAGTTCAGTTTGTCGAGGATTTGAGGGAATTTCAGAGCTTCTGGGGGAGGATTTCCTTTATTTTGTAGTCATTTTCCGATTTTTTTCCAGTAATTCTCCAGATTTTCCTCGGCTTTGATGAAAATTTTACGCAATTTACCTCAAGTTCTATGGTAAAAATGGCAATCACGAAAGTGATCTCATTAATCAATAGAAGAGAAGCAAAAATTTTATGGTGAATTTGCGTTTTTCATCAATAAATATATCGTGTTTTCTGAAAATTGTTTTTTTCCCTCATTTCCCTTCGAAATTGATTACAAAAACTTTCCATAAAAATGTTCTCAAAAGTGCTTCCTCTAAAAATTTTCTGCAGATTTTCCGCCAATATTTTCTATCATTTCCATGAATTTTCCGAGTTTTCCACGAATTTTTCCATAAAAATTACTCTCACAATAGTGTCCTCATTATTCGATAGAAGAGAAACTGCAAAGTTTACTGGAAAACTCGCATTTCCCATTGATGGAAATCTCGTGTTTTCTCAAAATTGAATTTTCATGAAAGTTGCAAGAACTTTTCATAAAAATGTTTCCAGAACATTTTTCTCTCAAATTGTCCTAGAGGTTTTCCACGAAAATTATTTCACCAGAATTTTCCATCTTCAATTTCAATTTGTAGGAAAATCGGACTTTTCGTAATGTTCCCATTATTTAATAAAAAAAGTGTAGAAAATAAAATTTTCTAGAAAATTCCCTTTTTTTTATTTGAAAAATTCCATAAAAGAAAGCGGACAATAATTTTATTGTAATAACTGGATGTGAATATTTGACATTTCTAGTGTATTTTAACCCCCCTGATGAGGATCTCAGAAAAAGATCGAACTGTCGAGAATTAGTTTTTTCATTTTTAACAATTTTACGCCTTGTGACGTAATTCTCAGGCCTAACGGAAAACCCAAAAATTAAGTACGCCTGAAGGCACTCAATAGCTAAAACAAAGATCATAAACTGAACCAAAAATCAAATGGGTGCCAGGATGTATCTCGACATTCGATCAATCTCGAATTGATCTAAACAACAATCAAACCAAAATCAAATTATTTAAACCATAAACTCGAGGTCGCTATTATGGGTTTGAATAAGGAGCGATGAATAACCGTACACAAAATTAATTAGGGAATTTATAAATTAATTTTAATGATAACAATAAAAAAATATCTTCCAGTATCTAACAAAAGAAAATATAATAAAGGAGGAAATAAACATTGTTTATTAATTAGTGCGCAGCACGATAGAATAATTCACGTCACAAAACGTTAATAATGATAATGAGCATCAAAATTGTAATATTTCGAAATTAATTAATAATTCACAATTTATTAATTAATTTCTCGTAACAGAAATTAAAATCATTAGATATCTTAAATCTGTTTAGTTGGTTCAAAATTTCGTGACGTGCTGCTACCTACGGTCAGTCTTAAGTACTATAAAAATTCCCTAAGGCCGCGAGACGCTAGAATGTAAGATTTCTCAACGGCCAGACGCTAACCAAACTTTATTAGAATATAAAAATTTTAATTTCACAATAATTCAATGCTTCACGATATTAATTTAAAAAAAAAAATTTCTTTCAGGCAAATTATATAATGCGATATTTCGACTCATTGAAATTAATTCAACCTCAAAATAAATTCCACGAGAAATTGCTGGTAATGGAAAAAAATCATAATAATAATTTTAATTATCATCAACGAAGGATTAAAAAAAAATTAATGATTCGCTAAATGAATTCAATCAACAAAAATGCACAATACGCCACGAAACAAATGACTCGATAAAATTTGATTCGACACAAAAATAAAAATTTTAAAGCGCTCACCAAACGATAAACTATTTATCTCTTTCAGAACTTCTTATCTCAAAATGATCAACAATCTTTTCTGATCAATCACGTTAATTTTTTACTCAGCTTCAATTGATTTTCATTAACGAAATTTATTAATCAAAATCTTCAAGAAATGAAGGTGCACGAGTCCAGAACGAGAATCACGCAATCTGACCGCTCGTTGAGCACAGACGCCGGCCGACACGTAAGTCCAGCGTGTCAGGCTGTGATTGGTCCATTTTCGAGATGTTGTTTAGTGGCTCAACTGACCCTTGGTCAGTTCAAATTCAAATTGTGTAACTCCCAGCGATGAGAACAGGGAGAATTCCCGCAATATGGTTTGGAGATAAATCATTAATTCAAATTATAATCAATAATCTCTGCTGGACCCTCCTCGAGACTTAACCTCCAGTGTCTGATCTGCTGAAGTCCAATCTAATATTTAAAAGGATCTTTTAAATAAATTCTGGCCCTTTTTGGTTATAAGGCTCAGTTCTATCGCCGATGAGCGGGATTATTTTAAAAAAATGATTAAAAAAAAGCAGCAAATTAATTAAAAATCATATTTCAATATGTGTCTCTCATAGACGAAAAGTTTGACTCCAGTTCTGGACTTGATAATTACTAAATTTAAAAATTAACGTGCCGAGATGACTAAAATGTAACGTAATCTCAAATATTACGTTACAACCTTCAAGTTTTTCATTCATGAAAATACCGTGTTTTCAGACATACAATTTTCTTTTCCATTTTCCTACGAAATTTCCTGCAAAAACTTTTCATTAAAATATTTCTAAAACATTTTCCCCTGAAATTTTCCTCGACTTTTCCACAAAAATTCATTTTTCTGAATTTTTCATTTCCATCCTCATAAAAAAATGTGATTTTCCATAATTCTCCGAAGTTTTCCGAGTTTCCTTCAATGTTCCTAAATATTTCCTCGAAAAGTTTACATCCAAATGTCTCTATTCCATTTTCCATACAAATTTCCTTCAAGTTTTTCGAAAAAAAAAAAATACTCTAAAAAAATAAAGAATTGACAAAACAGACGAATTGGTAACGACAAAAGAAGAATAGTACAATGAAAAAAAATTGTCCGGACAATATTTGTACGACGACTAAAAGCCACACATTTTCCACGACACTGAGGCATCTCCCGTTACGCTGGAAATTCGACTCCAGAGTGAAGGAAAATACGTCGCATCCCTCGGCATACATATCCCATTCTCCTTCCCTCTGCCATCTTCTTCACCCCCCCCCCTCTTCCTCCCTCTCAGTACGTTCACCAATGCCCTACCATTCCCTTCGCGTCTCAATATCCGAGATCGAAAAATCCTTTCACCACTGTACATATATATACCCCTCTGGTGTCATGCCAAAGTCAACAGCCACTGGGAAATGTTTTTTCATAAATCCGCCCTTTTTTTTTACAGAATAAAATAAAATGTTTCACATTTTTTTTCTTTTAGAAAATAGATTTAAAATACGAAAAAAAAAAGAGAAAAATGAAATTGAGATAGTATCCCAGTCAACTCGAGTACAGTTTAATCTCTCAATTTTTTTATGCCACATCAAAGATTATATTTTTTTTAATTTTTCTGAAAATATGATATGATTTTCTGAAGTTTATGAGATATGAATTATCAAAGTTACTGAACAGAGCGGTGATGGCGATGAAACGCCTTAAATAGGGCAGAAATAACAGAATTACTTTTGAAAAACCACACAATTGACCCATTATTTAAAATCTTAGTGAAGAGAGTATTTCAACTAAATAATAGGAGAAAAAAATATTTAATTCTCCGTATAGTTATTAAGAAATTTTAATTAGAAGACAATCGTAACTATTTGCCTCTCCCTCTATCTCATGCATATGATAGAAGATTACTAATGCAGAAAAAATTGAAGAAACAAAAAAAAGTTTTATTCACATGTTGAAGATATGATTTTCGAACAATTCAATCTTTTTTTCGGGTCAATTGAAACACGTTTCCCCGAATTATCAGCAATTAATTGGAAACTAGCCCACGAATCCTCATTTTTTTTTCTATTTTATCGACCGTACACTGGGATATTACCTTAAATTGATTTTTTTCAATATTTTTCTTCAAATTTTTCTGGATAAAATGTGCGCATTGTAACTGGAGCAAAGAAACTGGAGAAGGGGGGTTGGGCTGTACTTTAATCAGGCATAAACTAGCAGGCCCCATTTATTCCTTGTTCTATAAAGGGCATAACTTTTAACGCTCGAATAAAACGAATAAAACGTGAAAAATAAAAATCGTTGTGGGCGAGTAACTGAGAGGCCATGAAAGAGGGTGAAAAAGAACAATAGTAAAATGTTCTGTCGGTTGAATACACAAAATGGCGGTTTTCAATTTTTCTTTTTATAGGAAATGTTCGGGTTTCATTGGAATGTCCATTTTGCCCCACTTTCCCGTTAATACCTTTTTTTTTTTTTTTCTTGGAAAAGTGGGGAAATCGAGGCGTTTCAAGGAAAAATTTTATCCGCAAAATTGTATGGCGAGAGACCACGTCAGCAGCACAATCTGTCTGACTACTAGTAGATACATCCACTGACTCTTCCACTCCCCTCTCTATCCATTCACCCACCGGTTATCGCACTTCAGTTGGCTCTATCTACTGATTGCGGCTGACCACATGGAGCCACATCCACTTTCCATCTAATCAAATTAAAAGTTCCGGTGCAATTTATTGGTTTCTATCGGTGGGAAAAATAAATTAAAATTTTAGATGATAGAATTGTTTGAACATTTACTGATCTAATTTAATATTTGAGGAAATTGAAGATAATACTAAGACAATCTCTGAAATCGTCAGGTTTAGGGGAATTCATCAAATCACCTTTTTTGTAGCACTTCAAATTCTCTACAGAAAAAGTTTCTTGACATTTTCTCTTAAATCCACGCGTTTTCCAATGCACGTCGAAAATAGCACATTCCGCCATCAAAAATTGATGATTCTGCTCTGCATTCAAACAGAGAAAATCCCAAATACCCAGAAAATCCGAGAATCGCACTCCCCCCCCCCCCCCTTTCCCATATTTTCTCTCAATTACTCATCTTCATCAACGAAAAAAAATCACAGCCTGTTCCTCTTTAATTTGAGACCCCAGTTCACTCGTTTTTGAAGTAGTCTCGACAATCCGAGGAAAAATTGGGGAAAATCTGAGGGTTCTGAAAGAATTTTTTTTTAACATTTCGACGAATTTCCGATTTTTTCTGATAATTATCTCGATTTTTTCCGAACTTTTCACAATTTTTTTCATGTTTTTTCATGAAAATTACATTCTGTAAAAAAGGAGCAGAAAATTTTCCAAAAATTCGTGTTTTTCTTCAACGGAAATCCATTTTCTTCTGAAATTTACAGTAAAAATTATTTTAAAAAATCTTTTCAAAACATTTTCCTCGAGATTTTTCGCGAAAATTAGTTTTTCAAAATTTTTCATCTCCAATTGCATTTAAAAAACTCTAATTTTCCATAATTAGAGAGAGAAGTCCCAAATCTGCTTGAGTATTTAATCATCCAAACTATCAGGTTATAGGAGTTCAAACTCATATTATCGCGTAAAGATGAAAGCTGAATAATTAAATGAATCAATTAAATTAAAGAATTGAATCCACCAGTGAGCTTCGATACTCATCCGAGTCCAATCCCGAGCACCTCCGAATTTTTTTCGGGAACTTGTGCACTTTAATGAATTCAATTCATTTAATGTTTCAATTTAATTGATTTATTTAATTATTTAATTTCAAAAAATCTCACTTTTCTCCATGAAAAATGAATTATGCTTCTCAGTATCAGAAGAAAAAAAATCCCCAAATACCCAGAAAATCAGAGAATCTCAATTTTTCCATGTTTTCCCTCAGTTACTCATCATCATCAACAGAAGTAAAAAAAAATGACAGCCTGTTCCTCTTTAATTTGAGACACCAGTGTACTCGTCTTTGAAGTAGTCTCGTCTCATCGTGCTCCCCGTAATCAGGGGTAGTTCTTGCCCATAGCAAAAACTCCCTCCCCCCTCCCCCTACAATGAAGCATCTACCAGTTACACCCCCAGTTGGCTCTCTCGAGTTTCCCCCGACCCCAAAAAACAGAGAAATTCCTCAAAGACTTTTCGAACGAAAGAAAAAAAATTGAAGAAGACACATTTTATGGAGCTCTCGACTTTTCACTTGAATTTCTCCACTCATCCTGAATTCAGGCGCATAAATATGGAGAATCGAATGAATAATCGCTTGTTTTTTTTTCTTTAAATTCAAAATTAATGAATTTCCCAACTTTTTCCTCTTTTTCCCATTTTTTTTGTGAATGGCTCTGCTTTAATTTGAGACATTGCCGAGCACTCGAGAATACTGGAGTGGTCTCGTCTATGGCAGTCAAGCCGGCAGTGAGGTATTTTGAGGGGAATACGAGAGAAAGAGAGACAGAAGTAGGCTGGATGGGCATGGGGGTGATCTACTTGTCTGATACAACTCGACTCTCCACTACTTGTGGCTCGTGGTCGAGTGCACTGTTGGAGAGTAGTACCGTTGTGTTTCCAAGGTTTTTTCTTCCTCTGTTTTACGTTAGATGTGAATTGACGATTTCGAATAAAATTTTGTGACTCTCATTATTTTGAGAATTAAAAATTTATAGGGAAAGCTGGAGAATTATTTTATCAGAAAAAATAGGTGAGATCGGAGCAAAATACTCCACTGAGGCAAAATTGATAATAATAAAATCAATTAATCAATTAATCAATAATAATTAATTTGTTAATTATAATCATAATAATCTATCATGAGAATTTTTCTACACTCTCTCATAATTTTCCGTGGGATTCAGGAATTTCTTTTGGAGTGAAGGACTTCGTGGAAAAGTATTAAAAAAATTGGGTAAATGGTCCAGCACGTCTACTTTTTTGAGGGATTTTTTCAAATTTTTTGGGAGAAGTCTTCACTAATAAGAAAATCTTGTGTCATACTGTTCCTCAGGTCCATTTTGCCCCGATTTTCCCTACGCTTGTTTTAGGAATTTTGATTATTCTAAAAACTTCTCAGAAACAATTTGGTTCAAGGGAAAATGTCAGGAGATTTTTTTTTGTGAGAATTTAAACTTCTATCAAAAAAGTCTCTTGTAATTTTTATCTAGATCCTCTCGTTTCGGAGATACTCTCGGAAAAGTACATGAATACTAAATAATTTCATTTTCAGTGTAAAATATTATATTGTTATTATTTCGTGAATATTTCCGAAACTATTGAGTTTACAGAAAAATATCAAGAAACCATTTTTGTAACTCTTGAAATTTCCTACAAAAAAAATTTCTCAACGTTTTCCCCTAATTCCACTAATTTCAGAAATATTCGTCCTTAAAATCTCCCAGAACCCCGAAAAAATGCCTTTTCTCCCCATTTCTCTAAAAAATTTCCTGAATAATTAAAAAATTAATTATCCCATCTAATGAAGCAAAACACACTGTCTTATATTGAATTCCATTAGAAATTTTCTTGGCCTCAGAATGCCAGCAATTAAAATTCTGCATTGCCCGAGCGTTGAAAAAACTCGCACTAATGATTTCATTAAAATTAAATTCTTCGTTAAACAAGAAGAAAAAAAACAATGAAAAATATAATAAAACAAAGAAGAAATTAATTTAAAATTGTTTCAAGTGAATGCGATAATTAAGAAGGTCCATTTCCATCGTCCAGATTCAAAAGACTGGAGCGAACAACCACCAGAACTCAATTCATTCGGAATTCAAATTACAGTACCACCAGTAGATCCATGGGATTCTCCTTCACCATCAGACCTTTATATATAGCATTACTTGCTGCAAGAGATCCTTCTCTCATTCCTCTTGCCTCCACTATCGTCTTCCCCGTTTTACTTGGATCTCCTTCTTCATCTGAACGTGGAAAACCGCACGTACGGAATGCAAGAGCACTGAAAATACATACCACACTAACGCTTACTTGGGGAGTGAATATATGAGAAAATTTTCCAACCAACCATTTCCATTCACCTGAATGTGTAATATTGAATTTTCACGAATTTACATTTTTCCTTAATTTTACAAATTACAGAGAAATTTATATCCACGTAATATTTATTGCTAAATTTTTTTTTGTCGAGGAAAAAAATGAGGGAAATCGTTTCTTGCAGAGGAAAACGAGAGTTACTTCTCTGTAATTCTCATTTTCCTCTAGAAAATTTTAAATTTTTCTTGAATAGATAATAAAAAGCCGGATTTTTTTCAACAATTTGGGATTTTTTAGGACTTTTCGGAATTTTACAGCATTTTTCCGAATTGAATCCAGGCAATTTTTCTTTGCTCATACGGTATCTGAACAATCACGATTTTTCTCCTCATTTAGAATTTTTCTTAATTACGGATTTTCCATGATTTTTCGGAATTTTCCAGGATTTTCCAAATTGAACTTCAGTGACCTTCTTCCGCCCATACTCTATCTGGAAGATTATGATCCTCCTGATTTGAGATTTTCCTCCTTGGGATTTTCCTGATTCGAAATTTTTCGGATTTTCTAAGATTTTCCTGAATTTTCAAGGATTTTCCCAAATTGAGCTCCAGCTCCCTTTGCCCACATGATATCTGAAGAATTAACTTTTCTTCTCAATTTTGGATTTGCCATAATTTCCCTGAATTTTCCGAGATTTTCCAAACTTTTCCCAGACTTTTCCGGATTTTCTGATATTTTGCCAAATTGGAATCTTCCAGCATTTTTGTAATGACCTTTTTTGATCATTACAAAAAAAATGCTCTATCTCGCTTAGATTCCGAGAAAATCCCTAGAACCTGATTGTAAAATCCAATAAATTTTTTTTTCGGATTTTTGCATAGTCCAATTTTTTTAATCGATGAAATACCTTCTCGATATCCACCCCTTATTCACCTAGATTTCATTAACCTCGATAATTAATTTCCAATTAAAAATCTTTAAAATGGAAATCACCAAAGTTTCACCGATTTTCAATTATTGGGAGAGAATAAATATGGATAAGAATTTATCAGTCCAAGAAAGAAACAGAGAGAGAGAGAGAGAGAGAGTGGAATGAAGAGATTGTAGACAGTAATTTGGTGTACACAGTCCTTCGAACAAAATTCAACTAATGGAAATAGAATGCTGCCCAATTAACATAATTATTGTTATAACAAACCTCCATTCTGCGTTCCACTCTTGCATCTATGGCTAAAGCTCTTCCCGCTCTCCAATTTATTTCCCAAACCCTCCCCACCTTCCTCCCCCCCTCCCCCTCACCTGGCTGCTCAACTGCTCGGTTATCGTAGCTCGAGGATTCAGTTGCAATTAAGCCACAAGATGGCGTCTGTTTCAGTGCAGATAACTGACAAAAAGCGGTGAAAAAAAATTATCATATAATTTCTAGAACTTCATTTTATTTATCATTGATGGGGCACAATGGGTTGAGAGAATTTTTCTGATGGTTTCATTGGAAAGCTGAGGAAATTTTAGCTGGAAAACTTATGTCGGATATGATTGCTGCGAATTTTTCAGGAATTTGGAATTTTGGGCTAAAAATCGGGAATTTTTGGGAGGTTTTACGTTTTTGTCAATATCTCTGGTTCTGATTGTCGTGGGACAAAAAGTCGAAAATGAGGGTAAAAGCGAGCTCAATTTCCATCGATTGAAGAGGTTTCGAATCGATTTTTGCCAATTTTTGAGAGACTTATGACACTTCCTAGTGATATCAATTTTTCTCCCATGAATTTCTCGAAAATTAATGAAAATCAATTTGAAAGTACATAAATCAATGGGAAATGAGCTCACTTTCAATCTCGTTTTTGAATTTTTACGCTACGACAATTAGACTCTAAGATATTAAGTAAAAACCAAAACCTCCCAAAAATGGGGTAAAATCACTGAATTTTGAAAAATCTGCCAAAAATCTCATCCGACATATCTTTTCCACCCGAAATTTCCTCAGCTTTCCAAATAAATCAATGAAAAACTTCGGACTCTTTTCATTCCCATAAAAAAAAGAGAAGAAGAATTTATAAATTCATAGTCTCTTCTCTAAAATATTTCTTTTCCAGTAAATAAATAAGAAAAATATAATTTTTTTTATCATTTATAATTCATCTCCAGTTTCATCCCCATTGCACATAAAGTCAAGTACCAGAGTTATTTTTTCCCCCTTCCTCTCCATACGAACTTGACACGGTCGAGAGAGAGAGAGAGGGAAAAAAAATCTTCTGCAAGTTGATATTTCCTTGAAATATACCACGCAAGGGGATTCACGACCCTTAATTTGTAACAAAATATATGCTGCAGTATATAATCTCTTTATTTCATCTCAATATTTTTTAATAAATAAATTGGATCATTAAAATGGGATTAACCGTGATTTATTCAGGATAATTATTCCTTTATAATTCCCGCACATGAAATAGAAAAATGATGTTGAATATTTTTCGTTACTTTTTTTTTAGTCTTCTGAGATAAGTAAAAGTTAAAGGGAAATAGCAAAAAAAAAACAGATGTTTTTTTTGGAAAAAATTTGAAAAGCTGCAAAAAAAGTCTCGCGATTTTTTCCTAAACCCAACAGTTTCCGAAACATTGAAAAAGTAATTTTTCATTTGTGATTTTCCGAAAAAAAGTCCAATAATCACCGGACGAATAAATTTTTTACAATAAAAACAATAAGTCATTGCTCATGTCTGGAATAAAAATGTTAATAAATATTAATGACTCGAAAGCAGAGCAACAATGTTCAATGAATTTCCAGTACAATAGTAACGTCGATAAGAAATATAATCGAAATTAAAATTCATGATGCGGAAGTTAATTTTCAGTCGTACGAGAATTTCATTTCAACATCAAAACTATTGTTATTTTCAGCATCACGTATCGTTGGTAGTTGTATGTAATTACTCTTCTGAATTAATGACCACAATGTATTGACCATTAACATTCAGTTTGATACTCTAAATCTCCCCCATTTTCCTCACTTGTCTAATTTTTCGTGACCTCTCATTTGTCCCATTAATTCAATTTATCCAAGTGACACATGATATAATCGTTACTGAAAAATTCACGAGAGATTAATGTTTAATTTCCTGTTAAAATTTCAACGAGATAAATGAGCGTTCAGGAGAACTTCTCAATTTTTTCTCTTTCAATGAATTTCTTTAAAATTTTAGAATTTTGATGAAATTCTAGGAATTATCAAGGGCTTACGATCAATTGGTTGATCTGATTTTCCAGAATTTTTTCTATTAAATAATGAAACATTCTGCGAAATTTTTTTAAAAATATGATTTGATGCAATTATATCTAATTCTATGTAATTAGATAGAATTAGATATAATTAGATCTACAGTCATATCTGTCGAGATAAAGATGAATATGCTAATAGATTTGACCAGATCTGATATTATTCGAGAACCCACAACGGAAGGCCCAGATCTGCATCAGATATAATTATATATATTTAGATCTGCAATTTGATCGAATTAGATCTGATCGAATCTAAAGCTCAGAATTTTTTTGCACTTTTCAAGATCTAAATATGTCTGATTAGATATAGTTCCATGCAGAAATAATCTGTAATGATCGATAGAATTGTTAAAAATAATTAAGATTCAAAATTATGAGTTTTCGTAAAACGGCTCTCTCCACTTTGGTAAAAGGAGTTGATCTATAATTTTGGATTTTGGTGGGTTCTCCCAATTTTTTGTGAACAGTATTTTTCTTGTAACTGGAATAAATTATTCCCAGTAGTTTCCAAGATAAAAGCCCTTTCTGAAAGATCCCATTTCTCAGGAATCTCAAATTTTTGAAAATTTCCTCAACTGCTGCAAGAATTATTGATAATCTCTGAGTTTACCGTGAAATTGAAGAATCTAGTGATAATACAGCCAAGCAGGAATTTCAAATCGATAGGGAATAAAGTAATCAATTTATCCAGAAAGCTCTGGTTTTCACACCCAGCAAAAGGAGCACCGAACAATTCCGGAAAAAAAGAAGCGATGTTTCCTCAGAAAGCCGTTGACTTAGTCTCTAGATTGATGAATATTCGGAGTGAGTCGGTGTTATAAAATTAATGGATTTCGTAACGATATATAGCTAATCATAGATAGAATTGTCCATGAAAATGAGAATTCGAAATGGTGATTTTCTGTAAAACGGACCCCTCCACTTTCGTGGAAACAGTTAATTTATACTTTTGAATTTCGGAGGGTTGCCACAGTTCCTTGTGAAATGGCCCCGGTAGTTTCCAAGATACAGGCAGTTTCCGAAAAATCCCATTGCTTAGGAATCTCGAATTTTCGAAATTTCCTCAACAGCTACAACCATTATTGATAATCTCTGAATGAACTATGAAATCGAAGAATTCAGTGGTGATAGAGCCTCCATTGTTGCACAGAAATTTTAATTCGATTGAAAATAACGTAATCAATTTATCCAGGAAGCTCTGTTTTTAACACCGAAAAAATCTGAAAAAAAAAAGAAGCGATGTTCCCTCAGAAAGCCGTTGGTTAACTCTAGATTGATGAATATTCAGAGTGAGTCGGTGTGGCGTGTGAATCCAGGTATGCAGGGTTAAAAAAAGAAGAAGCTGAGCTAGGCGATGAGAAAGAAGGAGGAAGGAAGCAAAAATAGTTGACGAAAAAAAAAGTGTTGAAAATAAAATAGGTGAAAAGGAAACGAGATTGAGGATAGGAGAGAAATGGCCGAAGGCTTTAACGTAGGAAGAAAATATCCTGACGTTAACGCAATTAATTTACCAAGGGAACTTTACATTTTAATATTCATCCCTTCCCCGTCTCTTCCAGTCTCCGTCATTTATGGTGTTCTTCATTCCATCCCCCCTCTCGCAATTTTCTCTCAACCCTGTATTCTACCTCTAGCCCTCATCCATTTTGCCAATTCCACTTCTATCCCTTTTCTCTCAGTTTCTCGTTTCCGTATTTCACATTCCCTTCCTCCTTTCCTCCCGGTCCTGGAAAACTCAGCAGGAGGCATTTCTAGTCTCCAAGTTTTGAGAGATGCAGTGAGGATTCAACTGGCTTTAATTTAAATCAAACTTTAAGCTGTTATGCTAAATCTCGATGATAACAAATAAAGTTATGATGGTTGTACATATATTTCTATTAATTTTTTTTTTCTGGATGAAGAGGTTAGATTATTTGGTACTATGCAGATACTCGTGAACTAGTATCGAAACTTGCTGCAGATATTTTTAACTGTAGGACTATCTTCATTAGAGAAGCTGAATTTGGCTCTTTTTTGAATTTAATCATTTCCTATGTGGTCGATCAACAAAATCTCTAAAAACTTATGAGTCCTCGAAAGACATTAGCGAAACAATGACTAGATTTTCGCTGAGACAATACGTTCGTGAATGACTCAGAAACAATGAAAAAATATGGTCAACTAGGGAATTCCGCTAATCTTCATACCTAAAATCATGAAATTTCAATCTTCTAGACCACTGGAACCGAACATCCGGTGCTCCCGAATTTTGGAGGGTTATTGCAAAGCATCGTAATGAAGCTACTCGCTGGACTTGTAAGAATTCTTCCGACAACTTAAAAAGTTACCGAACCATCTTAAATATGAATACCCCAACCCAAAAATGAAACCATTCCATTCATTTCAATTTAAAAGCTTCAAGTACCTCTAATGTAACCCAACGAATGGCTCTCCCCAAATTCCACTCTCCGAATGGAGACATTGATCCTATAATCAAAATAAAAAACTTCCCAATAACCAATCTTCGAATAATTCCAGATTGAGAAAAAAGAGGAATCCAATTCTCTTCGTAGATCCTCATGTCACGTCCCACGTGCAATAACAAACATCTTATGTGAACTACCTGTTATTCGGAATTGACTCCATACGAGTTTAATTAGCAACACTCCAGGGGAATCCTCTGACACCACAACCAATCAATTTGTGACTTCATGCTGTGAAAGTTCTTCAATTCCTGTCGCTTCTTTAATTTCACGTGTCCCACAAATGAAATTATTTTTGAATTGATTGAATCTCATGTGTGGGCAACAAAAGGGGGAGAGGGAGGAGTAGATGAGAATTGTTGAGGATGAAGTTGTAGTAGACGGTTGGGTGATAGTCAACAACATTCACCAGACGACGACATAGAAAATTGTCTCTGGGCATCGTTTAATCTATAATCCGCTTGCGTCACCCGGGTGTCCATGGGAACCGACCTCTGGCTTGATAAAAAGAGATAAAATAATAATAATAATAATAATAATGATAGTAAAGTGTAAAAAAGAGAATGTCGATATAGAGTATCTGAGTTGGAGGACCATCCGCACTCTGATCGAATTCCAACATCTCAAAGATTCTTTTTTTCTTTCTCTTTTCTTTATACACTTCTTTACTTTTATCTTTCTCTTCGAGATGCCTTCTTTTAATCCACAGAAGATAAATTACCAGCCATCAGATATTGAGAGAGGGAATTGAGAGAATATTGCTTTAAAATTATCTGACAGTTTATCAATTCTTGCTGATGTTCAAGAATACTCGAAAAGTAATTTTCTTTTCAATTTTGCGAAAAAATTGAAGAATCTGACTTTTTTTGGTTCGAAATATCTCGAGAATGAGAGGAGATACCAAAATTTCTGTTCTCACTTTTGTTCTCACTTTTGTTCTCACTGTTCTCTCTTTTGAAGAGGAAAAAGAGAACTAAAAAGAAGGTTTTAATTGGAGAAATTCTATTTCCACTCCTTCTTGAGATATTTTGGATAAACTTCTCCTTTTGTTGAATTTAGTGACTTTTCGATTTTTTGGAGGGAAATAATTTATGAAATATGATAAAATGGTGAGTAGCAACAAATGTCTCTCAATGATTAAACTGAAACATAATTAATATGGCAAACGGTTTTCTGCGGGGAAAAAGGAGAGTCCAAGAGAGTGAGGGGAAGGGTTGGAGTAGGGGCGGAAGTAGAGCGTTATTACACCCATGCGATAGATCATGTTAATTGCCGGGCTTCGCAAGGCACGTTGCCTCGTAACTTATGCACACGAGAGACGAGAGTAGTTTGAGGGTGGAAAAGAAAGGGTGGGGATGAAGGAGGAGTGGAGGAGAAGGATGTGGTGGCGTTAAAACGAACACTCAGTTCGATGCTCCCAAGAAGCCTCCGAGGACTCTTGTCGGGAGCTGTAAATCATTTTCTAAATGTATTTTAGGTGAGTGGAGAGAATGTTGGCTTTCAGAGGCTCATTGACAAAGTTTTGTTGAATTAGTTCAAATAATTTTTCTAATAAAAAATAAGCCGTCACTTTTTCGCTCTATTCCCAGTGACGAAACGCTCACTTTACTGGCAACAGGTCCTGTGTCGATACCAAAAGGATTTTCGCATCGAGAGCGGAAGAAAGTTGGACCCATTTGAAGTTTCACTTCGAACAAACTCGTATTTCTCAATGCGAATTCGTAATAAAAGAAATGATTTCTCAGTCAGTCAGTCTTGCAACAGGCGTGGATCCAAAAACTCACCGGAAGGTGAGAGTAATTCTTCCCAAACAGTGTGGACAGCGCCGGAAAAAAGGAGGAAACGAGAATTGATGGAAAAAAAAAAATTGGGAGAAAAAGTTTACGAGAGTGGGAGAACCGAAATGAGGGATGAAAAGGAGAAGAGTGCTCCGGGTAAAAGTTTCTCTGAAAAATGCGAAAAATTCTTGCACCATTCTTCACTTTACCTCTTCCCCCCACCATTTTTTCACCAAACACACTCTGGAATTCTCATCGTCGTCCACTCAACACTAGGAGAGTTTGAAGAAAAAAGAAAAAAACTAGAAGGAATGAGGTGAAAAAAAAAGATTGAATAGAAAAGAATCGTTTGAGAATTATTTATTAGGAATTTTTAATTTCAATTGATTCGATTCCCAGTGCTACGAATTTTTATCGAATCAATGAAGATGAACGGTGGAATTTGGGGTGAGTAATTCGTTTGGTGACATTAGACGTCTTTGGAGCTTTTGAATTTAGATGAATTGAATCGTTTCACTTTTAGGTATGCTTATATATATTCAAGATTGTCCTATAACTTTTAGAATTCATCCACGTTCTCTTCCAAATCCAGTGGGTAACTTCAGAATGATATTTTGCGATAACCATCCAAAATTCAAGGATTCTGACCGTTCTGTTCTAGTGTTCTGGAAGATTGAAATTTGGTGCTTTTAAGGGCCGGAATTAGGGAAGTCTCCTAGTTCTTTCTACATTTCACGTGCTTCCACTGATCCATCAAAAACACTGAGTCATTGATCCTCTGATGTCTCCCGAGAACTCAAGAATTTTTCTGAATTTTTCCATCACCCAAATAGACAATGATTGAGTCGAAAAATGGAACTTCAAAAAGAACTTTTGCTCCTCCAATTGAGATAGTCCTATAATCATTATACTACTCATACGATTCCTTCTATAATCAGCAGAGAGCTTTATCATTATGATTCACAATAACCCTCCAAAAATCAGAAGCGTCGACCATTTGGTTCCGGTAGTCTGAAAGTTTGAAATCCACTGTTCTTCATCAGGATTTTGTTCCTATAAAACACGCGACAAACAACTGGTGACTGACAAGGAGGTTAACCAGCAAAAAAAACTCAACCATCCATCCATTGAATTATTAGAATTGTCGCAAGAGGGAGTATCGTATATCGTCGAAGCAGAGATCGCATGATGGATAGCACGATGTATCTGGGTTATCCGTGGCAACCAGCACGGAATAGTGCCGTTCCCCTCTTGCCGTTGGGTTCGTTGTGACGGATGAACGGGAAACCGATGCAAAAGGGACGCAGACAGGCGGCTAGTAGAGATAGCACTCTCTTCTCTCTCTCTCTCTCTTCCTCTAAACTTGTACAGAACTATCATATACATATATATAATTTCGTAAACATGCACATGATTTTGCATAGTTTATGCATTTGTATTGGTACCTTTCCTCACTTTGGTTTACTACAGTGATGCATATTTATGCATGACTTGTGTGTAAACCAATGTATATGTACTTGATATTATGAATCTGAATGCTAAAGTGTTTGTTGAATGTAACAAGCTTTAGTAAATTGTTTTACAGAATTTAAAACAATTTATTATCATATTTGCATTTTATTAATATTAATATTATTATCAATTCATATGATAATATTCTGAGATTATTGAAAAATGTTTGACACTAAAGAAAAGCGTCTGAGAGGAAAATATGGAGAATGTAAAAAATGATGAATACGTTCAATGCAAGGATGATGAAGATGTTGCGATTAGAAGCAGCGAAACATCAAATTTTCTCGAGTATCAGGCTCCTTCAGAGGCGCTTACCAAAGACTTTCTCGAATATTCGAAAAAAAAGAAAGAAAGTGTTTCACATACACATGCACAAGTCTTTTTACCTCTGCTTCATGCACTCATACTAATACTACTTTCAGCACTCCGGGGGCTTTTTTTTCAAGAACTCCACTGTCAATCTGCTTAACATACACTTTTTGTGCTCTACATACGTTTTTTATCGCCACCATCTTTTCATGTCTATGAACGTAATCTGATCATCGTGATAGTACACATTTTTTATTGGAGAATTTTGCTGTCAACTTTTAGTCTCTGGAGAATATAAAAGCACGACGAGACATTTATTACAGTCATTTATTGATTGAAGATGAATTACTGTACTGATTTATCGTGACTTCGGGTCTCCCTGAGGTGAAGATTCAAATTTCGTGTGGTTCTGCTGAAACCGTTGGGTTAAGAGGAAAATTTCAAGAGACATTTTTCGTGGGGAATGAAATTTTCTATGGAAGATGTCTTTTGATAAGTTCTCTTCAAATTGATAGTTTCAGAGATACTCATCACTGAAATTGAAGTTAAAATTGTGTCAAAATTAGATACCAAAAAAATTAATACAGTTCTTAGAGATTTCCAAAATGAGTGTCGGTCACCTCTTATAATATTTAGGCTCTCAAAATATCACAGAAGAAAGAATCACGTGAACCAAATCAATATATTGATTGCCGAAAAATTACGAGCGCATATCACCACTGACTTCCATCTAATATGAAAATTATAAACTCATATTTGTGATATTCCGAGTAATAATATTTAAAGACGATATCTTCAATGTCTGAAATTTTTTTTTTGTAATATTTTGATGTGTGATATTATAATGCTGTAATATTTTGATGCGCAGCATTTTTTTAAATATTATTCGCTGCAATATTATAATCGAATAATATTCTGAGGTGTCACTCTAGTCTCATTTGATGATATTTCTGCTGCAGAAAACGAATTTCAAGGAGGCAATCAAAATTTTCGATGAGAAACATCTTGATGAGATGAAATTCAGATATTACAGTGAGACGATTTCATCGGAGCGCCTTGTCTCTTCCAAGATTCATGGAGAAAGCACTGAGAGATCATGCAGGAGCTTCTAAATGAATGGAGATGACTCAATAATTAGGGCAAAATTTCTTGGGAATTCTTCCATGGATATTTCCGATGCGAGTGGGTTTAGAGGAAAATGTCAAGAAACCCTTTTTAAAGGAAATTAAATTTTTTACAAACAAAAACTTCTGATGATATAAATTGATAATCAAAAAAATCGAAAGATGAAGTTTTTTTTGGTCGAGCGCATAACATTACTCTCCAAATCGAGTAGAAAATGAAGTTCATAGCAATTAGCCGATCTACTCCTCCTCCCCCTTTCTCTCCCTCTCTTTGGCCATATGAAAAGAGTAGGTGGTTTAAAATAGAGAGTATGGTTATCGTGCCTCTGGCAATACTACTAACGATGCGTTCACGAACTTACGTTTATCGTTACTACTCCCTGCAATTTCCGGAGGATTTTTCCCCAAGAGCAGAGAGGGGTGAATTCAACTCCCCACCCCTCTGCCACACATTTCCCCTCTCATTCTTTTCTCTCTCGAACACGAGCCCCTTTTAGTTGGAGTCGTTAACATTTTCCTCCACGTGATTTTTTTTTCTCTCGCCAGAAGTAGAAAAAAGAGGTGGCAAAAAGAGAATTGGAAAAAGGAGAAAAGGTAACAGATAAAAAAAAAAAAGAAATAAACTCGTTTGTTTAAGTTTCGTGATTTCTTGTTCTTTTTTACCTCATTTCGCTCCGAGTAATTACTAATTATTATTTTCTTTTTTTATCTTTACTATGGGACTTTTCTTGCTATGACCACTAGCGTGGACGGAAATTAAAGCTTGAGCGCCTCTGCTTTTACAATTCTGTAATTAAGTGAAAATAACAGAATTTATGTTACAAATTTTCGTTAAAATTCCATACAAAAAAAAAATTAGAAGATTTTTTTTTATCTACTTTTATTTATTATTTCCAAAGTTATTTAGAATTTCGAAACGTTTCGTTTTGCCCCACCTCTAACTGTAAACTACTAAATCTTCGGAGTGAGAAAGATAAAATAATTAATATGTTAAAAAATAATTTGAATTAAATTTAATAAACGCATTTTTTATTTATGTGAACAAGGAAAATGTATTTGGAATTCTAGAGCAGGCAGGCACACCTAATTATTCGCCACTTGTCAGAAACAGTTACTCCCTCTCCCTGAAGTTCATTCGAGTTCACGTAGATCGATAAGAGGTCTGTAGGGATGTGTGTAGGAATAACGTGAATAAGATATACTTAATTGCAGCATCATTGCTGATTGTTAATGACTCTTTTGGAGGAACAATATCAGATGATTCGGGTAATCTCGAGGAATTAACGAATTTCTGGTTGCCGAGTTAAACGCTGTATCCTCATTCCTCAGTTGATTCGTGCTTGCTCAATTTTTTTTCTCTCTTTTCTTCTTTCTTGAAGGGGAAAAGATGAAATTGAATAAGTCAGATTTTTTTCCATTAATTTTTTTATGAATAATTCGAAAACCAATGGAAATAGCGTAATTTTTGTAGAGAATTTCGAGTGCTATAGAAAAAGGTCGTCATCAAAATTTCGCTATCTCGCTTAGTTTCCGAGATATTCAACGAAGAGTCTAACCACAAAAAAATTCGTGGAACTTTCATTGTAGAGAATTCAATTCCCTATAAAAAAAGGTTTCATGAATTTAGTTCCCATAATGGTTTAGCCAGAAAAAGCTGAAAAAAACCTGATTTTTTTCAATTTTTCTTGAGCAATTTCTACACTACTTCAGAAATCTGACGCTAAATGGCGAAATTCTTTCGCAAGTAAAAAGATCCTCAGAGATGATGAAGAACGCATTGAACAAAAGGAACAACTATAAGAGAATAATGAAAGATCAACACTCCAACTCGGCTTTACAAATCACACGAATTAATTAGCTAATTAGGTCTGAATTCGTCGGTTTCTCGTATTTTCTGGTAGTGCCATCAGTTTCGTTGAGGTTTGATAACTCTACTTGCTGGCGGTGGTAGTTTAGTGAATCCAGAATTATCAAAAACTGGTAATAGATCACGTACACGTTGACCAGCGCCAACAGTAGCCAGCTCCAGCCATCTGTTATTTGAATTCCACATTATAAAGCTTTGATATCCAAATTTTTACGATGTGTTCAATAAATTACTCACCTGCTGTTTTTGTATTTCGACAATGAAGGATTCGATGGATTTGGTGTTTCAGTTGGGAAATAGGTGGCACCATAGAAGTCGAGGCCACGGCTCAGTAGCATTGAGGTTTCTTCAACACTTGCTAGAGTGACGCGTATTATCGGCGGTCCAGTATAGATAGTCGGGGGCTCATTCGGATTCTGGGTCTCACCCTTCAATTTTTCGTTGATGGCTTTCACTGGAGATAGAAAGACCATTATAAGCTACTTTAGGACAGAAATAGGGCGCTAGCAGGGCCCTAGCTAGGCGCTAGCCAGCACCTCTTCAACACTTGTTAATTTATGAAATCATTAGATTAACGATAATTACACTCGTTCCTCGATCCTGCCTATTAATCACAAAGTTTCTGAGTGATGAATTTTCCATCAGACTACTTACTAACAGTTCCTGTATTCAATGGCAGTCGTGTGACTTCAACGATAGAACGATACTTGTATAAAGCATGTCTAATATCGTCTTCCGGTAATTCCTCAGGTACATCAAGTACATAGACAGTAAATATTTTAGCTGGTCTGCATGGTATAGCTACTTTTTTGTAGAAACGTGCACCAGTAACTTTGTGAAAGCCTTTTTTATAAACAGCCTGATAATCATCGATATTAGCAAATTTGAATAATATCCCTGTTGCTGTTTTTGTCAATGAAAATGGACCACTGAAACAAGAAAATGCTCGATTAAACTTGAAAACTAATGAAATCAGAGATTATTCGAGGAAATTTGAATATTTCGATGAATATATTCATAATCTTCGTTCAATTGTCCAGAGAATGGATTGGATCCTTAATGTTCCATCAGCAACGAGTACTCAAGTGTCGTAGAAATTCCCCTGAGGGCCAAAACGCACCCTATTCTAACTACTTCTATGTCCTTATCAAGACCAAGTGGTGTGTTGAGAACATGCATTTATTAGTGCTCATGAGTAAAAAGGAATGGGAATTAATGTTACAAGGAAAATTGCGAGAGGGAGAGACATTGAGTGGTGGCATATCGTTAGGGCAAGAAGAGGAGACAAGAAGAGGTCTGACAAGTAGAGAAGCAAGTTCATTTTCTACGGTGGAAATGGCTCCTGTAGTCACTGAGATTGCACACCGAATGATGATGGAATCATTGTGGAGGAAAGAGGCGAATGAATATTTTAATTTAGTAATGAAGATTATATTCAATTCATCAATTTTGTGTAAATACTGATTAATTTCCGTTGAAATTAATGAACAGTAAACAGATTGTATTTGAGAGAGTTTTTGGAAGCATTTCGACTCTTTAAATATTACGATGCAAACTTGCAGCCGGATGATACTAATCACTTAGTAATTCATCGAATTAACTGAAAACCAGTATTTCGCATCGAAAATACATTCAGTCATGCAATAAAAACCCGAGAAATTTAATTTCGGAAGGATTCCTAAAATAGCTGATTTTTGACCCCAATTTGGAACTAATGAATCTTTACGAGAAAATCCATTTGTCAATGAACTATCGGCAATTCTTCAGCCGGACACGTCTCATCACAAAGCTGAGTGAATTTCCGTTCAAAAACACTATGTTGTTCTTTAAAAACACTTCACTTTAACACAATTAATAATCATTACCGAAATTCGAAAAATTCGACTCACCGAAAATTCATCTTGTCACAAATAGTAGCTGCTTTTTCCATAGTTAACTCGTGACTAGGTGTAAGTAAGAATGCTCCTTTGGTTAAAAAATCATTCTCACTCATTTCAGAATCAGTGTCACGATCGTAATCCCTTTCCTGTGCAACCGCACCCTCCTGATTCAATCTAAGTGTTGAACTATTCTTCGATGTTGACATTTCCTTTTCGTAGTTTGGACTGACGTTACGTTCCAATTGCGACATGTCTTTTTATACCTAACGTATTCACGAACAGTTAAACAGACAGGGGAAGAGGGGGATTAATATATAATGTATATTGTATAATAAAATTAATTCCAAAATTGTATTTTAATATTGTTACGTACGTAAATAAATAAAAATCGAGGACAAACTTGTTGGTAACACACGTCTTGGTACACTGAGCTTGCTTTGTACAATAAGACTCGCCTTTTATACTGCCACATATATGGTGAACAATTCTTTAGTTTCATTCGTATTTTTTTTTATTTCATTCCGTTTGAATGTATCGACAAATGTCTTCGTTTTATTTTCATGTTGACTTTATTTCAATTGAGTGATGTCAACTTGAGGATGTCTTGTAACCTTCTAATAGTCAAAAATAATTATCATGAACGAATTAAAATTAATTACACAATTGATAATTGAGAAGAGAACCTTGAACTTAATGATTATTGATACTTCTTGTTTGATTACAATGAAAATTACAGAATCACCTAATAAAGTTCACTTGAATCATGTGGGCGAGGTAATAAAGCATATTGTTTTTTCACTGAAAATAGTTTTTTTTTCTTACCTTTCTGGAGTTTGGACAATGGATTGAGTGGGCTGCTTAATTGGATGATTCGATGAGACGATAAATTCCCAAGACTCCGGGTCTATTTTAAGTGTCACGGTCGAGCGGATATTGTATTTTTTTCTCCTCTTCGTGTACTCTTCTTTATTTTTTACATCTTCTTTTTTTTTTCTTCTTTTTTGAAGCTTTCTTCTTCATTATTGAGCTCTTCTTTTCAACGAATACTTGAAAACACTCGGGTTAATTAAACCATGGCAATCACCATAAATCAAACGGGATTATTCGTTATGATGGATTGATGGAGTATCTGTGTTGTTGATGAATTTAAAAATATACTTCAATTATCCTTTGGGGGAATAATTATTGATCGGTTAATTAGTGGTGATTAAGAGAGTCTTTGGTTTTAATTGCGAGGGAAATTGGTGATACGTCAGGAGATACTGTTCAGTGTTAGGGGAGTTTTTGGGAGATTGGGCTGGGGATTTCTTGGCAAGTATCGGGTTTAAGAAAATTATTGAGAAATTTTTTTTGTAGCTCTTGAAATTCTCTCCAAAGAAGGTTCCTCAACTTTTTTCACTGAACCTGAAAGTTTTCGCTTGAATTTAATATTTTGTTGAAGAGTAAATTCTAGCATTTTCTTCTTCGATCTAAACATGCGAACTAAAATTTTCAAATAAATGTGGGATGCTACAGATTTACACTTTTGCGAATCTTTATTTTATTTTTGTTTTTGCAACAGCAGACCTTTTCAACTTTCGAAAAGTGTTATTAGAGAAATTACAATATTCTTCAATTTGCAATATTAATCAATCAATTTTCGAAGACAATCGGAAAACTTTTCAGAAGACAATCAGGAAGATTTTTATTTTTCGAATATTTTGAAAATTCATGAATCATAATAGAATTTTTGATTTGATCGCTACTCACAAGTTTCATCATCTGATGTTATATCTTTGTCTTGGAGTAGAAGGGGCGTAAGGGATATGCATAAGCATAGCATTCATGCCCTTTTTACTCTAAGCAGACGATATACACAATAGTTGTCTCAAATAGTCTTAAATCTAAGAAAGGAGTCTTGACTTTTTCTCCTAAACTTGAAAGTTGTTGCTTGAATTTGACATTAGGTTGATGAATAAGTTTTAGCTGTTATGTCCGAAATGTGAACGTAGCATTGAGGAGAATCAGTAAATTGAATTTCTTTTTGAACCAAACATGTGAACTAGAATGAATGAATATAGGATACTACGGATACATAAATTTGTTAATCTTTGTTGTATTTCTGTTTTTTCGAAGATGAGACCTTTTTGATGACTAAAAAATTTTATCAAAGAAATTATAATATTCCTAAATTTACAAAATTGAATCAATTTTCATAGTCAATCAAAAAACTTTAATTTTGATTTTCGGAGGATTTCGAAAATCCTTGGATAATAACAGAACTCTCAATCTGATTGCCCCTTACAATTTTGATGGTTTCGTATTGAATATTTGATCATTATCTCAACGAGTTCCAAATCGAAAGAAGACCTCTTGGCTTTTTTTCTAAACCTAAAATTACTTGCTTAAATCTACCATTTTGTTGAAAAATGAATTCTAGATGTTATGTCCGAAGTGTGCTTGTAGCATCGAGAAGAATTAATGAATTCAATTTCTCTCTTGCCTGAATATACGAACTAAAGCTATCAAATAAATGTGAATGGAATAGATTTATACTTTTATTAATCGTTATTTTATTTTTGTTTTTGTTTCCGAATGAAAGCTGTGTAATCGTTATTTTTTTGTTATTCTAAGATTTTATTATAATATGACTGTAAATGACCCAAAACGTCGAGAACTGCTTTTTATAAAAATATCTGCATGTTTGTGTGTGTCTGTATGTGATGCCGCATTTTTTTGCTTCACTCTGAAACCGGGTTATCACGTGCTCTAAAAATTTGACGGAATGTTCGTTATATGTGCTCCGAGTGCTCACCGGAATTCAAGTTGAATCGGCTCAAGAGTTCCTGAAAATCAATCAATGGATAAAAGCTTAAAAATCGGAAAACCGATTTTTCGACTTCTATCGATAAAAAACTAATTCTCAGCATCCACGCTCATGACATGCACATCCAAGCCTCAGGGTGGAAGGTACTTTGTTGTTCAGTTTAGCCAGTATACAGCTTTTGAGATTTTTTTTTGTAAAAATCTTGTTAACCCCGTAACTTAATTAATGATTGAGCTAAAGATTCCACATTTCGTGAGTTCATATATCTTCTGAACACAAAGTTTAGTGTTGAATCTAGGTGAAATTGGTTTACCAGTTTATGAAATATTTGCATAGAACGATTTAGAACGAAACAGGCTATATCTCCAAGACTTAATTGTTTAATCGATTATCTTGAAATTCAGTGTAAAAGAAGGGTTTTAATATGCGTAATTTGTGATTATTCAAATTTTTCAAAGCAATTACGCTATCGAGCCATCCAAAAAATTATTTTTTTGTTATTGTTTGCATTTTTCCTGATTTTTTTTCGAGAAGGCCAATGTATTTAAATTCATTATCTGAAAGTAGAAAATTTTTCCTAGGAAGTCGACCCATAAACATTTTGATCTGATGGTTAAAAGAGTGACAAAAGCTCCTCAATGCACGACTTCCAATTTTCAAATTTCAAAATTGCAGTTTAGGATTGCTAAAATTATTTTAAAGAGGGTTTTATTTGATTATGGGAGCATTTTTCCTATATTTTCGATTCGAATGTTCCTATAAATAAAAATTTATCAAGAATTCTAATGTTCTTTATTGTATTGTAGACTATATATTAGATTGTATGTAATTGATTAGTTATAAAATTCCATTCGAAAGCGTTCTGCTAATTTCATTGGTCGAATAATAAATATTGCATGAATAGTGGGGTTATCGAATTACGCACAAGTAGTGGGGCTCCTACTCGTTTCCAAAGATAAGAGCGCCTTGATGATCAAAAAATAATATTAAAGAAATTGCAATATTTCTTAATTTACAAAATTAATGGATCAATTTTTGCGCTGAAAATAAAATGTTGGTAAAAAATGTCAAATATTTATTCTAATTCCCCTTAGCAATTATTATTCTCACATAATTCCAAAAAGTTGTTGAATCCACTGAATTTCGTTCATTCAAACACTTGATCTGTTTGAATAAACAAACTCCAGTAAATTCGACAACTTTTGAGGTTTATTTCAAAAGTATTTGCTAAAAATCATTGGAACAAATATTTGGTATTTTTCAACTACATTTTTTTCTCAGCCCATACACAGTCCAAAACCTTCAATTTTGATTTTTGCAAGATTTCGAAAAGGAGAGAATTCGGATAATAATAGAATTTTTAATCCGATTGCTACTCACAACTCTGATTACGTTACGTGATATAATCGATCATTTATTTCGAACAGTCCTCAATCTAAAAAAGAACTTTCACCTTTGTTCCGTAAACCTACAAGTTTTTGTTTGAATTCGCTATTTTGTTGAAGAGCAAATTGAAAAAAATCGGAACAAAAAACCAAAACAACAGCAATTGAAGAAGGAGTGAAATTCCTGCCTAAAACTCACCCTCACTACCCATTTCTTTCCAACACTTCCAAAGTTGCGCCAAAAAAAATCTCCAAATGAAAAACATTCTTCACTGGCATCTGGCGAAGTTGGAGTGAAAAATGGGTCAGGTCGACTTCTTCATTAAAAATATTTCCTTTCTCTATAGCCTCAAAATTCATTCCAATAATTTTCCAAATAAATGACCTCTCTATTTCACTCCATTAGAACAGCATTAGCACAAGATTTCAAATATCTTCACGTTCTCCATTTAATGAAAATATTCCTGCGTGCAACGAGAGTAACAAGTGCTGTTGCTAAGCGAAATCGGCAACACGACTACTGCACGTGACTCAAATCGATCCTGAGCATAAATGTAACCTCATTCCAAAAGTTGGGTTTGCATTCCAACCGTAGAAAATGGGCCACGAGCCTCTGATTGCTTTCTTCCCTCACTTCCATTTTTTTTTTTCTTCTATTTTTTGTTCCTCCAGTTCTTTTCTTCTGCCTCTCTTCTTTTTGTTATTTCACAAGTGTTGCCAGCACAAAGGCATTTGAACACTTATTCCTTCAGGCGTTACTTCGACTCGGTATCATTAAACCCTGCGGTGAAAGAAAAAAGCCGAGAAACGTATTTTTGAATAATAGTAATGCGGAAAATGCTCATTGTCTCTTATTTTTTTATCAAATTGCAAATTGAATAATTATAATTACTCTCCTAATAACAATGCGAGGAAGTTTATCAAAGCGTAAGTGGTCACGTGATGCGTCAGTTATGGTCACGTGACCAGTAGAGATCCAACGAACCATTCAAATGACCCAAACGTTACGAATCGATCACGTGACGATTAATTTCTAAATAAGTGAAGTGATTACACAATTTACTTGTGAGAAGAAAATCGATAATGAAGACAATGTCCAGATTTTATTGAAGATAACTCTAAAATGCGTGAGTTTCGCAAAAAATATCAGCAGACATTTTTTGTAAAGAATTTACTTCCCTTCAAAAACGGATTTCTCAATGAATCTTTCTGAAAGTGATGGTCTCCGAGATATTCATGAAATAATAAAAAAATCAAAAGTCGAAAATTCCGAAGATAACGTGTAAGTTCAACGCCGAATATCTCTGAGCCGAGTGAGTTTAGAGGAAAATGTCAAGAAACCTTTTTTGTAGAGAATTTCATGAGCTTCAAAAACTATCACACGATAAATTCCCATAACCTCAGTGGTTCTCAAGCTCTTTCAAAAACAATGTTCCTCCCCCCACGAAAACGTCGAATTTGGTTCAAACAAGGACCCCGTTATTATCTACCTTCCTCGTATTGGAGCAAATCCTTTTACACTATCAGAGGACCGCGATGGAGTCCAACAGATTGCCATAAAAATTCCGTGAAAATTCATAGAGTTTCCCATAAAAATTCACACCCCACGTTCTGACGATGATTTCCGAATTCAAAAAAACCCAGAAAACGTTGTCATTCCGCATCTGTATTCGTTCCCATCGGCCAATATCGTCAATTACTTGCTTCTCCCATGATTATAAAGATTTCACTGGCAGCTAAAACGATAATGACGCGATTGCCCTTTTTTCCGGCTTTCAGAAAGACATCAGCAGGAGTGAGAGAGACAAAAGAAGATAGGTTAAATGCAACAGAATGGCAATGGGGGGTATATATACTGGTGAGGTGAAGAGGGTATGGTCGGCTTTAAAATCAAATTGCCGGAATTAGCACGCCGGGGAAGAGGCTCGTGCCGAACCGACCGGCTAATTACTTAACAAAGCAATTACGAGCGCCTTCGTCCAATTATACTCACCACACCCCTCCACCTCCAGGCTTTCTCCTAAGTTGATTCACAAGAGCCAAAGAGGGATGGAGAAATTGGGGATTCGAAATCAAGATGGCGAGGGAATTTTGTTAGTGTGAGGACATTGCTTTTCTTATTCATATGTTTTAATGTCCAGTGAAAATGGTCCTAGAGACTCATCAGGAAGTTGGATGTTCAGGATTTTGGTTGAATTCACTGGCCATAAACTCGTTTTCCTGGGTTGATGATGTTGATGTATTACTTCATCAATTATTTATATCTGCATTAGAGAAATAGAGTCACGGGCAACAGATTCCAATGAATTATATGGTATTCAAATTTCCCGCCAAATTGGCATCAGCGTAATTTTGATATTCAGTGAATTGATACCAGTGGTTTCTTCACTGCAGAACATCTGGTGAATGAATTTTCGTTCGTAGAAGAGAATATTTCGCATATTTTTTATTCATTTCCATTCAAAGCCCTGAATATTTCAATTCCCCGATCAGCAAAAAAAAAGGATGACGACATTTCGACAGCTGTCATGGGAAGAATTTCCGATTCAAAAATACAAAACCCTTTTCTGCTTTTTTTCCAAAGAAAAAAAAGGACTGAATCAACTGCAATCTGGAATTACATTTGCTACAAAGTAAATTCAAAGTCACATGAGAAATCAACTGGAATCAAATACTCATTTTTATTTTCTCATTTGAAAAAAACATTAGTTTTTAGCCTTTAGGGAATTAATTAATACCAGTAATATCATATGAAATACAATGTAATCAGTGATTCTGATATTTCTCTCATTCCTTTTCATATTGAAAACTCAATTACAGATTAATAGAAATCCCCAACTGGGCACTAGACTGCGCAACATAATCTCTTCATTACCATTTGTTGATGATTCATCATCAATTATTAATTGTTCTCCATATCTCATGATTTCAATGACTTCAATTACATGAAAATCAATGAAAATTGTTTGAATTAATGAAAATTCACTTCATTTAACATTCACGTCACGTGCAATTCTCCATTTACCACAATTCATCAGTTAATTTTGCAAAAAAATAAAGGCAAAGACTGTTCAAAATATTTATTCAATGCAGGCTGAGTATTTCGACACTTTGGATAGGTGCAGACAAGCACAAATCTGCCCGGAGGATTTTGTATCTAACCATTGAAAAGACAAGGGATGAGGTACTCTGACGGTGGCTCTCGTAGGGACGGAGAGGAGTAAAGAGGGATTGGGCGTCAAGATGGGAGGGGGTTGACGCCAGTGGCCTGTAACTCTATGCCTCCCCGCGTGCTTGGTGCTTCGATCAATAGAGACGGTACAAGCATTGAACGGCATCCACGCAGCTGACTGAAATTGCTCATCCAACCTCCCCCCTCTTGCCTCTTCTACTCTCTTACTCTGGAGGCTTTCCATAGAAAAGGGTGTCATTGGGATGGGCTTAAAGCCCATGAATTGGAAAAAATCACCCCTCTACTATCTCCGGTCTTTCTTTTCTTTTTTTTTTCTTTTTCCTCTGCTTTCACTGTATTTAAATCTACAGTTTTACATGTATAATTTGAAAGAAGCCATGAAAATTCACCATTCAAATGAAGGAAATTGTTATTTTTTGGTAATGGTGAAAATTGGATGAATAAACAGACGCCTGGTGACGCCATTGGTTGATTAAAGGAGAATCTAATTATGATAATGGAGATTCTACACTGAATGTCCTAAATTCGTCTACATCTTCAGTGGCTTCAGCATTTTTTTTTAAAGACTAGCCGTTTGCTTCCAGAGATTCGAAACATTCAAAAATTGCTGATTTTGTGCGTCAGACTTAGGAAATTCCCCTAGTGAAATTTACACCTCACACGCTCTTTAGTTCTTTACCAAAATGACGTCATCAGTTCGTTGATAACTTCTGACTTTTCCCGATTTTTTTTGAATTTTTTTCATGATTCAAATGGGAAGTGACCAAACACGAAAATGAAGCGAAATAATGCAAATAGAAGGATTTTTGGTTTTCCAGTTGAGATACTTTCAGAGTTTCCAAAGTTCTCGTACGATTTTTTTGAAAATCATCTGGCAGGCTTGTGATAACATTTTACGATAACCCACCAAAAATCATCAATTTTGACCGTCTCGTTCTCGAGATCTAAGGCAGTCTTCCTACTCCTCACAAATGTCTCAAAAAATATGTAAATCTATTGATTTTCAATTCAGCTACAGCTTTTGAATGAAGTAGCAATGGGATCACATGAAGTAGCTGAATTTCTATGGGAAATTGGAACAAAGGTGACTTAGAATGAGGTGGAAACCTCTTGACGGTTGCCAAGCGTCTTGTACTGATCGACAATCCCAACCCATCTATTCAGGAATCTCGTTACGAATTCATCGTGGATTTTCCGAGTGATTTCCACTGCCTTGTGTCTTTCGGACCCCTCTGAATAACAACTAGTGAACTTAGGTGATAGGATGAGAAAGCTTCTTTCTTCCGTATTCCTGAATTATGGATGGACAAAGATAGTAGTGTTATTCGTATTGCTACCTGATTGTGCATTTCACTGGAATGAAGGAACACCTTGCTTTCCTAATGATTTGATGAGCATACATTGAAATAATTCACGCCTCATCAATATTGTTTTTCAAACAACACCAGTCCTTTTTACATTTAAATTGCATGGAAAACACAGGCTTGAACTGCTCTGTGGAATCCGATTGAGCTTGATCAAATAATGAAACTACTCTTGTATTGTAGGGTGAGGGTGAAAACCCCAAATCGAGCGAGCAAAATGAAAGCCACGCAGCATTCGAAATCGATTCAGTTCACCTCTTTGTACCAATTGGCCATCAGTTGGGGAAAAGCGTGACTGGACTGCGAAATTATCATGGAAAACCTCAAGCTTTCTCTCTCTCTCTCTCTCTGTCTCTCTGTCTGTCTGTCTGTGTCTCTCTGCCTCATCTCCTATTTCCAAATAGGCAAATACACATACACATGTCCACATTTGTGCAGAGAGACGGCGGGAGGGGCTGTGGTACCATCTACTATGGTGATCTAATCTCCTTGCAACTACGATTCCGTCATTCGTGACGTCACAGGAGAGAGAGCACCAACTAGTGGTTCACACTGACGGCAATCTCTATGGTAATCGTCCCTACCGGTTTTGGGCGGGTTGCTCGATGTTCTCATGGGATTATAGCCTGCGTATATGTATTGACCCCACCTCTCTTCTCTCTCCTTGCCTTGGCTATTCCTGTTTCACGACATTGGGCCATCGTCTCACGTAGCAACCTGGCACAATTTGTAGATTGTACAATGTTAGTGGATAGTTGAATTCAAATGTCTAGAGAATTTCTGTTTAGATGTCTACAGATTTCGTGTTTGTATGGGATATATATTGGAGATGGAAACACTGATTTTTGGGGAAAATTGTTGGATAGATTGGATTTGTGTCGGAATTTTTGAGTTCAGGACAAAATGTCGAGAGAAATTTTTTGTAGAAAATTTTATGAGTTACAAAAATTAGGTTTTCATAAAGTTCTCTGATTCTAATAGTTCCCATGATATTCCACAAATGCTTTGTATGTCACCATTCCAACATCAAATATGACCAAAAAGTCTATTCTTACACTCTCTAAATTTCTTCAGATTAAGAAAAACTCTTTAGCCTATCACAAAAACGCTACAAATTCCAAAAGATTCATATCAAAATCCTCAAAAAAATCATCAAATTTCTCGAGTTTGTCATTACTCAAAAGTTTTCCAGGATTATTCAAATTCACAAAATTTATTGCGATTTTCATGAAACTTACTCAGGCAGAGATTTCGAAGTTCAACGAAGTTTCCAAGACGATGTACTTCCGGAAAGTGTCTTCGCAATGTATCAAAGTTGCCTGAAATCTTTGAATAACTCACCCTTTCTGCAATAATTATAATTCATCATATACCGTTCCCCTTTTTTTTTTTTTTTTTTTTTACTTCAAATTTTCTACAATTTTTCGGTCGAACAGTTGTTGGAATGGGAAGAAAGAAATTTTAATAAGAATGAGGCCAGGTGGTTTGTCGAGATTACACTGGTGGGTCCGAGCAAATACTTTTCTCGACTACTTGAGCGTGAGGCACTCTACTACTTTTCTCTATTTTTTTTTTTTCACTCTATCTCCATCCCTTCTTCTTTCTCTTCGCACCCACTGGTACCTCTTTCCCTTCGAGTTTGTCTGCAGCTATACAACCGTGAAGAACAAGTGGCAGGGGAGGGGGAGGTGCTAAAAAAAATGAACAGTACGAACGAAAAAAAAAAAAAAAAAAGTAACACACAACGCCTTCGTTAAGTTACCTCTGCTATTTTTTATATTTCAAAAACACGCAGGCAGCACGAAACCTTTGCACTGCTATAAACATTTTTCTTATCTTTCTTACCACTTTTCTTGAGAAATTTTTTTCTATTTTTCTTTCTTCCTTCGTACCTCGTGGGAATACAATTAATTTAACCCTCGAGTGTTTCTTCTAATTTTTTACCTTTCTTCTTTTTTTTTTCCTCGTAATACCAGGGAAAATTATGCTTTTTAATTTGGACTGTGAAAATTTTGATTATCTCCATCATTAACCATCATTTAAATTCCGGGAAATTATTATTATGTTTTTTTTTTGCTCTACATTCAATTGAACGTAAATGCGGAACGGTAAATGTGTTATGGGGGAGGGGGTGGGAGTGAAGAAAAAAAAAGGCATTAGCTGGGGCAATCATCCTTGGAGGACGAGGCCAGGACGATTACACGATGGTACTAATGGCACTGAGGCATTTCCTGTGGCCGCTCCCAATAGCATTAAAAAAAAAAAACGAAAAAAAAAAACGCAAGAGTGTCACTGTTATTTGAGGATACTCGCGCCACACCCTAACGCAAATATTAAATGGAAAATTATTGATTCAGAAAATGAAATTGTTATACAAATATTTGGCGTTTGGATGAAAGAACAATTTCTTTGGTTTACTCAAGATAGTATCTGAGCACAGTCAATGAAACAGAATATAAATAATTTGTTGGTTTTTTATTCATTTTTGGGGCAAAATGAATCAAGATTTATTTCTCAGTGAAGGCTTCTATGGAAGAATTTGAAAAAATTAGGGGATAATGATGGCATGTTTAAACATCTTCACAAATTTTTTCACATTTTTCCGAAACATGCTTCGTTACAAATAAAAATGATTTTTATTTTTTTTCTTGGTTTCTGTAATTTTCAAATGATTTACTAGAAATTAGCGATCGATCATTTTCATATCGATTAATCGATTCAATATCGATCGATAGTTCTGCTTGATTAGTATTAGTTTGAAGGAATCATCTATTATTAATAATCGATTAATCTAATTTCGATTAATCGATATCAAAATTTCGATTAATCGATATCAAAATTTCGATTAATCGATGCGATAACTCGCATTCAATTCGATTAATCGCATTCCATTCCATAATTCCAGTTTACTAGTTTTAGTGTAAGCTTAAAAAAATTTGAAAATCATGGGAATTGATGAATTTTCTTTTGAAAATGAATTGAATCAATTGATAATTGATTTTTCTATCGGATATTTTTTCCACTCGAATCGTCAATGACAATGCATTTTAATACACCAAAGTGAATAAAGAGAATGAGAGAGAGATACGATAAGAGAAGCATTTTCTCCCACAATTTTTCCTTTTAACTTTATCGTCCCGCAGGTATATCATGGAACGGAACAAAGACGGATCGTTAGAAGAATTCACCTAACGTATCCCATCTCATTTTATCCCATTCCATTTAGCCCTTCGTCGTGGTATTATGGGATTATAAACGGGCTTTATATCCAAGCAAAATTCTTTCCCTCCACATTCA
The DNA here is from genome assembly GCA_963942555.1 of Aleiodes leptofemur. Classification (NCBI taxonomy): domain Eukaryota; kingdom Metazoa; phylum Arthropoda; class Insecta; order Hymenoptera; family Braconidae; genus Aleiodes; species Aleiodes leptofemur. The sequence continues at coordinate 12,119,890 of OZ012619.1, forward strand.
CCTTTCATCACCTTACATTTTACTATCCCATCCCCTTTCGCCTCTTTTTTTTTTTCTCTCTCTCTCTTTCTTTCTCTTTTATGTATGAAACATTCTTTCTTCTCGGATGTTTCTGCCATTTGTGTTGCGCACGTTTCGTCGTTACCTTTATTCACTTTCTTGGATTATTACACATGTAATTTTTATTCATTCCAACTCTGGTATGTTTCAGGTGGTGAGGTTTTTTATTCTGCAGAAGAATGGTGAGTTTTATCTTTTTATTCATTCTCAATGAAATGGCGGATTCTTTTAAAGATATCTTTGTAGCTATTGCGTTTACGGAAATTCAACACGAGACCTTTTTTTTTCATGGGAAATTCAATTTTCTATAAAAAATGTTTTTTGGAAAATTTCTCTGAATTCACTCGTTTTGGAGATATTCTCGAAAAAATACTTGTATGAATCTCCACATCTCCATATTTTTATGAATAATTACAAAATTATTTCAACGTTTATTGTCATTTTTACATTTGACATATTTTTGTCATGAGATTTTATTATCTGAGATATTTTTGTTTAAAATTCTTTTGTTCAGACATTTTAGACCAAATTTTTTTGTCGCTATATATTTTTTTTTTTAAATATTTTTATCTGATATTTTTTTTTGTTGAGATGTTTTAGTCGAAATATTAACGGCCCTTCAACAGAATCAATTCCCAACAAACCCAACGAAACATTCACAAAAACAAATGAAACAATCAATCTTGATGTGCGGATGTAAACAATTCGGTGACAAAGACGTTTGCATTTAACTGATAATGATCCTAATGTTAATGGAGTTTAAGACAAAGGGACACAAGGGGTTAACGGTAGAATGCACTCTTGTAATGGAACACAGATGAACCTGGGGATTACACATGACCGTACGCAATGAAGACGAAGCTAGAGAGTGAGAGCAAATACAACCGGAAGTTGTACACGACGAGTCATACATTTCCTGTTTGTGAACTTTGAGTTTGACGCGCTGTGCGTTTGGAACAATACTGTGGGTGTGGAATCCATTTTGCCCCCTTCTACTTTTGCTTTTGCCTCAACTTTTACACGCTCACGTGCCCACGAGTTGAGCTGGCTTCTGTTTGACCTCAGTTATAACCGAAAACTTCGGATTAATCGAGGTACCCGGAGATTATTCTCAAGGCTCATAAAAGTGCTTCCGGTTATTCTAAGCTTCAATAATATAAACAAGCAATAAACTCTGGGGTTTAGGAAAATTGTTTGTTGGATTATGCTTTGATATTCTGCGTTTGCTTAGAATTTTTATGAAAAATATAGTCGAGTCGTTTTGGGGAAAAAAATAGGATTTTTGGCCACTTTACTTTCGGATGGATCGATTGACAACTTTTTTTTTCATGCTTGAAAAAATATATGTAATAAGTGGGAACTTGCATCATTATCCACATAATCATAGCTTTATCTGCTAATTTATTAGCAAGTAGCTTCCGAATGATTTCTCTTTTTTTCACTCTTTAGTCCATTGTTTTTCATGAATTTTCATGCTTGAAATGATATTCTGTTTTTCCTTCTCAGAAAGGTGGTAAAGTTTTTGTACATACCTTCGTAATCGTTGAGTATAGGAAAAAAAGAGGGATCTTCCCCGTGGAATTCAATTTGCCACAAAAAAAAGTTTTTTTTGCCAAATTTTCGTAAACCCAGTAGTTTCAGAGATATATGTCCGAAAGAGAATCTCCAACAATCAGAAGACAAACAAAAAAAGACAATACTTTTCTTTTATGAACATGACACTCAACATATGCCCCCTCCCCCTCCCTTCTCTTAATTCATGAAGACCACATAACAAGAGAATAATCATTACTAAAATCTGTCATCACGTTGATTCATTCAAGATTAACGACAAATCTTTACTGACGCGATGACGTCACACATGATCTACGTTATATGAGCTGTCCCCTGCAGCGGTTGTGTACAACACGAAACTCCTATATGTATAGTTTATCACGCTAATGAGCTTATTAGTGGAGGGCTTTTGGCTCGTTTCTGGTAAAGGGAGTAGTGGAGAAACGGCAGAGAGGCAGGTGATAGCTAAAGGGAAGTGGTAAAGGAGAATGATAGAGAGTAGAGGTTTACGTTAATAGTGCCTCGTTCATTTCTACTAATGTACACCAAAATGCCAGTGGTGGGAGAAAACAGTTGCGCTTCTCAAACTCTCAACGAATATTCACGTCTCTCAGTTGGTCTAATTACCAGCCTAGTTTATTCCGATTATGTTGGAAAATTATACGTAATCGTCTGCACATCAGAGCCTCAACTTTATCCATTTACGTTCAAATTAAGTTTCAAGAGGAAGGGAAAGGGAGAGTAGAGAGGATGACGTCATGTGAATGAGAAAATTTTTTGATGGAAATTTTAGGCAGAATTTTTTATTTGATGGAGTAATGAATTGTTTGGGGGATTGAAAGGGGAAATGTGATGGAAAGGGGTCGTAATGTCCAGGGATGTGTTGCGTGTTGACGCACCCTGGAAGGGAAATGAAAATTGACTCTTTTTTTTTTTTAGAGTCATGTGATATCTCACGGGGAAACGCACTTTTCAACATTTTTTTGTAGGAAAATTGCAGTGGATAGGGAGTGGTTGGGAGTGGGGTCTCTTTGATGATTCCAGTGAAAAGCTGAAGATATTTGAGATAGAAAGCATATGCTAGAAGAGGTTTTTTTGATTTTTTTGAAAAAAAAAAAAAAAAAAATTTATTAATAAAAATTTATTTATTAATAAATTTATTTATTTATTTGTTTAATCGAATTCGAGGGTTTTAGCCGATAATTGAAGGTCTCATACAGGAATATAGAGGTGGAGAGGGAATGGTTAGAGATGGGATCATTTTGATGAATCCACGGAAAATCTGAGGAAATTTGAGGTGAAAAGCATATGTTGGAAGAAGTTTTTTGGATTTTTTTTTACGTCTTCAACAGTTTTAGCCAAAAATTGGAAGCCTTTCTTTCTGCTGTTGAGAGTTTTTGGTTCTTTCGAGAATATCTGTAGTTCTGATGATTATAGCGCGTTCCATTGGAAGCTGCGATGATTGGGCATGGAAAGCGTGTGTGCTAGAAGTGGTTTTTTTTTGTAATTTTTCGAAAATTCTACGGTTTTAGCTAAAACCCTCGAATTTTCATTAATGCTCCATAAGTCCATTAAAAATCATTTTATTACTATATAAATAATTGGAAAATGAGCACAGGTTCGCCCCCCCCCCCCTTCCCCGCCTCTACAACAATCAGAACTCAAAAAAACTCCTAAAAAACTGAAAAATTCAAAAAAATCTAAATTTTTCTCCAAATTCGTCAAATCCTTCAAAAAAAATCGCAAAAATCACTTCCTCCTCGTGCTTTTCCTCAGAAACTCTCCAAACCCCCAGCGAATCTCTCAATACCCCAAAAATCTTACTTTTCTCCAAATTCATCATATCCCAAATTCGAATCCATTGCTTTCATCCCGAATAACTCCCTTCTCTTTCCTTTTATTAACAACTAGATTATGACGCGCACTTCGCGTACAGCTTACGAATTGTGATTCCAACCCAACGAGACCAATAGCGCGCCCAGAATGATCTCATGATTTTTTTGTTAAAAATTTTTTTCCAATTTTTTTGTTAGTTATTCTTCGAGTTAAACTGAAAATGATCATCAATGATCGATAATCATTTGAGAAAATTGTTTTATCCTTCATTTCTATTTTGTTTTTTTGGATCGAGGGCGTAATTTTGGTCAATCAATGAGGAATGAGGAATAGATGTGACAGTTTTAGCATTACATTCGAAGTGTATGAATTTTTTAGAGTCGAACCAATATCTATGTATGCTTCCATCGTTTCCCAAAACTAAATAGAAACTTCTTCTCCTCTCACGGGAATCCAAGCAGCAGGTCCGAATGATCTACTTTTCTTTTTCTCTCTTAGTTATCATGAATTCTCTAATCATTCCGATTTTGTAACATTTTACCTATAGTCAACGATGTCCACGATAATGAATTGTTATTAAATAATATTATAAATATCCAATATTGTTCCTAATTTGACTCACGCAGTCCCAGCATCTCGGACTAGGATCGGAGGATCCCCGGATTTTAAATTCCAATATTTCCGCCATTTCCGCCAATAGGATTACCACGTGGGGCTACTTATCGCCATTTAGGCTACTTCTTGAATTGGCCGACTACTAAAATTCGAATGGAGGCTACTACTCTCCAACGAGGCAACTTTCTTATTTCAGCAAGATTTTTATTATTACCTTCAATTTCCTTTACATCAAAATAAAAAAAAAAATTGAAAGTGAGAATAAAATGAATGCTTCCGTTCGAATTTACCACCACATTTTATTGCACCCTGTTATATCAACATATTATTCGGAATATGATTGAAAGTATCGATCGTGATGTATCAAAATATAATTGAAACCAAAGGTGACAGTCATAATAATAATCATAATAATAATAATGATAACAAAACTAATGATAAGGACATTGATAAAGTTCTCAAGTCAATTAAATATGCAGAAGACAATAATATTGATGAGTTGTCTGATGATATTAACGAGTATTTGAGAAAATTCAATTTTCGGATGTCTTTGATTGCTTAGAAATTAAAAATTTCTATATTGTTCTATTGAATTAATATACTTGTTATAAATTAAATATAAAAATCACTAGGGAAAAGTAGTTGCTCGCTCGCTCGCGAATTGGGATGTCTTGTTGCTTGCTCGCTACGCTCGGTCACGAATCGTGGATATGTTGTGCATAATTAAGGTGCGTTAGTTGATATATGTTCGAAGGGTGTGACCCTTCGGGGCCGCACTATGAACTTCCCGATATTATGTCATGTTTGCTGTTCCCCAGAAATGAAATAGTTTTTCCCATTTTTTAAATATTCGCACTTTTTGGTTAAGATTAGAAGAGATACTCTTTTCCATTTTTAGAGAAATTCGGTCTTTTGGAAATATCTGCAATTCTATTGGTCGATGCAAGTGAAAGATGAGATCAGTTACCATTGATTGATGGGGTTTCCAATTAAAAAATATTGATTTTTCAGATAGGTATGGAGCAAAAATGGATTTTCACGAGAGTGCCCATAAATAGCTTGATAATCGATATTTTCGAATTGAAACCCAAACACATCGCCGACGAATGATCTCACCTTCTACCTCCATTTGGGATTTCCACGATATGACCGATAGAACCGGAGATATTTCGGTAAAAAACTAAAAAATTGCTGGACCAATTTCAACTAAAATCTAATCAACACCAATCTATACCGAGATGCTTTGATTGCGACATTGCTCACCTCGATCGCATTATTGATCGATGAGAAAACATGAACGAAAAATTGGTCACATAGGGGAAGCGGTGCCTGTACCGCTCAGCAGGGAATCCCCTTCACCCATTTATTCTCTATACTCTCCAATAAATAGAAGTTCTGTTGATTTTTTCTTACTGATCTATGATGGAATAACTAATTTTGAGGATAAGTCCCCAAATCAAAAACGATTTCGTGGAGATAAATGAAGAAGAGAGGATGACTCCATTTTCTAATAATATTTTGTCACTGTTACTTGAGGATATTCATTGGTTTTTCACCAATGAATTTTAATAAAATGAGGATATCAAGATTTTTTGGACTTCTCTCGATATGTGGAATTTTTTTCAGATTCATCTGAGTGCACTGGTTATATTTTCCTTTATATCTTCTCCGTGTTGGCATTTGCAGCTAATACCGCTCGGAGAGTGCTGTTTGTATCGCCCTATGTTATGATAGTGAGATAGTACCGCTCACTGCCGCTAGGCCCATTCAGTACAGTGACAATCAACAGTGCCGGCCGGTAGTTCCATCAAAGTAAATAATCAATCCTATTCTTAATTACATTATTGGTGAAATTTATCTATAAAATTGTTTTTTTTTTCTCTTTGAAAGTCGTGGTTAGAGTTCTAACACTGTGGGAGTAATTGTAGTGAATGAATTTTAATCAGCACACCCAAATGATGACACAATTTTCATTTCGTGAGAAGTAATATTTTAGAATTTATTAAATTGTTTGATGTTTAGTGAATCCTGCGAAATTAGCAATGGCTCCAATGAAAATTGTGCCAAGTATTCTTGGAATGATAAACTGGATTGATTCAGAATCGCTTACATTATTTTTGATAGTGTAGAGAGACATTGAATGTGACAGGTTTGTGGGGATTCGAATTTAAATAAATTCAGTTCAATGGAGTCTATTATGAAAGAAAAAAATTCAATTGAGTCATCTCCTTCTTTGAGGATCATTTCCAGAGTCTCATGATTCTATCAATGTTTCAAAAAAAGGATATATATTTCCATGAGCAAGTATAATTAAAAAATGAAGAAATATATTTATTTGATTATATATTTCTATTATTTTACTATACCATGGGAATTGAGCGATGGAACCCTAATCCGAGCGATCCAAAAACCCTGCTGAGCGGTATTAACCACCGCAGAGGGAAACACCGCTCAATGACCGCAACTAAGAAATTCTCAATTTTCTATTTTTATACGTTGAAATATCCCTCCAACTGATCAAATTTATGAAATTGGATAATAATAAAATAGAATTAAAGCATTTTCTATGATAGATGAATTACTAGCTCATAATAATTCAGCTCTGTATGTTAAGTGAGCGGTACATGCATCACCTCCCCTACACACACATACAGAAATGGTCTTAAAAACTACCAGAAAATGTTGTAGAGCTCTCAAGACGTGAAGATCAATCAAAAAATCGATTTTTCATTTTCGGGGCAAATACATAAACTTCCCTAATCGGAAAGTTACTAAAAATTACAAATTCAATGATTATCAAAATAAATATTTAGTAATATATATCCAATAATAATAATAACATTTATTATTAAAAAATATTATACTGAAAAACTTATTCATACTGAAGAATTATTCATTCCATGTCCCTCATTCAAAATAATCGCGGCTACTTCCGGCTACTTCAGTGCCACAGCCAAGCTACTCGTTAGCAAAAGAGTCTGGTTACCCTGTCAACCAATGGAATTTGAGCACTACAGGATTCCGATATATATTCGATATCCATTATCGCAGTTTGATAAAATCTCGCCATGTTTTTTTTACCAGAAGGGAATAATTATTTACGTGAAAATAAATTCAAGAAAAAATTAAAGTGGATGGAGAAACGATGCACACCCATGTTTGAAAGAAGGAGAACAAGACAGATATCGCAATAAACAATTACTTAAGTCACTGTTACACGTGGCACACCCACGCATTAGCCTGAGTAGCTCGATGCCGCACCTATTCCGTTGATATATATAACGATTTGGATGGTTTTTAGGGTTGGGCACTGGAAAATCCTCTCTTTCTCTCTCATTGCCCCTCTTTCCATTAGATGAGTTAGCCCAGACTTCAACGTTACGTGCTTGGCCAATAGAATCGTCGATTTAATACGGATATTATGATCATTGCTGTCAATTAAAATCATGTATTTATAAAACGTTTAATTTGGATCAATGACAATTATATCGTTCAATTAGATTGATTGGAATTAATCCGAGAACGAGAAATGAGATTCCATTGAGATTAACGTAATTGGAGGCGTTTTCCATTTTTTAAGGGAGTATCCCAGCGAACTTTGAGTACAGTTAACCCCTTATTTTTTTTTGATGCCGTATCAAAGATGATATTTTTTTCTATATTTTTCTTAATTTCTCCATAATTTCTGTCCATGCAGCTTATGAGATATGAATTATCAAAGTTACTGAAAATAGTGGTGATGGGGATGAAAAGCCCTAAATCGGACAGAAATTGTGAAATTACTCAAAAACCACACGGTTGATCCATTATTTAGAAACAATTGGCGAAGAGAACAGCATTTTAACTAAATAATAACAGAAAAAAATATTCAATTCACCGTATAGTTATTGAGAAATTTTAATTAGAAGGTAGTCGTAACTACTTGTTTTTCTCTCTATTTCATGCATATGATAGGAGATTAGTAATGTAAAAAAAAATTCGAGGAACAAGAAAAAATTATATTCACAAGCTGAAGATATCGATTTTGAATGGTTTAATCACTTTTTCGGGTAAATTCGAGCACGTTTTCCTGAATTATCAACAATTAATTGGAAACTAACCTAAAAATCTTCATTTTTCTCCGTTTTATCGTTCGCACTCTGGGACACTACCTTAACTGCTCATTATGAGTAGATTTTTGATTTTTCTTGGACATCTTGGACCCTTTGGACAATTGGAATGATTCGATGCTCATTAATCTTGGCATATCTCGGAAACCGTAGGAGTTAGGAAAATTTCTCCAGTGACCCATTTTGTGGAAAATTAAATTCTCTACAAAAAAAGTCTCTTGTAGAATGTCTTCAAACTCACTCGTTCTAGAGATATCTTTTGAAAACTCTCCAATCTTCATTTCTTGAGCTCTAAAAAGTTACTTATTATTTTGAGGATATCTCGAAAGCTAATGACTTTGTGGAAAATTATCAGGAGACTTCCTTTCTCGCTTCCAAAATTCACATTAAAACGAGCAGAAGCCCCACTCTCTGTGCCTTATTTACAGCTCCCACTTCTTGTGCGACATTCAATATTTTGCCAATTCGATGGGCAAATGCTTCCGAATGGAATTTTACCCATAATGAATTGAATCGCTATTTATCTTTTTCATTGATTAAAATATAACATTATTCTCACAACAAATACGCACTCACACATTCCTACTAGTATTGCTCCAGACTGTATCGATCTGTTCAGGATTCCATCTGTAGTACTTCAAGTCAATTTGGAACTCGAAATCTCAGCTCAAAATAATCGATTAAATTGCAATAATGCCATATGATACATGAAAATTCAATATTAGATGAAAACTGAGGTCCTACGATAAAATTAAAAAATTGAGGTTCAGGTCTCAAATAGGATTTTTATTCCTTCTGCTTCTCATCAGGATGAAAATGTGCTCATTTTGTAGAGAAAATTGTCTACTTTCGAATGGTAAAATAAAAAATAGTAGTGTTCCTATGAAAAAACCGAAGAAAAACCGTGATTCCTGAAAAAAACTAATTTACTGAACATCTTTATGAAAGACTTCTTCTGAAAAATTCGAAATTCTCACCATCTGTGGAGCTCATTGAGAGGAATTTTCTAAGCTCATCTTGGATGTAATAGCTTGGCTAGTTTTGGACATATATCTCTTTTCATAAAATGGTTTTTCGCCAATATCTCAGAAACTAAGCGATCTCCGGAGCGATCTCGCCCAATTTTAATACAAAACTTTTCGTTCATTAGATGCACAAACTAACTAAATTTGAAGTCTCTAACTCAAATATTTTTTGAGCTATCGTGGCGACAAAATTCAAAATAAGAAACACTGTAATTGGAATTATCTGCAAACGAAAAATCACAGCCAAATTTACCCCATGTGAAAATTGTGAGTTCAAGTGAAATGAATTTCATCGCTCAAAGTGGGGCTGTTAATCAATTTTTCGCGGGGAAAAATCGACAAAACGGTTTTCTGAAAATTTGATTTTTCTCGAAAAGTACACACAGAAAACACTGAGCGTAGAAGACGCACAGAAGTGCGTAATCACTGCACATGTGTGCGTACTTCACGTTCTCACAATCGAACGTGATGTACGCACACTCGGTGCGTGATGTACGCACACTCGGTGCGTGATGTACGCACACGTGTGCGTGATGTACGCACTCTTTTTGCGTGATCTACGCACACTTGTGCGTGATCTACGCACGCTTGTGCGTGATCTGCGCACACTTGTGCGTGATCTACGCACAGAAGAGCGTGATCTACGCACAGAAGTGCGTGATCTACGCACAGAAGTGCGTGATGTACGCACAGAAGTGCGTGATCTACGCACAGCTGTGCGTGATGTACGCACAGTTGTGCGTGATGTACGCACAGTTGTGCGTGATGTACGCACAGTTGTGCGTGATATCGACACACGGTAAATAAGCGAAATAAAGCGAAATAGACGTTAATATGGGATCAGGAGGGAGTTTTTCCAGTTTTTCGTAAGTATCTCGGTGAATAAGCGAGATAGAGCGAAATAGATATCAATATTGAATCAGGAGAGAGTTTTTTCAGTTTTTCGCTATCATCTCGGTAAATAAGCGAGATAGAGCGAAATAGATATCAATATTGAATCAGGAGAGAGTTTTTTCAGTTTTTCGCTATCATCTCGGCAAATAAGCGAGATAGAGCGAAATGGACGTTAATATGGGATCATCGGGGAGTTTTCCAGTTTTTCGCGATTATCTAGGTGAATAAGCGAGATAGAGCGGAATGGACGTTAAGATGGAAGCAGGAGGGAGTTTTACGTGATTATCTCGATAAATAAGCGAGATAGAGCGAAATGGACGTTAATTTGGGAGCAGGAGGGAGTTTTTCCAGTTCTTCGTGATTATCTTGGTGAATAAGCGAGATAGAGCGAAATTGATACCAATATTGAATCAGGAGAGAGTTTCTTCAGTTTTTCGCTATCATCTAAGTAAATAAGCGAGATAGAGCGGAATGGACGTTAAGATGGAAGCAGGAGGGAGTTTTACGTGATTATTTCGATAAATAAGCGAGATAGAGCGAAATGGACGTTAATTTGGGATCAGGAAGGAGTTTTTCTAGTTTTCGTGATTATCTCGGTGAATAAACGAGATAGAGCGAAATAGATATCGTCACCTTAAAGTGAAAGGGACGTAAGTGCCATTCTTCCCGATTTTTTTTTCTTCAGAATAACAAAAAGGCGTATCTCCACTAATATTGCTCCAATAGGCTTTCAAAGGCCTTTGACGCAATATTAGTAAAAAAATAAAAAATAATAACACATAGGCGTAAGTACCACTGACTAATAACAAAGGGGCGTAAGTGCTGTAGATACGCCTCTTTGTTTTTAGTGTTTTCATTGGATTTTCCCTAATTATCGGGAAAAAACTAATAACAAAAAGGCGTAAGTGCCGGAGATACGCCCCTTTGTTTTTATTGTTTTCATTGAATTTTCTCTAATCATCGGAAAAAAATTAAAAACAAAGAGGCGTAAGTGCCATAGTTTAGATACAAATCGCTAAAAACAAAAAGGCGTAAGTGCCAAAATTCAGATGAGAAAACCTAAAAACAAAAGGGCGTAACTCCGAATATTCTCATGAGATAGAAAAAATTATAAAAACAAAGAGGCGTAAGTGCGGAGATACGTCCTTTTCACATTAACTTCAACAATTATATGACGTTTAAAAAGGAAGTAACAAAAGGGCGTAAGTGTGGAAATACGTCCCTTTCATTTTAAAATTGGTAGTTACGCCACTTTGTTATTTCAATTTTCAATTATCCAAATAATGTTCCAGAGGCCATAAAAAACATTTTGGAGTGATAAGTGGACATACGCCCCTTTCACACCAGAATTTCGTGTTTTTGGCACTTACACCCCATTCACTCTAAGGCGACGATATCAATATTGAATCAGGAGAGAGTTTTTTCAGTTTTTCGCTATCATCTCGGTAAATAAGCGAGATAGAGCGAAATGGACGTTAATATGGGATCATCGGGAAGTTTATCCAGTTTCTCGCGATTATCTCGGCGAATAAGCGAGATAGAGCGGAATGGACGTTGATATGAGAGCAGGAGGGAGTTTTTCCAGTTTTACGTGATTATCTCGATGAATAAGCGATATAGAGTGGAATGGACGTTAATTTGGGAGCAGGAGGGAGTTTGTCCAGCTTGTCGCGATTATCTCGCTGAATAAGCGAGATAGAGCGAAATGAACGTCAATATGAGATCACCAGGGAGCTCTTTCAGTTTTTCGTCATTATCTCGGTGAATAAGCGAGATGGGGCGAAATTGATACCAATATTGAATCAGGAGAGAGTTTCTTCAGTTTTTTGCTATCATCTAAGTAAATAAGCGAGATGGAGCGAAATGGACATTAATATGGGTCATCGGGGAGTTTTTCCAGTTTTTCGCGATTATCTCGGTGAATAAGCGAGATAGAGCGGAATGGTCGTTAACATGGAAGCACGAGGGAGTTTTACGTGATTATCTCTATGAATAAGCGAAATAGAGCGAAATGGACGTTAATTTTGAATCAGGCGGGAATTTGTCCAGCTTATCGCCATTATCTCGGTGAATAAGTGAGATAGAGCGAAATGAACGTCAATATGAGAACACCAGGGAGCTCTATTAGTTTTTCGTGATTATCTCGGTGAATAAGCGAGAGAAGGCAAAAAGACGTTAATTTAGTATCAGAAGGGAGTCTTTTCACTTTTTTGCGACTATATTGGTGAATAAGCGAGATAGAGCGAAGCAGACATATGGAATTATGAGGAAGTTTTCACATGAAATAATGTCCTCTTGATCCCAAATTAACGTGCATTTCGCTCTATTTCACTTATTCACCGGTATAGTCGTGAAAAATCTAATAAACTCCCTCCTGATCCTAAATTAACGTGCACTTCGCTGTATCTCGCTTATTCACTAAGAGAATGACGAAAAACGGGAAAAACTCCCGCCTGATCCCAAATTAACGTCCATTTCGCCCCATCTCGCTTATTCACCGAGATAATGACGAAAAACTGAAAGAGCTCCCTGGTGATCTCATATTGACGTTCATTTCGCTCTATCTCGCTTATTCAGCGAGATAATCGCGACAAGCTGGACAAACTCCCTCCTGCTCCCAAATTAACGTCCATTCCACTCTATATCGCTTATTCATCGAGATAATCACGTAAAACTGGAAAAACTCCCTCCTGCTCTCATATCAACGTCCATTCCGCTCTATCTCGCTTATTCGCCGAGATAATCGCGAGAAACTGGATAAACTTCCCGATGATCCCATATTAACGTCCATTTCGCTCTATCTCGCTTATTTACCGAGATGATAGCGAAAAACTGAAAAAACTCTCTCCTGATTCAATATTGATATCGTCGCCTTAGAGTGAATGGGGTGTAAGTGCCAAAAACACGAAATTCTGGTGTGAAAGGGGCGTATGTCCACTTATCACTCCAAAATGTTTTTTATGGCCTCTGGAACATTATTTGGATAATTGAAAATTGAAATAACAAAGTGGCGTAACTACCAATTTTAAAATGAAAGGGACGTATTTCCACACTTACGCCCTTTTGTTACTTCCTTTTTAAACGTCATATAATTGTTGAAGTTAATGTGAAAAGGACGTATCTCCGCACTTACGCCTCTTTGTTTTTATAATTTTTTCTATCTCATGAGAATATTCGGAGTTACGCCCTTTTGTTTTTAGGTTTTCTCATCTGTATTTTGGCACTTACGCCTTTTTGTTTTTAGCGATTTGTATCTAAACTATGGCACTTACGCCTCTTTGTTTTTAATTTTTTTCCGATGATTAGAGAAAATTCAATGAAAACAATAAAAACAAAGGGGCGTATCTCCGGCACTTACGCCTTTTTGTTATTAGTTTTTTCCCGATAATTAGGGAAAATCCAATGAAAACACTAAAAACAAAGAGGCGTATCTACAGCACTTACGCCCCTTTGTTATTAGTCAGTGGTACTTACGCCTATGTGTTATTATTTTTTATTTTTTTACTAATATTGCGTCAAAGGCCTTTGAAAGCCTATTGGAGCAATATTAGTGGAGATACGCCTTTTTGTTATTATGAAAAAAAAAAATCGGGAAGAATGGCACTTACGTCCCTTTCACTTTAAGGCGACGATATCTATTTCGCTCTATCTCGTTTATTCACCGAGATAATCACGAAAAACTAGAAAAACTCCTTCCTGATCCCAAATTAACGTCCATTTCGCTCTATCTCGCTTATTTATCGAGATAATCACGTAAAACTCCCTCCTGCTTCCATCTTAACGTCCATTCCGCTCTATCTCGCTTATTCACCTAGATAATCGCGAAAAACTGGAAAACTCCCCGATGATCCCATATTAACGTCCATTTCGCTCTATCTCGCTTATTTACCGAGATGATAGCGAAAAACTGAAAAAACTCTCTCCTGATTCAATATTGATATCTATTTCGCTCTATCTCGCTTATTCACCGAGATACTTACGAAAAACTGGAAAAACTCCCTCCTGATCCTATATTAACGTCTATTTCGCTTTATTTCGCTTATTTACCGTGTGTCGATATCACGCACAACTGTGCGTACATCACGCACAACTGTACGTACATCACGCACAACTGTGCGTACATCACGCACAACTGTGCGTACATCACGCACTTCTGTGCGTAGATCATGCACAAGTGTGCGTAGATCATGCACAAGTGTGCGTAGATCACGCACAAGTGTGCGTAGATCACGCACAAGTGTGCGCAGATCACGCACAAGTGTGCGCAGATCACGCACAAGTGTGCGTAGATCACGCACAAGTGTGCGTAGATCACGCAAAAAGAGTGCGTACATCACGCACCGAGTGTGCGTAGATCACGTTCGATTGTAAGAACGTGAAGTACGCACACATGTGCAGTGATTACGCACTTCTGCGCGTCTTCTACGCTCAGTGTTTTCTGTGTGTACTCAAACGATTTTGCTCAAATTTCACTGACAGCGATTTGCATAGGAAGAGAAAATACTGTTTAGTTTTCAGACCGCCAATAGACTGATATTTGTCACACACACACATACATACAGACATTTTAAAAAAATGTCATTTCTCGGCGTTTTGGAACATTTTTAGTCATATTCCGATGAAATTTCGAAATCGAAAAAAATCGCGTTTACAATGTTTTCTTTCGGAAGCAAAAAGGTTTCTCGCCATTTTCCCCTAAATTCAATAGTTTCGGGTATTTGCACCAGCTTTAGGATTATATGAAACCATAAAATAAAGGAAAAGCGTTTAATTCTCACCCAAGAACCGAAACAAAGGGAGTGAAGCAGTCGGGGATGATTTTGATACATTCTCGGTTTAGCCAACATCCCTTGTTTATTGGTAGACGTATCGCTATCTTGATATAGCCTCCAAAACTCCTTACCCTCCATCTCTCACTTCTCTGCACAGTACAATTCCCAGAGTTTCAGGATTTGTAATGAAGATTGACTTCTGGGGGATGATTTGGGCACCTTGGGGTTGCTACACTTCCTTACGCGCTTACCAGTGGAGTATCATGGAGTCTCCTCCAGCCCACTGATCGATCTATTACCCCTACACTCCTGACAGTTGTCTGATGCACTCAAACACATAATTTAATTTCCATTTTTTCTTTCTTCTCTTCTCTTTATGTCAATAAATAAATTACGAGTTATTCGATTCTGAGAGAAGAAAAGGGCAGAAAAGGAGACACTTTAGGGAGAGGTCTGATTTTTCATCAAAAATTCGTGATTTTACGGTAGTTTTTTGAAATTTCATCCTCAGAATCAATGAAATTGATGCAATTTGGGAGTTTTGTCGATTTCAATGGGAAGAACGGGAAATTTGAGCCTGAAAAGTACTATAATGCAATACATTTTTAACCAACGGTCTTTGAGATATTTTGAAATTCAAAAATCAAAAATTTTCAATTTTTTTAAATAACTCGAAAATCGTTGGTAAATAGATTTAGCGAAAAAGATTGTATGATAGTACTTTTCGGGTAAAATTTACGTTTCTTTCCAATGAAACCATCGAAATTTCCAAAATTCTACGGTCTTCTGTAACTGCAATTAAAATCAATTAATTTAGCAATATTTCAGGTAATCTCTCAACTTTTTTTTGAATTATTCCGGGAAAATCTTTAAGATAAAAAATAGTTGTGAAGAAAAATTTAGGATTTACCAGAAGAAGATTAAGAAATTTTTGATTAAGTGGCACTTAATGCTACACATGCACCAGTTGGTTGGATTTAATCCGTGCAGAGCAGGCCAGATAGAGATAAAGGGATGGCACAGAAGGGATAACGAGGCTCAGGTGCATCCAGCCACGGCAACTATATGTATCTCTCTCTCTTTCTCTATTTTTCTCTACTGTCTCGCTCTCATATGTACGATAGGACAGAGAAGCTCTTCTCAATTGGAAACACACGGAGAATCGAGGACGCAGGAATAATTGATTGATCAGTCCACTCGGAAGCGATTGACTGGTCATTTCAATTTTTTTTTTCCCTTTTTCATTTTTTCTCATCTCTCTTCAATCGAGTGCTTTTGATCGATGTTTTAATAACTCCAATACAAATTTCATCGCTTTCAAAATCACTTTGGGCAGAATGTGAAAACATTTTTTTCAAGTTGCTTTTTTTTTCGTCAAATAACAGAGAAAAATATGAAGTTTTGAGAATCTCGATGTTTTCATTGAAAAGCACGGAAAATTCTGACCCAAAATGTACTATAATGCACTTCATTTCATTCCAATAGTTTCCAAGTTACTATTGAAAAAAAAAAACTATTTTTTTTCGATTTTTTCTGTATGCAATGGAATCAATAGAATTTCCAAATTTTGAAATTCTCCAATTCGCTAGTTAGACTCATTGGGTTTACGAGAAATGAGGAAAAATGAAAAAAAAACGCTCGCGCATAGCACTAAAAATATCTCGAAAACTAGTGAGTTTAGAGAAAAATCTCAAGAGACCTTTTTTGTCGAGAACTCAATCTCCTACAATTAAGGTCTCGTGATAATTTTTCCTAAACTCAATTGCCTCTGAGATAATTTCAAAATAATTGAAAAATCCATTATAACGAATTTGAAAAAAAAAATGACCCATATTCCATCTCTATAATAAAAATGAATAATTGTCATTTCACCTTTTATCTTGAGAGCTCTTTCGCACGCAAGCATCACGTGTCCCACCGGCTTCCGGTCAATTTCCGAAAAACCTCAAGCCTGATTAAAGAGCAGCAACTCTGAACATAATTATTAAAATTTCCATTAAAAACATCCATGAATAAGTAATTAGGTTAATTGATAAATAATGTAATTAATGATGCCAGACCACAGAATTTTTCAAAAAAAAAAATAATTAATTACCCAAATGAAATAGAAAATATATATTAATAATTAATATTGTGGAATATTCTACAAAAGTTTAATAAGCCATTAAACAAAATAATTTTGTTAAATAGTATTGTTAATTGAGTTATTCGTTCGGTGAAAATTTACACGGTGCAACGATTCACAATTTTACGCAAACAATTGCAACAAAACGTTATAGGTAAACTGGTGGCTATACTATACGCGGATAATATATGTTTGCACTGTGTTGGGCTGCGTAATGAAGTTTTACCGTCACCCACAGTACAATGGGGCTTGTAATGGAAACGCCATTTTGCAGGTAGTGAGAGGGTGAAAAAGAGAGAGAGAGAGTGGATATTTCGCATGTGACGGTTTATGTCGACGCCATGTAAACTCATTGTATTTGCTGTTTCATTAATGGAAACTCCTGGGTGTGGCATTCATTTACTACAATGCATAAGAATTTTTCTATTTACTTTTTTTTCATCGATTTCCGCCGATTTTCAAATGGTACGGAAAGTGGCCATCAGTTTTTTCGAAATATCTCGGAAACTAAGCGAGATACGGAATTTTTATCTTTTTTGAAGATCTCGTTGAGCTCTACAAGGAAGGTCTCGATCAATTTTCCTCTATCTCTCATGAATTCCGAGATATCGGGGGGAGAAGTGGTTTCAAGGTCACAGGAAGTTGAAAGATTGGTGATAGGTTCTTTGGAGAATATCTCAGAACCTATGGGAGATAGAGAAATTTTCGTGGACATCTTTTTTGTAGAGGAGACTAAGGGCTATCAAAAAAGTTCCGTGAGCAATTGCGATATCTCTATTAGTTTGCGAGATATCTCGGAAAAAACCAGTTAGAATTTAATTTAGTGTTTTTTTTAGGAAATTAAGAGAAATTTTGAATTCCCAAGTGCCTCAATACCCTCCGCCTCTTTTAAAAATCAGTTATAAAATGTTTTTATATCCATTCTCAACTGTTATATCATTTTAGTACTGCCAAAGAAATTAAACTGTCATAAAAGGGGGAAAAAGTTTTTTATTTCCTCAACACAGTGTGAAAAAGAGAGGAGGGAGGAAAAAAATTTAATATCGTTACTCTTTGCTGTGAAAAGTTCATGATCACTTAAAAAAATTTAATTTTCAATTCTTTCGATAGAGAAAAAAGAATATTAATGAATATTTAAAAAATATTGTGTTGTATAGGTCAAGAACTTGGGAGAAAAGAAATTACCGTAAATTCATTTATATGTGAATTTTAACCAAAAATACGTTATTATCAGCTGGCACGTGACTCGAGGGGGCCACGTGTACAAGGCAGATGGCACGTTCATGGGTTTTAATACGAACACCTTGCCAAAACCTACACATAATCATCCCACTCACTGCCTGTTAATGGCGCACGACTGCGCGTTTCTCTGCGCTTAGATACTTATGAATTAAATTCTATGGAAAAAAATATTTTTTTTATTCACAAGAATAATTCGAGATTTTTCTCAGATTATCCTAGAATAATTCAAAAATTTAAAGATTAGCGGGGAGATCAGCTGATACCTTGGTTACGGAAATAAATAAATAATAGAAAATGGAAAATTTCATACAAAAATTCGTTATTTACATTTGTACTACTTGAAACTTAATTTATGAACAATTAAATCAGTAATGTGCACAGAAAAAAGAGTTCTAGTCTGACAGAATATGATGGAGTCAGTCAAGACCAAGAAAATAGGTATTTATAGCCCTGAATTTTGATTTTTTGGTAATTGGGTAGATACTTCAGGAATGATAGAAAAAAAAAGATAATTGAAATTTAATGAAAATCTCTTCATTATGTCTTCTTTCATTGTACCCAAAGTGTTCTTCGAACTTTCTCCAGATCTCCCATGTATTTTTTATATATTCTCCATGTCTTCCTTGAATATCCTACAGGTATTGTTTATATCCTCTTTATGTCTTATTTCATTTTTCCTCAAGTGTTTTTCGAAATTTTCGCTTTCCAGATTAACACCAGCTAGGAGTGGATTAGGTACCTCTAAAAAAATTTTCAAAGGGAAAATTTCGAAAAAGTCTTGAAGAAGATTTCATACGTAATGAAGAGATTTTCAGAAAATCTCAATGATGTCTTTTTTTTCTCTTATTCCTGAAGTATCTTCACAATTACGAAAAAGTCAAAATTCAGGTTCTAAATACCTTTTTTCTTGGTCTCAGCTCACTCCATCATATTCTATCAAACGAGAACTTTTTTTTTCTCGCACATTACTGATCTAATCGTTCATAAATTAAATTTTAAATAGTACAAATGTAAATGATGAATTTGTATGAAATTTGGCATTTTCTATTATTTAGTTATTTCCATAACGAAGGTATCAGCTAGGCCGCTAATACTTTTATAACCATAGTTATACCAAGTTCTGAGGCCTGAAGATTAGCTGATATATTCCTCATAAATTGATTTTTGTTTCAATGACAAAAAAATGTAGTTCCTGAGTGGAATTTCGCAATTTTCGATGGTTTCATTGATAATAGCGGAAAATTTCACCCCGAAAAGTGACATAATACAATCCATTTCGCTTCGATAGTTTTCGAATCATTCCAAAAAATCGACTTTTTTTCAGTTCGAAAAATATCGAAAACCATTGATTAGAAATGTATTTTGGGGCTCAAATTTCCCGCTCTTTCTAATGGAATTGCCAAAATTTCAAAAAATCCATCGATTTCTTCAATTCATGAGAATAAATCAGCGTAAAATCATAAATTCTCCAGAAAAAAATCCTTCAAAAATCGAATTTAGGGGAAAAAGGGGTCAATTGAATCAGTCGATTGAAAAATAGGAAAGAATTTTTTGAAAGAGTGCCCTTTCAGGATGAGCTCTTAATATATCAACCCTTGATGTGCCCAAAATTTGGAATCATTATGACTGTTCAATTTTGAAAAATTCCTAATTTTTTATGATTTTTGGCATGCAAACTTTTTTTCCAATTCTCGATGAAAGTTTTAATAATATTCTCATTTTCAAATATTATCATGGAGTATCAATTATAATATCCCAATATAACTATATTTCATCACTTTCAACTCGATTTATACGGAAATAATTATGTATTAATTTTGAATGCACTAATTACCGTCACTAAAACATATGGAGTCGATTGAACCACAGCCAATACGTCCTTTACCAAAAGCCATATCAAATAGCAAAAGTAGAAAGGGTCGTGCACCAGGCAAACTGTCATTCATACTGATACTCGAGAAAAATTAGGAAAAGAAACAAAAAAAAAAAAAACCCTAAGAAAATGGATTTCTTAGGAAAATTTGAAAAAATGTGGAGTAGTGAAAGAGAATAAAATGAAAACTACTGAAAAACAGTAATATAATGAGATATTTTTAGCAAAGTATGTAATAAGGGTTATGCGAGTTGATTTTTCAAAAATTATTCATTGAAAAGAATTTATTTTTGCTTCCAATTCTTTCGATTCAATTGACCCTGAGCTAGGGACAGTTGAACCACTTGACGTGGTGATACAATTATATATTTTTTTTAAATTACAATCATTCTTTGATTAATTTCCCAATCAGAAATGATAAAGTCAATAACAAACTACTATTCCATGGAAAAAAATTTATTTATTCCTGAAAATTGTATTCTAAAAAACATTGTAAAAGAATTTTTGGTTCAATTGACCCCTTTTTCCCCTACATTATTTTGTGAATATCTTTCTTCCTTTTTTAATCAAAATGTAGACTTCAGATTGCAAAACCTATCGAAGCCTCTTCAGGAAAAATAATTTCACAAATTACCATTACAGTATAACAAGAGCATTAAAAGGATACCTCCAATGAACTGAATGAATAATAAATTTGAAATAGAAACAGAAACCTTGACAAAAAACAGATTATATAAATAAAGTCAATACAGTCCATCATCGTTAATACACAAACACACTAAACAAGTGATTCTTCTGTCTCTTCGGCCATTAAATAATAGAAACAAAGTTTGCGGAATACAGAAAGCAATGGAGCACTTGTAATATCTCAAAAATCATTCGATTCGCGAAAAATATCAAAAGACTTTATTTGTAGCTCTTGAAATTCTCTCCAAAAAAATGTCTCTTGACATTTCCCCCTAACCCAATAATTTCCCAATATATTCACCGTAAAATTCGCACTTTTTAAAATCATCTCACCATTTACCCGGAAAAAATTAATGTTCCACTTTCCTTGAGACTCGTCATGAACTCTCCACCGTTCGAAGAGTCCTCGAAATAAATATCTGAAGCGTCCTCGCTCACGCTCCGTTTACTCTCCCCAATATCTTGAGAATGAACCCGTGAAAATACCGGAAAATTTATTCATTCGAGAGCCAAAAAGAGATGCAATATCGAAAAGCTTTAGAAAAAAAGGTCATTCTCAATCAATTACATCTTCAGATAATTACTGAAAAATTCATCAGTTCGAAAATTTCAATATACCACTTTTTCAAATTTTTTTCATTCATTTATTTACACATCTTTTTCAGCAAATTTCATTAATTTTTTTTTCTTTTTTTTTTAACAAAAAAAAAACGTATCAATAGTCTCGTTAAAAACCCCCTGCTTGCTGTCCAATCAATATGACATTCGCTCCACTCGTTATCGTAAACATTTCGTATTTCTATTTTCCCACATTTTTCCCTCTCTCTCTTTCTCGTTCCAATATTTTCCCTTTTATTTTTTTTTTCTCATTTCTATTCTCATGGCGTCTAACGAACCGTCATACCCAATCTATTAAAACATCAGCTGGTCATGCGGGCAGATGGTTATCCGGTTTTGAATCTAAAAGTTATTTTTTTCTCTGGTGGAAATTTTTTTTTCCTAAAAAAGAAAAAAATCAAAAAAAAATTGTCTCTCGAGGGAAATGGGAAAAAAAAAGATTAATCCAATCGAACACAAAAAGGCGAAAGGGATGAAAAATATTGTGATAGAAATGATAGGAATTTTTGGATTTTTACTTGAAGGTAGTACTGTATCGATAAAACAGAAAAAAATGAGGATTTGTAGGTTAGTTTACAATTTATTGCTGATAATTCGGAAAAATGTGCTTTAATTTACCCGGAAAAGGGATTAAACCATTCCAAAGTCATATTTTCAGCATGTGAATATAATTTTTTTTTCGCGAATTTTTTTCACATTACTCATCTTCTATGACATGCATGAGATAGAGAGAGAGGCAAATAGTTACGACTACCATCTAATTGAAATTCCTCAATAACTATACGGTGAATTGAATATTTTTTTCTTCTATTATTTAGTTCAAATGCTGTTCTCTTTGCCAATAATTTTTAAATAATGCATCAACTGTGTATTTTTTTAGTAATTTCACTATTTCTGTCCGATTTAGGGCATTTCATCCCCACCACCGCTATTTTCAGTAACTTTGACAATTCATATCTCATAAACTGCACGGACAAAAATTATGAAAAAATTCAGAAAAATGTAAAAAAATATAATCTTTGATACAGCATGAAAAAAAATAAGGAGTTAACTGTCCTCGAGTTTGCTGGGATACTACCTTAAAATGTGAAAAATCTCTGGGGGGAAAATTAACGGAAAATTTTTTGAATTAATGAACAGAGTCGAATGACGATATAAAATCCGGTGCTTGTGCATCGTAAAAAATAGAGAGAGACAGTGGAAAAAACGAGGTCGAGAGGGCAGGAGGTTTTAATTAAAAGCAAAAGGCCAATGGCGAAGAGGGGGGGGGGGGGGGGGGATACAGAGAGAGAAAGAGATGAGAATTTCACAGGATATGAGGATGAAAAAGAGAGAAAGATAGCAGAGTGAGACTGAGAGCGGATTCGCAAACAAAGTGCTAGTGCGAGTTACAACCCCAGAGTACTTGGAAAATCTAGGTTCCCACTGAATATTCCATGGGCCATACACACACGTCGTGTCAGATGATACTGTTTGCGTGCGTGTTAAAGTGTTCGACCCCCTCATTCACCACCCACTTGCCTTCATTGAGATTGCTGGGGTGTAGGATTGTGGAAATTTTTTTTTTTTTTTATGACGACAAAATTTATCGATTGAGGGGTAAAAAAATGATTGGAGGGGACTTTGATTGAGGGTATTTTTGAAGCAGTTGAAGTTAAGAAAAATGATTAAAAGACCATTTTTGTAGAGAATTTCAAGGGCTACAAAAACGATTTTCTGATCAGTTTTTCTAAACCCAACTGTATCAAAAATATTCACAGAACAAGTTTGAATTCCCGCGATATCCCCAAAAGAACCAATAAAAAGTCAATCAATTTCCCAGAAATCCCGAGAATTTACATTTCCGGGAAGAAATTTCAACTTTCTCAAACCAGATTATCCAGCAATAAAGTCATAAATCACTCTCAACTTTTATGATTAACCTCAAAAACTTCTGAATTGAAAAAAAAAAAAGAGGGATACATAACCTCCAAAAAAGCGAATACGGTTTATTGCTCGCTCTGGGGCACTGCAAAACGTATTACCCGATTAAACCCTGGGTAATATTAAAGTGAAATAAACTGTAAAAATATTGGTTGAAAGAGGGTTTTGAGGGAGGAGGAGGCGAAAAGGGTAGGCAATATATGAGTAGGAAATGTCCATGCTTGGCAACCGGGCGTCGCCAACGTAAATTGATATCGGGAACAAAATGGCTGTTTGAACAGGTGACTCGACAGCTGTTGCTTGAGAGTACCTTTATTCCAGTGAGTCCACCCCCATTCCCTCAATTCTCTTCACACACATAAAATGCACACACGAATATGTACATTTTCACTCGATGCATTGCCACATAAACCGAATCCCCCCTCTCCCCCCCCCCCCTCTCCCCATTTTCCCTCCGTATCTCTATACTATTCTGTACATATAACACACAAGTCTGTATACGTCATTGGGCACGTGCCCACATTTCTCCTCTCCTAGAATCCACATTGCAACATCACGTACATTATATAGGCTCTAGTCGTCAGAAATGAGAGTAGAAAAATAATATTATTTGACAAATAATAATATTTCACTCGATCATAAATTTACAGTGAGTTTGCACGGCAAATAGTGTTTGGAAATATTTGAATTCCTCATTTTTTTAAGTGCGAGAAATATTTTTCATGTTTGAGGGAGCCTTCAAAGGGTTTGAAGTGTTTGGAAGGATTTATATGTAGGAATGAGATGTACGCAGCGCATGCGGACGGGAGAGCGGTGCCTAGCGGCGGAATGCGCAACTCATACAATTTTAATAGCATTACGGATAAAAAGATTTAAGAATTTTTTTCGTAGGAAAAAATTGCGCTAGAAAATCTAAAGAGATTCGAGAAGATGCTCCAGCGTGTCTACCTTGTTGGTGAATTTTTTCGTGGACGCTTTTACTGATGAAGAAACGGGTGTTGGTGGAGGGGGGAGGGAGGGGGGGGGGGTACATCCCACTACCTTTAGCTCGCTTGGTGTCTGTTTGTGCGATACACACAAACACAATCTATCAAAAATGAATTAAAATTCAATTCAAATTACTGCATGATGGGCTGTGTGAGTGTGGTTTCCATAAGTGATTCAAATGGAAATTTGGTATGGAACTGGATAGCTCAATCGGTAAAGTGCCCGATGCAACATCGGAAGCTCCTGGGTTCGACTCCCGGTGCAGCACTATCCAAATTTTTTCTTGAATATTTCTGAATTGTTCATTGCGCAAATAGACCAATCCTTAATTCTTTCGTCCTACAGATCTATTCTGCCCCGTTCTTCCCTATATAGAATAATTTACACATATCTTCAAATACTTCCAACATATTGAAATTCTGTGAAACAGATACCATGTGCTTCTAGCACTTTCGTTCTAATATTCAAACATGTTCCATGGAAAATCGTTCCCTTGTCAATTTATTCTGATATTTCTTTTTATCCTTCTTCCCTACTGTCCCAGTTATTGATTATTGAATGTCGTCAAAATCGAGAATTTATTTTATCTTTTTGACTAAAATAATTCAAGACGCAATCTTATTTTTTTTTAAATTCAAATTAAGGAAATTATTAACAATCTTTATATTCGACATTTCTTCGCAAGTGATCTCCAAAATACGTGAGTTTAAAGAAAAATGTCAGGATATCATATTTGTAGGGAATTTAATTTTATACAAAAAAAAATTTCTTTTTGAATTACCGTAAACCCAAAAGTTTACGAGATATTTCAACAACAATCTTCATCAAAAATGAAGAATGAATATTTCCTTGACCGTAGCTGAATACTCGAAGAATTTAATAATAACTGGAGAACAAAAAGCCTGGAGATAAATTTCTGGAGTGAATGAACGATGAAATTTATCGGTTACTGGGTAGAAAGTCATACATAGTTTGCGTTAACAAGTTAAGTCGATTGGTATAAAAGCGATACATGGTTTCTTGGTTAAGAGGGTGAGTGAAAAGCATAATATACGGGTCGAAGAGAGGGGGAAATACCGTTGGGTGTTTGGGATAAGGGTAAAATGATAGGGGCGGTATTGAGTAGAATCTGTCTCTCTTTCTCTCTCTCTCTCTCTCTCTCTCTTGCTCTCTTCTTCCAAAGCCAAAGCTCTCTGCCTTTCGGAACAACGATATGCTTTACTAGTTTCAATGTATTACATTGATGGGGATTTTAGTGGGTGGAGAGAACGGCTAAACACCATCCCCAAATGGCTCTGTTATGCACTAACCTATAACTCGGGCATAACTGCCTTTACTCGTTATATGCGCATGGCGAAACCACAATATTATTCCACATTCTGATAATTTTTGTGCTTTATGCGAAAATAAATTCTTGTGATGTTACGGTCATTTGTTGGCCGTTTTGTTTAGTATTGAGGTGAGAATTTTGAGTAGAATATCATTTTGTACGGATTTAGTCGCTATTTTGTTTTATACCGAACTTTTTATTGGTTATAACCACCGTCTTCTTGAATCCTTCAGCTGCCTTTTTCTATTGAAATGCAACCGCCATTTTGTTGGACTCTTTATTCGCCATTTTGTATAAATTCAGCTGCCATTTAATTTCATACAGAATTTTTTACTGGATGTGACCGCCATCTTCCTGAATCTTTCAGCCGCAATTTTCTAGTGCATACATCCGCCATTTTCTATTGCGTGCGGCGGCCATTTTATTGAACACTGCCCCACGTGCGCATGATAAAACCGCAACATCATTTCACTGGTGGCCATTTTGTTTCCCATTGAGATGAGAATTTCAAATGCGACACCATTTTCGAAAAGTTCAGCCGCTATTTTCTATCGCGTCTAGTCGCCATTTTGTATAACACAGAATTCTCCACTTTATTTAATCGCCATTTTCTATTGGAGGGAGCCGCCATTTTATTGAATGTCGCTGCCATTTTGTTTCATATTGAAGAAATAATTTTAAGTTAAACGCCATTTTGTGCGCATTCATCCGCCATTTTCTATCGCACTAAATCGCCATTTCGTGCATCCTACGAATAAGCTTTTCCCACTCACTTTCTTCATTCCAATTACTCAGAATGACGAAGAAAGATGCTTATATACTTGTTGATCTTCCCCAGAATTCTTCTAAGACTTCTTTCCTCTTAATTATACGTTCCGTTCAATGGAATTGACTGTATCAAAAACCAATATAAAATCATAAAGTCAATTATGCTTAAATTTTCGAGCCGTCTGCTCGTCAATGAAGTCCTCGAAGTGCTATTTTTTTCATTAGAATCTCAGCGTCGAAGATTTAAGGCTTCTAAACTGACAGGCCAATCGAACATCTTTTTTTTTTCGGGGTTTCCACCTCATTCCAACAATTAATCTTTTCTAATTTAATTTACACATTCCTATTTTTCCTCGTTTATATTTTCAACTAAAAATCATTTTTAAATTTGTTTTGACGTTGGGTTAATGCTGAAGGGTTAAAAAAACTCGTACTGTTCACACGTGTATAGACCTAAAATTCATCGGTTGGTAAGCGAATAGATGCTTGAAGCTTTTTGGGTGTATGCCATAAATAAACGTTAACACCGGAAACCTAAACGAGCGTGTGCCGGCCAACGATAAATATACTCAGTGCCGATAATGGTTATAGGTTGCCTTTTCGTTGGTTTGGAATTTGTGGAGAACCAAAAACACTATTACTATAACCTGTACACTAGTTGACACGTACAGTCATCGAATTTTGCTATTTTCAATGGAAAAGAAAAAATCATTTCCGGATTTACATTAAATTTTTATTTTCATTCAAATGAAAATAACTATTTTTCGACTAAAAATATCTTTGAAGCAGTTAGATCTAGGGGGAAAAGTCAAGAATCCTTTATTGTTGAGAATTTAATTTCCTACAAAAAAGGTTCTTTGATTAATTACCGTAAACTCAATGGTTTCCAAGATATTCATAAAATAGTCTGCATTCAATTTTCAAACTCCAGTTTTTCATTAAAATAATGCAAAAAAAAAAAGAGTTCATTCAATTAACTCAGTTTCATGATATTTATTTACTTGAGACACGTATAGGGTTAATTTTGCCCGTACAAGGGACCCTTCTCTCGTGTCAAGAAGCTAAAAGCCAAGAAAAAACAAAAAAAAAAAGAAGAGAAAAACACGAGAAAAATAAAGTGAGAAATAATTGTCTGGCAATCAATTTGAGTTAAGTAAAGTTGGAATGACGGCAAAAAGAAAAACTAAGAAAACTCGAGTTTCGGTCCTCAATTCCAGCTGGAGGTTAGACCGGAAGTATATCACTCACCGTTTCCATTCCTTCACTTTGCCCCGCCTTACGTACCGACATATTGACAGTTTTCAGCGTGCCAACGGGACGCACACGCCCGAGAATACCTTATTAAACTCGCCGGCTAAATTATGGCACTAGCGTCTACTTGTAAATGAATATATATATATATATAGAGTTGAATGATGAACATCTTGGCTAAACAATGTACAAAGGGTAAATGTAATAATTTTCAAAGTGCCGAGTGAAAATACAGAATAATTACATTCTTCTTTCAATTAATATTTCAATTTAAATAAATAAATTGAGCAGTTGTATCAATTATTCGGTGACTGAAATCAATTCTTGTTGCAGGCTGTGGATGGCACTTTTAGTTGGTAATATTGAGGTGGAAATTTCAAGTGAGACGCCATTTTGTGCAAATTTCAATGCTTTTTTCTATTGCATTCAGCCGCCATTTCGTATTACACGGAACCTCTTTACTGGATTTAGCTGCCATTTTCTGTTGCGTGTAGCCGCCATTTTGTTGAAATTTCCATCCGCCATTTTGTTGAACACTGCCTCATGCATTTTGAGCGAATTTAGCCGCCATTTTCCATTTTACTAGATTCATCCGCAATTTTCTATAACGTGCAGCTGCCATCTTGAGCTTCTCATCCGCCATTTTGTTGGACACCACCGCCATTTTATGCACGAAGGAGTTAGGACCAACGCACTATTCTTATGGATATTCTCAATCAGCTGGGGATAATTTCGATCAGTGAAATGGGCAAAAGAAATATATGTTATGTATCGAATGACTGATTTAGGAGAGACATTTAATAATTCAAGAGAAAATAAAATCGTTACCATACTTCTCCAAAAAAAAAAGATGATGAAATGTCAAAAGGGTAACAGTTTAATCAAAGAATGAAGCGAAAAAAAAGTGAAAAACCAAATCAATTCAGCTTCAGTCCACTGCAATATATATTTTTATTTGAATTGGAGTCGTCATTACACACAAACACATCTCAGCACCCGAGCAAAGCACGTGTCCCAGTTTTAGTTTCATATAACATCCAAAAACTCCTCTATTTATCGTTGGACTCGCGGTTTTGTAATCCTGAAAAGTTGTAAGTTTTCCAGTTCTGAGTGGTATCAGAAATGACTTTTACTCGAATATTACAAATGAGTTTGTAAGTGTAATTATGAAAAAATTTGAATATACTTCTGAAAATCTAAAAAGTTACCTGTTAAAATTTCAAACTCTTCGGATATCTTATTCGGAAGAAATTAATAAATAAAGATTTTTCAATTAACACGGTCCCTTATGGGTTTTCGTCTATAAACATGAAATTTGTGGCAATTAACAGGTTTTTTGGGGAGAAACTTCCCTAATAGATAAATAAATATGTAAAGAACAGTTCAAGAGCTTCCTCAAATGCATCAGATACTTGGTGATTTTAGAATAAATTAATTTGTCTCGAAAAATGCTGATTTTTGGGAAGTTAACCTCTGTCTTACTCGCATGACAGTGAGGTCAGAACCGCGCGCTTTTTGAAATCAATAAGAATGCTTTCCGAATAACGCAATGAATGCTATGCTTGCACATTAAATCATACAAAACTAGTTGAAAATGTGCTGAATTGACCTTTCTCTATTTGATCTTCAAAAAAATTATTTCTATAAATTCGATTTTTTACAAAGAAACAATTATGATCGACGAACAAGAATTTCTAGTACATAGCAGCTGTACAGGTTACGACTACGTTAGTCATATAACCACTACGCTAGTCGTACTAAATTAATTTTTCGTACTATTAAATCCCATACCGGATGAACTTCCTTAAACTAAATTTCACATGGAAATTTATGCTAGTTTGATTTCTGCTGATTGGTTGTGAATTCGGTAGTGGAAGGTAAGAGTGTGATTGATGCGAATTTTCGATTTTTCTGTAGTTAATTATTTTATTGCGGGGAAAGACCTGAATACTTATTTCTATTCTTTATTTATTTCAATTGATGGATTTTTCCCGAATGTTAGGCACTCAACATCCTCAAGAAGCCTACAACTAAAATTGCATATATCATTTAGAACTACATAAGAAAAGAGAAGAAAAAAAACATCTAAAACATAATCCGAATTCAAATCCAAGTTATCAAAACGATCCTCTAGACAATGAAAACAACTTCATTATCAACCGACAACAAGCGACGATATTTTAGAAATGTCCATTAGAGGGGTAATGGCTGGATGACCTAATGGTCAGAGCCATAACAAAGAAAGAGAAGGAGAAGGATAAAGGAGTGCGAGATAGTACAAGTTCTTTTCTTTAATTTCACATTTATTAATCGCTGCACACGGAAGGTATATCTTTACTTCTCGAGATCTCCTCTCAGACAAACTTTTTGTGCCCTGATCGATACGTATGACAGATCCGATTCTGTGCCTTTCTTACGTGCCATTTTCAACGGAGTACCACCGATATGTCCTAGTCAGTGGTATACAGTGTCTCGTTTGATTCATGTAGTGTTTACACACTGGGTAGTGTCCCGAATGAGTTAGAAAGAGAGAGACAATATAAAAAGTAGAGTTTTCATAGGAATTCAATAATTACTACTACTATATGCTCTGCAGCTGCAATTTTCGAGGGTTTGAAATATTTTATGAATAATTTACTATAATTTCCATTTTTTTAATCCAAATCGGAACGCTTAATTTCGTAAAATACTTTATTATTTAGTTCTTCATTCTTTGAAATAGTAACATAAATAAGAAAGTGCGAGGATAAACAGAGATTATTTGTTTGAATACGGCGCCACACGCGCCTCACACAGTCATAATAATTCAACATCAATTACTCACGATGACAAAGAAAGACAGGGGAGACTGTGGCAAAATGGTCCTCCAGTGAATCATGATTCATTAATTTTCTCCCGAGTAACGGACTTTGTGGAAGAATCTAAGAAAAATTGAGATGATGTTTCAATATGTGGACATTGCTTGTAAATTTTTTGAAATCGTTTCGAAAAGGTCTTCACTTTTAAAAAAAAATTCCAAATCCTTTTGACTCGTAGATCCATTTTGCCCCGGTGTTCCTCACTTATATACTCGTTGATCTTCCCCACAATTCCTTCTTCTTAATTGTATGATTCATTCAGCATTTGATTGGTTCATTTGTGAATTCTATTGTCTTTTTTTTTCAGTTTTCAATAGAAGAAATCCGCCATTTCGTGTCGCGCTCGGCCGCCATCTTGTTGAGACAGATGGGCTTTTTCT
Source organism: Aleiodes leptofemur (assembly GCA_963942555.1). NCBI lineage: Eukaryota > Metazoa > Arthropoda > Insecta > Hymenoptera > Braconidae > Aleiodes > Aleiodes leptofemur. The sequence continues at coordinate 12,150,797 of OZ012619.1, forward strand.
CCTCACACAAATTACACTGCGAATATCTCTGAAATGAGTGCAGTTAGAGAAATTTATCAAAAGACTTTTTTTGTAGGGAGTTTAATTCCCTAAAAAAAAGGTCTCTTGTTAAATAATTCCAAACTCAACCGTTTCCGAAATATCTTTAAAATAAACTCCATCAATCCCCAAACCCAAGTTCTTGATCATAAAAATCTATATCTTTTTCTTTCCAGATTATTTAAACGATTTTCTCCAATCGTAAATTCACTTTATTCTCAAAAACTCATCAATTATTTTAATACTAAACCCATAATTTATCCCCGATATTCTTAAGCTACCTTACATCGTAAATTAACCATCGAATTCCAATTAAGAAAAAAACTTTTTTCCACAATGAAGCGACTCGATTCTTCTGCCCGTAAGAAAAACGTGAAGTCCCCTGGAAAATAAAGAAAAATAAGAAAAAAGAAGACTATATATACTAAGTTCAGAAAGCTCTCACTTCATGCAATTAAATTGCAATTAGATGCCAGCTCCTAATTATCGCAATTAGATCTTAGCTTTCAAGGCTTGACGGTGGCGAAAAATCGACGCTAGTCGAGGTTAAATTAATCCACCTTCTATTTCTCCTATCTCTTAGCTTTTCCCCCTCTCTCCTCTCTTTCTCTTCAATTATTAAGCGAACGGAGGAAGTTCGAAGGAACGATAGAGAATGAACGATAAAAAAAAAGGCACAGAAAATGTAAAAAAGTTTTCGTTAATAAACTCAGTCTTTATTCTCTACTGTCTTCATTAAAATCAAAATGGCGTTAGTTATCTCACAATATTATTGAAGAGTGTGGCAAAATAGACTGGTGATAAAAAACGCTTTTTTTGAAATATTGAATTTTTATTTGGCCAATTATTTTTGGAATTGAAGCTTTCTCGATTGTTTCAGTTGGTCAAGGAGAGTTTAGTCTGAAGATATTTCCGGAGATATTGGATTTAGAGGATTTTATCGAGAGAGCTTTTTTTTGTAGAGAACTGGATTCTCTATGAGAAAGGTATCAGGAGTTTTATCTCTAAATCTAGTTGTTTCGGAGATATTTGAAAAATAATAATGATGGAATCGTTTTAAATTGAGTATTAATTAATTGAAAATAGGGAGAATGGGTCATTTAGAAGAAATTGCTCGAGTAAGATTTTTTTATAATTTCATTAGGAATTTGAGAGAATTTGGGCTGGAAAACATATGCTGCAAGTGATTTTTGAGATTTTTTCGGAATTTCACAATTTAGACGGAAATTGAACAAATTTTTTTTTTTTTTGAGAATTCGCCCAGTTTTAATTGTCGCAGCGCCAAATACTGGGAAGGAGGTGAAAATTGAGCTCATTCACCATCGATTCATGGAGTTTCGGATTGATTTTTATCAATTTTTAAGACACATTAAGAAGAAAAACTTGTTTTTTATGAAATCAATCTCTATAAATCGGTCAAAAATTCATGAAAATTCATCAAAAGCCCTCCGAATCGATGGCGAATATGCTCACCTTGAACTTCCATTTTGAATTTTGTCGCTACGGCAATTAAAACCAGAGATATTCCCAAAAATCCAAAAATTTCCCAAAAACCTTTAAATTTTGAGCGTGAAAGGTCAAATTTTCAGAAAAATTAGAAAAATAACTTTAAATACATGCTTTTCATCTCAAATCTTCTCAACTTTTCAATGGAATCATCGAAAAAATTCTATCTTCAACCGTTTCATCGAAATACACGCTTTCTTCCACTTTCTCCAATAAAACTCTGGAAATAACCTTCAATTGCCAAGAAAATCTGAAGAGACTTACATAAAACACTGTATTCAATCTCAATTTCTCTAATTGTCCATTGACAAATAATGATAAACAATGTAAATAGTAGAATTGTTCATTGGAAATAATTCCTCCACAATTTTACTGCAAAAATACTGTATTGATAATGATAACCTTATTTTGACAGGTGAATGAGATAAATAACATGAATAGATGTGTCAGGAGACTAATGACGTACAAAGTTGTATTCTTCCCCCTAAAGCCCCCATCAATATATATTTCACATTATATATTATTCTGGTTTTGTATCTGGTACTGACGGCAGTGAGGGGCTTACGTAACCTTCGTTTCAATTCAACTAAAACCGATCGAATACATTCGAGTAATAATATTTTTCAGGCTCGAATAATTCCGTTTACTCTGTCGATCGGAGAATATCTCCTTTCTCGTTCTAGTCCTCTTCCACTTTTTAAACGTTTCTCTCGTCTCATCGAAATCCAGCAGACGTGGAAGACATCGATTAACCGGGAATGAAAATTCCGAGTAATTTAAGTTGAATTTTCAATGAATAGAAACGAAAAAAGGAATTTTTTTGGAATCCTAACCTCACTTTTTTCCATAGCATATATCAGATTATAGGTTAAGCTGAGAGAAGAAAAAATGCAGGAGGGCTTTTTTTGTAGAGAATTTCCCGCTCTACAAAAAAGCTCTCTTGGTAAATTTTTGTAAACCTGCTAGTTTCTGCGATATTCTCAAAATAATGAAAAAAGTCGATAATTCAGAAATTTGTAGCGAAAGAGGAAAAAAAATTCTGGTAGATTCTCATGTAAATATCTCTTAAACGAGTCGGCTTACAGAAAAATGTCAAGATACTTTTTTAGTGGGAAATTGAATTCTCTACAAAAAAAATCTCTTGATGATTTTTTCTAAGCCCAATCGCCTCTGAGATATCATCAAAATAACTTCTCATCAATAAATAGCAACCCTTTTTTTCTCCACGAAGAAAACGAAGAAAAAGGAATTCAATATTGAAAGAATGAAGTACCTTAAACGATACTGTCTGTCTTGGTTGTGACCCGATGTAATTTAAAGTATCGAAAATCGATTAGGCAGCCGAAAGGAGAGTTGGATATTGCCAGAAGTCCAACGAATAAATATGTACCAAAACGCGTGAATTTCCCTCGTATCGGCTACCTCACGAACCACATGAAAATCGAAGGCAGTAGAAGCAGAACTGAAGGTGAAGTGAAGAGAAGAGAGAGAGAGAGAGAGAGAGAGTAAGTGAAAGAGGATTGAGCTCCTACAGAGTCCATTTGAAGCCCCCACGTTCTCTTCTCACGAGGCCATACATATATTCCCATAGTTTGTATAGTACAGAGAGGTGGATTGACGGCTTGTGTGAGGTTATATGGAGGCTTTTGAGTGATGGATACACATCGGACTATTTCCATCTCCTCCTACTTTCTCTCTCTCTCTCTTATCCACCTCAAAACCCTTCGGCATGCATAAAACCCCTCGCTCCAACGATCATGAATTAATAGTGAAGAATATCTGACGGTTATTGCCGCTACGATTTTTCATCGGTTATGAAATACAAAAATAAAAGACGAAAAATAATATTGCGGTCCCAAGTAGTGAAGTGGGAAGAGGATAAATGATATAGCAGAGAGATTCTGAAAGGTGAATGAGTAATGCAATTTTTTTTCGAGCTGAAGGACCTCGCGGAAAAATCGGAAAAAATTTGACAACAATGTAGACTTGCGCGGTCATCTTTTCAAATTTTTTCAGATTTTTTCGGACTACCCTTACACTTTTTTCGAGGAATTTGTTAAATGTCGGTAATGTAGGTCGCAGGGGACCGCGTTATCGACACGACGCAAATGTCCAGAAAAAAAATTCAATTTCATGTGGGCAGAGCCAGTCGTTATTTACGGGACTTCTATGAGCAAATAAAGCGAAGGGAAAAGGGAAGAGAGAAGAAAAAACAATGACTAGTACGAAAGATAAATTTTCGTACGTTTATAACTTGTAGAGATTTTGCAGTAGAAAGAGGACAGTCTGCTACGAGATTCACTAAGAAGAAAGAGAAAATGAAGGAGGTAGAACGGTGAAGTAGCAAGTGGATCTACACCGGTGCCTCCTGTAAATTCTCCTAATGAAAGTCCCTTGGGTATGTTCTCCCGGATCGTATTAAACCTGCAAGGCTGCTAAAAGGACCATGGCCCCAATGGTGTCCTCCAGGACATTCGCCCATGGGGTACAACCAACTCAGTCTCATACATATAACAGCATCGTACTCAACTACACTACGTTCCTTTCACATCAACCGCATTCTCTATCCCAATGGACATTTAGAAAAAGTTATTAAACTCTTTTTTCCGCTCTGCAGGAGATTTTTTCTTGTTTTTCCGTTGACAATGTTGAGTTTCGAGAGAATGACCTATTAAATCTGACAGTTTTGCAGATTCTAGATGAAAATCATCAAATTTCGTGGGAGGATCGTGAATAGATTCTCAATTTCTTGAATTAATTTCTTTGATTAATTTTTGTTTCATAGAAATTCATGACAACATAGAATAAATTGAAGGGAATGAGGATCAGAAGGGAGTTCATAGGAAAATTGACGTAATTTTTAGCAGAAAATCCAAAATTTCTAGAGGATAGAAACTTCGAACGAAGTCGAGAATACCCGAGTGGAATTTGAACTCATGACCTTTGGATTATCGATTCGCTACAAGGAATTTTGGAATTTTCAATTCAATCAAATCAACTTCTGTTAAAAATTAATCAAGTTACAGTAATTTCACTAAAATCACGTTTTTCCTCATATCTTCTCCAATAATCAACGAAAATCCATCCACAACCATATAAATTAGGGGGAGAATTTTTTTCACCCAGTGGTGCCAACCCTTCAGAAATATTACCCCCAAAGCAATCTGAAAAACCACTAAAAACCCACTAAATTCAAATAAAAACTCCCCAAATTGGAACCAAATAATTTTTTTTTTTCCTCAATAATGAGGTGCTTTTAATTATAAGCTTTTAATAAGATTTAATATAAGATTTTAATAGCTACATGACATGCACTCTTACCATAATAAATAAGCACACATTACAGTGCCATCTAGCAAAAGTTGAATTTTCCAATCAGGCGCTACATTTGATTCCCTTTTTGTTTAACGTATGAAAAAAAGTCTTGGATAATTTTTTCAGAAGAGAAATTGAAATTTTCTCCCCAAAAATATCCCCAGTTAAACTTAACCTCCAAGAATCCCCCTCTATAAGTCCCCCCCCCCCCCCCCCCCCCTCCAAATCTAGGGGGTGAACCCCCAAGTTGGCAACACTGTTCTCACCTTAAAACTCCTTCCAAAATTATTGCGCTGCGCCAATTAGAACCGGAGATATTGAGAAAAAAAAGACTAAAAATCTCCTAGAACGGAAACAAGTAAGTTTTCGATTATTGGCTTACAATTGTCAAAACCGAGCATTTCTCAGCTTTTGAATGAATATCAGTATGAACTGAAGCAGAATGAATCCTCCTTAAACATCCTAATGTAACCCAACAATTCTGAAACCCTCGTCATCTTCCTCCGCCCCTTCCGCCACCCAATCCCAACATCTTTTGACAATCAGGATCGATGGCAAGAGGTACCCAAAGGGGTGCTTCATTTAACCCACCGAGCCCCGAGTAAGTATACATGCTCCGTTAACCCCAGGGATGCTCAAAGTGTCCCCCACCCATTCCGCAGCTTTTGGAATACCTTGTCACGCGTTGTTAACATGAACTTTACTAAGAAAGCTCTCTTACCTCAATAAACTGTCCGAAACGAAAATATAAAGGATAAAATACACGAGACACGAATAAAGGTAGTGGAAAAAAAAAAAAGTTCTCGAACCATTCAAAAGACTTCTAAAGCTACGAACGAAATATACTCTATATTTTCAAACATATTCAGAGCTCATAAAATTTCATTCTTCATTTTTATTTTCAGCAAATTTTTTTCACATTTCTTATTTTTCTTCGTTATTTTAGTGGAAGAGTGGTACCTTACAAACGACTTGTGGGATCTTAAAAGACGACGTAAATATGTCATAAAGGGAAAGAAAAAGGAGGGAGAAGCACAGAAGATGTTACCGAAAGGCATTAGGGATGGTGACATTAGCAAAATGCCGGAACAGAGCTGAATGACGTGATCCGTAGACTCTTCTACTTTCATAGAATGTTATATACCTCTTCTTCTTTTTTTTTCATTTTTCCTTCATTCGACCATTTGCAAGAGAGAGGGAGAGGGGGTGGAGAACGTGGTTTAATGTCAACTCTTAAATGTCACGTGACCCATCCACTGCTGAGTACTTATTGTCTCGTGAGACTCAGTGATAGGGATTTTTCTTGCATGTCACGTTGGCTCTTCGATTTAGTTGTTCAAGTACCCATTTCGATGATTTTCAGAGGGTCTCAATTAAATGCCGATTAATACGGGATTCCAAGTTTTTTTTTTCTTCTTCGATAGGAGTATCCATTTGTTACACTCCAATTAGTAATTCATGGATTTTACAGAAGTTCATGGAAACTTCATTCTGAACTTTGATGTTTCTTTGGATATTCTGTGATGGAAATTTAATATCTCTTTGATACTGTATAGTTGGTAAACGAGTCTTTGATAGTGAACAGTCAATTTCGTGATGTTTCGAGGAACCTGTGTGAGCTGGGACTTGTCATAACCAAGACGATTCAGTGGCAGTTCTCGAGTTGGAAGTCCCTGGTGGGAAAGTATAATTTTCTTTGGGGAAATATGGAAATTCGTCTCTACTGTTCTGAATATTTACAATATTCTGTTACAGAATCTTGAAACAACCCAAGTCAATTTGGAAATTAGTGCGCTATTTAGTTAGACAATACATAATGCAATTTTTTTCATCGTTTTTATTCATTTGTCAAGTGTCGGCAATGTCGGTTGTAGGGGACTGCATTATCGGCTCATCTATTCCTTCATTTCTTCATTATTTTGTTTTTCAAAGAATTTCCTGTGACAAAATGTTGAAATTTTTCCAATTATCTCAGAGCGTCGGTAATATAGATCGCAGGGGACCGCGTTATCGACTCGTGTTTTTCTTCAATTTTCCACGCATAGAATGTTAGATCGAGATACCTGCCGAACTGACACTACTCATAACCTAGAAAAACCTGTGGCAATTCTTAAATTAGAGGTCTCTGGTGAGAAAGTATGCTTTTCTTTGGGGAAATCTGAAAATTCTTCCTTATTGTTGCGAATATTCACAATATTCTATTACAGGAATCTCCAAACTGTTCAAGTCAATTGGAAAATTGAAGAACTCCTGAATTATACAATACATAATGTCGGCAATTCAGGTCGCAGGGGACCGCATTATCGGCTGATCCATTTCTCAATTATTGAGTCCTATTTGTACCAGGAGATGTACTCATCAGTGATGGAGGTTCATCGTGTGTCTGTCGACAATATTCATGTGAGAATATTATAATGATGCTTGGATAATCGGCAGAGACCAGGTTTTGAACCCAGAACCATTGAATTACAAATCCAGCACCCTGCTCATTGAGCCCCTGCCAATCCCTTCAAATATTCAAATTTCCGAATTCCTTGAGAGCGTCGATAATGTAGATCGGAGAGGACCGCGTTATCGACTTGTCTTTTCCTCGAGTTTTTAACTCACAAAACGTTAGTACTCTTCCCCTCACTCCAACAAATCCAGAATATCCTTTCCCGTAACCCTTAAACAACCAAATTAAACCAGAAAATTCCTGAAATTCCCCATCTCCTTATTCCACTTACGTGCAATACACATAATACGCAGGATCTCTTCACCGCAATGAATATTTGACAAGTGGCGCCCTCTGATCCGGGACAAACTGATTGGCCCAATGAGCCCACGTGACACGTTAGGTCATGGGACTCCCCCGTCTCTCTCTCTCTCTTCCTCCCTTTTCCCTCTGCAGCTTCACTGGTTTTAGGTAAACGAGCACACTCCAAGTATAACCGCAATAGGATTAATACGCAACAAACCCTTCCACTCCTCTGTCTGCTACAGTATGTCTATATGCATCAGACATGTATGCACATGGTATATGTGGAGTGTGAAGGATATATATATAATACAATTGTTCTATAGCCCATGGGCTACGTTTTCGGATGCTGTATACGTATGTACAATATTCGAATTTCAAGTTTCTAAACCAAGTCCTGGACGACAGTGGCAGGGTCCATGGTACGTGGTTAGCCACAGTACCTCGATGTTACTCTGTCTCAAAATCCCAGTGAGTCTCAACTCAAACTATAGCCTACTGAGATTAAATACTTTGTGCAAATGTACCAGACATGTGGATTATAATTTAAATGTTTTGTTTTTTGGATTTTTTCTAGAGGCAGGAGCTTGGGAGAAATGCAGCAGTGGAGATTGTCTTTTGGAGGACCGCAGCGAGAATGTGAGTAGCTTTGAAATTCTTTGCATTAATTTCCTCAATTCCAGAGATTTTCTGGAGGGGAATGGAATTTTTTTCAGAACGAAGAACTTTACCTGAAAATCTGAAAAAATTCGGTCACAATGTGTATATACCAGGGCACCTTTCTGAATTTTTTCGAAATTTTCCCGTCAGTCAATAACTCAGAAAAAAAATCCCTTTCAAACTTTTCGATTCTTGCAATTATTTAACCTTTTCTGAACATCTCCAAAGGCTTCGAACGCCTTAATGAAATTAATACCCAAATTGCAGGTGAATTGGAAACTCAAAATCAGATATTTCCAGTTTGATGTAGTTGGTGCACCTGGCTTTGGCAGCTTGCGTTAATTAATTCAGCAATTCTGAAGCAAGACTACTGAGATTTTAGTATAGTGAAGCGTAATCCATACTAGTGAATGGGAGTAAATAGGGAGAGGGTTACGAAGTAAAGGCAGTATGAACTGAGATACCTTTCCAGGGCATTTAGAGTAAGAAAGCACCCAACGTATATAAGCAGAGTCAGCTTCGGCCGAAGTTTGCTTATGTTAGCCCGTTTCTGTACGACCCCGGAATAGCTCTTGTAAACATTTGGCCAGTTTCAAATACGTACCAATGTGCAAGATGAGAGGAATAGAAGAGAGTGAGGCAGTTCTACGTTATGTGTAATACCGAGATCTATACCAATATCTGTGGCTACAAAATACTGTCTTCCACCAGTGTAAAGAAGTGCGGAGCTTTATATATCCATGAAACACATGCTGCAACGAGTGCATCAAAAGTTTTTACCCGCTATTAGATTTAACTGTTTGAAGTTTTGGGGAAGGGGTACTCTTTGAGAGACAACATCTGCTGAAATTCTCAAGTTTCCAAAAAAATCGAAAAAAATCGATTTACAGAAGCATTTAATTTAAGGATTTTCGTATTCTGGAGATTTCTCGAGAACTAACACGTTTAGGGATATTTGGGAGTAGATTTTTTTTTTGTAGAGAATTAAGGTAGTTTTTCAGCGAACTCGAAGACACTTAACTGCTCATTTCTGCTTTCGAATGGAAGCTATGTAATCATCAGAATTTTTGATTGTAATTTTTTCAAATAGAAGATACTTGAAATGGTCTGAAAAGAGAGAAAATTATATTTTTAGCTCATGTGTGTGTGTATGTGTGTATGTGCGTGAGTCTGCATGTGCATAAAAGTCTCAATTACAGAAAAACAGTTTTCTAGAAAAATTTTATTTTTTGGCAAATTTCCTCTTCACGAAATCTATATTTTAAGCTTTATTTGAAGAAAATCCGATCGGTACTTTTTGAGACATGTCCATTTATCTAAGATTAGTTTTTGATGAAATTCCTGGAAACTATTTGAGGATGTTCTACACCTACCGTAAGCGGGGGTTGTGCGGCATGAGAGGGGCAGTGATTTCGTCAGTGTTCCAATCCCTGAACATGAAATAATTATTTTTTAAATTCCTCATTAAAATGATTTTCAGGGAATTATGGAACGCTGTGGGTGTTGAAATATTATATTATGATCGTTACATTTCATAGATATTTTTTTTATCCTTTATTTAATTAGTTTGAGAATTATTTGGAAAAAAGCGTTGAATTCTAGGGAATTCTGGCGACACAAATTGGCAGCACTTACGCGAAATCGACAATTTTTCAAGCATTTTTATTAATTTTAATGCCAATTATTGACCCAATCGTTGTATAAAAATGAACAAATTGTGCGGGGGGTTATTTCTCACCTATATCCGAAGTTTCATCAAATTTGAACAATTTTTCGAAAAGTTTCTTAAGTTTTTGTGAATTTCCCATAAGAATCATGTTAAAAATGGTTTTTAAAAAATTTATAACTTTTAAACCAGGTATGAAAAAAATCCAAAATTTTGCATACGGTTTTTTTATGATTTGGAGAACCTTGGAAAAAAATTCCAATGAAATCGTACATTCTTAAATTTTGATAAAATACCGGTAGAACATCCTTAACTGATGTTGTTCATACTCATATATTATCTCGAGAGTTGTATCAGTTAGATGTCTGTCAATTTTGAGCTTATTTGCATGATTAGTTCTCAAGTATTTCCGTTTTTGTGAATTCTTCAAACTTTGATATTTTGATGATGATTTCAAAAAAAGTTGTATTAGTGCTTTTGGAGATATTGAGATTCTGAGTGGATAGAGAATGAAATGTCGCATTGATTAGAATCATTGATAGCTCTGCTAGATGACTGGATTGAAAAGGAATGAATGAAATACACCCATCTGAGAAACTCCTGTTTCCATCCATTATTGAGTTCTATGCTTTGAATAGATGACGAATTCGTAAGCCAAATGTATCTATCGCTATTTTAATGATAGTTGTTAAATATTCAGATGATTATTCTGAATTCAGGACAAGATTCATAAATACTGGAGTTAGGTTAGGCGATTAGTGAAAAATCGATGAATGAAAGAAAGACAATTACGGAACATTTGAAGTATTGGATGGAAAGATCCATTAAAAATCACACAACAATTGTTGACAAATTGAATGAATCACTTTTATTCGGAAGCATATTGCTAAAGTATTCGCAAAAAAAGCTATATCAGTTGGGAAGCAATACTATCATTCACTTGTTCTGATACTGTTTCAAAGATGATTCTTTTTTCATTTTTCTGAATTTTTTCATAATTTTCGTTATTGTAGTTTATGAGATAGGAATTGTCAAAGTTACTAAAAATACCGGTGATGGTGATGAAATGCCCTAAATCGGACAGAAATAACAAAATTACTAGAAAAAACCACACAGTCGACCCATTATTTAAAAACTATTGGTAAAGAATAATAACATCTGAACTAAATAATGAAAGAAAAAAATTTTCAATTCTCCGTATAGTAATTGATAAATTTGTAACGTAAAAAATTGGTAACGTAAAAAAGAAATTCGAGAAAAAAATTATATTCACAAGCTACAGATGTGACTTTCGAATAGTTTAATCACTTTTTCAGATAAATTAAAGCACGTTCTCTCGGATAATCGGCAATTAATTATAAACTAACTTACAAATCTTCATTTTTTCTGTTTTATTGACCGTACTCTCGGACACTATCTTAAATTCAGTTTTCCATTATTATTTTGAGAATATCTCGAAAACCGTTCGTTCAAGGGGATTTTGTAAATTTTTTTTTTTTTTATAGAGAATTTAATTGTGTACAAAAAAGATCTCCTAATATTTCTTTTTAAGCCCATTCACTTCGAATATATTCACACTCCAAAGTACTCGTAATTCTCTACAAAAAAACGAAAAAAAATTCAATTTTCTCAGCAGAAATTGTGCGAAGGGAATGAGCATCTGCAAAAATCCGCATAAACAATGTTCTTCAGAAGTACACTTCTGAACTTCTCTTAAAATAAAATCCTTTCCAAATCCTCTCTCCTTCTTCATTAAATGCCCCGACAATTTCACCTCATTCTTCACCCCCAAAAAACCTTTTGAAGTTTTCAACTAAAATTTAAACAAAAGCGCACTGTCCCCAAGAGAAGAACAAAGTCCTTCGTAGCTTCTCTGTACCATTGAATTACAACTTTCCAAAAAGCAGAAAATAATCGCTCTCTTTCCCCAAAAACTTGAGGCAAAACTTAAACATTCTCCATTCATTTGCAATTTTGTCACATTTATATTATTCACACACTAGTTTTCTACAAAAAAATATTAAATTTATAATAAACGAGTAACAATTAGTAGTAAACTTCGTCTCCTCACTTCTCCCTCCTATTTCAAAAGCTAACAGCAATAAAGATAGCGTTAGTACGTTCATAAAGTGTACACAGTGGAGCTGAATGCAACTAATTATTACGCAGTCGGTAAAGAAGTTTTCGTCGCGTTTTTTTTTTACCTCAGTTTGTACAAAAGCCCCTCTCTCGCCTCATTCCAGTGGCAAAAAAAAAGAGGAGAGGGAACGGGCTATTATCGAGCGACGCCATTATCCTCGTTTTTACGTGAATATAACTCTGCTTCTGTATTCAGTGCTGTTTTACCTCTCATCTCCTACCCTCCTCCCTCTTTCCCCCTCTCCTTTCTTGCAAACTGTATTACCTCATTTTAAGTTGACCAGGAGGTTAACGACCACCTAAAACCGTGTACCCAAGGATAGGACACTGAGGTACGCAATGAAAATAAGGAGGGGGGGGGGGGGGCTAGGCACCTCCATGGATTGGTTCAGGAGGCTCTTGCAAATTGCGTAATAATTTACCAGAAAACGGCTGATTAAATTCCCTCGGTTGAACTTTACCATCGATATACTAGTTCTATCCTCTTCTAGACACTGACTTTGACTTCTTTGGAGGAACTGAGGGGATGAGTCCCTCTGAGTAGATCGATAGCGGTTTCGGCGGTTTGGGAAAAGCCCTCGCCCGGTTTCTTGGATAGTGGTTTTGGAGTTATCGGTACTTCGATCTTGTGGCTTTCCACCATTGAGTGGTGGAGCTATGACGGAGTGTAACGCTTCTAGTCGATACGTTATGTTTAATAAGATATTTCAGGGTGGAAGAGGAATGAGATTATGGATTGATATGAAATGGTTCACATGTACTTAGTCTGTTTTGATTTGATGCAGGTGATTATCGGCATTTCTGGAGTTTTTAAGAGAGTTCGAAGTTGCGAGGTGGCGGAATTTTGAGGTTAGGAGAGTTTTCCGTTCTATTTCGTTGATATCTCCGAAACTATTGAGGTTACGAGATTTCATCGAGAGAGCTTTATTGTAGAACGTGACATTCTCTACGAAACAGGTCTCTTGACATTCCTCTCATAAAAATTCTTCAATAATTTTCAAATGAAAAATGGAATGATTCACATTTTCTGAAGTCATTCCGATTTGTTTCACATGATTATCGTAATTTCTATGAATTTTCCGAGGCCATGAAATCATCAGGTGGAGCAGCTCTGAGGTTATGCACATTTTCCTCTCGCCGAAGACGCAAGCCTGGAATTCCGCCAGGAAATAGTAGATAATTATTCTCCAAGTACATTTATCCATTTTTTCAACATCCTCAACTTCCTCGAGATTCATCTCCACTTGTGTATTATTCTGAAATATTCATTTGCCCTTGTTTACAACACTGGAAACGAGATACAAAAGTTAAAACAGGCCGTCTCATATACATACGAAGTTTATATATGCAACTAGCGAGGTCACGGATTATAGAAATACATATATATATATACAGTTAGTGTACAAGTCAGGAAGCCATGATTTTCACATCCCCGAGACTTCTGGGATTCGTAGCACTGATTGCCGGACTGAGTCCATGAGATAAATTGCGAAACTCTGTGGATTTCCACCTTCCCTTTCACTTCTATCCTCTATGCCACTCCCCACCAGCTTCCTCTTTACCAAGTGACCTGGTGAGGAGGATGAGACGAGTGGAAAATGGTATAACGTGCGATGGAAACCGTTTCGGACACCGAAACTCGAAAGCGTGAAAACTTTTCCCATGAGTTCTTCATTCCCCAGGATAACTCTACCAAGCCCTCACACCCATCCCTCTTTATTCAACTACTCATTCGCATTGCCCAATGTACCCAAGCTGTCTCTGGTGACCCTCTTCGAGTTCAGGTACTAACTCACAAATTTTTCCATTTTTTTTTTTCTCCTTCTTTATGACGTAAACCTATAGGTATATTGAGAGAGGCTGTTCATACTTTTATTTGCTGTGGCGTCCCTCCAGGTGGCGCTTCTCAGCTCCCATGAGGACTGCACCGAGTGAATTACATACTGAGTTGGCTCAGAGCATTTCCTTCGTGAAAATTTAATGAGTTTAGATATTTTTTTTTTTTATTCAGGAGGAAAAGCGGCAATGATTAGATGAAAACTTTGTAACGGAATTATGAGTCCCGAGCTGAGGGATTTCGGGTAATTGAAGATAACGTCGAAGATTATTAACGTCAGAACTGGATAGGGACGGGGGGGTTAATCTTTTTAACGTATTTTTGTTGCTGGAGTTAAATTTAATGTTCTGTGCTGATTATTTTGGGGTGGCTTGGAAACCGTGGGTCTTGAGAGAATTCATGAAGAGACCCTTTTTGAAGAAAATCGAATTCTTCAGAAATGAAAATCCCTAAAATTTGCCTCTGAGAGCAAAAAAATAGGAAAACAAGGAATTTTTCTTGCAGGTTTGGAATTTTTCCAGGATTTTCCCAAATGGAACTCCGGCAACCTTCCTTTGCCCACAAGATTACTCTGAAAAATCAGGATTTTTTCCCCAAATTTAGGATTTTTTTCGGATTTTTCGGAATTTTTCACGCTTTTCTGGGATTTTCTCAAACTAACCTTCAATAATCTTCCTTTGCCTACGTTCCATGTCAGAAATACTTACAGTCTAAACTCCTCAACGGTTTCCAGTAAAGATTCAGACTTTGCGATTTTTTCAATTTATCCTATCGCCTCCATAAAACGAAAAATACTCCCCTTAAAATAACTTTAAAAAATTCTATATCACGACAATCTTTATCCATAAAATTTCTCCTAAAATATGAAATTGTACATTGATAGAAATAAACTTATGTCTCTCGCGCCCGATTATTTGACATTTACGAGAAGCAATAAAATCGTATCACGTTTTGAAACATCAGGAATAACTGAATGGCAATGGTAGAATACATGCTGTTGTGAGTGTGGATGTGAAAGGAAGATGTAGGAATTTTCGGTAGGTGAAACAGAGAAACACATAGGGGTTGCGTTAATTCAAAATACTGTATGTCTGTTGTTCTCTACTGTGTTATGTTCGTCAAGCCAAGTTGTACGCACTGGGCATAACGATTTGCCTCGTATGAGTGGATTTTAGACTGTCTGTTATGACATTTAAACAGTGAAAACGTGATGCAGGTAAGGTACAAAACACCCGGTCCCTTTTACAAACACAGGATATGCCACGTGAATTGAATTTTAATTATTTTTTCGCCAGCAAAAAGAATTCCATTAAATTGTATAAAAATGAAATTCACAGAATTTCAAAATTTCAACGACTTCATTGAATTGAGAAGAAAATTTTATCCCAAATAACACTATAATAGAGTCTCTTTTGCAGAAATCGGCAAAAAAAAAATTCGCATTTTTAATTTTTTTTATTTCTGTAATTTCCATCGGAAAAATTTCAATTGCTTTCTTAATGAAAAATTTGGATTTTTAAATTTTTCATTAGTTTGAAAATTAATTTTTTTTTTTTAACAATTTTGATTATAATTGTAATTGAAAATTTGACTGATGAAATTTTATAATTCTTTTTCTTATTCGAAATTTTGATTCTTTCTTACTTATTAATTGATTGGAATAATTAATTTTATAATAAAATCAACGCTACTATGTTTAATCTTCCCAAATATAACCGTTTTTCAGACAAAAATTTTGAGTTGAGAGTGTTAACTAAATGTAACAGAAATAAGAACTTATAATTTAATCCAATCTAAATGACGCTTATATGACATTTATAATTCAATTTAACTAATAAAAATGTTAATAAGTTTAATAAAGAAAATAATTATGAAATTCCATCAGTCAAATTTTAAATTACAATAGTCATCAAAATTGTTAAAAAAAAAAGATTAATTTTCAAACTAATGAAAAATTTAAAAATCCAAATTTTTCATTAAGAAAGTAATCAACATTTTTTCGATGGGAATTACAGGAATAAAAAAAATTAAAAAATTAAAAATGTGAATTTTTTTTTGCCGATCTCTGCTCTTTTGTCTCACTAGTTTCTGAGATATTCCAAAAAAAATGTGAATCGAGTAAAAATGCACTTTTGACGATATCTCGAAAACGGCCGGACCTAATTTTTAGTTGTATTATATCACTTTTTAGGGTCAAATTATCCGTTCTTCTCGATGAAATGCAAAATTTTTCCAAAAAATCAAAAAATAATTCCTAATAAACTCTGATATTCCACTCACGTTGAATCTCAGATATTTCAAGTATTCCACTGGCTTTTCATATGCACTCAAATAACTCCTGATATTTCGTTTTTTTTTTCTCCCGCAAAATGAACAATGAAGAGAGGAACAGATAACAGACGATCCATCGACGATGGATCGGCTCCAATTGGCTGGGATCAATTTAAGAGGCACTAGGATATGGCAATGAATAAAAAAGAAGTCTACTATCGATTTGAATTTGCCGCTGTCTTGGCCCTCTTCCCATTGGCCCGTTGTACCTCGACGCGTTACAATCCCTGTCTCAACTTATTTCTTTTTTATTCGTTCATTCTTATTCGTTTCTTTCGCCTGTGGGCTTCTTGCAGTGCACGAATCTTCCTTCCGGGTGTCGACCTCGAAAATTGGATTTACCAGAGAATCGATAAGCCGTTCTCATAAATCTGTCCATTATCGGTAGCTGTAAAGTTTTCCATATATAAGTCCATGCGAAATATCTTATATTTTTTTTTATTTCTTTTTTTTTTATTTCGTTTTTTTTTCTCTCTCTCTTTCGGATTTTTCTTACTGAGAGTTTTAGATGCACTGGAAAAGTCTCGGGGAGTTCTTACATTTCTCTGTGTCTCAACTTGTATTTTTTTAAAGGCTTTTTTTTGCCTTATTCTGATAGAGGAAAATTCAATTTCAGTGTTTCTTAGACGTTTACTGAATTCCATATGAGAAGATTGAATTTTTACCGTTGAAAATATTCTACCTTTAAATTTTCTGGTTAGGGGAGTTTCTGGGGATTTTTTTTTCTAGGATTTCCTTTATTTATCCTGATTTTCTGGATCTATGTGGATAAGGGAGGGTTGCCGGAGTTCAGTTTGGGAAAATTCTTGAAAGTTCTGGAAAATTCTGAAAAATTTTAGGAAATCTCAAACTGAGAAAAAGAAGTAATTTTCAGAAACGAAGCGGAAATATAAATTTAAATTATAAAAATATAAATTTTGGGAAATAGTGGAAAATTCTGGGAAATTCCGAATTGGTAGGAAAAATTCTAATTTTCAAGAACTATTTGAGCAAAGGAAAGGCGCCCATATGTTCAATTTGGAAAAATCGTGGAAAATTCCAGAAAACTCAGGAAAATCTTCTAAAATTTCGGAAAATCCCGATTTGGTAAAGAAATCCTGATTCTCAGAAACTATCTGCAGAAAGGAAAGTTGTCGGAGTTCAACTTGGAAAAATCTTGGGAAATTCTGAAAAATTCTGAAAAATCCCCAATTTGGCGAAAAATTCTGTTTTTTTCTTCTAAGAATTATCGTTTTATTTTTTTAAAGATACCTCATAAACGATTGAGTTCATGAAATTTCATCAGAAGACCTTTT
Organism: Aleiodes leptofemur; assembly: GCA_963942555.1. Taxonomy (NCBI): domain Eukaryota; kingdom Metazoa; phylum Arthropoda; class Insecta; order Hymenoptera; family Braconidae; genus Aleiodes; species Aleiodes leptofemur. The sequence continues at coordinate 12,168,322 of OZ012619.1, forward strand.
TTGTCGGGAATTAAATTTTCAACAGAAAAAATCTCCTGACATTTTCCTCTAAATCCACTCGTTTCTGAGATATTTACCCTATAAACTCGACATTTCAAATAATTTCAGATGCGTCATACGCTTTTTCACATTCTCATTTGAATTGTTAATGAACACGTACGATTGAATTAAAAAATACTAAATCATTTGCTTGTGATCTCCTTAAATGGCATTCAGACATCTGCATTTTGTCAGACGTTGAATTTTTATTTATATAAACACTAACTGCACTTACAAGCATTACGTGATAATTGAGAACGTTTTTATACGTAAATATTAAATGGCAAATGTACATTTTGAATTGTACCAAGGCCACTCGATCGCCTCTTCATCCTCAATAAATTATACAAACTGAACTTTATTGGCTCTCTAGATAGTCATTCATTAATAAATGAAAAAAAAATTATTAATCAAGAGATGAGTTTAAAAAAAATTCTCTAATTAACGTAATTTATCATTTTTCAGTCACTAGTTTAATTGGGTAGGGTTTATTTCCCATTTAATCAGTCTCTGTTAATGATTTGAATTTGAGTAAAATTTGCAAAATTTTGATGATTCCATTGGGAAGCCAGGGAGATACAACCCCAAAGAAGTAAAATCTATTTTCCACTAGTAATTTGCGAACGAATAATAATTTGAGGCATTTTGATCATATTTCAGCTACGAAGAGAGATGATAGGGTTTTTTATTTTTTTTTTAGCTTTCCCCTATTCCAACTCTCGTGCATCTCAATCCCCACACTAGGCTCACAAAAACCACAAAATCACTCAAATATAATCAGCCCATGGGCTGAAACTTTGTAAATAATTTTTATTTTCGTTGTCCTCCATGATGATGAATATTGAATTTTGAGGTTATTGGGATATTGGACAGAAGAATAAATAGTAGAAGTCAATCTTTACATTTATTTAAAGTATTAGTGATTTAACAAAACACTATTTTAATAAATTAATACATAAATTGACAAACTAAACGAATTGACACAAAACCTGAACTGAATTGAACTGAAGAAGCTTCTAATCAGAAGCGAAACGTCACGATTTTAGGAAATAAATGTGAAGATTGACTTCTACTATTTATTTTTCTGTCCAATATCCCAATAACCTCAAAATTCAATATGTAAATAATTGTCTAGCTATAACCGTCAATACTATTTGTTATCCGGTCTTTGTATTATATGTTAATAAAATCGCTTAAACTTGAACTTGAACGAGCTACGAGGAGAAAATTGAGATGGTTTTCAGTACTAAATAGAAGGTTTTATTTGATTGCTTGTTATATATTCAAAGTAATTACACAGAGAAAAATGTTTTCTTAATTTAAGAATGTGCAGTCACTTAATTTAAGGATGGGCAGGTCACTTAAATTAAGAAAGAAAAAGTCCCTTGATTTAAATGAGAAAACTCACTTGATTTAAGTGAGGTTTACTTTCTCAAATTAAGAAAGAAAAAGTCACTTGATTTAAGTGAGAAAACTCACTTGATTTAAGTGAATTTTACTTTCTTAAATTAAGAAAGAAAAAGTCACTTGATTTAAGTGAGAAATGTCACTTAATTCAAGTGACTTTTACTTTCTTAAATGAAGAAAGAAAAAGTTACTTGATTTAAGTGAGAAAAGTCACTTAATTTAAGTGACCTGCACATTCTTAAATTAAGAAAACATTTTTCTCTGTGTAATCTTGGATACACTGGGCTTCATGCCGACGATTTTCACCATTCCGACCAGTGAATACGTTGCGAAGACACCACTTTATCGAACTGATACTCTGATTATACTGTACGCGAGGCCTACAGTTTTTCAAAGATCTTTTGTCGTATCTGCTACGAGTTTTTGGAATCAACTTCCTCTAGAAATTACTACTGTTCAGTCTCTCACTGCTTTTCATGTTATTTGCATGATTTCTGCGTATCATGTGATTTGAATTCATTCTCTTCATGTTAACTTTGAAATATATTATAGTAAACGATGTATCTTTATTATTCTTACTTCTATTAATTATTGTATTCATTTTCATGATTTTAATGATACTTTTTGGCATGTCATGAAATATTGAAAAAATAAGTAAACAATACTAATTCATTGTCAAATCGCGACGTTTCGCTTATAATTCAACTTATTTCCATTTATATTCATTATTTTTGCTTTCATTTTCTATTATCTGTAATTATTTTTATTATTGAATTTATTATTAGATCATTTATGTGATATTTTGTTTTATAAATGTTCTTTTTTCACCAAGCTATTTATTTAATAACAGTTTTTTTTTGCTTTGTAATAGCGAATGCATGGATTAATGGGTTCTAATGGGTTTTCAAACCTGGAGTCCAAATTTTAATAGAGAAAGAAAGAATAAAAAACATTCCATCCAACATTTTTAACATTTTAAGTTTTCATCAACATATATACAGCTTCTATGCACATTTATTTACAAAGAGATATCAGGATCTTGATCCATGAAAACAGCCCGAGGGCATAGCACATAATTATCGTGAGGTTAATACTGCTAGTACTTGCATAAAGAGTAGAAATAGGATAAGATTATGATAGAGAATATAATAGTTCAAACAAAAACCCTATAGAAAGGAATTTAAAAAATTGAAAATGAGGTAAAAACGCATTTTTTTGATATCTCAAAAATTATTCAAATTTACCATTCTTTCGAACAAAATCAAAAAATTTTAAAAAATCCTTCAATTTCGCAAAATCCCCTTCAAAAAATACGAAAAAAACCTAAATTTCAAGCATTGAAAAAAAATTCTCTCAAAATAGAAATTTTTTTTTTTTTATAAAAAATTGAAATACAAAAAATCAAGCACCCATTATAAATGAAATAGCCGACCTGCACGAGACATTGCACGCCACGTGACCGTTAACATTTCCCCCCCCCCCCTCTCTCTCTCTCTTCTTCTGGATGCCCGGTAGTTTTTAAACATCTACTAGTAGCCCGCATTAATATAAACCGGGCCAATCACAAGGAAAGAGTAAAAAAAAGAGCGAGAGAAGGAGGGAGATGTAGAAAACAAATGGAAATAAAAGTCAGGAAGAGAAGAAAGAAAAGAAAAAAAAAAGGGGAAATAATAATAATGTATCGGAGTGAAAAGGCAATTTTTTTTCTACGATTCGTCTCGATTACTCATGGCTCTCAGACTGATAATAATAATAATCACGAAAAATCGATGAATTGGAATTTTTTAGACCTCCCAGGAAGAATGGGGAGAGTTATATCAATGTTTTCATTTTTAATGAAAAAAGAAAAAAAAGAAAAAGAAAAAAAAGAAAATTCTCATTTCAATAGTTAATTCAAGCAATTGATGAGAGGAAAATTTCATGAATTTAATTGGAGTGAAGAAATTAATAAATTTTAACGAGATTCTAGTCTTCAGAGACACAAACGAGTGAAAAAGAAGGAAAAAAATGCAGACAGAGAATGAAATTGTGTTGCTGAGTGAGAGACAGTGGTTTGACTTTTTCTCTCTCTCTCTCTCTCTCTCTCTCTCTCTCTCGTTTTCTTTCTCTCTCATTTTTCGAGTGCTCGTTCGATAAAATGTGCGACCACAAGAAGAAGAGGGGGAGAAAAAGAAATGGAAAGATGGAAGAACAGAATAAAGTAAAGCTGAAGTGAAACAGAGGGAGTATATATGACTCTGGAGTACTCTTTGGTGGCACACGAGAGATGGTCGGTGGCACGCGAGCCTTGTCGTCGTACATCCGCAAATTATACGCCTTGAAAATGCGGGACGCGTTAATAGAGTAAATCGATAATGCCACCGAATTCTTTTTTTTTTTTTTTGAGCGACACATTTTTTTAACTTTGGAATTACGTTCTTTTCAGGATTTTTTTCTATATTACTGAGAATGAGCTTTCTTTTGAAAAAAAACATAATTTTTTCAAAAAAATATGTTTTAATATTTTGAAAGAAAAAAAACATCTTTGGAGATTTTTTTAAAAGTATTTTTTAATTTTTTTTTTTTGTTTCCAGTTTTCAACTTTTTCGAGTAAATATTTTTCAATTGTGTGAAAATTTGAGTTTTTAGAAAGAGAAAAACATTAAAATTGTCTTGAAATCAATTGAAAATATTGATTTTGTTAATTTTTCAGAATTTACACAATTTTCAAATTTTTCACAGTCTCCAAAATTCACTAAAATTTTCAATTTTTTTATTGATTTCCAGAATTTTTAAAATTTCTGAATTATTCAAATTTCAAAAATTCTCAAAAAAAAATTTAATGATTCTGAATTCTCAAAATTCTTAATATTTTTCAAATTTTTTCGAATTTCCAGAATTTTCAAAAATTTCTGACATTTTTCAAATTTCAAAAAAATTTTAAAAATTTGTTTCAGAATTTTCAAAATTCTTAATATTTTTCAATTTTTTTTTGAATTTCCATAATTCTGAAAAATTTTCAAATTTTTCTCAATTTTCAGAATTCTTCAAAATTTTCAGATTTTTCTCAATTTTCAAAATTCTCATAAATTTCCTAATTTCCCTGAATTTCCATAATTCTCAAAAAATCCCTTAATTTTTAAAAATGCTCATTTTTAATATGTCAAAATCTCAAAAATTTCCAAATTTTTAAAATCGTCGAAACCAATGAAGTCCTTAAAATTCCTTAAACATCCCCAACCACTCAAAATCCCCTCCCCCCTCCCGAAAAAATTCTCAATTCAAAATCATTACCCCCCCACCTGCTGTCCTCCTCCACTCATGACATAAGAGACATCCCCATCTTCCTGCCACATGACCATATCACGCGCCTCCCCCCAACGTCCCCCCTCTCCCCGTCTTTTCTTCATTTTCCCATTTCTTTTTCCCCCTCCCCTGCCCCGCTCCTTCTTTTTCCCCTCTCGTCTACCCATATAGTGGGGGATTGTCGCTTGTGCGTTGGAGGGGAGAGGCATGTGTACCAATACAACGTCCCAACAACACTGGCTTCCAGAAGGAAAGCAGCATATCCATAGACCCCCACACTCCCAAAAAAAAAAACTGCACACACACACAAACACATACATAAGCCCGTAGTTTCTATGGGCATATCGACGGCATACCCGAGTCTACACGATTCTCTCCGAGCCAACCCGAGCCTTGTCCTCACGGCCTCAACGTCCTCGCTATCCCCGTGAACACAGCACAGTTGCACTTAAACCATCGGCCGAGTCGCTGCTCGTCCACTACGAAATTCCCTAGATCCCGGAAATATCCGAAGTTCATAATTTTCCCCTCTATTCGAATAAAGCCCCTTAAGGGGTAATGGAACCTCTTGTATACATTGAATTTTTGAACTAATTATTTGACGACATTTATTAATATTTTCGTTATAAAAAAAAGTGGCGATGACGAAAAAAATCAAAAAGTCGATGCTTCTGTTATTTTATGAGAAAAAAAATCATCATTGCTAAACAGTGGATTTGAAAATTTGTAATTTAGTCGAAGGGTCTTCCGTTGCCCCTTAAAATCTGTGCATCCTTAAGCATCTCAACGCTGTGTAAATAGTGTGTTAATTAATTAATTACTTGTTTTTATTAAAGTTCAAAAAAAAAGTGGCGAGTGATGAACGTGAAAAATCGTCTTTTTCCCCGAAATTTGAGGGCCTCCAGTCCTCTGTCACCCTCCACCCACCTTTTGCTTCCCATCTTCATGTCTCCTAGTCTCTGTCCACCTACATCCCCCACCCTCTCCCCCCTTCCCTCCCCTCTTCACCTTATTTCTTGAGCCAAGAGAAGGGACTTTACGAGAATATAATCCAAACAAACGAAACGGTAGCCGGTTAGTCGTTGGACGTCAGCCGATCATCGAAGAGTGAAGAAATTTTTTTTGTTTATTTTCTTACTTCCATGAAATTCTTTGTTTTGGATATTTTTTATTTTCTGGGAATTTTACGGAAATGTTTTGTGTTTAAAATTCTGGGAAAAAGAAGATCGTGGATTTTTCTTTGTGTTTTTTCGTTGAATATCTTGGAAACTAAGAGAGATAGAGATTTTTTTGTCGAGACCTTTTTTGTAGCGTGCAGTAGACTCTACAAATAAGGTTCTCACAAAAAAGGGCGTATCTCCGTTTGATTCCGAGATAATTTAGAAAAACAGAAGATGATTTCATAGGGGATTTGGAATTTGAGGAAAATCTCGGAAACTAAGAGAGATAGAGAAATTTTTGTAGAGACTTTTTTTGTACAGCTCAATCTCTTCTAGATTTAAAGTCCAGTTACAAAAAGGCGTATCTCCATTATTTATGAAGATATTACTAAAAAACCAGAGAATAATCAAATCTTTTCGTCTAATTTTTTTTTTTTTCAAGCAAAAAAATCTCATAAATATTTTAAAAAAATTCGCGCGTGCGTGACTTAATGGTGACCGATATATGAACAATTTATTATAATTATTGAGTTTGCAATGATAACGAAAAAAAAAACGACATCAAAAAATGGTGAGTTCAAATTATCAATTTTAATTCCTTTAAAAAAAATTTAAAAAATCAACATTGATTTTTTTTTTCATGCAAGAATAAATTTAAAACACGAGTCATCCCCTCGATTTTTCATTCAAAATTGATGACACGTACTGCGAGTTTATAAAATTGAATTTTCGTTGAAAAAAAAAGTGGGGGGGAGGGGGGAGAATTGGTGGAGGGTTGAGAGAGAGAGCGTTGGGCAATTTTCGGAATTTGATTGTCGTTGTGATTGGCCTCAATTTTTTATTTTCCATTGAATTTTTCTCGTAAATATTTATGAAAAAAAAAAAAAAAAGAAATAATGAAAAAAGGCTTTTTTTTCCAAATTGAAAAGAAACTCGATATGGCTCAATCAATAATTTTCGACGTGTGGAGGACGTGAAGGGGGTGAAAGATAGAGAAGCAAGAGAGGGGGGGGGGGTATTGGGACAGAGGGTGTTGCACACGCAACAACTACTGCCCTCCTTCCTTCCACCCCTCATATTCCATTTGAAAATGGGGAAAAAAAAGAGGAATTAAAAGAAAAAAAGTGAAACAGTCAATTCATTCTCCATTTTAACTCGATGCTGTGTACTTCAGGCTCGCTCTTTCAGTGTTATTCATTTTTTTTTTTTTTTTTTTCATTTTGGTTTATTTATTCAGGTTTTTTATTTCACCTCGGTTCATATCAAAAAGAACACTCGAGTCGATTATAAACGTTTTTCACGAGGCAGAAAAAAAAGTGGAGAAAAAAAGAGGATGTAGGAGAGAAGGGTTCATTGATCGAGTGTTTATTCGGAATTCGGGAGGAAGAGTTTTTCATTTTTTTTCGATACAGAATGAAACTCGTGGGTGATTGGTTCTATTGCCTTATGTGTATTCTCATTGGTTAAACAATTTTTCCTTCAGAGAAAATGATTTTCAGGATTAATTGAAAAGGATCTTGGAAACTGTTGGATTTAGGGGAATTTGTCAGGAAACCTTTTTTGTTGGGAATTGAATTTTCTACAAAAAAGGTTACCTAATATTTTTTCCTAAGTCTAACAGTTTCGGAGATATTTACCATGAAATCTGCAGAAAGAACTTGGAATCATTTTCTTCCAATGTTTGAGGAATTTGGTCAAATGGACTCTTCAACAATAGAGATCTCGGAAATTATCGGGTTTAGAAGAATTTATCAAGAAACCTTTTTAGTAGAGAATTAAATTCTCTACAAAAAAGGTCTCTTGACATTTTACGTTAACTCTAATAGTTTCGGAGATCTCTTTAAAAGAACCAACTTTTCAACCAAAATCCTTTCCTCACCACTTCCTTTCTGAATCAATTAACCCCCGATTGTTCTCAACACAAATGCAATCAATGACTTGAACCTAAGATGATCTCCTTTGATTAACTCTTTTCCTTTTCTCCGAAATCCAATTCGCTCATTATTTCCTCGACAATTGATTCGATTATACGAAAAGAAAAAGCGAAAAATCCCCGAAAATTGTAAAAACAGAATTAATGCTTTTATCTTCGTACGTGTTTCCGTATAAAAGACGATGATCGATAAAACTTTTGTCGAATGTAGGTGGAATGGAATAGACTGACGTCTATCTGTACATGTGTGTGGGTAGATACAGAGGCGAAAAAAAAACAGATTCGATGTCCGATTCTCTAGAAAAAGGAAAAAAAAAGGGGAAAATAATGAAGAACTTGCAATCTCATACTAGTGTTTAAGACCAGTGAAGAAATAATGGAGAGTAAACGTAGATTGGTAATTTTCGTGGAAAATTAAAGCGAGTTGAATCGAATTATGTCAAGCCGCTGGGGCTGACGTCAGCTTTGTAACTGGCTGAATTGGCGAGAAATGCAGTAGAGTGAAAAAGTAAAAAAAAAAGAAAGAGAAAGAGAGAGATGAAGTGAATCTAAAGAGATTCTTCTGTTCATTTTTCTTTTTTTTTTACTTTCTGCACTCGATGGACTCTAATTTCTCATTCAACTTCTAATATCCCTTTTGTTATTGTTTATTTCTGGTATTCGCAGAAGTCGAATAATGTAATGGTGGAATCAGCAGACAGAGTTGCACCAATTTATTCGTGGACAAAAGGCTTTTAAAATAGAAATATTCCGTTAAATGTATCCGACAGAAAGAGAATAAAGGAAATTCTAATTAATGAATTGAATTGAAGATTTTTGTTATTGCGAGTCGATTTTTTTAGGTAATTCAGTGGAAAAAATGGATGTTTCCATGGAGCGGTTTGAGATGGATTTTTTTTAATGATTTCACTGAAAAACTGAGGAAATTTTAGGCGGAAAACATGTGTCGCACTTTATTTTTTTGAAAGTTTGAATTTAGCCGAAAATTTAAGACATAGCTCATTTCGCATTTTTAGAATATTCTGATTCCTTTGGGATGAAAACCGTATAAATCAGTGCGGAATGATCTCACTTTCAACTTCGTCTTCAAATTATTGCGTTATGACAACTAGAACTGGAAATATCTGACAAAACTCAAATTTTCCGAAAATAAAATGGGTTAAGCCTTAAATTTTGGGCTAGAATGCCGAATTTTCGCAAAATATTGCTGAAATAAAGTGTGACACATGTTTTCCAGCTAAAATTTCCTCAGCTTTCCAATGGAATCAGCAAAAATATCCTATATCAACTCTTTAATCTAATTCCACCAAATTTCGCCTGAAGAAATCCATTTTTCTCGTCTTTTCAATTTTTTATTCACAAAATTTAATTCTAATGGGAAATGTGGAGATAATGGAGTTCGACATGTAAGGTGATCATGCGATTAAATATTGCAATTTAATATACCTACGCTCAGTACTGCATATATCTTCTCTCTCTTTCTTCAATAGCTTCGAGGCATCATCAACAAACGATAGCCTATTAATACACACAAGTAGATGAAATTGAGGATGTCTGAATTACTGTGTATAAACTTTAAACATATGCAAACATGATTACACAGTCGTTATTCTCTATGACTGTAAAGTAATTTTCATCAAGGTATATTACGTTGGATAGTGTATCATTAAATACCCACACGCAGAAATACACAAGCACGTGTATAAAAGGCCAAATTAACAATTAACTTTGTGTCTTCAACTTATTGGTCTAACGTTATTCCAGTAATTACAAAAGTGGGTGGGGTCAAATTTTTGATGGAATTTATTCTACTGTTAGATAATTATGATAATATCTCGAAAACCATTGGCTTTAAGAAAATTCATCAAGGGACCTTTTCTTTAGAAAATAAAATTCCCTACAAAAAAGGTTCTTACAAAAGTTTCCCTATCTCCCACAGATGTCCAGATATCTACGAAAAATAATTTCAGGGTCAAATGATCTTTTTAAAACCATTTTTTTTGCCATAAGTATCTTTGAAGCTAAGAGGAATAGAAAAATTTTCGTAATAACCTTTCTTGTAGCGCTCATTTTCCTCTAGAAAAAAGATTTCTACAAAAGTTCTCCTATCGTGCTCGGCTCTTTAGATATTCTACCAAAACCGTCACCTCGAACAAAAAAATTGAAAAATTCACTTACATCACACGTGTCTGAATGAGATTGTAAATCCACTTTGGTTTCCTTGTGCTCCGTTGATTTTGTAGTTGACGCTACGACTGAAAACGACGCCTGAATAAATCGTTTTCACTTCCTTTCTCAATTTTACCTGTCTCACTTCGTGAAATTTCTATTCTTCACTTCTCCATCATCCCAGCATTTTCCACTGAGATAGATCCTTTAGATTCCCTTCCTCGGAGAGACCTGCCAATCCTCTTTAGCACGAAAAGAAATAGTATTTAATTTTTTTGTAACAGAAAATCTTCCTGGCTGCTCATTTGTGGAATTCTGAGGCATTAATGATCAAATGACTGTGAATATATTTTGTATGATTAAAATTTGAAGAAAAAAAACATTTAACACATGAAAAAACAAAGTTCTTAGGTGTTAAGTCTAGCGTATACACATTGTATGTCATATAATCCTCTTATACGCTTGTCGTACATACTAAACATCAGTGATGGGTTTATGCAGCATAAATAGTAAAATTGTGCGATAGTATACACTTCAGTACATCCATTCTTCTGTTGTTTCATATTTCATAAATGAAGTTTTGAGTAAATAAGAGGACTTGAGGGATTAATTCATAATTAATTACAAATATTTATGAGTAAATTGATGAAAACGCTTAAGGCACCATTTTGCAGTAAATATGAGAGTGCCAGTGCTCTCTTGTGACATCAGAACGCATTAATTTTTCACTTTTAACTTCATACAGATTACTTTCCGCAGATCATTTAAAATTTAATGTTTAGTGAGAAAATGTCGAGAGATCGTTTTTTAGAGATTCTGAAGAGCTACAAAAAAAAAAAGGTCGCTCGGCATTTTCTTCATAAACCCAATAGTTTCCGAGATATTCTCAAAATAATGAAAAATAGGCAGCCGATGTTTTGCCACAGATCTTAAGCCATTCAATGGCAGTATAAAGAACCTCCACACGACTACCTTAATCCAGAAAATCCACGGACTGTCAAAAGAATTTTTATTTGCACCGTAAAAAGCTGAAATATATATCGAAGTCATGAGAAGCTCAAAGGGCAGAGTCGTTTGGATTTACGGCTTTTTCTTGGGCTCTTAATGTCGAACAATTGTAGACGATTACCTAGTGACGGAGTTTATGGAACAAAATTATTGGCAAATCGTGACATCTCATCCTGGAGTAATTTGTAATTCTTATGATCCTCTCACGTATTAAATTCAACTGATGTCATAGCAAAAGACATTTGATGGGAAAAGAATTGAGGAAATTCTGATTAATGAATGAAGATGGACATTGCCATGAAAATGTCTAAAATAGATTTTTTTTGATAATTTCAGTGTAAAGCTGTGGAAAACATGTGTCGCACTTAATTTTTAGGAAAATTCGCGAGTTTTAGCCTAAAATTCCAAATTAAGCCTTTTTAGCATTTTCGGAAACTGAGTTTTTCTGGGATGTCTCCGGTTTCAATTCTCATTGTGCAACAAATTAGTGAGAAATGATCTTACCTTCAACCTCGTTTTCAGATTATCACTCTGCGACAATTAGAACCTGACATATCTCGAAAAACTCAGATTTTCCGAAAATAAAATGGGTTGAGTTCTTGAAAAATATTGCAAAACTAAAGTGCGACACATGTTTTCCAGCTAAAATTTCCTCACCTTTTCAATAGAATCATCAAAAATATCCTGTCTCAATTCCTTTACCTAATTTCACCAACTTTCCCCTATGACTCTAACGGTTTTTCATATGAAATAAACGTTAGTGTAAATTTGAGTTCAAAATTCATATGAAAATTTCATTCAGTGAACAAGAATAGCGAAACTTCATTGAATTTCTCTTCATCATTTTCCTCCAATTCTTTGAATTCCCTTTAGCATCACGTTTGAATTGAAAATTCGTATTCACTTGATGTTCTGTTCTCTTCAGATAAAGGAGAAGAAGAAATAAAAAATTCGCACAAAGTGATATATCCTCTTTGAAGGAAAAGGGATTCACAATCTGAGCTTGACGATTCCGTCCATTGAGATGAATCCATTCGTGTCCTATCTTCCCTCTTCACCTAAACCCAAGTGCATTTATATATACGTTTAATGCATAAACTGAATTGAATTTAATTCACTTTCGAGAATTTCAACAGATTATCCAATGAAGATTACGCGCATTATTCCGTGGTGATGTGTCGCAATGCTGAAAGAATCTGATATTTATCAGAGAGAGAGAGATTCTTGAATGTTTAACTGCAGATATCTCTGAAAGCATTAAATTTAAGGATGATTGGGAGGTACAATCGGAAATGTAGTTAATTTTTTGTATGAAATCGTAAATAACAATGTATACAAGATAAATGTCTCAAAACTGATTCAGTAATCATTTGAAGAATTTAATAAGGAACAAAATAAGCCGTAGAAACAAAAAATTAATTGGAATATGAAAGATTGCTATCATTTTTTTACATTTTTTTAAATCGTGGAAAATTTAAAGAAATGGGCAAAATGATGGCAATTTTTCAATTCTCGACTAATTTTGTGTTTCTAAGGCTTATTTTATTACTCATTACATTTTTTATAGACGCACTGAATCAGATTTGAGAATTTCATTTTGTTCAAGTTATGATTAACGATTTTATACAAAAAGTTAACTTTTTTCCGGTAGTACCTCCCAAACATCCTTAAGGGAAAATGTCAAGAAATTTCTTCTGTTGCTTTTTAAATTCCCTACTAAAAAGTCTGGATGTTTTTTCTCTAAATCCAATAGTTCCGGAGATGTTTTCAGAAGAATCAAAAAATATCCGAACAATGTATCCAAAATCACACAATTTACATTATTTCATCCTTTCTTGCGTCATTTCCTCATCAAATCAATATTATTCGACATCCGTACCTACATTTTCTTTATATCCATTTTTGCCTGACTTTTTTTCCTTCTCCAACTCTCATTCAACTGCTTCATTTATTTATTCCAAGTGTATTTTCAGATCTTGCGGATTGACACGACGTTCGGAAATCCCTCTGACGCCTCATTCGATCGTGAATACTGGAATGTGCTATTTACAGGTCAGCCCCTCTCCTCCCCAATTCTTTCCTCCATTCGTGCTTGAGAAACACATGTAGAACAGATTACTGAAATCTCATGTTTCAAGCAAGTACTCCTTTTTTTTTTACTCTCTCTCTCTCTCAAAACATATGGTGGAAATTTTCTCTGAGGACTGTATTTATTTTCATGTTGAAGTTTATGAGTAATTTTAATTTCTTTCATGCTTTTATTTAATCAGCTGAGAAAATCACAGTCTCATGATTTTTTTTTTCTAACTGGGAAAATTCGTCATAAAATTATTGTTACTATATATATTCTTTTCTCATTCATTTGGTGTCATGGGAGTCAAGTAACTAGTTGCCGCCTACATTAATACATTCTAACGTATCTATCGCATCATCGACACTAATGTTTTCAAGAAATGACATCATCACTGATCTCATTTGCCAACGCATACAATTCTTTTCATTTTTTTACAAACTTTTATTTCATTCTTGGTTTGTTAATAAAAGAAGGAAAAAAATGGAGACGGGGAGTGTCTTTGATGATTTCTTGATGATAAGAAAGACAGTGGAAGAGTTGAAAATGACAATTTCACATTCTTCTAAAAATAAATTGACTTTTTGATATTTTTTTACTGGCAATAATTTTTGCAGCAAAAAAATTACGAAAAATCTTATTTTTATGCAAAAAGAAAAAAACTCACTGATGCGCTTATCTTGGGTCTCATTCAAAGTCTTTGGCTCTGGGAATAGTGCAAACATCCTTTTCCTGTTTCCACCTACTTTTGTCTCATTCCTGCAATTCTATTTTAAGTATTATTTACATGTTGAAACTCTTCCAAGAATACAGGTTTATGGATTCAAGTGTATCGAATCTGTGTTCAATTATAGATTTTTCCAAGATTCTTTATTTTTTTCCTCTCTCTCTCGAGAGAGAGAGAGGAAGAGAGGATAGATGGATAACTCTTTGGGTATAGCTTCGGCTTTTCGTTCTTCTCTTTTCTCCAACATTGCTACTACGAACGGGGTCATCGATTCCACTCGAAAATCCAATGTAATCCGGGCTCTATCATCGCTTCATATGAAAGGATGAGATGGATTCTCATTCTTACATTGAATTTTATAGATTTTCTTCGGCCATTCTACGATAATTTTTTATTACATTCTGAGGATCATAAAAATATCAGTTTTAGGAATCTTTGATTTCACAGAATCCTCCGTCTAATTTTAGGTCTCACTAGACCAAATTGAATTAATCATCAAACTTGACTCCCTAATATCTTAGAATTAAGTGCGTTTATCAAAAAATGCCGGGAAGTCTCCTCTGTAGAGAATTTCAAGAGCCACTGTAAAGACTTTTTGCTAGATTCTCCTAATTCTAACACTTATCGAGATATTTTAAGAATAATGATCATCCTTCCATCATCAAAATGATCGAAGTGACAATCCTACCGGAAGCCCAGCCCCCGTAATCCTGAGAAGATACGAGATAACAAGGATGCTTTCACCGGTTATAACCCAGAACGGTCAAGCCACTGAGGACATAATAGCCAACATCTCCAACCTGCCTCATGCTTCTGCTACAAATCATAGGTCGAAAGTTTACGGTGACGCACTCTCATCTTAAAGGGAGCGGTTTTCGAAGAAAAAAGGAGAGACTGTGAACGTGGTTCAGCGATGCAGGATGATGAAGAGGAAGTACGAAGATACGAAATGAAAGGAGAATAAAAAAGAAAGAAAGGTTCCTTGAACGAAGACCGATAACAACGTTAGAACGTTCCGCCAGGATTAAACCGTCCACGCAGGACACAAGCAAGTTTCTTTTTCTTTATTACCTTTATCCAGTCAGGAATGAGAATGGGAGGGATGGGAATAGGTTAGTATGATGGTAAAAATAGCTGGGGGAGAGAAGGTGAAGAGATAGAGCACAGAAGTGGAGAAAAGATTTTTATCTTCCCCACGGTGGTATACGAGGCGAAACGATCGCTGAGACAAGACAACGCGACAAAATACTCTTCCACCTCGAAACAACTTCCTTGGACAAAGAAAAAGAGGGGAAATGAGAAAGTAGAGAAAAATTGTCCCATGTTTTTTTAATTAAAAACGCACCGAAATTTTCTTCGAAAGAGTAAAAAGAATGGAGACATCAGGGACTTTGATCTCATTTTTCTTTTTGCACAAATTCTGGAGTAATTAGGAATTCTGAAATGCGTTTTATTCCAAGAATTATATTGTTGATTTTAACTAAATTAAAAAACAGAAAGAGAAGAATAAATAATTGAATCAAGTTATGAATTCACCTTTATTTTTAAAAAATTGGAGTAAACATACCGACATAGTGGAGGAGTGGTTAGCGTTTCGGACTTGCAATCCGAGGAACTGAAGCTCTATATTCATAGGGAAGATCGGGGCAAAATGGATTGGTAGTTCAAAATTATTCAGGATTTCTTTTGCCAGTGAAGCCAGCAAAATTAAGTACGAAAAAATTCGAAAAAAATCATCAACAATCTCCACATATTTGAGCATCTTCTCAAATTTTTTCGGATTTTCTGAAGAAGTCCATCACTTCGAACAGAATTTCTACATCATGTTGCCACGGTCGCCCATTTTGCCCCACTCTCCCTTATATGGTCAAGATCGTGGGTTCGAATCCTGCTCAGATACACTGATTTTATTTGTAATATTTTGTCTAATGATATTATAATTAAGTCATATTTAGACCTCTATTCGAACTCCTATATGGTGGCCACTCTGGGGTTAAAAAAAATGCTCGTGATTACAAGAATCTTTAGGAAGTTTTTTACTACCGTAAATCTCAAGGATTTTTGATATTTTTCCTGTGTTAAAAATCCTCTTAGCTTCAGCTCGTTTATCGACCAACTTTCATCCTGCAAGCTTCTATCCTTCCTACGATGGATAAAAGTTGGTGGGTTTTTTTTTTTTCATCGCTTTTCTTTCATCCCATTGGATGTCCTGTTAGTAGAGACATATCCCTTCATCTCCACCTCCTCAACCCGTTCATCACCACACTCGGGGCTTCAGCTTCTCTTGCGTCACCTCCTTCTTCTTGTGGAGGTAAAAGAGGAAGAGGGGGACAATCCCGAGGCGTTATCTCGGCAGCGTCTTCGCTGATGACCCCCTAACCACGTTACCGTGCGACTTGGCGAACCTAAATGCTTTTACCCCATTCCATCTAGCTTCCTCCAATGGTTGCCAGTAGTTACGACCTTTCCTTCCGATCGTACTCTGCAAGAAACGGGGAAAAACAAAAATTTTGAGACCTAGAGGGTCTTCAGTTGATCTGAAACATTTGACTGGTGATTTCAGGGGATTTTAGGAGGAAGATAAGAACCTGAAGAGACTGAATCTTTTAGAGTTGTCATTTCTTTCTTCTTCTTGATGAATATCTCGGAAACTAGGGGAAATAGGAAGATTTTTGTAAAGAATCTCAAGAGAGCTTCAACAAAGGTCTTTTGATGATTCTCCGCAAATTCAATACTTTCTGAGATGTTTACTGCAGAAATGGAAATTTTAGATGTTGTGAAGGTCTTACGCTTAAAAATTCAAAAAGTGAATTATTACAGATGTTTTATAAAGAAAATTGCCTCAGTTCATCAAAGAAAATCACCAGAAAGAATGTATCTCAAATACTTGCATTGATTTCGAGCAATTTTCATAATGTAGAACATCAAAATTAGAATCTGTCCTAATTATGACCTTTTCTTCTTATCGTTCTTTGCACGAAAAGGGGAAAAACAAAAATTTTGAGATCTTGAGTTCATTTGGAACATTCGACTGGTGATTTCAGGAGTTTTAGAAGAGAGATAAGAACCTAAAGAGACTTAATATTTTTAGAGTCCTATTTCTCTCTTCTTTTTCGATGAATATCTCAGAAACTGAAAGAGATATAGAAACTTTTGCAGATAGTTTTTCGTAAACCCAATAGCTGCAAAGATATTCTCAAAGAAAGCAGACATTCTCAATTTTGTCTACCAACGTAGAATTTGAAAGAAAATGATAAAAGATAAATTGCTATATGTTTTTTGTAACGGAAATTTCCTTATCTTTACAAAGGAATCATGAAAAAAAATCATTATGATTCAAAATGAAGCATTAAATCCAAGCCCTAAAAGCTGTCTATTTTCAACATTTAGTGCTAATCCACTATTTTTTTTCGTCCCAGAAATTCGATGAAGTCGACTGAAGAGATTTACCCGGGTCATCCACGTAAGTACTTGCTACGTTAACTGCTCGTTTGTGCCGGTTGGATGCCTTGTTTGTTCTTGACTCCTCATTGTTCCTCATTCTTGGGGGATTAAGATTCAATGCAATCCACTGGTCGACCCCTTTCTACAGTTTCCACGATGCAAATAGTCTCTTTCTCTCTCTCTCTCTCTCTCTCTCTCTCAGCTGTATTCAAGAACAGAAATTTCTTGTGGATTGAGATTTGATTGCCAAGTGTTCTCAGCAATCAGACATTGCTTGATGCAATAATTCCAGTATTTGTCACGAAGATTATGGTCCTGTGGTTCAGCTTTTATCGTTCTATTTTCATTCATTCGTGAGAAATAAAAGGGGGGAATGGGTTCGAGGTACTCGCGAGAGTTTCATTAGTACTGGAATATATCTGAGGGGGGGGGGGGTGAAGGAACGAGCGATGAGATCATCTCTTAACTGTGCACTCATGGCTTTAAAAGCAGTTGTATATCTTACCTGTGTGTTGATGTACTTTATGGTAGAATGACTTTAGATGTTGCTTTTGGTGGATAGTATTGTTTTACTGGCATTCCTCGTTTAGATTGTACTACCAATTTGAGATAAAGTGAAAATTGCGTCAGGTCTTTTGACGATGTCAAATCTTCATTACTAAAGAGACCAAAAAAGAAAACACTCGCAATTTAATCAAATCCTCTAATCCACTCTGTTATGGTGATTTCTTCTCATTCGTTGAAATGTTATAGGCCCAGATGAACCATCAGAGATAGAGCATAAAGTCATGATACCTTTTTTGTAGAAAATTAAATTTCCCACAAAAAAAAAAAGGTCTCCTGCAATATGTCTCTATTTCCAAGAGTTTTTCAAGAGCTCTTTAATACTACATTTGAAAACAGAATTTATCACGTGAAACTAAATTCAAATAAATGTGAATTCACTTGTGCATTCAAAATCACATTCCAGAAATCCTTGAGGAAAAGAAAAAAAAATCCATTCAATCATGAATACCTCATCAATGTCAGTCAGCATTCAACCGATGACTTTACCTCCTCTCTCCATCCGTAATAGACCTACCAGAAAATAATGGAATCCAGATCTTCTGGATGGATTCAAATCGAGACACCATTCATAATTCAAGCGGCACGTTCCTTTGTTTTATCACCACTGAGAGAGAAAGAGAGAGAAAGAGAGAGAGAGAGAAGCCGCGTCTGGGATCGATCCAACGACCGTGTGCGCACCACCAAAACCTCCGACACCATCATCTCTCTCTCTCTTTCTCTGTCTCTCTCTTCGCACCGAGTGAAAAAAGATGAAAATATTAAGTCCCACACATTCTCACGTAACGTGCATGCCTCCCGCCTTCTTTCCATCTTCACTTTTCTTCTTTTTTTTTTTTTTTTTGAGAATAAGTAGAGGGGAAAAATTTCGTCATGGTCTAACGAGGCTATACGTTTTCGTCGTATTAACGAGACCCTTCAACCTAAAAATATACTTTATATCCTTTTTTTTTCCCTTCCTCGTAATATAAAGAAAAAAGAGGCAACAAATAGCTTTGCCCCCATTAAAAAATTTTCGGATGAAAATATGAGAAAGAATGTGGTAAAAAAAGAAAAAAAAGCTGAAATAATAAATATGTGAAAATAACGTGTCATCAGGAATTTTGAAGGCAAAGGAATGAGGGAAAAAATAGAAAATTAGAGGAACTCTGCTCGAAAAACTTTCATAATACTCGGCGTGAAGCGTAACGGGTTGAGACACGTTCGTCATCATTTCGTCTGGGTTATGAAGCACAGCGACACGGGGAGAGACACAGTGTGGAGGCGGTGGGGGGGAAGGGGGGTGGAGGGGGACGAGGGCCGCACCTCGGTTTCGGGTCGTTGGACGTTTGGGAGACTGCCATCTAACGCAATAAAAAAAAAAAAGGTTGACTTCGTAATGAACCCACGGGAGTGTACCTAATCAGTGAAACACAAAAATGATTCTGTTTTTGGATGACACGGGTAATAATGATTTTGCTGGAAGAAATTAGGATATTATCTAACAAGTGCGGTAATGTGCTGAAGGCGAGTTTTGCAATCACATTTATTTCAAACTATTCGAAATTCACCAAAAATCTGGAAATTTCTAGATTTCGTGAGATTTCGTGAAATTTCGTGAGATTTTTGGTAAATTCAATATTTTTGCTGAATTTTCCTCGAAATTTCTCTGAAATCGAACTTCTGCAACCTTCCTTTGCCTCTTGAAACATTAAAATGAGTTTTATTTCAAACAATTTGAAATTCACCAGAAATCTGAAAATTTGTAGATTTTGTGAGATTTCATAAGGTCCAGCATTTTATTGGACAACGTGAGGAAAAT
Organism: Aleiodes leptofemur; assembly: GCA_963942555.1. NCBI lineage: Eukaryota > Metazoa > Arthropoda > Insecta > Hymenoptera > Braconidae > Aleiodes > Aleiodes leptofemur. The sequence continues at coordinate 12,187,930 of OZ012619.1, forward strand.
GCCAGTGAGTGCATGGGAAGCGTGCGATAAGTGGCCATTTTCCGCACGGCGTGCGATAAAGTGACTAAGAAGCATTGATACAAGTTTTGTATGGTTATCTCGGAAACTATTGGATTTAGGAAAATTTAGCAAGAGACCTTTTTTGTGGGAGATTTAATTCTCTGCAAAGAAGATCTCTTCCCAAATTCCTCTGAACCCATTCGTTTCAGAGATATCCTCAAAACACTGATCAGCCTTCATTTTATGGAGGCAAAAATGAAGATTTGTAGGTTAGTTTCCAATTAATTGCTAATAATCCGGGAAAACGTGCTTTAATTCACCCGAACAAGTGATTAAACTATTTGAAAGTCATATTTTCAGCTTGGGGATATAATTTTTTTTTCTCAAATTTTTTTACATTACTAATTTCCTATCACATTTCTTCTATTATTTAGTTAAAATGCTGATCTCTTCGCCAATAGTTTTCAAATAATGGGTCAACTGTGTGGTTTTATAATAATTTCGTTATTTCTTTCCGATTGGGGGGGGGGGGGGGTTCATCCCCCCAAACATTCATATCTCATAAATTACACAGACAAAAATTATGTAAAAATTCAGAAAAATGTCATCTTTGATACGTCATCGAAAAAATAAGGGATCAACTACACTCGAATTCATTAGAATACTACCTTAACATCTGAAAATCACTCGAAAATCTGTCATCTTCTCGATTTTCCATCGCTTCTGTATCACAGTTTAACAGTAACATTGTATACATGTGTCTTCTCTAACCCTCCAGTAGCTCGACAAACGTTCTAGATGTAATCGTCCACGATAATTGTGTCGCTGCTTTAGAAATTCCGGTCGTGGCAGCGTCAGCTGTACCGGATAGCCGGGGGCCCGACAATGCCAGGGCCATTTCGTTCACTCCTATCCACCAATTCCAAACTCACCCCCTTGAAAATGTCTACTTTTCCTATTTTCTTTTTTTTTTGCTCCTTCCTTTCTCTCTCTCTCTCTCTCTTTTTCTCTATTCTAGCAGAATGTTCACTTCTTCAATGTACTTTCTTCTTTTGGAGTGAAAGATTTTAGACAGTTTTCTCAGTCCATATACGAGAGATTGTACGTGAACGAAATGTTGAAGGTTCAGAATGTACCATCAATTGATGAAAAATAACTGCCGAGTGAAATTTTTATAGATTCTGTAAATACAGTTAGTTTCAAGTATTGATACTTGAGGAAAATTTAATTTTTTCGGAGTTGATGAAATTTGAGGAATTTGGAAATTCTCGTGGGATCAGGGAATGTAATTGGGATAAGGAAATTTTTGATTATTTCGTTGAAAAGCTGGGGAAATTTTAGATGCAAAATATCTCAGTGATAATTTTTTGAGAATTTTGCTTTTTTAGCTCAAAATTGAGAAATCATAATCGATTTTATTCCATCATCAGTTCTCTCAGCGAAATAGAGCGATCCTGCGTGAATACTTTTTCATAACTTTGACAATTCTTTTTAAAAAAAAAGTATTTGGAAAGAATCGCTCTATATAGCTCAGATTCTGAGATATTTCAAAAAAACGTCAAATTTTTTATTTTTGATAATTTTCTTTTTCTGTTGAAGGTATCTCTGGTTCTAATTGAGACAGTGCAACAATCCCAGGAGGAGGTCAGAGGTGAGCTCATTTTCTATCGATTTATGGAGTTTTTATTTATGTATTGGTGATTTTTGAAGAAAAATTACATCTTTTTTTGTATAATGAGCTTTTGGAAATTTAGGAATTTTCTTCAGAGTGTAGGATTTATCGAAAAAATCTGAAAAAATTTGAAAAGATGCTGTAACTTTTCGACATTATTTTATAATTTTTCCAAATTTTTTCATAGAGGCCTTCACATCAAAAAAAAAATCTTGAAAAATGTATGCCCTTAAAAATTGAAAATTCTCTAAAAAACGAAAGAGTTGAGTCTCAACTCATTCCCAAAAATCAGAATTTAGGTATCGTTTCTCCTGAAATTTTCCTCACTATTCCAATAAAATCCCCAATTTCCCCTCGACCCCAAAAAATCCTTAAACAAACCAAAAATTCCATAAACATTATCCCTAACTTCAAACCATAAACACCGACCGTGTTTACCTAAAATTTCTCATTTCATTGAAACTCAAACACGGAATGCCCAAAACTCCTCATTAAATTTCATATTTAATTCCCCTCAAACCTCTCTTCAATTGTTTACCATCCACAATTTTCATATATTCTAATTTAAATGAACAACCCAAAGAAAAATTCATCCGTTTAGGTAGTATCCCAACGAATTCGAGCACAGTTAACACCTATTTTTTTTAATGCCCTATCAAACATACTATTTTTTTTACATTTTTCTGAATTTTTTCTGAATTTTTCTTCGTGTAATTTATGAGATATGAATTATCAAAGTTCCTGAAAATAGCGATGGTGCAGATGAAACGCCTCAAATCGGACAGAAATAGCGAAATTACTAAAAAACCACACAGTTGATCCATTATTTAAAAACTATTGGCAAAAAGAACAGCATTTTAACTAAATAGAAGTAAAAAATATTCAATTCACCGTATAATTATTGAAAAATTTTAATTAGAAGGTAGTTGTAACTATTTGTCTTTCTCTCTAACTCATGCATGTGATAGGAGATCAGAGATCGGCAGAAAAAAAAATTCGCATTTTTAATTTTTTAATTTTTTTTATTTCTGTAATTTCCATCGAAAAAATTTTAATTACTTTTTAATGAAAAATTTGGATTTTTAAATTTTTCATTAGTTTGAAAATTAATTTTTTTTTTTTAACAATTTTGATTATGATTGTAATTAAAAATTTGACTGATGACATTTTATAATTCTTTTTCTTATTCGAAATTTTGATTCTTTCTTACTTATTAATTGATTGAAATAATTAATTTTATAATAAAATCAACGCTACTATGTTTAATCTTCCCAAATATAACCGTCTTTCAGACAAAAATTTTGAGTTGAGAGTGTTAACTAAATGTAACAGAAATAAGAACTTATAATTTAATCCAATTTAAATTATGCTTATATGACATTTATAATTCAATTTAACTAATAAAAATGTTAATAAGTTTTATAAAGAAAATAATTATGAAATTCCATCAGTCAAATTTTAAATTACAATAATAATCAAAATTGTTGAAAAAAAAATTAATTTTCAAACCAATGAAAAATTTAAAAATCCAAATTTTTCATTAAGAAAGTAATTAAAATTTTTTCGATGGAAATTACAGAAATAAAAAAAATTAAAAAATTAAAAATGCGAATTTTTTTTTGCCGATCTCTGTACGAGATTAATGTAAAAAAAATTCGAGAAAAAAGAAATTATATTCATCAAGCTGAAGATATGACTTTCGAATAGTTCAATCACTTTTTTGGGTGAATTGAAGCATGTTTTCCCGAATTATCAGCAATAAATTGGCAATTAATCTACAAATTCTCATTTTTTCTGTTTTTATCGACTAAACTCAATTTCCCTCAAACCCCTCCCCAATTGTTGACGATCAAAAACTATCGTATATTCCAATTCAAATAAAAATTCATCCGTTAAAATTAAAGTATCAAGAGAATCACAAGAAAATGTGAAAAAAAGTGTATATTGTGTACTCGATATCCTTTTGTATGAACCTTTCCATTATTCTCTTATATTTTTACCATTCAAATTTTCCCTCTATCCTTGATTCTCCATCGAGTCATGAGCAAAAAATAGAAAAAGAACAGAACAATTGAAATTTATACCAATATTTTTACGAATGTATTTTATTATTTTCCCTTGTACTATTTTCAACCAGAAAATAAAGCGACATATTTTCCGCAAGGAAAAATTTTACTTTTCCACATTTTGCACGACATTCTTTCTTCATTCTCTTATTCTCACAAAACTTTCAGTGAGAAAGAGAAGAAAAAGTTGAGGGAAAAAGAAGAAAAAAAAATCGAATAAAATGATTCAATCTGAATTTTTATTCGTTCATTCTCGTTCCATTTCAAAGAGCAACGTAACCACAATCTCTCTCATTTCTTTCAATTTTTCTCTTTCATTCACATTATTTCCCTCTCAATATACTGTCTCTTTTATCTGCTTCAATCATTCTCAAGCAAGTAATTGTCTCTGTAGATATAATATGAGAGAAATTGAAGGAAAAGAAGAAAAAAAATAATGCCTTTTTGAAAATAATGATGACACACCAATTTGTTCGACATTTATGTACATATCGTTATAATCGTCTTGTCAAATAAAAGTGACGAGTTTTGATGGCACTTGGAGAAATGTTATTTCTACATTATTACGAAGAAATGGTCTGTAACACACGATAATTCAAATTGTCAGGAAGATTCAAGTGATAATGTGGAAAAAGAAGGAGAATGACACAATGTGTGTGGGCAGATGATGGGTAACAATTACCAGTCGTGTGCGGAGGTGTCTTATAAGGACATGTGACGTATTTGCGAAGAAAAGGATACACCCATTTTTTTTCTTTTTTTGATAATTTAATCCTGATTTTCTCGCTATTTTTTTTAGTAGGTTCGAGTTCAACTGATTAAGGGTGTACGAATCGAATAATTCGAATTTTTGATTAATTGTAACAGAATTATTCGTGAATTTTCGAATTATTCATAAATTTTACAAATTATTCGTAAATTTCTAAATTTTAAAAAAATTAAAAAAATTTATGTTCCCTCAATTTTTTTGTTGAGTGTATTCCGAATAAACGACTTGAGCAGCTATCAATTCAAATTATGACTCGAATAATTTGAATTCTCGAATAATTCGAAAACGACGAGTTATTAAAAAAATTTCCAAATAATTCGGAAACTAGAAATTCAAGAAATAGTCAATTTTTCTGAATTTTTCTCTCAATCAATTGATCATAGGAAACTAAAAACCAGACAAAACGACAATTTCTCAAAAACAATGAAAATCATAATAATTCAAAATTTATGTGTACATTACAAAAACACAATAGCTCCAAAGTATTGTATAAAAAATAATGTTCATTGTTATGAAAATTTCACAAAAATTTTCATAGAAAACAATTCTCAGAAATAGCTCTCGGTCTTTTCTTTGTACATCAACAGCACCATGATATATAGTCTCATAAAAACCAATGTAGAATAACAATTTCGAAGGGAAACCTATCCTCACTAAATTCTTTTTTTTTTTTTTTTTTAAACTTACTATAACTATGGATATGAAACGCCAAGTGATTCACGAGTTTGAAGACACACGTAACGAGGAGAGTCTTGAATTCGAAAATGTAGGAAATTTCTCTCAACAATTTCATCTCTTTTTTTTTTGGTTTTTTTTTATTCCTCGCACAAGAACAGTGGTATTCGTTATATTCCACGAGTTTTTCCAACGAGGCGATTGAGATCAAGTGAGTTGAAGGACATGAAACAGAATTGAAAAAGAAGAGAGAGAGAGATAGAGAGAATTGAGAATGAATTCAAAAAGAAACTACTGAGAATAGATAGGTACTGTAATCATTTAAACTTTTGAATGATCAAAGGCAAATCTTTCTTCATCAAGACATCATTATTCCAAAAATTATTCGTGAAAATTTTAACGTCTGTTGCTTTTAACTTTGGTATTAATCTTTGGTAAATTCAATTGCACAAGTTTGCATGAAACTTTGAGGTGCAATTATTCAAGAACAAAAGTGAAACGAGGTCAGGCATTATTATCTGAATTCAATCAATTGTACTTGATAGTTTTGGTGAAATCTAACTCAGTTGAAAAAAAAATGGGAAATTAATGTTTGATGTTTATTCTCGAAAACTCTAGGGGAATGAGCCCATTGGAGCTAATACAGTAAATTGTATATACACATTTTGAAAGTCGAATTACCAAAATTTCTTCCATAAAAATTCCAAATAAATTCATACAATTACTTTATACATTTGGCTACGAGCTATGACAAATTTTATAAACTTCCAGAAATTGAAAATTGAGAAGTTGAGATGTATACAGAAGGAAAGTAAAGTAATATTATCTGCTATTACAGAATTTGTTTTTAAATTGCTTTTTAAATATTGCAAATTGAATCATCACAAATTTATTATAATATACTAACATCTTCGTTGGAGTAATTGCTTAGCAAAGAGTTTACAGTTCAGTTATTGGCCTAAGTAATTTCTTTATTCATCAGATCTTCGAAAAAAAATTTTTGATTTTTTTTTAAAATTTTATATCGATTTTCACTGTGCAATTTGATATATTCGATATTCATCGATGAAACTCCAGGCTAAAGAGCCCACCATAGCCATTTAAACAGTAAAAATTACATTAAAACACAAGTTATCACATTGAGTTAGCAAAATAATCTTAAATATTGCGTTGAAATTTACATAAAAAGCAAAGCAAAAGAAGTAAAAAGGTATCACAGGTTAAATGAAAGTTCTTTAGTACCTAGCTAATTAAATTTGCATCTACAAATTGACATCAAATAATATTTTCCTTTTTTTTTCTTTTAAACACCACAATCATAGTTGATTAAATAATTACAGCACTATCTCTTTCTTTGGTCATTAAAAACTGAATTTTTTACATAATTTTGCCTATATCTTTGAGGCGAATAGAATTATGGAAATTTTGCAGAAGATCTTTTTTGTAGAGAATTGAATTCTGCACAAAAAAGGTCTCTTGGGTTTTTCTCATATCTCCAATGGTTTGTCCGTGCGAGATCGAGAAAGTTGAAATTAAGAATTTGAAGTATTAGATGTCTCCTAATAGACATCTGACGACTATTGACACATTCATGAATAGTACAATTCATCACTTCACTTTACACTACAATACCAATGGCCAGTTGGTTCTCGATGCACACAAAATTGCTCATGGATAAAGAAAAAACCACAAATCTCTAGTGTATATCGTATTTATTCATGAAAGAACCGAGTAAAATACCACTGGGTGTGAGACTAACATCGAGCCTTGAAATTGTTTCTTTCGTACATGTAACACAAAAGAATAAACGCACGAAAGTTTACATATAACAACTATATCTATATACAATACCATAATATACAACTCTTGCGTAACTCGTTGGGACAGATGATTCATAACTTCAGTGTGGCTACGTTAGCACACATGTGAGGATCTTTTTGGTTTATATATAGAAAAATTATTTTGTAATGATGCGGAAGAAGACAAATGTGTTTGTTCAGTTCCTCTCCCTTTTATTTGGAATTAATTTGACAATGGGAAAATTTAAAAAAAAAACATCGGATTAACTCTATACTGGTCGTTTTTATTTTTTTATGATTAAACGGTCGAGCAGAAAATTCTGAAAAAAAATTGACTTTATTGAAGGGTTTAACAAACTATTCGATTTTTTAAGGTCGTATCCCACATTACGTTTGATAAAAGAGGAAAAAATGAGGACTTATAGGTTTGTTTTCCATTAATTGCTGATAATTTGGGAGAAAAATGCTTTAATTTCCCTGTAAAAGTGATTAAACTATTCGAAAGTCATATCTTCAGCTTGTGAATATAATTTTTTTTTGTTTCTCGAATTTTTTTTATATCACTAATCTCCTATGGAAGACTGAGTGTTGCTCTCTGGAAAAAAATTTCCGGAAAAATGTTCCCGGAAAAAATAATTTTCTCAAGAATCTCCCTTCTAAAAATTTCTTTTGAAAAAATCTCCCTTGACAAAATATCTTCTTCAAATAATCTTTCTTCATGAAATTTAATTTTTTTTTCTTTTAATTTCTCTCTTTTCTGTTTGTGAAAATCAATACAATGGTGATTCTACTGAGGGATTATACTGTAAAATTTAGAATAATGTAAAAAAAAATATCGTGTTCAATACAGCATCAAAAAAATAAGGGATTGATTGTACTCGAATTCGCTGGGATACTACCTTAATTCATTGAGGATTTCAACATGAGAATTTAAAATACTCGAATAGAAGTAACTTGGAAATATCGTATACTCTGATCAGACTTCTGAGGTACTTACATCCCTCTCTCTCTCTTTAAATTACAACTTTTATTTTTGTAGCTCTGAGAAAATACTCAGCACTAACTCCAATTGATGTGTTTCCCTTTTTTTTTATGGAGAAAGGGATTTTTCTCGTAACGTTTGATTCATTTAATCTAACTTTTTCTACTAGTGAGGAGAAACTGGAATCATTAAAATCTTCAGGATCCTATTGTTTGAAACATCTCGGAAAATAAGCGAGATAGCGTCATTTTACCCTTATCATTCTATCTCGTTTACTTTCCAAGACAGGATATTCTCAAAAAAAAGGAGAAAAAAAAATTCAACTCAATATTATCGAAAATTTTAATTAATATTCAATAACCAGTGATCCAATTTAAACCATTTCTTGCCTATCAAATTAATATCACAAACTACATAACAACGATCTAGCCACAAAAGCCACAACATGTGAAACTATAATACATAACTACAACTATTGCAAAATTGACATTTGCGCCATTACTAATAGAGTTGAATTACATCCGCTTGCCCTTGCACCCACACTGCCATAATTACAGTTACTGTGATCATTATCGTTTCTTATTAATGCCATATCGTACTGCAATTTTCCGCAATTTTTTATCTCCATTTTTTTTTATTACTATTTTTCAGTTGCGCCTTTTCTCTTTCATCCTTCGGCGATCTCCTAGAATTACATACAACTGCCCTTGCACCCACGCCAAACTCCAACAAAACTAAAAGCCTCTATTTTCTTTGCTCTTTTTTTTTCTCTCTTTTTTGATGTTTAACTTTTGGTCTTTTATTACATTGCGGTTATGCACAGTACCTGTGGTGCATGGAGAATGAAAAATTTCTTTCAGTTCAATTTACCAACGGGTTATGTAATCAGCTTTTTTTTTTCTTATCTGTTCCTTGGTTTTTGTGGTCACAGTGATTTTTCCACGTGACCCGGCAAATTTATTGGGGCATTAATTTAATTAATAAATTGGAGGCATTGGTCAAAGGGTTGGAGGAGGAGGGGGGGGGGGGGGGGGTGGAGGGGAGAGAGATTTCTTTTTAATGATCAAAAAGGGTGGAAGGAGCTTGGACAGAGAATTTCGATGATATTCTTCAAGCGAGTAGAGTTCGGAAAATTTTGCAAAATATCTTTTTGTGGAGAATTTAAAGTGCTATGAAGAAATGAATGCAGTGAGAATGACAATGACTGATGAAATGAATTGTATGTGATGTGATACAGTGATAATTTTTGTAAAATGTTAAAGACAATCTAGTCTAAGTGTCAAGAGAACCCAAAATGAACTGATTTATGAACTGAGATGTAGAAGGTGTAGAAAATTGGCAATAACTTGTTGAAAAGTATATGTATTATTGTGGAACCCTGGAGTGTCGTTTGTGGGATATGGAAGATTATTAGTTGATGTATAAATCATGCAATAAACATCAATTTAGTGGCTTTAAAATCAATTTTAAGAGGCTACGAAAAAGGTCTCTTGATGATTTTTCATAAACCCAATATTTTCTGAGATATTAATTAAAGTAAAAAATATAGCTTTTCTGTGGAGCATTAACCCTTTGCTCTGTAAAAGGCACAAATCATTGCGTAATAGCAAAAGGGGCAGTCGTGCGGAGCAAAGGGTTAAGGGAGTAAACCCAGCGAACTCGAGTAAAGTTGATCTCTTATTTTTTCGATGCTATATCAAAGATGATATTTTTTTACATTTTTCTGAATTTTGCCATAATATTTGTCCGTCTAGTTTATGAGATATGAATTATCAAAGTTACTGAAAATAGCGGTGGTGGGGATGAAACGCCCTAAATCGGACGGAAATAACGAAATTACTTAAAAACCACACAGTTGACCCATTATTTATATTCGATTTTCCGTATAGTTATTGAGGAATTTTAATTAGAAGGTAGTTGTAACTATTTGCCTCTTTCTCTATCTCATACATTGGATAGGAGATTAGTAATGTACAAAAAATTCTAGAAATACAAAAAAATTATAACTTCCAAGCTTAAGGATTTTAGGGCGAGATGGTTGGACATGACCTTAATTTTTCGTATAAAATCGTAAATAATAACGTATACACAATTAATGCCTCAAAAATCATTTTCCTGATGTTTGAAGAATGCAATGAGAAACAAAATGAGCCATAAAAACTAAAAATTGATTGAAAATTTAAAAATTGACTGCATTTTGTACATATTTCAAATTTCTCAAAATTGAAAAAAATGCAAAAAATGCAGCCAATTTGTCAATTTTCAATCAATTTTTTGTTTCTACGGCTTATTTTGTTCCTCATTACATTAGGAAAATGATTCCTGAGACATTTATCATGTATCCGTTGTTATTTACGACTTTGTACAAAAATTAAGGTTATGTCCGAACACCTCGCTCTAATATCCTTAAGATGTGAATTGCGAATAGTTCGATTACTTTTCCGAGTCACTTTTGAAGCACGTCTTCCCGAATTATCAGCAATTAATTGGAAACTAACCTATAAATCCTCATTTTTTTCTGTTTTATCGACCGTACTCTTGGATACTACCTTAAATTCAATGCCTAAACACTTTTTTCTTCAAATTTGACCTGTGAAATTTTAACACAATCCAATTTTATCAATCATACTTCAGAATTGAACTATCAATCATTGATTCCTAGATCATGAGTTCTGTTGGACGATTCAAATGAGAGGAAATACAGTTCATTGGACTTTTGGCATGTACCAAACGCATTATCCACCTTTTGTATAAATTCGTGAACACGAATGTCATTGCTTTGTGTGTGTGTGCTCGATGTTGGGGAAATTTTGCACCACCGCTGATTGAATTTTCATAGTCAATTGGATCCCCCCCCCCCTCTCCCCATTCCACTGCGTAAAAAGAGAGAAAAAAAAATTGTGAAAATGAAATTGAATCATTTGTCGATTGTAGAAGCTGAAATTTTACGAATAGAGAAGTAGTAGAGAAACGTAAAAAAAGAAATTAAAAAATACCAATTGTTAACCGTCACTTCAAACGCAATGCAACATCAAAAATTTCAAAATCCGGTTTAATTAACTGAAATTAAATATAAAATAAAGAGCAAATTTGCAATGAATTAGAGAAAAAAAAATCAAAAGAGTCGTGCGGAAACTAATTTTAGTTTTTTAAAGTGCAGGCCGAAATGAGTGGATCTATCAAAAAAAGTCACGAGACCTCTTTTGTAGAGAATTTCACGATCTCAAAAAAAGGTCTCCTGGCATTTTCCCCTCAACCCAATAGTTTCCGAGATATCTATTCCCAAAAATATCCCACGAATAACTGTTTCATAACCTCTAAAATCTCCTCTGATAAATTCCCCAAAATAATTCCCCCTATAAAAAAATATCAAATTACTCGAATATTTCGAGGACCCCACTCAATCTTGAGGCAAAAAGTCAACGATTAAAAAAATCATTCTCCATCCGCCTTATGAAAACGGATAAAAGTGGAATATAATCATACGCGAATGCAAAGCTCCTGCATAATTCTTTCTGCTTCTCTTAAGAAAAAAAAATAAAAAATAAAAAAGCGCAGAATAAAAACAGGTCTGAAATTGCTTGGAGGATTAGTATTAACAGAAACAAACGTCGAGGTGAAGAGGATTTGGAATGGGTTGTATACAAAAGAGAATGCATCCCGGTGGTAAGCAAGGATTATCAACAAAGCTAATGAAATTACCAACTCCTCTTGCTTTCTGCTGTCTTTCTAGCTGCCTCGTAACCCCCACTCCTCACTCGACCCTTTTCCCCCACCCTATGCACATTCCCCCACTCATTCGCCATAATTCCCTCTCCCTTCTGCACTTTTGGTCTGAAAAGCCCAGAGCAATCTGTTGGTTGAGCTAGAAGTGAAAGAGAGACAGTACTGAACTGAGAAGAGCTCAGGGGGCGAGTGAAAGTATATATATATATATATGGATATATATATGCAACCATAGAAATAGTGTCTATTCAGTGCACACACAAGTACCCATGTAATTTTACTTTGTGTAACTATTCTCTTCTCCACTGTGTTAAAGAACTTGTGTTGTATTTTCGGGGCTATTTTCTTAGCAACAATTATGTGTGTTTCATTATTGCCGATTGAGTGGCCGATTTATCGTTACTAATGATTCAGATTTATTGGAATTTTTTTTCATGAGGTAATATTCATTTGTGATTTCTGAAGATAATATGACACGAAGAAAAAGCAGACATCTGACAATTTTTTGGATTTTTTTTTCTTTTAACAAATGAGTAGTTTCGAAAAAATGGAAAATATTTATATATAATAAATTTGAAAAACTCCAAATGGGATTTTTTTCAATATTTTTTTTCTAATAATTTATTTGTTTAAAAAAATCCAAAAAATTGTCAGATTTCAGCTAATTTTATGGTCATGAAGATAGAAAATATCTGACAATTTTTTGGATTTTTTTTAACGTTGAATTATTACAAGAAAAAATATTTAAAAAATTTGCACTTACAGTGTTTCCATTTTTTTTAATGTGCATATTTTTTTTTTAAATAATTTATGTGTTGAGAAAAGAAAATTAAAAATTGTTGAATGTCTGCTATTTTTAGTGTCATATACTTTTATTTTATTGCGTTGGAGTGCAGATATCGAAGAATCACAGATTCAGGAATTTGTTTCGGAGTGGACTTGATGAAAAAATCTGTAAAAAATTGGAAAAATGCTCCAATAAATGGACATTCTTCGTGAATTTTTTCGAATTTTTCTGAAGAGTTCTTCACTAAAAAAAAAATCCCTTTATTATTTGATTTGCAGGTGCATTTCACCTCCTTTTTCCTAATATTTTTGTTTTCGGAGAATTTTCGGGGAAAGGGGAATTTTTATAGATAACTTTTTTTGTTATCTATAGCTCTGAAAATTCTCTTCAAAAAAGGTCTCTTGACATTTTTTTCTAAATCCAGCTGTTTCGGAGATATTTAAGAGATAATTCATGATCATTTAATTTCTTTGGTTTTGGGTGATTTTCGAATGGAATTAGATGATTTTTTTTTATTGTAATTTTTTCAGGTGTGAAGAATCGCTAATGGCCTCGAGATGCTTTTATAAAGTTCTGTACTGCAGTAAAGAAAAATAAAAAATCTCCTTATCTTCTGAGTGAAAACAGACGTTCAGAGTACCATAAGCACTTACTTCTCCCTAGAATTCTGTTACAAATATAGTTCACGTGGTGTATGTGTGTGTGTGTTGTGTTGATTGTCTGTTTCAAATTGAAATTGAAAATTCGATGATTATCTTTGGGATTAACATTCACAGATGTTTATTTTTAATGGGGGATTAATTAGCCTTACTCGCCAATCAAATTCATTGATCGTAAAAACGAGGAAAAACCGATTTCACCTGAAATTCCCATATTTTAACTAATTTTTTTTCTTTTATTTTGTTAAATTCGACTATTTTGTCAAAAAAATAAATACATGATCTTTCTCGATTTCCAGAAAATTTCAACTTTTTTCAAAAAAATCGTTATTCTAAAATAAAAGCTGAAATGATAATTTCTTTTCTCTATTTGCCTCTTTTTTTTCAAAAAATCGTTAGTCATTAGCATTTATTCGATTTCCCAAAGTCATTTTTTTTGTTCCCCAACAAAAAGGGAAAAAGCATGTTTACTCTTCAAATGAACGAGACGCCCCAAAAAGCCATTAAATTTCAGACCCACATTTCTCATTCTACACATTCCCCTCCCCTCCTCCCTTTCCCTCTCAAACAGCTGACAATACGAACAAAGAAGTTTGAAATTTGTTTTTTTCGTGGCACGTGCCTCGGTCGGTCACCTGTTACCGGCAGGTGGCAGGAGCTATGGATCGTTGATTTAACACCAGGAAAGTGTACAAACCTCTGAAAATAAACCGGAAGATTGTGACCATAGAACTCGGCCAAGGTGTCCCTCGAAAAACAGAGAGAAAAAGAGAGAGGGAAAACAAATAAAAATTGTTAGCTAGCATAAAGGTCGGAAGGAAGAGGAGCTAAATCCAGCTGGGCACAGGTGGTCAGCCTGTGGTTTCGTTACTATGTATTCAAAAAGACTCGGATCCTCTTATTTCTTCTTTTCTGTCTCACACAAGCACAAAATGGCGGTTCGTCTTGTGTTTTACGAATGTAAAAGAAGAGGAATCTCGACGGGTTTCGGCTCTCACACTGGAACGGACTTCTGAGAAATTATCTTAAGGGCAGAGATAAAGGAGGAGGGAGGAAGGAAGGGAGGGGGGGGATAAGGGCACATTCATTCGAGAACAAAAAAGTTTCAGTTTGAATTTCGCGCGCTTTGTTTGAGGTTTTTTCGAGGTTGATGGATGAATGCTTTCGGTTTGGCCCAATCATTTGCATATTGGGGTATCGTGTGAATTTTTTATGGTGGGGGGGGGGGGGGTGGAGGAGGAGTCGTTGAGGTTTTTATAATTACCGCCTTTTTTCTAGGAAATTTTTAAGGTATTTTAGAGGAATTATAGTGTTTTTTAGGGGAAACGAATTTTAATGGTTTTCTATTGGTTAACTTCACGATTTTAAAGTGTCAGGGATTTCTATTGGTTAATCGCTCTTCGCGCGGTAAATTTGAAATTTAATCCGGGGAATTTTGGTTTTTAAGAGGATTTTAAGCATGGAGGCGTGAATATCTATGAAAAGAGTCGGTTTATGGGAGAATGTGAGATCTTTTTTATAGAAAATTTGATGGTCAATAAAAAAAAAGAGTGGAATTAAGAAATTTCGTGAAGAGACGTTTTTTTTTGTAGAAAATTTAATTCTCTATAAAAACGGTCTAACGTAAAAAATGTCGAAATAATGATAAGAAAAATGAGAATTCGAGGTCGCTTCCGGGTAATAGATGTGGTCGGAGACCTGTGCCCATGTCCACATGTGTGTGTGATGCCAGGGGCAAGGTGAGAGGGGAGAGATTAGATTAAGTCCCGGCTTACCGGTCCCCGGATGTCGTTCCGGGGACGATAACAACTGCGGACCCACTTCTATCTTAGTCTTGTATTTTTCACGTTAGCGAATTTTTCTTTCTCTCCCTTTCATTATTATTTTTGCCTTCAGGGCTATAAACTCGAAAAATAAACGTATCTCACTTTCCGGTGTGTGTGTTTGTGCAGAGACTCCAGTTTCGTAAATTTCTTGCCAACTCTTTAACTCTTTTCAACCATTTTTTTTTTTTATTTTAACAAATCATTTTTTTCAACTCTTTATTTACTTTTTTTTTCCCCTCTTTTTTTTTTTCGTTAGTTCTTATCTGCTATCGCACGTTCGTACAAATGTTCGTGCTGGGAATGAAAGTTTACGTCACGTAAATTGTACGAGAGTTTGTACGATACTGGATAAAATCATAGGACACAAAGTTTCTTTTTTTTTTTTAACTTTACTTTTTTTTCAAATTTTACTTTGAATTGGTAATTTCGTTACGTATCAATGTTTTAGGTTTTTTTTATTTTTTTCAAAACGTTGAATTAACATTATCTTCAATTATTTTTTGCGATAACTGTGGTAAAAAGGGAAATGGAATTGTGAGAATTAAGTGCTCGAAGAGATTGGAAAATCTACGATAAAAACAGCAATAAATTTTTTTTTCTTCTGATTGCTGATTTCTTTTTTTTTCTTTTTTTTTTTTAAGTCTAGTATTGATGCATCGGGGAAAAATCGATTTCTTTTATACAGAACGGAAACGGAAATTTTCTTGACTATCGAACTATTCTATTCTTGTCATCACTCGTCTTCTTGTTGACGCGGATAACCCAATTTTACTCTAGAAATCGAATTCTAAGATAAACTCAATTTTCGATATTTCGAGAATTGAAAAGAAAAAAAATGAGGAAATTGATAAGGCATTTCCGGTGGAAGGTGGGGGCTGAGGGAAAAATGTCAGCAAATCTTTTCTGTGAAGAATTTCATCAGCTACAAAAAAGGTTTTGTGAGATTTTACTCTAAACTCGATAGTTTCGGAGATTTTTGCAGAATAAAGTGAAACACCCGGAAAAATCCAGTTTATTCTATAATTATCTTCGAAACTACTGAGTTTATCGAAAAACTTCAAGAAACCTTTTTTGTAGAGAATTAAATTTCCTACAAAAAAGGTCTCTTGGCATTTTCCCCTAAAACCATTAGTTTCACCGGGCTTCTTTAAAGCACGAAATTTTCCAGAGAATCGTTCACCAACAAACAGAATTTCGATACTAGAAGTTAAAAAAAAACAAATCATAAAAATCGTTTATACATTTTTTTCTATGCGGCAAATGTTGTGTGACATGAAAAAAAAATAGCATGACACGACCGTGCGTGAAATTTGAATGTCCTTGCCATGACGTACGACCATTGTGAGCGCCTCTGCAAAAAAAAAACGAGTTGAAAAAATTCATTGTAGGGATGATCCTAACTTGCGCCTTTTTTCCACGCACTTTGAAATTGACTTTTTGACATAGCCGATTAATTACCGGAAAGTAGCAACAAATACCTGCAATTAATTACCCGAATTAATGTCCACATTAATATTATTCTCCTAAAATCACTCGGGATTTCATTAAATAATGAAATAATCGATAAATAATGTCAAATTATTTTAGTTACAAATTCAATAAACAGAAACGAATAACAATCGTCCAACTGCATGATGCATGAATCAGTCGTAACAGCAATCCGCAAAATCACCCCCCCCCCCCCCTCCCCTCCCCTCTACCACTGTCAGATAGTTTCCAATGATTCATGTAATATTAATTAGACAGAACCGTCATCAGACTGGAATATCAGTATTAGCATCCAGCAACTCGGCAATGATTTTGATATGAAAATCCTCGTATGGATTTAATCGTAGTTCTGATACCTTCATCATTTTAATCCTGGGAGAGATCAACATTGGCTCTGAACGGTAATGCAGAAGTGACAATTGTTTTTTTTTGGGGAATTAAGGTAGTATGCTAGAGTACGATTGATAAAACAGAAAAAACATGAGGATTTGTAGGTTAGTTTCCAATTAATTGCTGATAATTCGGGGAAACGTGCTTTAATCTACCCAAAAAAGTGATTAAACTATTGTGAATATATTTATATTTTTGTTGTCTTCCATGATGATGAATATTGAATTTTCAGGTTATTGGGATATTGGACAGATGAATAAATAGTAGAAGTCAATCTTCACATTTATTTCTTAAAATCGCGACATTTCGCTTCTGATTAGAAGCTTTTTCAGGCTCTTTAGATGAATGTGAATTGTCATAATAATATTAAAATCAAAGAACAGTTATGTTGCACTATATCAGTCTTCATTGTTTTTCCTATTGTTTTCATCTACGATTTAACAAAACACTATTGTGAATATAATTCTTCTCTTTTCTCGACTTTTTTTTACATTAATAATCTCCTATCACATGCATGAAATAGAGAAAAAAATATCATCATTGATACGACATGAAAAAAACGAGGAATCAACTGTACTCGAATTCGCTGGGATCCTACCTCAATTACACATTTTCCCAGCAATTTCCTCAATGAAAATCTGATGAAGGTAGATTATCTTCAAAGTATCTTGAAAAGTATTGTATTTAAGAGAAAATGTCAGGAAACCTTTTTTCTAGAAAATTCAATTCCCTAAAAAAAAACTCTCTTGACATTTCCTCCTAACTCCACTAGTTTCCGAAATCCCCTTAAAAAACCAAAAGTCCCACAAATCGTCCGAGTCTAGACAACTCTAAGAATTTGCTTTTCTCCAATGAGCCACAAATTGTATAAACAACATCATCGATTTATGTTGGCATTTGGAGGACATAAGCAAACCCAGCCCATTAGTAACCTTCCATTTGCCCTCTCTCCCACTATATTACAGGACAAACATCCTAGGGGGATGAGTCCTATTGCCTACCTCTGATTGGTCGAGTTTGACTATGCATATGCAATAGAGAATATGCAAATGTACTGAAACTTGTTGGGTTGTATTGGTTGGTTTACACACATGTGTTTGTAACTGTGGGAATATTGTGCAAGTGGTGGGATACAAACCAAAATTAATAGCCACCTGCTGCAGATTTTCCAGGAGTAAAAAGAAGAGAAAAAAAGAATATTGGGAGTAAAGGTGACTAAGAAAGATTGGATAGAACGTAAAGAGAGCGAAAAGTCGTAACCTGGGTTTTTTTGGCGAAAGAGATTGCAATCGATTCCAAAAACCGTGTGTTCCCTGAAACCATTGCGTAACCACATTCACCAACAATAATTGCACGGTCAAAGGGAAATTCGAGAATTTAGCTGGTTTCTGTTTTCCTTTGTTTCTTGAAATTCCGTATACAAACGTATTTATTCCAAAATCCCTCACAAAATTTTGTACGTTAATTTCATGTACAATGTTGGCCTCATTGTTTGCACAAAGCCTTCATACATTCAATTTAATTATTGTTTGAGAATTCAGTCATTAATTGGATGAAAAATGAGGTTTTCTCGGGTTGGCGCCAGTTATTCCCAAATATCGCGGAATCTATGGGAGACAGGGAAATTTTTGTTGAGACCTTTTCTGCACAGAAAATTGAGACCTACAAAAAAGGTCATCGTGAAAATTTCGCTATCTCGCTTAGTTTCTGAGATATCGTATGGAAAAGTGATTTCAAGGTCAAATAAACTCGAAAAATCCCCAATTCTCTCATCCCCTAGTATCTTAGAAACTAAGCGAGATAAAGAAATTTTCGTGGAAACCTTTTTTGTAGAGAATTTAACGAGCTTCAAGAAAGGTAACCACCAAAATTACTCTATCTTGCTTAGCTTCTGAGATATCCATAAAAAACTAATTTCAAGTCAAATTTATCCGAAATTCAGTTATTAAATTTTTTTACTCAAATTTCCTCTCACTAATTCAGTATTTGATTTCCTGTTTCAGATTGGAGAAGCTGAAAAATTGCCAAGGGCTATCCATCCGGTGAGTCTCAATGCTCCAAAAATTCCCATGAAAAATCACAAACTTCCATCTTTTTTTTTCTCGTTTTTCTCAATTTTTAAAAAATTACACTCGTACAATTTTGCCAGCCAAAAATGCCACTGGTGGTTTTTACGGTCACCTCACTGTTGAAATTGGTAAACCAATCCTCCCGAAAAAAAGGAGCAGAGAGAGACAGAATAAACTGTCGGAATGAAGGAAGAGAGATGGAGAAAATTTGTGATTCGTGCGCTCGACAGATGAGATACGGGCATTTTGTGATGACAAAATAGGGAGGAGAGATAGAAGGGTAATAATTATCATACAATCCCTAATTTATTGTCATCTCTCTGTCTCTGTCTATCTGGCTCATCAGTAACTAGATATTCCACAATTAGAATACTTTTGAGTATCTGAAACACACGAAATTACATATCCACTTGAATAATTACATTTTAAATAATTCAGTCTCGTTAATCTATCACTCATGATATCATAATTTCTTCCGTTTTCTTTCTCATGAATTTCTATATTTCAATTATAATTTCTGTCTCTAATGCTTGCGTCACTGGATTTTAATGGCACATCGTTACGCTCTAATGAGGATCATTAAAATCATATTTCGGAGTGAATTGGTAATCAAATTGCAAGGTTTTCCCTAGTGACTTTTGGTTTAACACAAAATAAAATCCCTAGAAACATTCGAAAAAGTCAATTTTTTGAGGTTAAAAATGAGTTGAATTTTAAATTAAAAATATCTCGTAATCGAGCGAGTTTAGAGGAAAATATCAAGAAACCTTTTTTGTAAAGAAGGAAATTCTCTATAAAAAAGGTCCCTTTACATTTTTTCCTAAACCCAATCATTACTGAGATCCCATTATTATAATCTTCATTAGACTATTGCTACAATCTAACTGTAGTCCAGTCAAGGATGTTCTACTTATTTATTGAATCGAGAGACTTCAATTGTGATCTGAATATAGTTACTGAACTAAGAGACTGTTTTGAGGATTAAATGTCACTGGGGGTTTTCTTGGGGAGAAAATTTGAATTTCTCTTCTGAATAAATTACCCAAGAATTTTTCCATACGTCAAACAAAATATGAATCAAATTTAGCGTCTGATTGGATAATCCAACTTTTGCTAGATGGCGCTGTAATGTGTGCTTATTTATTATGGTTAAAGTGAATATTATGCAGCTATTACCGATGTAATTCCAATCTCTGGTTTTATTTATCATGATGACAATGAATTATCAAAATCTTATAAAAGCTTATAATTAGAAGCTTCATTATCAAAGAAAAAAAAATCATTTGGTTCCAATTTAGGGAGTTTTCATTTGAATTTAGTGGGATTTTAGTGGTTTTTCAGATTGTTTTGGAGGTATTATTTTTGAAGGATTGGCAACGCTGGATTCATTAGTTTATTTTTCCGTGGTCAATGCTGAAATTGTCTATTACTTTTTAAATGCAATTGCTCAACCACTGATAGCATAACCATGTACTATATTATGTAATTCTTTTTGGCTCCTATGAGCATTTGCCTGGAGTCTTATTGCAATAACCTCCAAATAATTACATTAGTTTTTCGAAACTCATCCCCCTACATTTTTCATCATCTCAAACAGAAACTGTTATAGCTCACATTATGAAACAACTACTCATTCAAATGGTTTTTTAACATAATCTTTATGTTCCTACGTTTCATAAATAGAACAAGCAGTGAAAAACACTCACAAAAGCACAGTACAAAGGATCGTCACACAGCGCCACTGAAATATATATTACTCAAGAACAATGAAAATCATTGAGAGCAAATGCTCGCTAAAAGAAAAAAAAAACAAAGTAAAAACCATTTTTTTTCCTCTCTTCCCACTTAGCAGAGAAACGAACGAAAAAAAAAGAACGGGATCTCAGTCAGAAATATACAGCTCTTTATTTTTTTTTTATTTTTTGCTTATTATGGAAATCGTATTACGAAACACAAACTCCATATTTTTTTTTCTTTCCATCTCAATCCTATTATTGTATCTCGTTTAACAGTGCGAGAAATGAACAGACACGGCTAGTTTTGTATTTCAAACACACACACACGACCTCGATACCGGATGTACACGAAATCCCCGGAACAAAGAAATCCTTTGTTACATTTTTCGTGTTTTCAAAATATTTTTTGCTTTTCATTTGACGAAGGTCAAAAAAACATTTGGAATAACGAAAAATTAATTGAAAGGGATCTCTGAAACGATTGGATTTAGGGGAAAATGTCAGGAGACCTTTTTTGTAGAGAATTCAATTTCTCACAAAAAAGGTCTCTTGACATTTTCTTCTAAACCAAATAGTTTCAGAGATATTTATAAAGTATAAATAGGGAAATTTGAAGAAAAAAAACGCGGGAAATTCGCGGGGATTCCCCGGGGTTCCTAGATGGCAGCACGTCTATTCTACACTTGCTGAATGTGTATGTGTCCCTTTGTTCTGCACATAATCAAACGGAAACGAGCATTCGGGTCTCCAACACACACACACACACAGTTTGAATATCTATCTCCGCATTAGAGACGAAGTGAGAGAGATAGATATAGATATAGTGAGTGAATTCCCCTGATATTGTACGCAAATTTCGTGTGTGTCGCCATCATGCTGGATTATATTATTAATATATAATCCCTCCCCAACCAGTGTATCCGGCTATAGTATTTAAACCACTATGCATATTGTTATTAATTTGCATATTAAATTTTATTTAATATTAATATTTCACTGAGTTCGAACTTGTAATTTCATTAGCATTTCATTAAATTTCAATTTTTTCATTTTTCTTATCCTCTTTTTTTTTTTTTTTTACGAGAATTAATATTCTCCTGGGAACAATGGGCATTTATTAAAATCAAATTTTCACGAAGAGAGCATGAGTTATTAAAATTTAATAAAATTCCTTTTTTCTCCTCTCTATTAATATTCATTAAAAAAAAAAAGGAAAATAGAAAAATTGCTTTAAAAAAATTGTCATTCTTCATTTTTATTCTGCATCTGAGTTAAGTGGCTGTATGTAAAATTTTATCAAGGGTATAGGTTTAAAAAAATTGAGTGAGAAGGGTAATTCTGGGCGCTGCTAGTGGCGGGGGATATTTTAATTGGATTTAAAGCCATCTCTCACTCCCATTGGAAATAAAAGCTCACGTCTTCCTCAAACCCCTCTGACAATTTTTTTTTTTTTTTTTCATTCTCTCTCTTTCTCTTTCTGATCCACTAACGCCCATGTCGTCAGCAGTGACTCGTTTTCCTTTTATTTTCTATTGCTTTTAATTTTTTATTGGACGATTTTTTTTTTTACCCAATGTCTCGCCCTTTGCCGATTTCTCAAACGTCGTGACCACTGTTTTCTCCTATTTATTTCATTCGTCCTCCACTCGAAGGAACTCTGATTCTATATTTCTTTTTTTAACTTCTCCTATTTTTCATTCGCAAGTCTCATTGTTGAGGATTTGTTTTTTTTTTTTTTTTTCATTTAATTCTCTGTCACGAATTTAATTGTGAGGTTTAGTATTTCCGTTGCTATTAACGTCGATTCGTGCCTGAGTCATCGAGGATTTTTTTTTCTGTTTTTTTTCCTGAACGATTGATGCAGATTTTTATTAGCGTCAGCCTTGGATTAATTTAGCTCGATTATTCCGCTTATTCGCATCAATTTTCTGCATTTTTTTCCGCAAAAAAAGTCTCTACAAAAAATTTTCTATCTCCAATAAATTCCAGGATATTTCTAAAACAAGAAATTCCCAGATTCCCAAATTTACGTGACCTTGAAATCCATTGTCCCCTCGATATCCCGGAATCTATGAGAGATAGCGAAATTTTCACGGAGATCTGTTTTGTAGAAAATTCGATTTTCTACAAAAAAGGTCTCTTGATAAATTCTCCTAAACTCAACGGCTTGTGAGATATCATCACCCCAAAATAACCAATTTCCTGAATTTTGCCCTAACCTAATAATAACACATCATAAACACGATCTACAGCGCATGCGCATTAGAATGATCAATAAAATGACCCAGAGACACACACATGTGATTATTCATGCCATTTATTTCCGTAATATCTGCGTTATTACTGTAAATTATAGATAAAAAAATTGTTTAGAGATAAATATGCGTAGTTTTCATTTTATATTGCGTAGGTGGTAAAGCCATTAACTACCCCCACTCTACCAATAGAACTTTAAGAGATTCCCGAGCGATGCCAAGGATTGTGCAATCTGTTTAAGGTCGTCATAGCTATGGCAAGAAAAATCGTACTGCAATGAGGAAAGAGAGAGGGAGAAAAAAAAAAGAGAAGAAAAGCAAAGAAAATTATAATTTACTCCAGTCCCTCGGACTGACTAGACCGAGTGACATCTTGCATTTTAATTAATACCAGACACAATTTTCTGTTTGAGGATGTACGTTAAAAATTTTATCAAAGGAAAAGAAGTTTTTCTGTATTAAAAAAAAAAGAAGAAGAAGAAGACTTTAACTTTCCTGGTTGAGAGACAGATTGCGCGTTGAAAGGGGTGGTTGAAGGGGAGGGGGAGGTGGGCATGAAATATGCAAAAGTGGATAGCCAAGAAGAATATTTTCCAGTGATTATAAAACAATCTTTTTTAACTTCACTTGCTGATTCATTTTCTCAACTCGTTGAACAGTAGCAAAAAAAAAATTCATCAATATTGTTTAAAAAAGAAAAAAAAAAAACAACAAAATCTATTAACTTGATAAAATATTTTAGTCTCCCTTGAGGTACGTAAAAATATCGTTTAAATCAATGAAGAAAACTGACTGAAACTAGGGCATAAATATTAAAATAAATTTTGTGAGAATGTCGAGACTCAGCAGAATTGAGAGTACATGGGCTTCTGCAGTACAACCCCATTGGGATAACTCTCCTCCTCCTCCTTCTCCTCTTTCCATTGAAAGAAAAAAAGAGGTACAAGGAGAAATATAAGGGAAGGCGAGATAGAGAGAGAGAGAGAGAGAGGAAATAAAAAATTGGAGAAAAATATACGGGTATACTACATTGGCAGTAAAATGGTGGTGATCATAAATAAAAGAAAAGCCTTACTTTCTGTGCAGTATGTTTGAGAAAGAATAAAAATGGTTAAAAAAAAAAAAGAAAAAAAAAGGATATGTTGGGGGATATCCACCCTTTGTCAGACAAGCAACAGAGTTTTCCTCTCTGTATCGAATGATTTCACCTCTACACGTGACGGGCCATTAAACGCACCTTTCTACGACATGAGGAACCAATAAAGCCACCAAATGCCAGATGAAAATGCCTCGTATGAATTTATACGTTATGACTGGGGCTGAATTTCTCGAGAAATGATGTTCATTTGAAGATATTGGGAATCGTTGCTATTGCGGTATTGTTCTATTGCAGATAGTACAATGATAGAGGAAATATATGTTGAGAAAATTCCGGAGAATTTTCTTTTTGTGCTACTTTAGATTTGGAATGTAGGTGATTAGTATGGTTGTTTTTCTGTTGACTTTTCAGTTGTCTTTTGATTGAACATATGTTTGCTTCTTCTAATGGCGATGTGAGACAGTTGCAGATGGGAGAGCTTATTAAGATTTTATTCAGTGGATCATGTAATTTTTAGGTAGATTCTAGTAGATTTGTATAGATTTAGACAGATTTGAGAAAATTTCAGCAGATTCAATGAAATCTGAGTGAAACCCAGGATCTCAAAGGAGCAGTTTGAAAATTTTTTCGTAAATTTAGCAAAATTCGTGGTGACTTTCAGCAGATTTGGACAGATTAGTACAGATGTGAGCAGATTTTGACAAAAAAGAGCTAATCTGAATGAAACTTGGCAACTAATACCAATTGTTTCATATTTCCAAAGATCCTACAAGAAAGGTAGTGGTAGATTTTAACAGATTTGAATAGATTTCAATCAATTTTCACTGATCAGAGTCCATTATACAGATTCGAATTAATTTGCATGTAATTCAAAAACTGGAAGGAAATGTTCAGCCCCGCTCGCGGTAGATTTGAGCAGATTCCGAGGAATTATTAGAGATTTTAGCAGATTTGGACAGATTAGTATAGATTTAAGCAGATTTTGACAAAAAACGAGCGAATTCGAATGAAACTTAGCAACTTGAAAGAAATGTTTTATATTTCCCAAAATGCTACAGAAAAATAGCGATAAATTTAAATAGATTTGCATATATTTGAGTAGATTTTCACATATTAAAGTCCATTTCAACGAATTATAGTAAATACAGGTCAATCTGAGTAAGAAACACGAAAAATAGAAGAACTATTTTCTCTTCTGCTGTTAGAGAATAAATATTGTTCATCAATTCTCTGAACTTTTGAAGCAAAAAAAATTAAAATCCGCATTAAAATCGTAAATGATTCAACCTTTCTCCATTACGCATTAACGTGATTTCATCTTTAAAGGAATCACTTCCTGCTCACTCTCATCTCAGCCCTCCCACTCATCCAAGTAAAACCGTTATACTGCCTCTCACTTGGATGAGAAAAGGAGAAAATAAAAATTAAATAAGAACTCTGGACTCGTCTTACACCTTCAGCCACATAAACTTGTGCATTTCTCTCTCTCTCTCTCTTTAACTCCCGTAACCTCGAGTCACTCCTCCAGTTGACACTGACAATAAACATTTTAACTGTTTTACCCATAAAATACAGAAATGCCCTGACGCAACTTGACTATTAAATAAAGGTGCACTGAAGCATTGGATTAATTCTGCATCTACTTTTGATATTTACAGCTTTAAATTTTTTTTCCAAACACTACAAAAATCTTCAATATTCAACTGAAGATATCTCTGAAACGAGTGAACTTAGAGAAAATCATGAAGATACCTTCTTTTGTAGATAATTTTGTCCTCCATGATAAAGGTCTCTTGACAAATTCCTTGTCAATTAAAAAGTTTCAAAAATATCTTCAAAATAATCCAAATGCAATATTAGGACTCGTTTCATCCTTCGTCAATGATAATAATCGATTTCCTGATTCCCAAGACGTAAAACTACAGATGTAGTAGCTCTCTACGAAATACAGAACATTACGAATGTATTGGCGAATGGGAGTCATGTATTCCGTTTCTCTGTGAAACAAGATTGGATGCAGACAGAGCGATAAAGCGAAACCCGTGGGCTTGAAGATCTCAGAGTGAGGGTTTTGCCCTCCGAACACTTCCCCTCTTGATCTTCGGCTTCACGGCCAGTGGGGATTACCAGCCACTCGAGACTAGTTGTTTCCCCGACACCTACTGGTTAGAGGGCTCAAAGCCTCTTTGTATTGCCAGAAGGTTAGCAAATAAAAGAACTTGTTCGAACGGTTTTTTTTCGAATTTGTTGGAACAAGAGTTCAAATAATTCGACGATTATTACGGATTATTGTGTTGAAGACCTCTTTTAGAACTTTGACTAGGCATTGGCAGGGCTCAGCCTAGCGTCTGTTAATATCGTAAGGGAAAAACTCTAGACTCATAGACACAAGTGTTTTCGTGAATACGAAAGCTTAATGAAACTCACGAAATCAATACGACAAAATGGCAGCTTTCAACATAGATGGAGTAGATTTTCATGGATTAGAGTCCATTATACAGATTTGGATCAATTTGCATTTAATTCGAAGATTGAGAGGTAGGGTAGTGGTAATTTTGAACAGATTTGTATTAATTTAAGCAGATTTCATCTAATCTGAGTGCAACTCAGAAATTGAAAGGGGCTTCTGGAATTTTTACGTAAATACAGCAACATTCGTGATAGATTTCAGTAGATTTTTAACAAGTTGTCATAGATTTTCTGAGCTTTGGCCAGATTCGCATAGATTTAAACAGATTTGGACAAAAAAGAGCTGATCTGGATAAAACTTGGCAACTAAAAGAAATTTTTCTATATTTATAAATATCCTACCAAAAAATTAGTGGTAGATTTGAACAGATTTGCATAGATTTGAGCAGATTTCATCTAATCTGAGTGCAACTCAGAAATTGAAAGGGGTAAATTACGTTAATACAGCAACATTCATGATAGATTTCAGTAGATTTTTAACAAGTTGTCATAGATTTTCTGAGCTTTGGACAGATTTGCATAGATTTGAAGAGATTCGGACAAAAAAGAACTAATCTGGATAAAACTTGGCAACTAAAAGAAATTTTTCTATATTTATAAATATCCTACCAAAAAATTAGTGGTAGATTTGAACAGATTTGCATAAATTTGAGCAGATTTCATCTAATCTGAGTGCAACTCAGAAATTGAAAGGGGTAAATTACGTAAATACAGCAACATTCATGATAGATTTCAATAGATTTTTAACAAGTTGTCATAGATTTTCTGAGCTTTGGCCAGATTCGCATAGATTTAAACAGATTTGGACAAAAAAGAGCCGATCTGGATAAAACTTGGCAACTAAAAGAAATTGTTCTACATTTATGTACATCCTACCAAAGAATTAGTGGTAGATTTGAACAGATTTGCATAGATTTGAGCAGATTTCATCTAATCTGAGTGCAACTCAGAAAATGAAAGGAGCTTCTGAAATTTTTAAGTAAATACAGCAACATTCGTGATAGATTTCAGTAGATTTTTAACAAGTTGTCATAGATTTTCTTAACTTTGGCCAGATTTGCATAGATTTGAACAGATTCGGACAAAAAAGAACTAATCTGGATAAAAACTTGGCAACTAAAAGAAATTTTTCTATATTTATAAATATCCTACCAAAAAATTAGTGGTGGATTTGAACAGATTTGCATAGATTTAAGCAGATTTAATCTAATCTGAGTAAAACTCAGGAACTAACAGAAACTGTTTCGAAATTTCCAACTAAACACAGCGTAAAATTCGAGTAGATGAAAGCGCCGTTAATATGGTGGAGAAAATCCTTCATCGAGTCACTAATCCAAATGTTTTTATAACTTCAAAATTTTAATTAAAACTTCAATACCAATTCCACAACATGGCGTCTCAATGAATATCCTCGGAATATCCAACTTTAGGCCGCTGTCTTGGTACTGGCGGGGCTCTGCCTAGCCTCTGTTAAAATTGCGGAGAAAAAACTTTAGATCCATAAATACAAGTGTCGTAATTACGCAAGCTTAATCAAAACCAGGAGATCAATACCACAAAATGGCGGCTCCTGACAATCTACGAGGAACTAAATATTAATGAATAGCTCGAGATTATGAGCGATTACTCATTCCTAAGTACTGCGAGTTGCTTCCTTCAGCAATACAGAAATTTACGCAAGACCGTTAAGTATCTAAAAATAATTTCACTTGGTACTTTTATCAAGCTTAAAAAACCTCACTGGGTTACGTCAATCATTTCTACAACTTCCTGATATTTCTGACATTAAAATGATTTCAAAATACATTGACCCCAAAAAAAAAAAAAAACGCTTTTTCTCTAATTCCCAATATATAGAATCAAAAGTTCATCAATGAATCGAAAAATCACAAAAAAATAGTAGAAATTGGTTTTCAAGGCTGATTGGCGATTTTACGAGCAATTCAATTAAATATTCGTTTCAATTTATTCGTGTGTAATCGTTTATTTCAACTCTCAATAAATTCACGTATATAAAACAAAAATATCAATTCAAATACATCATGTACTTTTCAAACATTTAAAAAAATCCGGTGGGGAAAAAAAAATTGAAAAAAAAAAATAAATAAATAAAAAATTGGTGTTAAAATAAATTTGAAAATATTGCTGATAGAATTTCAATGCATTTTTTTTTTGTCTCCATTAAAAATAGGAGAAAAAAAAAACAGACATTGAGTTTGGTCAATTTCATTTTTATTGACAGGACTGCAGAATCAACCATGCGTGGATGTAACTTGCTAGCAAGGGGGCTAGAGAGAGGGGAGAGAGAGACAAGTTCTATATTTGAATTTCAAGCGCCCCTGAGCGAACAACCGAAACTGAATTTCCAACATTTTCCCCTCGGTACCCCCCCCCCCCCCCCCCCCCCTGTGACACCCATGAGACCAATCGAATATCTTTTCCCGTGTGGTAGTGGCGCGAAAATCGCTCTCGAGAAGAGATCACTCTTCATTGCAGATGCCCAACGAAATATTGTCTGGGGAATTATTCAATGATTTTTACATTTGTAAAATTCATGAGAATTTTTTCCCTGTCTTACACGGGGTTAATAAATTATTTTGCTTCGAAGCTCTGTAACTCGGAAAATAATGGAAATAGGGGAATTTTTGTGAGGAGCTTTTTTGTAGAGCAGCGTCGGGACTACAGAAAAAGTTATGAAAATTTCGATATTTTTGATAGTTTACGAGCTACTCGCAATTAAAAGTGTGCTATAGACACTTACATCAATTTTTTCAAAGATAGCTTTAAAAAAAATGTGCATGATTTAACAGAATTTCATGTCATAAAAAGGAATCGACCACAACTGAAATTGGAAAAAAGGGACTGTTGAATGATTTGCGATATCTCGAATTCAATGCGAGATATCGCATCGATTAATCGATGTTTGACAATAATTGACAAAAAGCTGCAGTTTTTAGAACAAAAAAGTTTAATGCAGATGCACGCGCTTTTAATTTGCTGCTATCAACTTGTAATCGATTATTTCCAAATATCGATTAATCTATGCGATATCTCGCATTGAATTCGACATTTGATAGTAAAATTCAGAACAACATCACATCAACTTCCGATCGATTATTTACAAATATCAATTAATTGATTCGATATGTCCCACAAAATTCGAGATATCGAAAATATCTCGAAAAGTAATCGGGATAGAGCGATTTTTCCTCAATCCTTTCTATATAACTCCTGAAGCTCTTAAAAAAAAAAGATTTTGCTCCCTTAGTTTTCGAGATCTTATCGAAAAATTGATTGAAAATTAGAAATCGACTTATCTTGCTTTACCTTTTATCTACTGAGTTCATAATTCCGTAACTCCAGAATTTCCCCCAAAGAAATCGACTAATCCGCCACATCAATCACCTCAATAATCCCATACTCCCTCTAATTAACCCCTCATTACCCATCCCCCCCTCAACTTAACTCACCAATCTCCAGCAATTCTCCTTTCCCTCCACCCAAAAGAATTAGTAGAAAAGGCCATTCACTATTCAACTTCATGCGCATCCATAAATCCTATCAGAAAGTATTCTCGTGAAATCGGTGAATGCTGAATACAATTCATTTCTTATCTTCAAGAGTCCTAGTGCGATGAGAAGAAAGTGCTGTGCCGAGTGGGAGGCATTTACGACTGACTTCTTTTAAAAATGAGAAAAAATAAATAAAAAAATATGAAAAGAGAAAGAAAGACAGAGAGAGTTATATATATATATTGAGTGAACAACAAGAAGGAGAAACGCATTGGAAGCTTCTTCGAGATATTTTCAAATGGCGAAAGGGGTGAGATAATCGCCCTATTTCTTGAACCCCCCCCCCTCTCCCCTCCGTTAACAATAACCTTGGGGTAGGGGGCCGCCATCTTGGATGGCAAAAGTACTGGGCATTGCCGTTGATAATATATATCTATATATATATGTATATATATAGTATAGATATATATATATATATATACTATATATATATATATCTATAGAAAAGTCCTACAGAAAAATTGAGAATGGGATTTCGGTGAGAGTATAATGGTTTTGGAAAGAGGGCGCGCATTTGAACGAAGTATGAGATATAAAAAATGAAGAGAGGGAGGGAGAATTTCATCGAAAATGGGAGGGCTCTCAAGGAGAAAATCGTTTCGATGAGACATAGAAAAGCGGATGATCCTTGAAGCTTCGATTATTCTTAAGGAAACTTTATTTCCAATAGTTTCGCAGATGGTAAATAAGCATTGGGGCTTTGGGATTTTAATGTCTTTGGAGTTGGGGAAGGGGTAATTATTATGGCAGTGGTTTGGAGAGGGGAAACAAGTCAATGGCGAAGAGGTAGAAGAGGATGAGTCGATTTTTTTCATCTTTTTTTCCAAATATCTGGGAAACTAATGGAAATACGTCCTTTTTTTATTCAATCCTTTTTTGTGGGGAATTTTGAGGGCTATAAAAGGGGTTTAGAGAAAAAGGGGCGTATCTTGCTCAGTTTCCATAATATTCTGGCTAGAATTCATTTTTGCAGATTTTTTTGAAATTTTTAGGGGAAAATTAGAGATTTTTTCGAAAATTTTGCGGTTCTTATTGTTTTATTGTTTATATTGTCTTTATAAAATGCTCCATAATTTCCGAAATTTCCCCGAAAAATTGAAAAAATGATTTACATATTTTTGGAACCATTTTAGGAAATTTTGTAGGCTGAATTGAAGCTAAAAATACCTCAAAAAACAACTCACCTATAAATCTCCTTTTGAAATGGTAAAAATCCTAGTTTTCGCAATTTTCGTGAAGATTTCGAGATTTTTAGGAAAAAAAAGAAAGATTCCTGCGAATATCTCCAGTTCCAACTGTTTATTATTTCTAGAAGTTTACTTCCCCATCAATTTAGGCGATTCCAAAAATAAAATACGATTTTGAGAAAAATTATGAGCCAAAACTCATTTTTTATCGAATTCCATATAATTCGAAAAATTTCATCGAAAAATTGATAAATCGATTTAAATATTTTTGGCATCATCTAAAAAATTCTTGAAATTGAATTGAACCTATCAATACCTCAAGAGAACAGCTCGCTCTCAATCGCCTTTTGAAATAAAAGAAAAAATCTAGTTTCGTGTCAACTGAAGAGTAAAAGGTTCTTTATAAAAAAAAAAAAAAAAAGAAACAGCCGGTGTGCTCGACG
The DNA here is from genome assembly GCA_963942555.1 of Aleiodes leptofemur. Classification (NCBI taxonomy): domain Eukaryota; kingdom Metazoa; phylum Arthropoda; class Insecta; order Hymenoptera; family Braconidae; genus Aleiodes; species Aleiodes leptofemur. Next base: position 12,219,599 of record OZ012619.1, read on the forward strand.
TTTCCGCGGCTCTGGTGGATGTGGTGTAATTGCTGGCTAAAAAAATGAAATAAAACCAGAGAAAAAGGGGAAAGGTAGAGAAAGGGAGAGGGGGGGGGGCAGAGCAATAGTAAAGGGACAGACAGCACAGGAGGAGAGGGACTGAGGGTTTAGTTCCACCGTGTCCGATCCGGACTGTCGAATTCCCCGGTGCGATTTTCGTGACGGTGCGGTGGATATCGACGCGGCCTATAACAGCCCGTGGGAATCCCTCCACGATAGTGGGACACAAGCCAAAAAAAAGGGAATAATAAAAATAACACTGGAGCTGGATAAAAAAAAATTGGGAAACGAGAAGTGACGTTCGGCATGACGTGTTCATTTGGGTTATAACTGGCATTTTTTTAAACCCGGCAAAAAGCCACGATGAGGAATTATATTTAAACTCACTGATTAAAGGCATTTAAAGGTAGTGTTCCAGAGAATGGTCGATAAAACAGAAAAAAATGAGGATTTGTTGGTTAGTTTCCAATTAATTGCTGATAATTCGAGAATATGCGCTTTAATTCACCCGAAGAGTGATTGAACTATTCGAAAATCATATCTTCAGCTTGTGAATATAATTTTTTTTTCTCGAATTTTCTTTTCTTCGAATTTTTAAAAATTATGAAAAAATTCAGAAAAATTAAAAAAAGTCATCATCTTTGATACAGCATTAAAAAAATAAGAGATTAACTTCAAAATTCTCAGAATTTTACCGAATCAATTCGATTAAATTTTCTCGATTTTTTTTCATTGTGAAGGAATTAATCAAAAAATCTGAAAAAATTCACAAAAATGCTTTAACGTGTCTCCATGATTCTCAAATTTTTTGAAATTCTTTCGTAGAGTCCTTCACCCTTTAAAAAAATTCCCGAATCAAAAGAGCCCCTCAGATCGATTTTGCCCTTTTTTCTTCGCCCATATCAATTATTTTTTTACAATTTCCAAATAAATATTCATCAATTTCCAAGAATTCTCGTCAATCACTCAGATAACTATCGAATCGCGAAGCTTTTCACCCACCTAGAAAAAAAAATCCTTATTACTCATCCCTCTCTCCCTCTTTTATTCCCATCCGAAAACAAAAGAGCCTAAAAAATTGAAAAAGCCTCTTCTGCATTGAGAACAAAAGTGGCCTAAAACCGAGCGCCAAAAAAAAAAAAAGAAATTGATGGCAGAATGAAAAAGTCCGTGTGGCAAGAAGCGTCATGAAAAAAACTCGAGCGTCCTAATTCCGTCAGTTTGATATAGATTCTAAAAACAGAAAAAAAAAATAGAGATGAGAGAAAAGAAGAGAGAATTTTCATCGTAGGCTCGTTGCTCGTGGGAATCGGGGGCTTTTTATCGGTCATGGAGACTCCGAGGGTTTTTTTTACCCCCTCAAGCCATTCCAGGGCTTTTCGGGTTATACACCGTAGTGGACAACGTAACTATGGAGCTCTTGGACCTTTCCAGTGAAAGAGCCACCTTCTCTGTCTTCTCCCTTTGCCCTCTGGGTTTTCTACTTCTTCCTTCTTTCTCGCTTACCCCGCCTCTTTTTTTTCTGCTCACTTCAAACCGCAGTACTGCAGAGTTTTTCTTGTGACACTGAGGCAACTCTACACTTTTGCAGTGAAAAGCTCGTATTAGTTTCAACGGTTATATAAAAAACCATGGAGAGAGTGGCTAGTACTGCCACTCTAGATTTAAAACATTTTCCAGAGCTTTTTTTTTGGGTTGGAGATGTTTTTTTTGGGAGGAAGAGGGGGGGGGAGGTGGAGGTGAGTTTTAGGGGATTTGAAGTTTTGAGTGGAAAGATTGAACCAATTTGGAGAAAATTACGTTTTTTGGAGGGTTTTGGGAGATTTTTAAAGCTTGGGATTTAAAACATTTTTTGGTTTGGAGATTTTTTTTTTCTGGCAGTGAAAAAATGCAGGGGATGGAGGAGAATTTCAGAGAATTCGAGGTGTTGACTAGAGAAATTGCAGTAATTTGGAGAATTTTTTTTTTTTTTTGCTTTCAATATATTTTAAAAAAAATATTCATTTTTTTTTTTAGATATATCAAGTTCTGATTGTCGAAGAGGAAAAATTGAGATGTAAGATTAGAAAAGAGTAAAATTTCTATCAGAATTTAGGGATTTTGGAATGGTTTTCAATTATTTTTTAGGAAAATAATTGTTTTTTATCAAAATTACTTGAAATTACAGGAATTTCAATGAAAAATTTATTTAATTCGAGTGAAATTTAATAAAAAAAAAAAATTCGAGTGAAATCCATCGGAAATTATCTCAGCTTCTATTCGAGACCATCTCTAGTCTTCAATGACAATAAGAAATGGAGATATTTTCAGAAAACTGAAAAAACAATAGAATTTGTGATCATTCTCAAGAGAATATCTCGAAAACCAATGGAGATACGCCCTCCTTACCTTTATTTTTTTATCCCAGAAAATTTTAAGGGCTATAAAAGATAATTAGAGCCAGAAAAATGCATCTCCATTAGTTTCTCAGATATTCTTCAAAAAAAGTTGAAAAAAATCAACTTTTCAACCTTTCAAATTCCCTTCCAAATATCCTCGTCACTTCACCAAAAACATCCATCTCCCACAATTTCCTCAAAATCTCCATTTTGCCCCACTTCAATAAATTACTTCCCCTCAAACCGATGATTCACCCAGAATAACACTGAGAATAATATAAATCGATTGTATAATGTAAGTTGATCCGATAGTGCTTTCCTCGAAAATAACGATCAATCATCTGCCAGTGGGTGAACAAAAAAAAAATTCAGTGTAAAAGCTTCCGTTCTGCTAAATGTATTTTCTCGACGATACTACATGAAAGTCTGGGGAAAAAAATGGCAAGAATAAATGTAAGAAAAGGAAAAAAAAAGGGCCATCTAAAAAGGCAAAAGATTGAGCCAACATCCGTTTCTAATGTACTTCCGGTTGATGAAAGGGTAAAATGTCAAATTCCATCAAAAATTCGTTGGCTCGAACAGTGTCCATTCCCGGATTATTTTCAGCAATCTCATTTTTTTTTTTACTATTATTATTTCGTAAAGAAGGAAGAAATACGGTTAGATATGAAAACTGGGCAAAAAAATGTGCCGAAACAGAATTGACTTTTGTTGGCGCTATAATAGCGGAAGTCTTCCAATGGGACATGTTGTTGTTGGGTATCTTGATAGTTGAGAGACCAGAATGGCATGGCTATTCTACCACGAAAACTCGTCTCTTGGGCTCGATTAGAGACCGTTGATTCTTACAAGGGAGAGAAAAAAAAATTTCTTTGCTGCTTTTTTCTTATTCTATTTTTTTTTTTTTTTTTTTTTGGAATCTCTCTTCTTGTCTTCAGATTGGGGAATTCTAGTGGAAATAGTGGCAGCTGGGAATTGGATCCTCGGAGATTACCAAGATTCTTCAATTTTCTTTACTCCAGTGACTGAGGATTGTCTGAAAGATAATTGTCAATTTTTGTAATAATTTATTTCACGAATTTATGATTCTTTTCATGCTGAGAAAAGGAGACTCAGGTGAAATAATTGGAGATTTTTTTTTTTTTTTTTTTTTGAGGCAATTCCTTGCTGCAAGGCACTGGCTTGATAATCTTTAATGATAACTGAGATAATTTCCAATCGATTTCACTGCAATCGAGTCGATTTTCCATGAAAATTCATCGAGTTATCGGTAATTTTTCAAAAATCATGTAGTCTTATATGTATAAGCCATGCACTTACGCCACTTTGACTTCAAAACGACGATTTTCCTCTCGAAAATCATCAGAAAATCATTCTTAATCTTTTCTTTGATTAAAAAAAAACCTGAAAATTTTCAAAAATGAAGGGATATGACCCAAAAATATTGAACTTCTCTCTAAAATACTTTCCAAAACCTTGAATATTTCGTCCAAAATTAATTCCTCCTATTTATCACGATTTCTAAGTATCCAAATAATTTACAATTCAAATAGCACAATCCTCGAAGCTTTTTATCCCATAAAATTGCACAAGCACGAATTGACCGTATTTTTCATGACTTACCAAAGCATACATTCACCATGGTTTAAAATAGATTGAGCCGTTAAACGCGTGATTGGCGAGTTTTCCACCAATCGATCCACTCGAAATAGGGTGGACAGCATCCAAAGCCACGTTTGGAATAGCAGTTGGCACCAGTGCTTTATGAGAACAGACTGCAAGATTTAACGTTGAAAAAAAAAGTAAAGAAAGAATGCAACAAAAAGAAGAAAAAAAGAGATCGATTTCATTGAAGCCAAGTCTTGAAAGTCCATTTAGAATTATTAATGTATGATCATCATGATGCAATGGAGATGTGAGGAAATGAACATTATCTATTTTTACGATGATAATATTTGCCAGAAAACTATGTCTTATGCTGTGATTTTCACTGGAAGCCAAAACACAAGCAGACAGAAAGTCATCATACACATGGGAAATATAACGCATGAATTTTGTGCATAATGTCTCTCTGAAGAGGCCCTTAACCCCCCTACTTTTACTGCTTGAAGTACCAGAAGTCTTGGATGTTATATATAGTTTGGGAAAACGATGGGCAATTCTTATATTCATTCGTCCCATTCTTATGACCCACTTGGGATGAGAAAAGGAGCCAAAGGGAAAATCCTGTGGTTTAAATGCTCTGCGGCATTTTCACTGGCCAAATGCAGTAATAACATGCGCTATTCATCATTCAGCTTTGATGATAATTCAGAAATTTTTTCAGTCGTTTTTAAAGAATATCTTTCTTCCTTTATTTCTTTATTGAAATGCAGAAAATCAAATTTGAAAAATCTATTGTAACTTTTTCAGATTTTTTTTTTTGCAAATTGCCATTACAGTATAACAAAAACATTAAAAGTGATGAATATCTGTAATGAATTGAATGAATAATCAACTTGAAATAGAACCAGAAACCTCCATTTGAAAAAAAACAGATTATATAAATAGAGTCAGTAAAGTCCATCATTGTTAAAACATTAACACACTAAACAGAAGATTCTTCTGTCTCTTCAGCCATTAAATAATTGTAATATCAGGTGGGAGTTGATTCCAAAGCAAATATCTCGGAAACTAAAGGAAATAGTGCTTTTTTTTACCCTAAACCTTTTCTTTGAAGAATAATACTTGAAAATGTCGAAAATTCTTTCCTAAACTTTCAAAATTTCTTCAAATTTTTCATTCAACCTGCTTGTGAAGACTACAAAAGTCGCTACCACTCAGCCACTTCTTCATCCCCTATGAAACTGAATTTAATGTTTTACAATCACGCTGCCGCTTTCCTGATCACCCAACAATTTGAATATAAATGAAAAAATTAAAAAAAAAGAACCTGTTTAAAATATCAATATTGCACTGACTATGCTAAACAAAACGCGATGACATGAAAACTTTCTCGCAAAAGCTCAAGCCACAGTGGCCTCTGCTTCCCCCCCCCCCCCCCCCTCTCTATTCTCTCCAGAGTTCCCCTCTTTTCTCATTTTCCCCACTTTTATATTTTTCTGGTATATGTTTTTCAATATAAGCTGGAGAGACACGGTAGCAGATGAAAGCCAGAATAACCCTCAGGTAGATAAGGAAAAACGATTCGTGGGTAGAATAACCGATGCGTGATACAGAAAAGAGGATAAAATTATTTGTTTTTTTTTTTTCTCTTTTTTTTTTTATTTTCACTACCTCTTCTCAGAATGTTATCTCACTTTTATTCTGCACAAGATGATGGTAGTCTACTCACGTACAGCATCCAGCATATACACGTAAGTTGAATGGATACACACGTGAAGGATTTTTCTCTTTCTCTCTTTTTTTTTTTTTTCCTTTATTTTTGGGATCTGTAAAGCATAAATCTGCGGAACTGTTGGCCCAGTCTGGCCTGGTGAGCCTCAAAGCCATGGAATCCAAGAGAAAAGGAAAAAAAGTTTAGAAATTGATCGCACATTGGTCATTGATGATATCTCGATTTCTGGCCCTGGACTAGAGAAAAAATCCAAACGGGATCTATATCCTTGTAGATCACAAAATTTGCTGTCCATTGGGTCAAAGCTTGGAGAGAATTCTCGCTCTCTTTGTGGCTTTGATACACTGACTCCTGTTGCTTCTCAGATTGAATACAAATTGAATTTTTTTTTCGGTGAGTGGAGGAGAGATTCTATTTCAATGAAAACATTGGAGAATTTCGTTTACATTTAGGGTCATCGATGAGCCTCTGAATTCAGCTATAGATATAGGAGGAGAAGGAAATAGGGGAATTTTGCGGGAGACCTTTTTTGTAGAGAATTCTGGAAGTTACAAAGAAATGTTACTTGGTGAATTCTTGTAAATCTGATGGTTTCGGAAATATTCAAGAAAATGTGGATTGAATTTTGACGATAATTGAATCTCATCGAAAATGTGGAAAAAATCAGTTGTATTCACTTGAAAATATTTCGCGAGACCTTTGGATTTACGAACATACACTATGGAATCTTTTTTTTGTTAACCCCTTATTTTTTTGATGCCGAATCGAAGATGATATTTTTTTACATTTTTCTGAATTTTTTAATAATTTTTGTCATTTGTAATTATCAAAGTTACTGAAAATAGTGGTGGTGAGGATGAAACGCCCGAAATCGGACAGAAATCATGAAATGCAGCATTTCAACTGAATAATAGAAGAAATAAATATTCAATTCGTCTAGTTATTGAGAAATTTTAATTAGAAGGTAGTCCTAACCATTTGCCTCTCTATCTCATGCATGTGATAAGAGATTATTGACGCAAAAAAAAATTGCGAAAAAAAAATTATATTCACAAGCTAAAGATATGACTTGCGAGTAATTCAACCACTTTTTCGGGTAAGCACGTTTTTTCCCAAATTATCAGCAATTACTTGGAAACTAACCGACAAACCCTAATTCTTTCCTGTTTCATCAACCAAACTCTGGAATACTACCTTAATTTGAAAGTTGATACTCCGTGAGAAATCAGTTTGAACATTTTTTTCACCTGAAAAAGAAAAAAACAAAGAAACGTTAATCAACATAAAATCGCTGCAGGATCAGCATCAGGTGACATTGGTGCGGTACGATCGGTATTAATTACTGGCCAACCGCTCTCACTTTTGCCATAATAGAGGTTATCGAGTTTCATCATTGGAGTATAGGATTTTATGAAGCCCAACAACTGCTTCTCATTCAATATTCTCTCTCTTTCTCTCCCCTATCTCAATTTGAATTCACCAGTATTGGAAGCAGTGGTTTTCGTCGTTGTACTGAAAATTTGGGATAAATTCAATTCACTATATATTGTCTACCCCTATCACCAACACCATTCAGACACTTGTGCCACACACTTTCTCTATGAATGTTTTTGAATTTACAGTACACAGTTGGCTTGTATTATTCTTCACGGACAGTTTCCAATTCATGGCGTTAGCCACCAACACTCATCAAGTCGCCCACCAACTGTTTCAGATACAAGAGCGACCATCTGCCTCAATCTGTTGGTATCTATCTGCACGAGAACAAAGAAACTGATGAATGAATTCTTGATACTCGCACTTTACTGACGGATTATTTCCTCAACAGTTGGGTTTATGAGAATTTCGAGTGGAGTTAATCCCTTATTTTTTTGATGCCATATCAAAAATTATTTTTACATTTTTCTGGATTTTTCATAATTTTTATTTTTGTTGCCCATGATGATGAATATTGAATTTCGAGGTTATTGGGATATTGAACAGAAGAATAAATGATTGTATTGTTGTTTTGTACTAGTTCGTTCAGTTTGTCAATTTATGTATTAATTTATTAAGGATGTTAGGGCGAGGTGGTCGGAAATAACCTTAATTTTTTGTATAAAATTGTAAATAACTTCGTATACACAATTAAGTTCTTAAAATCATTTTCTCCAGGTTTGAAGAATGTAATGAGGAACAAAATAAGCCGTAGAAACAAAAAATTGATTGAAAATTGAAAAATTGGCTGCATTTTTTACATATCTCAAATTTATCAAGATTCAAAAAATGTAAAAAATGCAGCCAATTTTTCAATTATCAATCAATTTTTTGTTTCAATGGCTTATTTTGTTCCTCATTACATTCTTCAAACCTGGAGAAAATTATTTCCAGAACTTAATTGTCTATACGAAATTCTTTACAATTTTATACAAAAAATTAAGGTTATGTCCGACCACCTCGCCCTAACATCCTTAAAATAGTGTTTTGTTAAATCGTAGATAAAAACGATAGGAAAAACAATGAAGACTGATATAGTGCAACAGAACTGTTCTTTAATTTTAATATTATGACAATCAACATTTATCTTAAGAGCCTGAAGAAGCTTCTAATCATGAGCAAAACGTCGCGATTTTAGGAAATAAATGTGAAGATATTCCCTTCAAAATGATTACAAAGATAAGTCGATTTATCCTGTTTTACCGCTTCACTACTAAATTTGAAACAAACCTATAAATCCTCATTTTTTCTATTTTATCGACCATATTCTCAATACTACCTTAATTCTGCATAAAAAAGGTCTCTTCACATTTTCTCCAAAACTCATTTTTTTTTTTGAGAATTATTTGAAATTTTCAAGTTCGATAAAAACCAATGACCCATTTATTTATTAATTCTCTCTAAATACCTGGTAAATAGGATTAAAGGCTTGCTTTCCACTTCACGTAATTTAATTTGTAAAATCTGTCAGAGCCCTTTTTTATTTTCCGTAACAGTTCGTGCATTAAAGAAGAAGAAAATTGTTGACTATGATGCAGAATAACATTTAGAATTCACAGTAAACTTTTGATCAAAAGGATGAAGAGCAGACAAAAGGCCCCAGTTACTACTAGGAGTATCTGCTGAAGAAATAACTTGAGTTTAAAGCAACGTGAAAAAGAGAGATAGAGAATAAACCATCACTAGGGAGTACAGAAACGTTGCTTGATTGCTGTTACAAACTATGAGAGATAGAGAGAGGGACTGTTCTCTAGAGCAAGTATATAGAGAGAAAGTTCGTCTGTTAGCCAGTTCTATGCCCTCTTTCCACTAAAAATCCCCACCCCACCCCCCTTTCCTCCAGCTTCAAACTCCCTTCAGATGAGAGTAAAATTTTGTGTTGAGGGCTATGAAATTATTTTAATTGCATATTCTGCGGGCAAAATACCTTCATCTGGACAGAGTCCGAAGAATTTCATTCATTTTAAACAATTTTTTTAAAATAAAAAAACAAATTTAATAAAGTTTTGCCCTTTGTTGTCGAGAATTCAAGTGACAACTTTTTCCATGAATTTTTTAAATTTATAAAAAAAAATAAATTCTCTCATCTTCCTGACAAAAAAAAAGATGTTTTTTTTGTCGAGAATTTTGAATGTTTAGAAAAACAAATTTTTTTTCCTAAATTTATCTAACTTTATTTGATTTTTTTGAGAATATCTCAAAAACTATTGGGTTTAGGAAAAAATAAATTTTTTTTATTGGAGAATTTAATTCTTCAAAAAAAGGTCTTTTGTTAAATTTTTCCAACTCTTCTTATTTTAGAGATATATCATCACAAAAATACTGTATAAATTCGTTTTTTCATGATATTTTCAAGATTGAAATGGATTTTGATGAATTGTTGGAGTCTCGACTTGTGTAAAGGGATAGTGTCACCTCATCCGGAAGTATGCCTGGCCCACTTTGATGCCTCGGTCAAACACAAAGGGATCTCAAGCTCACTTCTCAACTTCTTCATGTTCAACGGAAAAAAAAAAAGAGTGAAAAAGAATTTGAAAGAGGTGAAAAAAAATGCAAAAAATAAAACCCAAAGAGAAGGTGAATGGAACGTTAACAGTGTCTAGAAGAGGTCCAGACCACTGTGTCCAAATGGACTTGTGTCTGCGGTTACATTTCGATCTCATGCCACTCAATGCACTCTCACAATTTGAAATATGATACCGTCAATTTGAAAGAAAACAAAAAAAAGCCCTGAAAATATATTAATGAGAGAAGAAAGCATAAATGTGTCACGTGGCGTGTGTTTACACCCACATACACAAAAGAGATGCTTTTTTTTTCACCAATGAGGAGCGAACAAGAGAGGACAAGAGAGAAAGCATAAAATCAATGGTACAGTGATGTGTCGACAAATGCCCGTGTGTCTGTGGATTATGTCACAATTTTTTTGTATTAAGGTAGTATTCCAGTAAACTCGAGGACAGTTAACTCCTTATTTTTTTGATGGCATATCAAAAATTATATTTTTTTACACTTTTCTGAATTTTTTCATAATTTTTGACCGTCCAGTTTAGGAGATATGAATTATTAAAGTTACTGAAAATAGCAGTGGTGGGGATGAAACGCCCTAAATCGAACAGATATAACGAAATTACTAAAAAACTACACAGTTGATCCATTATTTAAAAACTATTGGCGAAAAGAACAGCATTTTAACTAAATAATAGAAGAAAAAAATATTCAATTCACCGTATAGTTATTGAGAAATTTTAATTAGAAGGTAGTCGTAACTATTTGCCTCTCTCTCTATCTCATGTATGTAATAGGAGATTAGTAATGTAAAAAAAATTATATTCACAAGCTGAAGATATGACTTGCGAATAGTTTAATCATTTTTTCGTGTAAATTAAAGCCCGTTTCCCTCGATTATCAGCAATTAATTGGAAATTAACCTACAAATCCTCATTTTTTTCTGTTTTATCGACCATACTCTAGGATACTACCTTAACAAAAATCTATTGTCACCTTTTTTTTATCATTATATGAATTTTTTTCTTTTGTTGCCTGTGAATGTGTGTACAGACCACACACTCGATCAGATCCCAACACTGAAAATCAGCCCGGTCTAAAAGGACAGAGCGAGAGAGAAAGAGCAAAAGGGGAGAGGTGGAGGGAGAATTCTATTGATTCTGCCGTGTGGTGTCGTCCTCCTCGTTTTCTCTCTCGTACACGAGAGACCCCGGGATGTGACACACACGCGTTAGCAAGGGAAATGACAAAGGACTTGTGTCTCGAACGCGTGTCGAGCTCTCTTTGTTCTCCTTTAACCCCGTTAGACTCCATGAACTACAAAATCAAACGATATTCATTCGTGATTTTAACGTTAACTGTTGTGAGACCACAAGCGGTTGTGGTACTCATTTAAATGATTTGTTTCCTTTTAGTAATTTGAATTGTAATTATTTTTCTAACACTAACGGTTTTATTTTGTTCTGAGGATGAGTCCAACAAGAACCGTTAGAGATAAGAAAAAAAGTAATGAAACCTTTTTTGTAGAGAATTTAATTTCCTAAAAAAAAGGTTTCTTGATAAATTTCTCTAACTCTATTTGCTTCAAAGATATCCTTAAAAAACATCAATTATGTGGTATTCCGTGGAATCAATCGAAAAAATCAAATTTCCCAAAATTTTACTTCTTCCCATTTGCATTAAAGGCAATATCACTTTAAACGACATTGTTAAACGATGTATATACAATTCTCATGTAAATTAACTTCGTAGAAAATTGCAGTTAATTGAATTTAAAGGGACGATTACGTAATTACTCACGCGATGTCCATAAACAAACCCATGGGAAAAATGATAATTTAGCTGAAGGAATAATAAAAAAAAGGAGACTAAAAAAAATTAAAAGAAGAATAAAAAAATTATGGCATGTGTTGAAAAAATATGAGAGGGCACGCGAACAACCGGTTTCCGGTAACGCCTCCCCCCAGGCCATGATGTTTTAATTAACCATCCATTTCGCTATGTGTCCTCCACTCTTCCTCCTCCTCCCTCTCCTCCACTACCTTTATTGCCTCCCCATACCCACTCTCATACTCAAAGTCACATCGATCAATCTCTAATAAACGAATAAATATATAAATCTCACTGATTCAAACTGGTCACGCAACAATCCATTGATTTCCGTATCGTGATATTGAGGTTTTTTCCTTTCCCCCCTGCTTCCCTCCCTCCCCCTCCTCTTCCGCGTTTGTTTATTCATGTGCGTATGTGATTGGGCGCGTGCGCGAGAAAGAATTGGATTATCTTCTTTGTCGCGTGCGTGAACGAGAAACCTGTTTCTTTTTTTTTTTCCTATAAAAATAAATGAAACATAACCTGTTTCCATTGGGAGACTTTTTCTTTGTTATTTCTTGACACTTTCTTTGCTAATAATTTATTTTCGAGAGCTATGGAGAGTGTGATGAACTTTAATAAAATTAAAAAATTCTTTTTTTTGAGTGCTCTGGAAAATTGCTTGATTAATATCTTTGAAGCGAGTGGATTTAGGAGAAAACGTTAAGAGACCTCTTTTGTAGAGAATTCAATTTCTCACATAAAGGGTCTCTTGAAAATTTCTCTTAAACCTCACCGCTTCAAAGATATCCTCGGAATAAGCTTGCAATTACCCCACTCTTCGAAATTCGCAGTGGCGCTCCACGAGGGACGCTTTGGAACTATTAACTCATTGCAGTGACGTCACAAACCCCCTTATCCTATCGTTTACTGAAGTTCTGTTGTTCCGTTTGGAATTACCTTGGCCACGTGAAGTTACAAAATTCATAGGCTTCAGGCTGTGATGAAGATAGAGGCACAAGAGAAGGAGGAGGAGAGAATGAGGTGAAGAAGTGAGACAGTTCAAGTTAAACCGTTAAACGTACAAAGGGACTAGTGAAGAAGAGAGAGAGAGAGAACCGGTTGCCCCTGGCTTTTTGGGTCGCAGGTCAACTCGAACCAATTTCAGCAATGCTGGGCATTTAAATTGAGTCCCTCCTTCTGACGTAACCTCCCACCTAATACACATACGGTTATAAACTAACCATCCCAGCCCTCTCTCTCTCTCTGCCTTTTAGTCTACGCTTCTGCATTCCACTACGTAAATTCCCCCCTTCACTCAATTCTATTTTTCTCCCCTCCATTCCCTTTGTTTTTTTTTTTTAAATATAATTTCCATTTGGCTTTTTTGTGTCTCGTTCTAGCCTTCCGGATGCTCAGAGCACGTGTTAGACTAAATGATCCATATCAGACGGGACAAAGGAGATGGATGCTCTTCGTTTCTCTCTTCTCTTTCTTTTTCATTCTAATTCTTTTTTCTTTTTCTTCTCTATCTGATTTTCTGGAAGTGAACACATTTCTCATCTGTTGAATTTCGTATGAGGTCAGTGGTTTGAGCTTGAAAAATTGAATTAAAGTGAAAAAAAACGAGGCATGAATCTTTAATTTGTAATTGCATCATCGTGAAGGACCGGAAAAAAGATTTTTTTTTTATTCTCTAAGTAAAGAATTTTGTACAATTCAACAATATTTTTCAGTAAAATAAATGAGTATTTCGGAAACTAAGCAAGATAGCGAAATTATCATGGAAACATGGAAATTGACTTGAACATGAGCTTTCTTTAATTACGTCTGACTGATTTTCATCTCATTTTTTTTTTGTCTGTTTCAGAATATATCATAGCAAGTTTGAAAAGGAGTCTGTGGAGCATATAGTAACGGAGTAAGGCACACAGAGAAGAAGGAAGAAGTCAAGGCAGTGGTGCAACGACTCTTGGGGTCATGCTCCGGTCACTGACATCCAACGTTGCCCCCACGTTGGTCAAAGAAAAGAAGAAATAACTCACTCTCTTTCTCTTCTCAGGAGGTATATCTGTCCTTGTTCAGTCTCTCCCATTGGACCATGAAAGACCAGAGAACTTTGCCCTTCTACATTTCATTCCCTCAGGGGGCTTCTCTCCATGCAATATACGAAAACGTGTAATACAGTCCAAAATTCGTGGAAACTGGACCAACAAAACGAGTTATATATATATACGTATGTAAACTTTGAAGTTAGTTTTGAATTGTTTGAATCGATTCGAAATGGTCTTTCATCTGAAAATAGTAGTGGTACTGGTGTGTGCATTTTACAAGTGGATCTTGTCAAACTCGACTGGTTTTTGGGGGATGTTACCAGTTAGTTAAGAGTTTAACGACACTTGTTACTAGGATAAGAGAAGTCACTGTATTCTGACAGTTTGGGGTTTAACTTTTGATTATCAATGGCTAAAGATTATTTCAATGAATAATACAGAATAATTTAGCAGTGAATTTAGGATATTTAGGAAAGTGAATGAGATAGTGCTATTTTGAGTTTTTCCTTTTTTTGTAGAGAATTTCGAAAGAAATTTTCTAGTTGTAAAGGAGTTGAGGTTTGATCGATGTATTTTTTGATGCCGTATTGAAGATGATATTTTTTACATTTTTTTTGAATATTTTCATAATTTTTGATTGTGTAGTTTGGGAGATATGGAAACGCCCTAAATCGGACAGAAATAACGAAATTACTAAAAAAAAACCGCACAGTTGACTCATTATTTAAAAACTATTGGTGAAGAGAGCCGCATTTTAACTGAATGATAGAAGGAAAAAATAGTTAATTTACCGTATAGTTATTGAGAAATTTTTAATAGTAATGTAAAAAAATTTGAAAAAAAAATTATATTCACAAGCTTCAGATAGGACTTTTGAATAGTTTAATCGCTTATTCGGGTAAATTTTGAAGCACGTTTTCCTGAATTATCAGCAATTAATTAGAAACTAAGCTACAAATCCTTATTTTTTCTTCTTTATCGACCGTCCTATGGGATACTATCTTAAATTATGGGTTTGAAAATTATCTGGGCTTTTTTTTGGGGAGGGGGGGGGGGGGGATGGGAGATGATTTCGGCAATTAAATGGGCTAGCAGAATTTCGTTAAAACCTCTTTTTCCTAACTCTCGAAATTCCCTACAAAAAATGTATCCAACAAAAATAGCGTTATCTCGCTTAGTTTCCAAGATATTCTTTAAAAAAATCTCAACTTAATAAAAAAAATCATAAAAATACCCGAGGGAACAGATATTTAATTAATCCAATCACTTAGTAATTATGATAATCACGTAACCTGATATCTCAATAATTTTTCATTCTGAATTCACAGGAAAATTACAGTGAACCAAGAGGAAAATGAAGGCAGAGAGGCAAAAGATAAAGAAAAAAAAGCTAAAAAGAAGCGGTAAAAATTGAAGATAATTCAACGAAGTAGCTAGTTTCTGCAGATTCTGTGCTCTCGGGGCTTTTCCCATCGTTTGTCTCAGTTTCTGTGTGAGACAGAAGGGAAAAAGAGAAGATGAGGAAGGATAATCCGCCTTGACGGAACGACTAGCGCCCGTTGAATCGAGATCAGGAGAGCGTTATACACGCTATGAGTTACTTTTTTTTTCTTCTTCCTTCTCCCTCTTTTACTTCTTTAGTTTATAGGGTTTTGAAGGGGGAAAAAAAAGAAGAAGAAGAAGGGAGAGGTATGATGGATGGAAGAGAGAAACTGTTTGAGAGCTGTAGTAGTCAAAAGGATCAAAAGAGGGCCTTCACCATTGTCGCCTTAAACCATACTTATCGTTAGTACCAGACTCCTAATTGGAGTTGTGAAATTCTTGTGGCCTTCTTTGCTTACTCCAATGCCTTTGCCTTTCAACAATTTTTCTTATTCTTTTGCTTCAACTTTTTTCTCTCTATTTCATCAGTTTCTTTGTATATTTTTAAATTTTAAGAAAACGTTTGAATTTATTTAGTATATATAAGTTATTCTCTGCAATTGCCTCTTCTTGTTTTTTTCTTTGAGGACGAATTTTCGAGGTGAATTGATTTATTTTAGAGCTTCAGATGCTTCATTTGAAGATAGACAGTAATTTTCCTCGTCTTTGATAAATTGATTACGTAATTGATTGAGTTCTTGGAGATTTAGAGGAAATCGTGAGGTTTCGCATGAGATAGAGATTTTTGGATTATTTCATTGAAAACTGAGGAAATTTTAGGTGAAAAATATGTGCAATTGGTTTTCGCGAATTTGTTTCGAAATTTCGACTGTTTTTGGTCGAAAATCGAAGGTCTGACTCTTTTTTTTTCTTTTTGGGTATATTTTTTTGTTTTATTTACTTAGTAAAAATACTTGATCATAAACGAGGAGGTGACATCATTTTCCACTAAATGATGGGATTCTCAATCAATTTTTCATGATTTTTTGACGAATTTTTAAGCAAAATTGACATTCATAGGATGTCTCATAATTCTTGCAAAAATCATTAAAAATTGATTAAGATTCTCATAAATTGATAGCTAATGCCTTCACCTATCCGCTCATTATCAAGTTTGTGAACTTCGATCATTAGAACTATAGCTATTCCCATGAAACTAATACTTTTCAAAAATTAAAGAGGTTGAGCCCACATTTTTAAGCTAAAAATGTCGCATCTATCAAAAAAAACTCTCAAAAATGACTTCCGACACGTGTATTCATTTGCAAATTACCTTCAACTTTTCACTGAAAATCATTCAAAATATTTTATCTCAAGTACTTCCACTCACTTCAAGCGATTTTCCTTATTCAGAACGTTGAATTTCAGCTTTACGTAAAAAAGAAGTAATAAAAAGAGGCTATCTCCCCTCTTGATCTCTTGCATTGAAAATATCAAAGACCGAGTGACGTAAAAAAATGACTGAACTTCTTTCAAAAAAAATTTGCATTTCTATTTTTTTTTTTTTTCCAGCAAATCTGAAAGGTTACAGATGTCAGGAGTCACGAGAAATGACAATGAATAAAAAATAATAAAAAAAGAAAAAAGAATGAATAAAAAAAATGAAAGAAGAAAGGAAAATCCCCGAGGATAATCCACTTACGGAAGAAGCAAGTGAAGTGAAAGAAGAAGAATGATGTTTTGAGTGTTTCGAACGTGCCTGACTCGTTGCTCTTGCCCTGTGTTATTTCAAATTCTGGGTGAGCAAAGTTTCAGGTGTGTTGGCGACACTCCATGTCAGCCCTTATAAAAACATGAATCCACGAACGAGGTAAAAAAAAAAAAGAGGCAGTACATTTTTTTCCTACCACCGAAATAATACGTCAGTGAAGGAGAATGAAAAAAAACTGCAGACCATCAGGAAAAATGAGGAATTATTGATGTAATACTAAAGTACTTGACCAGTATTTTTTTTTCTTTACTCTATTTTCTTGACTTTTCTTCTCGACTATTCTTCTTTTCTTTTCATTCAACAATTCCACTAATGGCCACTGATTCGTTCGAGGAGAATAAGACAATTGGTCGATCCGTTGAAACAACGGCTTCTGGTATTATTGACTTTTTCCCTCTACGAATCTTCAAACTGGTCTTTTCTTTTTCAAGTACTATCGAGAGAGAGAGAGAGAGAAAGAGAGTTAGATCTTTTTTCATAGTACACAGTGAATAGAATGGAATTGGATCTTTTATTACTATTTTTTATCTTTTTTTTTTTTTTTTTTTGACTTTTCAGCTGTGTTCGAGTTTTCAAGATGAATGTAATTGGGTGGAAATCTTGATGATACTCTTACGCCTGAAATTTGCTTTTTACCTGGCCAAATATTAACTCCCTTGATGTGGAGTTATTTTTTTTTATAAAAAAAAGGTGAGCAAAGTTTCAGGTGTGTGAGTTAATCAGGGTGACAACAAGAATAAGAAGAAAGAAGTGATAATATGCGTCAACGAAAAAACTATTTTATGAATTGAGATTTTGTTTGTACCTTTTTTTTTGATAAATAAAGAACCATTTTAATTGTTGGAGCCAAAGTGTTTTACTTTGTTAATTATGATAATTGGAGAGTTAACTTGTGACAATAATGGGCAAAGGAGAATTCTAGCTTCTTAGTACCTTTCTACTCTTTCAACCTCATTCCCGAACCCAAATCTCAGAATCCCTGAAAATAATTCTATTTAATTTCCTCATTTCATGGGGAAATTATTTCAGTAGTGAAGAGGTAAAACAGGATAAATCGACTTATCTTTGAGGTCATTTTGAAGGAAATATCTCGGAAACTAAGCGAGATAAGATGATATTACTCATCTGTTTTTGGTAGAGAATTTCAAGAGTTAAAAAAGAGTTTTGGGGCAAAATTCCTCTTTCTCTGTTATTTTCTAAGGTATTTTGAAAAGACTCAATAAGAAAAAAGGAGACTTATCTTGTTTTACCTCTTCACTACTGATTTTATTTGCTCCGAAAATAGATTATCAATTTTTTTAAAATCAAATCTCGATGTTTCAAGGTGTGGACATGAATTTCCAACTATTTTTATGGAATTACCTATGTACGTATGTGAAGAAATGTTGTAATGTGAAGAATAGTGTTTATCAAGAAAGAAAATTGTAATGTGTAACATGAAATATATAAAGATTTTTCAAGAATCCAAAAAATTGAGATGGAATTGTAATTTTTTTTTATTATTAAAAAACTCCGAAATTCATGGGAAATTTGAAAATTTCAATAGAAAATGTGGAAACATGGAGATCTGATAAAAGATTGATTATCAATGTTTTATCAGATCACGATGATTCAAGGTAACGACATAAATTTCTGATAACTTTTATAGCCTCTGTGTGTGTGTGTGTGTGTGTGTGTGCGTATGTGAGAAAATTTCGTGTAACAATTACTCATCATTAATGATGCAGTCAGAAAAATTTGTAATCTAAATCATAAAATGAATCAAAATTTCTGAATAGTCCAAAAAAATTGAGATAAAATTGTAATTTTTTTTACTCGAAAACTTCAAAAATTCACGAAAACTTCAAAAAAAATCAATGAAAATCTGTAAAAGATGAAGAAGAAAGAGGGAGACGAATCGAGAAGTTTTTTTGTGACCTCCAAAAGCTCAAACCCATTTCAAGGGAGAAAAGTATGATTTTTCCTCATCTTGTCATTAATTTATGAAAAATAACTCGTTTCCACAAATCAATCGAAATAACGTTATCTCGCCCGAATTCTCCATTGTAAACAATTTCAAGAGCTACAAAAAAATGATTCCCTCAAAAATCGCACTATTTCGCTTATATGCCAAAGTTCCTGTAAATACCTATAAAAAATGAAGAGCAAGCAAAAACAAAGTTATGCGGTTTTCCTCAAAACCTAAGATAAAAACTGTCTCATATTACCACTTTACTCCCGATTACCTCTGAAGGATTTTAAAAAAATCACATGTCCATCTGATACCCCACGTAACTGAAGGATTCTGCATAGTTTGATGCAAACCAAGTGGATCTAATACTTTACGTAATCCATGCTGTCACGTGAGAACGCACGAAGTCTCGTTACGCGATATCCATAAATGGGTCACCGTAACAGTGTCACCCTTCATTATATACACATACACATATATATATATACATACATGCTTATTCCTTTTTTTTTCTCGCGTGACCTTAGAGCCACGCCTGCGCTCAAGACACCACAGTAGTCATATTTCTCACATTATTATTATTATTATTATTATAGCATATCTTTCCTTCAACAATGTTTTTTCCTCTTCCTACTCTTGAATTTTTCATTTTTTTTTCCCTCCATTTTCATCGACCTCCATAGCTTGTCTTTGTGTGCTTTTCTCTCTTTTTTTTTCTTTTTATTTATTTCTTCTCCATCTTTTAACTACCACGGTTCAGTTTCCACTAGATATAATTGTTATGTAACTCTCCATGTATATGAAAAAAATATATATATATGTATATGTTTTGTTTAATCCACAGGGAAATATGTAATCACATCTTTGATTTATATTTTTTTTCCCAGGATAAACAAAAAGAGGAGAAAAAAATTCACATGGATAAATTAATCCTATTACATGAGAATAATATTTTTATACAAAAAAAAAAGTATTTTTATCTGAATAAACTGAGATATGTAAACAGAAATAATACGAGTGAAAAGATGAAAAAAAAAAAAAAAGAATTATGGATACATTTCTCGTATCAAAGAGATTTATGTCAGTGAATTTCTCGCATTGATTATTTGAAATGAAAAAGAGTAAAAAGTAGAGAAAAAAAAAGAGAGAGGGATGAATATAATTTATTTGAAAAGAAAATATATACGATTCTGTTTGCTATTCTTTTTCTACTTTTTTTTTCGTGATTTCACACAGGCACTTTGGATCAATCGTGATTTTTCTTTCGTGCTCACTTTGGCTCGCAGCACGCGCCCCAAGGAAAATTACTCGGGCTATCGATTGACTCCAACAGAGAGAGAGAGAGAGAGAGAGAGAGTCCTTCTCTCTTCATCTCTCTCTCTCTCTCTCCTTTTCCTCCCTTCTCTACCTCCTCTTTTGCCTTCAAACTACCCCTTCTCTCAAACTCCTTCGCCGAAGATATTTCCAGTCAAATCAGCCATCTTGCCTGAGCCCAGAAGTGCCATTAAAGTTAAGCGAACGAGTAAAGTAATTCCATCGACTGTTCACTCGATTTTTTATTCATTTTCTTTTTTTTTTGAACGATAAAAAATATCCTATCATTCAAATGATAAATTCAATTCAGAATTAAACTTCATTATTTTATTCTCTGGAAAAATGTGAATTTAAAAATCATGCGGACATGTTGAAATAATGGAGGCACATTTGAATTTCCCGCCACGGAACTTTCTATTCAATTTCCATTAAATTCCATTTTTTTATGTTCTTGAAAAGTTGGAAATTATCTTAAATTCTGAAGAAATTCAAAATTTCATGAAAATGCATTCAAATTTCCCGCCACGGAAGTTCCACACCATAAAAACGGCCTCATAGAAAATCCCATAAGAATTCAAAATGGCTGCTCTTCTCTTTTTTAAATGAAGAAATTAATTCGTCTAAAAAAATCCCTTTAAATCGTTAAAAATTCTGAGAATTAATTCAAATTTCCCGCCACACCAAGGGCCACGTAATGGTCGCTCAGACTGATGAAAATGGCGTCCGCTGGGAATCCCCGAGGGACTAAAAAAATAGATAGCATTCACTTTTCATACTCCAAGTACTTATTTTTTCTTGAAAAATAACACTAAATATGCAAATTGGTAGAACTGAGATACCCGTGGAAAGTTGATAAAAAGGAACATGACAAAAAAAAAAAAAACTAGAATGGCAGAAAGGAGCCGTAACGACTGTAGAATTGAAAAGTGTGAGTTCTAAATGCTCTCACTGGACTCTGGAAAACGTTCAGACACTTTACCCATCTTTTTTCAACGCGCAAAACTGCAACTGGAAAATAAATTGTGAAACGAAAAGTCTCCGTATTTATATAACTATATATATATATATGTATATATATATATATAGTAGACGAGCCACCCGTGGTACTGTCATCAAAAGTGTGGGCTTATGAATAAATATGGAACAAGTTTTGCCGTATGAATATTTTGTCTACTTCCTCTGGAAATACGAGGAGCCCGAGAAAATGATAAAAAAAAAGGGGGGAAAAACCTGAATGCTATTTTTCAAAGTTGAGATTTAATTCTTTGAAAGAATTAAAAATCTAATTAACATGACGACGTTGAAGAATTAATTATAACAATTACAATTCTTTTATACCTCTTATCACTGTAAACAATTGAAGAGAAATTTAATTTTTTATAATCTCAAAAATTTCCATCATTTTCATGGTGAAAGAGATATTAAATATTTTTTATTATCAATTATTCACTGAAATGATGGGTATTAATTTAAACCACGTCACAATCGCCATTTCCCTGACCTCGAACAGACTCATCTTCGTAATTTTAATTAAAAACTGTGATAAAAAACAAAAGAAGAAAAAAAAAAATAACGATATGAAATTTGTTGAAACTGCGGTTTTTGTGGTTATACGTGAACAAACCATTGCCCTTCTCTCACTCCTCGTATACTCGAATAAATTCCAATTTATGGATGGCATCGTTAATTACGTGCTGCGAAAGACAGAGGGAGAGTGGAAAAAGAGAGTGAGAGAGATAGAAATAGAGACATGATGAGAAAAGAGGAGGAGGGGGGATGGTGAAGATGAATTAATTGTTGAAATGCTTTAATGGGGAACGATCACAGAAACAGTCGGTTTAAGTACAGTCGCAGAATCGTTGAGGAGATAAATTTTATTACTGCGAATCATTGTTTCGAGTTGGGAATTTGTTGGAATTTGATGACAATGAACGCGTGTCATTTTGGGTGAACGAAAAGAGGAATTTCAGAATTCACAGTAGCGCTCCACGCGGGACGCCTTGAAACTTCTCTCATGCGGTGACGTCAGAACCCCTTATTCTATAACAGGGACAGTCCCTTATTCTATAGCAGGGACAGGACCTTGGTATGGGAAGGGAAATACTGAAACATGTAGAAAGAAAAGATATATACGTGTAATTGGTAGTCTTCGGTGATTAGTAGTGTTCAGGTTTAACAATGACAAAGTTGAGATGACAGTGAAAACTGTCTAAATGAAATAAGAAATAAAATGTCTTGTTTTTTATGTTGAATTTCGTCTTATTGCTAGTCTTAAATTTTATCTCATTTTATATTCTAACTGTTGAAAAACAGTTCTAGCTATCATCTGAACTTTGTCGTTGTTGAACTTGAACATTACCGATTGCCGAATACTGTCGATTACACATATTATTCCTTTTTTCACAACTATAGTATATCCATTTTCAGACTTGGTTCCTCGCCCTGGTGATTAGCTTCAGTCAGTTAACTTGGTTTGATTAAGGCCGAGTTCGGGAATCACTAAACCCGAGTTCGCTAACTTGACTCTGAAGTTAAAGTTAAATTTAGCTACCCCCTCTACTGAGGCAAATGTTAGGGGAAAGCCATTTATTCTCCGTTTGAAAGTGTTGAGTGCGTTATTTGTGA
The DNA here is from genome assembly GCA_963942555.1 of Aleiodes leptofemur. Taxonomy (NCBI): domain Eukaryota; kingdom Metazoa; phylum Arthropoda; class Insecta; order Hymenoptera; family Braconidae; genus Aleiodes; species Aleiodes leptofemur. The sequence goes on from OZ012619.1 coordinate 12,242,229, forward strand.
TGGCACTACTCTTTCTTAATGGCAAACAGGCTGCCATGTTTGATTGTGGAGGGGGTAGCTAGAAGGGTTAAAAATGGCGTCATTAAAAACAGTTTAAAATGGCTATGGTCTGATGACCACAGCATCATAACTGGATGAATCTTCACGTTCTAATTGATTTCGAGCTGGATGAAACAGATTTATCGTTTGATTATTGGTTATGGTTCCGGGTGTTACTTGAGTAGCCATCTTTTACTGCTCTAAGATAACTGGCTCAAGGTAACTACCTGGGTGGTAATTATGCAGAATAGCGCCCATAAAATTTAAATAATTATCAAAGTCAAATCTTCGGAAAAAAATGTGGAATGCGCAAGCGAGATTTGAACCCACGACCCTCTGATTACATGTCAGGTGCTCTACCACTGAGCTATTGCGAGTTCCTATATTCTCCTTCAAATTTTTGACCAAGATATATTACATCATTTTCGCCAGCTCTCTTCCTGAGGTCATTTGAATTGAATTAATTAATTTTATTGTGGCCTCTATTATACATATTTACCCCTGAAGTTAACCATACATTTAACTGCGACACCTCAGTTAGCTGATCAACGATCAACGCTAGCCGGCCTTCATGAGACTGGTCCTTGCTGTTTTTGTTTCCGAATGGAAGCGATGTAATCGTCATTTTTTTCGAGTTTGAGACTCTATCATAATACGAGTTTAAATGACCTAAAACGTCAAGAACCGCCGTTTTTCTAAAATGTCTGTGCGTGTGAATGTGGGTGTGTGTATGTTCATTTGCCATTAAACAAATAAATTTATTAATAAATTAATTTTTATTAATAAATTTTTTAAGAGAATCAAATTTCGGAAAAAATATGTAATGCGCAAGCAGGATTTGAACCCACGACCCTCTGATTACATGTCAGGTGCTAGCATAAATACAATTGTGGTGTGGGTGTGGGTGTGTTCTACCGTATGTTTGCCATGTGTGCCTCAAGCGCTAACCGAAATTTCAGCTGAATCGGCCTGATAGTTCCTGAGAAAAATGAAAATATCGGAATATTGTATCTTCGACTTTTCTCGATGAAAAATGAAATTCTATAGTTCACTTTCAGCGAGGAGATGCGCGCTTATGAGCTGCATCTTTGACCCCTGGGGTGGCGGAAGCTCAGATTTTTAGTTTATCCAGTATACAACTTTTGAGAAATTTTTAGCAGAAAACTCAATACTTCTATAACTTAATGAATAATTGAGCTAGAGACCTCAAATTTTATGGGATTATACATCTGATGAGCATAAAATTTTGTATTGAAACTGAGTAACATCGGTCCAGTAGTTTCTTAGATATTAGCATAGGAAACATTCAAGAAAGCAAGCTATGTCTTCAAGACTATTCAATTGATCATTTTTGGGATGAGCTTAACCCTCTGAGGCCTATTTCGGTTCCAGCATTCCAGGCACAGATCAGTGATGGTAGATTAAAAATCAAAAAATCCATTCGGAAGCTTTCTGCTAATTGTATTGGCAGAATATCAAATGTAAGATGTTCAAATTACGCACAAGTAGTGGGGCTCCTGCTTGTTTGTTTTCCGAAAACTCGTTAGATTCGCACAGGCAGTGAGAAGAGATTCGGCAACGCCGCAGCCAAACAACATGACTGGGAATCTCCCATCATTCGACCAAGGTCCCTAGATCATTCTTGGTGACCAGTCTAGGGATAAAATTCCGACCAAAATGGATGAACTTTGAAAAATTCCAAAAAATCCGTTACGATTAGAAATGGACGGAATCCATATGCCGATCATGTGAGGTCACGTCACCGAGTAATATTGACCGTCAAAAAATTTAGGTTAATGACGGTAAAAAAAAAGAACAATTCCGATGGTCACAAATGGAAGATTGGAATAGATCTATGAAAGAGATTTAATGATCATCATTTTACATCTATATAGATGTATTGTACAATCCCGAAAATTTTTCATGTCCTGGTAGTCTCAAACTCAATTGTGATCGTCATTTTCCATTCAATATTTTGTGACGTCATGCGACCGTAACAAGATAGTCATTTTCCGGTAATATGACAGTTGTTTGGAAAATGACCGTCACTGCTCATCTCTATTCGCCACATATGTTTTCCACCTGAAATTTCCTCAGCTTTTCAACGGAATCATCCAAAAACACCTGTCTCCAGTATTTCCACATCTACCAGCCCATTCTCATCCCATAAAATAATCAAACTCCACCAAAAATCAAATTCATCCATTAAACCTCATCTTCTCCTCGATAAAATCACCTCAAATCTCCCTCAACCCCCCACCCATTCCATCACTATGAATTCACGACTAATACATCAATTGAAGGCTCACTCGTTATCAAAGTAGTTGAAGCGTATTTAAAGACCCCCCCAATTCGGTTAGTAGTTTAAGTTGGTAGAACTGTTTTTAAAGATAAAATTCAAGATTGGTGATATAACTAGGAGAATCAAAAACTTTGAACTGTTAAATTTACATTCCATTGAGTTTTATAGAATTTAAATTAATCATCTTTTCCGATTGTTTCAATGATAAAGTTGTGATTCATAAAAACTCTCCTTAATCATCACAAATCCTTCATGAAAACCAATAAAGAAAGAGGGGGAAGGAAAAAAAAATCATATTTCAGAAGTAAATTATCACTGTCTTATTATCTCATTCAACTTTGCAGATATGAAGAACATTATTTTCTTCCTTTTTTTTTTTTTCTTTCTTTTTAATTTTTATTTTAGTCTCCATTATTCTTTTCATTCACATAGCATATTTTCCAAGTAACAATGACCAGGCAGTTTCTTGTTTCATTGTTATGGTAAAATCCCAACCCGGCAATAACATTGGGAAGAAACGTGGTTGAATCGTTTGGATGGCTTGCAACATAATAGAATACATAAATGTGGAATCAGCCGGTGGCATTGCAGTGATGCAATAACCGCAGTGAAAAAAAAATAATAATGATAATAATGATGATGTATAAAAAAAAGGAATTCAGGTGAAAGAGAGTGACGGACGTTGCGGAAAAATCAGTGATTCAATTGCAGATAGAGTAAAATAAAAATAGTAAAGAAATATGAGTTGAATTGTGCATGGTCGGCCATTTGCATTTTTGAAGATTCATAAAATGGAGGTATTGGATTTTAGATGAAATTTGCTTGAAATTAGAGATGAAGATAGAATGCTTTGCAGTGATTTCTTGAAAAATTCGAGAAATTTTAGATGAAAAACATATTTTGGAAATCATTTCGGAGGATTTTACTATCGTCATTATTATTATTATTATTTTAGGAAATTTGTTGATTTTCGGAAATTTTTTATAATCAGCATGAATAAATACGATAATTCTCCGCAACATTTTTATTTTTAATAAAAAAATATTTTCTTCTCTCGTTAAAAAAAAAAATGAGGAAGTTTCTTTTCTTCAAAACTTTATGTTTCCCCTGGTTCTACATTACTCGTGAGAAAAGTGCGCCCTCTAGTTTTCACAATTCGTTTTTTTTTTTCCATCACTTTTCAAGTGCCACAGAGGGTTGAAGAAGGACTTCTGTATTTTCACAACTGTGAGACGATGGTTTTTGTCTTTCTCTCTTTCTCCTCTCATTTATTTATTTTTTTTTCCTATTCTTTTCTCTTTAGCTTCGTTTCCTATGGTCCTCGTGGGTGGCCAAAGGAACAACTAGAGTAACGGAACTCCAGCGTTCGGATATACCTCACTTTGCACTTACGATAACTACGAGAGTAGGAGGAAATGAGAGAGAGAGAGAGAGAGAGAGAAAGAGGGACAAAGGCTCAGTGAATCGATTTAGATTACGTCACCAGACGTTTCTAATGTTGATACAAATAAACTTCGAGTTAATCATCCACAACGAAGTGTTACAGCAGTTTTTACAGGGAATTTCGTAAATGTCTTTTCCTCATTTTATGCACCTTTGAGTTTCTCCTTTTTTTTTTACATTTTTATTCTCCTTTTAGCTGCGAATAGATGAATAAGCGGAAAATACAACGAAAGAGATTGTTGCAGAATTTTGAATTGAATCCTGTCATTTGAAGGTAGTATTCTAGCAAAATCGGGTATAGTTAATCCCTCTTTTTGATGCCCTATCAAAGATAATATTTTTTTACCTTTTTCAGAATTTTTTCATAATTTTTGCCCGTGTAGTTTATGAGATATGAATCATCAAAGTTGCTGAAAATAGCGGTGATGGGAATGAAACGCCCTAAATAGAACAGAAATAACGAAATTACTAAAAAACCACAGATTTGAACCATTATTTAAAAACTATTGGCGAAGGGAACAGCATTTTAACTAAATAATAGGAGAAAAAAATATTCAATTCTCCGTATAGTTAATGAGAACTTTTAATTAGAAGGTAGTCGTAACTATTTGTCTCTCTCTATCTCATGCATGTGATAAGAGATTAGTAATGTAAAGAAAATTCAAGAAACAAAAGAAATTTATATTCACATGCTGGAGTCATGACTTTCGAATAGTTTAATCACTTTTTCGGGTAAATTGAAAAACGTTTTTTCCTCATTATCAGCTATTAATTCAAAACTAACCTGGAAATCCTACCGAATGGAAGCATTGTAAACGTCGTGTTTTTTCGATTTCGAGTTTTCATCGAAATATGACTCCAAATGATCCAAAACGTCGAAAAATCATATTTTTAAAGCATGTCTGTATGTGTGTGTGTGTATTGACATGTATCGTCATTTCTTCTGGAACGGCTATACTTAGCGCTCTCAAAATTTGACAGTATTTTTCCTCTGTGTGCAAATTGTTGTCAGCAAAATTTCAGCGGAATTGGTTGAATAATTTCCGAGAAAAAAAGAATTTTCAAAAAAGCGTTTTTTCAAATTTTCTCGATGAAAAATTAATTCTTAGCCTCCAGTCTGGGCTATGATATTCATCTAATTAAATCTCACATTTTTCACTCAGGGTGAATTTTTCTCTGATTTTTCGTTTTGGAAATTATTCCAATTTTAGTGATTTTCAGTTCAGAGTTTAGTGGCACGATAACTCCTAGATTCCCAATTTATTGATCAAGTATTTCTTCTTGTTGTGAAAAAAATTAACTTTTTGAGAAAAAAATCATAAATTTCAATTTTTCTTCATTTTTTCCTGAAAACACATAGTTTTTATTCCATGATAATAAAATATATACTTTTCCGCATAAAATGAGATCATTTCCATCCTGATATGATAATTACAACCTTGAGAAGTTGAATCGTCAAATTCAGAAATTAATTAATTCATTTACCTGTTATTTTGGATCGATTATTCGGTTTGAATAGATTAATAATAATACATTTTTGTATATGAAAAATACCAATTCAAAGGACAATCGATTCAATAAAAGTCACGATGCTCGAAAATTACATTCGGAAGCATAGGGTCACACGACCAATAGATGGACACTGACCAAAAGATGGACGGTCTCTATTATCGAGGATTTTCATAAATAAATGGATGATTCTTATATTTTTCACGTCGATTCCTGACTATTAAATTCATATAGATTTATAAACTATTCATTACATACCGATTGATCGAAATTTGAAATCATACCACTGCAAATATGCAGCTGTCCATCTATTGGGGGCTCAAGTTATTTTCCAGTTTTTCCTTGATTTTCTTTAATTATTTCTACATTATTCAAGTTTAATTGATTTTTAGTCGATTCACTGCATATTTTTCTGTACATCATTCTTTTCTGCAATTTTTTAACGTAATTTGCCTATTTCGTATGAATTAATGAAGTCTGATATCGCCTTAACCGTCCATCTATTGGTCAAATGACACACAAGGGGCGAACGCCTGCTTGTTTCTGTTTTATCGACCGTACTCTGGGATACTACCAAAGAGTGTTAACGTATACTACCTTAAGAAATCAAATTTTTCATCTCCTATCGAAGCACCATGTTTATAAATGCATCTTTACTCCTGGATCCATAGAAATGCTGTTAGAAAGCGTTTATATTCAAGTTTTGAAGCAGAAGTCTGCAAAAAAAGGCAGGGCGGCGATCGACCTGGAAATCCTGGAAAAGTCAGGGAATTTTAATGTTAGTCAGGGAAATTCATAGTTTATTTTTCATTATCTCCATATTTTCAAGATTGATAGATATTTAATCGAAAAATTGAACTTTACGATCAGTTTGTAATCTGCAAAAAAGGTCACGAAAAATCACAATTATGAAAATTTAACGCAATTTCAGGGATTATTATAAAATTCTAATAAAAAAAAAATTGTTTTCAAGAATAACTAAGAATTTTGACGTAGGGAAACGTAAGGCAAAATGGACATTGTAATAAAAATATTGCAGATGGATTTTTTTAAATTATTTCATCGGGAAGCTGAGGGAATTTGAGTCGAAAAAAATGTGCCAGAATTAATTTTTTTCAATTTTTTGAGAATTCGATATTTTCTGGCATTTTTGAGGGGTAAGAGCCTTTCGATTTTTGAGCAAATTCAGTTTTTCTGAAATATCTCTGGTTCCATTGGTCGTAGCGACCTGGAACCGATTTTAATCGAAAGATGAGATCATTTCCCATCGATTTATGTGGTTCTGAATTTAAAAATATCGATTTTTAGGATAGTTATGGGACAAAAACCGATGATCATAATTTTTCACGGAAATTCCCATAACTATCTGAAAAATCGATGTTTTCAAATTCAAAACCCCATAAATCGATGGGAAATGATCTCACCTTTCATTTGAAATCGGTCCCACGTCGCTACGATTAATAAAACCAGAGATATTTTCAAAAAACTGAATTTGCTCAAAAATCGAAAGGCTTTTCACCCCTCAAAAATGACAAAAAATATCGAATTCTCAAAAAATTGAAGAAAATCAGTTCTGGCACATGTTTTTCGACTAACGTTTTCTCAGCTTTCTGAAGGAATCATTTAAAAAATCCATCTTCGATATTTTCATTCATTTAAGGATGTTTTTATAATATATGCATAAAAACTCAAATGTGTCCATTTTACCCCTTATGTCCGTATTGCTCCACCTTCCCCGATATTTAAATAATAGTTTTTTTTGTACGTCCTGAAATTTTCATTTTTAGTCATGGAAAAGTCAGGGAATTTTGAAATTAGTTTTCAGTCGCCACTCTGAAAGGAATTTTAAGATAAAGTAGGAATTTGAAAAAAAAAAAAAAAGGTGAGAAAAAGGAGATTCTTAAATGATTTTGTGTTTTTTTCTTCTACTGACAATACAAATTCCTATTTTCATCCGAAACTTCTTTTACACGAATCATCGTCCGATAAAACAGATTTTCTTTGTTACCAATTGTAGAAACGATTGAAAACGACAGAATCCCGGGATTTCCCCTCAGTAGTGCCATCTTCAGTCGCTCCTCCCCCCCCCCTGATAGGTCCTATCCTCGCCATCTTAGATTCATTGTCGACTGTGTTTTTTTCACAGTGTCGAACATTTGTTCTTCTCAATCGAATAAATTCAAATTAAATTCAAATTAAAAATGCTGTCCCGTCAATTATTGAGGAGATTTACAACAAGTGCCATTCGTAGGTCTGGCCATGAGGAAACTGCAGCTAAACCAGCAAGCGTGAGTCTAATTACGTTCGTTTATTGCATAACCGAAATATTTCGGCGTATTGAGGCATGAGACGTTCGATAATTTTTTTTTTTTGAAAATTAATTTTCATTTTTCTTTTTTTCTAACGCAGAATCTACCATTTAAGACTGACAATAAGTATAAAGTGACTGCACTATTCATCATGTTCTTTGGAAGTGGACTAGCTATACCTTTCCTCATGGTTCGCCACCAAATGCTTAAGTAAAATGTAAGTTTAGTTTTTTTTTTTCGACAAGGCTAGAAGGTACTGAAGTGCCTTCAAGAGGTAACGGAACCCCTTGTATGTATTGAATTTTTGAACTAATTGTTTGACGATATTTATCAATATTTTTATGATAGAAGAGTGGCAACGACTGGGGAAGGACATTAGGAAGTCGATGCTTCTGATATTTAATGCGAAAAATCATAATTATGACTAAACAATGGATTTGAAAATTTGAAATTTACTGGGTCTTCTGTTACCCCTTAATGAATGCATTGAATTTATATAATGTTTGTGTCTATAAGGGGTAACACCACTGTAAAAGTCTAGAAAAAGTCGTTTTTTGCTATTTTTTTCTATAGAAAAAGTGGCAATGAAATAATGATATTTAAGGGGAATTGAGCATATATTTGCGTCTTCAGAAAAAAAAATCATCAAAAAATATCAAAAAATGGGGACAAAAGAGCCATTCTTGCGAGGCCCCTCGAATTTAAAACACTCTGCTGCACGCAGTGTAACTGCTGCAAATTTCAAATGAAAAAATAAAAAAAATTGGCTCAATCTAGATACACATAGCTACAGAAATACGTAGGGGATTTCAAAAATATTGTTTTTTGTGGGATTGGTGACGATTTGAATGAAAAAATTCAAATTTCGGCCAAAAAACCGGCATTTTTTAATCAATAAAAAATGTGCATATCAATTTTTTGAAAATCCCCTACGTATTGCTGTTCGAAATATTGTTTTCAAGATGCTGTGGTAAATTCAAATGAAAATAATGAAAATTATTGGAGTTATGCTGCGTGCCAATTTGTAAAATCATGTTTCGAGAAAAACACGATTGAAGTTTTGACTTGGGCTATGAATATGGAGAAATGCCTTGGGAAAAATCGAAAATTTCATGTGAAATAATGGGTTTCAGGTGATAACTTTTCTTGTTCGTATTCTGGAAGGCCTAAAGTAATTTTTGAAGCAAGAAAAAAAAATCGATTTTTTGAAAATTCTACAGTGGTGTTACCCCTTAAGTGTCATTTAAGTGTACGTAAAGTGTGAGTAATTGAACATATACTCAAAGGGCATGTTAAATACACGCAAAAGGCACTTCTGTACCTCCAGCCTTATCTTTTTTTTTTCCATTGAAAGAATATTAATTTTTCAGATAAATCAATCTCAATTCATCTTCAGTTTTTCTCAAATAATTTGATTTGATGAATGATGGAGATACGCCCTTCTTTGCCCAAAACTGGTTTTGTAGAGAATTTTAAGAGCTACAAAAAAGGATTCTAGTAAAATTGCTCTATCTCACTTAGATTCTGAGATATCGTGAAAAAAACTGATGATGGAATAAAATTGATTTGTCTGCAAACTTAAGGATGATTGGAAGGTACAATCGGAAAAAAGTTGAATTTTTGTATAAAATTGTTAATAACAATTTATACAAAATGAAATTCTCAAATCTGATTCAGTGAATCTGTGAAGAATGTCATGAGGAATAAAATGAGCTCCAGAAACAAAAAATTAATTGAAAATTGAAAAATTTTCATGATTATTTAGGTTTACAAAATTTAAAGGAACGTAAAAAATGATGAGAATTTTTCAATTTTCAATTAATTTTTTGTTTCTAGGACTTATTTTATTACATCCTTCGCAGATTCACTGAATCCGATTTGAGCATTTCATCTTGTATGAATTGTTATTAATGATTTTATACAAAAATTCAACTTTTTTAAGATTGTATCTCACAATTATCCTTAATAGTTGTTTCAAAAATAATTTCAAGTGAATTGAAATGTTTCATGGTCATTTTTTTGCTGATATCTCCGAAATTTCAAAATTTAGGGAAAAATATGAAGAAACCCCTTTTGTAGAGAATTGAATTCTCTAAAAAAAAGGTCTCCTTATAAATTCCCATAGATGCAATAATTTTCGAGATATTCTCAAAAAATTTACGAATAATTTCTCAATTTTTTTTCATTTACCAGTTGACTCATTTCTTTTTTTTTCTCAATTTTCAGGTGAATTTCTTCGAAATAGTGAATAGAGGCGTTTCCATAGGAAAATTTAAATCCACCTAAATTATGTAAATAATTCGCAAGAACATGATTAAAAAATAAATTCAGTGTGATTACGCCGAAAAAAAATAAGCAAAATTAACTAATGAATTTTTCTTCATTTTTATTTATTAAAGTCACATAAAATCCTATAGACCAGATGAAAAAATCACTAAATTCTCCCAGAATCTTAAAATTAATTATTTTCATAGCTAAATCATTGTTTCATTAGTCTAAACTAAGAGAAGAATTATCTTATCTCATTATCGCTATAAAATAATTATTTTTTTGGGGAATTTTTTAATTTTTTTTATACGAAAAAATAAATCAATTCCTAAGAAAAAAAGGAAAAATATTCAGTGTCATCTGTCGAAGTCGGGAAATGGCACTGGTGGTCTAAAATTTGGTCTTTTTCCAGTATTTGGATAATGCGAGTGTTTACATTCATGACAATGGCCGCCATGTGATCTGTATGAATCAATACAACAAATTGGAATTGTTTTATTATTTTCTCTCTCTTGATTTTTTGGTAATAAATTAATTCCATAAACAAGTGGCTGTTCATCATTTGTTTTCAATAAACGTTTTATTAATTTTTTTTTCTTCTTCCTCGGTCTCTCCCAAATGATTTCTTCGTCGTCTGATTGTTGAGAGCAATTCAATCGGGGAATCAAAGGCTTTTTCATTTCGATTCCTTCATTTTTATGAATTGATGAAGATTTTCGGGATCTTCTGCTGCAGAGAATCCAGAGAACGATGCAGCTGATGATGGTGATTGCTAAAAGAGCTGCTAAAATTGCCAGAAAAATCGACGATGTTGTCCAGAGCTGAAAAGTGAAGGATTTAATTTTTTTTTAGTGAAAAAATATAATTTATTCAATGAAATTCGTGAATATCTCCTGAATTAATAGGTTTAAGGGGAAAAATCGAGACTTTCTTTTGTAGAGAATTTTAAGGGCTACAAAAAAGGTCTGATACCATGGTGGACCCAGTTACCGGACATACCCCAGTATACGGACGTAGCAGCAAGATATACTAATAATTAATATTCAAGTGAGAAGACCAGATTTTTCAATACTTGCAGAGTGTCAAGATAAAAATCAACTGAAATGTTTGATTCACTTGAGTGAAATTTTTTTATCACTTTAATAATTTAATTCTCACTGTCCGGATACTGGTGCCATTCCCTTAACTGTCCGATAACTAGTACTGTCATGGTAATTTTTCTTAAACCCATTAGTTTCCGAAATATTTCCATTATTACCATCTCGTAACATCCTTCTACAAAAGGATTTGTACACGTTCTGCAAACTCTGGATCCAATACTAGGCTGATGCGTTCCCAGAGGGCATCTTTTGCATCTTGCTGATAGATCTTGACTATGATAATGAGGAGAGCAAGGAACTGAAACCAATTTTTTACTCATCAATAAAGAAATTGAATAAATCCACCTTAAGGCAGGATCCTACTTTGAAACGTGAACTTGCGAGAAATACCCAATTCATTTTCAAGCACGAGGGATATTCGGGGGATGAATTTTTTTAATTCTAATTTTGGCAAATGGGTGCACGGATTTGACACTATCGTGGGATAAAGGAGTCTGGCATTTGTTCAAAACCTTTTGCTTGCTACTTAGCAAGAGGCGTCACATATGAAAATACTTTATAAAGACTTTATAAAGAATTTATCATTGAATTCATTTCCATATGTTAATTAAATGCATTGATGGTTCATAAGGATTTTGAAAAAATAATTAAAAACATCAAATTATTGTCACATCGCGACGTTTCGCTGAACAATGCCAGCTACACTGAGGGAAAAAAATATTTACTAGGAACGTTATATAGTTCATGTCAATCGAGAATTTGATTGCCAGTGGTTTTTTTCTGTTTAAACAATTTATGTCTTAGACGAATCTTGTATTTATTTGGGATGAATTTCAATACATTCACATTAAAAATACGATAAGTTTTTTAGGGAATAATTTCCGAACAATACATTGCGGTTTTGAGTCAAACTGGACTATGTTTGGACTAAAAATTCATGTTTCGTTCAAATACATTATTATTTGACAAAAACATCACGAGAAAATATTAATGGCAATTATAATCAAGATTGAATCAATTCATGAGGAGATTTGGACAAATAATTGTTTATTTATCATCATCAATTTGTGAAATTTAGCAACGAAAAATGAGTAATGATCTGATGTAATTTCGAAATGAAAAAAATTAAGATTGAGAGAAATAAATATTTATTTCTCTCAATTAAATTCGAATATAATAAAGAAGGAGTTTTGACTCAAAATTATTTTTATGCCTAGAAAATATTTTTTTCCCTCAGTGTACCTCAGGCTCTGAAACCAGACGTGAAATATTCTTTGTTATTGATAAATTACAATTTTATCCTCTTATGAAGAGATAAAGAGGATCAAATTGTAATTTATGAATGAAAAAGAATATTTCACGTTTGGTTTCAGAGCCTGAGGAAGCTGGCATTGTTCAGCGAAATGTCGCGATTTGACAATGATTTAATGCTGTTAATTATTTTTCCAAAATCCTTATGAACCATTAATGCACTTTATGAAGAAGTCCCACTTCTTCAGAAAAAAAAGTTTCAATTCCTTATAAAAAAATATTTTTTATATAAAGCACACTCGTACGTGGTGGTATTATCGAAAATTATCGATATCATATACACAACGTGATGTCAAATCCCTTGCTTCTATTGGTCAAAATTGTGGTGGAAAAAATAATCATAGAAATCTATGAAATCCTCAGAAATCCATTCGATTTCCACAGATTTCACGATATCTTATGAATTTTCATGAAGTCTGCTGAGAATTTTTAGAATCTTTGAATTTTTACAATTTGAAGTTTAGTGTACATAGATTTCAGGAGTGATTATCTCCTCGCTTTCATCAAAAAATCACGTATCTGAATTATTTACTGAGTTATTGCCCAGAAATCGATAATTGAATGATAAAAAAAAATAGTACCACAATGACTATTATCAAGTCCATAACCAGCTGGACAACCAACCAACAGTCCAACTTCTCCATCAGCATCACCCTTAACATTTCTCCCAATTCTTCCTCTTTTTTTTCTCCGCCTGCTGCTATTTTCCCCGGTAAAATCAGCCATTTTGTTATCAACAGGTACCAATTGATCCTTTCGACGATTCTGTATCCTAAAAACAACTGTCATTTAACATTTTCTATAGAAAATAAATATTTCATATAAATTACTAATAAAGTAAATATTAAAAACTAAATTAACTAACTTTTTTTCCTCAAAATAATACGTAAATTTTTTATCAATAATATTGCTATTTTATCTTGTACTGCTTTACGACATCTTAAGCCACACTGTGTAGTACTGATTGGTAATAATTTTGATGGATTTGTTGGTACAATTAATATTCTAATTGACACCTAAAACAAAATCTTTAAAATTATTAATTTCATTTTTTTTTAAAATCATTTTTCGATTAATTTGCCAGAAGAGAGAGAGTGAAGCAAAATGGAGTATATTCTCTAGTTCCCGTTTTGCCCCATCTTCCTCAATTTTTTTTTTTTTTTTCATTTACTTGATGACTGTGACAGTGTGGAGCAAATATAAATGCATCACATATTGAATTTTTGCACAAAATTTCATTGAGTTTTGGGGGTAAATATGATGATAATACGTCGAGTTCTGTTTCCTCACAGACATCCATTTTGTAGCGATTGCCACCACGCAGTGTGTAACGGGGTAACGTCACGATTTTTATATTGTGCTCATAAATATTCTCTACAAGTTCCTCATTATCTGGATCGATGTATGTTACAATGCACGAATAATTGCCAGCATCTTTAGCGTCTACATCGTACAGTTCAAGATTTCCATTCTTCCGAATTGTTCCTGAGGTTAATATCTCATGAAGGAAGAGGCTCAGAAGAATTCAGTAGTGAAGAGGTAAAACAAGATAATTTTCTTTTTTTCTTATCAAGTTTTTTGAAAATACCTTAGAAAATAACCGAGAAAGAGCAGTTTTGCCCTAAAGCTCTTTTGTAACTCTTGAAATTCTACAAAAACAGATGAGTAATATCACTACATCTCGCTTAGTTTCCCAGATATTTCCAAAATGACCTCAAAGATAAGTCGATTTATCCTGTTTTACCTCTTCACTACTGAATTCATGAAGACACTTTTTTTTTTGTAGAGATTTAGATTCTGTGCAGAAAAGGTGTCTTAAGGTACTATCCCAGCAAACTCGAGTACAGTTAACCCTTTATTTTTTTGATACCGTATCAAAGATGATATTTTTTTTACATTTCTCTGAATTTTTTCATGATTTTTGCTCGTGTTTATGAGTTTATGAGCTATGAACTATCAAAGTAATTGAAAATAGAGGTGGAAGGGATGAAACGCCATAAATCTAACGGAAGTAACGAAATTATTAAGAAAATCTCACAGTTGACCAATTATTTAAAAACTATTGGCGAAGATAACTACGTTCTAACTAAATAATAGAAGAAAAAAATATGCAATTCACCGTATAGTTATTAAAAAATTTTAATTAGAAGGTAGTCGTAACTATTTGCCTCTCTCTCTATGTAATGCATGTGATAGGAGATTAGTAATGTAAAAAAAATACGAGAACCAAAAAAAAATTATATTCAGGGCTGAAGAGATGATTTGCGAATAGTTTAATCACCTTTTCGGATAAATTAGAACACGTTTTTCCGAATTATCAGCAGTTAATTGGAAGCTAACCTACAGATCCTCATTTTTTCCCTGTTTTATCAACTTTATTCTGGGATACTACCTTAATTAATGTATCTATGTTACCGGAAATCGGAGAATTATCGATTCTCGTCCACGTGTAGTTGGGTCGACTGATACTCATTATCCACGTGATTTCCTCGCCCTCATGATTGCAGGGGATATTCAGGTCTGATCCAGGAAAAGACAGGATCTCGTGATCTATTGATGAAGTTAAAAATAAATCAATTTTTTCAAGTTCCTGAATCAAGTGATATTAGTGATATTAGTGATATTAGTGATACTAATGATACTCTGATTATAATTTGGAATCAAAATATATGGTTATTATTCTTCTTTCTTCTTTTTCTGTACATTTATACTTTTTTTTTTGTACATTAATACTTTCTACACAAACGTTGAATTGAATAAATAAATAAATAAATAAAACCTGTAGTTTACCATGACCAATCATCTCATCGCTCTGCAGCATGTCCTCCAGGTCTCCTGGCCTGACGTATTTCAGGCCCTTAGCCTCGGCAATCTGTCGGCGTGACCTTGGAAGAACGTCCCCCAGAACTCCAGAGGATGTTAGCACCAATTCATCCCCTATATTCGTAAATTTCTGGCACGAATACGTTGATATTCTATCGAGAAGATCATTCCTCAGCAGCAACATTTTCTTCAGGTTTACCACCGCATCCTCAAGATCACAGAGACACCCACCACAATTTTCTGAATTATTGGATCGTAAATTGATCGGAACTGACACATTTCTGATCGATTGCTGACTGCGATCTGACAATTTCTTGAATTTCTTCGATTCCTCACGTTTTTTCTCCTTTTTTCTCAAAATTCGCTTCGACTTTGACGATTTCTTTGACTTCTTTGGTTTTTTGGAAACCGTTCTATCATGTTTTTTCGAAGATTTCGATTTACCAGATTTTTTCCCCGATTTCTTGTGATTTTGCAGATTTTTTGAACAGAGATGACGACCAATTCTCACGTGATCTAAATTTTCCTCAGAAACTTCTTTAAGAGTTCGGGTTTTTCTTCGATTTTTAGTCGTTTTACGAGTAATTTTACCTCCCTCTTCTTCTTCCAAAATCTTTTGTATTTCATTACCGATTTTATCTACTTGTTCGTCACCATAATTTTTTTCAAGTTTTTTTTTTGTCACTTTGGCCTTTGATTTTTTCGATTTCTGCTTCTTCTCCGATTTCTTTTTATTCTCCTTATTTTTTTTCGATACTTTCTCCTTCCCTTTCGCTTTCTTCGATTTCTGGGAATTCGATCGTGGCTTGACTTTTGTCTGTTTCGATTTTTTATTCGAAATGGCTGGCAATACAGAGCTCTGCGATTTCTTGACGATAATATTAGGAGAGTCCAATTTCTTACGGATTATTTGGAGCGTAGTATTGACGTTCTTCTGGAGACTGATGATCTGTTCGATCAGAGCCCTCAACGATTTTTTATCATTCTCATTAGCAAAAATATTCGACTCAAGATAATCCAAACGCCAGTCATTTTCACGTTTCGATCTTTTGTGACTTTTCGATTGTCCCCTCTTTCGCTTACGGCCCTCGTTCTTTGATTCTTTTTTATGATGCATCGCATAAAGAATCCGAATTTTCTCATCCAAATCGTCCAAATGATGCGGCAGAGGTCTCTCATCAGTCGCAACGGAGACTCTCCTACGTTTTCGATTCAACTTCTTCTTTAATTCCATCTCCAATTTATTTTTAATCTTCTCAACAATATTTTCCCGTTTAATTTTATTCACCCAGTGTCTCCTCTTCTTCCCCGAGGCCTTTGGCAGATTCATCTTCCGTTTACTAGCCGGAGATGTCACCCTCGATCGCACGGAAACTTTCTTGGAATTCAAATTTCGCGGGGTTTCGGATTTCTCGAGGTTTTTAAGGTTAGGATCTGTCAGGTCAAGCGTAAACTCAGATTTCGTTTCTTCTCGCGGCTCTCCACTGCCATTAGATACTTCTTGAATGACCTTGACCGACAAATGAGGATCCAAATCATGAAGTGACGAACCGGATACGGAATTCAGAATTTTATCAGCAACATGAGATATCATTTCGTCCAAACTCTCACCGTCAAATGATAATTCTTCGGATTGATAATCGCCAATGGATTTTGAACGTTTATGTTCATTTTTGAGATGTAAATTTTTTTTTGAAACTTTCGTAGGAAATTGATCGAGATTTCGTTTTTTCTTTCGAAATCCCTCGTTTTCATCGACGTAAACAATGATTTTCTCTAGATTCCCCAAATTTTGATTCTCTACGAGATTTTTAACTGTTGGAATGATGGAACTGATGTTCATCGGTTTTTTGGGCTCTGGATGGTTAATTTTTTTGCGATTTCGAACGTTGGAGAGGAAAGGATTCTTCGGGGCTGGAATTTTTGGAGATAATTTCTGGGGAGACTGATTTATTTCTCTGGAAGGCTTCGAAGGATGTGATTTTTTGTGATTCTTCGGATGATCTTTTTCGTGGTGATGATGCGGTTGCTTTTGATGATGTTCTGGAGACTCGTGATGATGATGCTCATGATGATGGTGATGAGATTTAGCTTCTTGATGGACCGGATGCTTCTTGTGGTATGGTTTTTCATTGATTTTGTGACGAGAAGGAAAAGAAGAGATTACCTCCTCTGGTTGAGGCTCTCCTTCGTCTTTTGGGATGAATTTGGAAGCAGACGGATGAACGATCTCTGTGTAGCTTTCGTCGCTGTCCTCATCGTCATCTGGATTGATGTCTGGCTCGATAGTAGTTGAATTTCCATGACCAATCACCTTGTTGATCATTTGCTTCATCTTGGTGAAAATACTGCGTGTTTCTTTTCTGTTCTGATGTTTGGATCTCGCCCCTGGAGCATCGATGATGTTCATGACTTTGCTCATGAGTTGAGGAGTTTTCTCATGGGACTTTTTCGACGTGGCTGCTTCTCTCTTGCTGACTCTCTGATTCTTGCGGCTTTTCGATTTCTTATGGAAATTTCGTGGCAGCTGTTTATTCTTCGCAGTATGGGGCTTTTTCTGCAGCTTTGGGGACTTTGCCTTTCTCATCGACAGGAGAGTGCGTCCAAGTCCTCCACGACGGAATTCTTGAACTTCAGACACATTGGATGAATCAGGATTGGTGGAGACACTTATCATGGTACGATCATCGAAACTAAAAGTCTTCCGACTCAAATTCTTCTTCCGTCTTCTACCTCTAGGTTTTCTCTTCCTCTTTCTCTTATTCTGCACATGAGCTGTGACTGGTGCAGAGACAACCCTCAGATTCAGGAACTTCCTTGTCATCAAGAACGGTTTGTTCTCCTCGAGATGCTGCACAGATTCCTGAATCTTCGGAGAAACCATAGATTCTGCACTCTCCTCTTTTTCACTATTTCCAATCGATTTGATCGTCCTCAGTCTAGGCTTCAACGGAATGAACTCTTCAGCCTCTTCAGGTCGCTCAATTTGGTCCCCAGCATCTCTCCTCCACTTCACCTGATCACCCATATCGAAGTCATCCCCTCCACCCCTCAAAATAAGTGTGTAACAGGTAGTACCCATTTCTTCATCGACCTCCTGAGGTTCATCATCGTCGTAATAACTGGAGCCATCTCTGGCTCTTCTTTTCCGGTAATTCGTATCGTCAGGCGTACCGAGCAACTCCTTGTCCCACGATCGGGTCCCTCCGACGTGAAACTCGGTTGTTCTTTCTGTCGGCCATTCGGTACCAGGCGGATGCCAAGGCTTGGTCGTTCTTCTAGAAGGTCTAGCAGTTCTTCCGTCAACAAGTATCATCCCAGACGAGTCATCACCAGCAACGAGCTTCAGGTTTCCGGTGGTGCCTTCAGAAATGGGCGAAGTCGTTCCCAAAGTGGTATCCTCAAAGGCTTTAGTGACTAATCCCTGATTGATGACAAGATCATCTTTACCAGGTTCTTCACATTTCAATTTATGATTCTCCTCGTCCTCGTCGTAATCCATTTGAAGAACGTTAACAGTGAATGCTTGTTTGTTTTTCTTGTAGTCCTTGCGGACGTCCTCGAGGAGTCCATACTCCCACCGTTCGTGACCGCCCAAGTGGTACCTGCCAGGTCCTTCCGTAGGCCAAGAAATGACCGGCTTGCTAGGTTTCTGGATCTTTCGCTTTGACCTCCTCTCCTCTTTCAGCTTCTGCAGATCAGCTTCTTGTCGCTTGAGGACTTTTTCCCTCAGCTTCAATGATATCTCACGTCTCAGCAGTGCATTCTTTTTCTCCGTTAAAAGCTTCTTAGTTTCCCTTAAATCTTCAAGAGATGCCATTGATTTTCCCTCGCGTTTTCGATTCCCACCTTTCTTGGCCTCTCCAGTTGATTCATAATCCGCCCATTCAGGTTCTTCTGGCTCTTCATCGTAATCATCAGATGGTTCATCGGGATCAGGTGCACTGTCATCAGTGAAATATTCAATCTCCCCGTAGTCTCCAGTTGTAGTTTCTGGGGGCTTCAAAGTTTTCGTCTTAGTAGTTTGAGCGTTTTTAGGTTCTCTCGTTGTTTTCAGTTCAGGTTCAGAAGGTTCAGCATCTTCTTCAGGACTTTCCTCATCACTTTCATCACCAGATTCATCATGATTAGGATTCTTTTCACTTCCTTCATCACTAGGCTCATCACGTTCAGGATTCTCTTCAGCTTCTTCTTCAACAGGCTCGTCATGGTCATTATCGGTTTCTTCTTCTTTTCGGCCAACGTCAGAATCCTCGTGATCTGATTCAGACTCTTCATCCTTCTCTTCCTGAACCTCATATTCATCGTTTGAAGGAGAAACAGTACTCTCTTCGTCATCCTCCACATCAACAACGTCTTCATCTACATGATCTTCGGTTTCTGGTTCCCGGAAGACTGGATCATCATGTTCCTCGTTTTTGGACGTAGTCGGCTCTTCAAGATCTGGGTTCTCACTCCTCCAAGGACCATGCTGTTGAAGCATGCAATTCTCCTCATATTCAGGAGGATACTCAGTTGGTCCCGAGTCATCATCGTCTTCATTTTCTCTCTTTCTTTTCTTCTTCCTATTCTCATCTTCAACATCACTTTGTTCTCCATCATCACTCTGTTCTTCATCTTCATCAGGTTCGGATGCTTCAAATTTTGATATCGATTCAGTAGGGACTTCCGCCCATTCATCATCACTCAATCTGTTGACTTGAGTTGGTTGGATTCTGGAATCGAATCTGTTCACTTTGAAGTTTTTCCGCATGAATGTTTCATCCCTAACTAGAGACCCCTTCTTTGTAGAGTCTTCCGCGAAGTTGAAGGGTTCAAACGGTACTTTCGACCAGCTCTCGTAGATTCTCGTGAATCCTTGAGGAGTATGGAGAGCAACAGTTGTATCATTGTACGTCCACTCACCCTCCATGAGGTTCAGAGAAGCAATAGGTTTTTTCTTCTGCTCCTGAACAGTGTCTTTTGACCTCTTCTCAACGTCTACCTCCACGAGAGCTATTGGAACTGTCGAGATCTCTTCCAAATTCAGTAGTTTTCGTCGCCGTGAGGCTCTACCAGTTCTAGACTTCTTCTGATAATAATGAGGATCTGGCATGCAAATAACTTGAGTAACATAATCATGGCTTCTGTCATATGCCAAAGGATTATTTTCATCCAAAACGTGGAGACAAAGCTTTTTCGTAGCTGATTCATATTCTACTCCACTTTTCTTACTCTCTTCAAGAGCTGGCTTGTTGTCGGATTCCTCTTCGTCACTGTTCTCCAGAATCCGCATGATTGGCGTTGGAAAATCGTCACCTGTTGGATCCGGTGTTTCACACTCTTCTTCATATTCCTCATTGTTAACCACCTCTCGATCTGCATCAGGCTGCTCTTTCCAGACATCTTCATTGTCGTCGAATATATAATCACCTGATCCTTCTTCCTCCGTTGTACTGGACTGGAAAATCATTGACTCCGTAGATGTCGCTTCGGGTTCCATCGTACCTAGCGTTCCTTTTGGACTCACAGATGTTCCTTCTATAGTCACAGACGTTCCTTCTCCAGTCTCTTCAGTAAGAACCGAAGAACTTGAAGATGAAGAATATTCTTCAAATGTCGACGAGATCTCTTCTGAACTTGATGGCAATTCTGAGCTCAAAGTTCCTGATGAACTTGTTTCAATCTCTGCTGAGCCCTCCTCCTCCGGTTCTTTCTGCTCTTCCTCCAGCTTCTTCTCCTCCTCATCTAACTCCTTCTCTCTCTCCTCAAGCTCCCTTTCTCTTTCCGCAATATCTTCCTCCTTTTGTTCGTCCCAAGTTTCCTCAAACTCTTTCTTCTCCTGCTGATGCTTGTCTTCTTCTTCCTGAAGTCTTTTCTCTTTTTCTTCAAGTTCTTTTTCCTTGTCCGCAATCTCCTGCTCCATCCGGGCCAGTTCGTCATTCAATTCTTCCTGCTGTTTCTTCATCTCTTCGAGTTCTTTGAGCCTTTCATAGTCTACAGTTGTTGTAGGAATTTCAGTCGTTGTGGTGGTAGTTGTTGGAGTTGTGGTTGTCGTTGTAGTTGTTGGTCTTGTGGTTGTTGTTGTTGTTACTGTTGTAGTTGTGACTTCTGTTGTGGTTGTCGTAGTTGTTAATTTTTTCCGTCTTTTTTCTTCTTCTAGACGTTCTCTCTCACGCTGACGACGCAGCTTCTCCCTCTCCCATTCTTCCTGTCGACGTCGAAGATCATCCTCTTGATCAAAAAGAGCCTTCTCCCTCTCCTTAAGTTCTCTAAGTCTCTTCTCCAATCGCCCACGTCGGTCCAATTGCTCTTCTTCTCGATCCTCTAATTCTTCCTCAACATCATCGATAGAAGCTCGAGTTGTTGATTTTATAGGAACGGAAGATGATTCTTCAGCAGTTTCTTCTGTTGACTCAGTTGACGGAAATTCTGAGCTTGCAGAAATCGCTTCAGTTCCCTCCACAAGAATCGAAACACTTGAAGCTTCAGGAGCTGAAGTAGTTCTCCCAGAACTTATGAATAGAACTGACGTTTCTGGACCATGGGTTTGAGGGAACTCGTTCTCTTCTGATTCAGTTGTTTCGAATTTTGGCGCTTCTATTGTAGAGACATATCCTTCGGGATAACTTGGAGTGATCTCCTGACTAGTTCCTGAAGATTCCATCTCTCTATATGGAAAGGTGGATGTTTGTAAAGGGAACTCAGATTTTGGGAAAGATTGTTCTGTGATAAAAAATGACGGAACAATTGCCTCTGTTTCTTCACTCAGCCCTGGATATCCGGTTCCTAAAGAGAACTCATTTCCGTTCTGGAACCCTTCCGGAGAAGCTATGAAATAACTGACCGTTGTTATTGGAGTTCCCATTCCAGTAGGGAAAGCGGGTTCGAGAGCTTGTGGAGTCGATGCTGTAGAACCCATCATCAGGACAGAAGTTCCTAACTCGGGAATCATCGGAGTCTCTTCCGTGAGTTCAGCATACTCTGCAGCATACTCGTCAGAGTAGTCTTCAAGATTCTCTTCAGGTCTTTCCAGGATTTGGGGCAGAGTAATGTCAGGAATGTATTCACTGGTAGTTTCAGCTTTCCCCACTTGTCCTAGTCCTGTAGTCGAGTACTCTTCTTCGAAATCAGGAAAAGATTCAGCATTCCAATCAACTTCTCCAGTACTTCCTAGAGTCCATTGCTCAGTTGTTTTCGCCGTTCTGATCTCTTCGAGTTCTGATAGTGGTTCGATAGAACTGGATTCATATTCTGTTATGATACTAGTCAATTGTTCCGTTGACCCTCGGGTTTCCCAAGGGAAAGGAGAAGTTGATACAGCAAACGGTGACGATGTGACTGATTCAACATTTTCCAACATTCCATTGATCTCTGAGGGTCCAGAGGATGCTTCGGAAAAGGTTGACTGCTCCGAAGTTGTTCTTGAAACCTCTGAAGTGCCTTCTGAAGCTTCCGCTACTGCGAAAGGTGTTGTTGAACTGGTAGAACCTTCGGGAGCTGTTCCAGTGAACTCTGTGATGATCCTCGTCAACTGCTCGGTTGACCCCATAGTTTCCCACGGAAAAGGAGATGTCGATATTTCAATAGTTCCAACAGATAAAACTGATTCCGTCTGCTCTGAAGTTCCTGAGGAACTCCATACAGTTTCCGTGCTTTCAGTGAACATCTCGCCACTCGTGAAAGATTCAGCTTGTGTTAGAGTAGCTGTTGGGAGTTCTGCAGCTGTTCCTGTAGGTTCTGAGGCTGCAGATGTTGATGGAGGAGTCAAAGAAATAATCGTGGAAGTTCTAGGAAGTTCTGCCGTTATTTCGGAGTTCCCTGTTAGCTCAAATAATGTTCCAGAGCTAGTGGGGTATTCTGGAGTGATTTCAGAGTTCTCAGGAATTATCTCACCTAAAGTTGAAAGCTCTGGAATTGTTCCACTCATTTCAGACGTAGTTCCGGAGCTTTCGAGGTTTTGAGGAGTTGTCTCAGTAGTGTGTGAGAGTTCTTCATTCACTCCGGAAAAGCCCGATATTGATTCAGTAATTTCTCCGAGTGTTGGAACTGTTTCCCCGAATGTTAGAATTATTTCGGAACTTTGCAGAAGCTCTGTTGTTATTTGAGACGTTCCTAAAGAGAGGCCTATTGATTCGAAGGTCTCTAATGGAATCTCAGGAGCAGTGAAGGATTCAGTAGTTCCAGTAGCAATGGATGGAACCGTTTCAGTGGAGGTCAAAAGCTCTTCAGTTACTTCAGGAAAACTCAACGTTGTTCTACCTGTTTCTTCCAGTGTTAACGTTGTTCCCGGAAGATCGAGAATTATTTCAGAACTCCGTGGCAGCTCTTCAGTGATCTCCGAGGTTCTCGTAGTCTCGCTGATTGTTCCAGGAATTTCAGACTCTGCCAAGTATTCAGAAGTTCCTCTCGAGGAAAATAGAGGCTCGCTTGTTAAAATGCTTGTTTCTTTTCCTTCTGTTATTCGCTCCTCCGGAGTTCTCGTCGAGGTTTCCACCCAAGGGTGAGTGACACCTTCATCCTCGTACTCAAAGTAATCAGTCAGACCTTCAGTACCCGTCTCACTCTCGGCATATTCATACTCCTCTTCTCCTTCTTCTTCTTCTTCTTCTCCTTCTGGAGGTCCTTCCTCAGTCTCAATTTCCGTC
Organism: Aleiodes leptofemur; assembly: GCA_963942555.1. NCBI lineage: Eukaryota > Metazoa > Arthropoda > Insecta > Hymenoptera > Braconidae > Aleiodes > Aleiodes leptofemur. Next base: position 12,265,960 of record OZ012619.1, read on the forward strand.
TCATAGTATTCACCTTCATCTGCAGTTTCCCCGATTCCCTCTTTAGCCAGCTGAGAAATCGTTCTCTCCGTCGTTAGCCATGGAACTTCAGTCCGCAATTCTGTTGTAGTGAGTATGAAAGATGATTCAGTTGTTGTGAAGATGATCGGAGACGTTGAGAACTCTTCAGAAGTGGTTCCAAGTAGACTCGTGAGAGCAGGTGATTGAATTTCTTCTTCTAGACTAGGAGTTGTCATGGATTCCGTGAGGAGTGCAGCTGAAGAAACGGTGGGAGGTCTAGTTTCTAGTTCTTTTGTTCTTTGCTCTTCTGGAACTTTTGTTGATGTTTCCGTTGATATTCCCTGAGTCTCCATTGCAGTTGCCATTGATTCCGAAGTTTCTTCTTCAACTGAGCCCATGGTAGTGAATGCAGCTGAAGAAGTTGTTGAAGGACTAGTTCCACGTTCTTCTGTTGTTTGTTCCTCTGGAGCCTCCGTTGATGTTCCAAAGCTTGGAGTTCCACTAGTCTCGATCATTTCCTCCCAGTGTTCACTGACTCCTTCATCGTACTCGCCAACACCTTCATATTGTTCTTCTTCATTTTCCTCCTCAATAGGTCCTTCAGTCTCAATTCCTGCCTCATACAACTCGTCTCCGATTTCAGGCTCTCCAGTTTCTTCAAGTAGCAGAGGAGTCGTTGTCTCAGTGGTTGTCCATAAGCTTTCAGCTTTCAATTCAGTCTCTGCAAGGATGGAGGTTGAGGCCGGAACATAAACCGATTCAGATGTTGAAGCCATTGACGACTGAGAAGTCATTTCAACTGGAACCGCTGGAACAGACGGTTGAATCTCTCCTGCAGCTGAGCCCAGAATCGTGATTTCTTCCGTGAGGAGCGCAGTTGTTGGAGATGTTGTTGAAAGCGACGAGCTGAAGGTACTCGTCGTGATAGCTTCCATAGTTATCTCAGCTTCAATGGTCGAAACGAACTCCGTTGTGCTTTCTGGAGTTCTTTCGGATGTTGAAGTGTCGTGATAATCCTTCTCTTCTTGGATTACAGTAGAAACCACAGTCGGTATCTCCGTGGAGGTCGTAAAAGACGATGGAAATGTTGAAGAAAATACCGATGTTCCTTCGGTAGATGTTGATGGTTCTGCCGAAGATATGAAGAAGAGGGTAGAAACTTTTTCTGGCTTCGTAGAAGTTGAAGTCAGCACTGTCGGAGTGAGTTCCGTCTCAGTACTCTCTTCTGTTGCTATTGTTTCTGAAGTTGAGATGGTTGAGTAGGGAGTTAGGGTGGACATTAGGGTTATTTCGGGAATCAGACTTGGTATCGGAGTTGCTCTTTCCGTTGTTGTTCTCTGACGCTCTGTTGAGGACTCTGTTGAAAATTCCGACGTACTTTCAGGAATCGTAGTTCTCGTGAACTCTATAATGGTTCGGACTTTTGCAGACGATGTTGATTCTTCACTTTCCAGAGTTTCTGAAGTGGAAGTCTCTGAAAATAGTTCAGGAATGGTTTCTTCTTCCGTAGGTATTGGCGTTGAAGCTGAAGTGCTTTCTGTAGATGTGTGTTTGGGCTTTGAAATTTTTTCTGTTGTTTCTGAAGTTTCTGTCCTTATTTCTGTTGATTTTGTCGAAGAGATCAACTCTTGAGTTTCTGATATCGCAGGAGATGTGGGGATTTCTATGCTTTTTTCTGTAAATTTTGCAGTCCTAGTGGACTCCGATATTTCTTCTGACTCCGTTGAAGTCTCTGGTGTGGTGATTTCTGGAATTGTTATGATTCGTGTAGCAGTGGACATTGTTTCTTCAGTAATAGCTTCCTCCTCGATTTCAGGCGATTCTGTCGTCGTCGTCATTCCTATGGAAGATGTTACTTCTTCTGTAATCACTGAACTAGTTCCAGTGATACTGGTTTCTTTCGACGTTGAAGCTTCTGCAGTACTTGGAGACTCTGAAGTGGATACTATTTCTTCCGTTGTTGGAGTTGCTCCAGAGGTTTCCTCAGTTTCACCTTCTGTTTGTTCACGAGTTGAAGTGTGAGTAATACTTTCTGAAGATTCTTCCGAAGTAGTAATCAGGGAAGACTCGAATGTCTCTTCCGTAGACGTAGTTTTTTTTGTGTGCTCTTCCGTGGTGAGAAATGTCGAAGTTTCTTCGGTAATTTCAGAGGTAGTTTCCTCTTTAGGAACTGATGTTTGAGTTGAAAAAAACCCCTCTGAGGTCTCCGCAGAAGTTGTCTTCTTAGTCTCAGGCTCTGAAACTTCTGCAATCGTTTCTGAAGCCTCTTCAGTACTTGGAAACTCCGAACTAGACGATAGTGGAGATGAAGTGGTTGTTTCAATGCTCGCCATTTCAGTTGTTGCAACTGTTGATTGCGATGTTCCTTCCACTTCAACCGTTTCTGCAAGAGTTGTTTCCGAACTTTTCGCTTCAGTTGTGGATGAAGTTGATTCAGTCCTTTCTATTATTACCGTTGAGAGGGTTGATTCTGCCATTGCTTCTGTTGTGGTAGAAGTTGATCGTGAAGTTTCTACTTCAGTTATTGGCGAAGTTGACTCGGGAATTGTTTCCAGTTCAACTGTCGTTGAACCTCTTGATTCAGATGTTTCTTCTACTACTGTTGATGAACGAGTTATCGGTGAAGTTTCTGCTTCAGCGCTCAGTGAAGTTGGCTCGGGAGTTTCTTCAGCTTCAACAGCTGTTGGAGATTGGGGTTTCGAGGCTGCTTGAGTTGTTGATGTAGTTGATCTAGAAGTTTCAGTTATGCTAGCTGCTTCCAACGTCGACTGAGGAGTTTCTGATACTTCAGTTGTTGTTGGAGTTTCTGAGGTTTCTTCTGCTTCAGTTATGGTTGGAGGAGTCAATTCTATCGTCTCGGTTATTCTGGATGTAGCTGGAGTGGCGGTTGAAGTTTCAGATAATCTGAGTGCCGTTGAAACCAATTCAGACGTTTCTATCATTGTGGGTGATGACTCTGATGGTTCACTTACTCCAATCGTAGTTGTTGAAATGGATTTGGAAGTTCTTTCTGCCACCGTCAGTAAAGCTGATCGTGACGTTCCTGACGTTTCTGTAGCGGTTTTTGAGGGTGATGATGTCGAAGGGACTTCAACCTCAGCTGTTGGAGAAAAAGGAGTTTCCGTAGATTTTGAAGTTTCAGATACTTCAGTGGTCGATGGAGCGAGAGTTGAAGTTTCATAGATTTTAGCTGTTGATCTAGCTGATTCCGAAACCTTTTCTTCTTTTGTTGGAGTAAACTGTTGTGTTTCAGCTATTTCAATAGTTGTTTCTACTTCAGCTACCGTAGATGGTGATCCCGAAGCTTCTGTTACTTCAGTTGTGGTGATCGTAGTTGATTGCAAGGTTTCTTCCTCTGCAATCGTCGTCGATATTGATTCTGGAGTAATTTCAGTTTCAACTGTCGTCAAAGACGTGGAGGTGTCGGGTACTTCAGCTGTTGTTGAAGAGGCAGTTGATATTTTCTGGGTTTCAACTGCGACTGTAGATGATTCCAAAGCTGTTTCTTCTCCAATTGTCGTCGGTGTTATCTTCGACGCTCTTCTAGTAGCTGTCGTCGACAGCATTGATTCTGAAGGTCCTGTACTTTCACTAGTTGTTGAAGGAGTTGATTCAGAAGTTCCCGAAATTTTAGCTGTTGTTGATCTTAATTCCGAAGTTTCTTGGGATTCAACGGTCATCTCAAGCCATTTTGATGTTTCCTTCACTGTAGTTGTCGTAGGTGGAGTTGATCCTGAAGTTTCGATGATTTCAGTAGTGGTTGAAATTGATGTTTCTTCAACTTCAACAGTTGTGGCAAGAATCGATCCAGAAGTTTCAAGTATCTCAGCTGTTGTTGGAGTTGATTCCGAAGATTCAGCCATTTCGATTGTTGATGCTTCCGTTGTTTCTGCAAGTTCAGGAGTGGTCGCTGAGGTTTCTATTGTTGCAATTGTCGTTGAAGTTGATTCTGAAGTTTCAGTTATTACTGCTGTTGTTGAAGATTCGGTTGATGTTCTCTGGGTTTCAGTTGCAGTTGATTCCGGAGTTTCCTCTTCGACTGAGCCCGAGCTTGTGGATACAGCTGAAGAAGTTGTTGGAGTACTAGTTTGTCGTTCTTCTGTTCTGCGTTCCTCTGGAGCTTCAGTTGATGTTTCATAACTTGGAGCTGTACTGGTCTCAACCTCTTCCCATTGTTCAGTGACTCCTTCATCATACTCGCTAACATCTTCATACTGTTCTCCTTCATCTTCCTCTTCAGTAGGTCCTTCTTCAGTTTCAATTTCTGTTTCGTACAGATCACCTTCATCTTCAGGTTCTTCAGTGCCTTCTTTGGATAACTGAGAAGGTGTTGACTCTGTCAACTCAGTTGTGAATTCTGTCTGCGTTTTTTCAGTTTCAACTGCAGTTGCTGACTCTGAAGTTCTTGCCACTTCAACTGTCGTTGATAAAGTCGATTCTGAAGTTTCTATACTTTCAATGGCCGTAGTCGAAGTTAATTCTGCAGGGGTAATTTCGGTAGTCGTCGAAGTAGGTGATTCCGAGCTTTTCTCAACTTCAACGGTTGTAGGAGACAATTCTGTACTTTCGGGTACTTCAGCCATTGTTAGAGTAGACTGCGAAGATTCATTCATTTCAACTATTGTTGCCGCACCTGCTTTCGAAACCTCAGGAGTGGTGGTTGATGTTTTCGCTACTGTAATTGTGGTCGTTGAAGTTGATGCTACAGTCTCTTCAACTTCTACAGTTGTCGTAGACAATTCCGATATTGCTGCAACAGTCGTCGTAGGAGCGGATCCTGAAGTTTCGATTGCTTCAAGTGTGGTTGCTGATTCAGTTGTTTCTTCTGTTTTAGCGGTGGTGGTTGTAGTGGATTCCGATACTTCTATCACTTCAGGAGTGATGGTTGATGTTTCTGTAGCTCTAATTGTGGTTGTTGAGGTTAAAGCTACAGTTTCTTCAACTTCAGTAGTAGTCGTGCTCAATTCCAAAGTTTCTTCAACAGCCGTTGGAGGAGCAGTTCCTGAAGTCTCAGTTGCTTTAAGCGTGGTTGGTGATTCAGTTGCTGCTTCTGTTGTAGCGATGGTTGTTGCAGTTGATTCCAATATTTCTATCACTTCAGGAATGATTGTTGATGTTTCTGCAACTGTAATAGGAGTTGTTGGAGTTGATTCCACGGTTTCTTCAGCTACAGCAGTTGTCATACTCAATTCCAATGTTTCTTCAACAGTCGTTGGAGAAGCAGTTCCTGAAGTCTCAGTTGCTTCAAGTGTGGTTGGAGCTTCAGTTGTTCCTTCTGTTGTAGCGGCAGTTGTTGAAGTTGATTCCGATGTTCCTATCACTTCAACTGTCGTTGAAGGCCTTTCTGAAGCTGTTTGCATTCCAGCTGTTGTTGAACTGATTTCAGAGGTTCCCTTCATTTCAACCGTTGTTGATGTTTCGACAGCTGTTGAAATTGCTTCCAAAGTACCTTCCGTCACTACTGAAGTTGTACCAAAAGTAGTTTCCGTAAGTGCTCCTGTGGATTCGAGTGAAGGAGTTGTTGCAATCAACTTCTCCGTACTCAACATCTCCATAGTTCCAGAAACAGACGTTCCGCTCGAGATGGTAGCTTCCTCAAACATTGTTGTCAATTTCATAGTGAAAGTAGGAGTCGAAATCTCTGTAGTACCAACTGTAGTCAATGCTTCAGTATTCAATGAAAAAAAATCCGAAGTTTTCTCTCCCTCGGTCGTCAGTTTGCGGTCTAATGAAAAAGACGTTAGAAATGGAATTGTCATCGTTCCTAATTTTCCTTCTGTCACTACAGTCGGATTAGACGTCACTTCTAAACTTCCTTCGGTAGTAGTGGACTGGCTCAGTGAAGTCATCACAGTCTCTTCAGTCGTTCCAATCGACGTTGATATCGTTGTTTCTTCCGAAGTGGATGCTGACGTTTGCTGAAGAGTAGTCGTCTCCTCCGAAGTACTGCTCTCGGAAAACCCCAATGAACTACTGGGCTCGTTCTCCATTGTTTGAGCAGTTGTAGGGAAACTTGAGGAAGTGTCCAGCCTTGTAGACAAGCTGTCAGTTTCAGAAGTTGATGGAATGCGGACAGAAGTACTGAAGACTTCTTCGGTTTGTGTTTCAAGTGTTGAAATCGTTGATGTTAGGAATTCGGTTGAGGTTTTCGTGGATGACTCAGTACTCAAAGACGTAGTGACTGACGACTCGCGTTCTTCCAACGTATCTCCTCCTGTCGACGAGCTAAATAATTCTGTTGTCGAGCTTTCAGTCTCTGTGATTGGACCTCTGGATGCTGTAGCTGAAGCATCTGTGATGTTCTCAAAAACTTCTGGAGTTGATATTGTAGTAGTGTTCAGTGACTCCGTGCTAGTTGAAGTGAATCCGTCCGTTGGAGCTTCAGTAGTAGAAGTTGAAGTTGGCACAGGAGTTGTTGAAAGGGGAGAAGCAGATTCAGAAGTCGAGGGGGGGTTGAATGTTGTTTCGGTCGTTGGAGTTGTGGGTTCTGTCTTTTCTGCTCTGGATGTTGTGGAAATGAGATTTGCTCCAGTCTCTGGAGTCTGCTGGGGAGATTCGGAAGAAGAAGATTCTTCTTGTGGAGCATCCGTGGATACTGTCATTTCTTCGGATGTTGCAGATGTTTCGGTACTCGGAAAAAATTCGGTTGTCGTTTCTCCCAAACTTTCTGTGGTTTCCGAAGTCAGAGGATTCTCAGACGTAGCTTTAGCAGTCTCAATATTCTCTAACGTAACAAAAAAAGCGCTGGTTGTGAATTCAGGTACTTCATTCATCTGAGTAGGTGTACTCGATTCTGATGTTTCGGGATTGGGAGCTTCAGTTGAAGAAATAGTTGATGAAGATGTTGATTCTGTAATTCCTTCTGTTTCCTCTCGAAAAATCACTGGAATACTATAAGGAGCTTCTGTACTTTCAGTTGAAATTGAAGACATTGTGAGGACGTCTGCAAGTTTACTGTAAGCCGTGACTTCTCTTAAAGCAGTTGCATCTATTACAGAAGATTCACTTGCCTCTTCCGTTGTTCCAGAAAAATCGAGTGGGTCAATTTGACGATCGATGCGGTTACCCAATTCTTCGGTCTCATCTTGAAACCACTTCAATGATCTTCCAATTCTCACTCTATTCTTCTTTCCAATATTCTGAGGTGATTTCTTCACTGCTTGTTGTCTCTTTTTCTTCCGATTTGTGGATCGAGGGGACGATCGTTTAGGCACGTCTGACGCTGTTTCCGAGGATTCTGGAAATCTCAGACGAAGCACTATCTTTGGAACGTTGGATGGTGACTCTGATGCTCGGTCCACTACCTTTCCAGATCTCTTCTCATTTCGATTGTCCTGTGCCGGTTCATCATCATCGTAGTCCTCAAATTCACCCTCATCTTCATCAGAATCATCTACATACTCATTACCAAGAGTGTCCACATTTCTTTTATCAAAATCCCTGTAATCGTCAAGTGATTCTTCATCAAGGTCATCCATTGGTTGAGATCTCTTCGTCAAGGTCTTCTCGACATCTTTCGATTGTTCCTTCGATTCCACGTTTCTAGCGGCTTTCTGATGGCTCCTATTTGGCAATCGCAGTTTTATCGTCAGCTTCGTGTCACCAGCGTCTTCTTCATCATCACCAACAGCAACTAAAGCGTCATTTCCTTTCATTTCCTCATCACTATTAGTTCCCGGACTATTCTCAATTGATTTTCTGCTATTCAAACGCTCGTGAGGATCCTTGATGTTCCCTTCACCCTCGAAGAACCACACAGGATTCCGTTGATCAGCACTGCTGGATGTCGATGATACCACAGAATTGGGCCTCACTTCGTCACCAGGAATTCTCACAATGATTCCATCGTCCGTGATGTTTTGAATGATCTCTTTTGGCAATAATTTCATTAACAATTCTTTGGAACTAGTCCTCAATAACTTCTGGGAAGTCTGATTGTCTGACGTAGGTTCAACTGCGACTTTAATCGTTTCGAGATCATCGACTGACGAGAAAGTTGTATCAAGACTTTTTGCCCCTTGGAAAACATCCAACGGTTTCAACGTTGCATCCACCAGATTTTCGGTAATTTTATCTCGAGCTGCAGAAGTTGTTTCGCTAATCACATTTTTTCTCGTCGTTTCCTCTGATTGTTGAGAATTATTCCTGATAGTCTCCAAGATCTCCTCCTCTTCGGGATGGAAAGGATACCGGGTAGTTTTCTCGACATTTGGGAAATCCGGATTAACAAAATGCTCACGAAATTCATTAATTACCGTAGTCTCTTCAAGTCTCCTCGTTGTTTTTTCAACCTCTAAAGACTGTGAATTATTCAAAAAATTACTCGTCACCTCCTCGACATTCAGATCAGACCCTTCATCGTTTCTCACATGCTTCCGAACTCCCTGTGATCCTTCACAACCCCTATCTCCATTCTCAGTGAATGAGCAAGGATCTTCTTCATCATCATCATCATCTGATCGCTCATCCCGAGTCTCTTCATCATCGTCCACATCGTCATATGACTCATCCTCAATACCAGAATCATCAGCACCACGTTTCCTTCTTGAAGAGTCCACTGAATTATTCTGACTTATCAGCTTCTCGTTGACTTGCTGAATTGATGAAAGAAGCTTCTGCAGTTGAGCCGTCAACGGTTCGATCACCATAGCCAACGACGTTCCATTCACCTTCTCCAGTTCAGGAGACATTGGTCTTGACACGTCCGATCCACTCAAGTCTCTGGCGCCTCCATTCGGAGAATTTCCTTCATCCAAACTCGTCAAAACGTCTCCTCCTGCCCCTTGATCATCCCTCCATCTGTCGTTGATACTATCAACAGCTCTAGCGTATTTGTCCAAATAACCAAGATGTCCCTCTGGCACATCATTCTTAGGACGATCCACATCGTATAGATTATTCTCCATCAGGCTGTTGTACTCTTCAAAATTCTGCTGATCGAATGCTCCAGGACTGCCTGCAGCTGAATCCAACTCATTAGGTATCTGCTGATAGCTTGCAGCTGGGACCTGTTGTGATCCATAAGGATTCAGTCCCTGAAGCGAACCTGTAGAATCCATCGGACCGTATAAATTTTCGTAGCTCCTCAAACCTTGCTCATTCACATCAACTGAATTCATCAGTGGATCTGCATACTGATGACTTTGATAATTGTTCATCACTGGAAGACTCTCTTCCAGTGATTGTCCAGAGCTCATTGATCTCCACGAGTCGGGACTAGGATTTGTTAGATCCATGTTTTGATCAATGAAATCAGACGCTGATGATAATTCATCTCGCTTCATTGGCCTTTGCAGAAAAGATTTGCCAATGTCACGGACATCGTGATGGAGGTGAGCTCTGAATGACAATAAATCAGATGTCTCATCAGAGATTCCTGGATTCGAACGCTTCAATTCAATGTTCCTCTGATTTTCGTTGACAGTGTCAATTGGATCAGCAGGTAGTTCATCGTGGGGATCTTGTTTCAGGACGTAAAGGTTCTTCGAGACTGGGAGCAATCGGAATCCACGTTTTGATGGATTCTTATCGTCATTCAGCTGCTCTTGGTAATCCGGTGAATTTAATTGTTCGTTGTCGTAATTCTGGTAAAGCGATTGTTCCTGATCGGGTGATGCGTTCGTCTGCCAAACTGGTATTTCACGATTTTTTATGTTGTAATCATAATTCGGCGTGAATGATGATGGTGGTGATGAATAATTATTGTTCGTGGTCAATTGTTGGGGGGAAAATGTCGTACTTAATCGATCTGTTGATGAATTAATTGAATCTGGCTTTTGGTGGAATAAATTCCAACGCTTACGTAAATTTGGATGATTATTTTGGTTATTTATATTTGAATAAGGAGAAAATTTTCTACGATAATTTCTGTTGGTTAGCTGACGTCTCTCTGGGAGCATTGAATTTTGAGGAGTTTTTGGAGATTCCCAGGGGTAAATGTAGTCACTAGGATGGTATTGGAGGAGGTAACGATGCGATAATTTTTGGGGACTTTTTGATACTTCTGACGTCTCGGGAATGACATTTGATGCATTGCTCGATTCCGATGACGCGTACATTATAGTACAGAGGAAGCTTGAAGAAAAAGAGAAAAATGGTTTTAATTCATTTATAAATATCTTCGAAATGAGTTTATTCATGAGAATTCATCGAGAGTTATTTTTTTAGATTTTATGGGGTACAGAAAACGGCTCTTCATACATTTTCTTCGGAGCAATTAAATCGATTAAAAAAATCAATAAATGAAAGGATAAAAGTTATGATGATCACATTCCACAATTTTTTGCATTTTCTGGAATAAATAAATTATTGCAAAAAAAATATTTGAAAAATTTGCACTTATAGTATTTTGAATTTTTTGTACGTGCGTATTTTTTTTTTGAAATAACTTATTTGTTGAAAAAAAAATAATAAGAATTGTCAGATTTTCAGTATCATTAAAACTTTAAGAGATATTCCTCTGCAAATGTCTCCAAAATAATCAGGTTCAGTAAAATTTATCAGTCGAGTTTTTTTGTAGGAAATTTTGTGATCTACAAAAAAATCTCAGCATAAATTCTTGTAAACCTGATAAATTTTCGTAAAATCGTATCTCAATTAAAAGCAAAATATTCTTTAAAAAAAAAAATTCTACAAAAGCCAACAGACCTGAACCATTTTTACGCAAATACTCAATTAACCTTAATTAGTGAATTAATTAAGCAATTAAATTACCAATAAATTATGTAATATCGCATTTGAACTTGTGACTAATGACAGACGTCATATTATGTTTAAATGAGGGTTATCTCTGCGCTCAACGTTTTTTTTTTCACTTGAAAAGTCCTTTTAACAAACTCACTTAATGTAAAATTTTCAAAAAAAAAAAAACGTATCCAATTTCACAATAATAAAATTATTCACTAATTCTTCTCATTAAAATCTCTTTAAAATAAATAATACATAATAACAATTAATAAATCTTACAAATATTTTTGCAATTTTTTTAAAAATCAATGCCAATTAAATGACACAATTGAAAATTGGTTAAATCGCACGTGTCTTTTGTTCTTGAATTTCGATCATCGAAAAAAAAAAAAATATATAATTTATTCATTTTAAATTCAAAATCTCGAGAATAAATTGATCAATGAGAGAAAAAAAAACTTTTTTATCTACACTCACGCATTAAAAGAGTGTAATTTACTTCATCGTCTGTGGAATCCTTTTATTTACTCATTATTGATGAATTTGGAAGAAGATAAGAGCTCTCTAAGAGAAGATATGAAACTATAAAAAGTCACTCAGTCAATTTTATTGCAGACACAGTAGTTAAACTCATAACAGTCGCAAATTTGAATTAAAAAATAAATATAATTATATTTCTTCATATTCGAGAATTCTTTAAAGTTAAAAAAAAAATCATGAACTGCCGAATAATTTATTTAATTACAAATTTATTAATTACCCTGTCACTAGTATCTGCAATTAATGAAGTGAAATTGAGGGAATTAAAAAATAAATTTTTGGACACTTTGGGCATTGAGGGAGTTTCAAAGGTATCGATTAAAGATGTGATGAAAAAATCGGTAACAAAAGTATTGTTGGAATCATTAAATAACACTGATAACATCGTTGGTTTCACTCCAGAATTAAATTATATTCATCTCAAATGTGAATACAATATTTTGTACAATATGACAGTTAGTGGAATGGATAAAAATCAATTTTATAAAGGTGAATTCAGAGTTTATAAAAAGCGTACAATTTCGCCAGATGATTATCACATTATTTACGTCAGTCGCAATTTCTTGGATGAAAAGCATCAGTGGAAATCGATTGTCATTGATTACAAAAATATTTCGTCTAATTACGAGGGCTGGATCACATTCAATTTGACAGAAACTCTGAGATTTTGGCTGGACAATGAAAGTGAGAATCATGGATTATGTTTAACAGCTGATTCCCGCGGAAATTCATCAGTAGCTGATGCTGGAATTGCTGGAATTGGAAACAGCGAAACAGAACCATTTCTCCTAGGATTTTTTCGCAATCAGAATACTGAGGAATCAAGCTTTACAAGGAAAAAGAGGGGAATGTCCTTCACAGATTCAATTAGTTGCGAAGTTGAGAAGTGGTATCTCAGTTTTGCTTCTATAAGGCTGAGAGATGTCATTATATCACCACCTGGATATTTTGCAAATTATTGCAAAGGTACTTGCAATGCTCCGAGATTCAAACATTATCATTCAATGCTGGAAATGGCAGCACATTATCGGTATTTAAAAAATATCCCATTACCTTGCTGTGTTCCAAAGAAATATTCGTCAATTGATATCATTTATTATGATAGAAATTCAAAAATTGTTAAACAAAATTTCGATGGTATGGTTGTTGATGAATGTGAATGTAGATAAATGAATTTGATCATTTTTTAATTTAAAAAACTGTATATTTTATTTAATAAAGAATTTTTAACTTATATTCGTTTATTTTTTTTAATTTTATGGGTTATTTGTTATGAGGAATGCTCAAAGTTTCTTCTGCTAGAGAATTTCATGCGGATTTTCCCCCAGGAATTTCTCATTAATTCCAATTGTTTTTAGCAAATTAAAAAAAGGAAAATTCGAAAAATCTTCAATTTACGTTTTATTATATGGAGAATTTCAAAAAAAAAATTTTTATTTAATTTCTCCGATAAAATGAAATTTTACGTAACAGTAGCATGTGCTGAACATGAGGCTGCGTGTGTTATCCACTCAAAAATCTGGAATTGTATTTACACGAGCGGAATTTTATCCGTAATTCAAATTCAATATTGGTCGAAAAATTGAATTCTAATAGTCTAAGCAAAGGAATATTCCTTCACCTATCGTTGAGACACGTGTTGGGTTACGGAGATGAGAGATTAAATTGAATTTACTGATGGAAAACAGAGAATTTATGGAAATTATCCGTGTCTATCACGTGCGATGAAACCATCGGAGCATGATAGACGATAACTCGTGGAATACTATCGCTAATTTTTATTTTTTCCTCGAGACGTTCTCCGAAATTTTGAAAACTGTTTTGAAGGAAAAACCTCTCCGTCAATTTTGCAATTTCCAGGCGCTTTCCTATCTTCAGGGCCTAAAAAGGCCGTCAGGTATGGATTCTAGGAATATTTCAAATCATCCTATTGAATGCGTTCCTCGTTCCTTCGTTCAAGTTTTCCCCCATTTTCAAGGGAATCCCCGTATTTCTACAGGAAAGGCTCGAGATTTCCCTTGAAACCTTCGCAATTTACGCCTTTTTTTTCGGTTTTCTAAAATTCATAACTTTTTCCTCATTCGCAATTTTTTTCCAAAATTTATCAGCAGATGGGAATATCATGAAATTTTTAAGACAAAATTTTGGATAGGATCATTTAAACCCCTGACTCAAAACATTGTGACACTTGATGATATTTTGCATTCTTCCTTTCGTCAAAAATATTCTAAATTTAGTAATTAATAAACCATAACAGAAAGGGGTTCTTTAGTTTGATTTATGGCTTCTGTTTCATTCAAGGTAGTCGCAGTAGGGGGCACAAGCTCTCTGACGCCAATTCAAATACAATTTGCGTTCCACCAAAATGTAGTCTTTCGTTTTTTTTTATTACTCAGTTGTTAATTCTCTTTTCCTCAGAGTAAATCTTGTTTGTAGAATGATAAAATTAATAAATCTTGAGTTGGAACATTGAAACTTCAACTACATGCTCCATTTAACAAATGTGAAAAATCAGAAAAATAGATGAAAACTATTTTTAAAAATAACTGAAATTCTTGAAAATTTCCGAGTGCATTTGAATATTTGGAAAAAAATCAAGAAGTGAATTCATTTTAAGTGCTAAGTGCTACGTGACATTAAACACAACATGAAATCTCGAACATTAAATAAAATATAATAATAAGTTTCTACTTGATGACGTCTTTCATTAACTCATTCCATTCACCTTAAACTATTCATAGAGATCCAGTGTTTATTATTATTCGTCATCACGATAAGAACGAATTAATACAAAAAAAAACTGTATTTATAGTGCAATTGTGTTGAATCAAGTCGACTCCAATGAATAAATATGTAATCGTTAATTAATTTGTGATTAACGTAACGGATTTCTAAATATTTGCTCGTATATCCAAAAAGAAACTCTTAATTGTCTCATCATTTATTGGAATTACCTGAAAAAATTAATTACCAATGAATTCTCAAAGATTCATTATGATAAACTGCTCATTAGTAATCTTCATAACATCAAGTGTTAATGGAAATTCTGATGGAACTGATGTATCAGAAAGTGAGCCAGAATTTATGAAGAAAATATTGAAAAAATTGGGACTTCATTGTTTGCCTAAAACATTCGAGAATGATTTAATTAAAAAATCAATAACTCAAAAAATGGTGGAATTATTCAATACAACAGACAGTGATATGATTGGTTTTCTACCTCAATTGCCACGTTATAAATTAAAAAATCAAAAAAATCATTTTCATATCTGGTACAATGTGTCTGGATCACCGATTAACAAAACTCAATTATATTCATCTGAATTTCGGATTTACAAACGTCCAATAATCGGTGATAATAATACTTATGTAATTTCTCTTTATTGCAATAGATACCATGAAAAGATGCATATGAAATCACATATTGTTGATGTTAAAAATATTACTGGTGATTTCGAGGGTTGGATCATTATGAATACAACAAGAGCATTAAAATTTTGGCTTCATAATGAAGATAATAATTATGGATTGGACGTGAGGGTTCAATTGCAATCGAATTCATCAGATGTCAGCGCTGCAAAGATTGGAATTGTCGGTGCTGATGATGAAAAGGAGCCGTTCATCATAGGATTCTTGAAGAAGCTGGATGACAATGTGGACGTTAATCCTAATAGAATTGTCATGAGGAGGACAAGATATGCATCGAGACAGACAACGCATTGCAATGTTCGTCGTTGGTACGTTAAGTTTGAGGATGTTGGACTGGGTGATATTATCATTGCACCAGAGGGATACTGGGCGAATTACTGCAGTGGAAGATGCCCGTTTGTTAACGATGTCAATTTTCATACGATGATACAAAAGATAGCTGGCCATTTGGAACCACGTGAAATTCCACCAGTTCACTGCAGTGCTATTGAATTTTCAGGAATTGATCTCATGTATCATGGACACAGTGGAAAAATTGTTAAGAAGCCTGTGAAGGATATGATTGTCGAAGATTGTGAATGTTTATGAGATTTAACCTTCGACTGGTCAGCCTAACCGACCTAGCGACTTTGCTCGGATGATGAGGGATTCCCCGCTGTATTATTCCGACTGCGACGTTGCCGAATTCAGACATTCGAATATGCGAGTTTTCGGCAACGACGCTCGCCAAACAATTGCATTTAGCATGATAAAAACTTCACCAGCTCCTAGAATCAATTTAATTTTTTCATCACCTTCACAGGATATTTCATTCAAAAAATATAATAGTTCATTGTTAAGGTAGTACTACCGGTACTCGATTGACCGTTCCGAAAATTCTGAAATTTGGCACATTCATAGAGTATGAGAAGATAATAATCCAGTCAAATTTCTAAAGGGCTACAGAGAACGATTGAAAAGATATTGATACTTGAAATTTCACGAGTTGAACATTGAGCCTTATGGGGAATCGCACATTCCATCAAATTTCCCAAAATTGGCCGTTCCGATTTGGAGTAAAAAAACGCAAATGATAGAAAATTATGTATGAAATATTTTAATTAGTCAATAACTATGAAAGCTGTACTTTTTATATTTTCTTTCTCTCTCTAACTCACTTGGTACGCTATCTAGTGTGCAAACACCACATGAATCAAACGAGACACTATAACCGCTGACTAGGGCAGTATCCGCTGTACTACGTTAAACACTTGTATGAATAAAGTCCAATTTTTTCAGAATCTTTCGTTCAACCAATTAATTATAGAAAAAAAAAAACAGTGGAACGCGGGGAGTGCCTCATAAGGAGACCAGGGTCAAAATCTTAGGGAGGAAAAATAATTTGAATATACCCATTTGAACAAATTCAGAGGCAGAAAGAGTCCATTTATCCCATATCCGGGGTTTTTGAACTTTACAAAATTGATAAAATCAAATGAATTATGTTTCGTTATCATAAGAAAAAAATAAATCAAATTTTTCAGGAAGTTTACTATCAAACATTTATCAATTCTTTATTAGTGAACATGTGCTGCATTTGTCTATTCAAGGCTCACTAACACACCGTGATATCCTCTGTTCTTCTTGTACCTTTACACCTTTCGCACCTTGATCAACGTCGAATCAATCACATATTCCCCATCAATACTGTATTCAGTCCGATAGAATTCTCCGTTCAATAAAGACGTTGATTATTACTTTCTACAACTCAACAATTGTGATAAATGAATAAATTTTCTTTAACAATGAATTTCAAAATGTCAAGTTATTTTTTACTCATTGTGATATCATGTGGAAAAGAGGCATTTGATTTACCACGATCAACAATCAATGAATTACGTTCTGAGAAAAATGTATTGGCTGAGTGGACAAAAAAAAATATAACAAGACAATTTAAAAATAATTTGATGAAAAAAACAGCAACCAAACTCATGTTAGACTTATTCAACAAAACGGAAGATAACATATTCAGTATATTATCAGAACGTACAGTATACAATTTTGAGGAGCATGATAGTAAGAGGATTTATCTACGTTACAATACTAGTGGATTGGAGCCACTCGTAAAACAATCTCATTCATCTGTACTTAAATTTTATAAACGTGCAGTAATTGAAGATGAAAATAGATACCTTGTTTTTTTACATCGTATCAGATATCTGAAGAACAGTACATGGAGCTCAACAGTGATAAATTATGCATTTTTAACTGGTGATTATGAAGGTTGGACTACAATGAATGTAGGAAGAGCATTGAAATTTTGGAATAAAAATGGGCGTTTTAATTATGGATGTTTTATAATGGCTTTATCACTAGTAGACGACAGTGAAGTTGATGTCAGAGACATTGGAATTGTCGGATTTGAGGACGATGTAAATGAGCCGTTTATATTGGGATTTGGTAAGAACAGAAGGAGACCAGTGGAGTCCAGTGGAATAGTTGATAATTCTGACGCTCGAGCGCTGCAGATGCCACTGAAAGGTATGGAGAGTAATGTTCCGGCTTCAGCACCTAGGAAGGATCTTTGCAGGGTTCGTCCATGGTTTGTGATGTATGAGGATTTGGGGATAGAGAATGTTCTTGCACCAATGGAGGGTTACTGGGCAAATTACTGCAGCGGAAAGTGTTCAATTATGGAAGCCAAAATCCATCATTCAATGCTTCAGGCGATGGTGAATTTGAAGAAACCTTATATTGTACCAGCGCTTAATTGTGGCCCAACTAAATATATGAGCACGGATTTTTTGTATTATGTGAATAATAGGCAAATTGTAAAGAACACTGTTTATGACATGAGTGTGAAAAATTGTGGATGTGTGTAGATTTTATTTAT
Organism: Aleiodes leptofemur; assembly: GCA_963942555.1. Lineage (NCBI taxonomy): Eukaryota > Metazoa > Arthropoda > Insecta > Hymenoptera > Braconidae > Aleiodes > Aleiodes leptofemur. The sequence goes on from OZ012619.1 coordinate 12,283,487, forward strand.
AATTGTAAATATCGATACGAGAGGGCTGCAACTTATTGTTTTGTATCGCTTTGTGAATCATTTTAGAGGCTATCATCAATTTGAATAGAATATGAAAAAAATCCAAGAGTGATCTTCCGATTTTTGTCAATATTGTTAAGTTTCGTCCAATTGATATTTTTATATTCATTTAGGATGATAAAATTTGAATTGATGCACCAATTCTGTCATCACGTGACCAATCTAAAATCAACCCTAGTCTGATCCCTCTAAGTGACCTATTCAATGATATTTAAACAGATCTGAACAGGTATAAGTCTGATTAGATCTTCTTAAATACAATTGGATCGGCTCAGAAATGATGAAATATATTCATATTGTGCTTGACGCGATGATCTTTCTGGGGTTGTAAATCCTAGGTATACCGATTTTTGGGTACTGCAATTGTTCTTCGCACGACTCATATTCTGCAGTGAGACAAGAAAGGAGTAGGTGTTTGGTTTAATGAAAGGAATTATTAGACACAATTCACTAAGCACTGAATAATTATATTTTATAAAACATAAAGAAAGTACACTCTTTAATTAAATCGGGATAGCAATAAATTTAAAGTTTGAATGTAAAGGATGAATGGAACGACTGGTCCAATCTCCATAGAGTCTTTTCCAAATCTGATTATGATTTTTGAATTTATCCCCATGGAAATAGAATATGAGTTAAATATATATTGAGATATAAAAAATATATCTCAGAATATATTTAAAAAAATATTGACAATGGCAATATGTGAATATAAAAATAAGATATTTTTTATATATCAAGCCAAATTATGAGAACTGGACTTCTGCGATTCAAAATGAGTTTTCCGTTGCTTTATGAAAAATTGTTTTTTTCAAGCTTATCGTTCAAAACTCCATGTTGAACAAACACGTGTATATCGTTGATCTTTTGAACTACTTTACTTTTCAATCATTGACACAATAGGAAGGCATTGAAAATAAAAACTATCTACATTGAGACACCAGTTGAGTGATGTACATGCCAGAACAAATCAAATTTACTGATGGAAAAAAAACAGAATTTATGGGGATTATTGGTGTCTATCACGTGAGATAAAACCACTGGAGCATTGTAGGTCATAACCAGGGTCGAAACGTTCATCGAATAAAAAGGCTCGGATAGTTGCCTATAGGCTATAGCCACTATACAAGCCTGCGTACAGTCCGATTACCGAAAGGTTTACTTTTTTTAAGTAAGGTTGGATACGGTTTCAGGCTCTCGGAAAAGTAATCCTTTTAAAAATCGGACTATAATATACGAAGTATTAAATTTATGCGTGTAAGTGATTTGAATTGGGTTGATTGGGGTAGTTTCCACCAATTATTATTTAATTGAAATATTGTCGAAGATCAATGAATTATAAATTGATCCATGAATATATAAGATAATTGACAGTGAGTATTGATTTTTTTCGAGGTTTTTCTCATTCCTTAGGCCCTAAAAAGGCTCTCGGGCATGAATTCTAGGAACATTTCGAATTAGCCTGTCGAATGTACCGCTCCTTGTCCTTTTGTTCAAGTTTTCTCCCATTCCCAGAAGATTCCCCGTATCTCTACGAGAAAGCCTCGAGATATCCCTCGAAAAATTTGCAGTTTTCACGATTTTTTTCCAATTTCAGAAATTCATAATTTTTCCCTCATTAAGAATTTTTTTTACCAAAATTTATCAGTAGATAAAAACATCACGGTATTTTCAAGACAAAATTTCTCATAGGATTATTGGAACCAATGAATCAAGGCATTGATAATATTTTTAAAACACGGTTAAAACCGTCTTGCTCACGTGAAGAATATTCTGAATTTTCCAAAAAGATAAAAGCATGTGTTCTTCCATTTGATTTATGGCTCTCGTTTCATTCAAATTGTATTGTAGTAGGGAACACAAACGCTCTGACGCCAATTCAAACTAAATTTACATTTCAAAGAAATGTAGTCATTCAGATTTTTGACTCCTCAGTTTTTTTCCTTTTTTTTCCTGAGGAATAATTTATAAAATGATGAAATTCATAAATTTCAAGTTGGAATATTGAAACTTCAACTACATGCTTCATTATGCCAATAATTTTACCATGAAAAAAAGAATAGAAATAGCAAAAATAGATGGAAATCATTTCTACCAATCAATGAATGCTTTCAAAATTTTTAAGTGCATCTGAATAAAAAAAAATCTAGAAGTTAATTCATTTTAAGTGCGATTTTTTAAAAATTTCATCACAAGTGGGAGACGTGGAATATTAAATTCTCATAAATCACCGAAACTCTTCGTGTTTCTCTAATCCGCGTGTCTTCACCGTTGTTCTAGAGATTTCAAAAGATAATATTTAACAATATTATTAAATTGATAGCGCCACGAATACGTGATATACCAGAAAACTAGAAGAAGTGTAAACACATGATAAATCCTCGTACATTAAGTAAAATAGAGCATCAAGTTTTTAGGCAATTGCGTCTTTCATTAACATCAGTTCACTCTCTTCAGACTATTCGTAGAGGCCAGACGTTTATCATTATTTCTACTCACGTTAAAAACGAAGTATCGAAAAAAAAAACTATTTATAGTGTAATTGTGTTGTATGAATTCGACCTCAGTTGATAAACGTGTGAGTTTATTTGAATTGTAATTGACATAATTAATGTCTAAATATTTTTATATCTAAAAACTTTTGTTTTCCTCTTCAGTTATTGGAATTACATAGAAAAATTAATTACCGATGAATTGTCATCGATTCATTATAATAAACTGCTTATTCCTCATCTTCATAACATCAAGTGTTAATGGAAATTCTGATGGAAGTGATATATCAGAAAGTAAGCCAGAATTTATGAAGAAAATATTGAAAAAATTGGGACTTCATTATTTGCCTAAAAAACTCAAAAATGATTTAATTAAAAAATCAATAACTAAAAAAATGGTGGAATTATTCAATAAAACAGACAGTGATATGATTGGTTTTCTACCTCAATTGCCACGTTATAAATTAAAAAATGGAAAAAATCACTTTCATATCTGGTACAATGTGTCTGGATCAACGATCAACAAAACACAATTATATTCATCTGAATTTCGGATTTACAAACGTCCAATAATCGGTGATAATAATACTTATGTAATTTCTCTTTATTGCAATAGATACCATGAAAAGATACATATGAAATCACATATTGTTGATGTTAAAAATATTACTGGTGATTTTGAGGGTTGGATCATTATGAATACAACAAGAGCATTAAAATTTTGGCTTCGTAATGAAGATAATAATTATGGATTGGACGTGAGGGTTCAATTGCAATCGAATTCATCAGATGTCAGCGCTGCAAAGATTGGAATTGTCGGCGCTGATGATGAAAAAGAGCCGTTCATCATAGGATTTTTGAAGAAGCTGGATGACAATGTGGACGTTAATCCTAATAGAATTGTCATGAGGAGAACAAGATATGCATCGAGACAGACAACGCATTGCAATGTTCGTCGTTGGTACGTTAAGTTTGAGGATGTTGGACTGGGTGATATTATCATTGCACCAGAGGGATACTGGGCGAATTACTGCAGTGGAAGATGTCCGTTTGTTGACGATGTCAATTTTCATACGATGATACAAAAAAGAGCTACCTATTTTATACCACGTGAAGTTCCACCAGTACACTGCAGTGCTATCGAATTCTCAGGAATTGATCTGATGTATTATGGTCACAATGGAAAAATTGTTAAGAAGCCTTTGAAGGATATGATTGTCGAAGATTGTGAATGTTCATGAGATTTAATCCTAGACTGGTCAGCCCAACCAACATGACGACTTTGCTTGGATGATGAGGGATTCCCCGCAGTATTATTCCGGCTGCAACGTTGCCAAATCTCCTCTGTACTGCCCAAGCGCGTTTAGAAAGTTTTCAGCAATAACGCTTACTAGAAAACTTTACTTATCATGAGAAAAATTTCGCTAGCTCCTAGAATTTATTTAATTCAAAATATAATATTTTGTTGAACATTTTAATAAATAAAGTTAAATTTTATTCAGAATTTTCTGCTCAACCAATTGATCATAGAAAAATAAAAACAGCGGAGTTTAGGGAATCCCCTGTAGGAGAACCAGTCTAGAGTTAAGCCAAATCAGAGGCAGAAGTAGTTCATTCACCCAATTTCCAGGATTTTTGATCTTTGAAAAATTGATAAAATCAAATGATTTATGTCTCGTTGTCATGACAAAAAAAATGAAATTTTCGGGGGAGTTTACTGTTAACCATTCAATAATTCTGTATTAGTGTATTGCATTAATCTTTTCAAGGTCTACCAATACACCGTGATATCCCCTACTGTCTTAACACATGTACACGTTTTGTACCTTGATAACCGTCTAATCAATCACATATAACCCATCAATATTGTACTCAGTTCGATGGAATTATTCGTCTAATACGGACGTTATTAATCACTCTCTTCAACTTAACAACTGTGTAGATAAATAAATTTTATTCAACCATGAATTTAAAAATGTCACGTTTTTCCCTCTTTATAATCGTGATATCATGTGGAACAGAAGCGTTTCATTTATCGCAATTAATGATGGATAAGTTACATTATGATGAAAATGCATTTATTGAGTGGCCCACTATGAGAAATATAACACGACAATTTAAAAATGATTTAATGAAAAAAACAGCAACCAAACTCATGTTAAATTTATTCAACAGTACTGAAGATCATGTATTCAGTATATTATCAGAACGTACAGTATACAATTTTGAGGAGCACAGTAGCAAAAGGATTTATCTACGTTACAATACAACTGGATTAAAGCGATTCGTAAAAAATTCACATTCATCTGTACTAAAATTTTATAAACGCGGAATAATTGGCAGTGACAATCAATACATGATTTTTTTACATCGTATCAGATATCTGAAAGACTCTTCATGGAACTCAACAATAATAAATTTTGCAATTATTTCTGGTGATTATGAAGGTTGGACTGCAATGGATGTAGCAGATGTATTGAAATTTTGGACTAAATATGAGAATTATAATTATGGATGTTTCATAACAGCTGTATCACTAATAGAAGACAGTGAAGTTGATGCCAGAGACATTGGAATCGTTGGGATTGAGGACGAGGTGAATGAGCCATTTATATTGGGATTTGGTAAGAACAGAAGAACACCATTGCATTCTAATGAAACAGTTGATGATTTTGACATTCGAGCACTGCATAAGTCACTGAAACGTACGGAGAGAGATGTTCCAGATCTAGGAAATAGGACAATTCATTGCATGATTCGACCTTGGTTTGTGATGTATGAGGAATTGGGGATGGAAAGTATTATTGCACCACCGGAGGGTTACTGGGCAAATTACTGCAGTGGAGAGTGTTTCGAAGTGGATGCCAAAACTCATCATTCAAGGTTTCAAGCAATGGTGCATTCGAAGAACCCTTACGTTGTACCAGCCCTTCAGTGTGGCCCAACTCAATATACCGGCAGGGATTTTCTGTATTATGGGAGTAATGGGCAAATTGTTAAGAATAATATTAATGGAATGGCTGTTCAGAGTTGTGGATGTAGGTAGATTTTGTTTGTAATTGCGAATATCAATGTGAGAGCTCCAATTTATTTTTCGTGAAGGGAGATGAATTAACTAAGCTCAATTTTTTCATCTGATTACATCTGCATCATGAAATTGTTTTTCACTCATCATCAATTCCTGTTCTCATTCTCATTATAGGAAAATTTGATCTTGAAAATTATAGTTTTGTTATATTAATAAATAAATATTGGAAGTTTTCTAGAATTTTTCTATTCCTTGAATAATTTCGTCGTCCTAGAGTGAAAAGGACGTGACGAGATAGGAAACGTGAACCATTTACGCGATTTTCACTCTAGGACGACAATTTATGAAGAATCATATCCATTCGCCACTATGTGCTATATTGCACATGGAAAAAAAATTGTACATTCATTTGTCTCGTATTATCTGAAAAATATTTTTAAAAATGAGTTATTTTTCGACAAATTAAAAATAGTATCGTCTCCCCTTGAAGAGATACAAAGAAGTACTTTTATGTCAACTATAATTAATCGTAATAAATGAGTCATGAAATTCAGATAAGGATAAACTAATGTATAAATCAATGTTATTTTGTCATTGTGGATATTCCCAAGTTTTTCCTCATTCGCATGTTATTTATATCCCGAGCACGTTTGACTCGGTTTCATTGTAAAATTCAGTCTCAGTCGAGCATTCATAGCTATTTAATAAAATGTATCGAAACTCAGTGATTATTGTCCTTCTTATTACTGTCATGTCTTCCATTAAGTCAGAGGATATTGATAATCCTGAGGTCATTATAAGCCTCGGCAGAGCCAAAGGATCGTTCATGACATCGCGTTTGGGAAAGAAAATCCATTCATTTCGTGGACTCAGATACGCCGAGGGACCAATTGGACCTCTGCGATTCAAAGTGAGTTTCTTATTTTCGCTATGAAAAATTATATTTCCATAGAAGCTTATCGTCTCGAACGTCACGTTGAACAAATACTTCTACATTGTTGAATTGTTAAATGTGTACTTACTCTGACGCCAAGAAATTCAATTTTCAATTATTGACGTTATAAAAAGACACCTGAAATATCGTCGGTGACAATAGATATTGAGAAAAATTGAATTTTTTTTTTTTTTTTGAAATTTTTTCTGACTTGTGCTCAACAGATGAAATAGGAATAAATTGCAAAAAGCGTCAGTCAATTAGAATCAGAATTACAAATAATTTCGTCCGTCCGTCCAGAACTTCACGTTAATGTTCCCCTTTTGTCACTTTCTCTCTTACTAAAAATTTACTAAAAATGAGTTCAAGCCTCACACAAATATTAATACAGAACTGAGCCGAAACACTTAGAAAATGTTCAAAATTAAGAAGAAACACAAGATGCAAAGTAATCAATATCTCGATTTTTGTAGCGGAATACATGGCGATTAGCGTTAATAATTCCACCGGAATAATATCTTTTATGATAATATTATTGCACAATAAAATTTTTCCACGTAATATTTATGAACCTTGAGATTTTTGACAATTATTTTTTATTGTAATGTTCTGGAGAGTACGTGGTTCCACGTGTGTTTGCTCTGTTATCATAAAAACGTTAGTTCAATTATTGACATTATAAATTGACATTGAAAATGATATCTACGCCTGTAAATATCGAAATATTTGGTCTTCCGGCAGGGGCCGAGTGACGTCTACGCGAGAAGATAGTTAATATGATAAAACATGTTTGAATGGAATGGAAAAAATATTAATGGGATAACAGGTGGAGAGTTATTTGTTACCTTGATGGATCGGGGGATTGCATATCAACTATAAATCGATCAGACAGTCTATTTTTCCACGAAATCGACTGTCATGTGACCATGATGCAGCTGCGATGGTACCCAGCATTTTGATCTCAGGCTAAATTATCTCATCAAGAATATCTCGGTTATAATATGTCAGGCATTGATATCTCATGACCAACTTATCTCAGCTCATTATATCTCAGGCATTTATATCTCATGACCAACTTATCTCAGCTCTTTATATCTCAGGCATTTATATCTCACGAGTCAATTATCTCAGATTATAACATATGATTTCTCCTTTGGGAAATCCTGCTTTACATGATTTAATTATTGATTCATTAGATTTCTATGTTATCATTACAATTATCTTCTATTAATCGTTTTTCGCTAGATGGTGTTATTTTGGGATTCTGATCCGTTTGTGTTGGTGTTGTTTTTACTTTAACCCCTTATTTTATTTTTTACGTTCAAAAATATCATTTTAATACAATGCCTTCGATTAAGGCGCCGGGGTTAAAATTTTGATAATGAGCCATCCGAAAAAGGAAAAGAAAAGGTTTGGGTTTAATATATCTCCAGCAACCGCCTGAACTAGGGTTCTCCTAAAATTTTGATTTTTGCTAATTTTTTGTTGCAAAAAACAGTGAGTAAATAGACACCAGGGTATTCTGTTATGCGCATTCCATGGGGAGAATACTCCACAGCGCAAGGAACTGCGTAGAGGACGATTCTCTGCGTAAGAGTAGGAGGAGGCTCAAAATGGGAACTTTTCTATCACATAAATGACATGGCATGTACATCTCAAATTGAATGTGGCACTTGCCCCTTTTAGGGGATGTAGCCAGTAAGGATTAGAGAGAGATCTCAAATTGAACATCGCCATCTTGAAAAATCGAACTCGCATCAACAATCGAGATTAGAACATTGCCATCTTGAAAAGTCGAATTTGACCACGCTGAACATAGCAAATGAAGGAACATCAGCATAAGATACAACCTTAATGAAAATCCTAGATGGCAGAAGAAAATTTTCAGATATAATTCTATCTAATTAGATAGAATTAGATAGAAGTCGATGGAATTAGATCTACAGTCGTATCTCGGTAGTTATGACGTCATATCTGTAGAGATCTAGGCAGATATGCTAGTAGATCTAACCAGATATGATGAGATCTTGGCAAATCTGGGAAATTGATAGAATTTGATCTGATCAGATCTAATTTGATCTGAAAATCAGGATTTTTTTCTGTAATTTTGAAAAAAAAACTTGTTCATTTATTATTCTCAATTTTTAATTATGCGAAAAATTCATTTTCCAGCTTGCAGTTCCTGCCAAACCATGGACGGGTGTTTTCGATGCCTCAGAAGAGGGTCCATCTTGTCCAAGAACTGGTGGACAAAATAAGAGCGATGATTGTCTCCGTTTGAACGTCTATACGACCAAAGTACAGTGAGAATATAGGGAAATGTGGGGTGAAAAGGACATGAGCGGTGAAACCACCAGCACTAATAGAACAAGAGATATTCTCGAAAGAGTGAATTTTCTCGAAAAAAGATAATTTTTCTTGACCGGAAAAGTCAAATTTTCAACAAATTAGCAGAAATCAATTGCGGCACTTATTTTTCACTGGAAATTTTCAGAGCTTTCTAATGAAATCATCAAAAAAAAATCATCTCAAGCCGTTTTATTGGATTGTCAATTTTACCCCACTTCGTCCTATAACAAGAGATTTATCATTTAACATTCTACATTTCCTCATGAATAATTAATGTCAACCAGATGGGCTACGAAGTGAATAGACCAGTCATAGTCTTCTTTCATCCGGGGGCATTCATTGGATTTTCTGGACAGAGTTACGTTTTCGGACCTCAGTATCTTTTGGACGAAGAAGTTGTTCTTGTTACTGTGAATTTTCGCCTTGGCGCAATTGGTAAATCCCCTGCTCCTAATTTCACGAAGATCTCTGGAACAATTGGGCGTAGAGAAGAATGTCAGAAGACCTTTTTTTTGGAAAAAATTTCAAGGGCTACAAAGAAATTCTCTTGATATTTCCCTCTAAGCCCACTCAATCCGAGGATATTCGAAGTAGAAACTACCCGTGATTTTCGAAAAAAAGCCTATCTCTTTAGTCTTCCAGTCATTTCAGAATATCTCAAAAACCAACGAAAATAGTGAGATTTCAGAAAAACTTTTTTCTGAACCTCATAAAACCTCTACAAAAATTGCGCTATTTCCCTCAGTTTCTGATATATTCTTCATGAACAAATGACCAAAGATAACTAAAAATGTCTGATTTTCCATCTACATCAAGAGAATCAATGCTTCTAGGTTTCACAGCAACTGGAGATGCCCTGGCGCCCGGAAATTTAGGTTTAAAGGATCAAGTGGAGGCCTTGCGTTGGATCCAGAGGAACATAGCGCCATTTGGTGGAGATTGTGACTCGGTGACAATCGTTGGGTACAGTGCTGGTGCCTGGAGCACAGCCCTCCATATGTTGTCACCAATGTCAAAGGGTCTGTTTCATCGTGCAGTGTCAATGAGTGGTGCACCAACCAAACCAGAACCAATGCCGCATGAACAGATCGCTATTGCCAAGAAACAAGCTGCACTAGTGGACTGTCCAAATGACACAACTGAGCATATGCTGAGATGCATGGAGAATGTACCTCATGAGAAGATGGTATCGACTTTTCCCCAATTCTTGGAGTGGCATGATGATCCGATTCGAGTTTGGGGACCAGTTGTTGAGCCAGATTTACCAGGAGTTGAGAGATTCATTGTTGGAGAACCGAGTGATTTGATCAGACAGGGAAGGTTCCATAAGGTACCGTATCTTGCTGGAACTAACAGAGATGAATTTGCTGCACTAGCAAGATGTAAGTATTCAGGAAAAGGCCGAGAGAAATGGAATCCACTGGATTATAGACTAATCGATTTCAATTTATCATCAATTTTTTGAAGATTTTCCAGAATCTGAGCGAGATAGAATAATTTTCATAACTTTTCTTGGCAAGAATCTCAAGAGCTACAAAAAAGTCATCATGAAAATTGCTCTATCACACTTGGATTTCGGAATAATCTTGAAGAACTGGTGACAAAATCAATATAATCACAAAAAATTATATTTCTTCTTCTTCAAGTACCAGTTGTTGAAGCCAGAAAAGGAAACAACTCTGTTTTCGACGATCTCAATGAAAACTGGGACCACATTGCACCTATTGCCTTCATTTATGAGAGGAATACAGCGAGATCCAAAAATATTAGCGAAGAGCTGAGAGAATTTTACTTCAAGGGTGAAAAAATTGGACTCGACAATTGGGAGAAATTGGGACAACTTTATTCGGATTCCATCACCAAATTTCCGGTTAATCGGATGGTCAATTTGGTAGCTGCTCACTCGGATCAGCCAGTTTATTACTATCACTTCGTCTACCAAGGACGCAAGAGTTATTACGTCTGGCCTGATACTAGGAAGCCCCTTGGTGAGTTCAATGATAAAATCTTTCCATGAAAATTTGAAACTTATTTTGAAAGAGGCACTCGTCGCCACCGATAGATGGCACTTAGGGAACGAATTCTCTCGGGCTGATAGGAAAAAAAAAGAAAATGTCACATGTTTATCGAAATTTTAGTGCAAAATTTGTCATAACAATAATATAATATTTCCCATAATATTCAATTTTTCAATTCAATATTGGAGAAAAAAAAATTGTTTTTTTGGTCTTTGGGTTTTGGGGGATGTTTTAGAAACTAAACGAGATAGCGACATTTTCGCTGAAAACTTTTTGGTAGAGAGAATTTCCGCTATTTCGACAAGTTTCCGTAATATCTACAAAAAATGACCTTGAAAGAAATCACCTTATCCTTCAGAACCTCTTCATTATTAAATTATTTCGATCTTAAATGGAAAGTTTTCCCAGATTAATTTTTGGAATTCCTTCATCAGGTGTTGGTCATCACGATGAGCTCATGTACCTGTTCTTTATGAAAGTCTTCTTCCCATTCTTCGATGCTGGAGCACCAGAAATTCCGACTGTCGAACACATGACTGCGATGTGGGCGAGCTTCGCAAAAACTGGAGATCCAATACCGAAGAATAATCCATTGTTCAAAGGGATCACGTGGGATAGATTTACACCTGAAAATAAAAAATACTTGGAAATTAATGAAACACTGACGATGAAGACAAATGTTAATGGTGACAGAATGGAGGCATTTGAAAGAATATTTCCTCTGGGGCCATTGAAGGACTGAAGGATAAAAAATTTTCAGAATTTTTTATATTATACTGCGAATATCTCTGAAATGAATGGTTTTAGAAAAAAATCTGATAGAGATTATAATCGGTATGGGTGAGAGAAAGAGAGAATGTATGAGAGCGTTTTGAAAGAGTTGAGAAGGATCTAAATGTTGAAAGGATATATAAGAGGGCATGTGTGCTGAGTGGAGCGAGTAACAAATATAGAGTTGAGTTGGTTCATTGAGTTGTATTCCATAAGTCTTTTTTTTTCTTTATGAATAAACTTGTCTTTTTCGAGTAACCGAGCAGAATTATTTGAGAAGTTCACCTTGACCGAGTGATAGAGAGAGAGGGATCGAGTATATCCCTAAGAAATCCTAGAAAAAATTTTTGATAGGGAATTTAATTTCATACAAAAAAAAAATTTCTTGTTACATGTGGGTTCTTACCGATTGTCCTTGAACGATCTATCAGTCCTTCCCACTTTGGTTTACTAACTGTCCAAACGATAATGATCGATGCTTTCTCGACTAGCCCAATTGCGGAGAGCTCACGGGATGATCCACTCGGTTGTACGGGAATTTTAGGGATAGAGGGTAACCATTCTATAACAACAATCGATACCCTAACGGACCTGATTCACGGTGAGTTACCGTTCTTCACGGTGAAGACTCTCTGAACTTTTACCGTGATTCACGGTAATATCACCGTGAATCACCGAAATTATCAAACGATAAAATTCAGTGATTCACCGTGAATTAGGGTGATTTACGGTGAATCACCGGAATGATCAAACTTTCAAGTTCGGTGATTCACGGTGAACACGACGTAAGATGGGTTTCCATCGCTTTTTATTTTCCCACTCTTCGACATAAACTTTACTTGCAAGCAGGATCTCATTTCGAGATGAATTTTCCCGTTGAATCAAGGCATATTTTTTAAACGCCGTATTATCTCTGGCATAACCTCAATATCAAAACAACTTCAAAGTCAAGTTTTTCAAGAAGTTCATGAATAATTCAACATTAATAACAATTACCCCGATTTTTGATCTAATAATAATAATGCTTATCTACGTGTATGGTGAAATTGCTTATAACCTCGACGACTACCCATGATAATGAACAGCCAAAAAAGTCGCCATTTCTTAATTCTCCTTTGATTGATTGTACCATGGAATACCGAGAAACGGAGTTTCACCATACATCATAGTAATTCACCACGATTCAAATCCGCAGGGGTTTACCGTGAAGCACGGTAAATTCAACGTAATTTACCGTGAATCACGGTGATTCACCATGATTTAGATGCACTGAAGTTCACCGTGAAGCACGATGATTCACGGTATGTGCATCGTGCATGACGCTGATTCACGGTGAATCACCGTGATTCAGTGTGCATTTATCGTGAATGCGCATTTTACCGTGATTTATGGTCATCCACCAGAAATCACCGTGAATCAGGTCTGCTAAAGCATAATAAAGATCGATATAATAATGCCCAAACTGATAATAAGTACAAAGTGTTAAGGTACGGCCTCATGCAGGCGTTTTTGACGCTAGCGTCAGCGTCAAATCGGGTCACGTGACACAATTTTGAATTTCCCGCCACTAATGAGAAATTTAGCGACAAGTAGCAAAAAGCTCAACAATCTGAGCTTTATTGCTGGAAAAGAAGCGTCAGTAATGTCGTCCTAAAATATAAAAAATTATGAGTTCAGATGATGTAAACCTTAAAGAATGTTTCAGTAAATGACAAAAATATAGATTCGGACAATAATTGCTATTTTTCATCATCTACTGATGCTTAAAACTCCTGTAAACAGCCATGTTGACGGTTCTGTTTGACGCGGCGACTTATCGCTAAATTTTTTTAAGCAGCGGGAAATTCAAAATAGTGGCACGTGACCTGATTTGACGCTGACGCTAGCGTCAAAAACGCCTGCATGAGGCCGTACCTTTAGTTTGGGTCCGTTCGCGAAGCTAATATTTTCCGCAACGTTTCTCCAGTAGACACCCGGAGGTTTCCACCGGTTGAGAGTAATCCCCGAAGGGGCAAAACTTCGTCGTTCAAATCACATCATTTCCAAAAATTGCTGGATAAGCATTCCCAAGCTTTGGCGAGTTTTTTACAGCAACAAGACGGTTCCCACAGTTGATCAGTTCTGTAAGAAGAACTGGACTCTTATTCGCAGTCGAAAATGCTTATCCCGCGTTTTTTCATAATTTTCTCCCATCAAAAGTCTCTCCTTTATTTCTCTTCTATTTGATACAATTAAAGATGGAAGAAATATATGACGTGTGATTTCTCCACATGTCACACTAAACATTTTTTTCTATGAGAATAACGTACGAGATTGTTTTTTCGAATTGGGTCTTTAATACAAGAAAATAATGGCAGGAACAATATATTTTTGTTCTACTAATTGTTGGTCAACAACTGAATATTGTAGATTACAAGGAAAATAATTAATCATGCACTCGTTTTTTGTAGTACAGCCATTCCAGAATAAGCCTTTCCAAGTATCTGAAAAGTGAAATTATAAATTTATTAGAATTCGATTGAATGAAATTTACAGGAAATCGGTATTTGTTCGTGATTAATCCTAGACTGGTCACCATGAGCGACCTAAGGATTCTGGTGATGAGGGATTCTCCGCTAGAATCCCCACCACCGCAAAAATCCTGACGAGAATAACATAATTTCACAAAATGTAATGTCTCATTGATACTCATGTAATTCATTAAGCGTGTAAAAATGAATCTTATTATGACATCAAAGAAACAAATATTAGAAAAGAATTAGAAAATTCAAATATCAATGACCAATATTCTACAATTCAATATTTTCAGCAGCTCCATGTAGATAGAAAAGTAATATTTTCAGTATCATAATAATAATACTGAAAATGACATGAAACAAAGCGAACCAAGTAAATCGAATAATCAGAACAAACGGAATGTTGCGAATTATGATTTACTTGGAATAATTGCGGGGAAAAAATTAGGAAGTAAATTGAGTGATTTTAACGTTGAAAATTTTCAAAGGAATATTCATTACTGCGTTTTTGCTTCCGTATGGAAGCATTGAAATCGTCATTTTTTTCAAGATTGAGATTTCATGGAAAATCAAAATCCGTAACCAGTCTAGGATTGAATTCTAATAGTTGATTATTTACTTACATTTTGAAATGTTATATTTGATAATTGACACATTCCACCTGCAGTGACAACAAATGGCTTTTTCACAACACCAAGAAATATGTTTAGATTATTCTGAAATACTTTATCTGTATTGTACCAATTTGATAAATGAATTGAGTCACTTGTTTTTTCACTCTCAACAAGTATAATATTTCCACCCCAACAAAATACAAATAACTCCATCAGAGATGCTAATAAACAGCCGCCTGGTACTAGTATATCGGAAATATTATCAGCTTTGATCTTAACAAGAAAAATATGAAAAAATTAATTCAGTGCTATTAATTATGATTTTTTTTTGTAAAATTAGGAATTTTTCTTTTTTTTTTTCTTGTTAACCTTTTGTTACTTGCAGTATGAGCATAACGCCGCTCTTTAGACAAAACGCGTACGTCAGGGTGATGTCAGCGTCCACCTTACAGACTTTAGGGATTTGAAGAATCGCCAAGTATAATTTTAATACTCCAAAAATCAGTGGAATCGGATAGATAAAATTTGAATGACGATCATAAGTCATAAGAATTTTCTGTTGTTGCAACATCGAATGCGATACTCAAAGCGATATCGAATGCGACGATTCGGCTGATATTGAATGGAAGGATTGCGCTGACATCAAATACGGCACTTTTATCGACGCTGGATGCAGCAATTTCCCAAATCATAAAAGCAATCTATCCGTCACTATTCAGATGATTATTCTCCAGCTTGATTGATTTTTACATCACTGGAACTGCCATTTCTTATTTTCCTTATCCCAAGAATTTGTAAGGTGGATGCTGACGTCACCCTCTGTAGTGTTTATTTATTTCGATAAAGAAACAAACATCAATATTTTTTGATAAAAATATAAGTGAACATAAATAATAATCCCTTATTATTATTATTAGAAATATTTCATTACTATCTTGTGATGTGGCAACGTCGCTTTTCATTCAAGGAAAGGTTAAATTCGTAATTTTACAGGAAAATAAGAAATCAATATTACTCACCAAAATAATGTGCAAACCCGAAACAGTAATTACTAATAAACTGCTGAGTAACTGAGGGATGAGCACTTTGCCATAAATTTCGTTGAACAAATTTATCATACTGAAAAAAAAGGGGAATTAATTCCAGATTAGAGCATAATTTGGGCTTTCTTGGCTTCCCTCCGGAAAATCATCAGAGATAAGAGTAAAAGTCATAAAACCTTTTTCGTAGAAAATTTAATTCTTTACAAAAAGGCTCTCTTAACAACGTCCTATAATTCCACTTGTTTCAGATAAATTCTTGAAAAAATAGATTGATGTCTAAATTCTCAATTCAAAATTGAAAAATACTGTGCAGATTCTCTCTGAAATATCTCGAAAACCGTTCGGTTTACAGAAAAATATCAAGAAACTCTTTTTTAGAGAAACTATGATATGCAAAAAATTTCATGAATTGTTCTCGTATTTCTCGTTGTTTTCCCAGAAAAAGCTGCACTTATTTATCTTTTACAATTTTTATAAACAAAGAAAATTCCAAACTTTTTCTTTTATTGAAAAATTACCTGAGTATTTCCTGATGATATTTTATGCAACTGATGAACTCTTCATTAGGATCAAGAACGATATATCCATGCTCTACTTTTCTTTCATAGCACTCGAAATGTTTTATGTGAGGATCATCATCAATTACGGTATCACTGCTTGTGATTCTCGTCTTGTCACATCTTTCCAATCGAAAATTCAGTATTTTCAGCTGTGTACTGATATTTATCATCAGCGAGAGAATGAAAGAATCGTGACAGACTGCATTTATTCCGATTATTGTGTATGCGACAAAATCACAGAGCAGTGCCTGCCAGAAATTCACCAATAGGAAACAGTATCTCATTGGCGCATCACTGAAATAATTTATTTTGAAAATTCGTTGAATTTGTTTCACCTGTGAAGAGATCAAACGAGATGATTCAATTACTATTGGACGAATTTCTGTAGAGGAAAGTCTGA
Organism: Aleiodes leptofemur; assembly: GCA_963942555.1. Classification (NCBI taxonomy): domain Eukaryota; kingdom Metazoa; phylum Arthropoda; class Insecta; order Hymenoptera; family Braconidae; genus Aleiodes; species Aleiodes leptofemur. Next base: position 12,300,272 of record OZ012619.1, read on the forward strand.
TGAAAAAAAGGCGGGCACGATAAGGGGTCAAATAGGGACATTTTAGTTGTTAGGTTTTTTGTTTAAAAAATTGCGAGAAATGAGTGAAAATCGTTGAGATAGATTTTTTCTGATGATTCCATCGAGAAGCTGAAAAAATTTCCGTTGGAAAACGTATGTCAAAATGAATTTTTGAGAATTTTTTTTGAAGATTCGATTTATTTAAGAAATTGAAAAATTTCAGTTTTTTTGAAAATATTTCCGGTTCTATTAATGGCAGCGTAAAAATTTTGAATAGAGGTGGAAAGTGAGATCATTTGCCATCGATACATACGATTTTTTTAAAAATTCCCTTTTTAAGGTAATTTCAGTTCCACTTCATTGAAAATCAGTTTTTGCACTCTAAATACTTTGAAAATCGATATTTTCATATGAAAATCGCATGAATCGCTATCAAGTGATCTCACGTTTCACCTCCATCCGAAATTTTCATGCTACGACTGATAGAACCTAAATTATCCTAAAAATAGAAAAATTTAAAAAAATTTAAAAATTCAAATTTCTAAATGATTAAAAAAAATATTCTGACACATGCTTCCAACCGGCAATTTCTCCAGCTTTCCAGTGGAATCATTCCAAAAGTAATCATCTCAAACCATTTCGTTTTACCCCACTTCTCCCTTAAAAATGCCTAAAAAAACGAACTATTTCACCGCAAAACCAAAAATCAATGAATTTATTCAAATCATTCCAGATAAAGAATCAACTCATCTCATTCAATCTCCTCCCAGCTTACTCAAATAAACAAAAAAAAAAAATGAAAAAATCGTTCACATTACCTTATAGGTAAATCACTCATTGCATAATCAGTGTCACACAATAAAGTATAGAAATAAAATGTAAAAATTTGTACTAAAGATACCATAAAAGTAATAGTAAAAAACTTTGATGTTTTCATAGCATCATTAACCACTTTGTTCCGATAATTAGCTGGATAATTTTTATTTATTTTCAATGTATTAATGTCTTAAATTCTTTTGAAGCTCCATTTTAACTATTCATTTAAACTAAAGTTTCATCGAAGCATGGAAAAACTAAACGCATTGTGCATTAAATAATGATTTTTCTTAAAAATAACTCACAGATTTCAGAGCTGCACCACAAGCGTCTCTCCCAATTGAATGAATCGAGTAATCTCGTTATTTCATTTCGATTGAACAAAACATTAATACTTTTAACTGCATCACATGGTTGAACAATAAATATCACAAATTCACGAAGCAAATCAACCATATTGTCAGCGTAAATTGTCCTCAGAAGAGTTGTTATTAATCTCATAATTATTAGCACTACAATGAAGTAAATTCCGTAAAATCTGTAGAGCCAGTATTTGTGTCCCTCTTTGTATGGATTCCATACACCTTAATCAATAAAAATTTTATCTAATACTCATAGTACGGGGTTTTTTAAAACAAATATTTGCGAAACGAGTGAGTTTGGAAAACAAGAAAAGTCTAGAGACCGTTTTCGTAGAGGATTTAATTTTCCACAAAAAAAAGGTTTCTTGATGAATCCTCCTGAATGCAATAGTTCTCGAGACATGACAAATAAAAAAAAACTTCTCCTGTTGAAACATTGGATTCATGCTAAATTACAGGAAAGCTAAAAATTAAAAAAAGAATATCCAAATTCGAGTGAAATCGTTTACCCATAGCTACAAAACACTTGAGATTGAATGTCAAGTAGCTCTTGTCGATCGGAAATACTCGTCGCTTTTCCATGCTGAATAGAATACTATTGATGTCACGTTACAAAGAAGCGCGATACTCCTACTCGCATTAATAATTAATCATTGCGTGACAGTCAATTGTTATCCCCTCGTTCTTTTTATTGGTTCTTGGTAGTCCATGAATTCGATATGAGTATCCAGCACAAGACGTAGAACAATTAATTTATTATGCATTGATACGGGTATAGTTCCCCATATTATAGTCCAGGGAAAATAGACAAAAGAAAGGTGCAAGTTCGGAAAAACTTGTCGAAAGGTGGAACTTTATGTGAGCCTTGATGTTCAGGACTTCAAACGTTTTTATTAAAGCTCTAAGGATATCCAAGTAGTTCTGATAATCTATTTTTCCTTCTTAATTTTGATCACTTTTGGTAGAGTTGCATGTGGAGATATTTTTGAAATTTACTTTACACCATGTTACCGAACAAATTGAGCCGAAAACAATTTTTGGAAAAAATCAAATGAATAGTAGAACTTCATAAGCGAAATTCAGTTCTGGATTCACTGCAACAATTCATGGTCACAGACCTATTTTTTTCTTTATGTAACAACATATATGCTTATTCGTCAGAATGTCTATTAATTTTTCAGATCATAGAAAAAACCTGTTTCCAGACAAATAGTGACGATGAATGCAATTAATTGCATGAAAACATGAATGGCAGTTATATTGGTATTTAAAATCCGAGCATCCTCTAATCCCAGTCCTAGATGCTAAGACAGCGTGAGTCAAATTGGGAACAGTATTCGATATTTACGATATTATTTAACAATTGATTATCGTGGACATCGTTTCCATATCGGTAAAATGTTACAGAATCGAAATAATCAGAAAATTTATAATAACTCAGAAAAGAAAAAGTAGATCATTTGGACGTGCTACTCGGATTTCTTTAATGTAGCACTCTACTTTGAACGCTCGAAAAAAGCTGTTTTCCAGAATTTTTTATGGGATTGTTAATAAAGAATATTAATGTAGACTGGGCAAAACACAGTGAAATTTGAAATTTTCCATGGAAAAATTTATTCAATAATTGAAATGATCATCCGTAATACTTGACATTTCTGGAATATCGGAATTTTAAGCATTCGTTTTCTTCAGCACTGCCATTCCCGAATAGGCTTTAGAAAGAATCTGTAGAATAATATAAATAATTTATTAAAAAATATTTTTTTTAATATTTAAAAAAAAATTAAGTTTAAATTAAAAAAAAAAAATTAAGTTTAAATTTTTTTTATAAACTACATTTTGAAACGTAACAGCTGACAATTGGAAAAGACCACCAGCAGTAACGACAGACGGATTCTTAACAGCACCAAGAAATATATTCAAATTATTACGAAATACTTTGTCCATATTGTACCAATTGGATGAATAAATTGAATCACTTATTCTATCACTCTCAACGAGAATAATATTTCCACCCCAACAAAACACTGCCAATTCAATGACAGCTGCCATCAAGAAGCCACCAGGTACTAGTGTATCAGAAAAATTTTCATTCGTCATCTTTAAGAAATTCGGCAATTAAATATCACTGAAGTAATGACATTTATGAGAATTATTACACTTACCAAAATTATTTGTAATCCCGATACAGTAATCACTAGTAAACTGATGAGTAATTGTGGTAGAAGAACTTTGTTGTAAATTTTGGTGAAGGTGTTTAGCATACTGAAAAAATAGCAATTATTGGAAGCAATTTTTCAGTGGAATTTTGTGCAAATATTTGATTTTGAATGGGGTAATACAACGAATAGATAGATGGTTGATGAAAAGTCGGGGTTTATGAAAGGATATAGAATAGGCAAATCCCGTGAAAGAACTGCAGGAGGGTGGGACGCATAAAAAAATATATAATAAATGGAGTAAAAAAAAATCGGACTTGAATGATGCAGAAATAGTTGATAAAAATTGGGAGACAACTGGAATATAACTCAAACCCCCAATAAATAGACAATAACATACACTGAGGGAAAAAAAATGTTTTCTAGGAATAAAACAAAATTTGAGACGAAATTTCTCTCATATGCGGTGAACTGCAAAAGAGAAGTTGAGGATTGTATTGAGATAAATAAATACCTATTACTTCCAATATATTTCCCACCTTTTTTTCATTTTTTTGGCATAATTTGCGTCAAAAACTGGAAATTAGAGACAGATTTACCACTCAAAGCAATATATTAGTTGCACTAATAAACAAACTGTGCAATTAAATATCGATTGGCTGTGAAAATTCACCGAGGGTCTCTCAACTCGGAGATGTCGTCTCTCGTAGTAGAGATTCGAACGAGTCTCTGAATCGTCTCGTGGCCACAAGAGAGACTCTTCTGAGAGACGCTGACCGAGTTTTTCGACGCTTGAGAGACTCTCATTTTTTCATTCTGGGTTATGACCAGAAATTAAAGGAAAAAATGTAAGAATCAGTCAATTACTTAAAAAACTCTCGATGAGAAGGACCGTCTATATTTTGATCGATGTCTATCTATTGGTCGTGTTACCCCATTCGAACCCGAAGTGAGTCGGGGCGAGAGTCGAGGTGAACTGGCAGCGGAGGCTCCCCCACTCCTTGCCCAGCGTCTTAGCCACTCCCACTAAAGTGACCAAACGCATGCGTCGTTCCTCCAAGGCAAACAGGGAACGGGCGAGGCGAAGAAAGAAAAGTTAATTTAATTACCTGAGAATTTGTTGATGATACTTTATACAATTAATGAATTCTTCATTGGGATCAATAATGATATATTGGTCAGTAATTTTCTTCTCGAAGCATTCAAAATGAGTTACGCCTAAATCATCACTCAGTTCCACATCTTTACTCGTGATTTTCGTCATGTGACATCTTTCTAATCGGAAATTCAGTATTTTCAATTGCGTAGTGATATTGATCATCAGTGACAGTATGAAAGAATCGTGACAGACTGCATTTATTCCTATCAACGTATATGCAACAAAGTCACAGAGCAATGACTGATGGAAATTCGCTAATACAAAGCAATATCTCATCGGTGGAGCACTAAAAATAATTGAACACTATCATAATTTAATTAATTTTCTTATTGTTATCAATTTTTTCCTTTCATGTTATTAATTCTTATTGATTCATTGATTATTGATAGAAATGGTTGCAGTTTGGAGAATCAGATTTTTCGTGCTATTTTCAGCTTTTCGTAAGGAAACTACTTGAGATGGGCGAAAAAGTCATGGGAACTTTTTTTGTAGAGCATTAAATTTCCTACAAAAATAGTTTGGTGGCTTTTTAACCTTATCTTTGATGGTTTCTCCAGGAGAAGCCGAAACAGCCAAAATTATTTTTAAACTGGAAGTGAGCGAAGAAATTTTCTACACTAGAATAGTGAAACCTGTCTAAGTGTCAGTGAGTCTAACTGCCAGTCTACAGTGTGAAAAGAAATGCTCCTCCCCCCCCCCCCCTCCCCCACCATTACTCCCCCTTCTGTCTTGCTTCTTTTTCTGCTTTCTAGCATTCTCTGTTTGATGCGCCTGGAATGTGCACAATGGCGTCTTGTTTACATCTCGGTCCGGCTTTGTCCTTCACCATCACCTATATACGCATCTCTTTACAGACTCGATACTCTCACTCTCCCAGAGGTGGAGAGGGGACGCTTATAAGTGGCTAAAACTGAGAATCAAGACCCCGTGGCTTTGACACTTAGACAGGCTTCACTGCAGCTGTTTCATCGAAAAATGAGTTTTTTGAGAAAGAACCACATTTATCTGAAGCTATTGGGTTTCCTTAACGAAAACAAACATATATCATAATATATTATGATTAGGGCTGAGGCGTTAGTGTAGCATTTTGACTAGGCTAAAGTTGCCTGCAAATACGAACACATGTTCACCGTTTTAAATTTAAACAGTCAGACTATAAGTGTCAGATAAGTCATAATTTGTCTTATTTGAAATTTCCAATATCTGCGAAGAGGCAATAATAGTAAATTACGCACCTAGGAAGTGAGGAAGTGAATTGCGACAAAAATGGCCACCCAAGCAAAGCGAGGGTACCAATTTTTTGTCGCAGTTGACTTTTTTTTCTATGGTATGTACGATATTTTCTGTACCAAAGGGAAAGAAGAACGATGCTCGTTGTTTTTCGCTCTGTAGGTACAATAGTATATTCCGCACCTAGGGCCGTAAGGAGTTAACGTCGACAAAAATTTGCCTCCCGAGCGGAGCGAGTATTACCGATGCAATACTAGGTCTCCCCTACACCTGCAGAGAGCTGTTGGCATTTCGCATGGATCATTGAATATTTCCAAATATTTCAGTCTCTCATCAACAGGGCCTGGAAGTTGGGGCACAACAATAAGATGTAAAAAAAGCTTGGAAATCATGCAACAATTACAAGTAAAAAGATAAACAAGGGCAATTTTACGCGCATAAATAATCAACATGTTCTATGAGGTAAATGTCAAAAATAAAATGAGGTTGGCATCAAAACACATGGATTTGCTGGTGGATTTGCTGAGTGTCATGTTAGATATCTTGGCGGTAATCTTGTTCATTGTCTTGCTAGATATCTTGACGATTGTCTTGCTAGTCAGCTTGCTAATTATCTTGCTGGTCGTCTTACTAGGTATCTTTCTGTTCATTTTGCTGACCGCCCTGCTCGCTACTTTGCTGGTGGTCTTGCTAGTGTTCAAAGTTTCCCACGTCAAATTCATGTGTTTTGCTACCAACCTTATTTTGTTTTCGACATTTAACTAAAATACGCGTGAAACTGCTCATGTCTGTCCTTTCGCTTGTGATTGTTGCATGAATTTTACTCTCTTTCTATGTCTTATTGTTGTGCTCCAACTTTCAGGCCCTGCTGATGAGAGACTGAAATATTTAAGACTGTCAGAGATCACAAAATTTTATCCTGGGAGTCACGGAGAAAGCTTAACCACTTCCCAGGCAGGAATATCTGAGTTCTAACAAATGATGCGACCTTGGCTCAAGCTCGATGAACCGAACTTCGGTTACCAAAGTTGAGCCAATTTTGGACCTTCAGTAAAAACGATCTTCGACCAAAGCTGGTATATGTCCAAGGTCTGAGCTCTATCTGCCAGACTTGGTCCAAGCTTGTAACGGGATTGGGTCCAATCCCACCACAGTTCCGGCCACCCCTATCCCTAGACTGGTCCCCCTATGAGGGAAAAGCCTGCGTCCACCATTGTTATTTCTTCATGATTGTTTGACTGAGCGTGAAATTCTGAGAAAATTTGAATGGGTTCATTCATATGTTTAGCAAATTATCACAATTTTTGAAAGACATATTCTGCAAAATTGATGGAGAAATAAAATAAGTTCTAATAGGTGGTAAATTTTTTCCCATGTTAAATGGAATTTTCGGCTCAGCGACGTTGCTGAAAACTCGATAAATGCGCCCGGGCAGTGTAGAGTGAATTCGACAACGTCGCAGCTGAAATAACACGGCAGCAATTCCCTCATGAGGGGATCAGAGTCGCAGGGGCAATTTAGGTGATCAATCTAGGGCTAAATAAAAAGAACACGTGGTGGTGAACGATCAAAGTCGAATTTTCGATAGAATTCTAGTTTTTTTGGAAATATCTCATGAAATGAGTTGTTATGAGCTACACAAACTTTCTATCCAGTCGGGACAGGAACCCTGGTCTGCCGCATGTGGATCTACAATCCAATCCACTGCGCCAGACAACTGGACTCCTTGAGCATGGAATGAGCTCAAAGGAACGAGATCAGTTTATCCTGCTCTGGAGTGAGGGTGTTTCGGGGATAATCAGTTACAACATCCCCGATTTTAAGTTATCCCGTTTGTGTTCTTCTTTCCTAATTTGCCTGTGATTTCGGGAGTGGTGTTATTGGGGGCTCTCTCCTTTTTTTGAATCTTCGTATTAGCTCTTCGTATTACAGGAAAAAAAGGCTCGCGTATTTTTTCAACGGAAGGAAGCTTCTCCTGGGGCAGCGGCGAAAATTCAATTTTTAACGATCAGTCTAATATAGATATATCTATAATATATTATAATATCTCACATTGAACATTATCTTATATTGTGAGGTAGAGTACCCAATAGCTGCTCTGGAACTAGTAGCTGCTCACTCACGTATTTGTATATCTATATCTATATTTATAAAATATTCATAAAGAACTGGAGTAAGCAGGTACTAGTTGCTAAGCAGCTACAAGGTACTTTACTTTATATGAAATCATGTTATTATATATTATATAATGTAATATCATATATAATACATTATATTATATAATTAATTTTAAAATTTCAGTGGAAACTAAAAGTTTTGCGCAAAATATTATTTTCACGGGAACAGCCGAAGGAAGGTCGGTGTAGGCGGAAAAAGCAAAAATTTCAGTGGAAACTAAAAGTTTTGCGCAAAATATTATATAATTAATTTTTCCATTGACATTCGACGAGAGCCATCAGGAATGCTGATATATTCACAGAATAATCAAAATTCTCTTTCACTCTCTCTAAATTCATTTTTTGAGTGAAGTTAGATAGATTTTATGATATATCTAATTGTTTACATTACCTTATGGGCAAATCACTTATTGTGTAATTAGTGCCCTCCAATTCAGTACGAAAATAGAATGAGAAATATTGCACCAACGATAACATAAAAGAGATCGTGAAAATTTTTGAAGTCCTCATTGCATCGTTGACAACTTTATCTCTATAATGACCTGAAATTTAATTTAATTTGATAATTATTTAAAAAAATGTCAAGAAATGCTTCTTTTCATCTTAAGGCAGTATCCCAGAGTACGGACAATAAAACAGAAAAGATGAGGATCTGTTGATTAGTTTTCATTGATTGGTAATAATTCGCAGAAACGAGCTTCAATTGATCCGAAAAAGTGATGATAAAAAAAAATTGACCCGAAAGCGATTAAACCATTCGAAAGTCAGTTAAGCTTGTGAATTCCTTCACATTACTCGTTTCCTATCACGTGCATGATACAGAGAGGGATGTAAATAGCTATGACTATCTTCTAATTAAAATTTCTCAATAACTAAACGGAGAATTGAATATTTTTTTCTTCTGTTATTTAGTTAAAATGCTGTTCTCTTCGCCAATAATTTCCAAATAATGGATCAACAGTGTGGTTTTTTAGTAATCCTGTTATTTCCGTCCGATTTATGGCGTTCCATTCTCACTACCGCTATTCTCAGTCACTTCGATGCTTCATATCTCATAAACTACACGGGAAAAAATTATTTAAAAAATTCAGAAAAATGTAAAAAAATGTCATCTTTGATACGGCATGAAAAAAAGGGATTAACTGTACTCGACTTTGCTGGGATACTACCTTAATATAATGAAAACTCACAAACTTGAGGACTGCACAATAAATATCTCTCCCAGTTGAAGAGTTCGAGTAATTCTATTACTTCAATACGATGAAATAGGAGATTGATGCTCTTGGCAGAATTACATGGCTGCACAATAAATACAGAAAATTCTCGAAGAAATTTTGTTAAAGTTGTAGCTTCAATTGTCCTCACTAATGTGCTTAATAGTCTCATTATCGTTAGTATTATCACAAAATACATTGTGTAAATTTGATAGATCCAGTACTTGGGTCCTTCTTCATATGGATTCCATCCACCTTAATTAACACAAAAATCTTTTTTATTCATTTCGTCATTATTAGAGTCGGAGGTTTTCACTTCAGAAACCAGTGGTTAAAATTCTTTAATTGTTCTCAAAATATCTCGGAAATCATTTATTTTTTAGGTTTATGAAAATTCAACACGAGACCATTTTTTTGTAGAAAATTAAAATCTCTACAAAAAAAATTTCTTAACATTTTCCAGTAAACCAAATCATTTCCGATATATTCTTCAATTTATCCACCCAATTACCTCCTAAAATACCACAGGGTTCCTTTTCGATATTAGCAACTGTTCACCAACTTGATCATCAGATTCTCCAGTGAAAATCTTCGACTCTAGTCATCATAAAAATTGCATTTGTCAAATTTAATTCTAAACTCCTTTACCAAGAGCAGTCAAACACTTGAGATTGAAAGTCAAATAACTTTTATCAATTGGAAATATATTTTTCCTCTCCATGTTCAACAGTAGACTATTCACATAATTCAGGTTTTCATTTCCTGAGATTCCCACAACTTGAACACATTGGATCGATTGAAATTTGATCCCTTGAATTTTTCATATCATGAATTGAATATGACTGTCTTGAAAGGCATAGCCAGTCTTCCATTAATTATGTATTGACAGAGGTGGCACATCTTCTTGGACATTCGCATCTACTTAGTACCACACAAACATACGAATGAAGAAAAAATCACCGTTTCCTCATTTTTCCGATTTTTCTGCCATCTTCTATTGAGAATATCTCAGAAACTAAGCGAGATAGCAAATTCTTTATAGATACCTTTTTTGTCAAGAATTTCGAGAACTACAAATAAAAATTGAAGTAAAATCGCTCTAGCTCACTTAGTTTCCGAGATATTCTCAAAAATATAAATGCTAATAATTGAATTTTGCATCTTCAACAAATTCAAACCATTTTTCATACGATCAACGACTCCAACAGGCAAAAAAAAACTATTTTCACAGTGACAGGTGAACTGATACTGTTTGCTATAAAGCGATCGTTTGCGCCCGGACCCCATAGAAAAGCCCATTTAATTCATAATTCACGGAAAATGACTCCTGTCGTGGAAAAAAAAAGTTTTTCATCAAAAGAATTTTTTTTTCATCAAAGGAAATTTTTTTTTATCAAAGAAAATTTTTTTTCCATCAAAGAAAAAAGTTTAAGTCTTGTTATAAAAAGAGACACCCATTATTCTGGCGATCAGACTATTTTATTATTCATAAAAAAAGTGGCTGATGTCCGTTGTTTAAAGTTTTCTTCGGCGAGGAACAAACTTTGTTGCACCCTCTGCAAGTGTTTTAAAAAAAATGAGAGGGAAAATTGTGCATTATGTTTCATGGAGTTCATTGACTGAATGTGAATGTATTTTATGGATTTTTTTCGCAAATGTACCTTGACTTCAAATGATTTTGAAGAACATTTCGATTCATTTTTTTGTAAAGGAAAATTTTCAATTCAATCAAATTTATAGAGTTTGCAGATAATTCGGACTTTATGTGGATAAATCGGGAATTTCGGACAATAATATTCAGTCCTCGCGGTTTCGGAAATGCGCCATAAATTTAGAATTTATTCCGTATAAATTCGATCTTTTCGTGTAAATTCAGAATCCATTTCGTGTGAATTTGGTGTTCACACTGTATTTACACCGTATAATATTGAATAAAAAAAAATATTAAAAAACCGGTAGGTATTCAGCATAAATGCGGTTTTAACACTTAAACCGTGTTTACGTGGCATTTATTCCGCATTTTCGAAACCGCGAGGAAGTCGTTATTACTACAAATTATTTTATTGATTCCGGTCATTTTAATGTGAGATTGATGTTTCATTTGTTAAGAAAGGTGGGGCAATGTCTTGCTCCAAGTACACGTTCAGATTTCAAAGCATTAACTGCTAGAATTCTTGAGAATCGCCATGAAAGAGTAAGCTTTCGTAAGAACCTGGAAAATAATCATTATTCACGTGTTTCTTTGTTATATTGAGATACAATGAGAGAAGAATTGCAGATTTTTCAGATTGATGAAATTCATGGATTTTTGCAGAATTTCAATGATTCTATTGGAAAATTGCAGAACTTTTGGTAAAAAAAAAATGTATTTTAATTGATTTTCTTTTTTTTCTCAAAAATTTGATAGTTTTTGTTGAAGATTGGAGGCTCAACCTGAAAAATTATAGAGAATAGTGGAGTGAAAATGATGTGAGGGGTTGCATTAGGAAAATCGCTCGAAATTGGTGAAAATATTTGAAATAGGTTTTTTTCTGATGATTCCATTGGGAAGCTAAGGAAATTCCCGTTAGAAAACATACGTCAAAATTTATTGTTGAAATTTTTTTTTTTAAATCGACTCTTTGCAGTCACAATTGGAGGTCTCATTCTTCACGAAATTCAAAATTTTCACTTGTTTGGGAACATTGGCGGTTATATCTTCGACAGAAATTCTTGGAAAAATCAAACTCCCCGAAATTGAAAGAGCCCCCCTCCCCCATTCATGCCCACAAAATTATGATTAACAGAAAAGTTTGAAAATCAATTCTGACACATATTTTCGCCAGAAATTTCGTTGGCTTTTCAATGTAATCGTAAAAAAAAATCCACCTCAGGCCATTCCATCAAAATCTCCATTTCAACTCACTTTTCTCTATATTACGTAGTTTTCCGGTTGGAATTTTCCGCTTTTTTTTTTAGCAGAACCATAAAAATCTGATAAATCCATTAATTTTGACCCAATCCGGTCGAAAATTCTCCCTTAATTCAAATAAATATAATTATAGTTACATTTTTGAATGTCATTGTTGTCAAATCAATGACGCCACCAGCACTTATAACAAGTGGCTTATTAACTAATCCAATAAATATTGATAAATTCTCTTTAAATTGTTTATCAGCATTGTACCATTCTGCGTTGTACGCTGAGTTCCGTATTTCTTCACTCTCAATAAGTATATTATTACCACCATTACAATAAACAAATAATTCAAGTGTTCCCCATATGCAGAATACAAGTGGATGTACCATTTCATGAACATCTTCATCTTTGGTATATTTTGTCTTAAATATAAACTCAGTATTTATATTGTCTTCATATCAATAATCAGTACCAAAACTAACCAAAATCATTTGACATCCCATCAACGACAGAATTGCCAAACTACTGAATAATTGTGGCAGAAGTATATTATTATAAATTGCTTTGAATGTTTCAAAGATCCTTCAAGAAAAAAAAATATCAAATTTTTGTATCTCGTGGACATACTAGAAATTCACCCAAAAATGAGTTTTAAGGGAGGAAAGGTGAATTTCCATTATTCTCTGCATATCTCGAAAACCACGGGGCTTAGGAAAATTTATCAAGAGATTTATTCTGTAGAGAATCAAATGTCTTACAAAAAAGGATTCTTTACATTTTTCTCTAAGCCTAATAGTTCCCGAGGTATGTAGTCTTTCCTCAAAAAACTCATTTTTTAAATAAATCAGCTACAGTAAAACCTGCCTAATTGTCAGTGTTGCGAGTTCTCGATTCTCAGCATCGGATACTTATAAAAGTCCCCTTTTCACCACTGAACGCGAGAGCGTCGAGCCTAGAAAGGGATGCGTATATAGGTAATGGTGAGAGAAAGAGCCGGTTTGGGATGTATCAAGACGTGCAATAGGCACATTCCAGACCCATCGAATAGAGAACGCGAGAAGGCAAAAAGAGAAGCAAGACGAAAAGGAGAGTAATAGTGGCGAATATTTCTCCTCGTGCGGAGACTGACTGACAGTTAAGGCCTGTGTCCACGATCCAAGTCCCAATCCAAGTTCTCGGACAGAGGTTTCCTCTCCAAATCGTTTGCTCTCCGCTGACTCGAGATGGAGTTAGGGTTAACTTTATGGAATGGAATCCATGAAATATTAAATTATATATTCAATTCCAATTTCCGTACATGAGGGCTATCTCTCATATGAATTTATCAACTTGGATCAAAAAATGGGACGTGCAGCTTTTTTTTTATCAGAGATTTCTTCCGCCATTTTCATCCAAATTTTCCATGTCTACAATCCAAGTTCTAGTTACTTTTTCTCGAAACCAGAACTTGGATGGAATACTTTAATCGTGGCCACAGGCCTTTGGGCCTACTGGCACTTAGACAGGTTTCACTGTATCACGTAGACGAATACTTACTCCAGAATTTTTTTATGATTCTCAATGCACTTGATAAGCTCTACATTTGGATCAAGTACAACCTTATCCGATGACATTTGACGACACTCATAAACGACTATTTTCGATTTTTTCCCACTCAACTTAGTTGATATTAACTGTTCAATTACAGTCTTATGACAGTTTCTGAATCGATAATTCAGTAATTTCAACTGCACCGTTATGTAGACCATCAATGCCATCAAGAAACTGTCATTTATTATTATATTAGCACTTGCTAAATTATGTACAACATAATCAGAAATTGCAAAAGCTTCACAATCAATGGATGGAACTATATAATCAATTGGTAAGTAGCTAGAAAAATAGAAAGAGTTAGAGAGAATTTGTTGCAAAAAGAAAGAAACCAGTGAAGTTTAATTTGAATTTGAGGGAAAGACATTTCTTCTTGATTCGCGACAGTCTTATGAGACTGTCCAAGGGACACTGTCAGCGGAGCCTCTCCCACTCCTCGCAGAAACCCGAACTGCGCATGCGCACGGCCTCGTTATCATGGATACGCGCACGCGCAGCTCAATTGGAGCGAGTAGTGGGGGTCGAAGAGGCCCGTTCAATTGAGGAACAATCAATGAACGGATTTGTACTTCAAAAAAATGTCTGTCCACTCGCCTTTTGTTTAGAAAAATTACCTCAATGGATAATCAGTGAGTGTACAATTGGTAACTGTTAATGTAGAGTACAAATCAGCTATTGAATTTTGTAGTACGACTCCAACAATTATTATCGTCACCATTCTCGTCGATGCCGCAGCCTTTGTTATAACTTCATTCCTGTAGTCAGCTGTTCGAGAGGAAAAATTAATGGAAGCATTGAGAAGACAAGAAAAAGCGTATTCTTAGAATAAAATCAAGAAAATCTCAGGAACTGGAAATGGAGAGATTTTTGTAGAGGAGAATGAAAGCTCCAAAAAAAATCGTGAGCAAAATTGTTCTATCTGGCTTAGTTTCCAAAATATTTTAATGAAATGAAATCGGTTGATTTGACCTTGAAATCGTTCTCCCGAAATATCTTGGAAATGAAGAGAGATAGAAAATTTTTTATAATGATCTTTTTTGTAGCTTTGAGTCTCTTCTACAAAAAAGGTTTCCACGAAAATTCCTTGAACTGCTCTAGTCTACGAAATATTGAAAAAAAATTAAAATTTTCGTTGGATCCATTTCTTTTCCTTTGAAAACACTCACCCATTTGTGGCGTACATTCTAGATATCTTTCCCAGTTGAACAATTCAGCGAGCAATAGAATTTCTGTTCTGGCATGAACAATATTAAATGTCTTAAGGTAGTATCCCAAAGTACGGTCGATGAAACAGAGAAAAATCAGGTTTTGCAGGTTAGTTTCCTGTTAATTACTGATGATTGGGAAAAAAGTGCTTCAATTTTCCAGAAAAAGTAATTGAACTACTCAAAAGTCTCATCCTTAGCTTGTGAATATAATTGTTTTTTGTTTCGTGAGTTTTTTGTACATTACTCGTCTTCTATCACATGCATGAGATAGAGAGAGAGAGATAGAGGTGAACAGTTATGACTATCTTCTAATGAAAATTTCCCAATAGCCATACGGAGAATTGAAGAAAAAAATTCCTATGATTTACTTCAAATGCTCTTCTCCGTTCGATTCAGACCGTTTCATCCCCACCATCGCTATTTTGAGTAACTTTGATAATTCATATTTCATAAATTACACGGAAAAAAATTATGAAATAATTCCGAAAAATATAAAAAATAATAATTTTCGATACTGCATCAAAAAATTAAGAGGTTACTTGAACTTGATTTCACTGGGATACTACCTTAACTGCACCAGCTAGATGAACAATAACTGATGCAAATGCCTGAGTAAATTGTGGCAATGTGTGTGCATCCAATGTTTGTAGAAAATCACCCAAACATTTGACTGGAAATATTCCATAATTATAAGAAATTATGTAGAATTGGAAAAACCAGTATTTTATCCCCGAATCATAGGGATTAAAGGCTCCTGAAATCAAAATTGAAGTAATTACTCAAAAAAATTAATGCTTTCGTGAGTATCTCGGAAACTTTTGAATTCAGGGAAAAACTATAAAGAGAGACTATTTCGAGAATTTCATCTGCTACAAATAAGCTTTCTTCATGAATTCCTCTAAATCCGATGATTTCAAAAATATCGTTATTATAATAAACAAGAAATTTTAAAGGAAAAACCTATTGCTGTTAGGGACTTGAGATTCAACAAAATATAACTTCTGTCAATTGGAAAAATGTTCTTCTCCCCCATTTTCAATGAACTAGTGGCTTGTGGTGACAGTGAAAATTTCTATGCTATTCAAACTTTAGAGTCATTTATTATTCTCCTTGAAATGCGGAAGGGAATTTTTTTCAACGCAGGGAGAATAAAAAATTTACATTTTTTTTTAGAATTGTCTCATGTATTTACAAGGAGTACTCCGTATCTGCATTGAAAAATATCGATGTGCAATGAATAATAGAACAAAGGTTTTGAAGTTTACTCGTTAATTCCTCCAAGGGGGGGGGGGGGTGGAAAAAAATTATTGGCTGAATCAGTGAGTGAACTACCTTCGTCGAGAGAAGAATTACCAAGAAAAATTCAAATTTAAGATATTATAAATTTGAAATTTTTGAAATTTGGTTCATACCATCGGGAAGAGCGAAAAATTTGAGCATAAAAAGTGGTATAATACAACTTTCGTTTGACCGGTAGTTTCGAAGATAATCAGCATTGTGTTTTTTTTTTCATGGCAGAAAAACTTCGACTTCGATCTCCTCCATACATTTCACGAAATAAGATTTTCACCTAGTTTTCCCTATCGCAAATGTCATTTTATTACCAAAATACTCATAAGGTTATCTTCATACAACTCTCAAATATTATATGTGAAAGCCCACGGGCTGGGACTTTAACCCGAAATCATCTGGACACATTGCTCAACCTGTAAATTAATAGTGCTGTAATGTGAAAATTCTACACTGAAAAAAAAAGTGGTGAAAACAATCGAACATTGATACCATTGGTCCTAAGTCAATTTTTTTCAAAATAATCAAAAAATGTGTTGAATTCATTGAATTTAGTTAATTTAAATGGTTAATCTGTTTGAATTCGAATAAACTAAATCCAGTAAATTGAACAACGTTTTCAATTATTTTGAAAAAAATATTTTCTCAGGACCAATGGTATCAGAATTTGATTGTTTCTCCTTTTTTTTGTCAGTGTATGCATGCTAAACGAGAAGGAAAAGAAAACTTTAGTTTCAAACACACAGAAGAAAATGTTTTCTTAATTTAAGAATGTGCAGGTCACTTAAATTAAGAGAAAGAGTCACTTGATTCAAGTGAGTTTTACTTTCTTAAATTAAGAAAGAAGAGGTCACTTGATTTAAGTGAGAAAAGTCACTTAATTAAAGTGACTTTTACTCTCTTAAATTAAGAAAGAAAAAGTTACTTAATTTAAGTGAGAAAAGTCACTTGATTTAAGTGAGAAAACGCACTTGATTTAAGTGAGAAAACTCACTCGATTTAGGTGACTTTTACTTTCTTAAATTAAGAAAGAAAAGGTCACTTGATTTAAGTGCGAAGAGTCACTTAATTTAAGTGACCTGCACGTTCTTAAATTAAGAAAACATTCTTCTCTGTGTATCTTCAAAGATTATTTGTCGAGAGCTACTCGCATTACACCACTTTCGGGGCTCAAATTTTCCGTTCTTTCCAATGGCACATGAATTTTAAAAAATCCCAAAATTAAATGTTCAAAAAACAAACAGAAGAATAAAAACCAACTCTTTTTTGTAGAATATTATCACTCAGTTTTTATTTATCGGAAATGCTTTAATATCAAGATCAAATGTTGCTTGTTTCTCATTTAGAAAAGTTCCGCCATCTTGTTTACTCGAATTTTCACTCGAAATTTCTTCAATAACCGGAGTTTTTGGCGTCAAGCTGCTCGAATTTGTCTGCAAGAATGGTAGCACATGTTCAACTGGAAATTTTGGAGTTGTAGTTGCTTCAGTTAATCGAATTTCTTCAGTAATTTCATCAACCGCCATCGAAGTCGTAGTTTTCGATTTAAATGGATTCTTCAGGAATTTTTTGATACTCGTGAAAATTGATTTCTCATTATTGTCCTTTGGTTCAAATATTTCACCGCCACTTTCCTCGAAATTATCGAGCATGAGTCTCTTCAGAATATCAGGATTTGAAAAAAATAATCTATAACCGTCAATTGCTTCTCTCGCATGTCCACCATGTTTTTTATTTTTACCCGAATTTTTCCAGCATCTTCGAAGTTTTTTCGTTTCTTTGAAATCATTTGCATGAAGATTTGTCTCGTTCGTTTTAATTATCCCAAGTAATTTATTTAATTCCTCAGATTCATCCGTATTATTTTTATTTGTCTCACTCACTTCGATTTTTTTCTCGTCATTGGCGCGTTTATTCTCGTGAAATTTCAGTGATGATCGTTTGTGCCTCATTGGTCGCCAAAATCCATGAGATCTTGAGGAATTAATCATTAGAATTGTTAATAAAAGAGCCACAAAAATACTCGCAAAAATCTTCATTTCTGCGGAACTTTCAAATCGAGTAATTGAGGTAATGAAAAAAAATGAACAATTGATTTCTGAAGAACTTCAGACGATTGATCTTTTAGAAGAGGAAAAATAATTGAATATCTCCTTCAATTTAGAAGACTTTTTTTTCCAAAAGTGGTGGAAAATTCGGGCTTTCCGTTGGTTTATAAGTTCCAGAAAGAAGTTTTTAGAAAAGGGAAATTGAAGAAAAGGGAGAGATTTTCATAGAAACCTTTTTTGCTTAAACCTTAGAATTCTCTGCAAAAAAGAGTTCTATAAAAATTTCGGTATCTATTACAGCTACAGAAATAATCAATAAAAACATAAAAATCTCCGAAATGAGTGGGTTTAAAAAAAAATCCGACGAGACTTTATTTGTAGAGAATTTTAAGCGCTAAAAATAGGGATTGAGCTGAAATCGCGTTATCTCTTTGAATTTCCGAGATATCTTCAAAAAGTGGAAAAAAAATATTGATCCAGTTTGACCTTTTCTGCAGAATTGTTTTTTTTTAAAACACATTTGAAGCATGTTCCACGATGTAATTATCTCGCCACTTGTCACTGTGGAATTCGACAGGACAAATTGAAGAATGATTGGACTCTATTTCACTGTAATACTCACTAAGAATAACAAACGTGATGCCGAAGGGAAGATTTACTCTTCTCTTATCCAGCAATACTCTCCACTATATTGTTCTCATTTGTTTTTCTTTCTCTATTTTCTGATTATTTGCGTTCACTTGGACGGGCAATTCACGTCATTGGATAATTTATCTTCCGTGTTCATCGTGTGAATTGAGCTTCTGAATGGTCTTTTATAAATCAATAAAAATCTATTTTTACAATTCAGTAAAAAAAAAAGAGTCGATTTTTTCGCAATTTTTTTCTAAAACCTCGGAAAATAAGCGAGATAGAGCGATTTAACCCTAATCATGTTTTTTAGATAATTGCAATAGCTGTAAACAAGGACTTGATGCAAAAAAGGCATATCTCCATTAGTTCCCGAGATATTCTCAAAAAAGTAGACAGATCCTGTATATTTGACCTTTTTGCGATTAAATTAATTTTCTCGTGAAATCCTCGAAATTTCTTTGCTTCAAATAAAAAATAATTCCCCGGCTTCAAGAAGCCGTTAATACCTATTAGCAGAGGAAGAAAAGCCCTCGTGTCAGATTCCCCCTCCAATTTCCGAGGAGATAAAAACTCCCTCGCCAGTAGAAACTCCAGTGCATTCTTTCTCGAGCCTTCAAAACCTGTGCATTAAGGTAGTATCCCAGCGTACTCGAGTACAGTTAAGTCCTTTTTTTTGGTGTCCTATCAAATATTATGTTTATTTACATTTTTCTAAATTTTTTCATAAGTATTGTCCGTGTAATTTATGAGATATGAATTATCAAAGTTACTGAAAATAGCAGTGGTGGGGATGAAACTCCCTAAATCAGACAGAAATAACGAAATTACTTAGAAAAGAACACAGTTGACCCATTATTTAAAAACTATTGGCAAAGAGAACAGCATTTTAACTAAATAATAGAAGAAAAAAAAGATTCAATTCACCGTAAAGTTATTGAAAAATTTTAATTAGAAGGTAGTCGTAACTATTTGCCTCTCTCTCTATCTCATGCATGTGATAGGAGATAAGTAATGTAAAAAAAATTATATTCACAATTTGAAGATATGACTTTCGAATAGTTCACCAACTTTTTCGGGTAGATTAAAGCACGTTTTCCCGAATTATCAGCAAGTAATTGAAAACTAACCTACAAAATCTTCATTTTTTCTGTTTTATCGACCGTTCGCTGGGATACTACCTTAAAATCCAAAAGAAAGAAAAAAGCAAGTGAATCACTTCTTCATCGAACAATGATAATCAAATTATTATTAATCAATTCCATCAACTTGGTGATGTGTCATGACGTCAATTTAAACCAGGATCTTCAACTAATGAATTCGGAATTATTAGAATTCTCTAAAATAACTGCACATTTCGAGTGGAAGTCATCGACCGAGCCATCGGTGGCCATTTCGAATCTGAAGAAAGACTTCTCCACAGTGAAGACAAAATGGCGGCTAAGCTGGTGCGGGAAATTCAAAAATAATCGGAAATTGAGAGAAATGAGAGCTGTTTATTATCTCTGCAGAGGTCCGAAGTATTCTTCCAGAGAGGCTCAATATTTGTCGATCATCACTGATAAATTACTCGTTAATTATGAAGTTACTGAAGTTTGTGATGGAAGTGAAGAGTGCTTTCATGGAGAGCATGATTTGAAGCGGTTAATGGCGTCTTCCAGGGACGAGAGTGTTCTCAGGTGGGCCTGGACATCTTGGAGGGATCGAATGGGCCTTCTCAAACCGTTGTTTGTGGAGGTTGTAGCGCTGGAGAATTCTGGAGCAAGGAGGAATGGTTTTTACATTTTTTAAAAAATTTGTTGTGAGTTAATTATGAAGAATTTCAAGATTTTTTGTGGATTTTAAGGTTACAGCGATGCTGGTGACGTCTGGCGGGAAGAGGAGGGAGTTGAGGATGCTGAGAGGATGATGAAGGTCTTGTGGAGAGAGGTGAAGGCACTCTATCGGCTGCTTCATGCTGTCGTGAGGTTTAGATTGTGGAAGTTGTATCCGGAAACTGTTGATCCTTTTGGAAACATTCCTGCGCATTTATTAGGTGATTTTTTTGGAAATTGCGTTCTAGGGCGAATATCTCTGGAACGAGGAGGCTTAGGAAAAAATCTCAGAAGACCTTTTTTTTATAGAGAATTTAATTTTCTACGAAGGAGGTTTCTTGATGATTTCAACCCAAGAGTTTCTGAGATATTCACGAAATAAGCTGCACGTGATTTTTGATACGAATCAAAAATTTCGAGATTAATGTTGATTAATCTGTTGATATCTTTGAGACAAGTGGATTTCGAAGAATTTGTCAAGAAACCATTTTTTTAGGAAATTTAATTTTCGATAAATGATGTCTCTTTATAAATTTGCTTCAATTCAATAGTTTCCGAGATTTTTACAGAATATTCTAATTTACAGGTGATCTTTGGGCACAGAATTGGGATTCTCTGATCGACCTTCTCCTTCCAAAAGAATCGATGATTCTGAACATAACAGAATCATTGAAAAACAAGAATTATAGTGTTACAAATATGATTGAAAGAGCTGAAGATTTTTATGTATCTCTGGGATTTCCCCGGATGCCAGATAAATTCTGGAAAAATTCCGTTTATTTGAAGAATAAACGAGAAAATTGTCATGCAGCAGCTTTTAATATGTATGAACCAAATGACTTCAGAATACTCGGATGTTTTGATGTCAATGAAGAGGATTTTCATGTCATACATCATGAAATCGGACATATCTACTACTACATGGCTTATCAAAATCAAGATCCCATTTTTCGAGTGAGTGAATTCACGCGTCAAGTGATAAATCCAAAATTAGTCAGACATCAAAACTTTTCTTGAAATAGGGGAAAGTGGGGCAAAATGAACCTCCGGGGTAACATGATCTAGGATTTTTCTTCGGAGTGAAGGACTCCATGAAAAGATTTGAAAAAATTTGAGAAGATGCTCCGATATGGTGACATTGTTCATGAATTTTTTTGAATTTTTCATACATCACCTCGCTCTAAAAAAAAAATCACGAATCATTTTGAACTTGAAGTCAATTTATCCAGGTCTCCCCTATAACAGAATCTGTCCTAGGTAGAAAAATTCTCATATGAACCTGCTTCATTGAACTACCATGAATTCCTCTCTTCTCATAGATTCCGAAATATTTTCAGAAAAATAAAGAAAATATTTGCATTAAAATTTCATTTCAGGTATCATTGAATATCTCGGAAACTAAGTGAGATAAAGCGATTTTTCTAATAACTCTTTGGTAGCTCCCACTCTCCTCTAGAAAAGGTTTTTACAAAAATCTCTCTATCTCGCATAGATTTCGAGATATTTTTAAATAACTGATGCAAGAACTGTTTTTCCCTTTTTTTTTACAGAATGGAGTGAATCCCGCATTTCACGAGAGTATCGGCGAGGCTGTTTTATTAGGCGTAATGACTCCTCAACATCTTCAACGTCTTGGTCTTGCTGATGACGCAATACTCACTGAGGATTTTTCGATATTACTGAAACAAGCGCTGATGAAAATCCCGCAAATTGCTTATGCAATGATTATGGAAAAATGGAGATGGAGAGTTTTTGAAGGAAACTTGGAGATCACGAGGCTGAATGAGTATTGGTGGAAATTACATAAAGATTTTATGGGAATTGTCCCACCTGAGCCGAGGCCTGATGAGTTCTTCTTTGATCCAACAGCGAAATTTCATGTTGTTGCTAATGTTCCGTATTCAAGGTCCGCTTTTTAATTTTTGATTTTTACTAATATCTTGGAAACGAGTGGATTTAAGGAAAAGTGTCAAGATATCTTTTTTGTAGAAAACTTTGTGGACTATAAAAAAGTTCGATTGCAAAATTGCTCTAGCTCGCTTCGATTCCGAGATATTTCAAATAGAATGGAAAAACTCATTTTACAGTGGAGCCAATTTTTTTCAGTTTTTCTGGAATATCCTGAAAATTAAGCGAGATAAAACATTTTCGATAATAACCTTTTATCATAACTTCGAAAATTCTGAAAAATCTCAATTAGAGAAATATAACTGATTTTTGAAACATGTGGACGAAGGAAGGTTGTCGGAGTTAAATTTGAGAAAGATCTGAAGAAATTTCAAAAATTCTGAAAATTCTCAAACAGGGAAATATAAGTTTTTTTTTCGTAGCCCACAAAATTTTATCCAAAAGAGGTCTCCACAAAAAATCTTCTATCTCTTTTATATTCCGAAATATTTAGTAAAAACTACTGAAACTAAAATACCAAAAATAATTACTCACCAAAATTTTCTAGATATTTCTTTGGAAGTTTCCTCCAGTTTCAAATCTTTGATTCACTGTGTCAATCAGCAGTGACCGGTAAATTTTCCTTCAACTTCACACTTCCACTTCACAAATGCGACATTTATGGCTCCAAGGATTCATCAAAACAATTGAGGTAATCAAAGAAAAAAACATTTCTTCATAATAGAAAAAATTTAATATTAATAATTTTACTGTACAAAATTTTATGCATTAAAAAAAATCATCAGTTCATTCTTATAAAATTCTCGAGACAACTGAATTCAAAAGAAAAATTGTTTTTTTTTACAGAAATCTAATGGAAATGGGAAGTACAATCGATCTTCCTGAAGCATTAAAAAAATTAACTAAATCCCCAAAATTACGGGCGGAGCCTCTCCTGAGATATTTCAAACCAGTCAATGATTTTTTGATAAAAGAAATTAATAATTTAAATATTCCAGTTGGATGGAATTGATTTTTCATTAGCAAAATCGTAAATTTTTCGTAATTCAGTCGATTTTTTCAAGATATCTCAGAAAATAGTGCACATACAGAATTTTCCAAAGCAACTTTTTTTGTAGAGCAAAAAACGCTTCATAAAAAAAGTTTTCATGAAAATTTTCGTGTCTCGCTTTTTCTTCTAGATATTTACGAAAACCCCCGAGATCAAATGAGATTATCTCTTCACTGCTTCTTCAATCGCCATTTTGCGTCCCAATACCATTATTAGTGAAGATATCAAATTCCTCACGATTGACTATCGCCCGTTGCACGTCCTCCAACGTAATTGTCTCCGGACAGCTGAAAAATAAAGATGGATTAATTTTTTAATTTGTTTTGAAAAATTGAGAATAAAAGAGAATTTTTTTGATTGATTTTTCGAGAAGAAAAATGATTTAAATACCTTCCATTGCTCCCTCTCTCGAATGATTGAGCCAGCGAGGATCTCAGGAGGTCTTCCAACAAGCACTCGACAGCCTGCAAGAAAATTCGTAATTAGTCCGAAGTTGATTCACTGATTAAGTGATAAAAAACAGAAAATTCAGACGTTAAAACTGGTTTTTCCGAAAAAAATCTCGGAAACCAAGAGAGATAGAGCATTATCACAAAGACATTTTTTGTAGCTCTCATTCTCCTCTACAAAAAAGATTTCCTGATAAATTTTCGTAAACTCAATGGCTCTCGAGATATTCACGAAATAATGAGCACCTGAATTTTCAAAGTCTGGGGGGATTCCCCCAATTGCCTAAAAAATAATAACCTTTGCCAATACTCTGCCGGCAGCAGCATGAATCACTCCGGGCACAACTTCTTCAGTTTCCAGCTTGACCCCAATCTGCCGCGCGGTATTGCAAACGTACGAATAAATTGGCAACCCAGCCTTCGGCACCTCCATCGTTGCCACATTTCCCTTAACCTCACTTTTTCCACTCTCCTGTCCTTCTCTCATCCCCTCTCCATCACCCACTACATCAACGACCTCTTCATCTCCATCCCCCAAGTCATGTCCTGTCGTCCTGCTCTCCTGCAGCCACTCCAGGAACTCCACGGGTTCCGTGCATGTATTAAATTCCTCCGAGTCCTCGACATCGATAGATTTCTCACATTTCGATGTTCCTTCGTCCATCAGTCCCCTTCGAATAGGCGTAAACCCATGAATCCTACACCACACCATTATCTCCTTAACCGACCACATACTTTCCCCGGGGATTCCCCTTTTTTTGAGCAAATTCCGGACTTCTTTTGCCCTGTACCACTCCAGCGCCTTCTGTTTGCCGACATTGAAACTCAAAAATTCCTCATCACTCGCGCAAACGTACGGATGAAGTGTCCGATACTCCGGATCACCAGAGTACTCAGAAATCAGTGGAATTCTCTTCACAACATACCTCAAAATGGCCGCCACATCACCATTAACCTTCACCGTTTCTAGTGATTTGATAATTTCATGATAAAACTCACGTTTACTTCCTAATTTTGTCTTGTCCTTACCAATCGTCACTCGTGTCTTCGAGATTTTGCCATTGACCTTATCACTTTTTGTACTTTTCTGAATTTCATTGGGCTCTGCTAATCTGAGCGCGGGAATATTTGAAGTTGAGTTCAGGATTAAACTCTTGGAAGGATCCAATTTTAGATTCAGCAGGCTCTTTGGTTTCTTGAGTAGACTGACGATTTTTCGGCCTGAATTAACGTCTAGATGAATTATCTGCTCTTTGTTGTCTTTAAGAACAATTATTTTTTTCACTGGAGGTTTTTCCGGTTTCTTTTGGGGCTTCAGAGCCTCGAAGGATGCTGGAATATTAATTTTTAGTGGCTGCAACAGCGGAGATCCATTACCACACATTCTAGAAAGTGCTTTAACAGTTAAACTCTTCCCCACAACATAATCCCCATTTTCATTAGAGCCGCCATTTTGTGTAGCTTTATGGGGACTCGGAGCTTCAAAATGGCCGCCTGTCTTCGTCTCAGCAGCTGAAGAATGGTTTTCACTGGAATTTTGTAGGTTTTCATCATCGGTATCTACTTGACAATGATTTTTAGGCGGTGAGTGGGAAATTGTGACATTATCTTCTTCCGGAACTCCGAAATTAACGTAATCGTGCTCAAAATGGACGTGAGAGAGTGTCCTAACCTCTCCATCCTCCATTCTCTCTTCTTTGACCTTGATTCCCCCGAAAGATTCCTGGAAATCGGGGGTTTCCGCAGGACGATCAAATTCTTGTTTGATACCAGTCTGTAGACGATCAGGAACAGTCGATTTACAGTCAGAACTCGATAATTTATCGGTCATTTCCGTCAATGTGCTTATCCAAATGTCGACAACTGTCTCCGAACCGAGGGTCTGGAGTCCCGTGTAAGTTCTGTCCAGTTTTAAGTGGTGAATAATGTCCATCGGTTTGTTACTAGGATTCTTGAAGTGCAACTGAACTCGGAGTGGAAACTCTCCCCATCCTCGTCGTGACAAATGGAATGGTGTGGTCCTGACGTCAACTACATCGTTCGGACGATAACTCGGATGAAGGAAAAATCGAACTTTCGATACAAATTCAGATATCTCTGTTTCTTCCTTCGATGATCTAACGTACATTGTCCACTTGTGCGATGCCGCATCCTCACGCCATTCTGGGGGAATCCATTTTGATATGTTACCAACGACTATCCGTTTTCTTATTTTGTGACGAACACCACGTGACGGTAATTGCGGCTCTGGTTGTGAATTTTTTGGAGGAACATAACGAGGAATTTTTCTCGGTGGTTCTGAGGATAGTTCAGTCTTTTCTGGGGATTTTTTTGAAGCCCCTAGGGAGTTTGGAAGTTCTAGGGGAGAGTTCAGGGGGTTTCTGAAGGAATTTGGCAAGAGGGTTGAGGTAATGGGGGAATTTTCGGAGTTCTGGGGATTTTTTGCGGAATCTAGGGATGTTTCGGGGAGTTTTGAGGATAGAGGCACTTTCGGGGATTTTCCGAGGACCCCTTTCACTGCTGGGTGGATCCGCAGCTGGTTTGTATCTTCTGGGGGATTTGCGAGACATTGTTTGCGGGTATAATAATTCGAGATTATTACGTAACGAAGAAAGTGAAGGGTTTTCAGGGCTTTATCTAGTTTGTCTTGGATTTCGAGGATTTCTTTTTCTTTAGCGTCAATTTCTAGGGAAAATTCACGGTCGATTATTGAGGTGATCTTCCTGGAGGCGTTGGTGCGTGCTAGAAGTAAAAAATGTTTTAATTCAGCATGTTTTAAGGAAGTAGTGGAGAATTAGATCTTTTTGAGAATTCTTTTAGAGATAACTTTGGAATGAATGGGTTTAGAAGAATTTGTCAAGAGACCTCTTTGTAGAACAAGATGAGAGTTACAAAAAAGGCAATTCCGAATTTGAATTCAGTTATCTCGATTCCTCTATTTGGATAGATCATAGAGGAAATATCGTTTCAAGATTGTTTGAGTGTAAGAAATAATGGATATTACGTAGATGGAACTTATTAGAGATGAGTGAATGGTACTGAACTAAAAATAATTGCTCTGCGATTTTTTTTCGAGGAGTGGAGAGCTAGAAACTGACTTTAAGAATAAAATGGGGATTATTTTGCAAATATCTCAGAAACTATTAGACTTACGAAAATTTTTCGAGACACCTTTTTTATAATTCAATTTTCTACGAGAAAGATCTCCAGAAATTTTTTTCAAGAACCATCTCTTTCGAAGATATTCGGAATATAAATTCAATAATATCTCGAAATTGTTCCTTGAATCATTTTCCCCACTTATTCTTGATCTAGATCGTAAATAATTGGAGTTCTTTCATTGCAAATGAATATTTTTATGCATTACAGCACTTCAGGAGGACAGTATGATCCTTTCATCATCAGATATCATCGAAAAAGTCAATTAAAAACTGATTTATAAGCAGAATTTTCATCTGAATCTTCTAATAATTCCAAAATATTATAATTAATATTCGTAAAATAGATTATTTCCAGTTTAATCAAGTCCACTCGACATTAATGAACTTGACCAAGCAACTTTCAAAATTTCCAACACTCAAATCACCTTAAAAACCTTTTATTTCTCAGCATATGAAGTTTCCAGATGAATAAATTTTATTCCATCATCAGTTTTTTTCAAATATCTCGGAAACTAAGCGAGATGGAGCAATTTTGTTGATAACCTTTTTCATAGCCCACTAAATTCTCTACAGAAAAGGTATCCTATCATTATCCTAAATCATTTTTTGTAACTCTTAAAATCCTCCACAGAAAAAATATTCAAGTAAAATTGCTATATCTAGCTTCATTTCCAAGATATCCTGAAAAAACTGATGATGGAATAGAATAGATTTTTCTGGAAACTTCATTTATTCTTTTTTTCAATATTGATGCTGGAAAAAATAGTTCAAATAATTAGAATTTCTCAAAGTTCCTTTGAATATCATTAAATTTTGAAGTGTCCTCACCAGTTTCTTCATAAATTTTTTGTTGATAACTGGTACTTGGTCCTGCAGCTGCATAATCGGGATCCTGATCCTCCAAATGACTCGAATTATTCATTTATAATGTTGATCACCTAAAAAATAATGAAAATAATTAAAAAAACTAAATTTTTTGAAAATATCTCGATAAATGATGAAGATACGAAATTTTTTGTAAAAATTGTTTTTGTAGCCCATAAAATTCTCTATAATTCCACGAAATTCCAAATGTTTTACTTCTTCAAGACGAAAGTAAATTAAATTTTCAAAAAAAAAAAAAAACGAAAAAACTGAGGTTATCGGATACATAAACACTTTTTTGCTTCTTAAAAATAGAATTATTAATTGACTCATTCAAATTTACTCACCAGAAGTTGTAAAGTACGGAATAATTGTTACAATTAAAAAGCTATATTCGAATAATTATTATTCTTGTTATTAAAATTAAAAATAAACACTTGAATGACAGTGATGAAAACGTGAGGTTATCTGGGACAAAAATTATCAATAACTTTTAATCCACCTGATGTATTTATTATGATTTTTGATTTTTTACTTAATGATATTATTGATGAGGGTGGTTTATACTTTATTATTGAATTAAATGAGTTAATTCTACGATAATTTGATAAAAATGAGAAAAATATTGTGCCCGGTGCCATCACTTTTACACCCCGTGGACGCTATTCACTGATGGAAACGTTCTAACGAAAATAATTACTAGGTTATGGTGATATTTTTCTGAGTTTAGGGATATTTCTGCGCTGTCGGTAATTGTAAGATTTTTTTCCTTTTGCTTCCGAATGGAAGCATTGTAAACGCGATTTTTTTCGATCTCGAGATTTCATCGGAATATGACTCAGAATGTTCCAAAACGTCGAGAAATGACATTTTTAAAAAATGTCTGTATGTATGTGTGTGTGTGTGTGTGTGTGTTTGTGTGACAGATATCAGCTCATTGCTCCGGAACGGTAATACTTGGTGACCTGAAAATTTAACAGTACTTTCTCTCCCCATGCAAATTGCTCGTCGTGAAATTTGAGCGAAATCGGTTGAGTACTTTTCGAGAAAACTCAAATTTTCGAAAAATCGTTTTTTCGATTTTTCTCCGCGAAAAATTGATTCACAGCCCCCACTCTCAGCGATGAAATTCATCTCATTTGAACACACAATTTTCACTCGGGGTAAATTTTGCTGCGATTTTTCGTTTGCGGATAATTTCAATTACAGTGTTTTTTATCCTGAATTTTGTATACACGATAGCTCAAAAACTATTTGAGTTAGAGACTCCAAATTTCGTGGGTTTGTGCATCTAATGAACGAAAAGTTTGGTATTGAAATTCGGCGAAATCGGTCAAGTAGTTTCTGAGATATTGCACGAAAACCATTTTATGAAAAGAGGTTATATCTCGAAAACTACAGGAGCGATTCCACCCAAGTTCAGCTTAAAAGATTCATCTCAGTGAGCCCCACAAATGGTGAGAATTTCAGATTTTTCAGAGGCAGTCTCTTGTAAGAGTTTTCGATAATTTAGTTTTTTCAAAAATCACGGTTTTTCTTAGCTTTCTCCCTAAGAACACTTCTATTTTTTATTTCACCATTCGAAAGTAGACAATTTTTTCTACCAAATGAGTACATTTTCTTCTGATGACAATCGGAAAGAATAGGAATCCTATTTGAAACCTGAACTTCAATTTTTAAGTTTTATTGTAGGATCTCAGTTTTCATCTAATATTGAAAATTTATGTATCATATGACATTATTGCAATTTAATCGATTATTGTAAGCTAGGACTGCAGGTCCTAAGATTGAATCCTGAACAGATCGATACGGTCTGAAACAATATTCGTAGGAATGTTTAAGTGCGAATTTGTCGTAAAAATGATGTTATTTGTTTGAGCAATGGAATACATGAATAGCGATTTGATGCAAAATTGATGAAATTCCATTCGGAAGCATTTTGCCAATCGAATTGGCAACATATTAAATGTCGCACAAGGAGTGGGGCTTGCCAGTAACGCACAAAGAGTAGCACTTCTGCTTGTTTTCGAAAATCATTGTTCGAAAAAAAATAAAAATGCACATGTAGAAAATTGAAAAAGCTACGAGTGCAATTTTTATTTTTTAAAACAAGTTATTCATTTGAAGAATTTAGAAAATTGTCAAATATGTGTTAATTTCATTACATGATGACGAAATCTTTTCTATTTTTTTATTTTTTATTTTGGTTTATAAAATACGCAAAGGATATTCAACATAAAAGATCTGCCTCGATCGTTAGAATTTCGGATTTTGTCTTTCCAGGGGAGAGATTCCGCGCGTTATAAGGTACTGCGTTATAACGTAAAAGCGTTAGCTTTGTGTTAAATTTTATTTAATTACAATTAACCAATTAACTCTTAAACGATTTTAACAGCACTACAATCACTCGCGAACGAAATATTAACGTTTTAGTAAGTGCAATTATAAATAATTCAAAATTAAAAAAAAAAGGCTAATTGGATACTGCTTATAACGCGCGGAATCTCTCCCCTGAAAGGGCGCATCTCCATTAGTTTGTGGGATATTCTCGGATAAAAATAGAGGTATTCTGTTTTCCTTCTCCGCAAATCAAATTATTAATGAAATATGTGAGAGAAATCATTCTCATTCGGAGTCTCTTCGTATAGAATTCTATGTTGAATTATCTATCAATTCCCCATAAGTTATTTAATTGAATTTTTCAATTCACTAAACTGTCAAAACTGCTTTACTTCCTCTAATTTCTTCCCAAGTAATGTCTTCAAGGGGTTACACCACTGTAGAATTTTCAAAAAACCATTTTTTTTGCTTTAAGAATTACTCTGGGCTCTCCAGAATACGGGCAAGAAAAATTCTCACCTGAAACCCGTTTTTTCTCATGAAATTTTGAATTTTTCCCGAGGCATTTCTTCATATTCATAGCCTAAGTCAAAACTTCAATCGTGTTTTTCTCGAAACGTGATTTTTCAAATTGGCAGGCAGCATAACTCCAATAATTTTCATTACTCTCATTTGAATTTCCCATTGCATCTTAAAAACAATATTTCGAACCAAAATTTCAATTGATAAAAATTGTCAGTTTTTTGGCCGAAATTTGAATTTTTCCATTCAAATGGTCGCCAATCGCACAAAAAAAAAATATTTCTGAAATCCCCTACGTATTTCTAAACTGAGCTAATTTTCTTTTTTTAATTGAAATTTGCACCAGTTACACTGCGTGTCACAGAGTTTGTTTTAAATTCGAGGAGCCTCGCAAGAATGGCTCTTGTGTCGTCAATTTTTGATATTTTTTGATGAATTTTTTTTCCTGAAGATTAAAATATAGGTCAATTATTTCCTCAAATATGATTATTTCATTACCTCTTTCTCTATAGGAACAAAATATCCAAAAAACGTCTTTTTTAAGGCTTTTACAGTGGTGTAACCCCTTAATCTTTAGGAATCTCACTCACATCATCTCCTCATCAAATCTATTCATTAATTTTTATGAATTAACATGATGACAAGTGATGATCTTAATATGATAAAAAGAGAGACAGACACATTTTTCGAAATTAATAATCGATATTCTCTTTAAATTAATGCCAAAAATATGAAATTGTGCAGTAGAGCAGAAAAGTTTGGAGAGTTACGAAAAAGATCAAACAGACGAAAAATTGAATTAACAAGTAGAAGATAAAAATAAATTATCAGTATAACATTCTGCAACAACAACTGTGAAGCTAAATTATTGCTGTCGTACTACAATTACTCCATTTATGTTGAACACAATGGCAAATTTGACTATATAAAGAAAACACATTATTTTGAACACACGTGTCGGAAGTTTCAAGCGAAGCAGAAGTAATTCTCTCCAATTGCGCATCGAATAGATTAAAAATTCCAACGTTAATCATGAATTATATAATTATTATTGGATTTTTCGCAATGATTCTTGCGGTATCTGCAATGCTTAATGTAAGTACGTATAGTAGACTCCCGCAAGCTGCTCATAATTTCTCTAATTCCCTTTGATATTGTTTGACTGTTTTTCCCATCACTGCACATCGTTTTGCTTCTCCTTTTGGACTTCCGATCGCCTTTTGTCTCGTAACTATAAACATTGAATTTTATTCTACCTGTCCCTTTATGGTTGGATTCCCCTATATTTGACATATTCTCCCCGGACCCATTCTCTATCTTTGACACATTCTTTTGTCTTCATCACATCATGTCTTACTAGATTATGACGCACACTTCGCGCGCAACTTGCGAATTGTGACTCTAACCGAACCAATATTCATGTATGTTTTCATACGTCATAAAAAGAAAATTTTTCTTTTCTCAAATCATAAATAATTGTTCCAATCAATGGGGAGAAATGATGTTTTGGTACGAAACATTTTTTTTTCTTTTATTTGCGTTAGGGTAATTGAACCTCAAGTGTGCCACGAGAGGGTAACTCTGATTGTTCTTGCAAACAGATATTTTCTATTTTTTGAACATCCCGCGCAGCTCACCAGGCAATGAAATTTAGGTGTTGTGGGATTTTTATATATTCGACATCGTTTGTCGCAGCTCGATAAAGTCTCGCAATGTATTTTTTTAGAAAGGAAGAATATCTATAGATCTGTGCAGCCAAATGCGCAGTCAAATACGCATGAATATGAGCATACTTTGAAAATTCCAAGATGAATGCCTAAATCCTTTCACTTGATTCTGTGTAGAAATGGGCTTTTACCACGCACTTTGCGCTCGGTAAAACCTCATTTCTACACAAAATCAAGTAAAACTATAAACGTTCCACATTGGGGAGAGCATCTTTGAGGATTGTGATTACATCACGATGCGAAACCTCACAATTGTCGAAATAGCCCTCCCACGACTCGTAACATGATAGACTATTCTTTTATTGAATCGTCCTGATTACCATAAATTGTAGTAAACGATAGGATCGTGAAAATTAGAGTGCGAATGCCGTCAAATATAAGGGGCGGTAAAAGATAGGAGAATTCTCCTGTAAATTTCTTAGGATGAGGGTCAGTGCAGCCGTAGAGTGGGGGCTCTCACAAATTCCATTTTTTTCAGAACTTGATGATTTCTTTAACTGACATTCTCAATGAGAAAGGGACGTCCAGGCCCTTAAATTATGGAATTTAATAATTTTTTAACTCGAACGTTTCCTCTCAATCAAAATAAAGGCGATATATAATGTTTTATGATTTTTAAAAATTTGGAAATTTTTCAGGATTATCGTGATGAACAATGTCTTGCGTATCCAGAAAAATGGTTGGATGCTGTAGAAAGTTGCTTAGAAAGTGTCTCAATTGGTATGAATAAAGAATCAAATCATTAATTATCGATTGAAAATTAATTTTGTTGATTTAATTTTGTCGGACTATTTCAGATACTGTGGAGAGCGTTATTACGCATAACAAGACAACAGCGACTAGAGATGCCAAATGTTTTACATTATGTTTGTATACTGAAGCGAGACAGGTAAATAGCGAAAATAGATGATTTTTCCATCATTCAAATTAAATTTTAGAATGAAGAAAAAGATTTCAGTTGGAATTTGATGTTTTACATAGAGAAAATCACTCGAAATCGGTGAAATCCTTTGCAGTTAGAATTTTTTTGATGATACCATTGAAAAGCTGAGAAAATTTGCGATGGAAAACATAGGTCACAAGTGATTTTTGGAAATTCTTGGTGAATTCTACGAAAATTCTACCTTTTTGAGCTCAAATTTAAGGCTTAATCCTTTCCACATCTGAAAATCTCCATTTTTTCGAGGATATCTCTGGTTCTACTTGTCTGACCTCAATTTGAAATTTTTGTGGTACGACACTTGAAACCAAAGATATTTTCAGAAACCTGAATTTTTCAAAAATTGAAAGGTATATAAGGGATTCACCCCTATTTAAGTACAAAACGGTCGAATTCCCGAAAAACACCAATCATTACGTCCGTCATATGTTTTCCATGACAAATTTCCGTAGTTCTTCAATGGAATTATCAAAAAAAATCAATTTCCTAAAGTCTTGCAATCACTGCTATTCTGCTGTTCTGACTTGATAATTTAATCAAATTTCAAATTTTTAATATTTCAACTTCGCCGTAATTTTTCCATTACTCCTGCGAAATACTTACTATATTATGAATCGGAATATTATCAGTTCGTAGATGGTAGATTTGATTCAATAGCCATTGAAGATTATCTGAGAAAATATGTTGGTTTTCATCCTTTACTGAATGAATTTATACAAATATATGTAGATGCGGCTAATGCAGGTGAGGAAACACTGAAACTTCAATAATAATAATCATTATTATTTTCTTCTTCATAAAATAATCAATCTTTCATTTCTATGAATAACACAGGAAATGCAGAAAAGGGAGATGATTGTGACAAAGCTTATGTCTTTCATATCATAAGGGGTACTCCCAGGAGTAAGTTGATATCAAGGACAATATTCTGTGATTAAAAATGGGACTAAAATCAAATGCCTCCAAAATCATATGAGAACAGAGTGAATAATTCGAATTCTTCAGGTCGAAGTAATTAATTCCTATTAACATGAAAATATGAATAAGAGAGAGTGGGACAAAATGGCCCCTCAGGGCAGCATGATTCAGGAATTTTTTTTTGGAGTGAAGGACTTGACGGAAAAATCTGGGAAAAGTTGGGAAAATTGTTCAATATGTGAGTATTGTTGATGAATTTTCTTAAACTTTTTCGCAGAAGCGTTCATTCTCAAAAAAAAAAT
Source organism: Aleiodes leptofemur (assembly GCA_963942555.1). Lineage (NCBI taxonomy): Eukaryota > Metazoa > Arthropoda > Insecta > Hymenoptera > Braconidae > Aleiodes > Aleiodes leptofemur. Next base: position 12,335,050 of record OZ012619.1, read on the forward strand.
CCCAAATCATTTTGGCCAACAAGTCCATTTTACTCCCGCCTTCTCTATTTTCAGCTTTTAAAAATTGATTACCATTACCACAATATTGTTGAATTGTAAAATGGAAAATAAAGAATAATTCTAATGATACGAGAATACTGCAGATTCAAATAAATGGAATTGTTTTTTTGTAACTTATTTGAAAATTTCCTTCCAATGGATGAACTCACAACCTTCATATTACATGTCTGATGATCTATCAATTGAGCTATTGCGACTACTGATATTCACCTTCCAATTTTGATCCTCTTATTTTTCCGCCGCCTCCGATTCGAAATAAGAAGATCGAATTGCAAAATTAATCATGAAAAAATTCACAGCTATTGTCAGATCAATTCGAGGATTAGCTACAAAATTCAAAAGAAATTCATTTCATCAATTCTGAGTAATTAATTACCGAAATTTCAATTTAAAGTCATCTTTTATGTATCACACTTTATGTGTTTATCCCGCACAGCTTCGAAATGCGAAACTTGTATCAAATTCTTGATATCTATGTTACTTTATTCGAAGACAATCGATGTATAAAATTTGATGAACTTTCATTAAGCCAATTTTTGATAATTGAAAAAAAAGAGAAGAATTTTGGTCTGTCTAACACAAACAATTCTAGAAGTTCTCTCATACACTTCGTTCGAGTGTACCTCGTCTCCGAGCCCCGCTTGTCCCTTGCAACGCCTTCTGCCGAGATCCAACCGTGTCGTGTATATATCCGTGAAGTGTTGAGTTCAGCCCATTGTAATATCTGCGTTGATTTTATAGAAATCATTTCTCATACAGAACTTACAAAGCATATGACATGTTGGGTTCAAAAGAAGACGAAAAAACTCACTATTTTGTCTGTTATGTAATCTGTTTTTTCCTCTTTTACTGGAGAATTGTTTGAGTACCCGATTACTTGAATTTATTGAACAAATATTGTGGACAGGAGAAACAACGTTTATCGCCACCTTTTTTTACTGGGTGTCTTCGACATATCATTGTAAATAAAGATGACTCTGAAGGTAAAACTATGACTTTAAGTGAGACTTATTTTTTCACTTGGGTTGTAATGATCTTCGAGAGATCATCGGGAGATACGATTTTTTTTCTACCTGGGTATAAAACCAAAAAACGGCTGGGTGGATTGAATTGAAACTTTGTAGGGTTTTGTGGGTATATTGAACTGTAAAAGGCACACTTAACATGAATCTTTCTCTCAATATTTCTGATTAAAAGTTTGATGTTTCAAAAATTCACCAAAAGCCTTTTTTGTCTTGTTTTTTCAAATTCATGTAAAGGATGTAAAAAAAAATTTCCGAAAAAAGCTTTCCAAAGCCCACCGTTGATTGTCTGTGCGATCATTGGTTGCTGAGATATCGATGATCAAAGACAAAACGATCTTTTTTCATTCAAAGTCCGATATCTCAGTGAAAAATGGTCGAATCAAGGTGAAAAAAAAACAAATTGAAGCTGAATGAACAACCTATCCGGTCCATATGGTGGCTGAGCTGGGAAAATTTTTCCCAAGTCCGTAGACAAAAAAAAAGAAATCAAAAACTTTCGAAAAAATTTTTTTCACTGTACTCGTCAGGATAGCGTGATGCACATTAGTTGGAAGGAATTTTCGTCTCAAGATCTCAAAACTAGAGACTTCAAGCTTCAAATTGTTTTTTTTTACTCCGATACGATCATTTTTGAGAAAGATACGGCCATTTGAAAAACCACTAAAAATTTGGATTTTTTTTTGATCCTTTCATTTATTCCGCAAGGGTAGATTCCAAAGAATTTAAAAAAACCATGAAATCTGGGAGAAGAAACAGAAAATGATGCTTCTGTAAAAAAAACGTGGCCAAGTACATGTTTCTGAGAATCCCTCTCTTTGAAAAAAAAAATGAGATAATTCGGAAGAGCCAAGAATTTGAATTATTCCGCGAAGGTTGATGAGAAGGAAAATAAATGAATACGATTAGATAGAAGATTATTCGGTAGGAAGAATCAGAAACTTGGCCTTTTCGCATCCGAATTCGAATAAAATCATTGATGGAAATCGAAAAGGCCAAGTTTCTGATTTTTCCTACCGAATAATTTTCTATCTAATCGTATTCATTTCTCTTCCTTCTCATCAACCTTCGCGGAATAATTCAAATTCTTGGCTCTTCCGAATTATCTCATTTTTTTTTTTTCAAAGAGAGGGATTCTCAGAAACATGTACTTGGCCACGTTTTTTTACAGAAACATCAGTTTCTGTTTTTTCTCCCATCGGTTTGACCCTGTGTGTGCTTTGAAGTTCTTTTCAGAGCCGTGTGCTCTGAAAATTATTATTATTTCGCTTTTTCATGAAATGATGAATCTTTCATTCCCGTAAACAGAGCAGCGAAGGCAGAAGAGAGAGAGAGAGAGAGATGTTTGCGATAAAGTCTATGCGTTCTTTGCCTCATCATTGGGTACTCCTGAGAATCAGTCGTTATCAATGACAGTATTCTGTAAAATCGGAAATGAAAAATCTCCGAAAATGGAAGTAAACGAAATTGATAATTTGAATTCTTCAGGTTTTATTACCGAAGAAATGTGAATATTTTCAACTTTTAAACATTAACCTCCAGTGATTTTAATATTGTTAACTGATTTGTAAAATGCAAAATAAAGAAGAAAAAGAATATTAATGATAGTGAAATACTAAAAATTCAAATAAATAAATTTCTTTTTTCATCATTTATTCGAGTATCTCCTTTTAATAGATAGTAAAAAATAATTTACGATCTATTGTATTGAAAGAATTCTATTCTTCCTTGAAAGGAAAAAATTTAAATTTCAAAGAAAACGAAAGAACCTGCTGGTTTCTTGATGAAGAAATTGAAAAGTTTATTAGAGGAGAAAGAACTATTTATCAGTAAAATTATTCAATGATCAAATCAATGTTCTTGTCTCTTCAATTGTGAAAACTTTCAGAATCCTGAATGAAAACAAGGAAAATGATAAAAAAGCATTGATAGTTATCTGAAGTCATTTTGTTGATGTCAGAGTTTCAAGAATTATGTCAGATATAATAATTCGATAAGCAATGATTCCAACGATAACAATTGTTTAACTATTTTTTTTTCTACAAAAGTGAAGTGTTTTTCAGTAATTTCTCGAGATAACTGCAAATGTTTAAATAGAGCTACAACAATTTTCCGAGCAGTACTTCCCGAGAATCCATCAATCCATCTAGAAACTATTCAAGTTTTTGAGAAATGAAGTTGAAGTTATTTTATTTTCTCTCCTTACTACTAATTGGGAGCGAGGCAAGATGGGCGCTCGACAGGTAATTAATTCACATCTTTTTTCCCTCTCTTTTCACTCTGACCCGCCAATCCGTGAATTCATCAATTAAAAATTCGGAAAAATCGAAAAAAAATCCATCCGCATTATCCTTGTAAATATCTCAAAAAGCACTTGGTTTTACGAAACGTATCAGGAAATTTTTTTTTGTTCAAAATTTCATGATCAGCAAAAACAGCTCCAACAAAATTTTTCGATAAACCCACCTGTATCCGAGGAAATCCAATAAATTTTATAAAAAATTCCAATTAAAAAAAATCCTTTCCTCCATTCTCTCAAATATCTCGAAATCCATCGATCCTTTGAAAAAAATTGATGAAACCTTTTTTGTAGCCCATAAAATTCTCTACAAAGAAGCTCCCTTGACAAATTCTTCTAAACCCACTCCTTTTCGAGTTATTACCAATTCTATCCTCGTCCTCAAAGTCGTCTGAATGTTCAGTCCCCGATTAATCGATGAACCAATGGCTTTTCAGGATCTGCGACTTTGAATTAACGACTCCAAACGGCCTGATAGTCTCACCGAACTATCCCCACAGTTACCCATCATCGGTATCTTGCACTTACCGCATCAATGCGCCACGTGGAAGGATCGTAACTCTGAGTGTCTCAGACATTGATATGGGGAGGAATTCCTCTGATGGCTGTGACGGTCGTCTGGACATTTACGATGGATGGGACGAGACCTCACATCGCATCGATGCATTATGCGGCACTGGTTACTTCATGTCCGGGCGAGTCTTCAACTCAACGACTAACGTATTATTCCTGAAATTCGAGAGCTACGGATCATCGGGGGATAACAGAGGATTTCATGCACTTTATTCAAGCAGTGATGTTCAATGCGGTGGATTTTTCACGGAGCACAATGGCTACGTGAAGCATCCAACCAATGGGACAGTCTACAAGAACAACGAAAATTGCACGTGGATTATTCAAGCACCACCTTCGCAAATCGTTAACATAACTTTCAGTTCCTTCGTCACTGAAAATAATTACGATTATCTGCTGATCAAGGAAGTCTATCGGGGAAATGTTTACGATGTTGCGAGGTTGACTGGAAGCATTGTCGTGCCAAAATCGGTTGTCAGTCGGGAGAGGGTTTTGATACTTAATTTCAGGAGCGACACTAGCGGTGTGATGGCGGGATTCAGAGGGAATTATACCTTTATTGATACTTTGAATTGAAGATTAATAAAAAAAATTCTGTGATCCACGATCAGTTTCCTTCAGTTTTTTTCAAATATCTTGGAAACTATTGAGTTGAGGAAAAAATATCAAAGAGGCCTTTTTTGTAGCCTATTCAATCTTTCTACAAAAAAGACTTCTTGAGATTGTTTTCTAAGCTCACTCTGAAGTTTTTCTCTAAATATCTTGATAACTAAGCAGGATTTCTCGTCACGAAAGGATTAGGACAAAATAAAGAATAAATCTTTTTTTTTCGTTTGTTTTTTGATCATGACTGAGTAATTAAGATATTGTTATTTTTTAGTTACCTAGTTATCATTATTTCGAGTTATTTTTGATATGTTTGATCATTGAGTTATTTAGTTGAAGAGTTACATTTCGAGATATTGGTAAAGTGCATCGAGCAATTGAGTGAAACGAGGTGTACGTTCAATTGAGTTCATTAAACTATTCTTCACTTTGTAATAAGTGTTTTTATTGAATGTTGAAAACTTCTATCGGATCCTGATATAATCAAAATTATTCTGAGAAAAGAAAAAAATCACGCTAACATCATGATTTTTTTTTATATCTTTAAAACTAAATATCTTAATTTATAGTCATTGGAGTTATCTTACATATTAAATCTTTTCCGTCTATTTCATCGACCAAAATTGTGAGATGAAGCTCTGATAAACTGATAATAATCATTCAATAGAAGAGCGGGTCGGTCGAAAAAATTTTTACTAGATTTCGCATCTGACCCTTGAGAGACCTTCGTTGGCGAGCATTTGATTCCTTGAGACCAAAAAGGTCTCCTAGTCATTTTTCGTACAGCCAATAGATCGGAGAAATTCACGAAATTATAAGCTTCACGTGATTTTTTAATGTGAAATAAGAATTTTAGGCTTGATATTATTCCATCAATATGTCTAGAATGAATGGATTTAGAGGAATATGTCGAGAGATCTCTTTTGTATATAATAGAGCTGTCTACAAAAAAGGTGTTCTAAGAAAATTGCAAAAATAACAGAAAGATCCACAATTCCGTTCATAATCTGCAAAAATTCAGTTTCTCCTTCACATGCAAATCAATATTCTTGTCCCTCCAATGGTACAATTTTTCAGAAAACTGAGTAAGAAAAAGAGAAATAATGAAAAGTATTAATCGTTATATGATGTCATTCGGTGATGTCACAGATTTAAGGATTATTTCGGTAATAATAATTCGATAAGCGATGATTTTAGTGATAAAAAAATCGTGAGTCAATGATTTCAGCGATACGAATTGATTGAACTAATTTGTTTCCAACAGTGGAGTGTTTCTCAGAATTTCTTTTGAGATAATTGCGCATATATAAATGAGGCTTCAACCATTTTCCTGCCAGTACTCCCCAAGAATTCATCAATCGATCCTGAAACTATTCAAATTTGTTGAAAATGAATTTGAAATTATTCTATTGTCTCTCCGTACTATTAATTGGAAGTGAAGCAAGATGGGCGCTTGACAGGTAAATAATTCACCTATTCGTTTCTCTTCTTATTCCTCTGATTTTCCAATCCACGAATTCCTAAATTAAAAATATGGAGAAAAAAGTCATCCACATTATCATCACAAATATCTTAAAAACCGTTATGTTTCTCGAAATTAATCAAGAGAGCTTTTCTGTAGAAAATTTCAAGATCAATTAAAAAGCTTCAACAATTTTTTGAATAAACCCACTTGTTTTCGAGGAAATCCAAAGAAACTAAACATATTTCAATTTCCGAAAAAGTCCTTCCTTACATTCTCGTAAATATCTGGAAAATCAATCAATCCTATTATCGGATGCAATGCTTACTTATTTTGATTGTCATATACATACACACTTACTCTTATGCACACACACAAACATACATTCATTCCTTTTTGAATTTACTTCCTACGGGATTATCAAACAGTTAATTATCGCCTGTAGTCTTAACTAACCCTCTGAAGACAAACTCCGGATTGCCACCATTGAATCGAACGGAGCAATGACCGTGATTGGTAGGAGTTTGTCTCCAGAGAGTTAAGTAAAATCCGTAACAAGTATTCTCAAACTTTATGATTTTTCCACAAATGAACTATCCCCTCATCACTCAATCCGCTGCTGAATCCACCACCTATCGAAAAAATCGATTCATCCTTTTGTGTAGCCCACAAGACTACAAAGAAGCTCTCTTAACAAATTCTTCTGAACCCACTCTTTTTCGAGTTATCACCAGTTCTATCCTCTTCCTCAAAGTCATCTGAATATCCGGCCCCCCATTAATCGATGAACCAATGACTTTTCAGGATCTGCGACTTTGAATTAACGACTCCAAACGGCGTGATAGTCTCCCCGAACTATCCTCACAGTTACCCATCGTCGGTATCCTGCACTTACCGCATCAAGGTGCCACGTGGAAGGAACATAAGCCTGAGCGTTTCGGACATCGATATGGGGAGAAATTCCTCTGACGGCTGTGACGCTCGTCTGGAGATTTACGATGGATGGGACGAGACCTCACGTCGAATGGGCGCACTATGCGGCACTGATTACTTCATACCCGGGCGAGTCTTCACCTCAATGACTAACGTATTATTCCTGAAATTCGAGAGCTATGGGTCGTCAAAGGACAACAGAGGATTCCATGCACTTTATTCAAGCAGTGACCTCAAATGTGGCGGATTTTTTACGGAACACAACGGCTATGTGAAGCATCCAACCTATGGAACAGAGTATAATAACAACGAGAACTGCACGTGGATTATTCAAGCGCCACCATCGCAAATTGTTAACATAACGTTCAGTTCCTTTAGCACGGAAAATACTCGTGATTATCTACTGATCAGGGAAGTTTATCGGGGACATATTTATGATGTTGTGCACTTAAATGGTAGTATTGACGTGCCGAGGTCAGTTGTCAGTCGCGAAAGGGTTCTGATACTTAATTTCATTAGCGACCACAGCATAGTGAGTTCGGGATTCAGGGGGATTATAACTTTGTTGATACTTTGAATTGAAAAAAATTGAAGTGAATTATATGATCCACGATAATTGTTTCTGAGTTTTGCCTCGGAATGGAAGCTATGTAATCATCAGAATTCTCGATTGTAATTTTTTTAATAGAAGATACTTGAAATTATCTAAATAAAGAGAAAATCATATTTTCAGCGTATTTCTGTGTATGCATAAAAGTCTCAATTACAGCAAAACGGTTTTAAAGAAAAATTTCATATTTTGTGGAAAACTTCCTCTCGACGAACTATATTTTTTAAGCATTATTTGAAGAGAATCCGATCGGTACTTTTTGAGATATCTCCATTTTTCGAAAATCAGTTTTTAAAGAAATTTCTGGAAACTATTCAACTGATGTTATTCATACTCGTATATTATCTCGAGAGTTGTATCACTACCATTCGGAAGCATATTGCTGAAGTATCACCAGAAAAAGCTATATCAGTTGAAAAGCAATACTATTATCCACTTTTTTTTTCTCAAAATATCTCGGGAACCATTGAGTTTAGGAAAAGTCATTAACAGACCTTTTTGAAGCCCATCAAATTCTCTGCCAAGAAGGTTTCTTGAGATTTTTTTCCAGATTTACACGTTCCTAAAATATTTGCAGAATAATCTGTTACCAGAAACGTGAAAGCAATCATTAATTATTCATTAAAAATCAATTTCACCGAAATTGAGAATATAAAATTATTAATTTTGTTTAAATTATCGTCAGAAACGACTAATTTTCATCACCATTGAAGACTAAGTGAGAGAGTGGAACATTTGCAGAAATATTTTTTGTAGAGAATTTAATTCCCTACAAGAAGGTTTTCTGGTAATTTTTCCAAAAGCCAATAGTTTCGGACATATTTACGAAATAAACTGCACTTGGTTTTTCAATGTGAAATGAAAATTTCGGGCTCAATATTATTCCATGAACATCTCCGAAATGAGTGGATTTACAGAAATTTGTTATGAGACCTTCTTTGTGAAGAATAAAACTTTTCACAAAAAATTTCTCTTGGTAAATTTTTGAAAGTCCAATAATTCCCGAGATATTGACAAAATAATCCACAATTCCGTCCATAATCTGCAAAAAATCAGTTTCTTCTTCATCATCGAAGCAACATAGAATGATGCAATATTCAACTCAATATTTCTGTTCCTTCCTATCATGAAATTTTCATAAACCCGAGTGTAAACAAGAAAAATAATGGAAAGTATCAAAAGTTATCTGAAGCTGTTCATGAATGTCAAAGTTTCAAGAATTATACAATCATAGTTGCAATAGTATTCTAAGAATTACTCATAATAATTTTATAAACAATGAGCGATAACATTTGATTCGATTATTGCATTTTTTTTAAAGTGGCGTGTTTCTTAAAAAATTTTCGAGATAATTGCGCACTATAAATAAAGTTCCAACAATTTCCCTGGCATTCCTCGAGAATTCATTAATCAATCTAGAAACTATTCAAACGTTTTAAAAATGGAGTTGAAATTATTCTATTGTCTCTCTCTGTTATTCATTGGAAACGAGGCGAGATGGCTCAACAGGTAATATAACTAATTCACATCTTTATTCCCTTTTTATCACTCGTCTTCTCCAATCTATGAACTGTTAAAGTTTTTCTGTTGGTCATAAAATTTTCTATAAAACATATCTGATGAATTTCGATAAAGCTAACGGTTTTTCAGATGTTATCGATTTTTCGGGTTTTCAGTGCATGAATTCATAATCCAAAAATATTCCAATTAAAAAAAAATGTCCTTCCTCACATCCTCGTAAATGTCTCCAAAAACCATCAGTTCTATCAAAAAAATCTATGCAACCTTTTTCGTAGCCCCCACAATTTTCTACAAAGAAGCTCTCTTACAAATTCACTTAAAATCCACTCCTTCTCGAGTTACTACCGATTTTATCCTCGTCCACAAAGTCCTCTGAATGTACAATCGCTGATTAATCGATGAACCAATTGCTTTGCAGGATCTGCGACTTTGAATTAACAAGTCTGAACGGCGTTATAGTCTCCCCGAACTATCCCCACAATTACCCATTGTCGATATCCTGCACTTATCGCATTAATGTGCCACGTGGAAGGAACGTGACCCTAAGCGTTTCGGACATTGATTTGGGGAGAAATTCCTCTGATGGCTACGACGCTCGTCTGGAAATTTACGATGGATGGGACGAGACTTCACATCGAATGGATGCATTATGTGGCACTAAATACTTCATACCCGGGCGAGTCTTCAACTCATCGACTAACGTATTATTCCTGAAATTCGAGAGCTACGAGTCGTTGGAGAAGAACAGAGGATTCCATGCGCTTTATACAAGCAGTGACGCCCAATGTGGCGGATTCCTCACGGAGAATAACAGCTACGTGCAGCATCCAATCTATGGGGGAAAGTATAAAGACAACGAGAACTGCACGTGGATTATTCAAGCGCCACCGTCGCATATCGTTAACATAACGTTCAGTTACTTTCAAACGGAATATATTCGCGATTATCTACTGATCAAAGAAGTCTATCAGGGGAATGTTCACAAAGTTCTGCAGTTGAATGGGACCACTGACGGGCTGAGGTCGGTCGTCAGTCGGGAAAGAGTTTTGATACTTAATTTTATAAGTGACTATAGCTCAAGGTATTTGGGATTCAGGGGAAATTATAATTTTGTTGGTACATACTCTGATCCACTCTTTTCGGAGATATTTACCAAATAATCTATTTATAATTATTTATTTGAATATCTCAGAAACTGAGGTTTTCTCAAATATCTTCGAAATCAATTGAGATAGCGCAATTTTTGTAGAAACTTTTTTTTGTAAAGAATTTAAAAAGCTAGAAAAAATGTCTCAACAAAAATTTACCTATCTCTCTTAGTTTTGAAAATATCCCCAAAAAATCAGTTATCAAACCCAATATCTCCATCAGTTTCCTCAAAATACGTCCTAATCCGGTGTCACGACTAAATATCACAGTCAAAATATCACACGACTAAATATCACTATGAAAATATCACACGTCAAAATATAACATTGTCAAAATATCACTGTAAAGAAAATCACATGGTCATAATATCACATGGTCAAATTATCACAAGGTAAATTATCACATGGACAAAATATCACAAGGTAAATCATCAGCTATTTATATTAATCATGCACAAATTGCTAAATTTATTAATTGTTTAAAGAGTGGACAAGACTTCACTGAATTATCTATTAAGCAACAGGCTGTGGGGCGAATCGCTGTGAATACTAGACGTAAGAAGTATGTTAATTATGATATTCGTCTTAAAAATATTGTTGCTGATTATGATCCATCACAAATGCTCGATTTCCTACGTGGGTGTGGACACAATGTTGTCTTGTAATTTTTGATTTTTGTAATTATGTTATTTTAATTATTTTAATTTCGATTTTGTATCATTTCAATAAAATTTTGTAATAATTTGACGTGTGATATTTTATTTTGTGATATTTTGGTCATGTGATATTGTATTTTGTGATATTTTGGCCTTGTGATATTTTGGCCTTGTGATATTTTGACCATGTGATATTCTGACGTGTGATATTTTGACTGTGATATTCTGTCGTGTGATATTTTGTCTGTGATATTTAGTCGTGTAACCCCTAATCCAAGAAAGACAAGATAATTCTCATAACTTTTAAACTTCGATACTTCCATATCAACATATTTTAATCCATCTGAGTACAATTTAGACTAGCGCCATAATCACCAAGAGGTGTCCTCCCAAATCCATCACTATCAACACAAAATGGTTGTCCATTGAGATACTGGAGTGTCTCGTAATTACCATTTTCTTGGCAAGACAGAAGATTTTCTAAATTTTTTTCAGCAAAAATTTTCGTATCCCTCGCACAATCTGAAAGATGTGAAAATTTTTAAAAAGAGAGAATAAAAATAAATTTTTCTGAAAATACATTTTTTTTCTTACTGCAATTCATTCCATTGATATTTGCAATATTACTCTGATAATTCTCCAGCCTGTTGGAATCCTTCCAGGTACAATAAACACTAGAAACATGGAAAATAATCATGAGTGATCATTAAAAAAGAAAAAGAAAAAGAATTTCACCAAAACTAAGAAAATAAAATGATTACTTTTTTTTAATTATTTTCAAAAACGAGTAACTTCCATCACCATCGCAGATTGCGTCTTCCACTGATGAATACAGTCTTCCATGGGCCTCTAATTTTTTTAAAATTCTCTTTCCCGAGACTTTTTTACTCTCGCATTGCCGTGAATATTGTAATCCAACGTCTTCCTGTTTATCTGAGGAATAAAATGAAAATTATGATAAAACGAAAAACAAGATGAATCAATTTTTATGGATTCATCTGCGAATATCTCAGAAATAAGCAGGTACAAGAAAAAATATCAGGATACTTTTTTTTTAGAACATTGAATTTCCTACAAAAAAGGTCTATTGATAAAGTTCCCTAAACCCAATAATTCTCGAAATACTTGAGAATGAATAAAATTTAGATGAAACAAATTAATCGAAGCTTCCTTCTTTCAACTTACAGCATGGTAAATGCTTCATCATTGCTTCAGGAAAAATTCTTTCAGTTGGTGCACCAGTTTTTTCATCAGTACACCAGCACAACCCATTGTCACACTGCAATTCCTCATAATTCCCATTTTCTTTACAGTGAAGTGATAAATCCAGTCTTGTCTTTAATTCTTCTCTTCTTCGGCTGCATTCTTCAGGACAAAAAAATGCGAAGGAATGAATAATTGAAATTAACGAAAAAAGCAAAAAATCAACGATTTTTCAAATTTAAAAAAAAAATGTGAAACGAATCGTTTTATTTCCTCTCTTTTTTCGAAAATATCTCGAAAACTATGAGAGGTACGTAAATTTTTGTAGAAACCTTTTTAGTAGAGAAAAATGAGAGCTACAAAAAAGGTCTCAAGGAGAATTACCCTATCTCGCTTAGTTTCCAAGATATTTTATGATAACACATGAGGAAATCAATCTGAATAATTTTTTTCTAAAAAAGAGAATTTTTAGGTTTTCGGAAATATCTCAGAATTGAAGGGGGATAAAGAAATTTGGAAAGAGACCTTTTTTGTAGAGAAGAATGAGAGCTACAAAAAAAATTCAATATATAAATCGATCTATCTCACTTAGTTCCAAAAATAGTTTCAAAAATGTGAAGATGCTGGTATACTGTAATAAATTTGTGATGCTCCTAAAAGCAATATTTGAAGAGCAATTTTATGACAAATTCTGTGATACCAGATCACTAAAATTGACTCTCATTTTTGTATCAATCTCAACTTCTCTACTTTAATTTCTAGAGGTCTCATCAAATTTGTCACAGCTCAAAGCTAAATTTATAAATTAATTATGTGATTTTCTAAAAATATGTGAATTTATTTGCAATTTTCATGGAAGAAATTTTGTTAATGCGACTTCAGAAATATGTATATACTATTTACTGTATGAGCTTCGATGGGCTCACTAGCCTGGAGTTTTTGAGAATAAACATTAAACATTAATTTTCTTCGATAAATTACCACAAGTCATGTTTTTTGAATTTTCCCACCACGACCATCCGAAGATTCTCTTTCCTGCAGCACTGTAGCAGAAGCATCTGCTGCTGGAGTCATCACCTTTGCACTGTTTTGCTGACCATGCACCATCTTCCTCGCAGGAAGGCGTCCATATCTCATCTGGTTTCCACTGATACGAGCAGCATGTTCCTGAAAAAAAGATCAGATTTTCTAGAATATCTTGGAAACTAAATGAAATAGAGAAATTTTGGCAGAAATCTTGTTTTTAGAGAAGAATGAGAGCTACAAAAAAGGTCTCCATAAAATTTCCTTTATCTCACTTAGTTTTTGAGATCTTTAATGATAACTGATAAAAAAAAAAATTTAAATTGATTTTTCACTAAAACAATTTACAATTTTTTAAAATATCTCGGAAACTAAGCGAGATAGAGAATTCTTGCAGAAACCTAGTTTTTAGAGAAGAATAAGTTCTGCAAAAGAGGTTTCTAGGAGAATTTCTCTATCTCACTCAGTTTCTGAGATATTTAATGATAAATTAAAAAAAAAAACTATAATCTAAATTCATTTTTCTTTGAAAAATTTTCTGTTTCTTCAAAAATCTTTCGGGAACTAAGCGAGAGAGAGAAATTTTTGCAGACACCTTTCTTGAAGAGAAAGATAAGAGCTTTGAAAAATGTCATAAACGAAATAGCGCTATCTCCCTTAGTTACTGTGATATTGAGAAAAACAAAATCATTCGAATAAAAAATGGCAAAAAAAATTAGTTTATATTTTCCATTCAAGGCCATTTGGCCTATCAATGGGTCAAATTTGACTTGGCCCACCCAATGGATGAAATTCCAACAGTCTTCCTTTGCCAACATTGGCCAATTGTAGAGAATTTTCTCTCATATTTTTCCATAATTTTCATATTAATAAATTGATTCTCACCTTCTTCAATTACACAGATTTTGTCAGCACTGCATATCAAGCCACAGAGACACTGCGAACAGCTGCAATTTCCATTAATACCTGTAAAAATTGATGAAAATTGAAGATTAATCAATACTTTAAGAGAAAAAAAAAATTAGACAAAAGAAATTTTTTTTTTAATCAAAAAAAGGAACAAAACATAGTTACTCGCGAATTCAGGACAGTTTTCCTGAGCATCAATAGACACGAAAAGAGCCTGAGTAAATAACAAAATTAAGAAAAAAGAATAAAACTTATTGCTAAACATTTTTCAATGAATTTCAGGAATCAACTGAGTTTAGTGCAATTCTTTATCTTCACTGCACAATAATCGCTATCTAATCGATGAATTTCTTTATTTCCTCGATACTTGATAATTCTCTACGATTCAAGTGCTAATGAAAAGAGTGGGAATCGCTCGTATTATTCGTCAAAAATCGCAAAAACGATCGAGACTTGAAAAAATCAAATTTTACAAAAAAAAAATCAATTTTTCAAAATTTCCGAAATTATTAAAAATTATTCAAAAATTATTCGCTGATTATTTCGCGAATATCTCCGAAACGAGCGAATTTAGAAAAATCTATCAAGAGACCTTTTTTGTAGAAAATTAAATTTTTTACAAACAAGGTCTCTTCATAAATTTTCGTAAACCCAACAGTTTCTGAGATATTTAAAAAACAATTACAAAAATTTTAAATCAATGTTTTTTTCACACAAATCGAGTTTATTTTGTCACCATCTTGTATTTTTCTCGATATCTCAGAGAATAAGCGAGATAGGGCGATTTTGCATCAATCTTTTTTTGTAGAGAATTTCAAGAGCTACAAAAAAGGATTCGAGTAAAAATGACGTATCTCCATTAGTTTCTGAGATATTCTCAAAAAACTGATGGAGGAATGAAAATGTCGTGTTAGTGTTGGAGCCTTCCCCCGTGAGCTTCCAACCGACCAATCAGAGAGCGCCATAGTGCATCGAAGTCTTGCGGAGCGGAAGGGCACCGTTGTCGCCTTGCAGAATACCGGCCGGCCTCACAATCCTTTTGGACATCGACAAGTGAGGACGTGCGCTGCCTCGTGCAACTGAAAACAAAAGAATTCGTGTCGCGATTTATTCCAAAGGTTTTGCGAGTTTTTTTCTGGTGAGTTTTATAAATAAAAAGAATATCAATAAAAAAAAAGTGTAAATTCTTTTTTTTTTATTGTGATGAACACGCGCAAACGATTTTTTTCTAGAATTTTTTTATCCTTGCGTCAGTGAAAAGCACGCGTGACTGAAAATATTCGATTTTTTTCTTCTTTGTGTTCGTGAAAAACACGCGAAATTGAATAAATCATTTGTAATGCTTTTATTGTTTCATCCACTTTTTCCTCAATTTTTTTAACACAACGTTCGCATATTCTTTTGAATATTTCGACCAATTTTTTGCTACTTTTTTTTTTATAATAAAATGGAATAATAGAATTAGCATTCATCCGACAATTTTTTGAGGATTTTTTAAAATAAATAAATCGTTGCCTTAGAAACAAAGTGGCGTAAGTGCTGTGCTTATACATTGCACTTTCGCCCTTCTATTCCTAAGATGATGAAATCATCGTAAAAAAAATCATTTAAAAAATTCACGCTTGCATTTTTTTTTAATTTTCGATATACGCGTATTTTTCATTTTTTTAAAAATAATTTATTCGTTAATAATTTTAGAAATTTACTTTCTTTTCAATGAAAAAATTGAATTTTTAGTCACGTGGTTCAAATATTTTCAGTCCAAATAAAAAAAAAAAAAAAATAGAAAAAATTGCTTGTCCTTTGTTCTCTATGGCGACATACCTCTTCCCCCTTCCCTCCCCTCCTCTTCTCCCCCTTTCGATAGAATTCGAGGAACTGAATTGGTGGGAGGGGGGGGGGGGGAGCTGGTATGCGGTTCTTTGCATAAACAAAAATTTATTGAAAGTGTCGCGACAATTTCTTTGGGGAAATAAATGAACAAATAATTAGCGATGCTTCATCATAATAAATTCATGCACAAAATGGCCGCCACTTCAGTGAAGTGGTGAGAAAAGAAGCGGGAAAATTCTTGGGGATTCCTTTGCGAATATTTCGAAAACAAATCATCATACTAAAAATAACAGACAATTGACTTTTTTTTTTGGTTCTTAACGAATAAATTATTTTTGAGATAATGAAAAATATGCGCATATAGAAAATTTGAAAAACTACAAGTGCAAATTTTCAAAATATTTTTTTTTGCAATAATTTACTTGGAAAAAAAATCAAAAAAATAGATAAATATATCTACTGTCTTCAATATCATGAAAAAATGTCGGGAGACATTTTTTGTAGAAAATTTGGTGAATTCCAAAAAAAGTCTCTTGATACTTTTGTCTCAACTTATTCATTCTTGAGATATTTTCAGGATAATTTGGAAAAAAAACTAGCATATAAAATTTTCTGAGAAATTGAATTTTATTTTGTCATCAATATTTTTCAAAAATTCTCGGAAAGTAAGGGAGATAGGGTGATTTTACCCTTGTTCTTCTTTAAAGAGAATTTCAAAAGCTACGAAAAAGGATTGAGACAAAATCACTCTATCTCGCTTAGTCTCCGAGATATTCTAAAAAAAACTAATGATGGAATAAAATGGAATTTCCTGAAAATTTTCTAGTAGTTAAAAAATTTCGAAAAATTGGAGGAAAAATGCAGAAATTATGAAAAAAATAAAAATAGCGAGAAAATTATTTAAAATGAATATTTTGTTTTTATTCTTGAATTTTCCATTTATTTCTACAGAAGAAAATATAAAAAAAAAAATAATTTACTTTTCATTGATTTTCAGTTTTTTGGAAATAACTCAAAAGGACCTTTCATGAGGACCTTTTTTGTAAATCAGAACGAGAGCTACTGAAAATGTCAGAACAAGAATTTTCATATCTCGTTTAGTTTCCGAGATATTAAAAAAAACATAGCAAAATGAACCTCGCGTGACAAAATTTTACTGAAAAAATTGGAATTCAATTGAAAAAAAAGCGAAATGTGGCATTGTCTCTATTTACTCTAAAATACAGTCAAAACATCACGATTAATTCATAAAATTGTGAATTCTCAATTTATTTTCATTCGCAATTCATTTAATTCATGAAAACTCGTTGCGACTCGCACTCCTTCATGAATCATCACTAGAAAATTGGACAAAAGGGGTAAGGGATGGGTGTTTATATTTTGAAACCACGCTGACGCCAGGTGATGATAGAAAAATTCTTTTTACTCTCAATTCAGTCGCGTTAAACGTAATTCATTCTAACATTTTTAATTTTTACTCAATTTTTTTCATTTTTTCCAGAATATCTCGAAATCATTAGAGATACGTGATTTTTCATTCAGCCCTTTTTTGTAGCTCTCGTTCCGCTCTACAAAAAAGATTTCCACATAAATTTCCGTAACTCCGTTCAATTCAGAGATTGATTAAGAATTGAATTAACCCGCTCTAATCCTCCGCCATTTTCTTTTTTTTCGTGGTTCCCTGGAACGAAAGAGTTTACATAAATCAATGAAAATATTTGAGTTAGAATTTTTCTGATGATTCCATTGAAAAGCTGAGGGAATTTCTGTTTGAAAACATATGTTAAAATTCATTTTTGATAATTTTTTGAAAATTCAATTTTTTGCCAGGTGAAACTTTAGAGTTTAATTATTTACAAAATTGGAATTCCACTTTTTCGGGAATATCTCCGATTTTCTTGGTCACAGCGACTTGGAAGCTATCTTGAATAAAAGTTCAAATCACTCGCCATAAATTTATGTGGTTTAAAGAAAAATTATTGATTTTTGAATATTATTATCAAATAACTGATTTTCATGAAATGAGCTATGAATCATTCAAAAATCGATAAAAAAAATTTTAAAACCCTATAATTCAATGGAAAATGATCTCTCCTTCCATTTAAAATTGGTCCCAGGTCGCTACGATAGATAGAACCGGCGATATCCCCGGAAAAGTGATGATTTCAAGAAACTTATCCCCAAAAGCCTAGAATTTTAAAGAAATAAAAAAAAAAAATTCTCCCATATTTTACACCTGAAATGTTTTCAGTTTTACAATGAAATTCTCAAAAAACATGCTGTCTCACCCCATTTTCACCAAAATCCCCATTTCCCTCCCCCCCACTTTTTTCCCATAATTTACATCGATTATTGATTCACAACTCATTGCAGGGCGGAGAACCGACAAAATGGAGGGAAAGCCAGCAGGTAGAAGCAGAGGTAGAGCGAGAGGTACGCCAGTACAACAGCCGCCACCAACTACGGCGCCAGCAGCATGGCAGCAACGTCGTCAAGGACCACCCACCGTTCCCCCAGCAGAGGTTGGCCAGGCTGGTCCACCACCGGTAAAAATATTCGTTCAAATAATCGCACATCCATCTTTCACACGCCAACAAATAACAACTTCATCAGCCATTTCTCATCAAATATTTCTTCTTTTTCTCTTATTTTTTTTCACCCTATTCCCATATATTTATTTCAGAGTATTGGACGTTCCGTTAGAGCACCAGCTCCAGCTGCATCAAGCTACAGAGGTGATGATGGCGATCGAGAGAGACCAGCTCTGCCACCAGTTGAAGTGCCACAGGCAGGTGGTGGTGGTGATGCTGGCTCAGGTCTTGGCCGAGGCGCAATGAGGGGCAGAAGAATTGTCAATGCAGATATTCTGAACACTCGTCCACAGCATGTCAACTCAAAAAAAGGAACTTCTGGACAGCCCATTCAATTGTTCGCTAATTATTTCAAGATTGTGACGATGCCAGATTGGTGCCTCTTTCAGCACAGTGTCTCTTTCTCTCCTGAGGAGGATCGAACAATTGTGAGGAAAGGACTGCTGCGAGTTCATAGGGCAAGACTCGGTGCTTATATCTTCGATGGAACTACTCTGTATACTTCTCAGAGACTGACTCCATTGGGAACGGTGAGGAATTTTTTTTTTGCTAGAGAAAATATAACGGTTTATTCATCTTTTACTTGAGAATATCTTGAAAACTGTGGGGTATAGGAGAATTTTGTCAAAAGCCATTTTTTTTGAGGGAATTCGATTCTGCTGAAAGAAGTGTCTTTTGCTGAATTTTGATAACTGATTATTTTTGAGATATTCCGGGAAAAATGTGTTTTTTTTTTTTTTAATGATTGTGGAATTTGAATTTTTTGATTTGTTTATCTCAATATTTAGAAAGATGTGGAGTTTGAGAGAATTCGTCAAGGGACCTTTTTCGTGGAGAATTAAATTCTCTCCGAAAAAAAAATCTCTTGATGTTATTCTCTATATCTACTCATTTCAAAGATATTGACGAATTAATCCAGGAAATATTTCGCGAATTTGTGAAGACAATTTCATTATTTTTTTTTATTTTTTTCAGAATTTGATTTTACACTCTGAGCGACAGCATGACAGTCAAGTTATGGAAATCACCATAAAGCTCGTTGGTGATCTCGTGAAGGGCGATCCACATTACCTGCAGTTCTACAATATTTTGACGAGAAAATGCCTGGAGCATTTACATTTGCAGCTTGTTGGACGCAACTACTTCGACGCAAATGCTAAGGTGAGTCTTTTCAATGGTTTTTTTTTCTCTGTCGGAGAGATGATTGTCTGAATTCGTGACAAAATTGAGAATTCAAAAATTAAATAGTGTCAACAGCCATATCACGCTGAAAACACCGGTTCTCGTCCGATCACCGAAGTTAAGCAGCATTGAGCGTGGATAGTACTTGGATGGGTGACCGCTTGGGAACACCACGTGCCGTTGACATTTCTTTTTTAAAACATTTTCCATTATTATATATTATTTTTATAATGGGTAATCATTTAAATTCATTGTTCAGAAATTTTTTTCCTTGGGGAGTCTGAATATCGGGTGCGAATGATTATTTATTAATTACTCCAATAATGGAATGATAGGTTTTTTACTTGTTGAAAATTAAGTGACGTAATTAGAATTTTATCCTCCGAAAGTTACTTTCCTGAATTTGATACAGCGAGGTAATTTTCAAAAAAATCAATTTTATTCCATCATCAGTTTTTCGAGAAAGTTTTGGAAAGTAAGCGAGATAAAGCGATTTTGCCCTACGCTCTTCTGTAGGACTTGAAGTCCTCTACGAAAAAAAAATTGTGGCATGATCGTCTTATCTCGCTTATTTTCCGAGCTATTAGAAAAAAAGTAGTGACGAAACGAAATCAATTCTTCTGAGAACTTCATGTTCTTCATTCTTATCAATCTTATGTGAATTATAATAATTCAACAAAATGCTAATATCGCCAATCGTCATGAAAATTTCGTTGATTAATTTCTTCGTCAACTATGAAGAGTAACAAAATTATTAGAGTTGAACTAGAGCCGAATTGAAAATATTGTCAATTGTCAACAGCCATATCACGCTGAAATTTATTTGGCATTTTTTTTTTAAAACATTTTTTATTGTTATTTATTATTTTTATAATAGTTGACCATCAAAATTGAAATTTTTTCTTGAGAAGTCGAATTATTTTGCGCGCTTACTTAACCAGTTTATTCAGTGATACTTGAGGGACGGTGACACAATTAATAGATAGACACAGACCAAAGAATAGATGTTTCTTTTTATTGAGAATTGCGTAAATAATTGTATGATTCTTATACTTTTCTCTCTAATTCCCATCACAACATTCATATAGATTCATGCACTATTGCTTAGATATCGCTTGATCAAAATTTATAGTCATGCACTGCGTATATGGCATATACTATATGCTACCGATATTTATGGGGGTTAATTTATATTCCAATTTTTTCCTGATTTTTATTAATTATCTCTTCATTGTTCAAAGTCAATTGATTTTTACTTTATCTATTATATATTTTTCCATCCATCAGTGCCTCCTGCAATCTCTCTATGATTCGCCTATTTTATACACTCCAACTAACCCCAATTTTTCCTCAATCGTCTATCTATTGGTCGTGTTACCCTAACACACAATATTTCATACAAACAATTGATCTAGCATGTGAGAAATTCTTCGCCTCGCTAAGAATGAGGAATCATAATTAGTGCTCTATTACCAGATAGTTTCTTGTCCAAATTCAATACATTGCGAGAGTTCCGATCAATCGAGCCTGAATTTAAATAATTCGACGGAACTCTAATATTGCCAGAAGTCATGAGTGCTAAATTCATAGGAAAGAGTGGGGTAAAATAGTCAGTGCAATAAAGGTGATTGATATCTATAATTTTTTCGAGCAACCCCATCGAAAAGCTATGGAAATTTTCAGTAAAAAATGTGTCAGAATGGATTTTTTCTAATTTTTTGAAAATTCTTTTTCTCTGGCCTCGAATGGGGTCACACACCCTTTCCATTTTTGAAAATCATCCCTTTTCCGCGAAATATCTCCAATGTTATTCGTCGTAATGACTTGCAACTAATCTTGAATGGAAGATGAGATCATTTGCCACTAATTTCCGTGATTATCATGATTTTTTTTATCGATTTCTGAGTTCCATAGCTTTTATTTGATGGAAATTAGATTTTTAATCATATCATCTCTAAAAATCGATGATTCTTCTCTAATCATCAATCAAATTTATGACAAACAATTTCACCTTTCATCTCAAGATTGGTGCTTAGTCGCCACGACCAATAGAACTAGAAATTTTATCAGAAAAGTGAAAATTTTCAATTTCATAGAGGGTAAGCCCTAATTTTTAGTTGAGAAATCGAAATTTCAGGAGATTCTCAAAAATAAATTTTGACATATGTTTTCCCATGGAAATTCTCTCATTTTCTCAACTAAATCATCAAAAAAATCGATCTCGAATATTTTCATTGATTTCAAGCCATTTCCATGGTATTATAATCATAAGTAACAAAATTATTAGAGTTGGACTAGGGTACTATGACCAACAGATGGACGGTTAAGGAAATATTAGACTTGATTAATTCATATGAAATAGGCAAATGACGTTAAAAAGTTGCAGAAAAGAATGATGTACAGGAAAATATACAGTGAATCGACTAAAAATCAATTAAACTTGAATAATGTAGAAATAATTGAAGAAAATCAAGGAAAAACTGGAAAATAACTTAAACCCCCAATAGATGGACAGTTGCATATTCGCAGTGGTATGATATTAAATCTCGATCAATCGGTATGTAATAAATAGTTTATAAATCTATATGAATGTAATAATCAGGAATTGACGTGAAAAGTATAAGAATCATTCATTTATTTATGAAAATCTTCGATAATAGAAACTGTCCATCTTTTGGTCAGTTTTCATCTGTTGGTCGTGTGACCCTACAGTCGAATTGAAAATGTAGTATATTGTCAACAGCCATATCACGCTGAAAACACCGGTTCTCGTCCGATCACCGAAGTTAAGCAGCATTGAGCGTGGATAGTACTTGGATGGGTGACCGCTTGGGAACACCACGTGCCGTTGACATTCATTTTTTTTTGTAATTTTACAAACTTTCAATATCAATTGCCCTATATTATTTTGTTAGTTTTCGTTTTTGATAATTTATTTTATTAGAAACTCCAAATGGGGGAGATGGAGTATATCCATTTTAATAATCTGGGTTTTCCCCCGGACTTTTCCCCTGGTTTTCCCTAAGTTAACTATGTGCACACCAAATGTACAGTCTTAATACTTTCCTTCCCTTTTTCATCACTTTTATTGCTATAATCCCCAACAAAGCAAACCCTTGCAATTACTTTATTGCACCACTTGGTCCCAAATTCTCGGGTACAAGCAATAAATGTTTCTCGTGGAATTCCCCGAAGTACCTGAACCCTTCTCCTCTACCAAGCCCTCACCTCTACCGACCAATCGGCTTTCAGGAATAACTCCCGCCCCACTCTTCCATCCCTCCTGATTCACCTGCAATCGTAGATATGGATATTCGGAATATCCAGTCGAAAAACAGATCCAAGTGAATCACCAAGTTGTGAACACCCTCGAGAGTACCTTCTGTTACATACCGTGGTGAACCTGGTTACCGGACGGGTCCCAGTTTCCGGATGCAGCAGCGAAATATACTAATAATTAATATTCAAGTGAAAAAAATCTAGTTTTTCAATACTTGCAAAATGTTAAAATAATAATCAAGTGAATTGTTTGATTCATTTCATTGAAATTTCCTATCATTTTGATAATGCAATTCTAACTTGTCCGGGAACCGGTACAATTGGCTTAATCGTCTGGTAACTGGTGCCTTCACGGTACCTGTAGATAGATTTTTCCATTTTAAATAAATAGTTTTCATGAAATAGTTGTTCGGTTCAATACATACATACCGGAATCCGGTATGGGAACACCACGTGTCGTTGACCTTTTTTTTTTCTTAAATTAAAACAATAGTAAATAGGTAAAACAAGAGAAATCGACTCATCTTTGTATTCATTTTTAGTAGAATATATCGGAATCTAATGGAGATACGTCTTTCTACCCTGATCCTTTTAGAGAATTCCAAGAGGCGCAGAAAACAACTAGGGTAAAATCATCTCATCTCGCTTAGTTTCCAAGATATTTTCAAAAAATCATTGGAGGAAACAACAATTGACTCTTCGCTACTGGATTATCCAATTTTAAGTGATGAGAATTTATTATTCATAAAAATTATTACGTTCCTCCACAGACAAATTGAAGCTGTCTCTCCTAATGAAACGTGAAATTTTTCTGAGATCTATTGTACTCTCTAACTACCAAGTCAATGACTAATGGGAAAATTATTAGAAAACATCGAATTGGAACTTGACATTTAAATTGCGATTAATATTAATATTTTTGGGGACCTCCGAATTATCTCTACCCGAAGATGAAGAAAATAGTAATTGATTATAACTTCTATCGCCAACAGCCATATCACGCTGAACACACCGGTTCTCGTCCGATCACCGAAGTTAAGCAGCATTGAGCATGGATAGTACTTGGATGGGTGACCGCTTGGGAACACCATGTGCCGTTGGCATTTCTTTTTTTTACAAATCCAATGAAAAGTTTCATAAAAAATGTTATAGCATTATTCTTCTATTGAAATTATAATTTTCTAAAATTTGAAGTGAATACGAAAGTAATTCTATGATTTTTTTCTAAAAAATCTCAAGAGTGTAATGGAACTTTATGAAACTCGCCTAGAATTCTTCTTTATCGTTTGCCAATGCAGTTATCTTCCTTTGGACGTTACCGATAGACGATAATATACTGACACTGCGCATAATACAATCCCTAACTTAACACCGTGTCTACCGACCGATGGAAAAACAGTCTGATCATACAATTACTATAAGAAATTATTTTATAAATTGTCCGATTCATGATCATTTTTGCTTCCGAATGGAAGCTTTGTTTTCGCAATTTTTTTCGAAATGCCAATTTTCATTGGAAACGACTCAAAATGATGCAAAACGTCGAGAAATCATAATGAGAAAAAAAGTAGACATGTATGTATGTGTGTCTGTATGTACGACTTTACGACTCTCTATTACTCGAGAACGGTGAGAGATAAAAATCTGAAATTTTGGCAGGATATCAGTTTTGATGAAGTGTATGTCCCATAAAAATTTCAGCAAGATCGGTCCAATGGTTTCTGAGATATACCAATTTTTTTAAAATCGTATCTTTCAAAATTTCTCAATTTGTGTGAGACGATTTCCGTTCATAATTTTACTCAAGATTCGCAACCATAATATCTAACTTTTGGCGAATTTTTATGAATTTAATCCCATTATTCTATTAGTTATTAATTTTTTTGCGCTTTTTTTCAAAAACTCGGTTTTACGACGATAGCTCAATGAATAATTGACTTAAAGACTTCAAATTTTTTCTGTATATGTAGTTTCTGATGAAGATAGTTGGGATTGAATCTGAGGCATATCGGCTGAACGGTTCTCGAGATAATTTGAATCGAAGTTTTTCCGAAAATTGGCTGTATCTTCCAAACTACTCATCCGATTTCATCGGGACGGAGCTCAAAAGATTCGTATTCATGAACTGAACAAACCCTCAATTTTTTGAATTTTTAGATGAAGTTCTCCGCTTATCATATTGAAATTTTTTTTTTTTCTTAATATTTCCAAAAAAAATCAGAAAAATGCAATTTTTCTCGATTTTTTAAAATGGGCACCCCTATTTTTTATTTGGTTTTCTGAAAGAACACATTTTTCTCTTTCAAATGAGCCTTTACTCACCTTCGTAGGACAATCAGAAACTGTACCCAAAAGGGAACATTAAAAGTGAAAAAGTGATTTTTTATGTAAAATTTAGCATATATGATTTTTTTTCGAGAGAGATGATAGAAAAAATTCAAGAAGAACCATTCGGAAGCATCCTGCTAATTTATTAGCAGAAATTGAAAGGAAGAAATAGCGATTTAAAGGATAACGTAGAAAAAATAGCAGCCAGCACAGCGAGGAACGCCTGCTTGTTTTACTATCATAACTTCTATGTTTATAATTAGTCTTATTTTCTTCATTGATGAATAATAGTTATGATGTTAGTGGAGCTAGAGGAGAAGGGGATTGGAAAGATTAGATAATGTCAACAGCCATATCACGCTGAAAACACCGGTTCTCGTCCGATCACCGAAGTTAAGCAGCATTGAGCGTGGATAGTACTTGGATGGGTGACCGCTTGGGAACACCACGTGCCGTTGACATTTATTTTTTCATTTAATATTGTTCATCTTTATTTATTGTTTTTATGATAGCTGATCATTTAAATTCATTATAATGAAGTAATTTTTGCAAATAAGGAGTCGAATTGTCTCCTACGCACGATCATTCGAATAGTCGAATCAATGACATTTGGCGTAGGACGGTTCGGTTCACACAAAAAAATCGATTTCACGAATTGATGATTGGAGAATTGATTCTTGTCAAATAATTTTTTTTTTTTGATTCTTTAGCTTCTTTAAATTGTAAGAAATTAAAATTGAAAAAATAGTGGGATTATATAAATTTCATATCATTCTGTTATAAAATCATGTGATTGTAGAATCGTTCAAGCTGGATATTTTTCCCTTAAATACCTGGGAAAGAGAAATGATCCAGTGATTCCTTTGAGGATGAAATCTTCCACAGGAGAATTTGAAAAAATTCATCAACAATGGAGACATTGCTGAGTACCTTCTTGAATTTTTTCAAAATTTTTCATAAAGTCTTTCAGTCTAAGGAAAATTTCTGGATCATCTTGCCCCGGAGATCCATTTTACCCCTGTCTCCCTTGCTGCAGTATTTTCTTGATTTTTCTTTGATTTTTCGGTGGACTTTTTCATTTAAAAAAAAAATTCCTGGATACTCATACCCGAGAGAATTATTTTTCCAGGTCTCCCCTATGAGTATTTCTATTTTTATGACCGTCTTTACAATTTTGTCATTCATTTTCTTCAACTATGAAAAGTAACGAAATTTTCAGAGTTGGATTAGAGCCGACTTGAAAATATTATATATTGTCAACAGCCATATCACGCTGAAAACACCGGTTCTCGTCCGATCACCGAAGTTAAGCAGCATTGAGCGTGGATAGTACTTGGATGGGTGACCGCTTGGGAACACCACGTGCCGTTGACATTTTTTTTTACAATTTTTCATTGTCATTTATCATTTTTATAATAGTTTTGACCGTCAAATTCATTTCAATTAAAAAACTCTCGAGAAGTCGAATGATCTTGCGCGCGATTATTAAATCAGTTGAATCAGTGATACTTGAGGTACGGTAGGACAACTAATAGATAGAAATCGACCAAAAAGTAGATGGTTTTTTTATTGAGAGTTAGTTAAATAATTATGTGATTCTTATACTTTTCTCTTTAATTTCTCATCACAATACTCATATAGATTCATGCACTATTGTTTACATATCGGTTGATCAAAATTTATAATCACGCACTGCGAATATGCTACTGTCTATTTATGGGGGGTTGATTTATATTCCAATTTTTTCCTGATTTTTATTAGTTATCTCTTCATTATTCAAATTCAATTAATTTTTACTTTATCTATTATATATTTTTCCATCCGTCACTGCCTTCCGCAATCCCTATATGATTTTGCCTATTTCCTACACTCTAACAAATCCCAACTTTGCTTCAATTGTCTATCTATTGGTCGTGTTACTCTAACACAAAATTTCATGCAAACAATTGAAAATGAGGAATCGTAACTAATGCTCTATTACCAGAAAGTTTCTTGTCAAAATTAAATACATTGCTAAGATTTCGATCAATCTGGCGTGAATTTGATTAAGGAGGGGGGGGGGGGGGGGTAAGGGTTTACACGTAACGAAAAAAGCACTTTTTTACGATTTTTTTTAGACGTATGGTTTGAGCAGACTCATTGAAACCTTTTGAACATTATTAAGCATGGATTCAACAGAATTGAGTAATTTTTTTATGCGAAAATATCCACAACCAAGCTGGCTTTTCGAAGAACGTTTCTTTGAAATAGACGATTTGCGGTTATCAGAAATAAAAAACCATTGAAATTTAGTCAAAGTATCATAAAATCTGCCGCCAACGTTCTCTGGGTATTTTTTCTTTCACATTAAGGGGGTTTTTCACCTACAAAAAGGCGCAATTTTTTGTAAAAAAAATAGCAGTTTTCACTTCAAATGACCACCAAAAATTGAAAAATGAAAAAAATAAAAATCAGAGAACGTTGGGGGGAGGATTTAATGATACTCTGACTAAATTTCAATGGTTTTTTATTTCTGATAATTTCCAGCTGAGATACAGTGATCACCGCAAATTGTCTATTTCAAAAGACGTTCTTAGAAAAGCTCCGTCACCGGCTTGTTTGTGGATATTTTCGTACAAAAAAATTACTTCATGTTGTTAAATCCATACTTAATAATGTTCAAAAGGTTTCAATAAATTTGCTCAATCCATACGTCTAAAAAAAAATCGCAAAAAAAGCTTTTTTTCACGCGTAAACCCTTACACTTGTTGACATTTATTTTTTTGTAATTTTACAATTTTTCAACATCAATTGCCCCATATTATTTTGTTAGTTTTCATTTTAGATTATTCATTTTATTATAAACTCCGAATGTGGGAGATGGTGTATACCCACTCCAATAATTTGGGTATTCCCCCGGACTTTTCCCTTGGTTTTTCCTAACTGACCCATGTGCACACCAAATGTCCAGTCTCAATACTTTCTTTCCCCCTTTCATAACTTTTATTGCTATAATCCCCAACAAAGCAAACCCTTGCAATTACTTTATTACACCGCTTGGTCCCAAATTCTCGGGTACAAGCAATAAATGTTTCTCGTGGAATTTCCCCAAGTACCTGAACCTTTCTCCTCTACCAAGTCCTCACCTCTCCCGACCAATCACCTTTCAGGAATAACTCGCCCTACTCTTCCATCCCTCTTGACTCACCTGTGGTCGTCGATATGGATATTAGGGATATCCAGTCGAAAAACAGAGTCAAGTTAACCACCAAGTTGTGAACACCCTGGAGAGTACCTTCTGTTACATACCGTGGTAGACCCGGTCACCGGACGGGTCCCAGTTTCCGGATACAGCAGCAAAATATACTAATAATTAATATTCCAGTGGACTTGTTAGTTTTTCATTACTTGCAAAATGTTAAAATAGTAATCAATTGAACTGTTTGATTCATTGAATTAAAATTTTCTATCATTCTAATAATTCAATTCTAACTTGTCCGGGAACCGGTACCATTGCCTCAATCGTCTGATAACTCGTGCCTTCACGGTACCTGTAGGTAGATTTTTCCATTTTAAATAAATAGTTTCCATGAAATAGTTGTTCAGTTCAACACATACATATCGGAATCCGGTATAGGAACACCACGTGTCGTTGACCTCTTTTTTTCTTTAACTTGAAGCAATAGTAAAGAGGTAAACAGGAGAAATCGACTCATGTTCGTGTTCATTTTTACTAGAATATCTCGGAATCTTATGGAGATACGTCTTTCTACCCTGATCCTTTTAGAGATTTTCAAGAGGCGCAGGAAACCATTAGGGTGAAATCATCTCATCTCGCTTAGTTTCCAAGATATTTTCAAAAAATCATTGGAAGAAACAACAATCGACCCTTCGCTACTAGATTATCCAATTTCAAATGATGAGAATTCATTATTCATAAAAATCATTACGTTTCTCCATAGATAAATTGAAGCTGTCTCTCCTAATGAAACGCGAAATTTTTCTGAGATTTATTGTACTCAAATATTAATTTATCTCTCTAACCAGCCAGTCAGAATGAGTAATAGGAAAATTATTAGAAACATCGAATTGGAACGTAACATTGAAATTGCGATTGATATTAATATTTTTGGGGACATCCGAATTATCTCTGCTCGAAGATGAAGAAAATAGTAATTGATTATAACCTCTATCGCCAACAGCCATATCACGCTGAACACACCGGTTCTCGTCCGATCACCGAAGTTAAGCAGCATTGAGCATGGATAGTACTTGGATGGGTGACCGCTTGGGAACACCATGTGCCGTTGGCATTTCTTTTTTTTACAAATACAATGAAGTCTCATAAAAAATGTTATAGCATTATTCTTCTATTGAAATCATAATCTTCTAATATTTAAAGTGAATACGAAAGTAATTCTATGATTTTTTTCTAAAAACTCTCAAGAGTCTAATGGAACTTTCTGAAACTCGCGCAGAATTCTTCTTTATCATTTGCCAATGCAGTTATCTTCCTCTAGACGTTACCGATAGACGATGATATACTAACGTTGCGCAAAATCCAATCTCTAACTCAACACCGCGTCTACCGACCGATGGAAAAACAGTCTGGTCATACAATTACTCTAAAAAATGATTTCATTAATTGTCCGATTCATGATCATTCTTTTACTATCATGACTTCTATGTTCATCATTAGTCTTATTTTCTTTATTGATGAATAATAGTTATGACATTGGTGGAGCTAGAGAAGAAGGGGATTGGAAATATTAGATAATGTCAACAGCCATATCACGCTGAAAACACCGGTTCTCGTCCGATCACCGAAGTTAAGCAGCATTGAGCGTGGATAGTACTTGGATGGGTGACCGCTTGGGAACACCACGTGCCGTTGACATTTTTTTTTAAACATTTTTTATCATTATTATTTTTTTAATAATAGTGCGATTATTGAGGGGTTACGTCACCGTGAAAACTTAAAAAAAAAGCGTTCTTTGGATATTCTTTTGTAGGAGAAGAGGCAATTAAATAATACCATTGTAATCATTGATCATATACTCGAGTCATCAAAAAAAAAAATCATCAAAAAATATCAGAATGATGACACCAAAGCCGTTCTTGTGAGGCTAATCGAATTCAAAACACCCTGCAGCTCACAGTGTAACTGGTGCAGAGGTTGATTGAAGAAAAAAAATTGCCTCCCTCTCAATGCACATATCTACAGCCATAGCAATACGTAAGGGATTTCGAAAATCTTATTCTCCGTGCGATTAGTGAGCATATAAAAACGTTCAATTTTCGGTAAAAGAACCGACAATCTTCTATCAATAAAAAATATGCAAATCACGTTTCTGGAAATCTTTTAGGTATTTCCGTACGGAGTGTTATTTTCCAAATACAGTTGGGAATTCAGATGAATATAATGAAAATTATTGGAGTTGTACTATGTGCCAAGTTTGAAAAATCATGTTTCGAGAAAAATACGATTGAAGTTTTGACTTCTACTATAAATATGAAGAAATACCTGGGGGAAAAGTTCAAAATTTCATGTGAAAAAATGGGTTTCAGGTGATAACTTTTCTTCCTCATATTCTGCAAAATTCAAGTAGTTTTTGAAGCCAAGGAAAATGTATTCTTTGAAAATTCTATAGTGATGTAACCTCTTAACCCCTCAAGTACGGAGTCCATACGTCGTATAGACCCCCCTACTCGATCCATCGCTCGGATCCATGCATCGTATTGACCCTGGCCACAATGACGAAATTCATCAACAATGGAAAATCATTTCTTCGAGTACTATCAGAAATATTGATACTAAAAAAATTGATTCGGATGGATGATGATACCATTTCGAGGATCTTCCCGTCTAATGGGAACAGGCCGTGGCGTATCGACTCCGTACTTGAGGGGTTAAATTCATTGTAATTGAAAAACTTTTGTAGCTCTGAAGTCGAATTATCTCCACGATAATTCAACCAGTTATATCGATGACACTTGAAGTAGCATTCAACAACTTCAAGTAATAAATTTCTTTAGTCATGAAACAATAATTTCCCTACTTGTTAAAAATTAGAAATCGTAATTAGCACTTAATTTCCCGAAAGTTTCTCATCTAAATTCGATATATCGTGGACATTCTGATCAATGTTGCGTGAATTACAATAATTAGAGAAAACGCTAATATCGCCAACAGACATGATGACCAAATTCTTGAATAGTCTTATTATTATTATTACAACTGTTATCACAATTTTTCTTCTTCTTCGCATTTCTTTTGGCTATACACCATAGAGGGAGGGGCAAGTGCCATTACAATTTTGCTTACTCCTCTCTTTCTAATCATAGAAAGTAACAAAACTATTAGAGTCGAACTAGAGCTGAATTGAAAATATCGTATATTGTCAACAGCCATATCACGCTGAAAACACCGGTTCTCGTCCGATCACCGAAGTTAAGCAGCATTGAGCGTGGATAGTACTTGGATGGGTGACCGCTTGGGAACACCACGTGCCGTTGACATTTCTTTTTTTTTAATTTTACAAAATTTTAACATCAATTGCCCCATATCATTTTGTTAGTTTTCGTTTTTGATTATTTATTTTATTATAAACTCCGAATGTGGGACATGGTGTATACCCACTCTAGTTATCTGGGTTTCCCCCTGTTTTTTCCTAACTTATCCATATACACACCAAATGTGCAGTCTCAATACTTTCTTTCCCCTTTTCATAACTTTTATTGCTATAATCCCCAACAAAGCGAACCCATACAATTAGTTTATTGCACCGCTTGGTCCCAAATTCTCGGGACCAAGTGTTGAACAACATTCCCATTCTGATAGATTATTCTAAAACTTTCCTCTCCGTTCGGATATCCATTGAGAATTATATCTAGTCTCTAGCAGAATATGATAAAATAGTTGCAAATAAATAGAAATAATTGGGATATGATTCATGTCAACGGCCATATCACGCTGAACACACCGGTTCTCGTCTGATCACCGAAGTTAAACAGCATTGAGCGTGGTTAGTACTTGGATGGGTGACCGCTTGGGAACACCACGTGTCGTTGACCTTTTTTTTTTTGCATTTAGTTCAGTTATGAAAAGGTTAAACAGAAAAACTCGACTTATCGTTATGATCATTTTCAATAGAATATTTTGGAAACTAATGGAGATACGTCTTTACAGCCTGATCCTTTTATGTAGAAAATTTGAAGAGCCACAGAAAATAACATGGGTAAGATCGCCCTATTTCGCTCAGTTTCCGGGATATTCTCGAGAAAGCACTGGAAAAAAAGACTTATCCTATTTCACCTCTTGGCTACTGAATTATCAATTTTTCATGAAAATTATTACCTTCCTCCATGAATAAATCCATACTTTCTTTCCTAATGAAATTCGAATTTTTTTGAGATTTATTGTACTCGAATATCAATTCATCTTTCTAATTAGCAGAACATAATTACCAATAGGAAAATTATTACAAAACATCGAATCATAATGTGACATTGGAATTGCGATCAATATTATTATTTCGAAGGAAATTATACGAGTTATCCCTACTCGAAGCATTTATTTTTGTTACGAAATACAATGGAAAGTTTCACGAACAATTTCATAGCAGTATTTCTCTATTGAAATTATTAATCTTCGAATATTCAATATTCCATGATTTTTCCGAATGCTTCTACAAGTCCAATGAAATTCCATGAAACGGACGAAAAATTCTTTCTTATCGTTTGACAATACTGTTATCTTCGGTTGAACCTTGCCGATAGTCGATAATATGCCGACACTGCGCAACATAGAGTCTCTAACTTTTAAACGTTGCGTTTACTGATTGATGAAGAAGTAGTCTGATCATATAATTATTGTAAAAAAAGATGTTATGAATTGTCTAATTCATGGACATTTCTTTATCATCATGATTTTCATGTTTATCATCAGTATTTTTTTCTTTATTGATGAAAAATAGGAATGAGCTTAGTGGAGTTAGAGAAGAAGGGAATTAAAGATATTGAATGATGTCAACAGCCATATCACGCTGAAAACACCGGTTCTCGTCCGATCACCGAAGTTAAGCAGCATTGAGCGTGGATAGTACTTGGATGGGTGACCGCTTGGGAACACCACGTGCCGTTGACATTTATTTTTTTTGTAATTTTACAAACTTTCAACATTGATTGCCCTATATTATTCCATTAGGTTTTTTTTGCGATCATTTATTCTATTAAAAACTCCAAATATAGGAGATAATTGTGTGAAATGGACCTTGTAATGGAACGGTGGGAGATATGTTTTGATTATTTAATTTTCATGAAATCGACAAAAATCGATTTTGACTCGTGTCTTTCATTAGAAAATCTCCTCAGTTTCTTAATGAAATCATCGAGATTATACTATCTCAAGTATTTTCACTAATTTCAAGCAATTCTCATAATTAAACTGATCGACATTCATATTTCGATTGGTCATCCCAAAACTTCCCTCTCCTTTCGATTGTCTATTGGTCATTATATTCAGTTTCTCTAGAAGAATATGATAAAACATCTGCGAATAAATAAGCACAATGAGATTATCATGAATGTGTTTCCGTATTCATGATTACGGAAACTTTAACTTTTTCGAATTAATATTCGAGGTGAATTCAATAAATTTCCTTTGAGACCTTCGATGAATTTGAAATAAACAAATATTTTATTCTAACAGACTACTTATAAATTAAACAGATATTAGCACTATTGAAAGATAAATTTAAATGTGAATATAAGTGTATATATGAACCGAGAAAGACGGTCACCTCAAGGTTTACTAACGGCATCCTCACCGCTAACGAATTGAGAATTTCTTCTTCGTCTTTTTTTCTGTGTTGCGCCTGCGCGCAATTGGCCTTCAGTCGTTTGACTATACAGTAGACTTTCGATAGTTGCGCGCGTACGGGGCTGTGACTTCACCGAGTTCCGAGAAATACGCAACTTACGAGCGTCCCCACTCTGCGGCCGCCTCGACCCTCGTTGCGGGAAATTTAAAGGGCCAGGTATGATAAAACAACCGAAAGACAAAAGGCGATCGCCAGCACGAGAGGAGAAAAGGGATACGGCGCGCAGTGGTGGGGGAAGCACTCGGACGCCCGAAAAAGGGATTAGGGGAAATACGCGCAACTAACGAACGTGCAACTATCGAGAGTCTACTGTACAGCCAATGAGATTTATTGAGAACTGACTGAAATTTATAAATTGAAAGATATATATGTTCGTTCAGGTTTGGTGGAGTGAGGTCTTCGTGATTGGGTAAAAATAGTCAGGAGGGGGAGAGACCTTTCGGGATTAGTGGAAATTGTGTTTTCCGGCAGGTAGGGTTGGGAATATTTAGGCCCGTCTGAAGGGGGAGTTAATTGAGACCAGTTGCAAGGGATTAGTGAGGAGAGGTCAAGTCATTTCAGGGATTAGAAGCAATAATCATGAAAACAGCGGGACTGCTATAGTTCTTGAAGTAATAAACTGCTTCAGAATAAAGAAAAAGTCACAGTTGAATTGTTTATTGGCCTTACAGCTGTGTAGAATTCAGGGAAGAATTGTTCCGGAAAAATATCGATTTCAGGATTTTTCGGAAGGGGAATATTTTGATTATGAAATATGTTTCCTCAAGGAACATTGAATGTCAACAGCCATATCACGCTGAAAACACCAGTTCATTTTATCCCAGTCTTCCTTGCTGCAGTATTTTCTTGATTTTTTCAGATTTTTCGGTGGACTTCTTCATTTGAAAAAAATTCCTGGATACTCTTGCCCGAGATGATTATTTTTCCAGGTCTCCCCTATGGATACTTATTTTTATGACCGTCTTTACAATTTCGTTGTTCATTTTCTTCAACTATGAAAAGTAACGAAATTATTAGAGTTGGATTAGAGCCGAATTGAAAATATTGTATATTGTCAACAGCCATATCACGCTGAAAACACCGGTTCTCGTCCGATCACCGAAGTTAAGCAGCATTGAGCGTGGATAGTACTTGGATGGGTGACCGCTTGGGAACACCACGTGCCGTTGACATTTCTTTTTTTACATTTTGCCCCTCATTCTCCCATAAATCATAGGAAACCATAATTTCAAAGAACCCACAAATTACCAGGAGTTCAAAAACCCCATTAAATTATTACCAAAGTGTTTCATCATTACCTTGCTCCCTATAATTGCCTCAAAGGCTTCTCTACAACCACCGGAATCCCCTACAAAAAAATCTCTTTTTTCTTAACCCTCTTGATTCCCAGATATTTACAAAAAAAATTAATCTCAAAAAAAATAATTTAAATGAATATTTTCTTCACAGATTGAAGTGAGAGAGCATCACTTTGAATTATGGCCCGGCTACCTAACTTCAATTCGTCAGCATGAAGTTGACATTCTTATGTGCGCTGAGATAAACCATAAAGTAATGAGACAAGAGAGTCTGCTTCACATTCTGGAGAGAGTCAGAGGTGAAAGAGCTGGAGACTACCAAAACGCTTACAAAGCAGAAGTCATTGGTCTCACCTGTCTGACAGACTACAACAATAACACATATCGCATCGACGACGTTGACTTCGCTGCAAATCCCATGTCGACATTTCACTACAAGAAAAAAAATGAAGAAATCACCTATCGTGATTATTACTCCAACAGATACGGAATTCAGATTCGCAATCCAAGTCAGCCACTGTTGGTCAGTCGTTCGACAGCACGAGATCGTCGTGCTGGACAGACGGAGATCGTCTACCTGATCCCTGAATTGTGCAGAGCCACGGGATTAACTGACAAGATGAGGAATGATTTCCGTCTGATGGCAGCGATGGCAACACACACGAGAGTAACGCCAGAGAAGAGAATCGAGAAGCTCCTCTCATTCAATAAGAGATTGAATAGCGAACCAGCTATTCAAACAGAGTTCAGAGACTGGCAATTGCAACTCGATCCGCAGCTCGTCAAGGTACAGGGAAGATTACTTACTCGCGAAAAGATCATGTGGGGTGACAACAAGACGAGTGATTCCGGTACTGATGGTGACTGGACCAAAGCCATCAGGGACAACAGCTTGTTCCTCAGTACACCACTCAAGCAGTGGATCGTTATTGCTCCAGAGAGAGTCGCTCGTGATGCAAGGGTGAGTAACTAGAGCATTTAGGGTGGGGTGAAAGGGATATGGATAGTTTGAGGAGGAAATATATTGAGTATTTGTTTTTTTGAGAAAAAAAATATCTAGAAATGAAGAAAAATGGCAGAAAGTTGTTTTAATTATAATGATGATTGATAAATAATTAATCACATTCATTATGCTTGATTAATTATTGGTTAATCCATCATAATTCTATCACAATTGTTGTTTCTAGAAATATAGTAACGGAAAAAAAAAAGAAAAAAAAAACAATTTCATAAAGTGCATGCCGAATAAATTGTTGGAGTTCAGAGAAAAGTGAATTTCGAATTTATTAGTAAATGTCAACAGCCATATCACGCTGAAAACACCGGTTCTCGTCCGATCACCGAAGTTAAGCAGCATTGAGCGTGGATAGTACTTGGATGGGTGACCGCTTGGGAACACCACGTGCCGTTGACATTTATTTTTAAACATTTTTTTTTCAATAATTCGATTATTAAAAGGTTACACCACTATAGGAGCCTCAAAAAAGGCGTTTTTCGGATATTTTCTGTTGTGGGAGAAGAGACAATAAAATGACAATAGTTGAGGGAATGAGATTGACCATATTCTCGCATCATCAAAACAAAAAAAATTAGTCAAAAAATTTCTTTTGCTCCGAATGGAAGCATTGTAATCGTGATATTTTTCGATTTTGAGATTTCATCGGAATATACCTCAGAATAGTCTTAAACGTTGAGAAATGATTTTTCTTTAAAATGTGTGTGTGATGACGTATACGACACTTTTCTCAGGGAAAGATATACGTGGCTATGTGAAAATTTGACAGTATTTTCCTTTCGTGTGCAAAATGCTGCTAGTGAAATTTGAGCGAAATCGATTGAATATTTCCCGATAAAGATGAAATGAAAAAATTGAAAATCATCCTTTCAAATTTGACAAAGTGACAATTAAGGTATTTCGAGCGCTCCACCTCGTACCTAGCAAGGGTACAATGGGAGCAAAAGAAGCATGGCCATATTATGTTATAAATTGATCAACAGCTTTTTTTATCTAGAGAAACATGTTGTTCAACATTTATTTTCACGGTAAAATCCATAAAATAAACTGAATATGTAGATTCGTCAATATTTTTTCTTTTTTTAATTTTTTCTCTCAATAAAATTTAGAGACGTCCCTGGCGTAATACACTCAAACGCAGTGTGTATGGATATACACGTACACGGGCTCGTGTGTGTGTATGCACGAGCCTGCGTTTGTGTATGTGTCTTTTTTCCAATTTTTCATATTTCAACATTTTTCTTCTCGTAAACTAAATGGGCACATGTATTTTTTTTTTTGTTGTAAATATTTCTAACAACTGACACTATGACTGGGATTTTTTTCTTTGAAATCTCAATTATTTTGACGAAGTTATTGGGAAAAATATGACTAAATTGACGAATCTCCATGTTATCAAGGGGGGAAAAGGCCAAACTTTGAGGGCGGATATCTCTGTTTCCAGATGGGCAAGTTAATTTTTGGGTCATAACAAACATTTTTTATTTTTTTTTATCTACATTTTGAGCCTACTTGGAAAAAATTCTCAATTAAAGTGATACCGCGCTCGAAATACCTTAAAAGAAATACGAATACTCCTTGAAACCTGAACTTTAATGTTTCAATTTTCAAATTTTATCGTAGGATCTTAGTTTTCATCTAATATTGAATTTTCATGGATCAAATGACATGATTGCAATCCAAACGATTTTATTGAAGGTGAGATTTCAAGACCCAAGTTGAGGTAAAGTAGTCTCGCAGATTGACCCCTAAACAGACTGATGAAGTCTGAAATAACATTTGTATGAATCCTTAAGTGCGTATTTTTCATAGAAATGATGTTCTTTTTCTTGTAATGGGAAAGATGAAATGAGATTCGATTCATTATAGATGAAATTTCATTTGAAAGCATTTTGCCAATTGAATTGGCAAAATATTAAATGTCGTCCAAGGAGAGGGGCTCCTGCTAGTTTTTGTAGTTTTGTAAACTTTCAACATCAATTGTCATATCAGTTTTCGTTTCTGATGATTTATTTTATTATAAACTCCGGATTTAGGAGATGATGGGGTAAAATGAACCTTTCAATGAAAAGGTGACTGATAGATTTTTATTGATGATTCCGTTGAGAACGTAGTTATATGAATTTCTCAATAATTAAATTTTTTCGACCGGAAACAGTTGATTTTTCATGAATTTCATATTCATCTTCTCTGATTCGTGTCTTCTGTCAGAGATGGCCTCAGCAGATCAATAAAATTATCGAGATCATGCATCTTAAGTATTTTCACTGATTCTAAGTGATTTCGATCATTGGACGGAACAGAATTCACATTCCGATAGATCATAGCAAAACTTTCTTCTTTTCTGATTGTCTATTGATCATTATGTTCAGTTCCTCTAGGAAGATATGATAAAACATTTAACGAATAAATAGAAACAAGTGGAGAATAATGAATGTCAACGGCCATATCACGCTGAACACACCGGTTCTCGTCCGATCACCGAAGTTAAACAGCATTGAGCGTGGTTAGTACTTGGATGGGTGACCGCTTGGGAACACCACGTGTCGTTGACCTTTTTTTTTCTCCAATTAGTTCAGTAGTAAAGAGATGAATCGGGAGAAATTAATTTATCTTTGTGATCATTTTCAATAGAATGTCTTGGAAGCTAATAGAGATACATCTTTTTATCTTCATCCTTCTTTGTAGAGCATTTCAAGAGCCACAGAAAACGACTCAGATAGAATCGCCCTATCTCGCTTAGTTTCCAAGATATTCTCAAAAAATTCTCGAATGAAGAAATTGACTCTTTGCTACTGAATTATTAATTTCAAATGATGAGAATTCATTTTTTAATAACAATAATTACGTTTCTCCATAGATGAATTCAAACTCTATTGTATTCAAATATCAATATTTATCTTTCTAACTACCAAATCATAATGACCAATGGAAAAATTATTATAAAACATCGAATCGTAATGTGACATTGCAATTGCGATTAGTATTATTTCGGAGGAAATTATCCTAGTTTTCTCTACTCGAAGATGACGCAAATTGAAATTGATTAGAACCTCTATTGCTAACAGCCATATCACACTGACACACCGGTTTTTGTCCGACCTTAACGTACAATTTTTTCCTAAATTTTTATGTACACGGTTTTAAAGTAATTAACGATCAAAATTGCGTCTTATGCATGGGCTCTTATGCATCCAACCTGTCTCACCACAAGATCTTTGTTACCACCTGAATACTTCTACAAGTCTAATGAAATTTCATGGAACTGACGCAAAATTCTTTGTCATCGTTTGACGATGCAGTTATCTTCGGTTGAGCCTTGCCGATAGTCGATAATATGCCGACGCTGCGTAGCATAGAATCTCTAACTTAACGTCGCGTTTACTGGGTGATGAAGAAGTAGTCTGATCATATAATTATTGTAAAAAAAGATTTCATAAATTGTCCAATTCATGAACATTTCTTCACCATCATGACCTCCATGTTTATCATTAGTATTATTTTCTTTATTGATGAAAGATAGTGATGACATCAGTGGAGTTAGAGAAGAAGGGAATTAAAGATATTGGATAATGTCAACAGCCATATCACGCTGAAAACACCGGTTCTCGTCCGATCACCGAAGTTAAGCAGCATTGAGCGTGGATAGTACTTGGATGGGTGACCGCTTGGGAACACCACGTGCCGTTGACATTTATTTTTTTGTAATTTTACAAACTTTCAACTTCAATTGTCTCACGTAATTCCATTAGTTTTTTTTTGCGATGATTTATTCTATTATGAACTCCAAATATAGGAGGTAATTGTGTGGAATGGACCTTGTAATGGAACGGTGGGAGATAGGTTTTGATTACTCAATTCTCATAAAATCGATAAAAATCAATTCTGACCCGTGTCGTCCATCAGAAATCTCCTCAGTTTCTCAGTGAAATCATCAAGATTATACTATCTCAAGTATTTTCACTAATTTCAAGCGATTCTTATAATTAAACTGAACGACATTCACATTTCGATAGATAATTCCAAAACTTTGTTCTTCTTTCGATTGTCTATTGATCATTATATCCAATTTCTCGAGAAGAATATGATAAAACATTTGCAAAATAAATAAGAACACTGAGGAAATTGTGAATATTTCCGTATACATGATTGGGGGAACTTGAACTTTTTCGGATTGATATTCGAGGTGAATTCAATAAATTTCCTTTGAGACTTTCAATGAATTTGGAATAAACAAATATTCTATTTTAATATACTGCTCATAAATTAAACAGATATGAACACTATTGAAAGATGAATTTGAATCTGAATATAGTTGTACATATCAATAGAGCGAGACGGTCAACTCAAGGAGATTTACTAACAGTATCCTCACCGTTAGCGAATTGAGAACTGACTGAAATTTGTGAATTAAAGGATATATATGCATGTTCACGTTTGATGAAGTAAAATTTCTGTGATTGAGTAAAAAAAAGTCAGGAAGGGAGAGACCTTTCGGGATTGGTGAGGTTTGGGTTTTTCCACAGGTAGTTGTGGGGATATTTAGGTTCGTTTGAAAAGGGAGGTAACTGAGACCAGTTGCAAGGGATTAATGAGGGGAGGTCAAGTCATTTCAGGGATTAAAAGCAATGATCATAAAAACAGCGGGACTGCTATAGTTCTTGGAGTAATAAACTGCTTCAAAAAAAAAGTCAGAGCTGAATTGTTTATTGGCCTTGCAGCTGTGTAGAATTCAGGAAAGGATTGTTGGGGAAAAATATCAATTCCAGAATTTCTTTGAAAGAGGAATATTTTGATTATGAAATATGTTTCCTAACGGAACAATGAATGTCAACAGCTATATCACGCTGAAAACACCAGTTCATTTTACCCCAGTCTCCCTTGCTGCAGTATTTTCTTGATTTTTTTTAGATTTTCCCGTGGACTTCTTCATTCAAAAAAATTCCTGGATACTCTTTGCCCGAGAGGATTATTTTTCCAGGTCTCCCCTATGAGTACTTCTATTTTTATGACCGTCTTTACAATTTTGTTGTTCATTTTCTCAACTATGAAAAGTAACGGAATTATTAGAGATGGATTAGAGCCGAATTAAAAATACTATATATTGTCAACAGCCATATCACGCTGAAAACACCGGTTCTCGTCCGATCACCGAAGTTAAGCAGCATTGAGCGTGGATAGTACTTGGATGGGTGACCGCTTGGGAACACCACGTGCCGTTGACATTTTTTTTTTTTCATTTAATATTGTTCATCTTTATCTATTATTTGCATGATTGTTGATCATTTAAATTCATTGTAATGAAGTAATTTTTGCAATTAAGGAGGTGAATTGTCTCCTACGCACGATTATTCAAATAGTCGAATCAATGACATTTAGCGCAGGATGGTTCGGATCACAAAAAAAAATCGATTTCATGAATTGATGATTGAAGAATTGATTCTTGTCAAATCATTTTTTTTTCGATTCTTCAGCTTCTTTGAATTGTAAGAAATTCAAATTAAAAAAATTAAAAAATAGTAGGATTATATAAATGCCATATCATTCTGTTATAAAATCATGTAATTTAAGAATCGTTCAAGCTGGATATCTTTCTCTTGAATACCTAGGAAAGAGCAATGATCCAATGATTTTTTTGAGGATGAAATTTTCCACAGGAGAATTTGAAAAAATCCATCAACAATGGAGACATTGCTGAGTACCTTCTTGAATTTTTTCAAAAATTTTCATAGAGGCTTTCAGTCTGAGGAAAATTCCTCGATCATCTTGCCCCGGACATCCATTTTATCTCAGTCTCCCTTTGCGCAGTATTTTCTTGATTTTTTCAGATTTTTCGGTGGACTTCTTCATTTAAAGAAAAATTCCTGGATACTCTTGCCCGAGAGGATTATTTTTCCAGATCTCTCTTATGATCACTCCTATTCTTATGACCGTCTTTACAATTTCGTTGTTTATTTTCTTCAACTATGAAAAGTAACGAAATCATTAGAGTTGGATTAGAGCCGAATTAAAAATACTTTATATTGTCAACAGCCATATCACGCTGAAAACACCGGTTCTCGTCCGATCACCGAAGTTAAGCAGCATTGAGCGTGGATAGTACTTGGATGGGTGACCGCTTGGGAACACCACGTGCCGTTGACATTTATTTTTTTGTATTTTTACAAATTTCCAACATTAATTGCCTTATATTATTCCGATAGTCTTTGTTTTGATGATTTATTTCATCATAAGTCGGAATATAGGGGATAATGAAGTAAAATGAATTCTTCAATGAAACGGTAAAAGATAGATTTCTATTAATGATTCAATTGAAAAGGTCATTCTAGAAATTTGTTAATAGTTTAATTTTTTCGACCGAAAACAGCTGAATTTGTGTGCAACTCATACAAATCAATTCTGACCCGTGTTCTCCAATCAAAAATTTCCTCAGCTTCTCAATAAAATCACCGAGATCATACTATCTGAAGTATTTTCACTATTTTCAAGCGATTTGCATCATTAAACTAAACAAAATTCACGTTCTGATAAATCATTCCAAAACTTTACTCTCCTTTTCATTGTCCATTGATCATTATGTCCAGTTTCTCTAGAAGAATATGATAAAACGGTTGCAAATAAATAGAAATAATTAAAATATCAGAAATGTTCCCGGAGTAATGATGGGAGAAACTTCAACTTTTTCGAATTAGTACTCAAGGTGAATTCAATAAATTTCCTTTGACACTTTTGATGAATCTGGAATGAACAAATACTTTATTTTAATATAATACTTATGAATTAAACATAAATTAACACTATTGAAAGATGAATTTGAATGTGAATATAACCGTATAAATCAATAGAGCAAGACTTTCAACTCAAGGGAGCTTACTAACAGTATTCTTACTGTCAAAGAAGTGAGAACTGACTGAAATTTGTGAATTGAGGAATATGTACGGAAAGTCGATGGGACTACCGAGGTTTAGGTTTGATGAAATGAGTTTTCTGTGATTGGGTAAAAATGGTTAGGTAGGGAGAGGACTTTTGGGGATTGGTGGCAGTTGGGTTTTTCTACAGGTAGTAGTGAGAATTTTTGGGTTTTTCCACAGGTAGAGGGGTAGGTCTATTTGCGTCCGTTTGAAGAGGGAGTTAATTGAGACCAGTTGCAAGGGATTAGTGAGGGGCGGTCGAATCATTTTAGGGATTGAAAGCAATAATCATAAGAACAGCGAGATTGCTATAGTTCTCGAAGTAATAAACTGCTTCAAAAAAAAGAAGTGAGAGTTGAATTGTTTATTGGCCCTGCAGCTGTGTAGAATTCAGGGAAGGATTATTGGGAAAAATATTAATTTCAGGATTTCTTTGGAAGAGAAATATTTTTCCTAATGGAACAATAAATGTCTACAGTCATATCACACTGAACACACCGATTTTTTTTTCTCTCATTGTTCCCAAACATCTCAAAACATCTTCAATATCGCGACTGTTGAGTTTTCAGACAAATAAATTTTATTCCCTCACTAATTTTGGATATCTCGAAAACTAAACGAAATACGTCGATTTTTCCTTAATCCTTTTTCATAGCTCTCGAAATTCTCTGGAAATAAGATGAAGGCCAAACAGCCCTATCTCGTAGAGATTCCAAGATATTTAAAAAAAGCTGATGACGAAATGAACTCAAATTGTCTGA
The DNA here is from genome assembly GCA_963942555.1 of Aleiodes leptofemur. Lineage (NCBI taxonomy): Eukaryota > Metazoa > Arthropoda > Insecta > Hymenoptera > Braconidae > Aleiodes > Aleiodes leptofemur. The sequence goes on from OZ012619.1 coordinate 12,379,134, forward strand.
ATACTTGAAAGAAGAAAAAAAAATTATATTTTTCTATTTGCGATGTTTCTATTTTTTTTTGAAAACCATTTCGAAACGTTTTCTTAGAAACTTCATATTCATTAAACATCAAGATTTCTCTGAAATAACAAACCCATTTTTCTGCTTGCTCCACAGGGTTTCGTTGCCGCAATGGTCCGTTCCACCAAGAACTTCTCAATAAGTGAGCCGCAATACCACGAGCTCCGCAACGACAGATCCGAATCTTATGTAAGCACTCTCGAGCAGGTCCTGAGCAAGGTAAGCCCCCAACTAGTAATGTGCATTCTCGTGAAGAATCGCGCTGATATTTACTCAGCGATAAAGAAGAAATGCTGCATCGACCGCCCAGTTCCAAGCCAGGTCGTAACGGCCCGTTGCTTCAACCCAAAGGGTATGATGTCCATTGCAACCAAAGTAGCTATCCAGCTCAATTGCAAAATCGGGGGAATTCCCTGGACCGTTAACATCCCCTTGAGTGGTCTAATGGTGGTCGGTTACGACGTCTGCCACGACACGAACAAACGGGGCACCGATTTCGGCGCGATGGTCGCGTCTCTCGACAAGCAATTATCTCGTTACTACTCCGCTGTTGCTGCGCACACGACCGGTGAAGAGCTGTCGAATCATCTGGCAACACACATGACAAAAGCCTTGAGGAAGTACCAAGAGGTCAACCGCGGTGCTCTTCCAACACACATCATGTTCTACAGAGATGGCGTTGGCGAGGGGCAGATCCCGTTTGTCGTCGATCACGAGGTCAAGCACATCCGAGAAGCCATCAGCAAGTTCTATGACAATCCAGATCAGATCAGGCTGGGCTATGTCCTCGTCACGAAGAGGATCAACACGAGATTCTTCCAGGGAAGAAGCAATCCCCTCCCTGGAACTGTCGTCGACGATGTCGTCACAAATCCCGTCAAATACGACTTCTTCCTCATTTCTCAGAGCGTTAAGCAGGGCACAGTCGCCCCTACATCATACAGCGTCATCGACGATTCCACTGGATTGTCACCAGACAAAATCCAAATTCTCACGAATAAGATGACGCACATCTACTTCAACTGCTCAACGACAATGAGAGTTCCAGCGCCTGTTCAGTTCGCTCACAAACTGGCATTTTTGGTGTCACAGTCCATTCATGCTGCACCAACCGACACCAATCTTGAGAGTCTCCTTTATTTCTTGTAGAGAGGGGAAAAAAGGGAGAGGGGAGAAAAAAGAGGGGAAGTCGATGAGATCGGGAGGTCGAGTGGTTTTTTCGGAATATCTTGGAATTGAAGAGAGATGGAGGAATTTTTGTGGAGAACTTTTTTGTAGGAGAGAATGAGAACTACAATAAAGGGTTTTTCTGCACGTTGTACTGAGAGAAAAATGTACCTTATACGTGCGGTAAAGATTTTCAGACTCGTGTGATTACAAAACTCGCCTTCGGCTCGTTTTGCAACGTCATACTCGTCAGAAAATACTTTATCGCACTTGTTAGGTAATGTACTATATTAAGTTTTCTTTATCTTGTTTAATTTCCGAGATATCTTTGAATTGTTTTATTGTAATGTTGACGTATTTTTGGGAGTTTGACATATCTTGGAAAATAAGCGAGATAACGCGATTTTTGGCATGGGCTTTTTTAGGGCTACAGAAAAGGTTATAAAAATTTCGATATCTCGATTAGTTTCTAAGATATTTCGGGAAAACCACGCGATTCGACTTTGAAGTATCTCATTTTATGATTTAACTGCTAATTCTTCACAATTTATCAGATATTATTATTTTTCTTATTTTTTGAGTATCAGATGAGCATTTTCGATACGAATATTCAATAATTTTTAGTGAAAACGAACAATCAAAATAATTTATTTAAAAGAATGATGAAAAAATCACAGGAAAAATGCATTTCCACTCTTTTTCGAATATCTCGGCAACCATTAATTTTACGAAAATTTGTCATGAAATTTTTTTTGTGGAGCATTAAATTCCCCACAAATCACGTCTCTTCATAAATTTCGATAAAACCACGCGCTTCTGAGATATTCACAAATTGATCTAGACTCGCTGAATAATCAATGATTCCATGTTTTGAAAAACTCCAAAAGAACCGCGCCGAATCAATGCGCTTGGAAAAATCAATTCTTTCATAGAAAATAATATATTTTTTTTTGTTTACTTACATTTCATTTTTGTTTGCGTTTTTCTCTGGTAGAAAAATATTTTTTTCTTTATTTAAAAAAAAAAATCGATATTTTTGGGAGAAAAATATGCTATGGATTTTTTAAAAATTCTCTCAACTCAAAGAGAAGAAGAGGAAAATTGAGTATACAATTTTCATAAGATTCCAAAAAAATTACGTAATTTTTCATAATTAATTATAAAAATCGTTAAACGAAATGAGTCGATTTTGGGGTCACGTTTTTTGTGAATCTCTCGGAAAATAAACGAGATAGTGCGATTTTCAAGGAGAACTTTCTTATAGAAAATTTCAAGAGCTACGAAAAAGGTCTCTATGAAAATTCTCCTATCTCGCTTAGTTTCCAAGATCTTTTAAAGAAACTCGTGCCACAAAGTTGAATCATTGATTATTTACCTTTAATTAATTGATTAATAATTAGCATTATACTAGTAATTAAGAAAAGACTCTTCGACATAATTATTGTCTCGACAGAAGAATAGGCGAAGAAAAGCAAACTTTTTTTTTTATGTTACAATTTTAGATTAAAAAAAAAATGAACAAATTCATTAAAAATTTTCTTTTTTTGCTTCCGAATGGAAATTATTCTTCTGTATTTTCGTACTACTTTTGCCAATTGATTAAGAAATATCTGGCAGTTTTGTTTTGTAATGCGACAATTGATTAATCTCAATAAACAACATTTCTTATTCACCTGCACTTAATTACCATTAAATCCTTAACTTTACTTTGATTTTATTTTATTTTAAAAATAGAAATTAAGAAAAAAAAAATAAATCATTATCTTTGACGTCGAATATCTTTGAAACGAATGAGTTGAAAAGAAATTGTCAAGAGACCTTTTTTCTAGAAAATTTAATTTCCTACAGAAAGAGTTTCCTAACATTTTCCTCTAGACCCAACAGTTTTCGAAATATTCAAAAAATAACATTTGAACCTCAATGAAAATTAAATTTTTTTTCAGGTAAGTAAAATATAATATTTATTCTCAATTATTATTTACATTTTTGGAAGGAATAAAAAATTAGAAATATCGATTTTGTCTTAATAAAGCACCGAACAGATCTCTAAAAAAAAAGGGAAAGAATTACATTTACAGTCTTTTCTTCCCAATTATGAATTAAATCAATTAGAATCACTTTTATCTTTTTGAAAATCACATAAAATTCACTTAAAAATATGAAGAAAAGAAAATGCTTTATTTTATTTAATTCATTTGATCAATATTTTTTTGCATTTTTCTTAATTTTCTATCGATTCTCCTCGACATTTGACTCATCAACCGCGTTGATAATCTGAGCTCTGTCATTTTCTGGAGTGTTCGACGATTGTGGAGGCTGATGACGTCCGAATTTGCAGAGAATTTTGCGGAATAATTGGGGAATTATTACGTTATTGTAACAGCCCATTCCAAGCAACAAAATAGTGAATCCAATCAACTGAAAATGTAAGAAAAAATGAGAATTAAATTTGTAATTTGAAAAAAAAGGAGGATTTCATCGAAAACATTGGAAAATTTGAGCTGAAAGAAGGGAAAAAATTGAAAAATGAAAAAAAAAAAATTTCGAATGATTCTTAAGCTATTGGAGCAAATTCATTGCATTTCAGCATTTTTCAACCCGAATTTTCTGTTCTTCTTGATGAAAATAAGAAAATTGAAGAAATCCAAGGATTTGAGGTATTACTCCTTTTTTTTTATTTTACCTGGAGATAATGGAACTTTTGCCATTGAAATGCGAGAGAGAAACCCCAAATGATGAGAGTTCTCACACTGTCGAGGATCATTCTGGTCGTTGCACTCATTTCCTTTGTTACACTTATTCCAGCAAAGTTGAAGAAAGCAATACTCAATGTAATACCTGAGAAATAATTGAATTAATGTTAATTTAGAGTAGTTTTTGAACAATGCAACATTATTCTGTTAATTTCGTGCAAACGAGTGAACTTAAAATATCAAAAGACTTTTTCGTGGAGATTAAAATTCTTTACAAAAAAGAAAAATCCTGAGAAATTTTCTAAACTCAGTTTCCGAGATTTTTTCACTTTTTTACCGAATTTAATTGATAATAACAGATTTCACATTATTAAAATCGTGAGAAATCAGTGAAAATAATAGAGCAAGGCTTTTCCTGATGATTCCATTGAAAAACTGAAGAAATTTCTGCTAGAAAACATGTGTCAAAATTCATTTTTGATAATTTTTTGAAAATTCTCCTTTTTCAAGTAAAAATTGGGGGTCTAATCCTTTACGAATTTGAATAATTTTACTCTTTCGGGGATATCTCCAGTTTTATTGGTCGTAGCGACTTGGCACCAATCTTAAATAAAAGGTGAAATCATTTGCCATAAATTCATGTGGTTAAAAAAAAATTATCGATGTTTAAAGATGATATCACAAAACAAACTAATTTTCTTGAAATAAGGTATAAATTCCTCAAAAATTGATTTGAAAAAAATTTAGAACCCCTCAAATCGATGGGAAATGATCTCATCTTTCATTTAAGATCGGTCTCAGGTCGCTGCGACAGACAAAACCGGAGATATTCCCGAAAATTCGATAATTTTAGGAAATAAAAAGAGTTTGACCCCCAACAAGTCTCCAAAAATCTCGAATTTTCAAAAAAAATCAAGAAACTACATTCTTTCCCATATTTTCCACCTAAATTGCTTAAATAAATAAATTAATGAATAAATAAACTTCCCCAGCTTCCCAATGCAATCCGTCAAGGAATTTCATCTCAACCGGTTTCATCAAAATACCCATTTTACCCCACTTTCCCCCATAAAAAATTCTCACCAACAATCGCCATCAACAATCTTCCACTATTTCCAATCTGCACGAATGCATCGATAGATGCCTCCAAAGTTCCTTGTGAATTATCAGCAAATGGTGGATCAGCATAAATAAAATTCAATGGAATTATTGCTAAACAAATTCCAGTAAATCCGAATATTCCTTCCCATCCAACTGCCTGCAATGGTGGTATATCTTGTCCAGACACAAATTTCTCTTCGACAACCATCTGGACTGCTTGAATTACCTTGAAAAAAAAAAACAATTCTCAAATGAATTAAAAAATTGCGGAATTTAATTTTAAAAAAAGTCGAATTTCCTTCAATTAAGTTTGCGAAAATCTCCCAAACGAAGGGAGATAGAGAAATTTACCAGGAAATATTTTTTGTAGAGAATTAAATTCTCTACGAAAAAGTCCCTTCACATTTGTAGATAAATCTAATAGTTTCAGAGATTTCCACAGAAAAAATAAATTAATGAATATAAATAATGCAAAACGAATTTTTCTATTAAAAAAATACATAAAGCTTTTTCTGTGAATATCTCTAAATTGAGTGAGTCTATCGAAAAATATCAAAAACCTTTTTTTTTAGAGAATCGAATTTGCTACAAAAAAGGTGTCTTGACATTTTTTTCCAAACCCTCTATTTTCCGAGATCCCTTTAGAAACAAGCGCGAAAATGCTAAGAAAAGAAATTTTTCCAGTTAAAAAATTGCATAAAACTTCTTTTGCGAATATCTCTGAATTGAGTGGGTGTATCGAAAAATGTCAAGAACCTTTTATCGTGGATAATTAAATTCGCTACAAAAAAGGTCTCCTGGCATTTTCTCCTAAACCCAGTATTTCACGAGATCCCTTTAAAGATGATTGGGAGGTACAATCGCAACAAAAAAAAGTTGAATTTTTGTATAAAATTGTTAATAACAATTCATACAAGATGAAACTCTCCTATCTGATCAAGTTAATCTGTGAAAAATGCTATAGAGAATAAAATAAGTTCTAGAAACGAAAAATGAATTGAAAATTAGAAAATTTTCATTATTTTTTCCTTTTTTTCAAATCTTAAAAAATTTAAAGAAATGTAAAAAATGATGATTTTTTTTTTTTTTTCAATTAATTTTTCGTTTCTGGGGCTTATTTCATTTCTCATAACTTTCTTTACAGATTCACTAAATCAGATTTGATAATTTCATCTTTTATAAATTTGTATCAACGATTTTATACAAAAATTTAATTTTTTTCCGAACTGTACCTCCTCGTCATCCTTAAAAACGAGAAAAAAAACTGAAATATTTACCTGTGCACAAATAATCAATAAATCTCCAGTGAGAATTGAATTGACACTCGCATTATTTGCATCGTTCATGACAAGATCACTAATGCCAACAAGTGCCAGTCCCATTATGACCAATCCAATACCACTCCATTCACGTTTGCCTAATTTTTTATCCAAAAATCCCATTGAAAGAATTCCAGTAAAAACAATAACTGAACCACGTAACATTTGAAAACTGCTTGCATAAGTTAAATTCAATCCGACATACATTATCGACGTTGCTATCATATCACAAGAGGCTGGAATTAATAACACAAATGGACTGAAGTTTCTGTTGCCTTTTGTCAACGCATTAGTGTCCACTGAGTCATCCTGGATAGAATAAAAATAATTATTTTTAAATGCAATTTATTTTTTAATTTAATTCAATTTTTTTTTTTCATTTAAAAAGTGAAATTCTCACGTTTCGTCTTTTGTGATAGAGAAATGCGATTTTGAACGTTAAAAAACAGAGCATTTCACCAAAAAACATGAAGCATGATTGCATGAATGGATGATTAAAGTGCCTCGGTTGTCCATCCTGTCCAGGAACAATTTGTTTATCTGCGTATCTATTTTTTGGATTGAAAAATTGGAAAAAAATTTGATTAGCTTGATGGATTTTATTGGTTTTATGAGAATTATCTCGGAATCTATGGAAGATGGAGGAATTTTTGTGGAGACCTTTTTTGTAGAGGAGGACGAGAGCTACAAAAAAGGTAATCACAAAAATTTCTCTATCTCCCATAGATTCCGAGATATTGAACAAAAACAAATTTCAAGGTAAAATTCACGTATTCCTGGTTCTTATTAAATATCTCGGAATCTATGGGAGATGGAGAAATTTTTATGGGTACCTTTTTTGTAGGGAATTTCGTGGGCTACAAAAAAGAGGTCATTAGGAGAATTACGCTATCTCGCTTAGATTCCGAGATATTTGATAAAAACGAAGTGAGTAGATTTTAAAAATAAAACATTGATAATAATTCAGCAGTGAGAATCCGTTTTTATTGAATATCTCGGAATCTATGGGAGATAGAGAAATTTTTGTGATTACCTTTTTTGTAGAGAATAAAAAAAGCTACAAAAAAGGTAGTTATCAAAATTTTTCTATCTCGCTTACATTCCGAGATATTTAATAAACACAAAATAAGTGAATCATCGTGAACTTTCAGAATGAGTTAGTTGTGAAAATCGGTTTTTGTTGAATATCTCGGAATCTATGGGAGATAGAGAAATTTCGTCAATAACTTTTTTTGTAGGAAATTTAATGAGCTACAAAAAAGGTCATCACCAAAATTCCTCTATCTCCCCAAGTTCCCTAGATATTCACCGAAAACCGATTTTCACAATCAAATTAATCAATAACAACAAAAAGCATTCAATTAATTAATACATAATTAGCCTAATCAACTTACTTAACCGATAGTGTATTAAATGACCCAGTAACGACCATCAGCAGTGCCAAAATTTTCTGATAATTAGTCCAAGCCATTTTTTTTTATATTTTCGAAAAATTTCCTCCAAAAAACAATTTCTAAAATAAAAAAATCAGATAAAAATTAATTTATTTTGAAAATTTAACAAACAATAAAGAGATTGTCGATGAAATTCGAGTACTGACAGTTGTGTTGATGCAAAAGATAAATCTATTTTTAAACTGCAAAGGAAGGAAAAATGAGTTTATTAACTCCGAAAAAAAGTGAAAATTAAACGATTTTTATAAATAAATTAACTCACTCACCGAATTAATTATCCATGTGTGTAAAATCTCTTTTTTTATCTTCTTAAAAATGTTTTTATAATCTCGAAATTATTGTTTTCACAGTAAAACGTTGAATAATGGTGAATTAATAATGAATGGAGAATGAATCATAAAAGTCCAGTCGAAGTCTTTGATTTGACAGAAAATAGAGAAAATAAATGTTACAGCAACAAGCTGCAGGGGGAAATTGTCACAAACTGTGTGAATTCATGAAGATGAGAATTACAATGATTGAAAATTCAATTTTACGAAATGCTGAAGCTTCGAAGTTTATGAACAGCTGGCGCTCCTGTCGCTCTACAGGTGTTTTACTTAAAAAATCTTATTATTTTGAAAAAGCACTACGAAACTATGAGGTTTATCGAAAAAAGTCAAGAGACCTTTCTTGTGGGGAATTTAATTCTCTACAAAAAAGGTATACTGAGTTTTTCCGATAAATCTAATAGCTTCAGAGATATTCACAAAAGAATGGATAACAATTTGGTTTTGAGTAAAATAAGCTCAAAAAATTACATGGAGCTTCTGGTAATAATATCTCTGAATTGAGTGGGCTTAGAGAAACATGTAAAGAGATCTTTTTAGTGGAGAGTCGAATTCTCTACAAAAAAGGTCTCTTGACAAATTCTTGTAAACTGCATACTTTACGAGATCCCTTTAAATTCAGTTGTAAAACTTGATGAAACAAAGAAAAATATGTTTTTATTGATTTGTCTCAGTGAATAGTTTAACATTATTATAATTTATATTAAAATATTTTTTATTTTACACATTAACAGGAATGTCTGGAGGCTATAAAAAGTTAGTGTGAAATAATTATTTCTTACATTATGTCATTTTTTTCATTTAAATATTAATTAATTAATATATTCTTTCTCTTTTCCGTTAGAATTTCATTCAATATTTATACAATTGAAAAAAAGAAATATTGGTCGGATGTTATTGCAAGTGAAAAAGATGTATCTAATCTAGTGAAATTAAAATAAAATTGATAATTTCATTGATTAATTATGCAAATTAATTAAACTCTTCCTTCAATTTTTCCAATTGCATCGTGAACACTTTCAATTACACTGTATATATACGGACGTTCCATTGGATTTGTCTTCAACATTGAGAGAATTAAATTCTGCATATCCTGAAATTAATGAAATTAAAAGAATTAATAAAACTACTAAATTGTAAAAAATTCATGAAATTAATAAAATTTTTCTTAAACTGTAAATAACTCGGAAAGAAAAGGGCTCATCGAAAAATTGTAAGAGACCTTTTTTGAAGAGAATTTCATTCTCTACAAAAAAGGTCTCTTGACAAATTTTCGTCAACTCGATATTTCTCGAGATACTCATAAAATAAGATGAATCCCTCAAATTTTCATTTTTTTTAATTAATTTAAAAAAATGAAATTACTTCACTGAATGGTGCAGCTTCTGGAAATGCAATGTTAGCACTGATAACAGCAAGTGCAACACTGTCACCACGTTCATGAACTGCATCAAATGGTGATTTGAAGTAACATAGTGCATATAAAATACATCCAAGTGACCAAATATCAGTTCTTTCATCAACCATACAATAACTTTCAACATTAAATAATTCTGGTGCTCTGTAAGGCATTGAGCATCTCTCTGCTGCTATGTCCTGAAGTGTTTGTGCATCCTGTGCACCACAAACTTGAACTCTAGCTGGTGCTACAGAGCCCAAATCCATTATAACTGGTGTAAAGCCATCGCCAATAACAATATTTGCTGTTTTCAAGTCTCTGTGAGCCAATGGCTCGGGTTTGACCTCATGAAAAACACGCACACCCTCGCAAATTTGTAAAAATATGTTTAATACTTCTGATGGACTCAAATAATGCAGTACTTTCGATCTTCGCTCCAATTCTTGGGCGAGTGTTCCTCTCTGAAAATGAGCATTTGTGGAAATTTTAAATTGTACTATTGGTTTTTGGCGAATATCTTGGAAATGGAGATAGAGAAATTTTGATGATCACCTTTTTTGTAGCTTTTTTATTCTCTACAAAAAAAGGTAATCACAAATATTTCTCTATCTCCTATAGATCCCGAGATATTCAATAAAAACTGATTCTCACTGCTGAATTATTATCAATGTTTTATTTTTGAAATCTACTCACTTCGTTTTTATCAAATATCTCGGAATCTAAGCGAGATAGCGTAATTCTCTTAATGACCTTTTTTTTTGTAGCCCACGAAATTCCCTACAAAAAAAGTACCCACAAAAATTTCTCCATCTCCCATAGATTCCGAGATATTTAATAAAAACCAGGAAAACGTGAATTTGACCTTGAAATTCGTTTTTGTTGAATATCTCGGAATCTATGGGAGACAGAGAAATTTTTGTGATGACCTTTTTTGCAGCTCTCGTCCTCCTCTACAAAAAAGGTCTCTACGAAAATTCCTCCATCTCCCATAGATTCCGAGATAATCCTCATAAAACCAATCCACAACCAAAAACCCATTATCACACCATTATCTAATCAATTTCTTCAATAATTCTCACGTGGTAATAAGGCAGAACCAAGTACACCTCTCCAGTTGCGTTGATAACAGGATCAGCAAGGCCCTTTTGCCCTGATTCAATACATGGTATTATATTATGATGCTTCAATATTGAATGATACTCAATTTCTTTAGCAGCTGCTTCCTGATCCTCAGGTCCATGACAAATTATTTTTTTAATTGCGTATTTTTTTCGTCTCTCTGTATCTTCAACGAGATATACCGTACTAAAACCCCTGAAAAATAATAAAATCAATTTTTTTTAGGTAAAAAATCGAAAAGGCTACATATGGAAAATGAAAAATGATAAATAATAATAATAATAAATAATAATAGTAATAAAATCACTTTTTTAAAAATTTTTAAATTAAAAAAAGAATTGAAGTTATAAAGAGAAAAGGAAAATATTTATTTAAAAAATTAATTAATCAATTAATTCAATTAATTCAATGCCTCAAAAATGATACAATTAATTATTTTTAATTGTTAGGATTTTTAAAAAATTGAGGTTAGGAGAAAAACATATTTTTGAGGAAATTTTTTTTATAAATTAATTGAATTAATTAATTAATTAAACTTACCCATCACCAAGATGTTCAAGTACTCTGTATTTATTTGAATTAATTGTAATCGTTTCTTTTGAACATAAACATCCCATTCTCATAATTAAATTCAGTCCCAAACTATTCATTGTTATTTTAATTAATACATTTATTATTTATATTAATATTTTTCTTTGAATTTACATGAATTTTTATTTTTTTTATTATTTACAAAAAATTATTTACAGTAACTAAGATTGATAACGTAAAAGAATTCTTATTTTTACGGGAGTGGAAAATAGTTTGACATAACCTAGAAATTGAAGAAGTGGAGATAAGGTAAATATGGCGGGAATTGCGAGTTAATTTGAATGAGTGAAATGTTTTGGGAGGAAAGGGTTAAATAGTTTTTATTTGAATATCTCGGAATTCAGGGGAGATAGAGAAATTTTGGTGGAGACCTTTTTTGTAGAGGAAAATGAGAGCTAGGAAAAAGGTAATCTGTAAAATTGCTCTATCTCGCTTATTTTCCGAGATATTCAGTGATAACTGATAACAAATTCAAATTTCAAGATTTTTTTATTAAAAATTTTTCCACTTTTTCAACAATATTTCGGAATTTAAGCGAGATAGAACATTTTTAGCTCCTACCTTTTTTTTAGCTCTTATTTTTTTCTACAAAAAAGATTATCACAAAAATTGCTCTATCTCGCTTAAATTCCGAGATATTTAATCAAAACCAATCACAAATAAACTCATCCCCTTTTTCAACTCGATCGAAATTCAATAAATCTCTTCATGTGTATAATCGACACTCGATCCGACCCCCTCCCCCCCCCCCCCTCCACATTCAAACGCAACTCAAGATTATTCGGGAATCGATCTCAAGGCTTGCAACTTCTGACTCAGTAATTGATAAAATGAATAATAATAATAATGATTAAGAATCTTTCAAAACCGGAAAAATTCAGTAAAAAATTAAATTAAACAGCAAATTTCGTCCAGATACTTCCGCAGATATCTCCAAAACCACTCATTTTAGAGGAAATCATCCGGTTACCTTTTTTGTAGAGAATCAAATTTTCTACAAAAAAGGTCTCCTAATAAAATCCCCCAAACCCAATAGTTTTCGAGATATTCACAAAATAAGACCCCTGATTTTTTTGAAATTTCTTTAAACACTTTTTCCATAAATTCCATCATTTCAGCATTGAACTATAAGTATCTCCAGAACTACTCATTTTAGAGGAAAACGTCAAGAAACCTTTTTTAGAGAAAATTGAATTTCCCACAAAAAAGATCTCCTAACATTTTCTCCTAACTCCAATGATTCCTGAAATATTCAAGAAATAAGACATACGATTAAAAAAACAAACATTTTTTAAGCACTTTTTTCATCAGTTCAATCGTTTCTACAGTAAACCTTAAGGATCTCGGAAACTATTCGGTTTACAGGAATTTATCAAGAGACCTTTTTTGTAGAGAATTAAATTCTCCACAAAAAAGGTATCCTGATAAAATCCCCTAAATTCAATAGTTTACGCGATACTCTTCACATAAGACACAAGTAGTTTTCTCGACGTTTTACAACCTTTTTAGCACTTGAATTGAATAATTTTCTTCTGAAGTAGAGGAGGCGCAGGCGTGAGTAGTAGTCATTGATATGATCCTCCATCGAGGCCAGTTGGTGGTTGGATTGCTTCTACACCACTTCAAGTACTACCCAATTCACACATGTTCCCTTTGGCACAAAACTTTGTCAATCAATAAGACGCATCTTCCATCTTCATCGTAAACACAAAAAAAAATCTCGAAAAAATCGAAAAAAAATTTCACGTCTTCAAAAAATTTTTCGTTTCGAAATTCGCACTTTTTTCGAAATTGTATTTTTTTTTTAAAGGGAAATTATGAATCGAGGATAAAGAGAAATCCAGTGATTAATTTCATTTATTAATTAATAATTATAAACGTGAACAGCTGTTGTGAATTCATTTATTGATTCAATTAAAGACAAATTAATTGTTTCATCTGATTAATTAATTAATTAATTGGAGAAATGGCACAGGAAAATACGACGAAGGCAGTCGATGAGAAAAGTTATATTCTGGATGCTCGAAGAAATTTCGAAGATGTAAGTCAAATATTTTATTTATTAATAATTAATTTTGATTTAACTAGAAAAAAAAAATTAAGTTTTATTTAAAAATTTTCGGGGAAAAAAACAAATGTTTTAATCAACAAAAGAATTCTCGTGATTTTCAATTTTTTTCATTTATTTTGAAAATTATTCGGAAAATGGATTTATCTGCTTAAAAAAAAATGATTTTCAATAAAATGAATGATTATTCATATAGTGATAACTCTAATTATTTCCTGAGATTATATTTTCTATTTATTTCGTTTAATCTTATCATAAAAATTTTGCAGTGAAAATTTATCGGAAATTTTTTTTTTCCTTTTGAAAAAAAAAATTATTCTCTGAATTTTCATGGATTTTTTAATTTTTTTTCAATTCATAATTAAATGAGTAATTATGCAAATATTGATAACTCTAATTATCTCCTGAGACTATATCTCATATATTTTCTATTCATTTCATTTTATCTTATGGAAATATTTGCGGTGAAAATTTTCCACGTGGGTAGAAAGTTATGCAATTAATTATTTATTTATTCTGATAATTCTCTTATCAAAAAAACAAGCACAAAAAGTGTGTGTACATAATAATGAGCACGAGTTAATGACCACGAGAGGGAAAATTTACACAACACGAGAGATGAAATTTTTTTTTAATTTTCTCTATTCCCTGAAAAACTTTTCTTTCTTCCAAAAAAAAAATGAAACTTCGAATTTTGAAACGAAAAAATTTTTAACTTTTCTTTTTTCTGAAAAAAATGATTTTATTGAAAATGTTTGAAAATTTGTGCTGGAAAATTTCCCAATCCCAGTTTTTCCTTTTTTCCATCTTAAATTTTTCAATAATTTCGATAGAAATGTTTTTTTTTCAAAAATCTATAAATTTCATTAATTCCAAATTTTCCGAAAAACACAAATTATTTGAATGTTTACCACCAACAAAATGCTTTGAATGTCACAAGAAAAAAAAACACTTTTTCCCCATAATTTCACACTTTTTTTTTTTAATTAAAGAAAATTTTTTAAATTTCTTTTTTAATTAAAAAAATTATGCAAGAAAAAAATTGGGATTATAATTGACAGAATGGCAGCTTGGGGACCGATGACTCCTACGATGATATGAGACAGCTCGTAAGGGTAAGAATTTGAAAAAAAAGGCGTGTTGTCTCATTCGGGCCTCTTTAATTTGTTTATTTAAATTGAATCGATTGATTTCGTTCAACGAAAAAATATTTTTAAAAAATTAATATATTTTTAATTGTTTATTAATCGTGTTATGCTCATCGTCATCGCCTGTGGATCTTCAGCATCATAATAATAATCATCAGTATAATGAAATAATAATAATATCATCAGATTGTTGTCATTAAAAGTGATTATCCATTTTGTTAAGGAAAAAAAGGGATTTAATTGAGTAAATGATTGTGCATGAAATTGCAGATTTTTTTTGTTGCTTGTTTGATGGATTATCTCGGTATCTATGGGAGATGGAAGAATTTTTGTGGAGACCTTTTTTGTAGAGGAGGACGAGAGCTGCAAAAAAGGTCATCACAAAAATTTCTCTGTCTCCCATAGATTCCGAGATATTCAACAAAAACGAATTTCAAGGTCAAATTCACGTATTTCTGGTTTTTATTAAATATCTCGGAATCTATGGGAGATGGAGAAATTTTTGTGGGTATCTTTTTTGTAGGGAATTTCGGGGGCTACAAAAAAAGGTCATTAGAAGAATTACGCTATCTCGCTTATATTCCGAAATATTTGATAAAAACGAAGCGAGTAGATTTAAAAAATAAAACATTGATAACAATTCAGCAGTGAGAATCAGTTTTCATTGAATATCTCGGAATCTATGGGAGATAGAGAAATTTTTGTAATTACCTTTTTTGTAGAGAATAAAAAAGCTACAAAAAAGGTGATCATCAAAATTTCTCTATCTCGCTTACATTCCGAGATATTTAATAAAAACGAAATAAGTGAATTATCGTTAATTTTCAGAATAATTTAGTTGTGAAAATCGGTTTTTGTTGAATATCTCGGAATCTTTGGCAGATAGAGAAATTTTGTTGATGACCTTTTTTGTGGAAAATTTATTGAGCTATAAAAAAGGTCATTACCACAATTCCTCTATCTCCCTTAGTTCACGAGGTATACCTCACTAATTACTCACAAAGCCCATCGCTCAAACACTTCTATAAATTGATTATTTTTTTAGCATGAGCATGATTTTTTTTATTAAAAAAAAAAAAATACGACACTTCAATTATTCTCTACGCTTCCTTCTATTTCAAACAATTCTCTTCTCACTCTCAATATTAAATAAATATGCAAATTTTATCACTCAAGAGGATTAATCGTCTGGTTTTTCTTTTTTTTTTTCTTAAGTAGCAAATTATTTTATTATTATTTTATTACAAAATTATGTATGTGGGTCATTTTACAGGAGGACGAGGATGATTCCGGTAAATTTACGAGCCTGCCACTGGCAAGTTTCAATTTCATTAATTCAATCATCGGCAGTGGAGTAATTGGTGAGTGATTATCATAATTTTTCCATTAAAAATTGAAAAAAAAAATCAGTAAATTTCTGAAACGATCATGATTTTCCCAAATATGTCAGAAACTAAGTGAGATAGGGTGTTTTTAGCTGAATCCTTTTTCTTAGAGAATTTCAAGAGCTACCAAAAAAGATTCGGGCAAAATCGCTCTATCTCACTTAATTTCCGAGATATTCTACGAAAACAGGATAAGTCTGTTTTTTTATGCCACAGTTTCTTGGAAATATGTCGGAAATTAAGCGAGATAGAGCAATTTCATCTGAATCTTTTTTTAGAGTTGCAATAAAAGAATTCGAGCGAAATCGCTCTATCTCGCTTATTTTCCATGATATTTCCAGAAAATTGTTGAAAAAAAAATCGACTCATTCTGTTTTTGTGGAATATTTCGAAAAATTAGCGAGATAGAGCGATTTCACCTACATTCTTTATTTACATCTCTCAAAATTCTCTAGAAAAAAGGAAGAAAATCGCTTTATCTCGCTTAGTTTCTGCGATATTTTCAAAAAAAAACGGCTAAAAGAAAAAATAGAAATATTCATAAAGGGCCTGCCATAAATTACGTCACACTTTGGGGGGTGGAGGAAATGTTTTTCAGGAAGCTTTTCCATTTCGGTTCCACCCTCAGAAAAAAAAACGTAGGCACGTAGCCGAATAAATTAGCTGAACCAATGAAATTAGTCGATGAAAGCAATAATAAATAACAGCGCAATAATTTTAATAAAGCATATCGGGAAACGACTTTTTTTTGTATAATTTGATCCTTTTTAAAATCCTTCATTTATTGCGGGAATTGTAATTCTCAATTGTACTATAGCTTTATTCAATAAACAATAATTTTAAAAAATTTATTAAGGGGGAAAAAAGAGGAGGGGGGGTATCTTACATTTCTGGCAAAATATGAAAAGGGGGGATGGAAGTGTTTTAGGGGGTTTTATAATTTGTGATCGCACAAAAGTAAAATTTCAAAAATTAAAAAAATTTAAGATATACCGTGCTGGACCAAATTTCTGACAGTTTAAAGCTAGTTTCTGACAGCATCAATCTGAAGCAACAATTATTTTCTCATTAAATGTAATTCAATTATTTTAATACATATTTATTGCGCTAAACGAGCTCAGCAATTGAATATTAAACAATATACTGTACATTTAAATATAACTGTAATTGTATCACTGAGGTCGCAATTAACTATATTAAGAGTGTGAGATGAGATGAGAAAACCGTATGTTGGAATGAACGTTATATATGAATGTGAATATTGTATGTAAATAATTTATGTTGAAAAATGATCTACCTAATTTTAAATCTCAAACTGTTTAAGATTTCTGTATTTCTGTTACACTTTGACCCTATTATTGGCTTCGGCTGTTGAGTCTTGAAATTAATTAATAGATAAATAAACTATAACTGCGGAATTTGTAGAAATTTTCAGTTACTGGGACATTGTCAGAAACTGGAGGCACTAGGGTAGTGATTACATTTCACACTTTTATTATTTCTACTGTAAAAATGTTGGTCGAGCAAAAAATCTAGACGAAAAAACTTGCAAACAAATAATTTCTAGCGAAAACATTTAATTTTTTTTTCCTACGTATAATCTCTTTTTTTCCATTAATTGACAGACAATTTGACTTTTAATCTCTCCTTCATGTTCTACCAATGTTAATATATCTTTGCCTTAGGAACAAAGGGGCGTAAGTGCTATGCTCATACATAGCACTTACGCCCCTTTATTTCTAAGGTGACGATATGAATTCACATTAATATATAACTACAATTGTTAAATTATGGGATATAGAAGTGATAGTGTGACGTCACAACGAAAGATGGGGGGGGGGGGTGAAAATGTGACATAGGGGAAGGGCGGGGGGGGGGGGGTTAGAAATCTTTCTAGGATTTTCCAGAAAATTTATCCAAAAATCTTGTGATTTTTCAAAAAAATTAATTCATTGGATGAATAATCTAAAAATCAGTCATATTTCACGATTTGAAATTTTTCGCGAATTTTCCAGAAATTTTTGTGATTTTTTAAAGAAATTGATTCATTGAATGGATAATTTAAAAATAATTTCTACTTTGCAATTTGAGATTTTCCAGGATTTTTCAGAAAATGTGTGACGTAATTTATGAATGATCCCTAATTATAGAAAAATAAAAAAATAACTTTTTGTTTTTTTTTCTAGGAATTCCATATGCACTACATCAGTCAGGATTTGGACTCGGTATTGGGCTTTTGATTCTCGTTGCAGTGCTAACTGATTACTCATTAATTTTAATGGTGAGAAGCGGAAATTTGTGCGGCGAAATGAGTTATCAGGGACTAATGAGAGCGAGCTTTGGGAGAATTGGATTTTACATACTGACTACACTTCAGTTCATTTATCCATTTATTGGTAAATTGAAAAAATTAACAATTGTTCATTTTGATTGACTTTTTTTTATTTATTGGAAATTACTCTTTTTTGGATTAATAGTAGGGGAGAGCGAGTATTATTATGTAAAACCTGAAATTCAAATTAAAAATCAATTTCTGGAGAGGTCAATGCAATTTATAATTCTGCTGGTAGTTTTTCTTTTATTTATTATAAAAATCAGAGAAAATATGTGGGATATATTTTCAAAAACTTTGAATATCTCCTTAATAGGTGGGTTTAGGGGAAAATGTTAGGGAACCTTTTTTGTCGAGAATTAAATTCTCTGTGGAAAAGGTCTCTTGACGAATTCTCATAAACCTAATAGTTTTCAAGATGTTTTTAATTTAATGTAGAAGCGATTGAGTTACTAGAAAAAGTGTTTAAAGGAATTTTTTAAAAATCGGGTATCTTATTTCGCGAATAACTCGGAAACTATCAGGTTTAGGGGAACAAAATGAAGAGATTTTTTTTCTAGAGAATGGATTTCTCTGCAAAAAAAAGTTTCTTGAGAATTCTTCCCGAACCCAGTAGTTTTCGAGATATTTTTACGTTTTTACCGAATTCAATTTATAAAAATCGCGAGAAATTAATGAAAATATTTGAGACTTTGAGGTTTTTTCCGTTGATTCCATTGAAAAGCTCAAAGAATTTTCGTGACAAAATATATGTCAAAATTCATTTTTGATAACTTTTTGAAAATTCTTCTTTTTCCGGGAATTGGGGGTCTAATCCTTCACGAGAATGAAATTTTCATCTTAAGTAAAAGGTGAGATCATTTTTAAAAAAATTATCGATTTTTGAAGATGATATTACGAAAAAAAACTAATTTTCGTAAAATGAGCTATGAGTCACTCAAAAATCGATTAAAAAAATTTTTCAACCCCATAAATCAATGGGAAATGACCTCACCTATCATTTAAGATCGGTCCCAGTACGCTGCGACTGATAGAACCGGAGATATCCCCGAAAAAATGATAATTTTCACAAATGAAAGGGGTTTGATCCCCGAAACGTCCCCAAAAAGCTAGAATTTTCGAAAAATTAAAAAGAATAAATTCTTTTCCAAATTCTCCATCTGAAATTTCCTCAGCTTTCCAATGAAATTTCCCAAAAAATTCCATTTCAACCCCTTTCATCAAAATCCCCATTTTACCCCACTTTCCCCTGTAATATTTTTTCTTTCATTTTTTTTATTGAATTATAAATTCAATAAAAATATCATTATTATTAAATTTTTTTTTATTAAGAATAAATTAATTTTTTGCCTCATTAAAAATCTATTTTTCTTTTCTAGCAATGGTCTCGTACAATGTTGTCGTTGGTGATACAGTAACAAAAGTTATTATCAGAGTCACTGGAATGGGAGAAGATAATATATTTGGAAAACGTGAAGTTGTCATTCTCTTAGCAACAATGTGCGTAACAGTACCCCTTTGTCTATACAAAAACGTTGCAAGACTTGCTAAAATCTCGTTTTTATCTCTTGTCTGTGTTGGATTCATTCTACTCGCAATATTCATTCGAATGAGTACAATGTCACAAATTGTGTAAGTATAATGTTTAATGTTTATTTTAAAAACACTTACAACACTTATTCCATAGATATCTCTAAAACCATCAACTTTATCGAAAATCGTCAAGAAACCTCTTTTGTAGAGAATTTAATTCCCTACAAAAAAGGTCACTTTACATTTTCCTCTAAACCCACTCATTTCAGAGATATTCTTAGAATAATTTCCATAAATTCTAAGAAAAAATTCTTCATATAAATTTTTATTTCGAATTTAAAAATCACCCTCACTTACTTCGATAGGTTCTCCAAAACTATTGGGTTTATCGAAAAAAGTCAGGAGACCTTTTTTGTAGAAAATCAAATTCTCTACAAAAAAGGTCCCCTGATATTTTCTCCTCAACCCAATAGTTTCGGGGTGCTCTTTGAATTTCAGTAAAAAATTGTCACTTTTTTCTCTTTTCTAGGCCAGAATCAACAGACAGTTGGAGATTCGCTTCCATAAGAGGAATAATACCGGCAATTGGAATAATGGCATTTGCATTTATGTGCCACCATAATACATTTCTTATTTATGGATCAATTGAACGTGCTACACAAGAAAAATGGGACATTGTTACACACTGGTCTCTATTCACATCATTTATAATAGCAAGTGCATTTGGAATCGCTGGTTATGCAACATTCACGTCAAATGTACAGGGTGATCTCATGGAGAACTACTGCTGGAACGATGATCTTATGAATTTTTCAAGGGTTTTATTCAGCGGCACTATTCTACTTACATTTCCAATTGAATGTTTCGTTACACGTGAGGTAATTCTTCATCATGAGAGATCGGGACAAAATGGACCTTTGCTGTAAAATGATTTAGGATTTTTTTTCGGAGTGAAGGACTTCATGAAAAAATTTGAAAAAAATTGAGAAGATGCTCCAGCATGTTCACATAGTTGTGGAATTTTTTCAAATTTATTCGTAGCAGCGCTCTTCCTCAAAAAAAACTTTCGGATCATTTTACACCTATTTCCCCTTTTTCACTAATTTTTTTATTTTCTGGTGGCATATTTCCGGGATTTATTGATTATCTTGATAGCTAAAGGAGATAGGGAAATTTTGGTAGATAACTTTTTTGTAGAGGGGAATGAAAGCTACGAAAAAGGTTACTAGCGAAATTGCGCTATCTCGCTTAGTTTCTGAGATATTTAATGATAATGAAAAATTTCGAGGAAAAATAATTTCCTAATTTAATTAATTGATCAATCGGAATATTTCGATATGTATCAACTTCGTTAAACTGAAGAACATTTAGGTTTCCCAGAATTTTTTTGTGAAAATGGTAAAAAGGAGGGGTGGGAGGAAGGGAACAGGAAATGACCCAATTTTTCTCGGGCCCTCGAGAATAATGCATAGAAATTGCGCGTTACTCAGTAATTTGAAAGACCCCTGGTATTTCAAAGACACCATTACAGAAAATTGCCTCTCCATGTGTTTTACAATGTCGCGTATTCTTATTTCGTGGATAATAATAGAGCATAATGAGATGAACTGAGGGGGTGTTTCATTTTAGATGGAATTTGAATGCTTTGTATAATGAGATTTGCGTATTCCTGGTTTTTATTAAAAGATCTCGGAATCTATGGGAGATTGAGGAATTTTAGTTAAGGGCTTTTTTTGTAGAGGAGGATGATAGCTGCAAAAAAAGGTAATTACAAAAATTTCTCTATCTCCCATAGATTCCAAGATATTTAACGAAAACGAATTTCAAGGTCAAATTCACGTATTCCTGGTTTTTATTAAATATCTCGGAATCTATGGGAGATAGAGAAATTTTTGTAGGTACCTTTTTTGTAGGGAATTTCGTGGGCTACAAAAAAGGTCATCAGGAGAATTACGCTATCTTGCTTGGATTCCGAAATATTTGATAAAAACGAAGTGAGTAGATTTAAAAAATAAAACATTGATAATAATTCATCAGTGAGAATCAGTTTTTATTGAATATCTCGGAATCTATGGGGGATAGAGAAATTTTTGCAATTAACTTTTTTGTAGAGAATAAAAAAACTACAAAAAAGGTAATCATCAAAATTTCTCTATTTCACTTACATTTCGAGATATTAAATAGAAACAAAATAAGTGAATTATCGTGAATTTTCAGAATAATTTAGTTGTGAAAATCGGTTTTTGTTGAATATTTCGAAATCTATACTATAGATTCTATAGGAGATAGAGAAATTTCATTAATTACCTTTTTTGTAGGTAATTTGATGAACTACAAAAGGAAGTCATCATCAAAATTCCTCCATCTGTCTTAGTTCCCAAGATTTTTGTTTTTTTTTTTCAATAATTTCCTTTTTTCAACCATTTTTTAAATAATTTTCTTTTCCAGGTGATTTTAACCGCCATAAAAGGAACAGACGAGCTTGAGAATCACGATGCCTATATTTCCGGTTCTGATCGAAGATATTTAATAATAACAATGGGAATAATAACAGCCGCTTATTTTATATCAATGACGACTGATTGTCTCGGCGTTGTTCTCGAATTAAATGGAATTTTAGCAGCAGTTCCACTTGCCTATATACTACCAGCGCTTTGCTATCTAAAACTCGAAACCGGTGGATTGCTCACGTCAAAAAAATTACCAGCCCTCGGACTATTTATCTCCGGTATTTTTGTCGCTGTTTCCGGATTAATTTTAATCATTTTTAATGACAATAGAGATGAATCCTGCAAACATGGACAAATTATGAATTATTGTTTGCATAATTCAACAGCAAATACACCTGAAACTACTCTTATTCCTGATACTACTACTACTTTAATGACAACAATTAAAAATTTAATTACAACTGATTCAAATAATTTTGAAACTGAACTTCCAAGTTCTACTGTGAGAATTTAATTAATTTAATTTTTCTATGACATTTTGTTTTTTTTACATTTTTTTTAATTAAAAAAAATTTATTTCATATTTTTTTAAAGAAAATTATCAATTTTTTCGAATTTTTTATTCCATTTTTTTTACGAATAACTGTTTATTTCGTTGCTTTAGAAACATAAAAGCGTAAGTTCTGTATATAAGCATAGCACTTATGCCTCTTTGTTTCTAAAGCAACTTTTTTTTTTATTGAATAGAAAATTTGATGAAAGTATACAAATAACAATCTAACTATTTTTAATTAATTTTTTAAATTGTTTAATTAATTAAATAATGTACAAAAATGAAGATCTTGAGCTTCTGATTGATATTAAAAATGCCTACATTTTAATTCGCTCATAATTTAGTAGAAAAAAAAAAAATATCTAAACGATATTTTTTAGATTGAAATTATAGATTCTATGAGGCTGAAGATTAATAAAAGCAAATAACTAGCTTTGCTGACAAAAAAAAAATTAAGAAAGTATATTTAAAAAAGAAAAAATAAGAAACAAACAAATGGAAAATGAAATTTAGAAAAATCTGCAAATTTTGTTGCAGTTGCACAAAGCAATCAAATGACAAAAACCAAAATTTTCATTATTTTGTTTTTATTTTAGAATTGAAATGAATCAAATAATTGTCTATTATTTTTTATTTATTTTTTTCAATTAATTTTTTTATTTGAAAATAAAATATTTTTTCCAATATCTGTGATGAAAATATTCTCTAGTTTTTTTTCTTTTTTTCATTCAATAATTAATTTTTCCAAAAATGAAAAAAAAACTCAAATGTAAATATTATTTTAAAAATAAGTTCATTAATTGTAAATAGAAAAAATAATAATTAAAAAATATTTATTTAGGGATAAAGGTGGGGCAAAATGGATTAGAAGAAAAAACGGGAAATTTCCCTTGTATTTTATTTCGTGCTCCATTTTGCCCCACTTTTTCCTTCACGTATTCAGGGAAATTATGATAACGTGCCGGTGTCGAGAATTTCGATGAAAAAAAAATTAATTATATAATTATTATTAATTAGTGATGCCAAATTACTTAATAAATGAAAGTGAAATAAATTGGATTAATTTTGAAAAAAAATAGAAATCAAAAGATAAAAATGTACTTCGTTAGTTTTGCAATTTTTTTATCATTTTTTTTCAATTTGGAAAATAATAAAACAATTTGTTTTTCGAAAATTGATTAATTAATTAACTAAATTTGAAGAAAAAAAAAACAAAACAAAATTACGAGTGATATTCTCGTGGTTTACTCGACCATTTCTCACTCTGTGATAGATTACGTTCCGATAAAATATATATGTATACATATATATATGTATTATGCAAAGCTAACGTAAGAATAAGTTAATTATATATTAAATTAAAGCAATTAACGTGAATATATTAAAATTAATATATAAATAATGTTACGAGAATAATAAAAATGAATTAGTGTCTCTCTTGTTCGTTCATTTTAATGAGCGAATTGATGAAATTTCTGAGTGGTTGATTAAGAAGAATAAATAATCGCATAGAAAATGTTTTATTGTTTCTGAAGAAAAAAAAAAGTCTTCACTACGATCGATGAAATTTAATTATTTTACAGAATTAATGAATTTTTGTGATTTACAATAATTTAATTGTGATGCACTACTCGATTTATTTATATTTTCCTTTTTTTTTAAGGAGCTAAGGCCTCGGGTACGGTGACTGTGCAGGGTCCTTGAAAATGATACCTGGAATGTTTAAAAATTAATTTTTTTTATTCAATTTTTTTCTGTTTTTTTTGCTATTTTCAGGATTTATTACTCAGCTTTTGTAGATTATCTCGGAAACTAAGCGAAATGGAGAGATTTTTATAGAGACCTCTTTTGTAGAGGGGAATGAGAGCTACAAAAGAGGTAATCCGAAAAATTGCTCTATCTTGCTTAGTTTCCAAGATATCAATTGATAACCGATAACAAAATCAATTCTGAATTATTTTTTTAATAAGAGAATTTTCAGTTTTTTGGAAATATTTCGGAATCTAAAGGAGATAGAGATATTTTTATAGAAACTTTTTTTGTAGGAAGGAAAGAGAGCTTTGCAAAAAGGTCATCAACATATGCAACATTGCTCTATCTCAATTAACTTCCGAGATATTTAAAAGAAAAATTCTTAATGTGATTTAATTAAATGAAAATTGATGAAAATTACTGAAATTTCCTGGTAGAATCAGTCTCTTCTATATTAAATTCAGCAACGGTGATACCCCTCTCAGCGACTCTTGGTGCAAACATAGCGGCTGGATAAACGAGTGACGAAGTACCAATTATCAAGCAAGCATCACATGTTTCCACAGCATTTTCTTTTAAAAAAACGAAAAAAATTGTAATAAATCTTCAAAATCTCCGAAACAAATGAGTTTAGAGAAAAATATCACGAGCCCTTTTTTGTAGAGAATTCAATTTTCTACAAAAAAGGTCTCCAGACATTTTCTCCTAAACCCAAAAAGCTTCTGAAAAACATCCAAATCAATCCAACACAAATTAAAATCTGTAAAAAAAATTGATTTAAAAATAAAAAAACTAAAATCTACAGTATTACGGAAATATCTCCGAAACTATCAGATTCACAAAAAACTATCAAGAGACCTCTCTTGTAGAGAATTTAATTTCCTACAAAAATGGTATCTTTATAAATTCTGCCAAACTCAATCATTTCCGAAATATTCTTAAAATAATTAATTAAAAATTTATTTTGATTTAAAAATCACCTGCTGCATCCAGAATTTCAGTTTCCAAGCTTTCACCGAACCAGACGATATGCGGCCTCAATAAACCATCACAAGAATCCTTGGTGCACCTCGGTAAATCCTCGACAGGTATATCAGACGTCATTTCATCTGGATCTGGAGAACTGTGCATAAAAAAAATAAGTAATACTTTAATTCCCCAATTTTTTTTCTCTTTAACGATTAAAAAAAAGTAAAAAAATCTATGGAACGAGTGGATTTAGAGGAAAATTTCATGAGAATTTTTTTTGTAGAGAAATTAATTTTCTCTACAAAGGTCTCAAAGTTTTAAATGATCTTTTGACTATTTTTCATAAATCCAATAGTTTCCGAGATATTCACAAAATAATGTACACGTAATTTTCCAGTTCTCAAGAAAAATATAATTAATTTGGATTAACTCTTGATTATCTATGAAATGATCATCATCACAATCAGATGTCATGTCATTTAAATCTGGAGTACTGCACATCGATAAATTAAATAAACCAGTAATTCCCTAATTTTCAACGATACTGAAAACAGCAGAAATCTGAGAATTTTTAATATTTTTTTTTCTTAACAAATAAATTATCTAAAAAAAAAAATGAAAAAAAATGCAATTGTAGAAGATTCAAAAAACTTTAGGTTCAAATTTTTCTAATATTTTTTTTTTAAATAAATTGATTCTTTAAAAAAATCAAAAAAAATTATCCGATGTAGGCCAATGAAATTAGCACACATCTGAATTTTTTTGGAATTTTTTAAACAATGGAAATATTATTTAAAGAAATATTTAAAAAATCTGTACTCATAGTTTTTTGAATTTTCTACTTGTGCATATTTTTCATTTTCTCAAAATAATTTATTTATTAAGAAAAAAAAAATACTAAGAATTGTCAGATGTCTGCTATTTTCAAAATCATGTCAGATTGTGCTCAATTCCATCATCATAATTTTTCATCTTTAAAAATTTATAATTTTAACTAAAATTCAATTTTAGGCACCATTTTCCTGCTAATGCTGGACAAATTGGTATCGCATTGTTGATCTCGATGTTTTCGCATTTTGTGCAACGTGTTTTGTACAATGATCCATGAAGTTCGATTACATTCTTGGCTCCAGATTTTTGATGTAATCCATCGATATTTTGGGTAACTATTGTCACTTTTTTTCCCTCTCTGGTCATACGCAATTCGAAATTTGCTATTGCCTCGTGTGCCTTGAAGAATTAACAATAAAATATATATTTTCTTCAATTAATTAAAAAAAATTCAAGAAATAAAAAAAAATTCGATGTAAAAAAAAGTTCATATCTCCCAAAAAAATAAATAAATTTTTCTTTTTGATGAGAATTTCATTTTTAATTTAAAATTCAATTTTTGAAATATGAAAAATGACTTTTTTCCACTGAAAAAAAATAAATTCTTTCAAATAAATAATTATTAATAAAAAGATTCTATTTTTTTCATTGAGAAATCATTTTTCGAATCTGATTTTAGTTGAAAAATCGAAAAAAATCGAAATTTTATGAACAAAAAATGAGAATTTCAATTTTTTTAGAATAAAAAAAGCGAAGAAAATTTGTAAAAAAATTTAGAAAATTATAAATAATAATAATAATAATGTGAGCTCACTTTATTGGGTTGTGCTTTACTAGCTGTATCTCTTCTGTACTCATAAAATTCCCAAACAAGTGATGGATTATTCTTGAATGCAGTTGGTGTTGCTAAACTCGTTGCAAGATATGTTTTCCAAAATCCACCAGCACCTCTGAATGTTGGTATACCAGATTCAGCTGATATTCCACTACCACTAAGTATTAATATATTTTTAGCATTAGCCAGTGATTCTCTGAATGACTTCATGACTTTATTCATTAAATTCACTTTGCCAGAATAATTTCAACAAGAAACATAGAAAATTTCTAATTGTAGAATTGGAAAATTTATTTTTAGAGGACAATGTTACGTATTCGATTGTGCGTAAATTGTGCAATCAGCTGATGTATCAGCTGTTTGGCGCCATTTTAATTTTGAATTGTTCCGTGAAATTTGAGAGTTTGAATGAGCTTTTTTTTTTTGTGATTTTATTCAACTTTTTTCAGTGAATATTTCTGAAAGGAATTTTTTGATATTTCGTTAGTTATTGAAGATTATTGAAGGATCTCGGAAACTAAGCGAGATAGAGAAATTTTGGAAGAGACCTTTTTTAAAGAGGAGAGTGAGAGCTACAAATAAGGTAATGAGTAAAATTGCTCTATCTCGCTTAGTTTCCGAGATATTGCGGTTGCAAAGAAAAAAAAAGAACTTATTTTTGGGGACAATTAATTGAAAAATTTGATTAATTCGAATTTACCTCGAAAATTTCGTTTTTCAGGTCCACTCGTCTTTTCGATAAATCCTTCATCTCGTCCTGCAGCAGTCTGACCTAGAGAAAATTTCAATTTTATCCAAAAAATCAAAAAAATTGATTGAAAAAACGAAATTTAATGATTTGTTTTCATTTTCTTACTTCTTTCTCTGTTGATTCCACATCTTTCTTCAAGCTAATTAATAAATGTCTGTATCTCTCTGCTGAATTCTTTCGATTCATCTCCAGGTCATCAAGAATTTTTTTCGCTGAATTGACGAGTGCCTCCGACTCATTAATCTAAATTAAAGAAAAAAATTAAAATTAGTGATTTTTTTTTAATTTTTATTAATTGAGAAAATAATTGATTTATTACCGTATTTGCTTTCATGTTGAGATCTTCGGAGAGATGACAGAGTTTTAATTGTAAATCTTCGAAAATCTGGAGGAAATTATATGATACTTAATGAATTAATTAAGTTGATTAATTAATTAATTAAATTAATTGATTAACGTTTTTTCTTTCAATTTTACTTCAATTGTGTCAATTTTTTTATTCAAGTTTCCACCGCCGAAAATCTGAAAAAATAATGAGAATTCCATTATTTTCGTTTTTTTTCAATGAAATTAATTAATTCGTTAATTGACTTACGTTATTAATTAATTCATTTCTATCACTCGCAGCCAATAGAAAAATTGTTGTAATAACTATGGAAAAAATGAAGCACCAGAGGACTCTGAAACTAATGACATAAAAAAATAATAAAATCCACGTGGGAATACCAACTTTGTTAAATAATAATAAGGAGATAAATAATAAAAAATATTTTGACATTTTTAAAGGTTGATTAAATGAATAAAACAAGTGAATTATTCCTTTTTTAAAATTATTATTCTGACTTCAGAGGTGAGAAGAGTTTGGAAATTTTAATTCTTTAATTCTTTAATTTTGAAAAACTCCAGGCTAATAAGCCCATCGGAGCTAATACATACATGTTTATTACATATTAGAATGACGTAATTGCAATATTTCCTCATTAATTAATCATCTCATTCAATATTATGTTATTCTAATTTGTTATCTCACTAAAATTGCAGGTATATTTTTGATTCGATAATTTCTAATATTTAAAATTTTCTCATATTTTCAATTGCAACAATCCTATCAATATTGACAGTAAAAATAATAATTCGTAAGTCGGTATCACAGAATGGTTGATTTAAAAATTACAATAATGACTATTACGTTAACAACACATCACAAGTATCACAAACATTCCATTTATAAAATTTTTGATAGACAACGATTTAGCATTTTTATGCATTTTTCAGTTCATTTCTACATTAGTTGCTTATCTCATGGATTTCCTTAATCATCAAATAATCAAAGCATAGTCTTTTGAAACAATCAATTGATTCTGCAGAAGTTACATCAGCTGGTAGTTCGTTCCAAAATTGTACAGTAGTTGCGAGGAAAGACTTCTGATTTATTGCTGTTCTCGATGTTCGTTGTTGTAGCAAGTCAACACGACCAGTTTGACGCTCTCTAGCCCTTGAGATCAAATTTTCGGATTTGATTTCGAATATCTCTGGAACGAGTGGATTTAGAGGGAAAATGTCAAGAGACCTTTTTTGTAGAGAATTTAATTGCCTACAAAGAAGGTCTCTTGATAAATTCTCCTAAACCCAATAGTTTCCGAGATATTCGCAGAAGAATACAGCCATCAATTAATAAAATTTAATTTTTTAATTAATTTCATGAATTTTATTTATTTGTTATAGATAATTGCACGATTCCAGAGAATTGTTCAATTGTAATGGTACCATTTGCAATTCACAGAGGCGAACAATATTGGAAGAATCCAGAAGAATTTAATCCAGAAAGATTTTTACCAAAAAACAATGACTCAAGACATTCATTGGCTTATGTGCCATTTAGTCATGGTCTTCGTGGATGCTTGGGACAGAAATTTGCTATGACAGCATTAAAAGTTATACTATCAACATTAATAAGAAAATATGAATTTTTAACTGATGACAATTACAATGAATTGAAATTAACAATGGATATTTCAGTTAGATCCAAAAATGGCTACAAATTGATGATTAAAAAAGTTGAAAGATCTGTGAAACCAGTGGATTTAGAGGAAAATACCATAAGACCTTTTTTGCAGATCATTTAATTTTCTACAAAAAAGATTTCTTGACTATTTTTCCTGAACCCAATAGTTTCCAAGATTTTCACAAAACAGTGTACACGTAATTTTTCAGTTTGAAGTAAAAATCTCGTAATTAATTTGGATTAATTCGTGAATATCTCCAAAATGAGTAAGTTCAGGGAAAGATATCAAGAGTCCTATTTTTTAGACAATTTAATTCTCTACAAAAAAGGTCTCTTCAAGAATTCCGTTTCTATTTCAAGATATTTCCGGAAAAAACAATAGAAAATAACACGAGTGCATTTTGGCTCATCTCACAAAATTAATTCTCGAGTCAGAAAATATTTTAATGGGTCAATAAAATTTTTACTGCATCAAATTATCTTCACTACGTGACTAGGAATACGATTGTATAATTTATTACAAGGCAAAGTCAGGACAATAAATCCTGGGATTAAAAAATTTATTCGTCACAGAATAACAAGTGCCCACCCAATGAGCGATTAATTTTTTTTTATTTTTCAGCGCCAAATGAAAATTCAAATTAATTATCGAAGGAGTGAAGAAAGAACTTCCATCGAAAAAAATCAAGAAAAATTCCCATTTTTCAGTAATTTATTTTTCAAAAAAAAGGGGATATTGAACAAATTTTAATGATTTTTTTTTGCTAATTTTTAATTGTAAAAAAAAAATTATTAACATTATTATCACATTCGAAAAATCAATCAATGTCACAATTTATATTTCAACATCGTATAAATGAGAAACTATGCATTCTACATGACAGTTGTTATTCGAACGTTCAAAGCGCAACTAAACTTTAATTTTCGATTGATTTCTTTAGATAATAATTTTTTTTTCAATAAAAACGTTTAATTTCCATAATTAATTGAGGAGAATAATTAATGAAAATGTTATTAAAATTGATGAATAATTTTTTGGAGAATGAATTCACTAATTTTTCATTAATTCTAAATTTTTTGATTTTTTTATTCACAATTGTGTTGATATTTTTTTCGAAAAATCTTTGGAATTTTTTGAAATTGAGAAATAAAATGATCAAATTTGCGGAAACACTTCCGGGACCGAAGGGAGTGCCGCTGATCGGAAATGCACTCGAATTTGCGATTAATATCGATGGTAATTGAATTTCGATTGGAATTGAAGTGAAAAAAAAATTGAAGAAATTCGGAGTTTTCGACATTTTTCACATTTTTGAAAATATCTTCAAAACTACTGAGTTTAAAAGAATTTATTAAGAGATCTCTTTTGTAGAAAATTAAATTGTTTACAAAAAAGGTCTCTCTAATTTTTTTTTTTCATCAGTTTTCAAGATATTCCGGGAAAACTTTTATCAGAATGATATTTAATATTAAAAAAAAAAAGTAAATTTCTCCTTTTCTCAAATAATTAAGAAACATTAAATAAAATTGCTGAGCTCACAAGACGATATGGACCTCGTTATCGATTCTGGATGGGTCCCAAGCTGCTCATTGTCATGTCGGACCCAAAAGATCTCGAGGTAAATTATTGATTTTTAATTATTCAAAAGAATATATAGGGGAAGGTGGGGTGAAACGGTCATGAGGGGTAAAATGGACACATTTCAGTTTTGATGTTTATATTATGAAAAATATCTGAAATCTATAAAAATATTGGAGATAGATTTTTTCTCATGACTTCATTGAAAAGCTAAGGAAATTTGCGATGAAAATCATGTTTCAAAAATCATTTTTCGGCATTTTTTAAAAATTCGAGCTTTGTTGTCAAGATTTGAAGGAGTCATCCTTCCATTTTCGGAAAAATTCTGTTTTTTTTTTTAATATCTCCAGTTCTATCGGTCGTAGCATAAAAATTTCGAATGGAGGTGAAAGCTGAGATCATTTTACCAACAAATGATGCAGTATTTAATTAAAAAATATGGATTTTCAAGATAGTTATGGAGGAAAAACTGATTTTTCCGAAAGTGCTCATAAATACCTTGAAAATCGATATTTTTTAATTGAAAACCTTATAAATCAATGGAAAATGATCTCACCTTCCACTCCCATTCGAAATATTCATGCTATGACCAATAGAACCGGAGATATTTTGAAAAAAGTGACTTTCTCCAGAAATGAAAAAAAGTAGCCTTTCAAATATTGCCCAAAAAAATCGAATTTTCAAAAAATTAAAAAAAAAACATAATTCTGGCACTTGTTTTCCATCTAAAATTCCAGTAAAGAGCTGAAGAAATGTCATGTAGAAAATATGTGCCACAAGTGATATTCGTTTTTTTCCCTCGAAATTTCGAAAAATTGGCCTCAATCTTTTCGGGAAAACATAGTATTTTCAAAAAAAATCTTAAAAATTATGCGATTTATGGTTTTTATGTGAAATTTTCTCAGCTTTTCAATGAAATCATCAATAGAAATCTATCTCCGATCGTTTCATTCTAATGTCCATTTTACCCCACTTTCCCTTAACTCAAAAAATCCTAAGGGATTCACACTAAAGATATTTTCGAAACCATCATGTTTATCGAAGAATATCTAGAAACCGTTTTTGTAATAAATTTAATTTAGTATAGTCAGTTTTCTACAAATAGTTCTCACGCTGGCAACACTTTTGTCCCGAAAATGAGCTCCCCAAGAAAACTTGATTGATTCTGACTAATTCGAGGGTGTAGAATCCGAATTTGTTGGTTATCTTGTTCTCCGATTTGCCTTTCTAATTGTTATTAACAATTTAATTGTTCAAACACGTCATAGCGCATAAGCTAGAAGGCTTACAAAGAAATACTTCAAACAAAAGTTGTTCGTCTTTTCAAAATAAAGAGATTGTTTTTTTTTCGTCTCGATAACTTCATTTTTGACCGAGTTACGGCTGAATAACCATTCCAACGGCGCGTTAAGACTCTTCTCGCTATCTCGCTCGCGCGCCAAATCTCATCAACGGTCTATTTGAACGGTTCTTCAGCCGTAACTTGGTCAAAAATGAAGTTATCGTGACGAAAAAAAAACCAATCTCTTTATTTTAAAAAGACGAACAACTTTTGTTTGAAGTATTTCTTTGTAAGCCCTCTAGCTTATACGCTATGATGGTTTAAACAATTAAATTGTTAATAACAATTAGAAAGGCAAATCGGAGGACAAGATAACCAACAAATTCAGATTCTACACCCTCGAATTAGTCAGAATCAATCAAGTTTTCCTGGGGAGCTCATTTTCGGGATAAAAGTGTTGCCAGCGTGTGAACTAAAATATGTTTCTTGATAAATTCTTCTAAATCCAATATTTCTCGAGATATTCCAACTTTTCTGAAGAATTTCCGCGATTTCCCATTTTAAAAAAATGAATAAATTATTCAATTTTTTTTTCTCTTCATCAGATTGTCCTCGGGAGTTCAAGGGCATCATGCAAGGACTCAATTTATGATTTTGTTGAGCCAATGCTTGGTAAAGGCCTCATCACTGGTTCCGGTGAATAATTGAACATTTAATTTAATTTTGAAAAATTATTTCTGAATTTATTTCTATTGAAATTTGAGGTAGTATCGCAGAAAACTCGAGTACAGTCAATCCCTTTTTTTTTTTGATGCCGGATGAAAGAGAATATTTTTCTACGTTTTTCTGAATTTTTTCATGATTTCTGTCCGTGTAATTTATGAGATATGAATTATCAAAGTTACAGGAAATAGTAGTCGTGGGGATGAAACGCGCTAAATAAGACAGAAATAACGAAATTACTAAAAAACCACAGGGTTGACCCATCATTTAAAAACAATTGGAGAAGAGAACAGCGGTTTAACTAAATAATGGAAGAAAAAAATATTCAATTCTTCAAAAAATCTCGAAAATGATAAAAGAATAACAAATTATTAGAGTGAAAATTTGATTGGGAGGTGGAATTTCGGCTCGCTGGTTATTTTCTGTTGTGTATAAATACATAAACGGAATTATTTGAAGTTTTTTCCCCAATCCTCTATATTTTTTTTTAGATTTAGGAACAAAAATTGAAGGATTTCTATGAAATTGAGGGAGATAAAGTTTTTTTCATGCTTCCAGTGAAGAGCTGAGGGAATTTCACGTAGAAAAGATGTGCCACAAGTGATATTTGTTTTCTTTCTCGAAATTTCGAAAATTTGGCCTCAATTTTTTCGAAAAAAACCTAGAATTTTCAAAAAAAATCTTAAAAACAATGCGACTTATGGTTTCCATGTCAAATTTCCTCAGCTTTCCAATGGAATCATCTGAAATACCCTATCTCAAGTATTTCCCCTCATTTTCATCTTGTAGAACCCAAGAAAGCTAGAAAATCGCACAATTGACCCATTATTTAAAAACAATATGCGAAAAGAACAGCATTTCAACTAAATAATAGAAGAAAAAAATATTCAATTCATCGTATATTTATTGAAAAATTTTAATTAGAAGGTAGTCGTAACTATTTGCCTCTCTCTCTATCTCATGCATGTGATAGGAAATTAGAAATGTGAAAAAAAATCGAGAAAAAAAAATGATATTCACAAGCTGAAGATATGACTTTTGAATAGTTTAATCCTTTTTTTCGGGTAAATTAAAGCACATTTTCCTGAATTATCAGCAAATAATTGGAAAAACCCTATAAATCCTCATGTTTTCTCTTTTTATCGATGGTATTTCTGGGATACTACCTTAATTCTGAATTTATTTCTATCAAAATTTAATTCAACAGGTTCAGTTCAGAGAAATCATCGAAAAATCGTTATGCCCATGGTGAATGGAAAAGTGCTCAATGAATATTTGAAATCCTTCAGAAGTTGCAGTAATTACTGCGTTGAATTATTGGAAAATAAAATTGGAGGTGGAAAATTCGATATTCATCATTTCATGACGAATTGCACGACTGATATGATTTTTGGTGAGTTTTTATTCATTAAATTAATTAATTTCTAGAAGTGATTGTGCAATTTCTAGAAACCATTTTTGGAGTTCCTGGAACGGC
Organism: Aleiodes leptofemur; assembly: GCA_963942555.1. Lineage (NCBI taxonomy): Eukaryota > Metazoa > Arthropoda > Insecta > Hymenoptera > Braconidae > Aleiodes > Aleiodes leptofemur. Next base: position 12,414,039 of record OZ012619.1, read on the forward strand.
GCAGAAGGGGGGATACAAGCAATTCATTCACTACTCTGAACGGTAATTATAGAAAATAATAATAATAATAATTTTCAAAAATTCATGTAAATTCTTTTAAAAATTAGGGAAAAATTGATTTTCTCATGGAACCGTTGGTGATATAATTTTTTTCTCATGATTTCAATGGAGAGATGAGGAAATTTCAGGTGGAAAACATGTATTATACTTGATTTTTGATTTTCTCTAGAAAATCTTTCAAAAAAGTCGAATTTTCGAAAAAATTTGAAAAATCAATTATGACTCATGTTTTTCATCTGAAACGATTCTTCTTGATGATTTCATTGAAAAGAGGAGGAAATTTCAGTTGGAAAACATGAGTCACTTAATTTTAGATTTTTTTGAATTTTTTTCCAAAAACGCCGAAATTTCTAAAAGCTTATATAAATCAATTGGGATCTATATTTTCCATCTCAAAGAATTTTTTTGATGATTTTTCAGCACAGAGCTGAAGAGATTCTACGTGGAAAATATGCATAACAGTTGAATTTTGATTTTTTCAGAAATTTTTTTAAAAACGTCAAAATTTCGAAAAATTTCCAAAATTAATTGTGACACAGGTTTTCTATGTGAAATTTCCCGGGCATTTCAACGGAATCATCGAAAATATCGTAAATCGAATTAATTTTCTGATTTTTACTTCGAAATTTAAAAAAAAATTCGAATTTTCAAAAAATTCCCAAAAATTAATTGTAACACATGTTTTCCATATAAATTTTCCTCAGCTTCCCAACGGAATCATCAAAAATATTGTATCTGAGCTTTTTTTCCCCAATTTAAAACGATTTTCTCTTTCTAAAACATCAAATTTCAATGTAAAATTCTAATAATTTATTCAGAATGTACAAATTTCTCCATACGAGAATGATGAAAGTCTGGCTGCACCCCAACTTCATTTTTCATCGAACTTCCCTGGGGAAAGAGCAGAGATTTGGATTAAAAGTTCTTCACAATGTAATTGATAACGTAAGAAATCGAAAATTTTTAGTTTTTTCGTTTTTTGCCAATATCTCGGAAACTAGAAGAGATAGAGAAATTTTTGTTAATACCTTTTTGAGAGCTCTCGTTTCGCTCGACAAAAAGAGTCTCTACAAAAATTAAGCTAACTCCCATGAATTACGAGATAATCTCTAAAAACTAATGATAGAAATTGAATTTTTTTAATAAAAAAAAAATTTCAGATAATTGCAAGAAAAAAAATGGAATATTTGGCGCAGGAACGTGGAGCGATTGTTCCCGATAAATCCAGACTCGCAGTTCTCGAACAATTGATTGAATATTCGATGACACATGAATCAATGAGTGATATTGAGCTTCGTTGTGAAATTCACACTCTATATCTCGCTGTAAATATTCATAATTGAGTTTATCTAAAGCGCATGGAGAAACGAGTGGATTTAGGAGAAAATGTCAAGAAACCTATTTTGTAGGAAATTGAATTCTCTGCAAGATAGGTCTCTTGAAATTTTTCCCTCAACCCAATAGTTTCCGAGATATCAATCAATTCAAGTTCGATTTAAAATAATTTCAGTTAAAAAAAAGAAATTGACGGAAATTATTGTGCGAATATCTCCGAAATGACTGAGTTTAGGGGAAAATGTGAAGAAATCTTTTTTGTAGAAAATTTGGTTTTCTATAAGAAAGAAGAACTGACATTTTCTCCTAAATCTACTCGTTTCGAAGATATTCTTAAAATAATCCACGTGTGATTCTCAAAATCAAATTTTCTTAAAAAAAATAGAAAAAATTTATTGCATTTTTTTTAGGCTCAAGATACAGTTGCTGTTATATCATCATTTGCACTGTTGATGCTTGCAATGCATCAGGAATGTCAAAGAAAAGTCAGAGAGGAATTATTTAATTTTATTGATGATGATGAAGTTATTGAAGACAAGCATTTTGCAAATTTGAAATATCTCGATATGGTGATCAAAGAAACACTCAGGCTGTTTCCAATTGGTCCACTCATGGCTCGAAGAACGACTGGAGAAGTTAAATTAGGTAGAGAGCGAATAGAAATAGTTCTTTACAATTTTTTTGAATTATTGGAAATGCAATTGATCGCATTATTTCGATAATATCTCTGGAACGAGTGGACTTAGAGAGAGAATGTCAAGAAACCTTATTTTGTAGAGAATTTAATTTTCTACAAAAAAGGTCACTTGATAAATTCTCCTAAACTCAATAGTTTCCGAGATTTTCGCAGAAGAATACAGCCATCAATTAATAAAGTTTAATTTTTTAATTAATTTCATGAATTTTATTTATTTGTTATAGATAATTGCACGATTCCAGAGAATTGTTCAATTGTAATGGTACCATTTGCAACTCACAGAGACGAACAATATTGGAAGAATCCAGAAGAATTTAATCCAGAAAGATTTTTACCAAAAAACAATGAATCAAGACATTCATTGGCTTATGTGCCATTTAGTCATGGTCTTCGTGGATGCTTGGGACAGAAATTTGCTATGACAGCATTAAAAGTTATACTATCAACATTAATAAGAAAATATGAATTTTTAACAGATGACAATTACAATGAATTGAAATTAATAATGGATATTTCAGTTAGATCCAAAAATGGCTATAAATTGATGATTAAAAAAGTTGAAAGATCTATGAAACCAGTGGATTTGGAGGAAAATACCAACAGACCTTTTTTGTAGATCATTTAATTTTCTACAAAAAAGGTCTCCTGACTATATTTCCTGAACCCAATAGTTTCCAAGATTTTCACAAAACAGTGTACACGTAATTTTTCAGTTTGAAGTAAAAATCTCGTAATTAATTTGGATTAATTCGTGAATATCTCCAAAATGAGTAGGTTTAAGGAAAGATATTAAGAGACCTTTTTCGTAGGGAATTCAATTCCCTACAAAACAGATCTCTCAGCATTCTCCTCTAAACCCACCGACTATCAGAGATATCTTCATCGAATTACCAAATTTATTCTCCCCCAAAACTAAAACCAGAAAAAAAAATTGAAAAAAAATAATTTTTTTAAAGTTTTTCTGTTTTTAAAAATTCAAATCAATGATAAAATGTGTCTATCCAACACTAGATGCCAGGTTGAACGTTCCAACTCTCTGAAAACATAAATAAACTTCGGTGAATTTCTCAAATTATTAAAGAAAACCGTAAAAATAAAAATAGAAAAAGGAAAAAAATTGAAAAAAAAATTCATTAATGTTTATAAATTTAATTGACTTACGTGTAGTATTGAATTATCATAAATCATGTATCAGGAAATTATCATTGCATCGAGATTTAATTCATCGAAATCTAACCTCTTCAACATCCACCAGGAGTTCAGAAAAATCCGAAAAAAATGAAAAATCCAGTATTAAATCATCATTTTCAAGTGAATTACCTTCACACTCAAAAATTGTCATTGCCGGAGCTGGTACAGTTGCTAATTCAGTTGCTTATCACCTTGTTATCAATGGATGGAAGGATGTACTGGTTCTTGAACAAAACAGGTGATTAAAGAAAATATTTTTATTCAATTAAAAAATCTATTTTTCCTAGAAATTAACAAGATTTTTTGGTAAAAACTAAAATATCTCGAGAACCATTAGATTTAGGGAAATTTATCAGGAGACCTTTTTTTTATAAAATTGAATTTCCTACAAAAAAGGTCTCCTGACATTCTTCTCTGAACCTACTCGTTTCAGAGATACTTACAAAACAATGTACACAAGTTTTTTAAATCAATTTTCTGACATTTCAAACTTATTTCTAGATTATCTCGAAAACTATCGACATTAGAGGAATTAATGAAGACACCTTTTTTGTAGCCTTTAAAATTCTCCACAAAAACTCTCTCCTACCATTTTCCCCTAACTCGCCGCATTCCTTCGATCCCCTTAAAAACCCCCCGAAGTTTCCCAACAAGTCCTCAAAATCCCCAAAAATTCTCCAGTATCTCCAATCAGCTTCCGCTCTTCTCCTCCTCCTGCATCTCCTCCAGCAGTCTCTTCCTCTCCTCCGCCCTCCGCAGGTTCTTCAGCACCATCTCCTCGAAGTCCCCATGACCACGTGAATTCCGAGACAGATCCGGAGCTGAACCGAAGCTCAGCTTCGCATCTCCAGCACTTGTTGGAGCCTCCCCTCTTCTCGCTGAGCCCTCCACCCTCTTTCCCCCACTCCAGAGCCCCTCCAGGACCAACGGATTGCTGAGGAAGCCCCTCTCAATCTGCACTGCTAATTCTGCGGCTGCTTTTTCCTTGAATTCCACGAGTGCCCGTCCTTTTTTGCTTCCTGAGACAATCACAGCCTCAATGTCTCCATACTTGCCCATGATCCTCTCCAGCACCTCTTTGCTGTACCCCCCATTGTCCTGCTCTCCCTCCGCCACCTTCCACTTCATCTTGATCCTCGCCCCATCACCTCCCCCTTCCCTGGACCCTCCGCCTTTTTTTCCCACCTCCTCGTAGATCCGCGCGTTTACAAAGGCAACCTCTTCCTCGACCAACTTGGACCCTTCCTTCTGCAGGCGCTCGATCTCCTCTCGCAGCTGCTGCTCGTCAGTCTTGGACGAGCCTCGTAAATCCTCTGACCTTCGAAATCTCTCCTCCCGAGCCTCAAGGTCATCCTTGAACTTCTTGCGCTTTGCGTCTAATTTTGCGGATCTTATCTTTGACTGCTCGCGAGCGGAAACGACTTTGTCGTAGGCAGAACGAGCACTGGGATCAGTTAGGATCTCGAGGACGGAGGAGAGCTCGTGGAAAAGGGATGCTGCTAGGGGGTTGTTTGGATTCTTGTCAGGATGGCAGGAAAGTGCCTTTTTTCGGTAGGCAGTTTTTATCTCCTTTGTTGAGGCAGTTGGAGAGATGTCCAGGAGAGCGTAGAGGTCCATGCTCATCAGTTTCTCCATTCTGGGACTGTGTTTGGGTACTGGGGAGATTTTCAAATTGGTGAGACGTTGTGTTTACGAGGTGCACTGGGGAACTTAACCTGGAAATTGTAGGGAGAGTGGGGGACGGGAGAGAGCGCTGTTGGCGCGGGTTTTTTGAATTGGAGAGAGGGAGTTTCAAGGGGTGACGGAAGGTCTCTTATGTATCGAATTTTTGAACTAATTGTTTAACGATATTTATTAATATTTTGGTCATAAAAAAGTGGCAACAACTGGAGAAAGGAATTAGAAAGTCGATGCTTCTGTTATTTCATGAAAAAAATCATAATTATTGCTAAACAATGAATTTGAAAATTTAAATTCACTGGGTCTACCATTACCCCTCAAAGGGTAATGGCAGGTCTCTTATGCATTGAATTTTGAAATCACTTGTTTGTCGATATTTGTTATGCATGTATGTATGTATTTATTGCATATACATGACCTCTCGGCCTTCTACATTTGTTTCCCTTTCCTTTCCCTTTTACAGAGATTATTATTGTTATTATTAATATTATTCAATGTTTTCATTACAAATGATCGTAAACAAATTTAACATAAAATATTGAATTTTATTAACATTTCTATATTTTTTCATATTTTCATCCGAGAAAAGTGACGACTGGAAAAAGAAATTTGAGAGTCAATGCTGCTATTATTTCATGAAAACAATCGTGATTATTGCTAAACAATGAACACGAAAATTTTTAATTTACTGGATAACTACCCTGAGACAAAAAAATAGTGGTAAGAAGAATTAAATATCGAAAAAAATAGTCCTTAGCAAATATTTTTTTATAAATAATCAAAAAAGTTGTTGAATTTACTGAATTTAGTTAATTCAAATAGATTAACTAGTTGAATTGACGAAATTTAGTAAATACAACAGCTTTTTTTAATTATTTCAAAAAAATATTTGCTAAGGACCAATGGCATCAATCTTTGATTTTTTTAATCATCGTTTCTATAGTCTGACGAGAGGATTAAAAAAAATTCAAATAGCCGGTTCATTTGACAATTAATTAGTATTGTTAAATCAATTTTTCCAACGTCCCATGATTGCTACACAATAATTTCAATTAGCCTTCTTTTTTGAAATTGTTAAAAACCATTTTTTCGGTCGCAGCTGCATATTACAGTTTAAAATACTGTAATTTTATCATTTCGAAAAAAAAAATTTCCGTCCAACTGTAGAGACAATAATTATATAGATAAAGATTAAAAAATAAAAAAAAAGTAAAGAAATATTAAAAATTGACTGAGTTATCATGCCGTTAATGAAGCACATGATTTTCATCAGTCATCCATTGATGGCCATAAAAAAATAATATTAATATAAAAAAAATATAAATTTTTTTAATAGTTGAAAAGTCAATAAGCAATATGAATTAGAATAATTATTTTTTTCTTCACCCTATAACCTTAGTAATAATTTTTGGAATTTATACGATTTTCACCGCTTACATGAATACCTCTTGAAGGGTAATAAATGATCCAGTCAATTTCAAATCGTCGAATTCATTGTTCAGCAATAATTGTTATTTTTTTTCATAAAATAACAAAAGCATTGACTTTCTAATTTATTTTGTCGGTCGTTGACTCTCTTTTCATCACAAAAATATTAATAAATATCGTCTAACAATTGGTTTGAAAATTCAATACACACGGGTCGTTCTGTTACCCCTCAAGGGGTAACGTAAGACCTAACATGTATTAAATTCTTGAACTAATTGTTTGACGATATTTATTAATATTTTTGATCATAAAAGTCTGTGGACGAGTAGAGAAAATGATGAAAAAGTCGATGCTTCTGTTATTCCATGAAAAAATTGATTATTATTGCTAAACAATGGGTTCGAAAATTCCCAATTTACTGGCTCTTCCGTTATCCCTTAAGAGGTAACGGAAGACCCAGTAAATTTCAAAATTTTCAAATTTATTTTTGAGTGATAATTATGATTTTTTGCATTGTATATCAGAAGCATGAGCTTTTCAATTTCCTTCCAAAGTCTTTGCAACTTTTCTATCATGAAAATATTGATAAATATCGTCAAAAATTCGGTTTAAAAATTCAATAAATAGGAGGCTTTCCGTTACCCCTTAAGAGGGGAATCTGTCTTTGGTCGTTCAGGAGACGCGCGAGCGTCTTGCATCATGCGCGCGTTTCAGTCATCCACGCGCAAGTCCTAATGCATTTATATATAAATACAAATGTATATAAATACTTTCATGATTGGGCAATAAATTTTTATTTTTTTACTCTATCTTGGAATCAAGTGGGTTTAGGGTAAAATGTCAAGAAAATTTTTTTGAGCCCTTTAATTTCTCGAGAGAAGAGTTCTCTTGCTAAATTCCTCTAATTTCCCTAGTTTTAGAGATACTGTATACTAAATTCTTTTCAAATGTTAATTAATCTTCATCTTTGAAGCCATCGGATTTACGTGAAACTATAAAGAGACTTTCCTTGCAAAGAATTTAATTCTCCTCAAGAAAGGTCTTCTCAGACTTTCTCCTAAATCTAGTGCTCCCAAAGATATCATCAATAATCCTTAGGATCGGAAGCGGAACGTCGCATTTCGGCTCGGGGACTCTGGGCCTCTTCAAGCCGATCGCCCACCGCAATTTGATCTCCTACAGCCTGAAGCTGTACCAGCGTCTCCAGTCTTCTGGCCACGACCTTGGCCTCCACCAATGCGGAAGCCTAAACCTAGCGCAATCGAAGGACCGAATGATAGCGCTACGTCGACGAATGGCATACAACGTTCCCACCGGTCTTCACTGTGAGATGCTGTCACGTGACGCCATCAAGGGGATTCATCCGCATTTAAACGTCGATGACCTTGAAGGTGGTGTCTGGGTGCCGGAAGATGCGGTGGCAGATCCCCAGGCGGTCTGCAACACTCTCGCCCGTTTAGCACAGCAGGAAGGAGCAACGTACGTCGAGAACTGCCACATCGAGAGCGTCAAAACGTCGAACAAAGTCGTTAAATCCGTTACGACCAATCGTGGCGTCGTTGTCTGCGAATACTTCGTGAACTGCGCCGGTATGTGGGCGCGGGAACTTGGACTGAGGTGCGTGCCACCAGTGAGGATTCCCGCGTATCCTGCGCAACATTTCTATGCCGTTACGAACGCCTCAAATTTGAATATACAAGGGGGATTACCCTATGTGAGGGACTTTGACTCGTTCTCATATATGAGGGGGTGGAGGGGAGGAATTATGGCTGGATGGTTTGAACCGGAGGCGAAACCAGCGTTCGAGAGTGGAAGTGTGCCGATAAGGGAGTGGACGAGGGGACTTGGGAGTGAGGAGGAGCACTGGAGACCATTGTGGAATAAAATTGTCAACAGAATGCCGATTTTGAGGGAGGCTGGTGATGTTGAGGTCATCAATTGCCCCGATAACTTCACGCCAGATGGCAGGTGGATCTTGGGGGAGAGCCCTGAAGTCAAGAACTACTTTGTGGCGGTTGGAATGAGTGGAAATTCACTACAAGGTGGGCTTCATTAGGAGATAGGTTTTTTTCAATATTTCCAGTCGATAGCTAAGGTAATTTGAGCTGAGAACGATATACGACAAGTCTATTATATATTTTCCATCTCTTCAATGAAAATTTTGATTTTTTGATCGAAATTTCGATTTACGAATTTTTCCTAAAATATCGAAAATTATGTTGGCGCATGTCATCTGCAGCTTGAATTTCCCTCGTTTCTCAATGAAAGCATCAAAAAAATTCCATCTCCATTTATTCACGCACTAAACCACAATTGTCATTGCCTCTTCTTTCAATCAACTACTTTGTTTTTCATCCTTCACAAACAGGAGCAGGCGGGATCGGAAAAGAAGTTGCAGAGTGGTTGATGAACGGTGAAACAACGCAAGAGCTCCTTCCCTTCAATGTCCAGAGATTCCTCGATCTCCACAACAATCGCCAGTATCTTCAGCAACGAATCAAAGAAGTTGTTGGAAGAAATTATGCTATTTTGTATCCACACCAGTGCGAATACAAGTACGCAAGGAGATTGAGGTGTTCGCCACTCTACTCGGTATTGGAAGATAGTGGCGCCATTTTTGGGATAAAGATGGCGTACGAAAGGCCTCTGTATTTCGATCCAACATACAAAAGTGAGAAAAATGAAAATTCCACAAGATTCGGTTTTCTCGTTGAATATCTCAAAAACTAAAGGAGATATCGAAATTTTAGTTGAGACATTTTTTTGTAGAGGAGAGTCAGAGCTATAGAAAAGATATCGCCTAAAGCCGTCCTTTACTTTTCGAGATATTCTTAAAAAACCAAACTCACCGCTCTAAAACTTGTTTCAGGAGGTCAGCGAAGGCCCAAAATGCCGCCCGGCAGTTTCTACAAGCCGAAGTTCTTCGACTACATGAAAGAAGAGTTCCAGGCATGCCGTGAAGCAGTCGGCATAATTGACATGAGTTCCTTCTGCAAAATCCTGATCCAATCCCACAAATCTGAAGTCGTTGATTACCTCCAAAAACTCTGTTCGACTGAAACCGACATCAAAATAGGTTCCATAACTCGCACGGGAATGCTGAACGAACGCGGTGGTTACGAGAACGACTGCATGCTCGTTCGCCAATCAGAGAACAGCTACTTCATGGTATCCCCCACTTCCCAGCAGACGCGCATCTACCAATGGATGTCACGCCATCTCCCGCAGAACTCCGTTCACTTGAATGACGTCACGTCAAATTACACAGTCATTAATGTCGTCGGGCCGAAGTCGAGCGAACTCTTGTCGGAGCTCTCGAACTCCAGCGTCAATTTGGCCCCTTTCACCTACAGAACCATGAATATTGGATACGCCAGTGATGTCATGGTAATGTCGTTTACTCATACAGGCGAGAACGGTTACTGCCTCTACGTTCCGTCTGAGTATGCGCTTCATGTGTACTCGAAGCTGATGGAAATCGGCAGGGATTATGGCGCAAGGAATGTCGGAGTCCTGACGCAGAGGTTTATGCGAATTGAGAGGTTCATTCCGTTTTGGGCGGAAGAACTCACGCCCTTCGTCACGCCACTGGAGGCAGGGTGCAGCTACATTGCGAAGCTGGATAAAGCAGATTTTATCGGCAAGGAGGCGCTAGTGAAGCAGCGGAACGAGGGAATCGGACGGAGACTCGTCCTCTTTGTTGTAGAGGAACTCGATGTCAATAAAGAGGTTTGGGCCTGGGGGGGAGAACCGATTTATAGAAACGGGGAGTTCGTGGGGACGATGACGTCCGCCGGGTACGGGTTCGCTGCTGATAGGCTCGTGGGACTCGGGTTCATTGGGAGGGGGGAAGGAGAGAAGATCACGATGGAGTTCATTATGAATCCAGGGGCGGAGTATGAGATTGATATCGCTGGGAAGAGGTTCCCGGTGAGGCCCCATCTTCATGCGACGCCCGGGCCCATTTATCAGAAGAAGTATATGCCAACGGTCAATGCTAGTCGATGCGAAATACCTCGCTCGTGAATAACGTTTAATGATAATTGCATTTGTGATTCTTCTAGTCAGGATATTTTGGTTTCGGAGAGACTGGAGCAAAATGGACCTTCAAGTCAGAATAATTCGTAATTTTTTTTGAGAGTGAAGGTGCCTGCTCTGCCTGAAAAAAATTATATAATCCGTGAAATAATTCCTTACACCGAATACATGAATTCTTGGACGCCAAACGATTGGGGGAAGAATACTATTTATTCTCACAAGATTTGGCTGGATTCAGTGAATTGAGAAAGAGTTTGTTGGAGAAATGTTTCAATGAAAATATTATAGATTCAAACAAATAACTGGTAAGTAGGTAGGACGAAAGCGTGTGATTCGGGGAAGTTAACGTCAATCTCGTTGCGAATATCCCTGGATAATCGGAATACGCTCGTCGAATATACAATGATTTGTCAGAAGTGCATGAAAAGATTCGTAGAGAACCTCTCAATATTACGTTTGAGATGGCTGAATTCTGACGGCTGTAGAGGAGGTTTTGTTTGTAAGGGATGGATGCGAGGGCTGATCTCACGGATGTTCCTGGAGATTTCTTTCATGCTTCTTTGGTCCTGTCCTATCTTTTGATCGAACTTGTGTATTTCAACTGATGGGTCTAGATTTTTTTTTATATTGAAGTATGTTTCATACAAATATTTCTATCGTATTTGGTAAATAATTCAGCCAATGCAAATGAAATCATATAAACTATAGTGAAAAAATTATGAATTTGGTTACTATATTCGTAAGCTGTTATGAACGGTAAGTATTGGGTTGAGGAATATATATATTTCACTAAGTGTAATAACATTATTAATAAATCAATGTAATATAGGATTTAATCAATTCAGGGAAGAATAATGGCATGACGTATATTATTTTGGAAAATTATCTCAGTTATATTAGCTTTATGAAATTATCTCTATAAATTGATAAGTCACTAGTCAAATGCTGAGGATTTCTCTCATTTTTTTTAAAACTTTTCTTCTTCATGAGTATTTGTATTTATTATTATTGTAGTACAACACATTTGATTATCAATAAAGATGAAGAAGATTTATTATCATTATTCTTCGCTGAGTTTCATTGAATCATGAGCATCGAGAGGGACGAAGCGTCTTTCTCAACTTTTCGTTTTCCGAAAAACGATGACACACGTTTCTTAGCAATTACTGTATCGTGGATTTATGTTTGCATGTTTCTCAAGTTGAGTATAGAGTCAGTAAGTAGGAAAAAATCAGGAATTCTAATACTAATAGAGGAGACAAATTTTTCGAGATTATTTTAGTAATGAGGAGATAATTAGTTCAAGTTTTTAAAAAAGGTATTAAATTTGAAAAATTTCAAGTAATCCTTTTCTCATCAATGAAATAATCAAGGAAAATTGATCTTCTCAATTGTTAGAATAATACCTAAATTTCCTACTTACTGACTCTGTAATTAACTCAACAATCAATTCAGACATTGCTCCAAGATGAAGTCATTGCTAAAAAACGTGTATTATCCATTTGAAAAAAAAAACAAGGAGTCAAGTCGAAGGTTTCGATTCTCTCTCGCTAAAGCTAACAGGAAATCTATAGTTCCGGAATGGCAATGGAATTATTTTCACATGATCAAACCATGGGAATCGCGGTTATAAACTGCAGCATATCCCTTCTCCAATAGTAAAATTTATGAAAAGAAGATGGAAGATGTGCCGTAGCAACGAATTTCTTTTATTTTAATTAGAAGGGACTGGACTTTCAATAGAAGAATCAACCTGTAAACATCAAAAAGCTCTCTTATGTGAATAAATCGTCCATTATTTTATTGGAGTTTGTGATTATTTCAAGAAGAGTTACAATACATTATTAAGAATTTGCCTTGCCTTGACGAATTGAACTACCCATGCTCTTGGTCGCCTGAACCCTTTCTTTCGTTTTTTTTCCTTCGCTATCTTCATGTTCTCTTTTGGAGGAAATAAATGAGTCAGATACATCAGCTGTCCCAATACACGGCCAAATGCGAGAGACATGTAAAGATTAATGCGTTTCAAACAGGAGTAGAAAATGATAATAATAATCATCAATGCTATTTCATAGGTACGAACCTTCCGAAGTTTCTACTGAATCAATGGCTTCTCTGAAGCCTCGTCCGACAGTGTCATCGACCGCCCATCTGTATTCACTACATAGGACTCCTATCATTTGTTCAAAGCAAGCAATGCCTTTTCCTTTCATTGATTTTGATGAAAATTCATTCCAATGAGCCGTGGCCTATTAACTCCTGTCAGGATTGGCCAATTTTCCAGAATAGTCTCGATTGTGGGATTTTTATTTTCTGTCTCAGTCCAAGCTTTCAATATTTCGGTCTCTAATGTTTTATCATTTTTTAGTTTTTCTACACTTTTTTTTTGACATTCTCTGGTTGATTCTAAAACATTCAAAATAGTATTGATTTAAAACCAAATTTTAGGTATAATTCATTCATTTTATTGTATACTCTCAAAATTCAACTCACAATCCTAACAGATTGATATGATTCAACCAGACAAAAAATTTGATATATTCGTAGAAATAAAAGATTCGAATGCTTGTAAGTCTTGTTCTCTTTGCTTCTTCTTGTGTTTGTCCCTTGAATTTTCGTTTCCTCGAACATCCAGTCCATTCGTTCCAAGCATTTCTCCCGTTTTTGAAACAATTTGGTATTTTTCCGTAAATAATCTGGCTCTGTCCTGTAACAGATTCTGCCCTTGTAATCGGTTTCACATAGTATGTCCTGATGTGTTCCGTACGAAAGATTTCCAGAATATTTTTGGAAATTACTGCATAATGCAAATATATCCATCTGTATAAAAGAGGTAATTATATGGAATGAAGCAATGCAAGTTAATTTAATATAGATTGGCGATAGAAATAATTACTATAATACTCGAAGCTGATGTTCAGGCAATTGACTGTTATGGCATCAACAATTTTGTCGCTCACTTTATTTGTGAGTTTTTTTTCTCTGTCATAGCACATTAATATGCCTCTTCTCTCAAAATTCTTCAATAAAACTAGTTTCAGGGCTTTTTTGTTTATAACGCTATAAAGAGCTGTAACGTTTGACGCGGTTTCCCTAATTTAAAAAAAAATCAAAGGAACTCAACGAGGCTGGACTCGAGACAAATAGAACCTGATGCTGTTGGGCGCCAGTTGGTCTGATTCTTCACGATCACCAAACGGCCAACAATTTGGTGAGCCTTACCCTCAGGGGGGAAGGAGGACGAAACTCCTTGCGTCCGGAACTTGGCTGAAAATCGGAGGAGGCAGCAAAAAACGACTCGGGCACTTGCATCAAGAAATATTCCGTTTATTACTCTTTAAACAATAATATTAAACTTTTAAACATCAGCATAATTATCCGCGATACGCTTAATCGGGCCTCAAGGGCAATGAGAGTGGGCATCTGACCTGGATTGGCGAAGACTAGACGGTACCTCGACAACACCTGACTCGACGTCCTCCAGACAGGGTATCTCGACGGCAACGGCAACGAGACAGCGACCACACTAGATGAGGACTTCCTGCAGGACTTTTTTGGACAGCCCCCTGGACTTCTAGCCACTCTTTTTCAACTTCACTCTTACTCTTTTCTTTCTCCCCTGTTTCCTTCCTTTTCCCCACTCTCATTGGCCCCTTCCCCCACGTAATTTAGTTGACGAGTGCTTAGACACTCGTCACAGAGTATTCTTCAGTATACTCATAAGCCATTTCTATTGCCTCTCACCTTCCTGAAAACAAAATGGGAATCAATTCCATTCATTGTAATTTCAGTTGTCAACGTTGGGGGAAAGGTGGGGTAAACTGGACATTCTAATTGAACGGTTTAACATAGAGATTTTCTGATAATTCCATTGGAAAGCCAAGACAATTTCAGGTGAAAAACATGAGTCAAATTTAGGTTTTTTTAGTTGTTTCAGAATTTTACTTTTCTACTTTTTTCTTCGTCGAGTCCAGTAATCGACCGGTTGATTCTTTCATGAACTGAACGGTTTGCATTTTGACTATGTAAGACCATTACATACTCATAATCAACACTTTGATCACTATCGCCTTCTTCATCTTCATACACATCGTCAGTGTCAAAACAAAATCAGCAGCATTCGTACAGCTCTCCCCTTTACAGCTCTTACATGATATAATATATTTCATCCCTGTTCTTCTACATCTACGATTTTTATTGCAATTTGAAGTTGTGCAACTGCAATGTACTAGTTGCAGTGAATCTAATAGTGCCAAAGGTTCAGTTGTCCTTATGGATAGAAAAAAAGTTTCTGGTCTTTCCCATCCCCAATCTTGACGATTTGAAGAATTTCCAAGTCATGTCTGCACTTGATAATAAGTCCTCAAGGAATGCTGATGTGTAGCTGAAGCTGTTGGTGATGAAGTTGTCAAATTTACTGAGTTAGACTTAGTAACACCAACCGAGAACCGATCAAATATGCACTGCTTAATCGAATCAGCTCGAAATAATTTCAGCTTAACGCGCTCTCCAGCTTACTTTATCACGTCGACTGACGATTGAGAGTCATAGAATTTTTCTACTTCCACTTTTAAAGTTCGGTCTTTCTGGATGAAATTGAGTGAACTAATTTTGCCTTTTCTAAAGATCGAACTTACTGTATCATAACCAGTAAAGACATGACTAAATAATAAAATTTCTTTTAATTTGGCATTTTCGTCAGCTTCATAAATGATGTCTGGTGTTTTCGAAATTTTTGGCTTCCACATTGCGATATATTTGTCACTTGGTGATAAATCTATAATCAACGCTGCCAAATCAACATCTGTGCCTACGACAATAACTTTTTTATCGAACTTCTGTGCTAGATCTATTGCTGTATGGACTATCGAAACATCTGCATCTTCGTCTATAGCTTGGGAAATCGAGAAGCTTTGTTTCTGCTGTAAATAATTTATCAGATGCTCTATGAATCTCAACTTATTTTTGAGATTTGACAGAAAGAAGTCTTTATTTCGTGGAATCAGCATATTTTCAGTGAATTCCAGCGCGGAAGCAATTTCATTTCGTACTCTTCTATAGCTTTCATAAGATTTCACCCCTAAGTTATCGGTGTTATAACCATCAAAAACAATTGTGGCATCAGTAGAGTAATGTTTGCAAATGTATGTTGAATAGTCCTCAAAGATTCGTAGAAAAGTTCTATCCTTACGCCAAGACACTTTATGTAAGAGAAATCCGTCATCGATGACGTAGTGCTATTCAGAAGGATCGGGTTTTACGAATTTTGTGGACTGAAATGATTTATACAATTCGGATTTATTACTTTCTCTCATTAAGCCTACATCATCAAATAAGCTCATAGGGAATGAAGCGAGTTCGTGAATTAAAGCTGCATTTACAATGTCTTTGTTGTTGATCATTGACGCTACAATACGTTGGAACAAAAGTGGAGTATTAACCGTAATTGGCTCTTCATCGATGACACAAACTGATGTTGTCTTCACACAATCCTTGTTGTCTCTACGAAAGAGCATTGATTATTATTATTATTATTATTTTCTACTTCTGTTTTAAATGCATGAATCTTTACATGTTTCTCGCAGATGGCCGTGTATTGGGACAACTGATGTATCTGACTCATTTATTCCCTCCAAAAGGAAATATGAAGATCGTAAAGGAAAAAAAATTACGAAAGAAAGGTTTCCGGCGACTGGAAGCCTGGATAGTTTGATTCTCCGAGACGAAGTACATTCTTTATAATGTATATCACTGCGATTCCGATGGTTTGATCAGGTTAAAATTGTTTTTATAAATAATTTTTTGTAGGATGCTAAGGTTTTGACTACGGAGAAGGAAGAAAGGATAGGTGATGCTGGAAGAGCCGTTGTCTAACCTTATTTGATGGTTCTTGGTGATCACATCCCTAAGCCGACAAAAATTTCAATAGTCGGTCATGAATATGAATACACAGTGGCATCTGCAAAAGAGGCAATCGATGTTATATTTAAAATTTTCCGCGTTTTAAATGTATATTATTCCCCGCCAAGCTGTACACATTTGGCATCTTCTTGAACAAGGCGTCTATGAAATGGAAACAGAACAGTCCGGGCCGTCACAAGGATGAGCAATGTACTGCAAACATAAAGAAACAATAGTTTTCCTATCAGAGATATTTAATTATAATTTTCCCTTTAAAATATTTCTATGCCGTGTATTACATAAGAAACTACTGTATCTTCAATTTCATTTTCTCTGTTCGATCTATTTATTACTTTAATTTGGAATCAAGTGTTGTATACAAGAAAGGATGGTTTTCATCCAGTTTATTTTGTTTTTTGATTTATATTAATAATTCTATTTCCATTCCGGGACTATAGATTTTCTGTTAGCTTTAGTGATAGTGAATCGGAATCTTGTACTTTACTCCTTGTTTTTTTTCGAATGGATAATACATGTTTTTTAGCAGTGACTTCATCTTGGAGTAATGTCTGAATTGTTTATTAAGATAATTACAGAGCCAGTGAGTAGGAAATTTAGGTACTATTTTAACAATCCAGAAGATGAATTTTCCTTGATTATTTCATTGATGAGGAAAGGATTAGTTGAAATTTTTCAAATTCAATACCATTTTTCAAAAACTTGGAACCAAATTCATAATTTTCTAATTATAGTTTATATAATTTCATTTGCATTCACTATTTCAATTTTAAAAAATCTAGACCGATAGGTTGAAATGCGCAAGTTTGATCAAAAGACTGGACTGAACCAAAGAAGCATGAAAGAAATCTCCAGGAACATCCATGAGATCAGCGCTTGCATCTATCTTTTACAACCGAAATCTTCCGTACTGCCGTCCGGAATTCAGCCATCTAAACGTGATATTGAAAGGTACTTCTGACGAATGATTCTATATTCGACGAGTGTTATCCTGATTTTCCAAGAATACTTGGAACTAAGTTGAATTACTTACCAGATATTTGTTTGAATTTATAATATTTTAATCGAAATATTTCCCGAACAAACTCTTTCTCAATTAACTGAACCCAGCCGCATCTTGTGAAAATGAATAGTATTCTTTTTGCAATCGTTTGGAGTTCAAGAATTCATATATTTGGTGTAAAAAATTATTTTACTAGTAATGTAATTTTTTCTATCAGTGTACGGAAAAATTAAAAAAAATTCACCAGTATTGTTCGCATATTGGGGATCTTCTTCAATTTTTTCAGATTTTTTTTTATCAAGTACTTTACTCCGAAAAAATCCAAGATCATATTGCCACGGAGGGCCATTTTGCCCCACTGTCCACTATTTGCGGGATGCGATTGATTCGTCTCTTCAACTGCAAAAAAATCCATTTTTTAAATGTATTCTAAAGTAACCAATAAAGTATTTCTCCAAAATCCTAACATTTTGATGATCAAACCTATCCAATGATTATGTTATGAATAGGTCGGAAACTATTGGGTCTGCGTGAATTTATGGAGAGACCTTTTGACGTTTGACGTGATTTATTGAATTAATTATTGCCACTACTGTAACGAAAATGAGTGAAAAAAACTACTACGTGGAAAACTTTATGTTAATATTTTCTGTTAATTGTCAAATAACCAACAATTCAGCTTGCTAGGATCTTAGGGAGAAGGAGGACGGTACTCCTTGCGTCCTTCACTTGACGAAGGGTAGGGCTACAATGGTCGCAAATGGAGTGCGACGCCACACTCACGTGCGGTGCAGTAACAACAAAAAGCGTGGGTGCAATATGCAGTATGGTTGGTGAGCACAAGAATTTTTTGAATTGGAGTGAATACATATACTGCATATAAAAATGTAAAAACATATAATAGATATGATAATTTCAATAGGTTGGACTGCCATAGAATCGAGCTTCGTGAAGAATACGGTAGTGAAATGATAGAAAAAAAATAAGTCGAAAGATTTTTTTGAGACCATTATTATGATTATTCTGTGAACATTCTTGAAACGCTCTTTCCGTAATGCATATATTTCTGTTCAATTTGTCAGTCAGTGTCGCGGAATAAATCCTCTCAGCTGCATAGTCTCAATTTATAGACGTACGTAAACTTGGCCATAAAAAATGGCAGAATGGAATGATTCATTATGGATAATCTGAAGCTAATATAAAGCTGATTTTATGCATTGAAAATTAATTTTCTGCTTTCATTTTTTTTCTGGAAAACTGTTTTCTGATTGATTACTATCAAGAGCATTCTGTGCAGAGTATTGGAACTATAAAAATGAGATTCTGTCACATAAATGTGATAGAAATGAGATTCTGTCACATGAATGCGATAGAAATGGCATTCTGTCACATAAATGTGATAGAAATGGGATTCTGTCACATAAATGTGATAGAAATGAGATTCTGTCACATAAATGTGATAGAAATGAGATTCTGTCACATAAATGTGATAGAAATGAGATTCTGTCACATAAATGTAATAGAAATGGGATTCTGTAACATGAATGTGATAGAAATGGGATTCTGTCACATAAGTGTAATAGAAATGAGATTCTGTCACATAAATGTGATAGAAATGAGATCCTGTCACATAAATGTGATAGAAATGGAATTCTGTCACATAAATGTGATAGAAATGATATTCTGTCACATAAATATCGAAACCTCTATGATTATCCGAGAAGGATGCCATTGGTAATGATGAATGAGCTCTTAATTGGGCTCCAATTGTTTTTTTCTTCATTGTATTCTATAGCTTTTCTGCTGAGTTCCATTTTCTTGGCAGAAAATAATGCAGAAACAAACTCAGATGTCAATACGCCTGCTTCCGGTGCTCTTTGCGGAAGGTGATTAGCAGCATCCAATGAGCTCCCTGGTGGATCATGCGAAAGGGCAGTCGATTTTTTCACGCGGTCGACCGTGATTCGATCACGGTGCGATCGCATCGCAGCTGCATTACAGTCGCATCGTAGTCGCATCGTCGTTCCACAAACTTGCACGCAGCGTATCGTGGTCACATGACAGTCGATTTTGTGAACCAATCGACTGTCTGATTGACTTATAGTTGATATGTAATCGCCCGATCCATCAGGACTATTCATTTCACATTGAGACGGGAGTAGTTTTCCTCAATTAGGTAAATCATTTTCGGACAGGTCTCGCTTTCCTAGCAGGAACAAAACAGAGAATAACAGAAGTTTTGACCTTTATAATTTTAACACTCCACACAAAATGCTATTGATAATGATAAATGAGCTCTTAATTAGGCTAGTAGCTCCAATTTTTTGGAATTCAATTTTATAGCTTTTCTGCTAAGATTCGTTGAGTTAGCGGGAGAAATGCAGAGAGCAACTCGGATCTCAGCACAACCTTTTCCGATGCTTTTTGCGACCGCTAATCGACAAACTTCAATGAGCTATTAATTTTGCAATGAACTAGTAGCACTCATCTCATCAGCCGAGTTTTGCGGAAGCTCATCTCTTCAGCCGGGTTTTCCAGAACCTAGCTGAATGGGGATTTTATTGAAATGAATGAGAGCAGATAATCAATTCTCAACGTATAAAATGAACTTTGAAGAAGCTTCAAATTATCCATGATCAACTGTTCAATTCTGGTCATGTTTCCAGTCAGGTTGTAAAAAACCTAGCGGAAAACAGTAAAAAAATTAATTAATAACAGCAGAAAATTGATGTTCAATGTATAAAATTAGCTTTATCTTAGCTTTAAACTATCCATACTTGATTGTTCAGTTCACCCTATGTTTCTAGCCAAGTTATTGAAAACCTGGCAGAGAAAAAATTTCCAGAGGAGAAATAAAGAGAGAAAATTCATTTTCAATGTATAAAATGAGCTTTATAGTAACTTTCAATTATCCATAATGAGTCACACCATGCCCGAGATCCTCGGGGATAAGGAACTGCCCGAGGACCTCGGGCATAAGAAACTGCCCTAGCTCAGGCATAAGAAACTGCCCTAGCTGGGGCATAAGAAACTGCCCTAGCTCGGGCATAAGAAACTGCCCGAGCTCAGGCATTGGAAACTGCCCTGGCTCGGGCATAAGAAACTGCCCCAGCTGGGGCATAAGAAACTGCCCTAGCTCGGGCATAAGAAACTGCCCGAGCTCGGGCATCAGGAATTGCCCGAGCTCGGGCATAAGAAACTGCCCGAGCTCGGGCATAAGAAACTGCCCAAGCTCGGGCATAAGAAACTGCCCTAGCTGGGGCATAAGAAACTGCCCTAGCTCGGGCATAAGAAACTGCCCGAGCTCGGGCATAAGAATTGCCCTAGCTCGGGCATGAAAAACTGCCCGAGCTCGGGCATTAGGAATTGCCCTAGCTCGGGCATAAGAATTGCCCGAGCTCGGGCATTAGGAATTGCCCTAGCTCGGGCATAAGAATTGCCCGAGCTCGGGCATAAAGAATTGCCCTAGCTCGGGCATAAGAATTGCCCTAGCTCGGGCATAAGAAACTGCCCGAGCTCGGGCATAAGGAATTGCCCTAGCTCGGGCATAAGAATTGCCCGAGCTCGGGCATAAAGAATTGCCCTAGCTCGGGCATAAGAATTGCCCTAGCTCGGGCATAAGAAACTGCCCGAGCTCAGGCATAAGGAATTGCCCTAGCTCGGGCATAAGAATTGCCCTAGCTCGGGCATGAGAAACTGCCCGAGCTCGGGCATAAGAAACTGCCCTAGCTAGGGCATAAGAAACTGCCCTAGCTAGGGCATAAGAAACTGCCCTAGCTGGGGCATAAGAAACTGCCCTAGCTAGGGCATAAGAAACTGCCCTAGCTGGGGCATAAGAAACTGCCCGAGCTCGGGCATAAGGAATTGCCCTAGCTGGGGCATAAGAAACTGCTCGAGCTTGGGCATGAGAAACTGCACGAGCTCGGACATAAGAAACTGCCCGAGCTCGGGCATAAGGAATTGCCCTAGCTCGGGCATAAGAATTGCCCTAGCTCGGGCATGAGAAACTGCCCGAGCTCGGGCATAAGAAACTGCCCTAGCTAGGGCATAAGAAACTGCCCTAGCTAGGGCATAAGAAACTGCCCTAGCTGGGGCATAAGAAACTGCCCTAGCTAGGGCATAAGAAACTGCCCTAGCTGGGGCATAAGAAACTGCCCGAGCTCGGGAATAAGGAATTGCCCTAGCTGGGGCATAAGAAACTGCTCGAGCTTGGGCATGAGAAACTGCCCTAGCTAGGGCATAAGAAACTGCCCTAGCTGGGGCATAAGAAACTGCCCTAGCTAGGGCATAAGAAACTGCCCTAGCTGGGGCATAAGAAACTGCCCGAGCTCGGGCATAAGGAATTGCCCTAGCTGGGGCATAAGAAACTGCTCGAGCTTGGGCATGAGAAACTGCACGAGCTCGGACATAAGAAACTGCCCGAGCTCGGGCATAAGGAATTGCCCTAGCTCGGGCATAAGAATTGCCCTAGCTCGGGCATGAGAAACTGCCCGAGCTCGGGCATAAGAAACTGCCCTAGCTAGGGCATAAGAAACTGCCCTAGCTAGGGCATAAGAAACTGCCCTAGCTCGGGCATAAGAAACTGCCCGAGCTCGGGCATAAGAATTGCCCTAGCTCGGGCATGAAAAACTGCCCGAGCTCGGGCATTAGGAATTGCCCTAGCTCGGGCATAAGAATTGCCCGAGCTCGGGCATTAGGAATTGCCCTAGCTCGGGCATAAGAATTGCCCGAGCTCGGGCATAAAGAATTGCCCTAGCTCGGGCATAAGAATTGCCCTAGCTCGGGCATAAGAAACTGCCCGAGCTCGGGCATAAGGAATTGCCCTAGCTCGGGCATAAGAATTGCCCTAGCTCGGGCATAAGAATTGCCCTAGCTCGGGCATAAGAAACTGCCCGAGCTCAGGCATAAGGAATTGCCCTAGCTCGGGCATAAGAATTGCCCTAGCTCGGGCATAAGAAAGTGCCCTAGCTCGGGCATAAGAAACTGCCCGAGCTCGGGCATAAGAATTGCCCTAGCTCGGGCATGGAAAACTGCCCGAGCTCGGGCATTAGGAATTGCCCTAGCTCGGGCATAAGAATTGCCCGAGCTCGGGCATTAGGAATTGCCCTAGCTCGGGCATAAGAATTGCCCGAGCTCGGGCATAAAGAATTGCCCTAGCTCGGGCATAAGAATTGCCCTAGCTCGGGCATAAGAAACTGCCCGAGCTCGGGCATAAGGAATTGCCCTAGCTCGGGCATAAGAAATGCCCTAGCTCGGGCATAAGAATTGCCCTAGCTCGGGCATAAGAAACTGCCCGAGCTCAGGCATAAGGAATTGCCCTAGCTCGGGCATAAGAATTGCCCTAGCTCGGGCATGAGAAACTGCCCGAGCTCGGGCATAAGAAACTGCCCTAGCTAGGGCATAAGAAACTGCCCTAGCTAGGGCATAAGAAACTGCCCTAGCTGGGGCATAAGAAACTGCCCTAGCTAGGGCATAAGAAACAGCCCTAGCTGGGGCATAAGAAACTGCCCGAGCTCGGGCATAAGGAATTGCCCTAGCTCGGGCATAAGAATTGCCCTAGCTCGGGCATAAGAATTGCCCTAGCTCGGGCATAAGAAACTGCCCGAGCTCAGGCATAAGGAATTGCCCTAGCTCGGGCATAAGAATTGCCCTAGCTCGGGCATGAGAAACTGCCCGAGCTCGGGCATAAGAAACTGCCCTAGCTAGGGCATAAGAAACTGCCCTAGCTAGGGCATAAGAAACTGCCCTAGCTGGGGCATAAGAAACTGCCCGAGCTCGGGCATAAGGAATTGCCCTAGCTGGGGCATAAGAAACTGCTCGAGCTTGGGCATGAGAAACTGCACGAGCTCGGGCATAAGAAACTGCCCGAGCTCGGGCATAAGAAACTGCCCGAGCTCGGGCATAAGGAATTGCCCTAGCTCGGGCATAAGAATTGCCCTAGCTCGGGCATAAGAAAGTGCCCTAGCTCGGGCATAAGAAACTGCCCTAGCTGGGGCATAAGAAACTGCCCTAGCTCGGGCATAAGAAACTGCCCGAGCTCGGGCATTGGAAACTGCCCTAGCTCGGGCATAAGAAACTGCCCCAGCTGGGGCATAAGAAACTGCCCTAGCTCGGGCATAAGGAATTGCCCTAGCTCGGGCATAAGAAAGTGCCCTAGCTCGGGCATAAGAAACTGCCCTAGCTGGGGCATAAGAAACTGCCCTAGCTCGGGCATAAGAAACTGCCCGAGCTCGGGCATAAGAAACTGCCCGAGCTCGGGCATAAGGAATTGCCCTAGCTCGGGCATAAGAAACTGCCCGAGCTCGGGCATAAGGAATTGCCCTAGCTCGGGCATAAGAATTGCCCTAGCTCGGGCATAAGAAAGTGCCCTAGCTCGGGCATAAGAAACTGCCCTAGCTGGGGCATAAGAAACTGCCCTAGCTCGGGCATAAGAAACTGCCCGAGCTCGGGCATAAGGAATTGCCCTAGCTAGGGCATAAGAAACTGCCCTAGCTCGGGCATAAGAAACTGCCCGAGCTCGGGCATTGGAAACTGCCCGAGCTCGGGCATAAGGAATTGCCCTAGCTCGGGCATAAGAAACTGCCCGAGCTCGGGCATAAGGAATTGCCCTAGCTCGGGCATAAGAAACTGCCCGAGCTCGGGCATAAGGAATTGCCCTAGCTCGGGCATAAGAATTGCCCTAGCTCGGGCATAAGAAAGTGCCCTAGCTCGGGCATAAGAAACTGCCCTAGCTGGGGCATAAGAAACTGCCCTAGCTCGGGCATAAGAAACTGCCCGAGCTCGGGCATGAGGAATTGCCCTAGCTAGGGCATAAGAAACTGCCCTAGCTCGGGCATAAGAAACTGCCCGAGCTCGGGCATAAGAAACTGCCCGAGCTCGGGCATAAGGAATTGCCCTAGCTCGGGCATAAGAAACTGCCCGAGCTCGGGCATAAGGAATTGCCCTAGCTCGGGCATAAGAAACTGCCCGAGCTCGGGCATAAGGAATTGCCCTAGCTCGGGCATAAGAAACTGCCCGAGCTCGGGCATAAGGAATTGCCCTAGCTCGGGCATAAGAATTGCCCTAGCTCGGGCATAAGAAAGTGCCCTAGCTCGGGCATAAGAAACTGCCCTAGCTGGGGCATAAGAAACTGCCCTAGCTCGGGCATAAGAATTGCCCGAGCTCGGGCATAAGGAATTGCCCTAGCTCGGGCATAAGAATTGCCCTAGCTCGGGCATAAGAGTTGCCCTAGCTCGGGCATAAGAAACTGCCCGAGCTCGGGCATAAGAAACTGCCCGAGCTCGGGCATAAGAAACTGCCCGAGCTCGGGCATAAGAAACTGCCCGAGCTCGGGCATAAGAAACTGCCCGAGCTCGGGCATAAGAAACTGCCCGAGCTCGGGCATAAGGAATTGCCCTAGCTCGGGCATAAGAATTGCCCTAGCTCGGGCATAAAAAACTGCCCGAGCTCGGGCATAAGGAATTGCCCTTGCTCGGGCATAAGAAACTGCCCGAGCTCGGGCATAAGAAACTGCCCAAGCTCGGGCATAAGAAACTGCCCCAGCTGGGGCATAAGAAACTGCCCTAGCTCGGGCATAAGAAACTGCCCGAGCTCGGGCATAAGAATTGCCCTAGCTCGGGCATAAAAAACTGCCCGAGCTCGGGCATTAGGAATTGCCCTAGCTCGGGCATAAGAATTGCCCGAGCTCGGGCATTAGGAATTGCCCTAGCTCGGGCATAAGAATTGCCCGAGCTCGGGCATAAAGAATTGCCCTAGCTCGGGCATAAGAATTGCCCTAGCTCGGGCATAAGAAACTGCCCGAGCTCGGGCATAAGGAATTGCCCTAGCTCGGGCATAAGAAACTGCCCGAGCTCGGGCATAAGGAATTGCCCTAGCTCGGGCATAAGAATTGCCCTAGCTCGGGCATAAGAAAGTGCCCTAGCTCGGGCATAAGAAACTGCCCTAGCTGGGGCATAAGAAACTGCCCTAGCTCGGGCATAAGAAACTGCCCGAGCTCGGGCATAAGAAACTGCCCGAGCTCGGGCATAAGGAATTGCCCTAGCTCGGGCATAAGAAACTGCCCGAGCTCGGGCATAAGGAATTGCCCTAGCTCGGGCATAAGAATTGCCCTAGCTCGGGCATAAGAAAGTGCCCTAGCTCGGGCATAAGAAACTGCCCTAGCTGGGGCATAAGAAACTGCCCTAGCTCGGGCATAAGAAACTGCCCGAGCTCGGGCATAAGGAATTGCCCTAGCTAGGACATAAGAAACTGCCCTAGCTCGGGCATAAGAAACTGCCCGAGCTCGGGCATTGGAAACTGCCCGAGCTCGGGCATAAGGAATTGCCCTAGCTCGGGCATAAGAAACTGCCCGAGCTCGGGCATAAGGAATTGCCCTAGCTCGGGCATAAGAATTGCCCTAGCTTGGGCATAAGAAAGTGCCCTAGCTCGGGCATAAGAAACTGCCCTAGCTGGGGCATAAGAAACTGCCCTAGCTCGGGCATAAGAAACTGCCCGAGCTCGGGCATAAGGAATTGCCCTAGCTAGGGCATAAGAAACTGCCCTAGCTCGGGCATAAGAAACTGCCCGAGCTCGGGCATAAGAAACTGCCCGAGCTCGGGCATAAGGAATTGCCCTAGCTCGGGCATAAGAAACTGCCCGAGCTCGGGCATAAGGAATTGCCCTAGCTCGGGCATAAGAAACTGCCCGAGCTCGGGCATAAGGAATTGCCCTAGCTCGGGCATAAGAATTGCCCTAGCTCGGGCATAAGAAAGTGCCCTAGCTCGGGCATAAGAAACTGCCCTAGCTGGGGCATGAGAAACTGCCCTAGCTCGGGCATAAGAAACTGCCCGAGCTCGGGCATAAGGAATTGCCCTAGCTCGGGCATAAGAAACTGCCCGAGCTCGGGCATAAGGAATTGCCCTAGCTCGGGCATAAGAAACTGCCCGAGCTCGGGCATAAGGAATTGCCCTAGCTCGGGCATAAGAATTGCCCTAGCTCGGGCATAAGAAAGTGCCCTAGCTCGGGCATAAGAAACTGCCCTAGCTGGGGCATGAGAAACTGCCCTAGCTCGGGCATAAGAATTGCCCGAGCTCGGGCATAAGGAATTGCCCTAGCTCAGGCATAAAAATTGCCCTAGCTCGGGCATAAGAAAGTGCCCTAGCTCGGGCATAAGAAACTGCCCTAGCTGGGGCATAAGAAACTGCCCTAGCTCGGGCATAAGAAACTGCCCGAGCTCGGGCATAAGAAACTGCCCGAGCTCGGGCATAAGGAATTGCCCTAGCTCGGGCATAAGAATTGCCCTAGCTCGGGCATAAGAAAGTGCCCTAGCTCGGGCATAAGAAACTGCCCGAGCTCGGGCATAAGGAATTGCCCTAGCTAGGGCATAAGAAACTGCCCTAGCTCGGGCATAAGAAACTGCCCGAGCTCGGGCATTGGAAACTGCCCGAGCTCGGGCATAAGGAATTGCCCTAGCTCGGGCATAAGAAACTGCCCGAGCTCGGGCATAAGGAATTGCCCTAGCTCGGGCATAGGAAACTGCCCGAGCTCGGGCATAAGGAATTGCCCTAGCTCGGGCATAAGAATTGCCCTAGCTCGGGCATAAGAAAGTGCCCTAGCTCGGGCATAAGAAACTGCCCTAGCTGGGGCATAAGAAACTGCCCTAGCTCGGGCATAAGAAACTGCCCGAGCTCGGGCATGAGGAATTGCCCTAGCTAGGGCATAAGAAACTGCCCTAGCTCGGGCATAAGAAACTGCCCGAGCTCGGGCATAAGAAACTGCCCGAGCTCGGGCATAAGGAATTGCCCTAGCTCGGGCATAAGAAACTGCCCGAGCTCGGGCATAAGGAATTGCCCTAGCTCGGGCATAAGAAACTGCCCGAGCTCGGGCATAAGGAATTGCCCTAGCTCGGGCATAAGAATTGCCCTAGCTCGGGCATAAGAAAGTGCCCTAGCTCGGGCATAAGAAACTGCCCTAGCTGGGGCATGAGAAACTGCCCTAGCTCGGGCATAAGAATTGCCCGAGCTCGGGCATAAGGAATTGCCCTAGCTCGGGCATAAGAATTGCCCTAGCTCGGGCATAAGAGTTGCCCTAGCTCGGGCATAAGAAACTGCCCGAGCTCGGGCATAAGAAACTGCCCGAGCTCGGGCATAAGAAACTGCCCGAGCTCGGGCATAAGAAACTGCCCGAGCTCGGGCATAAGGAATTGCCCTAGCTCGGGCATAAGAATTGCCCTAGCTCGGGCATAAAAAACTGCCCGAGCTCGGGCATAAGGAATTGCCCTTACTCGGGCATAAGAAACTGCCCTAGCTCGGGCATAAGAAACTGCCCGAGCTCGGGCATCAGGAATTGCCCGAGCTCGGGCATAAGAAACTGCCCGAGCTCGGGCATTGGAAACTGCCCTAGCTCGGGCATAAGAAACTGCCCCAGCTGGGGCATAAGAAACTGCCCTAGCTCGGGCATAAGGAATTGCCCTAGCTCGGGCATAAGAATTGCCCTAGCTCGGGCATGAGAAGCTGCCCGAGCTCGGGCATAAGAAACTGCCCTAGCTAGGGCATAAGAAACTGCCCTAGCTAGGGCATAAGAAACTGCCCTAGCTGGGGCATAAGAAACTGCCCTAGCTAGGGCATAAGAAACTGCCCTAGCTGGGGCATAAGAAACTGCCCGAGCTCGGGCATAAGGAATTGCCCTAGCTGGGGCATAAGAAACTGCTCGAGCTTGGGCATGAGAAACTGCACGAGCTCGGGCATAAGAAACTGCCCGAGCTCGGGCATAAGGAATTGCCCTAGCTCGGGCATAAGAAACTGCCCGAGCTCGGGCATAAGGAATTGCCCTAGCTCGGGCATAAGAAACTGCCCGAGCTCGGGCATAAGGAATTGCCCTAGCTCGGGCATAAGAAACTGCCCGAGCTCGGGCATAAGGAAGTGCCCTAGCTCAGGCATAAAAATTGCCCTAGCTCGGGCATAAGAAAGTGCCCTAGCTCGGGCATAAGAAACTGCCCTAGCTGGGGCATAAGAAACTGCCCTAGCTCGGGCATAAGAAACTGCCCGAGCTCGGGCATAAGAAACTGCCCGAGCTCGGGCATAAGGAATTGCCCTAGCTCGGGCATAAGAATTGCCCTAGCTCGGGCATAAGAAAGTGCCCTAGCTCGGGCATAAGAAACTGCCCGAGCTCGGGCATAAGGAATTGCCCTAGCTAGGGCATAAGAAACTGCCCTAGCTCGGGCATAAGAAACTGCCCGAGCTCGGGCATTGGAAACTGCCCGAGCTCGGGCATAAGGAATTGCCCTAGCTCGGGCATAAGAAACTGCCCGAGCTCGGGCATAAGGAATTGCCCTAGCTCGGGCATAGGAAACTGCCCGAGCTCGGGCATAAGGAATTGCCCTAGCTCGGGCATAAGAATTGCCCTAGCTCGGGCATAAGAAAGTGCCCTAGCTCGGGCATAAGAAACTGCCCTAGCTGGGGCATAAGAAACTGCCCTAGCTCGGGCATAAGAAACTGCCCGAGCTCGGGCATGAGGAATTGCCCTAGCTAGGGCATAAGAAACTGCCCTAGCTCGGGCATAAGAAACTGCCCGAGCTCGGGCATAAGAAACTGCCCGAGCTCGGGCATAAGGAATTGCCCTAGCTCGGGCATAAGAAACTGCCCGAGCTCGGGCATAAGGAATTGCCCTAGCTCGGGCATAAGAAACTGCCCGAGCTCGGGCATAAGGAATTGCCCTAGCTCGGGCATAAGAATTGCCCTAGCTCGGGCATAAGAAAGTGCCCTAGCTCGGGCATAAGAAACTGCCCTAGCTGGGGCATGAGAAACTGCCCTAGCTCGGGCATAAGAATTGCCCGAGCTCGGGCATAAGGAATTGCCCTAGCTCGGGCATAAGAATTGCCCTAGCTCGGGCATAAGAGTTGCCCTAGCTCGGGCATAAGAAACTGCCCGAGCTCGGGCATAAGAAACTGCCCGAGCTCGGGCATAAGAAACTGCCCGAGCTCGGGCATAAGAAACTGCCCGAGCTCGGGCATAAGGAATTGCCCTAGCTCGGGCATAAGAATTGCCCTAGCTCGGGCATAAAAAACTGCCCGAGCTCGGGCATAAGGAATTGCCCTTGCTCGGGCATAAGAAACTGCCCTAGCTCGGGCATAAGAAACTGCCCGAGCTCGGGCATCAGGAATTGCCCGAGCTCGGGCATAAGAAACTGCCCGAGCTCGGGCATTGGAAACTGCCCTAGCTCGGGCATAAGAAACTGCCCCAGCTGGGGCATAAGAAACTGCCCTAGCTCGGGCATAAGAAACTGCCCGAGCTCGGGCATGAGGAATTGCCCTAGCTAGGGCATAAGAAACTGCCCTAGCTCGGGCATAAGAAACTGCCCGAGCTCGGGCATAAGAAACTGCCCGAGCTCGGGCATAAGGAATTGCCCTAGCTCGGGCATAAGAAACTGCCCGAGCTCGGGCATAAGGAATTGCCCTAGCTCGGGCATAAGAAACTGCCCGAGCTCGGGCATAAGGAATTGCCCTAGCTCGGGCATAAGAAACTGCCCGAGCTCGGGCATAAGGAATTGCCCTAGCTCGGGCATAAGAATTGCCCTAGCTCGGGCATAAGAAAGTGCCCTAGCTCGGGCATAAGAAACTGCCCTAGCTGGGGCATAAGAAACTGCCCTAGCTCGGGCATAAGAATTGCCCGAGCTCGGGCATAAGGAATTGCCCTAGCTCGGGCATAAGAATTGCCCTAGCTCGGGCATAAGAGTTGCCCTAGCTCGGGCATAAGAAACTGCCCGAGCTCGGGCATAAGAAACTGCCCGAGCTCGGGCATAAGAAACTGCCCGAGCTCGGGCATAAGAAACTGCCCGAGCTCGGGCATAAGAAACTGCCCGAGCTCGGGCATAAGAAACTGCCCGAGCTCGGGCATAAGGAATTGCCCTAGCTCGGGCATAAGAATTGCCCTAGCTCGGGCATAAAAAACTGCCCGAGCTCGGGCATAAGGAATTGCCCTTGCTCGGGCATAAGAAACTGCCCGAGCTCGGGCATAAGAAACTGCCCAAGCTCGGGCATAAGAAACTGCCCCAGCTGGGGCATAAGAAACTGCCCTAGCTCGGGCATAAGAAACTGCCCGAGCTCGGGCATAAGAATTGCCCTAGCTCGGGCATAAAAAACTGCCCGAGCTCGGGCATTAGGAATTGCCCTAGCTCGGGCATAAGAATTGCCCGAGCTCGGGCATTAGGAATTGCCCTAGCTCGGGCATAAGAATTGCCCGAGCTCGGGCATAAAGAATTGCCCTAGCTCGGGCATAAGAATTGCCCTAGCTCGGGCATAAGAAACTGCCCGAGCTCGGGCATAAGGAATTGCCCTAGCTCGGGCATAAGAAACTGCCCGAGCTCGGGCATAAGGAATTGCCCTAGCTCGGGCATAAGAATTGCCCTAGCTCGGGCATAAGAAAGTGCCCTAGCTCGGGCATAAGAAACTGCCCTAGCTGGGGCATAAGAAACTGCCCTAGCTCGGGCATAAGAAACTGCCCGAGCTCGGGCATAAGAAACTGCCCGAGCTCGGGCATAAGGAATTGCCCTAGCTCGGGCATAAGAAACTGCCCGAGCTCGGGCATAAGGAATTGCCCTAGCTCGGGCATAAGAATTGCCCTAGCTCGGGCATAAGAAAGTGCCCTAGCTCGGGCATAAGAAACTGCCCTAGCTGGGGCATAAGAAACTGCCCTAGCTCGGGCATAAGAAACTGCCCGAGCTCGGGCATAAGGAATTGCCCTAGCTAGGACATAAGAAACTGCCCTAGCTCGGGCATAAGAAACTGCCCGAGCTCGGGCATTGGAAACTGCCCGAGCTCGGGCATAAGGAATTGCCCTAGCTCGGGCATAAGAAACTGCCCGAGCTCGGGCATAAGGAATTGCCCTAGCTCGGGCATAAGAATTGCCCTAGCTTGGGCATAAGAAAGTGCCCTAGCTCGGGCATAAGAAACTGCCCTAGCTGGGGCATAAGAAACTGCCCTAGCTCGGGCATAAGAAACTGCCCGAGCTCGGGCATAAGGAATTGCCCTAGCTAGGGCATAAGAAACTGCCCTAGCTCGGGCATAAGAAACTGCCCGAGCTCGGGCATAAGAAACTGCCCGAGCTCGGGCATAAGGAATTGCCCTAGCTCGGGCATAAGAAACTGCCCGAGCTCGGGCATAAGGAATTGCCCTAGCTCGGGCATAAGAAACTGCCCGAGCTCGGGCATAAGGAATTGCCCTAGCTCGGGCATAAGAATTGCCCTAGCTCGGGCATAAGAAAGTGCCCTAGCTCGGGCATAAGAAACTGCCCTAGCTGGGGCATGAGAAACTGCCCTAGCTCGGGCATAAGAAACTGCCCGAGCTCGGGCATAAGGAATTGCCCTAGCTCGGGCATAAGAAACTGCCCGAGCTCGGGCATAAGGAATTGCCCTAGCTCGGGCATAAGAAACTGCCCGAGCTCGGGCATAAGGAATTGCCCTAGCTCGGGCATAAGAATTGCCCTAGCTCGGGCATAAGAAAGTGCCCTAGCTCGGGCATAAGAAACTGCCCTAGCTGGGGCATGAGAAACTGCCCTAGCTCGGGCATAAGAATTGCCCGAGCTCGGGCATAAGGAATTGCCCTAGCTCAGGCATAAAAATTGCCCTAGCTCGGGCATAAGAAAGTGCCCTAGCTCGGGCATAAGAAACTGCCCTAGCTGGGGCATAAGAAACTGCCCTAGCTCGGGCATAAGAAACTGCCCGAGCTCGGGCATAAGAAACTGCCCGAGCTCGGGCATAAGGAATTGCCCTAGCTCGGGCATAAGAATTGCCCTAGCTCGGGCATAAGAAAGTGCCCTAGCTCGGGCATAAGAAACTGCCCGAGCTCGGGCATAAGGAATTGCCCTAGCTAGGGCATAAGAAACTGCCCTAGCTCGGGCATAAGAAACTGCCCGAGCTCGGGCATTGGAAACTGCCCGAGCTCGGGCATAAGGAATTGCCCTAGCTCGGGCATAAGAAACTGCCCGAGCTCGGGCATAAGGAATTGCCCTAGCTCGGGCATAGGAAACTGCCCGAGCTCGGGCATAAGGAATTGCCCTAGCTCGGGCATAAGAATTGCCCTAGCTCGGGCATAAGAAAGTGCCCTAGCTCGGGCATAAGAAACTGCCCTAGCTGGGGCATAAGAAACTGCCCTAGCTCGGGCATAAGAAACTGCCCGAGCTCGGGCATGAGGAATTGCCCTAGCTAGGGCATAAGAAACTGCCCTAGCTCGGGCATAAGAAACTGCCCGAGCTCGGGCATAAGAAACTGCCCGAGCTCGGGCATAAGGAATTGCCCTAGCTCGGGCATAAGAAACTGCCCGAGCTCGGGCATAAGGAATTGCCCTAGCTCGGGCATAAGAAACTGCCCGAGCTCGGGCATAAGGAATTGCCCTAGCTCGGGCATAAGAATTGCCCTAGCTCGGGCATAAGAAAGTGCCCTAGCTCGGGCATAAGAAACTGCCCTAGCTGGGGCATGAGAAACTGCCCTAGCTCGGGCATAAGAATTGCCCGAGCTCGGGCATAAGGAATTGCCCTAGCTCGGGCATAAGAATTGCCCTAGCTCGGGCATAAGAGTTGCCCTAGCTCGGGCATAAGAAACTGCCCGAGCTCGGGCATAAGAAACTGCCCGAGCTCGGGCATAAGAAACTGCCCGAGCTCGGGCATAAGAAACTGCCCGAGCTCGGGCATAAGGAATTGCCCTAGCTCGGGCATAAGAATTGCCCTAGCTCGGGCATAAAAAACTGCCCGAGCTCGGGCATAAGGAATTGCCCTTACTCGGGCATAAGAAACTGCCCTAGCTCGGGCATAAGAAACTGCCCGAGCTCGGGCATCAGGAATTGCCCGAGCTCGGGCATAAGAAACTGCCCGAGCTCGGGCATTGGAAACTGCCCTAGCTCGGGCATAAGAAACTGCCCCAGCTGGGGCATAAGAAACTGCCCTAGCTCGGGCATAAGGAATTGCCCTAGCTCGGGCATAAGAATTGCCCTAGCTCGGGCATGAGAAGCTGCCCGAGCTCGGGCATAAGAAACTGCCCTAGCTAGGGCATAAGAAACTGCCCTAGCTAGGGCATAAGAAACTGCCCTAGCTGGGGCATAAGAAACTGCCCTAGCTAGGGCATAAGAAACTGCCCTAGCTGGGGCATAAGAAACTGCCCGAGCTCGGGCATAAGGAATTGCCCTAGCTGGGGCATAAGAAACTGCTCGAGCTTGGGCATGAGAAACTGCACGAGCTCGGGCATAAGAAACTGCCCGAGCTCGGGCATAAGGAATTGCCCTAGCTCGGGCATAAGAAACTGCCCGAGCTCGGGCATAAGGAATTGCCCTAGCTCGGGCATAAGAAACTGCCCGAGCTCGGGCATAAGGAATTGCCCTAGCTCGGGCATAAGAAACTGCCCGAGCTCGGGCATAAGGAAGTGCCCTAGCTCAGGCATAAAAATTGCCCTAGCTCGGGCATAAGAAAGTGCCCTAGCTCGGGCATAAGAAACTGCCCTAGCTGGGGCATAAGAAACTGCCCTAGCTCGGGCATAAGAAACTGCCCGAGCTCGGGCATAAGAAACTGCCCGAGCTCGGGCATAAGGAATTGCCCTAGCTCGGGCATAAGAATTGCCCTAGCTCGGGCATAAGAAAGTGCCCTAGCTCGGGCATAAGAAACTGCCCGAGCTCGGGCATAAGGAATTGCCCTAGCTAGGGCATAAGAAACTGCCCTAGCTCGGGCATAAGAAACTGCCCGAGCTCGGGCATTGGAAACTGCCCGAGCTCGGGCATAAGGAATTGCCCTAGCTCGGGCATAAGAAACTGCCCGAGCTCGGGCATAAGGAATTGCCCTAGCTCGGGCATAGGAAACTGCCCGAGCTCGGGCATAAGGAATTGCCCTAGCTCGGGCATAAGAATTGCCCTAGCTCGGGCATAAGAAAGTGCCCTAGCTCGGGCATAAGAAACTGCCCTAGCTGGGGCATAAGAAACTGCCCTAGCTCGGGCATAAGAAACTGCCCGAGCTCGGGCATGAGGAATTGCCCTAGCTAGGGCATAAGAAACTGCCCTAGCTCGGGCATAAGAAACTGCCCGAGCTCGGGCATAAGAAACTGCCCGAGCTCGGGCATAAGGAATTGCCCTAGCTCGGGCATAAGAAACTGCCCGAGCTCGGGCATAAGGAATTGCCCTAGCTCGGGCATAAGAAACTGCCCGAGCTCGGGCATAAGGAATTGCCCTAGCTCGGGCATAAGAATTGCCCTAGCTCGGGCATAAGAAAGTGCCCTAGCTCGGGCATAAGAAACTGCCCTAGCTGGGGCATGAGAAACTGCCCTAGCTCGGGCATAAGAATTGCCCGAGCTCGGGCATAAGGAATTGCCCTAGCTCGGGCATAAGAATTGCCCTAGCTCGGGCATAAGAGTTGCCCTAGCTCGGGCATAAGAAACTGCCCGAGCTCGGGCATAAGAAACTGCCCGAGCTCGGGCATAAGAAACTGCCCGAGCTCGGGCATAAGAAACTGCCCGAGCTCGGGCATAAGGAATTGCCCTAGCTCGGGCATAAGAATTGCCCTAGCTCGGGCATAAAAAACTGCCCGAGCTCGGGCATAAGGAATTGCCCTTGCTCGGGCATAAGAAACTGCCCTAGCTCGGGCATAAGAAACTGCCCGAGCTCGGGCATCAGGAATTGCCCGAGCTCGGGCATAAGAAACTGCCCGAGCTCGGGCATTGGAAACTGCCCTAGCTCGGGCATAAGAAACTGCCCCAGCTGGGGCATAAGAAACTGCCCTAGCTCGGGCATAAGGAATTGCCCTAGCTCGGGCATAAGAATTGCCCTAGCTCGGGCATGAGAAGCTGCCCGAGCTCGGGCATAAGAAACTGCCCTAGCTAGGGCATAAGAAACTGCCCTAGCTAGGGCATAAGAAACTGCCCTAGCTGGGGCATAAGAAACTGCCCTAGCTAGGGCATAAGAAACTGCCCTAGCTGGGGCATAAGAAACTGCCCGAGCTCGGGCATAAGGAATTGCCCTAGCTGGGGCATAAGAAACTGCTCGAGCTTGGGCATGAGAAACTGCACGAGCTCGGGCATAAGAAACTGCCCGAGCTCGGGCATAAGGAATTGCCCTAGCTCGGGCATAAGAAACTGCCCGAGCTCGGGCATAAGGAATTGCCCTAGCTCGGGCATAAGAATTGCCCTAGCTCGGGCATAAGAAAGTGCCCTAGCTCGGGCATAAGAAACTGCCCTAGCTGGGGCATAAGAAACTGCCCTAGCTCGGGCATAAGAAACTGCCCGAGCTCGGGCATAAGAAACTGCCCTAGCTCGGGCATAAGAAACTGCCCGAGCTCGGGCATAAGAAACTGCCCTAGCTCGGGCATAAGAAACTGCCCGAGCTCGGGCATTGGAAACTGCCCTAGCTCGGGCATAAGAAACTGCCCCAGCTGGGGCATAAGAAACTGCCCTAGCTCGGGCATAAGGAATTGCCCTAGCTCGGGCATAAGAAACTGCCCGAGCTCGGGCATAAGGAATTGCCCTAGCTCGGGCATAAGAATTGCCCTAGCTCGGGCATAAGAAAGTGCCCTAGCTCGGGCATAAGAAACTGCCCTAGCTGGGGCATAAGAAACTGCCCTAGCTCGGGCATAAGAAACTGCCCGAGCTCGGGCATAAGAAACTGCCCGAGCTCGGGCATAAGGAATTGCCCTAGCTCGGGCATAAGAAACTGCCCGAGCTCGGGCATAAGGAATTGCCCTAGCTCGGGCATAAGAAACTGCCCGAGCTCGGGCATAAGGAATTGCCCTAGCTCGGGCATAAGAAACTGCCCGAGCTCGGGCATAAGGAATTGCCCTAGCTCGGGCATAAGAATTGCCCTAGCTCGGGCATAAGAAAGTGCCCTAGCTCGGGCATAAGAAACTGCCCTAGCTGGGGCATAAGAAACTGCCCTAGCTCGGGCATAAGAAACTGCCCGAGCTCGGGCATGAGGAATTGCCCTAGCTAGGGCATAAGAAACTGCCCTAGCTCGGGCATAAAAAACTGCCCGAGCTCGGGCATAAGAAACTGCCCGAGCTCGGGCATAAGGAATTGCCCTAGCTCGGGCATAAGAAAGTGCCCTAGCTCGGGCATGAGAAACTGCCCTAGCTGGGGCATAAGAAACTGCCCTAGCTCGGGCATAAGAATTGCCCGAGCTCGGGCATAAGGAATTGCCCTAGCTCGGGCATAAGAATTGCCCTAGCTCGGGCATAAGAGTTGCCCTAGCTCGGGCATAAGAAACTGCCCGAGCTCGGGCATAAGAAACTGCCCGAGCTCGGGCATAAGAAACTGCCCGAGCTCGGGCATAAGGAATTGCCCTAGCTCGGGCATAAGAATTGCCCTAGCTCGGGCATAAAAAACTGCCCGAGCTCGGGCATAAGGAATTGCCCTTGCTCGGGCATAAGAAACTGCCCGAGCTCGGGCATAAGAAACTGCCCAAGCTCGGGCATAAGAAACTGCCCCAGCTGGGGCATAAGAAACTGCCCTAGCTCGGGCATAAGAAACTGCCCGAGCTCGGGCATAAGAATTGCCCTAGCTCGGGCATAAAAAACTGCCCTAGCTCGGGCATAAGAAACTGCCCGAGCTCGGGCATAAGGAATTGCCCTAGCTCGGGCATAAGAATTGCCCTAGCTCGGGCATGAGAAACTGCCCGAGCTCGGGCATAAGAAACTGCCCTAGCTAGGGCATAAGAAACTGCCCTAGCTGGGGCATAAGAAACTGCCCTAGCTGGGGCATAAGAAACTGCCCTAGCTCGGGCATAAGAAACTGCCCGAGCTCGGGCATAAGAAACTGCCCGAGCTCGGGCATGAGGAATTGCCCTAGCTCGGGCATAAGAATTGCCCTAGCTCGGGCATAAGAAAGTGCCCTAGCTCGGGCATAAGAAACTGCCCTAGCTGGGGCATAAGAAACTGCCCTAGCTCGGGCATAAGAAACTGCCCGAGCTCGGGCATAAGAAACTGCCCGAGCTCGGGCATAAGGAATTGCCCTAGCTCGGGCATAAGAATTGCCCTAGCTCGGGCATAAGAAAGTGCCCTAGCTCGGGCATAAGAAACTGCCCGAGCTCGGGCATAAGGAATTGCCCTAGCTAGGGCATAAGAAACTGCCCTAGCTCGGGCATAAGAAACTGCCCGAGCTCGGGCATTGGAAACTGCCCGAGCTCGGGCATAAGGAATTGCCCTAGCTCGGGCATAAGAAACTGCCCGAGCTCGGGCATAAGGAATTGCCCTAGCTCGGGCATAAGAAACTGCCCGAGCTCGGGCATAAGGAATTGCCCTAGCTCGGGCATAAGAATTGCCCTAGCTCGGGCATAAGAAAGTGCCCTAGCTCGGGCATAAGAAACTGCCCTAGCTGGGGCATAAGAAACTGTCCTAGCTCGGGCATAAGAAACTGCCCGAGCTCGGGCATGAGGAATTGCCCTAGCTAGGGCATAAGAAACTGCCCTAGCTCGGGCATAAGAAACTGCCCGAGCTCGGGCATAAGAAACTGCCCGAGCTCGGGCATAAGGAATTGCCCTAGCTCGGGCATAAGAAACTGCCCGAGCTCGGGCATAAGGAATTGCCCTAGCTCGGGCATAAGAATTGCCCTAGCTCGGGCATAAGAAAGTGCCCTAGCTCGGGCATAAGAAACTGCCCTAGCTGGGGCATAAGAAACTGCCCTAGCTCGGGCATAAGAAACTGCCCAAGCTCGGGCATAAGAAACTGCCCGAGCTCGGGCATAAGGAATTGCCCTAGCTCGGGCATAAGAAACTGCCCGAGCTCGGGCATAAGGAATTGCCCTAGCTCGGGCATAAGAAACTGCCCGAGCTCGGGCATAAGGAATTGCCCTAGCTCGGGCATAAGAAACTGCCCGAGCTCGGGCATAAGGAATTGCCCTAGCTCGGGCATAAGAATTGCCCTAGCTCGGGCATAAGAAAGTGCCCTAGCTCGGGCATAAGAAACTGCCCTAGCTGGGGCATAAGAAACTGCCCTAGCTGGGGCATAAGAAACTGCCCTAGCTCGGGCATGAGGAATTGCCCTAGCTAGGGCATAAGAAACTGCCCTAGCTCGGGCATAAAAAACTGCCCGAGCTCGGGCATAAGAAACTGCCCGAGCTCGGGCATAAGGAATTGCCCTAGCTCGGGCATAAGAAAGTGCCCTAGCTCGGGCATGAGAAACTGCCCTAGCTGGGGCATAAGAAAGTGCCCTAGCTCGGGCATGAGAAACTGCCCTAGCTGGGGCATAAGAAACTGCCCTAGCTCGGGCATAAGAATTGCCCGAGCTCGGGCATAAGGAATTGCCCTAGCTCGGGCATAAAAAACTGCCCGAGCTCGGGCATTGGGAATTGCCCTAGCTCGGGCATAAGAATTGCCCGAGCTCGGGCATTAGGAATTGCCCTAGCTCGGGCATAAGAATTGCCCTAGCTCGGGCATAAGAAACTGCCCGAGCTCGGGCATAAGGAATTGCCCTAGCTCGGGCATAAGAAACTGCCCGAGCTCGGGCATAAGGAATTGCCCTAGCTCGGGCATAAAAAACTGCCCGAGCTCGGGCATAAGGAATTGCCCTAGCTCGGGCATAAGAATTGCCCTAGCTCGGGCATAAGAAAGTGCCCTAGCTCGGGCATAAGAAACTGCCCTAGCTGGGGCATAAGAAACTGCCCTAGCTCGGGCATAAGAAACTGCCCGAGCTCGGGCATGAGGAATTGCCCTAGCTAGGGCATAAGAAACTGCCCTAGCTCGGGCATAAAAAACTGCCCGAGCTCGGGCATAAGAAACTGCCCGAGCTCGGGCATAAGGAATTGCCCTAGCTCGGGCATAAGAAAGTGCCCTAGCTCGGGCATGAGAAACTGCCCTAGCTGGGGCATAAGAAAGTGCCCTAGCTCGGGCATGAGAAACTGCCCTAGCTGGGGCATAAGAAACTGCCCTAGCTCGGGCATAAGAATTGCCCGAGCTCGGGCATAAGGAATTGCCCTAGCTCGGGCATAAAAAACTGCCCGAGCTCGGGCATTGGGAATTGCCCTAGCTCGGGCATAAGAATTGCCCGAGCTCGGGCATTAGGAATTGCCCTAGCTCGGGCATAAGAATTGCCCTAGCTCGGGCATAAGAAAGTGCCCTAGCTCGGGCATAAGAAACTGCCCGAGCTCGGGCATAAGGAATTGCCCTAGCTAGGGCATAAGAAACTGCCCTAGCTCGGGCATAAGAAACTGCCCGAGCTCGGGCATTGGAAACTGCCCGAGCTCGGGCATAAGGAATTGCCCTAGCTCGGGCATAAGAAACTGCCCGAGCTCGGGCATAAGGAATTGCCCTAGCTCGGGCATAAGAAACTGCCCGAGCTCGGGCATAAGGAATTGCCCTAGCTCGGGCATAAGAATTGCCCTAGCTCGGGCATAAGAAAGTGCCCTAGCTCGGGCATAAGAAACTGCCCTAGCTGGGGCATAAGAAACTGTCCTAGCTCGGGCATAAGAAACTGCCCGAGCTCGGGCATGAGGAATTGCCCTAGCTAGGGCATAAGAAACTGCCCTAGCTCGGGCATAAGGAATTGCCCTAGCTCGGGCATAAGAAACTGCCCGAGCTCGGGCATAAGGAATTGCCCTAGCTCGGGCATAAGAATTGCCCTAGCTCGGGCATAAGAAAGTGCCCTAGCTCGGGCATAAGATACTGCCCTAGCTGGGGCATAAGAAACTGCCCTAGCTCGGGCATAAGAAACTGCCCGAGCTCGGGCATAAGGAATTGCCCTAGCTAGGACATAAGAAACTGCCCTAGCTCGGGCATAAGAAACTGCCCGAGCTCGGGCATTGGAAACTGCCCGAGCTCGGGCATAAGGAATTGCCCTAGCTCGGGCATAAGAAACTGCCCGAGCTCGGGCATAAGGAATTGCCCTAGCTCGGGCATAAGAATTGCCCTAGCTTGGGCATAAGAAAGTGCCCTAGCTCGGGCATAAGAAACTGCCCTAGCTGGGGCATAAGAAACTGCCCTAGCTCGGGCATAAGAAACTGCCCGAGCTCGGGCATAAGGAATTGCCCTAGCTCGGGCATAAGAAACTGCCCGAGCTCGGGCATAAGGAATTGCCCTAGCTAGGGCATAAGAAACTGCCCGAGCTCGGGCATAAGGAATTGCCCTAGCTCGGGCATAAGAATTGCCCTAGCTCGGGCATAAGAAAGTGCCCTAGCTCGGGCATAAGAAACTGCCCTAGCTGGGGCATAAGAAACTGCCCTAGCTCGGGCATAAGAAACTGCCCGAGCTCGGGCATAAGGAATTGCCCTAGCTAGGACATAAGAAACTGCCCTAGCTCGGGCATAAGAAACTGCCCTAGCTGGGGCATAAGAAACTGCCCTAGCTCGGGCATAAGAAACTGCCCGAGCTCGGGCATAAGGAATTGCCCTAGCTAGGGCATAAGAAACTGCCCTAGCTCGGGCATAAGAAACTGCCCGAGCTCGGGCATAAGAAACTGCCCGAGCTCGGGCATAAGGAATTGCCCTAGCTCGGGCATAAGAAACTGCCCGAGCTCGGGCATAAGGAATTGCCCTAGCTCGGGCATAAGAAACTGCCCGAGCTCGGGCATAAGGAATTGCCCTAGCTCGGGCATAAGAATTGCCCTAGCTCGGGCATAAGAAAGTGCCCTAGCTCGGGCATAAGAAACTGCCCTAGCTGGGGCATAAGAAACTGCCCTAGCTCGGGCATAAGAATTGCCCGAGCTCGGGCATAAGGAATTGCCCTAGCTCGGGCATAAGAATTGCCCTAGCTCGGGCATAAGAGTTGCCCTAGCTCGGGCATAAGAAACTGCCCGAGCTCGGGCATAAGAAACTGCCCGAGCTCGGGCATAAGAAACTGCCCGAGCTCGGGCATAAGGAATTGCCCTAGCTCGGGCATAAGAATTGCCCTAGCTCGGGCATAAGAAAGTGTCCTAGCTCGGGCATAAGAAACTGCCCTAGCTCGGGCATAAGAAACTGCCCGAGCTCGGGCATAAGGAATTGCCCTAGCTCGGGCATAAGAATTGCCCGAGCTCGGGCATTAGGAATTGCCCTAGCTCGGGCATAAGAATTGCCCGAGCTCGGGCATAAAGAATTGCCCTAGCTCGGGCATAAGAATTGCCCTAGCTCGGGCATAAGAAACTGCCCGAGCTCGGGCATAAGGAATTGCCCTAGCTCGGGCATAAGAATTGCCCTAGCTCGGGCATAAGAATTGCCCTAGCTCGGGCATAAGAAACTGCCCGAGCTCAGGCATAAGGAATTGCCCTAGCTCGGGCATAAGAATTGCCCTAGCTCGGGCATGAGAAACTGCCCGAGCTCGGGCATAAGAAACTGCCCTAGCTAGGGCATAAGAAACTGCCCTAGCTAGGGCATAAGAAACTGCCCTAGCTGGGGCATAAGAAACTGCCCTAGCTAGGGCATAAGAAACTGCCCTAGCTGGGGCATAAGAAACTGCCCGAGCTCGGGCATAAGGAATTGCCCTAGCTGGGGCATAAGAAACTGCTCGAGCTTGGGCATGAGAAACTGCACGAGCTCGGGCATAAGAAACTGCCCGAGCTCGGGCATAAGGAATTGCCCTAGCTCGGGCATAAGAAACTGCCCGAGCTCGGGCATAAGGAATTGCCCTAGCTCGGGCATAAGAATTGCCCTAGCTCGGGCATAAGAAAGTGCCCTAGCTCGGGCATAAGAAACTGCCCTAACTGGGGCATAAGAAACTGCCCTAGCTCGGGCATAAGAAACTGCCCAAGCTCGGGCATAAGAAACTGCCCTAGCTCGGGCATAAGAAACTGCCCGAGCTCGGGCATAAGGAATTGCCCTAGCTCGGGCATAAGAATTGCCCTAGCTCGGGCATAAGAAAGTGCCCTAGCTCGGGCATAAGAAACTGCCCTAGCTGGGGCATAAGAAACTGCCCTAGCTCGGGCATAAGAAACTGCCCGAGCTCGGGCATAAGAAACTGCCCGAGCTCGGGCATAAGGAATTGCCCTAGCTCGGGCATAAGAAACTGCCCGAGCTCGGGCATAAGGAATTGCCCTAGCTCGGGCATAAGAATTGCCCTAGCTCGGGCATAAGAAAGTGCCCTAGCTCGGGCATAAGAAACTGCCCTAGCTGGGGCATAAGAAACTGCCCTAGCTCGGGCATAAGAAACTGCCCGAGCTCGGTTATAAGGAATTGCCCTAGCTAGGACATAAGAAACTGCCCTAGCTCGGGCATAAGAAACTGCCCGAGCTCGGGCATTGGAAACTGCCCGAGCTCGGGCATAAGGAATTGCCCTAGCTCGGGCATAAGAAACTGCCCGAGCTCGGGCATAAGGAATTGCCCTAGCTAGGGCATAAGAAACTGCCCTAGCTCGGGCATAAGAAACTGCCCGAGCTCGGGCATTGGAAACTGCCCGAGCTCGGGCATAAGGAATTGCCCTAGCTCGGGCATAAGAAACTGCCCGAGCTCGGGCATAAGGAATTGCCCTAGCTCGGGCATAAGAAACTGCCCGAGCTCGGGCATAAGGAATTGCCCTAGCTCGGGCATAAGAATTGCCCTAGCTCGGGCATAAGAAAGTGCCCTAGCTCGGGCATAAGAAACTGCCCTAGCTGGGGCATAAGAAACTGCCCTAGCTCGGGCATAAGAAACTGCCCGAGCTCGGGCATGAGGAATTGCCCTATTTAGGGCATAAGAAACTGCCCTAGCTCGGGCATAAGAAACTGCCCGAGCTCGGGCATAAGAAACTGCCCGAGCTCGGGCATAAGGAATTGCCCTAGCTCGGGCATCAGAAACTGCCCGAGCTCGGGCATAAGGAATTGCCCTAGCTCGGGCATAAGAAACTGCCCGAGCTCGGGCATAAGGAATTGCCCTAGCTCGGGCATAAGAATTGCCCTAGCTCGGGCATAAGAAAGTGCCCTAGCTCGGGCATAAGAAACTGCCCTAGCTGGGGCATGAGAAACTGCCCTAGCTCGGGCATAAGAATTGCCCGAGCTCGGGCATAAGGAATTGCCCTAGCTCGGGCATAAGAATTGCCCTAGCTCGGGCATAAGAGTTGCCCTAGCTCGGGCATAAGAAACTGCCCGAGCTCGGGCATAAGAAACTGCCCGAGCTCGGGCATAAGAAACTGCCCGAGCTCGGGCATAAGGAACTGCCCGAGCTCGGGCATAAGGAATTGCCCTAGCTCGGGCATAAGAATTGCCCTAGCTCGGGCATAAAAAACTGCCCGAGCTCGGGCATAAGGAATTGCCCTTGCTCGGGCATAAGAAACTGCCCTAGCTCGGGCATAAGAAACTGCCCGAGCTCGGGCATCAGGAATTCCCCGAGCTCGGGCATAAGAAACTGCCCGAGCTCGGGCATTGGAAACTGCCCTAGCTCGGGCATAAGAAACTGCCCCAGCTGGGGCATAAGAAACTGCCCTAGCTCGGGCATAAGGAATTGCCCTTGCTCGGGCATAAGAAACTGCCCTAGCTCGGGCATAAGAAACTGCCCGAGCTCGGGCATCAGGAATTCCCCGAGCTCGGGCATAAGAAACTGCCCGAGCTCGGGCATTGGAAACTGCCCTAGCTCGGGCATAAGAAACTGCCCTAGCTGGGGCATAAGAAACTGCCCTAGCTCGGGCATAAGAAACTGCCCGAGCTCGGGCATAAGAAACTGCCCGAGCTCGGGCATAAGAAACTGCCCGAGCTCGGGCATAAGGAATTGCCCTAGCTCGGGCATAAGAATTGCCCTAGCTCGGGCATGAGAAACTGCCCGAGCTCGGGCATAAGAAACTGCCCTAGCTAGGGCATAAGAAACTGCCCTAGCTAGGGCATAAGAAACTGCCCTAGCTGGGGCATAAGAAACTGCCCTAGCTAGGGCATAAGAAACTGCCCTAGCTGGGGCATAAGAAACTGCCCGAGCTCGGGCATAAGGAATTGCCCTAGCTGGGGCATAAGAAACTGCTCGAGCTTGGGCATGAGAAACTGCACGAGCTCGGGCATAAGAAACTGCCCGAGCTCGGGCATAAGGAATTGCCCTAGCTCGGGCATAAGAAACTGCCCGAGCTCGGGCATAAGGAATTGCCCTAGCTCGGGCATAAGAATTGCCCTAGCTCGGGCATAAGAAAGTGCCCTAGCTCGGGCATAAGAAACTGCCCTAGCTGGGGCATAAGAAACTGCCCTAGCTCGGGCATAAGAAACTGCCCGAGCTCGGGCATAAGAAACTGCCCTAGCTCGGGCATAAGAAACTGCCCGAGCTCGGGCATAAGGAATTGCCCTAGCTCGGGCATAAGAAACTGCCCGAGCTCGGGCATAAGGAATTGCCCTAGCTCGGGCATAAGAAACTGCCCGAGCTCGGGCATAAGGAATTGCCCTAGCTCGGGCATAAGAAACTGCCCGAGCTCGGGCATAAGGAATTGCCCTAGCTCGGGCATAAGAATTGCCCTAGCTCGGGCATAAGAAAGTGCCCTAGCTCGGGCATAAGAAACTGCCCTAGCTGGGGCATAAGAAACTGCCCTAGCTGGGGCATAAGAAACTGCCCTAGCT
Source organism: Aleiodes leptofemur (assembly GCA_963942555.1). Classification (NCBI taxonomy): domain Eukaryota; kingdom Metazoa; phylum Arthropoda; class Insecta; order Hymenoptera; family Braconidae; genus Aleiodes; species Aleiodes leptofemur. The sequence goes on from OZ012619.1 coordinate 12,458,794, forward strand.
CGGGCATGAGGAATTGCCCTAGCTAGGGCATAAGAAACTGCCCTAGCTCGGGCATAAAAAACTGCCCGAGCTCGGGCATAAGAAACTGCCCGAGCTCGGGCATAAGGAATTGCCCTAGCTCGGGCATAAGAAAGTGCCCTAGCTCGGGCATGAGAAACTGCCCTAGCTGGGGCATAAGAAAGTGCCCTAGCTCGGGCATGAGAAACTGCCCTAGCTGGGGCATAAGAAACTGCCCTAGCTCGGGCATAAGAATTGCCCGAGCTCGGGCATAAGGAATTGCCCTAGCTCGGGCATAAAAAACTGCCCGAGCTCGGGCATTGGGAATTGCCCTAGCTCGGGCATAAGAATTGCCCGAGCTCGGGCATTAGGAATTGCCCTAGCTCGGGCATAAGAATTGCCCTAGCTCGGGCATAAGAAACTGCCCGAGCTCGGGCATAAGGAATTGCCCTAGCTCGGGCATAAGAAACTGCCCGAGCTCGGGCATAAGGAATTGCCCTAGCTCGGGCATAAAAAACTGCCCGAGCTCGGGCATAAGGAATTGCCCTAGCTCGGGCATAAGAATTGCCCTAGCTCGGGCATAAGAAAGTGCCCTAGCTCGGGCATAAGAAACTGCCCTAGCTGGGGCATAAGAAACTGCCCTAGCTCGGGCATAAGAAACTGCCCGAGCTCGGGCATGAGGAATTGCCCTAGCTAGGGCATAAGAAACTGCCCTAGCTCGGGCATAAAAAACTGCCCGAGCTCGGGCATAAGAAACTGCCCGAGCTCGGGCATAAGGAATTGCCCTAGCTCGGGCATAAGAAAGTGCCCTAGCTCGGGCATGAGAAACTGCCCTAGCTGGGGCATAAGAAAGTGCCCTAGCTCGGGCATGAGAAACTGCCCTAGCTGGGGCATAAGAAACTGCCCTAGCTCGGGCATAAGAATTGCCCGAGCTCGGGCATAAGGAATTGCCCTAGCTCGGGCATAAAAAACTGCCCGAGCTCGGGCATTGGGAATTGCCCTAGCTCGGGCATAAGAATTGCCCGAGCTCGGGCATTAGGAATTGCCCTAGCTCGGGCATAAGAATTGCCCTAGCTCGGGCATAAGAAAGTGCCCTAGCTCGGGCATAAGAAACTGCCCGAGCTCGGGCATAAGGAATTGCCCTAGCTAGGGCATAAGAAACTGCCCTAGCTCGGGCATAAGAAACTGCCCGAGCTCGGGCATTGGAAACTGCCCGAGCTCGGGCATAAGGAATTGCCCTAGCTCGGGCATAAGAAACTGCCCGAGCTCGGGCATAAGGAATTGCCCTAGCTCGGGCATAAGAAACTGCCCGAGCTCGGGCATAAGGAATTGCCCTAGCTCGGGCATAAGAATTGCCCTAGCTCGGGCATAAGAAAGTGCCCTAGCTCGGGCATAAGAAACTGCCCTAGCTGGGGCATAAGAAACTGTCCTAGCTCGGGCATAAGAAACTGCCCGAGCTCGGGCATGAGGAATTGCCCTAGCTAGGGCATAAGAAACTGCCCAAGCTCGGGCATAAGAAACTGCCCTAGCTCGGGCATAAGAAACTGCCCGAGCTCGGGCATAAGGAATTGCCCTAGCTCGGGCATAAGAATTGCCCTAGCTCGGGCATAAGAAAGTGCCCTAGCTCGGGCATAAGAAACTGCCCTAGCTGGGGCATAAGAAACTGCCCTAGCTCGGGCATAAGAAACTGCCCGAGCTCGGGCATAAGAAACTGCCCGAGCTCGGGCATAAGGAATTGCCCTAGCTCGGGCATAAGAAACTGCCCGAGCTCGGGCATAAGGAATTGCCCTAGCTCGGGCATAAGAATTGCCCTAGCTCGGGCATAAGAAAGTGCCCTAGCTCGGGCATAAGAAACTGCCCTAGCTGGGGAATAAGAAACTGCCCTAGCTCGGGCATAAGAAACTGCCCGAGCTCGGTTATAAGGAATTGCCCTAGCTAGGACATAAGAAACTGCCCTAGCTCGGGCATAAGAAACTGCCCGAGCTCGGGCATTGGAAACTGCCCGAGCTCGGGCATAAGGAATTGCCCTAGCTCGGGCATAAGAAACTGCCCGAGCTCGGGCATAAGGAATTGCCCTAGCTAGGGCATAAGAAACTGCCCTAGCTCGGGCATAAGAAACTGCCCGAGCTCGGGCATTGGAAACTGCCCGAGCTCGGGCATAAGGAATTGCCCTAGCTCGGGCATAAGAAACTGCCCGAGCTCGGGCATAAGGAATTGCCCTAGCTCGGGCATAAGAAACTGCCCGAGCTCGGGCATAAGGAATTGCCCTAGCTCGGGCATAAGAATTGCCCTAGCTCGGGCATAAGAAAGTGCCCTAGCTCGGGCATAAGAAACTGCCCTAGCTGGGGCATAAGAAACTGCCCTAGCTCGGGCATAAGAAACTGCCCGAGCTCGGGCATGAGGAATTGCCCTATTTAGGGCATAAGAAACTGCCCTAGCTCGGGCATAAGAAACTGCCCGAGCTCGGGCATAAGAAACTGCCCGAGCTCGGGCATAAGGAATTGCCCTAGCTCGGGCATAAGAAACTGCCCGAGCTCGGGCATAAGGAATTGCCCTAGCTCGGGCATAAGAAACTGCCCGAGCTCGGGCATAAGGAATTGCCCTAGCTCGGGCATAAGAATTGCCCTAGCTCGGGCATAAGAAAGTGCCCTAGCTCGGGCATAAGAAACTGCCCTAGCTGGGGCATGAGAAACTGCCCTAGCTCGGGCATAAGAATTGCCCGAGCTCGGGCATAAGGAATTGCCCTAGCTCGGGCATAAGAATTGCCCTAGCTCGGGCATAAGAGTTGCCCTAGCTCGGGCATAAGAAACTGCCCGAGCTCGGGCATAAGAAACTGCCCGAGCTCGGGCATAAGAAACTGCCCGAGCTCGGGCATAAGGAACTGCCCGAGCTCGGGCATAAGGAATTGCCCTAGCTCGGGCATAAGAATTGCCCTAGCTCGGGCATAAAAAACTGCCCGAGCTCGGGCATAAGGAATTGCCCTTGCTCGGGCATAAGAAACTGCCCTAGCTCGGGCATAAGAAACTGCCCGAGCTCGGGCATCAGGAATTCCCCGAGCTCGGGCATAAGAAACTGCCCGAGCTCGGGCATTGGAAACTGCCCTAGCTCGGGCATAAGAAACTGCCCCAGCTGGGGCATAAGAAACTGCCCTAGCTCGGGCATAAGGAATTGCCCTTGCTCGGGCATAAGAAACTGCCCTAGCTCGGGCATAAGAAACTGCCCGAGCTCGGGCATCAGGAATTCCCCGAGCTCGGGCATAAGAAACTGCCCGAGCTCGGGCATTGGAAACTGCCCTAGCTCGGGCATAAGAAACTGCCCTAGCTGGGGCATAAGAAACTGCCCTAGCTCGGGCATAAGAAACTGCCCGAGCTCGGGCATAAGAAACTGCCCGAGCTCGGGCATAAGGAATTGCCCTAGCTCGGGCATAAGAAACTGCCCGAGCTCGGGCATAAGGAATTGCCCTAGCTCGGGCATAAGAATTGCCCTAGCTCGGGCATGAGAAACTGCCCGAGCTCGGGCATAAGAAACTGCCCTAGCTAGGGCATAAGAAACTGCCCTAGCTAGGGCATAAGAAACTGCCCTAGCTGGGGCATAAGAAACTGCCCTAGCTAGGGCATAAGAAACTGCCCTAGCTGGGGCATAAGAAACTGCCCGAGCTCGGGCATAAGGAATTGCCCTAGCTGGGGCATAAGAAACTGCTCGAGCTTGGGCATGAGAAACTGCACGAGCTCGGGCATAAGAAACTGCCCGAGCTCGGGCATAAGGAATTGCCCTAGCTCGGGCATAAGAAACTGCCCGAGCTCGGGCATAAGGAATTGCCCTAGCTCGGGCATAAGAATTGCCCTAGCTCGGGCATAAGAAAGTGCCCTAGCTCGGGCATAAGAAACTGCCCTAGCTGGGGCATAAGAAACTGCCCTAGCTCGGGCATAAGAAACTGCCCGAGCTCGGGCATAAGAAACTGCCCTAGCTCGGGCATAAGAAACTGCCCGAGCTCGGGCATTGGAAACTGCCCTAGCTCGGGCATAAGAAACTGCCCCAGCTGGGGCATAAGAAACTGCCCTAGCTCGGGCATAAGGAATTGCCCTAGCTCGGGCATAAGAAACTGCCCGAGCTCGGGCATAAGGAATTGCCCTAGCTCGGGCATAAGAATTGCCCTAGCTCGGGCATAAGAAAGTGCCCTAGCTCGGGCATAAGAAACTGCCCTAGCTGGGGCATAAGAAACTGCCCTAGCTCGGGCATAAGAAACTGCCCGAGCTCGGGCATAAGAAACTGCCCGAGCTCGGGCATAAGGAATTGCCCTAGCTCGGGCATAAGAAACTGCCCGAGTTCGGGCATAAGGAATTGCCCTAGCTCGGGCATAAGAAACTGCCCGAGCTCGGGCATAAGGAATTGCCCTAGCTCGGGCATAAGAAACTGCCCGAGCTCGGGCATAAGGAATTGCCCTAGCTCGGGCATAAGAATTGCCCTAGCTCGGGCATAAGAAAGTGCCCTAGCTCGGGCATAAGAAACTGCCCTAGCTGGGGCATAAGAAACTGCCCTAGCTGGGGCATAAGAAACTGCCCTAGCTCGGGCATGAGGAATTGCCCTAGCTAGGGCATAAGAAACTGCCCTAGCTCGGGCATAAAAAACTGCCCGAGCTCGGGCATAAGAAACTGCCCGAGCTCGGGCATAAGGAATTGCCCTAGCTCGGGCATAAGAAAGTGCCCTAGCTCGGGCATGAGAAACTGCCCTAGCTGGGGCATAAGAAAGTGCCCTAGCTCGGGCATGAGAAACTGCCCTAGCTGGGGCATAAGAAACTGCCCTAGCTCGGGCATAAGAATTGCCCGAGCTCGGGCATAAGGAATTGCCCTAGCTCGGGCATAAAAAACTGCCCGAGCTCGGGCATTGGGAATTGCCCTAGCTCGGGCATAAGAATTGCCCGAGCTCGGGCATTAGGAATTGCCCTAGCTCGGGCATAAGAATTGCCCTAGCTCGGGCATAAGAAACTGCCCGAGCTCGGGCATAAGGAATTGCCCTAGCTCGGGCATAAGAAACTGCCCGAGCTCGGGCATAAGGAATTGCCCTAGCTCGGGCATAAAAAACTGCCCGAGCTCGGGCATAAGGAATTGCCCTAGCTCGGGCATAAGAATTGCCCTAGCTCGGGCATAAGAAAGTGCCCTAGCTCGGGCATAAGAAACTGCCCTAGCTGGGGCATAAGAAACTGCCCTAGCTCGGGCATAAGAAACTGCCCGAGCTCGGGCATGAGGAATTGCCCTAGCTAGGGCATAAGAAACTGCCCTAGCTCGGGCATAAAAAACTGCCCGAGCTCGGGCATAAGAAACTGCCCGAGCTCGGGCATAAGGAATTGCCCTAGCTCGGGCATAAGAAAGTGCCCTAGCTCGGGCATGAGAAACTGCCCTAGCTGGGGCATAAGAAAGTGCCCTAGCTCGGGCATGAGAAACTGCCCTAGCTGGGGCATAAGAAACTGCCCTAGCTCGGGCATAAGAATTGCCCGAGCTCGGGCATAAGGAATTGCCCTAGCTCGGGCATAAAAAACTGCCCGAGCTCGGGCATTGGGAATTGCCCTAGCTCGGGCATAAGAATTGCCCGAGCTCGGGCATTAGGAATTGCCCTAGCTCGGGCATAAGAATTGCCCTAGCTCGGGCATAAGAAAGTGCCCTAGCTCGGGCATAAGAAACTGCCCGAGCTCGGGCATAAGGAATTGCCCTAGCTAGGGCATAAGAAACTGCCCTAGCTCGGGCATAAGAAACTGCCCGAGCTCGGGCATTGGAAACTGCCCGAGCTCGGGCATAAGGAATTGCCCTAGCTCGGGCATAAGAAACTGCCCGAGCTCGGGCATAAGGAATTGCCCTAGCTCGGGCATAAGAAACTGCCCGAGCTCGGGCATAAGGAATTGCCCTAGCTCGGGCATAAGAATTGCCCTAGCTCGGGCATAAGAAAGTGCCCTAGCTCGGGCATAAGAAACTGCCCTAGCTGGGGCATAAGAAACTGTCCTAGCTCGGGCATAAGAAACTGCCCGAGCTCGGGCATGAGGAATTGCCCTAGCTAGGGCATAAGAAACTGCCCTAGCTGGGGCATAAGAAAGTGCCCTAGCTCGGGCATAAGAAACTGCCCGAGCTCGGGCATAAGGAATTGCCCTAGCTAGGACATAAGAAACTGCCCTAGCTCGGGCATAAGAAACTGCCCTAGCTGGGGCATAAGAAACTGCCCTAGCTCGGGCATAAGAAACTGCCCGAGCTCGGGCATAAGGAATTGCCCTAGCTAGGACATAAGAAACTGCCCTAGCTCGGGCATAAGAAACTGCCCGAGCTCGGGCATTGGAAACTGCCCGAGCTCGGGCATAAGGAATTGCCCTAGCTCGGGCATAAGAAACTGCCCGAGCTCGGGCATAAGGAATTGCCCTAGCTCGGGCATAAGAATTGCCCTAGCTTGGGCATAAGAAAGTGCCCTAGCTCGGGCATAAGAAACTGCCCTAGCTGGGGCATAAGAAACTGCCCTAGCTCGGGCATAAGAAACTGCCCGAGCTCGGGCATAAGGAATTGCCCTAGCTCGGGCATAAGAAACTGCCCGAGCTCGGGCATAAGGAATTGCCCTAGCTCGGGCATAAGAAACTGCCCGAGCTCGGGCATAAGGAATTGCCCTAGCTCGGGCATAAGAATTGCCCTAGCTCGGGCATAAGAAAGTGCCCTAGCTCGGGCATAAGAAACTGCCCTAGCTGGGGCATAAGAAACTGTCCTAGCTCGGGCATAAGAAACTGCCCGAGCTCGGGCATGAGGAATTGCCCTAGCTAGGGCATAAGAAACTGCCCTAGCTGGGGCATAAGAAACTGCCCTAGCTCGGGCATAAGAAACTGCCCGAGCTCGGGCATAAGGAATTGCCCTAGCTAGGGCATAAGAAACTGCCCTAGCTCGGGCATAAGAAACTGCCCTAGCTGGGGCATAAGAAACTGCCCTAGCTCGGGCATAAGAAACTGCCCGAGCTCGGGCATAAGGAATTGCCCTAGCTAGGACATAAGAAACTGCCCTAGCTCGGGCATAAGAAACTGCCCGAGCTCGGGCATTGGAAACTGCCCGAGCTCGGGCATAAGGAATTGCCCTAGCTCGGGCATAAGAAACTGCCCGAGCTCGGGCATAAGGAATTGCCCTAGCTCGGGCATAAGAATTGCCCTAGCTTGGGCATAAGAAAGTGCCCTAGCTCGGGCATAAGAAACTGCCCTAGCTGGGGCATAAGAAACTGCCCTAGCTCGGGCATAAGAAACTGCCCGAGCTCGGGCATAAGGAATTGCCCTAGCTCGGGCATAAGAAACTGCCCGAGCTCGGGCATAAGGAATTGCCCTAGCTAGGGCATAAGAAACTGCCCGAGCTCGGGCATAAGGAATTGCCCTAGCTCGGGCATAAGAATTGCCCTAGCTCGGGCATAAGAAAGTGCCCTAGCTCGGGCATAAGAAACTGCCCTAGCTGGGGCATAAGAAACTGCCCTAGCTCGGGCATAAGAAACTGCCCGAGCTCGGGCATAAGGAATTGCCCTAGCTAGGACATAAGAAACTGCCCTAGCTCGGGCATAAGAAACTGCCCTAGCTGGGGCATAAGAAACTGCCCTAGCTCGGGCATAAGAAACTGCCCGAGCTCGGGCATAAGGAATTGCCCTAGCTAGGGCATAAGAAACTGCCCTAGCTCGGGCATAAGAAACTGCCTGAGCTCGGGCATAAGAAACTGCCCGAGCTCGGGCATAAGGAATTGCCCTAGCTCGGGCATAAGAAACTGCCCGAGCTCGGGCATAAGGAATTGCCCTAGCTCGGGCATAAGAAACTGCCCGAGCTCGGGCATAAGGAATTGCCCTAGCTCGGGCATAAGAATTGCCCTAGCTCGGGCATAAGAAAGTGCCCTAGCTCGGGCATAAGAAACTGCCCTAGCTGGGGCATAAGAAACTGCCCTAGCTCGGGCATAAGAATTGCCCGAGCTCGGGCATAAGGAATTGCCCTAGCTCGGGCATAAGAATTGCCCTAGCTCGGGCATAAGAGTTGCCCTAGCTCGGGCATAAGAAACTGCCCGAGCTCGGGCATAAGAAACTGCCCGAGCTCGGGCATAAGAAACTGCCCGAGCTCGGGCATAAGGAATTGCCCTAGCTCGGGCATAAGAATTGCCCTAGCTCGGGCATAAGAAAGTGTCCTAGCTCGGGCATAAGAAACTGCCCTAGCTCGGGCATAAGAAACTGCCCGAGCTCGGGCATAAGGAATTGCCCTAGCTCGGGCATAAGAATTGCCCGAGCTCGGGCATTAGGAATTGCCCTAGCTCGGGCATAAGAATTGCCCGAGCTCGGGCATAAAGAATTGCCCTAGCTCGGGCATAAGAATTGCCCTAGCTCGGGCATAAGAAACTGCCCGAGCTCGGGCATAAGGAATTGCCCTAGCTCGGGCATAAGAATTGCCCTAGCTCGGGCATAAGAATTGCCCTAGCTCGGGCATAAGAAACTGCCCGAGCTCAGGCATAAGGAATTGCCCTAGCTCGGGCATAAGAATTGCCCTAGCTCGGGCATGAGAAACTGCCCGAGCTCGGGCATAAGAAACTGCCCTAGCTAGGGCATAAGGAACTGCCCTAGCTAGGGCATAAGAAACTGCCCTAGCTGGGGCATAAGAAACTGCCCCAGCTCGGGCATAAGAAACTGCCCTAGCTCGGGCATAAGAAACTGCCCGAGCTCGGGCATAAGGAATTGCCCTAGCTCAGGCATAAGAAACTGCCCGAGCTCGGGCATAAGGAATTGCCCTAGCTGGGGCATAAGAAACTGCTCGAGCTTGGGCATGAGAAACTGCACGAGCTCGGGCATAAGAAACTGCCCGAGCTCGGGCATAAGGAATTGCCCTAGCTCGGGCATAAGGAATTGCCCTAGCTCGGGCATAAGAATTGCCCTAGCTCGGGCATAAAAAACTGCCCGAGCTCGGGCATAAGAAACTGCCCTAGCTGGGGCATAAGAAACTGCTCGAGCTTGGGCATGAGAAACTGCACGAGCTCGGGCATAAGAAACTGCCCGAGCTCGGGCATAAGGAATTGCCCTAGCTCGGGCATAAGAAACTGCCCGAGCTCGGGCATAAGGAATTGCCCTAGCTAGGGCATAAGAAACTGCCCTAGCTAGGGCATGAGAAACTGCCCTAGCTGGGGCATAAGAAACTGCCCCAGCTCGGGCATAAGAAACTGCCCGAGCTCGGGCATTGGAAACTGCCCTAGCTCGGGCATAAGAAACTGCCCGAGCTCGGGCATAAGGAATTGCCCTAGCTCGGGCATAAGAAACTGCCCGAGCTCGGGCATAAGGAATTGCCCTAGCTGGGGCATAAGAAACTGCTCGAGCTTGGGCATGAGAAACTGCACGAGCTCGGGCATAAGAAACTGCCCGAGCTCGGGCATAAGGAATTGCCCTAGCTCGGGCATAAGAATTGCCCGAGCTCGGGCATAAAAAACTGCCCGAGCTCGGGCATAAGAAACTGCCCTAGCTGGGGCATAAGAAACTGCTCGAGCTTGGGCATGAGAAACTGCACGAGCTCGGGCATAAGAAACTGCCCGAGCTCGGGCATAAGGAATTGCCCTAGCTCGGGCATAAGAAACTGCCCGAGCTCGGGCATAAGGAATTGCCCTAGCTAGGGCATAAGAAACTGCCCTAGCTAGGGCATGAGAAACTGCCCTAGCTGGGGCATAAGAAACTGCCCCAGCTCGGGCATAAGAAACTGCCCGAGCTCGGGCATAAGAAACTGCCCGAGCTCGGGCATAAGAAACTGCCCTAGCTGGGGCATCAGAAACTGCCCGAGCTCGGGCATAAGAAACTGCCCTAGCTCGGGCATAAGAAACTGCCCGAGCTCGGGCCTAAAAAACTGCCCGAGCTCAGGCATAAGAAACTGCCCTAGCTCGGGCATAAGAAACTGCCCGAGCTCGGGCATAAGAAACTGCCCTAGCTGGGGCATAAGAAACTGCCCTAGCTGGGGCATAAGAAACTGCCCTAGCTGGGGCATAAGAAACTGCCCTAGCTCGGGCATAAGAAACTGCCCGAGCTCGGGCATAAGGAATTGCCCTAGCTCGGGCATAAGAAACTGCCCTAGCTGGGGCATAAGAAACTGCCCTAGCTGGGGCATAAGAAACTGCCCTAGCTCGGGCATAAGAAACTGCCCTAGCTCGGGCATAAGAAACTGCCCTAGCTCGGGCATAAGAAACTGCCCGAGCTCGGGCATTGGAAACTGCCCTAGCTCGGGCATAAGAAACTGCCCCAGCTGGGGCATAAGAAACTGCCCTAGCTCGGGCATAAGAAACTGCCCGAGCTCGGGCATAAGAAACTGCCCTAGCTCGGGCATAAGAAACTGCCCCAGCTGGGGCATAAGAAACTGCCCGAGCTCGGGCATTGGAAACTGCCCTAGCTCGGGCATAAGAAACTGCCCCAGCTGGGGCATAAGAAACTGCCCTAGCTCGGGCATAAGAAACTGCTCGAGCTCGGGCATAAGAAACTGCCCGAGCTCGGGCATAAGAAACTGCCCGAGCTCGGGCATAAGAAACTGCCCTAGCTGGGGCATAAGAAACTGCCCTAGCTGGGGCATAAGAAACTGCCCTAGCTGGGGCATAAGAAACTGCCCTAGCTCGGGCATAAGAAACTGCCCGAGCTCGGGCATAAGGAATTGCCCTAGCTCGGGCATAAGAAACTGCCCTAGCTGGGGCATAAGAAACTGCCCTAGCTGGGGCATAAGAAACTGCCCTAGCTCGGGCATAAGAAACTGCCCTAGCTCGGGCATAAGAAACTGCCCTAGCTCGGGCATAAGAAACTGCCCGAGCTCGGGCATTGGAAACTGCCCTAGCTCGGGCATAAGAAACTGCCCCAGCTGGGGCATAAGAAACTGCCCTAGCTCGGGCATAAGAAACTGCCCGAGCTCGGGCATTGGAAACTGCCCTAGCTCGGGCATAAGAAACTGCCCCAGCTGGGGCATAAGAAACTGCCCGAGCTCGGGCATTGGAAACTGCCCTAGCTCGGGCATAAGAAACTGCCCCAGCTGGGGCATAAGAAACTGCCCTAGCTCGGGCATAAGAAACTGCTCGAGCTCGGGCATAAGAAACTGCCCGAGCTCGGGCATAAGAAACTGCCCGAGCTCGGGCATAAGGAATTGCCCTAGCTCGGGCATAAGAATTGCCCTAGCTCGGGCATAAGAAACTGCCCTAGCTCGGGCATAAGAAACTGCCCGAGCTCGGGCATAAGGAATTGCCCTAGCTGGGGCATAAGAAACTGCTCGAGCTTGGGCATGAGAAACTGCACGAGCTCGGGCATAAGAAACTGCCCGAGCTCGGGCATAAGGAATTGCCCTAGCTCGGGCATAAGAAACTGCCCGAGCTCGGGCATAAGGAATTGCCCTAGCTCGGGCATAAGAATTGCCCTAGCTCGGGCATAAGAAAGTGCCCTAGCTCGGGCATAAGAAACTGCCCTAGCTGGGGCATAAGAAACTGCCCTAGCTCGGGCATAAGAAACTGCCCGAGCTCGGGCATAAGAAACTGCCCTAGCTCGGGCATAAGAAACTGCCCGAGCTCGGGCATTGGAAACTGCCCTAGCTCGGGCATAAGAAACTGCCCCAGCTGGGGCATAAGAAACTGCCCTAGCTCGGGCATAAGGAATTGCCCTAGCTCGGGCATAAGAAACTGCCCGAGCTCGGGCATAAGGAATTGCCCTAGCTCGGGCATAAGAATTGCCCTAGCTCGGGCATAAGAAAGTGCCCTAGCTCGGGCATAAGAAACTGCCCTAGCTGGGGCATAAGAAACTGCCCTAGCTCGGGCATAAGAAACTGCCCGAGCTCGGGCATAAGAAACTGCCCGAGCTCGGGCATAAGGAATTGCCCTAGCTCGGGCATAAGAAACTGCCCTAGCTCGGGCATAAGGAATTGCCCTAGCTCGGGCATAAGAAACTGCCCGAGCTCGGGCATAAGGAATTGCCCTAGCTCGGGCATAAGAAACTGCCCGAGCTCGGGCATAAGGAATTGCCCTAGCTCGGGCATAAGAATTGCCCTAGCTCGGGCATAAGAAAGTGCCCTAGCTCGGGCATAAGAAACTGCCCTAGCTGGGGCATAAGAAACTGCCCTAGCTGGGGCATAAGAAACTGCCCTAGCTCGGGCATGAGGAATTGCCCTAGCTAGGGCATAAGAAACTGCCCTAGCTCGGGCATAAAAAACTGCCCGAGCTCGGGCATAAGAAACTGCCCGAGCTCGGGCATAAGGAATTGCCCTAGCTCGGGCATAAGAAAGTGCCCTAGCTCGGGCATGAGAAACTGCCCTAGCTGGGGCATAAGAAAGTGCCCTAGCTCGGGCATGAGAAACTGCCCTAGCTGGGGCATAAGAAACTGCCCTAGCTCGGGCATAAGAATTGCCCGAGCTCGGGCATAAGGAATTGCCCTAGCTCGGGCATAAAAAACTGCCCGAGCTCGGGCATTGGGAATTGCCCTAGCTCGGGCATAAGAATTGCCCGAGCTCGGGCATTAGGAATTGCCCTAGCTCGGGCATAAGAATTGCCCTAGCTCGGGCATAAGAAACTGCCCGAGCTCGGGCATAAGGAATTGCCCTAGCTCGGGCATAAGAAACTGCCCGAGCTCGGGCATAAGGAATTGCCCTAGCTCGGGCATAAAAAACTGCCCGAGCTCGGGCATAAGGAATTGCCCTAGCTCGGGCATAAGAATTGCCCTAGCTCGGGCATAAGAAAGTGCCCTAGCTCGGGCATAAGAAACTGCCCTAGCTGGGGCATAAGAAACTGCCCTAGCTCGGGCATAAGAAACTGCCCGAGCTCGGGCATGAGGAATTGCCCTAGCTAGGGCATAAGAAACTGCCCTAGCTCGGGCATAAAAAACTGCCCGAGCTCGGGCATAAGAAACTGCCCGAGCTCGGGCATAAGGAATTGCCCTAGCTCGGGCATAAGAAAGTGCCCTAGCTCGGGCATGAGAAACTGCCCTAGCTGGGGCATAAGAAAGTGCCCTAGCTCGGGCATGAGAAACTGCCCTAGCTGGGGCATAAGAAACTGCCCTAGCTCGGGCATAAGAATTGCCCGAGCTCGGGCATAAGGAATTGCCCTAGCTCGGGCATAAAAAACTGCCCGAGCTCGGGCATTGGGAATTGCCCTAGCTCGGGCATAAGAATTGCCCGAGCTCGGGCATTAGGAATTGCCCTAGCTCGGGCATAAGAATTGCCCTAGCTCGGGCATAAGAAAGTGCCCTAGCTCGGGCATAAGAAACTGCCCGAGCTCGGGCATAAGGAATTGCCCTAGCTAGGGCATAAGAAACTGCCCTAGCTCGGGCATAAGAAACTGCCCGAGCTCGGGCATTGGAAACTGCCCGAGCTCGGGCATAAGGAATTGCCCTAGCTCGGGCATAAGAAACTGCCCGAGCTCGGGCATAAGGAATTGCCCTAGCTCGGGCATAAGAAACTGCCCGAGCTCGGGCATAAGGAATTGCCCTAGCTCGGGCATAAGAATTGCCCTAGCTCGGGCATAAGAAAGTGCCCTAGCTCGGGCATAAGAAACTGCCCTAGCTGGGGCATAAGAAACTGTCCTAGCTCGGGCATAAGAAACTGCCCGAGCTCGGGCATGAGGAATTGCCCTAGCTAGGGCATAAGAAACTGCCCAAGCTCGGGCATAAGAAACTGCCCTAGCTCGGGCATAAGAAACTGCCCGAGCTCGGGCATAAGGAATTGCCCTAGCTCGGGCATAAGAATTGCCCTAGCTCGGGCATAAGAAAGTGCCCTAGCTCGGGCATAAGAAACTGCCCTAGCTGGGGCATAAGAAACTGCCCTAGCTCGGGCATAAGAAACTGCCCGAGCTCGGGCATAAGAAACTGCCCGAGCTCGGGCATAAGGAATTGCCCTAGCTCGGGCATAAGAAACTGCCCGAGCTCGGGCATAAGGAATTGCCCTAGCTCGGGCATAAGAATTGCCCTAGCTCGGGCATAAGAAAGTGCCCTAGCTCGGGCATAAGAAACTGCCCTAGCTGGGGCATAAGAAACTGCCCTAGCTCGGGCATAAGAAACTGCCCGAGCTCGGTTATAAGGAATTGCCCTAGCTAGGACATAAGAAACTGCCCTAGCTCGGGCATAAGAAACTGCCCGAGCTCGGGCATTGGAAACTGCCCGAGCTCGGGCATAAGGAATTGCCCTAGCTCGGGCATAAGAAACTGCCCGAGCTCGGGCATAAGGAATTGCCCTAGCTAGGGCATAAGAAACTGCCCTAGCTCGGGCATAAGAAACTGCCCGAGCTCGGGCATTGGAAACTGCCCGAGCTCGGGCATAAGGAATTGCCCTAGCTCGGGCATAAGAAACTGCCCGAGCTCGGGCATAAGGAATTGCCCTAGCTCGGGCATAAGAAACTGCCCGAGCTCGGGCATAAGGAATTGCCCTAGCTCGGGCATAAGAATTGCCCTAGCTCGGGCATAAGAAAGTGCCCTAGCTCGGGCATAAGAAACTGCCCTAGCTGGGGCATAAGAAACTGCCCTAGCTCGGGCATAAGAAACTGCCCGAGCTCGGGCATGAGGAATTGCCCTATTTAGGGCATAAGAAACTGCCCTAGCTCGGGCATAAGAAACTGCCCGAGCTCGGGCATAAGAAACTGCCCGAGCTCGGGCATAAGGAATTGCCCTAGCTCGGGCATAAGAAACTGCCCGAGCTCGGGCATAAGGAATTGCCCTAGCTCGGGCATAAGAAACTGCCCGAGCTCGGGCATAAGGAATTGCCCTAGCTCGGGCATAAGAATTGCCCTAGCTCGGGCATAAGAAAGTGCCCTAGCTCGGGCATAAGAAACTGCCCTAGCTGGGGCATGAGAAACTGCCCTAGCTCGGGCATAAGAATTGCCCGAGCTCGGGCATAAGGAATTGCCCTAGCTCGGGCATAAGAATTGCCCTAGCTCGGGCATAAGAGTTGCCCTAGCTCGGGCATAAGAAACTGCCCGAGCTCGGGCATAAGAAACTGCCCGAGCTCGGGCATAAGAAACTGCCCGAGCTCGGGCATAAGGAACTGCCCGAGCTCGGGCATAAGGAATTGCCCTAGCTCGGGCATAAGAATTGCCCTAGCTCGGGCATAAAAAACTGCCCGAGCTCGGGCATAAGGAATTGCCCTTGCTCGGGCATAAGAAACTGCCCTAGCTCGGGCATAAGAAACTGCCCGAGCTCGGGCATCAGGAATTCCCCGAGCTCGGGCATAAGAAACTGCCCGAGCTCGGGCATTGGAAACTGCCCTAGCTCGGGCATAAGAAACTGCCCCAGCTGGGGCATAAGAAACTGCCCTAGCTCGGGCATAAGGAATTGCCCTTGCTCGGGCATAAGAAACTGCCCTAGCTCGGGCATAAGAAACTGCCCGAGCTCGGGCATCAGGAATTCCCCGAGCTCGGGCATAAGAAACTGCCCGAGCTCGGGCATTGGAAACTGCCCTAGCTCGGGCATAAGAAACTGCCCTAGCTGGGGCATAAGAAACTGCCCTAGCTCGGGCATAAGAAACTGCCCGAGCTCGGGCATAAGAAACTGCCCGAGCTCGGGCATAAGGAATTGCCCTAGCTCGGGCATAAGAAACTGCCCGAGCTCGGGCATAAGGAATTGCCCTAGCTCGGGCATAAGAATTGCCCTAGCTCGGGCATGAGAAACTGCCCGAGCTCGGGCATAAGAAACTGCCCTAGCTAGGGCATAAGAAACTGCCCTAGCTAGGGCATAAGAAACTGCCCTAGCTGGGGCATAAGAAACTGCCCTAGCTAGGGCATAAGAAACTGCCCTAGCTGGGGCATAAGAAACTGCCCGAGCTCGGGCATAAGGAATTGCCCTAGCTGGGGCATAAGAAACTGCTCGAGCTTGGGCATGAGAAACTGCACGAGCTCGGGCATAAGAAACTGCCCGAGCTCGGGCATAAGGAATTGCCCTAGCTCGGGCATAAGAAACTGCCCGAGCTCGGGCATAAGGAATTGCCCTAGCTCGGGCATAAGAATTGCCCTAGCTCGGGCATAAGAAAGTGCCCTAGCTCGGGCATAAGAAACTGCCCTAGCTGGGGCATAAGAAACTGCCCTAGCTCGGGCATAAGAAACTGCCCGAGCTCGGGCATAAGAAACTGCCCTAGCTCGGGCATAAGAAACTGCCCGAGCTCGGGCATTGGAAACTGCCCTAGCTCGGGCATAAGAAACTGCCCCAGCTGGGGCATAAGAAACTGCCCTAGCTCGGGCATAAGGAATTGCCCTAGCTCGGGCATAAGAAACTGCCCGAGCTCGGGCATAAGGAATTGCCCTAGCTCGGGCATAAGAATTGCCCTAGCTCGGGCATAAGAAAGTGCCCTAGCTCGGGCATAAGAAACTGCCCTAGCTGGGGCATAAGAAACTGCCCTAGCTCGGGCATAAGAAACTGCCCGAGCTCGGGCATAAGAAACTGCCCGAGCTCGGGCATAAGGAATTGCCCTAGCTCGGGCATAAGAAACTGCCCGAGCTCGGGCATAAGGAATTGCCCTAGCTCGGGCATAAGAAACTGCCCGAGCTCGGGCATAAGGAATTGCCCTAGCTCGGGCATAAGAAACTGCCCGAGCTCGGGCATAAGGAATTGCCCTAGCTCGGGCATAAGAATTGCCCTAGCTCGGGCATAAGAAAGTGCCCTAGCTCGGGCATAAGAAACTGCCCTAGCTGGGGCATAAGAAACTGCCCTAGCTGGGGCATAAGAAACTGCCCTAGCTCGGGCATGAGGAATTGCCCTAGCTAGGGCATAAGAAACTGCCCTAGCTCGGGCATAAAAAACTGCCCGAGCTCGGGCATAAGAAACTGCCCGAGCTCGGGCATAAGGAATTGCCCTAGCTCGGGCATAAGAAAGTGCCCTAGCTCGGGCATGAGAAACTGCCCTAGCTGGGGCATAAGAAAGTGCCCTAGCTCGGGCATAAGGAATTGCCCTAGCTCGGGCATAAGAATTGCCCTAGCTCGGGCATAAGAAAGTGCCCTAGCTCGGGCATAAGAAACTGCCCTAGCTGGGGCATAAGAAACTGTCCTAGCTCGGGCATAAGAAACTGCCCGAGCTCGGGCATGAGGAATTGCCCTAGCTAGGGCATAAGAAACTGCCCTAGCTGGGGCATAAGAAACTGCCCTAGCTCGGGCATAAGAAACTGCCCGAGCTCGGGCATAAGGAATTGCCCTAGCTAGGGCATAAGAAACTGCCCTAGCTCGGGCATAAGAAACTGCCCTAGCTGGGGCATAAGAAACTGCCCTAGCTCGGGCATAAGAAACTGCCCGAGCTCGGGCATAAGGAATTGCCCTAGCTAGGACATAAGAAACTGCCCTAGCTCGGGCATAAGAAACTGCCCGAGCTCGGGCATTGGAAACTGCCCGAGCTCGGGCATAAGGAATTGCCCTAGCTCGGGCATAAGAAACTGCCCGAGCTCGGGCATAAGGAATTGCCCTAGCTCGGGCATAAGAATTGCCCTAGCTTGGGCATAAGAAAGTGCCCTAGCTCGGGCATAAGAAACTGCCCTAGCTGGGGCATAAGAAACTGCCCTAGCTCGGGCATAAGAAACTGCCCGAGCTCGGGCATAAGGAATTGCCCTAGCTCGGGCATAAGAAACTGCCCGAGCTCGGGCATAAGGAATTGCCCTAGCTAGGGCATAAGAAACTGCCCGAGCTCGGGCATAAGGAATTGCCCTAGCTCGGGCATAAGAATTGCCCTAGCTCGGGCATAAGAAAGTGCCCTAGCTCGGGCATAAGAAACTGCCCTAGCTGGGGCATAAGAAACTGCCCTAGCTCGGGCATAAGAAACTGCCCGAGCTCGAGCATAAGGAATTGCCCTAGCTAGGACATAAGAAACTGCCCTAGCTCGGGCATAAGAAACTGCCCTAGCTGGGGCATAAGAAACTGCCCTAGCTCGGGCATAAGAAACTGCCCGAGCTCGGGCATAAGGAATTGCCCTAGCTAGGGCATAAGAAACTGCCCTAGCTCGGGCATAAGAAACTGCCCGAGCTCGGGCATAAGAAACTGCCCGAGCTCGGGCATAAGGAATTGCCCTAGCTCGGGCATAAGAAACTGCCCGAGCTCGGGCATAAGGAATTGCCCTAGCTCGGGCATAAGAAACTGCCCGAGCTCGGGCATAAGGAATTGCCCTAGCTCGGGCATAAGAATTGCCCTAGCTCGGGCATAAGAAAGTGCCCTAGCTCGGGCATAAGAAACTGCCCTAGCTGGGGCATAAGAAACTGCCCTAGCTCGGGCATAAGAATTGCCCGAGCTCGGGCATAAGGAATTGCCCTAGCTCGGGCATAAGAATTGCCCTAGCTCGGGCATAAGAGTTGCCCTAGCTCGGGCATAAGAAACTGCCCGAGCTCGGGCATAAGAAACTGCCCGAGCTCGGGCATAAGAAACTGCCCGAGCTCGGGCATAAGGAATTGCCCTAGCTCGGGCATAAGAATTGCCCTAGCTCGGGCATAAGAAAGTGTCCTAGCTCGGGCATAAGAAACTGCCCTAGCTCGGGCATAAGAAACTGCCCGAGCTCGGGCATAAGGAATTGCCCTAGCTCGGGCATAAGAATTGCCCGAGCTCGGGCATTAGGAATTGCCCTAGCTCGGGCATAAGAATTGCCCGAGCTCGGGCATAAAGAATTGCCCTAGCTCGGGCATAAGAATTGCCCTAGCTCGGGCATAAGAAACTGCCCGAGCTCGGGCATAAGGAATTGCCCTAGCTCGGGCATAAGAATTGCCCTAGCTCGGGCATAAGAATTGCCCTAGCTCGGGCATAAGAAACTGCCCGAGCTCAGGCATAAGGAATTGCCCTAGCTCGGGCATAAGAATTGCCCTAGCTCGGGCATGAGAAACTGCCCGAGCTCGGGCATAAGAAACTGCCCTAGCTAGGGCATAAGGAACTGCCCTAGCTAGGGCATAAGAAACTGCCCTAGCTGGGGCATAAGAAACTGCCCCAGCTCGGGCATAAGAAACTGCCCTAGCTCGGGCATAAGAAACTGCCCGAGCTCGGGCATAAGGAATTGCCCTAGCTCAGGCATAAGAAACTGCCCGAGCTCGGGCATAAGGAATTGCCCTAGCTGGGGCATAAGAAACTGCTCGAGCTTGGGCATGAGAAACTGCACGAGCTCGGGCATAAGAAACTGCCCGAGCTCGGGCATAAGGAATTGCCCTAGCTCGGGCATAAGGAATTGCCCTAGCTCGGGCATAAGAATTGCCCTAGCTCGGGCATAAAAAACTGCCCGAGCTCGGGCATAAGAAACTGCCCTAGCTGGGGCATAAGAAACTGCTCGAGCTTGGGCATGAGAAACTGCACGAGCTCGGGCATAAGAAACTGCCCGAGCTCGGGCATAAGGAATTGCCCTAGCTCGGGCATAAGAAACTGCCCGAGCTCGGGCATAAGGAATTGCCCTAGCTAGGGCATAAGAAACTGCCCTAGCTAGGGCATGAGAAACTGCCCTAGCTGGGGCATAAGAAACTGCCCCAGCTCGGGCATAAGAAACTGCCCGAGCTCGGGCATTGGAAACTGCCCTAGCTCGGGCATAAGAAACTGCCCGAGCTCGGGCATAAGGAATTGCCCTAGCTCGGGCATAAGAAACTGCCCGAGCTCGGGCATAAGGAATTGCCCTAGCTGGGGCATAAGAAACTGCTCGAGCTTGGGCATGAGAAACTGCACGAGCTCGGGCATAAGAAACTGCCCGAGCTCGGGCATAAGGAATTGCCCTAGCTCGGGCATAAGAATTGCCCTAGCTCGGGCATAAAAAACTGCCCGAGCTCGGGCATAAGAAACTGCCCTAGCTGGGGCATAAGAAACTGCTCGAGCTTGGGCATGAGAAACTGCACGAGCTCGGGCATAAGAAACTGCCCGAGCTCGGGCATAAGGAATTGCCCTAGCTCGGGCATAAGAAACTGCCCGAGCTCGGGCATAAGGAATTGCCCTAGCTAGGGCATAAGAAACTGCCCTAGCTAGGGCATGAGAAACTGCCCTAGCTGGGGCATAAGAAACTGCCCCAGCTCGGGCATAAGAAACTGCCCGAGCTCGGGCATAAGAAACTGCCCGAGCTCGGGCATAAGAAACTGCCCTAGCTGGGGCATCAGAAACTGCCCGAGCTCGGGCATAAGAAACTGCCCTAGCTCGGGCATAAGAAACTGCCCGAGCTCGGGCCTAAAAAACTGCCCGAGCTCAGGCATAAGAAACTGCCCTAGCTCGGGCATAAGAAACTGCCCGAGCTCGGGCATAAGAAACTGCCCTAGCTGGGGCATAAGAAACTGCCCTAGCTGGGGCATAAGAAACTGCCCTAGCTGGGGCATAAGAAACTGCCCTAGCTCGGGCATAAGAAACTGCCCGAGCTCGGGCATAAGTAATTGCCCTAGCTCGGGCATAAGAAACTGCCCTAGCTGGGGCATAAGAAACTGCCCTAGCTGGGGCATAAGAAACTGCCCTAGCTCGGGCATAAGAAACTGCCCTAGCTCGGGCATAAGAAACTGCCCTAGCTCGGGCATAAGAAACTGCCCGAGCTCGGGCATTGGAAACTGCCCTAGCTCGGGCATAAGAAACTGCCCCAGCTGGGGCATAAGAAACTGCCCTAGCTCGGGCATAAGAAACTGCCCGAGCTCGGGCATAAGAAACTGCCCTAGCTCGGGCATAAGAAACTGCCCCAGCTGGGGCATAAGAAACTGCCCGAGCTCGGGCATTGGAAACTGCCCTAGCTCGGGCATAAGAAACTGCCCCAGCTGGGGCATAAGAAACTGCCCTAGCTCGGGCATAAGAAACTGCTCGAGCTCGGGCATAAGAAACTGCCCGAGCTCGGGCATAAGAAACTGCCCGAGCTCGGGCATAAGAAACTGCCCTAGCTGGGGCATAAGAAACTGCCCTAGCTGGGGCATAAGAAACTGCCCTAGCTGGGGCATAAGAAACTGCCCTAGCTCGGGCATAAGAAACTGCCCGAGCTCGGGCATAAGGAATTGCCCTAGCTCGGGCATAAGAAACTGCCCTAGCTGGGGCATAAGAAACTGCCCTAGCTGGGGCATAAGAAACTGCCCTAGCTCGGGCATAAGAAACTGCCCTAGCTCGGGCATAAGAAACTGCCCTAGCTCGGGCATAAGAAACTGCCCGAGCTCGGGCATTGGAAACTGCCCTAGCTCGGGCATAAGAAACTGCCCCAGCTGGGGCATAAGAAACTGCCCTAGCTCGGGCATAAGAAACTGCCCGAGCTCGGGCATTGGAAACTGCCCTAGCTCGGGCATAAGAAACTGCCCCAGCTGGGGCATAAGAAACTGCCCGAGCTCGGGCATTGGAAACTGCCCTAGCTCGGGCATAAGAAACTGCCCCAGCTGGGGCATAAGAAACTGCCCTAGCTCGGGCATAAGAAACTGCTCGAGCTCGGGCATAAGAAACTGCCCGAGCTCGGGCATAAGAAACTGCCCGAGCTCGGGCATAAGGAATTGCCCTAGCTCGGGCATAAGAATTGCCCTAGCTCGGGCATAAGAAACTGCCCTAGCTCGGGCATAAGAAACTGCCTGAGCTCGGGCATAAGAAACTGCCCTAGCTGGGGCATAAGAAACTGCCCTAGCTGGGGCATAAGAAACTGCCCTAGCTCGGGCATAAGAAACTGCCCGAGCTCGGGCATAAGGAATTGCCCTAGCTCGGGCATAAGAAACTGCCCTAGCTGGGGCATAAGAAACTGCCCTAGCTCGGGCATAAGAAACTGCCCTAGCTCGGGCATAAGAAACTGCCCGAGCTCAGGCATAAGAAACTGCCCTAGCTCGGGCATAAGAAACTGCCCTAGCTGGGGCATAAGAAACTGCCCTAGCTCGGGCATAAGAAACTGCCCTAGCTCGGGCATAAGAAACTGCCCGAGCTCGGGCATTGGAAACTGCCCTAGCTCGGGCATAAGAAACTGCCCTAGCTCGGGCATAAGAAACTGCCCGAGCTCGGGCATAAGAAACTGCCCTAGCTGGGGCATAAGAAACTGCCCTAGCTGGGGCATAAGAAACTGCCCTAGCTCGGGCATCAGAAACCGCCCGAGCTCGGGCATAAGAAACTGCCCGAGCTCGGGCATAAGGAATTGCCCTAGCTCGGGCATAAGAATTGCCCTAGCTCGGGCATAAGAAACTGCCCGAGCTCGGGCATAAGAAACTGCCCGAGCTCGGGCATAAGAAACTGCCCGAGCTCGGGCATAAGAAACTGCCCGAGCTCGGGCATAAGAAACTGCCCTAGCTCGGGCATAAGAAACTGCCCGAGCTCGGGCATAAGGAATCGCCCTAGCTGGGGCATAAGAAACTGCTCGAGGACCTCGGGCATAAGAAACTGCTTGAAGACCTCGGGCATAAGAAACTGCCCGAGGACCTCGGGCATAAGAAACTGCCCGAGGACCTCGGGCATAAGAAACTGCCCGAGGACCTCGGGCATAAGAAACTGCCCGAGGACCTCGGGCATAAGAAACTGCCCGAGGACCTCGGGCATAAGAAACTGCCCGAGGACCTCGGGCATAATGACTGCCCGAGGACCTCGGGCATAAGAATCTGCCCGAGGACCTCGGGCATAAGATACTGCCCGAGGTCCTCGGGCATAAGGAACTGCCCGAGGACCTCGGCCATAAGGAACTGCCCGGGGACCTCGGGTATAAGAAACTGCCCGAGGACCTCGGGCATAAGGAACTGCCCGAGGACCTCGGGCATAAGGAACTGCCCGAGGAGCTCGGATATAAGGAACTGCCCCAGGAGCTCGGGCATAACAAACTGTCCGAGGAGCTCGGGCATGAGACACTTTTGGCTCGGCTGACCAAGGTCAAGAGCCAACTGTTGAAAGCACAAAAAAAATATTCTAATTTGACCCAATTTAATACTTCAAATTTCTCCCCAATTTACTACCAATCAATTTGCCTCAATTGAAATGGGCGCCAGTCGTTTTTAACAAAATCTCACGAATTTTGTGAAAAACCGCAAATCCCCAAGTTTTATTCAAAATCTAATAGAATGACATAACCCCAAAAATACGTTTATTTCACCCGCTTTCTTACGTGAAACTTATCATTTCATCTCAAGGGGGAGAGGGGACCATACCCTCTCTTCTGATATTCGAGACAGAAGAAAAACTTCACACAAATCTCCTGTACTCTCCAAGGAGTCCGAGTACCACGACCTCAAAATACTAAGTAGTGCGATAAGATCAACTTGGAATTCAAGGACAGAGTCATTGAGGACTGGGCCAACTTAAAACTACAAGCTCAAGGTGTCAAAACGTTCAGCAACGACAAAATCGGGAATAAATGGTTATCAGACCCAACTCTTCTTGCTGGGTCAAAATATCTTACGACTCTAAGGCTCAGGACAAACACTTTTGGTACAAGAGCCGTACTAAGTCAGGTCACAACAGTGAATGATGTGACTCGCAGAAGATGCCATGGCCAAAGTGAAACACTTGGTCACATCTTGGGAATGTGTACGCATACAAAGCCAGCGCGAATTCGAAGACATATTGAGATCCGAGACTTGATCGCAGAAAAAGCAGGAAGAAAGTATCAAGTAAGAGTATAATTAACCATGGAGATCAATGGTGAACTGAAGAAGCCGGATCTAATGATAAAAAAGAGTGATGAAACACTAATAGTGGACGTTACGGTGGTCTTCGAGGCACATAATTACATTGAACAAGCTGCACGAAGGAAGATCACGAAATATTAGTGTATTGAGGGCAATATTGAGGCAAATGGAGGAGGGAAGGCGAAGGTCCTTCCAATAGTTGTCGGGTGGAGAGGTGCGATGCCAAAGAAAACGGTTGATGCTCTCAAAGGAATCGGAATCACGAAAGCCGACCTCTTAACCATTTCGTTGATGGCACTAAGGACTCCAATCGAAATAACATATGGATTTATTGATTACGATCATGAGATGCTATAAGAGAATGATTTATTACACATCGTGAAAACAATGAGAATGGGAGACTTCACTTCAGAGAGAAAATGAAGACTGATGCTAGTGCTGCGGATGAATTTTATGAAAACGAAATTCAAGTTTCAATAATAACGATGCAGAACCTAGCGCTACCTTAGACGTAGAATTTGATTTTATGCAATGACCAAGGTGAAATTTTATTACTTGACTAATTTCACTATCAATCGATTATTCGATTTATGTTCTAAATTTATTCATTTTTTTTTTTTTTTTTTTTTTATACTTATTTAACGTCGCCATCTTTACGCTAAGATTATGCCAATCAGCGACGGAGGTTCATGGTGTGTCTGTGGACAAAGCACTTGTAAATAATTTTTACAGTGGTGCTTGTATCATTCGATAGAGACTAGGATTTGAACCCGGGTCTACGAGTTGGCAATCCGACACTCTACCGAACGAGCCACCGTTCACCTCAAATTTATTCATTCATTTATTTTTTTTTTTTTTTCAATTTATTTATTTTCATGTTCATATTTTCGTTGTGAAAATGAGCGCATAAGTGGTTTTAAAGAATGTTAAGAATAGTAACGTGATATAGCCTGTAGAAACATCTTGACTACAGTGCGAGTCGTACGATGATACGAAGTTACCGTATTTTGTCACGGCGGCAGAGCCAGCCAAGTCCTGGGCTAGCACCAAGTGGTTTCCCCTGGTAACATCACTATACGATGGCTAAGACTTGTAAATCAGCAATGAACTCTGCTCAAGCTAATCTTTCCAAGATCTCTTCCTTAGCAGGATGTTGAATGATCACAGTCACGGGGTGGGTCGTAGATTTTGCGGATAATGGAATGCATGATGATATTATAGACAATGACGAAAACCAACACAAAGGCGATGAAGATGACAATGAAATGGTCGTCGAAGCACGAAAAGCATCACCATTTTATCCATTTTTTTGTAGCATTTATGAAGAAATGAAACAGGAAGCAGAAACATATGTTACGGGGATGGATCCTGCAGAGCTTCACGAGAATGACTTTATTGCAATCAATTTTTTCCAATATTCTCTCACATGCATAGGCCCGTACTCCTCAATGTGGGCTGCAGTGATCATCAAAAAATCCAATATCATGTGTGATACAAGTGCAACCGTCGAAAATTATTTTAAAATTGTGAAATCTCATGTGTTAAAGAAAGAAAAGAATATCTGTGCACCTAGATTCATCAGCGAGATGGAGGAAAATATCAATTCGTGGCTAGAGAAACGTTCGTTCAAGCAGACAACGAAGCGCCAAGAAGAGAACAAGAAAAAAAGAGACATCGAAAAAAAAAGGAAGAAAAATGGGAAGAAACAAGCCATGGGAAAGAAGGCAGAATCTTCGAAACAGGGAACATCTGATCGTGGTGAAAAGCCACGATCAGCGAAAAGGAAACGTTCGCAATGGAGTGAAGAAACGGCCTATGAGAGTTGGATGCCGAAAAAACGTTGGGGAAAGAAACGTGGTAATTTATATTTTACGATGGATAAACATATTGATGACTCTCAATGTGAATGTCCTGATAAAAACCCAAAAATCCCAGTGAAGGAAGGAATACCGATGGAAGTGATCAGTGATGACGAATTGGACAATTCTAGTCATATTGCACCTGATAATGAACGGGCTGATGAGGAAAAAAGAAATCACGCTGAAAAATTCAACAGAAGCGGAAACAATGAAATCAGAATCAAAGAGAGAAATTATACAAATTTTGTGGGCGATATGAGTGATCGTTTCTTAATTGGGAACTTGGATTATCCTCAAAGTTTTCCTAGGCTCAATAGAACGTTAGCTAGTATTGAGTTTGGACCAAATTTGTTTCAAAGGCTGTATCCGAAACTTCAATTGGACGGAGAAATAATTAACGCGTTCCTCACAACACTAAAAACAGTGGCAGCGAGCAATGGGTTACGCTTATTGCTATTCAACACGTTTTTCTGCGAAAAAATACTGATTGGGGAAACATCGATTGGGTTCCAAAGATGACTGATCAGAGCAAGACCACAGGATCATGATTTTATGGCTGATTCCATACAATTTAAACACAAATCATTGGGTTCTCCTTCTAGCCATCATCCCGCTGAAAATTATGGTTTACTTCGATTCAATGCATGGCAAACCACCTGATGATTTCAAAAAGAGAGTGATGAATTTCATCATCGAAAATGGAACTGAACAATCACAAGAAACTAGAAAAGAATCACTCATGTCACAGTGGACACTTGTCATTTCTCGCCTCCTGATATTCCGAGACAAGATGTTGAGGCTGGAATATATGGCAACAACTGTGGTGTTCATATTCTGATGTGGGCTTACATAATTGCCAGTGGCTCAACCACAGTCTTCCGAGAAAAACAGATGAACAACGCACGTAGAGTAATCGCCCGGTATATTTTTCAATTTCCCAATTGTCCTGCGAGTCGTGCCAGAAGAGCAGCACTTTACAATGAATTGTTGGAATCGAACGATGAGATCAGTGTAACCACAAAAAAACCTAACTTTCAGACGATATGTCAGGCACCCTTCGGCTCAACGTACTATTTTTGCGGAATATTGAAAAGTATGATCGACATTGGAGGAAAATGAGGGAGCGAAAAATATGAAAAGATGTACTATTTGTTGACTAAAGTGTAGAAATATATATTTTATATAGTTTTAGAACATGTGTGTTGATATGAGAATGAAAAGTTATGTTTGAAATATATAATAAAATGTTTTCGATTGGAAAAGATCATGATTATTGTTGGATTTTCAACCCCCGAAATTTTGCAATGTTTGGAGATAAAATTTAAATAATTAGGATGAATCCAAAATATCTGGTCAATAATTCTAGATGTTAAATGGGAGATCGGAGGGAAAAATGGAATTTATGAAGACGGGGAAAGGCATAAGTTTTGCATGAAGAAACTGTACCTTACACGTGCGGTTAAGATTTTCTTTAAACAGGGCGCTGGAAAAATGGGTTTCTAACCTCACTTTGCTTGGTTTGAAACGCATTTTTCCAGCACTCTCGTGCAGAAAAATAATATACGCACCATGGGGTCGATGAAAGTTAATTTCGACAAAGTTTATCCACCCTCGCTTCGCTTGGGAGAAAAATTTTGTCGAAGTTACTTATTTTCCGCCTTTGGTGCGTAATGTATTATGAGACTCACATAAGAGGAGGAGTTTACCGCACTTGTTAGGTAATATACTATCAAAATGAACAAAAGCATATCCAATTTTTTCTTGAGTGAAGCGAAATCTGTAATCGCTCATTTTTCCAACTGTTAAAATAGTGCTGAAAATCTCGAGCTTCTCAATATGGATATTCTGTTTCCCTCGAGGTAGAACGAAACTTTGCTCCTACCGTGATTCTCAATATGAGAAAAAGAATTACAATAAAATTATTATGTCAGAGAAAAATTCAATTTCGATGCATTTATTCATTTCTTTTATAATTTTCCTTCAATTCTTTCGCAATGTAAGATGAGGAGTTTTTTCTTCAGGATATACAGCAACACTCCTGAGGGTCTATTCTCGAGTGTCAGAAATATTTCATTCGTGTGAGAAATGTGTTTCGTACATGAAAATTTTTTAGATCAATTTTCTTTTCACGATCAAAATTGAATTTCCCTTGGAAATCAATTTCTGCAACGATGAAAAAATGAATTCTCATATAAAAAATTCCCATGGAAAGTAGTGTAATGCAGATATCTTCTCCTACGGCGTCTCACTCCGTGTTTAACCTATAACTCGTAAAATTCAGTCGTCACTTCGTGGGGAATGGTGACTTTTTTTTTCGTGTGGAAAATAAATGTTCCCCATGAATCTAGATTCCTCAACGAAATTCTTCCGTACACGAAAGTAGTGTTCCCCGCGAGAACGAATTCCCGCGTTTCGAGAATAGACCCCTGAAAATCCCACCCCCTCGGATTTTGCGTTCGGCATTTAGAATTAAAAAAAGAATTTGTTTCCTGCATTTTTCTATTCATCGTTTTTTATTTCCTTTTTCTCATTTTTTTGAAAGATAGTGGAGGGGTGGCGGTATTTTCGGCAAAATCTCCAGCCCACCCCACGACTCTCCCCAAAATCCCAACCCCCTCGGATTTCGCGTTGAGCCATGAGTATTTTTTCAAAAAAATGTTACTTGTCACATTCTGTCCTTTATTGAGTTTTTTTATATTTTTTTTTGAAAAGTGACGGAGGGGTGAGAATATTTTTAGCGAAATCTGCAGCCCATCCTCCGACCCTCCCCAAAACCCCAACCCCCTCGGATTTTGCTTTTGGCAATTAGAATTTTTTCAAAAAATAAGCATTTTTGACTTGCTGCTGTTTATCGCTTTTTATTTAATTTCCCTTATTTTTTTCTGAAGGGTGGTGGAGGGATGGGTGTATTTTCCGCGAAATCTACAGTCCACCCCGCGACCCTCCCCAAAACCCCAACGCCTTCGAATTTTGCGTTCGGGAGTTAAAATTTTTAATTTTTTTTTGATTTCCGAAATTCTTCTATTTATTTATGTTTATTTTTTTTTATATATTTTTTTCAAGGGTAGCGGAAAAGTGGGGGTATTTTTGGTGAAATCTACACCCCACCCTTCGACCCTCCCCGAAATTCCAACCCCCTCGGATTTTGCGTTCGGGAGTTAGAATTTTTTTTTTGATTTTCGAAATTCTGTTATTTATGAATTTTTTATATTTTTTTGAGGGTGGCGGAGGGGTGGGAGTATTTTGGTTGAAATCTATAGCCCACCCCACGACCCTCCCCAACATCCCCCCCCCCCCCCCCTTGAATTTTGCGTTTGTAAGACTGGTGTGTCCCGAGACCGCTGTGTACGCCGTACACAGACGGAGCGGCGAATACAGTCACGGCACAAAAATATGCGCTGCGTCTGCCAGTTTCACTGTCATAGCCTTTCGAGGATAAAATTGGGTATCCGTTCTACATTACAGATTATAGATTACAAGAAAATGAATCTCTTTTATTCGCTCATTCCTTGCTCGAAATTTTTTCAATTGAGAAAAATTCTCTGAATTGAGAAAAATTCATTTTCTAGTGATCTATAATCCATTTCTAGTGATTCAGATGCATGACGACTTCTCAACATTACAGTAACGTTCGTCTACGACGACTATTTTAGCATACGATACGATAAGAACACAATAACTCTCGACTTTACGTTACGATAACTCTCATATGAGTAACTGACGATGATTTTCTATAAATGAGCAAAGCCCTATGCTAATTTTCGGTTCCTCTTCCTACGAAGAGAGCGAACTTTAACTTGACGAGTGTCTTATCACTCGTCACAAACTTTTTTGTAGAGGATTAACTTTTCTATAAAAGCGATTGTTTGACATTTTACTCTGAACTTCGTTCTTTCCGAGTCTTCTCGAGAAAAGCTGCACGTGACTTTCCACTCTTTTCAAATGTTTCGCGCTCGACCGCCATCTTGAAACGCCAGCGCCAACGAATGGCTGACTATGGCACTAAACACACGTCAAACGTCAATTGTTGAGATTTACATAGAAACACATGTTTACTCCGAAATGAAATAATAGAAATATAACGTCACATTTTTAATTAAATGTAAACTGTAATTAAACGAATTGTGTAAATAAAATGTCCAAGAAACTTCCAAATTCAATCAAAAATCGTCGCAAAGGCTCAATTATCTGACTGAGTCGAGTATAATTTTTTTTTGCTCGTAACTATCATATTTTCGAAAAATCCCGAAATCACTGGGAACATTTTGACAATTAATAAATCATTAATTTAAGAAGGAAAAACATTTGATTGGAAAAAAATATGGCAAGTGCACTGGTGATTGCTTATTGCGTCATTAATTCTCTGATAGCATTGGTGAGTAACCGCAGAATGGTGGAAGGAGTGGGGTAATATGAAATAGTTCAAGTAAATCTATCCCATTTTGCCCCATTCTTATTGATATTTTTTTTTAAGTTAATCGAAACTTTTTTAAAAAAGTTTTTTATTTTCTAAAAAAAAAATTATTTTTTTTCGATTCAATTTTTCAGACTAATTGGTTTATTCCATCAGGTTTTTAAGAATATCTCGGAAACTAAGTGAGATAGAGCGATTTGAGCCGCAGCTCTCAGGGGAACTCGTCACGATCATAATATTATAACTCAAGATGAATAATATCTAAATGTTAGCTAATTCATGGAATTATTGTAGAACATGAATTCTTCAACGTTTATAAAGTCAGTTTGACGTCTATAAATGTCAGTTTGACATTCATAACCATTTAAAATGTGTTTGATGCATAGGCAACTTGAGCTTAGATCAATCCCTACACCAACGTCCCAGCCATATTTATAACTTTCATTTTTTTTTCCAGGCAAACGCACACTATTGCGAATGGGCTCTCTGTTCTTCCAAGGAGTATTGCTGCGGAGAAAATAAGTGTTGCACGAATTTCAACACTTGGCTATTAATGTAAGAAATTGAGTATTGAAGAAGTCAAATTTTTTTGAGATGATATTGATGAAATTTCAAGGGGTAATGGATTTTAATCGATGGGCAGGGAAATTTGAGATGGAAAATCGTATAATAGAAGTCCATTTGATGATTTAGTTATGTAGATAATGAGAAAAGTTGGAAATGCTGGATTTTCGCTGGAATTCGATAAAATCTGTTAAAGAAAGGAATTCGATATTTTAGGCAATAAAAGTCGTTCGAAATTAGTGAAAGTACTTGAGAGAGGATATTTTTGAAGATTCTATTGAAAAACTGGGGAAATTTCAGATGAAAAATAATGTAGTGGTCCTAGTTTCTGATAGTTGAAAGCTAGTTTCTGACAGTATTAATCAAAGGCAATAACTATTTGCTCATTGAATGTAATTTAATTATATTAATACATATCACCATCTTAGAAACAAAGTGGTGTAAATGCTGTGTATAAGCATAGCACTTATGCGCCTTTGTTTCTAAGGCAACGATATTTGTTGCGTTAAACAAGCTCAGCAATTGAATATTAAACAATATATTGTACATTTAAATATAACTGAAAAATTTGTAAAAATTATCAGTTACTAGGGCACTGTCAGAAATTAGGGCTTATACGGTATGCTTAACAATTGATATTTGAGAATTTTTGAAAAATTTTAACGTTTGATTTTGAAAATTTTTAATTTTAAAAAAAAATTTTTTCATTCTAATAGTCAAACCCCAAAGAATAAGGGAACCAAGAGGAGAATAAGCCCATTTCCCATCGATTCCACTAATTTTTGATTAGTTTCCATCAATTTCCGAGGAAAAATGCAAACAAATACAATAAAAATCAGTTTTTCCTCCGATTTCTTCTTGAAGAATCGCTGAAAATTAATTATAAAATTCATAAATCAATGGCAAATCTGACTTTTCTTAAAAAACTCAATTTTTTCGAAAATCAAAAAGAAAATTATCCCAAAAGCGAAATTACTAATTTAAAAAAATTATCCAGAAAAGGATTAAATTGTCCAAGTAATTGGGTGAGCTGACCAGTGCTCGAACTCGTCCAGTAATCGAACTATTCAACTTATTTATCTTGGAAAAAATTGGTAATCCAGTGAAATATCATTTTTCGAATCTTAGAAACATAATATAATGTTCATCATCTCAAATAAGAGCCTATGAAACTGTTAAATATAACGGTAATTATCGAATTTCTTATGTTCGATCACTGGTGTGTGACGAGTCTTATCCGTTCGACCAATGGACGACTCACTCTTTTACGATTTAAAGAGTTTTATTAACATAAATATAATTAACTTTACAAGTTAATATTTACCTTTAAAATTTACAAGTTTATAGACTTAATACAAGGTACATAGCGACTGCTCTTAGGCTTCTACATATATTTAAGTTGTAGTATAGGGTTTTGTAAGACCAGTGAGGGTGGAGGTACCTTAATGAAAAATTTGAAAATAGGGGAAATTATTATTGGTAAATAACCCTATAAATAAACGACTCACTCTAATCATGATAATCATAATCTCAATATAATAATCATAATCAATCATTTTCATTATATTATAATTAATAATAATAGTAATGAATAATTATTCATTTTAATTCAAGCAATTCAACAAAAAAATAATAATTTCGTGATTAATTTCCATCTCTAATAATTTTTTTCTATTTTTTTTATTGTTGCAGTGGCTGTTTACTATTGACACTTCTAATTCTATCAGTAACTGGTGCCTGTATCTATCGTTACTACTGTCAAATGCCATTGCTGAGACGTAGCACTTCAAAATCAAGATTAATATTATCAATGTAATTCATAAAATTATCCATTAAAATGACGAAATAATGAATAATTCAAATATCAGAATAGGAAGAAAATCGCAATTTTGTATTTTATCTTTAGATAAAAGAAAAAATGTCGGAAATATCTTTAAAAAAAAAAATATCTCCATTAAAAATGCGAAATATTGAATAATTTGAATATCAGAAGAGGAGAAAATTGAAATTTTGTATTTTATCTTTAGATGAAAAGAGAAAAATTATCGGAAAAATCTTTTAAAAGAGAATTATTTCCATTAAAAATGCAAAATATTGAATAACTTAAAAATCAAAATAGAAAAAAACTCTCAATTTTGTCTTTGGTCTTGGAATGAAAATTTTTTTTTTCTGAAAAATTAAGAAAAAAAGTCATAAATTGAAAAAAAAATTCAATAATTCTTTAATTACTCAATTATCTTGAAAATAATGATGAAGAAAATTACTTTTGAAAAAATCCAATATGACGTCATTCTTGTCTTGTTACTGAAAATACATAGACTATTTGAAAATCAATAAACAGGGGCGCAATGTCATATGTCCTATGTATATATATATGTATAAAAATCCACCAGCCCCCAATGCTGCCTTTATATAGAGGGGTAAAAGGATCAAGATGGCCGTAGTTGGCTGTCACGTTAAAAACAATGTGTTAAATGTAATTTATATTGTGATTTAAATGAGAATTAGTAGTTTTTTTTGGTTCTCAAATTTTTTAATTCATTAATTTTTACGAAAAAAAAAAAAAAAAAAAAAAAAGAAATTAATGAATTTATTATTTATTTTTATTAATGAAAAATTTTCATCATGAAAACAAGTAATATTAAAAGAATTGCAATCATTGCTGGATTATCAGAGTGTCTAATTTATGTGAGTTCTAATTATAATTAAAGACAAAAAGAAAAGAAATAAATTTGATTTTTCTTTTAATAATAATTTAATTCGTTTTTTTTCTCCATTTTTTCACCTAAACCTTTTTCAAGGATTTTTTTATTAATAAACTAGTCCTCGACCTTGAACTAAAAATCCTGTTTTTACAGGCTGAAGCCAAATACTGTGCCTTTGAAATCGGGGGTAATCCAAAGTACTATGTGTAAGTGTTAATCATTAAATTCTAATTAACTAAAATTAATTAATTCAAAGAAAGAGAAAAAAAAGTTGAAATTTTGGTACTTTAGTTTTTTGCGAATATCTTGGAGGCGAGTGGTTTTAGAGGAAAAAGTGAAATGAGCTTTTTTGTGGAGAATTGAATTCTGCACAAAAAAGGTATCTTGATATTTTTCGATAAACCTACTCGTTTCGAAGATACTCGCGCTAAACTAGAAGATTTTTATGTTACTCATTTTTTCAAAAAAATTTGAAATAATTTCTTTAATCGAGTTTTATTGAATATCTTGGAAACTGTTGACTGTTAGGAAATTTAGCAAGAGAGCTTTTTTGTAGGGAATTGAATTTTGTTTGAAAATGGGTCGAAGGTCAAACCTTCTGGAGTCATTCGTTTTTGAGATATTTGCGAATTAAGATTTTATTATTGGATTTAATTTATGAGTTTGTTGTTTTATGGATGATAAATGCTTTCAGATGTCCCAAGACAGAGTACTGCTGCAATTTTGGATGCTGTGTGTCACCAGGCTTTCAGATTTATCATCTGTGGTATTACTGGTAATTTAGCATTATTATTATTATTATTATTATTATTATTATTATTTAGTTTTTAGATTAATTGAATAAATTCGATTTATTCAATGTTTTGGAAATATCTCGGAAACTAAGGGAGATGAAGGGATTTTTGTGGAGTCCTTATTTTATAGAGAAGAATCAGAGCTACAAAAAAAGGGGATGACGAAAATTTCTCTATCTCCCATAGATTCCGAGATATTCCATGAAGAAGAATGAGCAGTGTGATGAAACGTAATTTGTCAATTTCATTTTGTTCTCCAGTTTTCATCGAATATCTCGTAAACTATGAGAGATAGGAAAACTTTTGTGACCACCTTCTTTGTAGCTCAGATTCTCCCCTACAAAAAAGGTTTCTACGAAAATTCCTCTATCTCCCTCAGATTCCGAGATATTCCATGAAAACCAATGAGTACTCACTACTTTGGTTGAAATGAAATTCGTTAATTTCATTTTTCTCATCAGTTTTCATGGATTATCTCGAAATCTACGGGAGATAGAAAAATTTTTGTGATGACCTTTTTTGTAGAAGAGAACGAGAGCTACAAAAAAGGTCATCACAAAAATTCTCTTATCTCCCATAGATTCCGAGATATTTCATAAAAACCAATGAGTACTATGTTAAAATGAAATTCAAATGGTAAATTCCATTTCTCGTTTTTGTGAAATATCTCGTAAATCATAAGAGATAGGGAAATTTTCGTAAATACCTTTTTTTTTGTAGCTCTCAAGCTCTTCTGCAAAAAAGGTCTCCACAAAAATTTCCCTATCTCCCATAAATTCCCAGATATTTCAACTCTATAAAATCTCCCTGAACTTTCTCTGACGCAATAAAGAAAATTTCCTTCAGTCTCACAATGAACTACTGACATTAATGGCATTTCTTAATGTCTCAAGGTTACTGGTAATAATAATGTTCCTGGTTTGCTCTGGGGGTGGATGGTGGTATCGTTACTGGCTTCAAGGCAGATACAGAGCAGCAGCATCAGTAATACCAACAACAACAAGACCAACAAATTCAAGATCACACAGTTTACCACATAGAGGATCACTTTGTCAAGGGCAACAGGCCAGTATTAGTTACAATTCATCGAGAAACACGGTACTTCTTCACAGAATGTGGAAAGGTATTTTTTTATCTCATTCTTCTAACAATCAAAAAAAAAAAATTTCTCCCCAAAAACTTTCCTTCAAATATCTCTAAATCCATTAAAGATATTCAAATTTTCATCATGATCTTGCCTGTAAAAAATTTCAGGAGCTACAAAAAAGGCCTCTTCAAAAAATCCCCTATCTCTCATATCCTCCAAGATATTCCCAAAACACTCCAAAAAAAACTCCCAAATCCACATTCATAAAAGTATCTCGAAAACCAAACGAGATATCGAAATTTTTCATGAAACCTTTTTTGTAGCTCTCGGAATTCCCTACAAAAAAGGTTTCTACTAAAATTCCCCTATCTCTCATATTTCACGAGATCCCTTTAAAAAACGAAAAAATAAAAAGTGAATTGAAAAAAAAAAAATTTGAAAAATGTAAAAAAAATAAATAATAATTAATTATTTCAATTAATTTAGGACCACACAGAGGTAATCCAACATCTCCACCTTACTCAACAACTCTCGCAACAAATTCGACGAATTATCAAGCTCCAAATGTCGTTTTAAACGACATTAATTGTCCATATTATCAATTATATGGTCCACCACCAAGTTACGAGACAGTAATAGCTCAATCACGTGGTAAAAATCAATCAACAACATCAACAATTCAACAAATTTCAAATTTATCAATTAATAATGATAATACATTGTCGCGTAATTGTCATTATTATCAATCAATTGATAACTGCCAACAAAATTCAACAAATCATAGATTATTATTAAATAATCAATGTTTATTACGTTCAAATGATAATTTAAATACAATTATTAATAATATATCATTAAATACAAATTCAAATGGATTTAATGATAATAATTTAATTGATAATTCAATAATTAATCCATCCGATAATAATGTGATATTAGAAACGCTTAACAATCATACAATTCAATATAATTTACATGATATTAATAATGACCAACGACCATCAACGTCAAATGATTATTTTAATAATTCTCAACAAAATATTAAGCACAAATTGAAACGATCAAAGTCACTCAATTAGATTAAGGTAGTGTCTCAGAGTACAGTCAATAAAACAGGTAAAACATGAGGATTTTTAGGTTTTTTTCCAATTAATTGCTAATGATTCGGGAAAATGTGCTTTAATTTACCCGAAAAAAGTGATTGAACTATTCGAAAGTCATATCTTCAGCTTGTAAATATAATTTTTTTTTTCTCGAATTTTTTTTACATTATTAATCTCCTATCACATGCATGAGATAGAAAGAGAGGGAAATAGTTACTACTACCTTCTAATTGAAATTTCTCAATAACTATACGGTGAATTGAATATTTTTTTCTTCTATTATTTAGTTAAAATGCTGTTCTTTTCGGATATTGTTTTTAAATAATGAGTCAAATGTGCGGTTTTTTAGGTTTCTTGGGTTCTACAAGATGAAAATTGGGGGAAATACTTGAGATAGGCTATTTTAGATGATTCCATTGGGAAGCTGAGGAAATTTGACATGGAAACCATAGGTCGCATTGTTTTTAAGATTTTTTTTGAAAATTCTAGTTTTTTTTTGAAAAAATTGAGGCCAAATTTTCGAAATTTCGAGAAAGAAAACAAATATCACTTGTGGCACATCTTTTCTACGTGAAATTTCCTCAGCTCTTCACTGGAAGCATGATGAAAACTCTATCTCCCTCCATTTCATAGAAATCCTTCAATTTTTGTTGCTAAATCTAACAAAAATATAGGGAATTGGGGAAAAAAATTCGAATAATCCCGTTTACGTATTTATGCACAACAGAAAATATTCAGCGAGCCGAAATTCCACCTCCTAATCAAATTTTCACTTTAATAATTTGTTATTCTTTTATTATTTTCAAGAATTTTTGGAGAATTGAATATTTTTTCCTTCCATTATTTATAGGGGTGTGCGAATAATTCGAATCCACGAATTATTCGTACCGAATCGAATATTAATATTCGATTCGAAATTTGAATCGAATAATTCGAATTTTCAAATTTTCGAATAATTCGAATTTTTGAATAATTCAAATTTTCGAATAATTCGAATTTTCGAATAATTTGAATTTTCGAATAATTCGAATTTTCGAATAATTCAAATTTTCGAAAAATTCGAATTTTCGAATAATTCGAACTTTCCGAATAATTCAAATTTTTGAATAATTCAAATTTTTGAATAATTCGAATTTTCGAATAATTCGAATGTTCTAATAATTCGAATTTTCGAATAATTCGAATTTTCGGAT
The DNA here is from genome assembly GCA_963942555.1 of Aleiodes leptofemur. Classification (NCBI taxonomy): domain Eukaryota; kingdom Metazoa; phylum Arthropoda; class Insecta; order Hymenoptera; family Braconidae; genus Aleiodes; species Aleiodes leptofemur. Next base: position 12,495,997 of record OZ012619.1, read on the forward strand.
AATTCGAATTTTTGAATAATTCGAATTTTTGAATAATTCAAATTTTTGAATAATTCAAATTTTTGAATAATTCGAATTTTTGAATAATTCGAATTTTCGAACAATACGAATTTTTGAACAATTCGAATTTTCGAATAATTCGAACTTCTCGAATAATTCGAAAATTTTCGAATATTCCAAAAATTTCAAATAATTCCAATATTTTCGAATATAATTCGAATAATTTCCAATAATTCGAATTTTCGAATTATTTGATTCGAAATTCGAATCAAATAGTAATATTCGATTCGATTTGAACACTATTCGCACACCCCTAATTATTTAGTTAAAATGCTGTTCTCTTCTCCAATTGTTTTGAATGATGGGTCAACTCTGTGGTTTTTTTAGTAATTTCGTTATTTCTGTCCGATTTAGGGCATTTCATCCCCACCACCGCTATTTTCAGCAACTTTGATAATTCATATATCATAAACTAGACGGACAAAAATTATGAAAAAATTCAGAAAATGTAAAAAAACTATCGTCTTTGATACAGCATTAAAAAAATAAGGGATTGACTGTACTCGAGTTTGCTGGGATACTACCTCAAGTGGATTCTTCATTATTAATTAATGGTAATTCAGTAAATTATGGAATTTTGAGGGACGAGGAGACGTTTTTTAGTCTTTTTTTTAGAATTTATTTTGTGAATAGCTAAAATATCTCAGAAACTAGAAGAGATAGGGGAATTTTTGTAGAAACCTTTTTTGTGGGGAATTTTAAGAGCTACAAAAAAAGTTTCATGGAAAATTTCCATATCTCACTCCATTTTTGAAATATTCAGGAAAGAGTGGATTTAAAGAGGAATTTTAATGTTTTTAGTTTTGGAGGAAAATGTTAATTAATTTATAATTATGGAGTTTTTTTGAGGGGGTAAAAGTTTGATGTTGCATATCGATTGTTCGGGGGGGGGGGGGGGGGGAGGGAGCGGAGTGGATTACCCGGTACAATGGGATTAATTAAGAGTATTATTAATTTAATTAATTAGATTATTAAGTTGTTTCAATTTATTCAGAATTAAGATTTTTCTACTTTTTTTATTTATTTGGAAAATATCTCGGAAAGTAAAGTACGTAAAGAATTTTTGCATGGACCGACTTTTGTAGGGGAGAATCGGAGCTACAAAAAAGGTCATCAGAGAAATTTCTCTATCTTGCTTACTTTCCGAGATATTCAGGGAAAAAGAAGTCCAATGGGGAATTGATGAGTTTTTTTTTTTTTTTTTTAATAAATCTCCTCGGAATTTTTGATGAAAAAATTAAAGTATATTTGTCGTAGTCGCACAGCTGTATTAATGCCAATGAGCCGACCAAAAATTACTATTGGCAACATTGTGAATACTATTTTCACAAATATTTTTTAGTAGTAAATTGATGAAACGTCGTTGAATTATCACCTGAGATTACACTCCATGAAATATCTCGTAAACTATGAGAGATAGGAGAATTTTTGTGATGACCTTTTCGGTAGCTCTGATTCTCCCCTACAAAAAAGGTATCAACGAAAATTTCTCTATCTTCCATAGATTCCGAGATATTCTTTAAAAATGAGGAAAAAGTGGATAATCTCATCACGTTTCATCTTCAAACTACTCAATTTCGTTCTAAACACGTGCCAATATTAAATTTAAATAAATGCCTGCATATATATTATGACCTGTCCGATTAAATCATTCATAATTAAGGAAATTGCTATTTAAAGAAAAAAAAAAAGTACTAAGAGAATTTATTTTTTACTATCAAACTAAAAAAAAAAAAAAGATAACTAGAAAAAAAAACGATACGAATTGAAATTAATGAAAAAAGAAAAAAAATTATTTCGTCTCTCATTGTATGTGTCATTTGTTCTACATTATCTACCTATATTGTAAGTGTGGATGGATAATAGTGAATAAATAAAGGAAATGAAAAAAAAAACTATAAAAATCTTCTTTTCACCGAAATTCTTCTGATTTTCTATGTTTTTCACATTATAGTAAAAGGCTCTCCGAAACCATTAGGTTTATCAAAAAATGTCAAGAGACCTTTCTTTTAGAGAATTTGATTCCCCACAAAAAAGGTATCCAGACGTTTCCTCCTAAACCCAACGGTTTTCGAAATATTTACAGAAACCTGAAAAAAGAGGAAAGTCGTAAAAAATTGTTTTTCTACATTGTTTCCCAATTATTCCCGAAACTACTGGGTTTAGGAGAAAATTTCAAGAGACCTTTTGTGTAGAGAATTGAATTTCCCATAAAAAAGGTCTCTTGACATTTTCCCCTAAACTCAACAGTTTTCGAGATCCTTATAAAATCATGGATATTTTCAATTTTGAACTGAATTTCCACGTTCTGGCAGATGTGCAATGTAATAAAATGGTAACACGAGTTTCTGTTGAAAATCAATAGATGTGGAATACGAATTGTGGGTGGATAAAAGGGGGGAGAGGAGATGTACTAGGCTGCAGGCAACAGCACGGTTCATCAACACGCATTTGAATCCACGAAAATTACAAAATTCATTAATTAATCATTAAATTCAGATGAAATTTACGTAATTTACGAATTTTTTTTTTCTACGTTTGTTGGAGTGAGAAAAAAGGGGGAAGTTCATGTGGTAGTGATAGTGGCTGCATGGTGGAGGATCTTTCTACGACAAAATGTCAGTGAAGGTAATGAAAATAATTGAAAAAAACATTTTTTTTTCCAATTTTCTCTTTTTTTTTCCTTCAAAATTCACGAAATTCTACTCGCAACTCATCCATTATTTGCACATAATTTTTTTTTTCTACGAATTTGGTAATTTAATTTTTTTTATTTTTAGAAGAGTGTGGCATTTTAAATGTACGATAATCTTGGAATAATAAATTTTATTTTATTCACATTTTGAAATTCAAATTTTATTCATGATGTAGAAAAAGAGAAGAAGAAAAAAAACGTTATTTATTTTTAACAGAAATTTACATTTAAAAAGTCATTAAACTCGTCGAAAAAAATTGAGTTGATTTTTTTTCTAGAAGATTTTCGAAAAAAAAAAATGATTTTTTTTTTTGAAAATCGAAATTTTTCGAAAAATTTCGATTTTTTTTGAAAATTTTGATTTTTCTGAAATTTTTTTTTTCGATTTTTGGAAAAGTTGAGGGAAATTCAAATTTGACGCAAATCAACTTTTTGTTGTGCATGTTTTTTTTTGGAATTTCAGGTAATGCGAATATTTATACACATCAACGCAAGCGCATGCCAGTGTTTAAAAGAGAAAATAAATAAAAAAAAATAAAGAAAATAATTTTAAACTGTAGTGAATGAATAAAGTATTTTCAGATGTTACACTTAAGTTATAAAACATGTGTTGGCATACAAACGTTCGAGTCAAGTTGGTAACGCTAGTACATTGGTGAACATGAGTGAATGAATAGTCAAGTTATAATACAAGTGAATAAAAACTCTTCCCAATCAGACATACGAGATAGTGGAATAATCATCATTGTTATCAGTGTGAATAGAGAGACGCTGTTAGGATCCAAGAGTCTGTTGCGTATTTTCCTCCATTTTCATAGACTTGAACTGGAATATTTTGCATAAAGATTCCAAAAAGTGCGAAATTTTTAATTTTCGAAAAATTGAATTTTTGAAATTTTTCAAAAAAAGTTGTTTTATTAGAAAGATCGAAAGATTCTACCCCAAAAAGTGGTATAATGCAACTCCTTTTGGTCCATTAGTTCTCGAGATATTCGCGAAACTAATAATCCGATGATTTTCGATTTTTTAAATTATCTCGATAACTATTGGTCCAAATTGAGTTGCATTATAGCACTTTTCGGGGTAGAATCTTCTCATCTTTTCGATGGAATTCATTTTTTTAATGAAAATCTGAGATTTTTGAATTTTTTTGAAGGGAAATTATTGCGGTGAATTCTAAGTTTATCAATCGAGTAAGGAAACTATTTAACTTCCCGTGTTGGAGAGTGCGTTGCGGTAAAGTTTGAGTTTATTTTTGGATTGTGCGCAATTTGCAATGCGGTTTTCGAAGATTCATGTGGCTGATAGTGAATTTAACGTTGAATTCATTATAGAATTTTTTGGAATTATTTTAGTTTCTCTATTTTTCCAGATGACGAGATACAAACAAGCAGAATTTGAGGACGAGGACAGCAGCAGTATTGGCTCTGTTGTACTTAACAGTGAGGGAATAAGTACTTCCGCAACTCACATTAGATATCACTCGGTAATTGCCACAAATGGATTATAATAATGTTTATTTCATTGAATTTTCAAAAAATTGAAGGAAATTTATGGAAAAATTGATGTTTTTGGTTAATATCTGGGAATCTATGAGAGATAGGGAAATTTTCGTGGAGACTTTTTTGTAGAGGAGATTGAGAGCTACAAAAAAGGTCATCACGAAAGTTTCCCTATCTCTCATGGTTTACGAGATATTTCACAAAAACGAGAAAAATGGAATTTACCATTTGCATTTCATTTTAACATAGTACTCATTGGTTTTCATAGAATATCTCGGAATCTGAGGGAGATAGAGAAATTTTCGTAGAGACCTTTTTTGTAGGGGAGAATCAGAGCTACAAAAAAGGTAGTTACAAAAGTTTTCCTATCTCCTATAGTTTACGAGATATTCGATGAAAACTGGGGAACAAAATGAAATTGACAAATTTCATTTCACTACACTGCTCATTCTTTTCATGAAATATCCTGAAATCTATGGGAGAAAGAGAAATTTTCGTTATTAACTTGCTGGAATTCTCCTTTACAAAACAAGGTCTCTCCGAAAATACCTCTATCCCTCTCAGTTTACAAGATATTCCCCGAAAACTCATTCTCCAAAAATTCACCTAAAAAAATAATGAATTTAATTGATTAATCAATAATTAATTTCTAATCAGGGAACAACATTATGGAGAGCAAGAAGTACCCTAGAGAAATGTCTATTAGTAACATGCGCTGGTCTATTTCTCACAACAATGATAGTCATTTTCGTGATAATAATGGGAAGAAAACAAGGCTGGGATGACGCACATATTCTACACGTCACCTCCAACAGTGATGGTTTGTTATTTTTCCAATAAAAATAAATTATTCGATGGGCCAATAAGTCATAAATTCCCCTGAGCAATTTATCATCTCCCTCCGTCAATAACATAAAACTCAATATCTTTTTTTTCCCTTAAAATATTTTTTTTTTCATATAATTTTAATTCCACTCGGAAGATCGGAAAATTTTACCTCGAAAAAGGCTATAATGCAATGAAATTTCTCCCACCCCTCCCTCCACCCATCTTATATCAAAAAAACATTAATATTCAACATCTGACAAATTTTTATTAAGGTCTAAATGAAGCTATGTACATATTTACAGACTTATAACTAATTATTCTCAATGATTTGAGCCCATTGGCGTTTACCGATATTTTTCTTACAGATTTTTGCTGTTGCAAATTGATTATACTGTAGGGGAAATACAATTTGTGATAGGGAAAATTCTATATTGACAAAAACTCTATTGTTTATATTGAAAAAATTCAAATTCAAATTCAAACGATTATTATTAAAATTATATGCAGTAGAGTAACAAATACAATATTTTCACTTACACAGATAATATCATTTAGTAAATAGTATTCACATAGTTACATCCATTGGGCTTTTACTTATATTCAAGTGATTAATATGGATTTTGATGGGTCTTGAGAGTTTGTTCAAGAGTGAGAGATCGGGGATAGGGAAAAATTTTTAAAGAAAAAAATCCTATGACAATATTGAAAAAAACAAGTGGATAATAGTATTGCTTTCCAACTAATATAGCTTTTTCTGCTAATACTTTAGCAATATGCGTCCGAATGGAAGTGATACAACTTTTTTCAAACCATCATCAAGCTATCAAATTTTGAAAAAATTCATTAAAACAGCAATAACTCGAGAACTAATTATGGAAATAAGCTCAAAATTCACAGAAATCTAACTGATACAATTCTCGAGATAATACATGAGTATAAATAACATCAGTTCAATAATTTCCAGAAATTGTATTGAAAACTGATTTTCGAAAAATGGGCATATCTCAAAAAGTATCGATCGGATTCTCTTCAAATGAAGCTTAAAAAATAGACTTCGTCGAGAGGAAATTTCCACATAATATGAAATTTTTCTATAAAATCGTTTTGCTGTAATTGAGACTTTTATGCACACACACCCACAGACATGCGCTAAAAATATCATTTTCTCTCTATTTAGATCATTTTAAGTATTTTCTATTGAAAAAATTACAATTGAAAATTCTGATGATTACATAGCTTCCATTCGGAAGCAAAAAACCGTGAATCACCCCATTTCCGTTTTTTTTAAAATTATCTCCTAAACTACTAGCCCAAATTGACTTGTATTATGCCATTTTCCGCCTCATTTTTTCCGATCTATCCGCTGAAACCAAAATTTTTCCCAAAATCTAAAATAAAGTTTGATAAAAAAAAAAAATAATCTCTTTATCTTCATTTGCAGATGGTCTGCACTGTCTAACAGAGCGTTGTGTTACTGTGGCAGCGTCGATAATAAATAGCATTAATCCAAAAGTCGATCCGTGCGATGATTTTTATGAGTATGCATGCGGTGGGTGGATTAAAAAAAATCCTATACCAGATGGTAAAAGTATGTGGGGAACTTTTGGTAAATTAGAACAAGAGAATCAATTAGTTGTGAAGAATGTTCTAGGTTTGTATTAATTTTTCTCAAGAAATAAGAAATTTGATTGTTCGGGAACGAGATGAATAGCCATTATGATCACTCCAGGAAGAATTAAAAAACTCAAATTTTCCAAAATTTTGCACTAACATTTCATCTCATATACACAGATCTCATTAGAACGCATTTATTAATCCTAAAAATTTTAGTAATTCAGAGAATCATAAAAATATAATGAGCAAATAATTATTATTAATAAATTTACCTGTTTTTTTTTCATAAAATTATAATTAATTATTTAATTCATTCACGAGACAGATCGCGCGCTCTGGCACAAAAAAATGATCTCATAATGTTTTTTTCAAATTTAGTTTTTTAATTTTTTTGACGATTTTTTTTTGAATTAACCCGTTGACTGTTTTTGTCCACTATAGAGGACGTTGAGTTTCACGACCTAAAATTCAAACCAGTCAACGATTGTCACTGATTGATTTAAGTTCTAGGGCATGAATCTCAATGTCCTCTATAGGAAACAAAAATAGTCAACGGGTTAAATTTAGAACTATTACTAATGTTCGATAATTACTCGAAGAGAATTGGCTAAATGGGTAGTATCATTCTGTTAAATATAATAAATTTTTTGATGCATCTTCCTAAATTTTTTTAACCAACTTGATGTGTTTTCATTGGTCAAGGGTCAGTCACTCGATTTTAAATTTCAAAACCAACCGATAAAGTCCAACTAAATTCAATACGATCCTAGAATTGGCGCATTGCATCAATAGGACAAAAAATTTTAAAGATAAAACGCTAAAAATCTGATTTTCTAATTGGCAGAGTTATTCTTTCTATTTATCATAATTTGCTTCATCCTTCAGTTTCATCTTTTTTTTTAAATTGAACGCGCAATATTGATCAACCAATGAGGAATGAGGAATAGATTTTCCCGATTTCATCACATTTTTCCGTTATTAAAACGATATCCATGATAGTAAATGGTCATTAAATAATACTATAGATATCGAATATTGTTGCGAATTTGACTCACGCTGTCCCAGCATCGAGGACTGGGATTGGAGGATTCTCAGATTTCAAACACCAATATGACCGCCATCAATACCTCCATGTAATTAATTGAATTAATCGTTGCTATATGTCCGGTAACATGCATTTTCCATGATTTCGAAAATTAATAGACATTCTAACGAACAAGAATATATATCAGTAGCGAAGTGGTAAAGGAAGTTAAGTCATATAGGATAACCATATATACTTAACTCCCTTTACCACTTCGCTACTGATATGGTTATTATATTCTAGTTTCATGAGAAATTGGAAGGTTGTAAATAACAATACTAAAAGATTGTCAATTTGCGACGTTTCGCTTATTATTCAAGCTTCCTCAGGCTCTGGAAGACAAAAAACACAAATTATTCACTTGTACAAAATTAATAAATATGAACATGAACATAGTCTTTTTGAGCTCGTAGGCTCAACCTCACTTTTCAACAACATTACAACAATTATTCTCAAATTTTTTTTTTTTTTTTGAATAATTTATGTTTTTTGTCTTCCAGAGCCTGAAGGAAGCTTAAATAATGAGCGAAACGTCACAAATTGACAATCTTTTAGTATTGTTATTTACAATCTTCCAATTTTCCATGAAACTAGAATATAATTCACTATGAACATGGAAATGAATCCACTCATTAATATATGGTTATATAAGGAAAAAATAGGTCTAAATGGAGTTCTAATGTTAATTTAATTTGGTTCAAAAATTAATTTTGGCCTTATATGTCCGGTAACATGGGGTAAACTAAATTTTTAAAAAATCTCATGCTACTCAATCGAACGTGACCAAAATTGAAAAGGAGAAATAGATTGCCGGAACTACTTGGATTACCTTAATATCGGTAAAATGTAACAAAATCGGAATGATTAGAATATTTATCATAACTTAGAAAAATGAAAAACAAAAGTAGATCATTAGGACCTGCTACTTGGATATATCTTTAAATTCTTCTTGGAGTGACCATAATGATCATTCCCTCTCGTTTCCAAATTATCAACAAATGATCGCTGAAGAAATTTGAAAAATTGTATTTTTGTTTCTGTAATGAAAAAAAATTATCTTCTTTTAGAAAAACCGTTTTCGGAGATGAAATCAAAAGCTGAGAAAAAGGCGAAATTATATTATTTGTCGTGTATGGATGCTAATGAAACAATTGAGACATTAGGCGGACAGCCTATGTTAACACTGCTGGAAAATATTGGTGGATGGAATGTAACTGGTGAATTTAATTTGAGCAGATGGAGCCTGCAGAATAGTATGCAATTGCTGCAGAATGTTTACAATATGGGGGGATTATTTTCGTGGGCTGTTAATGAAGATGACAGGAATAGCACGAGACATATCATTCAGGTGAGTTTCTGGGTTTTTTTTTTCTGAGGGATATTTAGGGAATATTCGGTAATATGATACTTTTACTGTGGCAAATAAATTGAAATTTTCCCGAATTTTTTTGAACTTTTTTCGTTTTAACTTGATGGCAACGCAAAGTAAACATCTCGACTAATTTTTTAAAATATTAATGAAATCTGAATTTTTCAAAATTTGACTCAATGCGAGCTTAGAATCTACTTATTGCATTTACTGGAGCAAAAAATTTGAAGATGAAATATTAAAAACACTATTTTCTAGTGTTTTTAAGTGGAAGAGATCTTTTTCGTAGAAGAGATTCATTTTTCTCGTTTTTTGTGAAATATATCTCGTAAACCAAGAAAGATAGCTAAATTTTCGTAATGACCCTTTTTGCGGTTCTCGGTCTCTTCTACGAAAATATCTCGAGATATCTCATAGATTTCGATAAAATTCAACAAAAACTGCTTTGCAATTTTCCCTAAATATAACTATGCATTTCTTTCATCAGATTGATCAAGGTGGCTTGACTCTCCCAACAACCGACAACTATTTGAACAAAACCGAACACGCAAAAGTACTTGCTGCTTATCTTGACTACATGACCAAGGTATTGAGAGTCTTAGGTAAATGATTAATTAATAATTCAGTATCAAAGTGGTAAAAGAAGAAAAGTCAAAAGTTTTCTTATTCTTTTCCCTGATATTTCGAAAAACTATTAGATTTGGGAGAATTTTTCAAGAAACCTTTTCTTATCGTCAATTAAAGAAGTATTCCAGCAAACTCGAGTACAGTTAACCCTTTATTTTGTTAATGCCCTATCAAGGATGATATTTTTCTACATTTTTCTGCATTTTTTCATAATTTTTGACTGTCTAGTTTATGAGATATGAATTATCAAAGTTACTGAAAATAGCGGTGGTGGGGATGAACGCCCCAAATCGGATGGAAATAACGAAATTATTGAAAAACCACAGGATTGACCCATTATTTAAAAACAATTGGCGAAAAGAACAGCATTTTAAGTAAATAATAGAGGAAAAAAATATTCAGTTCTCCCAAAATTCTTGAAAATAATAAAAGAATAACAAATTATTGGAGTGAAAATTTGATTGGGAGGTGGAATTTCAGCTCGCTGGATATTTTCTTCTGTGTATAAATACGTAAACGGGATTATTTGAAGTTTTTTTCCTCAATCCTCTATATTTTTTTTTAGATCCAGGAACAAAAATTGAAGAATTTCTATGAAATGGAGGAAGATAGAGTTTCTTTCATGCTTCCAGTGGAGAGCTGAGGAAATTTCACGTAGAAAAGATGTGCCACAAGGGATATTTGTTTTCTTTCTCGAAATTTCGAAAATTTGGCCTCAATTTTAGCAAAAAAAAACTAGAATTTTCAAAAAAAATCTTAAAAACCATTGGACTTATGGTTTTCATGTCAAATTTCCTCAGCTCTCCAATAGAATCATCTGAAATGCCCTATCTCAAGTATTTTCCCCGATTTTCATCTTCTAGAACCCAAGAAACCCAAAAAATCACACAGTTGATCTATTATTCAAAAACAATTGGCGAAAAGAACAGCATTGCAACTAAATGATAGAAAAAAAAAATATTCAATTCACCGTATAGTTATTGAGAAATTTTAATTAGAAGGTAGTCGTAACTATTTGCCTCTCTCTATCTCATGCATGTGATAGGAGATTAGTAATGTAAAAAAAATTCGAGAAAAAAAAAATTATATTTACAAGCTGAAGATATGACTTTCGAATAGTTTGATCATTTCTTTTTGGGTAAATTGCAGCACATTTTCCCGAATTATCAGCAATTCATTAGTAACAAAACAACAAATCCTCATATTTTCGGTTTTATTGACCGTATTCTGGGACACTACCTTAAATTCTCCGCAAAAAAGAGCTAAAACCAAAGGTTTCCGAGATTTTTATCAAAAATTAGCAAATTGACTTATTTTAATTTACCACTTTACTACTGAATTCATCAAAAACCGTAATAATTAATAAAAATTGATGATTTAATTAAAGATTGGGGTATTACTCGGTGGCAAAGAGAATGAAACCCAGCGGCAAATGCAGGAAATTATTGATTTCGAAACAAAATTGGCTGAAATAACAACTCCACAAGAGGAAAGAAGAGATGAAGAGAAACTTTACAATCTAATGACCGTCAGTGAATTACAGAAAATTGCACCATTTGTCAGTACACGTAAATTATTTTCTTTCAATTAAATAACCGAGAAAAAAGAAATTTCTTCTTTTTTTTTTCTTTGAAAATCTAATTTTTTGCATTTTTTTCTTGCAGATGTCGTGGCTTGAGTATTTCCAAAATGCTACGAGACTGGTGAATAAGAAAATCAACAGTAAAACGTATATTGTTAATTTTGCACCAGAATATTTCAAAAAATTAACAGCGGTAGTGACGGAATACAATAAAACAAAAGAGGGAAAAATGTGAGTTTTGCTTTTTTGTGATGATAAACCCTTTTTTTTTCATTGTCTTGAGAATATCTCAGAAAGTATTGAGTTCAGGGGAAAAAGTCATCAGACCTTTTTCGTAGAGAATTTAATTCTTCGCAGAAAACGCCTCTTGATATTTTTTCGTAAACCTGATATTGATTGAGTTATACATAAAAAAAGAGAATTTAAAAAGAAAAAAACAATTTTTTTGGATTTTCAAAAATTGATAGATTTCTCAGAAACCATTGGGTTAAGGAGATTTTATCAAGAAACCTTTTGTCTAGAGAATTAAATTATCTACGAAAAAGGTTTACCGACTTTTTCTCCTAAACTAGCTCGTTTTGGAGATACACATGAAAGTATTGTTGAATTCGTTTTTTTTTTTTTTTATTTCAGTTTAAAGTGATTTTTAATTTTTTTGTTATTCCAGAATACTGAACAATTATTTAGTATGGCAGACAGTGAGATCATTGACAGCATTTTTATCAAAGCCATTCAGAGAAGCGTATAAAGGTTTGAGAAAGGCATTATTTGGCTCTGAGGGACGTGAAGAACAATGGAGATACTGTGTAAGTGATGCTAATAATGTAATGGGCTTTGCAATTGGTGCTATGTTCGTGCGAGAAGTATTTCATGGTCAAAGTAAGCCGAAGGTACGTGTTTAAGACAATTTTTTCATTAAATATTAGAAAGTAAGCATGGGAGATTATTTTTGGGGATGAATTATATTGACTCAATCTGCTGTTTCACTGGTTTTTGGTGAATATCTCGGGAACTAAGAGCGATAGAGGGATTATTGTGAAGACTTTTTTTGTAGAGGAGGATCAGAGCTGCAAAAAAGGAAATGACAAAAATTTCTCTATCTCCCATAGATCCCGAGATATTCCATGAAGAATAATGAGCAGTGTGATGAAATGAAATTTGTCAATTTCATTTTGTTCCCCAGTTTTCATCGAATATCTCGTAAACTATGAGAGATAGGAGAATTTTTGTGACTACCTTTTTTGTAGCTCTGATTCTCCCCTACAAAAAAGGTGCCTACGAAAATTTCTCTATCCCCCATAGATTCCGAGATATTTCATAAAAACCAATGAGTACAATGTTAAAATGAAATTCAAATGGTAAATTCCATTTTTCTCGTTTTTGTGAAATATCTCGTAAACAATGAGAGATAGGGAAACTTTTGTAATCACCTTTTTTGTAGCTCTCAATCTCCTCTAGAAAAAAGGTTTGTACAAAAATTCCCCTATCTCCCCTAGATTCCCAGATAATCCCCCAAAAACCGACACTCCATCCCTAAAAAAGCGAAATAATCCCAAAAATTCTTCTCATTTTACAGGCAGAAGAAATGATAAACGAAATACGTCACGCTTTCGTGAAAAATCTTGAGAATCTCGATTGGATGGACAGTGAGACACGTAAATCAGCCGAGGAAAAGGCCAATGCAATAACTGATATGATTGGATTTCCCAATTTTATTTTGAATCCAAATGAACTCGACGAACGCTACAGAGATTTATTAATCAGGCAAAATGAATATTTTTTAAATAACATAAGAGTCAACAAGTACACGTTCAAAAAGAACCTTGAAAAATTAGATCAGCCAGTTAATAAAACAACTTGGATCATGACACCACCAACAGTTAATGCATATTATACACCAACGAAAAATCAAATTGTATTTCCAGCTGGTATTTTACAAAGTCCGTTCTATGATATGGAGAATCCTAGCAGTTTGAATTTTGGCGGGATTGGAGTTGTTATGGGCCATGAGTTGACGCACGCTTTTGATGATCAAGGTAATTAATTTTTTTAAATTAATCTTTTTTTTTTGAATTTAAGAAAGAGAATGAGGGGAATTCGTTGAATAATTGGTGATCTGGGGTTGTTTTTTTTTTCGGTGGGGAGGGGGGATATTTGGAAAGTTATGGGAGCTAGGGGAATTTTGGTGGAGACCTTTTTACCATTTGAATTTCATTTTAACATAGTACTCATTGGTTTTTATGGAATATCTCGGAATCTATGAGAGATAGGACAATTTTTGTAATGACCTTTTTTGTAGCTCTCGTTCTCCTCTTCAAAAGAAGTCATCACAAAAATTCCTCTATCTCCCATAGATTTCGAGATAATCCATAAAAACTGATGAGAAAAATGAAATTAACGAATTTCATTTCAACCAAAGTTGTGAGTACTCATTGGTTTTCATGGAATATCTTGGAATCTGAGGGAGATGGAGAAATTTTCGTTGAGACCTTTCTTGTAGGGAAGAATCAGAGCTAAAAAGTTACCACAAAAATTCTCCTATCTCTCATAGTTTACGAGATATTCCATGAAAACTCGGAAACAAAATGAAATTGACAAATTCCATTTCACCACACTGCTCATTTTTTTGAATTTAATATTCTGGAATCTATGAGAGGTCGAGAAATTCCTGTTATTACCTTTCTTGTACCTCTGATTCTCCTCTACAAAAAAAAGTCTGAACAAAAATCGCTCTATCTCTCTTAGTTTCCGTGATAAATGAACAAAAACCGATGAAATCTCCAAAAAATCCACAACAATCTTTAAAAACTCACCGAATTATCCTCCATTAATTCATTTTCGCTTCCAATAACATCAAAACAGCATTCAGCACCATTATGGTCCATTACTTTCACTCACCCCCCCCCCCCCCCCCCCCACCTCTAACTCCAGAAATAATAGAAAAATTCAATCATCTTCTCATAACCTCAAAAATTCCGCAAAAAAGACTTCTCCCCCTCTTCCAGACTCACCGAATGAATCCATCGAACTCTCACTTCAAAACCTCCAAAAAAACACTCCAAATACACTGCAACTGCTTCTGCGCTCCCATTCTTTTTATCTGCAAGTTTTTTTCGTTATCTCGAGCTTTTTACCGCGCAATCCGCAATTCAGGGCCCGTTCCCCTACTCCCTCTAGTGTCTGCGCGAAGAGCGCATGCGTACAGCACTGACCACTCCAACTCGCCCGCCCATTGGCTAATACGAGAGGGCACGGTTGGAGCTTGCAAATAGGAAAGTTGGGATTCCCCCTTTTCTTCGCTAAATTAATTTCAAAAAAGACATGGAGAATCGGCTGCTCATTTTTTTTTAATAACTCGGAAACTATTGAGTTTAGGGTAATTTATGAAGAAACCTTTTTTGTAGAGAATTCAATTCTCTACAAAAAAGGTATCTTGATAGTTTTCTCTAAACCGAACAGTTTTCAAGATATTGTCTATTAAAATCATTTTTTTTTTCATGATTCTTTTTGTTTTCAGGACGTGAATATGATCTTCATGGGAACCTGCACAAGTGGTGGAATAACGCAACGATAGAGAGATTCAAAAATAGAACTGAGTGTTTTGTCGAGCAGTACGGAGACTTTGAACTGGAGGGTAAACACATCAATGGAAAACAAACCCTCGGTAATTAATTGAATTATTTAATTAACGATGAAAAAAAAAGTTATTTTATGTTTTTGAAATATTTTGGAAAATAAGTGAGATAGAGCAATTTTTCTGTTGGCCTTTTTTTGTGGCTCTCGATTTTCGTTACAAAAGCGGTAATTCACAAAATTTTGCTCTATCTCGTTTATTTTCCGAGATATTCGTGAGAAAAACCTTCATTATCAACTACTTTAAGGTAGTATCCCAGAGCACAGTCAATAAAACAGAAAAAATGAGGATTTGTAGGTTCTTTTTCAATTAATTGCTGATAATTCGGGAAAGTGTACTTTAATTTGCCCGAAAAAAGTGATCAAACTATTCGAAAGTCATATCTTCAACTTGTGAATATAATTTTTTTTTATCCAATTTTTTTTTACATTGCTAATCTCCTCACATGCATGAGATAGAGAGAGAGGCAAATAGTTACGACTACCTTCTAATTAAAATTTCTCAATAACTATACGGTGAATTGAATATTTTTTTCTTCTATTATTTAGTTAAAATGCTGTTCTCTTCGCCAATAGTTTTTAAATAATGGGTCAACCCTGTGGTTCTTAGTAATTTCGTTATTTCTGTTCGATTTAAGGGGTTTTATCCCCACCATCGGTATTTTCAGTAAGTTTGATAATTCATATCTCATAAACTAGACGGTCAAAAATTATGAAAAAATTCAGAAAAATATAAAAAAATATCATCTTTGATACGGCATCAAAAAAATAAGGAATTAACTGTATTTGAGTTCGCTGGGATACTACCTTAATTAATAATCCAAAATCGTTATCTCATTTTCTTCCAAATACCTCGGAAACTGAACGCTTTATCTCGCTTAATTTCCGAAATATTCGCGAAAAAGCAAAAAAACTCTATTATCAACATTTTTAATTAAAAATAAATTGAGTATTAATTTCTTCATTTTTTTCTCCAGGCGAAAATATTGCCGACAATGGTGGCCTTAAAGCTGCATATCATGCTTACCTAAATACCCCAAAGGATCACGTGGATCAATTACCATTACCAGGACTTCATTTAACTCATCGGCAATTATTTTTCCTTAATTTTGCACAAGTATGGTGTTCAGCAATAACATCAGAATCAATTGGCCTACAAATTGAAAAAGACTCACACTGTCCACCAAAGTACAGGGTAATTGCTCCATTATCAAATTTACAAGAATTTTCAACAGAATTTAATTGTCCAAAGGGCTCAAAAATGAATCCAATTGATAAATGTGAAGTTTGGTAGTTTAATTAATTAAATTAATTATTAAATAATTTGAATGAATAGATAATACATTTAAGGATATCCAAGTAGTTCCGATGATCTATTTTTCTTCTTCACTTATTTGTCACTTCCGATTTTTTTAAAAATCACTTTTCATCGTTATATCGGACAATTTAAGCTAAAAATAATTTTTGAAAAAAACAAAATTAACATTAAAATTTCATAAGCGAGATTCAGTTTTAGTTTCACTGCAACAATTCATGGTCACAGACCTATTTTTTCCTTGTATAACTATATATATTCTTGTCCGTCATAAAAAAACGCCTGTTACTGGACAAATAGCGATGATTAATCCAATTAAGGGGTCTGCTCACTTGAAATGCTAAAAAAAATGACTACTTTCATTAATTTTTCGATAGGTTTATATCGTCAGCTTAGAAACAAAGGGGCGTAAGTGCCATGTATGAGCATAGCACTTACGCCCCTTCGTTTCTAAGGCGACGATATTATAGATGTTGATATGAAAGTTGTGACACTTGATAAATAAACTTTCAAAATATATTTAGGGAAAAATGATTCATTCATTTAAGTCACTATTTATACACAAAAATGATAGTTCAAGTAGAAAATTTCCTAAAAAAATTGTAGGTCTGCACTGTTGATGAAATGTCGAAGATGGATTATCAGAAACGAAAAAATTAAACGGTTTTAGATTCAGTATGTTAATTGCTATAGCGCATCTGGGCATATCATACGATTTTTGATATAAGCAAAAAATGATAAAATGGTGAAGCCAAAAAAAACTTGATTTTTTTCACGGTTCGTGGTAAAAAAAATGGTAAATATCAAAATTTACAAAAATCCTTGATATGCGCTATAGCTATAGTAGTGAAAAGTCTGTGCTCGAAATTTCATAAGGATTGGTTCAGTAGTTTCGAAGGGTTTATCGACAAGCTGTCAAGAAACGTTGTACCGAGAAAAAAGCGTTTGAAGGTTCTTCAGCCCCATACTGGTCCCCCTATGTGCGAAAAGCCAGCGTCAGCCGTTTTTATTTTTTCATGATTATTTGACTGAGCTTGAAATTCTGAAAAAATTTGAATGCGTTCATTGAAATGTTTAGCAAATTACCACAATTTTTGAAAGACATATTCTGCAAAATTGGTGGAGAAATAAAATAAATTCTAATGTGCGGCTAAATTTTTCCCATGTTGAATGGAATTTTTTTTTTTAAGATGTTTATCCAGTTATGAGGCCTGTGTACAGTATAGAGAATTACAACTCGTTAACAAACAAATGAAATTTTATTCTAACAAATAAATGATAGAATGTGAAGAATTACAGATTTACAAAAAAAGTTGATAAACGACATGCTTTGTTAAGACAGTTTCGGTATTTATGTATTTATTTTTTTTATCTATAGCTAGCAGCGCTTTTGGCGTTTATTAGAATGATTACATGCTACTTATATTAGTACATTTCGAAATGGAAAGGCTTCTCAAAACCATTTACACACAAAAAAATGTTTTCTTAATTTAAGAATGTGCAGGTCACTTAAATTAAGTGACTCTTCTCACTTAAATCAAGTGACTTTTCTCACTTAAATTAAGTAACTTTTTCTTTCTTAATTTAAGGCCCAGGTGTATAAAGCTCGATTAGCGCTAATCGTCGATTAACTGATGGAGCTGTCGCAGTTATGTGTATGGTTAACTTTAGGCAGTTAACTTCGCTCGGTGATAGTTAAAGATGACTACCCAAGTGGCAGCTGGAATGATAACCAATAACAGAATGAAAAATTTGTTTCATTCAACTCCAAACTAATGAAAACGAAATAATTTATCCAGTTATGGAACAGTGGTCATCAGTCCGTAGCTATTTTGAGCTGTTTTCGACCTTTTTAGACACGCCATCTCAAATTCTTCCTAATCGCGCCAAGTTAACTGATTGAAGTTAATCGTTTAAAATTAACTTCACATATCACTTAACTATGGCAGCACAGTTAAGTGACTACCGCTAATCGGCAATTAACTTTATACACCTGGGCCTAAGAATGTGCAGGTCACTTAAATTAAGTGATTTTTCTCACTTAAATCAAGTAACTTTTTCTTTCTTAATTTAAGAAAGTAAAAGTCACTTAAATTAAGTGACTCTTCTCACTTAAATCAAGTGATTTTTTCTTTCTTAATTTAAGAAAGTAAAAGTCACTTAAATTAAGTGACTCTTCTCACTTAAATCAAGTGACTTTTTCTTTCTTAATTTAAGAAAGTAAAACTCACTTAAATCAAGTGCGTTTTCTCACTTAAATCAAGTGACTTTTTTCACTCAAATTAAGTAACTTTTTCTTTCTTAATTTAAGAAAGTAACAGTCACTTAAGTTAAGTACCTTTTCTCACTTAAATCAAGTAACTTTTGCTTTCTTAATTTAAGTGACCTGCATATTCTTAAATTAAGTGACTGCACATTCTTAAATTAAGAAAACATTTTTCTCTGTGTATAAGTTAAAATGGAATCATCGGATGAGCAATATTGCCGAAAACTCGATAAACGCATCTGGGTAGTGTAGAGTGAATTAGACAACGTCGTAGCTGAAATAACATGGAGGCGATTCGGTCATGAGGGAACAAGAGTCGCAGGGGCAATTTAGGTGACCAGTCAAGGGTTAAATGAAAAATCGCAGAAAATCTTACTTGTGCTCAATCAGCGATATCTCCACCATAGAGTATGCCTTCCATTTGTTCATAATGTTCATTCGCATCTGAAATAGCGAATTTCGAAGAAAGAAAATATTTTTCGAAAATTTTAAAGTGAGAAGACCCTTTAATCACATGAAAACACCAATGGCGGCAAAATTGGTATTTAAAATCTGAGTATCCTCCAATGCCAGTCCTAGATGCTGGGACAGCGTGAGTCAAATTCGCAACAATATTGGATATTTATAATTTTATTTAATAAAAATTTAGTATCGTGAACATCGTTTTAATATCGATAAAATGTTACAAAATCGGAATAATTAGAATATTTATGATAACTTAGATGAAAATAAAAAACGGGAATAAATCATTTGGATCTGCCACTTGGATATCCTTAATTATTCAAATTAATTGTAAATTTATCAGTCTATTGTATAATCAGTGCCACTGAAAGACAATTTTTGAGAAAAAAAAATCTAAAACAAACACATAATGGCACTAATATTGGAAATAATTTATTGGAATGACCAAAAAAATATTTTAATTAATTTTAAATAATTTTTTTTTTTCGATGTACCTAAATTTATTGATTGTGTAAATTAATTGAGGCGTCTTCCAATTGAAATGAAAAATTCGCCTGTGACAAAGTGAAAATCATGAAAAATTATTTAATACGTGTTTAAATGTTCTTACATTAAATAGTTTGTAATATAAATTTAAAGGATAGTTGGCTTTTTAAATAATACACAATTATTTTTATTTTATTAATTATTTTATAACAGCATTGATACTTATTTTTGACATAATTTCAAGAGGAAATAGAATGAAGTTTTCAGACAAATTTACTTTTTTCAGCTTTTTTTCAAATATCTCAGAAACTAAGCGAGATAGAGGGAGTTTACTTCAATCCTTTTTTGCAGCTCTTAAAATTCTCTACAAAAAATAATTCGAGTAAATTCGCCCTATCTCGCTTATTTTCCGGGATATTCTCAAAAAATTGGTGAAATAAAGTGGATTTGTCAAAACTTTAAATTAAAAAAAAATAATATTAAAAATACAAGAAAAAAAGGGGCAAAGTGGGATATATTTTATTTTATGTCAAATTTTGCTGCAAGTTTTGTCATAAAGTATTTTTTTTCTCAATTATCTATTTTTTTCCTCAATTATATTTTTTTAATGGAAAAAATGTATTTTCTTCCCTTATTTTTTTATTTTTTAATTTTAAAATAATCATATCACACTGTAAAATCCTTTTGTATTAAAGAGCCATTATTTCTGCAGGCAGGATAGTTAATAAGCTGAAGAAAAAAAATATTGAAAATTAAAATTATTTTCTAATGAAAAATGAAAGAAAATTTAATTAATGAATTATAAATGAAAATTAAGTTATATTGTAACATAATTCAGGCGAAAAATGAATTAATGGAGACATTTTTCTTTTGTTTAACACAAAAACTTGAATTTTAATGATGAGTGGATGGAGGAGAAATAATGAGAATGATGCATGAGGTTTATGTAAATAAAATAAATAAAATAATTGCTTTGATGAAAAAAAAAGTTTTTTCTTTAAATAATGTGTTAAAATTAATTTTTAAGGATTTTTTGAAAATTTGAATTTTTCCCAAAATATCTCCCTTTTATCCAAAAAATACCCAGTTTTTCCTACTCAAATGAAAAAAATCCTTCGGAATTTTATTAGCGTTAATAAACCAGCGCAAGATGAAGGAATTTTTTTTTAAGTGAAGGACTCCATGGAAAAATTTAAAAAAAATTGAGCAGATGCTCTGACATGTCTGAATTGTTGTTGAATTTTTCCAAAATTTTTGGTATGAGTCTTTACTCTCAAAAAAAATCCCTTGAAATTCCACTAATTTTAATAGGAAAGACCTGGATCAAATGCGCATTTTTTTCAGAATGAAGGACTCTATGAAAAAATTCGAAAAAAATTAAACTGATGCTCTGACATCTCTGAATTGTTGTTGAATTTTTCCAGATTTTCTAATAGAGATCTTGACTCTCAGAAAAAATCCTGGATCATTTTTTCTCAGTTTTTCCTATTCACTCTATTCTCATTACCTCAGGCAAATGACTTGGGATACGTTTTCCTCGGAAAATTCATAGTAGCAATTTTTGCTAGTATTTTCAATCTCCGTTCAATTTTCTTTTTCTTCTCCCATTTGATTGTCAGCCTGAACCAGATGATCTCTAGTATACATATAAAACCACTGACTGGTACAGCACAGCACAGTGCAAAAAATATTAATTGTATATGTATATGTTCAACTGGTTGAAAATCGAATTGATGTTGCGTTCTATCTGGCATTTCCCTCGATATCCATTTTCTTTCTAAATAATTTAGTATTCCTGCTGAGAAGAGTCTCGCTAAACTAAAAAAAAAAATTAGAAAATGGTAAGAAAATTAAGCATAAATATTGAATTAAGGAGATATTCAAATAGCAGGACGAAATTGAAAAATTTCACTTTTCCAGGGATATCTGCGATTCTATTGGTCGCAGCAACTTTGGACGGATCTTAAATAAAAGCTGACATCATTTGTCATAAATTCATGTGATTCAAAAAAAAATGATCGATTTTAGAAAACGATATTATGAAAAAATTGATTTTCATAAAATCAGTTATGCTAAAATGAGATAAATCGCTAAAAATTCGAGGAGCTGGTCACTCCTGAAATCGTGGCGCCACACCACGACAAAATCAATTTGAAACTAGAGGTGCGTAGTTGCTCGCCCGATAATTTCTCTCACTTACTATCAGAAAAAACTGATGAATGAAAAAAACGAATGCAAACAACGAAGTTGAGAAGAAGTTTTTCAAAATATCTTCAGTTTTATTGGTAGTATCAAAATTCTGAATGGAGATGAGATCTAGATCATTTGCCAGTTATTTATTGATTTAGTCATTCATTGGTAATCAATTGTAGTTATGAAGTCACGTTAATCAGTGTTTGAAGTCATTGAAATCACATTTTTTTGAAACCATTAAAATCAGACACTGAATTCACGTGAAGTCGACTTCATTTTGAAGTCATGATGTCACATAATCTTTTATAAAAAAATTTTAGAACCCCATAAATCGATGGGAAATGATCTCATCTTTCATTCAAGATCGGTGCCAGGCTGCTACGACGAATAGAACCGTTTCCGCATCCTCTAAGGCCCAGGTGTATAAAGCTCGATTAGCGCTAATCGTCGATTAACTGACTGAGCTGTCGCAGTTATATGTATGGTTAACTTTAGGCAGTTAACTTCGCTCAGTGATAATTAAAGATGGCTACCCAAATGGCAGCTGGAATCATAACCAAAAACTGAATGAAAAATTTGTTCCATTCAGCTCCAAATTAATGAAAACGCAACAATTCCTCCAGTTATGGTACAGTGGTCATCAGTCCATAACTATTTTGAGCTGTTTTCGACCATTTTTAGGCACGCCATCCCAAATTCTTCTTAATCACACCAAGTTAACTGACTGAAGTTAATCGCTGAAAATTAACTCCACCTGTCGCTTAGCTGCAGCAGCACAGTTAACTGGCTGCTACTAATCGGTGATTAACTTCATGCACCTGGGCCTCAATATCCAACTCTCAAGATCCATAAAAATCCACATAAATCGCTTAAACTATTGTCAAAAGTCCAGCGAAACGTCGAGATTTGACAATAGTTGATGTTGTTAATAATTTTTCAATATCCCTATGAACAATTATAATAATAGTTAACCAACTCCGAATGCCAATTATTCACTTCAAATGATAATTATTTATTCAGTTAACTGTAATTACGAAAGTAATATTGAAATTCGAATTTCGCGAGTTAGCAAAGGGCTAAAGTCGATCTGTGTGGACTGACAAGAGGTGTTGTCTCTTCAAGGCCTCGATGCCAAGTGAAAATTATATCGTGTAATTCAATTCGGTAATTCCCGCGATTGATGTACGGTCAGTGTGTGTGTGTGTGTGTCATATACACAAAACATCTGAGCCGCTACATTTGACCCTCGACTCGTCCCCAAAAGTGCAAAATGTTCAAAAAAATTCGAGAAGAATTCAAAAAATAAATTCTTTTCCATATTTTCCGCAGAAATTTTCTCAGCTTCCCAAAAAATCCCCCCCCCCCCCCCCCAACAAAGAATCCATCTCAACCCATTTCATTAAAATTCCCACTTTTCCCCTTTTATCTCTTCATATAATTAATTGAATTAATCAAACTCACCGTTCATTAATAATCAAACGATAAGGCGATCGCCTCGCAAACAAAAATCCAATTCTCAATCTAAAATATTGTTCGGGTAATTGGACAATTGTACAATGATGATAATATTGACGATAAGCAGCAACAAAAATATCTGGTGCTTCCAAAAAAGTAACTCCACTTCTGCACAAATTTTCACCAAAATTTTTCGCATCATTCATGTTTGGACAAAGTTCGGTGTTGATAATTCCACGGAATTGACCCTGTCCGGTCTTCATATCATCTCTTGAGGTAGTGTCCCAGAATACGGTCGATAAAACAGAAAACATGAGGATTTGTAGATTAGTTTCCAATTAATTACTGATAATTCGAGAAAATGTGCTTTAATTTACCCGAAAAAAGTGATTAAACTATTCAAAAGTCATATCTTCAACTTGTGAATATAATTTTTTTTCTCGATTTTTTTTTGCATTACTAATCTCCTATCACATGCATGAGATAGAGAGAGAGAGGCAAATAGTTATGACTACCTTCTAATTAGAATTTCTCAATAACTATACAGTGAACTGAATTTTTTTTTCTTCTATTATTTAGTTAAGGATGTTAGGGCGAGGTGGTCGGACATAACCTTAATTTTTTGTATAAAATTGTAAATAACTTCGTATACACAATAAAGTTCTAAAAATCATTTTCTCCATGTTTGAAGAATGTAATGAGGAACAAAATAAGCCGTAGAAACAAAAAATTGATTGAAATTTGAAAAATTGGCTGCATTTTTTACATTTTTTGAATCTTGAGAAATTTGAAATATGTAAAAAATGCAGCCAATTTGTCAATTTTCAATCAATTTTTTGTTTCTACGGCTCATTTTGTTCCTCATTACATTCTTCAAACATGGAGAAAATGATTTTTAGAACTTTATTGTGTATACGAAGTTATTTACAATTTTATACAAAAAATTAAGGTTATGTCCGACCACCTCGCCCTAACATCCTTAAAATGCTGTTCTTCCCGCCAATTGTTTTCAAATAATGGGTCCACTGTGTTTTTCTAGGTCTTTTAGGTTCTACAAGATGAAAATGGGGGGAAATACTTGAGATAGGGCATTTTAGATGATTCCATTGGAGAGCTGCGGAAATTTGACATAGAAACCATAAGTCGCATTGTTTTTAAGATTTTTTTTGAAAATTCGAGCTTTTTTTTTTTAAATTGAGGCTAAGTTTCCGAAATTTTGAGAAAAAAAACCAATATCACTTGTGGCATATGTTTTCTACGTGAAAATTCCTCAGCTCTTCACTGGAAGCATGAAAAGAACTCAACCTCCCTCCATTCCATAGAAATCCTTCAATTTTTGTCCCTAAATCTAAAAAAAAATATAGAGGATTCGGGGAAAAAACTTCGGATAATCCCGTTTACATATTTATACACAACAGAAAATATTCAGCTAGCCGAAATTCCACTTCCCAATCAAATTTTCGTCATAATAATTTGTTATTATTTCATTATTTTTAAGAGTTTTTGGAGAATTGAATATTTTTTTCTTCTATTATTTAGTTAAAATGCTGTTCTCTTCGCCAATTGTTTTTAAATAATGGATCAATCCTGTGGTTCTTTAGTAATTTCGTTATTTCCGTCTGATTTAGGGCATTTCATCCCGACCACCGCTATTTTCAGTAACTTTGATAATTTATATCTCATAAACTACCCGGACAAAAATTATTAAAAAATTTAGACAAATGTAAAAAAATATCATCTTTGATATGGCATCACAAAAATAAAGGGCTAACTGAACTCGAGTTCACTGGGATGCTACCTTAAATCCCTCAAATGCTTCTGAGCAGTACTCGCATTTCGCACGCATAATGCATGAGTTCTTTTTTCAACAACTTCTTGGAGATTTGTGAATGGCAGAGTTGTACTACGTATGGCTATGTACGAAGTTAAGGTACTGCAGAAACCTCCAGATATCAGGACACCCATCATCAGTGATGTGAGGATTAATATGCGGAGTGATACTGATGATGGAACTACTTGAAATCCTGAAATAATAAAAAAAAAAGTTTTTGAAGAAATATTTAAAAAATTAGGTACATCATTTCGTGAATATCTCGAAAAATATCAGATTTTTGAGAAAATCTAAAGAAATCTTGTGACAGGATGAATAGAAAAATCAATATTAGGCGTCATTTGACAGATGATTGTCATTGTATAATCTAGACGAAAGATATTATGAGGTTTAGAATTTTATTAATTCTTGCACTGACGGAATGGAGCGCTCGCATAATGACAAGAGCGCCACAATAATCATGGTAATTTTTATTGGCGAATCGCCAATACACAAGAAATTCACCAATTTGACGAAAAGCAACCGACTTAAGGTAGTACCGCTGGTACTAGATTGACCGTTCCGAAAATTCTGAAATTTGGTACACTCGTAGATTATGATAAAATAATGATCCAGTTAAATTTTTAGAGGGCTAGCGAAATCGAGTCAAAAGATATTGACAATTGAAATTTCACGTCTTCAACATTGAGCCTTATGGGAAATCGCACATTTACTCATATTTTACAAAACTGACTGTTCCGATTTGAATAAAAAAAAGTGCAGTGATATGAAATTATATCTAAAACATTTTAAAACCTTGAAAATACAGGTTTCGAGCGTGTGATAGCAGTAATTAGTGAATAACTATGAAAACTGTACTTTTTTTATGTTCTTTCTCTCTCTTACTCATGCGGAACGCTATCTAGTGTGTAAACACTGCATGATTCAAGCGAGATACTATAAACACTGACTAGAGCAGTATCGGCGGTACTACGTTAAGCTGCCCGATGAGGCACACACTCCTGTTTCGTAGGCAAACGGTGTCACTTGTAAAATTATTGTGAAATTGTTTTGTTTCGAATGTCTTTGAGTCAATAATACTGTACGAAGTCAAAATTAATTACATTGAATTGAAATTATTAATATTGATTGTGAAACTATCATTTAAAATCAATTGGGATAATCAAATGAATTCGACGATATCGTAAAGTACACTTCTGCCTTTCTCGTCTATTCATTTGCCCAATTTTACTGGTATCATAGACTGGTAAACAAGTGCCAAAAGTTGACAATTTGTTATCGTCAACCGAAAATTATGATCAAGGTGTCATTCGATTCGGAATGACATACAGAACATTTGTGGAACGTACGTTAAATTCTCAACAAAAAAGGTTTCTTAACAAATGCTCTTAAACCCGACAGATTTTGAGATATTTGTTAAAAAAATGCGTCGGACTTTTGCCTGAAGACGGAATACAATAAATATCAAAAATATTAAATATCAAGAATCATAGGACAATTTAGTGGAGGTAAAATACGATAAGATAATTTTTTTTTCAAATATTTCGAAAATTAATTGGAATACGCCGTTCTTATCCCAATCCTTTTTCGTAGAAAACTTCAAAAACTGCAAAAGAAGATTAGGACAAAAAGTGCGTAGCTCCGTTAATTTCCGAGATATTTTTGAAAAATGTTGAAATAAACAATGACTTGTGCTTTTGCCTCTTTTCTACTGAATCGGCTTGACGCTCACACCTTCAAAACTTGCACACCTCTACCGTGACTGTCCTCATTTCTTTCCATTAAAGTATAAAAAAAACAAAGATTTCTTCCAATTTTTCAAGAATCTCTTTAATTTTTTTGAATTGAAAAAAAATTTAATTCTTTAAAAATTTTAAAAACTTTTCAATTTTTTGAAATAATTTTTTTTTTTCGTCTATTAAAAAAAAAAGTTAATTCAAATCGAAATATTTATTACCTTGACCAGTGAGTCCCCCAAGTACACACAGAAAATCCAATGATATTGCATTGAATTCATCGTAGCACTCTGTGAAATTTTGACAGGTATTTTTTTTAACTCTGTACATGCTTGACAATAGAAATGTCATTCCAATGACGAAAAGAAAAATTGTCACCCAGAGTTTAACATCGAATATTTTTGTGTACCACCATATTGATACATTTGTGCCTCCTGATAATGCAAATAATGAGTAACTGAAAATAAAAATTTTAAAAAAATGAAAAATTTCATAAATTTTTTTTTTTTATGATTACGTACAAATTTGTCGTAACTGCATGACTGTAAACGTAATGACCGGTGTTATAGAATGTAATTGCTGCTGCTCCAAGTATTACTTCGGCAGGGCCGTTCATCAGGATATCACCACGTTGCGCATCTGGTTTTATGTAAATTGATCTAATTAAAATGAAAAAAAAAATTGAATTATTTTTTGAAACGCTGTCGGAAAGTAAGCGAGATAGCGAAATTTTTGTAAAAACCTTTTTTGTAGCTCTTAAAATTCTCTACAAAAAAGGATTGGAGGAACATAGCTCTATCTCGCTTAATTTCCGAGATATTTTTTGAAAAAAGATTTTCTCTGGGAAATTAATGAAATTTTGATTTTTTTTTTGAAAATTCTCGATTTACTTGAATTTCAAAGCCTTTTCGAGATTCGTCCAGATTTCACCAATGTAACCACTGACTTTTGTAAAATTATCATCAATCTGTACGTAAGGCCCCATCTGAAAGAACAAAAATCAAAGAAATTATTAATTATCATTTTTTGATATACTAAAAATAACAAAAATCTTGTGATTTTTCGTTTTTTTCCCCTCAACTATTAAATTATTTTGGAGAAAATGAAAGATATGCCCGTGCATAAAATTCAGAAAATATATAAGTGCGATTTTTAAAGAATCATTTTTTATAATATTTTATTTGTTTTAAGGAAGTGCAAGGACCGAGCAAAAAAATGAAAAGGTCGATAGAAATTTATTATAAATAAGTTCTTATATAGAAAAAAATGTAAAAAATGGTACACGAAAAAAAAATAGAAATTACTGTGCCACTTTGTAAAAATCAGGAGCCGAGAACGAAATGGAAGAACGGAGCGAAAATCTTTTTGTACCCTTTCGTTTTCGAAATGAGAACGTTCTCACGAAGAATGATATTACGGAGGAACGAAATAGAAAAGTTCTCGAAGAACGTTCTCGCCGGAGAACGAAATGCAAGCACTCTCGCAGGGAACGTTCTCGCAAAAGAACGAAATGGAATCGTTCTCCTTGAGAACGTTTTCCTTGAAGAACGAAATAAAAACGTTCTCTGTGAGCGATCCCTCAAAAGAACGTTCTGAATGAAGAACGAAATGATGTCTCAACACTTTTTAAAGTAAGTTCCATAAATTTTCTGAGTTTAAGGAAGTTATATAGTGATATAACTACCTCAAACTTAGAAAATACGTAAATCTGGAGATTAAAATCTGAAATAAATTTTAACTGAAAGCTCAGATGAATCTGAACTATCGCGTGAAATTTCTGATCACTGACCGTTATTTTTGGTCAATAATAAATAAAATAGAGATAGGAGAAACACAGTGTCCTATGCGCTGATGCAGATTTCTGCATTTTGAGATTAGGCAGAAGATTAAAACCTGGAAAATGTCGCAAAACAAGTGGATAATAGTATGGTTTATCAACTGATATAGCTTTTTCTGCTAATATTTTAGCAGTATGCTTCTGAATGGAAGTTATTTTTTTCAATTTCTCAACAATTACACAGAGAAAAATGTTTTCTTAATTTAAGAATGTGCAGTCACTTAATTTAAGAATGTGCAGGTCACTTAAATTAAGTGACTTTTCTCACTTAAATCAAGTGACTTTTCCTTTCTTAATTTAAGAAAGTGAGAATCACTTAAATTAAGTGACTTTTCTCACTTAAATCAAGTGATTTTTCCTTTCTTAATTTAAGAAAGTAAAAATCACTTAAATTAAGTGACTTTTCTCACTTAAATCAAGTGACTTTTTCTTTCTTAATTTAAGAAAGTAAAAATCACTTAAATTAAGTGACTTTTCCTTTCTTAACTTAAGAAAGTAAAAGCCACTTAAATCAAGTGATTTTTCTCACTTAAATCAAGTGAGTTTTCTCACTTAAATCAAGTAACTTTTCCTTTCTTAATTTAAGAAAGTAAAAGTCACTCAAATTAAGGGACTTTTCTCACTTAAATTAAGTGACTTTTCTCACTTAAATCAAGTGATTTTTCCTTTCTTAATTTAAGAAAGTAAAAGTCACTTAAATTAAGTGACTTTTCTCACTTAAATCAAGTAACGTTTCCTTTCTCAATTTAAGAAAGTAAAAGTCACTTAAATTAAGTGACTTTTCTCACTTAAATCAAGTGACTTTTCCTTTCTTAATTTAAGAAAGTAAAAATCACTTAAATTAAGTGACTTTTCTCACTTAAATCAAGTGACTTTTTCTTTCTTAATTTAAGAAAGTAAAAATCACTTAAATTAAGTGACTTTTCCTTTCTTAACTTAAGAAAGTAAAAGCCACTTAAATCAAGTGATTTTTCTCACTTAAATCAAGTGAGTTTTCTCACTTAAATCAAGTAACTTTTCCTTTCTTAATTTAAGAAAGTAAAAGTCACTCAAATTAAGGGACTTTTCTCACTTAAATTAAGTGACTTTTCTCACTTAAATCAAGTGACTTTTCCTTTCTTAATTTAAGAAAGTAAAAATCACTTAAATTAAGTGACTTTTCTCACTTAAATCAAGTGACTTTTTCTTT
This sequence comes from Aleiodes leptofemur, assembly GCA_963942555.1. Lineage (NCBI taxonomy): Eukaryota > Metazoa > Arthropoda > Insecta > Hymenoptera > Braconidae > Aleiodes > Aleiodes leptofemur. The sequence goes on from OZ012619.1 coordinate 12,525,761, forward strand.
ATTAATTTAAGTGACCTGCACATTCTTAAATTAAGTGACTGCACATTCTTAAATTAAGAAAACATTTTTCTCTGTGTATATCGTCTTAGTGTCAATGATAAATAGATTTCGCTTACGAATTCGTCATTTATTAAGAAAATAGAATTCGATGATGGCTAAAAACGGAGGTTTCCCAGATGGATGTGTTTCGTACTTGCTTTTCCAATTAAATTGTAATTAAATTTCTGATTAAATTCATTCTCTATTAACTTGAAGCCTCAATCTCTTTAAAAGCACTAATACATTTTTTATTGGATCATCATCGGAATGTCCATTCCCACAAAATTCACTAAAATGGAAATAACTCGAGAACTAATCAAGCAAATAAGCTCAAAATTAGAAGACATCTAACTGACACAACTCTCGAAATAATGTATGAGTACAAATAACAAAAATGGAATAGTTCGGGCAATATCTATTGAAAACTGATTTTCGAAAGATGAACATATCCCAAAAAGTACTGATCGGATTTTCTTCAATTGAAGTTTAAAAAATAGAGTTTTCAAGGGGAAGTTGTCCACAAAAAATGAAATTCTTCTATCAAACCGTTCTGAAGTGATTGAAATTTTTATGCACACACACATAAAAAGACACATGCGCTAAAAAATCATTATTAATAAGTATCTTCTATTAAAAAAATTATAACCCAAAATTTTGATGTTAGTGAAGGATAACACGACCAATAGATAGACGATTGAGAAAAAGTTGGAATTTGTCGGAGCGTATAAAATAGACACATTACGAGGTAGAACTATAGAAGGGAGCGACGCATAGAGAGAAATATATAATATAAAGTTAAAAATCAATTGAACGTGAGTAATGAAGAAATAATTAATGAAAATCGGGGAAAAACTTAGATATACTCCAAACCCCCAAAAGATTGTCTATCGATGTAGCATATTCGCAGAGTCATGATTATAAATTTGATCAACCGGTATGTAATCGAAAGTAAGAAATTGAAGCGAAAAGCCTAAAAATCATTCAATTATTTTTATAACTCTCAATAGAAAAAAAAAACCGTCTATCTTTCGGTCGGTGTCTATCTATTGGTCGTATTACCCTCTAGATAACGAAATCTCAACAGTTTCGGGAATATCCATCGAAAACTAATTTCCAAAAAACGGATATATCTCAAAAAGCACTGATCAGCTTTTATTCAATTGAAGTTTAAAAAAGAGAGTATGGGAAGAGGAAATTATCCACAAAAAATGAAATTTTCCTAATTAAACCGTTCTGCTGTAATTGAGACTTTTATGTATATACACACACACACACATAGATATGTGCTAAGAATATCACTTCCTTCGTTTTTTGACCATTTTGAGTATCTTCTAGTCTAGTAAAAATTTTTTTTTTTTTTTTATTCAATAGTAAAAAAATTTACAATCTAATTCTAATTCTAATATGAAAATTATTGACTGTCTGATAACTTTGTAAATGCTTCTTTAAATTCCCTTTAAATAGCAAGAAATAAGTTTTTAATAATAAATATTAATTTTTGGGTGTTTTTTCTGTTTGTTTTTTCCTTCACACTTAACGACACGTACGAAGAATGATAAAACTACTTTAGTTGATTAATTGATTGATAATTATTTTTGGTGAATTATATTACCCTTTCAACAGCAACATAGATGGTTTTTCCTTCTAAATCGTCGATAGTTGCGTAATCAACGGTGCAAAGTTTTCTGCCTTCTTTTTTTAATGCATCAATCATAACAAATTCCTTTTTTTCTTTATCCCATTTTCTGAGTCTCGCTGGAAAATTCATTGCTCCCCAGGATTCTTTCTTGTTCTTCAATGTCTCGAGACAGAATTCTCCATTTGTCATTTTGAAAACTGACTGAAATTTTGATAATGTAATTTTAATATGTTCTTATTAAAATTTTGATTAAATTCAGTTTTTGGAGGATCATCCGGAAATCTAGGGGAGATAGAGAAATTTTTGTGGAGACCTTTTTGTAGAGAAGACTTAAAGCTACAAATAAAAAGATCATTACGAAAATTTCAGTATCTCTCGTGGTTTACGAGATATTGCACAAAAACGAGAAAAATGGAATTTACCATTTGAATTTCATTTTAACATAGTACTCATTGGTTTTTATGGAATATCTCGGAATCTATGGGGGATAGGAGAATTTTCGTCATGAGCTATTTTGTAGCTCTCGTTCTTCTCGACAAAAAAGGTCATCTCAAAAATTTCCCTATCTCCCATAGATTCTGAGATAATCCATAAAAAATGATGAGAAAACTGAAATTCACAAATTTCTTTTCAACCAAAGTAGTGAGTACTCATTGGTTTTCATGGAATATCTCAGAATCTGAGAGAAATAGAGAAATTTTTGTGGAGACCTTTTTTGTAGGGGAGAGTCAGAGCTACAAAAAAGGTTATTACGAAAATTCTCCTATCTTTCATGGTTTACGAGATATTCCATGAAAACTGAGGAACAAAATGAAAGTGACAAATTTCAGTTCACCACACGACACATTTTTCTTTATGAAATATCTCGGAATCTTTCGGAGATAGAAAAATTTTTATCATTACTTTTTTTGTAGCTCTGAATCTACTCTACAAAAAACAACTCTACCAAAATCCCTCTATCTCTCTTAGTTTCCGAGATATTCAATAAAAATTGAAATTATCACTTAATTCTCTCTTTTATTTCCATTTTCTCACCCAGAATACGAGAATTTGACAGAAGAAACGTTCCATGCTGCACAGCCAGTGGTGATTCAACGGAATAGGGAAAAATTTTGGTGACACCTTATATACGATCCTTCAACAATAGCTTCATTCATAACGAACAATTTCTTTAACAATGAACGTAAAAATAATTTTCTTTTCTTCGAAAAGAAAAAAAAATCCACTTTCATTGGGGAAGAAAAAAAATTGTCATTATTTTTAATGATTCTCTGCGGAAGTGGAACGTTGATGTCGTTTGTCAATCAATTTTTTCATCAATTATTCAATTGGACAAAAAATCACCTTTTTAAAAAAAATAATCACATTTTCTTCGACAAAAACTCATTTTTCAAAAAAAAAATCTCATTTTTTGGAAGGAGAATCAAATTTAAAAAATGAAAATTTGAAAAAAAAGGCCATTTTTTGTCATCTTTTCTCTTTTATTAAATCGACAAATTCAAAAATCTTGCACTCTCACCCTCTTAGCATATGAGGTTATTCCGTTCAACAAAAAAAAAAAAAAAGGAGCAAATACGAATTCTCAACTCCTGATATTCAGGATAGATCAAGGAGATAGACGAAAAAGGAGTCCATAAGACTGCATAAGAATGTGTGTCCAAAAAAATCCTGCATTTAATCGCAATACTGCGTCTTTTTTTTTCCTCTCTTTTTGTTTTAAATTTCGAACGGTCTTCTATCAATTTATAACATCTTTCACTGAGAGAGGAGAGAAAAAAAAAGCCACGAAATGATCTTTAAAAATTATATTTTTCCTTTTTTTCTCAGAATTCTGTAAGAATAAAAAAAAAAAAAAACGTATGAAATAAATGAATTAAGTGTTATTTTTGTATTCAAGGATTATACATTTTTTACAGGTATTTTCATCCTTTTTTTGAATAATCACCATTTTTTTCTTTTTTTGTTGAAAAAAAAAAAAAAAATGAGAATTTTAGGAAAAAAAAATGGAAAAAACCCTTTTATTGGTTTTATAGCTGCTGGGTCTCAATAAAAGAAAAAAAAGAATAAATAAATTCTTGATAATTTTTTTTTTCTTGATAATTAAAGAAATTGATGAAAATTATGAATTTAATAAAATGACAATCAATTGTTTTATCGATTATGTGAATAGATCAAGAGATTTCGGGGAATCAATTCTTTATCGAAAAAAGAGTGGGGGGGGGAGGGGAAATGTAAATGTTATTTTTGCATTCAAGGATTCTGCATTTTTTTGCCGCAACTCCTTCTTCATTTTTTTTTTTTTTTTTTTTTTTTTGAAACGGTTGAAAAAAAAGGGCCTTTTTTTACGAGACACATGTGGCATCCCGCAGAGTCGAGTGATTGTGTTGGGGTTGGTTCTCTTTCACAATTTGTGAAATGAGTGTGTTCCGAGTGTGCAAAGACAAAACGCATCTCCACTATTTCTCCACTAAATACGTTTTCCTTTTTTCCTCCTCTTTTTCTTGATAAAAAGAGATGGCCAAACGTTAACAGCACGTGTTTCCGCCCCACGCGTCGCTTCGTAATCCATCATTTTTGCCCGTCCATATGAGAATGCATTAAGCTTTATTAGTTGCATGTGTTTGAGGTCCTTTTAATTGGATAGTAAAATTTTTGAATTTTATATGAAATTTTGAGGATTTGGGGGATTAAAAATTAGGCAATTTGGGGGTTAATAAAGGGGGGGGGGGGTGGATTTGGAGAGAATCGGGGGTTTTCAAAAGGAATAATCAAGATTTTTTGGAAATTCTGACTTCTTTGAGTTTTGAAAATTTGACAGTCCGAATTTTTTTACTTTTTTTGTGCGAACAACCCCGGACGGAATAAAAATTATCAATAGTTACCTAACTTTGGAAAATCTCCAATTTTTCAATCCGCAAAAAACTACGTATTCAAAATAATTTTGATTCATCTTAAATTTTAAAAAATTCCTGAATTCTCAAATTCACAAAAGTTGAAAAAATCTGCTTTTTTCATCAAAAAGGTCGAAATCCTCAAAAAGTTTATTAAATTTTTGAAAATACCGAATTTCTCAATTTCCCGAACTAATTATTCCACATAATTCGTATTCCTTTAGAAATTTCGAAAACCTCCCAAATCCACAGAACTTTCGAAAATTTAAAAAATTCCCTCATACCCCCTTTTTACCAAATTTACAAAATCCTAAAAAGTATACCAATTCTTCCCGAAATTTTTGAAAGTCCTCATCCTCCAGAAAGTTATTATTTCATATAATTTAAGTTCCTCCAAAATTCCGAAAACTTCAAAAGTCCTTAAATCTACGGAATCCGAAAAAATCCCTCTAAAACCCTCATTTTTTCCTAAATCTCAAAAAAGTCTTCCAATTTTTTCAAAATGTTCAAAAATTTCGATTTCTTAAAAACTGCATATTCAAAAAAATTCTGCTCTCCTTACAACCCCCCCCCCCCCCCCCCCCCCCCCTTCCAATACTCAAATTCCCAAAAACCCAGAAAATTTTCTTCAATTCGCTAAATGTTTCGAAATTCTTGACAGTTTACTAAATTCTTCTAAACCTTGAAAAATCCCGAATCCTCAGATTTTCAAAAACTAAAAAATTCCCAAGACTTCCTATTTTCTCAAAATCCTCGACCTCCTTAGAAAATTGACCAATTTTTTTAAAAAATGAAGCAATTTCCAAAATCTCCATTTTCTTAAAATAAAAAAAAAAATTCTATTTTTAAAATTCTATATTCCGAAAAATTGCAATCCCTCCAATTCCCCAAAAACTCCCCAAAATTGAATTTCAAAAAACTCCTTCAGCCTACTAAATTCCGCGAAATTCTCAAAAAGTTTATTAATTTCCCCAAAATCCTTGAAAACTCCCGAATCCTCAAAGTTTCAAAAACTCAAAAAATCCTTCCCAAGATCTCATTATTCTAAAAATTTTTAAAAATTTTCAAATGTCTCAATTTTTAAAACCCAATTGTTCCAAACAATGCTAATTTCTCTGAAATTCCAATAACATCCCAAATTCTCGAATTCTTGAGAATTACACAAAATCACCCTCCCCCCTCCCTCCCTCCTCTTCCCCCCACCCCAATCCCCATTTCCTCCAAAAATTTCAATTTTTCAAAAACCATTAAAAAATCCCTCCTCCCTCTCCAAATTCCTATTTTTATCCAAATTTCAAAAAATCCCCAATTTCCAAAAACTCTATAATCCAAAAAATTCAACTTTCTCCACAACCCCAAAAACCTGAAAATTCCCAAAGATCCAAAAAAAAATCTCTTTCAATTCGTTAAAGTCCCTCACAATCCTCAAAAGGTTGACTTCATTTTTGAAAAATCGCCAATATCTTAATTTCCAAAAAAAAAAAAATGATTCTAAAAAATCAAAAACCTTTCCAACATTCTCAATTTATCAAATTTCACTGCCTCAAAAACCCCAAAAAACTCTCGCAAACCCTCAAATTCCCAAAAATCCCCCAAAATCCCCCTCCACCCTGCAAAATTTTCCTCCCCCTTCTCTCCACCCTCCCCCTTAAAAGCTCCTCCACGAAGGTAAATAATCCCCTGCGGGGTGTGTGTGTGTGTGTCGTGCGAGCGCCGCGAAATCGAGTTTACCTCCAAAAAAAAAAAAAAAACGAAAAATGGCAAAAAAAAAAGCCAACGAAAGAGGGGAAGAACCGTAGACTCGTGAGCGAAGTGGCTCTTTATATAGTTAAAAAAGCCTTCGGTCATTCGCAAATGGGTGGGTACACAGTGTAAAAAAAAAAAAAAAAAAAAAAAAAAAAAAAAAAGCCTAGAGGCCGGGTAAAGGGGGGAATTAAAGAGAGCAAAAAAAAAGCATGAACGAAATGAAACGAGGGAAACAAAAAAAAAAGAAAAAAAAAAAATTAACCAACAAAAAGGGTAAGGAGAGAGGTGCACACACGAGTCCCCGGTTGGCCCCTACATGCGAATGCGTAAGATACAGAAGAGTAGAAAAGAGGAGGAGTTCTCAGTTTGGCTCTGTGGTTGGCAATGTATACCGGGTGTAGTTGTGCCTCCTCGCGCAACATATATGCAGTGAGGAGAGACTCCTGACTCAGTGCTTGACAGGCAACCAAGCTCTTAGCATCCATCCAGCTGATAAATTTGGCAAAATTACTGTGCAAAAAAGAAGTAAAAAAAAATTAGCGGGAAATTTGAATCAAGGAAATGCGTTGATTAGTGATTTTAAGTGCTCTTTTTTTTTTTAAGTGGAAAGAGAATTTTTTCATTTTGAAATGACGATTACATTGATAATGAGTGAAATGTGTTTACATCGAGATAATTATAATAATAATAGTAGCGTGAATTTTAACAGAATAAAAAGTGGTGGTTCTACGAATTATTGAGAGTGTTTATTTTTTTTGGGGGAGTTTTAAGGAGGGGGGATGATGATTGCGGTAAGACGGTGACGGAGAGTCGTTTAACGGAGATTTAAAAAAAGGCGGTAAATTTGAAAGTTTTCAAAGTGATTTTTCAAGCGTTTTTACTCGGATTTTATTGAAAAAAAAAAAAAAAAACTCTGTTCTGAGAGGGATTTATTGGGACTTTACGCAGAGTTGGCGTAAAATGATTACGAGGGCGCTACTTATTGCGCTACTTGTCCTCGGGGCCTTTGATTTGCCACCGTTGCCAATTTGCCGGGGTGGCGCTATGGCAAGTAATCACAATGGCGGTTGCAATGCTTGTAGAATGCACGAGGAAATAAGGGCATTGAGTTTAGAGGCTATTAAGGAACAAATACTTAATAAACTTGGGCTTAAACAGGCGCCAAATATGACGGGACGTGCATTACCACGGATACCACCAATTTCAAAGCTCATGGACCTGTATGGAATGCAAGCTGATCAGCCATCAGCAGTACAGCCTGGGATTACACATCACGAAGAAATTGATGAATTTTCAGCTAAAACTGAGAGTGTTTTTGCACTTGCACAACCACGTGAGTTTTTAAGGGTTGGAAAAGGGGGGGGGGGGGTGGGGAGGGTTTTGGGAAATTCGGGGAATTTTGAGGATTTAGGGAGATTGGAGTCTTAGATTCTTTGGAAAATTTAGAGTTTTTCGAAAATTTGGAGTTTTTTTTGGAAATTGAAAACATTTTCAAAAATTTGATGATTCTATGGTTTTTTACTTTGAAAATTGGAATAATTACAAGTTTTTTGAAGATTTTGAAAATTTGAGATTTTTTAGGAGAATTTGAAGAATCTAGTTTTTTAGGAGATTTGGGAAGAGAGAAACTTTTGGAAAAATTTGAGAAATCTGGATTCTTGAAAAAAGTCGAAAAATTGGGATTTTTGAAATTAATTTAAAAAGATGAGATTTTTAGAAAAATTTGAAAAATCTAGATTTTTAAAAGAATTTGAAAAAATAGAATTCTGGAAGAATTTGAAAATTGTAGATTTTTTGAAGAATTTAAAAAATTGAATTTTTTTTAGAAAATCCGAGAAATCTAAATTCTTGAAAAGAGTTAACAGAATTTAATCTTGAAATGAATTTCCAAACCTCGATCGTTCAAATTCATTGAAAATTCTGAAGAATCTGACGAATGAAAAAAATCTAGACTCTTCAAATACTTTCAAAAATCTCCATTTCCCAAAAAAATTTGAAAGAAATTCCGATTCTTCATAAAATTTTGAAAATTTTTTATTGTTCAAAGATTTCAAAAAATCTAGATTTAAACAAAAAAAAACGAAAAAAATTTCAATTTTCACAAAAAATTAGAAAAATAACTCTTTTTGAAAAATTAGAAAAATCTACGTTTTTATAAAAATATTTTTAAAAAAATTGAACTTTCAAAATTTCAAGTTTTTTAAACTCAAAAAATTATTCAAAAATACTCAACCCATGGGGGCTTCCTCAACAAAATCCTGAAATTCCCTTCTTCCCCCCAAAAAAATTCCCAAATTCCCAATCGCCATTAAAAAAACCCTTTAAAAAAGCCATTCCCCATAAAAAAAAATCCTTTAATCAATTCCTTTAAAAAAAAGCCCCATATCAGTTCGTGAGGACAAGTTTATTCAGTTCTCTCGAACTCTCACAACTTTCCCACTCTCTCACTTTTCAATCTGGCACTTTTGCAGTGCTGCGCGTTTATTTCGCATGGGTACATATAACGTCGCCCCAAAAATAGACGTTTTATCGCTGGCAACGCCACCCTTTTCTCGTTAAAGGAAACAACAAAATCAATCTCACTCATTCAGTTCCCCTCTGCCCCATCCCCCCCTCGATTTTCCCCATTCCTCGAATATTTAAAAATTTCCTCTCATTTCCACTTTATTTTCACTCGGAAAAATAAAATGAAAATGGGGAAAAAAAAAAATAACCAATTACTCTATTCCCGGATAAGCGAGACACGCGAGACGTGCTCCTCGTAAAAATAATACGGTCACGCTTGCGGTCATGTTGATGAGAAAAAAAAAAATACATTATTTTTTATTTTATTTTTACGTAAAAGCGCATGTGCAATTGCACATCTGTGACTTTTTTTTTAATAGCCTCGCGTGTGTATTTGCTCTCCATACTCTTATTTTTAGACAGTTAATAAAAGTTTATGCCCTCTGGAAGGATTTAAGTGCGAAAAATCTCATTTACTGACTATTTTTAATTAACTTGAAAAAAATGTTTTTTTGCAAAAAAAACTGGTGCAATTTATTATAGTGTGTATAACTTTGAGGCGAGTGGATTTAAGGGAAAATGTCAAGAGACCTATTTTGTGGGAAATTTAATTGTCTACGAAAAAGGTATCTTGATGTTTTTCGATTAATCCGGTAGTTTCTGAGATATTCAGGAAATAGTTATAAAAGTGGGTAATTTTGAAAATTTGGAGAAACGTGAAGTTTGAATGTTTTTCGGGAATATCTTTGAGGCGAAGGGGTTTAGGGAAAAACTTCAAGAAATCTTTTTTGTGGGAAATTTAATTTTCTACAAAAAAAATCTCTTGACATTTTCTTTTAAATCCAAGAGTTTTCGAGATATTAATAAAACAATAAACTGTCGATTTTTTAAACTCTTTTTCTTCCACTTTCGACCTCCAAAATTTCAATTGCATGAATTTATTTTCATTGAGCCATTATCACTATGATCGAAGGCAATAATAAAAACAATCAGGCATCAGTATCTATATCGAACGATGCAGTTGAACTTCTCAAGGCTATTTTGCAAGAGTATTTGGAATTTAATTAAAATTATGCAGCGCATAATGGGGAAATTGATGAATTTTCCGCTGAGACGAAAAGCATTTTCGCAGTCGCACAATCATGTTAATTCTTTGGGGTGGGGATATTGAGCAGGTTTTGGAAAATTTTGAAAAATTTTGATTTTTGAAAAATTTCATTTTTTGGCGCAAAATTCAGTTTTTTTTGAAATTTTCATTTTTTTTCAAATTTAAGGAATTTGTAAAAATTTACTATTTTTCTTGATTTTTATGGAAAATCGAAATAAATCGTAATTTTTAAAATAATATAAAATTTTTGAAAGAATTTGAGGGATCTTGGAATTTGGAAGAATCTAAAAAATCTAGATTTTCGGAGGAAGTTAAAAAAAAATGAATTTTTCGAAAAATTTTGTTTTTTTAATGAATTTGAAAAATTTTCAAAACGACTTTTCGAAATTTTTCGAAGAATTCGAACCATCTTGAAATTTCGAGAAAATCTGAAAAATCTGCATTTTTGAAAAAAGACCAAAAAATCTATATTTTTCAATAAATTCAAAAAATTAGAATCTTTCAATGAATTTGAAAAATTAAAATCTTTCAATAAGTTTGAAAAATTAGAGGTTTTTCAAGAATGTAAAAAATCTACATTAAAAAAAAAATTAAAGTGTCTCGATTTATCAAAAAATCTTTTCTTTTCATTGAATTTGAAAAACCTAAATTTTCGCATAAATATTAAAAAAAAAAATCAACTTTCAAAATCCCTAATTTCTCAAAATTTCAAAAATTATAGAAAATCCCCCCAAACCCCCATTTTCCCCATAAAAATTAAAAAACCTTGAAATTCCATACGTTTCCAAAGAGAACCCTCAACCCCCCCCCTCTCTCTAAATATTAAACTCTTTTTTTCCTCCACCCAAGACCTCCAAAATATCAATTACATGAATTTATTTTCATTGAGCCATTATCAGTGCGATCGAAGGCAATAATAAAAACAATCAGGCATTTGCATCTATATCAAGCTATGCAGTTGAACTTCTCAAGGTTTTTTTTTTCAGAAATATTTGGAGTTTAATTAAAATTGTGCAACAATTATCTGCGAGATTATTAACAAAAATTTCCACAATCGAAATATTACGATTGACTCTTTCTCATTATTGCTCTCATTTAATACTCGAGAGTTATTAAACTCGGTACTTGAACCGTAGTAATCGATCCCTCATTGATCTCCCCCCTCCCACCCCCCCCCCCCCTTTTTTTCTATCATGCGTCTTCGATTCGATCTCAACACTTGCACTTCACTGCCAACTCCAATGAAATTCACTCGTTTCAAATAAAATTATTCTTTCTCTCAATTCTTTATTTCTCCGCCAATTTTGGATGACTCGGCACTTGATTTAACGGACTGAGGATGACAAGATCAAGGTCATCGAGCAGTGGAGAGAGCCTAGGTCAGGCCCATCGGCGCTCGTTATCGGCCAGACGTCAACATTTCGAATAATATTTTTAAAATAATTGACTGATTAATTAACGAATTGAAAAAATAGATTTTTTTTATAGAAATTTTTATTGAATTTATATATTCGGATTTTTTTATAGATAAATAAATCAGTAGTGAAGAGGTAAAACAGGATAAATCGACTTATCTTTGTGGTCATTTTGAAGGAAATATCTTGGAAACTAAGTGAGATGAAGCGATATTACGCATTTGTTTTTGTAGAGAATTTCAAGAGTTACAAAAGAATTTTAGGGCAAAATTGCTCTTTCTCGGTTATTTTCTAAGGTATTTTTCAATAAAACTTGATGAGAAAAAAAAAGAGACTTATCTTGTTTTACCTCTTTACTACTGAAATTATTGCATCCTGAAGAGGATTTTACATTGAAAACGTTGATACAAAAAATCATTATTTCTTCGTACTGTTTAATTAATATTCAACATTTCAAGTTTACTCATTGGAAATTCAATTTAAAATATAATTTGTCAAATTTCTTTTTTCCTCTTTTGTATTGTTCTTTTTTTTTTTTGGAATGATAAATGATGATAAACGATGATTTTTACGGTTTTTCGAAAATTTTAAAATAGTTTCGTCTAAATTTTGAGAATCTTCATTTTTTTGAATTTTTTTTTTGAAAAAATGGATTTTACATTTTTGATGGAATTTGGAAAAATTCAAGAATCACGAGAAATGATGATTCTTGGAAAAATTGAAATATTTCAAAAAATCATGATTTTTCAAAAATTCCGAAATTTTTTAAAATGATGAATTTTTCCTTCAATCTAACACTTTTCAAGAATGTAAATTTTTGAAAATTCCAAAATTTCCGAGTTTCGTCATTTTTTTCAAAATTTTAAAAAATTCTCAATTTTTAATGATTCCAAAAATAACCAAAAAATTCAGAAAAATTGATCAATTAAAGAAATTTACAAAATTCCTCCACTTTTCGAAAATTGTAGTTTAAAAATAGAGATAAAAATAAAAATTGCTATTTTTTTTCTCTGAAAAAACAGCAAAAAAAAAACAAAAAAGAAAATAAATGGTAAATAATCCACCCCATTTTCATGGTTTTCGTTGTTGGCGTGTAAAGTTGAAAATATCGGGTTATTCAGACGGCCCCAAAGCCTGTTATTACGTGTAGGTAAGATATAAGTTAATTTGACGGTCGTTAAAGGTACAGACCACCCGTCGGGACACGGTAATAATACTGTCGGCGCGTATCAATTCGCATCATTATACCATCAATCCCCCATTCACCTCCGATATTACTCCTTTTTTTATTCACAATTTAACGTTTTTAAGAAAAAAATCACCCTCTCACGTGTATTTTCGATGTAATAACCAGAAACTATCGGTAATAAACCTGAAGTATCATGGAAATTTTTGATTCCACGATAACACCAAAAACAAAAGCAAAAATGTTTCTAATTTTTGAGAAAAAAAACAAAATTCAAAAATTCATAAAATTAAAAAAAAAAAAATTTAAAAATGAAAGGGGCGAATGGAAAAAAATGATTGAAAATATCAAATTTTCATAATTTTTTTGATCCATTTTTTTCTCGATATTTTCATTTTTTTTTTCGTGTGAGGAAAATGTGTCAATTCAGAAGTTCGACCCAAATTTCATTATCACTCTGACATTTACTGTTGTATATTGTCAAATCATTTGTGGCAGCAGCTTAGTATGTTGTAAAGTGTCACGCGAGGCCAATGAATTTTCAGAGAATGAATTTTTTTTCGAGAAATTGAAGCTGAAGAAGAAACGTTGACAAGTATGCACCCGATTTGATTGGAAAAAAAAATACTATATAGTAATATATAGTAAAATAATATTTTTTGAGTTATTGCGATCGAAGCGCACGCAATTGTGAACGGTTAGGGAGATAAACGCCAAAAACGAACAAAAATGGGAGAGTTCGTGCGTTTCGATTGCAATAACTCGAAAAATATTGCTCATAGAAGAAAAAGTTCAGAACAAAAAAGTTAGGAAATTTAATTTAGAAGAGAAAATGTATCTATACTATTTCACGTAGAACGAACCGTTTGCGAGATATCGAATTAAACGCGTTTTTAGCGACAGTGGTGTCGCTGTCACTCCAGGGACGCCGCAAATTTGGAATTACACTCAGAATACACCCCTTTAACGAATGAGACTATTTGGGTGAAGGTGATATTTTATGTTTTTTCGCTTTTTTTTGCGACTCATTTTTTGGACTAATGTAATGGAGATGGATTGAATCGAATCTAGACGTGTGCTGATCGACTTGGCTTTAAATTGAAATATCTCGAAAAAATTAAAGAACAGAATGACCGAAACCCCGTTTCCCTACGACTCTTAGTTTCTGAAATATCAATTTTTTCATGGAAAATTCGAAAATGACGCGCGAGGCTCTAATTATTCGTTTTTAGGTTTTGCACGTCATTGCTAAACTTTTCAGTAAAAAATTAATATCTTGGAAACTATAAATCGTAGAAAAACGTGGTTTTGCTTATTCTAGTCGTTAATTCATCCCCTAAATTTTATTCGAAGCATGTCTCGATGAATTCTGGCCAACGTTTTTAATTAATCAAAAAATATAGTTTTTTCAATTTTTTTTCGTAGATAAATCTAAAGATAATGGTAATATGTTATCGAAAAATAGTCTCGTGAGATGGAATTTTGGCTATGCAAAAAATTATTGAAATTTTTCGAATCCTATTTAGCCGTATAAAAGTGCGGTAGCCTTTGCCTGACAGAGAGTGTTCGGTTCGTACTTGTCGAGAGATGCTACCGCATCTCTTGATAAAAATTTCGATTTCGTGAGAAAAATCGAAATTAATATCGAGGTTGAGTGGTTTATATAGAATATATCAGAAACTAAGCAAGATAGAGTAATTATCGTAATTACTTTTTTCGTAGCTCTTATTCCCCTCTACAAAAAAGATCTCAACAAAAATCGCTCTATCTCGCTTATTCTCCGAAATATTCACCAAAACGTTCTTGATAAACCGATTCTCCCCCAATTAAAAAAAAAATCTCCGAAAGTAAACGAAATAGAGAAATTTGGTAGAAATCTTTTTTGTAGTTCTTGAAATCCTCTACAAAAAAGATTTCTACCAAAATCTCTCGATCTCTCTTATTTTTCAAGATATTTTAATAAAAAACTAATTGAAAATGACTCATCTCACAGTTTTCCTTGAATATCTCGGAAACTAAACGAGATAGAGCATTTTCTCAAATGACCTTTTTTGTGCCCTTCAAAATTCTCTACAGAGAGGGTCTCACAAAAAATCCCCTTTCTCTTATTTTCTTCAATATTCCTCAAAAACTGAACAAGAATCGCTCACCAAAATGTTGACCCTTAAATTTTCAAAAAAAAAAAAAAATTGAATTCATTCAAAAATGATGAAATTTTGTGCAATACAACTTATATTAAGAAATAAACAAATCATAATGATTTATTTCATTAAATTACTTATAAATTATCAGTGGCAGGTGCAAATAAGATAAATAACTCAAAATGTAAATGGATGAAGTAAAACTCTGCCAAGAAATGTGCAACAAACTTGCGAATTTAAATTTTCCGTGACAGATACGAATTCAACAATGTTGAAACACTCGTTATGTTGATGGAAGTGAGAGGAATATGACAGAATAAAGTTAATTTTTTTTTTTTTCCATTTTTTTTTCCAATGTAATTCCTTTTATCGAGCCTTAATCGATGGCTGGGAACGAAGTGAAGAGGCGCAGTTGATGGCCAAGCATTGATACGTTTGTGATTGGACGGTTGGGGGCAAAAAACTATAGCAGCGGTAACGGTACGATTTGAGGAAGGCTGGCGCACTTTACCCTTCATGGAAACGTACTTACCTCCTCTTAATGCGCAACGGATCAGTTGAACCGCTTCGAAACATCTAGATGTTAACGACCAATGCCCTCGATTCAATCTAAATGTCAATATAAAACAAATGTATATTTTTAATTTTTTTTTTTTCATTTTTTACAATTAATTAATACTGAAGGAAAAAAAAATTGTCTTTTTTTGATTCCATTTTTCTGCAAATTTTAGATTTTCAAATTTTTTAATCTCTCATTTTGTCAAATTTTTTCGATTTTTTTGAAGATAATCTTTTTAATTTTATTTTTTGCAAATTTTTCTTTTTTTTTTGGTGTAAAATTGGGAATTTATTTTCATTATTTATTTTTCAGGGGGAAATTGTTATCATTATCTAATGATGATTTGATTTAAATATTGATGATAATTTTCATGATAAATTTGAAATAATTTTTTATGTAAAACTAGAAGCATTGAACAAACACGATATTAACTTTTTTTCTGCGGTTTCTTACTGCACATGCTTTGTGAAAAAAAAAAAAAAAACGGTTTCATACAAAGTTGAGAAATAACATTATGCAGTAATGAAAGTCATCTCGAACTCGTTTTTAACGTTTATAAATAGAAATATAACTCTTGAATTAAAGTGTTTCAGTTTTCTTTAAATTGAAAAATCTCCTTTGAAAATGCCATTATTCTCTCACAATTCCTTAAATATCTTCGAAGATGAGACTTACGAAAATTTATCAAGATACCTTTTGTTGTAGAGATTTTTGTAGAGAATTAAATCCTCTACAAAAAAGATCTCTTGTGATTTTCCCTTAAGCCCATTCGCTCTTTCGCAATTTCCCCGAAATGACTCCAGATTAACTCGAGATTTCTTAAAAATTTTATATCATTTATATCTAGAAGTTTAACTTCTGAATTCAACTTTTCAATTGCATCCATAAAAATAATTTTTTTATCCACTTTCAAGTAATTCATCGTTATATTTCCACGTGAGATAACATTTTTCATTGGAATTGGAAATTTAAATTAGGAAATTAATTTGCACCTGGGTGGGACTCGATCCTGGAACCTTCTGCATACTAAGCTGACCCGCTAACTACTAGACTACAGCTCAGCTATAGAATCAGTTGGTCTGATCATTTACATAAAGTTACTGATAGGGATATTAATCATTTTCAGAATAAGATAATGAATCTGTACGGAATTCAGAATGACTTATTAGGTTTTTATGATAAAGATGATAAAAATTAATGAACATCTGGGGAATCTGATATGGTTTTGATTATTTCCGGATTAGGAGAAATTGATCGGACTTGGATTTTTTTGCAATTCTCGATCAGGTTCCCCAGATCCGGGCAATGTCAGGGCCAGACCAGGACAGTCCTATTGAAGTTAGCGTTCTCTTCGAAATCCTTCGATGAAGCTGTAATACGGATCTGGATTCGATCGGGGCTGCCTATCTTATGTCTGATCATGATAACCATATTCACTGCGGATCCGGATTCGACCAGGCGTGCCCATGCATAGCATGCGGATGTATAGGATCAGGATAGTCATACTCACTCCGAATCAAGACCTGATTGGGCATAACCATCGCATGCTTGATCAGGATAGCAATATTCACTGCGAATCCGGATTTTATCAGGCGTAAACATGACATAACTGATCAGGATAGCCATATTCATTCCGGATCCGGATTTGATCAGGTGTAACCATGGCGTGCCTGATCCGGATAACTGTATTCATACCGGATTCGTACCAAGTATGACCGCAGGCGTACCAGAAGAAATTTCTGATCGGGATAGGGAGACCAGTTTAGGATTAAATGGAAAAACATCAAACATCAAAGCCTAAATTCGTTAGAAATTCCAGATTGTTTATAATATGAAAAATACCTTTCGAATTCGACTCCTCGGAAATCTCTCTTTAACAGAACCCTTTCAGCATAAAAAACGAAATCGAAAATCAATAAGAAAGAGAAGTCTCCATAATTTGTGTGAACACTGAGAGAACGATTCGTTAACAGTTAACTCACGGATTGAGTTGAACCAAAAAACTTCACCCGGTTGACCCAACAGCGTATTAGTTAACTGTTAACTAATACGC
Source organism: Aleiodes leptofemur (assembly GCA_963942555.1). Classification (NCBI taxonomy): domain Eukaryota; kingdom Metazoa; phylum Arthropoda; class Insecta; order Hymenoptera; family Braconidae; genus Aleiodes; species Aleiodes leptofemur. Next base: position 12,543,043 of record OZ012619.1, read on the forward strand.
ATTTGAGGCGTCGTGCGCCACCTGACCGATAAATTCGCAAATTTTCCGCCTGAACGTTTTTCTCTTTGTGTTTTAGTGAAATCAATTAGTAAAATCAATTGAAATTCAAAGAAGAAAATTATTCCATAACACTTGAACAGAAACTGCTTTCTGTATTTCGAACTAACCTCGAAAAATGAGGAAAATGTAGCAATTTTTGCGTGCCTCAACAGAAACCCCCTGAACGAGCCATTCGTTAACTATTAACGAATATTAGTTTGGTTGCCATCCCAACTAATATTAGTTAACAATTAACGAGGCTCGTTACAGCCAAACGAATCGGTCTCTCAGTGAAGAAGGATACAGCCATGCGTGTGTAGAATTAGGGAATTCCATTCTCATTTCCTCAAATAGCCTGATACCATTAGATTTATAAAAATTCCCCAAAAGATGTTTTTTTGTAGAGAATTGAATTCTCCACAACAAAGCCTTCTTCCCATTCTCCCCCAAGCCCCTTCATTTTTTCACAATTTTCCAAGAAATTCCTAATTAATCCCAAATTTATCGAAAATTCCAGATCGTTTATAACGTCACTTTAGGAATAAAGAGGCATAAGTGCTATGCTCATACACAGCACTTACGCCACTCTATTTCTTAGGTGATGATTAATAATAATATAACCCTTAAATTTGACTCTTCCATTTCACCCTAATAACCCCTTCCAATCATTGAAAAGCGGAAGCAAATTTCAATTTAAAAAAAACGTCTCCATAATTTGTCTCGAAGATCGATACAGTCCCGTGGTTAGAATCAGGGAATCCCATTCTCCATTTCTCAAATAATCTCGAAACCCTTAAGTTTACAAAAATCTACCAAGAGACTCTTTTGGTGGATCGTTCGTCCGTAATCTCCCGAAAGCCTCTGACTAACCTCAAAATTTCTCCAAAATTCCAGATCGTTCATAAATAAAAATATAACTCTACAACTTTACTTCTTCATTTCTCCCTAAGAAACCCTTCCAATCAGAAAAAACGAAATCGAATCTCGAATGAAAAAATAGTCTCTATAATTTGTTCTGAAGAAAGATACAGCCCCGCGTCCCTAAAATCAGAGAGTCCCATTCTGAATTCCTTAAATAACTCCGAAACCCTTAGATTTACAGAAATTCCCCAAGAAACCTTTTCTGTAGAGAATTAAATTCCCCACAAAGAGGTCTCCCTCCCCTTCTCCCCTTAACCCTCTCGCTCTTTTACAATCCTCCAAAAGCTCTTTTTTCGATTAACCTCAAAATTTCTCAAAAATTCCAGATCAGAGGCTCCGGCACTCGAAAGGAAGCCTCGACGTCCTCTACTTCAAGTTCTCGGACAAAGTGATTCAGCACCGGGTGACACGAGCGGAGCTCTCCCTGTGGATCTGGGGCGGGCGTAGCACGCGAGACGATTCGAGCCCCGAGGAACCACAGGACGAGGAAATTCCAGAAGAAGACGCAGATTCCGAGACAGAAGCGCCTAGGGGTCCAGTAACGATAACCCTCCAGCGAATTCTGCGAGGGGTCAATGAAAATGGGACGCCCATGCTGGGTCCAACCCTGACCACCAAACATACCAGACCGGTCGGTAAAAGAGGCGTCTGGGTCACGATTGAACTGAGGAGAATGGTTGCCGAGTGGTTCAAGCATCCACGTGACAATCTTGGTGTTGCGTTGAAAATAACTAGTGGTAAATCAGATAGAAGGCACTCGTGGATAGTCGAGACGAATCCTGGTGCTGAATTTACGCCTTATCTCGAGGTACAGACGCAGGAGCTGGACTCGAGACGTGGCGCAAGAATCAAGAGAAATGTTGGATTGAACTGCGATGAGGCCAGTAAAGAGACCAGATGCTGCAGATACAAACTCACTGTTGACTTTGAGAAATTCGGATGGGACTGGATTATTGCACCTAAAAAGTGAATATTTTATTATTTATTATTCATATTAGTATTTTTTTTCACTTTTTATTTTTCCAGTACTGTACATAGATTTCTCTTTTTGTACATCCCATTCCATTACTCCATTCCAGTTTTCAATACTGTATCTCATTCGCACTTAGAACTTTGTGAAAAATTTTGGCTCTAACATCAGAAGATCCAGGGTTCGAATCCCGGTGCAGAACTTTTTCCAGTATTTTTCTCAAAAAATCTTGGAATATGGGATAGGTATATTAATATACATATTTACCTTACACGGTAAATATGTACTTTGGTATACCTATTCTGTACCTCATTCAGTCTGTCTAATAATGAATTAAATTAAATTTTTTTTTTTTTCTTTTTAAGACGCCACCCTATGTGTTGATAATGTACTACAATTGCAACACTTAGACCATTCGGCCACACTGTCGGTCTATTCATATTAGTATTTATGGAGGAGGGGTAAAATGGGTCTGCGTGGGTAAATGAACCCGGATTTTTTTGGAGAGTGAAGGGCTTTGTGGAAAAATTTGAAAAAATTACTCAACAATGGAGACATGTCGGAGCATCTCCCCAATTTTTTTCAGATTTTTTCGAGATATCTCTCACTATAAAAGAAATTCCTAGATCATTATGCACTGGGGGCGCACTTTGCCCCGAAATTTTTCCGATGATTTAATATTTGTATTATTATTATTTTTTTTTTCAATTTTTGGAGATTTCTGGGGAATTAGTGGAGTTAGGGACATCTCGTTTGAAACCTTTTTTTTGAAATGTAAAATACTCGTGTTTTTTGAAATGTAAAATACGAATTTGAGGGATTAACATTATTTTTTGAGAATATATCTCAGAAATGAGAGGATTTAGGGAAATTTTCCAATATATCTTCTCTTTTCAGTACATCTAGTCGAAATGGGGAGGAAGTGTCACATTTGAGAGAATTAGACTGAGAAAAAATTGTGTTGATGTGAAGGAATACGTTTTCCACCATTTTACTACGAAAAAATCCATGAAAAAAACAGAAATTGTTCCATTTTCCCAGTTTCTATTATTTTTATTTGATTCCTCTCACCATAAATTCTTTAGGCATCTCTATAAAAATGCAGTCACACGTAGTATATAAAGATATATATACAAACGAGAGTTTGTGGCATTGCAATTAAATTTTTTGATATTTTCCTTTCATACGATTTGACAACGGAAATTTCGTCATAATCCATTGATACAATAGTTTTTTTCGTGGATACCATATTTTTCTCCAGTTTATACCAGAATCCCTTAGGAACCCTGAGGTAATCCCTTATTTTTTTGATGTCGCATCAAAGATATTTTTTACATTTTTTCATAATTTATGTCCGTGTAATTGACGAGATATGAATTATCAACGTTATTGAAAATAGCAGTGGTGGGAATGAAGCACTCTAAATCAAACAGAAATCACGAAATTACTAAAAAAAACGACAGGGTTGAACCATTAGTTAAGAACAATTGGCGAAACGAACAGTATTCTAATTAAATAATAGAAGGAAAAAATATTCAAACACCGTATAGTTATTGAGAAAATTTAATTAGAAGGTAGTAGTAAGTATTTGCCTCTTTCTCTATCTCATGCGCGTAATAGGATCTCAGTAATGTAAGAAAGGAATTCTAGAAAAAAAAATTATATTCACGGGTTGAAGATATGACTTTCGAATAGTTTAATCATTTTTTCGGTTAAATTAAACCACTTTTTCCCGAATTATCCTGAAAATGCTCATGTTCTTCCTGTTTTATCGACCGTTTTCTGGGATACTACCTTAAATAAAATCCTTGAAGAATCAATACTTCTCGTAATTTCTCCTATATCTCTGAATCGAGCATGTTTATCAAAAAAACTCAAGAAACATTTTTTGAAGAGAATCGAGTTCTTCACAACAAAGGTCTCCTACTAAATCCTCCTACTTCCAATACTTTCCGAAATATCTTAAAAATACTCTAAACGTGTTTCGAGTGGTCTATATAATGTGTTTGTTTTTTATTTTCGATTCAAAAAAAAAAAAAAAAAGTTATCAGTATTAATTAATCGCAAATTACTGGTTTTATCATGAATTGGTTTAGTTTTAATTTGACAACATACTATGAACGTCGAGAGCCTGAGGAAGCCTAAATTATAAGCGAAACGTCGCGATTTGACAATGAATTAGTATTGTTTCCTTATTTTTTCCGGTAAATATGGAGAACAGGGGCCTTTTTTTAAATAAAATTTAAATAATTATCAAAGTCAAATCTTCGGAAAAAAATATGGAATGCGCAAGCAGGATTTGAACCCACGACCCTCTGATTACATGTCAGGTGCTCTGACCACTGAGCTATTGCGAGTTCCTATACTTTCCTTCAAATTTTTGACCAAGATATATTACATCATTTTCGCCACCTCCCTTCCTGAGGTAATTTAAATTAATTTTGAATTAATTTTATTTGGAAAGGCCGCTATACTACATATTTACCTTTTTTCCAATATCCCATGACATGTCGAAATTATAATCTAAACATCATTTTGAGACTCAATAAAAACGTGTTTTTTCTTCTACTTTTTCTGTTACAGATACGATGCGAATTACTGCACGGGCGATTGTCCAATGGCCTTTCTTCCAGCTTATCCAAATACCCACATAGTGAGTCTTGCTGAACCACCAAACAACACTGGTCCATGCTGTGCACCACGCAAATTATCTGAAATAACAATGCTGTATTTTGACAATGAGTATCAAATTGTTTTTTCAAGATTACCAGGAATGGTTGTAGAACGTTGCGGCTGTTCTTAGCCTTATTATTAATAATAATCATTTTTTTTTAATAATCCAAAAACACATTGAACATTCGATTTTCTACAAAGATTTTTTTTTTCCTTTTTATCGACATTTTTCACAATCAACGAAAAAAAAAAAAATCATTTATTATTAATTAAATTATTTGATAATTGTTTAATTTAATTTAACGAAAAAAAAATAATATTATATAATTAAATTTTAATAGTTTTTGCTTTTTCTCAATGTAACATAAAATCGCCAGTTTTTTTTTCTTTTTAAATCATTATTCATCGATACATAATTATAAATAAATTTCGTAATAAAATCGCCTAATTATGATTAATGATTAAAAAAAATATGGATAATGAGATTAATCATGATAATCGTGTTGTGTATGATCAGATAGGAATCTTCAATTGCGCCTCTTTAAAACCCTGAAAATCATCATTTTTTTAATGAAAATCAAGTGAATTCCCAATTTTTTCTATTTTTTGGAGGAAAAAGGGTTTTTTCGTTCTGATGTGAATATTTCAGAATTTATGGGAGATAGGGAAATTTTTGTAGAGAAGATCGAGAGCTGCAAAAAAGGTCATTACGAAAATTGCCGTATCTCTCGTGGTTTACGAGATATTTCACAAAAACGAGAAAAATGAAATTTACCATTTGAATTTCATTTTAACATAGTACTCGTTGGTTTTTATGGAATATCTCGGAATCTATGGGAGATGGAGAAATTCGTGTGGAGAACATTTTTGTTGAGCGGAAAAAGAGCTACAAAAAAGGACATCACAAAAATTTTCGTATTTCTCGTAGTTTACGAGATATTTGAAGAACAAGAGAGAAATCAATTAATTTTTGATTTTTTTTTTCATTGAAAATTTCTGAAAAAGAGGGAAGAGACTGGAGTGCACGATTATTTTCAATGAATTATAATCCTCCCACTAATTAATATGATTATGGTCATAATGTTAATGAAACAGTGTCTTCTGGTGGTTGAAAATTAATCATTAAATTTGTATCGAAAAATCCATAATTTAAATTAACTTAGAGGGAAAATATTAAAATTATTAAATTTCAATGTATTTTTAGTTTTTTAATCGCGTGTTGTGGCGAGGACTGGAGAATTTTTGCGGAAATTACGGAATAGGAATTGAGTAAGACCGGGAATCCCAGAAAAATCACTAGGATTTTTTCACTAGAAAAATTCCGGATAAACCTAAGGGACTGCTAGAGGATTTTGAATTGAAATAAATAGTAATTTCTTGTTGAAGAGTTCCCAACGGGGCCCTAGTAACTTGTTGCAATGAAATTCCCTAGAAGTTACCAGAATTTTTTTATCAGATTCCACCGAGAAATTCACGAGAAAAAAAAATGAAAACTCCATTCGCTAAAAATTTCTGACAAAAAATTACTACTAATTTTTCTTCTAGCCTAGGGATTTTTCACCATGAAATTCCCTAGTACGGCTAGAAGCTCTCGTTGAAAAAAATTTCCACAATCCCCAAGGAAGTTAGTTCTTCCAGTTTCCGAAAATGTAGTCGTTACTGAAAAAATCCCTAGATTCTGGAATAACAAAAAAATCACTAGGATTATTTCTTTCACCGGAGTAAAACTAGGATGAAAACTAGGACCTGTTTATAGAAGATTTGAAATTAAAATATGAAATAGTAATTTCTTGAAAAGTTCTCACCGAGTCCCTAGTAACTTTTTGCAACGAAATTCCCTAGAAGTTACGAGCATTTTTTTGGCAATTTTTTTCTGAGAAATAGGCCGAAAAAAGGGGTAAAATATATTTCACTGCGAATTCCCGATGAAAAATAATTACCAATTTTTTCACTAGCTTAGGGACTTTTCACCACGAAATTCCCTAGAACTGAGAGCTCTTGATAACAGTCAATTCCCCCAGGACACAACGAATTCAATTCCTCCAGTTGTCAAAACTGTAGTCGTCCCCAAAAAATTCCCTAGATTCCGGAATATCAAAAAAATCACCAGTTCCTCAAGCTTTTGATAGGTCGGAGCGTAAAAAAGAATCCAAGAAAAAATAGCTATAACGATGCAATATCATCGGCATCCTTCAGCTGTGATATATACCTTATAAACTAAACTCGAAAAAAAAATCAAACAAAAATGGTGGGAAAATAATGATAATAATTGAGTGAAAGAATGGTCATGAGCACTGCCTTGGGCAAGTGGAGATACGTATACGCCTACGTAATTGAGGTATTATATAAGAATTCAATCGGTAATTTTTCAAGGGGCACACAAAAAATGGAAAAAATTCCGAATATTTTGGAAAATCGTATACAATACCTCAATGGATAATTAATTACCAATTTGAGATTTAGACACCAAGTTGTGCCTTTATTATAATGTGCAGATGCTAATCGAACTCCATTACCTATTTTAATTGATTATTTAAAAAAAATCCCTAGGTTTTTTTGGAAAAAATCTGTAGCCAATCCCTGCTAAAATAAATCTAGGGATTTTTTCCCAAAAAATCTAGGGATTTTTTTCAAAGAATCTAGGGATTTTTTTTCAACAAAATTCGTAGATTTTTTTTTGGAAAAATCCTTAAAAAAATTCTAAAAAAATCCCTAGTTTTGAAAAAATCCCTAGTTTTTTTTTTCATCATTAAATTTTCAAAAAGTCAGTGTTTACAATTAATTGAATGCAATCGATGAAATGATCGTGACTAATTATTAATGAATTAATTAGTGGTAAATTATGTTTAGTAATAAGTCCTTTTATAGACTGTATAGACTAGAATATCGATGCGCATCATAATTTTGTTCTTTTCATTATTTTAATCGACACATTTGTGAATGTTTTATTTATAACAAAAAAATTATTATTCATTTTATTATTAATTATTGAAAGCACGTGATTTTGAATTATCGAGATTATTGTCTACTTAAACGATATCAATTGTGCGCAAATAGTTAATTAAGAATGTTAATTTAATTTAATTATGTCGAAACATAATATTAATTGTAATTTTTCTTTTTTATTCCTGTTTATCCTTTTTTTTTTTCTAATTATAACAATTTAAAAAAAAAACAGGTCTGATGTAGATAATAACACAATTTAATATTTATTTGATAAATAAAAAGGGTTTTTTTGAAGAATAAATTATCTTTTATTTCAATCATTTAATTTGAGAAAAATTGAAAATTCCTTGAAAATTTGCAAAAAAAAGTAAAAATTGAAAACAAAATAAAAAAAAAATTAATGAATGAAAAAATTGAATTTCAATGTTTTTTTCCAATTTTTATCCGATGAACTTTAACGTCCTTACGTCATTTTTTTCCCCCCAATTATCACTTGCATATGTGCAAGTATTTTCATAATCAAATATAAAAAAGAAAACAATTAAAAAAAAAAAATAATTGATAAAAAATAATCATGCAATTTTTTTAATGTTCCGATTAAATGATTTTAATCTAAACGACTTGAGGAAAGAATTAATCAATTTTTTTTTATTTTTATATCATTTTTGATTTTCCTTCGTAATCATCAATGACCCCTACAGTTATAAATATTGTTGCATTCTTATTCTTTCTACATCCTTGGAGATAAAAATAAGAAAATTCGGATTTTTCGTGTGAATTTTTTTTTTTTTTTTTTTTTACAAATGCGTTGAAAGTATTTTTTTTTCTTTCAGTGCAGATAAAAATACAACTTCACATAGAAAAATGTGAAAGTCACGTTTCAAAACATAAATTTGTTGAACAATTTGTTTATTCTTTCTTCAGCTCGCATGTATTTCCAGAAGTCTTTTGGCAGTGTGGAGAATTTTGATGACGTATACAGACACCAATAAATTGATAAATTCCATTAAAAAAATTATGAAACGATATTATTTAATCCGTTGGAAAATTAAAAAAATAAATAAAAAATTATTTAATCCGTCTAAAATGGCTTTTTGATGGATATCTTGGAAACTAAACGAGATAGAGGAAACTTCATAGCAACGTTTTTTGTCGAAAATTTTAAGAGCTACAAAAAAGAACTCTTCAAAAAATTTCCTATCTCCCATATTTTTCAAGATAATCACGAAAAACTGAATAGTGAAATTATCACGAAATTCAACTTGTCGTTCACATTTTTCAAAATATCTGGAAATCTATGAGAGACATTCAAATTTTACACAAATCTTTTTTGTAGCTCTGAAAATTTGCTACAAAAAAGATTTCTACGAAAATTTCCCTATCTCTTCTAGATCCCGAGATATTCTCAAAAAAACTGGTGAAATCAAACTTCCGCCTGAGTTCAACGCGAAAAAACCATAAATTCAGTGAAAAAAAAAAAAAGAGGCAGAGACATTGCGTGATTCACAGTGTAATTATTGTGTGCCGTTAGGGATATAAGCGCTGACTCGGCTATTTAATATGTCCCTTTCTCCCTATTTTTTTCACCCAACCCCTTGGATTCACCTGTTTTCTCCCCCCTCTCTCCCTGCCCTCAACACCACCATATACAGGGAGTTGAGCAGTTACGGGGTTACTAAAGTTTTTTGTATGGCCTCCCTTGAGCCCTAAGCCCCCGTAAGGATAACCCTCAGGCACGTATCCCCCATTATTGTGCGTATGCACTTGTTTTTTCTTAATTTCATTCTCTTTTTTTTTTGCCTCTTCTCTTTAATTCTTCATTTTTTGCTGATGGTGCGTGAGGTGCAGCCCTACTGCAGTGAAGGTGAAGGGGGCATCAGGTAACACGGGCAACACTAGTCATTCAATACGCGGCCCTCAATTTTTGCCAGTCACTTTTTTGCTCATTTCGTCTTTCTATAGATTTTTTTTTTCTTGAAAATAGGGTGAAAAAGTGGAAGAAAGAGGTTTTATTGGGGAAGCAGTTGGAGATGGAGGATTTTTGATGGTTCCGGTGAAAAGCTGAGGAAATTTGACATGGAAAAGAGTGGTCACAAGTGTTTTTAGGGATTTTTGAAAATTCGGGGATTTAAGGGGATTTTTTGGGGGTGAAAAACGCCGAATTTTGGAAAAACACATAAAACACTTGTGACATATGCTTTCCATGTCAAATTTTCTCAGCTTTTCAATGGAATCATCGAAAATATCCTATCTCATTGCGCTTCCTCAAAACCCCCTAAAAACTCCGCTTTTCCCCATTTTTTGAAGCCCATACAAACAGCATGATAAAATTTGGGGCAAAAGGGACTCTCGCAAGAAATCCCAAGCCATTCCCCAGACCCCCAAATGTGCAATTTACTCTTCCTAAAATTTCCATCACCATTACGAGCAACAATCTTAAAAAAAAAAAACCGCACCCCTAATCCCGTCGAGACGGCGCTCAAGACACTCGCGAGCCGGTAAACCAAGAAAAAACCACGAAAAAAAAAATAACCAGAAAGAGAATCAGAGGGGAGGAAAAGGTGGAGGCTCTGCACGCACATCCGCATTCAATCAAAAACGCCCAGACTGTCCATTAATAACATGCCAAGTGGTCGCATCGGGTCGCAAAATAGTTTAACCCAAAAAAAAAAAGCACTAAGTAATTGTTCCATGAAAAAAATTCACTTTTACCCTATGCGAGAAAGAGAAAGAAAAAGAGAGATAGAGATAGAAAAAAAAAAAAGAGTGGGCAATTCGCACAAACTAGAAGGTTACTTCTGCGAAATGAAAATATTTGTTCGATTTATTGAAATTAATTGGCGAGACGAATGCCAGACAGTAGGCAATGATGATAGGATCCAATCTAAATATCAAATACTCAGACATATGATCTTTTAACAGTTAAACGATTATTTATTCTGTCTTATGGCCAAATTGTACTTTATTGAAAGGACAGGGAGACTTTGTTGGCTGTTGGTTTGGCCTCGCTGTTCTTTTGCCGTGACCAATTAATTGACCGGTTAGTATCACTGCCAAGGGTCATCGTACACGAATCATTCTAGTTAAATGAAGATTATTTCGGGTTTTTTCTTTTCCCGACTTTTTTTGAATGGCTATTTGATTTGATCATTGGTTTTACCTTGTCGAGAAGAGATTCTAGGGTTTTTTTTAAGGATTTTTTTTGGGGGATCAATAAAACAAATAAATTTATCAATAAATTAATTTTTTATTAATAAATTTTTTTTGGGAGAATCAAATTTCGGAAAAAATATGTAATGCGCAAGCAGGATTCGAATCCACGACCCTCTCATTACATGTCAGGTGCTCTGACCACTGAGCTATTGCGAGTTACTATATTTACCTTCGAATTTTTATTCTCACATCTTTTCTCCACCTCCCATCCACGAGGGATGTAGGGGAAATAGGTGGAAATGGGGAGAGGGGTTTTTTGTGGAGGGGATTTGGGAGCACAAAAAAAGTGGAAGGATTTTTTTAGAACAGGGGGGAAGATAATTTTTTCATTTTCTTGAGAATATTCTGGAATTTAGGGGTAAATGAAGAAAGGGGGAAGAGTATTTGAGAAGATTCTTTTTTTTGGGGGGGGGGGGGGTGGAGGATTTCTTCGAATCTAGGAGAAAATGGGGAGAGGAGTTTTCCCTGGGGAGGATTTGGGGCTACCAGAAAGATTGAGGTGAAAATAGGACTATCGCTCTTAGGTTTTGTAAATTTTTGGAAAGAAGAGGGGAAACAGAATTTTTTGGAGATTTTTTTGCTTTTTGGGGAAATCTCGGAATACAATAGAAAGAGGACTATTGACATTTCCTTCAATTTCGAGATATTTTGGGGAGAATAGAGGGAAGAAGAATTGTTGGTAATTTCTCCAGTTTTTTGAGGATATCTTGGAATCCAAGAAAAAATGTGTAGAGGGTTTTTCGGGGGGAAGGGGGGGGGGGGGGAGGGGAGTTGAAGCTAGAAAAAAAGTGTCCATGAAAAGTTTTCCATCCCTCTTAAGGGGTTACATACGTCCAGGATTTTCAAAAAATCGATTTTTTTCTACACATTATTATTCTTTATACTTTTGGGTGTATTTCCGTGGAAATTGATTGTGAAAATTCCACATAGTTCGGAAGTTATTCTAGAATATATAACTGCCCAAAGTTGAAACTTTGAATGCGTTTTCTTGAAACTACTTTTTCCGGCATGGTCGACATGATAACTTCTATAGTTTTCAATATTTTTTGATTTTTTTTTTTTTTAAGTATCCGAAATCGTTTTCTCTATAATCTATCGAGCCGGATTTTTGCTATTATGATTAGAAAATTAATGAAAGATAATTGAAGTGTGATATGTAAACTGCAAAATGCAAACTTTTTTTTAAACTGCTGTAAATTGTTAAATTTTTGAACTTTCATAAATCTGTCTCGATAGACTATAACTACAACTTTATCATCCAAGAAATTTCTTGCAATTTGCAAATCCATTAATATTTCGAGGAAAAACGATGCGGACCGTGGAGCAACTTCTTTTCAGAGTACTTCGGGGAACGTGATGTTTTATATTGTCATTTTAGAAAAGAAAAATTAAATAATTTTCTTTGTTTAAAGTTTAAATACTAATTAACGATGTGCTAAAATTTTTTTCACTAATTTCTATTGCTATCCCTTATAAAAGCAGTTTTTCTTTTAGCGCGCCTTTATAGACTTTTAGATATTTCGTCATAATTTTAAGATATTTTGGTAAGAAGAGGGTGAAGAGGATTTCACGTACGAAAGTGCTTTATAAAGAATATTTTTTTTTATAAGAAATTGAAACTTTTCTTATAGAAAATTGTAACTTTTTTATAGAAACTTTATAACGACGTTATAAAGTCTTTATAAAGTATGTTCATATGTGTTGTTGGGGATTTTTCCAATTTTCTAGAAATACCTCGGAATTTATGGGAAAATGCGTGGGAATCTTTTCTTTAGAGAATTTTGAGAGCTAGAAAACAGGTCCTCATGAAAATTTTTCTATCACTCTCGAATTTGTAATTTGTAGTTTTGCAACAAAGACTAAGGTGGAGTCCTAAGCCTCTAACTTTCTAAGTTTTTTAATTTTTTTTTCTTCTGAAGTCTCGAAGTTTTTTTCGTTATTTTTTCATCCTCAGTACTACTGAGGTCTGGCTCTGTTAGTAGTATTTTTATTTGTTATATCGTCGACCTAGAGTGAAAAGGACGGAACAAAATAGGAAACGTGTACCATTTACAAACAAAAAATAAAACTGTCATCAAAATAAAGAAAAAATAGCTTGATGGAAAAATAATATTTTAAAACAAAATATCATATAGACTATCTAATAATAATTACAATTATGGTGATGATTACAAATAAGAGAAGATGAAAGCAACAATAATAAATATGAATGAAAGCAAAAGAAGAAATGATAAATATACATCGTTTATAATATTTCCAACTGGTCATAACGAGACTCAATTTAAATAACATGATATTAAGCAGCATAGATTTGAATATATTGGTATGAATGTAGAATGGAATTAATTAATTACAGAAAAAAAGAAACACCTTCCAGAGGTCTGCACATTGCAGACAAAACGTGGGTGCAATTTTTGATCAAATTTTGAGACAATTATTTTTTATTGGAATGACCATAAATGTCGTTATCTAAACAATAATGAATTTTGATGGTCGGAGAGAAAATATGAAAATAGTACATTGCGCACCTAGGGCGGAAAAGAGTTGATTTCGACAAAATTTTATCATTAAAATGATAGTTACGACAAGATTTTCTGTCCTTCGCTTCGCTCGGGAGGAAAATTGTGTCGAAATTAACTTTTTTCCGTCCATGGTGCGTGATATATTTTTTTCCAGGACGACTTGAATTCGGCAACTCATTTTTTGTAGAATATTTCAGAACGTATGGAAAATAGAGAATTTTTCATGCAAATTTTTTTTGTAGCTCTTAAAATTTTCTACAAAAAAGGTATCCATGAAAATTCTTCTATTTCCCATAGATTCTGATATAATTTCTATAAACCGTAGTGAAACCGGAATGTCCTCATCTTGTTTCGTTTTTCGACTGAACCGCAACAAATAAAAAAATCCCCGATTACCAATCGACCTTTAAACAGCTCCCACTAGGCGGCGCAACCTTCCGCTCCCCAATTCTTGCTACTCTTATGAAATTCTTCTTTATCGACTGCCACCCACGTGGAAATCGACTCGTCAGATTTTGACAAATAATGTCAAACAATTATGAAAAATGTCATAAAATGAGAAATGTAACAGATAATGAAATAATAGTGTGCAATTCGACATAATTCTCCGAATTTTGTCAGAATTTTTATGACGAATTTTGACAGAGAGTATCGTACTATGACAAATCGATGAGATGACATATATTGTCATTATTGGACCCTTTGTGTCATCATCATATCCGGAAATGTCATTTATTCACATAAAATTATGAACTTTTATTGTCGCTTTATGCCATTTTTTGCCTTGTCATATAACCCCCAAATATATCGGAAAATGACCATTTTTGTCATAATATCGCCTCTATTCCTCTGTCATTCTTCAACAGTTTATGGCGTTTATCAACTGTCAGAATTCGACGACGCATGATAAAATATCAAGAATAATGTCAGAATATTGCAAATTTTGTCAAATATTTTCCATCGTAACATGTGATTTAATATCATATTCGGACGAACAGCAATTCTTGGAGACATGTTGGAAAATGTAGAATCATGATGAAAAGTGATAGAATTGAATATATAATGTCAAATCATGACAGATTATGGAATCTTCTAAGCATCATAATATCCCGGGAAAAACTTTTCTTGTCTAAGCATGTATCATTATATATAATTATATAAGAAATTATACATGATTATTCATATTCATATATGGATTCATATATCATCATATGTAATCATATCAATCTGCATATATAATTATATATAGGGGCGATTCCACCAATTCTCGAATAGAATTTCCGCTCGAAATTCTGGGGGGCGACTTTTTGATCCTCATCGATTACAACCATTAAAATGAAGAAAATCCTAAATTCTAAACCATTGTGCCCCAGTATCGGAGCAAAAATCAACGAATTTTGATTTTTGCGTCAAAATTTTCCCTCTGGAATGACGTCAGTAGCTAAATGAAAACAAAAATACAAAGGATAGATTTTCATCGCAAATTTTGTGAATTTTCTGAAAAAGATATCCTTTTTCGTCTTTATCCTTGTTTTCGAGGTGAAGATGCTCTTTGAAAACTTTAAATGGTTGTTTCAAATCGTTCCCCAAATTTTTTTTCAATTTTTTTATTTTTTGCTGAAAATTTGGGAAATTTGCTAGAAACGAGATAATTTTTGGCCCCAGCTCTTGAAAACAAAGGCGACTAATTAAGAATTTGGAATTCAATACTTATTAAGTATCAACAATAACTGCAAGTTTAAAAGATGGATGTTACACCATATCCGGGGTTTTCAAGAGCAGGGGCCAAAAACAATACAGTTCCTAGAAAATTTTCAAAATTGCCAGAAAAAAATGAAAAAAATTTGGGGAACGATTTGAAACGAGCATTTGAAATTTTTAAAGAGCGTTTTCACCTCAAAAACAAGGACAAAGACGGAAAAGGATATTTTTTTCAGAAAATTCACAAAATTTGCAATGAAAATTTATATTTTGTATTTCTGTTTTGATTTAGCTACTCACGTCATTACAGAGAGAGAATTTTGATGCAAAAATCAAAATTCATTGATTTTTGCTTCGATAGAGGGGCAAAATGGTTTAGAATTTAGGATTTTCTTCATTTTGATGGTTGTAATCGATGAGGACCGAAAATTCGCCCCCCTCCCCCCCCCCCCCAAAATATGGAGCCGGAATTCTATTCGAGAATTGGTGGAATCACCCATAGAGCTATATATAATTAGATCTGTTTCTATCTAACTAGTATATGGCGTCTAAGGTTATATATGCAATTGTATATAATTATATATGCGTTCATGCATGATTATGTTTGATTACTTATATTCACTAGGCTGTTCCGCGCACTACACGCGCGTATAACTTTGCTCGGTGGGCTAGCCCGAGAATGTATGTATAAATTGAGGAATAGATCTTGATGGAAAAATTCCCAAATGATAGGATTTCGCAAATTTAGCAGAATCCTACCGAGAGAGATTGAGAGAACGAAAATTCATTAAAAAATTCGATATTTTCAGCGAACACTCGCCGAGCCTTCTTGATATTTGGTTTTAACTACAAACTATTTACTTCAATTAATGTGTCGTCGACGTGCAAGATCGAAGTCCAAAGATGGCATATAGAGTGAATTGGAGGAAGAAAAACGAAAACAGAGAGAGGGAATGCTCCAAATCCGATGAAATAAGGTCTTCCAGCTGGAGAAAGTCACCTACAGAGGTCCATGCTTACTACACATTGAAAGTTTCATGGAAAATCGACTCGGATCCTAATTTCCACTTCCTGCATAAAAGTTCGGTCTCCATAGAAGGCATATTGAGTGAATTGGAGGAAGAAAAACGAAAACAGAGAGAGGGAATGCTCCAAATCCGATGAAATAAGGTCCTCCAGCTGGAAAAAAACACCTACAGTGGTCCATGCTTACTACACATTGAAAGTTTTATGGAAAATCGACTCGGATCCTAATTTCCACTTCCTGCATAGAAGTTCGGACTCCATAGAAGGCATATTGAGTGAATTGGAGGAAGAAAAACGAAAACAGAGAGAGGGAATGCTCCAAATCCGATGAAATAAGGTCTTCCAGCTGGAAAAAGTCACCTACTGTGGTCCATGCTTACTACACATTGAATGTTTTATGGAAAATCGACTCGGATCCTAATTTCCACTTCCTGCATAAAAGTTCGGACTCCATAGAAGGCGTATTGAGTGAATTGGAGGAAGAAAAACGAAAACAGAGAGAGGGAATGCTCCAAATCCGATGAAATAAGGTCCTCCAGCTGGAAAAAGTCACCTACAGTGGTCCATGCTTACTACACATTGAAAATTTTATGGAAAATCGACTCGGATCCTTATTTCCACTTCCTGCATAAAAGTTCGGACTCCATAGAAAGCGTATTGAGTGATTTGAAGGGTGAAAGATAAAAACAGAGAGAAGGAATGCTCCAAATCCGATGAAATAAGGTCCTCCAGCTGGAAAAAGTCACCTACAGTGGTCCATGCTTACTACACATTGAAAATTTTATGGAAAATCGACTCGGATCCTAATTTCCACTTCCTGCATAAAAGTTCGGACTCCATAGAAGGCGTATTGAGTGAATTGGAGGAAGAAAAACGAAAACAGAGAGAGGGAATGCTCCAAATCCGATGAAATAAGGTCCTCCAGCTGGAAAAAGTCACCTACAGTGGTCCATGCTTACGACACATTGAATGTTTTATGGAAAATCGACTCGGATCCTAATTTCCACTTCCTGCATAAAAGTTCGGACTCCATAGAAGGCGTATTGAGTGATTTGAAGGGTGAAAGATAAAAACAGAGAGAGGGAATGCTCCAAATCCGATGAAATAAGGTCCTCCAGCTGGAAAAAGTCACCTACAGTGGTCCATGCTTACTACACATTGAAAATTTTATGGAAAATCGACTCGGATCCTTATTTCCACTTCCTGCATAAAAGTTCGGACTCCATAGAAAGCGTATTGAGTGATTTGAAGGGTGAAAGATAAAAACAGAGAGAAGGAATGCTCCAAATCCGATGAAATAAGGTCCTCCAGCTGGAAAAAGTCACCTACAGTGGTCCATGCTTACTACACATTGAAAATTTTATGGAAAATCGACTCGGATCCTAATTTCCACTTCCTGCATAAAAGTTCGGACTCCATAGAAGGCGTATTGAGTGAATTGGAGGGAGAAAAACGAAAACAGAGAGAGGGAATGCTCCAAATCCGATGAAATAAGGTCCTCCAGCTGGAAAAAGTCACCTACAGTGGTCCATGCTTACGACACATTGAATGTTTTATGGAAAATCGACTCGGATCCTAATTTCCACTTCCTGCATAAAAGTTCGGACTCCATAGAAGGCGTATTGAGTGAATTGGAGGAAGAAAAACGAAAACAGAGAGAGGGAATGCTCCAAATCCGATGAAATAAGGTCCTCCAGCTGGAAAAAGTCACCTACAGTGGTCCATGCTTACTACACATTGAAAATTTTATGGAAAATCGACTCGGATCCTTATTTCCACTTCCTGCATAAAAGTTCGGACTCCATAGAAAGCGTATTGAGTGATTTGAAGGGTGAAAGATAAAAACAGAGAGAAGGAATGCTCCAAATCCGATGAAATAAGGTCCTCCAGCTGGAAAAAGTCACCTACAGTGGTCCATGCTTACTACACATTGAAAGTTTTATGGAAAATCGACTCGGATCCTAATTTCCACTCCCTGCATAAAAGTTCGGACTCCATAGAAGGCGTATTGAGTGAATTGGAGGAAGAAAAACGAAAACAGAGAGAGGGAATGCTCCAAATCCGATGAAATAAGGTCCTCCAGCTGGAAAAAGTCACCTACAGTGGTCCATGCTTACGACACATTGAATGTTACATGGAAAATCGACTCGGATCCTAATTTCCACTTCCTGCATAAAAGTTCGGACTCCATAGAACTTGTATTGAGGGATTTGAAGGGTGGAAGATAAAAACAGAGAGAGGGAATGCTCCAAATCCGATGAAATAAGGTCCTCCTGCTGGAAAAAGTCACCTACAGTGGTCCATGCTTACGACACATTGAATGTTACATGGAAAATCGACTCGGATCCTAATTTCCACTTCCTGCATAAAAGTTCGGACTCCATAGAAGGCGTATTGAGTGATTTGAAGGGTGAAAGATAAAAACAGAGAGAGGGAATGCTCCAAATCCGATGAAATAAGGTCCTCCAGCTGGAAAAAGTCACCTACAGTGGTCCATGCTTACTACACATTGAAAATTTTATGGAAAATCGACTCGGATCCTTATTTCCACTTCCTGCATAAAAGTTCGGACTCCATAGAAGGCGTATTGAGTGATTTGAAGGGTGAAAGATAAAAACAGAGAGAGGGAACCCTAACGGTTTTGAGAATGCGAAAAAAGTGCGGTAAATTTTCCGTAATAATGCGGATGCTGCATATTTACCGTAAAAATTTGGTAACAATGCGGTAATGATAGAGTTATTTTTACCAGTTTTTTAACCATAGTACTGCCGTAAAATTACGGTAGAAATGCTATGAGGTTACCGTAATAATGCCGTAAAATTACCGTAGTAATGCCGCAAAGTTACGATAAAAATGCGCAAATTTTACGAAAAAATATCGACATTTAAACTGCATCAATGCGATAGTTTCCTAGTGCTCTTGAAATTATTATTCACACGTAGAACAACAAAATGAGTTCAGTTCATTACCTGATACCAATTTTTTCCGATGAAATTTTAAAATTAATATAATAATAATAATAATAATAATAATAATAATAGTATTCAAGTGGGATAAATGAATGAATAACAAAAGAAATAATTTTATAAAAGTTTTTTTATTGAGAATATAAAAGAATAGAGCGGGTTTCAGTTAGTCAGACAGATTCAAATAAATATTAAGTTATTGGAGATGGATTTTGTTTTATGATTCCATTGGAAAGCGGAGGAAATTTTGGGTGGGAACCCATAAAACAAATAGCTGGCATATTGTCGAACAATTGTCGACATGAGATCCGAAATGTTGCTGCAGAATTGTCGACAAAATTGCGGACAATATTGCTGCAACTGAGATATCATAAAAATATCAAACATCAGGGTTATCAGTAAAATTATCGGAAAATTATCCGCAAAAAATGTGAGAAGAATTGTCGATACAGCTATATATGAGAATTTCGCTGAGCCAACTATAATAGTTCGAAACACTAAAAAAGAAATATGTATAGTCCCATCGAATGAGGAAGCAAAATACATCAATTTTCCAGTGCTCAAAATTTTTTTTTTAAATTACGAATTGCTAGATTTTGGAGTGAAAAGCAAACGTTTAAACAGCTTCTAGGGGCAAACCATTTCTTTTTGTTTATGAAAACTATTAAAGTTCGGCGAATTGTGTTTTTTCCTTTAGCCAAGTAAGGGGCGGTTTTAAATCTTCATTCGCTTGATCAGTTTCATTTCTTCCTTTGGATAAGTTTGTTTTGATCCATATTTTGACCATCTCTAGTTGAAAAATGCCAAAAGTGTGACGAAGGGTTAGGAAAAAAATCGAAACTACGCCAGGAATGAGTTTTATGCTAATATCTCGGAAATAACAAACAATATGGAAAAAATTTCGGAACAAAAGTGGAAGATATCAGAATAATCTACAAAATTATTCCAGTGCATTTTTGGCGTATTCGAAAAATTAACCGAGATCTTCACCATTTACTTGTCGTGTACGGCTCAGGCGTCCAAAATATCCTAAGATCTTCGAGAAAGCGTGAAAATATGAAAAATGAATATTTTCTAATATTTCTTCCTCTCAAACATATCTACAAAACATAGAGAATGAATTCCCATATCTCAGTCCATAACCCGTTATTAGAATTTGCCACTAGTGGATTTTTTATAACTCGTAAAATGTGTCCAAAAAATAAAAAGATAATGTCGAATTCCGGCACACAATAGTCAAGGTTATCATAAAACTGTTCAATTCTCTTCCACAGAAAATGTTTCATTTAACATTGGTCTTGATAAGTCGTCAGTATTTGTCCACGAAATTCAAACAATCGTGACGTCAAACAATTATTAATAGAAATATTCAGTAGAAAACGAAATTAACTGATAACTTAAAAAAGTCTTTAACAGAGAAACTGAATTTTTTCGGTTTTTTCAAATCCAACTACAAGTTTCAGACTTTTATTCGTCGGGGAGATTTTTAAATCTAATTTCCACGATTTTTCCTTTCTCCAATATTCATTATTGTTCCATGCAGAAATTCAATGCCATTTTCCTGATCAAAACCTATCATGGCAACCTTAAATTACAACAGAATTTCACCGATTACGCCCTTTGAAGGAATATATATATCTTACTATTTTCATTTACATATATTTCAGCAAAAGGTGTGAATCATTATGTGAAGAAACAATCATTACAGGGATGATTATCTAAAATTGCTGCGTGTGTAAAGCGTGTAGGAAGAAAGACGATTTTAAATGTAAAAAACTCGCTACTGGAATTAATAATAGAATTGCACATGCAGAGTTATGGTCGGAGCTCTTATCGAGAAATTTTGCCTCTAATTTTCTGAAGAATTGCTGCAGATTGGACGTAGTTTGGAGATTATCTTTGCAGCATATTTCAAGCAAAATCCTCCGATAATTTTCTCCGGTTATCGTCAATATTTGATGGTAAAATGGCGACAATTCACACTGAAATTTCCGACAAGTTAACCCCAATTTATACTCAAAAATTTGAAACAAAATTTAGAGTCATCGGCAACTTTTGCTATCTGGGAAACAAGTGCCAGAATTAATTTTTTTTTCATTTTTTGGGAATTCGATTTTTGGGGCAACATTTGAAGGGTTTTCCCTTTCCATTTTTGGGAAAATTCGGTTTTTTGGAAATATCTCCGGTTCTATTAGTCTTAGCGTAAAAATTCCGAGTGGAGATGAAAGGTGAGATTATTTGCCATCAATTTTTGAGGTTTTCAATTAAAAAATATGGATTTTTGAGGTATTTAAGGGTAGTTTTGGGAGAATCAGTTTTTCGCTCTATAACTATAGTAAAAATCCATATTTTTTGATTGACAACCCCATAAATCGATGACAAATGATCTCACCTTTCACCTCCATTTGGAATTGTTAGACTACGATCGATAAAACGAGATATTTTCCCAGAAAGGAAAAGGATCACCCCTTCAAATCTTGGCCAAAAAAGTAAATCTTTCCAAAACTGAAAAACAAAAAATTTTGACGCATGCTGTCCGCCTAAAATTTTCTCAGCGTTTCAGTGGAATCATTAACAAATTTCTATCTTAAACCATTCAATTGGAGTATCCATTTCACCCCACCTTCCTCTATTCGGAAAATGAATAATAATCAAAAATAATTTTTTTTTTCAATATTTACTTCCGTAAACAAACTTTGGAGCACTTGGGTGAGTTTTCAATTGAATTTTCAATTTTTCCCTCCACTTTTTCCGTCACGCGCGCTAATAAGAACACACTTCCGCCGTAAAGTCAGACATAGCTTCAATTGGTTTTCTGAAGGCCAGGGAATTGTGCCCACATTGTTCTTCAATCAAAATTAATTAAATATTAATAATTCAATTTAATTATTTTTTAAATGTTTATTTTGTAATTAAAGTTTTTTATTCGTGTGATAGTTTTTTGCCACCACTCGAGAAATATTGATTTATGTTATTTTCTCAATGACAATTTTGAGAAATTGAGAAAAAGTGTTCATTTGAGACTAGAAAAGAGAATAAACCATGGCACCAACTAGAAATGCAGCAATTATTGAGAGATTGTCGTCTGTTTTTACTGACAACAATAATAAAGATGATTCAACACAAGTTTGTGGGAGTATTGCTTCAGGTAAAAAATCCTATTCCCCATGGTAATGAAATCAGCACACATTTCAAAACATTTTCTATTTTTTTAAACAAATAAATTACTATTGAGAAAATATTTAAAAAATTTGCACTTATAACTTTTTGAATTTTCTGCATGTGCGTGTTTTTCATTTTTCAAAAATAATTTATTCGTTGAAAGATAAAAAAACCTAAAAATTTTCAATTATCTGCTATTCTCGGTTTGATTTTTTCTATTATTCTCCTTGATTTATTGAAAAAATTATTTTTCCTTCAATTTGCCCAATAAAAGTGATTTTTTATTATTGAATGTCATTTTTCAGACATTCAGAAAACGTCATTCAGAAACGTCAAATGAGCCTCACCCAATTCATGGAGCAGCTTGGTGAATTTTTAACGAGTACAGATGTGAGTTTACGTGAGAACGGAGTTCGGTGGCTCTCTACAATAATTCAGGAGCTGCCCCGGGAATACTTGATTGAGCAAGAGCTCCAATCACTCACATCGTTCTATTGTGAGTGATTAAAGGACCACTACAGCGTTATTCCAGCTGTTATCTTCGGGATTTTGGCAATTGTACAAATGACTCATTCGTCCAGAGACTCGCCTGCCAACCTTCTTTACAGCCTCTTTCAGTATGTCAGATGTTAATCAGAACTCCAAGAAAATCGTAGAAATATTTATTTTATTTTTTTTCAATTAATTACAACTTGAAGATGTAATTGAGCCAAAGGAAAGAGAGAAATATACTGATATTTAACTTAAATAACCTATGATAGTATAAGACGTTGATGTAATGAAAAAAAATGTGATTTTGAACTGCCAAGAACCTATGTATACAATAATGATAATGATATTCTGTTGTTGGTGAATGAAAACAGCATAAACTAGTCAATTTTTGAATTCAAAAAAATCCCATTGATACCGTTTGATTTGAGTAATATTTGCGAATTTTTTAGTAATAAGATTGTAGGAATTTTTTACGGTGATAATGCAGTAATAATGCGGTAATAATGCTGTAAATATGCTGAATATTAACGGTATTATTTTGGTATTAATTTCGTGTTGATGCCGTTAAAGTACTATGAATATTCGGTATTTTTACCGTAACAATGCGGTAAGTATTTGGTAAAAAAAGTGACCAAAATAACCGAAATAATGCGGTAAAAATGCGGTAATTTTACGATATAACTACGGTATTTTTTCTGCATTTCCGAAATCGTTAGGGAATGCTCCAAATCCGATGAAATAAGGTCCTCCAGCTGGAAAAAGTCACCTACAGTGGTCCATGCTTACTACACATTGAAAATTTTATGGAAAATCGACTCGGATCCTAATTTCCACTTCCTGCATAAAAGTTCGGACTCCATAGAAGGCGTATTGAGTGAATTGGAGGAAGAAAAACGAAAACAGAGAGAGGGAATGCTCCAAATCCGATGAAATAAGGTCCTCCAGCTGGAAAAAGTCACCTACAGTGGTCCATGCTTACGACACATTGAATGTTTTATGGAAAATCGACTCGGATCCTAATTTCCACTTCCTGCATAAAAGTTCGGACTCCATAGAAGGCGTA
Organism: Aleiodes leptofemur; assembly: GCA_963942555.1. NCBI lineage: Eukaryota > Metazoa > Arthropoda > Insecta > Hymenoptera > Braconidae > Aleiodes > Aleiodes leptofemur. The sequence goes on from OZ012619.1 coordinate 12,566,737, forward strand.
TTGAGTGATTTGAAGGGTGAAAGATAAAAACAGAGAGAGGGAATGCTCCAAATCCGATGAAATAAGGTCCTCCAGCTGGAAAAAGTCACCTACAGTGGTCCATGCTTACTACACATTGAAAATTTTATGGAAAATCGACTCGGATCCTTATTTCCACTTCCTGCATGAAAGTTCGGACTCCATAGAAGGCGTATTGAGTGATTTGTAGGGTGAAAGATAAAAACAGAGAGAGGGAATGCTCCAAATCCGATGAAATAAGGTCCTCCAGCTGGAAAAAGTCACCTACAGTGGTCCATGCTTACGACACATTGAATGTTTTATGGAAAATCGACTCGGATCCTAATTTCCACTTCCTGCATAAAAGTTCGGACTCCATAGAAGGCGTATTGAGTGATTTGAAGGGTGAAAGATAAAAACAGAGAGAGGGAATGCTCCAAATCCGATGAAATAAGGTCCTCCAGCTGGAAAAAGTCACCTACAGTGGTCCATGCTTACTACACATTGAAAGTTTTATGGAAAATCGACTCGGATCCTAATTTCGCCTTCCTGCATAAAAGTTCGGACTCCTTAGAAGGCATATTGAGTGAATTGGAGGAAGAAAGACAATAACAGCGAGAGGGGATGCTCGTACTCGTTTGGACTTTCTGAGACCAGGATTGAGAGATGTAGTTGAACAACAGCAGAATCAGCAGAAGAGAAATTTTGAGGGTAATCGTTCTCAGGTTTTTGGGGTCAATGATATTGTAATGGCTCAGTCACCATCTCTGAATGCCTATGTTAAATCAAAGGTCTTACAGCAGTTAAGTCCAGTGACATATTCAGTTGCAACTGAAGATGGTCGTACGTGGAAGCGACATGTTGATCAATTAAACACTTGTAACCTGCAAGATTCTCCTCTACCTGTGGAAATTGCTAATGACCATGAGAAAGCACTCAGTGCTGTTGATGATGTTACAAAGTTTGCTGTGTCAACAAATAGGGAAGTGATGGATAAACATTCTATTAGTAATCCATCACTTGTTGAAGGAACTGTTGCTCCTGCTGATTCTGTAGGTTTGGCTGGATCTCTCAAGAATCGTGATAGTTCAATTTCGATGGGCACTAGTGAGCCCACATCCCTAAGACGCTCTTCAAGAATTATTAAAAAGAGAGAAATTTTAGATCTTTAATTATTATTTAAGGGGTAACACCACTCTAGGATTTTCAAAAAATCGATTTTTTTTTTTGGCTCAAAAAATAGTTTGGGGTTTCAAGAATCATATCCAATCTGTCTCATGCCCAAAAAATAATTCTAAGGGGCTTATTTTCAAATTCTCCGCCAGTGCGCTCGGAACGCGAATTCAGCGCTCATGCGGTACCGCCTAGATTTATCGCTTTTCCTCTCGAGATATTAAATGCCTCTTTTACCTACGGAGTTGTGGGTCACTAGGTTACCTTTCTAGGTCACCAGGGTGCGTAAATACGATAATGCACACTTACATGTATCATATACACACTATAATATACGTGTATGTGTGCGTTGGAACTGTGGTGACAAGACACTCCGATCTGCTTTTTTCGTGTATTTTTCTATTTTATATGTGAATATTTGATTAAAATGAGTGAAAAACAAACCTGTATATTGGGGAGAAAGCCGGACGAGGAGGTCAAGCCAGTTCAAGGAGAAGAACCATTTCAAAACGTGCTGGTCCACCAAATCGATACTTGTGCGAAAAACCAAACATTGAAAACGCGATTCCGAGCGATCCCTCACCGATGCCACAAAAAATGCTCGATTGGAGTTGAAATCATCCAGGAAGGAGCAGGATGAAGAGAGTATCAATCTAGATGGCCAAATGTACGGTGCAGGCATCGCAGACTAGAGGTAAAACGCAATTTTCACCGATTCAATTACTAGTAAAACTTTAAACGCATTTTTCTCGAAACCACTTTTCTCAACTCGGGCGGTAACTTTCCTCGGAAACGGTTCGATGGATCGGTCTGAAATTTTCACTGTAGCTAGAAAATAATATAATCTAGCCAAAGACATAGCCGTTTTTCGATTGGACGTAAACTTTCTCTTATAGAAACGATTTTAGGAGCAAATTTTAGCAAAAAATGACACTTTTTTTTCAAACCTTTGCTGATTTTTCAAAAATTGGTTTAAAAAAAAAATCCTATGTCTTTGGCTAGTAAATTATCTGTATTTTCAGAGAAATTTTTTTTTTTTGTTCTAGCTCCCATAGTTTCGCCACTGCTTTACCGCCCGCGGAGGTAAAAATAAAACGGCCTCTTGGGAAATTGACTGTATCTCCGCCATTTTGTTATAAAATCCAATAAAAAATTTTTCTGATATACTTCGATATATATTCAATGACCCCTAAAAAAATCAACCCGATCCCTTCATCCATATCCTCAAAAGAAAATCCCAAAGTTTGGTCTTTTTTTCGGGGTCTAGAGTGGTGCTACCCCTTAATCTGATCCATTATTGTGATTTTATTTTCATCATTTTCACAAGCAAAAGAAAGCCAAACGGTTATAATGTATTGTTATGTTTTCTCTCCGTTATTATTGGTTTTCTTTTGTTTTGGAAAAGTTCCTGACTCATTGCTTTAAAAGAAAAAAAGACAAGAAGACTAATTAATATTTTTAAGTTCACATGCATTGTATTATTTGGAGGAGTATGGTATCCCTAGTATATTAATTAGGGATATTTTAAATTCCCTAGCAAACAGTTACCCACTTGTATTATTCGGTTATTTAGCTCACGACATCGGTCGTTTCGCCCTCTTCCCTTGCCCGGCATTTACGGAAGTAACAAGTGTGCACAAATAGTAAATAAAATACTATTAAAGAGATTAACGTTCAATGTTATTTTTATGCCTCATACATTACAGGGGGACCTCAAATTATTCTAATTGGAGCAACGCGAGCTGCGGATTCCAATTTTTTCATAGACAGTCGATTGATTTCCCTTCTCTTGGTCCTAAAGGTCCTTGAACTAAAAAGGAAATCATTATTTTTGATGATTTCTAAAATAAAAAAGCCCCATAGAAAGAGGAATTGGGCCACAGCCCATCATATTTTGGAAGGGGGACCTCACATTATTCTCACTGTGGCAACGCGAGCTGCGGATTCCAATTTTTTCATAGACAGTCGATGGATTTCCCTTCTCTAGGTCCTAAAAGTCCTTGAAGTGAAAAGGGAATCATTATTTTTGATGATTTATAAAGAAAAAAGCCCCATAGAAAGAGGAATTGGGCCACAGCCCATCATATTTTGGAAGGGGGGACCTCAAATTATTCCAATTGGAGCAACGCGAGCTGCGGATTCCAATTTTTTTATAGACAGTCGATGGATTTCCCTTCTCTAGGTCCTAAAAGTCCTTGAAGTGAAAAGGGAATCATTATTTTTGATGATTTATAAAGAAAAAAGCCCCATAGAAAGAGGAATTGGGCCACAGCCCATCATATTTTGGAAGGGGGGACCTCAAATTATTCTAATTGGAGCAACGCGAGCTGCGGATTCCAATTTTTTCATAGACAGTCGATTGATTTCCCTTCTCTAGGTCCTAAAGGTCCTTGAACTAAAAAGGAAATCATTATTTTTGATGATTTATAAAGAAAAAAGCCCCATAGAAAGAGGAATTGGGCCACAGCCCATCATATTTTGGAAGGGGGGACCTCAAATTATTCCAATTGGAGCAACGCGAGCTGCGGATTCCAATTTTTTCATAGACAGTCGATTGATTTCCCTTCTCTAGGTCCTAAAGGTCCTTGAACTAAAAAGGAAATCATTATTTTTGATGATCTCTAAAAAAAAAAAGCCCCATAGAAAGAGGAATTGGGCCACAGCCCATCATATTTTGGAAGGGGGGACCTCAAATTATTCCAATTGGAGCAACGCGAGCTGCGGATTCCAATTTTTTCATAGACAGTCGATTGATTTCCCTTCTCTAGGTCCTAAAGCTCCTTGAACTAAAAAGGAAATCATTATTTTTGATGATTTATAAAGAAAAAAGCCCCATAGAAAGAGGAATTGGGCCACAGCCCATCATATTTTGGAAGGGGGGACCTCAAATTATTCCAATTGGAGCAACGCGAGCTGCGGATTCCAATTTTTTCATAGACAGTCGATTGATTTCCCTTCTCTAGGTCCTAAAGGTCCTTGAACTAAAAAGGAAATCATTATTTTTGATGATCTCTAAAAAAAAAAAGCCCCATAGAAAGAGGAATTGGGCCACAGCCCATCATATTTTGAAAGGGGGGACCTCAAATTATTCTAATTAGAGCAACGCGAGCTGCGGATTCCAATTTTTTCATAGACAGTCGATTGATTTCCCTTCTCTAGGTCCTAAAGGTCCTTGAACTAAAAAGGAAATCATTATTTTTGATGATCTCTAAAAAAAAAAAGCCCCATAGAAAGAGGAATTGGGCCACAGCCCATCATATTTTGGAAGGGGGGACCTCAAATTATTCCAATTGGAGCAACGCGAGCTGCGGATTCCAATGTTTTCATAGACAGTCGATTGATTTCCCTTCTCTAGGTCCTAAAGGTCCTTGAACTAAAAAGGAAATCATTATTTTTGATGATCTCTAAAAAAAAAAAGCCCCATAGAAAGAGGAATTGGGCCACAGCCCATCATATTTTGGAAGGGGGGACCTCAAATTATTCCAATTGGAGCAACGCGAGCTGCGGATTCCAATTTTTTCATAGACAGTCGATTGATTTCCCTTCTCTAGGTCCTAAAGCTCCTTGAACTAAAAAGGAAATCATTATTTTTGATGATTTCTAAAAAAAAAGCCCCATAGAAAGAGGAATTGGGCCACAGCCCATCATATTTTGGAAGGGGGGACCTCAAATTATTCCAATTGGAGCAACGCGAGCTGCGGATTCCAATTTTTTTATGAACAGTCGATGGATTTCCCTTCTCTAGGTCCTAAAAGTCCTTGAAGTGAAAAGGGAATCATTATTTTTGATGATTTATAAAGAAAAAAGCCCCATAGAAAGAGGAATTGGGCCACAGCCCATCATATTTTGGAAGGGGGGACCTCAAATTATTCTAATTGGAGCAACGCGAGCTGCGGATTCCAATTTTTTCATAGACAGTCGATTGATTTCCCTTCTCTAGGTCCTAAAAGTCCTTGAAGTGAAAAGGGAATCATTATTTTTGATGATTTATAAAGAAAAAAGCCCCATAGAAAGAGGACCTGGGCCACAGCCCATCATATTTTGGAAGGGGGGACCTCAAATTATTCCAATTGGAGCAACGCGAGCTGCGGATTCCAATTTTTTCATAGACAGTCGATTGATTTCCCTTCTCTAGGTCCTAAAGGTCCTCGAACTAAAAAGGAAATCATTATTTTTGATGATTTCTAAAAAAAAAAGCCCCATAGAAAGAGGAATTGGGCCACAGCCCATCATATTTTGGAAGGGGGGACCTCAAATTATTCTAATTGGAGCAACGCGAGCTGCGGATTCCAATTTTTTCATAGACAGTCGATTGATTTCCCTTCTCTAGGTCCTAAAGGTCCTCGAACTAAAAAGCAAATCATTATTTTTGATGATTTCTAAAAAAAAAAGCCCCATAGAAAGAGGAATTGGGCCACAGCCCATCATATTTTGGAAGGGGGGACCTCAAATTATTCTAATTGGAGCAACGCGAGCTGCGGATTCCAATTTTTTCATAGACAGTCGATTGATTTCCCTTCTCTAGGTCCTAAAAGTCCTTGAAGTGAAAAGGGAATCATTATTTTTGATGATTTATAAAGAAAAAAGCCCCATAGAAAGAGGACCTGGGCCACAGCCCATCATATTTTGGAAGGGGGGACCTCAAATTATTCTAATTGGAGCAACGCGAGCTGCAGATTCCAATTTTTTCATAGACAGTCGATTGATTTCCCTTCTCTAGGTCCTAAAGGTCCTCGAACTAAAAAGCAAATCATTATTTTTGATGATTTCTAAAAAAAAAAGCCCCATAGAAAGAGGAATTGGGCCACAGCCCATCATATTTTGGAAGGGGGGACCTCAAATTATTCTAATTGGAGCAACGCGAGCTGCGGATTCCAATTTTTTCATAGACAGTCGATTGATTTCCCTTCTCTAGGTCCTAAAAGTCCTTGAAGTGAAAAGGAAATCATTATTTTTGATGATTTCTAAAAAAAAAGCCCCATAGAAAGAGGAATTGGGCCACAGCCCATCATATTTTGGAAGGGGGGACCTCAAATTATTCCAATTGGAGCAACGCGAGCTGCGGATTCCAATTTTTTCATAGACAGTCGATTGATTTCCCTTCTCTAGGTCCTAAAGGTCCTCGAACTAAAAAGGAAATCATTATTTTTGATGATTTCTAAAAAAAAAAGCCCCATAGAAAGAGGAATTGGGCCACAGCCCATCATATTTTGGAAGGGGGGACCTCAAATTATTCTAATTGGAGCAACGCGAGCTGCGGATTCCAATTTTTTCATAGACAGTCGATTGATTTCCCTTCTCTAGGTCCTAAAAGTCCTTGAAGTGAAAAGGGAATCATTATTTTTGATGATTTATAAAGAAAAAAGCCCCATAGAAAGAGGACCTGGGCCACAGCCCATCATATTTTGGAAGGGGGGACCTCAAATTATTCTAATTGGAGCAACGCGAGCTGCGGATTCCAATTTTTTCATAGACAGTCGATTGATTTCCCTTCTCTAGGTCCTAAAGGTCCTCGAACTAAAAAGCAAATCATTATTTTTGATGATTTCTAAAAAAAAAAGCCCCATAGAAAGAGGAATTGGGCCACAGCCCATCATATTTTGGAAGGGGGGACCTCAAATTATTCTAATTGGAGCAACGCGAGCTGCGGATTCCAATTTTTTCATAGACAGTCGATTGATTTCCCTTCTCTAGGTCCTAAAAGTCCTTGAAGTGAAAAGGGAATCATTATTTTTGATGATTTCTAAAAAAAAAGCCCCATAGAAAGAGGAATTGGGCCACAGCCCATCATATTTTGGAAGGGGGGACCTCAAATTATTCCAATTGGAGCAACGCGAGCTGCGGATTCCAATTTTTTTATGAACAGTCGATGGATTTCCCTTCTCTAGGTCCTAAAAGTCCTTGAAGTGAAAAGGGAATCATTATTTTTGATGATTTATAAAGAAAAAAGCCCCATAGAAAGAGGAATTGGGCCACAGCCCATCATATTTTGGAAGGGGGGACCTCAAATTATTCTAATTGGAGCAACGCGAGCTGCGGATTCCAATTTTTTCATAGACAGTCGATTGATTTCCCTTCTCTAGGTCCTAAAAGTCCTTGAAGTGAAAAGGAAATCATTATTTTTGATGATTTCTAAAAAAAAAGCCCCATAGAAAGAGGAATTGGGCCACAGCCCATCATATTTTGGAAGGGGGGACCTCAAATTATTCCAATTGGAGCAACGCGAGCTGCGGATTCCAATTTTTTCATAGACAGTCGATTGATTTCCCTTCTCTAGGTCCTAAAGGTCCTCGAACTAAAAAGGAAATCATTATTTTTGATGATTTCTAAAAAAAAAAGCCCCATAGAAAGAGGAATTGGGCCACAGCCCATCATATTTTGGAAGGGGGGACCTCAAATTATTCTAATTGGAGCAACGCGAGCTGCGGATTCCAATTTTTTCATAGACAGTCGATTGATTTCCCTTCTCTAGGTCCTAAAAGTCCTTGAAGTGAAAAGGGAATCATTATTTTTGATGATTTATAAAGAAAAAAGCCCCATAGAAAGAGGACCTGGGCCACAGCCCATCATATTTTGGAAGGGGGGACCTCAAATTATTCTAATTGGAGCAACGCGAGCTGCGGATTCCAATTTTTTCATAGACAGTCGATTGATTTCCCTTCTCTAGGTCCTAAAGGTCCTCGAACTAAAAAGCAAATCATTATTTTTGATGATTTCTAAAAAAAAAAGCCCCATAGAAAGAGGAATTGGGCCACAGCCCATCATATTTTGGAAGGGGGGACCTCAAATTATTCTAATTGGAGCAACGCGAGCTGCGGATTCCAATTTTTTCATAGACAGTCGATTGATTTCCCTTCTCTAGGTCCTAAAAGTCCTTGAAGTGAAAAGGGAATCATTATTTTTGATGATTTATAAAGAAAAAAGCCCCATAGAAAGAGGACCTGGGCCACAGCCCATCATATTTTGGAAGGGGGGACCTCAAATTATTCTAATTGGAGCAACGCGAGCTGCGGATTCCAATTTTTTCATAGACAGTCGATTGATTTCCCTTCTCTAGGTCCTAAAGGTCCTCGAACTAAAAAGCAAATCATTATTTTTGATGATTTCTAAAAAAAAAAGCCCCATAGAAAGAGGAATTGGGCCACAGCCCATCATATTTTGGAAGGGGGGACCTCAAATTATTCTAATTGGAGCAACGCGAGCTGCGGATTCCAATTTTTTCATAGACAGTCGATTGATTTCCCTTCTCTAGGTCCTAAAAGTCCTTGAAGTGAAAAGGGAATCATTATTTTTGATGATTTATAAAGAAAAAAGCCCCATAGAAAGAGGACCTGGGCCACAGCCCATCATATTTTGGAAGGGGGGACCTCAAATTATTCTAATTGGAGCAACGCGAGCTGCGGATTCCAATTTTTTCATAGACAGTCGATTGATTTCCCTTCTCTAGGTCCTAAAGGTCCTTGAACTGAAAACGAAATCCCTATTTTTGATGATTTCTAAAAAAAAAAAGCCCCATAGAAAGAGAAATTGGGCCACAGCCCATCATATTTTGGAAGGGGGGACCTCAAATTATTCTAATTGGAGCAACGCGAGCTGCGGATTCCAATTTTTTCATAGACAGTCGATTGATTTCCCTTCTCTAGGTCCTAAAAGTCCTTGAAGTGAAAAGGGAATCATTATTTTTGATGATTTATAAAGAAAAAAGCCCCATAGAAAGAGGAATTGGGCCACAGCCCATCATATTTTGGAAGGGGGGACCTCAAATTATTCCAATTGGAGCAACGCGAGCTGCGGATTCCAATTTTTTCATAGACAGTCGATTGATTTCCCTTCTCTAGGTCCTAAAGGTCCTTGAACTAAAAAGGAAATCATTATTTTTGATGATTTCTAAAAAAAAAAGCCCCATAGAAAGAGGAATTGGGCCACAGCCCATCATATTTTGGAAGGGGGGACCTCAAATTATTCTAATTGGAGCAACGCGAGCTGCGGATTCCAATTTTTTCATAGACAGTCGATTGATTTCCCTTCTCTAGGTCCTAAAGGTCCTCGAACTAAAAAGGAAATCATTATTTTTGATGATTTCTAAAAAAAAAAGCCCCATAGAAAGAGGAATTGGGCCACAGCCCATCATATTTTGGAAGGGGGGACCTCAAATTATTCTAATTGGAGCAACGCGAGCTGCGGATTCCAATTTTTCCATAGACAGTCGATTGATTTCCCTTCTCTAGGTCCTAAAAGTCCTTGAAGTGAAAAGGGAATCATTATTTTTGATGATTTATAAAGAAAAAAGCCCCATAGAAAGAGGACCTGGGCCACAGCCCATCATATTTTGGAAGGGGGGACCTCAAATTATTCTAATTGGAGCAACGCGAGCTGCGGATTCCAATTTTTTCATAGACAGTCGATTGATTTCCCTTCTCTAGGTCCTAAAAGTCCTTGAAGTGAAAAGGGAATCATTATTTTTGATGATTTATAAAGAAAAAAGCCCCATAGAAAGAGGAATTGGGCCACAGCCCATCATATTTTGGAAGGGGGGACCTCAAATTATTCCAATTGGAGCAACGCGAGCTGCGGATTCCAATTTTTTCATAGACAGTCGATTGATTTCCCTTCTCTAGGTCCTAAAGGTCCTTGAACTAAAAAGGAAATCATTATTTTTGATGATCTCTAAAAAAAAAAGCCCCATAGAAAGAGGAATTGGGCCACAGCCCATCATATTTTGGAAGGGGGGACCTCAAATTATTCCAATTGGAGCAACGCGAGCTGCGGATTCCAATTTTTTCATAGACAGTCGATTGATTTCCCTTCTCTAGGTCCTAAAGCTCCTTGAACTAAAAAGGAAATCATTATTTTTGATGATTTCTAAAAAAAAAAGCCCCATAGAAAGAGGAATTGGGCCACAGCCCATCATATTTTGGAAGGGGGACCTCAAATTATTCTAATTGGAGCAACGCGAGCTGCGGATTCCAATTTTTTCATAGACAGTCGATTGATTTCCCTTCTATAGGTCCTAAAGGTCCTTGAACTAAAAAGGAAATCATTATTTTTGATGATCTCTAAAAAAAAAAGCCCCATAGAAAGAGGAATTGGGCCACAGCCCATCATATTTTGGAAGGGGGGACCTCAAATTATTCTCACTGTGGCAACGCGAGCTGCGGATTCCAATTTTTTTATAGACAGTCGATGGATTTCCCTTCTCTAGGTCCTAAAAGTCCTTGAAGTGAAAAGGGAATCATTATTTTCGATGATTTATAAAGAAAAAAGCCCCATAGAAAGAGGAATTGGGCCACAGCCCATCATATTTTGGAAGGGGGGACCTCAAATTATTCTAATTGGAGCAACGCGAGCTGCGGATTCCAATTTTTTCATAGACAGTCGATTGATTTCCCTTCTCTAGGTCCTAAAGGTCCTTGAACTAAAAAGGAAATCATTATTTTTGATGATCTCTAAAAAAAAAAAGCCCCATAGAAAGAGGAATTGGGCCACAGCCCATCATATTTTGAAAGGGGGGACCTCAAATTATTCTAATTGGAGCAACGCGAGCTGCGGATTCCAATTTTTTCATAGACAGTCGATTGATTTCCCTTCTCTAGGTCCTAAAGGTCCTTGAACTAAAAAGGAAATCATTATTTTTGATGATCTCTAAAAAAAAAAAGCCCCATAGAAAGAGGAATTGGGCCACAGCCCATCATATTTTGGAAGGGGGGACCTCAAATTATTCCAATTGGAGCAACGCGAGCTGCGGATTCCAATGTTTTCATAGACAGTCGATTGATTTCCCTTCTCTAGGTCCTAAAGGTCCTTGAACTAAAAAGGAAATCATTATTTTTGATGATCTCTAAAAAAAAAAAGCCCCATAGAAAGAGGAATTGGGCCACAGCCCATCATATTTTGGAAGGGGGGACCTCAAATTATTCCAATTGGAGCAACGCGAGCTGCGGATTCCAATTTTCTCATAGACAGTCGATTGATTTCCCTTCTCTAGGTCCTAAAGCTCCTTGAACTAAAAAGGAAATCATTATTTTTGATGATTTCTAAAAAAAAAGCCCCATAGAAAGAGGAATTGGGCCACAGCCCATCATATTTTGGAAGGGGGGACCTCAAATTATTCCAATTGGAGCAACGCGAGCTGCGGATTCCAATTTTTTTATGAACAGTCGATGGATTTCCCTTCTCTAGGTCCTAAAAGTCCTTGAAGTGAAAAGGGAATCATTATTTTTGATGATTTATAAAGAAAAAAGCCCCATAGAAAGAGGAATTGGGCCACAGCCCATCATATTTTGGAAGGGGGGACCTCAAATTATTCCAATTGGAGCAACGCGAGCTGCGGATTCCAATTTTTTCATAGACAGTCGATTGATTTCCCTTCTCTAGGTCCTAAAGGTCCTTGACCTAAAAAGGAAATCATTATTTTTGATGATCTCTAAAAAAAAAAGCCCCATAGAAAGAGGAATTGGGCCACAGCCCATCATATTTTGGAAGGGGGGACCTCAAATTATTCCAATTGGAGCAACGCGAGCTGCGGATTCCAATTTTTTCATAGACAGTCGATTGATTTCCCTTCTCTAGGTCCTAAAGCTCCTTGAACTAAAAAGGAAATCATTATTTTTGATGATTTCTAAAAAAAAAAGCCCCATAGAAAGAGGAATTGGGCCACAGCCCATCATATTTTGGAAGGGGGACCTCAAATTATTCTAATTGGAGCAACGCGAGCTGCGGATTCCAATTTTTTCATAGACAGTCGATTGATTTCCCTTCTATAGGTCCTAAAGGTCCTTGAACTAAAAAGGAAATCATTATTTTTGATGATCTCTAAAAAAAAAAGCCCCATAGAAAGAGGAATTGGGCCACAGCCCATCATATTTTGGAAGGGGGGACCTCAAATTATTCTCACTGTGGCAACGCGAGCTGCGGATTCCAATTTTTTTATAGACAGTCGATGGATTTCCCTTCTCTAGGTCCTAAAAGTCCTTGAAGTGAAAAGGGAATCATTATTTTCGATGATTTATAAAGAAAAAAGCCCCATAGAAAGAGGAATTGGGCCACAGCCCATCATATTTTGGAAGGGGGGACCTCAAATTATTCTAATTGGAGCAACGCGAGCTGCGGATTCCAATTTTTTCATAGACAGTCGATTGATTTCCCTTCTCTAGGTCCTAAAGGTCCTTGAACTAAAAAGGAAATCATTATTTTTGATGATCTCTAAAAAAAAAAAGCCCCATAGAAAGAGGAATTGGGCCACAGCCCATCATATTTTGGAAGGGGGGACCTCAAATTATTCCAATTGGAGCAACGCGAGCTGCGGATTCCAATGTTTTCATAGACAGTCGATTGATTTCCCTTCTCTAGGTCCTAAAGGTCCTTGAACTAAAAAGGAAATCATTATTTTTGATGATCTCTAAAAAAAAAAAGCCCCATAGAAAGAGGAATTGGGCCACAGCCCATCATATTTTGGAAGGGGGGACCTCAAATTATTCCAATTGGAGCAACGCGAGCTGCGGATTCCAATTTTCTCATAGACAGTCGATTGATTTCCCTTCTCTAGGTCCTAAAGCTCCTTGAACTAAAAAGGAAATCATTATTTTTGATGATTTCTAAAAAAAAAGCCCCATAGAAAGAGGAATTGGGCCACAGCCCATCATATTTTGGAAGGGGGGACCTCAAATTATTCTAATTGGAGCAACGCGAGCTGCGGATTCCAATTTTTTCATAGACAGTCGATTGATTTCCCTTCTCTAGGTCCTAAAAGTCCTTGAAGTGAAAAGGGAATCATTATTTTTGATGATTTATAAAGAAAAAAGCCCCATAGAAAGAGGACCTGGGCCACAGCCCATCATATTTTGGAAGGGGGGACCTCAAATTATTCCAATTGGAGCAACGCGAGCTGCGGATTCCAATTTTTTCATAGACAGTCGATTGATTTCCCTTCTCTAGGTCCTAAAGGTCCTCGAACTAAAAAGGAAATCATTATTTTTGATGATTTCTAAAAAAAAAAGCCCCATAGAAAGAGGAATTGGGCCACAGCCCATCATATTTTGGAAGGGGGGACCTCAAATTATTCTAATTGGAGCAACGCGAGCTGCGGATTCCAATTTTTTCATAGACAGTCGATTGATTTCCCTTCTCTAGGTCCTAAAAGTCCTTGAAGTGAAAAGGGAATCATTATTTTTGATGATTTATAAAGAAAAAAGCCCCATAGAAAGAGGACCTGGGCCACAGCCCATCATATTTTGGAAGGGGGGACCTCAAATTATTCTAATTGGAGCAACGCGAGCTGCGGATTCCAATTTTTTCATAGACAGTCGATTGATTTCCCTTCTCTAGGTCCTAAAGGTCCTCGAACTAAAAAGCAAATCATTATTTTTGATGATTTCTAAAAAAAAAAGCCCCATAGAAAGAGGAATTGGGCCACAGCCCATCATATTTTGGAAGGGGGGACCTCAAATTATTCTAATTGGAGCAACGCGAGCTGCGGATTCCAATTTTTTCATAGACAGTCGATTGATTTCCCTTCTCTAGGTCCTAAAAGTCCTTGAAGTGAAAAGGGAATCATTATTTTTGATGATTTATAAAGAAAAAAGCCCCATAGAAAGAGGACCTGGGCCACAGCCCATCATATTTTGGAAGGGGGGACCTCAAATTATTCTAATTGGAGCAACGCGAGCTGCAGATTCCAATTTTTTCATAGACAGTCGATTGATTTCCCTTCTCTAGGTCCTAAAGGTCCTCGAACTAAAAAGCAAATCATTATTTTTGATGATTTCTAAAAAAAAAAGCCCCATAGAAAGAGGAATTGGGCCACAGCCCATCATATTTTGGAAGGGGGGACCTCAAATTATTCTAATTGGAGCAACGCGAGCTGCGGATTCCAATTTTTTCATAGACAGTCGATTGATTTCCCTTCTCTAGGTCCTAAAAGTCCTTGAAGTGAAAAGGAAATCATTATTTTTGATGATTTCTAAAAAAAAAGCCCCATAGAAAGAGGAATTGGGCCACAGCCCATCATATTTTGGACGGGGGGACCTCAAATTATTCCAATTGGAGCAACGCGAGCTGCGGATTCCAATTTTTTCATAGACAGTCGATTGATTTCCCTTCTCTAGGTCCTAAAGGTCCTCGAACTAAAAAGGAAATCATTATTTTTGATGATTTCTAAAAAAAAAAGCCCCATAGAAAGAGGAATTGGGCCACAGCCCATCATATTTTGGAAGGGGGGACCTCAAATTATTCTAATTGGAGCAACGCGAGCTGCGGATTCCAATTTTTTCATAGACAGTCGATTGATTTCCCTTCTCTAGGTCCTAAAAGTCCTTGAAGTGAAAAGGGAATCATTATTTTTGATGATTTATAAAGAAAAAAGCCCCATAGAAAGAGGACCTGGGCCACAGCCCATCATATTTTGGAAGGGGGGACCTCAAATTATTCTAATTGGAGCAACGCGAGCTGCGGATTCCAATTTTTTCATAGACAGTCGATTGATTTCCCTTCTCTAGGTCCTAAAGGTCCTCGAACTAAAAAGCAAATCATTATTTTTGATGATTTCTAAAAAAAAAAGCCCCATAGAAAGAGGAATTGGGCCACAGCCCATCATATTTTGGAAGGGGGGACCTCAAATTATTCTAATTGGAGCAACGCGAGCTGCGGATTCCAATTTTTTCATAGACAGTCGATTGATTTCCCTTCTCTAGGTCCTAAAAGTCCTTGAAGTGAAAAGGGAATCATTATTTTTGATGATTTCTAAAAAAAAAGCCCCATAGAAAGAGGAATTGGGCCACAGCCCATCATATTTTGGAAGGGGGGACCTCAAATTATTCCAATTGGAGCAACGCGAGCTGCGGATTCCAATTTTTTTATGAACAGTCGATGGATTTCCCTTCTCTAGGTCCTAAAAGTCCTTGAAGTGAAAAGGGAATCATTATTTTTGATGATTTATAAAGAAAAAAGCCCCATAGAAAGAGGAATTGGGCCACAGCCCATCATATTTTGGAAGGGGGGACCTCAAATTATTCTAATTGGAGCAACGCGAGCTGCGGATTCCAATTTTTTCATAGACAGTCGATTGATTTCCCTTCTCTAGGTCCTAAAGGTCCTCGAACTAAAAAGGAAATCATTATTTTTGATGATTTCTAAAAAAAAAAGCCCCATAGAAAGAGGAATTGGGCCACAGCCCATCATATTTTGGAAGGGGGGACCTCAAATTATTCTAATTGGAGCAACGCGAGCTGCGGATTCCAATTTTTTCATAGACAGTCGATTGATTTCCCTTCTCTAGGTCCTAAAAGTCCTTGAAGTGAAAAGGGAATCATTATTTTTGATGATTTATAAAGAAAAAAGCCCCATAGAAAGAGGACCTGGGCCACAGCCCATCATATTTTGGAAGGGGGGACCTCAAATTATTCTAATTGGAGCAACGCGAGCTGCGGATTCCAATTTTTTCATAGACAGTCGATTGATTTCCCTTCTCTAGGTCCTAAAGGTCCTCGAACTAAAAAGCAAATCATTATTTTTGATGATTTCTAAAAAAAAAAGCCCCATAGAAAGAGGAATTGGGCCACAGCCCATCATATTTTGGAAGGGGGGACCTCAAATTATTCTAATTGGAGCAACGCGAGCTGCGGATTCCAATTTTTTCATAGACAGTCGATTGATTTCCCTTCTCTAGGTCCTAAAAGTCCTTGAAGTGAAAAGGGAATCATTATTTTTGATGATTTATAAAGAAAAAAGCCCCATAAAAAGAGGAATTGGGCCACAGCCCATCATATTTTGGAAGGGGGGACCTCAAATTATTCCAATTGGAGCAACGCGAGCTGCGGATTCCAATTTTTTCATAGACAGTCGATTGATTTCCCTTCTCTAGGTCCTAAAGGTCCTTGAACTAAAAAGGAAATCATTATTTTTGATGATCTCTAAAAAAAAAAGCCCCATAGAAAGAGGAATTGGGCCACAGCCCATCATATTTTGGAAGGGGGGACCTCAAATTATTCCAATTGGAGCAACGCGAGCTGCGGATTCCAATTTTTTCATAGACAGTCGATTGATTTCCCTTCTCTAGGTCCTAAAGCTCCTTGAACTAAAAAGGAAATCATTATTTTTGATGATTTCTAAAAAAAAAAGCCCCATAGAAAGAGGAATTGGGCCACAGCCCATCATATTTTGGAAGGGGGACCTCAAATTATTCTAATTGGAGCAACGCGAGCTGCGGATTCCAATTTTTTCATAGACAGTCGATTGATTTCCCTTCTATAGGTCCTAAAGGTCCTTGAACTAAAAAGGAAATCATTATTTTTGATGATCTCTAAAAAAAAAAGCCCCATAGAAAGAGGAATTGGGCCACAGCCCATCATATTTTGGAAGGGGGGACCTCAAATTATTCTCACTGTGGCAACGCGAGCTGCGGATTCCAATTTTTTTATAGACAGTCGATGGATTTCCCTTCTCTAGGTCCTAAAAGTCCTTGAAGTGAAAAGGGAATCATTATTTTCGATGATTTATAAAGAAAAAAGCCCCATAGAAAGAGGAATTGGGCCACAGCCCATCATATTTTGGAAGGGGGGACCTCAAATTATTCTAATTGGAGCAACGCGAGCTGCGGATTCCAATTTTTTCATAGACAGTCGATTGATTTCCCTTCTCTAGGTCCTAAAGGTCCTTGAACTAAAAAGGAAATCATTATTTTTGATGATCTCTAAAAAAAAAAAGCCCCATAGAAAGAGGAATTGGGCCACAGCCCATCATATTTTGAAAGGGGGGACCTCAAATTATTCTAATTGGAGCAACGCGAGCTGCGGATTCCAATTTTTTCATAGACAGTCGATTGATTTCCCTTCTCTAGGTCCTAAAGGTCCTTGAACTAAAAAGGAAATCATTATTTTTGATGATCTCTAAAAAAAAAAAGCCCCATAGAAAGAGGAATTGGGCCACAGCCCATCATATTTTGGAAGGGGGGACCTCAAATTATTCCAATTGGAGCAACGCGAGCTGCGGATTCCAATGTTTTCATAGACAGTCGATTGATTTCCCTTCTCTAGGTCCTAAAGGTCCTTGAACTAAAAAGGAAATCATTATTTTTGATGATCTCTAAAAAAAAAAAGCCCCATAGAAAGAGGAATTGGGCCACAGCCCATCATATTTTGGAAGGGGGGACCTCAAATTATTCCAATTGGAGCAACGCGAGCTGCGGATTCCAATTTTCTCATAGACAGTCGATTGATTTCCCTTCTCTAGGTCCTAAAGCTCCTTGAACTAAAAAGGAAATCATTATTTTTGATGATTTCTAAAAAAAAAGCCCCATAGAAAGAGGAATTGGGCCACAGCCCATCATATTTTGGAAGGGGGGACCTCAAATTATTCCAATTGGAGCAACGCGAGCTGCGGATTCCAATTTTTTTATGAACAGTCGATGGATTTCCCTTCTCTAGGTCCTAAAAGTCCTTGAAGTGAAAAGGGAATCATTATTTTTGATGATTTATAAAGAAAAAAGCCCCATAGAAAGAGGAATTGGGCCACAGCCCATCATATTTTGGAAGGGGGGACCTCAAATTATTCCAATTGGAGCAACGCGAGCTGCGGATTCCAATTTTTTCATAGACAGTCGATTGATTTCCCTTCTCTAGGTCCTA
The DNA here is from genome assembly GCA_963942555.1 of Aleiodes leptofemur. Taxonomy (NCBI): domain Eukaryota; kingdom Metazoa; phylum Arthropoda; class Insecta; order Hymenoptera; family Braconidae; genus Aleiodes; species Aleiodes leptofemur. The sequence goes on from OZ012619.1 coordinate 12,584,526, forward strand.
AAGGTCCTTGAACTAAAAAGGAAATCATTATTTTTGATGATCTCTAAAAAAAAAAGCCCCATAGAAAGAGGAATTGGGCCACAGCCCATCATATTTTGGAAGGGGGGACCTCAAATTATTCCAATTGGAGCAACGCGAGCTGCGGATTCCAATTTTTTCATAGACAGTCGATTGATTTCCCTTCTCTAGGTCCTAAAGCTCCTTGAACTAAAAAGGAAATCATTATTTTTGATGATTTCTAAAAAAAAAAGCCCCATAGAAAGAGGAATTGGGCCACAGCCCATCATATTTTGGAAGGGGGACCTCAAATTATTCTAATTGGAGCAACGCGAGCTGCGGATTCCAATTTTTTCATAGACAGTCGATTGATTTCCCTTCTATAGGTCCTAAAGGTCCTTGAACTAAAAAGGAAATCATTATTTTTGATGATCTCTAAAAAAAAAAGCCCCATAGAAAGAGGAATTGGGCCACAGCCCATCATATTTTGGAAGGGGGGACCTCAAATTATTCTCACTGTGGCAACGCGAGCTGCGGATTCCAATTTTTTTATAGACAGTCGATGGATTTCCCTTCTCTAGGTCCTAAAAGTCCTTGAAGTGAAAAGGGAATCATTATTTTCGATGATTTATAAAGAAAAAAGCCCCATAGAAAGAGGAATTGGGCCACAGCCCATCATATTTTGGAAGGGGGGACCTCAAATTATTCTAATTGGAGCACTGCGAGCTGCGGATTCCAATTTTTTCATAGACAGTCGATTGATTTCCCTTCTCTAGGTCCTAAAGGTCCTTGAACTAAAAAGGAAATCATTATTTTTGATGATCTCTAAAAAAAAAAAGCCCCATAGAAAGAGGAATTGGGCCACAGCCCATCATATTTTGGAAGGGGGGACCTCAAATTATTCCAATTGGAGCAACGCGAGCTGCGGATTCCAATGTTTTCATAGACAGTCGATTGATTTCCCTTCTCTAGGTCCTAAAGGTCCTTGAACTAAAAAGGAAATCATTATTTTTGATGATCTCTAAAAAAAAAAAGCCCCATAGAAAGAGGAATTGGGCCACAGCCCATCATATTTTGGAAGGGGGGACCTCAAATTATTCCAATTGGAGCAACGCGAGCTGCGGATTCCAATTTTCTCATAGACAGTCGATTGATTTCCCTTCTCTAGGTCCTAAAGCTCCTTGAACTAAAAAGGAAATCATTATTTTTGATGATTTCTAAAAAAAAAGCCCCATAGAAAGAGGAATTGGGCCACAGCCCATCATATTTTGGAAGGGGGGACCTCAAATTATTCCAATTGGAGCAACGCGAGCTGCGGATTCCAATTTTTTTATGAACAGTCGATGGATTTCCCTTCTCTAGGTCCTAAAAGTCCTTGAAGTGAAAAGGGAATCATTATTTTTGATGATTTATAAAGAAAAAAGCCCCATAGAAAGAGGAATTGGGCCACAGCCCATCATATTTTGGAAGGGGGGACCTCAAATTATTCTAATTGGAGCAACGCGAGCTGCGGATTCCAATTTTTTCATAGACAGTCGATTGATTTCCCTTCTCTAGGTCCTAAAAGTCCTTGAAGTGAAAAGGGAATCATTATTTTTGATGATTTATAAAGAAAAAAGCCCCATAGAAAGAGGACCTGGGCCACAGCCCATCATATTTTGAAAGGGGGGACCTCAAATTATTCTAATTAGAGCAACGCGAGCTGCGGATTCCAATTTTTTCATAGACAGTCGATTGATTTCCCTTCTCTAGGTCCTAAAGGTCCTTGAACTAAAAAGGAAATCATTATTTTTGATGATCTCTAAAAAAAAAAAGCCCCATAGAAAGAGGAATTGGGCCACAGCCCATCATATTTTGGAAGGGGGGACCTCAAATTATTCCAATTGGAGCAACGCGAGCTGCGGATTCCAATGTTTTCATAGACAGTCGATTGATTTCCCTTCTCTAGGTCCTAAAGGTCCTTGAACTAAAAAGGAAATCATTATTTTTGATGATCTCTTAAAAAAAAAAGCCCCATAGAAAGAGGAATTGGGCCACAGCCCATCATATTTTGGAAGGGGGGACCTCAAATTATTCCAATTGGAGCAACGCGAGCTGCGGATTCCAATTTTTTCATAGACAGTCGATTGATTTCCCTTCTCTAGGTCCTAAAGCTCCTTGAACTAAAAAGGAAATCATTATTTTTGATGATTTCTAAAAAAAAAGCCCCATAGAAAGAGGAATTGGGCCACAGCCCATCATATTTTGGAAGGGGGGACCTCAAATCATTCCAATTGGAGCAACGCGAGCTGCGGATTCCAATTTTTTTATGAACAGTCGATGGATTTCCCTTCTCTAGGTCCTAAAAGTCCTTGAAGTGAAAAGGGAATCATTATTTTTGATGATTTATAAAGAAAAAAGCCCCATAGAAAGAGGAATTGGGCCACAGCCCATCATATTTTGGAAGGGGGGACCTCAAATTATTCCAATTGGAGCAACGCGAGCTGCGGATTCCAATTTTTTCATAGACAGTCGATTGATTTCCCTTCTCTAGGTCCTAAAGGTCCTTGAACTAAAAAGGAAATCATTATTTTTGATGATCTCTAAAAAAAAAAGCCCCATAGAAAGAGGAATTGGGCCACAGCCCATCATATTTTGGAAGGGGGGACCTCAAATTATTCTCACTGTGGCAACGCGAGCTGCGGATTCCAATTTTTTTATAGACAGTCGATGGATTTCCCTTCTCTAGGTCCTAAAAGTCCTTGAAGTGAAAAGGGAATCATTATTTTCGATGATTTATAAAGAAAAAAGCCCCATAGAAAGAGGAATTGGGCCACAGCCCATCATATTTTGGAAGGGGGGACCTCAAATTATTCTAATTGGAGCAACGCGAGCTGCGGATTCCAATTTTTTCATAGACAGTCGATTGATTTCCCTTCTCTAGGTCCTAAAGGTCCTTGAACTAAAAAGGAAATCATTATTTTTGATGATCTCTAAAAAAAAAAAGCCCCATAGAAAGAGGAATTGGGCCACAGCCCATCATATTTTGGAAGGGGGGACCTCAAATTATTCCAATTGGAGCAACGCGAGCTGCGGATTCCAATGTTTTCATAGATAGTCGATTGATTTCCCTTCTCTAGGTCCTAAAGGTCCTTGAACTAAAAAGGAAATCATTATTTTTGATGATCTCTAAAAAAAAAAAGCCCCATAGAAAGAGGAATTGGGCCACAGCCCATCATATTTTGGAAGGGGGGACCTCAAATTATTCCAATTGGAGCAACGCGAGCTGCGGATTCCAATTTTCTCATAGACAGTCGATTGATTTCCCTTCTCTAGGTCCTAAAGCTCCTTGAACTAAAAAGGAAATCATTATTTTTGATGATTTCTAAAAAAAAAGCCCCATAGAAAGAGGAATTGGGCCACAGCCCATCATATTTTGGAAGGGGGGACCTCAAATTATTCCAATTGGAGCAACGCGAGCTGCGGATTCCAATTTTTTTATGAACAGTCGATGGATTTCCCTTCTCTAGGTCCTAAAAGTCCTTGAAGTGAAAAGGGAATCATTATTTTTGATGATTTATAAAGAAAAAAGCCCCATAGAAAGAGGAATTGGGCCACAGCCCATCATATTTTGGAAGGGGGGACCTCAAATTATTCTAATTGGAGCAACGCGAGCTGCGGATTCCAATTTTTTCATAGACAGTCGATTGATTTCCCTTCTCTAGGTCCTAAAAGTCCTTGAAGTGAAAAGGGAATCATTATTTTTGATGATTTATAAAGAAAAAAGCCCCATAGAAAGAGGACCTGGGCCACAGCCCATCATATTTTGAAAGGGGGGACCTCAAATTATTCTAATTAGAGCAACGCGAGCTGCGGATTCCAATTTTTTCATAGACAGTCGATTGATTTCCCTTCTCTAGGTCCTAAAGGTCCTTGAACTAAAAAGGAAATCATTATTTTTGATGATCTCTAAAAAAAAAAAGCCCCATAGAAAGAGGAATTGGGCCACAGCCCATCATATTTTGGAAGGGGGGACCTCAAATTATTCCAATTGGAGCAACGCGAGCTGCGGATTCCAATGTTTTCATAGACAGTCGATTGATTTCCCTTCTCTAGGTCCTAAAGGTCCTTGAACTAAAAAGGAAATCATTATTTTTGATGATCTCTTAAAAAAAAAAGCCCCATAGAAAGAGGACTTGGGCCACAGCCCATCATATTTTGGAAGGGGGGACCTCAAATTATTCCAATTGGAGCAACGCGAGCTGCGGATTCCAATTTTTTCATAGACAGTCGATTGATTTCCCTTCTCTAGGTCCTAAAGCTCCTTGAACTAAAAAGGAAATCATTATTTTTGATGATTTCTAAAAAAAAAGCCCCATAGAAAGAGGAATTGGGCCACAGCCCATCATATTTTGGAAGGGGGGACCTCAAATCATTCCAATTGGAGCAACGCGAGCTGCGGATTCCAATTTTTTTATGAACAGTCGATGGATTTCCCTTCTCTAGGTCCTAAAAGTCCTTGAAGTGAAAAGGGAATCATTATTTTTGATGATTTATAAAGAAAAAAGCCCCATAGAAAGAGGAATTGGGCCACAGCCCATCATATTTTGGAAGGGGGGACCTCAAATTATTCTAATTGGAGCAACGCGAGCTGCGGATTCCAATTTTTTCATAGACAGTCGATTGATTTCCCTTCTCTAGGTCCTAAAGGTCCTCGAACTAAAAAGGAAATCATTATTTTTGATGATTTCTAAAAAAAAAAGCCCCATAGAAAGAGGAATTGGGCCACAGCCCATCATATTTTGGAAGGGGGGACCTCAAATTATTCTAATTGGAGCAACGCGAGCTGCGGATTCCAATTTTTTCATAGACAGTCGATTGATTTCCCTTCTCTAGGTCCTAAAAGTCCTTGAAGTGAAAAGGGAATCATTATTTTTGATGATTTATAAAGAAAAAAGCCCCATAGAAAGAGGACCTGGGCCACAGCCCATCATATTTTGGAAGGGGGGACCTCAAATTATTCTAATTGGAGCAACGCGAGCCGCGGATTCCAATTTTTTCATAGACAGTCGATTGATTTCCCTTCTCTAGGTCCTAAAGGTCCTCGAACTAAAAAGCAAATCATTATTTTTGATGATTTCTAAAAAAAAAAGCCCCATAGAAAGAGGAATTGGGCCACAGCCCATCATATTTTGGAAGGGGGGACCTCAAATTATTCTAATTGGAGCAACGCGAGCTGCGGATTCCAATTTTTTCATAGACAGTCGATTGATTTCCCTTCTCTAGGTCCTAAAAGTCCTTGAAGTGAAAAGGGAATCATTATTTTTGATGATTTCTGAAAAAAAAGCCCCATAGAAAGAGGAATTGGGCCACAGCCCATCATATTTTGGAAGGGGGGACCTCAAATTATTCCAATTGGAGCAACGCGAGCTGCGGATTCCAATTTTTTTATGAACAGTCGATGGATTTCCCTTCTCTAGGTCCTAAAAGTCCTTGAAGTGAAAAGGGAATCATTATTTTTGATGATTTATAAAGAAAAAAGCCCCATAGAAAGAGGAATTGGGCCACAGCCCATCATATTTTGGAAGGGGGGACCTCAAATTATTCTAATTGGAGCAACGCGAGCTGCGGATTCCAATTTTTTCATAGACAGTCGATTGATTTCCCTTCTCTAGGTCCTAAAGGTCCTCGAACTAAAAAGGAAATCATTATTTTTGATGATTTCTAAAAAAAAAAGCCCCATAGAAAGAGGAATTGGGCCACAGCCCATCATATTTTGGAAGGGGGGACCTCAAATTATTCTAATTGGAGCAACGCGAGCTGCGGATTCCAATTTTTTCATAGACAGTCGATTGATTTCCCTTCTCTAGGTCCTAAAAGTCCTTGAAGTGAAAAGGGAATCATTATTTTTGATGATTTATAAAGAAAAAAGCCCCATAGAAAGAGGACCTGGGCCACAGCCCATCATATTTTGGAAGGGGGGACCTCAAATTATTCTAATTGGAGCAACGCGAGCTGCGGATTCCAATTTTTTCATAGACAGTCGATTGATTTCCCTTCTCTAGGTCCTAAAGGTCCTCGAACTAAAAAGCAAATCATTATTTTTGATGATTTCTAAAAAAAAAAGCCCCATAGAAAGAGGAATTGGGCCACAGCCCATCATATTTTGGAAGGGGGGACCTCAAATTATTCTAATTGGAGCAACGCGAGCTGCGGATTCCAATTTTTTCATAGACAGTCGATTGATTTCCCTTCTCTAGGTCCTAAAAGTCCTTGAAGTGAAAAGGGAATCATTATTTTTGATGATTTATAAAGAAAAAAGCCCCATAGAAAGAGGACCTGGGCCACAGCCCATCATATTTTGGAAGGGGGGACCTCAAATTATTCTAATTGGAGCAACGCGAGCTGCGGATTCCAATTTTTTCATAGACAGTCGATTGATTTCCCTTCTCTAGGTCCTAAAGGTCCTTGAACTGAAAAGGAAATCCCTATTTTTGATGATTTCTAAAAAAAAAAAGCCCCATAGAAAGAGAAATTGGGCCACAGCCCATCATATTTTGGGAGGGGGGACCTCAAATTATTCTAATTGGAGCAACGCGAGCTGCGGATTCCAATTTTTTCATAGACAGTCGATTGATTTCCCTTCTCTAGGTCCTAAAAGTCCTTGAAGTGAAAAGGGAATCATTATTTTTGATGATTTATAAAGAAAAAAGCCCCATAGAAAGAGGAATTGGGCCACAGCCCATCATATTTTGGAAGGGGGGACCTCAAATTATTCCAATTGGAGCAACGCGAGCTGCGGATTCCAATTTTTTCATAGACAGTCGATTGATTTCCCTTCTCTAGGTCCTAAAGGTCCTTGAACTAAAAAGGAAATCATTATTTTTGATGATTTCTAAAAAAAAAAGCCCCATAGAAAGAGGAATTGGGCCACAGCCCATCATATTTTGGAAGGGGGGACCTCAAATTATTCCAATTGGAGCAACGCGAGCTGCGGATTCCAATTTTTTCATAGACAGTCGATTGATTTCCCTTCTCTAGGTCCTAAAGGTCCTTGAACTAAAAAGGAAATCATTATTTTTGATGATTTCTAAAAAAAAAAGCCCCATAGAAAGAGGAATTGGGCCACAGCCCATCATATTTTGGAAGGGGGGACCTCAAATTATTCTAATTGGAGCAACGCGAGCTGCGGATTCCAATTTTTTCATAGACAGTCGATTGATTTCCCTTCTCTAGGTCCTAAAGGTCCTCGAACTAAAAAGGAAATCATTATTTTTAATGATTTCTAAAAAAAAAAGCCCCATAGAAAGAGGAATTGGGCCACAGCCCATCATATTTTGGAAGGGGGGACCTCAAATTATTCTAATTGGAGCAACGCGAGCTGCGGATTCCAATTTTTTCATAGACAGTCGATTGATTTCCCTTCTCTAGGTCCTAAAAGTCCTTGAAGTGAAAAGGGAATCATTATTTTTGATGATTTATAAAGAAAAAAGCCCCATAGAAAGAGGACCTGGGCCACAGCCCATCATATTTTGGAAGGGGGGACCTCAAATTATTCTAATTGGAGCAACGCGAGCTGCGGATTCCAATTTTTTCATAGACAGTCGATTGATTTCCCTTCTCTAGGTCCTAAAAGTCCTTGAAGTGAAAAGGGAATCATTATTTTTGATGATTTATAAAGAAAAAAGCCCCATAGAAAGAGGAATTGGGCCACAGCCCATCATATTTTGGAAGGGGGGACCTCAAATTATTCCAATTGGAGCAACGCGAGCTGCGGATTCCAATTTTTTCATAGACAGTCGATTGATTTCCCTTCTCTAGGTCCTAAAGGTCCTTGAACTAAAAAGGAAATCATTATTTTTGATGATCTCTAAAAAAAAAAGCCCCATAGAAAGAGGAATTGGGCCACAGCCCATCATATTTTGGAAGGGGGGACCTCAAATTATTCCAATTGGAGCAACGCGAGCTGCGGATTCCAATTTTTTCATAGACAGTCGATTGATTTCCCTTCTCTAGGTCCTAAAGCTCCTTGAACTAAAAAGGAAATCATTATTTTTGATGATTTCTAAAAAAAAAAGCCCCATAGAAAGAGGAATTGGGCCACAGCCCATCATATTTTGGAAGGGGGACCTCAAATTATTCTAATTGGAGCAACGCGAGCTGCGGATTCCAATTTTTTCATAGACAGTCGATTGATTTCCCTTCTATAGGTCCTAAAGGTCCTTGAACTAAAAAGGAAATCATTATTTTTGATGATCTCTAAAAAAAAAAGCCCCATAGAAAGAGGAATTGGGCCACAGCCCATCATATTTTGGAAGGGGGGACCTCAAATTATTCTCACTGTGGCAACGCGAGCTGCGGATTCCAATTTTTTTATAGACAGTCGATGGATTTCCCTTCTCTAGGTCCTAAAAGTCCTTGAAGTGAAAAGGGAATCATTATTTTCGATGATTTATAAAGAAAAAAGCCCCATAGAAAGAGGAATTGGGCCACAGCCCATCATATTTTGGAAGGGGGGACCTCAAATTATTCCAATTGGAGCAACGCGAGCTGCGGATTCCAATTTTTTCATAGACAGTCGATTGATTTCCCTTCTCTAGGTCCTAAAGGTCCTTGAACTAAAAAGGAAATCATTATTTTTGATGATCTCTAAAAAAAAAAAGCCCCATAGAAAGAGGAATTGGGCCACAGCCCATCATATTTTGAAAGGGGGGACCTCAAATTATTCTAATTGGAGCAACGCGAGCTGCGGATTCCAATTTTTTCATAGACAGTCGATTGATTTCCCTTCTCTAGGTCCTAAAGGTCCTTGAACTAAAAAGGAAATCATTATTTTTGATGATCTCTAAAAAAAAAAAGCCCCATAGAAAGAGGAATTGGGCCACAGCCCATCATATTTTGGAAGGGGGGACCTCAAATTATTCCAATTGGAGCAACGCGAGCTGCGGATTCCAATGTTTTCATAGACAGTCGATTGATTTCCCTTCTCTAGGTCCTAAAGGTCCTTGAACTAAAAAGGAAATCATTATTTTTGATGATCTCTAAAAAAAAAAAGCCCCATAGAAAGAGGAATTGGGCCACAGCCCATCATATTTTGGAAGGGGGGACCTCAAATTATTCCAATTGGAGCAACGCGAGCTGCGGATTCCAATTTTCTCATAGACAGTCGATTGATTTCCCTTCTCTAGGTCCTAAAGCTCCTTGAACTAAAAAGGAAATCATTATTTTTGATGATTTCTAAAAAAAAAGCCCCATAGAAAGAGGAATTGGGCCACAGCCCATCATATTTTGGAAGGGGGGACCTCAAATTATTCCAATTGGAGCAACGCGAGCTGCGGATTCCAATTTTTTTATGAACAGTCGATGGATTTCCCTTCTCTAGGTCCTAAAAGTCCTTGAAGTGAAAAGGGAATCATTATTTTTGATGATTTATAAAGAAAAAAGCCCCATAGAAAGAGGAATTGGGCCACAGCCCATCATATTTTGGAAGGGGGGACCTCAAATTATTCTAATTGGAGCAACGCGAGCTGCGGATTCCAATTTTTTCATAGACAGTCGATTGATTTCCCTTCTCTAGGTCCTAAAAGTCCTTGAAGTGAAAAGGGAATCATTATTTTTGATGATTTATAAAGAAAAAAGCCCCATAGAAAGAGGACCTGGGCCACAGCCCATCATATTTTGGAAGGGGGGACCTCAAATTATTCTAATTGGAGCAACGCGAGCTGCGGATTCCAATTTTTTCATAGACAGTCGATTGATTTCCCTTCTCTAGGTCCTAAAGGTCCTTGAACTAAAAAGGAAATCCCTATTTTTGATGATTTCTAAAAAAAAAAAGCCCCATAGAAAGAGGAATTGGGCCACAGCCCATCATATTTTGGAAGGGGGGACCTCAAATTATTCTAATTGGAGCAACGCGAGCTGCGGATTCCAATTTTTTCATAGACAGTCGATGGATTTCCCTTCTCTAGGTCCTAAAAGTCTTTGGAGTGAAAAGGGAATCATTATTTTTGATGATTTATGAAGAAAAAAGCCCCATAGAAAGAGGAATTGGGCCACAGCCCATCATATTTTGGAAGGGGGGACCTCAAATTATTCCAATTGGAGCAACGCGAGCTGCGGATTCCAATTTTTTCATAGACAGTCGATTGATTTCCCTTCTCTAGGTCCTAAAAGTCCTTGAAGTGAAAAGGGAATCATTATTTTTGATGATTTATAAAGAAAAAAGCCCCATAGAAAGAGGAATTGGGCCACAGCCCATCATATTTTGGAAGGGGGGACCTCAAATTATTCCAATCGGAGCAACGCGAGCTGCGGATTCCAATTTTTTCATAGACAGTCGATTGATTTCCCTTCTCTAGGTCCTAAAGGTCCTTGAACTAAAAAGGAAATCATTATTTTTGATGATTTCTAAAAAAAAAAGCCCCATAGAAAGAGGAATTGGGCCACAGCCCATCATATTTTGGAAGGGGGGACCTCAAATTATTCCAATTGGAGCAACGCGAGCTGCGGATTCCAATTTTTTCATAGACAGTCGATTGATTTCCCTTCTCTAGGTCCTAAAGGTCCTTGAACTAAAAAGGAAATCATTATTTTTGATGATTTCTAAAAAAAAAAGCCCCATAGAAAGAGGAATTGGGCCACAGCCCATCATATTTTGGAAGGGGGGACCTCAAATTATTCCAATTGGAGCAACGCGAGCTGCGGATTCCAATTTTTTCATAGACAGTCGATTGATTTCCCTTCTCTAGGTCCTAAAGCTCCTTGAACTAAAAAGGAAATCATTATTTTTGATGATTTCTAAAAAAAAAAGCCCCATAGAAGGAGGAATTGGGCCACAGCCCATCATATTTTGGAAGGGGGACCTCAAATTATTCTAATTGGAGCAACGCGAGCTGCGGATTCCAATTTTTTCATAGACAGTCGATTGATTTCCCTTCTATAGGTCCTAAAGGTCCTTGAACTAAAAAGGAAATCATTATTTTTGATGATCTCTAAAAAAAAAAGCCCCATAGAAAGAGGAATTGGGCCACAGCCCATCATATTTTGGAAGGGGGGACCTCAAATTATTCTCACTGTGGCAACGCGAGCTGCGGATTCCAATTTTTTTATAGACAGTCGATGGATTTCCCTTCTCTAGGTCCTAAAAGTCCTTGAAGTGAAAAGGGAATCATTATTTTCGATGATTTATAAAGAAAAAAGCCCCATAGAAAGAGGAATTGGGCCACAGCCCATCATATTTTGGAAGGGGGGACCTCAAATTATTCTAATTGGAGCAACGCGAGCTGCGGATTCCAATTTTTTCATAGACAGTCGATTGATTTCCCTTCTCTAGGTCCTAAAAGTCCTTGAAGTGAAAAGGGAATCATTATTTTTGATGATTTATAAAGAAAAAAGCCCCATAGAAAGAGGAATTGGGCCACAGCCCATCATATTTTGGAAGGGGGGACCTCAAATTATTCTAATTGGAGCAACGCGAGCTGCGGATTCCAATTTTTTCATAGACAGTCGATTGATTTCCCTTCTCTAGGTCCTAAAGGTCCTTGAACTAAAAAGGAAATCATTATTTTTGATGATCTCTAAAAAAAAAAAGCCCCATAGAAAGAGGAATTGGGCCACAGCCCATCATATTTTGGAAGGGGGGACCTCAAATTATTCCAATTGGAGCAACGCGAGCTGCGGATTCCAATTTTTTCATAGACAGTCGATTGATTTCCCTTCTCTAGGTCCTAAAGCTCCTTGAACTAAAAAGGAAATCATTATTTTTGATGATTTCTAAAAAAAAAAGCCCCATAGAAAGAGGAATTGGGCCACAGCCCATCATATTTTGGAAGGGGGGACCTCAAATTATTCTAATTGGAGCAACGCGAGCTGCGGATTCCAATTTTTTCATAGACAGTCGATTGATTTCCCTTCTCTAGGTCCTAAAAGTCCTTGAAGTGAAAAGGGAATCATTATTTTTGATGATTTATAAAGAAAAAAGCCCCATAGAAAGAGGAATTGGGCCACAGCCCATCATATTTTGGAAGGGGGGACCTCAAATTATTCCAATTGGAGCAACGCGAGCTGCGGATTCCAATTTTTTCATAGACAGTCGATTGATTTCCCTTCTCTAGGTCCTAAAAGTCCTTGAAGTGAAAAGGGAATCATTATTTTTGATGATTTATAAAGAAAAAAGCCCCATAGAAAGAGGAATTGGGCCACAGCCCATCATATTTTGGAAGGGGGGACCTCAAATTATTCTAATTGGAGCAACGCGAGCTGCGGATTCCAATTTTTTCATAGACAGTCGATTGATTTCCCTTCTCTAGGTCCTAAAGGTCCTTGAACTAAAAAGGAAATCATTATTTTTGATGATCTCTAAAAAAAAAAAGCCCCATAGAAAGAGGAATTGGGCCACAGCCCATCATATTTTGGAAGGGGGGACCTCAAATTATTCTCACTGTGGCAACGCGAGCTGCGGATTTCAATTTTTCCATAGAAAGTCGATTGATCTCCCTTCTCTAGGTCGTAAAAGTCGTTGAAGTGGAAAGGGAATCATTATTTTCGATGATTTCTAAAAAAAAAGCCCCATAAAAAGAGGAATTGGGCCACAGCCCATCATATTTTGGAAGGGGGGACCTCAAATTATTCTCACTGTGGCAACGCGAGCTGCGGATTCCAATTTTTTTATAGACAGTCGATGGATTTCCCTTCTCTAGGTCCTAAAAGTCCTTGAAGTGAAAAGGGAATCATTATTTTCGATGATTTATAAAGAAAAAAGCCCCATAGAAAGAGGAATTGGGCCACAGCCCATCATATTTTGGAAGGGGGGACCTCAAATTATTCTAATTGGAGCAACGCGAGCTGCGGATTCCAATTTTTTCATAGACAGTCGATTGATTTCCCTTCTCTAGGTCCTAAAAGTCCTTGAAGTGAAAAGGGAATCATTATTTTTGATGATTTATAAAGAAAAAAGCCCCATAGAAAGAGGAATTGGGCCACAGCCCATCATATTTTGGAAGGGGGGACCTCAAATTATTCTAATTGGAGCAACGCGAGCTGCGGATTCCAATTTTTTCATAGACAGTCGATTGATTTCCCTTCTCTAGGTCCTAAAGGTCCTTGAACTAAAAAGGAAATCATTATTTTTGATGATCTCTAAAAAAAAAAAGCCCCATAGAAAGAGGAATTGGGCCACAGCCCATCATATTTTGGAAGGGGGGACCTCAAATTATTCCAATTGGAGCAACGCGAGCTGCGGATTCCAATTTTTTCATAGACAGTCGATTGATTTCCCTTCTCTAGGTCCTAAAGGTCCTTGAACTAAAAAGGAAATCATTATTTTTGATGATCTCTAAAAAAAAAAAGCCCCATAGAAAGAGGAATTGGGCCACAGCCCATCATATTTTGGAAGGGGGGACCTCAAATTATTCCAATTGGAGCAACGCGAGCTGCGGATTCCAATTTTTTCATAGACAGTCGATTGATTTCCCTTCTCTAGGTCCTAAAGGTCCTTGAACTAAAAAGGAAATCCCTATTTTTGATGATTTCTAAAAAAAAAAAGCCCCATAGAAAGAGGAATTGGGCCACAGCCCATCATATTTTGGAAGGGGGGACCTCAAATTATTCTAATTGGAGCAATGCGAGCTGCGGATTCCAATTTTTTCATAGACAGTGGATGGATTTCCCTTCTCTAGGTCCTAAAAGTCTTTGGAGTGAAAAGGGAATCATTATTTTTGATGATTTATAAAGAAAAAAGCCCCATAGAAAGAGGAATTGGGCCACAGCCCATCATATTTTGGAAGGGGGGACCTCAAATTATTCTCACTGTGGCAACGCGAGCTGCGGATTTCAATTTTTCCATAGAAAGTCGATTGATCTCCCTTCTCTAGGTCGTAAAAGTCGTTGAAGTGGAAAGGGAATCATTATTTTCGATGATTTCTAAAAAAAAAGCCCCATAAAAAGAGGAATTGGGCCACAGCCCATCATATTTTGGAAGGGGGGACCTCAAATTATTCCAATTGGAGCAACGCGAGCTGCGGATTCCAATTTTTTCATAGACAGTCGATTGATTTCCCTTCTCTAGGTCCTAAAGGTCCTTGAACTAAAAAGGAAATCCCTATTTTTGATGATTTCTAAAAAAAAAAAGCCCCATAGAAAGAGGAATTGGGCCACAGCCCATCATATTTTGGAAGGGGGGACCTCAAATTATTCTAATTGGAGCAATGCGAGCTGCGGATTCCAATTTTTTCATAGACAGTCGATGGATTTCCCTTCTCTAGGTCCTAAAAGTCTTTGGAGTGAAAAGGGAATCATTATTTTTGATGATTTATAAAGAAAAAAGCCCCATAGAAAGAGGAATTGGGCCACAGCCCATCATATTTTGGAAGGGGGGACCTCAAATTATTCTCACTGTGGCAACGCGAGCTGCGGATTTCAATTTTTCCATAGAAAGTCGATTGATCTCCCTTCTCTAGGTCGTAAAAGTCGTTGAAGTGGAAAGGGAATCATTATTTTCGATGATTTCTAAAAAAAAAGCCCCATAAAAAGAGGAATTGGACCACAGCCCATGATATTTTGGAAGGGGGGACCTCAAATTATTCTAATCGGGGCAACGCGAGCTGCGGATTCCAATTTTTTCATAGACAGTCGATGGATTTCCTTTCTCTAGGTCCTAAAAGTCTTTGAAGTGAAAAGGGAATCATTATTTTTGATGATTTATAAAGAAAAAAGCCCCATAGAAAGAGGAATTGGGCCACAGCCCATCATATTTCGGAAGGGGGGACCTCAAATTATTCTCACTGTGGCAACGCGAGCTGCGGATTTCAATTTTTCCATAGAAAGTCGATTGATTTCCCTTCTCTAGGTCGTAAAAGTCGTTGAAGTGGAAAGGGAATCATTATTTTCGATGATTTCTAAAAAAAAAGCCCCATCAAAAGAGGAATTGGACCACAGCCCATGATATTTTGGAAGGGGGGACCTCAAATTATTCTAATCGGGGCAACGCGAGCTGCGGATTCCAATTTTTCCATAGAAAGTCGATTGATTCCCCTCCTCTAGGTCCTAAAGGTCCTCAAAGTGAAAAGGGAATCATTATTCTTGATGATTTCTAAAAAAAAGTCCCATAAAAAGAGGAATAGGGCCACAGCCCATGATATTTTGGGAGGAGAGACCTCAAATTATTCTAATTGGGGCAACGGGAGCTATGGATTTTGATTTTCCCCTGTAAAATCGATTGATTTCCCTCTTCTAAGTCCTAGAGATTCTCAGAGTAGAAAGGAAACTACTAAATTTAATGATTTTCCATGAAATAGTCCGGTAAGAAGCGAAATCGAATCGTTACCCGCGATATTCTGGGAAGGGGGACCTCATATTATCCTAATAGGGGCAACGCGAGCTACGGCTTTCGATTTCTCCGTGTAAAATCGATTGATTTCTCTCCTCTAGGCCCTAGAGGTTCTCAAAGTAAAAAGGGAATTACTATTTTTGATGATTTTCCATGAAATAGCCCGGTAAGAAGTGAAATTGAACCACTAATCACGATATTTTGGGAGGGGGACCTCACATTTTTCTAATTGGAGCAACGTGAGCTCCAGGTTCTAATTTTCTCATTCAAAGTCGATTGATTTCCCTGGTTCAGGTCCTGGAGGTCCTCGAAGTAGAAAAAAAATTACTATTTTCAATGATTGTCCATAAAATATCCCGGTAAGAACTGAAATTGAACCATCACCCACGATATTTTGGAAGGGAGGACCTCATATTATTCCAATTGGGGCAACGCGAGCCCCGGGTTTCGATCTTTCCATGCAAAATCGATTGATTCCCTTTCTCTAGGTCCTGGAGGTCCTCAATGTAAAGAAAAAATTACTATTTTTAATGATTTTTCATGAAACAGCCCGGTAAGAAGTGACATTGAACCACTACCCACGTTATTTTGGAAGGAGGACCTCATATTATTGTAATTAGGGCAACGCGCGCTATGGGTTTCGATTTTTTCATGCGAAATCGATTATTCCCCTTCTCTAGGTCCTGGAGGTCCTCAAGGTGAAGAGGAAGTTACTATTTTTAATGATTTTCCATGTTGAACGATTGATATATGATAGTCTGAAAAATAGATGCAAAAAAGGGCACATTTACCACTCATATTCGGTACCTGCTTCTTTTTATATGAAAATTTTCAATTGAAAAAGTAAAGATGCGTAAACCACTCAATTAATTGAGAATTTTTTATTTCTGAATTCTTTAATTTTTTTCACTGCGATGGAATTTCGACTTTTAATATGAGTCGTTAACATTCTCCAATTTTTTCTATTTTTCCAAATTGTCAATGATAAATTTTCAATAATGATCACACTTTTTTTTCAATTCCAATCATTCTTCAGAATTTTTACGTGATTCAGCATTTACAATTTACAAATTTTTACATTGCTCCCGCAAAATTTCGAACTCTTTTCCAAATTCCATTGGAATCTCTCCTGCGTGAACTTGAAATTTCCTCGCATTTTTGATAATTCACTGATTTTCGAAAAATATCATTAACCACCATCCTCAGCCTCCATACCCCATCTAGCGGAATTCTGCCCTACTAATTCTGACGCTTATCGTCGATAAGACAGGTAAATTTCCGATGGTAAGTAGATAATCGATAAAGCAGATTCAAAGTACTATGACTTACCGACGGTACGCTTCAGTTTGGGGACAATTACTGTCCGCAATTGTCCACAAAGTCAGATGAAAAGAGAACGTTGACGATTGAAATGTCCCATCGGAACATAAGAAGACGTTAGATATTGAATGTTCCAATGATCATACACAATTTCTCGTTGAATATCCTACTTTCCCATGTTTGAATGTCCTCGCGTTACATTTGGACGCCGCGAATGTTACGGCGGGACAATTACAATGCAGATGTCATTCTCCATTGAGATTGAACTTGATGATATTGTTCCACTGGGAGAAATGTCCTTGCGTCGCAATGGATGACCACGTGAATGTTCACAAACCGTCATCAACATTTGACTACATTGCTGACAAATATGTACACAATGAGGACATTATATTCCCATCATGGAGCAAACTTTATTTGTTGTTTGTGAATGTTCACAGGACTTAGTGGGAGATCTATTGTCCAAATGTTGCATGCGAGGACATTAATATACACAAATTACTAACAAATGTTCTCATGGGGACAATCTCACCGTGGACATACGCGGCCTGGCCAGTTGAGGTATGGCCAGTATTTTTGAGAACAAGAACAAGTATCCCGTTTCGTTCGAACAATATTCACCTCAAAGCGTGATTCAACTATCACTATCTTTAACAGAATGATAATTACACGTTTATCAGCTGCATTTCAAAAATTCTAGTTCAAACACTTCTACCGCGTCATCAATTTTAAAACCATATTGAATAAATTCATCATTACAAACATAAAACTGTAAATTTCAAACTGTAACTAAAACAATGAAGATGTTTTCCCGTAGAATTGCTTATTGAGCTTCCATGCCGGAGGGTATTTTTCTTTTTTAACAATTTTATAATTGCTGCAAATTCGATATAATTCTACAAGGGCTCGACCCAATTCTTCTCATTAAAAGTAAGAACAGTATTAAATCTCAATATATTTCAGCGATTTCTTGGATGAACTTTTCAGTGACATTCAAAGTTCGCAGCTCACTCCACTCTAGTAGCTCAATCAAGAGACAAAATTTCACTTTCAAAAACTATCTAGTTCAACCAAATCTTATTTCCGCAAGAAGAGACTAATGTCAGATAATTCTTCTCATACTCCATTTCAAACATTATTTTTCAAATGTTGATAATCCTAGAGGTGCAGCATCGGATAGTGGCCTTCATTCAATTTTTCTACATATCACCGTTGATATAATAATCCATGCTCTGAACATTTTTTGTCACATGACGATGTATCAGAAATTATAACTGTGTATAAAGGTATGAATATTTGCAATGGGTACTGAGGGATATAATTAATGGTTTCAACGAAAATACAAAAGATCTACATGTCTGTCTGGTTCCTATTGAAATAATTGAAACTTTTGATCATCTAAACATATAGAAAAGTTTTCTTGCTGCTATGATAACTGATGAGTGATTGATTATCTGCTCTCGTCATTTGAACTGTTGCGCATTACTAGCTCAAATACATACAGTGGCTCAGTCGTGGCCTCAGCCCCTTTTTTTTGACTGTTGGAATGAAAATTGGCTGGAAATTTTGACGGTTATGGGAACCGGAAGTGAAGGGCTAACGATTAAAAAAAAATCTTTTTTTTTTTATTCTTAATTTTTTTATTTATGAAACATGTACATTACAATATTAAATGATAAAAATGAATAATAAGTTAATAATTAATAATAAATAATTAATAAATAACAATAATAATATTAATGATTAATTTAAATATTTTTATAACAATTTTTAAAAGAATTTAAAAAAAAGAAAATGTGAAATGAGGTGAATTTTCCTTCATTCAGTATTAAATTTCTTAGATAATTTGTAACTGGAAATAATGAAAGTTAACTTATAATCAATTAATTAATTCTCACTGCTAATTAAATTTAATTACTCATCTATCGCACCTCTTCTGCACTCTTGATAACATGAATTCCATCCAAATCCGCCAGCGGAATTTCCAAAAAAAAAAAAATCTCTATATATATTTAAATCCACAAATTCTCTCATTTTTGCACAAATTTACTGAAAAATATGACTATTTGAAAATATGTCTTTGTATATATGTCTTGTATTTTTGTTCACAATTTTTTTTTCTTCATAAATATTGCAAAAATACATTTTTTTCCCCATAACTGAAAAATTGATATTATTATTTGGCCTTAGAGGCTTCTTACATATATATGCGTAATAATAAATGATTGTGTGCTGATTGTTATATATATATATTTTTTTTCTTCAAAATTCTGAGCATTATTTTTGTTGGTATAAAAAAGAAAAATTTTCTCAACATTTCCTCTTAAAATTAATTTTTAATCATTATAATACTGTATTAACCTGCACTTTAATTAATAAAAATTATCTTAAATATGAAGATTTTCATGATAGCCATCGACTTCGTTGTACATTTTTCTAATTGCGTCTCTGCGATTGACGAGAGGCGCAGGCGCAACTCTGTTAGCACCGGCCGGTATGCCATTGGCCAAATGACCGACGCCATTTTGTAGAAACTGGGCGCCATTTGCTGCACCATTGGCATGGACATGATTGCCATTGGCTTTGATGCCATTTCGTATTATTCCATTGGTGATTTTTGCGCCTTCAGTAACGGCCTCTCGTATTTTCCCACCAACGCCGTTCTTCCCATTCGCGAATCCATTCATCAGCTTTCCCTCCGCTTTTTTCTTCCCCACATGATTCTTCCCATTCTCAACGATATTCACAACGCCATTAGCCGAATGCAGAAGCCTGTGGCCCCCATTGATCTTCCCGGGGGCAATGGAGTTTGGGCGGTTCTGACCCCCTGAACCGCCCCTTTTTGCCTGCCTTATCAACCGATTAATAGCCGTTGCGAATTCCTGCTGAACCGATGGAACATCAGTGTCCCCGTCAATGGTGGTCAAGCGGTTGTCATTGTCCATCGTCTTCAGCATAGGCAGCGTTATCTCCCGAAACAGCTCCAGCCTCTTCCGAAACGCTGGAACACTGTCGTCAAGCTTGCCCCTTCCCAGCTGGAGCTTGGAGCAATCGAGCAAGACGAGCGGTGGCTCCTGCCCGAACTTGGTCTCGAACTCCTGCAGCTGCGACAGGTCCCTAGGAAACCCGTCAATGATAATCCCGTCATTATCACGGTTCAACACGACCTGCTGCTCGACGAGCTGCATGACGATGTCCTGTGGCACCATTTCCCCAGCGACAATAGCCTCGTGTACTGCCGGATTCGATGCAGCACTTGTTCGCAACAGTGCGCCTATACTGATGTGCACCCAATTGGCCACGTGACGGATGGACTGGTCGCAAAGACGAGACTTGTTGCTGCCTGGACCACCTATCACCCAGATGAAACTTGGCAGACCCTTGCGCGGCTTATTAGCCGTTTTAGCAGGGATTATACGGGTTGAGATGGGCGGCGTCACGTGACTTGCCGAAGATGGGTTCGAACCTACATCCGTTCGTTCTACCTCCACTTCGGCTTCTAATGATTGCGCAACTGATCTGTTTAGCATGCCGTTTTCCAGAGAGTCTAAAATCCTCATTACCGACTCGCGGAAGTCCACGTAAACTTCACTCGGGTTTCTTTCGCCATTAACCTGAATAGAAAAAAGAGGAGAATAATTCATTAGTACCGGTGATGACGGAAAAAAACGGTTTTGATGGGTGAATAATTGATTCGGGGGAAGGGAGGGGGGGGGGATTTGAAGGCTAACGATAATGTGGAGCGGGGAAATAAGTTTTGATCAATTATTCAGGGCTTTAAAATACGGAAAGTTTTGAAATAGGACTAACTGTCATAGCTTTAATGATAGTTTGTATTTTTTTCCTTTCATGACTATAGGTTGACTCTAATTGCTATTGATTTGGTCAATTGCCTGAGTGAGTTATCAACGAAAAGTTGGGAATTCTGGTAATTTCCGATTGTTTCAAGGGAATAATTATTAGGAAATTGGACGTTTTTTTTTGTCTTTACCTCGAGTAATATTCCACTTCTATCGAAATACTCAGCTACTGGCATTACATTTCTGTAGAAATTACGAAGCTCCATACGTGCTAGGCTCAGTATCACGTGACCCAATTGAGCACCATAATCAATTTGTCTTTCTAGTACTTCTTGCCTCCATGATACTAAGACTACGCCGTTTATTACTTGAATCTGAAAATAATAATTTTTTTGAGAATTTAGAAATGTTGAAATGGGGATTTTTCCTAGAACGGATGGAGATAGAGGCTTTTTGATGATTGCATTGAAAAGCTGAGGCAATTTGAGATGAAAATGATATGTGAGAAGGTTTTTTGGGATTTTTCCGAAAATTCACTTTTTTTTTGGACCTGAATTTCAGGTGCGATTTTCAAAAAAAGACAACAATTTTGAAAAATCACTTGTGATATATGATTTCCATGACAAATTTCCTCAGCTTTGCAATGGAATCATTGAAAATATCCTATCTCAAATACTTTCATCAATTTCAATCTATTTTCATTATGTAGAGCATCAAATACTACAAATTAAGAGTATTAAAGTGGCAATTTTGATGGGACGGTTGGAGATAGAATTTTTTCGATCATTCCATCGAAAAGCTGAGAAAATTTGAGATGAAAGTCATCTGTCGGAAGCTTTTTTTGAAATTTATTAAATTTTTTTTTGCAATTTAATTTTAGGTACAATTTTCAAAAAAGGCATCAGTTCCCAAAATGCACTTGTGACGTATGTTTTCCATGACAAATTCCCTCAGCTTTTCAATGGAATCGTCGAAAATATCCTATCTCGGATACTTTCATCGATTCCGAAAATTTTCCTTACGTAGAACGTGAAATACCTCAAATTAGAAGTATTAAAATGAAGATTTCAATAAAAAAAAGTTAGAGATAGGATTTTCCCGATGTTCCCATTCGAAAGCTAGGGAAATTCGTGATGGAAATCATATGTCAGAAGATTTTTTGGATTTTTTTTTGGAAAATTTCATTTTTTTGGAGCTGAACTTCAGGTACAATTTTCAAAAAAAAATCAAAAAATTCAAAAAATTACTTGTGACGTATCATTTTCAAGACAAATTTCCTCAGCTTTTCAATGAAATCATCAAAAATATCCTATCCAAGGTACTTGACTCAATTTCAATCATTTTGCATTATGTAGAACATCAAATACTCTAAATTGAAAGCATTAAAATGGAGATTTCAATGGAACGGTTGAAGATAGAATGTTTTCGTTAATTTCATTGAAAAGCTGAGGAAATTTGCCATGGAAATCATATGTCACACTTTTTTTTGTAATTTTTTTGAAAATTCCATTTTTTGGGACCAAATTTGAGGTCAAAATTTTCAAAAAAACCCAAAAGTCAGATTCACATCTTGTTACATATCATTTCCAGCTCAAATTTTCTCAGCTTTCGAACGGAATCATCGGAAATATCCTCTCTCACCTCGTTCCTCCAATTTCCTCCAATTTTCATTTCTCCCAACATCAAAAAACCCAACGAAACTTATCTATCCCCTGAATCCTCATAAAATAAATAATTTCCGTCTATAAATGCCCTCGAAAAATCCCCCTAATATATCCTCTAATTCACGAACCATCGATTATAGAAAAAAAAAAAAAAAAACAAACAGAAAAAAAAACACATTTCCAGACAAAGAGTCACTTCTCTGAATTATTAAGTATTTATTTCGTTGTTCCCCAGCCATTATTCCTCTCCTAATTTCGAAATTAAGTGTAATTTACCTCGTGTATAATTAATTAACGATAACTATTAAGATAATAAAATGAAATAAAAAAATTTCCTTTCACTCAACACGCAAAAGGTTATCGTCCGAATTGGAAGACATTGACTCTTCTGGGTCATTGGAATAGGTTACTGGATCAGGTCAAAGCCTCTAAAGTTGATTCTTTGTTAATGAACACACACGCGCTTGCCGCAATTTCACCCCCGCATACCCCTCGAAATCCCTCAATAATCCAAAATATCCACAAATTGACTAGAATGAACTCGTGGCGTGGAGAATAAAAAAAAAAGGAATTTACTTGACACGTGCGACACAATTCAATGAGAAAAAAAAATCTTGATTTTCATTGTCAAAAGCTCTGGCACGTGTACTTCTTTCATTTCACTCTGCACAAAATCCGATGGGACTAATCGATATCCTATTGATGAATTTTTTCGTTAATGCTCATTGCGATTGAATTCTACGGAAATTCGAGGAAATCGTGGAGTTGGGGTAAAACGGTTTGAGGTAGACGATTTTAAAAGATTCCATTGGATTCCTGAGAAAATTTGCCATGGAAATGATATGTCGGAAGGAATTTTTTGGGATTTTTGAAAATTGAACCTTTTTAACTCAAAATCGAACTTTTTGAAATCAAAAAAATCAAAAATATTGAAAATTGCTTGTGACGTATGATTTTCATGTCAAATTTTCTCAGGAATCCAATGGAATCGGTTTTTAATTTTTATCTCGGATAGTTTCTATAATTTCGATTAAATTTTGGGAAAATTAGAGGAAATCGTGGTTTTTGGGTAAAACGGTTTGAGGTAGACGGTTTTAAATGATTCCATTGGATTCCTGAGGAAATTTGCCATGGAAATGGTATGTCGGAAGGGATTCATGATAATTTTTTGAAAATTGAACCTTTTTGACTGAAATTTGAGCCTTTTGATATCGAAAAACCTCCCATACGGAAGCAAAAATTTAAAGAAACGCTAAAATGGCTTGTGACATATGATTTTCATGTCAAA
Organism: Aleiodes leptofemur; assembly: GCA_963942555.1. Lineage (NCBI taxonomy): Eukaryota > Metazoa > Arthropoda > Insecta > Hymenoptera > Braconidae > Aleiodes > Aleiodes leptofemur. The sequence goes on from OZ012619.1 coordinate 12,607,899, forward strand.
TTTTCTCAGCTTTTCAATGGAATCATTTTCAAATTTCTATCTCGGATAGTTTCAATAATTTCGAGTGAATTCTGGGGAAATTCGAGGAGATCGTGGGATTGGGGTGAAACGGTTCGAGGTAGACATTTTCAAATGATTCCATTGAACTCCTGAGGAAATTTACCATGGAAACGATATGTCGGAAGGGATTTTTTGGAATTTTTTGAAAATTCGACCTTTTTGACTCAAAATTGAACTTTTTGAAATCGTAAAAATCAAAAGTCTCGTAAATGGCTTGTGACCTATGATTTTCATGTCAAATTTTCTCAACTTTTCAATGGAATCATTTTTAAATCTCTATCTCTGGTAGTTCCAATAATTTCAATTAAATTTTTGGAAAATTCAAGGAAATCGTGGGATTGGGGTAAAATGGTTTGAAGTAGACGTTTTTACATGATTCCATCAGATTCCTGAGGAAATTTGCCATGGAATCGATATGTCGGAAGCGATTCTTTGGAATTTTCTAGAAACTTAAACTTTGTGACTCAACATTGAACTTTTTGAAATCAGAAAAATCAAAAATCCTGAACATAGCTTGTGACATATGATTTTCATGTCAAATTTTCTCAGCTTTTCAATGGAATTATTTTCAAATCTCTATCTCCGATAGTTGCCATAATTTCGATTAAATTTTCAGAAAATTCAAGGAAATCGTAGGATTGGGGTAAAACGGTTTTAGCGCTTGTCGCCATGTCGCATCTGCATACTCCTCGAAATCCTCAATAATCCAAAATATTCACGAATTCACTAGAACTCGCGGGTTACAGAATAAAGAGAAATGTACTTGGCACGTGTGGCACAATTCAATGGAAATTTTTTTTTTTTTTTTATTGTGAAAAGCTCCGGCACGTGTATTTCTTTCATTTTATTCTGCACAAATCCGGTGGGAATAATCGATATCTCATTGATGAATTTGTTCATTGATGTCCATTTCTGTTCCTTGATGAAGATCATTGATAAAAAAAAAGCTATTAAAGTCAAATTAAAAAGAATGAGAAAGTGAATAATTCCCGAAAATAGAATTACCGGGATTCTATTGCAAATATCTCGGAAACTATTAGATTGAGAAAAAAATGTCATGGAATCTTTGTTGTGAAGAATTTAATTCCCTAAGAAAAAGGCCTCATCACATTTTTCTCTGAACCCAGTAATGTCTGAGATATTCACAGAATAAAGAAAAAATGTTTTTTTTTTCGACAAAAAACCGTTTTTCATTTTTTTGCAAATATCTCCGAAATAAGCAGATTTAAGGGAAAATACCAGGATACCTTTTTTGTAGGAAATTAAATTCTCCATAAAAATTGTCTCATAACATTTTCCCCTAACTCCGACCGTTTCCAAGATACTCTCAGAAAAAAACAAAATATCATTTTTAGAACTAAAATAATTTTTCTTTCAGACCTTTTTTTTACGCAATTCAAATAATTTGGGGAATCCCCCAAAGTAAAATCATCCAGTCACGTTTTGTAATAGTGCCTGAGTCAATGCTTGAGGTGCAACAACAACGATATTGTCTAACGTCTTTTTTTTTACCTATTATTATCAATTATTTTTTTTTCAATAATTTATTATTATTCTTATTATTATTATTTACTTTTTCGGAGTATTCAACGACATCCCTCATATTTCTCGGATAACCACTGACTAAAAATGCTGTAGCACCTGGTGACATTTTCATCTCGAGCATTAGCACTTCCGCCACTGTTTTACTGCTCAAAAGTCCAAAATCCTGCATGTCTGAAAAATTGAAAAAAAAAAATTATTTTATTATTTATCAGGAAAAGAAATTTTTTTTTACTTTTTTTTTAGAACGAAAGCGAACGTAGGAAAAATTTGTAACAATAAGAGAAAAGGGAAAGTAAAAATGAATTATGAACATTCAAGGAAATTGATTCTATCGGGTACAATTCAATTGCAAATATAGTAATGAAATTGGTATTGTAAGGGTAGAAGAGAGAGAGAGAGAGGGAGAGATTATTATAGAGGTGGATAGATGCTTAGCAATGTTTACGCAACAGCAAACGACACAGAGGCTACGGACTATCGATCATGGGGACACATCGATTACAGCCCCTGACTCTGTCTCAAAGGTCTAGGATATACAATGTCATATCATCTAAAAGTATTTAACTGTGCTGCTTTTTTTTCCTTTTTTTTTATCGTGTGATATTGATTTTTTTCGGCGGTTTATTACTCGGAATTTGGTTCATTTCAAATTCATGAATTTAATTATGTTCAATTAATTGAAGAATGAGAACAATTTGCGATTTATTCTGAAAAAATCTCGTGAAAAACGAAATTTGGGAGAATTCATCGAGAATTTTCGATTTGCGGGGAAATGGTTTGAGATAGAATATTTTTGATGATTCCATTGGATTCCTGGGGAAATTTGAGTCGGACGTGATATGCTGGAAGCGATTTTTTGGAATTTTTTGAAAATTGAAACTTTATTGACTCAAAATTGAACCCTTTTGACTCAAATTCAACCTTCTGAAATGAAACTGTTCGAGATAGACTCTTTCCAATGATTCTATTGGATTCCTGGGGCAATTTGAGTCGGACATGATATGTCGGAAGTGATTTTTGGAGATTTTTCAAAAATTGAACCCTATTGACTCAAAATTGAACCCTTTTAACTCGAAATTGAACTTTCTGTATTAAACCGTTATGAGATAGACTTTTTTCAATGATTCCATTGGTTTCCTGGCGAAATTTGAGTCGGACATGATATATCGGAAGTGATTTTTGGGGATTTTTCAAAAATTGAACCCTATTGACTCAAAATTGAACCCTTTTAACTCAAAATTGAACTTTCTGTATCAAACCGTTCTCAGATAGACTCTTTTGAATGATTCCATTGGATTCCTGGGGAAATTTGAGTCGGACATAATATGTCGGAAGTGATTTTTGGGGATTTTTCAAAAATTGAACCCTTACGACTCAAAATCGAAGCTTTTTGACTCAGAATTGAACCTTTTGGGAATCAAAAAAATGATGAGAACCAAAACATGACTTGTGACATATGATTTCCATGGCAAATTTCCTCAGCTTTTCAATGGAATCATTTTCAAATCTCTATCTCTAATGGTTTCAATGATTTCAAGAAATTTCCATTGAATTGAACTCTAAAAAAAAGGTCTCGTCAAATTTTAGTTCCACTCATTTCGGAGATGTTTGGGGGTTAATGAGGTGATGATTACCGTTTCCAAGTGCGTATTGCTGCAGAAGGTCCGTCATGTTGATGTGCGTTACTCCTTTTTCCTCCTGCCCTAAATTATCGCAGTGTGTCACCTTACCACTTCCAGGACCGCCTGAAAAGAGGAGAAAAAGATAAGTAATATTATGGATATTTCTTTGAATTTTTCACACAATTTTTCCTCTTTTTTTTGACTTACCGAGGACAAAGATAACTGGAACGTTTGGGGGTTCAAATTTAATAGGACCAATATTCTGCATTGGAAAGGCACCAGCTGGTGGTGTTGCCAATAGTCCTGCTTCACCACGCCATCTTCCGATACTTCGAGCATCCCCGTCCTCGAACACCTGCGATCCATTTTGTTGATCTGAAATTATAATTGATTTTTTTTTATTAAATCCTCAAAAAATTCTAGAACAATTTGGAATTGTGATGAAGCGGTTTGAGGAAGACGTTTTTAAATGACGCCAATGGATTCCTGAGGAAATTTGTCATGGAAATGATATGTCGGAAGTGATTTTTTGTAATTTTTTGAAAATTGAACCTTTTTGACTCAAAATTGAACTTTTTGAAATCTAAAAAATCAAAAATCCCGAAAATGGCTTGTGACATATGATTTTCATGTCAAATTTTCTCAGCTTTTCAATGGAATCATTTTTGGATCTCTATCTCTGGTAGTTTTAATAATTTCGATTAAATATTAGGAAAATTCGAGGAAATCGTGGAAATTAGTTAAGACAGTTCAAGATAGACGTTTTTAAATGATTCCATTAAATTCCTGAGGAAATTTGCCATGGAAATGATATGTCGGAAGACATTTTTTGGAATTTTTCAAAAATTGAACCTTTTTGACTCAAATTTGAACCTTTGGAAATCAAAAAAATCGTAAAACCCCAAAAATGACTTGTGACATATCATTTCCATGTCAAATTTCCTCAGGAATCCAATGAAATCATTTCAAAATCTCTAACTCCTGTAGTTTCAATGATTTCACGAAATTTCCAATAAATCCTGGATAATTTTGCCCCTGATTACATTATTAAAGCTTATTTACTGCAGACAGAGTTCAGTAAACATAGTCAATTTAAAAACTCATAATCTATTGTCATTTTTTTTTCAGCAACAGCGTGGGATTGGTGTATCGAGCGAATTATCTCGTATGCAAAAGAGTTGCGGTCAACACACGCGATAGTGAATTCATTGTTTGGCAAGAAAAAAGAAAAATAGAAAAAAAAAATCAATAGAGTCCCAACAAAATCGTGAAATTCATGGAAAGTTGAATATCCAATCGTTCTATGAATAGTTTTTGATAATCATTTCAACTGCAGAAAAAATCATCAATTAATTTTTTTTTTCAGGATTTTTAAAAAATAATTATTAAGTAGATAAATCACGTTATTTTATTCAGATAATTTCTTTCGACTCGTAAGAAAAAAAAAATTTGAATTTTTTAAAATAATTATTTTAAAAAATTGAATTTTTTTCCTTTAATTTTTTAAATTTTGAAGAAAAAAAAATTAAAATTTTTTTTTTTTTTCAATAAAAATTTAGTAATTCAATAATTCGAATATCGACGAAAACTTTTACTTCTACGTGTCTCCTCAATAATTTCACATTCTTGGGTTTATTTTATTTTATTCTCTCGTTTATTTAACGTTGTATTTACAAAGATAGGACAACTGAGGTCAGTGTACGCTTTTGCGTGTGACAGAATCGAATTATGGAAAGGGGAATATAGAAGAAAAAAAAAAAAATTCGATTTGTCTCATCTGTGTCCTTGGATAATAATATTTAATGGTGGATTTAAAAAATTCTGACGTTTTCATTTGTTTGCGTCAATTACGTATTTTGTAAAATAAATAAATAAAAATGAGAATTCAATATTTTGTTCTGAGAAAAAAAAGGGAAAATTGAGGAAATTTATTTTTTCAAACAAAGGGAAAAATTATTGAATTTTTCCTCTTTTTGTTTGAAGTGGAAAGTTATTTTTAAAAAATTGAAAATTTAGGAAAAGGGGAGAAATTTAGGAACAAGGGTGAATTTAGGGGAAAACTGGAAATTTATGGAAAAAGGGGAAATTTAGGATAAAGGGGGAAATTTAGAGATAAGAAGGGGTGAATTTAGTGAAAAACTGGAGATTCATGGAAAAAACGGAAATTTAGGAAGTAAGGGAGAAATTTAGGAACAAAACAGGGTAAATTTAGTGAAAAACTAGAAATTTATGAAAAAATATAAAAATGTATGGAAAGAGGGGAATTTTATGGAAAATGTGAAATTGATGAAAAAATAGAAAATATAGAGGAAAAGAAGCGGGCAAATTTGTGGCAAAAGAGGAAATTTATTTGAAAAGAAAAGAACTTATGAAAAAAATGGAAATTTATGAAAAATTAAGAAAATTAAGGCAAAAAGTGGAAAATTACTGGAAACAAGTGGATAATAGTATTGCTTTCCAACTGATATAGCTTTTTCTGCTAATACTTTAGCAATATGCTTCCGAATAGAAGTCATACAACTTTTTCACACCATCATCAAAATTTCATCTTATTCCAGATTTTTGAGATTAAATTAAAAGGATCTCGAAAAATAATGAGTTGAGAGAAAAATACCAGGATACCTTTTTTGTAGAGAATTTCAAGAGCTACAAAAAAGGTATTCAGACATTTCCTCCTAAACGCAACAGTTTCCAAGATACTCTTTAAATAAGTTGACTAAAAATTTGAATTCCTCGAATTTTCGATTATTCCATGATTTCCACAATTCAATGAGCATCTCGAAAACCATTAAATTTGGGAAAATTCATCACGAAACCTTTTTTGTAGCAAATTCAATTCTCCATAAAAAAAAAGTCTCAAAAAATTGCGCTATCTCGCTTAGTTTCCGAGATAACTATAAGAAAAGATAAAAAAACAAGTGGATAATAGTATTGCTTTCCAACTGATATAGCTTTTTCTGCTAATACTTTAGCAATATGCTTCCGAATAGAAGTCATACAACTTTTTTCAAACCATCATCAAAATATCGAATTTTGAAGAAATTCATTAAAACGCCAATAACTCGAGAACTAATCATGCAAATAAGCTCAAAATTCACAGGCATCTAACTCATACAATTCTCGAGATAACATATGAGTATAAATAACATCAGTTCAATAGTTTCCAGAAATTCTATTGAAAACTGATTTTCGAAAAATGGATATATCTCAAAAAGTATCGATCGAATTCTCTTGAAATAAAGCTTAAAAAATAGAGTTTGTCGAGAGGAAATTTTCCACAAAATATTAAATTTTTCTATAAAACCGTTTTGCTGTAATTGAGACTTTTATGCACACACAGACATGCGCTAAAAATATCATTTTCCCTCTATTTAAATCATTTTTAGTATCTTCTATTAACAAAATTACAATCAAAAATTCTGATGATTACATAGCTTCCATTCGGAAGCAAAAAGAAGGAAATTTAGGCAGAAAAAAGAGAAAATTCATGAAAAAAGTTCTGTTCAATTAAATTTCTATCAGAAAGATAAATAAAAACTCAAGTTATAATGAATAAGCTGAAACATGTGAGGGGAGTCCTTTACCAATAACTCGCGTGACCCTTGTTACGCGTTAGAACGTTCAATTATATATTATTCAATGGAAATCACCAAGACATAACAAAAAAAAATATATTTTACCTTCAAATTCATTTATATTTAATTTTATTCTGATTAATAAATAATCATCTAGGGAAAAAATACGAGAAAAAGGGTTAAACTCGTTTGAAAAAAAGCGCGGGGCAAAATGGGGTGATGGGGTTGAATGGAGGACATAGGTAAATCCACCCTGTTTTGCCCCTCTCCCCCCCCCCCTTCTTTTTCGAAAATAGAAAATGATGGGAAAACACGAGTATTAAATTTTCAGAGAAATCGATTTTATTTTACCATTAGTTTTTTGAGAATATCCAGGAATCTAAGCGAGATAGAGCAATTTGTGTGATAACCTTTTTTGTAGAGAATTTTAAGGGCTACAAAAAAAGTCATCATGAAAATTGCTCTATCTCGCTTGGATTCCAAGATATTCTTTCAAAAAACTAATGACAAGATAAAATCAATTTTTCTGGAAATTTCAGATTCTTCATGAAAACCCGGAAATTTTTTGTATAATTTATTGGTTTTTGCGATTTTTACCAATTTTCTTTTGTTCGTTTGTTCAAAAAAAAAAATTATTTATTCATTGATGAGTATCCCTGTGTCCAGGTAGTAAAAGAGCAAGTCATGTTTCACCTTGAAATACATTTTATCTCTAATTTTTTTCCGATAAATAGAGAATCATCGAGGAATAACCAGGAAAAAAACCGTTAAATTCGATGTAAAAAAAAGGTGGGGCAAAATGGGATGATGGGGTTGAATGGAGGACATAGGTGAATCCATTCCGTTTTGCCCCCCATTTTTTATTTCCCAAAAATCACTACAAAAACATGGAAATCTCGCATAATTCACCGGTTTTCGCGATTTTTACGTTCTTTTTTGCTGATAATTTATTTTTAAGAAAAAGTGGGGCAGAATGGGCTGATGGAGTTGAATGGAGTACGTAGATGAAGCCATTCCGTTTTGCCCCCCCCCCTTTTTATTTTCCAGAAATCTCCATGAAAAACCAGAAATTCTGTTGAATTCATCAGTTTTCACGTTTTTTGCCGATTTAACTGATTCATTTGTTCAAAAAAAAAATTATTTATTAATTATTATAGAGATTATTTATATATTATAATTATTTATTCATACATCAGTACTCGGGCAGTAAAAATGCAAGTCATGATTCACCTTGAAATCTATTTATCTTTATTTTTTCCGATAAATAAGAAATTATCGAGAAAAAATCGCAAAAAATTCCATTAAATTTGCTCTAAAAAAAAGTGCGGGGCAAAATGGATTTATGGGCTTGAATAGGGTACATCCATAAATTCATACCGTTATGCCCCTCATTTTTATACCCCAAAAAATACCCATAAAAACACAGAAATCCCACATAACTCACCGGTTTTCGGAGTTTTAACAAACTTTTTTTTGTTTATTTATTTGAAAAAAAGGCGGGGCAAAATGGGATAATGGGGTTGGACAGAGAGAATAGATAAATACATTCCATTGTGCCTCCTCTTTTCTATTTCCCGAAAATCGCCGTGAAAACCCGGAAATTTCGCTTAATTCATCGGTTTTCGCCTTTTTTTTATCAATTTTTTTCGTTCAATTATTTGCAAAAAAAAGGGCAGGGCAAAATGGGATGATGAGGTTGAATGGAGTACATAGGTAAGTCCATCCCATTCTGCCCCCCATTTTGTATTCCCCAAAAATTGCCATAAAAACCCGGAAATTCCGCGTGATTCACCGGTTTTCGCGTTTTTCACCGATTTTTTCCGTTCAATCATTTGAAAAAAAAGCGGGGCAAAATGGGATAATAAGGTTGAATGAAGTACATAGATAAGTCCATCCCATTTTGCCCCCCATTTTTTATTTCACAAAAATCGCCATAAAAACCCGGAAATTCCGCATAATTGACCGGTTTTCGCGTTTTTCACCGATTTTTTTGGTTTATTCATTTGAAAAAAAGGCGGGGCAAAATGGGATGATAAGGTTGAATGGAGTACATAGGTAAGTCCATCCCATTCTGCCCCCCATTTTTTATTCCACAAAAATCGCCACAAAAACCCGGAAATTCCGCATAATTGACCGCTTTTCGCGTTTTTTACCGATTTTTTTCGTTCATTCATTAGAAAAAAAAGTGGGGCAAAATGGGATGATAAGATTGAATGGAGTACATAGGTGTAAGTCCATCCCATTTTGCCCCCCATTTTTTATTTCCAAAAAATCGCCATAAAAACCCGGAAATTCCGCATAATCCATAAATTTCCGCGACTTTTCCCTATTTTTTCGTGGAAAAAAAATTATTTTTCCACTTAAAAAACAACATTTATCTATTAATAAACATACCAGTGTCCAGGCAGATGCCCATAGTAGGTTTGTCCGACAGTGTTGTTCTATTGTCACGGCCATTTACATGATTAATAACTCCCCTCCCACCTCCTCCAATATTTCAAATTCACAGAACTTATGAAAAACCGGTAAACATTGTCTTCCGCAGAGAAAAAAACGCACTTAATTCAGAAAAAAAAATTCTCACTTTTCACTTGAAAGAAAAATCCGGTAAAAAAAACTCCAAATACCTATTTTGATTAAATTACTGTCCAATAAATTTAATTTTCATTGGATAATTATACGAATTACTTAAATTTCGACGATTATTTTGTCTTTCTAGTCTCTTTAATTTTTTTAATATTATCTTTAACACAACTGTTAATATAATAACTGTAAACATTCGCAGAATTGACCCAATTAAGGGCGAGTGAAACTCCACTTTTCTTAATTAGTTCCAATTAATTAATAGAATTTTTCATTTATTTTTTCTCAATTTTTTCGCTCACTAAAATCCGCGAAAAAAAAAACAATTTTCCGGATTTTTTTTTTTCATTAAAAAAATTAATAATTTTTTTTTTTCAATTTATAAATAAATAATAGTGATGACTCACAAGGAAATTTGTCCTTGGACGTTTCACGGGCAAAGTGAATGAAACGTGGAGAAAAAAAAATCGAAACTCGCGGAAATTTCGAATTTAGTGGTTTTTTTCGATTTTTAATTGGGAAATTTTCTTAATTTTTGGGGAATTATTTTCTTTTTTTAAGGATTTTTATTGACACACATACACAAGGGTGTAATCGAATTAATCGGAAGTTGCGCCTCAATGTGACACGATGGTTGAAACTACAATGGTAATACGAAAGGAGTGGAAATACACAAGTGGAGATACACGTTGTTGTCATAGTTACTACACATGCGCATTAATGAGATCCTTTTGATATAAAAAAATCCTGGATTTCACGATTTTGGATGGTTTTTCCAATATTTTTTTTTGGCTAGTGGCGATGGGCAATCTTTGGAAAAAAATTGATTCTCGAAAAATCGATCTTTCAGATCTAAAAAATCCATTTTTCGAGAAAGTCCCATCCATTTCGAAATGACGAATTTTTGCAAATTGATTTTTAAAAAAAGGAATTGAGAAATTTGATTAATCGATCTTGAAGAAAATAGGATTTTTTAAAGAATCGATTACGAAAGAAAAATCGAATTAATCATTTGATAAATCGATTCTTTCAGAAAAGAAGATTTTTGGAGAATCGATTTTTTCAAAAAAAAACATCAAATTTAGAGATTCGATGAATCAATCTTTCAGAAAATAGATTTTTATAAAAATTGATTTTGTAAAAAAAAAAAAAAGAAAAAGATATTGAACTGAGAAATTCGATGAATCGATTAAGAAATACAGTTCACTTAGTAATTCTAAGAATTGGGCGACCCCCACTCTACCTACTGCAACGAAGGAGAAAAATGAATCGTAACATTCTATATAAGAAACTTGTTGAATTTATTTTTAAGGGGTCACACCACTGTAGAATTTTTAAAAAATCGATTTTTTTCTTGCTTTAAAAATTACTCTGGACCTTCCAGAATACGTGCAAGAAAAGTTATCACCTGAAACCCATTTTTTCTCATGAAATTTTGAATTTTTCCCAAGGCATTTCTTCATATTCATAGCCCAAGTCAAAACTTCAATCGTGTTTTTCTCGAAACATGATTTTTCAAATTGGCACGCAGCATAACTTCAATAATTTTCATTTTTTTCATTTGAATTTCCTACAGCATCTTGAAAACAATATTTCGAACAGCAGTACGTAGGGGATTTTCAAAAAATTGATTTGCACATTTTTTATTGATAAAAAATTGCCGGTTTTTGGCCGAAATTTGAATTTTTTCATTCAAATCGTCACCAATCGCACAAAAAACAATATTTTTGAAATTCCCTACGTATTTTTGTAGCTATGTGTATCTAGGCTTAGCCAATTTTTTTTTTTAAATTGCAATTTGCACGAGTTATCCACATTATGTGTACAAAAAAAAAATCGGATAATTTTCTTTACAACGTCAAAAAAAAAAAAGTTTTTCAATTAGTTTTGTTCATTCAAAAAAGGTTAAATGTGAAGATCAACCCTCATGAGAATTTTCCCATCCCTCCAATAAAATAAGCAGCAAAGTTAGCCAACAATGTATGAATGTAAAAAGCGTTTATAAAAAAGGTTGAAATGTCACTATTAATTATTTATTTAAAAAAAAAAGACCTATTCTACATTTCAAAAAGGCCTGTACCATCAGTTTTTCCACTGGGTTCAGCATCATTGATTAAATTCTAGAAGTTCCAGTGGCTTATTACACTAGATTTATTCGTAGGCACCCTTGCACTAGATTTATCCGGGTCGTGTGTCTATACCCTCAATTAAGGTAGTACCCCATTGAATTCAAGTACAGTTAATGCCTTATTTTTTTGATGGTTTATCAAAGATGATGTTTTTTTTACGTTTTGATTAAATTTTTTATGTGTTTTTTTTTTCATTTTTATTGAAAAAAAGCGCGGGAGAGCGGTGGGGGCTGGGGCAAAATGGGATTAAATGGATTTTGAAGAGAATTTAATGCTCTACAAAAAAGGTATCTTTGGATTTTATTGTGGGGTCAATGGTTTTCGAGATTTTTGAGGGAGAATGGGGGAAAAGGGGTTTTAGTGGAGAGTTGAGAGGAGAAATTTTGTTTTTGGAGGGGTTTTGATTAGGCGCTTGGAAACTATTAGGGGTAGGGGAAAATGTCAAGAGACTTTTTTTGTGGGGAATTTAATGGGCTACAAAAAAGGTGTCTTGAGATTTTTTCGTGAACTGGACGGTTTCGGAGATATTGATGGAATGATACGGAATTAAGGTGGTATTCCGGGGAATTCGAGTACAGTTAATTAATTGTTTTTTTGGTGGTGTATCAAAGATGATGGTTTTTTACGTTTTTCTGAATTTTTTCATAATTTTTGACCGGCCAGTTTATGAGATATGAATTATCAAAATTACTGAAAATACCGGTGGTGGGGATGAAACGCCCTAAATCGGACGGAAATAACGAAATTACTAAAGAACCACAGGATTGACCCATTATTTAAAAACAATTGGCGAAGAGAACAGCATTTTAACTAAATAATAGAAGAAGAAAAATATTCAATTCACCGTATAGTTATTGAGAAATTTTAATTAGAAGGCAGTCGTAACTATTTGCCTCTCTCTCTGTCTCATGCATGTGATAGGAGATTAATGTAAAAAAAATTCGAGAAAAAAGAAAATTATATCCACAATCGGATAGAACGGGAAATTCTACCCCGGAAAACCCTATAATCCAACCCATTTTGCCCCACTCTTCTAAAAATTCGAAAAATCTTTCAAGCCCTGTAACTCTCGAACCACTGGGCCAAAAGTCATTGCATTATATACATTTTCGGGGTAGAATTCTCCGCTCTTCCCACTGGAATCATCAAAACTCAAAAATTCCGAAAACAAAAAAAAATTATATTCACAATCACTTTTTCAGGTAAATTAAAGCACTTTTTTCCGAATTATCAGCTTTTAATTGGCAGCTCACCTACAAATCCTCATTCTTTCTGTTTTATTGACCACACTCTATACTACCTTAATCATAAAAAAAAAATCGATTTTTTCTCATGAAAATTATTAACTTAAAATTAATAATTTCTTCATCAAAAATTTTTTTTTTTCAACTTTTCAACAAAGTTTTTCCTATTTTCTTGACATTTTCCATTTTTTACTTATTTTTTCAATGACATAATTCTACTGCTCTTGCAAATATTAAACAAACAATTTTAAATTAATTTAGCTTCTTTTTGTGTCGAGGTGAACTGTGAAAGACCCGATCGAACTTGGACTACTGTCTCAGTAGCCTCTTTTATCATTATTATAATTATTATTTCTTTTTTTCTTCTTTTTTTTTTCCTTACATTTTTGTTGTCACCGGTGATAAGCTGACGATGGAGCGCATGTGTTAGTGCTCAAATGAGATCCCCAGTGGTTAAATAATAAGTGGTAAACCAGTTGACAGGTGGATACGGTCTCATGGATTCATTAAATATTCCGAGAAGCTAACTTATTCGTCAATAAAATAAAAAAAATTATAATTTTGATGAAAAATAATGGGATTAATTAATTATTATATATAAAAAAAAAAAAAAATTACTATCTTAAAGGGATCTCTGAAACTATTGATTTTAGGAAAAAATGTGAGGACACCTTTTTTGTAGCTCTTGAAATTCTCTACAGAAAAGGTCTCCTGACATTTTCCCCTAAACTCACTCGCTTCAAAGATATTTGGGTTACAATCTTGATGAAAAATTTGAAAAAAAAAATTTGTTCTTTAATTAATTTTATAAAATCGATAATTTATTTAAAAATGTTATTTATTCATTAATTCTCTTTTGGGCTTAAAAACAATTCGTGAAAAAACGTGAATCACATACTTTGGCACATTCAAATATGAATTAACTGAGATCAATGGAATTAACGTTAATTTTTTTTTTTCAATTGTTAATAAATTTTTTTTTTTTTAATTAAACCATTGTTGTTTGCTCCAAATCACCAGGTGGATCCTCAAATCCATTGAACAGTCCAGTGAACCATGAATTTGCGCTCGATACATTATCATAATTTATTGTATTAAAAATATTATTATTATGATTATTTTCTTGAATTTCTTGATTATCATTAATTTTTCCAATTTTATCACTGATATCTCGGTGTTTGACGAGAAGTTCAACGTCCTGATTGTGTCTGCACCAACTTTTCCACGATTTGAAGTGAAATCTGAAGGGAATTTTTTTTATTTTTTTAATGAATTTCTTTTTTTTTCTCGAAATTTCAATGAATTTTGCAAGTAGAAATTTATTTTTTTTTCATTTGTTAATATCTTGGATGCTAGTGGGTTTAGGAGAAACTGTTAAGAAACCTTTTTTGTAGAAAATTTAATTCTGTATAAAAAAGGTCTCTTGATCTTTTTCGATAAACCCAATAGTTTCAGAGATCCTTTTAAAAAAGTCTGTGAATTTTTTTTTCGATTTTTTTTTACTTCAAAATGATTTATTTTGAGTATTTTTTGAAAGATCTCGAAAACTATTGGGTTGAGAGGAAAATTTCAAGATACCTTTTTTGTGGTAAATTTAATTTTCTACAAAAAAAGTCTCTTGACTTTTTTCTCTAAAATCGATAGTTCTCGAGATTTTCATGAATTTATAAAAAAAACAGATCTTTTACTCTCGTAAATTGATAAAATTAATTATTCACCTCATTGTAACGATTAACCAGAGGCAGTAAGTGGCAACCAGCATGCAACAGAGTATAGCCAGTCCAGTGCCTTCCCAGAAGCCACTTCTTGTGTAAGCTGATGCACCAATTGCACATAAATAAGTAGCAGCAATGCATAATGGCGTTAATACAATGAAACAAATCACATCACCAGCAACACCCTGAGGTCCAAATCCATTTTTTGCTGACCACCACAAACAGACTGACTATAAACAGAATTTTTTTATTTTTTTTAAATGAAAATGAGGATGATTTTTTTTCAATTTAGGGTTTTCCCGAAATTTTAAAAATTTTCCAGGATTTTTCCAAATCGAACTCAAGCAAACTGTCTTCATTCATATGGCTTCTCAAAAATCAATTTTTTTTTCTTAATTTGGGATTTTTCGGAATTTTCTTAAGGGGTAACGCTACTGTAATAAAAGTCTAAAAAAGGCGTTTTTCGACCATTTTTTTGCCTATAGAAAAAGTGGCAATAAAATAATGATATTTGAGGGAGTGATTAAACATATATTTGAGTCTTCAGGAAAAAATTCATCAAAAAATATCAGAAAATGACGACACAAGAGCCATTCTTGTGAGGCTCCTCGAATTTGAAACACTCTGCAACATGCAGTGTAACTGGTGCAAATTTCCATTGAAAAAAAAAAAACTGGCTCAGTCTAGATACACATAGCTACAGAAATACGTAGGAGATTTCAAAGATATTGTTTTTCGTGTGATTGGTGACGATTAGAATGAAAAAATTCAAATTTCGGCCAAAAAACCGGCAGTTTTTTATCAATAAAAAATGTGCAAATCAATTTTTTGAAAATCCCCTACGTATTGCTGTTCGAAATATTGTTTTCAAGATGCTGTGAGAAATTCAAATGAAAATAATGAAAATTATTGGAGTTATGCTGCGTGCCAATTTGAAAAATCATGTTTCGAGAAAAACACGATTGAAGTTTTGACTTGGGCTATGAATATGAAGAAATGCCTTGGGAAAAATTCAAAATTTCATGTGAAAAAATGGGTTTCAGGTGATAACTTTTCTTGCACGTATTCTGGGAGGCCCAAAGTAATTTTTAAAGCAAGAAAAAAAATCGATTTTTTGAAAATTCTACAGTGGTGTTACCCCTTAAATGGAATACCTGAAACCTTCCTTCGCTTGTGTTTTTTAAAAAATCTGGATTTTTTCAAATTTCGATTTTTCCAGAATTTTCGAGAATTTTTCCCAAATTGAACTTCTGCTTCTTTTCTTCGCCCACTTGGTTTTTGAAAAATCAGGTTTTCTTTTTCGATTCGGAATTTCTGAGAATTTCCCTAGACTGAACTCTCGCAACTTTCTTTGCCCATGTTTTTAGAAAAATCACGATTTTTCTACCAATTTGGAATTTTTCAGATATTTCGAGAATTCTCCAGGATTTTTCCGAATTGATCTCCGGCAACCTTCCTCAGCCCACATTTTTCCTGGTAAAAACCGAATTTTTTCCCAATTCAGGACTTTCCCCAATTTTCCAGAATTTTTCCAAACTGAACCGCATTTTATTACAATTTGAAATTTTCCAGGAATTTGAAAAATTTCCCAGGATTTTCCCAAATCGAACTCAAGCAAAATTTCTTTATCCGTATTGTTATTCGAAAATCAGGATTTTTTCCTTAATTTAGGCTTTTCCAGAATTTTCTACAATTTTCCAGGATTTTTCCGAATTGAATACATGGTTTTTGGAAAAATCAGGATTTTTTCTCCAATTCGCAATTTTTTAGAATATTCCAGGTTTTTCCAAAATTTTCTCAATTTGGACTCTGGCAACTTTTCCTTCTCCAAATAAATTTCTCAAAAGCAGAAATTTCCCACAATTTTTGTACTACCCAGACTTTCCCGAATTTTCCGAAATTTAACTAGGGCAATTTTTTTTTACCCCTATAATTTTCGAAAAATCCGAATTTTCTCCCCAATTTGGAATTTTCCGAAATTTTCCATGTTTTCCCAGAATTTTCTGAAACTATATTCTTTCAATCTTCTATTTCCAAAAAAAATGAAATAAATTTCCCAAAATCAGGGATTTTCCACAATTTGGGATTTTCTCGAAATTTTCCCGGATTTCCAAAAAAAAATGAGGATTTTTCTTCAATTTTAGATTTGATTAAAAAAAAAAAAGAGAATTATCATAATTTTTTTCCACCATTACAATCATTAAAAATTCATCAATTCCCATTTTCACGATAAAACTATTCATTACGTCAAGGTCATTAACCGAATCGATGATTCATACTTTCTTCGATATTTTTTCCTTTTTTTTCTTTTTCTACACTTTAATGATAGACCATTTAAACTTGACGTATATTTTTTTTTTTTTTTTTTTTAATAAAAAAACTTGTCCTTGTGTCTTTCTTTACACACCTGCGTGAATGGTTTATTCTTCTTCTGTATTGAGTACGCGTAATTGCATATTTCACATTGTGCACTATTCGAGGCTGATAGCCATTTTTCTAAACACTTCGTGTGTATTGCACCAACTGTTCCTGAGCACTCGCATGGATCAATTAATTCACCTGTGTTTCCATCTGAAATTACATAAAAATTATTTGAAAAAAAAAAAAAAAAAAAAAATTTCACTGTTAAAAAATAAAAATTAGAAAGATTTTATAAAATGAAAACAAGTAAAAATTTTTTTTTTAAAGAAATTTTATCTGAAAAATTGATTTTATTAAAGATATCTCGGAAATTAATGGAGATAGGACCTTTTTACCCCAGTCCACTTCCCTAGCCCCTAAAATTCTCTACAAAAAAGGTCTTTTCAAAAATTTCCCTCCCCCCCTTCAATTCCGAAATATTTCCAAAAAAACCGAAAATCGAAGAAAAAACCCTTTTAATGACCTCTCTTCAAAAAATCCCTCGCATCTCAGAAACTAAGCGAGATACGAAAAATTATATAGAAACCTTTTTTGTCGAGAATTAAATTTCCTACAAAAAACGTTTTTGTAAAAATTCTCTATCTCTCTAACTTTCCGAGATCCTTTCAGAAAACTGAGAGTGTCCCAAAGAAATTTCTTCAATCTAGAAATTCATTGATTCATCGAAATAAAGAGAAATAATAATAATAATTAGTGCTTACCCTCGTGACAAATACGACAATAGACAGATTTAATACTTTGTTTATCCAATGTCATGTTTATAATTAATTTATTAATTATTTTAAAAAATCAAGTAAACATGATTTTTCGTAACTTTGCAAAAATTTTTGCTCACGAGTTCACAACTTCAAACACTTGAGTTAAAACTGCACCGAAACACGCGAAATCCGTAGAAAATACGTATTACAATAATAATAATAATAATCGTAATAATAAAGTGAGTATTGTGTGTTCTTATTGTACATCCTTATTCGATGATTTTGTGAGTGAAAATGCTGCTTTAAATTTTTCACCGTAAACAATTACTTCTTCGGTTTCTTAGCCTCGGTGCTAAGTGATTTTTCGGGGCCTAATTTGGCCTTCGATTTATGGCAATGGTTATTTAAAGATAATGATAACAATCAAGCGGCTTAAAATTCTTTGAACGAATTTATTTTTAACGATTATTATTATTTTTTTGTTTTTTTTCCTCGAGTTTTGATTAAATTTTTGATGTGGTTTTTTTTTCATTTTGTTTGAAAAAAAGCGCGGGAGAGCGGTGGGGGCTGGGGCAAAATGGGATTAAGTGGGTTTTGAAGAGAATTTAATGCTCTACAAAAAAGGTGTCCTTGGATTTTATTGTGGAGTCAATGGTTTTTGAGATTTTTGGGGGAGAATGGGGGAGAAGGGGTTTTAGTGGAGAGTTGGGAGGAGAAATTTTGTTTTTGGAGGGGTTTTGATTAGGCGCTTGGAAACTATTAGGGGTAGGGGAAAATGTCAAGAGACCTTTTTTGTGTGGAATTTAATGGGCTACAAAAAAGGTATCCTGAGATTTTTTCGTGAACTGGACGGTTTCGGAGATATTGATGGAATAATACGGAATTAAGGTGGTATTCCGAGGAATTCGAGTACAGTTAATTAATTGTTTTTTTGGTGGTGTATCAAAGATGATGGTTTTTTACGTTTTTTTGAATTTTTTAATAATTTTTGACCGGCCAGTTTATGAGATATGAATCATCAAAATTACTGAAAATACCGGTGGTGGGGATGAAACGCCTTAAATCGGACGGAAATAACGAAATTACTAAAGAACCACAGGGTTGACCCATTATTTAAAAACAATTGGCGAAGAGAACAGCATTTTAACTGAATAATAGAAGAAAAAAATATTCAACTCACCGTATAGCTATTGAGAAATTTTAATTAGAAGGTAGGCGTAACTATTTGCCTCTCTCTCTGTCTCATGCATGTGATAGGAGATTGATGTAAAAAAAATTCGAGAAAAAAGAAAATTATATTCACAATCGGATAGAGCGGGAAATTCTACCCCGGAAAGCCCTATAACCCAACCCATTTTGCCCCACTCTTCTAAAAATTCGAAAAATCTTTCAAACCCTGCAACTCTCGAACCACTGGGCCAAAAGTCATTGCATTATATACATTTTCGGGGTAGAATTCTCCGCTCTTCCCACTGGAATCATCAAAATTCGAAAATTCTGAAAACAAAAAAAAATTATATTCACAAGCTCAAGATATGACTTTCCAATAGTTCAATCACTGTTTCCCCGAATTATCAGCAATTAATTGGGAACTCACCTAAAAATCCTCATTTTCTCCTGTTTTATCGAACGTACTCTGAAATACTACCTTAATAGTAAAAATTAAGCAGTTAGAATTCCCTTCGATCGATAAAGTAGAGCAGAAGCTCCTCACTTACCACGAATTAAGGGTGTCCCCTCCTCCCTCCTTCTCCCATTTCCCCCAGAGATGGCGTTATCATCCAATTCGCGCACGCTCAGGGTCATCCCGCAATTATTAAATTGAAAGAAATAAAAGGCTTGCGCTGCATCTCCTAAGAGCAAATAAAAAAGAACGGGTCAAACAAGTTATCAGCAGGAAAATGAAGCGATGATCATTGAATTCCCCACTATTCTTCTCGCAATTACCGAGTCATTGGTCATCAGTTGAGGAAAATCAATGATTGATTTTGCTCATCAGTTCTGCGATAGCCTCGGCATCAAAAAGAGCCCCAGAGGCATTAAAATAAAATAATTTATCGTCATGTTAACGACATTAATTGTCTATTTCTCAATAACTCAGCTCCCAAAATGGGCCCTGAGTGATTACACTCCGCCGATGGCCAAAGTGGAGCCTCTGTACCCTAGAGGCATCAGGATATCAATTCCCGGTAATATTTTATCTATTTAAGGATATCCAAGTAGTTCCGACAATCTATTTTTCCTCTTCAATTTTCGTCACTTAAATTAAATTAACAAAATTAAATTAAAAATAAAAATTAAATTAACATTAGAACTCCATAAGCGAGATTGAGTTTCAGTTTCACTGCAACAATTCATGGTTACAGATCTATTATTTCCTTATATAACTATATATATTCTTGTTCGTCAGAATGTCTATTAATTTTTCAAATCATAAAAAATGCCTTTTACCGGACAAATAGCGACGATTAATCCAATTAATTACATGAAAACATTAATGGCGGGAAAATTGGTATTTGAAATCCGAGGATCCTCCAATGGCAGTCCTAGATGCTGGAACAGCGTCAGTCAAATTCGCAACAATATTGGATATTTATAATATTATTTAATAACAATTTATTTTCGTGGACATCGTTTTAATATCGCTAAAATGTTACAAAATTGGAATAATTAGAATATTTATGATAACTTAGGAAAATAAAAAAGAAAAGTAGATCATTTGGACCTGCAACATGGATTCCCTAAAGGATGTTAGGGCGAGGTGGTCGGACATAACCTTAATTTTTTGTATAAAATTGTAAATATCTTCGTATACATAATTAAGTTCTGAAAATCATTTTCTCCATGTTTGAAGAATGTAATGAGGAACAAAATAAGCCGTAGAAACAAAAAATTGATTGAAAATTGAAAAATTGGCTGCATTTTTTACATTTTTTGAATCTTGAGAAATTTGAGATATGTAAAAAATGCAGCCAATTTTTCAATTTTCAATCAATTTTTTGTTTCTACGGCTTATTTTGTTCCTCATTACATTCTTCAAACATGGAGAAAATGATTTTCAGAACTTAATTGTACACACGAAGTTATTTACAATTTTATACAAAAAATTAAGGTTATGTCCGACCACCTCGCCCTAACATCCTTAAGGGGTCTGTCTACTTTGTACGCCTGAAAAAAACGCTGTTTTCACCAATTTTTTTAAAGAATACTGTTATGTTTATTAATATGAAACTTGTTGGGCTTAACAAAAGCATTCTTAAATTACACAAAAACATTTTTTTTTATTGATTTTAACCACTTTTTCAGTATGAAAATTCCAGGTAAACAGGAGTTCTCTAAAAGTGCGCTGTTGAAAAAATCTCAACAAAGGCCCATCTGAAAAAAAAAATTGAATGGTGTTAGGTTTAGTGTGATAGTGGTTATATCCCGAACCTCGAATATTAATTTGTATGCAAAATTAACAAAATGGCGGACAACCAAAAAAAAATAAATTAAAAAACGTGTTTTTGTCGCATGTTTTTTCCCCTAAAAAACTAGTAAAAATTAAAATTCAGCAATAATTCTGATTCGGGATAGAGCCACTATCACACTAAACCTAAAACCATTCAACTTTTTTTTTCAGATAGGCTTTTGTTGAGATTTTTTCAACAGCGCACTTTTAGAGAACTCCTGTTTACCTAGAATTTTCACACTGAAGAAGTGATTAAAATCAATTCAAAAAAATGTTTTTGTGTAATTGAAGAATGCTTTTGTTGAGCCCAACAAGTTTCATATTAATAAACATAACAGTATTCTTAAAAAAAATTAGTGAAAATAGCGTTTTTTTCAGGCGTCCAAAGTAGACAGACCCCTTAAGGATGTTCTACACCTACCGTAAGCGGGGGTTGTGCGGCATGAGAGGGGCAGTGATTTCGTCAGTGTTCCAATCCCTGAACATGAAATAATGATTTTTTACATTCCTCATTAAAATGATTTTCAGGGAATTATGGAACGCTGTGGGTGTTCAAATATTATATTATGATCATTACATTTCATAGATACTTTTTTTATCCTTTATTTAATTAGTTTGAGAATTATTTGGAAAAAAGCGTTGAATTCTAGGGAATTCTGGCGACACAAGTTGGCAGCACTTACGCGAAATCGACAATTTTTCAAGCATTGTTATTAATTTTAATGCCAATTATTGACCCAATCGTTGTATAAAAATGAACAAATTGTGCGGGGGGTTATTTCTCACCTATATCCGAAGTTTCATCAAATTTGAACAATTTTTCGAAAAGTTTCTTAAGCTTTTGTGAATTTCCCATAAGAATCATGTTAAAAATGGTTTTTAAAAAATTTATAACTTTTAAACCAGGTATGAAAAATATCCAAAATTTTGCATACGGTTCCTTTATAAATTGGAGAACCTTGGAAAAAAATTTCATTGAAATCGTACATTTTTAAGTTCTAATAAAATACTGGTAGAACATCCTTGAACGATGGTTATTAAAAAATTTATAACTTTTAGACCAGGTATGAAAAAAATCCAAAATTTTGCATACGGTTTTTTTTTGACTTGGAGAACCTTGGAAAAAAATTTCAATGAAATCGTACATTTTTAAATTTTGATAAAATACCGGTAGAACATCCTTAAGGTAGTTTCATCACTGCACGAATTTAATGATTAAAATATGAAATAAATTCAAAATAAAAGCTTGTAAGAATCTGAATGATCTCATGAAATTTCAAGTTGATTGACCGTTTTGTATTGTCAAAAATAAATAGACAAGAAATGGAAATAATACGGCGTCTTAAGGGCCAATGCAAGATTTTGCGCTTTTTGGTTCGGCAAAAGATTAGAATGTAGAAAACGTCTTAAAAAAAGGGGGGAAAAAACGAAAATTCACGATTTAATATGAAAATTATTGACCGTCTGATAACTTTGTAATTAATGATAGGTGTTGTTGCATAGGGAAAAACGTGGATACGCTAGTCAAATGGCAGACTATTGATTAAGTAATTAATGACAAATAATTAATACAATTAACCATTTCTTCTTCGAATTTGCCTTTAATACCAGGAAATAGGTTTTTAATTATAAACATTGATTTTCAAGTGCTTTTTTTAAAAAAAAGCCGTTTGGGCCTGTACCCCCGTAACCGTGCATTCGAGGCCCATAATGATCATGACCTTTATTGTAGAGAATTAAATTTCCTATCTTTTTTGTTTCATAATTTTTTTCGTATCACTCACCATTTACGACTTATAAGACTTACTTTACTAGCATTTTATTGTTTAAACGATCATTAGAAGAGACGTCGGTCGGAGAGTCAATAAACGAATAGTAATAGTCTTATAAGTCGTGAATGGTAAATGATACGAAAAAAAATTATGAAACAAAAAAGATAGGAAATGTAATTATCTACAATAAAGGTCATGACCATTGTGGGCCTCAAGTGCACGGTTGCGGAGATACAGGCCCAAACGGTTTTTCGCAAAGTGGCGGCACTTCCACCCGCCTTATTTCTAAGTATTTTGTGATTTTAGGTTCATTACGTCATACTGCACCTATCTGTAAAAAAAATAACTTATCTAGAAATTTGCAGGATAGAATTCTCGATTCCCTGTACTATTTCCCTTTTTCTCAATTTTCGAATTTAGAAATTTTTAAAAAATTCACTTTTTTCCTACAGACGAAGAAGGCATCAGTCTGGTGGCTTTTCACGTCAGGATCAATGAAGAATTCGATGGATTGGAGGCTGGCACAATAGCGAGAGACGTTCTGAGGGCTCGGGATGGCCGATGGAAGTACGAGGATAACTCCACTCAGTTGAAATTTGGAGATAAAGTTTATTATTGGGTGCACGTTGTTTATCAGGGTTTGGGGTATAATCTGCTGTTTCAACAGCATGAGGTCACTGGTGAGTTGGAGGTCAATCTCATTTCTATAATGAGGAAGTAAAGTTATTGATAATCGATAATTGTTATATTTTATTTAATTAGAAATCTGGTAAAATGATTTTTAATTATCAGAGAAAACGTCTGAATTGAAAGAAAAAAAAACAAGTTCAGCTGATATTTCCTCATTAATTCAAAATTATAAACTAATTTAAAAAAGAGCATTTTTTCTCAGATTTTTTGGGTTAAAGGATATTTTGCTATATATTTTTACAAATATCAGCAGAAAAGGGGAAAAATTGTGAAATTCAGGGTTTTTTGAGCCCAACGTCTGTTTCAAGGTCTTTTTTTTCACTTTTTCCATTTTTTAACGAAAAATATTGATGTAAAAATCGAAAAATAGAGAGAAAAAAAGAGATAATTATTAGGGGTGTGCGAATAGTGTTCGAATCGAATCGAATAATTCGAATATTCGAAATTATTCGAACTTATCCGAATTATTCGAAAATATTAGAATTATTTGAAATTTTTGGAATAATTCGAAAATTTTCGGATTATTCGAGAAATTTGAATTATTCGAAAAAATTCGAATTATTCGAAACTTCGAATTATTCAAAAATTCGAATTATTCAGAAAAAATCAAATTATTTGAAAATTCGAAAATTCGAATTATTCGAAAATTCGAAAATTCGAATTACTCGAAAATTCGAAAATTCGAATTATTCAAAAAAAATTTGAATTATTCGAAAATTCGAATGATTCGAAAATTCAAATTGTTCGAAAATTCGAATTATTCGATTCAACTTTCGAATCGAATATTAATATTCGATTCGGTACGAATAATTCATGGATTCGAATTATTACCACACCCCTAATAATTATTCATTATCTCTTTTTGTTTAATTGTGAAAAAACTTTTTTTTTTTAGAAATAAGACCAATCGTGCGCTCTCACGCACTTAAAATGATCTCATAATTTTTTTATTCAAATTTGTTTTCTCAATTTTATCGATTATTATTGTTTGAGTTACATTGCAAAACTATTGCAAATGATCGTTAATTACTTCGAGAAATTATTGTATTCTTCATTTCTATTGTTTTTGGAATTGAGCACGCAATTTTGGTCAACCTATGAGAAATGAGGATTGGATATAACGGTTTGAGCGTTACATTCGACGTGTATGAACTTTTTATGATAGGAAATAGAGAAATATGGGAAAAGAAAAGTCACGAGAGTCCAGTTTGGGAAAATTCTGGGAAATCCCGGAAAATCCTAAATTGGAGGAAAAAATGCGCATTACATATTTTTTCCGAAATTTGATTCTCTTAAAAAAATTTATTAATAAAAATTAATTTATTAATAAATTTATTTGTTTAATGGCAAGTGGAGAGGGAAATTCTGGAATATTCTGAAAAATTCTTGAAAATCCCAAAAAGTTCAAAATCCCAAAAAAAAACAATTTTTAAAAAACATAATGAGCAAAGAAAGCTCACTGGAATTCAATTTGGGTGAATTCGGGAATATTTTGTAATCTTTCCTGAAATCCTATAAAATCCCAAATTTATGAAGAATCTTGATTTCCTGATTATTTCTTCTTTATTAGGATTCTTCAACCCCGATGGATCCAGGATCGATGCAGGAGAAGGACCATCTCCAACCGGAGCATCTGGCTGTCAGCTCTCGGAGACAATTATCATGAGTACAGACAGAAGAGCCGGAGGCAGTGTCTGCAAAGGCGAGCTAATATTCGAGGATGAATTTAATACTTTTAATATCTCAAATTGGAGAATTCTCACGCGATTCTCTCGGCCTCCAGTAATGAGCTATTTGTTTAAAGGATATCCAAGTAGTTCCGATAATCTATTTTTCCTTTGCAATTTTCGTCACTTTTGATAGAGTAGCACGAGGAGATTTTTTTAAAATTTACTTTACACCATGTTACCAGACACAAATTGAGGCAAAAATGATTTTTGAAAAAAATTAAATTAACATTACACAGAGAAAAATGTTTCCTTAATTTAAGAATGTGCAGTCACTTAATTTAAGAATGTGCAGGTCACTTAAATTAAGAAAGGAAAAGTCACTCGATTTAATGAGAAAACTCACTTGATTTAAGTGAGTTTTACTTTCTCAAATTAAGAAAGAAAAAGTCACTTGATTTAAGTGAGAAAAGTCACTTAATTTAAGTGAGAAAACTCACTTGATTTAAGTGAGTTTTACTTTCTTGAATCAAGAAAGAAAAAGTCACTTGATTTAAGTGAGAAAAGTCACTTAATTTAAGTGAGAAAAGTCACTTCATTTAAGTGAGAAAACTTACTTAATTTAAGTGACTTTTACTTTCTTAAATTAAGAATGAAAAACTTACTTGATTTCAGTGAGAAAAGTCACTTAATTTAAGCGAGAAAACTCATTTGATTTAAGTGAGTTTTACTTTCTTGAATTAAGAAAGAAAAAGTCTCTTGATTTAAGTGAGAAAAGTCACTTAATTTAAGTGAGAAAAGTCACTTCATTTAAGTGACTTTTACTTTCTTAAATTAAGAATGAAAAAGTTACTTGATTTAAGTGAGAAAAGTCACTTAATTTAAGTGAGAAAACTCACTTGATTTAAGTGAGTTTTACTTTCTTGAATTAAGAAAGAAAAAGTCACTTGATTTAAGTGCGGAAAGGTCACTTAATTTAAGTGCCCTGCACATTCTTAAATTAAGTGACTGCACATTTTTAAATTAAGAAAACATTTTTCTCTGTGTAGAACTCCGTAAGCGAGATTGAGTTTCAGTTTCACTGCAACAATTCATGGTTACAGATCTATTATTTCCTTATATAACTATGTATATTCTTGTTCGTCAGAATGTCTATTAATTTTTCAAATCATAAAAAATGCCTTTTACCGGACAATTAGCGACGATTAATCCAATTAATTACATGAAAACATTAATGGCGGGAAAATTGGTATTTGAAATCCGAAGATCCTCCAATGCCAGTTTTGGGTGCTGGAACAGCGTCAGTCAAATTCGCAGCAATATTGGATATTTATAATATTATTTAATAACGATTTATTATCGTGGACATTGTTTTAATATCGGTAAAATGCTACAAAATCGGAATAATTGAAATATTTCTGACAAATTAGAGAAACAAAAGTAGATCATTTGGACTTAATCCCTGGATTTCCTTCATCAAGTTTTTTTTCAATAGAATCTTTTTATCAATAAAATCCAACTTTATTCAACAGGACTATCCATTTGTTGTCTATCGAGATGATCCGAAAAATGTGAAAACCGAGGGTGGAACACTGCGAATAACACCAACGCTTTTGGAGCTGGAGTATGGAAGAGATTTTATTCGTCATGGAGGCTTGACTCTTCCGAGGTAAAGGAAACAGCTCAAAAAAAAATGCCCTTTTTTTTCAATAAATCCTTTTTTTTCAAATATTTGCAATGACATTTGGAAATATTTTTTTTTAGTTTAAAAATTCAAATTACTTTCCTTTTTTCAAAAGGATCTTGGAAACTATCAGGTTTAGGAAAAAATGTCAGGAGACCTCTTTCCTAGAAAATTTAATTCTCTACAAAAAAGATCTCTTCATATTTTCTCTTAATCTCAACATTTTCCGAGATATTGTCGAAATTATAATTACGAAAATTGATGTTTTAAGTAATTCCAAAAATTTCTTAATGCATTTTTTAAAAGTATCTCTCAAACTATCGGATTTACGAAGAAAAATCAAGAAATCTTTTTAGTAGCTCCCAAGATTCTTAACGAAAAAAGTCTCTTAAAATTCCCCCCGCAACCCAATAATTTCTGAGATATTTTCAAAAAATTATAAAAAGAAAGATGAAGAATCAAAAAAAAAACTAAAAAGTTTCTTCACAATTCTTCCAAGAATATCTCTGAAACTATCAAGTTTATTGTTGGAAGTAATATTCGGAGTAATGAATCTACTGTGCGTAATAATAACAGAGATGAATAAACGTTAATCGGCACGTCTACCTTGCTTGATTTATTTTGAATAACTGAAACGTAATACAAGTAAATGCTTGGGCCAAAGGTAAACTGTGTAAGTGAGTAAGTGTATGTGTGTGTGTATGAATGATTAACTGTGTGAGTGTATATTTGTTGGATTAGCGTTGTCATTGAATCCAACACTTCCCCTCAATGGCAACGTTTTTTAATCCTTCCATAGTTTAACTCCTAGTTTCGCGGTCAGTGTGCTCAATCGTTGCGGACCAATGGGTTTAGTCAAAAGATCAGCTTCATTGTCCTCAGTTGTACAATAGGTGATGTTGATGATCCCTTTTTCCTGTAAGTTTCTCGTGTGAAAATACCGAGTATCAATATGCTTTGCTCTATTGCTTGGACTGCTTGATTGAAGACAGTTGATGCAGCTCTGATTGTCTTCATACATGATTGTTGGCCCGTTTTGATGCTCATTAGAGAATTCCAACAATTCTCGTAGCCATATACATTCTCTGCATGCATCAGATAAGGCGATTAATTCTGCCTCGGTCGATGAGAGAGAAACACCTGTTTGTTTCTTACTAACCCAGCTGATGACACCCCCATGTAGCTTGAAAATATAACCAGTATTGGATTTTCGAGTTTGGTGATCCTCAGCCCAGTTAGCATCAGCAAAACCTGTCAGTTCTTGGTGTGGAGACTGCTGATGACTCATTCTCAATTCATGTGTTTTCGTTGCTTTCAAGTAGCGGCAAACTCGTTGGATTTCTGTCCAATCGACTTGAGTGGTGTCTGTAACATGTTGACCGAGAAGAGCGACTGATGCTGCGATGTCGGGTCTCGTATTAACTGAAATGTACAATAAACTACCAATTAGTCGTTGAAAATGCTCTTTCTCGATTGCTGGTGAATCAACTCGATTTTTCTCATAGCCTGTATCTAGTGGATAACTTGACTCTTTTGCTCCTGTGAGTTTAGTTTGCGTCAAGACTTTATTTATATAGTCCAGCTGATTGATGAAGAAATCTCCTTCCTCATTTCTCCTCATGTGAATGCCAAGATACATTTCTACATCTCCCAAGTCTGTGATACCAAATTGAGCATTGAGTTTATTTTTTAAATCTTCAATTCTTCCTTCATCTGCGGAAGCTGTAAGAAGATCGTCAACGTGTACCAATAAATAAATGGTCGGACCATCGTCTGTAGATTTGTAGAAACATGGGTCGACCTCACAAGCAACAAAACTGTGACTGGTTAATACTTTATCTAGTTTTTCATGCCAGGCGTTTGCTGCCTGTTTGAGACCATAGATGTTCTTGTTGAGTCGACAACCCCAATCTTCCTTCCCCTTTTTTACAAATCCAAGGGGCTGCTTCATGTAGATAGTTTCACGTAAATCACCATTCAAAAAAGCAGTTTTGACATCAAAATGTTTGACAATATATCTGTTTTTTCCAGCAATTGCAAGAAAGGTTCTCAATGTTGCATGCTTGACCACGGGTGCGAACACCTCATCGTAGTCAATACCATATTTTTGCGAGAAGCCTTGAGCGACCAGTCTGGCTTTAAATTTTTCCGTACCATGAGACTGTGTTTTTATTTTGTAAACCCATTTACATTCAACCAAAGTCTTCCCCTTCGGTACTGGTTCTAGATTCCAGGTATCATTATCTTTGTGTGAAGCTATTTCAGATTGCATCGCTCGGATCCAATGTATTGCTCTGGGACTAGTCATGGCCTGGTGAAAAGTTTTAGGTCCAGAATTGTCGACAACCTCTTCATTTTTATCCTCACTGGTGCCATCTTGGTGTCGTTGCGCCAGTGGTACGTCATCTTCAGACTGCGATGTTGATGTTTCTGGGGAACTAGCTGCTCCACTCCCATTTGTGCTATTGATGCTATCTGTTGCATGAACACCCGTTCCAGGATTCGTTGATGATGTTTCTGGAGAACTAGCAGCTGTATTCCCATTGGAGATGCTGATGTTATCTGTTCTTTTGGCAGCCATTCTCATATCCCAGTCTTCTTCATGTGGAAAAATTACCTCGTTACTCTGCAAATTTTGAGTTTTGTTTGTTGGTGAATGATGATTCTTAATTTTTCTCGTGCTATCATCATTTTCTTGGGATTTATAATCTTCCATTCCATGGAAATGATCTTCTACAAACGTGACGTCCCGACTGGTGAATACTCTTCCAGTTAGTTGATCCAGAAATTTGTATGCCTTGGATTCTTTGGGATATCCAATTAGCATACATTCACGAGCCTTTTCGTCTAGTTTCTTCCGTTTTTGTCTTGGAATATGAGCAAAAGCTTTGCAGCCAAAACTCCTCAGATGGTTAACACTTGGTTTTGTACCAAACCAAAGTTCATGTGGTGTTGAAGTTTTCGATTTTGTTGGCACCAAATTTTGCAAATAATTGGCTGTGACAGCTGTCTCACCCCAGTAGGTATCGGGTAAATTGGCATCAATGAGCATGGTTCTCACTGCTTCGATCAATGTCCGGTTTTTTCTTTCTGCTACACCATTTTGTTCTGGTGTATACGGTGCTGTCAGTTGAGTTTCAATTCCCATCTGTTGTAGGTATTGCTGTAAATCGTTGTTGAGATATTCTCCACCGCGATCTGAGCGGATCACTTTTGGCGTACGATTGAATTGAGTTTTCGTATAGCTAACAAAATCTTTAATTACTGTGGGCACTTGAGACTTCTCTCGTAATAAGAAAACATGCGCGTAACGGCTGAAATCATCAATGATGGTCATTAAATATCTTCTACCACCTGGTGTCATGGTGGGCATGGGCCCACACAAATCTGTGTGTAGTAGTTCAAGCACTTCACTAGTTTGGCTTGAAGATTGCGCTGGAAATGGTTTTCGAGCTTGCTTCCCCTTAATGCAGCTTTCACAAATTTGTTTAATGTTGCAGTCGTCAATCTTCATTCCTGTTGTTAGTTCCTGAGATGTTAATTGTTTTATGGCATTAGGGTCTCTGTGTGCAAGACGTTTGTGCCATACGTGAATACAATTTGGTGGATGTTTATCTTGAGCCAAGAATGCACAGTGAGAAATTCTCAATTGGTACATTTGTCCCTTTAAATCTGCAATTGCTAAGTGATCATTATTTTTGTATATCATCATTTCTCCTCTGTTCAATACAATACGATATCCCTGTTTATCAAATACGCTCAATGACAATAAACTGGAATCAAACTCAGGAACAAATAATACGTTAGTTAAATTTAAAGTTTTCGTCTCATTATTTGGCAATAAACATTGAATTTTTCCATTACCAACACCGTAAACAGTGCTTACCTGGCCATTAGCAGCGCGAACAGTAGACCGGTATTTAGAATTTAGAGTTTCGAAAAATTCGACATTATTTGTCATGTGACTTGTCGCTCCAGAATCACAATACCAAGTAATTAATCCCTTTCGTTGGTTTACAGAATATGCTACGTGTGTTCCAAGCGGATTATCTTCATTGCTCTCTGTAGACTCGTCCCCACTCTCTCGCTCCTCTTCAATTGCTGCTGTTGCTCGGCGTGTTTTATTTTTCTTCTCCCATTGCTTGTATTTATCGCAGTATAATTGTATATGTCCCGGGCGATTACAGAAAAAACAAGCACCTTCAAACGATGAATTTTGTTTTGAATTTCGAGAAAATCGACTTGCCTTCAAAGCTGCTTCTGCTTGTTGATTTTCCAACTGTTGACCTTGACGACGTCTGTATTCCGATAGTAACAAATTCTTCACAGTCGGAATTGTTCTATCTGCAGGTGGTCTCGCCTCAAAACTCGACACCAATGAATTATATGAATCGGGCAAACTGCACACTATTAGTGCAATGGTAGGTTTGACAGTCAGTTTTTCTCCTAAGCCCGCTAATTTATTGATCAAATTTTGCATTTGTATCAAATGCTGCTCCAAATTTCCGCCTTCTTCCAATCGGAGTCGGTAAAGTTGTTTCTGGACTTGGTGCTGATTTGTGAGCGTTTCCTTCTCGAAGTATTCACGTATCTCTTCCCAGCACTCTCTTGCCGATGTTTTCTCCTCAATCAGATGCATTTGATCTTCATCGATTAATAACCCGATGAATCCCCTCGCTCGGTCGTCCATCATTTGTTCTTGGTCAGTTAAAGGAATAGTTGCATTTTCTGCACTTCGCGGTTCAATAGCTTTTATCAATCCCTCTTTCATAAAAAGACTTTTCATTCTCATTTTCCATGTTTGATAATTATCCCCATTGAGTTTCACAATCCCAAACAAGCCGGTTTCTGCCATTTCCCAAAAATTTATATTCTCTCAAAACCCAAACCGTATCAGCAGATCACCAAAAAACCCAATACCTCCAGAATACACTCAACTATGAAAAATATCACACTTCAAACTAAGCGGTGAAGGCCCATAACCTGTTGGAAGTAATATTCGGAGTAATGAATCTACTGTGCGTAATAATAACAGAGATGAATAAACGTTAATCGGCACGTCTACCTTGCTTGATTTATTTTGAATAACTGAAACGTAATACAAGTAAATGCTTGGGCCAAAGGTAAACTGTGTAAGTGAGTAAGTGTATGTGTGTGTGTATGAATGATTAACTGTGTGAGTGTATATTTGTTGGATTAGCGTTGTCATTGAATCCAACATTTATCAATAAATATGAGGATACCTTTTTTGTAGAAAATTAAATTCCCCACAAAAAAGGTCTCTTCCCATTTCCCCCTAAACTCAACCGTTTCCAAGATATCTTCAAACCAATCTAAAATCCCAAATTTCCACTTTTTTCCATTTTTCCTTATTTTTAAATAAATTGATTAGAAATTCTGATTGATTAATTTTTTAATGAAGATGCACAGCAGAGCCAGGTTCAACCGACTGCAGACGTGATGCTCGAGGTCGTTATATAATCCCCCCAGTTGCTGCAAGTGTCTTGGACACGGAAAAATCATTGATATTTAAATACGGAAAAATTGAAATTCGCGCAAAATTGCCAAAAGGTGATTGGCTCTATCCAATTATTGCACTGGAGTCTGCAAATGGTCCAGATGATCCTCCAATACGCAAGCAGATCAGAATTGTCGAGTCTCTGGGAAATGCAGAATTAACTACAAAGAGTGGAACTGACATCAGTGGACACGTTATTTCTGGTGGACCAATTGCGCAATTAAATCCAGAGGATAATGGACGTAGTACACGTCCTCAGCGTTATTCACCGAGTCTCTGGTCAGATGATTATCACAATTACGAAGTGGAATGGAGGAAAAATCTTATTCGCCTCAAAGTCGATGGAACCGAGTATGGAAACGTCAAAGTGGACTCGGCTTTTGATAAACCGGTAATTTATTAAAAGGCACTCGAAAACCGTTGGAGTTAGGAGAAAAAAGCAGGAGACCTTTTTTGTGGAGAATTTAATTCTGAACGAAAAAGGTCTCTTGAGATTTTTCGATAAATATGATAGGATTAGTTTTACAGATATTTCTTAGAAGAATCATCAAAAAATAAAATTCAATGATTTTTTTGGATAATTCTTGCTAATTTTCATGGTTTTGTGAATATCTAGGATATCATTGGGCTTAGGAGAAAATAGCAAGAGACATTTTTTGTGGGTAATTCGATCTTCTACAAAAAAAGGTTCTTGAGATTTTTTCCTAAGTGGAGTTCTTTTGGAGATATTTGGGAAATAGTGTTCAACTATTCTTTAATTTTAGAGGGGAGAAAAAGAGGGGGGGAGGGTCTTTGATGGAGGGATTCGAGATGCGGTTTCTTTAATGATTTCATTATGAAGCTGTGGAAATTTGAGGTGGAAAACACGTGTCAGAATTGATTTTTCGTTTTTTCTTAGAAAATTCGAATTTTTTGAGGGGAAATCGAAGGGTTTCCTTGTCGATTTTCGAAAAGTTTCAGTTTTTTGAGGATTTCTCCGGTTCTATTAGTCATAGGGTGGAAATTCCGAATGGAGGTGAAAGGTGAGATCATTTGCCATAGATTTATGTGGTTTTGCAATGAAAAATATCGATTTTTAAGGTACTTATAGCGCAAAAACTGATTTTCATAAAAGTGTCCATAAGTAACTTAAAAATCGATATTTTTTTTTTCAAAATCACATGAATCGATGGCAAATGATCTCACCTTTCACCTCCATTCGGAATTTTTACGCTGCGACCAATAGAACCGAAGATATCCTCTAAAAAGTGAAATTTTTCAATTTTGTCAAGAATTTGACTCCAAATTTTCACCTGAAAAACTGGAATTTCCAAAAAATTATAGAAAATAAATTTTGACATGTGTTTTCGAAGGGAAATTTCCTCAGCTTTTCAATGGAATCATCAGAAAAATCCTATCTCAAATATTTCCCCTGATTTCTCCCGATTTTCATAATCGAAAATCATCGAAACAAAAATATTTCCTTTTCTGTAAAAAAAAAAAAAAAAAGAAAGAATTAACTTAATTTTAATTATTTCAAGTTCTATTTAACTTTGGCTGTTGGTGCTGGCAGTCACACTGAGTTTCCCGATCGCTGCAAAAGCGGAAATCATCAAAAGCCCTGGAAAAACGTCGGCTCAAGGGTAAAACTCTCCAAAAATTAAAACTATAAAATTTTAGACAAATTTATTCTATTCTATCATCACTTTTTCTCAAATATCTCGGAAACTAAGCGAGATAGAGCGATTCTACCCGAATCCGTTTTTGAAGCTCTTAAAATTCTCTACAGAATAGGATTCTAGTAAAATCGCTCTATCTCGCTTAATTTCCGAGATATTTACGAAAAACTGAAGCTGGAGTGAAATTAATGTAAAATTTAATTCTAAAGTTTTTATAGAATATCTTGGAAACTAAATGAGATAGAGAAATTTTTGTGGAGATCTTTTTTGTATAGAATTTTCAGAGCTACAAAAACAGTTATGATGAAAATTGCTCTATCTCACTTAGATTCCGAGATATCCTTAAAAGGCTGATGATGAAATAAAAATGTTTTTTAGAATTTTAAAATTTTTTGAATAATTCCCTCAATTTTCCCTAATTAATAATTAATTACTATTTTCAGGCACTCTTCAACTTTTTCGACGCAACGGAGCAGTGGTCGCCGACGTGGGTGAAGGACTCCAAGGATTTAATAATAGATTACGTTAAAATTAAAGCTCTTTAATAAACAAAAAAATATAAAAAATGTCAATTTTCTTTATTTTTTTTCAATTTTTTTATGGAAGTCCAACAAGTAGCAGGTCCAAATGATCTACTTTTCTTTTTTATTTTCCTAAGTTGTCATAAATATTTTAATTATTCCGATTTTGTAACATTTTACCGATATTAAAACAATGTCCACGACAATAAATTGTTATTAAATAATATTATAAATATCCAATATTGTTGCGAATTTGACTGACGCTGTTCCAGCATCCAGGACTGGCATTGGAGGATCCTCGGATTTCAAATACCAATATTCCCGCCATTAATGTTTTCATGTAATTAATTGGATTAATCGTCGCTATTTGTCCGGTAAAAGGCATTTTTTATGATTTGAAAAATTAATAGACATTCTGACGAACAAGAATATATATAGTTATATAAGGAAATAATAGATCTGTAACCATGAATTGTTGCAGTGAAACTGAAACTCAATCTCGCTTATGGAGTTCTACACAGAGAAAAATGTTTTCTTAATTTAAGAATGTGCAGTCACTTAATTTAAGAATGTGCAGGTCACTTAAATTAAGTGACTTTCCGCACTTAAATCAAGTGATTTTTTCTTTCGTAATTCAAGAAAGTAAAACTCACTTAAATCAAGTGAGTTTTCTCACTTAAATTAAGTGACTTTCCGCACTTAAATCAAATGACTTTTTCTTTCTTACTTTGAGAAAGTAAAACTCACTTAAATCAAGTGAGTTTTCTCACTTAAATCAAGTGACTTCTCACTTAAATCAAGTAACTTTTTCATTCTTAATTTAAGAAAGTAAAAGTCACTTAAATTAAGTGACTTTTCTCACTTAAATCAATTGACTTTTTCTTTCTTAATTCAAGAAAGTAAAACTCACTTAAATCAAGTGAGTTTTCTCACTTAAATCAAGTGAGTTTTCTCACTTAAATTAAGTGACTTTTTTCACTTAAATCACGTAACTTTTTCATTCTTAATTTAAGAAAGTACAAGTCACTTAAATTAAGTGACTTTTGTCACTTAAATCAAGTGACTTTTTCTTTCTTAATTTGAGAAAGTAAAAGTCACTTGAATTAAGTGAGTTTTCTCCCTTAAATCAAGTGACTTTTCCTTTCCTAATTTAAGTGACCTGCACATTCTTAAATTAAGTGACTGCACATTCTTAAATTAAGGAAACATTTTTCTCTGTGTAATGTTAATTTTATTTTTTTCAATAATTATTTTTGCCTCAATTTGTGTCCGGTAACATGGTGTAAAGTAAATTTTTAAAAAATCTCCTCATGCTACTCTATCGAGAGTGACGAAAATTAAAAAGGAAATATAGATCATCGGAACTACTTGGATACCCTTAATTGTCGGTAATCACGAAAATTCGGGCACTTATTTCTTCTGCACTATCGACGTTATCATTTCTGCAAGTTCAGGCACTCTCGCAGAGGCGCTCGCTTCTCCCCACCATTTTCACTTGACATCTGGAGAATTTTAGACACTTGCAGGTGAGTAGAATCAAAAAAAATCCGGCCATTTTCAAGTTTTCATTCGATTTTTAAATATTTTTCATCTTTTTTTAGCAAGATTGTCTTTACTTTTTCCCGCAAATTCCTTCTGTGACTCGAAAAATTTGAATTTGGATTGGATTTAACCTCAAAAAAGATTGAAAGAATAATTTTGAAATTTTGAAATTTTCAATTTTTTCTTCGATTTAAAGACGAAATTTTTTGTGCGCTCACTTTTTATTTAAAAAAATGAGTTTTTCGATGGAAATGAGGATGAGAGGCTGATGATTCAATGCATTGACATGTTGCACGTGTACTGCGGCACTTTCTGCGCATGCGCATTAAAGAAAATGCATTTTTTTGCTATAAAAAATGGGGTAATAGAAACTATTTAATTGATATATCTCAGAAAGTATTGGCGATAGGGGAAAATGTCAGGAGACGTTTTTTGCAGAAAATTTTGAGCTCTACAAAAAAGGTTTCTTGAGATTTTTCCCTAAAACCAATCGCTCATGAGTTTTTTGCAAAAGAATGTTGAGAAAATTGCTTGATTCGTTTCTTACACTCAAATTAAATAATTTGATTACTATCACTGCGTATATATCTCAGAAACTATTGGGTTTATCGAGAAATAGCAAGACCGCTTTTTTGTAGTCATCGAAATTTCCCACAAAAAAGGTCTCTTTAAATTTTCCCCTATTTCCAACAGCTTCCGAGATCCTTTTAGAAGAAACCCTAAAAATCATCTCCCATCTAAAAAAAAAAATCTAAAATCAAATTTTTCTTTTTAAATTCGTAAAATTACATTAAAAATCCTTCTTAGATCCTTTCGAGAGAATCCCTAGAAATCGACTGTGAGCTAAAAAAAATTTTTTTTTGAGTCTCAAATTAAAAAAAAAATCAAAAATTCGCAAAATTACATTAAAAATCACAGTCCGATCCTCTCAAAAAAAATTCCAAAAAATCATCCCTCATCCCAAAAAAAAAAAAAAATCTCAAATTAATTTCTTTTTTTTTTCAAAAATCCTTTTCAGATCCTTTCAAAAAAAAAAATCCTTAGAAATCATCCCTCATCCCCAAAAAAGTTTTAAAAAAATCTCAAATGAATTTCTTTTTTTTTCTTAAATCCTTAAAATTACATCAAAAATCCTTTACAGATCCTTTCAAAATAAAAAAAAAACCCTAGAAATCATCCCTCATCCCCAAAAAAATAAAAAAAAATCTCAAATTAATTTCTTTTTTTTTTTTCAAAAATCCTTAAGATCGCGCTATTAAAGCCTTTTTTATTTGTTGCAGTGCTCCCGGACCGCATCTCAATTCTCCCAAAAATAGAATGACTCAATTAACGCCAGAGGAGAAGCACCACTTGATAACGCGAAATCTCGCCGAGTGGCTTGGTGACGATAAATTGAAATCGATTTTAAAGGAGAGAGATTTGAAGTTGTACTGGGGAACAGCGACAACTGGAAAGCCGC
Source organism: Aleiodes leptofemur (assembly GCA_963942555.1). Lineage (NCBI taxonomy): Eukaryota > Metazoa > Arthropoda > Insecta > Hymenoptera > Braconidae > Aleiodes > Aleiodes leptofemur. The sequence goes on from OZ012619.1 coordinate 12,645,453, forward strand.
ATATCGGTTATTTCACTCCGATATCAAAGATCGGTGATTTTTTGAAGGCCGGAGTCGAAGTGACGATATTATTCGCTGATTTGCACGCATATCTGGACAATATGAAGGCACCATGGGAATTATTGAAAATGCGAACGCAGTATTACGAGGCTGTTATCAAGTCAATGCTCAAATCCATCAATGTACCACTCGATAAACTAAAATTCGTCAAAGGAACGGATTATCAATTGGGAAAAGAGTACACACTCGATGTTTATCGTCTCAGCTCGACCGTGACGGAGCATGATGCAAAAAAAGCCGGTGCCGAAGTTATAAAACAAGTGGCGAGTCCTTTATTATCGGGACTATTGTATCCAGGACTTCAGGCACTTGACGAACAGTACTTGGGCGTTGATGCACAATTTGGAGGCGTTGATCAAAGGAAAATCTTCACTTTCGCGGAAAAATATCTACCCATTTTGGGATACGAGAAGAGAATTCACTTGATGAATCCTATGAGTAAGTTTGGATTTAGGAATGGGTGAACTACAAAAAAAATAGATTTTTGGAAAATACGAGACTGAAATTTGAGAAAATCGACTTTTTTTTGGAGTAGTTTCTTGAAAAATCGATTTTTAGAAAATACGAGAATCCAATTTTTGCTAAGCAATTTTAAAAAAAAATCGAGTCTCTGAGAATCGATTTTTAGAAAATACGAGACTCGAATTACTCAAAATTGAGTTTTTTTCGAAGTCATTTCTCGAAGAATCGATTTTTAAAAAATACAAAAATCGAATTTTTGCTAATCAATTTTTTAAAAAATCGATTCTCTTAGAATCGATTTTTAGAAAATACAAGAATCGAATTTTCACAAATCAATTTTTAGAAAAATCGATTCTCTTAGAATCGATTTTTAGAAAATACGCGACTCGAATTATTGAAAATTGAGTTTTTTTTCGAAGCAATTTCTTGAAGAATCGATTTTTAGAAAATACGAGAATCGAATTTTTGCAAATAAATTTTTTCAAAAAAGAAATCGACTCTTAAAGTATCGATTTTTAGAACATACGAGAATCGGATCTATGAAAATCGATTTTTGAAAATGTCGATTTGCGAAGCATCGATTTTGATAGAATATGAGAATTTGATCTTTGAAAATCGATTTTTTCAACAAAAAAAAAAAATCATTCTCAAAGAATCCATTTTTAGAAAATGATCGAGAATCGAAATAATTCGAGAATGGAATCTTTGAAAATCGATTTTTTTAAAATGGATTTGCGAAAAATCAATTTTTAGAAAATACGAGGATCGAATCTTTAAAAATCGATTTTTATCAAAAAAAGAAAATCTATTTTTCGAAAATAATCGAGAATCGAATCTTTGACTATCGATTTTTTTTCAAATCGATTTTCGAACAATCGATTTTTACAAAATAACGAGAATCGGATTTTTGAAAATCGATGTTCGTAGAATCAATTTTTAAAAAATACAAGAATTCAATTGTTGCAAGTCGATTTTTCAAAAAAATCGAGTCTCGAAGAATTGATTTTTAGAAAATATACGAGAATCGACTCTTTAAAAATTGATTTATAAAAAAAATCTAAATGAGAAAATCGAAAAATCAATTTTTCTTCCGGTAACGAAAAAACCACATTATCAATTCAACTCTAGAATCCTAGAAATTAAATTAAATTAAATTAAATTAAATTGAATTAAATTTCAGTTCCAGGATTAGCAGGAGCCAAAATGTCATCATCAGAGGAAGATTCCAAGATCGACCTCCTCGATTCCGCATCAAACGTCAAGAAAAAGCTGAAGAAAGCCTTTTGCGAGCCGGGTAATATCGTCGATAACGGAATTCTAGCTTTTTCGAAACACGTCATTTTCCCGCTCATGAAAGCAGGAGAAAAGTATTTGGTCCCAAGACCAGAAGAGTTTGGTGGAGCCATCGAATTCGAGAATTACGAGGAGTTAGAAGCTGCATTTTCGAAGGAGGTCATTCACCCCGGGGACCTTAAAGGAGCAGTTGAACTCTACATCAACAGATTATTGGATCCAATCAGAAAAGAATTCGATTCTGATGCGAATTTGAAGAGCTTGAGCAGCAAAGCTTATCCGCCACCGCAAAAGGAGAAGAAACAGGCAAAACCACAGAATAGTGGAAATAATCAGAGTAACGAGATCGAGCCATCGAGGCTGGACATCAGGTATATCGGAGAGATATATAGATAGATAAAATTTATTAATTAAGGATATCTAAGTAGTTCCGATGATCTATTTTCCTTTTCAATTTTCGTCACTCTCGATAGAGTAGCATGAGGAGATTTTTTTAAAATTTACTTTACACCATGTTACCGGACACAAATTGAGGCAAAAATGATTTTTGAAAAACATTAAATTAACATTACACAGAGAAAAATGTTTCCTTAATTTAAGAATGTGCAGGTCACTTAAATTAAGAAAGGAAAAGGCACTTGATTTAAGTGAGAAAAATCACTTAGTTTAAGTGAGTTTTACTTTCTTAAATTAAGAAAGGAAAAGTCACTTGATTTAAGTGAGAAAAGTCACTTAATTTAAGTGAGAAAACTCACTTGATTCAAGTGAGTTTTACTTTCTTAAATTAAGAAAGAAAAAGTCACTTGATTTAAGTGCGGAAAGTCACTTAATTTAAGTGAGTTTTACTTTCTTAAATTAAGAATGAAAAACTTACTTGATATAAGTGAGAAAAGTCACTTAATTTAAGTGAGAAAACTCACTCGATTTAAGTGAGTTTTACTTTCTTAAATTAAGAAAGAAAAAGTCACTTGATTTAAGTGCGGAAAGTCACTTAATTTAAGTGACCTGCACATTCTTAAATTAAGTGACTGCACATTCTTAAATTAAGAAAACATTTTTCTCTGTGTAGAACTCCATAAGCGAGATTGAGTTTCAGTTTCACTGCAACAATTCATGGTTACAGATCTATTATTTCCTTATATAACTATATATATTCTTGTTCGTCAGAATGTCTATTAATTTTTCAAATCATAAAAAATGCCTTTTACCGGACAAATAACGACGATTAATCCAATTAATTACATGAAAACATTAATGGCGGGAGAATTGGTATTTAAAATCCGAGGATCCTCCAATGCCAGTCCTGGATGCTGGAACAGCGACAGTCAAATTCGCAACAATATTGGATATTTATAATATTATTTAATAACAATTTACTATCGTGGAAATCGTTTCAATATCGGTAAAATGTTACAAAATCGGAATAATTAGAATATTTATGATAACTTAACAAAATGAAAAAGAAAAGTAGATTATTTGAACCTGCTACTTGGATAGATCCTTAAAAGTTCATGAGGCCTAAAAAATTACAAAATTTTGGTGCAGCCCCTATTAGCTGCACATTTTCACAAAAATAAAGGTCAAAGTAAAGTAGTAGTCAGTAATAAAGCGGAAAGTATCAAAAAATTATCAGTCGCTTTACTAAATATTCAGAATCACAGCATATTAAAATAATTTATGAAATTAGAGAGAGATACTAAAAAACATCTTTAACAGTTTTGACAAATGAAGATGTTTCTTGATTGAATATAAAAAATATACATTGTCGCCTTAGAGTTAAAAGGGCGTAAGTGATATGATTATACATAGCACTTACGCCCCTTTTTTTCGGAGCTCACGACATATAATACTATGTATAGCATACAAAAAATCAATATTCTTTTAGAATCTAAAAAAAAAAATTGAAATTAATTATTGTCATTTTTTTTTCAGAGTCGGAAAAATTGTGGATGTGTCGAAACATCCGGATGCCGATTCACTTTACGTTGAAAAAATTGACGTTGGTGATGCATCTGGACCCAGGACAATCGTCAGTGGTCTCGTTAATTTCGTGCCAATCGAGGAAATGAAAGATAGGATGGTGGTCATCCTTGCTAACTTGAAACCAGCCAATTTGAGAGGTGTCGCATCGCATGGAATGGTCCTCTGTGCTTCTGTGTGAGTAACTTCATTTTTTACAATTTTCAAAAATTTCAGAAATTTTAAGAATATCTTTTATTTTTTTGAGGATATTTTTGAGGCGAGTTGTTTTATCGAAGAATGTCAAGACATCTTTGTCTGAGTTCTTGAGATTCTCTACAAATAAAGGCTCTTGACGTTTTTTGATAAAACTACTCACCTAAAAGATACTGGGGTTTTAACGAAAAAGTCAAAGAAAATTAATCGGAGATTTTTGGAGCTCTTGAAATTCTCTACAAAAAAGATCTCTTAATATTTTTCAATAAACTCACTCGCCTCAAAGATACTCTGAATTTGATGTGATAATTCTTTTAAAAAGAGAGCAAAAACTATTTTATCTGAAATACCATATTTTCTTATTATAATTATTAATTAATTTCCAAAAATTGTCTTGAGAAGTGAAATTTTCTAAAAAATAATAATCTTGACACATGTTTTCCACCTGGAATTTTCTACAGAATTCCGACTAATCGAAAAGTTTAATTTTTTTCAATTGAATATCTATAACTTTAAAAAATATAGAGATAATAAAAAATAAACTACAAATTTCCCTGACTAAGATTAAAATTCTCTGACTTTTCCAGGTTTTCCAGGTCAATTGCCACCCTTTTGCTAGCCTGAAGCTTTAAAAAATAAACATTAAACATTAAATAACGTCTTTGCTATGTTTTTTTTTCAGAGATGGAGACGAGAGAAAAGTTGAGCCAATTCGTCCACCAAAAGATGCACAGCCTGGTGAAAGAGTTTTCGTCGAGAATTATGAAAATGGACAGCCAGATGATGTCTTAAATCCAAAGAAAAAAGTCTGGGAAAAGTTATCCGTTGATCTTATGGTGAATTCCAATGGTGAGGCATCGTGGAGTGGAAATCTCTTGTTCACGACATCCAAGGGAAAACTCACTGCTGATTCCCTGAAGAATGCTCCAATAAAGTGAATAAAATAATTCAATCACTTAAAAACAAAAAAAAATTGCAAAAAAAAAAGTTGATGAAAAATTTGCATTTTTCGTTTTTTTTTTAAATGTTAATTAATAAATTAAGCACTTGATTAATAATTGATACTTTCTGAATTAATTATTAGCCTTATATACAGTTATAAATGCCTTATATAGTAAAGAAAATGGTGATTAATGATCAGTAATAATGAGCTCATCGATTCTCCAGTCCTCGTAACTGTGATCAGGCAAATATCTTCTGATGACAATTGGAATTTTTCGCTGTTTCAATTCTTTCATAGCAATTTGAAGTGGATCTGTCTCTCCCTCGAGCTCCACCATCACTGGAGCACACATGGCTATTTGGAGAGCTCGGGTACCAAGAACTCTTGCTCTTTCATATCTGCAGAAAAAAATAAAAAGTAAATAAAATAGAAAATACAATTTTGGAGTAAAAACTGGAAAATTTTATGTTTTTCTGGGGTTTTTGGGGAGTATTTAAAAGGCCATTGGAGTTAGAGGGAAATGTCAAGAGACCTTTTTTGTAGAAAATTCAATTCTCTACAAAAAAGATTCAGAGACATTTTCTATTAAACCTAATGGTTTCTGAGATCCTCTTTAAAAACACCAGGAAAAACATAAAATTCGTCTTTTCTCTGTTTCCCCTATTTTTCTTGAATTTTTGAAGAATATCTCGAAAACTATTAGGTTTAGGGGAAAATATGAAGATATCTTTTTCTTGGAAAATTAAATTCTCTTCAAAAAAGGTTTCCTGACATTTTCCATTAAACTTGATAGTTTTTGAGATCCTCTTTAAAAACCCCAGAAAAGCATAAAATTCGTCTTTTCTCTGTTTTTCTTGAATTTTTAAAGAGTATCAAGAGAACTACTGGTTTTAGCGAAAAATATCAAGAGACCTTTTTCGTGCAGAATTCAATTCTCTACAAATAAGGTCTCTGCATTTCCCCCTTAACCCAACTGCCCCTGAGATATCCTCGAAAGAAGTCAGATGTTTTTACTTCGTCATGTATCTAGTAGTGATTCTCTTTGACTTCTGAATGCCTCCAGTGACTTCTTCAGGTGGTAATAGCTCGAAATTGTCTCCCTCCTCTTCCTGTGGCTCCAATTCAATATTGTCGTCCTCGTCTGCATCGTCAAATTCGTCTGCGACCCTAGAAAAAAATCAAAAAATCACGTAAAATCTCCAATTTTACACTTTTTGCTTCCGCATGGAAGCTATGTAATCATCAGAATTTTCGATAGTAATTTTTTTAATAGAAGATACTTGAAATGATCTAAATAGAGAGAAAATGATATTTTCAGCTCATGTCTGTGTATGTGTGTATGTCTGTGTGTGCATAAAAGTCTCAATTACAGCAAAACGGTTTTACAGAAAAATTTCATATTTTGTGGAAAATTCCCCCTCGACGAACTCTATTTTTTAAGCTTTATTTCAAGAGAATTTGATCGATACTTTTTGAGATTTGTCCATTTTTCGAAAATCAGTTTTTAATGGAATTTCTGGAAATTATTGAACTGATGTTATTTATACTCATATATTATCTCGAGAATTATATGAGTTAGTTGCCTGTGAATTTTGAGCTTATTTGCATGATTAGTTCTCGAGTTATTGGCGTTTTAATGAATTTCTCCAAAATTTGATATTTTGATGATGGTTTGAAAAAAGTTGTATCACTTCCATTCGGAAGCAAATTGCTAAAGTATCAGCAGAAAAAGCTATATCAGTTGGAAAGCAATACTATTATCCACTTGTTTTTTTATCTTTTCTTATAGTTATCTCGGAAACTAAGCGAGATAGCGCAATTTTTTGAGACTTTTTTTTTATGGAGAATTGAATTTGCTACAAAAAAGGTTTCTTGATGAATTTTCCCAAATTTAATGGTTTTCGAGATGCTCATTGAATTGTGGAAATCATGGAATAATCGAAAATTCGAGGAATTCAAATTTTTAGTCAACTTATTTAAAGAGTATCTTGGAAACTGTTGAGTTCAGGAGAAAATGTCAGGAGACCTTTTTTGTAGCTCTTGAAATTCTCTACAAAAAAGGTTTTTTGATATTTTTCTCTCAACTTATTATTTTTCGAGATCCTCTTAATTTAATCTCAAAAATCTGGAATAAGATGATATTTTGATGATGATTTGAAAAAAGTTTTATCACTTCTATTCGAAAGCATATTGCTTATTGAAAGTATCAGCAGAAAAAGCTGTATCAGTTGGAAAGCAATACTATTATCCATTTGTTTTTGTAGGTTAAACATTGAAACTTACTCATCTCCTTCAAAATCATCGTCTGCCATTTTGTTTTTTCTTGATAATCCCCTTTAATTAATAGTAGAAAATGATAAAATAATTATTGGCACTTGTTCCAACGAAGAAAAAACGGATTTATTCAAATAATTCCGCACTTTTTTCACACTTTTCGGTGAACTCAAAGTCAAATTCTTCAACACAATTCAATCAAGGTTAGGTCAAGCGTAAGCGTCATGCGCATGCGTCACAATTTGATGGAAACGTAGACCTAAGTGTTGTATTTTTTCGAATTCTCTACTTTTTTGTTGTAATGCAAGTATCTTTGAGGCGAGTGATTTTATCGAAAAATATCAAGAGACCTTTTTTGTAGAAAACTTTAAGAACTACAAAAAAGGTCTCCTGACATTTTTCGATAGAACCACTCGTTTTGGAGATCCCCTTAAATTTTATCCAAATCAATATTTTTTATTATTATTTGAAGAAATTTTTAAATATAATCTAACGGTTTTTCAACTTTTCAAAATTTATCATCTTCCCATGTGGAAACTTGAGCTCATTTTAGCTAATTAGCTTGAATCATTTGAAAAAATAACAAAAAATGAAAATGTAAAAAATTTTAAAAAAATGTCAGTGAAATTTTTTTTCGAAATTTTGATTTTTTTATAATAACGAACTTTTTGTTTAAAAATAAAAAATTTGAAAAAACTCTTAGATGTGCGCTTATTCGATTATCATGGGTAAATGGGGTAATATGGGTTGGTGATGGTGAAATGGATCGCCTCGAATGGACCATTCTTGCAATCGTTATGAATTTCCTCCATTAGATGCACGAATTTTCGGAATAAATTCTTATCTCTTTCAAAGTCTATATCCGCATTCCAAATGTGAAAACCGTCCAATTAGCTTGTGACAACAAGTTAGATAAGCATGACTATTAATTCTCGACATGAGCCCAAAAAATATCAGTTTCTTTTTTTCCAGTGTAAGAAAGACTATAAAATAAGGTAAAAATTAATCATTGGCTTATTTCTGAAATTTTGACAAAAATATTGAATAATTGTTGATGAAAAAACAAAAAAATTAGAATTTTTCGTTTAGTTTCCAATTATTTTCTGATAATTCGGGAAAAAGTGCTTTAATTTACCTAAAAAAGTGATTGTGAATATAATTTTTTTTTGTTTTCGGAATTTTTGAATTTTGATGATTCCAGTGGGAAGAGCGGAGAATTCTACCCCGAAAATGTATATAATGCAATGACTTTTGGTCCAGTGGTTCGAGAGTTACAGGGCTTGAAAGATTTTTCGAATTTTTAGAAGAGTGGGGCAAAATGGGTTGGATTATAGGGTTTTCCGGGGTAGAATTTCCCGCTCTATCCGATTGTGAATATAATTTTCTTTTTTCTCGAATTTTTTTTACATTAATCTCCTATCAAATGCATGAGACAGAGAGAGAGGCAAATAGTTACGATTACCTTCTAATTAAAATTTCTCAATAACTATACGGTGAATTGAATATTTTTTTCTTCTATTATTTAGTTAAAATGCTGTTCTCTTCGCCAATTGTTTTTAAATAATGGCTCAACCCTGTGGTTCTTTAGTAATTTCGTTATTTCCGTCCGATTTAGGGCGTTTCATCCCCACCACCGGTATTTTCAGTAACTTTGATAATTCATATCTCATAAACTGGACGGTCAAAAATTATGAAAAAATTCAGAAAAACGTAAAAACCCATCATCTTTGATAAACCATCAAAAAAACAATTAATTAACTGTACTCGATTTTCCCGGTATACTACCTTAACATGACCATCTATTCACATTTCCTTCCAGAAAAGAGCAATGAAGCTTTGGCACTTAATTCTACTCCTCGTAAATTCCCTCCATCATTGGACACCAGCAACAGCAAATGGAACCTATCGTCCAATCATGAGAGGCTTTGCTCTGGTAAATGTTGAAATAACCGGTGATCCAATTACTGTAAATTTATCAAATTCCTTCATCATAGAAATCCGTGATAAAGCATTGGATGCATTGAAAAACGTAAAAGTATTGGACTTATCAGGAAATAGAATAATCAATTTACCATTTAACCTTTTTTCAAAATTAAATAATCTCAAAGAATTATCATTGGCCTGTTCAAATACTCCATTCTACAGTGATGGTTTTTATGGATTGAATAATTTGATGCATTTGGACCTAAGTGGACGTGATATTTTCAACCTAAATAGTGGTTATTTCGCTGGTCTACCAAAATCCGTCAATATAACAGTTTCTCCCGGTTCAATCAAAGATATCTCAACAGAAATGTTCAAAAATCCGTCTAATCCTGCATCTGAAGTTGAAGATACATCGAGAATTGATGATCCTCTGTTAGAAGATTCCACAAATCCACGCCATATAACAAACGATACGATGACCTATTCTCACCATCATCTATCCGATTTTACAAGAGATCTAATCGAAAACCTACCATCTAACATAGAAAGACTAGATCTGGATCATAATAGGTTCTCAAAAATCAGACGCACCTATGCTCGAAATGATCATCTAACAACGTTGATCTTAGATTCTAATCAGATATCAGCAATTGAAGATAATGCCTTTGACTTACTGAAGATAACTTCATTAAGTCTGAGTTCTAATAGGTTGAACAATGCGAACTTCATCAGAACATTACCAGAAACCCTTAGAATATTGGATCTTTCTGATAATCCGATCGAAAAAATTGCACCTGGAACATTCAATCGCTTGAAGTTTCTAAAAGTACTAACGATGACTCGAAATAAATTGGAAAGTCTTCAACCGGGAACTTTCGATGGTCCGGAAGATCTTCAGAAAATTGATTTTATGACTGGTAGAATCAAGAAAATCCATCCTGGTACATTTCGAGGACTAAGACTTTTGACGCTCAGCTTGCGTCTTAATAAACTGGAGATCATCGAGTCAGGAGCATTTTCTGATATGTCAAGTAGGTATTTGGACCTAGGATGGAATGATATATCTAGTGTTGAAGATGGAGCATTTAGGGGAGCTCACATTCGTAAAATTAGCTTTTGGCGCAATAAAATGACGGAGTTTAAGAGAGAATCATTGAATGGTATCTCGGGAATCATAAATTTATCGTTGCATGATAATCCTTTGAAAATCATTGAGAAGGGATCAATGCTGAATGTGAAGGAGGCAATTTATGTGAATCTGGCGAGGACTAAATTGGAAGTACTTGAAAATGGAATGCTGTTTGGATTATCTGATAAAGTTAATGTGAGAGTGAGGAAAGCACCAATTAGACTCATTCAAGGAGGAGTTTTTGATGATGTTTAAGAAAATTAAGAATATCAATGAAAGTTTATTATTAATATAGGATAGATTCGGGCAAAATCGACCTGCGTTTTGAAAGAATTTGGGATTTTTTTTTGTAAGTCAAGGGGTCGAGAAAAAAAATTGAAAAAATTCATCAAGAACGTTTGAATATTGGAGCATCTTCTCAAATTTTTTCAGATTTTTTTATCAAGTCCTTCACGCCGAAAAAAAATCCTGGGTCATGTTGCCCAGAGCGGTCCGTTTGTCTTGATCCGATGAGCAAAATAGACCTCTGTGACAACATGATTTAAGATTTTTTTTCGGAGTGAAGGACTTCATGAAAAAATCTTTAAAAAATTGAGAAGATGCTTCAATATGTCAACATTATTGGTGATTTTTTTCGAATTTTTTCATAAACCCCTTGACTTCCAAAAAAAATCCCAAATCATTTCGAACTTTAGGTCCACCTTGCGCTGATCTTCCCTGTCCCTAAAGAATTTCTATTATCTTGTTGATATATATGATGTAATAATATTGTAAAATATGTCAAAATTCATTAAAATTCCAATTACTTATGACTCAATGATTTTTCAATCATTTTAAATTTTTATCGCAAGGGAAATCCTTTTAAAAATCGTTATATTCCTCTCCTGCGCATGCCCAGTACCACAGAAAATTCTTTTTACCAACAGTCGGTAAAGCAGAGCGATACTAGCGCCATCTACTTCATGAGCATGAACTCTAAAGTGGCGCCACCATGCGGTGTTCTCCAGCACCACTAAAAAAGGCGGGTAAAGACAGTGTAAACATGTCAGTGTGGAGGGGAAAGCCCTCAGAAGAGCCGTTGAACTGTCATTTCCCCAAAAATAAGTCACTTCCCCCTATTTTCTGAGCCTCCAGAGCCATTTTTAGATGAAAATAAAAGTTTTCGTGAGAATATTGATTATGACAAGTGTCTAGTGATTTCAAAGTGCAGTAAAAATGTCTTCAAACACCGGTAACTCTCTGCCAAAGCCAAAAGTGAGGTTCACAGAGTCTGCAAGTGCCTCAACAGCACCTGGGCCTTTTCAGGGCCCGAGAATCCGTGAAATCGTGACCCTCAAACGTCCCGTCAGAATCGTGCCTCTACCAATCGACCAACAATCCTCTCCCGAGCCTAAAAGTCCTCCACCAAACCTTCCCGCCACTCCTCGACCTCCAGAAATTCCCCTAGAACCCGAAATCATCATTTTATCACCTCCAGGTGATCAAATAACTCCGGAACTGTCTCAAAAAACTTCTCAGACCCTTCTAAAACCTCCTGAGGACCCAAAACCGAAGGAAAAAGCTCCAATCGACATCGAGGTACTACGACAAAAGCTGGAGACTCTCAAAACCACTGAAAAAACCCCAAAAACCCCTAGAATCGTTAAAAAAACACTAGATTCTAAAGAAAAAAGTGAAAAAATTGAAAAACTCCCGCCAAAATCAGTTCTGACGTCCAAAAATACTTCTGAAAAATTGATAAATCAGGCGAAAACTCCTGGAAATGTAAAAAAGACCGGAAATAAAGAAAATGTCGAGGTAAAGGCGGGAAATTTGAAAATAAATGCTAAAAATGAGGGAAAATCATTGAAAACTGTTGAGAAAAAAAAGGAAATTTGTTCTGATGTACCGAAGAGATTGGTGGGAGGGGTCAGGGGGATGGGACCCCTGGGAAATCGGCGGAAAAGTGGGGGAAAAGAGCTGGGACTTATGCCCTGTATGAAAAAGGGAAAAGACAAAGAAAAGGGAAATGTTAAGGTTAATGTTATGAGAGACGTTTCGAGGCCTGTGCCGAGTGTTTTCGTTGGGCCTGGAAGGCCCAGGGAGAGGGGAAATGGGCCCTGCAGAGGAAAATCCCAGGAAATTAGAGGAAAAATCGATTCAGGAGAACAATTGGACAGGCCCGAGTACAATTCGATCATCTGCACAATCAGAAAAATGGAGGAGACGAAGAAAAAGAAAATTGTTGCAGATGTGCAAACATTGCCGAGTGTCTACAAAGATCTTTTGAGTGAAAAGGTATAAAGGGCCTTAATTAATTGATCATTGACGTCATTTTCATTGCATCTGGGAAGTTCTGGGGGGCAGCAACTTTCGAGGCGAATATCTAGGAAATTAAAGGAGATAGCGAAATTTTTGAAGAGACCTTTTTTGTAGAGCGGAAAAAGATGTGCAAAAAAGGTCTCGATAAAATTTCTCTGACTCATTTATTTACCGAGATAATTCACCAAAAAGGAAGAATACCCGGAAAAATTTCCTTTGCTATAATTCTATTTAATTAGATATAATTAGAAGAGCAGTCATATCTCGATAGATCTAATGAGATCTGGCTACCCCAAAGGGGCGTAAGTGCTATGCTTATATATAACACTTACGCCCCTTTGACTCTAAGGCAAAGGTATAATCAGATCTTGGCAAATCTAAAAAATTGTTAGACTTTGATCTAATCAGATTTGAAAATCTTTTTTTTTTTGCACTTGTCAAGATCTGAATATATCTAATTAAATATAATTAAGGGTAGATGGGGTAAAATGAACACTTCAATTGAACGGTTCGAGATAGAAATTTCCTAATGATTCCATTGAAAAACTGAGAAAATTTTAGGCGAAAAACATGTGTCAAATTTTTTTTTTTTCTATTTTTGGAGAATTTTACTTTTTTGGCCAAGTTTTGAAAGGGTTTTCTCTTTTGAAAATCAAAAAAATTCACTTTTTCGGAGATATCTCAGGTTTTGTTGGGAAATGAGCTCACTTTTTATTTAAGATCAACCCCAAATCGCTACGATCAATAGAACCAGAGATATTCTCGAAAACTTGAAATTTTTCAAAAACAGAAGAGATTTTCACCTTCAAATCTTGCGCAAAAAATGAAATTTTTTGAAAAATTCCTAAAAATAACTTTTGACATAAGATTTTCATGGAAAATTTTCTCATCTTTTCGATGGAATGGTCAGAAAAAATCTATCTCCAATATTCTCATTCATTTCCAGTCATTACCATAGTATAAAATACCAAAATAAAGCCATGTCCATTTTACCCCACCTTTCCCTACAGCACTCACGCCCCTTTGACTCTAAGGCGACTATATATTTAGACCTCAAAAAATCTAAAAAATTGATAGATTTAAATCTAATTAGATCTAACAATTTGCCGATTTTTTTGCACTTTTCGAGATCTAAATATAGGGGAAGGTGGGGCAAAATGGACATCAGGGATAAAAGGGACACATCTAAATTTTTAGGCAAAATTTTATGGAAAACACTTGAAATTGATAGGAATATTGGTGGTAGATTATTTTTGATGATTTCAGTGGAAAGCTGAGGAAATTTTAGGCGGGAAAGAAGTGCTGGAATTAATTTTTTTGAATTTTTCGAGATTTTGACTTTTTTGAGCATTTTAGGGGTCTAAAACCCTTCCTTTTTTTGAAAATTTTCAGTTTTTTGAGGATATCTTCGGTTCTATTTGTCGTAGCGTAAAAATTCCGATGGGAGGTGAAAGGTGAGATCATTTGCCATCGATTCATAGGGTTTTCAATTTAAAAATATCGATTTTTAAGGTATTTATGGGCATTCTTGTGAAACAGTTTTGTGAAACAGTTTTTGGCCTATAACTCTCCCAAAAATTGATATTTTTGAATTGAAACTCCCATAAATCGATGGGAAATGAGCTCACCTTTCATTTGAGACCAACCACGAATTGCTACGACCAATAGAACCAGAGATATTTGCAAAAAACTGAAAATTTTCAAAAAAGAAAAGGCTTTTTGCCCTCAAAAATGCCGAAAAATATCGAATTTTCGAAAAAATCGAAAAAAATACATCTGACACTCGTTGCCCAGCTAAAATTTTCTCAGCTTTTCAATAGAATCATCAGAAAAAATCCATCTCTAACCGTTCTATTACAGTGTCCATTTTGCCCCACTCTCCCCTATCTAAATATATCTAATTATATACAAAAAAATTCCTCAGTTAATCAAACTATTGTCTTCTTCCAGATGTCTTCAGCCCTCGATTTTCCACCCTGTGAATCCGTCTATCATGATCTCGTGGACATCAGTATTGACGAAAAACAGCTGCCAATGAGATTGACAAGAACCAGAGATCCAGAACCAAGACCCAAAGATTTTGCACCAAAATTATCTGATTTTTTTACACCCCAATTTGCTGATGATTATTGTGTTTCTGTCAGAGTTAAACCACGATTGCCAGAACCCATTGACAATTGGAGTGGTTTCAGAATAAGCGAAAAGATTAATGCCTGGAAGACCTCGTTGGACAGTTGATGGAACTAAAAAATTTAAGGTTTTTTTTTATAATTATTTTTATTTTTTAAAAGCTGTACATTAAAAAAAAATGAATCTAATGGTAAATTTCATGATTAAATTCTACAAATATATATACAAGTACAAATGACTCATTTTACCATCAAATAATTCATGATTAATTTGGAATTTCAATTGGTTCATTAATATCATTGATTAACTTGCGAATGGATTCAAGTTTTTGTTGTAATCGTCCTCCCTCGATTCCTCAGCTTCGTCCTCGTCAAATGGATTATTTGCCTCTTCAGCAAATGGATTTTTCTTCTCGTCGTAGTCGTTGTCAAAGGGATTAGCTGGAACTATTGGTGTTTTTGGTGGAACGAAACTTTTGCTTATTGGCGATGATTTTGGACTCTGATTGTTGACGATACGTGCTTCTCTTATTGGCACTGGCGATGATTTAGTTGAAGCTGTACGAGGAGTTGATCTACCACTTCCGGTTCTTGAGACATTTGCCTCGAGTGATGATGAGTAGATTTCAGGTTTCTGGAATCTTCGGTCGTCGACGAATGGATCAGTCCTCCGCGTTTCACTTTTGACTGAAAATCAACGATAAGATTGTATTAGATCACCTAAAAAGTGGTTGAAGTCATCGGAAATTAAGCAGGATTGAGAGATTTTGGTCTGGATCCTCTTTTTTAGCTTATGAAAAGTTCCCTACATAAAAGGATCAGGCCAAATCGTCCTGCCCCGCTGAAATTCCGAGATATTCCCAAAAAACTGATGTCAAAAAGCTATCAATTCGTCTGAAAACATCATATTCTTATCAATTAGCAAAAATTACCTAGTGTACTATTCTTCCCCTCAGTCAGTCTTATTTTTGCCTCAACTCCCGGTCCATAATCATCATAATTAGGCTTCGCTTCCATCCTCTTCGCCCCCTTCTCCACAACCTTTGCATCCCCATCGCTGATGATCATGATTTTCTTGAACACCCCGCGTCCAAAATAATCAGAAACCAGGGAGAACGGATCCTCCGCTCTATCCAAAAGACTATGAAAAGTCTCATGAATATCATTTGACTGTTCCTGAGCCCGAATTCTATCGAGCAGCTGTTTGTTCTTCGGCAAACAGGCAGGACACTCGTTCTCGTTCTCCGAGAAGCTCTGAAAGCAGTGTTGATGGTACGAGTGCTGGCACATGAAGTGGACAGACGGTAGCTCTAGCTGATGATGACAAGCTGAGCATCTGGATCCCTGAAAGATGATGGTGCTGCCTTTGATTCCAGCGATTTGTTCCCTCAATTTCTTCGTGTCCTCCCTGTACTTGTCAACGAGTTCCGCATCGTTCCGCGTCTGCTCCTCTTCCGCTTTTAAGACGGAGTTCAGGTACTCCCGGACGTCACCGAGGCAGCAGCCAAGGGACGTCGATAACGCATCGATAACCATCAGTGGCGGCAGCAGCTTCTCCCTCGAAATGACCGCAAGAATGTCTGATAGAAGCTTGGCTGAAGCATTCTTGTTTCGTGCAACTGACCAAAGCGCCTGGACCCACAGGTTCGGATCCTGATGCCCGAATCTCTTGCAGGTACTCAGAACGTTCTCATCGTCACCCTCCCTCAAGTGGAACTGCAGAATTTCATTGTACAGCTTCCGTTCCTCATAGAGGAACAGTAAACCCCTCCTGAAGTTGTTCTGATGACAGAGGATAAGAACCTGATCCCTGTCGAATGACGCTTCGGAGCTCTGCAGCAGCCTGATTACCTTCTGTTCGTACTGAATCTTCATGACACTTGTCTGTGCACTCCACACATGCAAATAGTGCTCGATTAAAGTATTGTAGACCATTTTGGACCATTTGGTGTCGGTTTTGATCAGGTGCTCAAGGAACTCTACTAGTCGTTCGGAATTGTTTAGGAACAGGTGAATGAAGTCCTCGGGGTTCGAACGCTCTAAGGGATCTTCGGGTTTATCGATAGATCGGTAGTTCGTGCAGAGTTTCTTCAAGTACTGCGTTGCCTCGTTAGGCACGTTTTCGATTAGGACACTTCCGTACTTCTTCATATTGACGTCTGCCTCTTCGAAGTCAAGGGTCTCCATATACTCTAACGCACCTTTGTAGTCCTTCTTGTCCTCGATTTGGATCCGCAGATACCACTCGTGCTTGTTGTGCTTCTTTGCGAGAAGCAGCGCATCTTCCGGAGACGACTGTCTGCAGACTTTGATCGCAATGTCGACGTCAAAGTCAACCTCCCGGTCCTTCGTCATTATGAACTCTTTCAGTTTGTCCGTGTGATTGAGTTTTGTATAGCAGTTCAGGAGGAGCGTAGTGTGGTCCTCGGTCGCCTGTCCCTGCTTATGAAGCGCCTGCAGGTAATTCGTCAGATTATCGATGTGCTGGGAGTCTAGGAACTTTCGGATGACGTAGGATGGCTCCAGTTTTCCGATCGTCCTGATGTACTGCTCGATAGCGCCATTGTGGTCGCCTTTGGAGTACAGATGATCTCCGTACTGTCTAAAAATGTCAACTAGTCCTTCGGAATCGTACTGTTGGCTTTTCGCGATGCGGATGGAGACGTCGTACAGGTTCTTTTTGAACAGCAGCGACAGCTTTGACTGAAGGTCCTTCTCGTCGAGGTGATAGAGCTTGCTGTCGCCCGAGAGGATGAAGAAGCCGCCCCATTCCGAAAGAATCGCTTGGATCGAGAGGATCGTGGCTGTAAACACTATGAACTTGTTTGCAATATCCAGGACGGTGATCACGTGCTTATCAGCGCCAGGCGGGATCGGTTCGATTATTGAAGGTTTTGAAGAGATCGTTGTTCTCGGGAGGTTCCCCGTCTCCTTGGCAATGATTACGAGATAGCCTCTGAACCAGGCAAGCATTATCTTCTGACCCTCGATCGCGTAGCATGGACCACGACCGTCTAACGTGTAACAGTAGATAGCGTCGTTTCGGCCGATCATGAAGTGGTTATCTTGGTTCGAATCTGCGAGGACGCTGCACCGATCGTTGCAACCCATATTGTCGAGGACCGTTCGCGTTTCCTTGTCCTTGACCGTTATGTTGTATAGGTAGACGTTGAAGCTGGTCGCTGCGAATAAGAAGTTCTGCTTACCGGTCGTTCGCATTGCTAGACCGGTTATCGCTGTATTACTGTCTTTTAGGATCTTGATCTTGTTCTTGCGGTCGCGAGTCAAGTCACCACGGTAAAGCATTATCGAACCGTCAGAGAAGCCGACAGACATCATTGTTAGGCTCGAATGGACGCATAGCGCTGTTGCTGGGACCGCACGGAAACTTGGAATTGCACGGGTTATACGGCAGCATATGGGATTCTCTTGCTTGTCCAATTTTGAGAGGTTCCAGACTTTTATTGTTGGGTTGCAGCCTGGATCGTCCTCGCCGATTGTAAAGAGGTAGGTTGAGTGCTCGACTTGGGAGGCTAGAGTTACGGTTATTTCGTATGCGCGGAAAGTGGAGACGAGGTAGTTGCGCTTTACGAGGTGAATGTTACCGGTGTCGTCGCAGAAGATGAGGTTGCCATTGCCACTTGTTGCTGCTGTTACTTTGGCGTCCTTGGGTAGATTTGGAGGATAGAAAAGAAAGACATTTATTAGATTTTGAGAGATTTTTCTGGGGATATTTTGATATTTTATTCAGAGTATGGTTGATAAAACAGAAAAAAATGAGGACTTGTAAGTCTGTTCTCTAATTGAAGGAAGTCAAGTAGCAGGTTCAAATAATCTATTTTTGTCTTTTATTTTTCTAAGTTATCACAAATATTCTAATTATTCCGATTTTGTAACATTTTACCGATATTGAAACGATTTCCACGATAATAAATTGTTATTGAATAATATTATAAATATCCAATATTGCTGCGAATTTGACTGACGCTGTTCCAGCATCCAGGACTGGCATTGGAGGATCTTCGGATTTCAAATACCAATTTTCCCGCCATTAATGTTTTCATGTAATTAATTGGATTAATCGTCGCTAATTGTCCGGTAAAAGGCGTTTTTTATGATTTGAAAAATAAATAGACATTCTGACGAACAAGAATATATATAGTTATATAAGAAAATAATAGATCTGTAACCATGAATTGTTGCAGTGAAACTGAAACTCAATCTCGCTTATGGAGTTCCAATGTTAATTTAATTTTTTTCAAAAATTATTTTTGCCTCAATTTGTGTCCGGTAACATGGTGTAAAGTAAATTTTAAAAAATCTCCTCATGCTACTCTATCGAAAATGACGAAAATTGAAAAGGAAAAAGAGATCATCGGAACTACTTGAATATCCCTAATTGTACTCGAATTCCCCAGGATACTACCTTAACATGACCCTAGTTATGCTAAGGAATCTTCCAATCGATAGGGGCTCATAAAAAATATCCCTTCACCTTAGGAACAAAGTGGCATAAGTGCTATACATCAGCACAGCACTTACGCCACTTTGTTTCTAAGGTGACAATCCAATAATTATTTTTTTTCATTGGAAAAAAATTGATTGGAGCTTTCTTATCTTGCGAATATCTCGGAAACCATCGGGTTTAGAGAAAAATCAGGTTCAAGAGACGTTTTTCTATAGGAAATTCAATTCTCTACAAAAAAGGTCTCTTCCTATTT
Organism: Aleiodes leptofemur; assembly: GCA_963942555.1. Lineage (NCBI taxonomy): Eukaryota > Metazoa > Arthropoda > Insecta > Hymenoptera > Braconidae > Aleiodes > Aleiodes leptofemur. Next base: position 12,664,866 of record OZ012619.1, read on the forward strand.
TTCTCTAAACTTAACGGCTCCTAAGATATTCGCGAAATAATGGAAATGTGACGTTTGAGGCTCATTACGTTCAACAATTTTACCACAGAAAAAAATCCACAGACTCTTTTTTTGAATGAATAAATGGATTAATTCTTGGAATTTTGTCTTTTCACTTACTCCAAGTGCTTCTGCAATTTTTCCCTCGTCGACCTCTTTTTTAAGATCGAAAAAATTAAATCTCCTCCACTAAAACATCAAAAATTACACTTTTAATTAATTTCAATTTTTTAGGTTATAAAAAGAAAAATTGTGCAATTATCATAAAAATAATGTAAAATATACTTTGCTTACCTCGAGGAAGGCCATTGTGATAGATTAAACTTCTATTTCCTCATGGATAATCCTTCATTTATTTATTTTTCCACCAATTATTGCACCTTTCCTCTTGATTGTTAGAATCTGACAAATAAAAGGCCACTGGGGTGTAGTTTGACAGTTATCTACTGGAAATAAAAACTAGATAATCAGATAAAATGAGTCGTGCATGCTAGGGACCCTAGACTCAAATGGTAACTTACCGACAGTTGATGAAAGAGAAATTCTCAAAAAAGCGAATTAAGGGGTCACAACACTGTAGAATTTTCAAAAAATCGTTTTTTTTTGCTTTAAAAATTACTCTGGGCCTTCCAGAATACGGGCAAGAAAATTTATCACCTGAAACCCATTTTTTCTCATGAAATTTTGAATTTTCCCCAAGGCATTTCTTCATATTCATAGCCCAAGTCAAAACTTCAATCGTGTTTTTCTCGAAACATGATTTTTCAAATTGGCACGCAGCATAACTCCAATAATTTTCATTATTTTCATTTGAATTTCCCACAGCATGTTGAAAACAATATTTCGAACAGCAATACGTAGGGGATTTTCAAAAAATTGATTTGCACATTTTCTATTGATAAAAAATTGCAGGTTTTTTGGCCGAAATTTGAATTTTTTCATTCAAATCGTCATCAATCACACGAAAAACAATATTTTTGAAATCCCCTACGTATTTCTGTAGCTACCCGGGAAAAATGTTCAGATCAAATTAGATCTGATCAGATCTAATTAGATCTAATTAGATCTGACAAAATGGAAATTTTTAATATGAATAGATCTGTTCAGATCTAATTGGATCTAATTAGATCTGATTAGATCCAATTAGATCTCAGTCTGATCGGATCTGTTTGGATCTAACTAGATCTCATTAGATCCAACTAGATCTGGTCAGATCTAACTGGATCTGACCAGATCTAACTGGATCTGATTGAGTTTATCTATATTGGCTCATTAGATCTGGTCAGATCTAGTTGGATCTGATCAGATCTAATTAGATCTGATCAGATCTGAAAAACTCAGATCTAATTAGATCAAATTAGATCTGATTAGATCTAAGGAACTCAGAACTAGTTTGATCTGATCAGATCAAATTAGATCTGATCAGAGCGTGCCAATTCTCAGATCTGATCAGATCTGAGGAACTCAGATCTCATTAGATCTAATTCGATCTGATCAGATCTGAACATTTTTTCCTGGGTATGTGTATCTACACTGAGCCAATTTTTTTTTTTTTTCAATTGAAATTTGCACCAGTTACACTGCGTGCTGCAGAGTGTTTTAAAATCGAGGGGCCTCGCAAGAATGGCTCTAGTATCGTCATTTTCTGATATTTTTTGATGATTTTTTTTCAGAAGACTCAAATATATGCTCGATCACTCCCTCAAATATCATTATTCTACTGCCACTTTTCAGTAGAAAAATGCCTTCTTTTTTTTTTTTTTTTTTATTATTGAAAAAGTATTGGCCCTATTGGGTCATTTACATACAGTGTATTTGTACAGTATCTATGTTATACATATCTTTGTTATTTGTAACTAAATTTTAATTTCACATGCTTTCAAAAATTCATGAATTAGCTTGAGTTCGATGGGGTTCGCAGAAGACAGGAATACCTCTGCAGAGTAAGGAGATTGACATTTGATTTTTCTTAATTCACTTAGCATAGTATCTCTTTCTTCATCGTACAAGGGACACTGCCATAGAACATGGTTAATGTCCAAAAATGCCTTCTTTTAGACTTTTACAGTGGTATAACTTCTTAAAAGGATCTCGGAAACCGTTGGGTTCAGGAGAAAATGTCAAGAAACCTTTTTTGTGGAGAATTTAATTCTGTACAAAAAAGGGTTCTTGACATTTTTTAATAAACCTGACGGTTTCAGAGATATCTATGAGGGAATGTATAAAAAAAATTATCTATTTTATCGTCTTCGCTCGAAACTCTTCGGAATTCTCTATTACCGATTCTCGCAAGTCTAAACCGTTGGGTTTAGGGAAAAATGTGAGGAGACCTTTTTCGTAGAGAATCCAATTCTCTACAAAAAAGCTTTCTTTATATTTTCCCCTAAATCTAACGATTTTCATGGTATCCTTAATAAATTGTACAGAGAAATTCCCTACTTGATTAACTTTCCTCAAAATTCTCCAGAAATCTTTGTTACCGATTCTCGCACATCTAAACCGCTGGGTTTAGGGGAAAATCTCAGGATACCTCTTCTGTAGAAAACTTAATTCTCTACAAAAAAGGTCTCTTCATATTTTCCTCTAAACCCAACGGTTTCCGAGATATTTATGAGAGAATGTATTTTTAAAAAATTCTACTCTATTATCTCTTCTCAAAATTCCCCAGAAATCTTCGTTATCGACTCTCGACCACTTGTTGACCAAAAAACAACAGTTCACGTCTTTCCCACAAGATGGCGGCAATTACCCGATTTTTTGAATCACTTCAAATTAATTTTATTAAATTTATTTCGAATTTTTTTTTTTTAAATAATTTTTCCATAAAATTAAATTTTGTTTTTTAATAATTAATAATTAATCAATTAATTAATTAATCAACTTATGAGGATCAGAAGAAAGGTGTATCTGCGGGATAACGTCTCAATAAAAAAAACACTCAATTCAATTTCTCTTCATTTCTCAATGTTTTTTTTTTTCATAATTCTTTTTTTTTTGCATTTTTTTTTCTTTTATTGATACATCTAGAATAAATCTATAACCATAGACGCGTATTGGCTACGGGCGTACGATCTTAATAATTAATTATAAATTTTGGGTTTATTAATTAATTGTTTTTTTTCTTTTTTTTTCAATCAAATTTGTGCTATTTTATCGAGAACTTTCGAAGAGTTAAATTACAATATTTACTTCTTTTTTTTTTCTTTCATTTTATTATTTAATGTCTTTTTTTTATACAGAATTTGACGTAAAAAAATTACATCTAAAATAATTTGTTTATTGGAGATTCGAAAAAGTGGCGCTGAAAAAGATTTTTTTTCTTCTTATTTTTCCTCATTTATTCATTTATTCACACAACCGCAGCCCGTTTTTTTTTTTACTATTCTATAATTTTCTATTTATTTAATTTATTTTTTTTTCCGTAAAATCTTAAGAATAATTAAATTTTAAAATTTTTTTCACAATTTTCCATCGAAAAATTCATCTCGTTGTTGACTGAGGGGCATTAAGGGGCTTCAGACAATTTTAAAATTTAAAGAAATTCATTTTTTTCATTCGTTTTTAATGAGGGCACGAAGAGGCGCGAAAATACGCGCAAATTCAAAATTCATCAGAAATGAGACATTTTTTATTTTTTTATTATATTTTCTTTGCTCAAAAGGATCTCGAAAACTAAGCGAGATACGAAAAAAATTGAAGAAACCTTTTTTGTAGAGAATCTTCCGATCTACAAAAAAAGGTCTCCTCGAAAATTCCTTTATCTCGCTTAGTTTCTGAGATAATCAAAGAAAACTGTCGGAAAAATGGAAAATCTCATTTTTTTGCTTTTTTACTAGTGAATTTTTTAATTGAATTAAAATTCAATTTTCGCGCCTTTAAAATTCAAGAATTATAGTTTTTTACTCTCTCATTGCTTTCATTGATTCGTAAATGCACTCGAACATTAATAACATTTTTTTCTTGGATTGTTATAAACAAATTAAATGGAATTTATCGAGTTTTTAATAATATTAATGTTTTTTTTTTTTGCTTTTTATTTTTTTTTTAATAAAAGATTTATTTCCTTTCAATTATCTTAATTAATGTTTTTTTATTATGATGGTACAGGTAAATTCACTACTATTTGATTTAATTAAAATTTTTTTTTGCTCTTCAATTGTCAATGAGATTTTTTATTTTCTCTTCATTTTTTTTTTTTTTCTATTTAAATCCTCAAATAATTTTTTTTTACATTTAAATATCACAGTTCTGTTCGTACCACTCATTTATTTTGTTTAATTGCTTCTTTTTTTTTCTCTCTTTTTTTCTATTTTGCTTTACACGCATTCTCACCTGGACACTTTTCTCTCAATTCATCACTCCATTAAATTACAAGAAAAATCATTAAATAATTTGAAATTATAATAATTAATTATTTTTTCGGGAATTAAAAGGAAAAATTGAGGTAATAAAAAATCGATTTTATTTCAATATTTTGAGATTTTTTTCAGAATTTTCGAAAATATTTGAAAGAAAAAAATTAACTTTTTTCGATTTTTTTTTTCGAAATTTTTCATTTTTTCAGAAATTTTTGGAATTTTTTGCATTTTTTCTTAAAATTCTTTCAAATTAAACTCCGGCAAGCTTCCTTTGCCCACATACATTCCAAAAATCATTTTTTTTCCAATATTTGAGATTTTTCCGAATTTTCGAAATTATTTTGAAATTTTTTTTTCGATAAAAAAGTGATAAAAAGGATGAAATTTTTTTCAGAAATTCTTTTTGAAAGGATCTCGAAAACTATTGGGTTTAGGAGAAAATGTCAAGAGATCTTTTTTGTAGAGAATTCAATTTCCCACAAAAAAGGTCTCTTGACTTTTCTCCTTAAACCCCACCGCCTCTTAGATACTCAAGAAAAACTGAAAATTCTCGATTTCATCCTCATTTATGACTTTTTTTCACAACTAAAATGGCAAAATCGATTTTCATTCTGTGTTTCTTCTGGACGGCATCTGTAGAGATTTTATTCTGGAAGCCATATTCAATATCAGGATTTGAGGAAATGAAAGTGCGAAAAAAACAGAATTAATCCCTTTTTTTTACGTAATTATTAACAAATAACAAAATTTTATTGATTGCAATCCATTTTGGTCCATCAACAAATTTCCAATAAAATTCTTTCTAATAAAAACAAATTATTTTTTTCATAAACTTAGAAAAAATTTTAAAAAAATTTGATTTTATCAACCAATGAGCGTCTATGGCATTTTACAATTACAAATTAAAAATGAGAAAAATAATATTTTTTTTTTGAAGGAAGAGGAAGGAAATAATTGGGCAAGTGGCAGTTTTTTTTTTTTACAAAAAAAAATTATTTATGAAGATAATTAAATAATCAACAAATAAAATTAGGATTTTTTAAACGGGATAGTTTATTAAACGAAAAAAATCATATTATTATAATAATAATCAATAAAAATTAAGGATAGACTGAAAAAAAAAAAAAATCACAATTAAAGCGCGAGGTCCCTGGTTTCCCGTTAACAGATATTTTTTTTTTTTTTTTAATTTTCAATCATTGTGTTTTTTTTTATTTTCTTTTAAAAAAAGTAAAAATGAAAAGAGAAAAAATTAAAAATTATCTAGCACTCGATCGTTCACTCTGTCCCCTTTTGTTCGCAAAAAAAAAAAAAGAAAAATCTTTTATTATTTATTTTGTAATTTTTTTTTATATATCACTTTTGTGTGTTCAATTAATTGGAGAAGTTCAAAAAACTAAAAATCTGTGAAACTGTCTTTTTTAAAACTATTTTTTGTTCATTATTTGCCGTTAAATTAAATTAAATTAGAGGAAACCAAAAGATCGATTTTTTTTTCTTGTTCTCGATTACAATTAATTCGTTATAATTGGTAGAATATCATTATTTTTTTTTTTTTTATTTTTTTCTTAATAACAAACTAAGTTTAAACAACTTGAGCACAGATGAGGAAACGTACTTGATGATTTGACAAAAGAAAAATGCATTTTTTTTTTTCGGCCATATTGAAAATTATTGTCTCACCTCGTGATTAAAAGATTTAATTAAAAATTAAATAACGAAGTTTTTTTAATAATTCAATTTTTTTTGGAAATAATACGTGTGAACTAATGTGCCTGATTTTTTTCAGCATTTTTTATTGATTTTTTAACTAAAAAAATGGGAATTTTTGGTATTTTCAATATGGCCGACACATCAAGACACGCGCCATAACAAGAAATTATCTACAGTTTTTTTTTTTTTGTTTTTTCTTTTCGTTTCTCTTTTTACTTCGATTTAAATTCCTTCAATTTCTCACGCATTCCCTTGAAAAAAGAAAAAATTCGCTTCTTTTTGTTCTACTGGGAAAATTATCGACGACATTACTGAATTATGAATTTTCTAGAAAAAAAAAAAGAATCATTAAAGTCAAATTTTTATAATTAAAATCACAAATTTATTTGTTGTGCATTTTTTGATCCTTCGAATTATAAAATTTTCATTTGTTTGTGTGTCTGTTTGTTTCAATCGAAAATAATAATAATAATTTAGTGGACAGCGTCAGTTTTTAAATCCCTCTCTTCACATTTCCTCGGACAAGGTACATAGAATAATTTTTTCTCCGTTTTTTTTAATTAATTTTTATTTTATTAATTTTAATTTTTCTTTTAATCTTTAAGTCTATTTAATTTTTTTTTTTCTTTATTTATTTAAATCCACCTTACACACCTACCAAATATTAATTAATAATTAATAATATTAATAATTAATAATATATAATATTTTATTTATATATATATTTATATAATAGCTATGTACAAAGAGGTTTATCCCTACCACTTTTTTTTTTTTTTTTCAAAGATTTTTTCTTCTTTTTTTCTCTAATGCAGTCAACACAATTTCTCTTTGAAAGTGTTATTTCTAGTTTTTTTCGTTTTTCCCCCAGAAATTTTCTTTTTTTTAACGTGGCACCATCAAAACCTACTCTACCTATTTTATCTTCCAAATATTTATTCACTCATTCTCTTTCTCTCTTTTTTTTTTTTCATTTCTCTCGCACCTAACAAAACATTCTCGCGATTTGTGCCCTCGTGGAGTGTGTACGTGCTTCATCTTGTGTATTTTTAATTATTTAAATAAAATTTCGTGACCCTAGGGATAAAATGGCGTAAGTTTTATACATAAACATAGCACTTGCGCCATTTTCTTACTAGAATGACGATTTTCATTTTGAATTCTGCAATTGAGTAGAACAGAGCAAAAGTAAAGAAAAAAAATGAAATTCTGATGATTACCAACAAAAAAAACCATTAAATTCTTGTTTATTCCACTTAATCACAGATTAAATTCCTCGAAGAATAAAAAAGAACCCAAAAACGAAAATTATCTCTGCAAAAATCGCGAATAAGTACATCATTTTTTTTTCAAATTTTCCCCTAGAAAAAAAAAACCCCAGAAAAGAATTGGACTCAGTAATTTTTTTCTAAAAAAAAAACCAACAAAACTTTTTCCCCCAGACTTTTCCCAGAAAAGTCACTAGAAAAGAGCCTTCGAGGCCCGCCATTTTGTGTTTTCACTGTATTAAAAAAAAAAAGTCCCTAGAACTCATGAAGAACCAAGTCAAATTAATTTCTCCCCAAAACTTGAGAATCAAATCTACCATAGTCGCCTTAGAATCAAAGTACTTTATGTCCCTTTACATTCCCAAGACGATTCAAAAAAAAAAAAAACCGCGAAAAATTTAAATTAATTTATTGTTTATCCTTGAGTCCACCAAGTAGTGTGTGTCCCTCCATTGACGCACTTAAATTTCCCAAATTACTCAAATTGCTCAAATTCCCTAGATTACCAAGATTACCAAGATTCGGTTGATGTGCATAATTTCTAATTTGATGTAAGCTAATAAGTTGATTTGGAAATGATGTTGTATTTTGATTTGTTGTAGTACCGCTAGTAACACCAGAGCTTGATGTTGGTGATGATTTTTGTGAATTGAATGCCTCATAAAGATAGGGTCTTGTTGCTGGATGATGGCTGCCTGGATAATGCAGATGATTCAATGGATTGAGCGGATGTTGCATAGATGATATTGAATTTATTGAGATAGATGAAATTGGTGTAAATGCTGAACTACTATTGGGATGATGATTTCCTGGTGGTTGAGGTGTCTGTTGTCTCGTATCATTCTCAAGTCCTGTATCTCTGTGTCCACCATGACTTGTAAGTAGCATATCTTGATTCTGATTTTGATGATAATCAGCTGCAGCAGCAGCAGCTGCTGCATGATGATGTGGTAGTCTTTCATGTAGTTCACTTATAACTGAATCAGGACTAACTTTTGGCCAATAATGATGTGGATCCTGATGATGTGCAGTCATAGAATGAAGTGTAGGCCTCAAACCACTTCCAATAATTGGCGGTCTTTTGTCTGTTCTTTCAGCATGTTTTTGCATATGTTTAGCAAGATAAGTCTCTTGTGTATAACTTTTACCACAGTACTGGCATATATGTGTTTTTAAATGCTTTGATTCTTTGTGCTTTGGTATGTGTTCAAGTAAACTTGGCTCATCTGAAAAACACTTGTAACACGAATTGCACTTGTATGGTTTGTCAGTCTGATGGCAGCGTGAGTGACTCTGCAAGTTACTTAACTGGCTGAATGCTTTTGTACAGCCAGGATGACGGCATTTGTATGGTTTATCACCAGTATGTGTACGTATGTGTTGTTGTAAATGACTTAACTGTGTAAATTTACGCTGGCATATTTCACAACGATATGGCTTTATACCAAGATGTATGCGTGTATGCTGTGATAGATAGGATGAATTTGCAAATGCTTTTGAGCATTGCGTACATTTGTATGGTTTTGCCTCCCTCATGTGTATTTGTGTGTGTAATTGTAGATCAGCCTTGCTGCCAAATATCTGTAACAGATAAAATTTAAAAAATTCATTAGTATTGTAATTTTTCAGGAGTTAATAGTGAAGATACGATCTTCTATCAATCAATCCTTCAAAGGATCGGCAAAAAAGGGTGTATGTTCATAAAATTCTGCGATTTTCAGATTCTTCATCTAATAGCAGATTCTTGGTAAATAATGGAGATATGCCTATCTTTCATTGATCATTTTTCTACAGAAGAAGAAGATTTCCGAAAAGAAGTATCGACATCAAAAGGGCCCATCTCCATAAAAATCTGCAATTTTTCAAATTCTCCCCAAAAATGGAGGATTCTTTCAAGATATTCGAATGAATTCGGGTTCAATGATATATATCACGGTTCCTAAGTCCCAGATGGTATGTGTATGTATGTTTAAGCGTAGCTTAAAACATATAACTTAAGCAGGCAAAGACATGCATTCAAATATACACACACACAGACACATGAATACACACATTGTCATGACTGACCTTGTCTATCATGGCTATTCAGCCTCAAGGCATATACCTGACAGACTGGACTACACGATTGTGTGTGTTGCCTTCTCTCAGAGCTACTTTAGCTACCGCATAGAGATCTCGCAACTCATATCCATACATATATATATACATAATCACCTTATGAACAAAGGGGCATAAGCCCTATTCTTATGCACAGTACTTACGCCCCTTTGCTCCTAAGGCCACGACATATATATATGCATATATATGTATATACATGAGTTGCGAGTTCTTGCCTTAGAAACAAAGGGGCGTAAGTGCCATTCTTGTACAACACTTACGCCCCTTTGTTTCTAAGACGACTGTATATATGTACATATATATATATATATATTTGTCTTTTTCTATCATTATAGTCATTTTGAAAGCAGTTCTCACTCACTTATATTATGTACCAACTTGTAGATTTGAATTCGTATGGAGGGGAAAAAGAGGCAGATCATAAACCACGGATACAAGTAATTCATCTCAGTCACGAGATATATTTTCTTTTTTTAAATTCTTCGGGATATTTAACGGTAGCACAAATCCGAAGGGGGTGTCCATTTTTTTTTTCTTGAAGTTCTTTCTTTGTTTCAATTTGAAAATATAACCTCAAAATTTTTTTTAACGGTTTTTTTTCAGTTTTCTCTCCTTTTTTAGATTCTTTCTTCGTTCCAATTCAAAAATATGACTTCAAAATTTTTCTCAACGGTTTTTTTTGGAATTTTTTCAAGGTTTTTCGTTTTAATTGAAAAATGTAATTTCAAAAATTTTCTCAACGATTTTTTTCGTTTTTTGTTTTAGATTCTTTCTTTGCTTTTAATTCAAAAATTTGAACTCAAAAATTTTTTAACGGTTTTTTTTACAAATTTTTTTTTTTTTAAACGTTATGTAACGGCTGAAACACAGCTGACTTCAGAGATATTAAATATTATACATAAAATAAAATAAAATTCATAATTTTTTTTATTCATTTCCTCCTTTCAAAACGCGTCCTTGTCCATGTGTCAAGTTCGCTAGGCTCAAACGGCCCACACACGTAATAATTCCAGTCTCCTTTTTCTTTTTTTTTTTTTTTTTCTTCTTTATATGTGGATGTAGATGTAGATATATAAATATATTCAGGAATTTATTTTTTTTTCTTTTTTATTTGCGAGTCACCGAAAAAATAAGAGTGTGAATCTGGTACAGATTCTATTTTTGGGAGACGAAGAGAACAATTCTAGGAGATGAAAAACGAGATAATTTTGGGTTTTTTTAGTTGAGTTGGTGGTTTTTTAAAGGGCACGCGGAAAGGAAGCGAGATAGGAGGAAAATTGTGGAGACCTTTTTTGTGGCGATTTTTATGGGCTACAAAAAAGGTCTCTACGATTTTCGACGTATCTCGCTTGAATTCCGTAATATTTTTGAAAAAGTAATTTTTTTTCTTTAAATGGTGAATTTAGGAGATTTTTGGACTTTTTAGAAATTTTTGGAGTCAATTATTTTTAAATTGATATAATTCATGACCTTAATGATGTTTTTAGTGAAACAGAGAGAGAGATGATTTGTGTGTACACGCTCGAGAAATCTTTTGGTGAGAGTCATGGTCAATTTGGGATTATAATACCTCTGAATTTTTTTTTTTTTTTTTAGGAGTTGAAGAATACAGAGAGGCCAAATGGAGGATGTGTTTTGAGACCAGACGATGATGGCATTAATGAGCCACTGGCTAGACTCTGAACTGGCTCAAGACTTGGGGAAAAAAATTGTATTAAACAAAAAACAATGAAAAATATTGAATAAAAAGTGGGAAAAAAGAAAAAGGCTTCCTGTATGTCTGAAACTGTTAATTCGACATCATTAAGGTAGTCTTCAAGGAAATTCGCGTATGGTTAATTAATTATTTTTTTGATGGTTTATCAAAGATGATGTTTTTTTACGTTTTTCTGAATTTTTTCATAATTTTTGACCGTCCAGTTTATGAGATATGAATTATCAAAGTTACTGAAAATACCGGTGGTGGGGATGAAACGCCCTAAATCAGACGGAAATAACGAAATTACTAAAGAACCACAGGGTTGAACCATTATTTAAAAACAATTGGCGAAGAGAACAGCATTTTAACTAAATAATAGAAGAAAAAAATATTCAATTCACCGTATAGTTATTGAGAAATTTCAATTAGAAGGTAGTCGTAACTATTTGCCTCTCTCTCTGTCTCATGCATGTGATAGGAGATTAATGTAAAAAAAATTCGAGAAAAAAGAAAATTATATTCACAATCGGATAGAGCGGGAAATTCTACCCCGGAAAACCCTATAATCCAACCCATTTTGCCCCACTCTTCTAAAAATTCGAAAAATCTTTCAAGCCCTGTAACTCTCGAGCCACTGGGCCAAAAGTCATTGCATTATATACATTTTCGGGGTAGAATTCTCCGCTCTTTCCACTGGACTCATCAAAACTCAACAATTCCGAAAACAAAAAAAAATTACATTCACAAGCTCAAGATATGACTTTCCAATAGTTCAGTTCATCCTCATTTTTTTCTGTTTTATCGACCAAAACTCTGGAATACTGCCTCAAAATTAAATCTCTCCCTGTCCCAGATGTTCTTGACTTTAAAAATAACAAAGAGAAATAAAAAAATTTAGAAGATCGTATTCTTTCGAATATTATTTTTTTTTTACTCTCTAAAAATCGAGAAATACGTCAAAATGGATTACCATCGGCTTTTCTTATTATTCAGACGATTGAATAGAAACTTGGAGCCGATAAATTGGCGGATCTCTATTTTCTCATGGTTAGAGTCTCCACGACTAACAATCACAGATTACGGTATACAAAAATCTTTTTTTTTTTTTTTTCTTTTTTTTTGGGAGAAGAATGAAAAATGTAGGGCTCGAGCCTCTCTTTTTGGAGATTTTTAAGGAATTGAGGAGAATAAATAAAAGGAAGGCACTTATCTTCCACTTCTCTTTGAAAACGAGGTCCATTGCATTATCCACTACTTTATAGCCATATGCCAAAATAGAAGAGGGGGAGGGGGGGGGGGGGAGACCATTTTGTTCGAATCAAAAATTTGAAAAAATTCAATTTTTTCTCGTTAAATGCATTTTTTTGTTGATATTTTGAAAATCATGAGGGAGAGAATTTTTTTGATGATTTCACTGAAAAGCTGAGAAAATTTTAGTTGGAAAACATAGGTCGGAGTGATTTTTTTATTTTTTTAATAAATTTCAAAAAAAATCAAAATTTGGAAAAATTAAAATTTTAAAAAAATTTGAAAATCATGTGTTTTTTTCATTGAAATTGATGGCAAATGAGCTCTCCCCTCCTCCCAAATTTTAATTTTTCCACTGCAACAATTAGAACCAAAAAAATTCCTCGAAACCAAAATTTTTCAAAAAAAATCTTAAATTTAAAAAAAAAAAAAACAAATTTTCAAAAAAAAGTGAAAAAATGACTTCCGACATATGTTTTCCATGTAAAATTTCCTCAGCTTTTCAATGGGATCATCAAAAAAATTCCATCTCCAACCGCTTCATCAGAATCCCCACTTAACCCACCACCCCCCCCCCCCCCCCCCCCCCCCTCTCTCCGCACATTCTTTCATCCCATCCGTCATACTTCTCGTTTAGAGAGTCGAAGAGAGAAGGAAATATAAAGAATTAGGAGGACCCTCATATTCTTCTGAATTGAAGATGAAACACAATTTCCATAATTTTAAAACCAGTCTGTGCTGCTGATGTATCATAGAAAAATCATTTCTCGCCTTCCGGCACTATGAACAGAATACTACTTATAAACGTAATTTTCATGAGAAAATAACACATGTATGAATAAATGTATTTTGAGAAGAGAAATAATGTCAGAGATATGATACATGCATCAATAAGTAATTTATCGCAAAACAAAATTCAATTCCAAAAAAAAATGAAAAAAAACTAGTGAATTCTCATGTTTTCAGTTTTTTTTGAGAATATCGTGGAAACTAAGTGAGATAGAGCAATTTTGCATGAACTATTTTTTGTAGCTCTCGAAATTTTCCACAAAAAAGGTCTCCTCAAAAATCGCTCTATCTCTCTTAGTTTCCACGATATTCTCAAAAAACCCTTTAAAAAAATTGAATCCTCCAAAAAACCCTCATTTTTCACATTTTTTATCAGTTTTTCGGCAAGTCGCTATTATTGATCGTTGAAAAAAAATGAATGGCACAATGTGTCACGATTGTGTGTGTTTTGTACAAACGTGCGTGGCCACACTGTGTCACGCTACACATATTTTCTCGTGTATTACGAGAATACGCTTTTTTTCCTCTCTCTTTTTATTTTCCTTCTCTCAGTCTCTCGTTACGTGGCGCAATAAAAAGAAAAAATGTGCGCAAGAAAGAGAGAGAGAGAGGGAAACATTAAGAAATATGAAAAAAAAAATTGCCCACAAACATATATATATATATGAACAGACACCGGGGTGGAGGACACGCGTATAGTGGCAAGGCCGAGATGTGATCTCTTTCGCATTCTCTCAGTCACGATTTTTCAAACGCCATCTTTGACTATTTTTTCTCATTTTTCGGGCTTCTTCTATAATACAGACCAAAAAAGTCTTATACATAGGACTTACGCCCCTTTGACTCTCATCGACTTCAAAAACAAAGGGGCTTAAGTGCTATGCTTATCTAAACGTCAAAATAAACGAATCACGAGAGTTCAATTTTAGTAAAAATTATGTAAAACTAATGCCAATTGGTTAATTTTGTATGTTAATGCTCATTGGATTATCGTCAATTGAGTTGATGTCTGACGAATGGAAGAGGGAGACACCAGATGGACGATGATGAAGGAAATCGACATTACCGAAGGAGTTGGTTAATTGCAAAAAAGTTTTGGCGCCAATGACGAAATTCATCGGAAGAATTAATTGAGACGTTTAGATGAATCTTGTATATGGGACTTAGGCCCTTTTGACCCTCGTTGCCTTAGAAACAAAGGAACCCAAGTCCTATGCTTATACATGGGACTCAAGTCCTTTTGATTCTCATCGACTTGGAAACGAAAGGGCGTAAGTGTTATACTTGTATATGGGACTTAGGCCCTTTTGACTCTCATCACCTTGGAAACAAAGGGACCCACGTCCTATGCTTAAACATGGGACTTACGTCCTTTTTATTCTCATCACTTTGGGAATAAAGGGGCGTAAGTGTTATGCTTATATATGGGACTTAGGCCCTTTTGACTCTCATCTCCTTGGAAATAAAGGGGCGTAAGTACTATGCTTATATATGCGACTTAAGTCCTTTTGACTCTCATTGCCTTGGAAACAAAGGGGCTTAAGTACTGAGCTTATACGTGGGACTTACGCTCCTTCGACTGGAAGGCGACTATATATATATATGGGTGGACATCTCTTTTTCTGTCTCTCTTTTTCTCTCTTTCTCTTTCTTTCTCTCGCTCCTTTTTTTTTTTTTTATCACATGTCTCTTGGAGACGCAGAGTCTCAAGTGTATATAGGACACAATGTTGAGGATATGGCCCCCAACGTTGTGCTTTATACCCTTGGGAGAAATTCGATGGGGGTTGTGGAGAAATGGAAAATAGAAGTGGTAGAAAAAAAAATTGAAGAAAAAAACACTCTTTTTCGAAAGGAAAAAAAACAGAAAAAAAATCGCTCTATCTCGCTTATTCTCCAAAAATATTTTTAAAAAATAGAATAAAGTGCAAGAAAAAAATGATTGGTGTTGAATTTGTAGATTCAGAAGGATTTAGAACCTTTTTCTTCAGGTCAAAGAGGAACTGCTCTTCATAAAATTAGTAGACAAAGCACCATATAATTGGGATGAATTAGTTTTTTAGATGAGGGAAGATGATTCCCAGGCACCTACCAGCTGCTTGAATATTCTCAGGTAACAAAAAGAAAAAGTGAAAAAGGTATGAGGAAACTATCATGACCAACAATCATCGGTCCTTCACAGTCATCACCGAAAATTCTTTTTTTTTTTTTAAATGATGAACCAGTATTTTTTCACACGGCAACTAATTACTTTTCACTAATTTTCTTCGTGTAAAATTTGATAATTACATTTATGAATGAAAATTTATGATTTTTTAGATTTTTTTTTCGATGAATTGGGATCAATAAAAGGGAGAAAAAGAAAATTCGGGGAGATGTGCTTTAATTTATGCGAAAGAGTGATTGAACTATTGAAAAGTCATATCTCGAGCTTGTGAATATAATTTTTTTTTATTTTCGGAATTTTTGAGTTTTGATGATTCCAGTGGGAAGAGCGGAGAATTCTACCCCGAAAATGTATATAATGCAATGACTTTTGGCCCAGTGGCTCGAGAGTTACAGGGCTTGAAAGATTTTTCGAATTTTTAGAAGAGTGGGGCAAAATGGGTTGGATTATAGGGTTTTCCGGGATAGAATTTCCCGCTCGATTGTGAATATAATTTTCTTTTTTCTCGAATTTTTTTTACATTAATCTCCTATCACATGTATGAGACAGAGAGAGAGGCAAATAGTTACGACTACCTTCTAATTAAAATTTCTCAATAACTATACGGTGAATTTAATATTTTTTTCTTCTATTATTTAGTTAAAATGCTGTTCTCTTCGCCAATTGTTTTTAAATAATGGTTCAACCCTGTGGTTCTTTAGTAATTTCGTTATTTCCGTCTGATTTAAGGCGTTTCATCCCACCACCGGTATTTTCAGTAACTTTGATAATTCATATCTCATAAACTGGACGGTCAAAAATCATGAAAAATTTCAGAAAAACGTAAAAAAACATCATCTTTGATAAACCATCAAAAAAATGAGGAATTAACTGCACTCGAATTCCCAGGGATACTACCTTAATCATGAATTTCTGGGGAATATGGCGGGATTGATGATCCTAATGTTACAGATCCTCGGAAATTGATCCAACGAAAAATGTAGAGCAGCTTTGCACGGGACAAAGAGAGTAATAAATTGAGAAAAAAAAGAGAGAGAGATAGAGATGGAGCTGCGAGGAAAAATACTGGTACAAATGGAAAGGGCGGACACACATTTTTTCCAAGCATTTCCGCAGAACGACTCGATGGAATGCCTTCGACTAGCAACAATTACCTGTCGTAAACGGTGCGCGAGACCTTCTCGAAACTATTTCGAAAAAAAGTTGTAATAAAATACGTTTTTTTACTAGAAAATGAGTCTAAAATTTGTATAAATTTTATTTTTCCAATATCTCGGAAACTATCGGAATTATCGAAAAATTTCAGGAGAGCTTTTTCGTGGAGAATTGAATTCTCTACAAAAAAGGTCTCTTGACATTTCTCGATAAATCCACTCGCCTCAAAGATATTGTAGATATTCGATTTAAAAAAATGAGAAATCAAAAGAAAAATAGATAAATCAATTTTTTTGGTCATTTTTTGAAAATATCTCGGAGAATAAGCGAGATAAACAAGAGCTACAAAAAAGGATTCGTGCAAAATAGCTCTATCTCTCTTGCTCTCCAAGAAACTCTCAAAAAAATGTCGAAAAATCGCCTTTTTCTGCATTTTTTAAAGAAAATATTTATTATTTAATCTTCCTCAAGCTTTTTATCGTTTATTTATTTTTTGTTCAGTTCCAGTTTTTCATTCACGCCCAAGAGGAAATGAGGCAGAAAAAGATTTTATAGTCAGTAAGACAGTCCTGCGAAAACCCGTTAAAACTTTTTTACATTTTTCTTTTTTTTTTTTATTTTTAAGTCCTTTTTACTCCAAATCACTTGGGCTCTCCTATTGAGAAGTGGTTTTATTACTATTTATCCATTTTTTTTCGTCGATGGTAATTGATGCTTCAACTGGGTGAAAACTTACTGCCTCACTCCTCTTTTTTTTTAAATTTAATTTCCACTTAGTTTTATTCATTTTTTTCATTTTTTTTGCTTCCGAATGGAAGCTATGTGATCATCAGAATTTTCGATTGTAATTTTTTTAATAGAAGATACTTGAAATGATCTAAATAGAGAGAAAATGATATTTTTAATGCATGTCTGTGTGTGCATAAAAGTCTCAATTACAGCAAAACGGTTTTATAGAAAAATTTCATATTTTGTGGGAAATTTCCTCTCGACAAACTCTATTTTTTAAGCTTTATTTGAAGAGAATTCGATCGATACTTTTTGAGATTTGTCCATTTTTCGAAAATCAGTTTTTAATGGAATTTCTGGAAACTATTGAACTGATGTTATTTATACTCATATATTATCTCGAGAATTGTCTGAGTTAGATGCCTGTGAATTTTGAGCTTATTTGCATGATTAGTTCTCGAGTTATTGGCGTTTTAATGAATTTCTTCAAAATTTGATATTTTGATGATGGTTTGAAAAAAGTTGTATCACTTCCATTCGGAAGCAAATTGCTAAAGTATCAGCAGAAAAAGCTATATCAGTTGGAAAGCAATACTATTATCCACTTGTTTTTTTATCTTTTCTTATAGTTATCTCGGAAACTAAGCGAGATAGCGAAATTTTTTGAGACTTTTTTTTTATGGAGAATTGAATTTGCTACAAAAAAGGTTTCTTGATGAATTTTCCCAAATTTAATGGTCTTCGAGATGCTCATTGAATTGTGGAAATCATGGAATAATCGAAAATTCGAGGAATTCAAATTTTTAGTCAACTTATTTAAAAAGTATCTTGGAAACTGTTGAGTTTAGGAGGAAATGTCAGGCAACCTTTTTTGTAGCTCTTAAAATTCTCTACAAGAAAGGTATCTTGATATTTTTCTCTCAACTTATTATTTTTCGAGATCCTCTTAATTTAATCTCAAAAATCTGGAATAAGATGATATTTTGATGATGATTTGAAAAAAGTTGTATCACTTCCATTCGGAAGCATATTGCTGAAGCATTAGCAGAAAAAACTATATCAGTTGGAGAGCAATACTATTATCCACTTGTTTTTCTTTCATTTAAGGATGATTGGGAGGTACAATCGGAAAAAAACGTTAAATTTCTGTTTAAAATCGTTAATAACAATTTATCCAAGATGAAATTCTCAAATTTGATTCAGTGAATCTGAGAAGAATGTAATGAGGAATGAAATAAGCCCTAAAAACAAAAAATTAATTGAAAATTGAAGAATTTTCATTATTTTTTGACATTTCTTTAAATCTTGAAAAATTTGAAAAAATGTAAAAAATAATGAAAATACTTCAATTTCCAATTAATTTTAGTTCATAGGGATTATTTTATTTATCATTACATTCTTTACAGATTCACTGAATCAGATTTGAGAATTTCATCCTGTATGAATTGTTATTAACGATTTCAAACAGAAATAAAAAATTTTTTTTTCTTCCAATTTTACCTACAAAAGCAAAAAATCATTTATTTCTTTGTTCTGATGAGTTGCAAGTATTCTCAGAGGTGCTTTTCGCTTTATGATTTATGGAGATTGTTGTTTTCTACTGAATTAAATATTCTCCCGTCAATTGAAATGATCGATATAACGCAATTTTCCTATGAATTAATCGATTAATTATCGAGATCATTATCAATTTCCTCTGGAAAATTCTTTAACTCAATTATTCAAGGTAAATTATATCAGAATCTACTGGAAATATGGAAATTTTCATTGATACCTTTTTTGTAGCTCTCGTTTTCCACCACAGAAAAGGTTTTCTTGTAAATCATCGTATCTCGCTTAAATTCCGAGATCCTTCAAAAAACCTGAAGAGAAACTCGACTTTTTTTTGGAAATAATGGAGATACGCCTTTTTTGAACTGAGCCAATTTTGTAGCTCTCGATATTCTCTTCAAAATAATCATCTTTTGGGTAAGAAGGGCGTATCTCCCTCCAATTCAGAGATATTTGCAAGAAAAAAAGGAGAAACTAATTAAATTAGGGGAAAATTTTAGAGAAAAAGAAATTTAAAAAGAGATTTTTCATGAATTTTATGCACTTTTTAATTTTTCTGTTTTAAGAATATCCAAGTAGCAGGTCCAAATGATCTACTTTTCTTTTTTATTTTTCTAAGTTATCATAAATATTCTAAGTATCCCGATTTTGTAACATTTTACCGATATTAAAACAATGTCCACGATAATAAATTTTTATTAAATAATATTATAAATATCCAATATTGTTGCGAATTTGACTAACGCTGTTCCAGCATCTAGGACTGGCATTGGAGGATTCTCGGATTTTAAATACCAATATTCCCGCCATTAATGTTTTCATGTAATTAATTGGATTAATCGTCGCTATTTGTCCGGTAAAAGGCATTTTTTATGATTTGAAAAATTAATAGACATTCTGACGAACAAGAATATATATAGTTATATAAGGAAAAAATAGATCTGTAACCATGAATTGTTGCACTGAAACTGAAACTCAATCTCGCTTATGGAGTTCTACACAGAGAAAAATGTATTCTTACTTTAAGAATGTGCAGGTCACTTAAATTAAGTGACTTTCCGCACTTAAATCAAGTGACTTTTCCTTTCTTAATTTGAGAAAGTAAAACTCACTTAAATCAAGTGAGTTTTCTCACTTAAATTAAGTGACTTTTCTCACTTATATCAAGTAACTTTTTCATTCTTAATTTAAGAAAATAAAAGTCACTTAAATTAAGCTACTTTCCGCACTTAAATCAAGTGACTTTTTCTTTCTTAATTTTAGAAAGTAAAACTCATTTAAATCAAGTGAGTTTTCTCACTTAAATTAAGTGACTCTTCTCACTTAAATCGAGTAACTTTTTCATTCTTAATTTAAGAAAGTAAAAGTCACTTAAATTAAGCGACTTTCCGCACTTAAATCAAGTGACTTTTTCTTTCTTAATTTGAGAAAGTAAAACTCACTTAAATCAAGTGACTTTTCCTTTCTTAATTTAAGTGACCTGCACATTCCTAAATTAAGTGACTGCACATTCTTAAATTAAGGAAACATTTTTCTCTGTGTAATGTTAATTTAATTTTTTTCAAAACCATTTTTGCCTCAATTTGAGTCCAGTAACACGATGTAAAGTAAATTTTAAAAAAATCTACTCATGCCACACTATCGAGAGTGACGAAAATTGAAGAGGAAAAATAGATTATCGGAGCTACTTGGATATCCTTAATAAAACTAATCGAAAAATTGTAGTTAAATGATGTTTTTCCGTATAAAAAGTGCATAAATTACATACAAAATGTATTTTCTCCTAATCTTCAAAACACAATATCATGTTTATCATCGGTAATCATTAAATTTTTCATGTTCAATCACTGGTATCTGACTGAGCTTTATTCGTTCGATCACTGGACCACTCACCCTACTTCAAGAGTGTCTTCATTAACCCTAACAAAATCTACATAAATTTATTGAAAAAATCATTTATTTATATCATCGCCTTAGAAATAAAGGGACGTAAGTGCTTTGTCTAAGCATAGCACTTACGCCCCTTTGTTTCTAAGGCCCCAATATATTTTTTGATTATATCGTCGTTTTATAGTAAAAACGAACGTAACAAGATAAGAAATGTGTACTATTTACGCTCTTTTAGTTCTAGGACAACGATATATATATATCTATACATAATCATAATTATGAGGAGAAGTGATTATTAGGGGAAGATCGGGGTAAAATGGGCAGTAGAATGATTGAAGAGTTAAAAAAAGATTGTTTTTTTTTTATGATAAATTAATTAAAAAAAAAAATTATCTCAAAAAAAATTGATATTTTAATTTTTTTTCTTCAAATGCAGCGTTTTTTTTGTTTTTTTTTCATTTTAGATGGAATATATATTCGTTTTCACGTGAAAGAAATCCACTACATTTGAGTTTTTTAGGGTGTTTGTGTCCCTGTGTGTTACGCGGGAGCGAGCGCCAACGCATATTGGCCTTTAGGGGAGGATTTTTTTTAACGGGACGCACGGTTTCACCCGTCTCACATTTATGTATATGTATATATATATATATATATGGACATACTTTTTTATGTGTCCATAGTATAGTAGGGTTGTCTGTGTGTGTGTGTGTGTGTCGTTTGTATGTGCATGTATATATACGTATATATATATGCACTAACACACGTGTATGTAACATATATATATGTGTATATATATGTATGCACTAACACACAGAGTGAATAGTGGGATTATCAAAAGTGAGGGGGCCATCTGCGCTCACAAAAGGGATGCGTGCGCTTATATAACGGATTCGATGGACGTGATGGACGCAATTGATCGTCTGAGTGGAATATTCCCTTTTTTTTATCCATTTCACCTCAGAATTTCCGTTTTTTTCGGGGGTTTCAAAAGTGAAGATTCAAGAAATTTCCAACTTTCGTTTGGTTTTGCTTGATTATCTCGGAAACTAAGCGAGATAGAGCGATTTTACATCAATCCTTTTTTGTAGCCCTCAAAATTCTCTAAAAAAAAGGTTTCTACAAAAATTCTCCATCTCCCTTGGTTTCGGAGATCCCTTTAAAAAATCAATAAATTACGAAAAAAATTGGATAATTATTCCATCCGCGAAATTAATATCCAACCCTTTATACCAAGATAATAATAATAATTTCTGGAAAAAATAGAGTTTTGTGGTTGAAAAAAAATCAGAAGAGTCATAAAAGCAGGTGGTAGTCACATCAGAGGGAAAAAAATGGTTATCCACGAATAGAGGCGGAGTTGAGAGGGAAAAGAGGGCGCGAGAGAGAGAGAGAGAGATAGAGAGAGATGCTGTTGATGAGGAGGACGAGAGGATGACGCTAACGATTCCTTAATGAAAGCTACGGCTCCGCGTATTTTCTTCATCTCTCATTTTTGTACCCTTCTTCATCTTCCTCTTCTTTTTTTTAAAAACACACACATACACACATTTACACACCCACACACGTGCAGATTCCCTTTCGTGCAAGCCCTAAATCCAAAACCTCCACACACACACATACATGAAGAGCATTTTTACACATATATATGTGGATATATATATATATGTATATACATGCACTCTTTCAACACACACACACATACATAGGCAAAGAGTCAGAACAACCCTAAAAGGATCCGCTTCTTTTTTTATGAAAAAAAGTAGAAAAAAAGAAAAAGAAAAGAGAGGAAGGGACTAATTCCGTAGTCACTTTGACGCCATCTTGAGCCATCAAGAGCATGCCGAAAATAGAAAAAAAGAAAGAAAGAAAATTGACTCTTTTTTTTTGGTAAAAAGATGTTTTAGGATTGTGGAAAAAAGGGGTTTTTTTCATTTTTTAATGTTGGAGATTGAGGTAGTATACTTGGGTTTTCCGATTAATTGGTGATGAAGAGTGATTAAACTATTCGAAAGACGTATCTCGAGCTTGTGAATATAATTTTTTTTTGTTTTCGGAATTTTTGAGTTTCGATGATTCCAGTGGAAAGAGCGGAGAATTCTACCCCGAAAATGTATATAATGCAATGACTTTTGGTCCAGTGGCTCGAGAGTTACAGGGCTTGAAAGATTTTTCGAATTTTTAGAAGAGTGGGGCAAAATGGGTTGGATTATAGGGTTTTCCGGGGTAGAATTTCCCGCTCTATCCGATTGTGAATATAATTTTCTTTTTTCTCGAATTTTTTTTACATTAATCTCCTAGCAAATGCATGAGACAGAGAGAGAGGCAAATAGTTACGATTACCTTCTAATTAAAATTTCTCAATAACTATACGGTGAATTGAATATTTTTTTCTTCTATTATTTAGTTAAAATGCTGTTCTCTTTGCCAATTGTTTTTAAATAATGGATCAATCCTGTGGTTCTTTAGTAATTTCGTTATTTCCGTCCGATTTAGGGCGTTTCATCCCCACCACCGGTATTTTCAGTGACTTTGATAATTCATATCTCATAAACTGGACGGTGAAAAATTATGAAAAAATTCAGAATAACGTGAAATAACATCATTTTTGATAAACCATCAAAAAAACAATTAATTAACTGTACTCGATTTCCCCGGTATACTACCTTAAAATTCATTTTCAAGGACAGTGTCCATTACTCAAGTGTCGAAAACCTCTATTTTTCATGCCAATAAAAATACACATGCCCCCAACCCCCCCCCCTTTTTTTTCTGTGTGTGTATGTATATTTTCCGCCTTTTTTCAACATCCCGTGTATTGACAAGCGTCAATTCTATCGTTTATTTCGCCAGAAAAAGAAAAAAAAGAGAGAGCGAGAGAAAAACACTCAAAAACAGAGACACTCGATTATTTCTTCATTTTTTTTCTCTATTTTTCATTTTTTTCCACATTTTTCCCTTTATTTTTTTTTCTCATTCTCCTCTTTATTCTCGTCTTTGCTGCTAAAAAATAGGGAAAAGAGCTTTATTGTGACATATAGCTCTTTGTCGTCCACTTCTGGAAAATTGCGCGCGAAGAATGACCGAGATGAATGGAAGGGCGAGGAGAGAAATAAAATAGAAAATAATGAAAAAAAAGGAAAAATTGTGAAGGAACAGTGCTAGTGCATTTCTACTTCATATTTTTCTCGTCTTTACAATGAATTTTTTTTTTTCCTCTTTTTTAACATCTTTTTTTTTTATTGTAGAAATGCGAGAGAGAAAGAGAGAGAAGCCTTTTGTGATGCTGACCCCTTGGACACACGAGACACGTCTCAGGTTAAACATCTCTTCTCATTCTTGGCACTCTCTAGTTAAATAGTTATCAGTGATCTCTTAATACTTCAACACACATAGTGGAGAAATTGGATTTATTAAGAAATAAGGAAATGGAATTTAATTTTAATTTTTTTTAATTTTTTTTTTTTTTAATGTGATGGACATAAAAAAAGATAGATGACTAAACTTGATCATTTAATTTTTGATGGCCATGAATATTCAAATGGAGAAACGAGTTTTTTTGAATGTGGAGGTGATCATTGATATTAATTGTGCAAAATTTAAAAAAAATAATAATTCGAGAAAAAAATGAGTTTTTTCAGTATTTTGAAGGGATATGGGAAAATAATGGAGATACGACGTTTTTACTCTCAGGCACTTTTGGAGCTCTTGAAATTGTCTACAAAAAAGGTCTCTTGATAAATTTCTCTATCTCGCTTAGTTTCCGAGATATTCAGGAAAGAAGTGAAAAGAGATTAAAATCAAAAAAATCATTTTCGATTGTTAATTTTGAACGTTTTGCCGAATATCTCAGAAACTAAGCGAGATAGACAAATTTATCAAGAGACCTTTTTTGTAGAGCACAAAATTTCCCGCAAAAAACGTCTCTATGAAAATTCTCCATCTCCAATCAATTCTTCGTGCGTTTCTCTATAAAATCGAAGAAAATTCAATCAATCGAAGAAATCATTTTCCTTAAAGGATCTCGAGAGCTTCCATGTTTTTCGATGAATACCTCGGAAACTAAGCGAGATAGACGAATTTACCAAGACACCTTTTTTGAAGAGCGCAAAATTTTCCACAAAAAACGTTTTCATAAAAATTCTCTATCTCCCATAAATTCCACGTGCGCTATAGTTATAACACAAAAAAAAGTTGAATGAATCAAAAAAATCAATTTTTTAATTATTTCAACAGAATTCTTGGAAATTTCCACGTTTTTCCACGAATATCTCGGAAACTAAGCGAGATAGACAAATTTATTAAGAAACCTTTTTTGTAGAGCACGAAATTTCCCACAAAAAACGTTTGTATGAAAATTCTCCATCTCCCATAAATTCCTCGTGCGCTTCTCCATAAAACAAAAAAAAAATCACTCAATCAAAAAAATCATTTTTTTAAGGATCTCGAAAGCTTTTATGTTTTTCGACGAATATCTCGGAAGCTAAGCGAGATAGACGAATTTATCAAGACACCTTTTTTGTAGAGCGCAAAATTTCCCACAAAAAACGTTTCTATAAAAATTCTCTATCTCCCACCAATTCCACGTGCGCTTTCATTGTTGTCATAACAAATGTTTCGTTGCTTTTTCTTTTACCTTTTCGTCTTC
The DNA here is from genome assembly GCA_963942555.1 of Aleiodes leptofemur. Lineage (NCBI taxonomy): Eukaryota > Metazoa > Arthropoda > Insecta > Hymenoptera > Braconidae > Aleiodes > Aleiodes leptofemur. The sequence continues at coordinate 12,690,234 of OZ012619.1, forward strand.
TTGAGGCGTTGGTGGTGTTGGTGGTGTATACATTCTTGGTGCATAATCACCAATTGATGATGCACCACCAGTTGATGATCCCTGACTTCTTGGTGGGCTTAAATCAGGTATTGCAGCATGATAATCCTGTATACCAGATGGTGCAACACCAGTTTGTAATACAGGACGATATTCCATACCACGTACCTCCATTTTGGTACCAAATCCCACGTAACCCGAATAAACCAGCTTGAGGCCGTTTTTTTAATAATTAATTAATCGAATTAAATTTAATAATTTTAATTTAAAAAAAGAGTAATTTTTTTTTTATTGTCAATTCGGTTTATTTGTTGGCAATAAACAAATAAAATGCACAAAAACACACACACAAACACAGAAAAATCCTTTTTTGTTCTTTTTTCACACAAAACATTGAAAAAAATCAAATATTTGTAGTTTTTCTTTCAAAAAAAGAGCGGAAAAATTTGAAATTTTTCAAATTAAATCGACTAACGTTCCAGTTCCCGCGTCAATTCAAAACTGCACACACACACACACCAAATCAAGTCCACATGGTCATCTAACACACACAGAGAGAGAGAAAGAGACCCAATTTAAAAAAAGGGGGGAAATAAAATGAAAAATGTGAGTAAAATTTTGACAGAGAAAAAAAAAAGTTCTACTTAAATTTGAAGAAAAAACGAAAAATACGAAAAAAAAAAAAAATAATAAATTATTTTTGAACTCACATTGAGACAAAAATTTTTTTTTTGTTTTTTTTATAAAGGTTTTGGAAAAACTCAATATTTCGCAGCACTTGCACTTACAGTTCGTTTTTTTTTCGTTAAAAAAATCCCTTTTTTTTTTGAAAATTTATTGTTCCAGTGTTTTTTTTTGTGTGAAAAAAACGTTTTGCAATTTTTTTTTCACGAAATCCACATTTTTCTTTCACCCACACATTTCGTGTCTCGATGGATATATATATATGTTATATATATCTCGTGCGCGCCTCTTTTTTCAACTCTTGGGGCAACACACACATACACAAACGCACATATACACACACACACAGAGAGAGAGAGAAAAATCACAGAAATATTCTCGAAAAAAAAAACTTTTTTTTCTTTCAATCAAAAGTGAAAAAAAAGGATAAAAGAAATTTTTCTTAAATAATTTTTTTTTCTCGACTTTTTTGGAGAATTTCGAGGGGTAATGCTCACCCCTTGGCTACTTTTTGCCGACTGAAAATGTTTTGCGCCTTGGTCTAGAACCGAGGGCCCCTACTGAGAGGGAGCATGCTACGCTTTTTTTCCTATCCCCCCCCTCCTCCCCACTTCTTTTTTTTTTTCAGCCAACGTCACATTTAACCATCCAAAGCCTCCACTCTCTTGGGTTTCTCTATCTTTCGTGTGCTCATATTTCCCCCTCTCCCAATTTTTTCCCCCTCAACGTTGCCCCTCCCCTCCCCTCGACGTTGTCCCCCCTCCCCCCTCCACAATGTTGTCCCCCCCTCTTTTTTTTGCCCAACACAATCTCGTGTATACACAGCAGAGCCCTAGGTTGGCTCAAGTTCCCCCACTCCACCGCATTTCCCCCCTCCTTCTCTTCCTCCCCTCCCTCGCCCCTCATTTCGCTCTTTCTCGCTCGCACTCGGGTGTCTTCGGAGACAAATAGAATCGTGCGGTCTCGGTCGCACGCACGCGCGCACTTGGCGTAGGGTGGGGGGGAAGGGGGGGAGGGGGACGAAACAAGCACGAGTGAGAGAGGTGAATAGAGAGAAGGAGAGGAGGGGAGGGGGAGAGAGTCTTTGGCGCATGTTATGTACGTGGGGTTGAAGGGGGAGGGATAATTAAGCGGGCATATAGTTTGCTTCTTTGTCGAGAAATAATTTTTTTCCTGGATTTTTTTTTTTTTTTTTTTCGCTTTTTTGCAAAAGTTTTTGTGTGTAGAGTTCTCGTGCTCACTTGCATAGAGACTTGGAAAAAAAGGGGGAGGGGGGGGGGGAGAGGGGAAAAAATAGTTTAACCTCAAATATTGACGCCTTTTTTTTGGGCTTTCAATTTTTCTTGATTTGTTTTTTTTTTTTTATAATTTTTAAAAATGAATTTTTTTTTGTTGCCATTTTTTTTAGATGAAACGAGAGATGAAAATGAAATAATAATAATAATAATGGGAATTGTGATGAGGGGTTAGGCCGAGTTCTCGTGGTCAGTTGCATCAAGAAGTGGGGGGGGGGGGGGGGAGGGGAGAATCGGGGAAAAAAGTAGTTCAACCTCAAATATTGAAACTTTTTTAATTTTCAAAAAAAAAAAAATTAATATTTTTTAAATAATTTTTTCTCATTTTTTTTGTTGTAATTCTCAGATAAATCGAGACAAAAAATAATCATAATAATAATAATAATCATAAAAAATGAGAAGTGGATGATCGAAATGAGAGTTAGGCAAAGTTCGCGTGCTCACTTGCATCGAGAGGCAGAGAGGGGGGGGGGGGGAGGGCAAGGGAGGGAGAATCAACAAAAAAATATCTCAAACATTGAAATTTGTTTATTTCCAATTTTTAAAATTAAAAAAAAAAAAAAATCTAAAATTGATTTTTTTCTTAATTTCTCATTTCATAATAACATCAAAAAAAAAATTCCAAATATCTCGGAAACTAAGTGAGATAGAGCAATTTATGAAGAGACCTTTTTTGTAGATCACAAAATTTACTGTAAAAAACGTATTTCATAAAAATCTCCTATCTCGCACCAATTCCGCGTGCGCTTCTTCACAACTCAAAGAAGAAAAATTCGTCATTTTTTAAATAATTTCTAAAACTCAATTTTTCGAGACGAGAAAAAAAAAGGAAAAAAAAAAACAAATAATAATGATAAAATCCATCAGAAGTGGATCATTGAGAGGAGAGTTGGGCAGCCGTGACTGTTGATAGTAAAAAAAGAAGGGGGGAAGGGGGGGGGAGGGGAGGATTAAGTGGGGAGGGTTATATCGGGAAGCAGAGTGTGTTTGAGATAGTAGTCACTGGAGTCACAGGACAACTTATCCCTTACCCCCCCCTCCCCCCTCTCTCTCTCTTTCTCTCTTATTCTTCAAATCGAATTGAAAAAACGCAACGTCACACCCGGATGCCTTCTGTTGCCCAACCGCTTCTCGTTTCTTGCTGGCCCTCACCGCACAAAATTTTTTTAGAAAAAAGAAAAGGAAAAAAAAATGACGAATCGATTTTTCATAGAAAAAAAAAAAAAAATCTATCTCAAGTGAATAATGAAAGAAATCGATGTAAATAAAGGCGCAGAATCATGAATCATGATGTAGAGAAAATTTGTCCAAGTTTTGTTGTTGTCGTGTGTTGCTAGTTCATGTCTCAATAAGAGGCATTTTTTCTTTTTTTTTCGTGTTTACACCTCGGTAGACACACGAAATTTTCACGTTTTTTTCTTCTTTTTTTTCCTTTTTTTTTGGCTATTCAAAGGAAGACACAAACGCTTCTTTTTGCGCTTGTGGCATCTTTGGTAGTGGAAATGGGATGAGGAGTGGGGGGGGGGGGGGGGGATAAAAGGACGCGTGCCTTATGGGGGCCCCCTTAAAAAACACGCTCTAGCGCCACCAGGAAAAAACCCTTGAAATCCTTTTTTTGAGGCTTTTTTTTCCTAGTCAGAGTGGATTAGGAGGTGTTTGGGTTTTTTATTATTTTTTTTTTCTTTTCTGGTGGTGGAGTCAATAAAATTCGAGAGCCATAATTCATTTGGTAAGCAGTGGCAGAATGAATATGGCCATAACTTGATCATTTAAATATTTTTTTTTGGAGGTTAATGTTTGAAAGACAATGTCTTGGGGAATTGTGGAGATAGGGCTTTTTTTATTTTCATACTTTTTTTTGATGGTTTATTAAAAATGATGGTTTTTTTTACGTTTTTCTGAATTTTTTCATAATTTTTGACCGTCCAGTTTATGAGATATGAATTCAGTAGTGAAGAGGTAAAACAGAATAAGTCGACTTATCTTTGCGATCATTTTGAAGGAAATATCTCGGAAACTAAGCGAGATAATGTGATATACATGTTAATAACTGGGAAAGAGAAAACATAGGTCTAAGTTTATCGTTAAAACATAAAAATGTATATCAAAGCGAGAAAATATAGATATGTAGATATGTAAATAACCCACAAGGGTTAATACTTAACAATAAAAAAAAAATAAAAAAAATAATGTGATATTATTTATCTTTTTTTGTAGAGAATTTCAAGAGTTACAAAAGATTTTTCGGGCAAAATTGCTCTATTTCGCTTATTTTCTAAGGTATTTTCAAACAACTAAATGAGAAAAAAATAGACTTATCTTGTTTTACCTCTTCACTACTGAATTATCAAAGTTACTGAAAATACCAGTGGTGGGGATGAAACGCCTTAAATCGGACGGAAATAACGAAATTACTAAAGAACCACAGGGTTGATCCATTATTTAAAAACAATTGGCGAAGAGAACAGCATTTTAACTAAATAATAGAAGAAAAAAATATTCAATTCACCGTATAGTTATTGAGAAATTTTAATTAGAAGGTAATCGTAACTATTTGCTTCTCTCTCTGTCTCATGCATTTGATAGGAGATTAATGTAAAAAAAATTCGAGAAAAAAGAAAATTATATTCACAATCGGATAGAGCGGGAAATTCTACCCCGGAAAACCCTATAATCCAACCCATTTTGCCCCACTCTTCTAAAAATTCGAAAAATCTTTCAAGCCCTGTAATTATCGAACCACTGGGCCAAAAGTCATTGCATTATATACATTTTCGGGGTAGAATTCTCCGCTCTTTCCACTGGAATCATCAAAACTCAAAAATTCCGGAAAAAAAAATTATATTGACAAGCTCGAGATATGACTTTTCAATAGTTCAATCACTCTTCCAGCTAAATTAAAGCACGTCTCCCTGAATCATCACCAATCAATCGGAAAAACCAACCTAATAAACCTCATTTTTCAATTATAAAAAAAAAATCCCAACAATTTGAGGTCACACGAACTGCCGCCATTGACCAATGCCACTATTTTTTCCCCTCCAGAGCCTTCAAATCCCACAAAAAGAAGAAAAAAAAAACGCCTCAAACGTGACTCGTGAAAATTCAGGTTACAGAATTTTTCACCCAAGGTTAGAACCGTTCCTAAGGTTTTTCATACTTCGCAATCAATCTGATCAAAAAAAAAAAAAAAAAAAAAAACCATCAAGAAGAGAAAAGCGATGAAAAAACCAAAAAAAAAAAAAAAAACGACGAAACATTGAAACCAAGCGAACGCATGAACGCGCTTCGTGTCTGGCTTTTTCAAGAGTGAAGTAACCGCGCGAAAGACAGATAGAGAGAGAGAGAGAGAAAACGAAAAAAAAAAAGCGAGATAAAAAAAAAATATAAAAATGAAGAAAAGAAAACCGAAAAGAGAGAATTCCATTGAGCAGCCTAGCCTATCAAACCGTGATATCTTCGAACACGAAAAGAAAAAGCAAAAGAGTGGACAGAAAATGCAACAAAAAAAAGAAAAATAAATAAATAATAATAATAATGGTAAAGTGTGAGCGCTCAGACATTTTCTCATGCTCTCTCCCCCCAAAAAAAAGGGAGTAAAAAAAGGAAAAAAGGAGAAAAAGTGGGGAAAAAATTGTATCGATGCCGGTGATTTTGAAACGATTGGTCAAAGGCAACACACATCACACACAGATTATCACCCATTCTGTTACGTTGATCATAATCAACTAATACACGATGGAGGGAGGGGGGGGGGGGGGGGGAGGATTTACAGCAAGTTTTCTTTTTACAAGGCAGCTCTTAACGAAGATGCGACAGATAAAGTGCTAAAAAAGAAAACTTGTAAAAAAAAGAGGGAATATATTGTTAAATAAAAAAAAAAAAAAAAAAAGAATGCATAGAATAGACCAAACGAAAGTTATTCCACAGTGTCTGGGGGCAAACAGGGGCGTTTGAGTAGTGGATGCTCGCACTAGCGTATACCAATTGACCACCTTGGCACGTTTCATTGTGATTAGAGCCAACCAAGCGTGTTGCACCTACACAATGTTTAACGGACAGAGAGAGCGAAAGAGAGAGAGTGCTACCAATATAGGCCTTGCCGCACTCTTGCACCTATCTGAGTTACTCCCGTAAACGACAGCATGGAATGACTATTTTTTTTATTCAATCTTTCTTTTTCTTCGGCATATCCCTCTTACTCCATCTCCAGAGAGGGGAGGGGGAGGGGATTTTTTTTTTGTTAACATCTAGTGGTGTTTTTCTCCTACACTCAATGATGGCCGAACGCACTCGCGCGTGATATGGCTACAGTGTCTAACAGTATGAAGTTTTTCCGAACCAAACCGACTGCCTTTTATCTCTATCAGACTCAAGGATTACGTTGATCATCGGATTTTTCAGCTATTTTTAGGCGTTGAGAAGATATGGAGGTTTGAAGTCACGAGGTGGAGGGAAGTTTGGAATTAGATGATGACAAGATGGCGGCTGTCATGAGAAAATCACTGTAATGACAGAGTATTCTTGAAATGTGACTCGACAATATCCCATGGGAACAACATCATTCATATTAACTGTTTCTTCAAAGAAAATCATAAAAATATGCAGTTTTTTGATCGAATTAAGCCTACTCCCCCTCCCTTGAGGATGAATAGGGGATTGATGTGAGAAGAAGTCGAGAGACGAGAAAATCATGTGAATAATCGGATAGAGCGGAAAATTCTACCCCGAAAAACACTATAATGCAACCCATTTTGCCCCACTATTCGAAAAATTTGGAAAATCTTTGAACCTCTGTAACTCTCGGACCACTGGACCAAAAGTAAGTGTATTATATACATTTTAGGGGTAGAATCTCCCGTTCTTCCCACTGAAATCATCAAAATTCGAAAATTCCGGAAAATAAAATATTCCCCCATTAACATTGCCATTAAAAAACACACGAAAAAAGGTAATCAAAAAAAAATTTCATCTCTTATCTCTATCACACTCCCAGATCACGTTAATCATCGGATTTTCCCTCTACTTCCACCCCTTCCATAGTTATCGAACTTCAAAAACGCGAGGTGGAGCAAACTTCCAAATCGCATCACTCCAAGATGGCGCCAACCGCAAAAAACACCCTGAATTCAACTTCATTACTCACAACAACTCGATATTTCTCCCCGCAAAACCATTCGCACTCAAAAAAAGCGGGAAAAAGTGACCAAAAAAAAAATCCTTCTAAAAAAAAATTCCACAACCGTTTATCTAAGAGGGGTGTCCTATCGATCGGTCATACCCCGGTCCACAATGACGGTCAGTCCTGTATGTTCCGTTTTTACACGTCTCTCTCCATGTGTGTGTGTGTGTGTATGTTTTGTCTCCTCTCCCCACCCCATTCTCCTCCTCTGTGTTTTTTTTTGCTCCTTCATTCTTTCTTTTTTATTCCCTTTTTTTTTTTTTACCTTCTCACTGAAAAAAACCGGATTTTTCTGAATGGCCGGTGGGCTCTCCTGTACATACGTACAAACGAAATAAGCATCTGTGCCTAATCTGCATATGGTCCAGGTCCCACTAACACATCAATCCCCCTCTCCTCCCTCCCTCTTCGCAACTCCCGTTTTTACCATTGGCCACTCATTTTTTTTTTTTTTTTTAAACATTTGCCCCCCACTCCCATCTCTCTTCACCCTAGGCCTCTTCTTGTTTTGCTTGCGCGTACTTCCTTTTTTTACACTCTAGGACTTCCCCAGGGGCGCCCCAATTTCAAACCGTTTTTTTTTTTTTTTTTTTTTCGAATTACAATAAACGCTTGGGATGCAAAAAAAAATTAGAAAAAAAAATTCCAAGGCCATGCACTCATTACTCTTGTGTTAATGTATTTAGAAATTTTTTCGTGTACGATGATATGTGTTTGTGGTGATCGATCACTTTCTTCTTTCCAATGAAATTTGATATGCTAATATTTTTGTGTGTGCAGTCTCTTTTAAAAAAGAATTTTCAGGGTGATTAATGTCTCTCGGGGACTCGTCAACCCTTTTTTATTCTCATAAGTGACAGTAATAATATTTTTTTTCTTTGACTCTACATGCATTTCATGCGGATTTTCTGCGGATAATATGATGACTTAATTTACGATTTTTTCTGGAGTGAGGATGCTTGTTGGGGAGAAATGATGACCGTGGGATCTTTGGGAAGATTGATGTTAAGAGAAAAAAACGACGAGGAGGGAAAAATTATGTGGAGAATTGAAGAGAACGGGAAATTCTACCCTGGAAAACACTATAATGCAACCCATTTTGCCCCACTTTTTGCAAAATTCGAAAAATCTTCCAATGCTTGTAACTTTTGAAGTATGGGGTCTAAAGTAGTTGCATTATATAGATTTTCGGGGTAGAATTTCCCGCTCTTTTTGGTGAAACCATCAAAATTCAAAAATTCTCAAAATAAAAAAATAAAAATAAAAAATTTCTCTTTTTGTTAAAAAAACACGCAATTAAACTTTTAAAAAATCAGTAAAAAAACTTTCTTGATCATTATACATATCTATATATCAAAATATATTCATATCTATATATATATATACCTATTTCGTGGATCTACGAGTGTTTTAATTGCATTCTGTAAACTGGCGGGATTTTCAAAATTGATTTGATGACTTTTGAGCTCTAATGACGGATTTTCGAAATTTGATTAGTGCCATTGCATAGAGCGGGAAATTCTACCCCGGAAAACCCTATAATGCAACCCATTTTGCCCCACGCTTCTAAATATTCGAAAAATCTTTCAACCCCTGTAACTTTGGACCCACTGGACCAAAATCAATTGCATTATATACACTTTCGGGGTAGAATTTCCCGCTCTCCCCACTGGAATCATCAAAAATTCCAAAATCAAAAAAAAATTATATTCACAAGCTCAAAATACGTCTTTCCAATGATTTAATCATTTTTCCATAAAAATGCAGATTTTCTACATAATATCGTCGCCTTAGAGTGAAAGGGGCGTAAGTGCCAAAAATACGAAATTTTGGTGTGAAAAGGGCGTATGTCCACTTATCACTCCAAAATGTTTTTTATGGTCTCTGGAACATTATTTGGGTATTTGAAAATTAAAATAACAAAGTGGCGTAATTACCAATCTTAAAATAAAAGAGACGTATCTCCAACACTTACGCCTCTTTGTTTTTATAATTTTTTCATCTCATGAGAATATTTGGAGTTATGCCCTTTTATTTTTAGGATTTCTCATCTAAATTTTGGCAAATCAAATCTTTGTTTTTATAATTTTTTTTCATAGCATATGAAAATTTTTGGAGTTACGCCCTTTTGTTTTTTTGCGATTTTTATCTAAATTATGGCACTTACGCCTCTTTGTTTTTAAATTTTTTTTCATTGAATTATTTTTCCGGACTTACACCTCTTTGTTATTAGTATTTTTTCCAATGATTAGGAAAAATTCAATTAAAAAAAAATAAAAACAAAAAGGCGTATCTCCGGTACTTACGCCCGTTTGTTATTATTTTTTATTTTTTTTACTAATATTGCGTAAAAGGCCTTGGGAAACGTATTGGAGCAATGATGGTGGAGATACGCCTCTTTGTTATTTTGAAGAAAAAAAATCGGAAAAAATGGCACTTACGCCCCTTTTACTCTAAGGCAACGATATCCAATTCTCCAAAAATTCGAAAAATTCCGAAAAAAAAAAAATTTATATTCACAAGTTCAAAATACGTCTTTTCAATGGTTTAATCACTTTTACCATGAAAATGCAGATTTTCTACATAATGTGAAGACTTTAATTTACGATTATTTCTAGACTGAGGTGCTCATTGGGGGGGGAGATGACCGTGGGATCCCGGACGCTCGAGACGTTTTTGATTTTTTTTTAGAGGGAAATAGAAATCCCTGTGTATTTCTTATGAACAGATGTGTGTGTACTTGGGAGGAATATGAAGAAGAGGGGAAGAGAGAAAAAAAAATAGGCGGAAGGAAGAGTAAGAGATGAGATTGAGATCGATTGGTTGTCATGTTGCTGTGTGTTTGAGGTTTTTGGGTGTTTTTTTTTTTTTTAACGTGGGAGTTCTTTCATTTTAATTTTGACGACAGGATTTTTTTTTTTTTTTTTTTTTTAAGGAAGATGTGGAAGTAATTATGCTTTTTTTATCTGCACATCTTTTTTCTATCAAGTACGAAAAATTTCAAATGATTTTTTAAAAAAATATTTCAATTTAGCACAAAAAGGGCGTATCTCCATTAAATTTCAAAATATTCGCAAAAAAATTGAAAAAAAAAAATTTATTATTTTTATTGTTATTATTATTGTTATTATATATTAATTATATTATTCGCTGAATAATCTTCGATTATTATTATTATTATTATCATTTTATTGCCTTGGAAACAAAGGGGCGTAAGTGCTATATCTATGGCACATACGCCCCTTTGTTTCTAATCCAACGTTTTAATAATTAGAATCACTTTTAATGAGAAAACACCTCAGCTTGTCTCAGTTAAAACAGTAATAATTCATTGAACTTCCAACTTAAAAAATAATCTCACAACGGAAATAAATTTTTGGGGGCAATTTTTTTTTTTTCATCCGGAAAAAAAAAATTCTTCGTCAAAGTGAATTAGATACGGATTGTCAAGAACCGTGTCGTTCACTAAAAATCCTTATTTCCAGTGTATTAAAGAACAGGGAAAATAAAATACAGGCAAGGAAAAAAAAAAGGAGAAACGTGAAATTGACAATATAATATTGAAATAATCTAATTTTTTTTGTTTTTATTGTGAAAAAATATAAATGAAAAACCGCGTTTGTCCTTCAGATACATCGAGAAATTCCATGTTCACTCGTGCGCCTCCCCCCCCCCCCCCTCCTCCCCTCCCTCTTTTTCTACTTGAGAGAAACAGAAAAAAAACCCTTCGAGAAAAATCGAAATAGAAATTTCGTTTACAAAATGAAAGGAAGAAAAATTTTTCACACATTTTTCATCCACCAAACAAGACGAATACTTCGAGGGAAAGAGGCAAAAAAAATTGACCTTAAATAATCTTCGACAATTCACTGTAAATGGGACTCAAAGGCCCGAAGAAGAAAAAAAAATTTTTTCAACAATTTTTTTTTCTCCAAAATCCGTGCTTCCTTCTGGGATAAACTGCTAGTGAAAAAAAAAAGGAGTCGTTTGGAGATATTCATTGGAGTTAAGGTGTACCATGAGGCCCAAATAATGGGCATGACAACTCTGTTGGGTCAGCAGAGAGCAAAAAAAAAAAAAGGGTCAAGCGTCTGAAACTGAGTGAAAGGAGGAAAAAAAACTATAGTGTTTATGAAAGTTGGAAATGTTTGTGCCTCGAGCCAATTTGGGGCCTGAGGGCCCCAACAATTGAAAATTGGGGGAGAGAGAGAAAGAGAGAGAGAGGGAGAAAGGGACAGTGAAAATGTGCAAAGGGTTGTTGCTTTTATTGCTGGGTGAAAAATTTTTCACTTTATAATGGCCAATTTAACAGAGGGTAATATTAGGGCCTTAGGACCCATTTTTTTTTAATCCTTTACCCGGGTGTATATAAACCAAAGGATTAACTCGTCCCTCTTCTTCGGGTGGGCAATATAATCCGTCGAACTAGCAGTTTACGTGCGGACATTGGGCATCATCAATGGGCCCAGGAAAAGGGGAAAGAGGGGTATCATAAAACAGTTTATTGGGGGGGCCCATTGAAGCGGTAGGAGACTAACGCAGTTGTATTGTATCCACGATCACATGAAAGTTCTCGAATTAAATTTTTTTCAATCAGCAAAAAAAACGCGAGAAATTGGGCCTTATTTTTTGTCGTCTCTAATGTCAAAGATCGTCAACGGTCAATTTCCCGATTTTTCTTGATTAAATTTGAGGAAAAAAAAGGAAAAAAAAAACGTTGAAAAATGCCTCGATACTTCAACCCTCGTTAGTCCATGAAATCTCGAGAAAAAAATTAGTTAGTTCTCATTCACAGAAAAATCATCGTCAAAAAAGTCTCATAGAGGTCAAACGGAGAGGGTCACCAACGGAATAAATTTTCAACAGAAAACCTCACTGTTCCTCCCCCCCAGTTTTTTTTTTCGCATTTATTGAAAAACTCTCACGTTTTTTTCCTACAAAATGCCCAGTCATGCCCCCTTTCCAAAAAAGAAAAAAAAAACTTTGGGTCCTCATTGAATTTAATTTTTTTCTCATTCGCAGGAACGCATATGCAGAGTGACCTTTGGCAGTGTAGGACGCGAAATTTCCCTAAGGAAAGGTGGACTATGATAGAGGTCATTGAGAGGTCATGGGAACCCATGGGGGTCTTGCGTCGTGTGGGTACAGGAGGGGGGGGGGCCCTACCGGCATCCCCCGACTCTTCATTCCCTCTCACTCCGGGGTAAGTGGCATGTTTTTCCTATTCAAGAGACAGGGAATGGACACCAGGTGACCAAAGCTATTTTGGGCCCCCTCCCCTCTTTCTGGACACTGTAAACACAGTGAGACCTGTCTAACACTTGACAATATTTTGCTCCCTCTCTTCATTTATACCTCATTGATCCTGTATCATTCCGAAAAGCAAAAAAAAAATTAAGAAAAAATCGCAGAAAAACTTTGGGCCTTTTGGGCCCAGAAAAAAAAGGGATCATCAGGATCCTTGTGGTAATCACCTGGGATTACAGGAGTTAAAGAGAGCAAAAAATTTACAGAAAAAAAAGGAACGAGGGATCATCGGATTAGTGGTAGTCCATAGATTCACCTGTTAAGGCCCAAAAAAAAAACATATTCCTAATCATGTGTAAATGCTTCCGTGGTCTGTTAAAAGGTTTGAATTGAAAGAAATATATATTAAAAAAAAAAAAAAAGGGGTTTGATATTTTTGTATCTCAATGTGATCGCGTGTCTCGGCATTCTCACCGCAAAAATGGGCCCTATGTACCCATTGAGCCAAACAAATCGATACAATTCTTTTCCGTCTCGTTTGGGGAATTTCTTTTCACGTGATCTGTAACACCTCCTTTGGTGTCTCAGGCACGAGCCCAAATTTTGAAAAGGGGTTTCTTCACTGGAAAAGAAAAAAAAAAAAAGGGAGTAAGGCCCCTTTTTATCTGTCCTCCGACTCTGGTAAAAATTCTACCGCGTCTCTTTTTGTGGACGTACCACGAACCAATTTGTGTATTGAACACTGAAGAAAAAAGAAAAGGGGTGAACGGCTTTTACCATTATTTCTTCTTTTCTTCAGTAGTCTAAAGTAGTTTTGGGCCCTATATAGATTCTGGGTCGATAGCATTGTCGGGACAGTATTGAGCTATCAAAATATTAAGGGTTACACACAGGTGAAGCCGATATTCTGCGGTGGGGGGAGGGGGGAGTGAGTATGAAGTCTCTTGGGGCCCTTTTTTTACCATTGTAAGGCCCCTTATTTCACGGGAGTAAAAAGGGTTTGATTTATTTTCTTTTTTTTTCCAAACACATTGATTTCACATCGACATTCAACTGCGGAGAATACTCCCATCGACTCTTCCCTTTCATTACGATGTTTTCTGTTTTTTTTGGGCCCTACCTATGATTCTTTGCCCACGCGCCGAGAGAATGGGCTCTACCAATCAGCAACTTGACTCCACGTCAAAAATACGCTTTCAATTTTTTTTCTTCCATTCCAAACGCTATTGATTAATCTTGATTTTCATTTTTATTGGGAAATAATTAATTTTGTCTTTATGAAAAGGATCTCGAAAACTATTGGGGTTACGGGGAAATGTCAAGAAACCTTTTTCGTGGGGAATTGAATTCTCTACAAAAAAGGTTTCTTCATATTTTGCCCGAAATATAATATTTTCCGAGATATTTTCAATAGAATTTTCACAAAATTTAGAAAACAAATTTTTTTTTTTTGATTTTTGAAATTCACTTGTTTGAAAATTCGTCAATTTCGTGTTTTTGACCCAAAAATGAGAAAATTTGGGTCCGCAAAGATTTTCAAGCGTGCCAAGGATCGTCCAAACAAATAACCCAAACAAACATACACCACAAATGGGGGCGGAGAGTTACATAGGGAGTAAAAAAAAAGGCAGAATGAGGGTAAAAAAAGAAGAAGAAAAAAAGAAAGAGATATACGACGTTTGATGTTTCGGTGGTTGGGCAACGGGGGTGGTCAAGCGTTGTATGTTTTTTTTTTCTCTGGACAGACCCCAAGAGAGATGAGACGAGAAGGAAAAAAGAAAGAAAAAAATGTGTCAGGAGGTCTCTTGGGTTACTCAAGCCAGTGGCAAGTGGTTTTCGTGTGTTTTTTTGAGGAAAAATTTCAAACGTCTCCATTTCGGTCATCTGTCAACGGGGCAACCTTCTTCTCTCACGTCGACGTCATTTTTTCTTTCGAAAAAAAAATAATTTTTCTGTTCAACCCAAGAGGGTTGACGTCTCCCGCTGAGACCACTTGATAACGAGAATTTAATGTTTAAAATCATTTTCAAGACAGTAAAATCAAAATGGAAATCACGTGTCGATTATCTTAAAAGGCACTTGAAAACTATTGACTTTAGAGAAAAATGTCAGGAGGCCTTTTTTGTGGGAAATTAAATTCTCTACAAAAAAGGTCTCTAGAAATTTTTTCCTAAACCCAACAGTTTTCGAGTGCCTTTTTCAAAAGAATCAAATCAAAAAGATTTCCGAAATTTATTCGCTTAATAGCGCAAAGAAATTCACTTCGTTTTGTGTCGTGACGAAATATCAAATAGAATAAAAGCCCATCAAAGTCACTCGCGCATCACTGGCAAAGAAAAGAAAACATTTGATGTTTTCTCACAAGCAGTGACACTTTCATAGGTCCCAAACATTAGCCGCTGGATTATTCATGGGGCCCAAAATAAGTGCGGGTGTGTCAGTTTCTTTCGCTGATTCTCTAGGCCTGTCTAGAAATGAAATTCAATAATATAAAAAGGAAAAACGTCAAATCTCCCTCCCCTCTCGAAGAATGCCCCGAAAAACATTCAACTTTGGGCATAAGGCCCATCATTGTCAGTGAGTCCCAAAAAACATCTGTAATCCGTTTTATGCGTGCAAATTCAACAATTGACATTTCGTCTCTCTAATACCTCTAAAAAAAAACCTCACGCGTGCGTTTGGGCCTTAAGGCCCTGTACAATAGGGCCCCCAAATACTTTTAATATCCATCGAGTTATGAGTTACGTGAAAAATTCAAGGAAATTCTCTATTATATAATTTTTTTTATCGTCTCAAATTCAGACCGGACATTGGTGGGCCTCACAATGGGCCTCAACTGTCCGTTAGGCAAATTCTGAATAGTTTTTTTTTTTCTCTTTTTTTTCATAAATACTCTCCTCCATTTGAAACTCAATCGAATCGCCCTGACCATAAAAAAAAATGAATAAAAAAATGAATCTGGGCCCATATGTGGCGCGCGTGGACCAGCGGACAATTTTTTTTTACTCATTTTTTTACCCCAAAGGGGAGAAAAAAAGGAGGAAACGAGCGTTCCTTTCCGCCTTTTTTTTTTACACGTAACTTAACTCAGGAGAATTGAAAAGAATCGAGAGTAAAAAAAAAAAAGAAGCAGCTTTTGAAAAATAGGGGAGTCAGGGCCCACTGGGCATTATGCTCCTACTGTTCATCAGCCGTGAGTTTTCACGTTTATAAAAAAAATCTGTCATAAATTTGCCTGGGATGCGTTTTTTCATCTTTTTTTTGGGTGGTAAAAAAATTGTACGTTATGCGGACGCGTGCTAGTGGATTTAACGATCTACGAAAATATCGTTGGACCGTTTTTTTTTTGTTAAATGGGGGGAGAGAAAAGGGCGCGTTTTCCAGGATTCTGGATTCTCTGTTCTGAGCGATGAAAAAAATCCAACGGAACGTGCAGAAGGGGTTGGACACTTTTTTTTAACCGATTTTTTCTACCAAACCGCCACGTGTCCTTGACACGATGCGAAAGTCCGCAAAAAATGAACCTTTTTTTTTCGTTTAATAGAGTTTTTTCGTCGAATTAATTCGGTGTTTAAACACCTGCGATGTTTTTTTTTTTGTTTCGGGATGCTAGTGAGGAAATAGATGAGGGCCAGATGAATGGAACGGATATTTCCCACACATCTAGTCTTGGCTCTCACTGTTTGATAAGGCCCAAATGGTGGGGGTGGATACGTTTGAACTAGTTTTTTTCTCTTCTCTACTCTGGACGTTTTCTTGAGGTTTTTTTTAGATCCATGAAACTGAATCTGACCAGATGTTGAAGAGTACGCCCCCCCGCTATGGGGGCCCAGGTAGGTTGTGGAAGCCCTCTGGCGTGATACTTAATTTTCGGTTGTGGGAGAAGCTCGTCATTAGGCCACTAAATCAATCCACGGGAGATTCAGAGGGGTGTGGAAATTGTTTCTACGAGTCTTTGTTTCATTCACAATTTGAAGTCCATCTTCAATGCTTTACTATCTCGGGAACGACTGGTGCTATCGAAAAAACAAAGGGAGATGTGTCAAAGAGAATTTCAAGAGCTTGAGAATGGCGTCGGATTCATGTTGATATGATGGACCGTTGATGAGATACAGGGTACATCTTCGAAAACGGGCTCAAACGTTTTTTCGCAGATATCTCGAAAACGAGTCGATTCATCGAAAATTGTCAAGAGACCTTCATTTTAGAGAATCAAATTCTCCACAAAAAAGGTCTCTTGATGAATTTCCCCAAATCCAACGATTTCCAAGATATTTTTACGAAACTTTGTTTCATTCGGAATTTGGAATCCATCTTCTACCCCTGCTATCTTAGGAACGGCTGGTGCTATCGAAAAAATAAGGGGGGATGTGTCAAAGAGAATTTCAAGAGCTTGAGAATGCCATCGGTTTCATGTCGATACGATGGACCGTCAGTGAGATACAGGGTACATCTTCGATAACGGAATCACACGTTTCTACCCCGATATCTCCAAAACGGGTGGATTTATTGAAAAATATCAAGAAAACTTTTTTGTAGAGAATTTGATTCTCCACAAAAAAGATCTCTTGATGAACCCCTCTAACCCCAACGGTTTCCAAGATATTCTAGAAAAAATCTTCCGACTCAAAATCTCACGATTTATTAATTAAAATTGAATTCATTGAACTGGTAGAAACAACTCAAGAATGAATAAACACTGAAAAATAATCAGTCCTAAAAAAATTCCTAAACAAAGAGGGGCTCGTTCTACCGAAATCCGATTGACCGTTCTCGAGATATCCCCCCCCCCCCCACGTCTCACAATCAAACAAAAGCAGATTCGTTGAAAAGCCCACACAATTTATTTAAAAAAAAAAAAAAAACCCGAGGAAAACCGATAGTTTGTTTGAAATTCCCCCTCAACTCTTATGAATGTTTGCTCTGTCGTATCACACGGCCTGATGAATCCTCATTCTATTTTTTTAAAACGTTAGAAAAGAAGCGCTTCAAAGCTAATGCATGTTGTGCATATACTTCATCCCCACCAAGAAATGAAAAAAAAAAAAAAAAAAAAAAAAAACTCCTTTTTATACTCATTTTCTTTTTCACCCCAATCGAAAATACGAAAGAGGAAACGAGGGATAGAAGAGATCAACTGAGAGAGAAAGAACGCATGTTTTTTCCCCCCCCACTCTCTCTCTTTCTCTCTTTGTCCCTTTACTGAATTGAGAGAAGATCGCAGCTCACTTCCTAGGGATGCTGCCCCCGAAAGTCAGGTTCCCATGCCCCTGAGGCTCTTTCATCCTCTTCTCAAGACCCATCCCGTGGCCCCTGCCACCTGTCCCTGTGTCTGGACCCCCAAAAACCTAAAAATCCTCGAGAAATTTCATGCGTTTATTTCTATTCCCCTCTTTCTTAAGTATGAGGCGAATTGAGGGAGAGAAAATGTGTTTGGGATTTAGAGTCGATTTAACTAATTGTTTTTTTCGGATAATTAGTAACTGGGGATGTGTGACTGTTCCGGAGGCTTGATTTTTTGAATTATTGCTCGAATTCTCTGGGATTTTGGGAGAATTACAGGGTAAAATGGTGGAGGGGTTGAAGATAGAATTTTTTAAATAATTTCATTGAAAAGCTGGGGAAATTTTACGCGGAAAACATGGGTCATGTCATTTTTTCGAATTTTTAAAAAATTGGGCCTTACTGGGCCTTTTCTAATTTTTTCGAAAATTACAATAATAGTAAAATTTTATCAGCTTCTAGAGATTCAATTGTCCAAGAAATCTTCAATTATTCGCATATCCACCAGAAACTCCCCCAGTCCATAAAATACAATCCGACAAGGCCCAAAGAACCGCAATCAAAATCATTTTTACAAAGAAAAAAAAAATGAAATATAAAAAAAAAAGTCCCTTCTCATAACTCAACAAAGTGTAGACCATGTGGATGATAAAGCACGTTGGATAATTAATTTTATAGCTACTCAATTTTCACTGAGTGCACTACTCAAGATAGCTACTGTCCCGGGGGCCCATTTGCCCCCACCCATTGACGATGAGGCCCATTTTTGTTAGTCGCGCCCGCATGGATTGGACAGGAGTAAAAAATAAAGTAAAAAAAAAAAAAAGAAAGGGGGAGAATAATAAATAAACCGAGAGAATCACGAGAGAAGGACGAAGGAGGAAGTTGGGCCCAAGATGGCGCACGTGATGAGGGCCCCTTTTCCCCCTCACCTCACCAGATTTACGACGTTTGCCTTTTTCTGAGGCGCTTTTTTTTGCCCAAGTCCCGGCTACTGAACCTCAGCGGACTCATCAAGGACAGGAGTACTTGCAGTTGTGATAATAAAAAAAAAATTGCCACGCGACACTCGAGAGATCCCAGGGCCTTATGGGACCCAAAACTTTGATGCTTCGAAAACAAAAAAAAATACAGAGAGTTCTCTATTAACCGGTAGCATTCACTACGCTCTCTTGCTAGACGTAATTTTCGTGTCGGCATTCGGAAAAGATAAAAGAGAATGAATTTAAAAGGATGAAAAAAAAAAAAATGGAAACGAGATTTTGGTAGGTGGAGATGATGATGATGAAGAAAGGCTTGAATGGGACGTTGACTCCATCAAAAATGGTGGAGTGATTTTTCGGGGCAACTTCCTCTTCATCATCACTAGGAGGCATCAAGGAAAAAGGTAATTGCAGACACAAATTCGAATTGTCACGCATCATCATTGATGGAGAGTGGTTCCGTTATGCTTGGAGTCCATTATCATCCAATGTCTTTTGGGCTTCCGCTCGTTTGCGATTGGTTTAGAGTAATGGAAGGGGGGGTCAGAGTGGGTTAATTAGTTTTTAAATGGGATTGATGGGTAATGGGTTTGTGGTGAGAGGTTGAAAATGTTCAAAATCACCCAAAACTTAGCATTTTCATTTTGCCCCTGTAGGTCTGGGCCTAATCGATGGATTTCAATGGGACCGACGCCATTTTGATGGTCTTGAAAAAACACTCGAGATATCCCTCGGGATTTTATGAAATTCTGCTTCATTTTCCCGGAAATCACAACTTATTTATTCGATCAGGAATCGAAAAATCGGATGGGACTCATTGGGGACCTATGGACAGACGGTTGCATAACTCATGGGCCTGAAATTCTATTTCCTCAATATATGACGGAATTTTCTCAGTAGATAGACATGATAAATGTCCAAAATTCGAAATGTCCAGAATCACCCAAAATTTAGCATTTTCGTTTTGCCCCTATAGCTCTGGGCCCAATCGACGGATATCAATGGGACCGACGCCATTTTTAAGCTCTCGAAAAAGCATTCGACACATCCCTCAGGTTTTTTTAAAATTCCCCTTCATTTTTACGGAAATCACAAGTAATTAATTCGATCAAAAATCGACAAGTCTGATGGGACTTATCAGGGACCTATGGCTGGACGGTTGCTCAAGTCATGGGCATTGGATAGTCCGAAACTCTATTGCATGAAATTTTCTCAGTCGATAGACGTGATAAACATCCAAAATTCAAAAAGATCCAAAATCACCCAAAACTCAGCATTTCTGTTTTGCCCCTATAACTCTGGGCCCAATCGACGGATTTCAATGAAACCGACGCCATTTTGAAGCTCTCAAAAAAGCACTCGAGACGTCCCTCGGGATTCTCCAAAATTCCACTTTATTCTTCCGGAAATCACAACTGATTAATTCCATCAAAAATCGACAAATCGGATGGGACTCTTCGGGGACCTGTGGACAGACGGTTGCATAACTGATGGGCATTGGATAGTCTGAAATTCTATTGTATAAATATAGGATGAAATTTCCTCACTATATAGACACGATAAACGTTCATAATTAAAAATGTCCAAAATCACTCGAAACTCGGCATTTCCGGTTTGCCCCTATAACTCTGGGCCCAATCGACCGATTTCAATGGGACCGACGTCATTTTGAAGCTCTTGAAAAAGCACTGGAGACGTCCCTCGGGATTTTCCTGAATTCCACTTTATTCTTCCGGAAATTGTAAATGATTAATTCGATCAAGAATCGAAAAATCGGATGGGACTCATCGGGGACCTATGGACAGACGGTTGCATAACTCATGGGCATTGGATAGTCTGAAATTCTATTGTATAAATATAGGATGAAATTTTCTCACTATATAGACACGATAAACGTTCATAATTAAAAATGTCCAAAATCACTCAAAACTCGGCATTTCCGGTTTGCCCCTATAACTCTGGGCCCAATTGATGGATTTCAATGGGACCGACGTCATTTTGAAGCTCTTGAAAAAGCACTGGAGACGTCCCTCGGGATTTTCCTGAATTCCACTTTATTCTTCCGGAAATTGTAAATGATTAATTCGATCAAGAATCGAAAAATCGGATGGGACTCATCGGGGACCTATGGGCAGACGGTTACATAACTCATGGGCATTGGATAGCCTAAAATTCTATTGTATAAATATAGGATGAAATTTTCTCAGTACATAGACACGATAAATGGGGTATCATGTTCAAGTATTCTAAGGCTTAAGGACTTTTGTTTGGCGTGGGAGGCTTTCGACCATGCCCAATGGGGTGCCCCCACAAGTTAGAGAGAGAGAGAGAGGAATATATATGTATATATATATATAGAGAGAGTAGTTACCTTCATCTTATTCTTATTCCTTTGCACACATCAGCAGGCACCTGATCCGACCTTACCCAACCTAACCCATATGAAAATATAGAGAATAAGGCTCTATTCATAAGACTATCGAGCCTGTTGAATTTCTTATGGGAATTTTTTTTATATAATAGATGAAATCTTTTATTTCCTCCGGAGGAATCGAATTATAAGTGTGAATTGCGTAATGCTCGTATTGATTCATTGAATTTCAAAGATTTCTTCGGTGCCATTGGATTAGTCGGGAAATTTGAGCCTGAAAAGTAGTATAATGCAATTATCTTTGAAGCACTATTTAACGAGATCAAAAAATTTGAAAAAAAATTGAAAATCGATTTTTTTAATTATCTCGAGAAATATCGATCCTAGATCGATTGTATTATACTACTTTCCGGGGTAGAATTTCCCGATCTTTTCGATGAAATCATCTAAATTCAAAAAATCCCAGAATTTCTTTAAACGAAAACATGAAAATTACTCTTCCAATTGAAAAATCTTGTGTAATTCCTTTTTTTAACTTATCTCAGGCTTTCGAGGGAACGAATGAGACCTCACAGCAATCATTATCATCAATTCCCTTTTTTTTCCTCATCGATTATTTTGAAATGTGTGCGAGGTTAAGGTCGTTGCGGTTTTCCTCTCATGATCAAAATTGAGAAAAAAAAAAAAAAAAAAAAAGGGAGATCTCAAGATTGGAAGTGATTCAGAATGATGACGATAATGAGAGGATGAGAAAGAGTAGTATCGGTTTTTGGTTTTGTACAGGGTATCAAAGATGATGAGCGGAAGACCAGAAGCAAGAAAGTTAGGTATGAAGGTAAACGTGAATGAGTGAATGGACACACAGTAAAGGCTTATCGAATGTTTCCTCGAGGCATTGAAGTTTTGTTTCTCATTTTGCATTTGAGAAAGTGAGATAATCGAAGTGTAGAAGAGGTGAGAGGAGAGGCAGGATGCTGTGTCGTCACGGTACACTTGTCTTCTGGGCTTGAAACTTTTTATTACTTTTTTTTTTTTAATTTATTTCTTCAGTAAAGTTTTTTTTTAATAAAAAAAAAAAAAGGTTTGAGAAAAATTGCGTTTTTCATAGATATTTTGAGAATCATTGGGTTTAGGGGAAAAGTTGAAGAGACCTTTTTTGTAGAGAATTTCGAGAGTTAAAAAAAAGTATTTTGATTTTTTTTTTTTTTTTATAAATTCGCCCGCTTAAAAGACATTTTTGAAAAAATCTTCAAATATTGTAGGAAAAAAATGTTAAAATATTTTTTAAATCCAAAAAAATTGGTCAGAAAAATAAAATAAAAATATTTTGATAATTTGCAACATTTCCATGATTTTTCAGAATTTTTTCAGAATTTTTTCAGAATTTTAAGTATATTTCAAAAATTATTCAAAATTTTTGTGATTAATTAGTTAAATAATTACGTGAAAATTATTTTAAAAGGATCTCGAAAACGCTCAAATTTAGAAAAAAAGTTCATAAGACCTTTTTCGTAGAGAATTTAATTTCCTTTAAAAAAGGTCTCTTGAAATTTTTCGATAAATCTACTCGCCTTTAAGATATCCTCTCCACAAAGAAAAAAATATCAATTTTTTTTTTTTTCAGTAATTATTTATTTTTCCTCGAAATAATATTTTTGCTTAATGTGCCTATTTGGCCTAACGGGTTACACCCGGATTAAGTCTACGACACTAAGCAATAATTCGCAAGCGTCCCGATCATAAACCCCCTCCCCTTCCCCTCCCCCCTCCATCCCTGGACAATAAATGCCGAAGCGTTTCACTCGAAGGAGCAAAAAAAAAAGGGTTGCCCCTTTTTCTATTACCTGGCTATTGAACTGTTTTCCCTCAAATGGCCACTCCGAAAGTGGGGGAGGTTTTATCACCCCTCCCCTCCCCTCCCCTCTCTCCCCCTTTCCTTCTGAGGGTCCGGTGTTTTACAACACCTGAAACCCCAAACGGTGGTTTTGTCAAAAGAAATTTCAGTAAATTTTTCCCTCTAAATTTTTATGATTTTATTATTTTTTGGGGAAAAAATATGAGGCAAAAAATTGCAAAGGGTTGGAGACAATTTTTTTCTTCATATTTTAGGAGGTATTTTAACCAGGTATTTCTCGTTTTCGAAGGATTTTTGCTTATTGCCTATTTAGAGTTAATTTTTTTGGGAAATTTTTATATCTTGAGAATTTGGAAAAAATAGGATTTTTTTTAGGTTTTCTTTTTCTATCTTGGAAAATAATGGAGATACGCCCTTTTTGCATGAAATCTTTTTTGTAGAATGGAACGAGATCTACGAAAAAGGTCTCTTCTGAAAAGGGCGTATCTCCATTATTTTCTGAGATATCTTTAAAAAAAAACGCAATTTTTCCAATTATCAAATATTTTTTTATTTTTTATTCATCTATTTTGGATTTAATGATGAGGCAAAAAAGTGCAGAGGGTTGGAGACAATTTTTTTTACATTTCCCGAGGGATTTTTACCAGATATATGTCGTTTTTGGAGAATTCTTGCTTATTGCCTATTCAGAGTTAATTTTTTCGGGAATTTTTAAGTTCAGAATTTGGAGAAAAAAAGGACTTTTTCAAAGTATTTTTATTATTATCTCAGAAAATAATGGACATACGCCCTTTTTTAACATTAGATTTTATTTTGTTAAGCAGAAGAAAATCTACAAGAAGGGTTCCCAAGATAAAGGGGCGTATCTCCATTATTTTCTGTAATATTTCCCAAAAAAACAAAAAAATTTCAACTATTTCAAGTTTAAAAAATAAAAAAAAATAAAAAATAGAAAAAAAAAATTAATACGTCATCGTGACAATAAAAATTGCCCTCTGCCCCTTGATTTTCATGCCAAACACTTTTTTATTACGTCATTAAAAACCACAGGTAATTCAAAACTTACGATGAAATTTTTTTCAATCCAAAAAAAAAATAATTAAAAAAAAAATTGAATAAAAATTAATTGTCAATTAAATGAAAAAAAAAATTAAATTTTTTTTTTTTTCTATCAAACATTTTTTATTAATTTTTTTTTTTTAATTCGAAATTGTGTTATGCAATGATGTTACTTACTTGTGGACACATTTTGCATTGATATTTCCGTGGTGGATGTGAGTGTGGACCGCCCAAGTGGGGATTTAGATGTGACGGATGTGAGGGCTTCACTGTAAGTGGCTGTGGAACAACTAGTAGACTTGCTGGTGGACTACCACTGCTGCTACCACCCCCTGTGCCACGATATTGTTCATCACCTGTTCATTAGAGGAAAAAAATGAAAAAAAAGAGATATAGTTTATTGATTTTATTGATTTTTTTGCTTGCGAATGGAAGCTGTGTAATCATCAGAATTTTCGATTGTAATTTTTTTAATATAAGATACTTAAAATGATCTAAATAGAGATAAAATGAGATTTTTAGCGTATCTGTGTGTGTGGGTATGTCTGTGTGTGCATAAAAGTCTCAATTACAGCAAAACGGTTTTACAGAAAAATTTCATATTTTGTGGAAAATTTCCTCTCGACAAACTCTATTTTTTAAGCTTTATTTCAAGAGAATTCGATCGATACTTTTTGAGATTTGTCCATTTTTCGAAAATCAGATTTTAATGGAATTTCTGGAAACTATTGAACTGATGTTATATATGAGGCATTCCAAGCTATTTCACTCGGATTTCGGGGTGATTTTTCGATTTTTTTCAATTTTTGATATGTTATGAAAATGCTCAAGACAAGGCATTTCCCACAAAAAAAAAACAAAAAAAAATTTTTTTTTGAAAAAATACGGCCATTTGAATTTTGAAAAAACCGCTATAGGTGGTCATTTCTCTCCAGCTTCGAATGCTCGTATCTCATTCAATATTAGTTATATGGAAAAAGTGGAAGAATACTTTCCTGTGGGGAAGGAGTATGAGATTCCATTAAAAAAATTTCCAATTGTTAAAATCCCATATTTCTATTTTTTATAAACAATTGAAATAAAAAAATACAGAGAAACTACGGAATGCGCTTTTTTAAAAATCTGAAAAAATTCTATGTTGATGATTACTTTATTTTCGATTTTTGTGTAAATTTTCGTGTGACTATTTTGAAGGGTTCGCGAGATATCGCGATAAATACTCATATATTATCTCGAGAATTGTATGAGTGAGATGCCTGTGAATTTTGAGCTTATTTGCATGATTAGTTCTCGAGTTATTGGCGTTTTAATGAATTTCTTCAAAGTTTGATATTTTGATGATGGTTTGAAAAAAGTTGTATCACTTCCATTCGAAAGCATATTGCTAAAGTATTAGCAGAAAAAGCTATATCAGTTGGGAAGCAATACCAACTGATAATATCCACTCCTTCTTTTTTCTAATTTTTTTTTCAGGAGTTTTGAGATGAAAAAACCTCGAAAATTTTCAAAATATTTTTTTTCCCTAGATAAATTGAAAGAAAATTTTTTTTTTTAAATACTACACTGATCTGTGACGTCACAGCGACTTTCCTGAATTTTTTAACAATTTTTGCGAAAGACTTAATAGATTTTTAAAAAATCGTTCAAAAATTTGGTAATTAATTAGTTGAAAAATCTTGTGGAGATTATTTCAAAACGATCTCGAAAATGGTGAGGTTTATGGGAAAATGTGAGGAGACTTTTTTTGTAGAGAATTTTTCGTTCTACAAGAAAGGTTCTTTGTGAAATTCTCCTAAAACTCACCGTTTCTGAGATAAAAAATATTTTTCAAACATTTTTTTTAGAGCTTTTGAGATGAAAAAATCACGAAAATGGTGAAAAAAAGGAATTAAAAAGTTTTTTTCCTTAGAAAAATTGGGGAAAAAATATTTTAAAAAATACCACGAAAATCTGTGACGTCACAATGACTTTCCTGAATTTTTCCAGAATTTTTGTAAAAGCGTTAATAGATTTTTAAAAAATCATTCAAAAAAGAGATAATTAATTAGTTGAAAAATCTTTTTGAGTTTATTTTAAAAGGATCTCGAAAACGATCAGATTTAGGGAAAAAAGTCAAGAAACCTTTTTTGTAGTGAATTTTCCGCTCTACAAAAAAGGTTTCTTGCAAAATTGCCCTAAAACTCGCCATTTCCGAGATAATCACAAAAAAATCTCCAGTAAAGCTGTAAAATGCTTTTTTTTCCTTCGAAAAAATAGAAAAAAATGTGTTGCACTAAAAATCATATTTTTTCACAAAACAAATATGAAAAATCTATAAGAATATTTTTTTTCCCTGGAAAAAAGAATAAAATTCACTATTAAAATACTCAACATTTTTCTTTCAGTAAAAAAAAAAAAAGAAGAAATTATTCAGTCACAATTTTATGATTGACGCAATAGACGCGAATAGAGTGTACAAAGGGCAAGGATCCTTTGGGTTGCAAGGACAAATTGACGTCTTATGTAGGCAAATGATAATTCTCGTGTCATTAATTGCAAAGCCACTACGACACTATAGAAACCGCATAAATACTCGATTCAATTGAACTAGATCGTCCCAATGCTAATTACTCAGACAATTTTTCCATCTCTCTCTCTATCTCTCCATAACTATTCCATTTATTATTATTATTTATTACAATTATTAATTCTTGGAATATTAGTTGCATATATGTGCCTCATCAATCATAATTTTCGATTACGAAACGTGAAAAATTAAGGATTTTTTTTTATTAAAAAAAAAATCAAGGACTTTCTTTCTAAATTGAAAACTAAATTGAAAATTTTTTTTTTTGGATTAAAAAAAAATTGAGAAACTTCCTTTTTTTATTAAAGAATAGAAATTTTTGTTTTTATTTTGAAAAAAATCAAGTTTTTTTTTTATTTAAATTGAGAAGTTCGCTTTTCATTCGAAGGAATTAAAAATTTTCCTTATTATTTAATCAAATTGCGATTTTTTTTCTTTTTTAATTGAGAATTTTCCTTTTTATTCAAAAAAAAGTTAAGAATTTCGATTTTTATTTAAAAGAAATTAAAAATGTCCTTTTTATGTAAAAAAAAACTGCGATTTTTTCTCATTAAAATTAAGAATTTTCCTTTTTATTAAAAAAAAAGTTAACAATTTTTCTTTTTATTTAAAAAAAATTGCAATTTCTCTGTTTTTTAAATTTAGAAGTTCGCTTTTTATTCGAAAAAGTTGAAAATTTTCTTTTTTATTAAAAAAAAAATTTGAGAAATATGTCAATTTAATGATTTCCGATTGACAAATTACGGGGAAAATATTTAATTATTGTAACGAGAATGTTAACAATTGATTTGGAAATTTTTCATCGAATTTTTTTTCCTGCGGTTTTAATATTTTATTGGAATTTGAAAAATTTTACTATGAAAATTATGAATTGATTTTTAAAAATTCTCAGTATCTCTTGGATTATTGAAGTTAGAGAAAAATATGAAGAGACCTTTTTCGTGGAGAATTAAATTCTCTACAAATAAGGTCTCCTGTCGATTTCCCCAAAACCTAATAGTTTCCGAGATCCTTTTGAAATGATAATCACGAAAATTTATCTACTAATTTTCATCTTTGAAAAAATTAATTTTTATCAATAATTCTTTCATCATGCTCTCGAAAACTATTGAATTTAGGAAAAATCGTCGAGATACCTTTTTTCGTAGGTAATTAAATGGCCCACAAAAAAGGTATCTTGATATTTCCCCCTAAACTCAATAGTTCCCAAGATATTCACGAAACAAGTGACCACAATTTTTTGAATTAATCTCGTAAAACCGAAAAAATCAGAAAATTCTCAGATAATTTTGCGAGTATCTCCGAAACCATTGGCTTCACGATAATTGACCACGAGACCTTTTTTGTAGCCCTCAAAATTCTCCACAAAAAAGGTCTCTTCACAAATTCCCCTATCTCCAACCGCCTAAAAGTTATCCACCTCCAAATCCCCAAAACCCCCCGCAGCATCCAATAAAATCAAAGTTCTCTCATTAAAAAAAAAAAAAAGAAAAAAAAACCATTAAAAAAACTCTTTCAGCATATCTAATTGATCTTTCCAGTGCGCTTGAACTCAGTCATTACAATTTGCATTAAACGTAAATGCAGTTACATTCATACGAATGATCGTAACACAGTTGTTCATACGTCCTCTCGTGATTTTTCGTTGTTTCAGAATCAAAAGGGCGTAAGTCCACTCTTTGAACATAGAACTTACGCCATTTTTTGCTCTTAAAATGTTAAAAATACGTCATATTTTAAGGCCAAGACTTGGACTCCTCTCCTCATTCCCCCACCCCTCATCCCCCCTCTCACCACCTTTCTTCCCTCCCTCCCCTCCCCCTCATTTCCCCTCAAATCTCCAATGCTTATTTAAGAGGAAAAAAAAAAAACTTTTTTTTTTTTAATTTTTTTTTTTATTTTTTTACTATAGATACATGTTTTTCTGGACTTTGCATATAACGTATCTCTCATCCTGGGTGTCTGGAATTAACTCAGTCATTTATTCATTCCTCGAGGGCATTATAACCAAAGAGTCATCATCATTATCATCAGAGTCCAACTCTCCTTTTCTCGATTCCTTTCATTACATACACTTTTGCACTGTGAAAAGAGGGGGGAAGGAGGGGGAGGGAGAGGGGAGGAATTAATGAGGGAGCGTGAAATGTAACGTCTACTGATCTGCTTCTGCTTCTGCTCCGATTTTGAAAGGATTTTTTTTCGAGGATTTATTTATTTACTTATTTTTAATTATTTATTTTATGAGAAAAGTGTCTTTTTTAAAGAGGTTTTGGGGGATTTTGGGAGGAGAGTAAAGAGAACTTTTAGGCGGTTGGAGATAGGGGAATTTGTGAAGAGACCTTTTTTGTGGAGAATTTTGAGGGCTACAAAAAAGGTTTCCTGGTTAATTATCGTAAAGCCAATGGTTTCGGAGATACTCGCAAAATTATCTGAGAATTTTCTGATTTTTTCGGTTTTACGAGATTAATCCAAAAAATTGTGGTCACTTGTTTCGTGAATATCTTGGGAACTATTGAGTTTAGGGGAAAATATCAAGATACCTTTTTTGTGGGCCATTTAATAACCTACGAAATAAGGTATTTCGACGTTTTTTTTCCTAAATTCAATAGTTTTCGAGAGCATGATGAAAGAATTATTGATAAAAGTTAATTTTTTTAAAGATGAAAATTAGTAGATGAATTTTCGTGATTATTATTGCAAAAGGATCTCGGAAACTATTGGGTTTAGGGAAAAATAGCAAGAGACCTTTTTTGTAGAGAATTCAATTTTCCGCGAAAAAGGTCTCCTCACATTTTTCCCTAGATCCAACGATTCCCAAGATATGCACGAAATAATCAGCCCAGACTCTCAATGTCGCTATTAAAAAATACAAATAATCATAATTTCTCTAAAAACTCTTTAAAATGGAGAACAAGTGATTAATTAAACAGTAGAGTTGATGCTCGTGGGAACTCAGGCCAATTACTCAACACGACAGAAGTTGCCGTCAAAAAGCTAATGAATAATTCCATTTAAAAAGTTACACTACTGTAGAATTTTCAAAAAATCTTTTGGATTTTTTGGCCGAAATTTGAATTTTTTCATTCAAATCGTCACCAATCACACAAAAAACAATATTTTTGAAATCCCCTACGTATATCTGTAGCTATGTGTATCTAGAATGAGCCAATTTTTTTTTTTTTAATCCAAATTTGCACCAGTTACATTGCGTACCGCATAGTGTTTTAAATTCGAGGGGCCTCGCAAGAATGGCTCTTGTGTCGTCATTTTTTGATATTTTTTGATGAATTCTTTTCCTGAAGACTCAAATATATGCTCAATCACTCCCTGAAATATCATTATTTTACTGCCACTTTTCTATAGAAAAATGCCTTTTTTAGACTTTTACAGTGGTATAACTCCTTAAAAGGATCTCGGAAACCGTTGGGTTTAGGATATAATGTCAGGAGACCTTTTTTGTGGAGAATTCAATTCTGTACAAAAAAGGGTTCCTGACATTTTTTAATAAACCTGACGGTTTCAGAGATATCTATGAGGCAATGTATGAAGAAATTATCTATTTTATCGTCTTCGCTCGAAACTCTTCGGAATCCTCTATTACCGGTTCTCGCAAGTCTAAACCGTTGGGTTTAGGAAAAAATGTGAAGAAACCTTTTTTGTAGAGAATTTTATTTTCTACAAAAAAGGTTTCGTCATATTTTCCCTTAAACCTAACGGCTGAAGACTAAAATATATGCTCAATCACTCCCTCAAATATCATTATTTTATTGCCACTTTTTCTATAGAAAAAAAATAGCCAAAAAACGCCTTTTTTTAGACTTTTACAGTGGTGTTACCCCTTAATCAACCAATAAATCAATTAATCCAGCAATTAATACCACGATTAATCAATTTAATAAAGAAAAAAATATAAAAATATCTCAAAAATTCCTTTCACCAATTTTTTATTCCCACTCGTGTTTTTTTTTCTTTTCTTTTTTAATTGGCAGTGAACAGAAAAACCATGACCTATACCCTTCAAAAGTCGTCGAGACTCTGATTATCACGGGAGTTATTTATTTTTGCATTAATAATTACAGAGGTCATTTTCACAGGAAAGGAAAAAGTCACAAAAGAATAAAAATAATAAAAAAAAATTAAAAAAATTAAAATAATAATCATATAAAAGATGAAATAAAAAGAGCGCGGGATGCTGGGAATTATGCAAATGAAGGCTGAAAATGTCAGCAACGGATGAAAATGAGACGAGAGTCGATTAATCGATTTCTCAGAGACTCAACACTAGTAATTAAAAGAGCGTTACGTCTACATCAATTGGATTAAAGAATAATTTTGGAAAAAAAAACATTTATGTTCAACATGATTCGATGGATCGATTATTTTTAAGGATCGATTAATCGATGCGATAACTTTACATTAATATTAAGATTTATGATGATTTTACACAAATATTAAATCGACTTAAAATCGATATTTTTTTCAAATATCGATTGATCGATAATTTCTCAAATATCGATTGATTGATTCGATATCTCGCATTAAAGTTCGATATATCGCATCACATTCGATAGTTGTGTTTTACCAATTTCAGTTTACGGGAAATTCGATGGATCGATTATTTGGAAATATCGATTAATCGATATCGCATCAATTAATCGATTAATTAATATCACATCGATTAATCGATTAATCAATATCGCATCTATTAATAGATGCATTGCATTCGAGATATCGATTGATCGATATCGTCTCGATTAAATCGATACTGCATTAATCAATCGATGTCACATCGATTAATCGATTAATCACATATCATCATTCGATAATTCCGCTTCATCAATTTCAAATTACCGTATTTTCCAGTTTAATGTGATTCGATGGATCGATTGTTTTCAAATATCGATTAATCGATTCGATATATCGCATTAAATTCGATATATCGCAGTATCATTCGATAGTTCCGTTCCACCAGTTTCCCTTCAAGGAAATCAGTATTTTTTTAATTTTTTTCTTTTTATGTTCTAATTTATTTAAAGTGGGTGGAATTTCAGGGACGAATTAAACGGGAAGTGATTTGTTTTTATTCATGAAAAAAAAAAACCTTGAAAAAATAATAACAAAATAAAAAAAAAAAATAATAATATTAAATTCAAAATAACCGTTTATTGAAACAAAGATATATTTTTATTAAGTGAAATAAAATTAATCTGTCTCATTCATCTCCATCCATCAAGGAAAAAAAATCTTTTTTCTCATCACAAGACTTCAAAAAAAAAAAAAAAACAATTTCACAGGTGTAATATGTCTTTTTTAAAAAAAGCGCGGGAGAGAATAAAATTTTTTTTTTATTTCTTATCAATGGTTTTCAAATTCAATAATAGATTTTTTTAGCATATATATATATATATATATATATCGTCGTCTTAGAGTCAAAGAGGCGTAAGTCCTACGTATAAGTGTAGCACTTACGCCTCTTTAATTCTAAGGCGACGATATATATATCGGGAAGACTGGGGCAAAATGGACCAGCAAGATTAAATAATTTGCGATTTTTTTAAAAAGCCGCGGCTTGTTTAAAAAATCTGAAAAAATTCACAAACACCAGAGACAGAGTGGAGCGACTTCTCAATTTTTTTCAGATTTTTTTATAAAGTCCTTCTCACCGAAAAAAATTCCCAAATCTTTGAAAAATTCCTCAATTTTTGATAAATTCACTAATTTAATGAAAAAATCGAAAAAAAATCAATTTTCAATATTTGAGATTTTTCTAAATTTTCGGAATTGTTAAAAAAAAATTTATAATCAATTTTTATAACAATCAATAATCATGTTTATATCTGCAGTTTGCCCTCTTTCAAGAACTTATTAATGGCGTGAATTAACTTAAGCTTTGAAATTAACGCGTAAAATACAACAAAAACAGAAGCCATAAAATTAAAAAAAAATAAATAAAAAAACGAAATGATATAATACGATAGAGTGATCCAAAATTGTCTAGACACGGGACAGACGGTGAAGATAAATGTTGAATAATCCATTTTTTTCCATCGATTTATTTGTATAAATTTTTTAAAGGTTATTTCCGAAAATATATTCCGAGAATTTGTTAATTCCCCTTTTTTTCCTCAATTAATTCATTTTTTTAGGCAAACAAATAAATGAAAAATTTGTGTTTTTTTCTTTTTTTTTTATATGAGAAAGAGGAAAAAAAAGAGAGAAAGAGAGGGAGAATTTAATTGGCAGTAAAGTTTGAGAAGCGAAAAAAAATTGAAATAAAAATGCTCTTTCCCCCATTTCGTTGTTGTTGTAATACCGGTCCCCCTTGATTTTCATTCTCCGGCAAAATTAAAACTCGAATCCTTCCCGGATGCACAAAACAGGTGTGTGAGTTAGTAAATTCCTTCGATGAGAATAAAAATCCGGTCATCAACGTGAATATTGCACGCGCAAACGCCTCAAACAGGAAAAAATCAAAAAGAGCATTTGAATTTCCCGCGCGACCGCAGCGCCGCCACGAAAAAAGTCATGATGACGTCACAAGCTCGGGAGAGTTTTTTGAAGGACGTTGATATCTTTCAGGCGGTTGGAGATAGGGGAATTTGTGAAGAGACCTTTTTCGTAGAGAATTTCGAGGGCTACAAAAAAGGTCTCCTGGTTAATTATCATAAAGCCAATGGTTTCGGAGATACTCGCAAAATTATCTGAGAATTTTCTGATATTTTCGATTTTACGAGATTAATCCAAAAAATTGTGGTCACTTGTTTCGGGAATATCTTTGGAACTATTGAGTTTAGGGGACAATATCAAGATACCTTTTTTGTGGGCTATTTAATTACCTACGAAAAAAGGTATCTCGACGTTTTTTCTCTAAATTCAATAGTTTTCGAGAGCATGATGAAAGAATTATTGATAAAAGTTAATTTTTTTAAAGATGAAAATTAGTAGATAAATTTTCGCGATTATTATTTCAAAAGGATCTCGGAAACTATTGGGTTTAGAGAAAAATGTCAAGAGACCTTTTTTGTAGAGAATTTAGTTCTTCACAAAAAAGGTCTCTTCACATTTTTCCCTAAACTCAACCGCCTCTAAGATCCCTTCAAAAGAATCCTCAAGATCATCAACAAACTGCAGAATCCGAACCTCAAGGCATTTTCTTAAGATTCAAAATGGCGGACGCAAATCGTAAGTCATAAAGTCATCACCAGTAGACTTCTTCTAGAGAAGGTTACCTCAATGCGAGAGACGCATAAAAAAAGACGCGCAAACTCCCGCGAGAAAGAGGCAAATCAAAAGAATTATTAAGAAAAAAAAAAAAAAAAAATTAAAAGAATTCCGTCAATGGCCTTGAGGCAGTCAAGACGGGGCCAAAAAGAGGCAACACAACGGAATACACCTATTTGGGTGCCATCATGCGATCTGTGCATTAAAATGAAAATTTTTTCCATTTTTTTTCTTTTTTTTCATCCTCTTGAAACACAAACACTGTGTTCAATCCTATTTTTTTTTCTCTCCATCTTTATTTTTTTTTTCTTCTTTCTCTCTTTCTTTCTTTCTCGTCGAGATATACATTGCGCAATAGGTACATTTACGTGTGTGTGCTAATATACACTAGGCAATCGACATTATGATTTTTTGCCCCAAGGGGCCGGCTCCCTGGTACCCAAAATCATAATCACAAGAGACTCTGTGCTTAGACTCTTACGCCCACTTCAACGAAACGTTTTCTTAATGGGTTTTTGAATGTATTTTTTTGTTTTATAATTTTTTTAATTTTTTTTTTTTTTATTAATGTTGTCTTCACAATTTTGATTTTATATTTTTTATATTATAATTATTTGAGAGCAATTTTGGAATTTTTTTTTTTTTTTATCTTCAACTTTTGTTATTATTTTATATTCATCATTATTATTATTTGAAAATAATTTTTTTTTAAATCTTTAACTTTTATTATTATTATTTGGGAATTATCTTTTTTTTTTTTTAGGGCAATTTTTCGTGGCGATTGAGCAATCGACTCGTGAATTACGAGTTTCACATTTCCATAAATGATTTTTCACTGCCAATGTCTTCTTGCGCATGTAATATCTCTTTATTGGATGGAAAGAAAGAGAAAGAGAGGGGGAATTCCATGACCTGCTCTAACTTTCGTTGAATTGAACATTTTTTCCGGAATTTTTGATCTATAAATTATTGAAAAAAAATGGAAAAAAAGAATGAAGGAAATGATGCTACTGCGGAATCATAACCGCTTGACTATATGGGATAATACTACTGAGGAATTAATTTCCAAGTGAATGTTTTGAGGATGAAAATGCTTTTTTTTCGAGAATTCACTTTCTTCTTTCGCCAGAATTGAAAATTAATTTTTTCCCTTTTTTCGAGATTTTTTTGGGTTTTTGGGAATATCTTGGGTTATAATTGTTGTAGCGTGCTGCGGTTGCTCGCAAATGAAAGCTGAGATGATCATCCATCGATTCTAGCCATATTTCACAAGCTTCCAATGGGACCAACTCAAATTATCACGCAACAAACTAATTCACCCTTGAATTACCCAAAAAATCCAGAAAAATTCTGTTCGTATTGATCAGTTAATATCTCGGAAACTATTGGATTCAGAGGAAAATATCAAGAAACCTTTTTCGTGGAGAATCAAATTCTCTACAAAAAAGGTCTACTGCCATTTTTCCCTAAACTCAATAGTTCCCGAGATCCTTTTGAAATAATAATCGCGAAAATTTATCTACTCATTTTCATCTTTGAAAAAATTAACTTTTATCAATAATTCTTTCATCATGCTCTCGGAAACTATTGAATTTAGGAAAAAAAACGTCGAGATACCTTTTTTTCGTAGGTAATTGAATAGCCCACAAAAAAGGTATCTTGATATTTTCCCCTAAACTCAATAGTTCCAAAGATATTCACGAAACAAGTAACCACAATTTTTTGAATTAATCTCGTAAAACCGAAAAGATCAGAAAATTCTCAGATATTTTGCGAGTATCTCCGAAACCATTAGCTTTACGATAATTAACCAAGAGACCTTTTTTATAGCCCTCAAAATTCTCCACAAAAAAGGTCTCTTCACAAATGCCCCTATCTCCAACCGCCTAAAAGATATCCACAATCCAATCTCCATAAATCTCTAAAAATCATCAAGATCCCCAAATTTTTCATAAAATTAAATATTTAAAGACAGGTTATGTGGCCTTAGAATTTGACCCATATGCCATTACGTAACTCCGACCTTGTGGCAAGGAGGTGAGACACAGGAAACCCAAAAAGATCCTTTATTCTCTCTCTCTCTCTCTCTCACTTATCTTTTGTTTAGAATGAAGGGTACAGAACCTGAAATTCGCACACACTAATACTATTATTTCTCTGTCTGTGTGTTAGAACTACTAGAAACGTAAATACGTGAGAGAAAGAGAGAGAAAAACTCAAAAAAAAAAAAAAGAATACGGAACCGGTTACTTTTATTTACATTTTGTGACGTAAGATGAATGAAAACAGATGGTTTTATTCTCCAAAAATTCATCGAAATGTTAAAAAATAAAAAAATCCGAAAAAAATAATTCTTTAAATTTAATTGAAAAAAATTGAGAATTAATGAAAAAATAATTTTTTTGTGATTATTCTCGTTGAAATAATTCAGTAAATTTATTAAAGAAAATTAGGAGTTAAAAAAATTAACAAGAGTAAAAAGGGCGTATCTCCATTATTTACCGAAATATCCAAATTAATAATAAAAATAAGATAAAACAGCAAATTCGTTGAGATTTCGGCGTTTTTTCATCTCAAATGCCATTTTTTTTTAATTTTTAATAATTTCCATTGATTTAATTTTAGTGTATTTCTTTTCAATTTACTCACTTTTCTGTATCTGTCCATGATCAGAATTCATTTTTGCCTGCAACAAAAAATGCTGAGTCTTATAAAGTAGAATAACGTTTCTACTGGCCATCAATTAAGGAGATCCGAGTGCCTGTGTTATATATATATTATTATATCGATGTTATTGAGTTTTATTTCACTATTTTCGACTTGAAAAAAAATGGAAAAATTGATTGTAAATTGCTTTTTTTTCAGGGAAAAGGGGGATTTTGATGGAATTGGTTGGAATTGATTTTTTTTTGTGATTTTATTGAAAAGCTGAGAAAATTTTAGGTGGAAAACATGTTTCAGAATTGATTTTTCGTTTTTTTTTGAGGAAATTCAAATTTTTCGAGGGGAAATCGAAGGGTTTTCTTGTCGATTTTTCAAAAATTTCAGTTTTTTGAGGATTTCTCTGGTTCTATTGGTTGCAGCGTAAAAATTCCGAATGGAGGTGAAAGGTGAGATCATTTGCCATCGATTTATGGGGTTTTGAAATGAAAAATATTGATTTTTAAGGTACTTATAGTGCCAAAACTGATTTTCATAAAAAAGTGCCCATAAGTACTTTAAAAATCGATATTTTTTTTTTTAAATCACATGAATCGATGGCAAATGATCTCACCTTTCACCTCCATTCGGAATTTTTACGCTGCGACCAATAGAACCGAAGATATCCTCGAAAAAGTGAAATTTTTCAATTTCGTCAAGAATTTGACTCGAAATTTTCACCTGAAAAACTCAAATTTTCAAAAAATTATAAAAAATAAATTTTGACATATGTTTTCCTTCGGAAATTTTCTCAGCTTTTCGATGGAATCATCAGAAAAATTCTATCTCAAATATTTCCACTGATTTCTCCCCATTTTTCATTAATATATCCTCGGATTTCCTTGAATTCTATTTTTTTTTTAAATAAAAAAAAAGGGAAAATCAAATGTTAACGAACCTCGTATCCTTGTTTGGTTCCACGCCCAGTGCCCCAGTAATCTGAATCCTTTTCATGTGGATTACACTGCTGTAACATAGAAGAAAATCCGATAATTGAAGAGAACACAAAAAAAAACATTAAAAATCAATGAAAAATTCAAATTTTCATGAAGAAATTTCACGAAATATCCATTCATGTCCTGTATTGAAAAGGATCTCGAAAACTATTGGATTTAGAGAAAAATGTGAGGAGACCTTTTTCGTGGAAAATTGAATTTTCTACAAAAAAGGTCTCTTGCCATTTTTCCCTGAACCCAATAGTTTCCGAGATCCTTCTGAAAAAATAATCGCGAAAATTTATCTACTAATTTTCATCTTTAAAAAAATTAACTTTTATCGATAATTCTTTCATCATGCTCTCGAAAACTATTGAATTTAGGAAAAAAACGTCGAGATACCTTTTTTCGTAGGTAATTAAATAGCCCACAAAAAAGGTATCTTGATATTTTCCCCTAAACTCAATAGTTCCCAAGATATTCACGAAACAAGTGACCACAATTTTTTGAATTAATCTCGTAAAATCGAAAATATCAGAAAATTCTCAGATAATTTTGCGAGTATCTCCAAAACCATTGGCTTTACGATAATTAACCAGAAGACCTTTTTTGTAGCCCTCAAAATTCTCCACAAAAAAGGTCTCTTCACAAATTCTCCTATCTCCAACCGCCTAAAAGTTATCATTTCATAAACGCGAAGGAAAACCAATGAACCATCAAAAAAAAAAAGAAAAATTCTCACAGAAACAATGAAAAAATCAAAAAGAAATAAAAGAATAAATAATAACAATAATTATAATACGTAGTACATCATCATCTCGAACAAAGTGAATATTCAAAAAATGGCACAATGGGTAACATGAAACAATACCTGAATTTTCACGTTTCAGACATCATGAATTAAAAAAAAAAAAAAAAAAAAGGCGAATTGAATAAAACTTTTTTTTTTTATTGTTTTCATTGGTCCAGTTACAAAAAAAGAAAATAAAAGTGAAAGAAGACGACTTTGTAAGTTTAATTATTATTTCGCAGCCCCTTTTATTTCGCTAAGTGCTGAAATACTGCAGGAGCATTTGACGAGTGAAAAAAGAAACAAAAAAAAGAGAAAAAAAGTTAACTGAAATAATTGTTCGTTATTTAAACCGAATATTGAGTCTTAACGCCTCCTGAAATAAAAAAGGGGGATTTTTCCCCTCATTCCCCCTTTTTTTTTCTCTGCAGTGGATTCTGATACATTTGCTGCTGGAGCATTAAATGATTTTTTAGGGGTCAGAGAGATGAGGGGAGAGATGATTTAACCCTTGCGAAACTGTGGACTGTACATTTAATAAGTTGGGAAGTTTTTTTTTTTTTTTTTTGATAAAACAAGTGGCTAATAGTATTGCTTTCCAACTGATACAGCTTTTTCTGCTGATACTTTAGCAATATGCTTTCGAATGGAAGTGATACAACTTTTTTCAAACCATCATCAAAATATCAAATTTTGAAGAAATTCATTAAAACGCCAATAACTCGAGAACTAATCATGCAAATAAGCTCAAAATTCACAGGCATCTAACTCATACAATTCTCGAGATAATATATGAGTATATATCGCGATATCTCGCGAACCCTTCAAAATAGTCACACGAAAATTTACACAAAAATCGAAAATAAAGTAATCATCAACATAGAATTTTTTCAGATTTTTAAAAAAGCGCATTCTGTAGTTTCTCTGTATTTTTTTATTTCAATTGTTTATAAAAAATAGAAATATGGGATTTTAACAATTGGAAAATTTTTTAATGGAATCTCATACTCCTTCCCCACAGGAAAGTATCCTTCCACTTTTTCCATATAACTAATATTGAATGAGATACGAGCATTAGAAGCTGGAGAGAAATGACCACCTATAGCGGTTTTTTCAAAATTCATAGATTTTTAGAGAATTTTGGGAACTATTGGGGATAGGGAAAATGCAGAGGGTCATTTTTTGTGGAGAATTAACCTTTCAAGCTTTGCACATTTACTCCTACACAAAATTTATCCCCCCCCCCCCTTTTTTTCCAATAAAGAAAAAGGAAACTAGGAAGAATTCAGGGTTTTTTCTAGAATTTTAAAGGGATCTCAGAAACTATTGGAAATAGGAGAAAATGTCAGGAGACCTTTTCTGTGGGGAATTAAATTTTCCACAAAAAAGGTTACTTGACATTTTTCCTCAGAATCCTTCGCGTCAAAGATATTTGCGGAAGAATGAATGAAATTTTTATTTTTTTATTTTTTTGCTTTAAATGAGGAATTTTCACTATTTTAGAAGGATCTTGAAAACTATTGGAGATAAGGAAAAATGTTAAGAGACCTTTTTTGTAGCGAACTAAATTCTCCACAAAAAAGATATCTTGACATTTTTCCCTAAACTCAATAGTTACCGAGAGCCTTTTCCCCCAAACTGCCCCACCTATCCCCTCTTTTTTTCACGAAATTCACCTGCAAAAATCTGCCCCAATTCTCCAAGAAAATTAAAAAAAAGAGGTTAAAAAAAGAAGAAAAAAAAACCACATGAAGAGGTACAAGCAGCGAGTGGCAATCGATTGTGAGCGCCAGGGGTACGAACCAATTCCAACCTTAGAGCGTTGGAAAAATAAAGAAAGCAAAACCTCTAAAAAAAAACCCTCCAAGAAAATGAAAAAAAAAACCCCTTAAAAAAAAATTGGAAGTGAAGCAAAAAAAAAAGGGCACGATACACGTTTCCTCCTTCCTGTGTTTGCCTCGAAATAGAACATGGCGGCGAAAATAATGTCTCGCCAGAAGACTCCAAAAAAAAAGTGAAACAAAAAAAAATCCTCTAAAAAAAAAAGAATCCAAGTAAAAAAAAATCCGAAAACGATTTCCGCCTCGGAAATGCATCACTCAATTTTTTTGTCCACCCCCCCTCCCTTCCCTCTTGAAAAAAAACTAAAAAAACTTAAACTGTAACACCCGGAAAGAACTTCGAAAAAAAAAAATGCGTAATGCTTCACACAAAAATTCCCATTGAATTTTCCCCTCTTTTTCCCTTGAAAAAATAGAAAAAATAGATAAAAATAGACAAATCTTGAGAAAATTTTCTTTCTTTGGTCATTGAAAATTCTTTATTTTTCTCACTGTAAGTGGGTGAAGATGCCACCTGTAGACGTTCAAAGACGAG
This sequence comes from Aleiodes leptofemur, assembly GCA_963942555.1. Lineage (NCBI taxonomy): Eukaryota > Metazoa > Arthropoda > Insecta > Hymenoptera > Braconidae > Aleiodes > Aleiodes leptofemur. The sequence continues at coordinate 12,730,799 of OZ012619.1, forward strand.
AGCAGTGAGGGCCCAATGTATACATATATATATATATATATCTATATATATTTAGAGCAGGCCATTATGCCTGAGAAAAATCTCCAATTCAACACTCAAATCACTCGGGTCCAATGCCCTCGGAAATAAAGAGAAATTGGAGGGGAAAAAGGGGGGAGGAGGGGGAAGAGGGGGAGGGGAGATGTTAGGGTATCGCTTGACACTTTGGGTCTCTGAATGACCTCGTTTCCCTTCTCAGGACCCAAGTAAATCTCGGGGTAATACCCTTGACTCGTTTTTTTTTTTTTTTTTTTTGGGTATTTATTTATTTTTTGGGGGGCATTGGGATGAGTTTATTCAGATTTTTGGGGATATTTTTTAGGCGGTTGGAGATAGGGGAATTTGTGAAGAGGCCTTTCTTGTAGAGAATTTCGAGGGCTACAAAAAAAGTCTCTTGGTTAATTATCGTAAAGCTAATGGTTTCGGAGATACTCGCAAAATTATCTGAGAATTTTCTGATTTTTTCGGTTTTACGAGATTTATTCAAAAAATTGTGGTCACTTGTTTCGTGAATATCTTTGGAACTATTGAGTTTAGGGGAAAATATCAAGATACCTTTTTTGTGGGCTATTCAATTACCTACGAAAAAAGGTATCTCGACGTTTTTTTCCTAAATCCAATAGTTTTCGAGAGCATGATGAAAGAATTATTGATAAAAGTTAATTTTTTTAAAGATGAAAATGAGTAGATAAATTTTCGCGATTATTATTTCAAAAGGATCTCGGAAAATATTGAGTTTAGGGAAAAATGGCAGGAGACCTTTTTTGTAGAGAATTTGATTCTCCACGAAAAAGGTTTCCTGATATTTTCCTCTGAATCCAATAGTTTCCGAGATATTAACTGATCAATACGAACAGAATTTTTCTGGATTTTTTGGGTAATTCAAGGGTGAATTAGTTTGTTGCGTGATAATTTGAGTTGGTCCCATTGGAAGCTTGTGAAATATGGCTAGAATCGATGGATGATCATCTCAGCTTTCATTTGCGAGCAACCGCAGCACGCTACAACAATTATAACCCAAGATATTCCCAAAAACCCAAAAAAATCCCGAAAAAATTGAAAAAATTAATTTTCAATTCTGGCGAAAGAAGAAAGTGAATTCTCGAGAAAAAAAAGCATTTTCATCCTCAAAACATCCACTTGAAAATTAATTCCTCAGTAGTATTATCCCATATAGTCAAGCGGTTATGATTCCGCAGTAGTATCATTTTTCTTTTTTTCTCTTTATTTTTCATTGCACAAGAGCTGCTGCAGTCAAAGATCTCGAGAATTGAGGGCCTTTCTAGGGTCATTTTCCCAGAGATTACGACAGAAAATTTCCGATAAGAGATGAGTTATTTCTTTTTTTTTCAAGTATCAAATATTAATCTCGAATGTCCATATCCCCCCTCCCTCACCTCCCTCCCCCTCTAAAAAGGGAAAATCTCAGAAATAGAAAAAAAAAGCCACGACAATTTTTTTTTCTTTTAAACTTAATTTCCAAAAAATAAAAGAATTGAATAAAAATAAAAAATTCTCAATTTTCAACATTTTCTCAAAAATAATACTCTACCAATAAATGAACCAATGAATGAACCAAAGAGGGCTGTACACAAGAGGCAGTCTGATGTAACTGAGGGTGGGTTTGAAAAAAAAAAAAAAAAAAAGGAGGGAGGTGTGTACTGAGACTATACAGCTAGGCGTTTTTTTCCCCCCACCCCCTGTGTGTGGCTCGTCACTGCAATGAGCTCCCTCACAACCCCCACCTTGCCCCCCCCCCCCTCCATTTCTCCTATCAATAAAAAAGAAGGAAAAAAAACTTGCAGGTTAATCAAAGATTATCAAAATAATATGAGAAAATTGGTGGCATTAAAAAACAGAAGAGTTTTCTTATTAGAATGTAAGAGAAATGAAATTGTGCCAAAACACATCAATAATAACATGATTTTAATAACATCTTTGTTACTCGAATGATCATCGTTTTAAGAAGAGTGAGATCTAACTCAGAGGCTCTAATGTATTATTACTTGTATTTATTTATTATTTAGAAAAAAAAGTGAATAATTTGTAATTTTTGTCTTTCAGAGCCTAATAAAGCTTAAGGATGTTCTACATAGACCTTAAGGATGTTCTACCGATATTTTATCAAAATTTAAAAATGTACGATTTCAATGAAATTTTTTTCCAAGGTTCTCCAATTTATAAAGAAACCGTATGCAAAATTTTGGATTTTTTTCATACTTGGTTTAAAAGTTATAAATTTTTTAAAAACCATTTTTAACATGATTCTTATGGGAAATTCACAAAAGCTTAAGAAACTTTTCGAAAAATTGTTCAAATTTGATGAAACTTCGGATATAGGTGAGAAATAACCCCCCGCACAATTTGTTCATTTTTATACAACGATTGGGTCAATAATTGGCATTAAAATTAATAAAAATGCTTGAAAAATTGTCGATTTCGCGTAAGTGCTGCCAACTTGTGTTGCCAGAATTCCCTAGAATTCAACGCTTTTTTCCAAATAATTCTCAAACTAATTAAATAAAGGATAAAAAAAATATCTATGAAATGTAATGATAATAATATAATATTTGAACACCTGGAGCGTTTCATAATTCCCTGAAAATCATTTTAATGAGGAATTTAAAAAATCATTATTTCATGTTCAGGGATTGGAACACTGACGAAATCACTGCCCCTCTCATGCCGCACAACCCCCGCTTACGGTAGGTGTAGAAATCCTTAATTAGTCCTGAATCCTTAATTAGTTTGAGAATTATTTTGAAGAACGCGTTCCATTCTAGGGAATTATGGCGACACAAGTTGGCAGCACTTACGTGAGATTGACGATTTTTCAAGCATTTTCGTCAATTTTAATGCCAATTATTGACCCAATCGTATAAAAATGAACAAGTTTCATCGAATTTGAAGAATTTTTCGAAAAGTTTTTTAAGCTTTTGTGAATTTCCCATAAGAACACATGTTAAACGATGGTTTTTAAATAAATTATAACTTTGAAACCAGGTATGAAAAAAATCCAAAATTTTTCATACGGTTTCTTTATGATTTGGAGAACTTTGAAAAGAAATTTCATTGAATTCGTACATTTTTAAATTTTGATAAAATACCGGCAGAACATCCTCAAATTATAACGTCGCGAATTGACAATATTTTAGAATTGAATTCATAACCTTCTAATCTTCCATGACACTTATTTAATTAATTAAAAAATAAAAAAAGTTTCATACAAAATGAACCCATTGAGAATAACAAAAACTCCTTAAATTCCATAACTTTCGATAATTCATGAAAATAAATTAGTTAAAATCCTTCTTTTTCCCTCAAATTCCTCGAAAAAAGTTTGATAATTCAATTTTCCCCTTTTTCCAATGGAAAGAAACCTCTAAAACCAAATAAACTCTTTATTCCATTTGAATTTCCCGCCCCGCCATATTTTCCCTAAAAAGTGCGCCTTAATTTAAAAATCTGGGGGAAAAAAAAAATTCCCTCGATTTCATTAGAAAAAAAAAGGCCCCAAGGCAAAATAAGAGTACGTATGCACTTGTACGAACGGTGACCAAAAAAAAAAAGAGTCTACGAAGAGATGAGAAGGGGGGAGGTAAAGCTTTTGAAGGGGGGGGGGGGGAGATTGAAGGTATTGGCAAAGAGAGAGAGAGCCGATAAGCGAAAGAACGCTGACGCCCCCTGAAAAAGCGGGAAAAAAAAATCTTTCGAAGAGAAAAGAAGAGGTGGACCTCGATAGACGTATGAAGGGGGTGTGGGAGGAAGGGGGGTAGTCGATACGGTGGGAGGCTTTGGAGAAAAAAAAACCCTAGGGGAAAATGGAAAAAAAAACTAGATGCAAGAAAAAAAGTAACTAGAAACGAAGGAAAAAAGTGTTTTTATTTATTTTTTTTTTTGTGGAAAAAGGAGGAGGGAGGGGGGGGGGGGACTATTTTACCCCTAGACGTGGCAGAGAAAAGGAACTATTTTTTCCCCTAGGAAAAAAGAGGCAGACCACGGAGGGGGGGGGGGGGAGGCTGAAGTTTCAGGTTGAAAAATAAATTTGAAATAGGGGAAAAAAATAGAGTTTTCTGTCTCTCTTTCTCGCTCTTTGAGGCCGGGCCAAGTGAGACAAAGGAGGAGGCGGAGGGAGGGGAGGGGGTGAATGGGAGGGGGAGGGGGGGGGGAGGGGTGAAGGCGAAAAAAAGGGGGAAAAAATAATGCAAGGGAGGGAAAAAATCGGGTAGGAAAGGAAAAGAGTTTTTAGGTGGGGGAAAAAAATTGTGGGGGGAGGGGGAGGGGGAGAGTGTGTTGTGGAGGGAGGGAAATGGTGCACATGCGTGACCGTTCGCGTACGAGACGGCGTATTGATCAGCGAAAAAGCGCCACGACGCCGGGCGTCCTTTCTGCGAGTCTTGCTTTTTTCGGTTGCTACTTCTCGCCGGCTCTTCTTTTTTTTTGCTATCAATTTTTTTTTTTTTGGGGGGGTGATGGGGAGGCTTAGGGGAAAGGTGGATATTAGAGGCGAGACGCCCTTCACACGACCTAGCCCAATGGACTCGGTGACGTCATTGAGGGATGATGAAATTATTGTTTTTTTTGGTGGAGTAAAGGGAGGAGGGGGGAGGGGGGGTTGAGGTTAGTCTAGAGTTTTTTGTGGACGAATTTTTCTAAAGTGGAATTTGAATTTTTTTGAAAATCGCGTCTTTACAATTCAATTTTTTTGTTTATATTAATTAATTAAGTGATTTTCTTTTTTTTGAATTATTGAAAATTCTAAAATTCTCAATTTGTGAATAAATTGGAGATAGATAACAGAAAAATCACTTTTTTTATTTAAAAATTCGGAAAAAAAGCGTTTCTAATTTTGGAAAATTTGAAGGAAAAAATGATTATTTTTTAATTAGAAAAAAAGACGACAAAAAATTGAGTTTTTCATTTCGAAAGAGTCGAAAAAATGTCTTTTTTTTTTCGAAAATCCTAAAAATTACTGAGTTTCATTTCCTTTCATTTGGAAATAAGTTTCATTTCTTTGAAAAATACAACAAAAAAAAATGAAAAATCAATTTAAAATAATGAGTTTGATTTGAATTCGAATAAAGACAGTTTTTTTTCTACTTTGTGAATTGTCACTAGTTTCAATGACTTTATTGAATCTTCATAGATCTATTTTTTTTTTTCACGAGGTAATTCACCGAGTTTCAAGGGTCTTTTATTATCGCAATAATTTGAATGAAATTTTTACGAGATTTTTGCAAGACTTCAGATAACTTTTTAAGTACTTGGAATGAATTCAATTCTGGTGTGTTTACATCATCGTAAAATGGTTTATTGGGATAGGATTGATGGGATTGATTTATTTTTCATTTCTTTTCAAAAGTAGGTAGAAATGTTTTTTTTTTTTGGGAATGTTTGGGGACGGATGGTGGATGTAATGTGAGCCGCTTTGGGGGACACCCACATGCGGGGAAAATTAGGTGATGAATTAGCCGCAGATGGAGCTCTCGAAGGGGTCAAATGTTGCCCGCAATTCATTTAATCAGAACGTTAAAAATTAGACATGAGAATAGGAAAAAAAAGTGGATAATAGCATTGCTTTCCAACTGATACAGCTTTCTCTGCTGATACTTTCAATAACCAATATGCTTTCGAATAGAAGTGATACAACTTTTTTCAAATCATCATCAAAATATCATCTTATTCCAAATTTTTGAGATTAAATTAACAGGATCTCGAGAAATAATGAGTTGAGAGAAAAATATCAAGATACCTTTTTTGTAGAGAATTTCAAGAGCTACAAAAAAGGTTTCTTGACATTTCCTCCTAAACTCAACAGTTTCCAAGATACTCTTTAAATAAGTTGACTAAAAATTTGAATTCCTCGAATTTTCGATTATTCCATGATTTCCACAATTCAATGAGCATCTCGAAAACCATTAAATTTGGGAAAATTCATCAAGAAACCTTTTTTGTAGCAAATTCAATTCTCCATAAAAAAAAGTCTCAAAAAATTGCGCTATCTCGCTTAGTTTCCAAGATAACTATAAGAAAAGATAAAAAAACAAGTGGATAATAGTATTGCTTTCCAACTGATATAGCTTTTTCTGTTGATACTTTAGCAATATGCTTCCGAATGGAAGTCATACAACTTTTTTCAAACCATCATCAGAATATCAAATTTTGAAGAAATTCATTAAAACGCCAATAACTCGAGAACTAATCATGCAAATAAGCTCAAAATTCACAGGCATCTAACTCATACAATTCTCGAGATAATATATGAGTATGAATAACATCAGTTGAATAGTTTCCAGAAATTCCATTAAAAACTGATTTTCGAAAAAAGGACAAATCTCAAAAAGTATCGATCGAATTCTCTTCAAATAAAGCTTAAAAAATAGAGTTTTTGGAGAGGAAATTTCCCACAAAATATGAAATTTTTCTATAAAACCGTTTTGCTGTAATTGAGACTTTTATGCCCACACAGACATGCGCTAAAAATATCATTTTCTCTCTATTTGGACCATTCTAAGTATCTTCTATTAAAACAATTACAATCGAAAATTCTGATGATTATATAGCTTCCACTCAAAAGCAAAAAAAGAAAATTTTTAGATTTTTTTTCATTCAAAATTTCAGTTTTTGAAGAGTATTTCGAAATTAACGGAAGATATGATAATTTTCCTCTAGATCTTTTTTGTAGCTCTTTTTCCGCTCTACAATAAAGGTCTCCACAAAAATTTCCGTATCTCGTTTAGTTTACGAGATCCTTTTCAGAATATGCCAAAAAACAAAATTGAAGTTTCAATTTTTTTTAATGAAAAAAATTGAAATTCTCATTAAAAAAAATTAAAAAATTTCAGATTCTCCTTTTTCAATGATTTTTTGATGTTTATTATGAAAATTAAAAAAAAAAACTGTAAAAAAATAAAAAATGGAAAAAACACATGTGTTCCTACCATAATTTGAAAAATTAAAAAAAAATTTAATTAACCATTTTTTAATTAAAAATTGATTTTTTTGATTTTTATGAATGAATTTTTAATTAAAAATTCAATTTTTCAATTAATAATCCGGTATTTTTTCTTTGTTTTAATGACTTTTTGATGTTTATTATGAAAATAAAAGACTAAAAAAAAATTAAAAAATTGAAAAAACACATGTGTTCCCACCATAAGTCCACCCAACACCACAAGACTCATATCATTTTCGATATTTTTTTTTTTCTCATCTTCAGAAACACACACACACAGACACACAAGCCAGTGGCATCTCAAGTGTCTTTATGAAGATGTCCTTCTTCATCTTCTCCCTCTTTCAAGAAATTTTTAAGTTGAAGCCAAAGTGAGACAGAGTTATTAGACACATGTGGTCGTATCTCGTGTGACTCGAAAAAGTTCCACCAAACATATGCCAGCAGGGTTGAGGGCGCCAAAAGGGGAAGAAAAGTCGGAATGACGAGTCGTGAGAGGGGGGAAAGGGGGGGGGGGGGGGAGAGGTTTAACGGGTGATAAAACTCAACAGTTGGCCCTGAAATCGTCTTTGAGACTCTTGCTCCCTCCAACTATCTTCGATTCTTTACTTTATCTTTATATTCACGTGGCCTGTACTTGTCAAAAAAAAAAAAAAAAAAAAAAAAAAAAAAAAAAAAAAAAAAAAAATTGAGATTTTTCAATTATTGATAAGTGCATAGATTTTATTTAACAAAAAAAAAAAATTTTTTTTCAAGTTTTTTTTTTTTAAATTCATTCTTTTTTTTATTCATTTTTTTTTTAATTCTTTTTTTAAAATGTTTTCCTGAGAATTTTTCGGGAAATAATGAAGATACGCCCTTTTTGCTTTGGAATGGATTTGGAGATCTGAAATTCTTCAAAAAATCATTTTAGGGCAAAAAAGGGCGTATCTCGATCATTTTCCGAGATATTTTGATAGAAAATTATTACAAAAAAGAATTATTTTTATTAATTTTTCATTTTTTTAATTAAATTTAAATAATTTTTCTTCAATACTTTTTTTTTTCATAGAAATTTAGAGGAAATTAATTTTTTACGTATATATATAGATTTTTTTAATGAGAAAGCTTGATTTTTAATTCATTTTTTAATAATTTTTTTTTTTTATGAATCATTTTTTTTTAAATAACTCAGTAAATAATGGAGATTCACCTTTTCTGTTCCAAGATTCATTTTATAGCAATTAAAATTTTTGACAGACTAATTTCAAGGCAAAAAGGGCGTATCTCCATTATTTTCCGAGTTATTTAATTGATAATGACCCCAAAAGCAGTTAATTTAATAAATTCTTCATTTTTTTATTTTTTTATTTTTTTATTTTTTTTCTATTAATCTTAATTTAATTGAAAATTTATTCTTTCAAAAATATATTTTTAATGTAATTTTGGAGTGGATGATTTTTATTTAACGAAGAAATTTAATTGACTATCGTAAAAACTGTTTTTTTTCCCAAATATTTCAATATTTTTCAATTAATTTCGAAAAATTTAATTTTTTTTAATTAATCGGCTTTTGAGAATATCTCGATAAATCATGGAGATACGCCCTTTTCAACCCAATCCATATTTTTAGCCCTTGGAATTCTCTGCAAAACCATCTTGAGATGAAAAAAGGGCCTATCTCCATTATTTTACCAATTTTTTTCAATAAAAAAAAAATAATTTCAATTTTTTTTTTTTTTTTTAGCGAAATTTCAGAGTAGACGGTTTTTCCATCCCCGGAAATTCCCACTTTTCCATTTTCCAGTCATAACATCGCACCCCATTCGATTCACCCGAGGAGTTAGTGCACGGTGTTACCCAGAGAAAAACATAAAAAAAAAAAAAAGAAAAAAAATTTGAAGAGAAGTATGAAAGAGTCTGCAGACAATTCGCAGTAAAATTTTTACAACCAGCAGCAGCAGCCAGCAGCCAGACACGCTGAATGGCCGCGGCCTGCTTCGCAAAACCATAAACCTATACGTCTCCTTTCCACCCCCACCCCCTCCCCCCTGCCCCCCTTTTTTCCCCTTTTTTTTTATTTATTCCCCGGAAATTCTCAATCTCAAACCTCCGTTTCGCCACTAAAATCCAAAGTCGTTACTCCACAAACGAGAAAATGCATTTCCTGTTGAGGAAAAAAGGGGCAAAATGGGTTGGGGGGTGGGGGAGGGTTGTGGGACTCGTCTGCACCATTTTGAAGACTTCCCCTTAAATTCGGGAGTTTTGGAAGGGGGAAAAGGGGGTTGGGGGTGAAAACGTGGAGTTTTGGAAGTGCAAGAGGAAACTAAGCGAGATAAGGACATTTTTGTAGAGACCTTTTTTGTAGACCTTTTTCCGATCTACAAAAAAGGTCTCTTCAAAATTTTTCGTATCTCGCTTAGTTTCTGAGATAAATCGGAAAATGTTTCAGTTTCTCTAATTTTGACGATTATTCACTGAAAAAATGAGGAAATTTCGGGTTTTGAAAGATTTCTCGGAATTAAAGCGAGATAGGAAAATTTTTGTTGAAACCTTTTTTGTAGCTCTTTTTTCGCTCTCCAAAAAAGGTCTCTTCACAAATGATCGTATCTCGCTTAGTTTTCGAGATAAATCCAAATAACTGGAAGAAAACACCTTATTTCTCTAGTTTTTACGTTTTTACCGAATAATTTGGATTTATTTTTGTCCTTACATCTGAATTTCATCATTGGCATTCGGCAACACGTGGTGACCGTGTTCGAGTGCCCTCGATTGAGCCTGTTACACTTGCGTACTTCCTGATGTCACACGAGGACAATAAAAATTGTAAAAAAGTTGTTTGGCTGCGAAATAATTTCGAGAGTTCATTTTTTTTCGGGGGGGATTGGGTTACGGAATTTGTGGAGAAAATGCGCAATATTTAAGAGTTTTGAGGTTCCCAATTCTTCGAGCATGTGGCAGGCGCGATTATTCATACACATTTAATTCTATTAAGGTAGTATCGCATATTAAGGTCGATAAAAGGGAGAAAAACATGAGAAATGTGCTTCAATTTATGCGAAAAAGTGATTGAACTATTGGAAAGTCATATCTTGAGCTTGTGAATATAATTTTTTTTTGTTTTCGGAATTTTTGAGTTTTGATGATTCCAGTGGAAAGAGCGGAGAATTCTACCCCGAAAATGTATATAATGCAATGACTTTTGGCCCAGTGGCTCGAGAGTTACAGGGCTTGAAAGATTTTTCGAATTTTTAGAAGAGTGGGGCAAAATGGGTTGGATTATAGGGTTTTCCGGGGTAGAATTTCCCGCTCTATCCGATTGTGAATATAATTTTCTTTTTTCTCGAATTTTTTTTACATTAATCTCCTATCACATGCATGAGACAGAGAGAGAGGCAAATAGTTACGATTACCTTCTAATTAAAATTTCTCAATAACTATACGGTGAATTGAATATTTTTTTCTTCTATTATTTAGTTAAAATGCTGTTCTCTTCGCCAATTGTTTTTAAATAATGGATCGACCCTGTGGTTCTTTAGTAATTTCGTTATTTCCGTCCGATTTAGGGCGTTTCATCCCCACCACCGGTATTTTCAGTAATTTTGATAATTCATATCTCATAAACTGGACGGTCAAAAATTATGAAAAAATTCAGAATAACGTAAAAAAACATCATCTTTGATAAACCATCAAAAAAACAATTAATTAACCATACTCGAATTCCCTGGAAGACTACCTTAATTCCTCGCATAATTCAATAATTCAATTTTTAATTGAAAAAATTTTGAAATTTTCCAATAATTTCTCAGTTTTTCCCCAAATTTCTCGGAAACTAAACGAGATAGATCCACCTTATCCGAATTCTCTTTTCTCTACAGAATTGCAAAAACTCGAAAAAAATTCTCTATTTGACTGACTTTCCAAAGATATTCTCAAAAAACTAATGATAAAATAAAATCTCTTAAAAAAAATAAAAATTCTCAATTTTTCCCCATTTTCACCTGTAAGTAATTCAGAAACTACTGGGGCAAAAGGGGTTGCATTATACCATTTGGAAACGCAAATTTCCCTGGCTTTCCAACCCCGTCACCCGTTTTGCCCCACCCCAATTACTTCCCGAGTAATCCCCAAAAACGTAATAAATTCGTTGAAAAAAAATCGTTATTTTAATTTTAAATTTAAACGAAAAATTTTGGCAACTGCCACTGGCCAACAATAATAATAATAATAATAATAATAAATGCGATTTGAATTGACCCAGTGGGCGGTGACAATTGGTGACCACTAGCCCACAGGCAGTTATATTAGGCACATAGGCCTGTGTTTATTTTCACTCGCAACTAAACGCCAAATGCCCAAAAAAAAAAAAAAAAAAAAGTCTTCCCTGCTGTTTTCCTGAGACACTTTTGACGACAGGTGGTACTCATCCAGCAGGTGTTGACACCTGTTCCTCTCTGTAACTCTCAAAGCCCGCAAAATTCCCCAGGGAAGTTGAATAAACGAGGGTGAAGCGAAGTTTTCCAAGTTTAAAGTTGAAAAAAAAGTGAATGAAATCGGGAAACTTCTGTTTTTTTCGGAGATTCTGAGAATTGTTGACGAAAGTGACGGATTTTGGGAATTTCGACGATTCCATTGGATAGAACGGGAAAAAATAGCCCGAAAAGTACTATAATGCAATGTATTTTGGTCCATTATTTCAAGGGATGCTGCAAAAAATCTCTCATTTCGCGATTTCTACGATCTTAATTATCTCGGTAATTAATGGACCAAAATTAATTGTATTATACTACTTTTCGGGGTAGAATCTTCCGATCTTTTCGATGGACTCATCGAAATTTTTAAATTCCGAGAATTTAAAGTTTCGAATTATCTTTGATCGAGATAAATAAGTGGAATTTTTGGAGTTAAGCTCGAGATTAATGGGACAGACCCTTTTCTTTTATCATAAACGTCTCTGGAGTCGAGGAGTGGCTCTCGAGTGCCTCCGATAGTTGGAAACACTTGAGAAATATTCCATTGACACTTTTAGTAAACACAGCATCAGTGACAGATATGTGTAAACTATTCAGTTTTTTTTCCTATCAATGGGGCAAGAGGAGGGGGGGGGGGGGGTAGTACTTCATATTAAAACGATTTCTCCATGATTTTACGAGTGTTTGGAATTGCGATCTGTAAATTGGCGGGATTTTTAAAATTAATTTGAGTATATTTCAGATTTAATGAGGAATTTTCGAAATTTGAGCAGTGCCATTGAATAGAACGGGAAATTCTACCCCTAAAAACCCTATAATCCAACCCATTTTGCCCCATTATTCCTAAAATATTCAAATTTTTCCCACCCCTGTAACTCCCGAACCGCTGGACCAAAATCAGTTGCATTATATACATTTTCGGGGTAGAATTTCCCGCTCTTTTCGTTAAAACCCTCAAAATTCAAAAATTTCCAAAATTCAGAGAAGAAAATTGTAAAAAAATGTTTAATTTCTAAGATCAAACTCCACTTAAACTCTTAAAAAAATCAATAAAAAGACTTTCCTAATCAGTTGCCCCCTCCCAACCCCCCAGATCTCCTTCGAGTATCATAAAACTCACCCTCCCCCCTCCCTCCCCCCCAAAAAAACCAAAATAACTCGTGGAATTAACCGTCTAGACGAGAGCAGAGACATAAAATCGTGAAATTCCACGCGAAATCAGTAACTTCCTTTTCTTTTTTTTCCTCTCATTTTATTATTATTTTTTTTTTTTTGAGTTTCCTCGGAAATATCCGCGTATAACACAACCCCCCACCCTCCCCCATTTCCCCTTTCACTGTGTGTGTGTGTGTGTGTGGCACAACCTTGTCGGTTAGTGAGTGCGCTGGTAAAACAGCCCCTTAAAACGATTTTACTGCCCTGAACGGGCGCACAACGACGTCTAGACACCCAGGGCCGTAAAGTTTGACCTACTCACCCCCAACTACCCCTCCAACGCCCCTTTCCACCCCCCCGCCTATGCCACTACCTCGTAGAGCAAAACTCGGCAATCATTCTTCATTTTATTTCACCTGAGGAATAAAAAAAAATGAAAAAAAAAATTGAAAAAAGGCGGGAAATTTTTACGTCTCTTTATCAAACGCAATTTGCCCGCTTTTTTGCGCATATGTGTGTGTGTGTGTGTGTGTTCCCTACCAGCATGCCTTTCCTTTTTTCAAGCCTGGACCTTTACTTCGTAACTGGGGCAAAGGGTCCCGCTTTTTTTTTTTTTTTTTTTTAGAGGACAGAGAACACGATAATTCGAATTTCCGAGCGGTTCGTTAACCCTTGGAAAACATCGTTAACGTTTAAAGGGTTTTTCTAGGGGTTTTAACGGTTTTTTTTTGGCGGGAAAAAAAGGGCTGGAGTTTTTTGAGGTTTTTTGAAGTGTGAGGAGAGAAACGATTGTAGGGAATTGCCCTTAATTAATTCGAGAGGAGGAATTTTTATTTTTTTTTGTAATTAAATAGAAATGAGAGATGAAGGATTTTTATTTTTTAAAGGGCACTTGAAAATTGTTGGGTTTAGGAGAAAATGTGAGGAAACCTTTTTTGGGGGAATTCAATTTTCTGTAAAAAAGGTTTCCTTGAGAATTTCTCTATCTCGCTTCAATTTCGAGATATTTTTTAAAAAGAGGATGCTAAAAAGAGTTGCTCTCCAACTGATATAGCTTTTTTTTGCTAATACTTTAGCAATATGCTTTCGAATGGAAGTGATACAACTTTTTTCAAATCATCATCAAAATATCATCTTATTCCAGATTTTTGAGATTAAATTAAAAGGATCTCGAGAAATAATGAGTTGAGAGAAAAATATCAAAATACCTTTTTTGTAGAGAATTTCAAGAGCTACAAAAAAGGTTTACTGACATTTCCTCCTAAACTCAACAGTTTCCAAGATACTCTTTAAATAAGTTGACTAAAAATTTGAATTCCTCGAATTTTCGATTATTCCATGATTTCCACAATTCAATGAGCATCTCGAAAACCATTAAATTTGGGAAAATTCATCAAGGAACCTTTTTTGTAGCAAATTCAATTCTCCATAAAAAAAAAGTCTCAAAAAATTGCGCTATCTCGCTTAGTTTCCGAGATAACTATAAGAAAAGATAAAAAAACAAGTGGATAATAGTATTGTTTTCCAACTGATATAGCTTTTTCTGCTGATACTTTAGCAATATGCTTTCGAATGGAAGTGATACAACTTTTCTCAAACCATCATGAAAATATCAAATTTTGAAGAAATTCATTAAAACGCCAATAACCCGAGAACTAATCATGCAAATAAGCTCAAAATTCACAGGCATCTAACTCATACAATTCTCGAGATAATATATGAGTATATATCGCGATATCTCGCGAACCCTTCAAAATAGTCACACGAAAATTTACACAAAAATCGAAAATAAACTAATCATCAACATAGAATTTTTTCAGATTTTTAAAAAAGCGCATTCTGTAGTTTCTCTGTATTTTTTTATTTCAATTGTTTATAAAAAATAGAAATATGGGATTTTAACAATTGGAAAATTTTTTAATGGAATCTCATACTCCTTCCCCACAGGAAAGTATCCTCCCACTTTTTCCATATAACTAATATTGAATGAGATACGAGCATTCGAAGCTGGAGAGAAATGACCACCTATAGCGGTTTTTTCAAAATTCAAATGGCCGTATTTTTTCAAAAAAAAAATTTTTTGTTTTTTTTTGTGGAAAATGCCTTGTCTTGAGCATTTTCATAACATATCAAAAATTGAAAAAAATCGAAAAATCAAACCCGAAATCCGAGTAAAATAGCGTGGAATGCCTCATATATAACATCAGTTCAATAGTTTCCAGAAATTCCATTAAAAACTGATTTTCGAAAAATGGACAAATCTCAAAAAGTATCGATCGAATTCTCTTCAAATAAAGCTTAAAAAATAGAGTTTTTGGAGAGGAAATTTTCCACAAAATATGAAATTTTTCTATAAAACCGTTTTGCTGTAATTGAGATTTTTATGCACACCCAGACATACACACACACACACACACACAGACATGCACTAAAAATATCATTTTCTCTCTTTTTAGATCATTTTAAGTATCTTCCATTGAAAAAGTAACAATCGAAAATTCTGATGATTACATAGCTTCCATTCGGAAGCAAAAATGATTTTTTATCTCTAGGTAATTAAAATCGTTAACTTTAAGAGGGTTTTCTAGGGATTATTTGGCGGAAAAAAAGGCAGATAGAGTTTTTGAGGTTCTTCAAGTGTGAGAAGACGATTTAGGGAAATTGGACTTTATCAATTCGAGAAAAGGAATTTTTTAAAAAAATTTCAGTTTTTTTTTAACAAAAAAAAAATTAAATTTCCCACAAATAATAAAAAAAAAAATCCCAGAAGAAAGATTTCCACCAAACCTCCTCTATCTCGTTTCAATTCCGCGATATTCTTAAAAAACTAAATTTTTTCATCATATTTTCCACAAATATCCATTTTTTTTCTGCAAATAATTGAAATTCAATCGTTTTTTACCACTCAATTTTTTGTGACCCTTCGACCTTGACTCGGAAAGGCCCTCCACCTGTTTTATCACAAAAAAACTGAAGATTTTTGGAGGGGACAATTTTTTTGCTAGTGTTTTGAATGTTTTTTTCCCTTTTTTTTTTCATTAAAAAGGTTTTTTCACTCTTTTTTGTTAAAAACACTTGTGGCTTATGGTGTGATCGTGTGTGTATGGGGGTATAGAGAACCGGCGTCTGCTTCTCATCATCCGTGAAACACGTGGCCCAACTGGTCTAACAACAGAGTCCACTGTTTTCAAAACGATTTTATTCGGTGATTTCGGATTAGAGAATTTTTTTCATTTTTTTTCATGTCTACAATTTTTTTTTTTTTTTTAATTATTTTTTTTCATTAAAATTCAGTAAAAAAAATTATTTCGAAGGTCTAAACCCCAATTTTTCCCTTTACGACATTAGGAAATGTCGCAAACTCGAAAAATTGCAAAAATAATTGATTTGAGAAATTTTTTAATATTATTTAACTGAAATTCTATAAATTGACGAGTTTTTTCAAAATTAATTTGATGATTTTTGAGCTTTAATGACGGATTTTCGAAATTTCATTGGTGCTATCGGATAGAGCGGGAAATTCTACCCCGAAAAACCCTATAATCCAACCCATTTTGCCCCAATACGTTTCCCAAGGCCTTTTACGCAATATTAGTAGAAAAAATAAAAAATAATAACAAACGGGCGTAAGTACCGGAGATACGCCTTTTTGTTTTTATTTTTTTTAATTGAATTTTTCCTAATCATTGGAAAAAATACTAATAACAAAGAGGTGTAAGTTCGGAAAAATAATTCAATGAAAAAAAATTTAAAAACAAAGAGGCGTAAGTGCCATAATTTAGATAAAAATCGCAAAAAACAAAAGGGCGTAACTCCAAAAATTTTCATATGCTATGAAAAAAAATTATAAAAACAAAAATTTGATTTGCCAAAATTTAGATGAGAAATCCTAAAAACAAAAGGGCATAACTCCAAATATTCTCATGAGATGAAAAAATTATAAAAACAAAGGGGCGTAAGTGCAGAGATACGTATTTTTCACTTTAACATTAACAATTATATAGCGTTGAAAAAGAAAATAACAAAGGAGCGTAAGTGTTGGAGATACGTCCCTTTTATTTTAAGATTGGTAATTACGCCATTTTGTTATTTTAATTTTCAATTACCCAAATAATGTTCCAGAGACCATAAAAAACATTTTGGAGTGATAAGTGGACATACGCCCTTTTAACACCAAAATTTCGTATTTTTGGCACTTACGGGCCCCTTTCACTCTAAGGCGACGATATATTTTCGGGGGGTAAAATTATCCGCACTATTCATTTTTTCCAAAACTGTCGTGACATTCCGTCAAGCGGATAATTATGATGGATGATTCTGTGTCATTCTCTGTGTCCCATCCCAGCAGCCCCAAAAAAAACGAAATTCTCCCCAGACGCCTTTTTTTTTGCATTTTCATCTAAGCAGAGCCATAAGCAGCCGCGTCACGTACTCAAAAATTCAATGGAAATACAAAAAAAAATTATAATTATATTTTGAGGAAATGATTTCTCGCTCGTTCCCATATCAACTATTCAAAAATTCAAATTTTCTATCATTAATAAAAATTGAAACTTCAAACGTGACGGATTTTGGGCATTTTGACATTTCCATTGGATAGAACGGGAAAAATTACCCCGAAAAGTACTATAATACAATCTATTTTGGTCCATTATTTCAAGGGATGCTGCAAAAAATCTCTCAATTCGCGATTTCTATGATCTCAATTATCTCGGTAATTAATGGACCAAAATTGATTGTATTATACTACTTTTAGGGGTAGAATCTCCCGATCTTTTCGATGGCTTCATCAAAATTTCAAAAATCCGAGAATTTAAAGTTTTTAATTTCCTTCAATCGAGATAAGTAAACGGTAATTCATCCATCCCCCTCTCCCTCTTCAGAAAAAAAAAGAAAATTCCCCAGACGTCTGTTTTTTTTTGCATTTTCATCTAAGCACAGCCACGAGCAATATCGTCACGTACGTAAAAATCCAAAAGGCAATACAAAAAAAATAACAATAATAATAATAATTATATTTTTTTTTGAGGGAATGTTTTGTTGGTTGTTCCCATATCACTGATTCAAAAATTCAAATTTACTGTCATTAATAAAAATTAAAGAGACATCACTGAGCGAATGCTGTTGGGGTGAGCCTTTCACCGCACTCAAGAGAGAGAGAGAGAGAGGGGCGAATGGGCCTGAGGCCTCAGCGCGTGGTGGGACTCGAGGAGTGGGGGGGGGGGGGCCTCTTTATCTTTACCTGGAGCGTGAGACTAGGAGTTTTATAGTATTAATATTGTTTTATTGGGGAATTTACGTTTTGCGAGACTAACCACCCTCTTAACTTTGATTTTTTAGGACTTTGGAGCATTCAAATTTGGTGAGCAGCTTTCTTCCTTGCCTGTGGCGATGTTTTAATTTTTTTTTTGGAGGGGAGAATTTTAAGCGGGGAGGGAGGGGGGGGGGCACGACAAGATTATTCGCCGCAGGAATGAATTTTGGAATAAAAAAATATGTTTTTTTTACCAATATATTTGCGATTTTTGTTCAATCATGGGAAAAAGGGGGAAAATTGGGGCGTTCGAGGGGGGGGGGGGGGAGGGGGGTGGTGATAGAGTGTTTTAGATAATTTTAGTGAAAAGCTGGGGAAATTTCAGCTGGAAAACATTGGTCGCAAGTGATTTTTTTGATTTTTTATGGAAATTTTAGAATTTTGGGCTAAAAGTGAAATTTTGGGAGATTTCAATTTTTTGGAAATATTTTTGGTTCTAATCGTTGCAATTGAAGAATTATGAATGGAGGTGGAAAGTGGAATCATTTACTATCTAGTCATGTGGTTTTGAACTAATTTCCAAAGAAATTTGACTTTTTCATGCCTTATTTTGTGAAAATCGGTCTTTTCTCCCATAATTTTGTGAAAAGTTGACGAAAATGAATTGAAAATGCCATAAATCGATGGCAAATGATCTCAGCTTTCTTCTCCATTCGAAATTCTCTTACTCTAACAACTAGAACCGGAGAAATCCCCAAAAAACTAAAATCTCCCAAAATTTTATTTTCAGTCCAAAAAACTGCAAAGTTTTCAAAATTAAAAAAAAAATAACTTGCGACTCATGTTTTCCTGCTGAAATTTTCTCAGCTATCCAACGCAGTTGCCCGAGGAAACCAATCTCTCATAAATTCTGAAAAATCCTCAAAAAACTGCAATCTCCCAAAATTTTCATATTTAGCCAAAAAATGCAGAATTTTCAAAAAATTAAAAAAAAAAACATGCAGCTCATGTTTTCCAGCTAAAATTTCCTCAGCTTTCCAATGCAATCATCTAAAAAAATCCATCACTCATAAATCACAAATAATCCCCAAAAAAACTGAAATATCCCAAAATTTTGACTTCCAGCCCGAAAATTCCGAAATTTTCAAAAAAATTCCAAAAAATAACTTGTGACCCATGTTTTCCGGCTGAAATTTTCTCCGAATTCCATTGCAAGCATCTGAAAGAACCCATCTCTCATAAATTCCTAATAATCCCCTCTAAAAAAAACAAAAATATCCCAAAAATTCAATTTTGATAGCCAAAAGATTCGAAATTTTCAAAAAAAATCCAAAAAATGACTTGCGACTCATGTTTTCTACCTAAAATTTCCTCAGCTTTCTATTGTCATCATCCAAAAAACCCCATTTCTCATAAATCCCAAATAATCCCCAAAAAAAACTAAAATATCCCCAAAATTTCACTTTCACAGTCCAAAAATTCAGAAATTTTCAAAAATAATCCAAAAAAAACATGCAGCCCATGTTTTCCGGCTAAAATTTTCTCACCTTTCCCACGAAATCATCCAAAAAATCCCATCTCCCATAGATTCCAAAAAATCCCCCAAAAAATCTCCTTTTTCATCGCAAAATCCCCCAAAAAAATGTCACACTCATAAAAAAAAAAAAAAAAAAATAAACTATAAGTAAAACCAGTATACCAATAGATGTCACAACATTTGCCCTCGGACGAAAAATAATGGGGACATATTTCTCGCGCGTAAAAACCTTTTTTACTCGCGGATACATTGGCATAATGTCTAGACACTACCCTTCGACACCCCTATTCATTTGTGCAGCATCCTCTTTCATTTTTTTTTACTATAAAGAAATGCAGAAAAAAAAAGAAGAAGAAGAATAATAAATATATGTAGTGAGCAGAGTCATTCGACTGGAAAACCCACCCCTTGCACTTCTTTATTTGGTATTCCACACACACACACAGTGGCGAGAAATACCCACCCCTTCTTTCTCATTGAATTTATGTCATCTTCTATTATTATTATTATTTATTTATTTATTTCTCTTTGCATACCACAGGATACAGTGTGTTGCGACCAATGACTGCGTTTTGAGATGGAGAATCAACCAGAAATTACAAGTTTCATTGACTCGAAATTCCATTCAATTCACTTTGTCATCCCCTTTTTGAAGGGGGGGGGGGGGGGATTTACGGATTATTTATTGTTTCTTTGGTTTTAAATATTTCTATCGAATTTTTTTCGGCAATTATTAATTTTTTTTTTTGCTTCATTTGAAAATTGAGAGTTTACTTTTTTTGGGGGATTTTTTTTGAAACTCAAAAAATTGATGGAAAATTTTGAAAAAATTGGGGGAAAATGGAGATTTGTTGAAGTAGCTCGTCAAATTTTTTCAGATTTTTTTGAGATTTTTTTTACACGGTTTAAAAAAATGGAAAAAGGATAAAAATTTAATTTAATGAGGAAACTCGGAAAAAATTAGTGAAAACTTGATTTTTTGCAAGAAAAACAAAAAAAAGGTGGAATCTCTGAAATGAGAATAATCTATGAATAATCTCAAAGCTAAAATAATCAAAAAAAATATCTATTAAATTAAAAAAATTATTTAATTATAGGATGAAAAATTTGAAATGAACCCAGATTTTTGGGATTTTTTTAAAACTGAAAAAAAAAAGGAAATTTTTTTCTAAAAAATTCCACAACAATATAGACATATTTGAGCATCTTTTCAAATTTTTTCAAATTTTTTTGAAAATACCTTCATCCTGAAAAAAAAATTCTGAATCACTGCCAAAAAAAGTGCAAAAACTTCGAAATTTGATTAAATTAAGAAGCTTTGAAAAAAAATATGAAAAATTGATTTTCTTTAAAAAAAAAAAAAATTATCTCTAGACTCGATTTCATTAAAAAAAATTCTGCATTAAATAAAAAAAAATAAAAAAAAATATTTCACTGCATTATTTCACTGCTATATATATATATTTTTTTTTTATTAATTATTTTGCTATAAAATGCAAGAAACATTGAGTTGAACTCTTCTTCACTGCTCACCCCTCAATTTCAATTCCAAAAGGGAAAAAAAAAGAGAAAAAAATTAAAATAATGGCCCCTGGACTGGAGGTGGTGTAAGAAGGGGTACCCCGTAGCTTCCCTCCTTAAAAAATTTTTTTACGTTCATTTTTTTTTTCCTTCAAACTCGACCGTGATCAATTTTTTTTCCCTGGGCCGACCTTTTTTTTTTTCTACACTCATTTCACTGGTCCGAAAGAGAAATGCAAATGTGCTTCAACGACAATTTTTTTTTTCCTCTGTTTCTTCGCACGTCTAGAAAGAGAGAGAGAAAAGGAGCTAGTCATTGTTTAAAGGGGATTTTTTTTTTTTCTGAATGAGAGAACGAATATGCTCAGGGGGCAGCAGCGAAACCGTTCTGATTTTTTTGGCCACTTTTTTTCTTCAACTTCCTGAAACGGTTGAGACTCCTTTCTTTTTTTTTTACAAGTAGACTCGCTTTTCTTGGGTATGGAAATTTTTTCAACGGATTTCTTTAATCACAAAATCATCGAATACTTTTTTAATCACTTTTTTTCTTCGATGTGAATAAAAAATTAGTTTTTGTTGTTTTTCATGATTTTGATGGAGAGAACGGGAGATTCTACCCCGAAAAGTACTATAATGCAGCCCATTTTGCCCCAGTACTTTTCGAGATAATTCAAAAGATGAGAATCGCGAAAAAAAGTGATTTTTTTTTTTTTTTTTTATTACTCGAGAAATAATGGCTCAAAATTGATTGCATTATAGTACTTTTCGGGGTAGAATTTTCCGATCTTTTCATCGGAATCATAAGAATTCCCAAAATCCCTCAAGAAATTCAAAACAATCCAAAAACGAGTGGATAATAGGGGAGAATGGGGTAAAATGGACCTCTGCAACACTATAATTCAGGATTTTTTTTCGAAGTTAAGGACTCGAAGAAAAAATCTGAAAAAATTTGAGAAAATGCTCTAATATGTCTTCATTTTTGTGTAATTTTTTCAAATTTTTTCATAGAGCTGCCTATTCTCTAAAAAATCTCAAATCATTCTAACGAACAGGTCCATTTTCCCTCATTTTCCCCTAGTATTGCTTTCCAACTGATACAGCTTTTTCTGCTGATACTTTAGCAAAATGCTTTCGAATGAAAGTGATTCACATTTTTTCAAACCATCATCAAAATATCAAATTTTGAAGAAATTCATTAAAACGCCAATAACTCGAGAACTAATCATGCAAATAAGCTCAAAATTCACAGGCATCTAACTCATACAATTCTCGAGATAATATATGAGTATATATCGCGATGTCTCGCGAACCCTTCAAAATAGTCACACGAAAATTTACACAAAAATCGAAAATAAACTAATCATCAACATAGAATTTTTTCAGATTTTTAAAAAAGCGCATTCTGTAGTTTCTCTGTATTTTTTTATTTCAATTGTTTATAAAAAATAGAAATATGGGATTTTAACAATTGGAACATTTTTTAATGGAATCTCATACTCCTTCCCCACAGGAAAGTATCCTTCCACTTTTTCCATATAACTAATATTGAATGAGATACGAGCATTCGAAGCTGGAGAGAAATGACCACCTATAGCGGTTTTTTCAAAATTCAAATGGCCGTATTTTTTCCCCAAAAAAATTTTTTTGTTTTTTTTTGTGGGAAATGCCTTGTCTAGAGCATTTTCATAACATATCAAAAATTGGAAAAAATCGAAAAATCAAACCCGAAATCCGAGTGAAAGAGCGTGGAATGCCTCATATATAACATCAGTTCAATAGTTTCCAGAAATTCCATTAAAAACTGAGTTTTCGAAAAATGGACAAATCTCAAAAAGCATCGATCGAATTCTCTTGAAATAAAGCTTAAAAAATAGAGTTCGTCGAGAGGAAGTTTTCCACAAAATATGAAATTTTTCTATAAAACCGTTTTGCTGTAATTGAGGCTTTTATGCACACACAGACATACATACACACACAGATGCGCTAAAAATATTATTTTCCCTCCATTTAGATCATTTTAAGTATCTTCTATTAAAAAAATTACAATCGAAAATTCTGATGATTACATAGCTTTCATTCGCAGGCAAAACGAAAAATCCATTAAAAATTAAAGATTTTAAGCAAATTCTCTTCTCCAGCATCTTCTCGCACTCATCTCTCTTGCCCCCCCCCCCCCCCCCCCCACCCCGAGAGCAACTTTTCTAGCCTCGTGCTTTGCATAATCTCACCGAGGGTAGTTTTTCAACACTAAGAACCTTCTTCTCACACCCCACGAGTGGTATCTGTACACAGTGTTTTGCATTTTTTTTTTTTTTTTTTTCACTACATCTCATCTCTGAGTACGAAAAATACACTTGGAAACAGTAACACACTCATATGGTATTCCTTGGAGCCAGAGAAAAGAGAATGGAGCGAAAAGAAAGAAGAAAAAAAAAACGGGTTTCGAAATTATCCTAAATACTCTTAAGCGTTTTAAGGGATTATGCCCGTAGATGCGTAAAAAAAATCTGAAAAGGGATTCTTCCGGTTTCTTTTTTTTCTTCATGCATCTATCACAACCTCGTTACGACCACCCGCTGGGTAAACATCGTTTTTTACAAGTATTTCTCACCGAATCTTTAATTTTTTTTTTTTACGTTTTTTTTTTCTCAACGACTTTTTGCTGAAAATTCAATTTGGAGAAATTATTTTTTTTGGGGGAAAAAATGGGGAGGGGGGGATGTGAAATTGACGGGATAAGTGGATCTCGTGATAATTTGAGAGGTGCCATTTTTTTTTTGCTAATTTCGAGTTTTTTGACACTTTTTTCAGAACTTGAATTAAATGAAGATTCAATTCAATTTGTAGTTTTTCAGTTTTTTGGGAATATCTTGGAAATCAAGGGAGATAGGGAAATTTTCGAAGAGACCTTTTTTGTAGAGCGGGAAAAGAGGTACAAAAAACGTTTTTATTAGAAGGGCGTATTTCCATTAGTTCCGGAGATATTTGAGAAAAAGTAAATCGACCCTAACCTAAAAATTCGAAAATCTTTGAAATTCTCGCAGAAACAAGTGGCCAATCAAGTTGCATGATGAGGCAAGCATGTGAGGAGGTTCTCCAGCTTCACCCAAAAACCCCTCCCCCTTCCTTCCCCCCTCCCTGAGCTCAGCAAATCATTAATTTTGTTTCTATTTTTTTCCCAACGACTTTTTCTAGAGATTCACTTTGCGAAGATCATTTCTTTTTTCGCTGAAAAAAAATGGGCGGAGGGGGGGGGGGGATGTGGAATTGATGGGATAACTAGATCCAGTGCTAATTTGAAAGGCGCCATTTTTTTGCCTCTTAAAATCAATTTTATCTACATTTTTTCAGAATTTCTTCATTTAATTCAATTTGTCCTTTTCCAGTATTTTCTGCGAATATCTCGGAAATTAAGCAAGATATCGAAATTTCCCAAGAAACCTTTTTTGTAGATCAGAAAAAGACATTCAAAAAACGTTTCTATTAAAAGGGCCTATCTCCCCTAGTTCCCGAGTTCCTAAAAGAAAAGTGAATCGACCCTAACCTAAAAACCCCAAAATTTCCGAAATTCTCACAGAAACAATTGTCCAATCAAGCTGCATGATGAGGCAAGGCATGTGATGAGGTTTCTGCAGCTTCACCCCAAGAGCCCCCAAAGACTTGCTAAGAATGCAAATGAGTCATTTTTTTTACTCGATTGTCTTCCACCGTAAAAAACCACCCCTTTTCATTTTTTTTTCTTTTTTTTTTTCACGAAGTACAAGAGGAAGAAGTATCACTTGTCCTTATGGAGAAAAAAAAAAGGAAAAAAAAAGCCTCGGGTCCAGTTATGTTGCGGGTAAAAAACACATAGGTGAGATGTGCCCCATGTCCCCTTCGTATCTCACGGTTATTTGCATACTGCGGATTATTTAAATCAAATTTTATTATTATATTTCTTCTTTATTGTCCTAATGCCTTGTGTTTTTGACGATACCCTCTTTTATTTAAGATGATTCCTTTTTGCTTCCGAATGGAAGCATTGTAATCGTGATTTTTTTCGAATTTGAGATTTCATCGGATTATGACTCCAAATGTTCTAAAATGTCGGAAAAAAATATTTTTTTCACATGTCTGTGTGTATGTATGTGTGTGTGTGTGTGTGTATGTGTGTGATGACACGTTTCATCACTTTATGCAGAAACGGCTGCATGTATCGATATGAAATTTTGAGGGAATATTCACTACGCAAGCGCAATGCTCTCTGCGAAATTTCAGCTAAATCGGTTCAATGGTTCTCAAGAAAAAGCGAATTGTCAAAAAATCGTTTTTTCGAGTTTTCTCAGCGAAAAATCAATTGACAGCGTCTATCCTCCGCGAGGAGATGCGCGCTGATGAGGCGCACATTAAACCCCGGGGGTGACCAGGGCTCCGATTTTTATTTTTTTTTTTATATTTTTTTCACTATGATTTTCGAAAAATCGCGGTTATTGCGATAACTTAAAAAATATTTGAGCTAGAGACTTCAAATTTAGTGTATTTATACATTTTATGAATGCCAACTTTGCTATTGAATTTCAGCTGAATCGGTTCAATAGTTCTTGAGAAAAAGTGAGTCATCAAAAAATCGTTTTTTCGAGTTTTCTCAGCGAAAAATCAATTTACAGCGTCTATCCTCCGCGAGGAGATGCGCACCGATAGGGCGCACATTAAACCCCCTGGGTGACCAGTGCTCCCATTTATACTTTTTTTATTATATTTTTTTTACTGTGATTTTTGAAAAATCACGGTTATCGCGATAACTTAAAAAATATTGGAGTTAGAGACTTCAAATTTCGTGTGTTTGTGCATCTTATGAGGGCGAATTTCTGTATCAAATTTCAGCGTAATCGACCGAACAGCTCCTGAGATATTGTTGAAAAACTATTCCATGCAATGAGCGTATATGCACGGAACTGCTTGTCTGACCATATCCAAGTTGAGCTTGGAAGATCAGTTTAGATGACCATCACCAATCCTAAAAATTTCAGATTTTTCAAAGGATTCTTCTACAAGAATGCTGAAATTTTTTTTTTCTTCAGAAATTCAAATTTTTTTCAATTTTTTTCTAAGGTCACTAGTATTTATCATTTCATCATTAGAAAGTAGATAATTTTTGCTAAATAAATAAGATCTTATTCATCCTGATAGAATAACGAGAAGAACTGGAAATTATTCCTTATACTTAAACTCTAATTTCCAGATTTTTAATTTGAAAGGAATCTCATATTTATTCTGTACTATATGTTATATTTATTATTCAAAGTCTTATTCAAAATAAAATTATCATTCAAAATAAAATACTTAAAAAATCAAGTTTCCCTTTCGATTACTGCACGGCCTGGTACATCAAGTTCCCCAAATCGAGTAATTTGATGAAAAAAAAAGCATTCAGTGTAGTGTTGACTTTTATTACATTTAGTGACCAGAAGTATTACTGGAGGGTCGCATGTTAGACTCATGATATGGATTTTGGAATTTTAACTGTAAAATTTACATCAATTTATTTAACTGACAGTATAATAGACGGTGGTGTGATTAGTTTGAGAAATAAGTTCTGGGAGCCCACGCTATCTCACTTAGAAGAGTATCCGACGCATTACTGGAGGGTTCTGAGTTCGACTCGCTGGGGGTTCGAGGTTTTTCAAAATCAAAATTATTGCTTAGTTTTCATTTTCAAATTAATGAAAAATAAATAGTTGAAAATCCATTCGGAAGCTTTATGCCAATTGCATTGGCATAATATTAAATGTTTTTCGTAATGAATTCCTCAATAGTAAAGACATCATTGAGTGAATAACGAGGGGTGAAATTTATAGAAAATGCCCATAGGGTGAAGCGCCTGCTTGTTTTTTTTTGGTCCAGGAGGAGGGGAGGGGGGGGGACACCACTCGCACTGTCTTGTGAGGACACCAAGTGCTTTATTTGGTTTCGAGGGGGGATGGAGGGGGGGGGGGATGAGATGCCTGATTGTTCATTCAAATGAGATTCTTTTATTTCAAAAAATGTCTAGGACACTCATCTCGAGATCCTAATTTTCGAGTTGAAAAAACAAACCCCGGGGGTAATGGTAGGATTTCTTTTTTTTTAAGGGGGTTGGGGGGGGGGGGGGGAGAGAGATAATTGTGGGAATTTTTTTGCTCCTCTCGGAGGAAAATGGCGGTTTTTTTTTCTTGGAGGTTTTAAGGTGTTGGTGTTAAGTGGGGAGCGGGGGGAGGGGGGTTATTGGGTCAGGGGTGAGAGATAGATTTTTTTTGATGATTCCATCAGAATGCTGGGGAAATTTGACATGGACGTGATGGGTCGGAAGGTATTTTTTGCAATTTTTTTAGGGGGATTTTTTAAATTTTTTTTAGGGGATTTTGAGTTTTTTTTTTGGTTTTTTGAAATTTTGGGATTTGGAGATATTTTAGGTTCTAGTTCGTAGCAGGGAAACTTGGAATGGGGGGAGGGGGGATTGAGGGGGAGGGGAGATTATTTAAGGGGTTTTGAAGTTATTTTGATAGATTTTTGAAAGATTTATGGGGCAAAAACTGATTTTTATAAATTGATTGATAAGTATTTTGAAAATCAATCAAAAATCGTTGAAAATTACATGAATCGATGGAAAATCATCTCATCATTCATCTTCAATTCGAATTTTTATGTTAAGACCAATAGAAATGGAGATAATTTCAGAAAAATTAAAATTTTTGGAAAATTAATAGAGTTTAACATTTAATTTAAATTCAAAAAATAAGATTTTTGAAAAAATCCTAAAAATGACTTCTGACACATATTTTCCAGCCAAAATTTCCTCAGCTTTTCAATGAAATCATCGAAAAAAATCCATCCATGACCGTTCCAGCAAAATATCCCCTTTCATTGCTAAATATCTCTTTTTCTTCGGCAGAATTATTTCCCAAAACCCTAATTTTCAAGAAAATCCCAAAAATCATTTCCGACATCTGCTTTCAAGCTAAAATTCACCCAGATTTCCAATAAAATCAGAAATTTTTTATTCCCAACCGTTTTTTCAAAAAACTCTCTTTTAATCGCAAAGTTTTTTCCATAAAAAAAAATAGAATTTTGAAAAAAAAATTCAAAAATTACTTCTAAAACATGATTTTCAGCTAGAATTTCCTCAGCTTTTTAATGGAATAATTGAAAAAATCCCATTTCCAACCGTTTTCTCAAAATTCCCCTTTTATTACTCAAATTTTCCCCTAAAAAAAAAAAATTTCCCAAAAAAAAAACTTCTGACCCACTTTTTTCGCCCAAAATTTCCTCATTTTTCCCCTAAAATCCCCCAAAAAATTCCATCTTCAACCGTTCCTCTCAAAAAACCTCTCTCCACTAACAAATTCATATTTTTTTCCTCCACCTCGTCACTTTATCCACATCTTGCATCTGCAGGCCAAAAAAAAAATCTTCAAAAAAAAAAATTGAAATCAGGAACCGGAACACGGGAGAGGATGCAACAGAAAATCCCCCAAAAAAATGCCAATTTGAATATCATCCAGGCCCACAAGATGAAAAAAAAAAAAACACCCGAAATAATCATTTCAATTTCTGCGCAAAAAAAACTCCCCAAAAAAAAAAGACGAAGAGAAGAAAAAAAATGAACCCCATCAAACAGGAAGCGCACCGTTACCACGTGAGACAAAAGGGGTGAAAGATTTTTACATCTCCATGAGCATACACACACTTATATATATACATATATATATATTATTGTCTCACCGGTGCAATATAAAAAAAATTAGAAAAAAAAATCCATAATAATAAAGAAAAAAAAAACGGAAAAAAGGGAATTTTTTTTGGGCCTTTTTTTTAATGAAAAAAAAAAAATGCTGAAATCATATCTATTCAAATGAGCATCCCTCAAGAATATAAAAAAAAAGCCCAATTTTTTTTCTTGCGGCAGAAGCAGAAAAAAATTGTACAAAAAAAAAGGTTAAATAAAATCAGAAAGGAATTTTTATCTCTTTTTAATTTTTTTTTTGTTTCGTTCACGCGTTTCCGTTTTGTTTGTTTTTCTTTCTCATTGGCTACCACGTGGTAAAGTGATGCAAAGCAGCAGCAGAAGAGACCCTTTCGCGCGCTTCTCCCCCCCCCCCCCCCCTCTATTAAAACTCCTATTCTCACCTTTATTCTATCCTCACTCGAAGAAATCTCATCTGTTCGGTTTTTGCTTCCGATACTTAAAATTATGGAAATAGAGAGAAAATGGTATTTTTAGCGCATGTCGCTTAATTTCCGCGGATATTCTAATGAGGAATTTTTTTTTTTAAATGAGTGAATTTTAAAGAATAAAAATGAAACATTTAATAAAAAAATAAGTGAATTTTAAAAAATGAAAAAAAAAAGGAATTAAAAGAAAAATATTTAAAAATAAAGAAACAAGTAAATTAAAAAAAAAAAAAAATATCTAAAAATAATTAAATTTTTAAAAATTTAATAAAAATATTAGGGGCATGCGAATAATTCGAATCCACGAACTATTCGTACCGAATCGAATATTAATATTCGATTCGAAAGTTGAATCGAATAATTCGAATTTTTTTGAATATTTCGAATAATTCGAATTTTTTCGAATATTTCGAATAATTCGAATTTTCGAATAATCGAATTTTCGAATAATTCGAATTTTCGAATAATCGAATTTTCGAATAATTCGAATGTTTTTAAATAATTCGAATATTTCGAATTTTTTCGGATAATTCGAATTTTCGAATAATTCAAATTTTCGAATAATTCAAATTTTCGAATAATTCGAATTTTCGAATAATTCGAATGTTTTTGAATAATTCGAATTTTCAAATAGTTCGAATTTTCGAATAATTCGGATTTTCGAATAATTCGAAATTTTTAATGATTCGAACTTCTCGAATAATTCGAAAATTTTCGAATTATTCCAAAAATTTCAAATAATTCTAATATTTCCTAATAATTCGAATAATTTCTAATAATTCGAATAATTTCGAATAATTCGAATTTTCGAATAATTTGAATTTTCGAATAATTCAAATTTTCGAATAATTCGAATTATTCAAATAATTCGAATAATTCGAATTATTCAAATAATTCGAATAATTCGAATTTTCGAATAATTCGAATTTTTTAATGATTCGAACTTCTCGAATTATTCGAAAATTTTCGAATTATTCCAAAAATTTCAAATAATTCTAATATTTCCTAATAATTCAAATAATTTCGAATTTTCAAATTATTCGAATTTCTCGAATTATTCGATTCGATTCGATTCGAACACTATTTCGCACACCCCTAAAAAATACATAAGAATAAAAAAAAACCTTAAAAAATCACTTACATCACTGGAGAGTCCATTGTTCCAGGGATAAGGTGGCTGCGGTGGTGACTGTTGCTGATGATGAACACCTCCAACACCGCCTGTATGAGGATTGTGTATGTGTTCAGCCATGACACTGACCCAGTGTGCCAAACCACCGCCACCACCGCCTCCACCACCGCCACTTCCTGGTGTTGATGTACCAGTGACTGTTGTTCCAGTGCTTCCAGTACCATTTCCACCAGTTGCCTCTTCGCCTCCCTCTGACCAGGCAAATGAGGCCTTCTGAAAGTACAAATTCGATGGATACTAGCATTAATCGTTGTAATTGTTCTCCAGACAATTTTATTAAATTCATGGGACAAAAGAGAAAATTCAATTTTTTTACTGGTTAATTTTTTGTTTTTTGATGGTTTATGAAAAATGATGTTTTTTTTACGTTTTTCTGAATTTTTTCATAATTTTCAAAAATTCACATTTTTAATTTTTTAATTTTTCTTATTTCTGTAATTTCCATTACTTTCTTAATTGAAAACTTGTATTTTTAAATTTTCTATTAGTTTGAAAATTAATATTTTTTTTTTCAACAATTTTGATTACTATTGTAATTAAATTTTTTTTTTTATTCAACTTATTAACATTTTTATTAGTTAAATTGAATTATAAATGTCATATAAACATTGATTTTATTATAACATTAATGATTCCAATCAATTAATAGGTAAGAAATGATCAAAATTTAGAATTAGAAAAAAAATTAGAAAATTTCATCAGTCAAATTTTTAATTACAATAGTAATCAAAATTGTTAAAAAAAAAATATTAATTTTCAAACTAATGGAAACTTCAAAAATCCAAATTTTCCGTTAAGAAAGTAGTGGAAATTTTTTCGATGAAAATTACAGAAATAAGAAAAATTAAAAAATTAAAAATGAGATATGAATTATCAAAGTCACTGAAAATACCGGTGGTGGGGATGAAACGCCCTAAATCGGACGAAAATAACGAAATTACTAAAGAACCACAGGATTGATCCATTATTTAAAAACAATTGGCGAAGAGAACAGCATTTTAACTAAATAATAGAAGAAAAAAATATTAAATTCACCGTATAGTTATTGAGAAATTTTAATTAGAAGGTAATCGTAACTATTTGCCTCTCTCTCTGTCTCATGCATGTGATAGGAGATTAATGTAAAAAAAATACGAGAAAAAAGAAAATTATATTCACAATCGGATAGAGCGGGAAATTCTACCCCGGAAAACCCTATAATCCAACCCATTTTGCCCCACTCTTCTAAAAATTCGAAAAATCTTTCAAGCCCTGTAACTCTCGAGCCACTGGACCAAAAGTCATTGCATTATATACATTTTCGGGGTAGAATTCTCCGCTCTTTCCACTGGAATCATCGAAACTCAAAAATTCCGAAAACAAAAAAAAATTATATTCACAAGCTCAAAATATGACTTTTCAATAGTTTCATCACTTTTCTCCCGAAGAATGATTTTTTTTTCTTCTGTTTTATCTATCGTACACTGGCATACTACCTTAAAATACTAGTCTTTCACGTGACTTTAATTAACGTCTCATCCCTGTGGCGCTCGGGTTTCTTACCCTCTCTCTGTGTATTGTGAATCGTAAAATAAAAAGAACCCAACGAATATTCTCACGATGCTAATGGGCATCGTGTGTATGCACCACTAATTAGTTATTTTGAAGGGCTATTGAAAAGTAATTTTTAAGTTGGCACTTTTTAGAGTAAAGTTAATTCAGTGGAAAAGTGATTTTTCAATAGAGAGAAAGGATTCTGGTAATAAAAAATCAATTAGCTTTTGTTTTTTTTTTTTTTTTTCAATCGATTACATTTAATACTGAATTTTTTTTCAACTTCAGAAACATGAATTTATTGAAAATTTTGATTTTTTTTATTATTTCACATTTTTTGTATTAAAAAAACCGAAATTATTATTATTATTGTTTTTTTTTGGGTTTTTTAAGAAATTTTCTTAATTAAATTCTGGAAAACTTTCTTTGCCCACATTTTTTCTGGAAAATCAAGATTTTTTCCCAATTTAGGATTTTCCGAGATTTTTTCGAATTTTTTACAATCTTCGACAATTTTTCAACAAAAAATTCCCACAATTTCCTATGATTTTTCAGGCTTTTCCCAAATCAAAAACCATAATTTTTGAAAAATCAGAATTTTCTTTAATTCCGAATTTTCCGGAATTTTCCACATTTTCCTAAACTGAACTCCGACAATCTTTCTTCACCCACATAATCCCCCAAAAAAATCAGGATTTCTCCTTAATTTTTGGTTTTCCAAAATATTCCTCGATTTTCCCGAATTTTCCCCAATTCTCTAAAATTTTCCAAAATTTTCTCTAGAATTTTCCCGAATTGAACTCCGACAAATTCCCTTCAACCACATGATTTCTGAAAAACCACAAATTTTTTCAAATTCAAAATTTTTCAAAATTTTCCACAATTTTCCACAATCCTTAACCCACATGCTTCCTAAAAAAATTACAATTTCCCACAATTTTCCCAAATCGAACTCCAACCACTTTTCTTTCTCCACATGCTTTGTAAAAAAAAATAAAAAAAAATAACAAAAAATGAAAAAAATAAAGAAATTAAAGAAAAAATGAAAAAAAAAATTGAAGAAAAATTAAAAAAAATGAAAAAAATAAAGAAATTAAAGAAAAAATGAAAAAAAATAGAAAAAAAAATTTAAAAAAATGAAAAAAATAAAGAAAAAATGAAAAAAAAAAGAAAAAAAAATTTTAAAAATGAAAAAAATAAAGAAATTAAAGAAAAAATAAAAAAAAAATTGAAAAAAAATTGAAAAAAAATGCAAAAAATAAAGAAATTAAAGAAAAAATGAAAAAAAAAATTTTAATAAAAAAAAAAAAAATAATAATTTTTAAAATTCCCCTTCCCCCCCCCTTTTTCAGAAAAAAAGCAATTCCACCTAACCTCATCATTATCCTCTCGATGTAACGCCAAATTCCTCGGAAATGCTGGTACACTACTGACACTGAGTCCCTTAATATCCTTTAAATCCTTGAGTGCCTCAAGTGCATTAAAATTGTCCTTAAAATTTGCAAGATTTTCCTTAAAATTTCTGTTAAGCACAGTTTTTCCAAGAACAGCACTGGCCAATAAACTTTTGTAAAGATCATTGGGCAGTACAAATTTTTGATCTGCATCACTGTTATCATTGCCCCCACTTGTTACATTGTCCCCATCATCCTTGCCAGAGCCAGTGTCATTCGAGCTGTCACTGTCAACGTCAACGGACGAGTTGCTCGCGACACTCGACATTTTTGCCATTTGGCCTTGAAAAAATCCTCTCCCCCCCCCTTCTTTATTTTTCCGAAAAATTACCCATAATGACGGAAAATTCGCGGATCAACAATAAATATTGTATACAATAAATATATATATCATGTAAATATAATATTTTAAATAAACATATATATGTATATATATATATATTTTTTTTATGTAGAATTATTTATCGAAATTATTTTTCTCAACGAAAAAATTTTTTCTCACTAAATTTCACAAAAAACAAAAAATTCACAAAAAAAAAAATAATTGATTAAACTTTTAGTTTTTTTAAATATTTAGGAACTTTTGCGCGCGCAACTCATTACGCTGATGGAGCCATCTAATTGGCTGGACTAATTAAACGCGGGAATACGTTTTAAATTTAATCGAGGCTTTTATTATTGTTTTTTTTTAAATTTTTTATTTATTATTATTTAATATTAATATTAATTTATTATTAACTAGAGTGAAAAATAGGAACTTTAGTTGTGTATTGCCCTTTATTGATTTTATTAATATTATCAATTATTTGGGCATTTTAGCGTATGACAGTGGTGCTTATCCCCACTCTCTCATCGTTGGTTAAGAGGGCTCTTGATTTATGAAAAATTCATTTTTTTGGGTTTTTAGTGATTTTAAAAACATCACGTGGTGTTTGAGATTTTGAAAATTAGCTCGGCGGCCAATGAGGCCGACCGAGCACTCAATTTTTTCAGCCTCCTGATATTTATGAAACGTGAAACCTTCAATTTTGATGATTTTTTTGGTTGATTTGTCACTGTTTTGGTTCACTCTTCAACGATAACAAGATCTTCAGGGTCCTCTTCAGGTACTCAATGTCCAAAACACCAAATTTTCATGTTTTTCCATGAAATTCCTCGAATTGTTTGAATTCGTTGATGTCTTCAGGTTCTTCCCATCGTCATCCACCTCCTCCTCAGGTTCTCAACATCAACAATTGATCCAGTAAAAATCATCATAGATTCCGAGATATCTTCAAAAACCTAAAAATCTCTCTTTTTGAGGTTGAAAAAAAATAGTTAAATGATCTGAATGAAAAAGCGTATTTTCACCAAGATCTTTAGATCCAAATATCTCTGAAAAACGAGTGATTTTATCAAAAAAAATATCAAGAGACCTTTTTTTTTTTGTAGAGAATTTTCCGCTCTACAAAAAAAGGATAATGATGATTATTTGAGAATTAAATTATTTTCTCGGTTGGATTCTTCATCGTCCCAGTTCACTCTTCAACGACAACTCGATCTTCAGGTCGATATCCACCTGATTACATGCTCTTCAGGGTCCTCTTCAGGTACTCATTGTCTAAAACACCAAATTTCCCTGTTTTTCCATGAAAATCCTCGAATTGTTTCAATCCCTTGACGTCTCCAGGGTCTTTTCATCATCAACAGTTAATCCAATAAAAAAAAAACCCTCCCAAACTCCCCCTTCAATGTGTCGGCTCAATCTTCACATCAAAAACAATCATCTTCACCAAGATGTGTGTTTCTCCACCACAATCACTCACAATAAACACACAAAAAATCATCCAGCCCCTCAATTCAACAAATTCCCTCAATTAATTAATATCAAATTGAAAATAGCAAATTTTGTGTTTTTTTTTTACATTTCGCGATTTTTTTTTACATTATCGCGACCGGGCGAACCGCGCGACTGTTTGATGCAGTCCGTGCCAGAGCATAAGGAAGCGGAAGCTTTGGCAAAAAAATGGGGGGCCCCAGTAGACCAAGTATATACCACCGTCTATCCTCCAATGTACAAGAGTGGAAAAAGAGGCGCGCACGCTTCGTCGCGGCAACGGCGGCCAAACGCGCCACCCTCTCCTTCGTCTTCTTCTTCTTCTTCTTCTTCTTCCTTGGAAAATTTTTTTTTCCTTTCTTTATATTATTTTTTTCCTACCCATCCCCCTTTCCACCCTCTTTCCACCCCCCCTTTTTCCCCTTCAAGTGCTACGGACCAAAGGAAGAGATAGCCATGAAGAGAAAGAGAGAGAGAGAGAGAGAGAGAGACAATCAGGAAAACAGGAAAAAAAAGAGGAACAATTCCCCGAGTGTGTAAGAAACGACAGTATAGAAGAGGGGGTGGAGGGGGAGGTTGCAAGGAGAAAAAAAGCACGAGAAATGGAAAGAAAAGGAGGAATAGGAAAAAAAGAAGCAAATGATATAAGGAGCAAAAGGAGATATAAAAAAGAGAGGGCAAAAAAAATTGGAGACCCTCCCTCTTCTTTGCCTCCCCCCCCCCCCCCCCCCCCCCCCCCCCCCTCTTCCCCACCCTCCTCCTTCCTTCTTCTTCTTCTTGCACAACCCTCTCCCCCCCCCCCCTCGAAGAAACAGATAAATATAGATATTTTCCGCGGCAAAACCTGTCTCTAACTCTCCCTCCCAACTCCCCCCCCCCCCCCCCCCCCCTTTTACCCCGCGACAGTGGGGAATTGGAAAAATGGAAATAATAAGACTCAAGGGGGAAATCCTGAAAGAGAGAGAGAGAGGAAGAGGCTAGATGTGGGTGGAATTGAGGGAGGTAAGAAAAAGAAATCGTGCGCAGTGCAGTCTGCGTAGTAGTGTAAACTTTCTTATAAACGTATATATATATATATATATGTATATATCGTCGACTTGGAATTAAAAGGGCGTAAGTGCTGTGCTTATTCACAGGACTTAAGCCCCTATGACTCTAAAGTGACGATATATGTATATATATATATGTATACATATATATATATATATATATATATACACTAATACTCGGAGACTTACCGCCAACACAGAAAACTCTCCCTCCTCCCCCTCTTCCTCCTCCTTCTTCTTTTTCTTCTTCTTCTTCTTCTTCTTCATCTTGGTACTGTGGGGGATGAGATGAAAAAAAAATAAAACGAGTTGACGAAAAAAATATAAAAAAAACAGAAAAAAAATAATACGGAAAATGCTGGAGAGAAAATTCTACACACACACACAGACACACACACATCGATTGGATTGTTGAAGAGGCATGTGTGTTTTCTTCGGGAGTTTTTGTTTTTTAAAACTTTTTTTTTTTTGGTTTAGCCAAGATTTTAGGGTATTTCTTGTGATTGTGGAGAGAGAGTTTTTGGGGAGATTGGGAAGAGGATGCTAATTTTGTGGAGGTGGTACCTGTTGATACTGAGTGGAAGGGTAATTCTTGAGGGGAGGGAGGGGGGAGGGATGAGTTCGGGTTCGTTGAGTTTAGATTCAATTTTTTAAGATAAAATTACGCGAGATGATGTGAATGAAGAAGCTTGAGAACATGTTTTTTTTTTAGCAAGATCTTGAGAATTGAAATATGTCTGGAACGAGTGGTTTTAGAGAGGAATGGTGAGATACTTTTTTTTGTGGAGAATTTTGATGGCTATGAAAGGGGATGATGATGATTTTTTGAGAATTGAATTATTTTCTTGGTTGATTCTTCACTGTCTTGGTTCACTCTTCAACGATAACGAGATCTTCAGGGTCCTCTTCAGGTACTCAATGTCCGAAACACCAAATTTTCATGTTTTTCCATGAAATTCCTCGAATTGTTTGAATTCGTTGATGTCTTCAGGTTCCTCCCATCGTCATCCACCTCCTCCTCAGGTTCTCAACATCAACAATTGATCCAGTAAAAATCATCATTGATTCCGAGATATCTTCAAAAACCTAAAAATGTCTCTTTTTGAGGTTCAAAAAAAATAGTTAAATGATCTGAATGAAAAAGCGTATTTTCACCAAGATCTTTAGATCCAAATATCTCTGAAAAACGAGTGATTTTATCAAAGAAAATATCAAGAGACCTTTTTTTTTGTAGAGAATTTTCCGCTCTACAAAAAAAGGATAATGATGATTATTTGAGAATTAAATTATTTTCTCGGTTGGATTCTTCATCGTCCCAGTTCACTCTTCAACGGCAACTCGATCTTCATGTCGACATCCACCTGATTACGTGCTCTTCAGGGTCCTCTTCAGGTACTCATTGTCCAAAACACCACATTTCCCTGTTTTTCCATGAAAATCTTCCGTAAAAATCATCATAAATTCCAAAATATCTCCAAAAATCCGAAAAATATCTCTTTTTTCATGTTCAAAAAAAATGGTAAAAATCTTCTGAATATCCAAATTTAAAGCGAGAGAAAAGGGCCCATTGGAACGTGACTGTATAACCCTTACTGGGGATTCCCCATGGGTAATGAAAAACGGGACAGTGCACCTCTCAGGTGGCAGACATTCCCAATAACGGTGAATCCCCAAATTACCATTATCCCATTGACATGGAGATGAAGTTTCACACACTTGGCTTTCTTTTGATAGAGAAAGAAGGAAATGAGGAGGGATAACCAGCCCTATCGCTCTACTCAAACGTATAATCAATGCGTATTTATTAATACAGAGAGGAGAGGTAAAAAGCACTCGTACACTTGAGGACAACTGTGTTTTGTCCTTTATTTGTTGTTTTGGTTTTTCGGGGCGTCAACGAGGCGCCAACCGGATGTACCCTGTATTTACAATTGGCTGGGTTATGTGAATTCGAAAGATGAAAAAAATTCGAGAGCATCAACGCCTATTTCTTTTTTTTTTATTTGCATTTCGTGAGAATTTTGGAAAATTTTCTTTTTTCTTCTTGGATTTTTTTTTTGAGAAATTGGAAACTGGAGGAATTCTCTAGAAAAAAGTGTATTTTGATAATGATGTGGTGTTTTGGACAATGAGTACCTGAAGAGGACCCTGAAAAGCACGTAATCAGGTGGATATCGACCTGAAGATCGAGTTGTCGTTGAAGAGTGAACTGGGACGATGAAAAATCCAACCGAGAAAATAATTTAATTCTCAAATAATCATCATTATCCTTTTTTTGTAGAGCGGAAAATTCTCTACAAAAAAAAAAGGTCTCTTGATATTTTTTTTGATAAAATCACTCGTTTTTCAGAGATATTTGGATCTAAAGATCTTGGTGAAAATACGCTTTTTCATTCAGATCATTTAACTATTTTTTTTGAACCTCAAAAAGAGAGATTTTTAGGTTTTTGAAGATATCTCGGAATCTATGATGATTTTTACTGGATCAATTGTTGATGTTGAGAACCTGAGGAGGAGGTGGATGACGATGGGAAGAACCTGAAGACATCAACAAATTCAAACAATTCGAGGAATTTCATGGAAAAACGTGAAAATTTGGTGTTTTGGACAATGAGTACCTGAAGAGGACCCTGAAGATCTCGTCAACCGAGAAAATAATTCAATTCTCAAAAAATCATCATCAAACTCCTCCCCCCCCCCCCCCCCTCCAAAAAAAACAACAAAACTCCCTAATTGCATAAAAATGTCAATGAAAGTGTGGCAAAGTACCGTAGAAATTCTGCATCTCTACAGGAGCCGGGGGAGGAGAAGGGGGATGAGGAGAGGAGGGGGGGAGGGGGTAAAAGAGGATGAGAGGGTGAAAATTAAAGAAGCGCTAAGCCAGGCGCTAAACTGAAGAACCACTTGTTGAGCATTGGGGGTTGGGTGGGTGGTAAACGACACCGAGAAAAAGGGTGGGGAGACGAAGGGAGAGGGTTGGCAGTTGCTCTCTACCAACCGAGTGAGATAGAAACATTTTTCGGAATACATTGTACGACAACTAGACGAAGTGAGATGAAATGAAAATGTAAATATCTATAGATATGCAGATTGTGAGGAGAGAAGAAGAAGGAAAGAGAAGCAGTTGTACTCATATTCTCTCTCTCTCTTCTTCTCTCTCTCTCTCTCTCTCTCTCTTTCTCTCATGCACTTTATTCTGTGTGTAACTAACTTCTAACTTTATCCCAGTAACTCGCCCGCAATGTCGACTTCCGGTTTTATAACTGCGGGGTGAGATATTTGCCACTGAATTAAAATTAAATCACTTAGTGCAATAAAAAGTTTAGCAATTTTTTTATAGTTTTTCTTTTAAATATCGTGATTGAAAAAAAAATGTATCTATATATATTTTTTCTAATCTTCGAGAATAAAAAATGGAAAAAAATGGAAAAATTCAGAAAATAATGTGGAAAACTGAAAAATTGAGGACAAAAAAAGCGAAAAAGCAGAAATTCGCTATATATATATAGCAAATAACAAATTTCTACTTTTTCACTTTTTTACCTTCAATTTTTTAGTTTTCCACTTTATTTTTTGGATTTTTTTTTTGAAAATTCGAGGGGAAAAAAGCGGAAAAACAGAAATTTGGTATGTAAATATAGCAAATAACGAATTTTTGCTTTTCCGCTTTTTTGCCTTCAATTTTTCAGTTTTCCACTTTATTTTTCGGATTTTTTCATTTTCTTTGCTTTTGATAACTGAAGAATTGAGAGGAAAAAATCGAAAAAGCAGAAATTTTCATATATTAAATGAATTTTTCCTTTTTCGATTTTTTTTGCCCTCAATTTTTCAGTTTTCTACTTTATTTTCTGGATTTTTTAATTTTTTTTTTTTTCCTTCTTTTTTATTCTTCATTCTTGATGAAACTGAGAGAAAGAATTGCGGCGCCAGCGAGACGACGACAACGAGTCTCGACCCAGATACCCCCATGTGTTGGCGTCTTCAGAATTTCCTTTATTTTTTTTTTATTATCATTTTTTTTCCCTCACTATCTACATTTCTTGGGGTAGGTTGACTCACCCTCCCCCCCCCCCCTATCCTCCCTTTGTGCCCTTTTTTTTTTCGTTGTAACGCAGTTGTGCTATTTTCTATTTCCTATCTTCTCAGTTGGCGAGAGTACATGGGAAGACGAGAAAAATTATTAATGGGTTGAATTTAATGAAATAGTGAAGATCATCTAGAGCATGGGCATTATTGTTAGAATTTCTTGGGAAATAATGGAGTTAGGGGATTTTAGGAGATCTTTTTCATGCAGAGTCGAATTATCGCCTTTTTTTTGCTAACAAGTATATTTTTAGAGATATTATCCAAAAATAATTGAAATTTAATTTAAAAAATTGAAAAAATCGTTTTTTTTTGAGGACCTGAAGAGGATCCTCTTCAGGTACTCATTGTCCAAAACACCAAATTTTCACGTTTTTCCATGAAATTCCTCGAATTGTTTGAATTCGTTGATGTTTTCAGGTTCTTCCCATCGTCATCCACCTCCTCCTCAGGTTCTCAACATCAACAATTGATCCAGTAAAAATCATCATAGATTCCGAGATATCTTCAAAAACCTAAAAATCTCTCTTTTTGAGGTTCAAAAAAAATAGTTAAATGATCTGAATGAAAAAGCGTATTTTCACCAAGATCTTTAGATCCAAATATCTCTGAAAAACGAGTGATTTTATCAAAAAAAATATCAAGAGACCTTTTTTTTTTGTAGAGAATTTTCCGCTCTACAAAAAAAGGACAATGATGATTATTTGAGAATTAAATTATTTTCTCGGTTGAATTCTTCATCGTCCCAGTTCACTCCTCAACGACAACTCGATCTTCAGGTCGATATCCACCTGATTACATGCTCTTCAGGGTCCTCTTCAGGTACTCATTGTCCAAAACACCACATTTCCCTGTTTTTCCATGAAAATCTTCCGTAAAAATCATCATAAATTCCAAAATATCTCCAAAAATCCGAAAAATATCTCTTTTTTATGTTTAAAAAAAACTCCAAATAAAATTCTGTTTTCTCCACTTTTTTTTCTTTTTTTTTTTCATCCACCCAAGAATGCATCGAGCTTCTCTTCACCCTAAGAATCGCGCAAATAAGAAAACGGGGCTCACATACGTTCTCCAGTGGACACAGGAAACTATGGTAAAAAAAAAAGGAAAAAAAAAATAAAAAATAGAAAAAATAGAAAATTGTAGAAAGGGGAATAGGAGTTTTTCTATCCTACAGTACATCCCCCCTCCCCCCTCCTTCCTCACCACACTCTCTCTTTCTCACTGTGTATATGTATATATATGTGTATGTGTGTGTGTGTGTTTCCACCCAACCCCTCCTTTCGCCTCACCCCCCTATGGAAAGATTTTTCTCAGGTGGCCCACTTCGTTCCCATTGGTTATTGCCTCCCACTCCCACCTCTTTTACTCTACGGTTGTATTTTTTTTTTCTTCTCTTTCAACCCCTCCGGGTGGTCTTTTACATTTTTTTTTTTCCATTCGTTTTTCTTTCACTTTGTCTCGATAAATCTTTCGTGAAATTCCAATTTTTTCCTAGAGAATTTTCCACAATTTTTTTTTCTCCCAAATGAAAAAATAAAAAAAATTCCTTTTAAATTTTCATTAAATGGAAAAAGGAGGAAAATGCAAAAAATTATTATTATTGTTATTATTTTTTTTCCTTTTAATGTGTTTGAAAAATTTGGAGAATTACACTTTTTTAATTTTTTTTAGTTTTTTTTTGAGGAAAAAAAGGCAATTGGGACTGGCTAAGGGCTTTTTCAGTTTTTTTTTTTTTTTTTTAAAGGGGAGGGGTTAATTGAGGCGATAAGTTAACGTGGAACGCCATTGGACTGCTATTTACGTTGTATTCAGGGCTCAACCCCTTATTGTTGTGGCTTATGCTTGATTTTTTTTTTTTTTTTCATGCTCAATGCCTTTTATCGTATTATGCGAATCTATGCGTACATGGGGGCACACTTAACGGCCATTTTGAAGACAGGGAGCACAATGTGGGAGCATCAAGGTCGAGATAAGGCGTTTTCTTTTTTTTTTTTTTGATTGAATTGAGTAAAAAAAAAAAGAGAATTGAAGCTTTTTTTTGCTACTTTTTTTTCTCAATTTCGAGAGGAAATGAAGTTTTGGGGTTTTTTCTTCTTTTTTTAGGGGTTTTTGTGACATTTGCAATTTTCTTGGAAGACGTTTCACTGGGAAAATCGGGAATTCCCTATTTTTCGAGATTTATTTGCAGTTTCGAAGGGAGAGAGACGTGAATAAATTCAGTTTTTATGCAGAATAAATTTTTTTGAATTTCTTTCGTCTGTAACTTTGATGCAAGTGGGTTTAGGGAGAAATGTGAAGAGACCTTTTTTTTAGGGAATTCAATTTCCCACAAAAAAGGCCTCTTGACATTTTCCTCTAAACCTAACGGTTTTTAAGATACTTGAAAAATGAAGAAAATATAATTTTTTTAGTTGAAAAAAATCAGTTAAAATTGGCTTTTATACTATCATACTCTTCTTTGCTCTCTAACTTTGACGCGACTAGGTTTAGGAGAAAATCTCAAGATCCCTTTTTTGTAGAGAATTTAATTTGCCACAAAAAAGGTATCTAAATATTTTTCTCTAACGCCAGCGGTTTTCGAGATCCTTTCAAAACCAACAAAATTCGATTTTTACCCATGGAATCCATTTTTCCACGTTTTTCAAAAAATATCTTAGAAACCGTTAGGTTTATCAAAAAAAATCAAGAGACCTTTTTTGTAGAGAATTTCAAGAGCTCTAAGAAAGCTCTCTTCACATTTTTTTCCAACTCCAACCGCTTTTCCAATAACTCGTTGCAAAATAACGTGTTGCTATCGAAACAATTCCCTAAAAAAATCATCAAAAGAACTAAAATTAAATCACTTGATGCAATAAAAGATTTTGTAATTTTTTTTTATTATTTTCCTTTTTTTTTAATATTGGAGATTGAAAAAAAATGTATCTATATATTTTTTTTCTCAATCTCCAAGAGTAAAAGAAGGAAAGAAAAAAATTAAAAAAATCCAAAAAATAAAGTGAAAAATTGAAAAATTGAGGAACAAAAAAACGTTTTTTTTCGTTCATTCTTGAAGCACCGAAAAAAAAAACAAATAGAAATGTGCGTAGAAGTCTTGTGACAGGTCAGGAGCGCCCGGAGGCAGAGGTGCGGCGAAAGACGGGCAAAACGAAGTGGGAGGAAAAAAGGTGGCTGGGAGAAACGAACGAACGAGCGAAAAAAAAAAATAAATAAAAAAAAAGGGAAAAAAATGAAATAAAGAGAGAACGATAAGATCGGAGTGAAACGAGGGAGAGACGAAATAAATCGATAGAACATGGCTAGACGCCGCCCCAGACAACCTTTTACCTTAGCTTTAGGACACCCACTCCCTCCCCCCCCCCCCCCTCCTCCTCCCTCTTTCCACCCTTCTTTATTTCATACTCATCTACTCTCTCTCCTTCATCTCATTTTCTCATCACAGCCACTGAAACAATTTACACAGGTCTACCTGTCGCCCCAAACGAGAATTG
Organism: Aleiodes leptofemur; assembly: GCA_963942555.1. NCBI lineage: Eukaryota > Metazoa > Arthropoda > Insecta > Hymenoptera > Braconidae > Aleiodes > Aleiodes leptofemur. Next base: position 12,774,519 of record OZ012619.1, read on the forward strand.
CAGAGAGATTTCGCAATTGGGAATTTTTCAAGAATTTTTTATTTTTTTTTTCAACCCTTATTGAGTCATTTACGTCATTATCAAGTCATTTACGTCATTATTAAGTCATTTACGTCATTATTGAGTCATTTAGATTCATCTATGAAGCATTTTACGCTATTTTTTCGCACGCCGTGCGAAAAGCGACCACTTTTCGCACGTTGTGCGTAAAAAAGAGTACTTTACGCGTGCGATAAAGATTTTCAGACTCGTGTGATTGCAAAACTCGCCTTCGGCTCGTTTCGTAGCCTCACACTCGTCAGAAATAGTACATTATCTAACAAGTGCGGTAAAAGTACTTTTCTGACGAGTGTGACGTTGCAAAACGAGCCGAAGGCGAGTTTTGTAATCACAAGAGTCTGAAAATCTTTACCGCACGTGTCAGATACTGCTTTTTTACGCACAATGAGCGGAAAATCGCCACTTTCCGCACGGCGTGCGGAAAAGTACTTTACCGCACTCGTTAGGTGATATACTATTTTTTCTTTTCAATTTTCGTCACTCTCGACAGAGTAGCATGAGGAGATTTTTTAAAAATTCACTTTACACCATGTTACCGGACACAAATTGAGACAAAAATAATTATTGAAAAAAATTAAATTAACATTAGAACTCCATAAGCGAGATTGAGTTTCAGTTTCACTGCAAAAATTCATGGTTACAGATCTATTTTTTTCTTATATAACAGTATATATTCTTGGTCGTCAAAATGTCTATTAATTTTTCAAATCATAAAAAATGCCTTTTACTGGACAAATAGCGACGGTTAATCCAATTAATTACATGAAAACATTAATGGCGGGAAAATTGGTATTTAAAATCCGAGGATCCTCCAATGCCAGTCCTAGATGCTGGAACAGCGTCAGTCAAATTCGCAACAATATTGGATATTTATAATATTATTTAATAACAATTCATTATCGTGGACATTGTTTTAATATCGGTAAAATGTAACAAAATCGGAATAATTAGAATATTTGTAATAAATTAGGAGAAAAAAGTAGATCACTTAGATCTGCTGCTTGGATTGATCCTTAAGGATCAACCCTAATTGGATTAGGGGAGAATGGGGTATTTCCGGCCACTTAAGCGGCATCGCAAATATTTCGAATTCTATTGCGCCTAAAATTTCGAAAAAAATAGCATTTGCTCTTCATTCATTTTCGATCAGTTTGTCAGTGGTCCCAAAGATATAAACGCAATACAATAATAGTTATTGAATTTACAAAAAAAATTAACTTTGACCGGAAATACCCTCAACGTCGGGTATTTTCGGTCATGGTGAGGGTAATTCCGGCCATACGATTTGAATGAGTAAATATGGTCTTTCCTAATGTTCGTCTTAAATTTCTCTTTAATTTTGTTAAGAAAATTATTAACAAACAATTCAAACATGGAAATGAGAAAATATATTATATCATTAAATTATCTTAACAATTAATAGTTGCATAAACCCATATTTTTTATCACGTTTATCACATCTCGCTCTCGTTAGCAACACTTTTCTCATCTTCAACATTTTTTTTCTTTTTGGTTGATTGCTTCTTCTTGACAGTCTTGGGTTTCTTTGGTGTTTTACATGAATCTTTTGATTTGGCAGCTTTCTCCATTTTTTTCTTTTCTGCATTTTCAAGATCAGCTTTAACAGGTGAAGCAGTGAGAATGAGGGATTTTTTTTTACGTCTGCCACGTCGTTGAGTAGTTGCTGGTGTCACAAGTGGGACAAGGCCTGGCTGAAGTGATGGAATACTTTGTGGAGGCTTCTGAAGGTGTGGTGTTACGACGTCAACAGATTCAGTAGATGGTTGGTTCAATTGTTGCTCCAGGTCAGCCAGAAGCTCAGCAGATACATCAAGCAAAGTTTTGTCTACGTCATTGTTGTTGAGATCGTCACCCGTAAGCACTAAAATATCACCTCCATCAGCTACATCAGATTCATTGATTACAGGAACATCCAACACTACATTCTGCGTAGCTTGATTAGTTTGGTCTGCAGTGGATTGAATATTTGGAATGAATCCTTGCTGTCCTAGCATTTCAGCTGGAGCAAATTCAGACGCATCAAAAATATCTCGATTAAGAGGATAAATGCCAGTGCACTGGAATCCTGATACTCCTTTCTGGATCGATGCAACTTTAGAATATGCCTGATTGAAAATCCCAGCTATATCATAATGAGTAATCCTCTGATTAGCATTTCTTCTCATAAAGGCATCACACTCTTTTTTGTATGCCCCCTTGAGGGGACCAAAAAAGGTAACATCTAATGGCTGTAGTCGGTGTGATGTGTGAGGAGGCAAAGACACCATGATGATTCCTTTGTCACGGCAAAAGTTGAAAATCTCCAGTGAAATGTGGCTGTGATGGTTATCAAGTATCAGCAGTACTGGATCTTCTTTTGTGGAACGAACTTGCTGGTGGAAATGCTTTAGCCAAATGAGGAATAACTCTCCATTGGTCCATCCATTCTTGGAGCAATGATATATGGAGCCAATTGGACCTCCCTTTTCAAGCACAGGTGTCATTCTGGCACGTGGGAAAATAAACATTGGAGGAATGTACCCTCCACTCGCACTCATTGCACACGTTGCTGTGATAGTTTTACCACGTTCTCCACTGGCTACACTCCCAACACGTTTTTGTCCTTTTTCAGCAACAATTTTCCCTGATTCCACAACGGATGTAACACCAGTTTCATCTACGTTCCAAATTTTTTCAGGTGGAAATAGATGTTTTTCCATAACTGATTGGATATTCTCGTAGAACAAACTAACATCCTCTCGGTTGAATGCCTTGATTCTATTCAAACTCGTATTTTCAGGTTTTCTGATTGAAATTGATGGATTTCTCCGCAGGAAACCTTGAAACCAATCTTTGCCTGCTAATTTGGACTCTTTATTGAAAGGATGTTTTATGCCATTATCTTCCGCAAACCGGAAGGCTGCAGCTCGTCTTTGATCCACGCTCAATCCATAAAACAATTTAGCAAGAAGTTTGATGGAACCAGCCATGATTGATTCTTGCTCTTCTGAGAATACTGATTTTGGACCTCTTTTTGTTTTCACTAGATCATTTTTCTTCAATTTTTCTTGGAAAGTGCTGTATGGGATTCCAAATTGTTGTGCAGCTAAACGAATGGACGTTCCATTCTTCACTGCCTCCGCTGCTTGTTTCAAATCTTCTTCAGTCCAAACACTTTTTTTTTTAATTTTCTCAGAATTTCCACTCATCTGCAACCAAAAGAAAAATTCACTCAATGCAAAAAAACATTCAACACTTCATCTAACCTCAAACGTCAATTTGCCAATTATGTAAGTTTTCAGTGGAAGATAATCAATGACTGAGTTGGATTTATTTTACAAAATGTTTTTTGTTAGATGGAGATGACTTTTTTCATGTAATTAGTAGTAATTAAGCGATACTTACTGTGTAAATGACCAATCCAGATAGTAAACAATTGCTATGACGTGTCGGCTTCGCTCGACACTAGCTGGCCGGAATTACCCATCGAAAGTGGCCGGAAATACCCGAAAATTTTTTAATAGTGTTTTCAGTCGATAAAATATATTAATCATGTCGCAAATTAGAAAATTTCTTGGAAATCTGAAAATCCGATGATTGATGTAGGATGTCGAGTCGATTTCAAATTAATATGTGGGCAATAAATAATTCAAAAACCTTATTTCAAAAGAGTCAATTCTTAGATGGAATGAGGGCTCAAATTTCAGATATTTTTTAAACAATGTTATTGTAAAAATAATAGTTTGAAACTTTAGAAATTATGTTATTATAATCGTCTTCAGCTCCTCTAATTTTTTCGTCTTCAAATTTCCGCTAGTATCAGAAATATCCAGGTGACCGGAATTACCTCCTGGCCGGAATTACCCCATTCTCCCCTATTTCCATTCATCTATATTATCTCCATTCATTTTTTTTATAATTATTTGGTTGAGCGGAAAATTGTAAAAAAAAATCGAATTTATTCATTGAAATTTTGGAAAAACTATTATATTTTTTAAATAACATTTTTTTCATTTTTTCTCTTTTCTAATTAATTTTTTTTATTTAAAATTGAATTTTTTTTCTGAAAATTTAAATAAATTGTTTTTGACATTTTGAAAATTACGGTTCTTTCATAGATTGATGGATACACATAAAATTCATTTTAATTCCTCGAAACTGCAATTTTTTTTACAGAATTAATACTCTGATGATTAAATTGGTTTGATTGAAAAAATCATGAAAATTCAGATTTGTGAGATAAATATTTACAATTCACTGCGAATTATTTCATAAATAAAAATTATTTCGAGAGGAAATCATTAAATTTGAAATATTTTGAAATAATATTCAATTTTTTTTTCTCTTTTGTTTTTTTTGTTTTTTTTTGAGGGGTCGGAAAGAAAAATTGTATTTTATTCTGGAAAAATATCTGGATGGATATTGAATGTGAAATTTTACTGAGACTCTCATTGCGACATGCAACCACATAAAATTCTCAGAGGAAATTGAATTTTTATATAAAATATCCCCTGAAAAATCACTTTATTAAAAAAATATTTATTTTTTCAAATAAGTTTCTTTTCTTTTTTTAAAGATATCTTTGAATCTAATGGAGATACACTTTTTTTCAATGGGACCTTTTTTGTAGCCCTTTTCTCCCTCCCAAAAAAAGGTCTGTACACTTTTTTCCCTATCTTCCTTCGCACCTGAGATATTCCCAAAAAACCGCAGCCCCATGAAAAAGAAACCAAAAAAAAATCTCTAATTTCCTAAATTAATCAAATTAATTAAAAAAAAAAAAGTATTCATCAAAACATGAAGACCCATAATTTCGCCCACTTCCCCCACAATTATCGAAGGTAAAAAAATTAAAAAAAAGAAGGTTTTGCATTTTTTTTTTCATTTTCTTATAATATCAAAATTTCAAATTTCGAAATAAAATGAAAAATAAATGTTTTTAAAAATGTTTCAGTATTTTTTTCGGAGTGAAGGACTCTCCGAAAAAATCTGAAAAAAATTGACAAGATCCTTCGATATATTTACATTTTTACTGAATTTTTTCAGATTTTTCCGATATACTGCCGAAAAATCGTAGCCCTATAAAGAAAAAAAACCCAAAAAATCATAATTTTCCAAATTAATCGCATTAGAAAAAACAAACAAAATTCGCCGAATGTCTCTTGCAAGTATTCATCAAAAAATGGACTCCTCCCCCCCCCTCCCCCAATTATCCAATAGAAAAAATTAAAAAAAGGGGTTTTCCATCCCTTTCACCTCCTCATAACATTGAAACCCCAAATTTCGTAAAAAAATAAAAAATAAACTTTTTTCAAAAAATTATTCAAACTTTTTTTTTCAAAGTGAAGAACTTATTTAAAAAATCTGAAAAAAATTGAGAAGATGCTTCAGCATATCCCCATTTTCCCTGATTTTTTTCAGATTTTTCCAAACTACTGCCGAAAACTTACAACCCCATGAAAAAAAACTCCCCTCGCTCCCTCCAGAAAAAAAATATTTTAATTTCCATGAGTTAATGAATTTAATTGGAAAAAAAAACCGCAACTCGCCGAATGACTCCCCCAAGTATTCATCAAGAAATGGACACCCCCCCCCCTCCTCCTCCCCCACAATTATCCCAAGAAAAAAAACCTAAAAAAAAATAAGCCATGGTTTTGGGTGACGGACGGGTCGTGACCTAGGCCGTCTTGAAGGGCAGACATTTTTTAATCGATAACCCTCTCCTTCAATTCCACCTTGCCCCTCGTCATCCATCCAGGTCACCCCCAAGTCACCACCCCCCCCCCTCCGCCACATGGTGAAAAAAAAAATTCGCCTCTTCATTTCACCCCAGATCGTTTTGGCCCGGGACTTTTGTCCATGCCACCCACTCTCGTATTCTCAATATTTTCACTGCGAATATATATATATATATATATATATATGATATATATGTATGTATGTATGTAGAAGCGAGAGGACACGACTGGAGGTCGCTGACTAGGGGTCGATGAATTCGAGGGGGGGAGTGACGAGAATTGGGTACAAAAAAAATTGGGAAAAAAATTGAAGGGGGGGGGGGGGGAGGGGGTGGACGCATTAGAGCACCCACGAGCCTAAATACGAGGCCCAACCCTTAAAGTGGAGCCACTCGAAAACATTGTTAAAGGGGATGTTGGGGAATTGGGAAAAAGGGGGAAAATGGACCTTTTGGGGCAAAGTGAGTCAGGATTTTTTTTAAAGGTGAAGGAGTTGATGGAAAAATATGAAAAAAATTGGGGAGGTGGTTGGATATGTGGAGATTTTTGGGGAATTTTTTTGAAATTTTTGGGGGAGGGGTTCTTTCTTTAAAAAAATGAAAAAGTCCAAATTTGAAGGAATTTTTTGATTATTTGTTTATTTTGAGGAATTATTTTTGAGGAAAGGGGGGGGGGGGGTGTTATCCTTCAATTTTCGAGTATTTCCTCATTTTCAAGAATTTTTTTATTTTTTTTTGATAATATTAAAATTTTGAATTTTAAGATAAAATGAGAATTGAATTTTTTTGAAAATGATTTTGGATTTTTTGCTGGGCTGAAGGAGTTGATCAAAAATTTTGAAAAAATTTTACAAAATGGTCGAACATGTCTACGTTTTTGTTGAATTTTTTCAAAATTTTTGATAGAGAGCTTGACCTTAAAAAAAAATTCTGCAATTTGAATTGAAAAAAAAAGTTTTTTTTTCTTTATTTAGGAAAATTATTTTCGAAAAAAGGGGAAAAAGGGGAAATTATTTTTCTCGATTTACGAACTTTATTTTTTTAATTTTTATTTTTTTGATTTTTTGATAATATTGAAATTTCGAATTTCGTGATAAAATGAAAATTGAACCTCTTTGAAAATGCTCAGGATTTTTTTTTAGGTAAAAAACTCAATCAAAAATTCTGAAAAAATTTGAAAGAATGCTCAAAAATATCTCCCTTATCACTGAATTTTTTCAAAATTTTTCATAAAAATTTTCGCTCCCAAAAAAATCTCTAAATTTGAATAAAATAAAAACAAAAAATAATTCAAGATTTTCAAAAAAAATCCAGAGTTTTTTTTTGAAAGTGAAAAACATGATGAAAAAATTCCAAAAAATTCGAAAAAATCCTCCAAAATATCTCCATTATTGCTGAATTTTTTCGAATTTTTCGGTTCACATCTTCACTTCCAAAAAAAATCCCCAAATTTGAATAGTGAAAAAAAAATTACTTGATTTATTGAAATTATTTTTTTTTAAAATGAAAAAAAAATGAAAAAAAAATAGAGGACCTGTTATTCTTCAATTTTCTCGCATTACCCCATTCCCAAGTATTCTTTCCACCTCTTCATAACATTAAAATTTCAAATTTCATGACAAAATGAAAACTAAACGTTTTTAAAAAATTGCACAAACTCGCGCTTAAAAGTGGTACACCAACAGGCTACTGGTAGTACGAAAAAAAAAAAAAAAAAAAAAAAAAATATTGTTTTTCCATTCTTCACGTTGTCGAAGGGATCACAGAGAACGTGGAATGAGAAAATACTATTTTATACATATACATATATATATATACTATACGTGTACTGAAGAATATAACCGTTCAAAGTTTTATTTTCTGTAAAAATACATGAGAGGCCTCTCGCGATGTTTTCACTAGTTCAAGTGAATAAATTGTTTTTTCAAATATTATTTCTCAATTTATTTTTTCACTCGACATGAAAATAATTGAAATTTAATTTTTTACATTAATAAAAAAATCATTCAATAAAAAACAAAAAAAATCATTGGAATTTTTTTTTTTAGAAAAAAAGGAAATTCTTCAATTTCTGGTCTTTTTCCTATTTTCAGAAAATAAATTGCTTTTTTTTAAATATGATTTATAAATTCATTTTTTACTTGAAAGGAAAATAATTAAAATTCAATTTTTTTTAATTGGAAAAAAAAAATCATGAAAAAAAGGAAATTCTTTAATTTTTGTTATTTTCACTAATTCAAGTAAAAATCCTTTCTTCAAATATTATTTTTTAATTTATTTCCAAGTCGAGACAAAAATAATTAAAATTTAATTTTTAATGTTTTCTATTTTAAAAAAATCATTCGAATTTATTTTTTTTAGGAAAAAAAAAATCATTAAAAAATCAGAAAAATTCTTCAATTTCTGTTCAAGTAAATAAATTATTTTCAAAAAAATTGTTTTTCAATTTAAGAAAAAAAATCTCTAAATTTTAATTTTTTTCAGAAAAAAAAAATCATTAAAAAACCGTCAATTCTTTAATTTATGTTAATTAAATAACAATTAATGTGATAATTTGCTTAATTGCATTCTGCAACAATTACTCAAGCTAATAAATCGTTTTAGCCTTTTTTTCTCATCGAATTACTCTTCTTTTCATTTTTTTCATCATCACAATCATTAAAAAAAAAAAAAAAAAAAAAAATCGTCAAAACACATTGATAACCAAATGACCGTCAACATAATTATGATAAGAATTAAAATGAAAATGTAAAAATACGTTGTACAAGCTTTAGCCGCAAGTAAAAATATATATATATGTATATATATATCTATACGTAAATGGCAAAAAAATAAACACAGAGATAGGAAAAAAATTAACTCGTGGTTTATCGTTTGTCTGTCTCTGGTCTGGCTGTGATAACAGACTGGATCACTCGGCAATAACTCGTTCGTGCTTATTTTTATTTTTTTTCCCACGAGCTGTGGCATGAAGGAAAAGCCGATTTACTAATAAATTTTGATGAATTATTTTTATTTTTGATAAAAAAATGAAAAAAAAATTGTGAATAATTCTTTCTTTAATTCTTTCTTTCTTTAATTTTAAAAAACTCCAGGCTAATAAGCCCATCGGAGCTAATACATACATGTTTATTACATTTTAGAATGATGTACTTGCAATATTTTCTCATTAATTAATCATCTCATTCAATATTATATTATTCTAATAATATAATTCCAGTTTTTTGTGAATATCTCGGAAGATAAGGGAGATAGATGAATTCTTGAGGGGACCTTTTTTGTAGAGGGGGGGAAAATCTTCAAAAAAGGTATCCACAAAAATTTCTCTATCTCTAATAGTTTTGGAAATAAATTAACGAAAACATATTTTTTTCATTTTGACCGAAAAAAAAATATTTTTTGGGTTATTTCAGTTTTTTGAAAATATCTTGGAAAGTAAGCGAGATAGAGAAATTTTTGAAGAGACCTTTTTTGTAGAGGGGAAAAAATGCTACAAAAAAGGTCTCTATAAAAATTCTCAATCTCACTTAGTTTCCGAGGTCCCTTCAGATAAGTGAAAAAGATGAAAATCACTTGGAAATTGAATGAAAAAAAAAACAATTTATTTAATTTATTTAATTTTAGTTTGATTCATTGAGTTCATTCCTTTAGTTTCATTGATTCTCCAAGTTTTTCGTGGATAATCTGAAGAAGACAGTTGGCTACACTAGCAGCCCCTTCTGGCTGCTGGATACACAACCCTCGGGGAGAAATCTTCTTTATCGACAGCCGAGGGTGAAAATTTACTACCCCGAGGGAAAATTCAACCCTCGGAGGGGTCGTGACCCTGATGCGGTAATTCTGAGGATTTCTTGATCGACCGTTACTCCATTGAACTGCTCGAATTTTCCTCGGAGGGGTAGATATTTATTTTCTACTATTTTTGCTTCCGAATGCTATGTAATCATCAGAATTTTCGATTGTAATTTTTTTAATAGAAGATACTTAAAATGACCTAAATAGAGAGAAAATGATATTTTTAGCGCATCTGTGTGTGTATGTATGTCTGTGTGTGCATAAAAGTCTCAATTACAGCAAAACGGTTTTATAGAAAAATTTCATATTTTGTGGAAAACTTCCTCCCGACAAACTCTATTTTTTAAGCTTTATTTCAAGAGAATTCGATCGATACTTTTTGAGATTTGTCCATTTTTCGAAAATCAGTTTTCAATGGAATTTCTGGAAACTATTGAACTGATGTTATATATGAGGCATTCCACGCTATTTCACTCGGATTTCGGGTTTGATTTTTCGATTTTTTTAAATTTTTGATGTGTTATGAAAATGCTCAAGACAAGGCATTCCCCACAAAAAAAAAAAACAAAAAAATTTTTTTTTTGGGAAAAAATACGGCCATTTGAATTTTGAAAAAACCGCTATAGGTAGTCATTTCTCTCCAGCTTCGAATGCTTGTATCTCATTCAATATTAGTTATATGGAAAAAGTGGAAGGATACTTTCCTGTGGGGAAGGAGTATGAGATTCCTTTAAAAAATTTTCCAATTGTTAAAATCCCATATTTCTATTTTTTATAAACAATTGAAATGAAAAAATACAGAGAAACTACAGAATGCGCTTTTTTAAAAATCTGAAAAAATTCTATGTTGATGATTACTTTATTTTCGATTTTTGTGTAAATTTTCGTGTGATTATTTTGAAGGGTTCGCGAGATATCGCGATATATACTCATATATTATCTCGAGAATTGTATGAGTTAGATGCCTGTGAATTTTGAGGTTATTTGCATGATTAGTTCTCGAGTTATTGGCGTTTTAATGAATTTCTTCAAAATTTGATATTTTGATGATGGTTTGAAAAAAGTTGTATCACTTCCATTCGAAAGCTTATTGCTAAAGTATCAGCAGAAAAAGCTATATCAGTTGGAAAGCAATGCTATCCACTTGTTTTTAGGGGAAATTAGGAAGAAAAGGGGGGTTTTGGGGGGAGGCTTGGAGATGGATTTTTTTAAATGATTTCAATGAAAAGCTGAGGAAATTTGAGGTGGAAAAGAGGTGTCGGAAGTTATTCTTCATATTTTTTTCTCAAAAATCGACTTTTTTGGGCGAATTTTAGGGGATTTTGAGGGAAGGATTGAGGATGAACTCTTTTTTGATGATTTCATTGGAAAACCGATGAAATTTGAGGTGGAAATGATATGTCAGAACCTTTTTTGGGGATTTTTTGGAATAATAAATTTTTTTTGGAGTACTTTGGGATTTTTTTTGTATGAAATCAAGATTTATAAGAGAGCAGTGCAAAATGTTTTTTTTTTGTGTTTTTAATGAGAAGGTCAGGAAATTTGAGGCAGAAAAGACGTGTGGGAAGTGATTTTTAGATTTTTTTTTCAAAAATCGACCTTTTTTGGGCGCAATTTTGGGTGATTTTGAATGTTGAATCGGGATTTCGAAGGAAGGGTTGGAGATGGATCATTTTGGATGATTCCATCGAAAAGCTGAGAAAATTTGAGATGAAAAAGAGTTGTTAGAAAATATTTTTAGGATTTTTTTTGAAAAATCTTTGTTTTTTTTTGGCGGAATTTTAAGTATTGAATATGGGCTAAAAACTGATTTTCACAATTTTACGTATAAAAATTCAAAAATCTCCAAAAATTGATTAAAAATACGATAAATCAATGGCAAATGATCTCACCCTTCCCCTCCTCTCAAAATTTCCAAATTTCAACCACTAGAACCCGAGCTATCCCCAAAAAACCAAAACTTCCCAAATTCCCTTCAAATTTAGCCCAATTATTTCTAAATTTTCGAAAGAATTCCAAAAAAACACTTGTGACCTATCTTTTCCAGCTAAAATTTTCTCAGCTTTCCAATGAAACCATCCAAAAAAATCCTATCCCCACCCCTTCCCCCAAACCCCCCACTTTCTCCCCCTCCACCCAATTAAAATCACAGAATGAATTTAATTTCTCGTTAAAAAATTTGTGTTTGTCAATTTCCCAACGACAAAAAATAATCTAAAAATTCCTCAAGCCTTACGCAATTAAATAGTAATGCGCTGAAACATTGTTATTACAACGATCGAAGTCTACGACATGAAAAAAAAAAAAAAAAAAAAAAAATAGCCATTCACAGGAGGGAGGGGGGAGGAGGAAAAAATAGAGAGTGATGAAGATAGGTGAGAGGCAAAATGGAAAACTGGTATTGAACACACGCGCCTTTGGGTTAGACATGAGTTCAATGCCGATACATTGATTGATAGGTAACTTATAACCTTACTTTGCATCGTAGATTACGCACCATACGATTCAACAGTTAGTTTATATTGGTTACGTATGATAATGATATATTAATTTTTTTTTTCTTTTTTTTTTTTTTTAAGATAGAATTGTGGGGATTATGGGGGTCAGAACGGGCGATTTGTCTCACCCCTTGTGCCATTTATTTTTGCATAATAATTTATTTTTTCTTCATCTCAATTGAGGCAGGATTTTGCTTTGATATTTTTAAAAAAAAAAGGCTATTTTTGGGAATTTTTTTATGAGAGTATTGAGGATTTATTCAAGTAGCAGGTGCAAATGATCTCCTTTTTTTTTTTTTTTCTAAGTTATCACAATTCAGTAGTGAAGAGGTAAAATGAGATAAGTCTTTTTTTTCTCATTCACTTTTTTGGAAATACCTCAAAAAATAAGCGAGATAGGACGATTTTGCCTCGAATCTGTTTTGTAAATCTTGAAATTTCCTACCAAAAAAAATGAGTGATATCGCCTTATCTCGCTTAGTTTCCGAGCTATTTACTCCAAAATAATCACAAGAATAAGTCGACTTATCCTGTTTTACCTCTTCACTACTGAAATATTCTAATTATTCCGATTTTGTAGCATTTTACCGATATTAAAACAATGTCCACGATAGTAAGTTGTTATTAAATAATATTATAAATATCCAATATTGTTGCGAATTTGACTGACGCTGTTCCAGCATCCAGGACTGGCATTGGAGGATCCTCGGATTTTGAATACCAATTTTCCCGCCATTAATGTTTTCATGTAATTAATTGGATTAATCGTCGCTATTTGTCCGGTAAAAGGCATTTTTTATGATTTGAAAAATTAATAGACATTCTGACGAACAAGAATATATATAGTTATATAAGGAAATAATAGATCTGTAACCATGAATTGTTGCAGTGAAACTGAAACTCAATCTCGCTTATGGAGTTCTACACAGAGAAAAATGTTTTCTTAATTTATGAATGTGCAGTCACTTAATTTAAGAATGTGCAGGTCACTTAAATTAAGTGACTTTCCGCACTTGAATCAAGTGACTTTTTTTTTCTTAATTTAAGAAAGTAAAACTCACTTAAATCGAGTGAGTTTTCTCACTTAAATTAAGTGACTTTTCTCACTTAAATCAAGTGACTTTTCCTTCCATAATTTGAGAAAGTAAAACTCACTTAAATTAAGCGACTTTCCGCACTTAAATCAAGTGAGTTTTCTCACTTAAATTAAGTGACTTTTCTCACTTAAATCAAGTAACTTTTTCATTCTTAATTTAAGAAAATAAAAGTCACTTAAATTAAGTGATTTTTCTCACTTAAATCAAGTGACTTTTTCTTTCTTAATTTGAGAAAGTAAAACTCACTTAAATCAAGTGAGTTTTCTCACTTAAATCAAGTGACTTTTTCTTTCTTAATTTGAGAAAGTAAAAGTCACTTAAATTAAGCGACTTTCCGCACTTAAATCAAGTGACTTTTTCTTTCTTAATTTAAGAAAGTAAAACTCACTTAAATCAAGTGAATTTTTCTTTCTTAATTTGAGAAAGTAAAACTCACTTAAATCAAGTGAGTTTTCTCACTTAAATCAAGTGACTTTTTCTTTCTTAATTTAAGTGACCTGCACATTCTTAAATTAAGTGACTGCACATTCTTAAATTAAGGAAACATTTTTCTCTGTGTAATGTTAATTTAATTTTTTTTCAAAAATCATTTTTGCCTCAATTTGTGTCCGGTAACATGGTGTAAAGTAAATTTCAAAAAAATCTCCTCATGCTACTCTATCAAGAGTGACAAAAATTGAAAAGGAAAAATAAATTATCGGAACTACTTGGATATCCTTGATACTCTCATAAAAAATTCCCAAAAATAGTTGATTTTTTTTTTGCAAAGTTTCAAAGTAAAATCTTGCCTTAATTATTTGGGAAAAATCGTAATATTTTACATTTTTTTGAGATTAATGCGAATTTAATAGGTATCACGCAGTGCAATGCTTCTCGTAATTTTCTTTTCAAAAAAAAATAAATAAATAAAAAGAGAATTCCAAGACATTCCCTCCCGTCTTGTCGCGCCCGATTCCGGCTACCGGAAGACATTTTTTCCACTCATCCCCTCCCCCCCTCACCCCTCCCTTTCACCCTCTTTTCGTGTCGCATGCATCGGAAGATTCAGGGGTGAGTTTGGATTAATGGCCAATTCTCATATCCATTTTCCCTCCACGAAATCCCGGATTCTCATGTCCCTTGAAAATTGGTGCAATGAAACTATCGAATGATATGTGATATCTCGAAATTGATTCGAGATATCGAATCGATTAATCGAAATTTTAAATCCCTTTCTAATAAGACAGATGATCTGCTTGAACTAAAAATGGGTGAAATGGAATCGAGTTATCGATCGATTCGAAATTCGATTAATCGAATCTTGACAACGATTAATCGAAATTTTGGAAATGATCGATTATTGAAGCTGATTCCCGTAAAACGAAGATAGGTGAAAAGCAACTATCGAATGGAAATGTGATATCTCGAATGTCGATGCGAGATATCGAATCGATTAATCGATATTTGAAAATTATCGATCGGAAGCTGATGTGTTAGGTTTTTTAATGCTCTCCAACTAATTAAAACAGGCGAAGCGGAATTACCGAATGGTATGCGATATCTCGAATCTAAATCGAGACATCGAATCGATTAATCGATACTTGAAAATGATCGATCAGAAGTTGTTGTTTTCTTGTCACCTCAAACTAAAACTGGTGGAACAGAACTATCGAATGGAATGCGATAATCGAATTTGATTCGAGATATCGAATCGATTAATCGATATTTGAAAATCGATCCATCGAAATTTGCTGTTTTTTTAGAGCCCATTAAATTGAAACTCGTGAAACGGAATTATCGAAAGATTTGCGATATCTCGAATTTAATTCGAGATATCGACTCGATTAATCGATCCTCGAAAAACTATCAATCACAAATTGACGTAATATTCCCTTTTTTATCTCCCACTCAACTAAGACTGATGAAACAAAACTATCGAACTTTCCATCATATCTCAAATCGATTAATCGATGTTAAAAAATAATCGAACATCAGTAGCAATTTACTCAAAAAAAAAAATTTTGATCCCCGCACTTTCAAGGATGTATGATCATGACAAAAATTTTACCAAGAATTTTACTATAAAAAGTCCGGAGTAGGTGACCATTCATATAAGAAAGAAAAAAATTATTGAAAATTGACAGAAAATACATGGGCTCTTATGGAGAAATAGAGGTTATGATCGTAAATTAATAAATACCCAATTTCCAAGCTCTCGTAGTACAAAGAACAAATATTCATAAGAAAAATGAATATTGTAGTAATTCTACAATATTTAAAAAATCCTATGTATTCATTCATCCTGAAGAGAAAAATAGAATTGAAATTCGAATTACTTCACTTCATCATTCGTTTCTCGCCGTGATTGGCCAGATTTTTTTTTTTTCCTTCATGGCTTGACTCCCGGTTGGGAGTATGTGCCGTATTCTAATACTGTTATTTTACTAAATCACCACAAGATGTCTCACTTGAACCTTATTTAACCCGCTCAATTTTGAATTTCTCATATAAACTCCAGCTTTTAATTATGTATATTAAGATATAATCACTTCCGCAGTTATTTTGTTATTAATTCCTCAGATTGGCCAGATTCACAGTACACGTCACGTGGTCATTCACTTCGGCTCATCCCGCAACCGTTCGAGTTTACCCCCCCCCCCCCCCCCTACCTTCCCTCTCGATCATACATCCTTAATTGCCATCAGTTATCTAAATTCTCCAATACCAATCATAAAAAAACCCCACCAACTTCAAAAAAACGCGCGAATCAGCTTTCTTCTCTCGCAACTAGATCTAACCTCAAACTCCTCATCATATATATATATATATTTTTTTTCTTCTCTTTCACGTCAAACGCGGGCATTTCATTACGGAAAATAGATACGAAAAATTACCAAAACAACAAGACTGTGTAAACGTTTGGCCAAACTGACTCAGATTGTCTTTTGAAAAAGGTATCGCCAAAATCCCTCAGAGGTGAAGCCGACCATCAAAAATTCCGCGCGGTATCCTTTTGTATTCCCCTCCCCTCTCTCTCTCCTCCCCCACTCCTCTTTTTTTTTTATTTATTTATTTCTTTAATTTCTTCTCCTCGCAATTTCCTTTTGTGTCTCCATTCGTGGCGCACGAGAGAAAGAAAAAGAGAGAGAGAGAGAGAGGGGGAAATACAGTAGCTGCCTTTTTGCGCCCCCTACTTCCCCCACTCCAAGCCCATCGTGATTTCCCCTCTCTCGCTGTTGTTCTCGTAACTGTCTCGAAAGGGAGAATCAACGAGAGGTAAAACGCCTTTCTTCTTTCTCCGCAGTTTAATTTCTTTTATTTTGATGGCCTTTTTTTTTTTTTTTTTTTTTTATTCTTTCACGAACAGGTAAAGTTGGAAAGAGCATCAAAAATACCCAGTGGGGCATCAATCTCTCGTCAAACATGGGACTAGTTGCGTAGAAATGCCAATCCAAGGAATTCGAAGGCTTTTGCTTGAATTTTTTTTTTTTTTTTTTTTTTGCGCAAGGGTTTTGTATTAGCCGATGCCAATAATTCTGTGGTTTTTGGGAGAATCCTATCACATGACAGGAGAATAACCGGTAATTTGCGGAAAAATTTTACGCGGGAAATTCAAACTTTTCAATTGGAAAAAACAAAATTCTGACGATTTGAATTTTTTCTTTTGATTCAAGTAAAAGGATCTCCGAAAATAATGAGTTTACAGGATTTTGTCAGGAAACCTTTTTTGTAGATCATTTAATTCTCTTCAAAAAAGGTATCAACACTTTTTTTCGTATCTCTCACAGATTACGAATGCCTTTTAAATAAGTGGGAGAAACTCGGGGAATTATATTTTTCCTAATAGTAAATAACCAAAAGAATTATCTGTGAAAGATACATACGAATAGAAAAGTAACATTCTCATTTCTCCCCCAGCCAATTTTCCCTTGACGCTGGTCTGCTAATGATGATGACACTCCTTATTTTCTCCGGGTCATTTTTCAAAAAAGGACCAAGTCTCAACGAATGCACGAGTTTGAGGCTCTTCTACGTAGAGCAGAAAAGAGAATGAAAGAAGAAAAAAAAATGAGAGAAGGGAGAGAAGGGGAAACGTCCCTCTTCGTGTATATATATATATATATATATATACATGAACGCCAGAAGCTAATGTCCGTAACGGCTCCCGAACCATTAGAGCGAAAGAAGAGAAAGAGAGAGAGAGAGGAAAAAGGACAGATAACTAGATGATCAGTGCTCCCTATCTTTTTCGTTGAAAACTCATGGTCCAAGGGAAGATCTTAATCACACGGATGATATGATTATGATGAAGCAATTCTTCGGCCTCATTTACCCACCCCGTCATGGAAAAAACATCGTGCGTAAATGTTGAATTAATAAAACGATTGAATAATACTTATTTTCAGTGTAAATTCGAAAATTTGGCGGGAAAAAAGGTTCGGAGGTCATTGGGGATGATTGCATTGGAAAGCGCGGGAAATTTGAGCTGGAGACGAGTATAATGAAGGTAGGGTTCACTCTTACAGTTTTTGAGTTACTCAAAATCAAAATTTTCCCCCCAAAATTTCGGGTTTTTGAAAAAGGTCGTAATACTGTGTTTTTCAGCTCATTTTTCCCCGGCTTTCCGTTGCGATACTTTTCATCTTGATATTCCGAATAATAATGATAATAGAGAGAGAAAAACAGAAAACTAGATGATCAGTTCTTTCTATTTTTTTCATTGAAAACTCACATGGATGATACGATTATAATGAAGCAAATTTTTCGGCCTCATTTACTACCTCCATCATGAGAAAACATCGTACGTAAACGTTGAATTAATAAAACGAGTGAATAACATTTATTTTATAATATTAATTTCGAAATTTGGCGGGAAAAAGTCCTCGCAGGTAATTGGGAATGATTCCATTGAAAAGCGCGGGAAATTTGAGCTGGAGACGAGTATAATGAAGATAGGGTTCACTCTCACAGTTTTTGAGTTTTTCAAAATCAAAATTTTCCCCGCTAAAATTTTGATTTTTTGAAAAAGTTCGTAATACTGTGTTTTTTAGCTCATTTTTCCCCAGCTTTCCAATGCAATACTTTTCATCTCAATATTTCCCATAATAATAATAATAGCACTTGCATTTCAATAGAGTAATGAAATTGTGAAGGTAAATGATTTTTATAGAAATCTAATTATAAAATTAGGTATTAACGATTTGAATAATTGACAATGTTTGCATAAAAGACCCCAGTGAATTAACGTTATTCATAATTGAATTGACTCACTACGTATGGTGAATAATTAATTGTTTAAATGTGGAGAATAGAGTACTTAAACTTGTAGGATCAACGGGTGGTGGGTTGGTGAACCTACTGTGCTTTAATTTCTGGTTGGGTTTACCCACGAGTGTATTTCGTGAATTAACGACATGTTATACGTGATCCCTTGAAAGAGCTCTATTCGAATTTATTTCAATTAGCAGAACCGAGAGGTTAGCGAAGAATATTAATTAAAAATTATTTGAATACCTAAATTTTGAGAATTTTTGAAAAAATTTTATTCCATTGAAAAGAGCGGGAAATTCTACTCCGAAAACTGCTATAATGCAACCCCTTTCCCTTAATTATTTCGGGGGATAATTAAAAAAATCGAAAATCGCTCAGTTTTGAGGGTTAAATTGTTTTCCAATTATCTCGAGAACTATTGGTCCAAAACTAATTGCATTATACCACTTTTAGGGGTAGAATTTCCCGCTCTTTCCAATGGGATCAAAAAAATTTCAAAATTCCATGAACTTCATCAACTCATTTTATTTATTTTCGAAAATTCATCTTTTTAATTTATTGTTTCCATTTTTATTAATTATGTGAGAAATAAGAAAACCCTTTGTTACATTCTTGAGGGTGAAATTCAGCCCCAAAGAGACGCCACCCCCTGTCGCGTCCGGAAGTTGACGAACATCTATCTTTTGACTCTGCGCTTTCCCCGAAATCCTTCCCCCTCATCCTTTCTATCTCATTCCACTGATTTCTGGATTCTCGGACTTCCTCTCGAAGGAAGAAAATCCTAGACAACTCATACATATCCCACATAAACTCACAAATGCGAAGTAAAATTTTCGTGAATTTATCACTAGACAATTAAATTAATTTTTCCGTAATAAATAATTGATTTGAAATCATTGAGGAATTTATTTAAATTTATGTAAATGTGATTATTGATATACGACTGGTCCAAATAACATCTTGACCCGTTTGGGAATTTTATTGCATTTTTTTTCCAAATAAAAAAAAAATAATAAAAAATCTCTAATTATTTGTCAATTTTTCTTTAACCCCATGACCCTAATTTATCGTTGTTGCTTGAATTTATGAATAATTATTCAATCAGTGGGTTAAGTGATGGGCAGAGATCGATATGGATCGATAACATCGATTGCGAATTTAATTGCAATTTTAATACTCCAATTTTATTGATGAAATTAAAAAGTTACGAAACGAGAATTAAGTGTTTTTTTATTATACCGCGAATATCTCCGAAATCAGTCTGAGAATCACCAGGAAATTGGGATTTTCTCGGATAGTTCAAACCGGTTCGGAAAATGGATTGCACCATTGAAAAGCTGAGAAAATTTGCCATGGAGATGAGTATAATGAAGGTTTTTTCGAATGATTTATGGGCCCTATTATGATCTATAGATCAGTGATCTAGAATAATTCATTTAGGATTTTCTCGGGAACTATCCAGCCGATTTGAATGATCCAAAAACCGTTGGAAAGAGGAAAAAACACACTTTTCAATGCACCAGGTCTCATTTCAAAAAAATAACCCAAATTTTTCTCGAAAAAACCCAGAGACAGTTAATTCACAAAATCTCCAAAACTACTAGAGTAAAAAAAAATATCACGAGACCTTTTTTGTAGAGAATTTCAATAGCTACAAAACCACGTACGAATAAAACTGCTGTATCTCGCTTATTTTCCGAGATATCTTTAAAGAAACACAAAAAAAAAATATTTTTCCCCCTTTTACCCCAAAAAATCTTGATTTCTCAATTTTTCCCAGATATCTCAAAAGCGAATGGGTTTAGAAAAAAATGTCAAGATACCTTTTTCATGCAGAATTAAATTTCCCACGAAAAAAGTCTCTTGTCATTTTCCTCTAACCCTAACGGCGTCTGAGATAACTTCCCGGAAACATTGGAGTCTTCCATAAATTTGTCGTACACTCCTAAAAAGTGATTTAAAAAAAAAAGAAAAAATTAGGTGACTCATTGTTAACCCCACAGGAGGGCAACTAATGTCTTTGAAACGTGCAGTAGGATCGCGTGCACGCTCTGGGCAGTTTTTTTTTTTTTTTTTAAATAAACCCTGCGGCAACTACGAGGTCCAAGGACTTGTGGCTGTTACCGAGAAAAATCTCACCGACACGCTGAAGATAATCGGATCTCTGGGTACCTGCAGATGAGGCAAGGGGGGGAAGGGGTAGGAGGTACTGTGGCAAATACTCTTACTGTTCGAGTAAAAGAGAAGGAGAGGGGCAATGTAACGATTGAGATCGAGGGGAAAAGAGAGAGATGGAGAGAGATTGGAGATTGAATAAAAAGGCCTTGAGATTGTAGGAAGCTGGGATGATGCTTGTCCACTGATATTGGACATGCATGTGGTGCCTCATATCATGGAAAGATTATGAGAAATAAGTGAAATTGAAATTCCACTCATTTTTCATCATTTTTCAATTTTTCTGCTAATTTTTTTTTAAAAGTGTTAGTTTCGTTAGAAATAAAGAAGTAAGACGTTAAAAAAAAGAAAAATAGTGAAATTGAGCTTCTACTCATTTTTCATCATTTTTCAATGTTTCTCTTAATTTTTTCTTTTTAAGAAAAAAATATTGTTTTTGTGGTTTTTTAATCAATATTTTTTGTTAAAAAAAGTGAAAATAGAGAAAGAAGACTTTGATGGAGATTTGGATTTTCAAAAAAAGAAGAATTTACAATTTGCCTTTTTTTCTGCTAATATTTGTGAGAATATTTTTGAAA
This sequence comes from Aleiodes leptofemur, assembly GCA_963942555.1. Lineage (NCBI taxonomy): Eukaryota > Metazoa > Arthropoda > Insecta > Hymenoptera > Braconidae > Aleiodes > Aleiodes leptofemur. The sequence goes on from OZ012619.1 coordinate 12,795,709, forward strand.
AATTTCGTTCAATTTAAAAAAATCTATGAAAAAAAGAATCTTTTGATCTATTTAACTATTTGATTTATTCCTCTCTTAAAATTTTCATTTTTCTTCCTTCAATATTTTTCGTTAAAAAAAAGTGGAAATGAAGGAAAAAAACCTTGAGGAAGATATTAGGCTTGAAAAAACCTAAGATTCACCATTTGCCTATTTTTTCTGCTAATATTTGCAAGGATATCTATAACAACCTCAATCAACTGAAAACAAGTGGATAATAGTATTGCTTTCCAACTGATACAGCTTTTTCTGCTAATACTTTAGCAATATGCTTTCGAATGGAAGTGATACAACTTTTTTCAAATCATCATCAAAATATCAAATTTTGAAGAAATTCATTAAAACGCCAATAACTCGAGAACTAATCATGCAAATAAACTCAAAATTCACAGGCATTTAACTGATACAATTCTCGAGATAATATATGAGTATATATCGCGATATCTCGCAAACCCTTCAAAATAGTCACACGAAAATTTACACAAAAATCGAAAATAAATTTATCATCAACATAGAATTTTTTCAGATTTTTAAAAAAAGCGCATTCTGTAGTTTCTCTGTATTTTTTTATTTCAATTGTTTATGAAAAATAGAAATATGGGATTTTAACAATTGGAAATTTTTTTAATGGAATCTCATACTCCTTCCCCACAGGAAAGTATCCTTCCACTTTTCCCATATAACTAAAATTGAATGAGATACGAGCATTCGAAGCTGGAGAAAAATGACCACCTATAGCGGTTTTTTCAAAATTCAAATGGCCGTATTTTTTCAAAAAAAAAATTTGTTTTTGTTTTTTTTTTGTGGGAAATGCCTTGTCTTGAGCATTTTCATAACATATCAAAAATTGAAAAAAATCGAAAAATCAAACCCGAAATCTGAGTGAAATAGCGTGGAATGCCTCATATATAACATCAGTTCAATAGTTTCCAGAAATTCCATTGAAAACTGATTTTCGAAAAATGGACATATCTCAAAAAGTATCGATCGAATTCTCTTGAAATAAAGCTTAAAAAATAGAGTTTGTCAAGAGGAAGTTTTCCACAAAATATGAAATTTTTCTGTAAAACCGTTTTGCTGTAATTGAGACTTTTATGCACACACAGACATACACACACACACACACAGACATGCGCTAAAAATATCATTTTCTCTCTATTTAGGTCATTTTAAGTATCTTCTATTAAAAAAATTATAATCGAAAATTCTGATGATCACATAGCTTCCATTTGGAAGCTAAAAAACCCTAGAAAAAAGACTTTTTCATACATTTAGCAGGAAAAAAATGAAGATACAAAAAAAACGCCAGTACTAAAAAATCTTCCTCAAAAAAACAAAACAAAAAAAACAAAAAAATCTCCAATTCTAACAATAAAGAATTTTTAGATATTAATAATGACAATACTATTATTTGCGCTTCTGTATCCCTCATTCTGGACTTTTCTACATTAATTTGAATCCAAGGCCACTTGGAATAATTCCAACGACAATATGTCGGCAGCATATCAAAAGATACCTATCATTGCCTGCATAACGAGTCGAGTCACTCACCTGCTGAGCATTTGTATATATATGTGTGTGTGAACAGTGAAAAATATTCACTATCAATTTATCTCCTTTTTTTAAAAAAATAATTTTTTCAACTTTTTTTTTGTCTTTTTTTTTAACTCGATGTACAACTTCCTAGTCTCCTGCAATAACTCGCTTATCACTCGCCTTATTCATTATTTAATTTCATTTGAGTTTAATTGAGGCACTGAAACTATCAGATTTAATGTAATTACAATTTTTATATTTTATTCAATTAAAAATCCGGTAAAATGATTTAATTATCAGAGAAAACGTTGCAATGAAAAAAAAAACGAGTGCAGTTGATATTTTCTCATTAATTTACAATTATAAATTAATTGAAAAAAAAAAGCAATTTTTCTTAGATTTTTCGAGTTAAAGGATATTTTATTATATATTTTTATAAATATTAACCGAAAAAATGGACAAATGGTGAAATTTAGAGTTTTCTAAACCCAACGTCTTCCTCAAGGTCTTTTTTTTCACTTTAACCCCTTTTTTAACGAAAAATACTGATAAAAAAATCGAAAAATCAAGATTTTCTTGATTTTCGGAGTTAAAATAAATTTGTCTAGACATTTTCTGCAAATATGAGCAGAAAAAATGAGCAAATAGTGAATTTTCGATTTTTCCAAGCAAAATATTTTCTCCGCGGTATTTTTTTTCATTTCCCTTTTTTTTAACGGAAAAAATTGATGGAAAAAACCACAAAATTAAATTTTTTCGTGAAAAATGAATTTAATCGAAATTATTTAAAATTTAATATAATCACAATTTTTACTAGACTTACTTCAATTAAAAATCCGGTAAAGTGATTTAATTATCAGAGAAAACGTCTGAATTAATCGAAAAAAAATTGGGCACTTGATATTTTCTGATTAATTCACAATTATAAATCAATCGTTAATTTAATAATAAAAAAAGGATTTTTTCTCAGATTTTTCGAGTTAAAGGATATTTAACTATGTATCTTTGTAAATATTAACATAAAAAATGGGCAAATAGTGAATTTTAGATTTTTTAAGCAAAATGTTTTACTTAAGGTCGCTTTTTTCAATTTTCCCCTTTTTTTAACGAAAAATATTGATGAAAAAATTGAAAAATCAAGATTTTCTTGATTTTCTGAGTTAAAGTGCATTTTCATACATATTCTTTGCAAATATTAGCAGAAAAAATAGGCAAATAGTGAATATGAGATTTTTTAACCAAAATGTCTTCCTTAAGGTCTCTTTTTTCAATTTTCCCCCTTTTTTAACGAAAAATATTGATGGAAAAACCCGAAAAATCAATTTTTTCTAGTAAAATATAAATTTACTTGAAATCCTTTAATTTAATGTAATTAAAATTTTCATATTTCCTTCAATTAAAAATCCGGTAAAATGATTTAATTATCAGAGAAAACGTCTGAATTAATTAAAAAAAAAAAAAAAAACTAGTGCATTCGATATTTTCTGATTAATTCACAATTATAAATTAATCGTGAATTAATTTATTCGTCGAGTCACGTTATTCTACGTTAATTGGACGTCATACAGTGAATTGTGCTACGTATTTTGATAAAATCGTCGTCTTAGAAGCAAAGGGGCGTAAGTGCATATGCTTAAACATACCACTTACGTCTTTTTATTTCTGCAAATAATGAAATGTTTGCATTTGCACTTGTTGCATTGAATAAACATGATGCTGGTGTGATTGGAATTAGAGGCAGGAGAGAATTGTGATGAGAGAGAAGTGAGCAAATGCAGATGATCTTCTGATTTAATGGGCCGTGAAGTGCACCAGAAGATTCATAACCACATCCACTGGATAATGAGAAGAATATATGAAAAAAAAATTTAAAAAAAAAAGAAAATTATTGAAGGAGACGTGAAATATTTCAGTAAATAATGGAGATACGCCCTTTTTGCTCGAATTTTCTCTTTTTTAGAGAATTGAACTCTTTTTGAGAGCTACAAAAAAGGATCGAGGTGAAAAGGGCGTATCTCACTTAGTTTCCGAGATATTTTTTAAAAAAGCGGGAAAAAATGGAATTTTTCTGTTTTATGGAAATTTTTTTTTTTAATTTGATTTTTTTTTTATTTTATTGAAAATATTTTGCAAATCAGCGGGTGTTAGGGGAAAATGTCAAGATACCTTTTTTGTAGAGAATTTCAAGAGCTACAAAAATGGATTCAGGTAAAATTGCTCTATTTCGCTTAGTTTCTGACATATTTTTTAAAAAAGACAAAAAATTCTCATTTTCCCATTTCACCTAAAAATTTTCATTTTTTCAATTACTCCCAAATATGTAAAAGGCCATCAGTTCTATTAAAAAATCTCAAGACATCTTTGTTTCAGAAAATTAAATTCCCTCCAAAAAAGTACTCTTGACATTTTCCTCTAGCTCCAATATTTTCCAAGATATCTAGAAAAAAATTTTAAAAAATTCAAATTTCTTATTTTACCTAAAAATCTTAATTTTTTCAATTACTCCCAAATATCTAAAAGGCCATCAATTTTATCGAAAAATATCAAGACACCTTTTTTTTAGAAAATTAAATTCCCTCCAAAAAAGCACTCCTGACATTTTTCCCTATCTCCAATATTTCCCGAGATAAAAAAATAATGATCATCATGAACTCTCATTGTGTTCCAATTTCCGCGAAAAAATGAAAAAAATAACCGAAAAATTCTTGGTAAAGAAATTCTCTTGTTTCAAGTGGGATCATCAAACCTAACGGAAACATTTAACATAGTAAAGAATAACGAATAACGAATAATTTCGAGTGACACGGAAGAATAGAAGCGCTTGCACAATCGATAATGATATAGCAGAATGATCCCATTTTTTTTCTCTTTTTTTTTCATTTTTACCTCCAGCATCTCTTTCTCCTCTGCATTGAAACAGATACACAGTGAGCATAGAAATGGCATTAGGTAGCCACTTCCAAGAAGCGGAAGTCACAAAGTATGATTGGCTTAGCCGTCGGCTACAAGTGTTGTGAATTATTATCCTGTGGTTTTTCAATGGAAATCCATCATCTCTTGCTTCCAGTTGTTATTCGAATTTGTATCTCTTGTGCAAAGATATCAATTTCTTCCAATTGTGTTTCAATTGATTTTTCCGTTTGAATTGAAGAAAAAAAAATACGTGCATTCATTTTTTTCTGAATATCTTTGAAATTAGTTTGAAAAATCACCAGAAAATCGGGATTTTCTCGGATTTTTGAAGCCGGTTCAGAAAATGGATTGCACCATTGAAAAGCTGAGAAAATTTGCCATGGAAATGAGTATAATGAAGCTTTTTGAGAATGATTTATGGGCCCCATTATGATCTATCGATCAGTGATCTAGAATAATTCATTTAGGATTTTCTCGGGAACTATCCAACCGATTTGAATGATCCAAAAACCGTTGGAAAGGGGAAAAAACAGACTTTTCGATGCACCAGGTCTGATTCCGAAAAAATAAGCCAAATTTTCTTCGGAAAAAGCCGGGAACAGTTAATTCACAAAATCTCCAAAACTACTAGAACTCTAAAACTACTACTTTCTTTGCTTCCAATTGTTATTGGCATTTGTATCTCTTGTGCAAAGATATCAATTCCTTCCAATTGTGTTCCAATTGATTTTTCCGTTTGGATTGAAGAAAAGAAAAACAGAAACTAGTGCATTTGATATTTTTTGAATATTTTTAACATTAGTCTAAAAAATCACCGTAAAATCGAGATTTTCTCGGATTGCACCATTGAAAAGCTGAGAAAATTTGCCATGGAAATGAGTATAATGAAGCTTTTTTGAATGATTTATGGGCCCCATTATGATCTATCGATCAATGATCTAATCATAATCATAAATTAAATCATGAAAAAATGTCTTCTTTCTTAGTTTTTTTTTTTCAGATTAAAGGGTATTTTGTCGTCTATTTTTGCAAATATTAGCACGAAAAATAGGCAAATCTTTCCTTTATTTTTCCTTTTTTTTTAATTAAAGATTATGATGAAAAAAATGGAAAAATTAAGATTTTCAGGTATTTTTTGAGTTAAATTACATTTTCTTGAGTATCTTTGCAAATATTAGCAGAAAAAAAAATGGGCAGACTGTAAATTCTTCATCTTTTCTTGTCCAGCATCATCGTCAAGGTCTTTTTTTTCTCATTTCCTTTTTTTTTGTCAAACAAATTAATTTTTTTAAACGAATTTCACATTTGCATCTCTTGTGCAAAGATATCAATTTTTTCCAATTGTGTTGCACGATTTTTCCGTTACTCCATTGACTCTTTAATAATTATTGCAAGGACAGGGTGTGGGTAGGAGAGGGGAAGAGGGGAGAGGAAGGGGAGGGGGGAGATGAAGGTGGTGAAAAAAAAATGGGGAATGAAGGATAAACAATAAATTGAGAAAGGTAAATCTCTTCGTGGTATCCATTCACCGGATGTAATGAGGTCCTCGCTACTGGAGAGGCACGAATGAATGAATGAGGAGAAGAAGAGGAGATGGGATGAATGAGGATGAAGGAGGCGAAATAATGAGATTATTGAGGTGAAGTGCAGGATATTGGAAATACCGGAGAAATTAGTTGATGCTTCAAAAAATTGGATTTTTTTTGGGAGTTAACTCCCTTATTTTTTTTTGATGTCGTATCACAAAGATGATGTTTTTTTAAAAAAAATTCTGAATTTTTTCATAATTTTTGTCCGTGCAGTTTATGAGATATGAATTATAAAAATCACTGAAAATACCGGTGGTGGGGATGAAACGCCCTAAATCAGACGGAAATAACGAAATTACTAAAGAACCACAGGGTTGAGCCATTATTTAAAAACAATTGGCGAAGAGAACAGCATTTTAACTAAATAATAGAAGAAAAAAATATTCAATTCACCGTATAGTTATTGAGAAATTTTAATTAGAAGGTAGTCGTAACTATTTGCCTCTCTCTCTGTCTCATGCATGTGATAGGAGATTAATGTAGAAAAAATTCGAGAAAAAAGAAAATTATATTCACAATCGGATAGAGCGGGAAATTCTACCCCGGAAAACCCTATAATCCAACCCATTTTGCCCCACTCTTCTAAAAATTCGAAAAATATTTCAAGCCCTGTAACTCTTGAACCACTGGGCCAAAAATCATTGCATTATATACATTTTCGGGGTAGAATTCTCCGCTCTTCCCACTGGAATCATCAAAACTCAAGAATTCCGAAAACAAAAAAAAATTATATTCTCAAGCTCAAGATATGACTTTCCAAATAGTTTAATCACTTTTTTTGGGTGAATTGAAGGACTTTTTCCCCCAATTATCAGCAATTAATTGGAAACTAATCTACAAATCCTCATTTTTTTATGATACTACCTTAATTAGTGGTTTTTTTCAATGGGGAATTCTTTTATTTTGGAAAATTTTGAGTTTTTTTTGCAGGGATTGAGTGAGATAACAAGTGGGCTTTGGAAAAAATGTCAAGAGACTTTTTTTGTAGATTTCTGCACGAAATTTAAAAAAAAAAGGATTTTTCGGGGGCTTTTGTTTTTTTTTTTATTGCAGATTTTTTTTTTCTTATTTATTTTTTATAAATTTGGCGATTTTTAGGGATTAAGGGAAGAATGAGCCTATTTTTATTCCTTCTTGTTCGAAGAGGGGGAGAGGGGGAGGGGTGGATGGAGCAAGAGATGAGGGGTGAAATGGAAAAATTTCAATTTCTAATGATTTATTTTATTTTATTCATTTATTTATTTCAAATTTCCTAAAACCGCCAAAAAATCATTTCCAACCCATCATTTCCACCTCAAATTTCCTCAGCTTTCCACTAAAAATCACCAAAAAAAAAAAAACCCTATCCCAAACCTTCCTTCCATCATAAACCAAGTTTCCTACTTTTACTCATTCCCCCCCCCCCCCCCCCCCCAAAAAAAAACTAAAATCATAAAAAAAAAAAAAAATCTCATTAATAACCAAAACTTTATCATTTAAACTAACCACAATTCATTAGTTACCACCGGTTAACCATCAATTCAACCCGAAAAACCCATACACACATTCTCCCATCGTACTACTACTTCGTAGATAAGATAAAGAGAGAGAACTCCAGCAGAGTCGCCATCGAGTCTGGAACTTTTTTTTTTCTTTTTTTTTTCTGTAATTTCTCGACGTCATCGGCAGATCCAAACTCCTTATTCTCTCTTCCAAAAACTTCTGGTAGCCAGGATCCGTGTCATGTCTATCTTGGCTTTCTGGCTTCCGTTGTACCCCTCCCCCTCCCCCTCCCCCCTTGAGTTGAATTCATCCAACCCCCCCCCCCTCCTCCTCCTTTTTCTATTCCAGATCCTCAAACACTCAGTGATCGCACACACAATTTCCCCTCTTCCCCTCATCCTTCTCCTCTCCTCCCCCCCCCCCTTTTTCCTCTCTTTCAGTACTGAAGAGAAGAAGAAAAGTCACACCGTTACAGTTAACTGACAGGCTTCTTGATTAATACAATTCTTAATGTCATAACATCCCTGGGCCAACGATATTTCATCTTTTACTCTATCACTTTTGGAATAATAGCGAGAAAAATGTGAAGACTTGATGCCTTTTATTTTGGGTAAATCGGGTGGAATGGAATGGGATTTTGGAGAAGAGGAGAGGGGAGGGGAGGGGAGGGGAGGATTGAGAGGATGGTTGGAGATGGAGTTTTTTTGGATGATTTTCGTGAAAAACTGGGGAAATTTGACGTGAAAAACATAAGTTGGAAGGGATTTTTTGTTTAAATTTGAGGTTTTTTGGAGGGGGGATACCTTTATTTTGGGTAAATCAGGTGGAATGTAATGGGATTTTGGAGGAGAGGAGGGGGGAGGGTTTGACATGCAGTTTTTTTTTGATGATTTTGGTGAAAAACTGAGGAAATTTGACGTGAAAAACATAAGTTGGAAGGGATTTTTTGTTTAAATTTGAGGTTTTTTGGAGGGGGGATACCTTTATTTTGGGTAAATCAGGTGGAATGGAATGGGATTTTGGAGGAGGGGGGGGGGGGGGGGGGGGGGGGGGGTTGAGAGGATGGTCTGAGATGGAGTTTTTTTTGGATGATTTTGGTGAAAAACTGGGGAAATTTGACGTGAAAAACATAAGTTGGAAGGGATTTCTACGAATTTTTTTGAAAATTTGACGTTTTTTGGAGGACGAAGGGGGGGGGGGATTTGGGAATTAGAAACTCTCGGGCGAGAATTTAAGACTCAATTGGCATCAGTTCTGTGTTTATAAAATTGAGAATAAGAAGAAATTATTGCTTATATCGAAGATATAATAAGAAATATTTGCGATTTTTGGGATGTTTCTATTTTTTGGGAGATTTTTGAAGTGAAAATTATGTGGAGAAGATGGAAATAGTAGAGATAATTTTCATTTCGATGATTTCATTGAAAAACTGAGGTAATTTGGAGTGGAAAACATGTGTTACAAGTGATTTTCTAGGATTTTATTGAAATTTCGACTTTTTTTCGGGTCAAAATTAAGATTCAACCCTTTTGATTTTTGAAAAACGTCAGTTTCTTGGAAATATCTCCAGTTCTATTCAACGTAGCATGAAAATGGGAATCGGAGGTATAACATGAGATCATTTTCCACTGATTCGAGTGTTCGAAAATGAGCGGGACAATTTCGACGGAAATCAATCATCGGTGGTTTCTCTGGTGACACCATAAGAGCGATAAGGCAACTAATTACCCCCCCCCCCCCCTTCTCTCTTGGACCCACTGCGATCCAAGAGTCAGTACACTGAGGGGAAAAAATATTTTCTAGGCATAAAAATAATTTTGAGCCAAAACTCCTTCTTTATTATATTCGAATTTAATTGAGAGAAATAAATATTTATTTCTCTCAATCTCAATTTTTTTCATTTCGAAATTACATCAGGTCATTACTCATTTTTCGTTGCTAAATTTCACAAATTGATGATGATAAATAAACAATTATTTGTCCAAATCTCCTCCTGAATTGATTCAATCTTGATTATAATTGCCATTAATATTTTCTCGTGATGTTTTTGTCAAATAATAATGTATTTGAACGAAACATGAATTTTTAGTCCAAATATAGTCCAGTTTGACTCAAAACCGCAATGTATTGGTCGGAAATTATTCCCTAAAAAACTTATCGTATTTTTAATGTGAATGTATTGGAATTTATCCCAAATAAATACAAGATTCGTCTAAGACATAAAGTGTTTAAACAGAAAAAAACCACTGGCAATCAAATTCTCGATTGACATGAACTATATAACGTTCCTAGTAAATATTTTTTTCCCTCAGTGTAGCCATAAGACATTCAACGGAAAAGTCAGTGATTTTCGAAGACACAATTCCAACAACATTCAACTATCAGTGATATCAACGAAGTGATAATCAACGTATTTCATATATTGTAACCTTTGTATTTAATATCATTTGACCACTGGTTTTTTCCCGTTGATAGATAGGTTTTCCACGTACTTTAATTACTGGTGAAATTAATTCTGAAATTGAATAATAGTAACAACACTGTGATAAATTTTAAATAAGAATGTAGAAATTCCATAAGAGATTTTTACTCATTGCTCTCTAGTCATGAATCTTCTCAACAAATTTCTAGTAAAAAAAAAAAAAAAAAAAATAAAAATTTCAATATTTTTAACCAAAGATTCCTTCCAAGTTTTTAACCAAAAATTTTTTATTCTTTGTTTATTTTATAATTTTATCTAATTTTTATTCTTTTGGATGTTTCTTTTAATTTATGACACTATTTTTTTCGGAATTTTGATTGAAATTTTAATTCTAGACAAAAGTACATTTCAACCTGATGAAGAGCAATGAAAAATGAAATTTTTGAACAAAGACTGAATTCCCGCCAAATGAGATATTTGACAGAAGGTCTCATAACCAAAATAATTTTTTGGTTATCTAGTTGATGTCACAAATGACATAAGAAAAATGTAGTATTTAGCACTGAAGAATTGTATGAAGAGGGATGATTTGTGTGAGGAACGAAATGTTATATTGTAAGAGACATTGTTATTACCTTTAATTTTTACTGATTCCAAAATGTATAATTAAATGACAACTGTATTGATATTTTTAGAATAAACATAAGAAACACCCTGAGGAGGTTCACGCACAGTAGACGAAACGTTGGTGTCTTCAATATTTAAAATCAATTTTTAATTTTTTTTTGGGAGTGACCATAATGGCCGATAATCAACCTAATTATAATTTAAGAAATGGTCGGAGAAAAAACTTTAATAATTAATTACTGGTGTCTCAACAATTTATTTCCCTTCGCCTTTTCACCATCCACATTTCGTCCACTTTCAATTATCTGAGTTTTCGAACATCAAGCAGTTTGAAAATGAAAATCATCGATTTTTGAAACAGTTAAGGAATAAAAAGCCGATTTTCATAAAATGATGTTCAACTCTTCGAAAAATAGATAATTTTCATTTTAAAATTACATAAATCAAGGGCAAATGATCTTACTCTTCATCTCCATTTTGGATTTTTCTGCTGCGACCAATAGAACCCAAGAAATCCTCAATAACCGGATTTTTCAAAAAAAATTGCGAATTTCAACCCAGGAATTCAAATTTTCCAAAAAAAAATCCAAAAAATCAGCGAAAACCTTCCACCCCGAAACCTTCTCCTCATTTCATCCAAAATCCATAATTTCCAGACACAATTCCAATCAAAAAATCGTGAAACCATCTGAGCGGCACGTGTCCGGAGACTGACCTTATCATAAATGAGCTCAAATGCGCGGAAAAAATAAAAACAGTGACGAATCACTGTACCCAATGACCCAGACTCTCTTGACCTCCAGCAATCACCACGTGCGCGATAAAAAGAAATCATCAGAATTCCGCAGTAATCCGAATCTCCCCAGCAAAAGCCTCGTTTCCACCCCCCCCCCCCCTCCGCCCCCCCCCCCCACCCACCCAAAATCCCTCAATTCACCCCTAAGACCCCCAAAAATCGATAGGAAACCCCGGGTCAAAATGGACCTACAATTCAAGATTTTTCGTGATTTTTTTTGAGGGTGAAGGAGTCTTAAAAAAATTTTGTAAAAATTCACCAACAATCTCCACCTATTGGACCATTTTCTCAAATTTTTTCAAAATTTTCCACCGACTCCTTCAATCCAAAAAAAATTCCCAAACAACATTGCTAAATAGGTCCATTTTGCTTCACTTTCCTCTCACAAAAAAAATAATTCCAAATTCACTTTAAATCGAACGAACGAAAAATTCTTCAAGAAGAATAAAACTCGTGGAATTCACTGCTTGAAGAAGACCAGTAGTCCCTTTTGCTGGGCCAATAAACGCAATACATCGTCTGGATATATCCAGAAGCATCCACAAGACAGTTATGACTTGGACTCGTCGGACTCGTCAGTTGTTTTGTGATAGAGGCCCCCCTTCTTTCTTACTTCTCTTGTTATAATTCTCGTGCTGATGCGGAAGGTGAAGCCATAGGCTTCTGCTCCTGTTTTTCGATCTTCCCCTTTTTATTCTCATTTTTTTTTTTTTTTTTTGGTTAGGACGCCGACGCCGCGTGGGCTCGTTTCCTTTTTTTTCTCCTCATTTTTCTCCTTTTTTTTTCATCATCTTCTTGTTCCTCTCCTTCTTCTTTTTAGTCTCATTTTGCCGCAACGATCGCCCCAACGACTGCAATAGAAACAGGGGGAGAAGGAGGAGGGGGAGGAGGAGAGGAAGAACAAGAAAGAGATGATGATACTACCTCATGAAAGGATGCCGACGCTACTGTACGGTAGCTCCTCTTTTCTCCCCCCCCCCCCCCTCTCTGAAAACGTATATACTGGCCTGCAGACTGTACCCAATTATTCTGGTGTGCTATACTAATGCCATGAAGGCCCTCTCAATGTATCCCTTTCACTCCTCTTGATCTTCATTTAACTACCCACTGAATTATCAGACACGATAAATTAATAAGCGATTTGAAATCGGCGCTTTTTTAAGCATCAAGTCATCATAATGTGGTTCTTTTTTGAATTCTGATGAAGGATGTCATAATGTTTGGGATGGTTCTCGATTTTTTGGAATAGGAACTGTAGTTCTGATAGCCTTTTGACTCCTTTTGATGTTCATTCAACTACTTACTTCATTATCAGATGAATTCAGCTATGAATTCATAAGTGATTTGAAATCTGATGAAGGATGTCATAATGTTGAGGATGATATTCGATTTTTTTTTAAAACGCACCTGTAAGCGAACCTTTCGGTAGCTGTTTTACTCCTCTTGATCCTTATTTGACTCCATACTGAATTATTAAAGGCAAATTAATATGCAAATCATCAGAGAGTGGTTCTTTTTGAAATCTGATGAAGGATGTCCTAGAGTTCAGGATGGTTTCTGATTTTTTAGAATAGGACCTGTAGTTTCGGTGTCCCTTTGACTACTTCGGATCGTTATTTAACTAGCTACTGAATTATCAGATGAATTGATACGCGATAAATTCACAAGCGATTTGGAATCGGAACTTTCTTGGACATCAAATCATCAAAAAGTGATCACTTTTCGGAATTTGATGAAGGATGTTCTAAAGATAAGGATGGTTTTTGATTCCTTGGAAACGGATCTGTAGTTCCGGTGGCCTTTTGACTCATCTTGATCTTCATTTAACTATCTATTGGATTACCAGATGCGATAAATTAATAAGCAATTTGTAAATGGCATTTTTTAGGGATCAATTCATCAAAAAGTGATCCTTTGAGGAAAGTTTTCCATTTTTTGGAAGCAGACTTGTAGTTTCGGTGTCCTTTTGACTTTTCTTGATCTTCATTTGACTATCGATTGGATTATCAGAAGTGATAAATTGATAAACGATTTGGAAGCAGAATTTTTCAAAGCATCAAATGATCAAAAAGTGGTTCTTTTTTGAAATCTGATGAAGGATGTCATAAAGATAAGGATGGTTTTTGATTTTTTGGCATTGGACCTGTAGTTCCGGTATCTCTTCCACTGTTCTTGATCTTCATTTAACTATTTATTGAATTATAAGACGTGATAAATTAATAAGCGATTCGGAAACGGCATTTTTTCAGGCATTGAATCATCGAAAAGTGGTTCTTTTTTGGAATCTGATGGAGGATGTTCTAGAGTTAAGAATGGTTTTTGAATTTTTGGCATTTGGACTTATAGTTCCGTCAGCCCTTTCCCTCCTCTCGATCTTCATTCAACTACCCACTGAATTATCAGACGCGATAAATGAATAGGCGATTTGGAAAAGCCTGTTTTAGGCATCAAATCATCAAAAAGTGATCTTTTCCGAAATCTGATGAAGGATGTCATAAAATTTTGGTTTTTCTTTTTTCAGCATTGCACTTGTATTCCTTTTCTTCCTCTTGATCTTCATTTCACTATCTATTGAACTATCCGACGCGATAAATTGATAAGCGATTTGAAAACAACATTTTTTCAGACATCAATTCATCAAAAAGTCATCCTTTTTTTGGAGTTTGATGAAGTTTGAAAGAATGTCATAAACTTAAGGAAAGTTTTTGAATTTTTGGAATCAGTGTAGTTCTGAAGGTGATTCAAAAGATACAGATCGACAAAAAAAGCTGATTTGTTTTTTTCTGCGATCTAGTTTTTTGCTCTTGAGGTCAAGTGGTACCTGTTGGAGACCTTGGAGGGCTGATTGAAGGTGTCTGCATTGCATTACAAATAGACTCGTTTTATATTATGACCCGAAATGAACTCGAGTGAGTGAAAAAAAAAAAATGTGGAAAAATGAGTAGAGGGAAATCAACGAGCTCTTAATGGAGTCGTAACTCGTTGAGAGTTGAGAAACTCAGGGCAACTGCCGCCGTCGCGTAACTACTTGCGTTTGAAATTAGAGAGAGAGAGAGAGATTTCGTGTTGGTGTTGGAGAGATGGAAAGAGACGAGATTTTAACGCAGATGCATGTGTAATACTGCCTACACTCGTTGAATATAATGGTAGTCTCTGTTTTAAGCGCTAAAAAAAATTGACAATTTATAGTTTGATCTTCAAATGGGATTTTTTAATGAACGAATGCTCCGGAAATTGTTTCTTTAGAGTCAATTAGATGCGGAATTTTCCGATCTTTCGAATGGTTTCAACCCCGTTAAAAACGGACGTATAGTTTCCGAGAAAATCACAAAAAACGGTTTTTCGATTGAAATGATCTATAGATCATTTCGATCGAAAATCAAAAGTAAATTTTGTCCAAAAAAGGCTTAATTATAGTGTTTTCCAGCTGGAATTTCCCCAGCTTTTCAATGGCACTACTCTCGAAATCGTGTGACTCATAGTTTCCGAGAAAATCAAGGATAAAAAGGGATTTTTAAAGCCAAAAGAATTTAAATTTTCAGAGAATCCTGTATCGTGACTAACATTCATTAAATCTTCACAATTTATCCCTGAAGAAGGAAGTGCTAAAGCAATTCGCCTATAAATAGAAGTTACAGGATTCAAGATGAATGAAAAAAAAAATATTTAACAGCATCCCCCCTCCCCCCCCCCCCCTCCTTCCTTCTTCTTTTACGATCGCATTAAGTCATCTATCACGAAAACACTCTCATCATCCAGCGAAAAATAATGATCTAGACACAGTAACCGAGAGCGTTATTAAAAAAGATTAAATGAAAAATAAAAATTAAAAGATAAACTTGTTCCTTCTCACCATTTAAAGTTCTCTTGCTTTGACCTTTTGATGCTTTCCAAACTTTATTATTATAAATTTGCATTAAAGAATTTTTTTTTTATTGTTTTTTCATTAAATCCCATCAATTCAAAGACTCTGAAATTAAGATGATAAATAATTATACAGCAATTGATATAATCGATCAATATCACGTAAAATTTCAAAGAATCAATCAATTTTTAGTTGATTGCGTGAATAAATTTAATGGATATGCAATAAAGCTGTTATTAATTAGCTTAACTTTTTTTTTTTTTTTATTTCGAAAGTAGACAGGTGTAATCAGTGGCTTGTTTAAGACGAAGAGAATGAGTGAGAGGAGAAGTGGATCGCCTCAAAAGATCATGACCCTGGGCGAGAGTTGCTCTCACTGGGATGCAGGCTGGAATCTTCCAATTGATGAGGTGCTAACGCCACGTGACGGCAAAACACCGAACTTTTTTGAAGAAAACCAGAACAAAATTGACTTTGTTGGTACAATGATTTGAATAGGCAGTTTTTTCGTCTTCTTTTACCATATTTCTTCCAAATTCATCTATCTCAACAACAGCTGAAATAGAAGAGAAGAGAAATTTGCCGATAAAAATAGCTCATCTTGTTGCGTAAAACTGCAGTTTTTTCTAATAAATTTTTATAAATTTAGGATTTTTTTGGTTAAAAAAGGAGCAACAAGGATTTTTAGATAATGGATTGTCTTTCTGATGACCTTGACTTTGCAACAAACTTTATTGCATCAAAATCCACCGAATAGTTCTCGAGAAAATCACAAAAAACGATTTTTTACGATTTTGATCTATAGATCGATAATCAAAACTAGATCTCATTGGATAGAGGTTCCATTATAGTGTTTTTCAGACTAAAATTTCCCCAGCTTTTCAATGGTGAAATTAAAAAATGAATAAACTCCAGAGATTCCAAGATAACTCGGGTTTTTTGGTTGCAAATCGTACCAGAATCAGATCAATAAATAAGCAGACTCGTGCAGCAAAAGTTTTCTCATTAGAATTTTAAACATTATTGAACGCAAATGTTTAAACTCACAAACAAAACGATAAGGAGAAAAATAACTTTAACAAGATGCCGATATAAGAGTAACAACAACCAATATCGTAACGTATCAATGGACACATCGAATCAGCTAAATCTTCGTTTTCTTATCTATAATCTCAAACAAGTATTTCTGAAAGCACGGCCAAAGGAATGAGGCTACATTTTCTTTTCTCTTTTTCTCTCTCATCGTTCTTTTTTTTTTTTTTTTTGAATCTT
Organism: Aleiodes leptofemur; assembly: GCA_963942555.1. NCBI lineage: Eukaryota > Metazoa > Arthropoda > Insecta > Hymenoptera > Braconidae > Aleiodes > Aleiodes leptofemur. Next base: position 12,812,250 of record OZ012619.1, read on the forward strand.
GCGGTGTGAGGTAGCTTATGCCCCATGGTTAAAATCCAATGGGGATATTAAACAAAACTCCCCTGGTACGAGATGCTACAACGAAGATTACACTAACTGTTCGGGTTTACAACTGACACTTAACAGGGCCCAATTAAACCACCATTACACGATTAATTATCTAATTAATTTATATGCCTCAGGTCTAGTGTCTTGTATTTGTCAAAAATTATATAAAACTTGTTAAAAAAATGATATTATCAGTAATCAGTGTTATGCAGATTTTTCACGGTCTTCCAATGGTTTCAATCCCGTTGAAAACCGACGTATAGATCCCGAGAAAATCCTAAAAAACCGATTTCTCGATCAATGATCGATAGATCATTATCAAATATTGATCTTGACGTGAAAAGCTTTCATTATAGTGCTTTCCATGTAGAATTTCCTCAGGAATTCAATGGCATCACTGTCGAAACGGACCGGCCAATAGTCTTCAAGATAATCCACAATTAAATTACATTAAAATGAAAATTAATGAAGAAAAAAAAAATTTAATTGGAAATGCACGAGACACAGCAGAAAGTTAATCATAGTTATTTATAAATTGTTGAAAGATTTCCCATCACCCAACTGAATAACCACAAACTGTACACGGTAGTTACATACTTATTTCCGTGAAAATGAATTTAAAACAATATAATCCAAGCAATTACAGTGCTCGAACGGAGGCAACCGAGTGGAAGGAGTACTTCACCACGATGTTAGTAAAAAAAAAAAAAAAAAAAAGAATGAAGGTGGGGAGAGAGAGGTGGAAAAAAGGAGCAGCAAATGATAAGAAGAGGGATAAAAAAAAAGGTGAGTCGGCGCGCGGGCATCCGGCCGTGGTTAAAGACCTAAGTGACAGCTAAAGTAATGCGAGGAGGGAGCACACAAGGAGGTACCCCACAAGTGAGAGAGTTAGGTAGGCAATACCAATGGCACTCAGCTACTTACTTCAGTTAACCAGCAAAACTGTTTGAGTACATTTTACCCATTGCACCCAAGTACATGAGACTTCTTCCCTCCTTCTCCTCAAATACAACTCATTCCATTATCATGATCTTCACCTGGAGAAATCCAAGTATTTCCCACACAGTACAATTTCCTCATATTGTAACATGTATATTTCCGGTGGGGCATATATCAGATTTTTCAATTTTGTGAATTTCAAATTAGCCGGAAGCATGCTACCAAGTGAATTATCACTTTAAATTGGCTCCAATTGCTTCCAGACACTTGTAAATGTGCTAAAATCTGATGAAACACCAGAAGAAGAGCTGTACCAGGTGATTTCATCATCGACAATCAGCTCGACCAACTGGTACAGCACAAAGCATGATCACCAATGGTCAAAAAAGTGATTTTCATCAATAATACACTCAGTTCCAGGTGATTTTGTCATCGACAATCAGACAAATTTCTACATTTCTTTATTCTATCAGGCAAAATAAATTTTACATCATCAAGAATGATATTTAAATGCAATTCAGCTGAAGACCACCCAAAACTTTTGAGGGAGAATTGTCCAATAAAAAACAATTTAAAATTAAATCTAATCTCCAATTCCATCCTCCCCCCCTCTCTCTCTCTTTCTCTTTCCAAGTTAACATTTTCCCAGACGCCTCATCTGAAACACAGACATGGCCTCCCCCCCCCCCCCCCCCCCAACTCCGCCAACTCACCCCATGGCAGTATAGGACACAGCAATGCCACCTGGCTACTTTTTGCCCATTCCTCTTCCCCTCTCCACCTCCTCCTTCTTCTTCTTCAACTCCACTTCAACGATATTGTTTTTTGTGTCTCTTCCCTGGTCACATTCGTTACCAACACACAGACACACATACTATCCTCACAGCAAAATGCCACTCCCTTTGGTAGATTTACCTCTCTTGCTTTTGCACCTTGCTCATTCGCTACCAAGTGGACGCCCCACTTCCGGTACCAACTGACAAACCAATCCAAATACACGTTTAATACAAATACAATGGTTGAGCCACGCCCAACCACCTACGCGCACCTGGTACATTGGCCACGCCCACAACGGGTGGTAACATTGGCTACTGAAATTTACACAAAAGTCCGCTATCAACTCTCTGCTGAATTGTTAAAATCCAGACGTTTTTTTTTTTTCAACATTTTGTGATGCTTTTCATTATTATTATTATTGTTATTATTATCAAACGATACACCCATTCTGACCATCCGCCTTTGTTCTACCACTTTCGTCCAATCACAAGGCACCTTTGAGAAATCATACTGTGACTCCCTCTGGCGGGAAAAGAGGCGCAAAAATTTTACATTTTAAACTTGAGGTTAGGGTTTTTTTTTGGAAGGAGGGGTTTTTGCCGGGGTTTAGCGGCAAGTTTTGCTGCAGAATTTCTTGCACGAAGTTGAAGAGGAAAAAAAGGGGGGAGGGAAAGGGTTGAATTGCATTTGCCACTTTGGTTAATTCCCTATTCTTGTGATCCTCAAAAGAGGTTATTTTTTGGTTTTTTCGAATTTTTGAAAATGACTTCTCAATCATGAGTTCGTTATTTTGGAGGGATCTCGCAAACTATTGGAGATAGGGAAAAATGCCAAGAGACCTTTTTTATGGAGAATTAAATTCTCCATAAAAAAGGTTTCTAGACATTTTTTTCTAAACTCAATAGTTTACGAGATCCTTTGATGTGAAAATTCTTGAATTACTTAAACTTCCTTTGATTTGAATTTTCCCGGTTTTTTTTCAAATTCTAAAATACCTTCACGTCATAATTACACTTAACTGTAAAGAATGCCATTTTTTTTCGATCTCTTCCTCTCTCCTACAATTATAACCCCCCCCCCCCCCCTCCACCTTTTTTTCGCGGAATTCTCTCTATGTTCTAATAGATTACGCAGGATTGATAATCGTGAACTTGTAATTTTCTTTTTTTGCTCGTAAAATAAATAAAATAAAAAGACTTTTCTGATTGAAAATAAAAGTTTAAAAAGTGCGAGTGGAGTTGGATTTTATAAAAGGTGTGTGTTACTCTCCGAATTTGGAAACTCGTCAACCGTGAAAATCTCCCTCTTTACAACGGTGAGAGAGGGGGGGAGGGGGGAGGTAAGAGGGGAAGTAATGCCTTTAATGGCCTCTGCCGTGGCTTATGACCGATGCAAGGAATGGCCGCCTTCAACTTGACATTAAACAGAATTTTTTTTTTTTTTTTCATTAAAAAAGATCAGTGTCAATTTCTAGCTAAAAATAAAATTGAAGGAAAAAAATTCAATTTCACTGGTTTTTTTGCAGAAAAAAAAGTGGCAAAAAGAGGAAAATTTGTGCGGATTTTTTGAGAATATTTGATGATAATAAACGATGATTTTGCCTTTTTTTTGGAGGGAAATTTTGAATATTCAAATTTAGAGAAAATTAAATAGTATTAATTTTATCGCTTTTTTCTTGGAGAAAAAAAGGTCAAAAAGGGAAGAATTCCTGCAGATTTTTAAAAATTGAATATTCTAAATAATGAAACGTCATTTTGCCTTTTTTTTGGCGGGAAATTTTGAATATGAGAGAAGATTTAGAGAAAATTGAATAAAATTATTCTCACTGGCTTTTTTCTCAGAAAAAATGGCGAATTGTAAGAAATTCGTACGAATTTTCGGAGAAAATATTCTCGAATAATAAATCGTCATTTTGCCTTTTTTTGCGGGAAATTTTGAACGTTCAAATTTTAAAAAAATTAGAAAAAATTATTTTCGTTGCTTTTTTCTCAGAAAAAAAGTGGCGAAAAGTGGAAAATTCGTGTGAATTTCTGGAAAATATTCTCCAATAATAAACCGTCATTTTGCCTTTCTTTTGGCGCGAAATTTTGAATATTCAAATTTAGAAAATTGAATAGAATTAAATCGTTGATTATTTGAGGCGGAAAAATCAACAGAGATTCTAATATTATTCAGGATTTCGAATTAATGAGTATAATAATAATGCAATTGCGTGAAAATGAGAATTGATACGTTGTGTGTGAGTCAAAGGGGATTTTTCCCCCTTTTCACCGTGTAATTTGTGTGTTACCTTTAATGGATAAAAAAAAACGTGAAGAGTTGTGAAAAATAAGGGGAATTGAGGAAAATTACAAACTCTCTCTGTAAATCCCTCGTTATTAGAATCACAAGTGGAAATTATATTATATTGTTTACGGATTTTTTTATAAAATTTAAGTTCAATGACACCATTAATTACAAACGTACAATTAAATTAAATGCGTTAACAACATACCATAAATCAACGGTTTTGCTCTTACAAATTTATTTATCATAAAATCGAGAATTTTTTTTTTCATTTTCATCTGATATAAAAATCACGCGATATCAACTAATTTGTGCACTCGTAAACCATTAATGATAGGAAAAAATGCCAAGAGACTTTTTTTGTGGAAAATTCAATTTCCCACAAAAAAGGTCTCTAGACATTTTCTATCAAACCCAACCGTTTCTAAGATATTTGCAAAACAATTTGGACGTCACTTTTATCGAAAAAATCGAAAAAAAGAGAAAAAAAAATTACATTTCCTTCATTTCACGAATATTTTTTAGGCCGTTAGGTTTAGGGGAAAATATCAAGAAACCTTTTTCGTAGGAAATTAAATTCTCCACAAAAAAGGTATCTTGGCTTTTTCCCCTAACTCCACTCATTTCCGAGATCCTTTTCCTTCAATCCCCATAAATCCCAAAAACTCCTAAAAAAAACAGTCAGATAGAGTCATAATCACGCTCAATTAATTCTCTCATCTCCAATGAGACAAAAAAAGGTGCACATCACGGTGATGATGCAACAGATAGTTCAAGTGAAAGCGCAGAAAAAAAACACCCAATGCCTCTTTTTTAAACAGGACTAAAAGTCCTTAATCCCAAAAATTTCGCAAAAAAATCGCCAAAAAAATCACAAAAAAATCAAGAAAATTCCAATAATTCAATTAAATAATTAAATAATTAATTAAATAATTTTTAAACACTCACCTTGCTTTGAACGTAGTCTAACGCCAACATACAGTCTGAGTATCCGCTCTCAGTTTTAATAGTAGTAGCACCTTGTCCTGGTGCTGTTGAACAGAATCCACTACCAACAACACCAACTGGTCCACCAAGTCCAGCAGCAGCTGCTGCTGCAACGCTCTCCCTATACCAGGGATACATATCTCGTTAAAACCCCTTTTTTTCTCTCGTCCCCCTCTTTTTTTTTCTTTTTTAAATAAAAAAAAAATGAATTTTTTTTTTTTTAATCACAATTTAATAAAAAAATTCGCAAAAACACTTCACTTCACCAAAATTTCCGGGAAAATTCAATTTTTTTTACTTTTTTTTTTAAATTCTTCAATTTCTATAGTAAATACTCGAGAATGTAAACATCAGCTATTGTTTTATTTGTGTATCGATGTTTGCACGTGAAAATAAATCGATGACTCAATCACAGAAAAATGTACACTTTTTTTTTTATTTTTATTTTTTTTTAATAAAACACACACACGCACAAAAAATTCACTTATTTACGTGTTTTTTTTTTGTGTTTGTCGTGTGTTTTTACTTATCAGCCTATGACCTCTCGATATTAATCAAAAAAAAGAAGAAAAATCCCCGAAAATCATTAAATCATTAAACAGTCTTTAATTCTTTATTAATTCATCAAAAAAAATTTCCAATAAATTAAGGAAAAATCAGTCGTTATTTAATCTCCAATTGCACAGTGACACACACACATACACTCAAAATATTGACTAGAATTGAATTTTCAGAGGCCCTCCACTTATTGCACACATAAACCCACAATTTTACCCGCAAAAACCCTAAAATTTCACATTTTTTCGTAAAAAAAAATTTTCAAATTTTTTTTCTCAAATTTTTTTTTTTTCAATTCAAAAAAAGGCGCTTTAACTAGCGGAATATTTAAGAGTCACGTGTTCAATCCAACGAAGACAGTATGATTTTGGCGGGAAGCACTCGGTAGATTCCGGCCTCATTTTCTCAGTGGCGGGAAATTCAAAAAAAAAAAAAAAAATTTCTTGTTTCTGATTATTTTTTCCTCTTTTTTTTGGGATTTAAGGTGGGAAAAAGGCGCTTTAGCGCTTGTATTTTTACTGGGGGAGGGGGGGGGGGGAGGACTCTGATCAAGTCATTATCCACCACACAATTCCATTACAAATTAACCATAATAATAATAATAAACAGGGTAAAAAAAAATCATTTAATATACAGTCACGCACTCTCTCACGCCCGGAAATATCGTGAACCGTGGACCGCTGATGCGGTTACTACACTGACGCGGGAGCCAGTATTCGAATGGCAATTCGTGGTACTTCGGGTTTATTCGGTTAATGTCGGGACAAGTGTCTGGTGTCTGTAGTGTATCCACAGCCACTTGCTTTAACGTTGAACGAAACGTGTTACTGTCTGTGAAACGCGAGCGCGGATGTTGGAGGAAAAAAGTGGGGGGGTTTGTGGATATATATTTTCACATACAGGGAAGAGAAAAGGGGGGGGGGAGGGGATTGTGGGAGGGTTGTTGAGAGGTGGGGGGAAGGCATGGGTGGGTACTCCCTCGGGAAGGTTGGACTACCGAGAAAATTTTGCACGTTTTTTTAAAAATTTTTTTCATCTTTTTTTGAGGATTTTTTTGATTTTTTTTTGTAGAATTTTTTTCTTTTTGTAGATTTTTTGATTTTTTTTGTGGATTTTTTGGATTTTGTTTGTGGATTCCTTGAATTTTGTTTTCGTGGATTTTTTTATTTTTTTTGTGGATTTTTTTGAATTTTTTTGTGGATTTTTTGAATTTTTTGGGGGAATTTTTCTTTTTTTTTGGGTATTTTTGGAGATAAGACGGAAAGTAAGAGAGATAGAGCGATTTTTGTAGGGACCTTTTTTGTAGGTATTGAAATTTGAGGGATACCTGTTCTTAGGCAAAAAAGGCGTATCTCCCTTATTTACCGAGATTTATTTATTCTTAAATTGAAAATCGCTTTTATTTTGTGAGGGGTGGGGGAAAATCGTGAGGAGGAAAAGTGGGGGTGGAGGGAAATGGGGGGTTCCATTGGATAGGTGAGGAAATTCTACCCTGGAAACATGTATAATGCAACCCATTTTGCCCCAGTAGTTGAGGAGATAGAGAGAAACTGAGATTTGATGAAAATTGAGAAAATTGGGGATAACTTGAGAAGTACTGGGGCAAAATGGGCTGGATTATAGGGGTTTTTGGGGTAGAATCTTTGGGGGTAGTCATTCGTGAAGTCCGTTTTGCCCCATCTCTAAATTTAATTTTTTTCTCGAAATTACGAGAATTTCGAATGGAAAAATGGAATTATTCGAATTTTGAGGAACGAAAAGTGCTTCATTCATTTAGATTTCTTGGAAATTAAGCGAGATAGAGTGAATTTTGAAGAAACGTTTTTTTTTAGCTCTTGAAAGCTACTACAAAATTATCATGGAACAAAAAGGGCGTATCTCCATTATTTACCAAGATATTAAAAAAAAACTGGCGATTAAATGACAATTTTTCAGAGAATTTCCTTTTTTTTTTAAATTTAATTGTTGGATTCGATTTCAGGGGTTGGGGGATTTATGGAAGGGGGGGTGGGGTCTAGGGGAAAATTGATGGCACCATTTTTCTGGCAATTTTGGAGTCTCCAAAGAAGGTAAAACCCAAAATTTTTGAAAATCCTTTTTTTTAAAAGAATTTATCGAACAAAATTGGGTTAATTTCTCTGAAAATTTCTTTTTTTTATTAAATTCAATTGTTGAGTTAGATTTTAGGGGTTTGGGGAATTTTTTGGAGGGGTGGGACTAGGGGAAAATTAAGGGCACCATTTTTTCGGGGAATTTTGAGGCCTCCAAAAGAAGATGAACGCGAAATTCTTGAAAATCCCATTTTTTTTAAAGCATTTATGAAAAAAAAAGTGAAATTAATTTTTCTAAAAGTTTATTTTTCTATTAAATTTAATTGTTGGGTTTAGCTTTGGGGGTTCTGGGGATTTTTAGAGGGGGTGGGTCAAGGGGAAAATTAAGGGCACCATTTTCCCGTGGAGTTTTGAGGCCTCCAAAAAGGAATAAGAGCGAAATTCTTAAAAATCACATTTCTATTTAAAGAATTCCAAAAAAATGGAATTAATTCTTCTGAAAATTTCTTTTTTTTTTTTATAAATTTAATTTTTGGACCAGATTTTAGGGTTTCTGGGGATTTTCGGAGGGGTTGGGTGTAGAAGAAAGTTAAGCGCCCAATTTTTCTGGAAAATTTTACGATTTCCAAAGAAGAATAAACGAAAAATTCTTGAAAATCACATTTTTCTGAACGATTTATTAAAAAAAAAAAATTAAATCAATTTCTCTGAAATTTTGTTTTTTTTATCGAATTTAATTGTGCGATTGGATTTTAGGGTTTTTGGGGATTTTTTGGGGAAGGGGGGGGGGGTAGATCTTCATAAAAATCAAAAAAGCAAAAATCTTGAAAATTCTTTTTTTTCAAAGAATTTATCAGAAAAATTCTCGCAGACGTTTAAAACGAGCGAAAAAATCCTTTCAATACCGATCGATCGTTAACATTTTTTTTTATTTTTTTTTTATCAACGAGAACGTTAATTAACCGGAAAATCAGTTTACAAGAGATCGAATGGGTGAGAATTCTTAATTAATGGCAGTTGTTAGTTATATATATATATACGAGTATGTCTTATATATTGCCATCTTCACAATCTTCGTTGGTCATTTAATTAAAAAAATTCAACATATTCACCGTGTGTGTTCCTCAAATGTATGACAATAATTTAAAAGCTGAATGTTGGATCGTTAGTTTTATGTGAGGATCGATTTATGTTGGCAATTAATAATTTATTTTTTGATCCATAAAACAATGTTTCAAGGTTGTGAATCATTGTGCTGGTGATTCTAGAATATTTCAATTGCCCATGATTTTTTATTTCCACCAGACTAAATTCATTCGTGATAAAATTGGAGATGGGGCAAAACGGGTCATACCAATGGATAGCCAGGGAGATTCTACCCCGAAAACCTATATAATGCAGCCCATTTTGCCCCACTAGTTTCGGAAATACGACAAACTTGAGATCTGAAAAAAATCAAGAAAATGGCGATAACTCGAGAACTACTGGGGCAAAATGGGCTGCATTATAGTGGTTTTCGGGGTAGAATCTCCCGGGCTATCCAATGGTATGACCCATTTTGCCCCACCTTTTAATCTCACTTTTTCGAAATTTGCAAAAATCGAAAATTCGACGTTTATTTTTCCGTTAAGCTTCTCGTAATTCAAGAGATGATCAATGAAACCATTTAATATACTCATTCACACCCACACAAGCTACAAGCAGTAAGTAGTTACGTCAGGTCATGGTTAGACATACACAAAAAGTCACCCCTAAACCTCGAGTCGTCACAACACACGAGAGGCATCAATGGTTCCCTCCACAAGGAAAGGGGACAAAAAAAAAATGAATTTTTTTTTTTTCGTCATACAGTCTATATTCCGAGACAGTCAGTGAACCTGAGTCATGGCAGTTGTAAAAAGTCACCCCTCCTTCGAGGCATATCATAATAGCTTCTGTATCTGTTTCAGTAGAAAAAGTCAAGCATTTGGACTTTTTCTGTCGTTTTTTTTGACGTCTGCAGCTACTTGGGGCTTTTTTTGTGGTTCTCAGTGGGTCAGTATGACAGCTGAGTCACTGAATGATCCCCCACGCCCTCCTAAATCTCAAAAATTCATTATTAATTTTCGAAACCCCTCGAAAATCGAAAAAAAACTGTTTTTAATCGCATTTTCGTTTTTTTTGCTATTTTTGAAGGGCGCGTCAAAACTGCAGGGTTTAGGAGAATTTGTCAAGAGACCTTTTTTGTAGAGAATTCAATTCCCCACAAAAAAGGTCTCTTTACATTTTCCCCTAAACTTACTCGCCTAAAAGATACACGTAAAACAATTCTCTTCATCAAAAAAATCGTCGAATAACAAGGATTTTAATGAAAAAATCGCGTTTTTTCATTATTTGCAAATCGCCCTCAAAAACTACGATCTTTACGAGAATTTCCCAGGAGACCTTTTTTGTAGAGAATTTAATTCCCCACAAAAAAGGTCTCTTGCAATTTTCCCCTCAACCCCTTCGCCTAAAAGATACACGCAAAATAATCCTCCACTTCCAAAAAATCCCCGAATAATGAGGATTTTAATGATAAAAATCGAGTTCTAAATTCGCCAACTCCCGAAAAGAAAAAAAATTCACTTTCATTTGATTTATCAGCAGTGGGTCACTGTAGAAAAGTATAATAACCACAAATCTCCCTCAAAAAAAAAAAGTAGAGGGACGAAGAAAAAAAGAATAGCTGAATGAGCGTTGGCACTGAGGACTGTCTAGGGGCTATTGTAGGTCGAATAGAATGGAAAAACTGGAGAATAGAGAGTTTAACACCCACCTTATACTAACAAGTAGCCTGTAAGAAGCCAAATACTCTCCATCGTCGTTTTCATCGTTTCTCCCCCTCCCCTACCCCCCTTATCCCCCTCTTATCCTCGGTCCTCTTTCTCTGGCCTGCAGGAACGTTTGTACGTAGAGTGCAGTTGTGAAAAAAAAGTCCTCGACACGGTTTTTCGGGCATTCAGGACGATGGGGGAAAAGCCCCGATGGCTCTATGAGCAAGTTCAAGGCCGTTGAGATGAGCTTTTTTTTCGGCTTTTGATTGTCCCGTAACCGAAAGACCTAGTTGTCTCATATTCACCAGAATAATCAGCAATTTTTCCCAATTTTTTTGGAAATTCGAAATACGTATCTTGAAAAAATGAAGAGATGGGGCAAAATGGGTTGTGCCATTGGAATCCTCGGGAAAAATGCGCTGGAAAATGGTGTCGCATCATTGACTTTCGATCATTACTTGTCGAGATAATCGAATCGAAATAAATTTCGAGATAAAATTTCGAAACAGTTTTTTTTATGGAACTCTTTTGATAGTTGGAGGAAAATAATTGTATTATAGTACTTTTCGGGGTAGAATTTCCCGTACTATCGAATGATGCAACCCGTTTTGCCCCATCTCCAAAAGAACTGATTGTGGAAGTTTTGGAGGCTGGAAAAAAATGGCCATTATCTTATTACAACAATTAGAATAAAATTTTTACCATTTTTGTAGAGACAAGTAATTTCCAAGACGAGAAGAATCTTTCATGTGATGAAAGAAAAAAAAAAAATTATGATAAAAAAGTGCTTGAAACACACGAGTTTGTTGATACTCAGCGATTTTTCAATTAGGTATCCCACTAGTTTTGCTTCTGAAATTCCACGAAGGAATTTCACGTTCTTGAAAGTTAAAGTTACTCACTTTTGTGTTTATAGTAGGTGAATACCTGAAATGAGACTTATTTATGGAGGAATGAAGAAAAGGACAAAGAATTCAACAAATCGAATCACCAAAATTCACAATATCGTCTGAATTCAAATAAAAAAGAAAAGAGAAAAAAAAAATTCCCACTTTTTTCTTTTTTAACTTGAAAGTTAAAATTGTTTAATTCCGTAAATTGAATTTATTTCCCTGAATTATCTGGAAGGAAAGGTATTACCATTAATTTTGTCCAGTACTGGATAGAACAAAGAAATTGTTACTTTAAGAATGTATAATTAATTAAAAATAATCATCTCGATTACACACGAAGTAGTGTAGTTTATGCGTAATATGCATGCTAGATAGTAATTTCACGAAATTTAATTGCAGGAGTCGGGAGTTTTAGAGGGCGTGTGTTGCATTATTGGAGGATGGCTTTTTTCAGTTGTTAGAGAGAGAGAAAGATAGAGAGAGTGAGGGAAATGGTTTCTGGGTGCATGCGGCATGCGCACTTGTTTGGCACACCATTGCATACAGTGAAAATCAATAGGTCTGACTGGTTGTGCATGGCCGAGGCAAGACTAAACTAAAGATGGTGGAATTTAGACAATTAAATGAACTTCCCTCATTAATCTTGTGAATTTCGCATTTAAAAAAAGGCGGGAACACCCAATATCTGGGGAACGATGGGAGATGGGTTGAATCTGACGTTTGCATCGGAAAGCTGAGAAAATTTGACATGGAAACCAGTATAAACAAGCCTATTTTCGATTTTTTTGAGGTTAACTGATGATCTATAGATCGATGATCTATAATATTCATTTGGGATTTTCTCGGAAACTATTGGACCGATTTTAGCGGGCAAAAATTGGTTGCAAAGAGGAGAAAAAGGAACATAGATCGCACTCAGAGCGAGTCCTTAAATTTCTAGCCGTTTTTCATCGATATTACTCAAATAGAACATGAGAATCGAAATAAATTTCGAATAAAATTTCGAAACAAACTTTGGATTGGAACTTTTTCAATAATGGGGCAAAATTGATTGTATTATAGTACTTTTCGGGGTAGAATTTCCTCCGCTATCGAATGGTGCAGCCCATTTTGCCCCATTTCCAAGAGAATCGACAATGAAACAATAATAAGACTGGAAAACTGCCATTATTTTATAACAATTAAAATATTTCTTCTTTCGATCGATGATCCAGAATTTTTTAATCGTGCCCTATCCAATAAACATCTCGTTCCCACATAAAAATCCGAATTCAATTCACATCAAAACTATAACCCGATTGATACATTATTTCATTATTTACGAATCCCCCTTTGTAGCTTTGATAAAAAGATGAAAAATCATTGGAAACAAAAAGAAAAACAAGAAAGAAGATGAATTCTGTCGATGGACTTAGAGATTATTAAAACCTTGTGCACCCGCATACCGATCAACAGAATCGTATAAATCCCATGGCAAAATACGACTCCAATGGTATTTTATATCCTTTTATTTTTCCATGCACAAACTTCCTTTTTATTTCTTCATTTCTGATTATTTTTTCTTTTCTTCTCATTTTTTAAAATCTGTTTTACCTTTTTTATTCGTCCATCACCATGGCAATCATCCATATACCTTTCCAATAAACCCCGAACGAAAAGGGACACACAGGCAATTGTTAATATATTCCTACAGGATTGGCAGGTTGATAATAAAAAGCATCGAGTAAAGATCTGGTCTTCTCATGGCGTCACTGAGACTCGTATCTGGGGAATTTCAGGGCTCTTTTTTTCCTAAGAGAAACGAGGAGAGAAAGAGAGAGAGAGATGCAATCGAGGTAACAGACGACCAACGAGCTGTTCTTTCAGGCCTTTATAAACTCAAGCTACCAATTTACAATAAATATCATCGTCTCGATCAATTCGCCCACTAAAATGGCCGACATTGTATTTCTAAATAATTCTCGGGAAGATAAGATAAATAAATTCATCAATTACCTCAAGATCCTGACAGTTTTTTTCGATCAATCATTAACTATCGAAGATCTATAGTAAGAAGCAATAGGTGGATTAAAAAATGGACGACGCCATTCGAAAGAACGGAAAATTTGAGCTGAAAAAGACAGTAAAACGAACATTTTCTGATCACTATTACTCTTGATCATCGATCAATGATCTATAAACTCATGATCTAGGAATCTTTAATCGCGATTATCTCGGGAACGGCTGCTCCGTTTTGGACGGGACAAAATTGGTTGGAAAGGGCGTGAAAAACGCCATCAAACAAGCATCTACAGAATCCTCTCCTCATCCGCTCGATTTGGCGGGAAATTTGAATTTCAAAGAAACGAAATAAGCGTTGTACGTATTTTTTAATGAGTTCTTCGTGAATTGTTGCCTCTTTTTACAGTATCAATGTTTATTTTCACTCTCAGAAGAGTCACCTACACGTTGAATTATTCTCATGAGATAAAACACACAGAATCATCTCATTCTCTCTTTCATTTCACGTACAGAGACAAACTGTATATAACAACATAGAAGGCTTATGAGATGTTACAACTACACAAAAGTAGCAAAAGCAGTAGGAATTGAGGAGTGAACACCAGAGAGCAAATGAGGAGGACACAACTGGAGGGAAGGCGTTTCTTCGTGACTTGGGATTGGCGGGAGTTACAGAGGGTATTGAGTTACGCCCACCGCACGCGCGCAACTGCTTCAAAACTTGAATGAAAAAGAGAGAAAAAAAAAGGGAGGATTGAAGTAAAATGAAGAAAAAAAATGAGAAAAAGGGATGAAAAGAAACGCAGATGTAGAGAGATGAGGGAGGAGGGGGGGGGGGGGGGAGAAAAAGGGAGAGAAACTCCTGGCGAATCCTCCAAAAGAACCTGAGAGAAAACCCAGGAGGGTTGCAATCGCAACCATGGCGGCCATTTTAAATTTTTTAAATTTTACTTCAAAAAAAAATGAAATAAAAGAAATTCAACGTAAAATCAATAATGAAAAATTTTCTGCAAAAAAAAAAATGGAAATAGACGAGAAGATTTCTTCACAGATGAGTAAATTTCAGAGTAACTTTTTTAGGCGGGAAATTTGAATTAGTGCCGGAGTAATTGCCTCGTTTTTTTTGCCAGAAAGAAGTGGTGACTCTTTGGAATGATGGTCTTGACGTTTTTTCTAGGATTTTTTAGACTTCTTTTTTTTTCTTTCTTTTAATTCCTTTTAGTGGAGTAACTGTGTTCTGTGGACGACTGAAGTTGAAGAATGCGTTTTAGCGGTGAATTATTGAATATGAAAAAAAAGGGGAAGATTTTTTGGAATGCAGGTGAAGAATGAGGGGGAGGGGGGGGGCGAGGAGTGATGCGGTGAAGTTTTAGGGCTACGAGGGTAAATTGAGCAGAGTCATATTTGCAATTAGTGTCGAGTAGCCGGGGAATTTCAAAGTTGGAAGAACATTTGTATCGGGAAGGATTTATGCAGAGTAATAGCGTCACGGTCTCACGCCTAGAAGTCATATTGTGTATTGTCGGTTATTAATAATTCCGGCAACTTCATAATTCTTTTTTGGTTTTTTTCAAGGTATAAAATTTAATTGTCGCATTTTAAATCGGTGATTTTCACTTTAAAGTAATAGGATCTCGAAGGCCGTTGAGTTTAGGGGAAAATGTGAAGAAGCCTTTTTTGAAGAGAGTTCAATTCTCTACAAAAAAGGTTTTCTGACTTTTTACGATAAACCTAATAGTTTCGGAGATCTTTCTGAGAGACTTCCCAAACAACGATTTTCGACGAATTCTCCACTTTTTCGTTGGAACGTGGATATCTCAAAGGCGAGGGGTTCTATCGAAAAATATGAAGAGAGCTTTTTTGTGGAGAATTTTATTCTCTACAAAAAAGGTCTCTTGACTTTTTCTATTAACTCCAATAGTTTCCGAGATCGCTTTGAAATAAGACTTCAAGTTCCAAAATAAACACTAAAAAATTAAAATTTCAATTAGTTTCAAAACATCCAGAGTATTTTCTAATACCCTGAGATCAAAAAAGATTCGTTCGTTGTATTATAACCAGTAAGGGTCGTGCAATTATCTCATTTAAATTAAGCCAGATAATTGGACTGGACTCTATTCACACTCGTAAAGCCCCGAAAAACTTTTATTTACCCTTTATTTTTATTATTATTTTTTTTTCCTTTAAAACCATTTCTTTATTCATATTACTGACCGCACCGAGGCATTTCGGTAGCTGAATGAATTTTTCAGTGGTCAAAAAAAAAAAGAAGATATTTAGGAGATTGAAAAAAAAATGTGGGCGGTGCCACCAGATTCGGCTACCGTTTGCCGCCAATTTCTACCTTTTTTTTTTTAAAATGCTCTTCTCTTCTCTCCTCTTTTTTTTCCACTTGCTTTACCGAAACTAAAACTGACAAACATTATCTCAGGATTTAATGATTACTGAAAAAAGGATAATTGCTCGTTTATCCTCTTGAGCCCCGTGACCTTCATCATTTTCATGAAAACTTGTGATTTTATATTCACGCATTTAATCCAATGGATTTCGAGTCAAAATTAAGTTTTGAAAGAAAAAAAAAAAAAAAAATTCTACTTGAAAAAAAATTTTAGTTGATTTTTTCTTTCTTTTTAGAGGAATTTAAAGATTTTTAGGGAATTTCTAGCATTTAAAGGTCTGAGAATGGCACGAGCCCAATAATTCCGCCAAAGGAATGATTTCTAAGAATTGATCCCAGTATTATTCCCCTCTGCCAAAAAAAAAAATTAAAAAAAATTTGGATCTAAAGTAAGCAAAGAATAGAGATTTCTTCCAAAAAAAAAAAAAAAAATTGGAAGGTAATTTAAAGAAATTAAATGACAATTAGGTTCAATAAAAAATTGAGGTTTACGAGTTTTCAGACTAGTGCGACCATTTTACCAATAATTTTCAATTTATTCAATTGAATGTCTTTTTAATGCAATTAACCAATTGAGGATAATTTTAATTAGGTGACTATTTCCCACAATGTATTGCCAGTAGTTTGCCAGTGATGAATTGGTGAGAAAATTTTATTAAGAGAGAGAGAGAAAGGGTATATGGCCTATAAAAGAATGGAATGGACTAATTGCACTTCAGTGCGATAATTGGCGAATTTACGATGCTCGGAGATCCATCAATTAAGATAATTATGATCCTAACTATCGCGATGAAGATGAATGTCTGAGAAATCATCATAAAATTGGGATTTTCTTGGATAGTTGAAGCCGGTCCGAAAAAATGGATTACACCACTGAAAAGCTGAGAAAATTTGCCATGAAAATGAGTATAATGAAGCTTTTTTCGAATGATTTTTGGTCCCCACTATGATCTATAGATCAGTGATCTAGAATAATTCATTTGGGATTATCTCGGAAACTATCCAACCGATTTGAATTTTGAAAAAACGGTTGGAAAGGTGAGAAAACCCGCTTTTAAATGAACCATACCCCCACTCAAAATAAAACCCCAAAATTTCCCTTGAAAAAAATCCAGGGATGGTTAAATCGCAATAAAAAAAATTCTAAATTTATTCTCTTTCTCCGAACATTTATTAATTCAGCTAGACGAATTACAAATGGTAATAAGCGTGTATCTACGCCTCATTTGTTCTTATTTCTCATTCGAAATGGCAAAAAAAGAAGGAAAAAAGAGAATAAAAATAAAAGAAATTAGATAGAAAGAAGAGGCGAAACTGAAAGAAGCCATCGGTGTGGCCAAACTGAAAGAGGCCAATACATATACACACACACACTTGCCCTCATTTCAAATTAGTTCCTGTGCCCGGGATACGCGCACGAAAGAAAGCGAAAGGACGCAAACACAAAAGCCCCCGGTATAGAGAAATATAGAGGAATTCTAAAACGAAGAAAAAAAAAAAAAAAAAAAAATTGTGTACAAGCCTAAGCGCGAGCGCATCAGTTCTACCGGCATTTACAAAAGAATCCCTCATTTTTGTGGCAACTCAACAATTCTTTCTTCACCTCCAAAAGCCCCGATTCCAACAGCCAAAATTTTCAAAAAAAAAATTAAAAAAAAAATGAATAGCCCATCAGAGTAAAATTTCGAATTTTCAAAAAAAAAAAAAAGAGTTTTAATGAAAAAAAAAATGAGTTTTGACGGAAAAAAAAAGGAAAAAAAATCCCTTTGGCGTCAGTGCTTAAAGGTTTTGCCTTCTTAAGTCAGTATCGCAAAAGCAAGATGGCCGAGCAAAGTTGGAAGAGGGCCCCACCGGTAAATAAGCGACTGTCATCTGACGCCCGCAAAAACCAGATACACAGAAGTGAAAAGAGATAGAAAATACAGAAAGGATGGATATCACAGACTGGTATTTGTCTTTCTCTTTCTCTCTCTCTTTCTCTCTTCGTTTTTCCCTCTTCTTCCTTTGGCAATTCGAATTTTCCTATAATTTTGTCCTCCTCTAATTCTCTCCTCCATTACACATATATATATATACACATATATATATATATATATACTTGGTAAAATATCCTCCGTCACTGTATACCACTAGAGTCTCTGTCGCCTCTTTCCAATACAAATTTATCTGTTTTTTTTTCTCATCCTTCTCACTCGTTTCTTCTTCTCAGAGACTAAAAGATTAATTACAAAAAATTCTATCCCTCTTTAAGACACGAATTGAAAGCGTTCCACGAAGAGTTTCTTCGATTTTATATATGTACACATATATATATATCCCTTGAGTCTTTATTTATCGGTTTCTGCTTGAGATTTCAGGATTTTAGGAAATTTTTTTGATGTTTTCTGGACCAATTGTGGATGCTGAGAACCTGAAGAGATCAACGAATTGAAACAATTCGAGGATTTTCATGGAAAAACAGGGAAATGTGGTGTTTTGGACAATGAGTACCTGAAGAGGACCCTGAAGAGCACGTAATCAGGTGGATATCGACCTGAAGATCGAGTTGTCGTTGAAGAGTGAACTGGGACGATGAAGAATCCAACCGAGAAAATAATTTAATTCTTAAATAATCATCATTATCCTTTTTTTGTAGAGCGGAAAATTCTCTACAAAAAAAAAGGTCTCTTGATATTTTTTTTGATAAAATCACTCGTTTTTCAGAGATATTTGGATCTAAAGATCTTGGTAAAAATACGCTTTTTCATTCAGATCATTTAACTATTTTTTTTCAACCTCAAAAAGAGACATTTTTAGGTTTTTGAAGATATCTCGGAATCTATGATGATTTTTACTGGATCAATTGTTGATGTTGAGAACCTGAGGAGGAGGTGGATGACGATGGAAAGAACCTGAAGACATCAACGAATTCAAACAATTCAAAGAATTTCATGGAAAAACATGAAAATTTGGTGTTTTGGACATTGAGTACCTGAAGAGGACCCTGAAGATCTCGTTATCGTTGAAGAGTGAACCAAGACAGTGAAGAATCAACCGAGAAAATAATTTAATTCTCAAAAAATCTCCTAAAAACCCGGTGAAAACGTCAAATTTACACAAATATTCAACTAAAGAAATTTTTAAAAATTAATTACATGAAAATAATGAATTTATCGTCTTAATTGGCATCAATTAAAAAGTATAGAAGTATTGTGGGACTCAAAGGAAATAGTAATACACAATATACCTCTCTTATTTCCCTATAGAAACATCAAATCCAACAATCTACCCTTTTTCTGTAAACATAATTATTAGTATAATCGTGTATTAAAGTTGATTCTTAACATGAGATCTTAACTTTAATGAGCAACTTGGCTAATTAGAAACTTCTCTCTATTAATTTAATGCGGAATTTTTCGCGTAATTTTCATCTTCTCTCACACACACAAAATATGGAAAAATTATTAATTTAATTTATTTAGTTAAGTTAAAAAAAATTCGTTTCGAGGGAAATTTTTCAATTTTTTTGTTTTTTATCCGATTTATTTTTTAGTTCCAACTCTAATCCAAATTAATAGCGTCACTTTTTTTTTTACATAATTCGTTGTTCACCCGCATGATACCTCTAATCCTGACTGAGAAGCCCATTACGTTGATGTGCTTGTTAAACATTACGTCATTAACGTTTAAATTTATCAAAATCAAAAGACAAAATAGGAAAAAATTTACGATTTTTTAGGGATTAATTGAATTAAATTTGAGGTAAATTTGGGTAATTTGATGGAAATTTTGAAGACATATGGCCAAATAGGGGTTCTCCTAATTTCCCCTCGAAATTATCGACAATTCCCCTACAGGAAATTTTAATTGCAAATTCGATGGCATTAAATGACGATTTGGAAGTTCATTTTTGGGGGATTAATGCAGATTTGTTGATTTACTTGAATATCTCGGAAATTATTGGATTTAGGAGAAAATTTCAGGATACCTTTTTTGTGGGGAATTAAATTTTGCAGGAAAAAGGTCTCCTGACATTTTTTCGTACATTCAATCGCGTTTAAGATAGCTGAAAAAAACGAAAAAATTCAATGATTTTTTGAGAAAATTCACTGAAAATTAATGCAAATGAGTTATTTCATATATCCTCTAATATCTCCGGAACTATTCAGTTTAGGAGAAAATTTAAAGAGACCTTTTTTATGGGGAATTAAATTTTCTACAAGAAAGGTATCCTGACATTTTTCCCTAAATCCAACGGCCTTTAAAATATGTAGAGAAAACAAAATTTTAATGAATTTTCCTAGAAATTTAATTCTCTGAGTTAATTCCCTTCAAGATCTCTGAAACTATTATCTTTAGAGGAAAATGTCAGGAGACCTTTTTTATGGAGAATCGAATTTTCTACAAAAAAGGTTTTCTGAAATTTTTTTTTAACACTAACGGCGTTTAAAATATCTAAAGAAAACGAAAAAATTTCACTGAACTTTCTCAGAAATTCACGAAAATTTTGAAGTAATCGATAAAAAAATGATTAAAATATCAATTTTTCGATTTGTCAATGCACCAAACACTCGCGGCATAACCGCAGAGATTGGCATGTTTAATTACACAAAGTTTTAATAAACCCCCCCCCCCCCCCCCCCTCAAGGCCATAAGGAAGCACTGAAAACTTCTAGTAAGGGGGGCGTTGGCATGACGAGGACAGAAGATTATTTCAAAGGATTAAATGAGTTAACGATGACTCGACGAAATTTTGATACAACTTTTCGATTGCACGAGACCACACCTAGTGGAGTTCTAGGATACACATAATGAACGAATTTACATCGAAATAATCAATCAATAAATGGAAAATAATCGATGAAAAAAGTCAAAAAAAATTTCTTAATTTTTTTTTGATAAAATTCTCCTTTTATTTTTTTCTTCTCATTAGAAATAAATTATTTTTCTTAATTTTTTTTTTTTAAAGTACGAAAAACTCTCCGAAAACTCTTAAACTATCTTCACACTTTTATCGACTTTTTTTTTATCTTAAATTTAATAATGAAAGAAAGAAAAAAAATTATTGAATTTATAATTTTTTTTTATCACAAAATCATTTTTTTTTCCACTTTTAATTATCAAATTTTTTATAGACAGAATATAAATTCAATTAAATTCAATAATTTTTAAAATATTCTTTTTTTTCTCTTTTTTCTATTGGAAACACAATATGAAGAATTAAATTCTTTGGCTTTGAGCACCAATTATTCACTCACTGCCATATTTTTTTGTTTTTTTTTGTCTCTCTTTTTTTACGTTAATCTTAATTTGTTTGAATTGTAAAAAAATAGTAATAAAACAGTAACAGCTTAGTAACAGTAGTTTTTTTTTTCATTTTTTTACTTTTTTTTTTTCATTTCACTTTTCTTAAAAAATGAAATCAATTGATTTTTTTTCGTGATTTTTTTTTCACTTGTGTAATAAATGTTTTTTTTTTTTTTTTTTAGATTACTCACTAGATTCAGCTACTTTCTAATCAGACGGCATTATAAAAAAATAGTTCACTCTGTTATCTTGTGTGTGTATGTGTGTGTCTATGTACTTTTTTTCTTCTTTTTTGCTTTATTTCTTCGCTCAATTTGAGTTTCATTTATTTCCTTGGGCTATTCAGTTCTCGGGCTCAATAGGGAATCAGCTTGGCACCAGTTCAGTTCCTGAAATTTTGAGATAAAAGAGAATTATTTAACAATTTTACTAATTTTTTGTGAATTTTTTTGATTTTTTTTTGAAGATTTTGTAAATTTTTTTTGAAATTTTTTTAAAATTTTTTGGAAATTTCTTTGAAAATTAGGGGGATTTGGGAGAAATATTGGAAATGGAATTTTTTTGATGATTCCATTGAAAAGCTGAGGAAATTTGAGCTGGAAAGCATAGGTCACAAGTGGTTTTTGATTTTTTTCGAAATTCGAGCTTTTTGGAGTCAAATTTGAGATTTTTGGGAAATTTTTTAGAGTTAAAATTAGGGGAAGGGGAAAAAATATTGAAGATGGATTTTTTTTGATGGTTCTATCAGAAAACTGAGGAAATTTGAGCTGGAAAACATAGGTCACAAGTAATTTTTGATTTTTTGTTCAAAATTCGAATTTTTTGGAGTCAAATTTGAGATTTTTGGAAAAGTTTTTGGGGTGAAAATTAGGGGAAGGGGGGGAAATATTGGAGATAGAATTTTTTCGATGGCTCCATTGAAAAGCTGAGAAAATTTGAGCTGGAAAGCATAGGTCACACGTGATTTTCGATTTTTTTTTTTCAAAATTCGGGTTTTTTGGAATCAATTTTGAGATTTTTTTTTGAAATTTCGGGTTTTTGAGTTTTTTTTTGGTTCTATTTGTCGAACGGTGGAAATTCGAATTGGAGGGGAAAGGCAAGATCATTTGCCATCGATTCATGGGGTTTACAATGGATTTTGATCAATTTTTGAGTTTTGGTCGTAATCTTTAGAAAATTAGGTTTTTGAGCAGAAATTGATCCAAAATTGATGAAAAGTGATTCGAAACCACATGAATCGATGGCAAATGATCTCATCTTTCACCTCCATTTCGAATTTTTGCGATACGACAAATAGAACCGAAGATATCCTCAAAAAACTGAAATTTTCGAAAAATCGAAAAACTTGAGACTCAAATTTGAACTCAAAAAAGTTCAAATTTGAAAAAATCATGAAAAATGTCTCATGACATATGTTTTCCAGCTCAAATTTCCTCAGCTTTTCAATAGAATCATCGAAAAAATTCTATCTTCAATCGTTTCCCTGGAACCTCTAATTTTTGTCCATTTTCGAAAAATTTTCAATTGAATTTCAACAGAAAATCAATTTTTTTCTTCGCTCCAACGAAAATACCTCATTTTTTGTCTTTGGAAACCTTCAAGAACACATTAAAACCGAGCGGAAGTGAAATGAACCGTCAAATTTTATCGAAGGAAGTAAATAAATCCGTCTTTCACCCTTTGCACCTAATTTCGAAGGAAAGACTTGACTCAAGATGATTCTCATAACAATTTTCAGGTCATTTGGCTCTTGTCTCTTCAACTAAGTACTTGCAGAACTCGTTTCCGGTTCAAATTACCATCTTTTCCATTTCTTTTAGTAGATAAATGACGAAAGAAACTAAGAAAAAATTCACAATTTTTTGCAAATAAATTTACAATTTTTTTGAATAAATTCACAATTTTTTGCAAATAAATTCGCAATTTTTTTGAAGAAATTCGCAATTTTTTGCAAATAAATTCACAATTTTTTCGAATAAATTCAAAATTTTTCCAAATAAATGCACAATTTTTTGCAAATAAATTCAGAATTTTTTCGAATAAATTCACAATTTTTTCTAAATAAATTCGCAATTTTTCCAACTAAATTTACGCGTTCAGGCGATGAAGGAAAAGAAGAAAAAAACGAATTTACCGTGAAAAAGAATCGAAACTTCTTCGAAAAGATGTGACTGTATGATAAAAGAGAGAAGAAAATTATCTCCAATGGTTTTAACGTTTTGTATGTTGAGAAAACTTTTTGAACAGAAGTTTGAGGCTCAGTGTTGGTACTGTCACACCCTACGTCTGTAGTTTATCCCCGAGGTTATTAATGGTTTTCACACCGTGCCTGAGTTCATTAAAAGATCGAAATTTTCGTGTTATATGCGTGAGTTGAAAGCGATTTTCGGAAGAATGGGTCATATCGAAACAGTTATCTCGTTATATCTCCTAAAATAAAAGAGTTACGAGATTTTTATAGAAACGTTTTTTGTAGCTCTTCTCCCGCTCTACAAAAAAGATCTCTTTCAAGAAAGTCGTATCTCCAACAGATTTTGGAAGATCTTCAAAAAACTAAAAAACATGATCGTCGTCAAGAAAAAATGCTAAAATATGAAAAAAAAACCATGTCGAAATTGTTTTTTCGTTATATCTCCTAAAATAAAAGAGTTACGAGATTTTTATAAGAACGTTTTTTGTAGCTCTTTTCCCGTTCTACAAAAAAGGTCTCCTTCAAAAAAGTCGTATCTCCACTAGATTTCGGAAGATCTTCAAAAAACCGAAAAACATGATCATCTTCCGAAAAAAACGCTAAATTTGAAAAAAACTCTAAATTCACTGAAAAAAAAAGGGAATTTCTACTGAAATTTTTTGTGATGGCAGACTGATACAACCCCTTTATGAGCCTCTCGACAACCCCCCCCCCCCCCCCCCCCCACTCTTACAGCATCAATTTCTTTTATTCTTCAGAAAATCGTAGCATATTTGTCAGATTTTTGTTCACCAGCAAAACATGAAAGGAAAATAGATGAAGAGAAGTTGGGCAAAGGTTTTGTTCCTAAGTGGATTGGCTTCTTCTTCTATTTTTTTTTTTTTTTTTTTCCTATCATTTCCTTTCTCTCTGAGTTAAACGCATCGAAGAAAAGTGCCAGAATGACTTACCCCCCAAATCCATCCCTTATTGCTTCATTCTTTATTTCTATTTCTAAACCCCTTTCACTTTTCTCCGATGATTTCACTAGATTGAGAGGAGGAAGAAAAGGCGGGAAGGGGGGGGGGGGGTTACATATTATTCTACATTATCACTTACCCTTGAAGCCCTTTTCTGGCGAGGCTGCCTCACGACTCGTCGAGTCTGACTCTAAGTCTACTTCATTGTCCGGTGGAGTATCGACCTGAAATCATAAAAGGAAATGGAGAATATTAAGACAGTGTGCAAGAGTATGATTGATAGAACAGAGAAAAAAAAATAAAGATTCGTAGGTTTGTAGAATTTTCAAAAAATCGATTGTTTTTTCTTGCTTTAAAAATTACTTTGGACCTTCCGGAATACGGGCAAGAAAAGTTATCACCTGAAACCCATTTTTTCACATGAAATTTTGAACTTTTCCCAAGGCATTTCTTCATATTCATAGCCCAAGTCAAAACTTCAATCGTGTTTTTCTCGAAACATGATTTTTCAAATTGGCACGCAGCATAACTCTAATAATTTTCATTATTTTCATTTGAATTTCTCACAGCATCTTGAAAACAATATTTCGAACAGAAATACGTGGGGGATTTTCAAAAAATTGATTTGCACATTTTTTATTGATAAAAAATTGCCGGTTTTTTGGCCGAAATTTGAATTTTTTCATTCAAATCGTCACCAAACCCACGAAAAACAATATTTTTGAAATCCCCTACGTATTTCTGTAGCTATGTGTATCTAGAATGAGCCAATTTTTTTTTTTTTTCAATTGCCATTTGCACCCGTTACACTGCGTGCTGCAGAGTGTTTTAAATTCGAGGAGCCTCGCAAAAATGGCTCTTGCGTCGTCATTTTTTGATATTTTTTGATGATTTTTTTTCTGAAGACTCGAATATATGCTCAATTACTCCCTCGTAAAAAAACGTAAAAAAACATCATCATTGATACACCATCGAAAAAATAAGGGGTTAACTGCCTCAAATTCGTAAAAAATTAGTTTTTCAAATTTCCCGCGTAATTCCGCCGAAATTTTTAATTATTTGTCCCCAGATTTTCAGAAACTCTTCGTGTTCCTTCCGCTCGACTATAAATATCTCGAAAGCTATCGAATTTAGACAAAAATGTCTGGAGACCTTTTCTGTAGAGTGTTTAATTTCCCACCAAAAAGGTCTCTCAACATTTTCCCCTAAAACCAACAGTTTCCGAGTGCATAAAAGAAAACTGAATAAACCATAAAATTCGTATATTCCGCCGTCGGCAGGAGCGTCAAAGAACATGGAGCTACTATTTAAATGGTAACACCACTGTAAAAGTCTTTGAAAAAAGGCGTTTTCTGGCTATTTCTCTTCTATAGAACGAGTGGCAATAAAATAATGATATTTCAAGGAGTGATTGAGCATATATTTGAGTCTTCAGAAGAAAAAAAATTCATCAAAAAATATCAAAAAATGACGACGCAGGAGCCATTCTTGCGAGGCTCCTCGAATTTAAAACACTCTGTAGCACGCAGTGTAACTGGTGCAAATTCCAATTGAAAAAAAAAAAAATTGGCTCAGTCTAGATACACATAGCTACAGAAATACGTAGGGGATTTCAAAAATATTGTTTTTCGTGGGATTGGTGACGATTTGAATGAAAAAATTCAAATTTCGGCCAAAAAATCGGCAATTTTTTATCAATAAAAAATGTGCAAATCAATTTTTTGAAAATCCCCCACGTATTTCTGTTCAAAATATTGTTTTCAAGATGCTGTGAGAAATTCAAATGAAAATAATGAAAATTATTGGAGTTATGCTGCGTGCCAATTTGAAAAATCATGTTTCGAGAAAAACACGATTGAAGTTTTAACTTAGCCTATGAATATGAAGAAATGCCTTGAGAAAAATTCAAAATTTCATGTGAAATAATGGGTTTCAGGTGATAACTTTTCTTGCCCGTATTCCAGAAGGTCCAAAGTAATTTTCAAAGCAAGAAAGAAAAATCGATTTTTTGAAAATTCTACAGTGGTGTTACCCCTCAAATGAACACAACACGTGTGAACGGCTTTGCCGACGGACAGAGAAAACAAGTAGAGGGTCATGTCTTCCCACGCCTCTGTATTATCTCGCCATGAGTGACACACATATGTAATTCAAATAACTCCTCTTGTCGTCCTCTTAACTCCTCTTTTTCCCACCGTACAATTTTTAATGTCATTTTCATTGCAACTAAATTCTTCAAATGCCCGCAATAATTCGAATTGTCGTGCTCCAACGCAACTATTCTAAAATAACTTGAAAAATCCTCGCCTCATGAAGGCGCAATAGAAATGTAAAATTACCGTCATTTTTTGGATGTATCAGGTCAGTCGCAAAATGACGGTTTCCTGACGATTTCTGATCTGTCCTGTAATTCCTGTTGGAAAGTGACGGTGATTTTTTTATTACAGTCCCTTTTCGGTCATTTTTGTCCAACTTTTCTTTTTTTTTTTGAGACGCATGAAGCTTCAAAAGGAAGAAAAATATCGAGCATTACATTTCAATGAAATTTGTACTGTGTAATCCAATGGAGTAAACGCCAATATTTCGTGTGAATTTTGCTCTCCAAAATGAGATAACAGAGAAAAAAAATTAAGTTCAGCTATATAGATGTAAAATGATTGTAATTTAAATTAATGGGTCATTTTTCCTGACGCAAAATTTGGTCAGTTTGTAAGTTACGAGTAAAATGACGGTAAACTTACCAGTTAGTTTCATATCACTAAAAAGCAATAAAGTATCTGCATCTCGCCCTATCCCTCAAAAAGTAGAAAAAAGCGCGCGAGTTTCAAAAAATCAGGTCGACCGTTTTTGCCGCAATAATGAATGAAAAAAAAGGGATTTTACGTTTTTTTTAAATTAAAATTGAAATGTCTAGGGCAATTACGGGGTCATTGACACCTGGCGATGGCCAGTGGCTACTGAATTTCTCGAATACACACAGACAACCGCCTCGTCTTCATTAATGATCCCTGACCCGGCGTTTTAAAGAGGAGCGCAAAAAGAGGCAAAAAAAACAAGGAGGGGTGGGGAGGAGAGAAATGCAGTTAAAAAAAGATGTAAAAAAAATTCACAGGGCTATAAAAACACCAACGCTATAACTTCAGAAGAACCGTGATGTGTAGAAGAACGTCAAATAAATATAAAAAATAATTTTTACATCATTCTTTGTGTATAGAGACGCATTTTTTTTTCAAATTTCGCGGGGTTTTTTTCCCGTATTTTGATTTGATTGGAAAGAACGGGAAATGGCGGGAAAATGTGTGATGCTGATGTTTTGAGGAGCGGAAAAGTCCCTAGATGTCACGTGTTCACGCGATTTTTCCCTAGGATCATGAAAATGGCACGTCGGTTGGGAAGATGATAAAAAGGCGGGAAAATTTGTGACGGCGCCATTTTGGGGAACGGAAAAGTCACTAGATATCACGTGCGCGATTTTTCTCTAGAGGCATGGGAATGTCACGTCGATTGAAAAGGCGAGAAAATGTGTAGTACCGCCATTTTGAAGAGTGAAAAAGTCCCTAGATGTCATTTGTTCCACGCAATTTATCCCTAGGGCAACGTAAAAGTCCCTAGGTGTCGTGTGCACGATTTTTCCCTACAGTCATGGAAATGGCACTTCGATTGAAAAGGCGGGAAAATGTGCAGTGCCACCATTTTTAAGAGTGAAAAATTCCCTAGATACCACGTGTCCACACAATTTATCCCTAGGGCAGCGGAAAAGTCTCTAGATGACACGTGCACGATTTTTTCCTAGGGCTATGAAAATAGCGCATCGATTGAAAAAGAGATAAAAAGGCGGGAAAATGTGTGGAGCCGCCATTTTGATGGCCGGGAAATTCCCTAGATATCACATGTCTATACAATTTTCCCCTAGAACTTACGTGAATGACGCGTCGATTATAAAAAGATAATAAAAAGGTAGAGAATGTGTAGTGCCAACATTTTTTTAAACGCGAAAATCCCTAGATCACACGAATTCGGCCAATTTATCCCTAGGGCAACGGAAAAGTCCCTAGATATCACGTGTCAACACGATTTTTCCCGAGAGCCATGAAATTCCCCAGAAAATAGAGTTAGAGATGAGAAGATATGTTAATTCTATCTAACAGACACGTATTTTTTCATTTCAATTCAATAAATAAATAATTTTCACCGAAAAAGTCCCTAGATGTCACGTGTCTACGTCATTTCTCCCTAGTTTCATGGAAAGCGCATGGCGATTGGGAAAAAGACAAAAACGCACAAAAATCTGCGCCACTATTATGAAAAGCGAAAAATTCCCTAGATGTCACAAGTCCCCGAAATTTTTCCCTAGGGCCGTGGGATTCCCCGGAAATTAGAGTTGGAGATGAGAAAATCTATTAAAGGGGAACTGATATGTTCGTACCATACGACAAACACGTGTTTCTTTATTTCAATTAATATTTAACTGAAATTTTATGTAGTGCGTAGGTGTTATGACGCACTCAGTGCCTCAGTGTCTTGAAAAAAGCCCTTTTTCCCATCGCTCTAATTTTAGAAGTGCCGTGGATTACTGCTGACACGTGTGTATGTTCACGAGAAATTTCACATGTGGTTTTTAATTTCCTACGTTTTATTATTTTCGAGTTAAAGTAGTTTCTATACTTCTTCGCACTAGTCGTTGAGTGTCAAGCAAGAAATAAACAAAAAAATCGGTCCAAAAATTGATATTTATGATTAAAAATCTAATTCTTTGTGTTTAAAGTGAATTTGAAGGAGAATTTAGGAATTGTATTCATTTTTTGTAATTTATTACATAATCACTGATATGCCATTTGCCTAGATTATTCACGTATTTCCCTATGCTGAAAAATAATCGATTATTACAAAGTTATGAGACGGTCAATAATTTCCATATTGGATCATAAATTTTGTTTTTTTTTGCTCCCGAATGGAAGCTATGTCATCATCAGAATTTTCGATTGTAATTTTTTTAATAGAAGATACTTAAAATGATCCAAATAGAGAGAAAATGATATTTTTAGCGCATGTCTGTGTGTTTCTGTGTATGTCTGTGTGTGCATACACAGAGAAAAATGTTTTCTTAATTCAAGAATGTGCAGCTCACTTAAATTAAGAAAGGAAAAGTCACTTGATTTGAGTGAGAAAACGCACTTGATTCAAGAGAGTTTTACTTTCTTAAATTAAGAAAGAAAAAGTCACTTGATTTGAGTGAGAAAAGTCACTTAATTTAAGTAACTTTTACTTTCTTAAATTAAGAAAGAAAAAGTTACTTAATTTAAGTGAGAAAAGTCACTTGATTCAAGTGAGAAAAGTCACTTAATTCAAGTAACTTTTACTTTCTTAAATTAAGAAAGAAAAAGTTACTTAATTTAATTGAGAAAAGTCACTTGATTCAAGTGAGAAAAGTCACTTAATTTAAGTAACTTTTACTTTCTTAAATTAAGAAAGACAAAGTCACTTGATTTGAGTGAGAAAAGACACTTAATTTAAGTAACTTTTACTTTCTCAAATTAAGAAAGAAAAAGTTACTTAATTTAAGTGAGAAAAGTCACTTGATTCAAGTGAGAAAAGTCACTTAATTTAAGTAACTTTTACTTTCTTAAATTAAAAAAGGAAAAGTCACTTGATTTGAGTGAGAAAACGCACTTGATTCAAGAGAGTTTTACTTTCTTAAATTAAGAAAGAAAAAGTCACTTGATTTAAGTGAGAAAATTCACTAAATTTAAGTAACTTTTACTTTCTTAAATTAAGTGACTGCACATTCTTAAATTAAGAAAACATTTTTCTCTGTGTAAAAGTCTTAATTTCAGCAAAACGGTTTTATAGAAAAAGTTCATATTTTGTGGAGAATTTCCTCTCGACAAACTCTATTTTTCAAGTTTTATTTCAAGAGAATTCGATCGATACTTTTTGAGATATGTCCATTTTTCGAAAATCAGTTTTTAATGGAATTTCTGGAAACTATTGAACTGATGTTATATATACTCATATATTATCTCGAGAATTGTATGAGTTAGATGCCTGTGAATTTTGAGCTCATTTGCATCATTAGTTCTCGACTTATTGGCGTTTTAATGAATTTCTTCAAAATTTGATATTTTGATGATAATTTGAAAAAAGTTGTATCACTTCCATTCGAAAGCATATTGCTAAAGTATCAGCAGAAAAAGCTATATCAGTTGGAAATCAATACTTTTATCCACTTGTTTTATGACACTCTTCAGATTTTAATCTTTAAATTCGTGTAGGTATAGAACTCCTTCAATTTCGTCATTCAATTATCAAGAAAATTGATAAAATTGACGTTTTTTTTCTCTTTAAATTAATGGGTTTTAATGATGAAAATGAATTTTTATAGAGTGAACAAGAGGTTTATTAACTCTGCTGTGTCTTCGTATTAAGATGTGGTTTTGGTGAGGGAGACCTTTCAGTCCTTCCCCCATACCCGAAAACAGAAGACAAATATCTCTTGAAACATCCTGAGAATAATTTAAGACGCTCGTGGCGAAGGGCTTCAGCATCCCTTCGAGACAATTTAAAATTAATATAAAGTGACATAACCAATGAGTTTACGATTTTTTTTTTTCATAATTTATATCATTTTATGATTATGAAAAGGGCGTAAGTGTCTTAATAGAGGTAAAGTTTGGATTTTGATGACAAAAGGGCGTATGTGCGAGAGAATAAATTGGAAAAAAAGGAGAAAAAAACACTTTTCTAAAATTTATGTCATTTTTCGGTTAACAAAAAGGAGGCTGTGTGAATTGGTTTTTTTCTTCGCTGCTAATATTTTTTTTTTTTAGAAGAAATGGAAAAAATGATGAAATTTCGTCTTTTGAAAATATCTCCGGAAATAAAAGAGATACGACTTTCTTGGGAAAACACTTTTTGGAGAGAATTTCGAGAGTCAAAAAAGGGTTTTTACGTAAATTTCGAAACCCAACGCAAATTCCGAAATATCCTTGAGAAAATAAGAAAAAATGTCTTCTTCTTGTATTTGTCTAGAAAAAACGGAAAAAAAGGATTTTTCGAATAATTTAAAAAAAGGCGCCAATTTTCGTTAGAAAAAATGGAAAAAAGTTATATAAATTTTTTTTGAAAATATCTTCGAAAATAAAGGAGATATGATTTTTTTCTTTGGAGGGAATGTTCATTACAGAGAATCAATAGTTTGAGAGCCACAAAAAGGTCCATACACTGAGATAAAAAATGGTGGAAAAAACAATGAAATATTGAGGCCAATGGTCCTCAGCCATTTTTTCATAATAATTAAAAAAGTTGTTAAATTTACTGAATTTATTTGACTAAATTCAGTAAATTTAACAGTTTTTCAAAATTATTTTAAAAAAATATTTGCTAAGGACCATTTGCCTTAATATTCGATTATTTTTACCATAATTTTTTTCTCAGTGCACAAAAATTTCCATATTTGCCGTCAATTTCGAAACATTCTCGAAAAAACTATGAAAAAATTATCTGTTCCTTAAATTTATCGAAAAAAAATAAAAATTTAAGAAAAAAGGGAAGAAAATCACTGCAGTCGTCTTTTGTGTTTGCAAGATACAATCGGCAGAGATAAAAATAATTTTTGATCTTTTCTTTTCTTTTTTTTTTTTTCTTCTCTCGCTCTGAAGAGAGAAGTACTCAACACAAAGCACTGAGAATTAAGACATTCTCTGACTAATAATTTTCAGAGCTTCGGCGTAAAAGTATTGTCCACTCTGTTCCCCGAAAAACCACCAGAAAAATCCGCAAATAATTCTTTAAAAATTTTTTCAAAATTGCCAAAAAAATTAAAATTGAAAAATCAAAAAAATTACAATTTAAAAAATTTTTTTTTTCTGCAAAAAAATCGAGTGAAAATCGATTTTTTCAGGATAAAAACGACAATTTCTTTAAAACGTGGGAAGTGGTGGCCTCAAGGTACCAACTTGCGGATCTCTCGAGTCTACAATTATGAGCTATACCATGTCGGGACTTGGGTGCTCATAACGAACTCACAATATTACCAATGGCCCCTACTTGGAGGCATTTCAAAAGCGCCTTAAAGTAGAAGGGGGGGGGGGGGGGGGGAGGAGGAGGATGCCTAGGCGCCTTTTATCTTTGCAGTTTTTAAAACGAGGGAATTCACCTTCCTCATTCAGAAGAGAACATTCTGACGTTGTTGAGGCATGCCAATTTGTTTAACGTGTTTTGGTGGCTGAGATCCTTTTTTTCTTTTTTGAAATCATGGAATAATTTAATTGGGGTTATTTAAATATCTGCGTGATGAGAGAGTATTTAAATAATGAGCCAGTCTTTTTTTTTGAATTTTCTAAAAAAATTTCCTGCAATTTTTGACATAAAAAAAAATTATTTTCCCTGTTTTTGTCGATATCTTTTTTTTTCTATGAAGATCACAGATATGGGGCAAAATGGACGACACCAATGGATAGCGCGGGAAATTCTACCCTGGAAAGTACTATAATGCAACCCATTTTGCTCCAGTAGCTCAAAAGTTCCAGCATCGCAAAGTTTCATCGAAAAATCGAAAAAAAGTTCCAGCAATTTTTCGATTTTTTCGAAATATCTTTGCAACGCTGGAACTTTTAAAGTACTGGGGCAAAATGGGTTGCATTATAGTACTTTTTGGGGTAGAATTTTCCTGGCTAGCCAATGGCACCACCCGTTTTGCCCCATCTCTTCATTTTCATCTTACCACACTTTGAAAACATATAACAAAAGACCTTTTTCATGGAAAAAAAATTCCTCCTCTCACCTGAACAACATCAACATCAACATCACCATCCCCCCCCCCCCCTCTCCCCCTCTACCGAAAAAAAAGTCCTTCGAATACGCAAGAAAATTGACAGTGAACAGACGGTATTTTTCACCAAAATGAAAAACACAATGCAGGCATTTCTGAGTTAATTCACTCAGAATGTTGTGGGAGAAGTGGAATGAGAGACACTTGGAGGAGGATCGGTGTTGAGGATGTAGAAAACAATGAGAATTTCGTTGTGGGCATGAGTCTAACCGTTCCTTAAATATTTGCGGATGTTGAAGGAGAAGAAAAGGGGGAAGGGGGGGGGGGGGGGGAATTGGGGCGAGAGAGGAAAATGAGAGGAATGAATAGAAGACAACCAAGATGTACTCCAAATGGCTTCTTGGTGGGGATATGAGGATCCTCAACAGTAATAACTCTGGGAGGAGGGGGGGGGGGGGAGTGAATTAGCGCCATAAGTTATCCAAAGAAGACGACACGCCAGTCCAACGGGCGACAATATTAATCTACTCTGAATTAATAGTGTGTACTCTCCCCTCAAAAATGAAATTCCCTTGAAATTTTCATTTTTTTTTTATTTTTCAAATTCTTTATTTAAAATTTTTTTTTTTCAATTTTTCATTTTTTTCGGAAATTTTTTAAATTTTTTTTTAAATTTTAATTTTTATTAAATTTGAAAAAAGGCGGCAAATCATTCAAATTTCCCGCCAACAGAGGAAATTTGGGTTTGAATTTTCCGCAGAAAATTCGCGGTAATTTTCGAAAAATAGAAATTTTTTTTAAAAGGATTTTTTAATTTAATTTTTTGATTTTTTATGAAATCAAGTGTTGAATACTTGTGGCAATCGAGCCAAACTTCCGGTTGTTAATACAAAGAGCATCTTTGTGATATCTAGGCTGTGCTAGAACATGTGGTTTTGGTATTGCTGAAATATTTGGGATGAATTTCTTAAAATTGAATTTAAAGATAGAGAATTTTCAGTGAAAAAAAGAGTAATTCGTGGAGTTTAGTGATAAGATCTCGGAAACCATTGAGTTTAGTGGAAAATGTCAAGGAACCTTTTTTGTAGTTCTCGAAATTTTCTACAAAAAAGGTTTCTTGACATTTCCCCCTAAACCCAATAATCCCTTCAATACACTCAAAAAAATCCCCTGAAAACCGAAAAAAATCACTAATTACTGTAAAAAAATCAAAAACCCCAATACTTTCGGTGATAATAAAAAGCTGGGGCAAAACGGGTATCACCATCGTATAGCTCCGAGAATTTGACCCCGAAAAGTACTACAATACAGCCCATTTTGCCCCATTATTTCAAAAGTTCCAGCATCGCTTAGATTTTTCGAAAATTCCCAAATTTGCTGTAACTCGAGAAATACTGGGGCAAAATGGGTTGCATTATAGTACTTTTCAGGGTAGAATTTCCCCAGCTACCCAATGGCACAGTCCATTTTGCCCCATCTCAAAATCTCAAAAAAAAGTGCACTGGATCCATTTAAAAAAACAAACAAAAAATATATATATATATGTATATAAATAAAACGATAATCAATCGTAGTGAAATCAGTGGCAGAGATATGAAACGAAGAGAGTGTGTCCATCCGTTGGATACTGCCTGGGGACAGAATTTACCCACTCACTCACTCCCCCCCCCCCCCTCTCTCTCTCGCTTTCTCATCCCCAGTGTTAGGGTCCAGGGCGAAGATTTGTCCCCCCTAATGTAGTCAGGCTCTCTGCCTCGGGGACGACTTTGGCTCTCTGTTGAATAGGGATACGAATAAGAAGAGAGAGAGAGAGATTCTCTTGCAAGTAGGCGTCTAGAAAGTGAGTAATGCTCACGACAAACGCAGTTTTCCCCTCTCTCTATGTGTCTCTCCACTTGGTGTGGGACAAGATCTCGAGCAGATAGGGTGCTAAGCGACACACTAAGACCCATATCGCACTGTGAAAAGATCCAAAACCTCACTCCCTCCCCCCCTCCTCTTCTTCACCACGAAACTCTTAGAAATGTGTCGACTAAAATATCTACACTCTTGTGTTGTTACGTAATTTGCAGCTTCTCCTATTTTATCGGGTTTTTACATTCAATTTTTTTTTGCAAAGGGGAAAAATCTACATGAGCTATTTGAGAAAATTACGTTTTTTGAGATTTTTTTTTTTTTTAGACTTTTGCAAAATTTTGGAATCAAATCGTGAATATCTTTTAGGCGAGTGGGTTTAAGGGAAAATGTGAAGATACCTTTTTTGTAGAGAATTCAATTCTCCACGAAAAAGGTCTCCTGACATTTTTTTTTAAACCTAATGGCCTTCAAGATATTTGGGAAATAAAGAAATTAAGCCTTTTTCATTATTTTTGATTACTTTAAATTTTTTTAAATGTTTAATTTAATTTTTTGGGGGGATTAAATAGTGGATATCTTTGAGGCGAGTGGGTTTAGGGGAAAATGTGAGGAGACCTTTTTTGGAGAGAACTTAATTCCCCACAAAAAAGGTCCTATGATAAATTTTCTAAAATCCAACGATTTTAAAGATACTTTCGAAAATAAAAAAATTCATGAAATTTCATCCAACTTTCGAAATTAAATTCAACGACATCACAGCTTTTGCCACATGTCGTCATCTGTTAGAGATGAAATAAAGAAGAAAAAAGGAGAAGAGGAGCAAGGTCTAATCTGACGGTCCATGTCTAGCATCAACAAACAGAAGCTCAGTTGTACTCGGAAGAGTCCAACTGCCCTAAGTGGGACTGATTACAAGTACCAGTGGACATGAGCTATCTCTCATTGAATTACAGTATAAAACTTCTCCTGTGAAAGAAAGTAGGTGAAAATAATCAAAAAATCATAATTCACTGATATTTCCAAAAAAAAAAAACTCCCTTAAGACCAAAAGAAGAAAAAAAAATCGTTAATTATTGCTGTAAACAATTAAAAACCATGAGACCGTCCGTAAAAATGAAAATATGGGGCAAAACGGGTTGCACCATTGGATAGCTCGGGAAATTTGACCCCGAAAAGTACTATAATGCAACCCATTTTGCCCCAGTATTTCTCGAGTTCCAGCAATTTTTCGATTTTTCGAAAAATCTTTGCAATGCTGGAACTTTTGAACCACTGGGGCAAAATGGGTTGCATTATAGTACTTTTCAGGGTAGAATTTCCGTGGCTACCAGATAGCATGGTCCATTTTGCCCCACCTATGAAATTCATAAAATTCCTCCTGCAAAAAACCGTGAAAGCCATCAAAAAATCTATTTTTTTTTTCTAAGTTAGCGTCAGTCAAATTCGCAACAATATTGGATATTTATAATATTATTTAATAACAATTTATTATCGTGGACATCGTTTTAATATCGGTAAAATGTTACAAAATCTGAATAATTAGAATATTTATGATAACTCAGAAAAAAAATAGATTTTTTGATGGTTTTCACGCTTTTTTGCAGGAGGAATTGTGGAATTTTCAGCGATGGGGCAAAATGGACCATGCTATCGGGTAGCCACGGAAATTCTACCCCGAAAAGTACTATAATGCAATCCATTTTGCCCCAGTATTTCCCGAGTTCCAGAGATTTTTCGATTTTTCGAAAAATCTTTGCAATGCTGGAACTTTTGAACCAATGGGGCAAAATGGGTTGCATTATAGTACTTTTCGGGGTAGAATTTCCGTGGCTACCCGACAGCATGGTCCATTTTGCCCCACCTATGAAATTCATAAAATTCCTCCTGCAAAAAAGGTGAAAACCATCAAAAAATCTATTTTTTCAAGTTATCATAAATATTCCAATTATTCAGATTTTGCAACATTTTACCGATGTTAAAATTTTTTCAATGATTATTTTTGGCTCAATTTGTGTCCAGTAACATGGTGTAGAGTAAATTTTAAAAAAATCTCCTCATGCTACTCTATCGAGAGTGACGAAAATTGAAAAGGAAAAATACATCATCGAAACTACTTGGATATCCTTTACGTGAAAAAAATAATGAAAATTCAGTACAAATAAACTCTTCAGTAACACTTGTTTTTCCCCTGATATTTGTGGTTGAAATATGAAATGAGTGAGAATCGATTTAACCACTGTGAATTCCCCCATGAATTTTTCCTAGCTAAGAAGTAGTAGCCTGGGTCAATTCCCAGCTGTGTCCTATATGAGTTTCGTCCCCAGCATACACAAGATTCTCCTTTTTTTTCTCTCTCTCTTCACTTCGCCTATCCACTGCCTTCCAAACGGTTTTCTTCTTTTTTTTTTTTCTTTTATTCTGGATTTCTCCAATTTTTTTTTTATCACGACTTTTGGCACTAGCCAGTGGTTATTTTTCCTTCCAGCACCTCTAAGTTAATATTAATGGGAATATTTATGGCCCCTAGCTGGAGGGGGTCAACATTGGTCACTACTGTTTTGCCTGATAAAAAGCGATTTTCAAATCGCAAAATACGATGATTTATTGTCTTCAACGGTTGCAACAAATTATTTATCATTTTCCGGGGGTTCAAAAAGTGGCAAAACCTTGAGTTTTTCATTATTCTTGGCATATCTAAAAGGCCGTTAGGTTTAGAAGAAAATATGAGGAGACCTTTTTTTTGGAGAATTGAATTCTCTACAAAAAAGGTCTCCTGATATTTTTGGATAAACTCGATAGTTTCGGAGATCCTAATAAAATAACGAAAAATAAAGTTTTTTGAGAAAAAATTCGTTTTTTTGGCTTGTTTTAAAAGGATCTCGAAAACCATTGGAGTTAGACAAAAAGTTCAAGTGACCTTTTTTGTAGGAAATTAAATTCTCTACAAAAAAGGTATCTTGACATTTTTCCCTAAACTCAATGGCGTCTAAGATATTAACGTTTTAATCTAAAAATTTCGAAATTTTTCGAGATAAAAATCTAAATTTCAATTAATTAAAGAATTATTTAATTAAATAATTATCTAATTCTAATAAATGTTATTCTACATTTGGAAATAACAAGTGTCACACACTTATCGTATTTTCATTTCTTTATCTTGTCTCGTGCCAACACGATTTCTTACCACTATGTATTTGAACGCACGAGCGCTCGTGTAAGACCAGAAAAGTCATTACGCAATTGCAATTTGTCATTGCAAACACCTGTAAATACAGTTTCTCCACTCATTTATGGGTAAATAAAGTGTCACAATACCGTCTGACCGTGAATAACTCGTCAACTAGTAGATTGAAGGAAAAAAAAAAATGGGATAAAAAAAAACACAGCATTTCTACAAGTAGCTATTTGTTAGAAAAATTCTCGATTTAATTCGTTTCAGAATGAAGGTTACTTGAGCGATCGAAATGGCGTAACAATTGGTTAGAAATTTTTGTATGAAAAAAGGAAAAAAAATATGCAATCTCTTTAGACTGAAATTGGTGAAACGGAACTATTGAATAATATTCGATATCTCGACATTAATTCGATATATCGCATCGATTAATCGATACTTGAAAAATTATCGATCTTAAGTTGATGTGATATTTGAGAATAATCGATTAATCGATATTTGAGAATAATCGATTAATCGATATTTGAGAATAATCGATTAATCGATATTTGGAAATATTCGATTTATTAATCTTTTTGGACTGAAATCGAAGTATATGCGATATTTCGGAATTTGATGCCAGAGATCGCATCGATTAATCGATATTTTGAAAATAATCGATTAATCGATGTTTGAGAATGATCGATATGTGAAAATAATCGATCCATCAATCCCCTTAGAATAAAATCGAATGATATGCGATATCTCGTAATTAATGCGAGATATCGTATCGATCCATCCAAAATTCGATCCATCTCATTTTGACATCGATTAATCGAAATTTTTTAAAATATCGATTTTGAGTTTTTATGATATTTCTTTTTTCTATCGCTAATCTCGAATTCAATGCGAGATCTCACTTCGATTAATCGATTAATCGATCATCGAAAAAATCGATAATTAGTATTCAATGGAGATTATCTCGAAAATTGCATCTTCCTGACGTATTTCCTTTACGAGCTACAAACGATTGAATTCCCTGCAAAAAAAAGCATGGAAAAATGTGCAAAAAAAAAAAATTGAAAAAAAAATTCTGAACGTCTTTATTACCCAGGAATGTAAATGTGTGGATTTTCGGTTTAAACTCGTGATTTTGTTGTGCTCACTGAAGAGCCAGAAATATATATATATGGATGCACAGGCACCTGGGCACTTTATGCCTAGAAGTGATTTGATTTTAATGCCAAAGAGGAAACGATGAAGAGGGGAAAAACGAGAGGTGGAGAGAGAAAGAGAGAGAGAGAGAGAGAGATATATATATATAATTATTACTATTATCTGCACGAGAAGGCGCGTTTACTGTCTTTAAAGGAAAAAATCATGTTGAAAAAAAAAAAAAATAAAAAAAAAAATCCGAGAAATTAGGGATGGAGTCAAGAGAAGTGGAGAGGTTTTTTAAAGAACATAGAAAAATTGTACAAAGTGGGGATAAAACCCCAAGGAGACGTAGCCGGTTTTCGACCGTAACTTCGTGTAAACAGGATCCTCGTTTACCACGCCAACTTTGCTACGGATGCAACAGAGTATGAAAGAAGAAAATGAGTGGATCCCCCCTCTCCCCCCCTTTTTTCGCCATGATCTAAGTAGTAATTTCTCCTTATTTCGATTTTTTTTTTAAATACTTTAAGTGATAATGGAGAGATGGGGCAAAACGGGTGACACCATTGGATAGCCAGGAAAATTCTACCCCAAAAAGTACTATAATGCAACCCATTTTGCCCCAGTCCTTTGAAAGTTCCAGCGTCTCAAAGATTTTTCGAAAAATCGAAAAATTGCTGGAAATTTTTTTCGATTTTTCGAAGAACCTTTGCGATGCTGGAACTTTTAAACTACTGGGGCAAAATGGGTTGCATTATAGTACTTTTCGGGGTAGAATTTCCCGCACTATCGAGTGGCATGGTCCATTTTGCCCCATCCCCAAGTCTCCTCAAGTATGAGAGAAGGAAAAATCGCTCGAAAATCTAAAAAAAAGAGAATGAAGTATCCAAGAAATTGAACTAGATCCACTTGTGCATTGGGACAGTTTTTTACCCCTAAAAATACCCTTTCTACATTTTTTCGTTAAATCTCCTCACTTCTCCCCCCCTTTATAACGGACGGATGGAAGAGCTCTCCTTTTCTTTTCATGGCTGATCGACCAGGAGTCTTTAGAGTCGCCTCAGTCGGGTCCAACAGAGCCCCATAACAGTCCTCTACTTCTATCTCCTTGTCTCACTCACCAGTTTTGCGGCAGCCTCTTTTGATGTCGTGTGACGAATGTCCACGTTGGACGCGCTTCTTCATCCATCCTTCTCTCATCATCCAATTCTCTCCTTCCTCTTTTTTTTTTCAATTTTTTTTTTTTTTTCTTATTTTTTATTCATTTCTTTTTGAGACTTCTGTTGTCTTCGCGAATCACTTTTGGTCTCTCAGAATTACGAGAAAAAAAAATCGTTAAAATTTTTCTCCTCACTGTGGGAGCAAAATGGACCATTTCATTGGATAGCCAGGGAAATTTGACCGTGAAAAGTACTATAATACAACCCATTTTGCCCCAGTACTTTAAAAGTTCCAGTGTCGCAAAGATTTTTCGAAAAATCGAAAAAATTGCTGGAACTCGAGAAATACTGGGGCAAAATGGGCTGCATTATAGTAACTTTCAGGGTCAAATTTCCCCAGCTATCCAATGGTGCCACCCGTTTTGCCCCATCTCTTCGTTATAATTCTGAATTACTTGAATTTCAAAACTTTTTAATTGTGAAATTGAGGGAAAAAATGAAGAAATGTTGAGAAAAAAAAAGAGAAAATCTTTTCAACAAATACCAACAGAGTCTCGAGAGTAACTTAGGCCTCATAAAATCACTCGGCTGTGAAGGCACGGAATGTTGAAAATTATTGCCACTGAACCGATAATAATCTTCAACTGCAGAAAATCCCATTAAAATTGACGCATTTCATATTATTTTCTTTTTAAAAAAATAAAAATAAAAATCCTTTTATTTTCAGCATTAAAATGTATTTTCCTTTGTCCACATTGCATATATATATATATATATTTTTTTTTGCACTTGTGTTGATTCTAACGTTGCACATCCGTTGAAATTCACCAATTACATGAAACTAATCCCAGTCCCATTAATCCAGGTAAGAAAAGGGTTTCTCAAGATAATTATCTTATCTTACAATTGGCTTTTCCTATTTTACATAGATAAATGTAACTATTGTTTGGAAGGCTAAGAGAGTATAAATTACAAACTAAAAAGCATTTGTCAACGCAATTTTAACCCAAAGATACGTAAAGTTGGACGTTGTAATTACCACTGGATAATAGTAATAGCTTTCTACTATTTTGAAAGAGACTTTTGGTGATAATAAAAAGATGGGGTAAAACGGGTGGCACCATTGGATAGCCAGGAAAATTCTACCCCGAAAAGTACTATAATGCAACCCATTTTGCCCCAGTGGTTCAAAAGTTCCAGCGTTACAAAGATTTTTCGAAAAATCGAAAAATTACTGGAACTCGAGAAATACTGGGGCAAAATGGGTTGCGTTATAGTACTTTTCGGGGTAGAATTTCCCTGGCTACCCAATGACATGGTCCATTTTGCCCCATCTCAAAGTATTCACCCTTCTATAATTCGAAGTATTGAAGAGAAAAAGGGTAATTCTAAGAAATTGCAATAAATTGTCTCTTAAACATTAAATTGAATCGTTTTCATCGAAATCCGGTGATAATCACGTCCTAACGTCCATTAAAATCCTCCCATTTTGTTTTTTTTCTTCATCCGCAAAAAGAATCATTTTCAAAGCCGTTATGCTCACTTTTTTCCTTTTTTTTAATCAATAAACTGTTTTTTTTTTCCAACGAAAGGAGAATGTTTTTTTTTAGATGATGATTCGCTCGAGCGAACACTCGAGCTCTCGTTCAGGTGACTTAAGACACCGAGACATTCACCGGAGAAGCAGTTTATCGGGTTATAAATGGAAAAAAAAAAAACAATTTTCACATTATTTTTATCATTATTTCTTTTCATTCACTTACTTTTAGCTTCAATAGTGCACCAGGATAGATACCAAGAGCTGCTAGATTTTGATCTGATTCAGTCAATTCACGATCGTCCAGCATCAAGTGTTGATCAAATGGTCCAGCACCACAAATTGCCATTGTCTGAAAAAAAAAAAATCATTAAAATTTTTTTAATTTTGTAGTTGGGGCAAAATGGGTGATTCCATTGAATAGCCAGGGAAATTTGACCCCGAAAAGTACTATAATGCAACCCATTTTGCCCCAGTTTTTCTCAATTTCGAAAAAATCGTTTTTCCCAAATAACTCGGGAAATAATGGGGCAAAATGGGCTGCATTATAGTATTTTTCGGGGTAGAATTTCCCCAGCTTTCGAATGGACCAGTCCATTTTGCCCCATCTCTAATAATTTTGAAGGTTCACGAAGGGAGAAATTTTAACAATGAAAAAAATTATGTTTTTTTATTAAGCAATAAGGTGGCGCCTTTGAATTCTAACCGCGTATATGTTGGTACTGGTAATTGCTTAATTTTCGAGAGGCAGAAAAGAGTGCACTCATGCCCCTCTCCTCCCCCCCGCCCCTCCATCTAACCCCCCTTATTTTACAGTAATTTTTTTTTCTCAATTTTTATTCATTTATTTCTGTTTATTTTCTCTTGAAAAATGATTATGGTGAAATAGTGGCCGAGAAAACATATTCAGTTTCGTTTTTACGATCGAAGAGGATTGAGACAACGGTAAATACATAGCAGAGCATGGTTAAGTAAGTGGTTCTTCAATTAAAGAAGTGAAAAGATGCAAGAATCATTGAAAAATTCACAGAAATAATCGAAAAATTTGACGAAAAAAAAAAATTCTAATATTAAACGAATTATTTATCAATTTAATTTCCATCGATTGAGATACCAAAATTGAAAAATTATTGTTTATTAAGAATTTACCGAAAAAAAATAATAATAATAACGAGAAAGAGAGAGAAAGAGAAAAGAAGAATAAAGTGAAGAAGATGCCACGAAAGCCTATCATTATCTCCGGATTTTATGCTCTTTCATAAACTCTTTTTTCGCCTTTATTTTTTCTTCAAAGTTCCCACTCTCAATTCGTGAGGCTAAAGAAACTAGTGGTTTATGAGTGAGAGAGAGAGAGAGAGAGAGAGAAAGAAGTCGAAGGGTCTGGTAATATAAATACAGTTAATAGTTTGAGGATACCCTTCGAAGTGCACGTGGGGCAAAATGGGCCATTCCATTGGATAGCTGGGGAAATTTGACCCTGAAAAGTACTATAATGCAACCCATTTTGCCCCAGTATTTCACGGGTTATTAAAAAAAACGATCTTCATAAAAATCGAAAAAATTATTGTAGCTGGAAAACTGTTGGGGCAAAATGGGTTGTATTATAGTACTTTTCGGGGTAAAATTTCCCCAGCTATCCAATGACGCAACCCGTTTTGCCCCATCTCTTCATTACA
Source organism: Aleiodes leptofemur (assembly GCA_963942555.1). NCBI lineage: Eukaryota > Metazoa > Arthropoda > Insecta > Hymenoptera > Braconidae > Aleiodes > Aleiodes leptofemur. The sequence continues at coordinate 12,855,728 of OZ012619.1, forward strand.
ATTCTGAATTTTTTGAAATTTCAAATTTTTTTAATTATTCTAATACTTACCATAACTTTTAACTCCTTCAACGTTGTTTGAGACGATACTTTGAGTTCATGTGAGCCCTTTGCTTTTCTCCTCGTTCTGGAAGACCTCACGCACTTAACAGCACTCTGAGCATTAGTAGAACAAAAAAAATTAAAAATAAAAAAAAAAAGTATTAAAAATGGAACAGATCAAAGGTGATTTGAAGAGAATGAGACAGGTGTGTGTTTTAGACTACTTTGCTACACTCAGGCGTCCAATTCACTTGATAATAACGATTATTATGGGTGAAACGAATGAGACTGAGGGCTGTTATAATCTCTAGCAATCAGAGCCAACGTCAGTTGAGTTGTAGATCCAAGAGAACAAAGTGACTCGACAATTTTTTTTTTTTTAGGTGGAAAAAGGGGATATTCTGATGAAGTGATTTGAGATCGAGTTTTTTCGATGATTCCATTGGAATCCTGGGGAAATTTGACGTGGAAAACATGGGTCGCAAGTGTTTTTCGATTTTTTTTGGAAAATTCAACTTTTTTGGGTTCAAAATAAAAAATTAACCTTTGATATTTTTCGAAAATTTCAGTTTCTCGCAGAAATTGATTCAAAACCACGTGAATCGATGGCGAATGATCTCAACTTTCATCTCCTTTTCGAATTATTGTCCTACGACAATTAGAACCGGAGATATTTTCAAAAAACTAAATTTTTCAAAAGTGTTCCCAAAATCATCCGAAAAACATCAAATTTTGAATAAAATCCAAAAAATGTCTTGTGACATATCATTTCCATGTCAAATTTCCCCAGCTTTCCAATGAAATCATCAGGAAATCTCTATCCCATATCCTTCCACCTCTAGACTCCTTTTTTCCCCGAAAATCTTGAAAAATCAATTTTCAAAAAAAAACTGAAACTCACCTCATTCTCCTCTGCATCGTCTATGTGCTTAATATATATCGTTGCCTTATCATAATTTAAACTATCCAGTCGTTCTTGCGCCAGCCTCGCCTGAATGCACTCATTGCATTGTTCTGAAACATGAAAGAGAGACCATAAAATTTTCCCTTTTCTTAAATTTCCTCAAAAAAATACAAACAATTTATCTCATTTCTAATCTGAATCAAGATGTCAAAAATCTTCCTGCAGATTAGGATTGACCTGAGGGACTTTTCCTCATTCCATGTACCAAAACACGATGCATAATAGATTGGCCCAACGTACTGGTACTGGATGATTAATACAGTAATTAATAATATACGGTGACCAAGCCCCATCAGTAGATTTTCGAGAGAGGGATATAACCTTGCAAATTCTATTCGTAAGAAGTTAGCCTATGGACATTGTGTGTTATTACTGGACAGAGGGGAGGGGGGGGGGGGGGGGGCTGGCCAGTGTTTAACACACAAAAAGCCAAGAGGCCAAAGGCTCAGGAGTGTTACGTCATGCTCAGAGTTTTACCCAGAACAGGGGCATTTTCATCTTCACCCCTTTACTAAAATGAATTTGTATGTCCCTCTTACCACACTATCCTGTGAACGAGTAATTATCCTCATTCACCTCTTCTCTTTGCCTACTGGTCTCTCTCGTGTATTTACAATCTGATAGGTCCAGTGATAAGAATGGGGAATATTATTGGTGTTCGGTTAGCCCAAAATTTCTACGTGATACTCAAACTAATGAAGTGAAATTGATTTCAAATCGTAATTTTCATGATTACCATTGGATAGCCCGGAAAATTTCACCTGGAAAAGCACATAATGATGCTTTTTTTAAACCATCAAAAGTGAAATAATGAAGATGGGGCAAAATGGGTCATGCCATTGGATAGGGGGGGAAATTTGACCCCGAAAAGTACTATAATGCAATTATTTTTACTCAATTATTAAAAAAGTTCCAGCGAAAAAATTGTTTCGAAATTTTGTACAGAAATTTATTTCGATTTGATTATCTAGGTAAATAATAGAGGAAAATTTATGTTGTGACACCATTTTCCAGCGCATTTTTCCCTGGCTATCTAATGGTGTCATCCGTTTTGCCCCACTTATTATATTTTTCGAAATGTTTTTTTCGATTTTTTATTCTAATTATCTGCGCTTTTGCTTAATTGAAAGAACGACTCTAAACTCCTCAAACTCAGAATTAAACGGAAATCTGGGACATAAGAGGCTTAAGTGAACTTGCAAAACATCTTTGCGGTTAACTCAAGACATTTAAACGTTTACGTAAGATGACTCAAGTGGTTTCAATCTAAATAACATATAGTCAAAACAAATTTTAATCTCTACAATTCTACGAGTCATTTACGTGAACATTTTCAACTGTAAATACAACATTGAATTTCACATTTATTTTGTGAAAGAATAGACAAGGGTGAAAAAGCATCAATCTCTTGAATAAGTGAGTGTGTATTCAATATGGATTTTACGATGAAAATTTCATAATATAAAACTGTCACTAACGGTTTTTCGATTTTGATGGAATACCGATAGAAATATCGAATGAAACTTCATTTTTCATATATTTTCCTTATTTAAATTTGAGAGATGGGGCAAAACGGATTATGCAGTTGAATAGCTCGGGAAAAACTACCCCGAAAAAGGGTATAATGCGACCCTTTTTGCCCCAGTATTTCTCGTCCTAACCTAAAAATTTCGATTTTTCGAAAAACCTTTCCTCCTTTGTTACTCGATAAATACTCAATCAAAATACATTGCATTATACTACTTTTCAGGCTATTTTTTTCTCATCTATCCAATGGCATCATCCATTTTGCCCCATTCCCAAGAGAACTAATTACGACAGAAAACTATCAACTTTCTAATCATCATTATGCACCTGAGGTCTCTCAGCTTTGATAGAACGTAACGCATCTCCAAACAATCATTCAGCAGCATCAACGATTCTCATTGAATCGTCCGGGACTAATGAGGTAGCGATAAATCAAGTGAAAAAAAAAAAAGGAAGGAAATGAAGGAAGCAGTAGCAGAAAAGGAAAGGAAAAAAAAAAAACAGAAAACGAGGGACAATCGTTGATGTTGGCAGGTTTGAAGGCGAAATAAAACGCAAGTGGGGAGGTGGGTTTCGTGGGGCCGAAAATCCGCAAGGGAATTAAGTGGAATTCTTCAACTATGTGCTTTCTTTCTACGTGTGTGTATGTGTGTTTGTGTTTTTTTTTTCGTTTGTGTCAGTGTGGGTAGGAATGGAAGAAGAAAGAGGATGAGAAAGAAGGAAAAAAAAAAAAAAAAAATTGTCACGGTTAGACTTTGGCTTGAAATTGTGTGTGTCTCTGGCGTTTGCTTGAAGGCATCCAATGATATTTCTTGTTTTACGTTTGGTTGATGGAGATTTTCGATGATTGATGATGACAAAAATTGTCAAAAAATTTTCGTTAAGATCGTTTGAACTTGAAACTATCTCAATGTTTTTTTTTCTAACCAAAAAAAAAGAATTTTTTTTTCTCAACAGTTGGATTTTTGAAGTCTTGAAGAAAAGTTCCTTCGATAAACAGCAGTATAAGCATGTAGTTTTATTACGAGAATGAGATAATACACAATAGGATGCGGGATATTTCCCTAAAGTGCCATCTGAGTATACGGAGAGTCGTAAAAGCGCGAAAGTTTTAGTGTTCAATACTGAAGTTGCTTGATCAGATGATTTTATTCGAAATGTTTGGTGAATGTTTCTTTTTTTGATCGAAATTGTTAATATGCACTTTTGATATTTAAGGATCATAAATCCTTATCATGGCAAAAATTTTCGATTTGGGGCTTCGAAATTTTTTTAGAGTTAGATTATTCCTCAAAGAATTTTACTATAAAAAGTCCGGAGTAGGTGACCATTCATATGAGAAAGAAAAAAATGATTGAAAATTGACAGAAAATACATGGGCTCTTATGGAGAAATGGAGGTTATGATCGTAAATTAATAAATATCCAATTTTCAAGCTCTCGTAGTACTAAGAACAAATATTCATAAGAAAAATGAATATTGTAGTAATTCGGCAATATTTTAAAAATCCTATGTATTCATTCATCCTGAAGAGAAAAATAGAATTGAAATTCGAATTACTTCACTTCATCATTCATTTCTCGCCGTGATTGGCCAGATTTTTTTTTTCCTTCATGGCTTGACTCCCGGTTGGGAGTATGTGCCGTATTCTAATACTGTTATTTTACTAAATCACCACAAGATGTCTCACTTGAACCTTATTTAACCCGCTCAATTTTGAATTTCTCATATAAACTCCAGCTTTTAATTATGTGTATTGAGATATAATCACTTCGGCAGTTATTTTGTTATCGATTCCTCAGATTGGCCAGATTCATAGTACACGTCACGTGGTCATTCACTTCAGCTCATCCCGCAACCGTTCGAGTTTATCCCCACCCATCAAAATTCACGGTTCTCCCGCTCTCTCGATCATACATCCTTAAGGATGAAAAATTTCAGTTTCCTATTCACTGGGAGAGAGAGAAATGCTTGTTACACAGAGAAAAATGTTTTCTTAATTTGAGAATGTGCAGTCACTTAATTTAAGAATGTGCAGGTCACTTAAATTAAGAAAGAAAAAGTCACTTGATTTAAGTGCGAAAACTCACTTAATTTAAGTGACTTTTATACTTTCTTAAATTAAGAAAGAAAAAGTTACTTGATTTAAGTGAGAAAAGTCACTTGATTTAAGTGCGAAAACGCACTTGATTTAAGTGAGTTTTACTTTCTTAAATTAAGAAAGAAAAATTCACTTGACTTAAGTGCGGAAAGTCGCTTAATTTAAGTGACTTTTACTTTCTTAAATTAAGAATGAAAAAGTGACTTGATTTAGATGAGAAAAGTCACTTAATTTAAGTAACTTTTACTTTCTTGAATTAAGAAAGAAAAAGTTACTTGATTTAAGTGAGAAAAGTCACTTAATTTAAGTGAGAAAACGCACTTGATTCAAGAGAGTTTTACTTTCTTAAATTAAGAAAGAAAAAGTTACTTGATTTAAGTGAGAAAAGTCACTTGATTTAAGTGAGAAAACGCACTTGATTTAAGTGAGTTTTACTTTCTTAAATTAAGAAAGAAAAAGTCACTTGATTTAAGTGAGAAGAGTCACTTGATTTAAGTGAGAAGAGTCACTTGATTTAAGTGAGAAGAGTCACTTAATTTAAGTGACCTGCATATTCTTAAATTAAGGAAACATTTTTCTCTGTGTAAGCTGTTAGCCTCTGTTGTGTTTTGGCACATTCTTGTGTCTGATATTCAAGTGTTGATCGAATGGTCACATTTCTATCAAAATAAACTTTCTGAAGTGTCATTTTATCATTGAAAGCCGAAAAAAACATGGCAATGGATACTTGCATTGAATCGTAGTCCTATATGATGAGTTCTAAACGACTCAGAGAGTCCATTTCTATCAACATGAGCCTTCGGAAATGACAATGAGAAGAAAAAAAAAAGCAGAATTGAACATTGAAATTTCCAATTTTGGAACTGGGGTAAAATGGGTGGTTCTATTGGATAGCCAGGGAAATTTGACCCTGAAAAGTACTATAATGCAACCCATTTTGCCCCAGTTTTTCTCAATTTCGAAAAAATCGTATTCCCCAAATAACTCGGGAAATAATGGGGTAAAATGGGCTGCATTATATTACTTTTCGGGGTAAAATTTACCCAGCTTTCGACTGGGCTAGTCCATTTTGCCCCATCTATAATATTTCTGGAAGTCCACAAGAGAGAGTCGTAAAAACGCAGAAGTTTCTAGTATTCGATACTAAAGTTGCTTGATCAGATGATTTAATTTGAATTATTTAAAAGACATTTTTCTTCTTTTCAATCGAAATTATTAATAGGTACTTGATATTTAGGAGTGAAAAATTCCATTTTCCTATTTACAAGGAGAGAAAAATGCCTGTTAAGCATTAGCCTCTGTTGTGTGTTTTATCTCATGTTTTTTTTTCTTTTTTTTTTTTACGTGTTGTACAAAGACACATACGTAATACCCAACCCTCGTTTGGAGCATCGGTCATCTAGGCGCTCCATTTAATCCTGAGAGAACGGTTACCCCCCGTTGCTTACACGTTACAGACAAGTAGTAGTAGGATAGGAGGGGGGAAATCCCCGGGTGGGATAAAACTGTGTGGAGCCTTATACTTGGTATTATCCAGCTAATTTTCTTCTCTGAAGCTTCAAAAGCTCAACGACTCAAAAATTCCACTTGATAAAATTTTGTACAATTCGTTGATGAAATTAATTTCATTGAAAAGATGAGATAATTTTACTCTGAAAAACCCTATAATGCAATCGATTTTGCCCCAGTGGTTTAGAAATTACAAAAATCGCAAAGATTTTTCGAAAAAATGAAATTTTGATGAAATTCATGAAATACTGGGGCAAAATGGGTTGCATTATAGTACTTTTCAGGGTAAAATTTCCCGACCTACCCAGTGGTATAGTCCATTTTGCCCCATCTCCATTATTTCTGACCGCGGGAAATTTCGAAATTTACAAATCTTCATCGTACGAAGTTTTTGCCGAGAGATTTATCGATAAGGACACACATATATCCTCAACGTCCAGAGCACTTGCTCCACCCTACCCCCTCCCCCCCCCCCCTCCTCTCAACTGGCTGACCACGTTGGAGAAACGGAAACTAATCTACAAATTCGTGTTCTAAATCCAAAATGCCATCTACCGAATATTAATTCCTGTATTTCCACTCCTAGACCAATTCCTTTCTCAATGGACGGATTTCGTAACTATGTTTTGTTACTAGTTTATCCTTGTGTATTGGATATATGTGTACATAACACTTACTCAAACCAAGTTAAATCCAGCCCCCCTTCAGTTGTTTCATGATTTGCGATCCTTACGAGTGTTTTGGTAACAATATTTATGGCCCATGAGAAAAGGGTTTAATTCAATTTTCATTTGAGTTGAATTTAATAGAGAAATATTTTCTCAATCTTCGGAAATTCGACAGATAGAAGATTCTATGTATTTCCATTGAAAAGAACGGAAAATTTGAGCCTGAAAAATGCTATAATGCAATTAATTTTAATCAATTATTTCTCGAGATAATTAAATCGAAATGAATTTCGAATCGAAATTTCGAAATAAATTTTCTGCTGGAACTTTTTAAATTCTGCAGCAAAAGTGGTCATGTGACAGCATTTTCCAGAGCATTTTTCCCGTTCTATCGAATGGTACAGCCCGTTTTGCCCAATTTCCACTTTTTTTTCATTTTTTGTAATGGAGATCCTGGAAAAAATCACCGTATTTGCTTGTACTGAATTCGGTCTCTTTTATCAGCCGACGAAAAATTCAGTGTGACCAAATGAGTATAACAATGGTCGAGTGTGTGTGTTTGTGTGTGTGTCAAATGAGGGTGGACCACTGGGGCCACTTGATTGATACGTAGCTAGAAATGTTGCCTAATGCGAGCCAAACTGCTCGCTTTAACATCTGAGACACTGAAAATATAAGGGGAATGAGAATGAGGGAAAAACTAAGTCATTTCTCGTTAGTCTACTGGCATATCAGTCACCAAAAAAAGAAAAAAATCACCCTGATTTATCCGACAGAGATGATAATTCTCATGGACCGACAAAGGCTCCAGTGGTGAAATCATTGCCTGAGCAAAATGACTCGCACTATTGAATAGGTAGGGAAATTTGATCCTGAAAAGTGCTATAATGCAGCCCATTTTGCCCCATTTCTTTCCAAGTTATCAAAAAAATTGGATTTTTCGAAAAAATCGATTCCGGCTGTAACTCGAGAAATAATTGACTAAAATACATTGCATTATAGTACTTTTCGGGCTAAAATTTCCCCAGCTATACAATGGACCAGCCCATTTTACCCCAGAGTGAACCCCTCACATCAAAATCGAGGCAAAATGATTTAATTCCAAAAGACTTCTTCATTTCGCTGCTCCTTGATCCTCGATAATTCGCACAAGTTACGAACATAAATGTGAAGGATAAATACGTGTGTGTGTGTGTATGTGTATGAGAGAGGGAAAGAGAGGGAAACAATGAGTGAATCTTTGCAATTCAAATTGAGAAGAAGACCGCCCTGGCGGAGTTAGTCGAGGCCGAAAGTGCCTTGACAAATGTTACGTGAAAAAAAAAAGAAGACGAATAAGAGAGAGAGAAGAGAATGAGAGGAGTAAGTGAAGTAAGGAAAATAAGAAGAAAAAAATATATATATATATATCCAAAGAGATGGACAAGACAATGGGATGTTTAGAGAATCGACTTAACACGACTCTCAATTTCTCTCTCTTTTTTTTTCTCAAAAAAAAAAAACGTTTTGTCTCTTTGAACAGGCAATTTGCCTGTTTGTTGACTCAAATGAATACCAGATGTGTCTTCACTCGCGGAATAATTCTTCCCTATTTATTTTGATGAAAATCACTTTTTTTTGTTCTGATTTCATCTTAAAAATTATATAATCGCCTACGATAAAAAAAAAAAAAAGTTTTTTCTTGAATAATTTGTTATCATTCAAACGAACTTCTCTTTTCCATCAAGTTCATTAAAGGAGATACTTGGTAATTATAATTATACTCCAGATGATAATGGAGACGAATTTATGTAAATAAGAAGCTAATGTTCTTGTGCATTATTCTCTTCTATTTATTCACTTTCTTTTTATTCACATTATTTTTTTTTCTCCTCTAATTTCTTTCTGTACCACATCTTTTGTCTTTAAATCCCTCACCATCATTCCATCGAATTTTTTCATTGATTTTTTTTTTTTTTTCATCAACATGAAAGAAAGCGAGACAAAACTTTTTCTCAAATTATAGAGATAGGATATTTTCAAAATATAGAGATAGGATATTTTTAATGATACCATTTCAAAGATGAGGAAATTTGAGCTGGAAACCATAGGTCACAAGGTATTTTTTGAAATTTTTCAAAAATTCGATTTTTTTGGGTTCGAACTCTCGAAAATTACATTTTTTTGAGAATATCTTCGGTTCTATTCGTTGTAGTGCAGGCAAATGATCCCAATCTCAACTTCCCTTTTGAATTTTCATTATAGAACAAATAAAATAGAACCAAAAATATTAACAAATGACGAAATTTTTCAGAATTCAAAATTTTTGAATCCAAAAAAGGCAAAAAAAAAATTCGAAAATTACTTCCAAGATATGCTTCCTATCGCAAATTTTATCAGAAGAAATTTTATTAGAAGTTTTGAAAAAAATAAAAGAATCAGAAAATCAAGAAGTTAAGAATTTTATTAGTGGAGAGAATAAAAAATATCAGAATATTTTAATAATCGCCATCAACTCGGCTATAATTTTCTTTGACTCACGAACTATCGAATTGATAGCTTATAAATGGATAGAATTTGAGAGAAAATTAAATAATAATAATTATGCGGTGAAAAATCTGTGAGAAAGCTTAAGAAAAGTTTGAAATTCATATTATTGCGTAAAGATGAAAATTGAATAATTGAATGAATCAATTAAACTAATGAATCAAATCAAGATGAATCAATTCAATCAAATTGAGTCGCTTGAATTAATATAAATTCAATAAAAAAATCGTAACTATATTTTCATCAGATTGATCCATTGATTTTTCTGGATTACCATGCCGAAGAGAAGGACAAAAACCTTTGGTCGAATTGACTATCGACAGATCGAATAACTTCAAATCATTTACTAGCAACAATTAAAATTAGCTCAAGAATTTGCATAAAATGTATAGCAAAAAAAACATTGTGCAAATGCGAAGAAATCTGAGGATTTATATGATGAAAAAGATGGAACAAACAAAAAATTGCATAATCGCTTTGAAAATAAAAAAAAACCATTGAATTTATCGGTAGAACATTCTGAAATAAAAATCACAATGACGTCAGATTATAGCTGTCGTACAACGATGGATCTACGTATGTGAAGTAGGATAACAAACTTGAATATATAAAGAGAATATTATGTTTTGAAAATAAAAGTATCAGAAGTTTCAAAGGAATGAGTAGACGGAATTTTTGAAATTTTACATCGAATAATTCAAAAACTCTGACGATAATAATGAAGCATACCGTTCTTGTTTTTTTTGTAATAATTCTTGCAGTATCTGCGATGAAGAGTGTAAGCAAATCAAACTATTTTCTAACTTGATTTCTCTCTTAATTTGAAGAATGGTGCTTTATAGGGGAGACCGGTGCAAAATGGGGTACGCTTTAAAGTACCCCATTTTGCCCCGGTCTCCCCTAATGGTTTATGATTAGGGCCGGAGGCTTAATTTTCGAAAACGGCCCATTGATTTGAAGTTTGATCTAGTAGGGAGTTGAAGCTGGAAATAAATAGGAATTGAATAATTTGAATGTTCATGACAGATACATCAAGACATTGAATTTATTGGAAGGTTAATCTGCGGGGATTGTGACAAACCGAATAGCATAAGAGATTTACCTGAAATAAGGAAGAAAGAATAAAGTTTGTCACAATCCCTGCAGATTAACCTTCCAATGAATTCAATATCTTCATGTATCTGTCATAAACATTCGAATTATTCGATACTAGATCAAACTTCAGACCAATGAGCCGTTTTCGAAATTCAAATCTCCGGCCCTATTTATGATTCAAAGAACTTTGATAAACTTTCAGAACAAGAATAATGCGTTATCCGGTACTATTCGAAAAAAATGGTTGAAAACTGTAGACCAATGCTTCGGGGAAGTCTCAAAACGTATAAATCAATCATGAAAATATTCATTATTAATTAAAAATCAATATAGTTCATTCAATTTTGTTGAACTATTTCAGATACCCTTGATAGCTATGTTTCATATCACCATACAACAGCGATTAAAGCAGCTAAATGTCTCACAGCGTGTATTCTCTTCGAATTGGGAAAGGTAACTATCAGAAATCCGTCAATTTTTGACTGTTTTTTCAAAAATTTAAGAGTAGGGAAGGAATTGCAATTAAAATTCGGTGTTCTACATGACGAAAGTTTCTTCTATAAAAAGAATATGCACATCAGGTTAGGATATTTTGATCATTAGGAGGTAGGATATTTTCAATCGAACCATTGAAAAGCTGAGAAAATTCGCAATGGAAACCATAGATCAAAGGAATTTTTTATTAATATAACCTTTTTGGGTTCGAACTGATGACTCAAGTTTTTCGCTTTTAAAAAAATTTCAATTTTTTGAGGCTATCTTGACTTCTATTCTGTAGCACTATAATTCCAATTGGAGCTAAAAAGTGAGATCATTTGCCATTGATACATGTAGTTTTTACTTAATTTTTGTAATTTTTTTATAAACTTGTGTGGAAAAACTGATTTTTATAAATTGACGTATAAGTGCCCCCAAAATCGATGAAAATTAAATGAAAAGCACATGAATCGATGGAAAATGATCTCATCTTTCTTTTTAATCCTGAATTTTTGGGCCGAGACACAACTAAAACTGTTTCCGAAAAAAAACGAAATGGTTCCGTCTGATGAGATGTAATTTTCAAAAAATCCCTATGAATCCTTTCCAACATATGTTTTCCATTGAAAATGGAATCATCAAATAACGAAATATTTATTTGGAAGTGTCTCATTCACATGTTCATTTCAGTATCCGGGATGAATAATTTAAGTAGATTTGTTATATTCTAACTTCCGGGTCGAGATTTCTTCATTACTCTCGCGAAGTAGCTACTATCTTATTAATCAAAAAATTATCAGTTCATAGGTGATAAATTTGATCCAAAAGCTCTTGAGAAGCAGCTGAGAAAATATGTGGGATCTGTTCCGTTTCTGGACGAATTTGTAAAATTAACTGCTCATACAAGTGAGGAAACACTGAAACTTTAATAATAATAGTCATGATCATTTTCTTATGTTGGAAGTAATTCACTCTTCATTTATGTCGATAACACAGAAAGAAGAGAACAGAGGGATAAATGCGACGAAGAATATCAACTTTTCGCCAAAAGTGGTATTAACAATCAAAGCATGTTCTATTTTGTTAAATTATTTTGCTGTGGAGGAAAAAATGTATTTGAGCAGCGTGCGAAACTACTGGGGAACGATTCAAAACATTTCCCTTCAAAATGATCAACTATTGTTATTATAAGAATGTATTCATCATAAGGATATTTCTTGAGTTAGTTGGATGAAGATATTTCGAATTTCAAAAATTAACCTCCATTAATTTTAACATCGTTGATAAGCTGTAAAATTGAGAATAATGAATGATATTAATGATAATAAACTACTGAAGATTTAAATAATTTCATTTATTTTTTCGTAATTTATTCGACAAAATTCCCTTTCTATGGAAATAAAAAATAATTTTCCAATGAAAAATAGACGTTTTGAGAGAGACGGAAAAATATAAAAATCGAGAAATTCCAAAATATTTTTGCACAGTCTGTTTTGTAGAATTTCAGAAATTACAAAATTATTTTCCAATCACTCAAAAAGGGCTCAATATCAAAATTTTGCTATTTCGCTTATTTACCAAGTTATTCTTGAAAAAATAATTATAAAATATCTAATTATTCTGTTCCTATTCATATTAATAAAGAATTGATGTCGTTGTGAACTATTCTCTTCTATTCATTTACTTTCTTTCTTGACATTATTTCGTTTTTTTCTCCAATTACTTTCTGTACAACATCTCTTATCTTTATATGACTTATCTTTCCATCCAATTTTTTCATTCATTTTCTTTTAAATTAACCTGACAAAAAGAGAGAATTTAATTGCAAAAGAAGAAAAATCAAGAAATTGACCGTCGATAAAACCGAATAATTTCAAAGTATTTCAGTAACACCAATTGAGGTTGTCTAGATAATTATTAAAATTAATAGTAGACTAAATTCTGTAGAATTACAAAAAACTTCGAGCAAACAAAAAATTAGACATCTAACTTTCGAAGATAAAAGAAGATTAAATTAATCAGTAGAATATTTTGAAAAAAAAAAGTTTGGGATCAAATTATAGCTGTTGTACTCTGATTGGTCCACGTATGGAGAGTAGAATAGTAAACTTGAGTATATAAAGAGAATATTATAAAGAGAATATTCTTTTTATCTGGTAAACGTGTCAGAAGTTTTAAACGAAGCAAAAGTGATTTTTTGTAATTGTTCATCAAATAGATTAGAAGCTCAAGTAATTATGAAGTATATAATCGCTCTTGGTTTCTTAGCAAGTATCCTTGCGATACCGAGTGTAAGTGAATTCAACCATTTTCTAACTCAATTTTTCTCTCAATTCAAATAAAAGTGGTTTATAATGTTATATGATTAAAAAAATCTTGAAAATTTTTCAGAATAATACAGATGTGTTATCCGTTACCATTAAAAAAAAATGGTTAACAACTGTAGACCAATGCTTCGGAGAAGTTGCAGAACGTATGAATAAATCATAAAATTATTCATTCTCAAGTAAAATTTAATTTAGTTTATTCAATTGTATTGGACTATTTCAGATACTCTTGAAAGCTATGTATCTTATCATCATACAACAGTACGTAAGGCAGCTAAATGTCTTACAGCGTGTATTCTCTTCGAATTAGGAAAGGTAACCATCGAAAATACATGAATTTTTGACTGTTTTTTAAATGAAATTCTAGAATAGAGGATTAAAGATAGAATTTGAAATTTCACATAGCTAAAGTTCTATTATAAAAGAACGAACATCAACGCACTTCAAGCTAAAGACACTTTATTTGAGAATAGCAATGAGTTTCTACACACTACAAAAAAATGTCAAATCAAGTATCAAAAGGAACCTGATTGAGACTCTTCCTGATACTCAATTTGAGTACTTCTTCGAGGCTCAAATAGTTACACGTAAAGATAGTCAATCTGAGTTTCGTTGACAATTGAAATTTGAGTTTCAGCAAAGTCTAAATTGGATTTCTATCAGAAATTCAATGTAGATTTCTATGGAGACTCGATTGAGATTTCTGTAGAAACTTGATCGAATTCTCAAAAAATCCTGAATCATTCCTTCTAACATATGTTTACTATGGAAAATTTCCCTAGCTTCGAAATGGAATCCGTTCTATGAAAGACATTGTGAGATTTTGTGAAACTTTCATAAATCGCCTCAAGATCCTGTCACACCTAAATTTCATTAGTTGCTCGAAACCACGAATTGCACGACATTATTCAAAATATCTGAAAGATATTTCGAATAATGTTGTGCAAATCGCGGTAAATGTCTATCGTTCTGATAGAACGACAATCAGATCTACCCTCCGCGGCACATTCGAGGTTTGATTACCTAAATACAGATGGAAAAAACAAAATTCCTATTAAAACATCAATTGATGGGGAGAACCACACTGTAAAACCAGGGGTCTCAGTTTGAGACATAACGGCGGCTGAAATTGGAGACTTCTATACTTCATTGACAATTTCCCATTTCAGCCGCTATTGTGTCTCAAAACGAGACCCCCAGATTTGCAGTGCATTTCTGATTGAACAGAAGAAAAATTTCCTCCTTAGTTTTGAAAAATGATGACGCTTGACAACATACATAAATATTGATTAGGTTTAAGTTAAAATTCGCAAGATGCGCGTGTCATAATCTAGGCATCAAAAAATATACAGTAGAACGTCGATTATCCGAACGTCAGTCATCCGAAACGTCAATTATCCGAAAGAAAATGGGATTTATTCGAAAGTCAATTACCCGAATGGTGATTTGGGTTATCTACAAATATTAATTATCTAAACAATAATTTTGTTCATTCGAATGCTTAGTTATTTGAACAATTAGTCCCTGAATAACCTGCATTCGTTTTTATCTGAAGAATTACTTTTTCCGCAGACTCATGCGACTTGTGTCTCCGAATTTTGATTATTTTCAAATACATATTCAACTTCGTTTCATACCATTCAATGATACAATGGTTATTATGTAAATTCTCCAAAAAATATTCTTGCATTATTCATGTTCTTTGTATTCTTAAATCCAGGGTGACGTCAGTATCCACCTTACAAATTTTCGAGATAAGAAAAATAAGAAATGACAATCCCAATGGTGAAAAGATGAATCAATTTGGAGACTAACCATCTGATTTTCCATCTGATCCCATTGATTTTGACGGTATTAGAATTATAATTGTCATTATTATATTACAAACGTCAGGCTATGAGAAAAAAGACTCAAAACCATCAGAAGTAGCGTCTTTTCAACATTTTTCATACGAAATCAAATTCTGCTTGTCGTAATTCTCTTTACAGAACAATATTTCTCATGTTTTCAACTCATGCTCTTCAGTTTTCAAAAACAATTTCAAGAAAACTAACATTTTCATAGGATAAAACATTCATTTCAACATAGATCACGATAGAATTTGAATATCGAAAATGTAAATTTAACTAGATAATATTTACGAATCTAGTGCCATAAGAACTATTCAAATTTTTCGAAGTATAAAGGACACTAATAAATAGGTATACACAATTTTCTAAAAGATTGTAAGAAAACTGATTTTCTTGGCAACGTCTTCAAGTGGATTTGTGATATTTTAATTTCTGTGTAGAAATTATTCCATTACTCCCTTGAAGTAGCCAATATATTATTAATCGTAGAATTAACAGTTCATAGGTAATGAATTTGACCCAGAAGCTCTTGAGAAACAGCTGAGAAAATATGTTGGATATGTTCCGTTTCTGGATGAATTTGTAAAACTATCTGTTCATACAAGTGAGGAAACATTGAAACTTTAATAATAATAATAATAATAAATATTATTATTTTTTATTATAAAGTAATTCACCCTTCATTCCTGTTAATAATATTACAGAAGAATCGGAGAAGGGAAATAAATGCGACGAAGATTATGAAGTTTTTTCCAGAATTGGTATCAACGATGAATGCATGTTCAGTTTTGTTAAAATATTTTGCTGTGGCGGGAAAGACTTATTTGATATGCGTGTGAGACTCCAAAGTTTCACACCAGAGTGAATTCAACGTTTTCTCCTTCGAAATTATGAGATATTGTTATCATAAGAATATGGATATTTCAAATTTCATAAGTCAATCTCGATTAATTTCAATATTGTTAATAGATTGGTAAAATGGAGAATAATGAATAATATTAACGACAATAAAATACTGAAGATTAAAAGCATTGACATTCTTTTTTTGTGACTTGTTCGACAATCTCCTTCCTATAGATAGTGAAAAATAGGTTTTCAAGAAAAAATAGAAGCTTCGAGAAAGACGAATCGGAAAATCGAGAATTTGAAAATTTTAAAACAATAAAAACTATATTTATCAGTAAAATGTTAAAAAAAAAAAAAATGACATCAGCATGTTTTAATAACCGTCAACGATTCGGCCACGTAAGTAGAGTAGGAGAAGATACTGACTATATATAAAGGATAAATTTTTTTGACTGACGTGTCAGAATCTTCAAACGAAACAGAAAAACTCATTTTTTCAATTGTCCAGTGAATAGATTAAAAATTCCGAGTTAATTATGAAGTATATAATTATTCTTGGATTTTCCATAGCAATTCTTCCGGTATTTGTGATAGCGGAAGTGAGTAAATATAAGTAATATTTTTTCTTCATTAATTTTCATTCTCAATCATAAAGGGACGTGTGTCAGATTATTCGATTTTATCTTAATTGAGAATAATAATGAATTCAGTAGTAAAGAGATAAATCAAAATAAGTATTTTTTTTTGTATCCGTAATTTTTGAGAATATTCTGGAAATTAAGCGAGATAGCGTTCTTTTTCGTAGAGACCTTTTATTGTAGAGTTTCAAAGGCTCCAACAAAGGTGTTCACAAAAATTTTGCTATCAATCTGAGTTTCCAAGATCTTTCAAAAAGAAAAAATGAGTTATAAAAAAAATTGATTTATGAAATTTTGGGAATTCATGAAATCTTTTCAATGTTAAGGGCGATTCCGAGGTTGGAGAATGTGCTAAATTACCAGACAGACTGATGGAAGCTATGAAAAACTGCCTGAATTTTGAGGTTTACGGTGAAGGTATTCATATAAAATCAAACTATTTATTGAACATTATTTCATTCAATTCAATTCATTTGATTATTTCAGATGTTGTGAAGAGCTTTATGAATGATGATGAATCAATGTCTAAGGGGGCTAAACATGTTGCATTATGTTTGGTCACCGAGATGGGACAGGTAAATATCAAAATTCCATAAGTTTTCATTAATTCAAATAGTGTGAAGAGTCATAGGGTCACACGACCAGTAGATGGACACTGACCAAAAGATGGACGGTTTCTACTATCGAGGATTTTCATGAATAAATAAATGATTCTTATACTTTTCACGTCAATTCCTGATTATTACATTCATATAGATTTATAAACTATTTATTACATATCGATTGATCGAACTTTAAAATCATATCATTGCAAATATGCAACTGTCCATTTATTGGGGTTTAACTTATTTTCCAATTTTTCCTTGATTTTCTTTAATTATTTCTACATTATTCAAGTTTGATTGATTTTTAGTCGATTCACTGTATATTTTTCTGTACATCATTCTTTTCTGCAGCTTTTTAACGTGATTTGTCTATTTCCTATGAATTAATAAAGTCTAATATTTCCTTAACCGTCCATCTATTGGTCATGTTACCCTAACGGAAAAAATCAATTTCCCCTGTCGCTTATTTTTCATGATTTTTTTTTATTGTATTTTTTTTTTGTATTCTTCATTAATATTTCGGAAACTGAGCCAGATAGAGGAATTTTCATGAAGATATGTTTAGTAGGAAATTTCAAGGGCAACAAAAATTTTTTACAAAAATTTCGCTATCTCGCTTAGTTTCCGACATATTAATCGAAATGCGAAAAAAAATAGACTTGTCCTCTTTTACTGTTTCACGACAGAATTACATTCTTCAATTGATAAGAAAAGCGTAAATAACATTTTTTTATTGTTTCCCCATTAGATCCCTTGCTTACTATCTTTTTCAATACACTGAAAATTTTTTTTTATTATCAAAGAGTCCGTATTTGAAATACAGAAAAAAGAGATCATAATATATTTTTCAATCAAATAAAAGTTTTCCTATTAATGAATGAGTTAATTGATTAATGTGAAAACTTCTATCTAAAAATAATATATTTATTCTTGAAACAAGCGATGAGATGATCGGCTTGAGAAATATTCAATTAATTCTAAATAATCAATGAAAATGAATCAATTCCAATCTAAATAACGCATTATTACTTCCAATAAATAATTTCTTAAAACTAATAATCTTCAATTTTTCTTAGTTTTAATAAATTTCTTTCTTGGGAGAAGAACATTTTCTATCACAGTGTATTTCTATCACAATATTCATATTTGATTCAAAGCTTTCGTAAAATTGAAAATTCCCAATCTCTTTATTTCTTCATTCAAAGACGAATTTCTCAATAAAACATATTTTTTCTTTCATTATGAAAAATTGCAGTTTAAAGATGGTAAACTCGACGTAGAATTCATAGAAGAACAATTGAGAGAAGAACTTGGTTCCCATTCGAAACTAGATGTCCTCTTAGAATTTACGTTGGCTTCAGCTCAAAAAGGTACGAAAATACTAAAACATCAATTATTGCTTTTTCTTTTGTTCTTAAAATACTGATCCTCAAATTTTTGTAAATTCGCAGCAAATGCAGCAGGGGGAAGCGATATTGATAAAGCTTTCGTATTCACTATCTCGCAACGTGCCGAGGAGATTATGAAGCTGGTTAGAGAAGTATATTGCATTGGTGGAAAATAGTCTCAGGATAATAGCAAATCATTTCTGGAGTATCTCGAATACTGTGCAATTCATTTTACTCTTTCCCTTTTTCTTTATTAATTACGAATTAATCAATTCCTGAAGAGGTGAAATCCCATTCATTTTTCGAAAATATTACGGAAAATAAGCGAGATAGCGCAATTTTCTTGGAGACCTTTCTTGTAGAAAATTTCAAGACCTACAAGAAAAGGTTATTACAGAAAATTTCGCTATCTCGCTTATATGCCAAAATGATTAAAAAATATTTGAATAATTTTAAAAAAATTTAAATAATTTTTTTAAGAGTTTAAAAAAATTTAAATAATTTTTTAAACAATTTAAAACAATTGAAATAATTTTCTTTACCTCTTCACTACTGAATTAGTAATCATTTAAAAATGATTTCCAAGTGTAAAATTTAAAATAAATAAACCCCATGTAAAACACTTGTCTCATTACGTAATAAAGGGTTTATTCCAATATTCACATCACGAGTTCTTTATTCGAAAGATATCTGCAAAACGACTGGATTTATTGGAAAGCATCAAGAGATCTTTGTTGAAGACATTTAAATACTCTACAAAAAAAAAGGTTTTCTGCCATTTTCTCCTCAATTTTATTGTTTTTTGAGATATTCTCAAAATAAAGAGAATATTTGATTTTTTTAATTTATCAAAAATTATTCGTACTCACCAGGTTCTGTCTGCAATTCAGGCTCTTCTCCTCCAATATTTTTGATTTTTATCACGTTATCTGATTGATAGAATTCGTTCAATTTATTCCATTCTTCTTCAGTAACAATTGTGTATCTAAAAAAAAAAATTAAAATTCAAAAATTCACCTTTTTTTTTGCAAAAAATTACTTTTTGTTAGTTTTTGAAATAATTCATCAAATTTGATTTCATTGTAGCACTTTCCGAGCTCAAATTTCTCCAGCAATTCAATCTCACAACCCATTTTACCCCATCTGAATTATTTACACTCACAAATTTCCTGGTCAAACAAAATTAATTCCGCAAAATCTACATTTATTCTGTAGAATAACGAATTTGTGAATTCACACGAGTTAACATTACACAGAATCAACTGTGTTTTTGCATGGAGCAACCCTTAATTATACCGTAAATTAGAAATTTCTTGTGTGGGTTACTATCTGCAGTGGAAAACTACAAGTCTGACTGTTTTTGCACATGAAACGTGTGTTAGAACATTTTTGCCAATTTTTTTTTGTCATTCAGAAATGAATCAATTGTTTTTTTGGAATATTAAAAGGATTATTTATTTTTTCTTCATTAAATAGACGAATATTTTTCCTCAGAGGGAAAATTTCAAGACAAAAAAATTGATTTTTCGATTCGATTGTCGAATCGAATAATTCGATTTTCGCATATTCGATTGGCAAATCGAATATTCGAAAATTCGATTCAAAATTCGAAAATTTGATTTGAAATTCGACAGTTCGATTCGAAATTCGAAAATTCAAACATTCGAAAATTCAAAAATTCGATTTTCAATTCGAAAATTCGATTTTCAATTCGAAAATTCGATTCAGAATCCGAAAATTTAATTCGAAATCCGAAAATTCTATTCGAAATTCGAATATCCGAAAATTCGATTCGAAATTCGAAAATTCAATTCGAAATTCGAGTATTTAAAAATTCAATTCTAAATTGGAAAATTCGATTCAGAACTCAATTCTGAATTCGAAAATTCTATCCGAAATTCGAAAATTTGATTTGAAATTCGACAGTTTGATTCGAAATTCGAAAATGCGAAAATTCGATTTAAAATTCAAAAATTCGATTCGAAATTCGGAAATTCAAAAATTCGATTTTAAATTTAAAAATTCGCAAAATTGATTCGAAATCCGAAAATTCGATTTAAAATTCGAATATTCGAAAATTCAATTCGAAATTCGAGTATTCACAAATTCAATTCGAAATTCGAAAATTCGATTCAGAATTCGATTCTAAATTCGAAAATTCTATTCGAAATTCGAAAATTTGATTTGAAATTCGACAGTTCGATCCGAAATTCGAAACTGCAAAAATTCGATTTGAAATTCAAAAATTCGATTTTAAATTTGAAAATTCGATTCGAAATTCGAAAATTTGATTCGAAATCCGAAAATTCAATTCGGAATTCGAGTATTCAAAAATTCAATTCGAAATTCGAAAAATCGATTCAGAATTCGATTCTAAATTCGAAAATTTGATTCAAATTTCGAGTATTCGAAAATTCAATTCGCAATTCAAGTATTCGAAAATTCTACGTTTCTGACTGTTTTTGCACATGAAACGTGAGTTAAAACATTTTCGTCAATTTTTTTTTGTCATTCAGAGATGAATCAATTGTTCTTTGAAATAATAAAAAGATCATTTATTTTCTCCTCTTTAAATAGACGAATATTTTTCCTCCGAGAAAAAATGTAAAGAGAAAAAAATTGAGTTTTTCGATTGAATTTAACAGGATGAAACATCGGAGTGAGGTTGAGAGTCAAGTTGACTCTCGTATCATAGTCAGATAGTGGACAATGGCTTAGCATAATGGTCAGAATAGTCGAGAGGGGGTGGGGGGGGGGGGGAGAGAAAGAGGGTGGAAGAGTTTAGCATGGCATTGGCCTCCTGGGGCTGTGCTCCTGACATTTTCGGGTATCCATCACGTTAAAAACAGTCCCAAGCAACGAGCAATACCCGAGGGCTTAAAGGCGTGTCACGGAGGTCACGCAGCGTCTTACACACTTCAGTAGTGAATGAAAAAAAAAAATATTATCTCCGAGACATTTTTGATAAAAATCGGTTGCGTAATATATCAGAGAAAGAGTATGTTCATCCGAAGGTGGGGTAAAATGGTGATTTCTGATGGAATGGATTGGGATGGATTTTTTTAGATGATTTCATTGAAAAGCTGAGGAAATTTCAGGTGGAAAGCATACGTCAGATTTTATTTTTCGGATTTTTTCTCGAAAATTTCGATTTTTTTTGAGTGAGAGTGGGATGGAAAGTCACTTGGAATTAATGAAACTCTTTGAGATAGGATAATTTTGATGGTACCATTGGAAAGCTGAGAAAATTTGAGATGAAAACCATAGGGCACAAGTGATTTTCGTGAATTTTTCAAAAATTCGACATTATTGAGGTCGAATTTGAAGCTCAACTCATGCGATTTTCGAAAAAATTGAGTTTTTTGAGGATTTTTACGGTTCTATTGGTTGGAGCATGGAAATTCTGGAAGGAGGGGGAAGATGAGATCATCCGCCATCGATTTATGGGGTTTTGAAATAAAAAATATCGATTTTTAGGGTATTTATAGCGAAAAAACTGATTTTCGTAGAAGTGCTCAAAATATCTTAAAAATCGATATTTTCCATTCAAAACCGCATGAATAAATGGCAAATGATCTCACCTTTCATCTCCACTCGGAATTTTTACGCTACGACCAATAAAACCGGAAATATCCCCGAAAAAGTGAAATTTCTCGATTTCGTAAAGGATTAGACTCCCAATTACCACCCAAAAAGCTCGAATTTTCAAGAAATTATAAAAAATGAATTTTGACATATGTTTGCGAACGAAAATTTCCATTTTTCAATAAAATCATCAGAAAAATCCTATCACAAATATTTTCACCGATTACGAGCAATTTTTTTCAAGAATCCATTGACTAGTAACCGAGATATTTGCAATTTAAAAATAAACGAACTATTTTTTTTTCTCCGATGAATTTTTATTTTTTTTTTTTCTTTTCGCATCGTATTCGAAGGTATTATTCAATCGTTAGGCAAATAATGACAAGCTTCAACTCACAATGGTATTTCTTGCTGCAACGTACAAAACAGGGAAATAGGGGAAAATTCAAATTAGCCATGTTACCTCCCACCCCCAAATGATTTCAACACACGCTGCAGTTGAATCGAAATTAATTTCCCTCGAAAAATAACGAAATATTCGACAATTCAATGTTTTCACGTTACTTAAAAATTAATTAATTTTTTTTTTTTGTTTATATTAATAACTCACAGTTCACTGGTTGTTATGGGTATGTAGAAGAATCCTTTGTGCAGTTCACAGAGAAGTTGGCCATTGTTGATGCCTGTCGGAGCATTTCTTCCAGTTCTGTAACCATAAAATAACAAAATTCGTCAATAATCATTATCGAGAAACGAGTAAAATGAAAGTTGGGGCAAAACGGGTCATGCCATTGGATAGCCCGGAAAATTCTACCCCAAAAAGTACTATAATGCAATTGATTTTGGCCCATTATTACCGGAGATAATCAAATCGAAACGAATTTCGAATCGAAATTTCGAAATAAAATTTTGCCTGGAACTTTTTTGATAATAGAGAAAAATGGGTCGTGTGACACCATTTTCCAGCGCATTTTTCCTCAGCTTTCCAATGGCACTACCCGTTTTGCCCCATCCCAAATAGTTTTTGAGATAATTGATAGCTGTAGAAAATTCGATTATGAAATGTGAAATAAATATGAGAATAGTTTTTTTTTTTTTTTTATCCACATGAAAAATCGTATTTTCATGACAGAATCAGAAGAGTGATCACAAACGTGACCCAGAAATCACCTATCCTCAGGGACATTTGGAGATAGTTAAAGAGTGACGGATTTTTCTACTGTGTGTGTTAAGATGAAAAGCTAAAAGAGAGAAGAGAGGCAAAAATCAGGGGTGGGGTTTGAAGAATAGAAGTTTGAGGGAATACTGGAACAGTGGGAGGAGGTTGTGCATCATTTTTCACGTACTACGAAGGGGCGGGAACGTCTCTGCCTCATTCCCCACTATTTTTTTTTCTTTTTCTCTTTTTCGAAACGATCAAAAACGATTCCACACGTGTATACTACAGATAATGTCCTTAAAGGAGGACATCTCCATTCAGGTGATTTTCGTCATTATTTCCATCAATTATCACTGATGGCTCCAAACTTATTGAACATAGAAAAAAAAAAGTTTTTTGCCTTAAAATGAAAAAAAAAAAATTTCATCAAATTGTATAAATGATATCGATGAAAATTTTTTTTTTTAATTCGTAAAGTAAAGTTGACAGAATTTTCAAATTCTGTTCATCCCAATGGGAAGAACGGTAAATTCTACCCCGGAAAATGGTATAATGAAGTTAAATTCGGAGCAATATTTTCGGAGATAATTAAACAAATAGAAATCACAAATTTAAGAAAAAAAAATAATGAGCCTGCGAACGATCGGACGAAAATTGATTGCATTATAGCATTTTCCGGGGTAGAATTTTGCGCTCTTTTCGATAGAATCATCAAAATGTCAAAAATCCTCAGTATTCATCCACTAAAAAAATCAGATCGAAGATTTAAAGAAAAATGTTCTTTTTTTCTTGAAAAAACTGAATATTTAGAATTTTTTCATTAAAAAAAAATTCCCAATACATTCATAAATGTAACTAGACATCTCAAGGGAGCAATAATCCCTGACAATTGTATCCACCTGAAAGGAGAAAATTCAACCGTTTGTCATGAGTGAAAATTCCGCGACGAAAGTTAAACAAAAGGGGGATGAAATTATGTAAAAAAAGAGGGAAATTGGACACGAAATTAAAATAAAAATGTTTCAATGGTTTTATGTGTAATAAGGGGAAGCTTGGTCACTGTTAGATACGTTGATCATCCCCCCCCCCCTTCCTCCCCCTTCTCTTCTTCTCATTCACCTTCGTCTCATCTGGTTTTCTGTATTTGAACAAGCCTCATAATTAATACGCATTCACCCATTTTTTTATTAATTCACGTACTGGAGTGAGAATACGAACTTTTTAAATACGTCCACGACTATTTATTAATATTTGTACAAGGACACAATGCATGCTTCATTTTCTCAACTCCCCAAGGTACATGGGAACTTTACGATGAAATATACAGAAATTTTCCGAAATATTTTTAATTATAATTTTTTTTTTTTTCTACGTTTTTTAATTAAAAATATTTCGATTAAACGAAAAATTTTGGAATTAAGACTGATTTTCATGGGAAAAAAAGGGGGAAATGGGGCAAAATGGGTGGGTGTGAGATTGACGGGGTTCAAGAGGGGGGGGGGGGGGGAGGGGAATTTGGTGCATCGCCTTTTTTTTGGCTCTGCCAATTGGAAAGATAATTCAAATTTGATTTTTTTTCTCGATTTTTCAAATTTTGAAAATGAGAATTTTTGCCTTTTTGATATTCTTTCGCGAATATCTCCGAAACTGTTGGGTTTAGGGGAAAAAGAGAATTGAGCTTTTTTGTAGAGAATTAAATTTACCACCAAAAAGGTCTCCTGATGAATTCCCTTAAATCTAACAGTTTTTGAGATCCCTTTCCAAGAAGTTACCAGTAATTTAAAAATTCTTTTATTTTACCGAAAAAAAATTAGTTTTTAAGTGCTAATGAATTTTCCACTCAAATATTTAGTGGTTGAGTGTTAAATCAAAGTTTACCGCAGCCTCCTCAACCCCTCTGGTGGTCCATACCCAAGACAAATGTCACCAGAGAAAGAGAGAATCTCTTTTTGGGGTCTAAAAATTCCCTCTTGATTTCACTATTTTTCCTCTCTTATTTTCTCTCATTCTTTCTCATCCAACAAAAAAAGAAATATATATAGAATAAAATAAAAGAAGAAAAAAAAAAAAAAAAGCTGGAGCATTCGGATGCACGTTGGAAGACGGTAAATCAAGTCCTTTGGTGATATTAAAAGGCCAAAATACGAGATTTATTTGGTATTGAGTGAAAGGGATAGAGAAAACATGAACAGGAAGCTAAGTGTCAATGTTAGAGGGAAAAATTGTTAAGAAGAGGATTAATATCATTGGAAAAAAAAAATTGGAATACATGTATTCGATGGCTTTTTTTCTCATCCCTTTGAAACACGCGCAATCATGTGATATCGAGGATAACAAATTGAATAATGAATATTTTACAGATGCACATTTATAGGAGAGACTGGGGCAAAATGGACCGGAGGAGTAGAATGATGCGGGAATTTTTTTCGAAGCGAAGGACTTTATGAAAAATTCTGAAAAAATTCAAGAAAGTGCTCGAAGATATCTAAATTGTTGGTGAATTTTTTCAGATTTTTCTGGAGAGGCATTCACCTTAAAAAAAAGCCCTGTCTCATTTTGATGCACCAGTCCATTTTGCCCCATTTCTTCTCTATAATTAATGTAGTTAAAAAAAAAAATTATTAGGATATTTCCGATAGCTCGATTGGTAGAGTAACAGACTAGTAATCCGAAGGTCGTGGGTTCGAATCCCGCAGGAGATTTCTATTTTTTTTTTCTAGAAATTTTAATTTCCTGTAATTAGCCTAAGGTGAAGATGAAATTATGAGGATTAAAATTTGATTGGAAAGTTTGGAAACTCTCGGTAGCTCAGTTGGTAGAGTAGCAGACTGGTAATCCGAAGGTCGTGGGTTCAAATTCCACTTGAATATTATCCATTTTTTTCGAGTTTCTTTTCTCTAGAATTCTTCTTTTTCGTTGGTTTTTTGAGCATTATTGAGACGAATTATGCTGCAATTCTCCTGAATTTCTCAATTTTTTCCACATTTTCTCAGATATTTCAGCTCTCCCCTTTTTGAGGGGCAAAACCGGTTGCTCTGCATTTTCAATGAAAATAAAATGATTTTCGATTAATTTTTGGTTTTTTCCTCGTATTTATGAAAGTTGAATAGTTGGATACAAATGACAGGAGAAAGGTTAGAAATGAGAGAGGTAAAATGAAGGAAAATGGGGGGGGGGGGGGGGTGGGTGGGAGAAAGGGATGAAGAAGAAAGAGGTATATAAGCACACGAAGCGCACGTTCAGCTCGCTTTACCGAGCACTGATGATAGTTTTTGCTTGGCAAGATTTTTTGCCAGGCTTCCTCTCTCTCCCACTGCTTTTCACCCGATGTGAGGAGGGAAGGAGTCAAGAGGGAGAGAGTGGATGATATATGACTGCCCTCCCTCTGAGACACTGGCCACCCTTAAACCACCCTCTCGGTATTTTCTCGTACGACAAAGAGAAATTCTTAAAGCTGAAATTGTGAATTTTTTAGAAATATTGAAATTTTAGATTGTCCATTTTATTTTGGAGGAGTAATTGTCTTGAGAAGTATTTGAAGATAGGGATGAAAAAGGGGGGGGGGGGGGGTTGAGAAATCTCTGTCTTTTTTCGCTTATCGAAGCTCTTCAAATGAGCAATTATTCTTAAAACCCAAATTTTCGAAATTCGAAAAATGAAGTTGATGGAATTTTTAAATTTTGTTGATTCCATTGGAAAGAGCGGAAAATTCTACCCCGAAAAGTGGTATAATGCGATTGATTTTGGAGCCAAACTCTCAGAGATAATTAAACAAAGGGAAATCGCAAATTTAAGGAAGAAATAATGCGTCTAAGAACGAGTGGACGAAAATTGATTGCATTATAGCATTTTCCGGGGTAGAATCTTCCGCTTTTTCCGATAAAATCATAGAAATTCAAGAAATCCATGGTTTTGACATTTTTCTCCCTTTGGGGATAATTATCTCAGAACCCATTGAAGATAGGAAAAAAATGGAAGGGATGAAAAATCCGCGTCTTCTTTTGCTCAACAAATTCGTGTTTTTGCACTTTTTTCATAGCTCAATTATATACAGAGTTATTGCCAATTATTTTAAAAAAAATCCAAAATTTCTATAGTAAATGCCAAATATCTCTGCAAATTGAGGACATACGAGGAAAATTGATAGAAGCAAATTTGTTGAGCTTGAAGAGACGATTTTTTTTGTTGCTCTAATCTTTTTTCCCTATCTCCACCGCTTCTCGAGATAATCCATGGCAAACACAATTGCTGAAACAAAAGAGAGAAACTATTATTTCGAATTTTTTTTCCTCTAGACGGAAGCTAATTAAACTAGGAGCAAAAAAAAAAAATTGAAAAAAAATCACCGGAACGTAGCAGGTAAAAAGCATTGATAATCGACATCCTGGAGTTGTGTCCAGTGTTAATAACAAAAAGTGATGAAAAAATTTGTTAAAAAAAAAATAAGTGGAATCATTGACTCGTTACCAATTTCTTTTGCTGTTCGTTAACTCTCCTGGACACTCCAGCAACGAGTGGCCTCTAAACAAATACCCAGAGGTGTTCACAATTGACGAGAAATGAAAGGGAAAAAAGGGAGAAAAGAGTCCTACGAAGGATTCAATTTTTTTTTTTTTTTTCGGAGAAACTAGGAATGGAAAAATTCATTCACATTTTCTACTTGAAAATTGATTTTTCTGGTGAAATAATCGATTATTTGGAAATCAAGTGATAATCGATTGATGGATTTTTGAAAATGATCGATCCCGTAGTTGTTATTTTTGGAAGAAATATCGATGAATCAATTCTTTCGATTTTAATCGATTCTTTGCAGTCGATTAATTGATTCATGTATTCGATTACTCGATTATTTCGATATCAATGGTTTCTTGTAGTCAATTATTTCGATTTTAATCGATTTTTGTAGTCGCTTAGGCGATTATTTCAATTTTAATCGATTCTTCCAGTCGATTAATCGATTCTTCCAGTCGATTAATCGATTCTTGTAGTCGATTATTTCGATTTTAATTGATTCTTACAGTCAATTCATTGATTTTAATCGATTCTTTCGATTTCAATCGTTTTTTGTAATCGATTAAATGATTATTCTGATTTTTATCGATTCTTCCTGTCGATTAATCGATTTTTATAATCGATTGGGTGATTATTCTGATTTTAATCGATTCTTCCTGTCGATTAATCGATTTTTATAGTCGATTGGGTGATTATTTCGATTTTAATCGATTCTTCCAGTCGATTAATCGATTCTTGTAGTCGATTCTTCCGATTTTAATCGATTCTTTCGATTTTAATTGATTTTTGTAATCGATTAAATGATTATTCTGATTTTAATCGATCCTTCGAATCGATTGATCGATTTTTAGAGTCGATTGGGTGATTATCCCCGTTTTAATCGATTCTCCCAGTGGATTAATCGATTTTTGCAGTCGATTATTTCGATTTTCATTGATTCTTGCAATGGATTGATCGATTCTAACAATCAAAATATATAGAATAAAAGTCGAAATCGAAAATCGATTATTTTGATCGATTTTCCATCTTTGGGAGAAAAAACTGCAAAAGAATGTCAGTACTGAAATTCTTAGAGAAAATTCGAGTTTTCGTGTCATGATTCTTTTAATAAGATTTCCAAAACCGTTGGATTTATGGAAAAAGGTCAAGAAACGTTTTTTGTAGAGAATTTCAAGAGCTACAAAAAAGATCTCTTCACATTTTTTTCTAAATCCAATAGTTTCCAAGTGCCTAACGAAATAAGACGCATGACTCCACTATCGATTCAATAAAACAGGCAAAAACTTATGAAATAGGAAATTCTATCAATATCTCATGTTTTTTATTCTCCCCCAGAAGAAAAGGGTAATCTCAAACAAATTAGCGAAATATCACCAACGCAATCGGGATAGAAAGAGAATAAAATAGGGAGTGAATTTAGTTAAAAGGAAAGATACTGTATAAGTCCTACATAACGCAATGAATCAACTTATTTAAGGGTAGTTGAATTTTCGCGATTCGATGGGTGAACTAACGTTGAATACTCAGCTCGTAACATTTGAAAATAGAAGAACCAGAATTGTATATATAACTACGAATGAGTAAAGCGAATGATTTATTGTTTTCCTTCCCCATGAGCCAAGCCAACCATTTCTCCTGTTTTTCTTACGTATTTTCACTCAATCGTTCTTTTCTTATTTTATTTCTTTATTTCTTCATTTTCGAGTGAGAATTCTAATTTGAATTTATTCAAGTAAATATTTATTTTTATTGAAAAAAAATTTAAAAAAATTTTTTTCATTATGAAAAATGAGGGAAAAATCATTTTTCGAGTCTAAAAAAATAGAGGGAGGGGGTGGGGCAAAATGGAATGTTCTCTTTTTTTTGCCTTTTTTTTTGAAAAGGAAAAAAACAAAAAAAAATATAAATCGAAATTGTAATTTGAAATTAGTCGAGTGAAAATTTTTTTTTTAATTGAAAAATTAAAAAAAAAATAGTTTTTATCAGAAAAATGAGGGAAAAAACAAAATTTTTTGAGCCTAAAAAAGAGGCGGGAGGGGGTGGGGCAAAATGGGATGTGCCCTTTTCTTCTGCCTTTTTTTTTGAAGGAAAAAAGCCAAAAAAAAATCCGAAATGAAGATCAATCATCATGTCATATGAGAATTTTGAAATTTTGATGATTTTATTCGAAGGAGCGGAAAATTCTACCCCAAAAAATGGTATAATCCAAT
Source organism: Aleiodes leptofemur (assembly GCA_963942555.1). Classification (NCBI taxonomy): domain Eukaryota; kingdom Metazoa; phylum Arthropoda; class Insecta; order Hymenoptera; family Braconidae; genus Aleiodes; species Aleiodes leptofemur. The sequence continues at coordinate 12,885,756 of OZ012619.1, forward strand.
TGATTTTGGAGTAATACTCTCGGAGATGATTAAACAAATAGAAATCGAAAATTTAGAAAACAAAATAAATAAGCTTGGGAAATATTAAACGAAAATTAATTGCATTATAGTATTTTCCGGGGTAGAATTCTCCGCTCTTTCCGATAAAATGGTCGAAATTCCAAAAATCCATCGTTTTCATTCACAAGAAAATAAAATGGAATAAAAAATGATATGACGTGGAGATTAATCCATGTGACACTCATGTATAGGGAATTCTCTCTTTCCCTCTTCACGTAAATCCAAAGGTGGACATTAGCCCTCTGAGGGATCAACTCTTTGTTCCGGATTACTGCAGTGTCACTCTCCATTTTCGTAACGTACACGTAAATCGAGTAATTTTCTTGAATCTCAATAATTTTGAGAGAAAAAAAAATTTATTCGTAATTAGAATATCCCTAAAACTATCAACTCTAGAGAAAAATACGAAGATACCTTTTTTGTAGAAAATTCAATTTTCCACAAAAAAGGTCTCCTGACATTTTCCCCTAAACTCAATATTTTCCGAGATCTTTTTGAAAGAAAATTTAAACAATTTTTTAATCAATTTCACACCGAAAAATTAATTTCTTTTTCATCTTAAAGATATCTCCGAGAATAATGGAATTGGAGGAAAATGTCAAGAGACCTTTTTTGTAGAGAATTGAATTCTCTTCAAAAAAGGTCTCTTGATGAAATCCCCTAAACCCAACGGTTTCTTCACGCACTTTTCTCCAAAATCAATTCTTTTTATCCAAAAAAATTACGCATTGTAAGCGATGAAAAAAAAAAGAAGGAAATAATTCAGGTAATTTGTCTAAAAACATTCTCTCAAAACTCCTCTTCAATCTGTCAACGTCGTCGAGTTTAGAGAAAGAGAAAATCGTTGAAAATAAGAGTGGGAAGTTGATGTGGATTTTACGAAAAGGATTAGACATTTGCATAGAACGATCGCTCAAGCCGAGGATTTTCGAGCTGTCTATTTTTTTTCGCCTCTTTTTTCTAGTCCAACATTTTAAATTCACACCTCCGGATTCACTCGCAATTAGCCAATTACATTTTTTTCAATTTTTTCAACGAAAAAAAAAATCATTTTTAAAAATTATTTCTTCTCATTTTTTACGTTTTTAAAAGGCTCTCGGAAACTAATCGAGATACGTCATTTTTCGTAGAGATCTTTTTTGTGGAGCAGAAAGAGAGCTACAAAAAAGGTCTCCACAAAAATTCCCGCATCTCCCATGGTTTCCAAGATATTCTTGATAAACAGCGAAAGAAAGGGAATTTTCGAGTGAAAAAAAAAAATTGAAGTAAAAAGAAAAAAAAACGTTTCGACGTCAGAACAATGGCTATTGAAGGTGGCTGAAGATGTCACGAGACAAGTGCGATAATTAATAACGTGAAATTGATTAAGGATGTCAGATTAAGTCTACAGAAACGTAATGGGAGGGGGGAGGGAGAGGAAGAGAGTGGGGATAATAACAAACCCAATGTTCCCTTTCTCCATTGCCTTCAGCCTTTTGGCGAACGTGTAATTAATAATTTTGAGATAACGCGCGACCCTTAGCCACTCTCCACGAACCCATAGACTGCTAACCAGTGTGGTATGTCCTTGTGATTTTACATGGTACGACTTTACGACATCATGAATGAGTAATTATGCATAAAAAGCAATTTTTCGAAATTTCGAAAAATGAATTTGATGGAATTTTGCAATTCTGATGATTTCATTGAGAAGAGCGAGAAATTCTACCCCGAAAAGTGGTATAATGCATTTGATTTCGACGTAATATTACCGGAGATAATTAAAAAAATGTAAATCACAAATTTAGAGAAAAAATTAATGCGCGAGGGAACGATAGGATAGAAATTAATTGCATTATAGCATTTTCCGGGGTAGAATTTTCCGCTCTTTTCAATGGAACCATTGGAATTCCGAAAATCCATCGTTTTGATCCAATAGAAACTGAAATAATCGAAAAATCATTGAAATCATTTCTTTCTCGTCTTCATTTCATAGATGAGAGGTGCGAAAAAATTTTGGTACGAGAAAAAAAAAGGTGCTAAGTGATTTTGGGGGCTCAGCCCCCAATGTATCACTCGCCCAGTGGTTCATTAGACGTTTTCAATTAGTTTTCTCTCTTCTCCACCCAATTTCCTCCACCTCAGTTGGACAATTAGGAAAAAAGCTCTCAACACGTCCGAAGAAATCCATCAATTCTTTTTTTTTTCCGACAATTTCTATGGCTCAAAATTAATTAAAAATCGTATAAAACGATGATACGAGCGTAAAACTGATGAAAACATTAATATTTCCTCGAAAAACTGCAATTTTTCATTTTTTATTCACAAAATAGTGAAATTTCTAAATAAAATAATCTTTGAATTGCCAGTATCTCTGAAACTATCGATTTTCGAGAAAAATATGAAGATACTTTTTTTTCACAAAATTAAATTCCCAAAAAAAAAGATCTCCTAACATTTTCCCCTGAACCCAACAGTTTCCGAGATATTCTCAAAAACAAATCTCAAGAATTTGTAAATCAATTTCACACTAAAAAATCCTTTTTTCTTCATTTCAAAAGATATCTCCGAAAATGGTGCCTTTAGAGAAAAACATCAAGAGACCTTTTTTGAGTGAAATTAAATTCCCTCCAAAAAAGGTCTCCTGAAATTTTCCCCAAAACCTGATAATTTCCGAAATACCCTTAAAAATAAAATTCCCCCCACCTAAATTCCCCAAAAATAAATAAAATAATTAAAAAAAAGAAAAACTCACCGAATAAATCCTTTCCAAGCATCAACAAATCCCTTCTCAAGAACATAATAAACTCTGTCTTTATTCTTGCACTTGGCCACTTCATTTCTATTTTTACCCGAGTACAATTCCCCAAGTTCATCCTTCTGATGTTTCCCCTTAATTTTATCATCAGCCTTAGCTTTTTGTGCATTTTCTGCTCTTTCCTCACAAATAACACAATTTTCCGAACCAATAGCATACTCAACAGAATCAGGAAAGTATTTTTTCAGTATTCTCCAAGCAGCACCAGGTATAATTTTTCTCGTTCCATCAGGTGTCCTTAATCCCTGATGTTCGCACAATAAATCATCATTAAAGCACAATAATCCTTCCATTTCATCCTCCACTTCTTCCCTGTGATTTTCAAAATTTAATTTTTGATTATCTCCTTCAGCTTCATGTTCTGCTCGTGTTTCTCCGTCCAATCTTTCCATTGCCAATTTTCTCCAGTACTTGAATGACTCAGCACCAACGATAAAACAGTCCTCATTAACGTCCTTTGCACCTTTTATTATCTCCAGGACCTCTTTGTGATCCCTCTCAAGTCCCACCTTAAACTTAACTACTTTAAACCTCCTTCTAACGCAAATTTCACACAAATTCTCGTCATCCAGCCTCTTTCTAACTCCAAATTTCTCTATAAGCATCTCTGCAGCATCCATTGGTACACACTTGGCCCTGTGCACCTTTCCCACATCCATATTACCATGCGAGCACACAAGATCCCCAGCATCAATCTCCCCTACTCCCTCATTGCTTCCAGAATGATCATTGAGCCACCTGTTGATCCATGAAGTCGGAATCCACAAAAACTTCGTCAAATCCCCGGAAAAATCGGCAATTCTTTTAAAAAAATCAATTACATTCAGCCTCTTTTCATTTTGCTCTTCAATCCTCTTCTGTTTCTCCTCCTGCAGTGCCAAAAGACTAAGCTCGTGTGCCACATTTTCCTGCTGAATTAATTCTCTCAAAGTTTCGCTTAAACCCCATTTTTCGAACTCCATTGCCTCGTAAAAATCACGTTCACCACATCCCATTGCTCTGTGTGCATCTCCATTGAGTTTTTCATAGTCCTTGTCGTAATTTTTCTTCATGAGGATCTCAGGAATTTCTGCACCATTTTTATCTGCCTCGGCAGGTAAATTATTCTCCTCGATTTCCGATTTTTCAGGGATAATTGGAGTTTCTTGCTGTGAATTGTCCTCGAGAGCTTCAATTTTTGGGGCATCTTCTTGTTTTGCTCTTTTTGAAAGCTTGTGCTTGACTTTTACCTTTTTTACAGGGCTTAGGACAGTGTCGGAAGAGTCTGAGTCACTTGTCTCCTTTCTTTTACCGTTGTCAACGATTTTTTTTGATTTATTCAAGGGATTCTTCTTGTAGACGAGCATGTAAGCTGTGTTGGAGGAGAGAAAACCTTTCGGTACTTTGGAGCGTTTGGAGACTTTGCCATTGTCACTGAGACCATCCTCGATACGTTTATTCTGCATTTTTTCGACTTTGTCGTCACTGAATTGATACCACTCGTTTGAGGAATTACAGATGTTGACGATGTAGTGACCAGAGTGGGCTGATGGACCTTTGTGGGAGAGAACTGCTACTAGGGAGTAGAGATGACTGCCTGGGGGACAGGTCAGGTACTCGGACATGTCCAGATCCTCGGGAAACTGGATGAAGGATGAGAGCTTCTTTTTTTGACCACTTTCTCGGTGAAAAACGAATCTGAAATTAAAAAATGGGTTTAGAAGAAGGGTCTTTTTTTGTTTTTTTTTTGGGATGTCTTGGATCATTGGGGGAGGGGGGGGGGGGGGGCTTTTTGCAGGTCTTTTTGGGTTTTGTAAAAAGGTTTCTACGAAAATTTGCTTTTTTTAAAATTCAATTTTGAGATATTTTCTTGAAAAACCAGAGAAAAATAACGATTTTTAGGAGATAAAATTTATTTTTGATGGTTTATATTATGAAAATGGGCGAAAATCAGTGGAAATATTTGAGATACGATTTTTCTGATGATTTCAATGAAGAGCTGAGGAAATTTTACCTGAAAAACATATGTCAAAATTTGTTTTTTAGGTTTTATTGGGAAATTCTAATTTTTTTCGAAATTGAAAAAGTTTAGTTTTTTGGGAATTTCTTCTGTTATATTGGTGGTAGTGTAAAAATTCCAAATGGAGGGGAAAAATGAGATCATTCTCCATTGATTCACGTGGTTTTGAGGAAAAAAATCCATATTTTCCCCTCAAAACCACATAAATTTTGAAGTTTTTTTGAAAATTCTAGTTTTTTTTTCTTCAAAAATTGAAAATTTTCAGTTTTTCAAGGTTTTCTCCAGTTCTTTCGGTCTCAGTTTGAAAATTTCCCATAGAATTGAAAGGTGAGATCATTTGCCACCGATTCATATCTAAAAAAACCCATATTCTTCACCTAAAACCCTATCATCCAACAACAAGCGTGGTTTTTCAAGAATTCTCATTTTTCCAAACACTTTTCTAAAAATATCTCGAAATCCGTAACAAATACTCAAATTTTTCAAGAGACCTTTTTTGTAGCCCCCAAAAATCCCCCAAAAAAAGCCCTCTTCAAAAAAAACCCTATCTCCCCCCGCTCCTAACATATCCCCAAAAAACCCAAAAACTCCCCTAAAAACTCAAAAAATACCTCAAAAGTTGAAAATTCAGAGTATCGGGCAACGAGTCCAGCCTGATGAATCTCTTGGCAGTCTGTTTATCATTGCACTGTCTGCAATGATACTTATTAGCTCCTCCAAGCTCCTCCTCGCTCAAATAATTCTCAATAGCCTCTTTCAGCGTTGGAGCCAGCTGCAGATCCAATTCATAAAAAGTCGTGGGTGTTTGATACTCAGTCAAGCACGTGGAGCACCTGTTGACATATATATAAGTGCCCTGCGTCAATTGCTGAAGCCTCGATTTCAAACTTAAACTCTGCAGTTTATTCTCAATGTGGGCTAGTAATAATTTCGAAAATTCTTGAGCATCCTGCTGAGTGTCTGTGTCTAGGGAAAGTGCAATTGCTAAACTCGTTGGGTCCAGCAGCCTCTTGTTTCCAAATTGCATCATTGCAAAGATGTATTGGAGCTGGCCAACGACAGTTCGCGGATGATAAGGATGCTTGAGATGCTGGGAATGATGAAGACCCTCTGATTCTTCTGGATCATCTGCAATTTCCCATTTGTAAATAATTCGCCTCATGTCCTCATTGTGAAACCAGACTTGAATCAAACTATTGACGTAACACGTGGCTCCAAGATTTTTTAAGCCAACGTACTGCGTTGGATCTCGCAGCTCTGTCAATGAACTCTCGAGTGAACCAATTTCAGCTGGAACAGATTTTAAGTACTTTTCTTCGCCTAAACCTGTTAAACAGCAGGGATTATGACTGCAATTACGTTTGCAGTTTTTGCAGTACTTAAGTCCTATTTTGTAGGCTGTCTCGAGATGAATTCGCTGGATCTCATCGGGCTGCACATCTTCTATCCATGCCCATGCCAATCTTTCCAAATCAGATTTTTTTAATTGTGGCATTTTTTTTTTTTTTTGAATTTTCTAGTTGAGACCTGGAAAATAATAATTTAGGATTAATTCGTTGTTTTTTTTACGAAAAAAATTAATTTGAATGTTTTGAAAGACATAAAAAATTGAAAATTTGTCACAATACAAGGAAAAATCCATTTTTTTTAATAATTTGAGAATTTTTTTTTTTTAATTTACTTTTTTTTGTGAAAAAAATCAGTTTGGTCGTGTATTCATTATTTTTTTAAATTAAATATTAAATGAAATTCTGAATATTCGATTTTTGAGAGCTGGTAAATGATAATTAAGAGTTAATTCAATTTTTTCAAGGGAAAAAATGTGATGAGAAATGAATTTTTGAATATTTAAACAAAAAAAAAATGCGGACTGCTAAAAAAATGATTTAAAAAATAGAATTATCAATATAATTTGAAAACAATTTTTTTTAGATGATTGTTCAAGTGAACTTTTCATGGAAAAATTAATTTTGATCATGAATTTACTCATTTTGTTAATCGAAAATTCAATGAAATTCCAAATATTTAAACTTCGAAGCCTGGAAAATAATAATTAAAAGATTAATTAAATTTTTTTGAGAGAAAAATGTAATTAGATATCTGTTTTTACATATTAAGAAAAAATTAAAAAAATTAAAAATTCCGAAAATACACAAAAAAAAATGAACTTTCCAATAATTTGGAATTCTGTTTTTTTGATAATTTTTCGTGTCAATTTTTTATGATAAAATCATTTTGAGAATTAATTATTTCATTTTTTTTTAACCAAAAATTCAATGAAATTCCAGATATTTGTTTCCTAAAACCTGGAAAATAATAATTAAAAGGTTAATTAAATTTTTTTGAGGAAAAAATGTAATTAGAAATCACTTTTTGAATATTAAGAAAAAAAAAATTAAAAATTCCGAAAATACACAAAAAAAAAATGAACTTTACAATAATTTGGAATTCTGTTTTTTAAAAAAATTTTCATGTCAATTTTTTATGATAAAATGATTTTACGAATTAATTATTTCATTTTTGTAACCAAAAATTCAATGAAATTCCAGATATTTGTTTCTTGAAAGCTGGAAAATAATAATTAAAAGATTAATTATATTTTTTCGAGAAAAAAATGTAATTAGAAATCACTTTTTGAATATTAAGAAAAAAAAATTAAAAATTCCAAAAATACACAAAAAAATGGACTTTCCAATAATTTGGAATTCTATTCTTTTTTTAATTTTTCGTGTCAATTTTTTATAATAAAATCATTTTACGAATTAATTATTTCATTTTTGTAACCAAAAATTCAATGAAATTCCAAATATTTGATTTTTGAGGTTAGAATTTCGTGCCGATCATTGATACACAATTGTTGGTTGTAAAAAAAATGAAAGAATTATAGAAAATTACCTCGTGTTCAATGAATTTTTCTCATGTTTATTAATTAATTATCACAATTAAACATTGTATCATGAATTTTAACTTGTATAATTGTAATTTTTTGAGAAAAAAAAAACACAAAACTTTCACTTACACATATGAAAAAAAAACTTGTCAAAGCTTCTGACAACGAACCGTTTACGATTTCCCCCCCATTTTCACGACGCCATCTTGTTAATTCAAAATGGCGCCTAAAATTCGCGCCAATTTTCACTTCATCTCGACAATAAAGGGAAATTTATTGGAGATTATTTGTTGATGATGTCGCAGTGTCAAATTGGTGAGAATTAATTGATTAATTAATTAATTGTTTAATTAATTGGGAATTAATTAAAATTGATTAATATTCAAAAATTGACGTTACCGACGAAATTTAACGGAAATTTTGGAGGTTAGAATTTTCGGGGATTTTTGAAAATTGGAGTTTTGTTCAAAAAAATGATTGGATGAATTTTACAGATTAATTAATTGATTAATTAATTAATTAGTAATTAATTAATTGGGGAAATGAGAAGAAATAAAAAGTTTTTAACGGTTTTTTAAAGATATCTCCGAAAATAATGGAGATAGGCCTTTTCATGTCTGGAGCGTTTTTGTAGAGAATTTTGAGGGCTACAAAAAAGGTTTCAACAATAATTTCGCTATCTCGCTTAATTTCCGAGATATTCTTGAAAGAAGATCCAGAAAAAAAATTACATGAAATTCTTTAGAAAAATCGATTTTATTTCATCACCAGTTTTTTAGAAATATCTCGGAACCTAAGCGAGATAGAGCAATTTTGTCCGAATCCTTTTTTGTAGCCCTTGAAATTTTCCATAAAAAAAGATTCGGGTAAAATCGCTCCATCTCACTTAGTTTCCGAGATATTTCCAAAAAACTGGTGACAAAATAAAATTAAAAAAAAACAAATTTCTCTTCAAAATTCACAATTTTGAAGAAAAAAAATAGATTTATTTTCTTTTATTAATAAAAAAATAAAAAATAATCATTTCCTCTTCTTTTTCAGTTTCTACCGATATTTTAATTGAATTTCTCGAAGTTATATTCCACGAAATTCTGTATCACCGAAAAGTTTATCCAACTGAGATATTTGTAAAGAAAAAAATTTATGGAACTGCTGTTTGGATTTCTGAACATCCCGAGGTCAATGAGTACCTGAAAAATGTCCTGGAAGCAATTAGAGAAGCCCTAAAATTCGACAGTACAAGTATTAAACGCGTTAACCTGGTTATAACAAATGAAGACAATGATTTTATTGAAAAATTTGTTATTGATTTGCTGAAGATAAAAATTGACTCGACAGAGTGAGTATTAATTCTTCAGTTCCAGTGTACTCGAGTACAGTTAACTCCTTATTTTTTTGATGCCATAACAAAGATGATATTTTTTTACATTTTTAATATTCATTTCCATGTTGATAAATTTATATTTCAAGGATCATGGGACGTTGGAATTATTGAATTTAACAATACTAATAATTGTCAAATGAACGACGTTTCGCCTGCTTTATTCAGGCTTCTTCAGGTTCTGGAAAAAACCACAGTACAAATTATAAATTGTGAATTATAAAATTGAAATTACAAAGCTAACAAACAAAGAAACAAAAATAATTCAAATTCAAAATTTTCTCTCTAGTATTGTTAAATTCAATAATTCCAACGTCCCATGATCCTTGAAATATATATTTTTTTACGTTTTTCTGAATTTTTTCATAATTTTTGTCCTTGCAGTTCATGAGATGTGAATTATCAAAGTTACTGAAAATACCGGTGGTGGGGATGAAACGCCCTAAATCAGACGAAAATAACGAAATTACTAAAAAACCACAGGATTGACCCATTATTTAAAAACAATTGGCGAAGAGAACAGCATTTTAACTAAATAATAGAAGAAAACAAGATGACAGTGAAACTGGCAGACGGAGCTAGCAGACGCAGCACATATTGCTTGTGCCGTGACTGCGCTAGGCGCTCCGTCTGTACACGGCGTACACAGCGGTCTCCGAACACGCCAGTTTCAAAAACGCAAAATCCGGGGGGGTTGGGATTTTGGGGAGGGTCGCAGGGTGGGCTGAAGATTTCACCAAAAATAACCCCACTTCTCCGCCACCCTTAAGAAAAATAGAAATAATAAAATTAAAATAATAAAATAACACAATTTCGAAATTCAAATTTTTTTTGAAAAAGTCTAACTCCCGGACGCAAAATCTGAGGGGGTTGCAATTTTGGAGAGGGTCGTGGGGTGGGCTGAAGATTTCACCAAAAATACCCCCACCCCTCCGCCAACCTTAGAAAAAAATATAAAAATAAAATAAAAATAATAAAATAACAGATTTTAAAAAATCAAAAAGATTTTGAAAAATTCTAACTCCCGAATGCAAAATCCGAGGGGGTTGGGATTTTGGGGAGGGTTGCGGTTTAGGCTGTAGGTTTCAGCGAAAATACACCCACCCCTCCGCCACCCTTAAAAAAAATATAAAAAATAAAATAAAATTGAATAAATGACAGAATTTTCAAAGTCAAAAAAATTTTGAAAAATTGTAACTACCAAACGCAAAATCCGAGGGGGTTGGAATTTTGGGGAGGGTCGCGGTTTGAGCTGTAGATTTTGCCAGAAATACCCCCAAACCTCCGCTGCCCTTCAAAAAAAATTAAAAATTAAATGAAAATAATAAAATTAAAGAATTTGAAAATTCAAAAAAATTTTGAAAAATTCTAAGCCCTTAACGCAAAATCCGAGGGGGTCGGGATTTTGGGGAGAGTCGCGGAGGGGGCTTGTAGATTCGGGCAAAAATACCCCCACTCCTCCGCTACCCTTAAAAATATGTTTAAAAAAATAATAAAATAGAAGAATTTGGAAATTCAAAAAAATTTTGAAAAAATTTAACTCCCGAACGCAAAATCCGAGGGGGTTGGGATTTTGGGGAGAGTCGTGGAGGGGGCTGTAGATTCCGGCAAAAATAACCCCAACCCTCCGCCGCCCTTCAGAAAAAATAGAAAATTAAATAAAAATAATAAAATGAAAGAATTTGAAAATTCAAAAAAATTTTGAAAAATTCTAAACCCCTAACGCAGAATCCTAGGGGGTTAAAATTTTGGCGAGGGTCGCGGTGTAGGCTGTAGATTTCGGCTAAAATACCCCCACCCCTCCGCCACCCTTAAAAATAATATAAAAAATAAAAAAAATGAATGAATGATAGAATTCACAAAATCAAAAAAATTTTGAGAAATTCTAACTCCCGAACGCAAAATCCGAGGGGGTTGGAATTTTGGGGAGGGTCGCGGTTTGAGCTGTAGATTTTAGCAAAAATACCCCCATCCCTCCGCCACCCTTAAAAAAAATATAAAAAATAAAATAAGAATAATAAAATAACAGATTTTCAAAAATCAAAAAGATTTTGAAAAATTCTAACTCCCGAACGCAAAATCCGAGGGGGTTGGAATTTTGGGGAGGGTCACGGGTTAGACTGTAGATTTCGCGAAAAATACCCCCACCCCTCCGCCGCCCTTAAAAAAAAGGATGAAAAATGAAATAAAAATAATTAAATAACAGAATTTCGAGATTCAAAAAATTTTTGAAAAATTCTAACGCTCGAACGCAAGATCCGAGGGGGTTGGGATTTTGGGGAGGGTCGCGGTGTAGGCTGTAGATTTTGGCAAAAATATCCCCACCCCTCCGCCACCCTTAAAAAAAATATAAAAAATTGAATAAAAATAATAAAATGAAAAAATTTCGAAATTAAAATTTTTTTTGAAAAATTCTAATTCCCAAACGCAAAATCCGTGGGGGTTGAAATTTTGGGGAGGGTTGCAGTATAGGCTGCAGATTTTGGCAAAAATATCCCCACCTCTCCGCCGCCCTTCCAAAAAAAAAATAGAAAATTGAATTAAAATGAATAAATGATAGAATTTTCAAAATCAAAATTTTTGAAAAATTCTAACTCCCGAACGCAAAATCCGAGGGGGTTGGAATTTTGGGGAGGGTTGCGGTTTAGGCTGTAGGTTTCAGCAAAAATACACCCACCCCTCCGCCACCCTTAAAAAAAATATAAAAAATAAAATAAAATTGAATAAATGACAGAATTTTCAAAATCAAAAATTTTTTGAAAAATTGTAACTACCGAACGCAAAATCCGAGGGGGTTGGAATTTTGGGGAGGGTCGCGGTTTGAACTGTAGATTTTGGCAAAAATACCCCCAAACCTCCGCTGCCCTTCAAAAAAAATTAAAAATTAAATGAAAATAATAAAATTAAAGAATTTGAAAATTCAAAAAAAATTTGAAAAATTCTAACTCTTGAACGCAAAATCCGAGGGGGTTGGGATTTTGGGGAGGGTTGCGGTGTAGGCTGATGATATCGGCAAAAATACCCCCACCCCTCCGCCACCCTTAAAAATAATATAAAAAATGAAATAAAAATGAATATAAGACAGAATTTCCAAAATCAAAAAAAATTTGAAAAATTCTAACTCTCCAACGCAAAATCCGAGGGGGTTGAAATTTTGGGGAGGGTCACGGTGTAGGCTGAAGATTTCACCAAAAATGCCCCCACCCCTCCGCCACCCTTAGAAAACATATAAAAAATTGAATAAAAATAATTAAATAACCGAATTTTGAAACTCGAAAAAATTTTGAAAAATTCTAACTCCCGGACGCAAAATCCGAGGGGGTTGCAATTTTGGAGAGGGTCGTGGGGTGGGCTGAAGATTTCACCAAAAATACCCCCACCCCTCCGCTACCCTTAAAAAAAATATAAAAAATAAAGTAAAAATGAATAAATAACAGAATTTTCAAAATCAAAAAAATTTTGAAAAATTGTAACTCCCGAACGCAAAATCCAAAGGGGTTGGGATTTTGGGGAGAGTCGCGGAGGGGGCTGTAGATTCCGGCAGAAATACCCCCACCCCTCCGCTATCCTTGAAAAAAAAAAAAAAAATTGAATAAAAATGAATAAAGATAGAATTTCCTAATTCAAAATTTTTTTAAAAAATTCTAACCCCCTAACGCAAAATCCTGGGGGTCTGGGATTTTGGGGAGGGTCGCGGTGTAGGCTGCAGATTTTTGCAAAAATACCCTCACCCCTCCGCCACCCTTAAAAAAAATAGAAAAAATAAAATAAAAATAATAAAATAACACAATTTCGAAATTCAAAATTTTTTTCGAAAATTCTAACTCCCGAACGCAAAATCCGAGGGGGGGTGGAATTTTGGGGAGGGTCGTGGGGTGGGCTGAAGATTTCACCAAAAATACCCCCACCCCTCCGCCACCCTTAGAAAAGAATTAAAAAATAAAATAAAAATAATAAAGTAACAGATTTTCAAGAATCAAAAAAAATTTGAAAAATTGTAACTCCCGAACGCAAAATCCGAGGGGGTTGGGATTTTGGGGAGGGTCGCGGTGTAGGCTGATGATATTGGCAAAAATACCCCCACCCCTCCGCTATCCTTGAAAAAAAAACAAAAATTGAATAAAAATGAACGAAGATAGAATTTCCTATTTCAAAATTTTTTTGAAAAATTCCAACCTCCGAACGCAAAATCCGAGGGGTTTGGGATTTTGGGGCGGGTCACGGAGGAGGCTGTAGATTCCGGCAAAAATACCCCCACCCCTCCGCTACCCTTAAAAATATTTAAAAAAAAAAATAAAATAGAAGAATTTGGAAATTCAAAAATTTTTAGAAAAATTCTAACCCCCTAACGCAAAATCCGAGGGGGTTGGGATTTTGGGGAGGGTCGCGGTGTAGGCAGATGATATCGGCAAAAATACCCCCACCCGTCCGCTATCCTTGAAAAAAAACAAAAATTGAATAAAAATGAATGAAGATAGAATTTCCTATTTCAAAATTTTTTTGAAAAATTCTAACCCCCGAACGCAAAATCCGAGGGGTTTGGGATTTTGGGGAGGGTCACGGATGAGGCTGTAGATTCTGGAAAGAATAACCCAACCCTCCGCCGCCCTTCAAAAAAAAATTAAAAATTAAATAAAAATAATAAAATGAAAGAATTTCAAAACTCAAAAAAATTTTGAAAAATTCTAAGCCCCTAACGCAAAATCCTAGGGGGTTGAAATTTTGGGGAGGGTCGCGGTGCAGGCTGTAGATTTCGGCAGAAACACCCCCACCCCTCCGCTACTCTTAAAAATATTGAAAAAAAAAAAATAAAATAGAAGAATTTGGAAATTCAAAAAATTTTAGAAAAATTCTAACCCCCTAACGCAAAATCCGAGGGGGTTGAGATTTTGGGGAGGGTCGCGGTGTAGGCTGATGATATCGGCAAAAATACTCCCAAACCTCCGCCGCCCTTCAAAAAAAAATTAAAAATTAAATAAAAATAATAAAATGAAAGAATTTCAAAACTCAAAAAAATTTTGAAAAATTCTAAGCCCCTAACGCAAAATCCGAGGGGGTTGGGATTTTGGGGAGAGTCGCGGGGTAGGCTTCAGATTTTGGCGAAAATACCCCCACCCTTCCGCCACCCTTGGAAGAAATATAAAAAATAAAATAAAAATGAATAAATGACAGAATTTCCAAAAGCAAAATTTTTTTTAAAAATTCCAACTCCCGAACGCAAAATCCGAGGGGGTTGAAATTTTGGGGAGGGTTGCAGTATAGGCTGCAGATTTCGGCAAAAATATCCCCACCTCTCCGCCGCCCTTCCAAAAAAATAAAGAAAATTGAATAAAAATAATAAAATAAAAAAATTTCAAAATTCAAATTTTTTTTGAAAAATTCTAATTCCCGAACGCAAAATCCGAAGGGGTTGCAATTTTGGGGAGAGTCGCGGTGTAGGCTGTGGATTCCGGCAAAAATACCCCCACCCCTCCGCCACCCTTAGAGAAAATATTAAAAAAAAATAAAAATAATAAAATGAAAGAATTTGAAAATTCAAAAAAAATTGAAAAATTCTAACTCTTGAACGCAAAATCCGAGGGGGTTGAGATTTTGGGGAGGGTCACGGTGTAGGCTGAAGATTTCACCAAAAATACCCCCACCCCTCCGCCGCCCTTCAAAAAAAATTAAAAAATAAAATCATAATGAATGAATGATAGAATTTACAAAATCAGAAAAATTTTGAAAAATTCTAACTCCCGAACACAAAATCCGAAGGGGTTGGGATTTTGGGGAGGGCCGCGGATTGAGCTGTAGATTTTGGCGAGAATACCTCCACCCCTCCGCCACCCTTAAAAAAAATATAAAAAATAAAATAAAATTGAATAAGTGACAGAATTTTCAAAATCAGAAAAATTTTGAAAAATTGCAACTCACGAACGCAAAATCCGAGGGGGTTGGGATTTTGGGGAGGGTCGCGGTGTAGGCTGATGATATCGGCAAAAATACCCCCACCCCTCCGCTATCCTTGAAAACAAAAAAAATTGAATAAAAATGAATGAAGATAGAATTTCCTATTTCAATATTTTTTTGAAAAATTCTAACCCCCGAACGCAAAATCCGAGGGGGTTGAAATTTTGGGGAGGGTCACGGTGTAGGCTGTAGATTTTGGCAAAAATACCCCCAACCCTCCGCCACCCTTAGAAAGAAATATAAAAAATAAAATAAAAATGTATGAATGACAAAATTTCCAAAATCAGAAAATTTTTGAAAAATTCTAACCCCCTAACGCAAAATCCTAGGGGGTTGAAATTTTGGGGAGGGTCACGGTGTAGGCTGTAGATTTCGGCAAAAGTACCCCTACCTCTCCGCCGCCCTTCAAAAAAAAAAAAAAAAATTATATAAAAATAATAAAATGAAAGAATTTCGAAATTCAAAAAAAATTTGAAAAATTCTAACTCTTGAACGCAAAATCCGAGGGGGTTGGGATTTTGGGGAGGGTCACGGTGTAGGCTGAAGATTTCACCAAAAATGCCCCCACCCCTCCGCCACCCTTAAAAAACATATAAAAAATTGAATAAAAATAATTAAATAACCGAATTTTGAAACTCGAAAAAATTTTGAAAAATTCTATCTCCCAAACGCAAAATCCGAGGGGGTTGCAACTTTGGAGAGGGTCGCGGTGTAGGCTGTAGATTTCGCCAAAAATATCCCCACCCCTCCGCCACCCTTAGAGAAAATATTTAAAAAAAAATAAAAATAATAAAATGAAAGAATTTGAAAATTCCAAAAAAATTTGAAAAATTCTAACTCTTGAACGCAAAATCCGAGGGGGTTGGGATTTTGGGGAGGGTTTGCGGTGTAGGCTGAAGATTTCACCAAAAATACTCCCACCCCTCCGCCACCCTTAAAAGACATATACAAAATTGAATAAAAATAAATAAATAACCGAATTTTGAAACTCGAAAATTTTTGAAAAATTCTAACCCCCTAACGCAAAATCCGAGGGGGTTGCAATTTTGGAGAGGGTCGTGGGGGGGGGGACTGAAGATTTCATCAAAACACCCCCACCCCTCCGCCAACCTTAGAAAAAAATATAAAAATAAAATAAAAATATTAAAATAACAGATTTTCAAAAATCAAAAAGATTTTGAAAAATTCTAACTCCCGAACGCAAAATCCGAGGGGGTTGGAATTTTGGGGAGGGTAGCGGTTTGAGCTGTAGATTTTGGCAAAAATACCCCCACCTCTCCGCTACCCATAGAAGAAAAAAAAAATTGAATAAAAATGAATAAAGATAGAATTTCTTAATTCAAAAAAATTTTGAAAAATTCTAAACCCCAAACGCAGAATCCTAGGGGGTTGAAATTTTGGCGAGGGTCACGGTGTAGGCTGTAGATTTCGGCAAAAATACCCCCACCCCTCTGCCACCCGTAAAAGAAATATAAAAAATAAAATAAGGATAATAAAATAACAGATTTTCAAAAATCAAAAAAATTTTGAAAAATTCTAACTCCCGAACGCAAAATCCGAGGGGGTTGAAATTTTGGGGAGGGTCGCGGTGTAGGCTGATGATATCGGCAAAAATACCACCACCCCTCCGCCACACTTAAAAAAAAAAAAAATTAAATAAAAATAATCAAATGAAAGAATTTCGAAATTCAAAAAAATTTTGAAAAAATTTAACTGCCGAACGCAAAATCCAAGGGGGTTGGGATTTTGGGGAGAGTCGCGGAGGGGGCTGTAGATTCCGGCAAAAATACCCCCACACCTTCGCCACCCTTAAAAATGATATAAAAAATGAAATAAAAATGAATGAATGATAGAATTTACAAAATCAAAAATTTTTTGAGAAATTCTAACTCCCGAACGCAAAATCCGAGGGGGTTGGAATTTTGGGGAGGGTCACGGTTTGAGCTGTAGATTTTAGCAAAAATACCCCTACCCCTCCGCCACCCCTAAAAAAGAATATAAAAAATTAAATAAAAATGAATAAATGATAGAATTATCAAAATCAAAATTTTTTGAAAAATTCTAACTCCCGAACGCAAAATCCGTGGGGGTTGAAATTTTGGGGAGGGGTGCGGTTTAGGCTGTAGGCTTCAGCAAAAATACCCCTACCCCTCCGCCACCCCTAAAAAAAAATATAAAAAATTAAATAAAAATGAATAAATGATAGAATTATCAAAATCAAAATTTTTTGAAAAATTCTAACTCCCGAACGCAAAATGCGAGGGGGTTGGAATTTTGGGGAGGGTTGCGGTTTAGGCTGTAGGTTTCAGCAAAAATACACCCATCCCTCCGCCACCCTTAGAAAGAAATATGAAAAATAAAATAAAAATGTATGTATGACAGAATTTCCAAAATCAGAAAATTTTTGAAAAATTCTAACCCCCTAACGCAAAATCCTAGGGGGTTGGGATTTTGGGGAGGGTCGTGGTGTACGCTGTAGATTTCGGCAGAAATCCACCCACCCCTCCGCTACCCTTAAAAATATTTTTTAAAAAATAATAAAATAGAAGAATTTGGAAATTCAAAATTTTGTTGAAAAATTCTACCCCCCTAATGCAAAATCCGAGGGGGTTGGTATTTTGGGGAGGGTTACGGTGTAGGCTGTAGATTTTGGCAAAAATATCCCCACACCTCCGCCACCCTTAAAAAAATATAAAAAATTGAATGAAAATAATAAAATGAAAAAATTTCGAAATTAAAATTTTTTTCGAAAAATTCTAATTCCCAAACGCAAAATCCGTGGGGGTTGAAATTTTGGGGAGGGTTGCGGTTTAGGCTGTAGGCCTGAGCAAAAATACCCCTACCCCTCCGCCACCCCTAAAAAAAAATATGAAAAATTAAATAAAAATAAATAAATGATAGAATTTTCAGAATCAAAATTTTTTGAAAAATTCTAACTCCTGACCGCAAAATCCGAGGGGGTTGGGATTTTGGGGAGGGTTGCAGTATAGGCTGCAGATTTTGGCAAAAATATCCCCACCTCTCCGCCGCCCTTCCAAAAAAAAAATAGAAAATTGAATTAAAATGAATAAATGATAGAATTTTCTAAATCAAAATTTTTTGAAAAATTCTAACTCCTGAACGCAAAATCCGAGGGGGTTGGAATTTTGGGGAGGGTTGCGGTTTAGGCTGTAGGTTTCAGCAAAAATACACCCACCTCTCCGCCACCCTTAAAAATAATATAAAAAATGAAATAAAAATGAATATAAGACAGAATTTACAAAATAAAAATTTTTTTGAAAAATTCTAACTCCCCAACGCAAAATCCTAGGGGGTTGAAATTTTGGGGAGGGTCACGGGTTAGACTGTAGATTTCGCGAAAAATACCCCCACCCCTCCGCCACCCTTAAAAAAAAAGGATGAAAAATGAAATAAAAATAATTAAATAACAGAATTTCGAAATTCAAAAAATTTTTGAAAAATTCTAACGCTCGAACGTAAAATCCGAGGGGGTTGGAATTTTGGGGAGGGTCGCGGTGTAGGCTGCAGATTTTGGCAAAAATACCCTCATCCCTCCGCCACCCTTCAAAAAAAATTTAAAAAATAGAATGAAAATGAATGAATGATAGAATTTCCAAAATCAAAAAAAATTTGAAAAATTCCAACTCCCGAACGCAAAATCCGAGGGGGTTGCAATTATTGGGAGGGTCGCGGTGTAGGCTGTGGATTCCGGCAAAAATACCCCCACCTCTCCGCCGCCCTTCCAAAAAAAAAATAGAAAATTGAATTAAAATGAATAATTGACGGAATTTCCAAAATCGAAAATTTTTGAAAAATCCGAATTCCCGAACGCAAAATCCGAGGGAGTTGCAATTTTGGGGAGGGTCGCGATGTAGGCTGTAGATTTCGCCAAAAATATCCTCATCCCTCCGCCACCCTTCAAAAAAAATATAAAAAATAGAATGAAAATGAATGAATAACATAATTATGAAAATAGAAAAAAAAATAGAAAAATGCTAATTCCCGAACGTAAAATCTGAGGGGGTTGGGATTTTGGGGAGGATTGCGGTGTAGGCTGTGGATTCCGGCAAAAATAGCCCCTCCTCTCCGCCACTCTTAAAAAAAATAATAACATGAAAGAATTTAGAAATTGAAGAAAATTTTGAAAAATTCTAATTCCCGAAGGAAAAATCTGAGGGGGTTGCAATTTCGGAGAGGGTCGCTGTAGGCTGCAGATTCTGGCAAAAATACGCCCATCCCTCCACCATCCTTAAAAAAAATATACAAAATAAAAATAAATAAATAATAGAATGCGGAAAATCACAGAAAATTCGAAAAAATCTAACTCCCAAACGCAAAATCTGAGAGGGTTGAAATTTTTGGAAAGGTCGCGGTTTGAGCTGTACATTTTGGCAAAAATACCCCCACCCCTCCGCCACCCTTAAAAAAAATATAAAGAATAAAATAAAATTGAATAAATGACACAATTTTTAAAATCTAAGAAATTTTGAAAAATTGTAACTCCCGAACGCAAAATCCGAGGGGGTTGCAATTTTGGGGAGGGTCGCGGTGTAGGCTGTAGATTCCGGCAAAAATACCGCCATCCCTCCGCCACCCTTCCAAAAAAAAAAACAAAAATAGAATGAAAATGAGTGAATGACGAAATTTCCTGAATCAAAAAATTTTGAAAAATCCTAACTCCCGAACGCAAAATCCGAGGGGGTTGGGATTTTGGGGAGGGTCGCGGTGTAGGCTGTAGATTTTGACAAAGATACTTCCATCCCTCCGCCATCCTCATAAAAAAATATAGAATAAAAATAAATGAATAACAAAATTTCAGAAATCAAAACATTTTTGAAAAATTCTAACCCTTGAATGCAAAATCCGAGGGGGTTGGGATTTTGGGGAGGGTCGCGAGGTGAGCTGTAGATTTCAAAAATAAATCGAAAGAACAGAGGATAATTTGCAGCCAGAAAATGGAAAATGGGCCAAAGCGTTCAAGGAATGGCTTAAGAAGGAATCCATCCAAGAAATGTGCATCTTGCTACGAGACTTCGGAAAACTGGAAAGTTGAAAGGGGAAAAAAAAGAAAAACCCAGGCATAAACAAGTCTAGCAGAGTAGTGAGATTATTTGGGGTGCAAGGGAGGTCTGATTTTCTCCGTTTTCTTTTCATTTCTTCTTTGTAAATAATGTGTAATAGTGGTAGAAAATGAACATAGCCGTCAAGCACCAAGAGGAAAAAGAAAATAGCAAATAAATAAATAAATATGTAAACATATAGATACCCACATACACGTCGACCGTGTTATAAATGAGGTCATAAATAAGTCTGATCACTTTTTTAGTGAAACTTTTTACTGAAACCACACTTAATGTACAGAAAGAGAAATTTATAGACTTAAATTAATAAATATTAACAAATGAAAAAAAAATCAGTTATCAGTCAATGGAGGATTCACTCAGTATTTTCAATATCAATCAATGTCTTCAACATCGCACAATATTTAAAAGTGGAACCGTATGGTGGCTCACATTCAGTTCGAAATGTTGGGATCCCATCGTTTCCGCGGTTCACATCATCTGACTTCATCAATTCATCCAGCAATTCTGGGTTCGCTGAACATTCGGGAAATTCATAGAGATATTTCGCAATCCCTCTGCGGGCAGTATCCATGTTTTCTTCTCTGAATGTAGTGGGTGAACCGCTAGCGATCAGATAAGCCCACATTAGGAGATGGATCCCACAATTATTACGACTCATTCCAGTTTCCGAATGTTGGCTGGGAATGTCCTTTGGGACGAAAAGTGCCCATGAGGACTGTTTTCGTGTTTTCTGAAGATTCGTCGTTCCATTCTCAATGACCCATCCAATTATCCTCTTCTTGAAGAGATTCGATGGAGTACCGTGCAATGAGTCAAAGTAGATCATTACTTTCAGTGGGATTATTACCACCAGAAGAACCCAATGGTTCCCATTCAAATGAACAGGAATCAGCCATATATCATGCTTCTTTGGTTCTGCCTTTTTAATCCAATTTTGGAAACAAATGGATGATTTTCCCGCGAGCATTTTCACACAAAAAAGAGTATCGAATGGTAGAAGACGTAAACCGTTACTAGCAGCGACGGTTTTCAAAGTAGCATTAAATGCGTTTATTATTTCTCCATCTATCTCTTTTGTCGGTAATAATCTCATAAATAAATTTCGCTGAATTCTGTAGCCAGCCACTTCTTTGGTAAGATTTGGAAAACTCGAGGGGTAACGGAGTTTGTCATCGAAAAAGCGATCCCCCATATCCTGATTAAAGTTGGTGTACGTTTTTTGCCCATTCTCATCATCATCATGTTCAGTCTTGGGGAATTCCTCTACTGGTATTTCTGATTTTTTCGTAGGACATTCACATTCAGAGTCATCAATATGTTCAGTCTTGGGGAATCTCTCTACTCGGATTTTTGATTTTTTAGCAGGACATTCACATTCAGAATCATCAATATGCTTGTCCATCGTAAAATATAAATTGCGACGTTCCTTTCTCCAACGTTTTTTGGGCATCCAACTCTCACAGGCCGTTTCTTCACTCCATTGCGAACCCTTTCTTTTCGCTGATCGTGGCTTTTCAGTACGATCAGGTGTTTCCTGTTTCGAGGATTCTGCCTTCTTTTCCGTAGCTTCTTTCTTCACATTTTTCTTTTTTCCCTTTTCCATGTCTCTCTTTTTCTTGTTTTCTTCTTGGCGCTTCGTTGTTTGTTTGTACGAACGTTTCTCTAGCCACAAATGAATATTTTTCTCCATCTTACACACGAATCTAGGTGCAGGAATATTCTTTTTTTTTTCTAACACATAAGACTTCACAGTTTTAAAATAATTTTCAACGGATGCACTTGAATCACGTAAGATATTGAATTTTTTTATGATCAAGGCAGCCCACAATGAGTAGTACGGGATTATGAATGTGAGAAAATATTTGAAAAAATTTATTGCAACCAATTCATTCTCGTGAAGCTTTTCAGGGTCCATCCCCGTAACGTATGTTTCTGCTTCTTGTTTCATTTCCTCATAAATGCCAGAAAAATATTGATAATATGGTGACGCTTTTCGTGCTTTAACGACCAATTCATTGTCATCTTCATCATCTTCGTATTGGTTTTCGTCATTGTTCATGATATTATCATGCATTATATCATCCGAATCATCTAGCAGTATATAAGGCTCATAGTATTTTGCAAATTGAGGAATCTGGAATTTTAAAGCAAATACGACAATAAATGATCGGAAATACTCTCGTGCTTCTTCAAGAGTCTGTGAATGAATCAATTGCGTGACAATCTTGCCAGCTCTAGTCCGATGTTCTTTGTTTTTGATGCATGTGTTAGCCTTGCGAAGAATGGTTTTTAGAGTATGAGAGGAGCAGATATGAACCACTGTTATTTTGTTGGTTGCTTTCAAATTATCCAAATTTTTATAAGTGTAGTGCAGATATTGTGAAATAGACATATCATTGAAACTCCTCAAAATAGCGGCAATCATTGCAATGCTGAAATCGGTTCCAATTTTGGCGAAAACTAATCTTTTTGTGAATTTTTTTACGTCTTGATTGAATGCTGTCAGAAATGAGCTGATTGAGAGTATTGTGTGTGTATCTGTTAGTAGTTCAGCTATCGGGAAAGCGTGATTCTCATCATTGCCTGGCAATACTAGTGCATAATACAGAATACTCTTGTCATATTTACCCATTTTTCTAATAATGGAACCAGTTGCGTCTAAGTATACGAATATCGGTTGTTTGCCCAGTAAAGATATAACATATAAAATCTGCCTTTCCGACCACATTGCTTGATGATAAAATGACTGTATTAATCCATTAATTATTTCTCCCTTCCATCTTTCATCTCTCTTAAATTTTTTTCTCAGCTCATCCATATGTACCAATGGATGAGGGTGTAAATCATTTTCTAAGTTATGCTCGCTCTTCATTTTTCTGATTAGTTGACTAGAAGGAGCTCCATCTCGGTTTCCTGATTTTTTTGATAATGGATGCAACTCATTGAAAGCTCTTGCCGCAACGAGGTATGGTGCCGTGTGTTCGGCCTCTTCAGCAAATTTGATGCGATCTTCTTTACGGACGCAACGCCGGTAAACTTCTTCGCAGTTGTGATGAATTGTTTTTTTATGAGCTACCTCAACAGTTGTATCCACGAATGGTTCTTTGATTAAATCTGTTACTATGCATTTGAAAAAAGTACATGCCTTATTTAGACATCGGAGGCGAACCCAAAAGTGGAAAGGAGTTCTTTTTGTTGCCCCGTAACATCTATGCTCTTTGATTGCGAATGTACAGCCCTTATATTCGTCTCTAGTTCTCATATAATTTATGAATTGATTCGCCCAGCCGTTCAGCAAACACTTGGTTGATGTCCAGTATTTCTCCCAAAATATTTTTGGGAGTATAAAGCTGCTACTTGAGAAAGGGTAATCAGTCTTCCATGCGATGAAAATATGATTATTTTGGAATTGATGTTTGCATTCTTTGTTTACGGGATTTGGGTTCGGTAGTGAACTAACAGGAGTGTGGTTCATGGCGTCTGCAAGGTCTATTGGCGAAGAAAATGGTGAAGACTTATTTTCATTACATTTTGGATCATTTTCATCATAATGCTCTCGTGTACTATTATTGTGGGTAATGTGATCTTCTTCTTTCCAATTATTTCCGGAATCGGCATGGCCTACACCATTTGTGGTATCTGCGTGTCTGTTTATTTCACTTTCGTCTACTTCTGGTTCATCATCACTATTGTCTGACCAAAATAGTAGATCAGGTGAACCATCACGTACAATCTTGCTTTTTCGTGTATGTCTATTGCTCTCAATGTTCGGAGTTTTGAGACGATTGTGTATGGGCTCATTATTCGCGGCGTTGATGTCATCAGAGGACTGAGAATCACTCTCAATGTGATTTTCACTGTCTTCAGTATATCCCTGTCCTGAAGATTTTTCCGAATTCTCTAAATCTTCGTCAATGTCATTTTGGGCATTCTTAGAATGCTCTGGTACTGGGAATGTTTCCGAGTCCTCGAAATCTTTCTCAATGTGATCTTCACTGCCTTCAGTATATTCTGGTCGTGGTGATTTTTGCGCGCTCTCGGAATCTTTCTCGATATCATATTCATCATTCTTGGAATGCCCTGGTACTGGAGATTTTTCTGAGATTTTGGAATCTTTCTCAATGTCATATTCATAATTCTTCGAATGCTCTGGTACTGGAAAAGTTTCCGAGTTTTCGGAATCTTTCTCAATGTGATCTTCTCTGCCTCCAGTATATCCTGGTCGTGGTGATTTTCCCGCGCTCTCGGAATCTTTCTTAATGTCATATTCATCATTCTCAGAATGCTCTGGTACTGGAGATTTTTTCGAGTTCTCGGAATCTTTCTCAATGTCATTCTCATAACTCTTAGAATGATCTGGGACTGGAAATTTTTCTGAGTTCTCGGAATCTTTCCCAACGTCATCTTCACTGCCTCCAGTATATCCTGGTCGTGGCGATTTTTCCGCGCTCTCGGAATCTTTCTTAATGTCATACTCATCACTCTCAGAATGCTCTGGTACTGGAGATTTTTTCGAGTTCTCGGAATCTTTCTCATTTTGGGCATTCTTAGAATGCTCTAGTACTGGAGATTTTTCCGAGTTCACGGAATCACTCTCAATGTGGTCCTCACTGCCTCCAGTATATCCTAGTCGTGGAGATTTTTCCGAGTTCTTGGAATTTTTCTCAATGTCATTCTCATAACTCTTAGAATGATCTGGGACTGGAAATTTTTCTGAGTTCTCGGAATCTTTCTTAACGTCATCTTCACTGCCTCCAGTATATCCTGGTCGTGGTGATTTCTCCGCGCTCTCGGAATCTTTCTTAATATCATATTCATCATTCTCAGAATGCTCTGGTACTGAAGATTTTTTCAAGTTCTCGGAATCTTTCTCACTGTCATTTTGGGCATTCTTAGAATGCTCTGGTGCTGGAGATACGCCTCTGTTCTCATTTCCAGTAGTCATTGAAGGTTGAGGCCCATTTAGTTTATATTCACGATTTTTAACAGATCTATATTTCTTTCGGAATATGTCCTGACATCGTTCAGCATATTTGCTAATGGTTCTCTGGTCGTTCTTGTTAGGAAAAATATAACGAACAATCTTGCGCCAAATACTATCTTTTGCTGTCAATTTTTTACAATCATCTGATTCGGCAAATGAAGGAAAATCAATATTGGGGTATATTGTTTGGAGAGCTTCTTCAATGTCTTCAATTAATACTTTTTCTGAACGTATTGTTTCAACAATGACTATAAAACTAATAAATATACCAAAAATACTGAATATATGGAAATGCTCCATCGTTACACAAACATATAAAAATTATAAAAGTTACATCCAATTATATATACAAGAACTGTAAATAAATAATATGTACAGGATCCTATCGATACATTATTACAAGTTACATGCTAAATGTGAAGAAGAAAATTGAAATTACATGCTAGAAAGAATGAAATACATCAACGAAAATTCGCATAGAAATAAAATTAGAGTAGTTTTTCTCTGCACACTTCAAATTATTCTTGAATAATCAAATCGATATTTCAATGCTCTACGCAAGCCTCTGGAGTCGATGCAAAAATTATTTTTGGCGAAAGCTTCAACTAACTGATATGATGTGGTGATGTGTTATTAAAAATTATAATTCAAATAGCTGTGGAATAAAATATAAAAATGCGTGAATATGATTTTTATGAAAACAGCAATTATGAACAACGAATATTAATTTAGATGAAGGTCATCACAGACAAAAAATACTTACAACTAAATGCTGCAGTCATTGATAAGTATTGAACTTAATAATTGGTATAATGCCTTGTTATTCTATGATAAGCGAATGAAGGAAATTCTGAGCACTTGGAGTATGTTCATCATAGTATAAAAAATAAATAGTCGCTTTCCTCACAAAGACCATTTTCAGTAATACTGAATTAATCCAAGACGTTTGAACTTTCAATTTATGAAATACCTTAGCTGAATTGTTTTGCTGAAAGTCCATAGAAAGAAAATGTAAAAAATTTTGGGATTCGGCGATTGATGATGGCAGAGATTGACAAAATGATAGTGAAATGAGCAGACATCTGATAATTTTTTGCATTGTTTTGAAACAATAAACTATGATGAAAAAAATATTTATAAAAATGCGCACTTCTGAATTTATGAATTTTTTACATGTTTATATATTTATTTCAACATAGTTATGTGATAGTTTCAGTGTTCAACGGATGGAATATGTAGAAATTGTCAGATATCTGCTATTATCAATATCATATCAAATTCGCGCGCAATCTGCTTTGTGAAGCACCAACCGATTATCCAAATGAGTAGTCCCTTCATTGCTCATATGTCAAGAAATATTCACAAATTACAATCCAATCATAACTAATAAACGTGCAGTCTTCTAATTACGAAATTCTTTACATCGATATTATTTTTGGCATTAGTAGAAAGTATGAAACAATAACTTGAAAATAACATATGAATAATGCTTGAGCGAAGCACATTTCGTCCTGACAAATAATCGAGACACCGCGGGAATCATCTATTAAGGCCTCAAATATACCTGGAAACACGCGAAACGCCTCAATTCTTTGAGAATTATTTTCAATATGAAAAGAGGAGAAATTTTTTTCTTTCTCCTACATTGGTTATTCACCTAAATTGATCCAATCGGAGAGAAACATGGCGACAATAATATAGTAATCGTAGTCTGTCAGAAAGAATTTTTTTTCTCAGAACTCCAACAAAAAAAAATTCTTAAAGTTTTGCACATCTCCATCGAAGCTTTCAGAATTTTTTTTCATTGATTTTTGAAAGAAAAACTCCACTACAGACTAAAACTACTATGTTATTCTCCCACCATGTTTTTTTTGTTCTCAAATTGCATCAATTTCCAAGGTGTTTCGATGTCGATCATGCGGCACCGTCCATTTCATCTGCTCGATATTGTCAACTATATGATGATTTAAAGGAAAAAAAAAATTTTTTTCTTAGATAATTTAATGACAAATAAACAATGTAGGAAAAAAAATCACCTCACTTCATATTCAAAATAATTCTCGAAGGATGGAGGCGTTTTGCGCGTTCTCAGGTCTATGTGAGGCCTTAAAGCACATACAGCCAAAAAAATTAAGGGAACGGAAAATTTTCCCATTTTCGAAAGTGATTTCCAAATGGCTGTAACTTCGCGAAAAATGTTCGCATCGAGATATCAGAAAGATTCCAAAAGCTCGAAGTCTCCAGTTTTAAAACCTTGGGCAAAATTTTTCTTTGGGCATTATTCATGGCACGAAAAAAGTGATTGCAGAGATGAACATGAAGGAAAAATACATTAAAATTTCTACACTTTTCGAGATTGTCCACGGACTTGAAAAAAAACAAATTTCGATTGAACATTCGTTGAGGTTGGCTAGCCTAATGCTGTTGCTTTGATTTTCTCTTTTTTTATGTCTCTACGACCATTTGTTATCGAGATATCGGTATTTGATTTAAAAAAGATACTTCTGTCCTTGATTAACGACATCTCGTAAGCTACTGATCACACAGTCAACGGATGGTCGGTTTCGTCAACTCGTATCAGTGTTCCATTAGTGTTTTATGCGGTTTTGTCGAGAAAAAAATTTCATTTTTCAAATCTGTTTCAAAAGAGAGAAAAAAACTACCGTTTTCATTTTTTTTTAAATCGAGCTCGATTTTGTAAATATTGAGAAAAGTACAGAGGTTTTAGCGTTTCTTCCAAGCCTAATATGTACCTAAACACCCTATAAATTTTTAAACCAATCCGTTGGATATTTTTCTTTCCCAAACGGTCGAAATTGCAGCAACAATTGAAGGAACGCTGCTTTATTCCTTAAGGATGTACGATCATGATAAAAATTTTCGATTTGTGGCTTCCAAATTTTTTTATATCTTGATTATTTCTCAGAGGATTTAACTATGAAAAGTCCGGAGGAAGGAACCATTCATATACGGAAGAAAATAAATTATTGAAAATTGACAGAAAATGCACGGGCTCTTATGGAGAAATGCAACCAGTCGCGCCTATCCTCACCCTTCAAAATTAACGGTTTTCTCACTCTCTCGACAATACATCCTTAAACATCAATTAATGATATTCAAGGCCGGAGATTTTCTTTTTTCGTTATTTTTCATAATTTCGTATGGAACACTCTTTAACTCTTCGTAGGCGAGTCAAGAGCAATTTCACTGAGCTGAAATTTTGAGAAAGCTGCTTTTTTGGCGAATGATGAGTTTTGATGTAAATCAATAACACTCAAAAGTTGTCAGTAGATTTCGAGGGGTTGTAAAAAAAATAAAAACCACCCTCAGAATCACATTTTTGAGAATTTCTCGGAAACTATAGAAGATAGCGAAAAATCGATAGAGAATTCAATGACCTGTGAAATTGGTTTCGATCATTTTCCTCGAATTCGCAATAGAAAACGAGATATTTGCAATTAAAAATCATTATTCAGCCGACCACTACCCTAAAAATCCCCCAAACTAAAAAAAATATGAAAAATGAACAAATCAATATTTTTCAACTTTTTTTCTTTTCAGTCGCATCGATTCACAATAAACGACTTCTTCGGCGATTTTTTTTTTTTTTTAGATTATTATTCAAGAAATTATCAACAATGATACTTTTTGAATTTGATCTAATGACTTTGACACGTGAATATCTCGACAACTATTAACAGTTAGTCGAGACATGCAGTGGATGATTTTTAGAGAAAAGTTCAAGGACTCAAATGAGCGCAACCGCATGTCTCTACGACAAATAGTTCATGAGATATTAATTTTTTAATCAAGATTTCACTCATAGCGCGCGAAATCTTATAAACAAATAGTTCTAACTTCGCGAAAAATGGTCGCATTTGAAATTTTTTTTTTTAAATTGAAGAAAAAATTTTCTCTATTGGGAAAAAAATCGGGTGAGAATAATAATTTTTTTCAAAATTGTTATTAAAAAAGAATAAAAAAACGTTTCTTTCCTTCAAAAAATAGTTAATATTAAAAAAAACAAATTGCGAATCTATGATTTCTCGTGCGTCAAGTGGAAAAAAAAAATTGGTAAAAAAAAATTATTTTATAAAAAAAACAACCATTAAACAAATGGATTATGGAGCATGAAATTTCAGTGCGACCCCTATGGTTTTTCACACAAATTGTTTAAAAAAATCGAGTCTGTAATATATATACAGATCGACTGCAAATTTTCTGATACGGATGAATAATTGATCGTGTCGGGAATGATTTTTCGCTTTTTCAAAATTCATTTGTTATAAACAATGGGGAAGTTTGTTAAAAAAATCGAGTCTGTAATATATATATATCGATTGCAAATTCCTTGAAACGGATAAATAGTTGATCGTGTCGAGAACGATTTTCCCTTTTTCAAAATCCATTTGTTATAAACAATTGGGAAATCTTTTCAAAACATCGACTCTGTAATATATATACAGATCGATTGAACATTTTCTGAAACGGATATATAATTGATCGTTTCAAGAAGAATTTTTCGTTTTTTATATTCCTTTTGTTATAAACAATGGGGAAACTTTTTTCTAAAATTGATTCTGCAATACATATAGGAAACAATTGCAAATTTTATGAAACGGATAAATAATCAATCCTGTCAAGACCAACTTTTTTTTTTATATCTTTTTGTTATAAACAATGAAGAAATTTTTTCTAAAAATCGACTCTGCAATATATATAAAGAGTGATTGCAAATTTTATAAAACGGATAAATAATTGATCGTGTTGGTGAGTTTTTTTTTCAATCCTGTTGTTATAAACAATGGGTGTTCTAAAAACATTCACCCACTGATAATAAAAGATATAAAAAAAGAAAAATTTCTCTTGACAGGACTGATTATTTATCCGTTTCATAAAATTCGCAATTGATCTGTATATGTATTACAGTGTCGATTTTTTGGAAAAAATTCCCCATTGTTTATAACAAAGGATTTCAGAAAAGTGAAAAATCATTCCCGACACGATCAATAATTTATCAGTTCCATAAAATTTGCAATCTACCTGTATGTATATTGCAGAATCGATTTTTATGAAAAATTCACTCATTGTTCATAACAAATGGAATAGACAAAACGAAAAATCGTTCTCGACACGATTGATGATTGAAACGTTTCATGAATTTTGCAATCGAGCTGTGTACACATTGCCGAGTCAATTTAAAAAAAAATTCCCCCATTGTTTATAACAAATGAATTTTGAAAAAGCGAAAAATCATTCCCGACACGATCAATTATCCATCCGTTTCATAGAATTTGCAATCGATCAGTATGTATATTGCAGAGTCGATTTTTAGAAAAAATTTCCCCATTGTTTATAGCAAAAGAAATATAAAAAACGAAAAATGGTTTTTGAAACGATCAATTATATATCTGTTTCAGAAAATGTTCAATCGATCTGTATATATATTACAGAGTCGATGTTTTGAAAAAATTCCCCAATTGTTTATAACGAATGGATTTTGAAAAAGGGAAAAATCGTTCTCGACACGATCAACTATTTATCCGTTTGTTGAAAATTTGCAATCGATCTATATATATTACAGAGTCGATTTTTTTAACAAATTCCCCCATTGTTTATAACAAATGAATTTTGAAAAAGCGAAAAATCATTCCCGACACGATCAATTATTCATCCGTTTCAGAAAATTTGCAGTCGATCTGTATATATATTACGGACTCGATTTTTTCAAACAATTTGTGTGAAAAATCATAGGCGTCGAACTCAAATTTCATGCTCCATAATCCATTTGTTTATGGTTGTTTTTTTTATAAAATAATTTTTTTCTACCTAAATTTTTTTTTCTACTTGACACACAAGAAGTCATAGATTTGAAATGTGTTTTTTCTTTCAATATTACAATTTTTTCAAGGTAAACGTTTTTTTATTTTTTTTTTAAGAACAATTTTGAAAAAAATTATTATTTTCACCCGATTTTTTCCCCAATAGAGACGACTTTTTTCTTCAGTTAAAAAAAAAAATATTCAAATTCGACCATTTTTCGCTGAGTTAGAATCATTTGTTTATGAGATTTCGCGCGCTATGAGTGAAATCTTGATTAAAAAATTAATATCTCGTAAACTATTTGTCGTAGAGACATGCGGTTGCGATCATTTGATTCCTTGAGCTTTTCTCTAAAAATCATCCACTGCATGTCTCGACTAACTGTTAATAGTTTTCCAGATATTTACGTGTAAAAGTCATTAGATCAAATTCAAAAAGTATCATTGTTGATAATTTCTTAAATAATAATTGAAAAAAAAAAAAATCGCTGAAAAAGTCGTTTATTGTGAATAGATGCGACTGAAAAGAAAAAAAGTTGAAAAATATTGATTTGTTCATATTTTGTTTTTTTTTTTCGTTCGAGGGATTTTCAGGGTAGTGGTTGGCTGAATAACGATTTTTAAATGCAAATATCTCGTTTTCTATTGCGAATTCGAGGAAAATGATTAAGACTAATTTTATAGATCATTGAATTCTCTATCGATTTTGTTTGAACAATTTTTCGCTGTCTCCTATAGTTTCCGAGAAATTCTCAAAAATGTGGTTTTGAGGGTGGTTTTTATCTT
This sequence comes from Aleiodes leptofemur, assembly GCA_963942555.1. NCBI lineage: Eukaryota > Metazoa > Arthropoda > Insecta > Hymenoptera > Braconidae > Aleiodes > Aleiodes leptofemur. The sequence continues at coordinate 12,917,511 of OZ012619.1, forward strand.
TTTTACAACCCCTCGAGATCTACTGACAACTTTTGAGTGTTGGTAATTGATTTATACATCAAAATTCATCATTCGCCAAAAAAGCAACTTTCTCAAAATTCCAGCTCAGTAAAATTGCTCTTGACTGGCCTATCATGCTCACTGCTCATTCACTCTTTCTCGCCCACCCACCCACCCCGTCCACAGCATTCACATATGGAGAATCCCGGGAACATAACGGAAGAAATCATATCCGGTCTTCATTTTTGTTACAATTTTGACCATCCGGAAAAAAACAACTATCCAGCCGATTGGCTTGAAATTTGACAGGGTGTTCAGGCACACATAAAGCTGAGAGGAAATGCGAATACATTTACATTTTTTACAAACTTTGTGAAGTTTCGCTCAACTTCCGGAAACTGCCTGAAAATGACTTTTTTTTATTGAGCTGAACTTTGCAAATTTTGCCAGAAGTGAATAATAAATAATAAATAAAAATTAATCGAATGAATAAAAAATTTGCAATAATAATGCGCAGGCTAGATGTTTAATGCCAAAAGATTCAGTCATTAATTTTTTCTCTCGACAAAATGCATGGATTCTAGCGCATTGTATCCAAATCAGATAAAAATAAAGCGACATAGCACTGAAATTATGAGCTACTATTTCAGGAATTTCTTTTTCATGCCTTTTATACACTCAGTGATGAATTAAGGGAGCAGTTGAATTTTTCAGTTTTTCTACTCATTTTTAGAAGGTTGTAAGATTTGCGGAAAGTAATCGGATCAGATTATAAAAAAAAATTGAAAAACCTGAGGTCTCTACTTTTAGAATATTGAGATGAGAAAATTTCCCCAACATCATTTATGACGAGATAAAAGAGTTGAAGCTGAAGGATTTTTTTTTCTATTTTCTTATTCTACTCGCAGTTTTTGAAAACATTTTATCGACTTTGATTTTGTTCTTCCACGTAATGATACTGAAAATAGCGACACATCTCATCATTTTTTTTTTTTCAACAAACAAATCGTCGCCTTAGAGTGAAAGGGGCGTAAGTGCCATTTTTCCCGATTTTTTTTTCAAAATAACAAAAAAGCGTATCTCCACCATTATTGCTGCAATAGGCTTTCCAAGGACTTCGACGCAATATTAGTGAAAAAAAAAAAATTAATAACATAAAGGCGTAAGTACCACTGACTAATAACAAAGGGGCGTAAGTGCCGGAGATACGCCCCTTTGTTATTAGTCTTTTCTTTGATTTTTCCTAATTATCGAGAAAAAAACTAATAACAAAGGGGCGTAAGTGCCGGAGATACGCCCCTTGGTTTTTAGTGTTTTTATTGAATATTTACCTAATCATTGGGAAAAAATAATAACGAAGAAGCGTATCTCCAGTCCATGCGTCTTTTTGTTATTTTTAAAAACAAGAGGCGTAAGTGCCATAATTCAAATAAAAAATCCTAAAAACAAAAAGGCGTAAGTGCCAAAATAAAGAAAAATCCTAAAAACAAAAGGACGTAACTCCAGAATAAAAAAAAAATCTTAAAAACAGAAGGGCGTAACTCCAAAAATTCTCATGCGATAAAAAAATTATAAAAACAAAGAGGCGTAAGTGCGGAGATACGTCCTTTTCACTTTAACTTGAACAATTATATAGCGTTTAAAAAGAAAATAACAAAGGGGCGTAAGTGTGGAGATACGTCCCTTTCACTTTAAAATTGGTAGTTACGCCACTTTGTTACTTCAATTTTCAATTATCCAAATAATGTTCCAGAGGCCATAAAAAACATTTTGGAGTGATAAGTGGACATACGCCCCTTTCACACAGGAATTTCGTGTTTTTGGCACTTACGCCCCTTTCACTCTAAGGCGACGAAATAATTAGAAGAACAAATGAAAAAATGCACATGTATGAAATTGAAAAAAGTATGAGTGAAAATTTTTTGAATATTATTTGCGTAATCATTTATGTGTTTAAAAAAATAAAAAAAATTGTCGGATGTTTTCCATCTCCAGTATCATAATAAATGATGATCGAATAAAAAACAAAATCGAAGCAAAAAACCCAAAGACTAGATGATCCTGGTAAGGCCGAATTTTTTCCTTCGAAGCCCGTGCAAAAACTTTTGAAATGAAAAAAAACTCTCTGCTTCTGACCTCCTTGTGCTTATCTCGTTATAAGCGATGATTAGAATTTTTTTATCTGAATCCTTCAAAATTAGAGGCTCCAAGTTTTAAAATTCTTTTTATTTGTCCCGATCCAAATATTTTTTGCGAAGCTGCAGAGTGATTTTCAGAATGTGCATAAGTCGCTTACTGCTCTCTCGCGGAGGAGAGGGGGAACGATGCTAGGAGTATACAAACACGGCTAGCATACTCTGACTCACTCTCTCTCTCCGCTTGAGATGAATGTATAGGAAGGACAGCACATGAGAAGGATTTCGGGGATCAAGTTCGTGGCTTATTGATATAGTCCAATAAAGAAAAGTTTGAGTTCTTCACTCGCCTACCAGGTTAAATTCGTTTCTAAAAAATTTTTTTTGATGTATATATCAATTATCTCTGAGTGAAAAATTCCAAAAGGGTGGTGAAAGGGTTGAAAAAAATCAAAACCACCCCTAAAATTACGTTTTTTGCCAATATCTCGGAAATGGCAAATAATATTAAAAAAAGTTTCGAACAAAAGTTGAAGATATTAAAATTATCTACAAAATTGTTGAGATACACTTTTCACGTATCTGCGAAATTAACGGAGATATTAACAGTTGAAAATTTTTTTGTACCGCTCAGCCGCGAGCAGAACGCCGAAATCTTCCAAAAATTGTATAAAAATCAAAAATTCATATTTTTTAACCTTTTTTTTTTTAACATATCTACAAAATACGGAGGATCATTTCAGGGGGACCGATTCTTTTTCATAGACTCATTCAAAAGTTATTAAATAATTAATTGTTTAAACTTTTCATTTTACTATTCAAATTGAATTTTAAGGCTTAAAAAAAATACGAAGTTGTGCAAAAGTGTGCCGGAAATACAACTATTGGAAAAAAAAAATTAAAATTCAATTTAAATAGTAAAATAAAAAGTTTAAACAATTAATTATTTTAATAACTTTTGAATGAGTTTGAAAAAAAAATCGGTCCCTCTGAAATAATTCTCCGTATTTTGTAGATATGCTTAAAAAAAAAGAATGTTAAACATATTAATTTTTTATATTTATACGATTTTTCGAAGATTTCGGTGTTTTTCTCGCGGCTGAGCGATACAAAAAAATTTTCAACGGTTAATACCTCGGTTACTTTTGCAAATACGTAAAAAGTGTATCAGAACAATTTTATAGATAATTTTAATATCTTCAACTTTTGTTCGAAACTTTTTTTTGTATTAGTTGCCATTTCCGAGATATTTGCAAAAAACGTCATTTTTGGGATGATAGTGATTTCTTTCACCCCCTTCGCAACCCTTTTGGGATTTTTCAATTAGAGGTAATTGATATATATATATACAGATCAAAACAAATTTATTGAAAAAAAATTAACCTGGTAGGCGAGTGAAGAACTCAAACTTTTCTTTATTAGACTAATAGGGATAAACTGATGAGAGGTTGCACTGATTTTGTTATAGTTGAAAAGAAATAGAAAAATAAAATAATTAATTAAAAAAAAATGAAAAATAGATGCTATTTCTCAAGGACAGTGAAGTGTAGCATAATTCCACTCTAATTTTAAGTTTAAAAAGTTAGTATAAAAAAAAAATGTTTAAAAAGTCATTAAGTGATACTTACTAAATTGAAAATTATTAATCGATTTTTATCCAAAATCAGTAGCACTATGTAACCAATAATCACTATTCTTTATTCCACAGTGTTCAAATTAATTAATACTATAGACCCAAACTTCTTACATTTCACGCAATGACCGTGTAATATAATAATGACAATAATTTTTTTTTCACTGGCAATGTATCCCTCAGGACGATATACAGTCTAATGAAGACCGAGGACACGTGCGTCTTTACCGAATAGTAGTGGGAGAGCTGTTAATAAATTCTAAAAATATTCATTGGTCAGAAAATTAAAAAAGAAAATAAGGACCACCAATCAAAAAAAAGGAATTTTCTTCTCTCTGCTGACAATTTTTTCGCAATAAAACCTCTCGAAGAATAGTGTCGGTTTGTTGGCCTTTGATGCGCGACAGTTCCAAAACAAACTCTCCCCTTTGTTTTTTTTCTACGCACTTTTTTTTTGTGTCGATCGAGATATTTTTTTTCTTTTCATTTATGCGTGTAACGTTATTCATAAAATTAAAACATTTCATCTCATAAGAATATAGGAGCTGATTATTCCGATTCGTGTGGATAATAAATGATATTGCAATTAGTAGACATCTGACAGTTATTGTTATTTTTATTTTCTAAAGAAAAAAATTATTCTTTAAAAAATTAAGAATATGCACATGTGGAGAATTCAAAAAACTTGGAGGCAAAATTTTGCAAATATGTTCAAAATAATAATTCACTTATTTAAAAGAATGTCAAAAACTGTCAAATGTGTGCCAATTTCACGGGAATGATGATAGACACAGTGAATAGTATCATCCGACTCCCTTCAATAATTCGGAACAAGATATTCCGTATTGCACCATTTACATGTCTCTAGCGCTTGAACTATTGAGGGTCTAACGATGCCGTTCCTGCCTTTTTTGGAGAAAATTCAATGGACTACAAAAAAGATATCTTCGACCTATAGTAAAAGGGGCGTAAATGCCATTAATACCGGTTTTTTTTCGCAATAACAACGGGGGATATCTCCAGCATTTTCGCTTCAATGTTTCCCTCGGGCACTCACATAATTTTTTTTTCTTCTTTTTAATATTGTCAACTTTATCGTTTGGGCAATATTTTGGACATTCAGGGGGAATTCTTTGAGTTTTCATTCGTTATCACTCAATCACCTGATCTTCTACATATTTTCTTCACCATAGCTTTCAAGCGAGTAATTTTAGAGGACTTTTGCAGGAAATATTCTTTAAAACGCCCTAAATTATGTACAAAAAAACTGTTCTGAAGAATTCTCGTGAAACCCAGAATTTTTTAGCTATGTTGAGAATATCCACGTATGATTTTCGAATGTCGAAAATGAGCAGTCATTTGATGACATTCGGACTTTCCTCCTTTCAACGGATAAATGTGGAAGAACCACTGAAAAATTTCCACATGTAGAAAATTGAGAGAACAATGAGTGTCATTTTTGAGAGATCCTAGTTTATAATAATTTATTTGCTTGAAAAAATCCGAAAAATCATCAGATGTGTGCTAATTTCATAAATACATCATTTTCAAATTAATTATGTTGATATCAATGAGCTGAGAATATTATTGGAGATTCTATCATGCGTTCAGAGCTCATGTAGATTTCTCTGTTGAGGCTTATCGGGTGGAGGAGGTAACTTGCAATTTTTCACTAGAATCATTGGTTCTATAAGTATTTGCAATAGAATCAACGGAAACTTTCATGAGTCTAGCAATTAATAAGTGGATGGAGAAGAAGTAAACGGGAAAAAATAAAATTGAAAAAAAATATATATAATCGGACAATATGAAAGCGGGGAAGATTGGCCATTCAGGAAGGGTTGTGGACCAGCGTGGACATTGGCAAAAAATATGATTTTAGAATTTTTTCGATTTTTTTTTCTACATTTTCCAAGCGCATTTCCAATATTTTTATCTCAATTTGTACTTTTCTCTATAACTCTTGTTAAATTTCCAGCCCTCCCAGATTTTGCGTTGATTTTCCAGGAATCAAGCAGGCCTCCATTCTTTGAGCGGCATTGGATCTTCAGATTTAATACACTGCAGATACAATTGGCTATAAGCTTCCGAATGGAAGTGTCAATCTCTAGTTCGATAATGACTATTTTGATTGATTCGGATTACTTCAATTTATATTAACATACACATAAATTTTTTTCATCATTTATAAATCAACACTTTGTCCCAGATTCTCAGAGTTTGAAATGGTCAGAATATCAACCCTTGAGAACTCGCACTATGAGCGTGGCGCCACATTCTGTATAAAAATGTAAATATCAACTGATAGACTACAGTACATTGTGCACCTAGGGCGGAAAGGAGGCCTTTCTCTCGCTTCGCTCGGGCGAAGAAACCTTCTATTGCGTAGGTCCTTTCTCTTTCCGTGAAGCACATATTACTTTTTTTCCTACCTGTGTGGAAAATTCGTTCAATATAATGATAAAAAGTTATATCACTAGTAAAAACATGAAGAGTAAAAACATAAAGTGTTTGATCATTCTGAAAGGAATATCTCGGAAACTAAACGAGATAGCGAAATTTCGGTTTCATTTTTTCTTGTAGAGAACTTCAAGAGTTACAAAAAAAGAGGGGAAAAAAATTGCATTATCTTGCTTAATTTCCAAAATATTCATGAAAAAAGCAAATGCAGAAAAAATTCCTTATTTTACCTCTTCCCTCATACCACTAAATATCTGCAAGTAGTATAATGTAAGAATGTTACATTTTGTTTTTCAGTTTTTCTTTAACAGCATTTCAGAAACCCAGCGAGATAGGGTGGATTTGCCTAGACTTGCTGAGACTTTGCTGAAGATGTCGAAATTCTTTCCTAAAGAAGATTACAATGAAAAGGGCGTACGTCAATTAGTTTCCGAGATATGCTATTAAAAATGATCACGAAGTTGAAGTCAATCAACAAATTAAATTTATCAAATAACAGTATCAACCTATGGAATAAAAATGAAAAAAAACTCAACGGATTTTACGGTTTTCTCTTAATCTTCCAATGAGAATATCTCTGAAACTAATGGAGATACGCCCTTTTTGTTTGTATCCTTTCTTGCAGAGCTTTTCAAGAGTTTTTTTTCACAAAAAAAATCGAAATAGATTCGCTTCATCTCAGTTAGTTTCCGAGATATTCATAAAAACTGAATTCAGTGGAAAAGTTAATCAGAATGAGTTGATTTTTCCTGATAGTTTTTCGAGATAATCTGGAAAATTGAACGACATAGAGGGAATATATCATAGTCCTTTTTACAGCCCTTGAAACTATCTATACAGAAAGCTTAAGGGAACAATTGTGTTATCGTGCTTACTTTCCGAAATATCTTTCAACGAAGTATTGGGGATGAAATTCACTCGAATGCAATAATAAGCAGAATCAGTCGATTTTCTTTGTCAGTTTTTTGAGAATATCTCGGACAATGAACGAGATGGAGCGATTTTGCCTCAATCCTTTTTGCAGAAAATTTCAAGTGCTCCAAAAAAGGATTCAAGAATAATCGCTCCATCTCACTCAGTTTTCGAGATATTCTCAAGGAACAATTGGAAGAAAAAATAGACTTTTCTGGTTTACCTCTCCACTAATGATCAAGCTGTTTGAAGTATCTCGGAAACAAAGCGAGATGGAGCGATTTTGCACCTATTTTCCCAAAGAAAATTTCAAGAGCTACAAAAACAATCGGATGAGCGCGCTTATTTTTCAAAATTTTGTTGAAAAAAAAAAGGAAAGGGGCTTTTGATGTTTTATCTCTTCATTCCTAAATTTTGTCATCCATTCTTGGCGAATATCTCGATTTCGCTCTAATAACTTCCTGCAGTGGGATTCAAGAGCTACAAAAAAGGATTGAAGCAAAATTGTCCTATTCGGCTTCCTTCGCAAGATATTCTCAAAAAGAGATTGAAAAAAAATAAAAGAGTATTTTTGTTGAGCATTTTTTGAAAATTTTCCGGAAACTGAGCGAGATAGAGCGATTTTGCCCGAATTCTTTTTTGTAGCCCTCGAAATTCTCTACAAAAAAGGATCCATCGAAAATGCGTGTATCTCCATTACTTATGCCGAAAATCGTAATTTTTTGAAAAAATTCTAACTGCCGAGCGCATAATTAGAGAGAGTTGGAATTTTGAAGAGGTTCACCGAGTGGATTGCGAATTTCGCGGAAAATCCCCCCACTCTTCCACCACCCTGCAGGGAATGAGAAAGATAAAATACCATGCCATAAATAAGAGATTGCAAAATTCCAAATTTTTTTGTACGCAAAATCTGAAGGGTTTCGAATTTTGGGGAGAGTTGTGGGGTGAGGTATAGAATTCGCGAAAAATATACCCACTCCTCCGCCACTCTTCGAAAATAATATATGAAATAAAAAAAAATCAAATAATTAACAGAATGTGAGCAATCAATTTTTTTTTTCATTACAACTGCTGAACGCGAAATCCGAAGGGCTTGTGATTTTGGGGAGGGTTGCGGGGCGGGCTACAGGTTTCACGAAAAATACCCGCACCCCTCCACCTTCAGAAAATGAGAAAAATCAAATAAGAAGCGATGAATAGGTGACGTGGGGATGGATGTACATTCCACGGAATCTACAGCCTACCCCACAACTATTCCCAAAATTCCAATCCCCTCGGATTTTGCTTTCAGCAGTTAGAATTTTTTGGGAAAATCAAATTTTTCGACGTTCTGCAATTTGTCGCTTTTCATTTGATTTTTCCATCCTTCTGAAGTATGGCAGACGGATGAGAGTATTTTCGGCGAAATGTACAGCTCACTCCACGACCCTTCCAAAAATTTCAACCCTCTCAGATTTTTCGTTTGGGAGTTAGATTTTTTCGAATTTTCTGTGATTTTCCGCATTCTATTATTTATTTATTTTTATTTTGTATATTTCTTTTAAAGATGGTGGAGGGATGGGCGTATTTTTGCCAAAATCTGCAGCCTACAGCGACCCTCTCCGAAATTGCAACCCCTCGGATTTTTCCTTCGGGAACTAGAATGTTTCAAAATTTTCTTCAATTTCTAAATTCTTCTATTTTATTATTTTTTTTAAGAGTGACGGAGTGAAGGGGCTATTGCCAAAATCCACAGCTACACCGCAATCCTCCCCAAAATCCCAACCCCCTCAGATTTTGCGTTCGGGAATTAGCATTTTTCAATTTCTTTTCTATTTTCATCTTTATGTTATTTATTGATTTTTATTTAATTTCTTATATTTTTTTTGAAGGGTGGCGGAGGGATGAGAGTATTTTTGCCAAAATCTACAGCTTACCCCGCGACCCTCCCCAAAATCCGAACCCCCTCGGATTTTGCGTTCAGGAGTTAGAATTTTTCAAAAAAATTTTAATTTTGAAAATTCTGTCATTTATTCGTTTTTATTTTATTTTTTATATTTTTTTTCAAGGGTGGTGGAGGATTAGAGGTATTTTTGCCGAAATCTACAGCCTACACCGCGACCCTCCCCAAAATCCCGACCCCCTCGGATTTTGCGTTGAAGAGTTAGAATTTTTCCATTTTTTTTGAATTTTCAAATTCTTTCATTTTATTATTTTTATTTTTTTTAAATATTTTCTCTAAGGGTGGCGGAGGGGTGGGGATATTTTTGGCGAAATCTACAGCCTACACCGCAGTCCTCCCCAAAATCCCAACCCCCTCGAATTTTGCGTTCAAGAGTTAGAAATTTTCCATTTTTTTTGAATTTTCAAATTCTTTCATTTTATTATTTTTATTTTTTTTTAATATCTTCTCTAAGGGTGGCGGAGGGGTGGGGATATTTTTGGCGAAATCTACAGCCTACACCGCGACCCTCCCAAAAATCCCGACCCCCTCGGATTTTGCGTTGAAGAGTTAGAATTTTTCCATTTTTTTTGAATTTTCAAATTCTTTCATTTTATTATTTTTATTTTTTTTAAATATTTTCTCTAAGGGTGGCGGAGAGCTGGGGGTATTTTTGGCGAAATCTACAGCCTATCCCCCGACTTCCCCCAAAATTTCAACCCCCTCGCATTTTGCGTTCGGGAATTAGAATTTTTCAAATTTTTTTTGATTTTCGAAATTTTGTTATTTATTAATCTTTATTCAATTTTCTAAATTTTTTTTGAAGGGTGGCGGAGGGGTGGAAGTATTTTCGGTTAAATTTACAGCTCACCCCACGACCCTCCCCGAAATTCCAACCCCCTCGGATTTTGCGTTCGGGAGTTAGAATTTTTCAAAAAAATTTTGAATTTCAAAATTGTGTTATTTTATTATTTTTATTTTATTTTTTATATTTTTTTTAAGGGCGGCGGAGACGTATGGGTATTTTTGGAGAAATCTACATACCACCCCCCGACTTCCCTCAAAATCCCAACCCCATCGGATTTTGCGTCCGGGAGTTAGAATTTTAAAAAAAAAAATTGAATTTCGAAATTGTGTTATTTTATTATTTTTATTTCACTTTTTTCTATTTTTTTTAAGGGTGGCGGGGAGCTGGGCGTATTTTCGGCGAAATCCACAGCCTACCCCCCGACTTCCCCCAGAATGTCAACCCCCTCGCATTTTGCGTGCGGGAGTTAGAATTTTTAATTTTTTTGATTTTCGAAATTGTGTTATTTCATTAACTTTATTTTATTTTCTCTATTTTTTTTAAGGGTGGTGGAGAGGTGGGGGTATTTTTGGAGAAATCTACGGCCCACCCCACGACCCTCCCCAAAATTTCAACCCCCTCGGATTTTGCGTTCGGGAATTAGAATTTTTCAAATTTGTTTTGATTTTTGAAAGTCTATCATTTATTCATGTTCATTTAATTTTTTATATTCTTTTTCAAGGGTGGCGGAGGGGTGGGGGTATTTTTGCCAAAATCTACAGCTCGAACCGCGGACCTCCCCGAAATTCTAACCCTCTCGGATTTTGTGTTCGGGAGTTAGGATTTTTCAAAAAAAATTTTAATTTCGAAATTCTTTTATTTAATTATTTTCATGCAATTTTTTATTTTTTTTGAAGGGTGGTGGAGAGGGTGGGATATTTCTGCCAAAACCTACAACCTACATCGCGACCCTCCCCAAAATTCCAACCCCCTAGGATTTTGCGTTGGGGGTTTAGAATTTTTCAAAAGTTTTTTGAATTTTGAAATTCTTTCATTTTATTATTTTTATTTAATTCTCAATTCTTTTTGAAGGGCGGCGGAGGGGTGCGGGTATTTTTGCCGGAATCTACAGCCCCCTCCGAGACTCTCCCCGAAATCCCAACCCCCTCGGATTTTGCGTTCGAGAGTTAGAATTTTTCAAAAATTTTCGAGTTTCAAAATTCGGTTATTTATTTATTTTTATTCAATTTTATATATGTTTTTTAAGGATGGCGGAGGGGTGGGAGTATTTTTGGTGAAATCTTCAGCCTACACCGCAACCCTCCCCAAAATCTCAACTCCCTCGGATTTTGCGTTCAAGAGTTAGAATTTTTCAATTTTTTTTTGAATTTTCAAATTCTTTCATTTTATTATTTTTATTTTTTTTGAATATTTTCTCTAAGGGTGGCGGAGGGGTGGGGATATTTTTGGCGAAATCTACAGCCTACACCGCGACCCTCTTCAAAATTGCAACCCCCTCGGATTTTGCGTTTGGGAGTTAGAATTTTTCAAAATTTTTTCGAGTTTCAAAATTCGGTTATTTAATTATTTTTATTCAATTTTTTATATGTTTTCTAAGGGTGGCGGAGGGGTGGGGGCATTTTTGGTGAAATCTTCAGCCTACACCGTGACCCTCCCCAAAATTTCAACCCCCTCGGATTTTGCGTTGGAGAGTTAGAATTTTTCAAATTTTTTTTGATTTTGGAAATTCTGTCTTATATTCATTTTTATTTCATTTTTTATATTATTTTTAAGGGTGGCGGAGGGGTGGGGGTATTTTTGCCGATATCATCAGCCTACACCGCAACCCTCCCCAAAATCCCAACCCCCTCGGATTTTGCGTTCAAGAGTTAGAATTTTTCAAATTTTTTTTGAATTTTCAAATTCTTTAATTTTATTATTTTCATTTAATTTTTAATTTTTTTTGAAGGGCAGCGGAGGTTTGGGGGTATTTTTGCCAAAATCTACAGTTCAAACCGCGACCCTCCCCAAAATTCCAACCCCCTCGGATTTTGCGTTCGGTAGTTACAATTTTTCAAAAAATTTTTGATTTTGAAAATTCTGTCATTTATTCAATTTTATTTTATTTTTTATATTTTTTTTAAGGGTGGCGGAGGGGTGGGTGTATTTTTGCTGAAACCTACAGCCTAAACCGCAACCCTCCCCAAAATTCCAACCCCCTCGGATTTTGCGTTCGGGAGTTAGAATTTTTCAAAAATTTTGATTTTGAAAATTCTATCATTTATTCATTTTAATTCAATTTTCTATTTTTTTTTTGGAAGGGCGGCGGAGAGGTGGGGATATTTTTGCCAAAATCTGCAGCCTATACTGCAACCCTCCCCAAAATTTCAACCCCCACGGATTTTGCGTTTGGGAATTAGAATTTTTCAAAAAAAATTTTAATTTCGAAATTTTTTCATTTTATTATTTTTATTCAATTTTTTATATTTTTTTTAAGGGTGGCGGAGGGGTGGGGATATTTTTGCCAAAATCTACAGCCTACACCGCGACCCTCCCCAAAATCCCAACCCCCTCGGATCTTGCGTTCGAGCGTTAGAATTTTTCAAAAATTTTTTGAATCTCGAAATTCTGTTATTTAATTATTTTTATTTCATTTTTCATCCTTTTTTTTAAGGGCGGCGGAGGGGTGGGGGTATTTTTCGCGAAATCTACAGTCTAACCCGTGACCCTCCCCAAAATTCCAACCCCCTCGGATTTTGCGTTCGGGAGTTAGAATTTTTCAAAATCTTTTTGATTTTTGAAAATCTGTTATTTTATTATTCTTATTTTATTTTTTATATTTTTTTTAAGGGTGGCGGAGGGATGGGGGTATTTTTGCTAAAATCTACAGCTCAAACCGCGACCCTCCCCAAAATTCCAACCCCCTCGGATTTTGCGTTCGGGAGTTAGAATTTCTCAAAATTTTTTTGATTTTGTGAATTCTATCATTCATTCATTTTTTTTATTTTTTATATTATTTTTAAGGGTGGCGGAGGGGTGGGGGTATTTTAGCCGAAATCTACAGCCTACACCGCGACCCTCGCCAAAATTTTAACCCCCTAGGATTCTGCGTTAGGGGTTTAGAATTTTTCAAAATTTTTTTGAATTTTCAAATTCTTTCATTTTATTATTTTTATTTAATTTTCTATTTTTTCTGAAGGGCGGCGGAGGGTTGGGGTTATTTTTGCCGGAATCTACAGCCCCCTCCACGACTCTCCCCAAAATCCCAACCCCCTCGGATTTTGCGTTCGGGAGTTAAATTTTTTCAAAATTTTTTTGAATTTCCAAATTCTTCTATTTTATTATTTTTTTAAACATATTTTTAAGGGTAGCGGAGGAGTGGGGGTATTTTTGCCCGAATCTACAAGCCCCCTCCGCGACTCTCCCCAAAATCCCGACCCCCTCGGATTTTGCGTTAAGGGCTTAGAATTTTTCAAAATTTTTTTGAATTTTCAAATTCTTTAATTTTATTATTTTCATTTAATTTTTAATTTTTTTTGAAGGGCAGCGGAGGTTTGGGGGTATTTCTGGCAAAATCTACAGCTCAAACCGCGACCCTCCCCAAAATTCCAACCCCCTCGGATTTTGCGTTTGGTAGTTACAATTTTTCAAAATTTTTTTGACTTTGAAAATTCTGTCATTTATTCAATTTTATTTTATTTTTTATATTTTTTTTAAGGGTGGCGGAGGGGTGGGTGTATTTTCGCTGAAACCTACAGCCTAAACCGCAACCCTCCCCAAAATCCCAACCCCCTCGGATTTTGCATTCGGGAGTTAGAATTTTTCAAAATCTTTTTGATTTTTTAAAATCTGTTATTTTATTATTTTTATTTTATTTTTATATTTTTTTCTAAGGTTGGCGGAGGGGTGGGGGTATTTTTGGTGAAATCTTCAGCCCACCCCACGACCCTCTCCAAAATTGCAACCCCCTCAGATTTTGCGTCCGGGAGTTAGACTTTTTCAAAAAAAATTTGAATTTCGAAATTGTGTTATTTTATTATTTTAATTTTATTATTTCTATTTTTCTTAAGGGTGGCGGAGAAGTGGGGTTATTTTTGGTGAAATCTTCAGCCCACCCTGCGACCCTCCCCAAAATCCCAACCCCCCCGGATTTTGCGTTTTTGAAACTGGCGTGTTCGGAGACCGCTGTGTACGCCGTGTACAGACGGAGCGCCTAGCGCAGTCACGGCACAAGCAATATGTGCTTCGTCTGCTAGCTCCGTCTGCCAGTTTCACTGTCATGAAAACAAGCAGGCGTTTGTCGCTGCGTTAGTTGCTATTTCTCCTACCTTATCATTTTAAATCGCTATTTCTTCCTTCCAATTTCTGCTAATGAATTAGTAGAATGCTTCCGAATGGTTCTTCCTGAATTTTTTCTATCATCTCTCGAAAGAACATTATATATACTAAATTTTACATAAAAAATAACTTTTTCACTTTTAATTTTCCCTTTTGGATACAGTTTCTGATTGCCCTACGAAGGTGAGTAGGAGCTTATTTGAAAGAGAAAAATGTGTTCTTTCAGAAAACCAAATAAAAAAAAGGGGTGTCCATTCAAAAAAATCGAGGAAAATGGCATTTTTTGGATTTTTTGTGGAAATATTGTGAAAAAAATACATTTTTTAACGTACTAAGCGGAGTATTTTATCTAAAAATTCCAAAAAATGAGTGTTTGTTCGGCTCATGAAGACGAATCTTTTAAGCTTCGTCCCGATGAAATCGGATCAGTAGTTTGGAAGATACAGCTCATTTTCGGAAAAACTTCAATTCGAAGAAACTACATAGGGTGGAGCAGAAATAATTAATAAATTTATTAATAAATTAATTTTTATTAATAAATTTTTTTAAGAGAATCAAATTTCGGAAAAAATATGTAATGCGCAAGCAGGATTTTTAAAATTATTTTAAAAAGGACATCAGGGGTAAAATGGACACATCCAAATTTTTGGGCAAATATTATGGAAAACTCTTGAAATTAATAGAAATATTGGCGGTAGATTGTTTTTGATGATTTCATTGGAAAGCTGAGGAAATTTTAGGCGGGAAACAAGTGCTGGAATTAATTTTTTTGAATTTTTGACGATTTTGACTTTTTTGAGCATTTTAGAGGGGTAAAATGCTTTTTTTTTTTTAATTTTCAGTTTTTTGAGAATATCTTCGGTTCTATTTGTCGTAGCGTAGAAATTCCCATGGGAGGTGAAAGGTGAGATCATTTGCCATCGATTCATAGGGTTTTCAATTGAAAAATATCGATTTTCAAGGTATTTACGGGTATTTTTGTGAAACACTTTTGTAAAACGGTTTTTGTCCTATAACTATCCCAAAAATTGATATTTTTGGATTCAAAACCCCATAAATCGATGGGAAATGAGCTCACCTTTTATTTGAGATCAGTCCCGAATTGCTACGACAAATAGAACCAGAGATATTTGCAAAAAACTAAAAAATTTCATAAAAAGAAGGGCTTCTACCCCTCAAAAATCCCAAAAAATATCGAATTTTCAAAAAAATCTAAAAAAATACACCTGACACTCGTTTTCCGGCTAAAATTTCCTCAGCTTTTCAATAGAATCATCAAAAAAAATCCATCTCTAATCATTTCATTACAGTGTCCATTTTGCCCCACTCTCCCCTATACAGAAAAAAATTTGAAGTCTCTAAGTCAATTATTGATTGAGCTATGGTGGATACACCAAGTTTTTTAAAAAAAGCACAAATAAATTAATAACTAATAGAATAATGGGATTAAATTTATAAAAATTTGCCAAAAGCTAGATATTATGGTTGCAAATCTTGAGTAAAATTTTGAACGGAATTCGTCTCACGCAAATTGAGAAATTTTGAAAAATACGATTTTGAGTCATTTCCAATGAAAATTGGTATTTCGAAAAAAATTGCGAAAACAAAGCTTCCATTCGGAAACAAAAATATTCAATTCACCGTATAGTTATTGAGAAATTTCAAACAAAAAAAAATTATATTCACAAGCTGAAGATATGACTTTCGAAATAGTTTAATCACGTTTTTCGGGTAAAATAAAGCACTTTTTCCCCGTATTCTCAGCAATTAATTGGAAACTCAGCTACAAATCATCAATTTTTTTCTGTTTTATTGACTGTACTCTGGGATACTACCTTGATAATCAAAAATCATTTATTCCATTCATTACAACTTCATTAATTTGTTTTTTATTCAATTTTTTCAGGAGTGATCCATATTTCCTGAAAACCGAAGAATCACTGAGAACCGTTTGCCTGAAGCTGTCGATGATAAATCATTATTTGAAACCTCTTCCAGAGACTTCGAAATTCGTTATTGAACTCGAGACACATGAGGCAGCACACGTGAATTTATCGGAAAACGCAAAATGCGAGGATTTTCCTTGGATCCTTAAAAATGATGACAAAAATTATGAAAATCCTGTGAATAATTCACTTTTACCAATTTATACTGTCAAAACTGAATTTCTGGGGCTTCAGCTGTTCGCTGTTGGTGACTCCAAGTCTTGAAGAATGAAAATCATTTTTTTTAGAGGGAATTATTGATGATTTTATAGCGAAAAACTCGATGAATTCTGCGTAAGTGGAAAAATTATTTAGAAAAAGTTTTTGGAGTTTTCCTTTTTTTTTGGAATAGCTTGGAAATTATTGGAGATACGGAATTTTGGGTGGAGACCTTTTTTGTAGCTCTTTTTCCGCTCTATAAAAAAGGTTTCTACGAAAATTTGCGCATCTTGCCTCAATTCTGGGATTTTTCTTGAAACCGCAAATGAAAATTTTAGTTTTGATGGCCTTCTATTATGAAAATCGATGGAAATGAGGAGAAATATTTGAGATAGAATTTTTCTGATGATTTCATTGAAAAGCTGAGGAAATTTGCGTTGAAAAAAATACGTTAAAATTCATTTTCTATAATTTTTTGAAAATTCGAGTTTTTCAGGTGGAAATTGGGAGTCTAATTCTTTACGAAATTGAAAAATTTCATTTTTTCGGGGATATCTCCGGTTCTATTGATCGTAGCGTAGAAATTCCGAATGGAGGTGGAAGGTGAGATCATTTTCCATAAATTCATGTGGCTTTAAAAAAAAATATCGATTTTTAAGGTACTTATGGGCATTTTCATGGAAATCAGTTTTTGCGCTGTAAGTCCCTTAAAAATCGATATTTTTCATTCCAAAACCCCATAAATTAATGGCAAATGATCTCACCTTTCACCTCCATTCGGAATTTCCACACTACAACCAATAGAACCGTAGAAATCCTCAAAAACCTGAAATTTTTCAAAAATCGACGATTAAACCGCTTTGATCTCCCGCCTAAAAATTCAAATTTCCTTAAAAACCCCGAAAAATCAATTCTGACCCATGTTTTTCACCTAAAATTTCCTCAGCTTTTCAATGCAATCATCGTAAGAATCCTATCCCTAACTTTTTCATCAGAAATCCCCATTTTACCCCACTAGGCTGTTCCGCGCGCTTCGCGCGTCTCGTGGGCGGAACATGCATGCATTTTAATTTTTTTTGTCCATTAAGAAGATTATAAAAATGAAAATTTAAATGAGCTACAAATTCTTAGAAATTTTATAATTTTCTACGTGGATTCTTAAAACAAGAAAAAAAAACGCTATATATATATATATATATGTGCATGTGTCCCATACCATACTTAGCGATTTCGAGACTTCCCAAAAAAGGCGAAAATAAAGCCATGCTTTTTTTTATTTAGGAAAAAAACAACATTTCTTTACCCTTTTTCCCCAAAAATCAATTCAAATGTCATTAGTGATTGTTTTTCAAGGCAGAGGGCTCTTCACATTCGTCTCACAAGTCACGAAAAAGCGTGGAAAATAAACTGCAGACAATTGCACCTGAATTATCCAATTTTTAACAACAAAAAAAAAGGATTTATCAATAAAAATCATCATGGGTATGAGTCCAGGTACAAAACAAAAAGTTGCCGCAGTTTTGGAGGTAACCAAGGTCATTTTTCACTGGGGATTCGTGCCGACAATAATTTACTTAGGTTAGTTCCTTCAATTCAATCATTTTCCCTTTTTTTCGCACTTGAAAAGTGAAAAAAAAAATAATTTTTCAAAAAACAAGTTTTTAATTCATTTTTTCGGCTTTTTTTAGGTTTCAAAAAAGGCGCGGATCCTGGAATGCCACCGTTGACTGCCATGAGGTGAATATCCCGAATTTTCCAGAATTTTCTCAATTAAAATTTACGTTTAATTGATTTTCAAACGCAATTAACTTCTTAAGGATAATTGGGAGATAAAATCAAAAAAAAAGTTGAATTTTTGTATAAAATCGTTAATAACAGATTGTAAAAAATGAAATTTTCAGATCTGATTCAATGAATCTGTAAAGAATGTCATGACCAATGAAATAAGCTCGCGAAACAAAAAATTAATTGAAAATTGAAAAATTTTAATTATTTTTTTACATTTTTTCAAATTTTTTAAGATTTTAAGAAATGTAAAAAATAACGAAAATTTTTCAATTTTCAATTTATTTTTTGTTGCTAAGACTTATTTTATTCCTCATTACATTCTTAACAGATTCACTCAATCAGATTTAAGAATTTTGTCTTGTTTAAATTGTTATTAACAATTTAATCCAAAAATTTGACTTTTTTCTGATTATATTTCCCAATCATCCTTAATTTCACTCTAATTGATTTTTGAACCCAATTAATTTTTCTAATTTCAGTCTATTGTGGATGTAATCAACGAAAAACGAAATTCCGAGGATCAGGACAATGTCTAGGGACAACTAATCATCTAAAAGTGATTTTTCACGTAAAATAATTTTTTTTCTGTTGGAGAAAATGACAATTAAAGATTAAAAAGAATAAATTCATGTAAATAGTTTCTGGTGATTGATGCTTTTTGTTTAGAGCCCTCGGAAACTATTGGAGTTAGGGAAAAATGTCAAGATACCTTTTTTGTAGATAATTTTAGGAGCTACAAAAAAGGTTTCTCGACATTTTTCCCTAAATCCACTCGTTTCAGAGATATTCATGATTTAACTCATGAGAAAAAAATTATATGTAAAAATAAATAATTTAATTTTAACTTCAAATAATAGAAATTCTTCATTTTGATTAACAAAACCTGTTTTTATTGATATATTAAGGGTAAAAAGACAATTTATCAATTAATTAGGCTATTTAATCTCGGTATTTGTTTCTGTTCCTCTTGTTTTTTTCCATAAGAAAGCTCATGTCTTCATAAATTTCCATCGAAAATTTGATTTTTGAATTATTTCAATTACAATGTTTTTCTTTTTTTTTTTTTCTACAATTATCTTACACAGCAAATAATACAATTATTCAATTTATCTAATTAATTTAATTAATTTAAATTATCAATTATCCTAACGGACGTCTCAGGTATTTTTTTTTCATTTTAAATTGATTTAACATTAAATTTTCAAAGGAAAAATCTCATTTGGAAGTCGTATTTTTTTTTTTTCGATTTTTCAAATAATTATAAATAATTAAATTATTTAACAGGATTTAAAATTTGAATAATCTTGAAACACTTTGGGATTTTACTTAAAAAAATCCACTCGAATCCAAACAAAATCATTGGATAATTTAATATCAATAGTCAATTAATTAATTCTGAGATTCAAATAATTGAGATAAACCAACGAAAAAATTGGATTTTACTTGAATCTACCCGTTTTTTCAAAATATCAGAGAAGATAAGCGAGATAGAAAAAAATTAAAGAGACCTTTTTTTCAGCTCTCATCCTCCCCTGCAAAAAAGGTCTCTACCAATTTTCCCCTATCTCTCTTAACTTCCAAGATATTCCCGAAAAACCGATGAGCCTCGATTTTTCATATTCACCTCCTCAAAATTACCTAATTTAATTAGTCTTCAATAAAAAAAAGCTCGAAAAGTGATGTCTTTAAATAAATAACTTAACCGCGAGATTGCACAAATGAAATTCCAACAAATGTCCTCAAACAGAAAAAAAAAAACGAATATTTCTACAAAAAAAAAAAAAAAATAGTAGAA
The DNA here is from genome assembly GCA_963942555.1 of Aleiodes leptofemur. Lineage (NCBI taxonomy): Eukaryota > Metazoa > Arthropoda > Insecta > Hymenoptera > Braconidae > Aleiodes > Aleiodes leptofemur. Next base: position 12,937,424 of record OZ012619.1, read on the forward strand.
ACGGAGGTAAAATGGACCTTTTCATCAAAACTATTTGCGATTTTTTTTTGCGAGTGAAGGCGTCTCCCAAAAAATCCAAAAAAATTCACCAAAACTCTCCATACATCCTAGCACCTTCTCAAATTTTTTCACATTTTTCCATCAACCCCTTCATCCCCAAAAAAAAATCCCTCCTCACATTGCTCCAGCTGGCCCATTTTCCCCCACTCTCCCCTATTTCTACAAATTGTACGACCAAGTGCCCTTTCCCGACTTAATATACCTAAGTTGTCTTCCATCCTCCCCCCTCCCTGGTATGCAATCCGAGCTGGCAGTTCTCCTCACCTCTTTCCCCCCAAAATCCCCCCAATTTTCCGAAAGGCCCAATTCTCTGCGTCTTCCCCCCCTGAATCCCTCGATTTTCCTCTTCAATTCGGCATCATTGCCAAAATATCGAGGGCTGGGATCAATCGAGACGTTTTTTTGGGTCTTATGCCTGGATTCGGGGCCAGAAGGCTCAAAAGGGGCCTTAAGAAGGTCTTGGGGGGCCTTAAAGGGGTCTTGAGGGGCCTTAAAAAGGTCGTGGGTGGGGGGAGGCTGAACGGACCCCTTCTGTGGGCCTTGAGACCCCAAAAAAACACGCACAGGCTCAAAATTACCTCCCAAAGTTCCAAATGATGTCTTGTGAAGGTCACGAGGCCCAAAATTACAATCTTTTTGGGCCTCATAAGGTATTGTCGTATCCAATGAGTCGGAAAATTGCGGACTCGGTGATTTTCCACGAATTTTAACAGAATTATGCGGCAAGTAGGTTATCGCCGTGCCCAATGCACTTTGGGGACGGCGTCAGAGACATCATTCCTCCAGTTCGTCCATTCTATTGCGTACAGCTATTTCTACGACTTCCAATGATGGATAATCGAGCTCTTTTACTAGGCACAAAACTGCGGATAAGATATTTGAATTGCGGGTGACGGGTCTTCGGTGATAGTGGAAGCGGCATTTGTCCTTTTCCGAGTGTCTCACCCAACCGGGCATATCGCGGTTCTCCTCGCGAAGATCACGCTCGGAATTCGCGGGAAATGCTGGACCACGACGAGTTGAGAGACCTTGGGTGGGATGAGACTGCAGGTCCTCGTCGTAGTCGTAACTCGAGGATCTTCGGTCTTCTGGGTAATCAACGGGTGGATAAGTGGAACGGGGAGAGGGGAGTTGGGAGGGACGGGGGGGCGGGTCCTGAGGGAGGCTGTAGTCGTAACGACGATCCTCGTAGTCTCCGTTGTGACGGGGTCCTCCTGAAGGTCTCTCGTCGTAGTCCTGAGAAAAAAAAAATGAAAATTTTTATTGTTCATCTAAGAAAAAATCTTCTTTTTTTCTTAAATTTTTTTTTGTTTCTATTGGAAAAAAATAATTTTTTTTCACTAAAGTGAAAGGATCTCGGAAACAGTTGGGTTTAGGGATAAAGGGCAGGTGACCTTTTTTCTGGGTCTCGAAATTCTCTACAAAAAAGGTCTCTTGAGATTTTTCGATAAACCCATTATTTTCGGAGATCCTTTTTAAAATTAAAAGAAATCAATTTTTCAAGGTCAAATTAGTGCATAAATTCTTGAAATCCTGGTTTGCGAATATCTTGGAAACTGTTGGGTTTAGAGGGAAATGGGAAGAGACCTTTTTCGGAGCTCTTAAAATTCTCTATAAAAAAGGTCTCTTGACATTTTATCGTAAACTCGATACTTTCGGAGATCCTTATGGGATAAACTGCAAATATATTTTTTTTTGTTTTTTTCTTTAGAATTTACGAATATAATTTCTTTTATTTCCTTTCATAAAATGAAAAAGATGAGGAACAAGCGAGTAGCTGAAATATCACGCTCCAGTTATTGAAATGAAGATACTAATATTAGTCACGTAAGGACAATTTTTCAAAAAACTTCCGTTGTTTTAATTTGCAGAAGTAAAATTAAATAAAAAAAGAGTTATTTTCATTTAAATTCATGTACACCTGATATTTTTCCATTGAATGATTAATACTTATGAGTCATAAATAGAATTATTCATGTGTCAATGGAGAATTCAGGGTCACAGAAATAAGATTTTCCAGTTGAATCAATAAAGTTGTAGCAATTCGAATGAATTTATGAATTTTAGAATATTAATGATAAAATTATGCAGAAGATGAGTCAATCCTATTTTCTGGTTTCTTGGAAATATCTCGGAAACTAAGAGAGATACGATGATTTTACAGAAACCTTTTTTTTATCTCTCGTCATGCTCTACAAAAAAGGTCTCGACACAAAAGGGCGTATCTGCATTATTTCCCGAAATATTCCCAAAAAACTAGAAAAATCCAAAATCAATTTTCTTTTAGTAAATTAATTAATTAATTAATTATTCATTAGTTTGTTTTTTATACCTTTGCAGGGTCAATTGTGTTAGTAGATAAATTTTCCCCATTGTTTCTCGACTCCATCCTGAGTCCATCATTCGTCTGATTTTGCGCCTGTTTCTGACCATTCTGAGTCTGTGTTAGTATTTAATTAAATTAATAAAATGCAAAAAAATTAATAAAATTCAGGAAATTAATTAATGAAAAATTTAATTAAGACGAAAAAATTAATGAAATTCATTAATTAATAGATGAGAAGTGAAAGTGAATAGCTGTACATTATTTTAAAATATTTCGATACTTCCTCAAGTTTTTTTTTAAACAATTTTCTTAAATTTTTTTTTTAAATAATTAATTAATTTAATTACCTCGTAATTATAATGATTATTTTGTGAGTACTGATGAGGCGGTGATGAATTGTAATTTGCATTTCTCCTATCCGTATCGTGAAATTCATCATGTCCATGTGTTTCCTCATAACTTCTCTGTGAAAAGAAAGAAAAAATAAAAAAATTCAGATTTTTTTGGTGAAAATTAAAAAACAGGAGTTTTTTATTTTGAAAATATCTCGAAAACTAGAAGATTTAGAGAAAAATGTGAGAAAACCTTTTTTGTAGAAAATTAAATTCTCTACAAAAAAGGTATCTTGACATTTTTCTCTAAATCAAATAATTTCCGAGATATTGTCAAAATAAACTAAAAATTATCTACTTTTATCTTTTAAATTAATTTTTAATTAACAAATTAATTTTTGATTAACAGTTTAATGACAATTAGCATTTCCTTACCTGATCACTTGATGAACTGTACCTCCTGTTGGGCTCTTGCTCAGTCTCCCCAATGTATTCAGCAACTTCCTGATTATTTTTGTTAATTACAAAAATAAATTCACAAAAAATTATTAAATAATTTTAATATTTTAATTTTTTTTCTAAATTAATTCGTATTAAAAGTAAAAAATTCATAGCAAAAAAAAGCAGATTCGTTCCCTTTCAACATTTGGATCTTGCGCTAATGCCAAAACATTTTCTGTTAATTCAGCAGCATGATTATTATTATTATTTTCTCACCTCAGGACTTGCTGGATTTGATTGCGGTGGTGAAGCGTCCATTTCCAGTGGATGAACCAGTATTTTACCCCTCGATAATGCGACATTTAGCTCTTCAGCGGTCACAAATTTGTCGTCTAATTTTTCTAAATTTGGCAGAGCTCGCAAAACTGCCATACGATATCTAAAAAATAAAAAAAATTAATATTTACTGAAAAATCAAAAAAATCAAATTTTCATTTTTTCAAGAAATTTCATTGTTATCTCGGTAACTATTGAATTCAGAGAAAAATATCAAGAGACCTTTTTTGAGGAGAATTTCAAGAGCTAAAAGAAAGGTCTCTTGACATTTTCCTCTAAAACTACTTGCCTTCAATATATTCACAATCCGAAGAAATTAAATTTTTTTGTGCAAAAAATTTAAGTTTTTTAAAAATTTAATACGAATGAAATTCAAAAAAAAATTAAGAAATAATAATAATATTCTTACCCTTCTCTCTCTGCACATGGATTTTCTCCAAGCCATAGATTTTTTAAATTCGGCAAATTTTGAAGATAACATACTTCATTTAAATCCGTAATATTATTTTTACGTACAAATAAATCCTTCAAATTTGCACAGTACTGAAAATCCGCCAATCCATTGATATTATTAACACTGTAAAAAGAAAAAAAATTTGCAAAAAAACATATAAATTCCATATAATTAAAGAAAAAAATTGATAATAATCATTATATCAATTATATGTACTGTTTCTTTCCAGTGTTATTCACGAATTAATGAATTGAATTTACAGAGCGAGGCAAAAAAGTGAAAGTAAATCATCAAATAATCGTATTCCATCAAAATCATTGAAATAAATAGAAAGTTAAATTATTTTTTATCATAAAGAGAAGATTGAAGGAAGAAAAGAAAAAAGAAAAAAATTTAATAATTTAAAAAAAAACGCGGAAAATCATTTCTAACGATTTAATAATTAAATTCACGTTGATAATTAATTTTTACGAGGTTTTTTTTTCCGGAATTATTTTTTATGAGGGGGCGGAAGTTTTGTTGAAGGCTTTGAGAGAGTTCCCAAGTGGGCGAAACAAGTTTTATATCTTTTTTAAATAAAAAAAAAATATATATGTATGAAATATATGGAATTGTGTAGGACGCGACCATGAGATTTCGAAACGTAAACATTTCCATTCGTGGATATTCAATAATTAACGTTTATTATCATTATTATTATTGTTATAATTATTATTACCTCAATGAGAGTACCTCCACTTTTTTTAGTTGTCGAAGGATAGAAATGTCCGTTAATTCTGAGCCCCTGAAAATAATTAATAAAAATAATTAATAAGAGCTTCTAATCAACTATTCAATTTTTTTTAGCGAAAAAATTTTTTTTTTGTTTTTTTTCCTCAATATCTCGGAAACTAAGCGAGATAGAGCGAAATTTATAGAGACCTTTTTTGTAGATGAGAACGAGAGCTACAAAAAAGGTTTCCGTTAATTTCGCTCTATCTCGCTTAGTTTCCGAGATATTGAAATAAAAAACAAAAAGATTACAATTTTTTCAAAAAGATAAAATGTTTTGAATTATTTATCAATTAATTAATATTGTTGCAGAAAAAATTCGATGACTCGAGTCCTCAAAAATGTGGAAATCCCTGGGAAATCTAGAACAAAGCCTATTGTGTCTTTTTCATGAAAAAAAAAATAATACAGTGAAAATAATTTAATTTTAATGGAAAAAAAAAATTTTTCTCACCAACAGTTGAGTTTTTTCACAGCAGTTAAATCAGAAATTCGTGACCTAGCCACTACCATTTCCTCAGTAAGTCTCACCATTATGTCATTAATTAAATTAAATTATTGTAATTAAATTGATCAATTGTATTTTGTCAATTGATTTAATCACTTGTGATTCAAGAAATAAGAAGGAAAAAAACATGAATAAAAGAATTTGTGCTCCGAAATTGAAGAAATTAATTGTATATAAACAAATTTTTTTAACACCTGCTGATTTTTTGTGTTAAAACTATGATCACAACATTTTTTTATTTAATTAATTATTGAGTTATTAATTTTTTTTTTTTCTTTTCTATTACAAGATTATTCAGTGAAAATATATATTGTTAATTTTGTGGAAAGTTTTGACAACAATCCGTGTGCCATGATGGCTCACCGTTGACTGCGTTGCAGAAGAGAGAATTTGATGATTTTTGAGGAACATTTGAAGGTACAAGAGTAGTTCGCGCTTTTGAAGTAGACTGCGTTAGTGTCGCTCTGCTTTATCGACTGTTGGTGAGAAGGAGGGAGGGGGAGGGGGGGAGGTGCTGAACATGCGCAGAAGAGGCATGAAGGAATTTTCGAAAGGAGAATTCCCCCTTTTTCTGTCAATAAAATCTGGGGATTTTTCTGTCAACATTCAGTGACCGAAATTTTTTTATGAATTATGAAAGAGAATGTTTATTTATTATGTCAATTGAAATTCACGTGATTTCTAAGTGAATTCGAAATATACGAAAACTATGTCAATATTGATTTCAATATGAGGTTAAGGATGTTCTACCGGTATTTTATCAAAATTTAAAAATGTACGATTTCATTGAAATTTTTTTCCAAGGTTCTCCAAATCATAAAAAAATCGTATGCAAAATTTTGGATTTTTTTCATACCTGGTTCAAAAGTTATAAATTTTTTAATAACCATCGTTCAAGGATGTTCTACCGGTATTTTATTAAAACTTAAAAATGTACGATTTCAATACAATTTTTTTCCAAGATTCTCCAATTTATAAAGAAACCGTATGCAAAATTTTGGATTTTTTTCATACCTGGTTTAAAAGTTATAAATTTTTTTAAAACCATTTTTAACATGATTCTTATGGGAAATTCACAAAAGCTTAAGAAACTTTTCGAAAAATTGTTCAAATTTGATGAAACTTCGGATATAGGTGAGAAATAACCCCCCGCACAATTTGTTCATTTTTATGCAACGATTGGGTCAATAATTGGCATTAAAATTGATAAAAAATGCTTGAAAAATTGTCGATTTCGCGTAAGTGCTGCCAACTTGTGTCGCCAGAATTCCCTAGAATTCAACGCTTTTTTCCAAATAATTCTCAAACTAATTAAATAAAGGATAAAAAAAATATCTATGAAATGTAATGATAATAATATAATATTTGAACACCTACAGCGTTTCATAATTCCCTGAAAATCATTTTAATGAGGAATTTAGAAAATCATTATTTCATGTTCAGGGATTGGAACACTGACGAAATCACTGCCCCTCTCATGCCGCACAACCCCCGCTTACGGTAGGTGTAGAACATCCTTAAGGAGGTTCCTCAGTTTCTCGGCAAAAACAAGGAAATATGCCAGACTGCTGAAAATTTATGAACAGGCTTATTGCGTAATTACCATTATATAGTAATTTTTTGGAATTTATTTTCCATGAGAATAAAGGAGAAAAAAATTATGGAAGTTAGATATTATACATGGGGTTATACGGAAAGTCGGTAAACTTTGACGAATACCTACGTAGCCCGCTCGATCGGCAATGAAGTAATCATGCTACAATTCTCCACCGCTCATATAGCCCCATGTATAATATCTAACTTCCATAATTTTTTTCTCCTTTATTCTCATGGAAAATAAATTCCAAAAAATTACTATATAATGGTAATTACGCAATAAGCCTGTTCATAAATTTTCAGCAGTCTGGCATATTTCCTTGTTTTTGCCGAGAAACTGAGGAACCTCCTTAAGGCGATTGGTAGGCTGCTGAATGGAATCTTTCAAGTTCACATCATCCAAAAAGTTTGTTCTAACGATACGTAACTTGAAAGGGCTGAGAAAAAATGCTAGTGCGTTTGAAAAAAACGTCGACAAGTACACGCTCCGTTTTTATTGAAAAAAAAAAAAAACGAAATCAGAATAGTACAAGAATAGTACTGTGCAGTACTGTAGATCGATGAAAATTTACAGTACCATGCCGTGAAAAAACTTCCAGCACATTTACAGTAATTTATGGCCAGAAATTTTTAACAGTGTATCGACAGAATATTCACTGCATAAAGTCTTTTGAAGATCATATACATCATGTCAATTGATTTGCTTTGTTTTATTTTTTCCGTTCTCTATGATATGTATCCCTAGTGATTATGCAGTTTTCCTAAGAATAATTTTGTAGAAAGATTCGATTAGTTCGAGAGCTATTCAAAAAAAATGTCTAAAAAAAAGTACTTCATTTTCACTCTTCGCAACTGAATTCGAATAGACGAATCGCTCTTCAAAACATTTCTCTCCTTCTATGTTGACTGAGAAAATCGCGGAAACTAATTGAGATGAGGCCCTTTTGTCTTGATTCTTCTTTTTGGCTCTTGAAATTCTCTACGAAAAATGATTGGAAGAGAATTGCGTTGTCACGCTTAATTTTAGCTATATCTTCAGGAAAAAAAATGGCAATAGAATCTCCTTATCGAAAAATCGTTTCAAAAAATTCCCCATTTTTTGTTTTAATAGAATTGCCAACGTTATACTATATCAGGTGAAAATATTCAGTGATAATTGAATATTCTAACTAGAGGTGCGTAGTTGCTCGCTCGCTGTGCTCGCTCGCGAATGGAGGAGTGCGTAGTTGCTCGCTCGCTCGCGAATGGAGGGGTGCGTTACTGCTGATTAGAAGGAATTAGTAAAAATGGAGTATGATGAGTGTGACTCTTCGAACCGCACTGAAAACTTCCCGATAATTTCTCTCATTTACTATTAGAAAAAATGATGAATGATGAATCGACATGCTTCGATTGCAACATTGATCATCTCGATCGCGTTATTGATTAATGAGAAAACGTGAACGAAAGAATTGAACACCCACACCCACCCACACCCACACCCACCCACCCACCCACCCACACACCCACCCCCACACACACACACACACACACACACACATACACACACACATATGATCGTGAAATCTATCAAAAAATGTTGGGGGGGTCTTAAAACATGGAGATCGATCGAAAAATCGATTTTCCATTTTCGGGGCCATTACATAAACTTCCCTTATCGGGAAGTTAAAAAACTTTTCTTGCAAAAGAATCTTTAAATTTTGAGGCTACCTGAGTCAATGAGAGAAATAATGAATTAATTCGTCACAATTGTAACGGTTTTAATGAACAGTTACTAATTGCTATTTTGAATGGTTTCTTGGCTCACTTTACCTGAATTCAATTGTTGAGTGGATCTCAATTGTACGACGCAAAAGACAAAAAGAAGAGTAAGGAAATAATAATAGTAGTAGTAGTAGTAGGGAAGATCCTATCTCGGTTATTCTATGAATAGAATATTTTGGATCGATTCATCTAAATTCATTGTTGATAAGTTCCACAGTTTATTTAAGATTAATTATTTATGATGTTTCGAACAGTAAATCAGGACACGTGTACTAGAAATGTTGAAGGAACATTGTCACTATGTGAATCGGAAATATTAATCAATATATCAGGGGAATCCCTGAATATTCACAGTTTCCCTTGAAACACTGTAGGAGTGGTTGTGATTTTGCTCCGTTAAGCGAATAGAGTTGAATTAGAAACGGAGTAATTTTATTCAATTCTCAATCAAAATCTCAAGAACTCAAGATTATTGACTGAAATTCTAGAAGTGAGGGAAAAAGTGTGATACAACGTGAAAGCGAGACAAGAAGTTAAACATTGTCATGCTTTGCATCGACTGAATTCTCCGGAGATAAAGTCTTTGGAAAATGATATAAATCATGGCAACTGCATGGTTATTGTTTTTTTCTGTAATTCCAACGATAATTATTCCTGCTGCTTATGCAGGACTACGAGAGCTGTCAACATTTGATAGGTCTTCTGTCAGCGAGAGGACAATGGTTCGTATTCAAGTCTCATCAAATCCACATTAATAATCATAACGAGAAATTTGAAAAATTCTATACTTTCATCTGATATTTCAGAAAAGTATCCTCGAATCATGCTATGATCATAAAATTTCATCAGACGCAGTTGTCGTTGTTGGAGATTTCAATGAATTCACTGATAAATTACCGATGATTCGGATAGACAATTTTGAGAACTTTCGCACAGATTCATTACCATATTTCAAACCAACTAAAGTTATTATCATCATTGATTCTCTACATGAATTGAAAGCTAAGATAAAATCATTGAAAGGAATGAAGTGGTGGAATCATATGGCATTTTTTTTTATCATTGGTAAATACGATCGAATGTGTAATGACTCATCCAACATTCTCCTCATGACTATCAAAATGAATATGATCAATTCAATATACATTTGTCCTGAATCAACGAGTACATCATTATTATATACCGCGAATCAATATGCCAATTACGCGGAACATCCCTGGGCAATCGTAGAGGAATTCAATGGAACTACTTTGTTCAGTCAACGATTCGACAAGAGTAAGTCATCTTTTATATCTTAATTTCCTTTAATGAACAATCCGGAGTGAATCATAATAATTGTTCGAGTATTTCATCTGAAAATATAATTATTTCTCAAATTTCCTGATCTTCTCAAGGGAGGACCATGGTGAAATTCGAAAGTCTTTAGTTGATAAGGAATCCATCGAGTAATATTCAGGAAATGATGCGATGTATCAAAAAACCTAATAAATGTTTAAAACGATATATTTGGCCCCGTATTTTAAGATAAGAGCGTTGTCGCGGTTATTTTCTATCTTTGATATTTTCGAACTATTTATAAATGAATCCAATTCTCATATTGCGTTACGTCAATAATCAGATAGAAATAATATCCGGTTAGTCCAATAAAAACGAGATAATTCAAAGACTTTCAAATCATTTTAAAAGGAATAATTGAAAAAAAAATTTTAAACTGTTATACGATTGCATCACTGCTGAAGAACAATAGACTCCCTCGTTCCTTCACATCCGATCAACATTCACCCTCCAAACTTCTTAAAATGAAAACCCAATTAATGATGTTTTATCTCAAAGTACGGGGCGAAATGGATTGTGTTTAATCTTTTTCAGGTTTTCTGACGCATCCCATCATGTGCCAAATATTATTCAATTGATCCCTTCACCAACCAACGAGTTTTGAATTTCACCTCCTTCAATGAAAAGTTGATAGAGTTGTGAATGGATTAAACCATTTCATGAATATTACTCATTGTTGAAAGATTGTAGATCTTCTGTAAAACTAATTATTTAATTTAATTTAAAGATTTTTCATTAACATATATACATCGGTACAGTATTTATATTTTACAGTAGTCGTTTTGAAGACGGTAACGTAGCCACAGCCCAAGGGCTTTTACATACATATAAGCGATTTTTTGAGTTTAGTATATACTTAAGAGTTGAGGTAGAGGTGGAGATGGGGGATAGGGAAAACTTGTTTTGAAACTAATTAGAAAGAAATCATGAGAAAATTGTTGTGTTAAAATTTGTGATGATGAATTTAATTCCAGATGTGTCTTGCAGCAATTTGAATTACGATAAAACTATAAAACTGGATCGATTTACACTAATTAGTGTGTTAGCGACATCTAGGAACAAGTCTTCACGATCCGAGGTCAACTCTATCATGAACAGTGCTTTAGTTCCGCTCCGTACAATGATGGCTATTGCAGAGGCATCCAAAATTCGTAAAAATATGACTTTCTCACGAGAGAGACATGTAGCTATTGAGTCAATCTCTAGAGGCAAAGCAGACTTAATGATTTCATCGAGCTGTATCGGAGAGTTGCCAACTATGAAATTTCTCTTTCCTCATGCTCAGAATCGGATAGTTGCGATTATAAAATCAAGTCCTGAAAAATCAATACAGCGCAAGGATCTCTATTTGTGGAGCTTTTCCATAACATTTCTAGTATTTATAGCTCTTGTGATCTTATTCTTCATTCTGTCATGGAAAAATCATGAATTTTCTTCAGCGTTATTGGTTTCATCGATTCTAAAAATAATCAGAAGTAATTTGTTTCATATTTCTTTTACAGCTATACTGATAATAATGATTATCAGTAATAGGGTAATTCAAAGTAAAGTGGCGACTTTCTTGACAGCACGTGGGGAGAGAAAAGTCATAAAAAGAATGGAAACATTGATACAATTGGGATACAAATTCTACAGTACGCCCGATTTGGAAGAAATGGTCCTAGAACATTGTCCGGAATGTCGAGCAACTATCGTTGCACAAGATCAATGCTTCAACAATGTTTTGAAAGATGGACTCACTGCATGTTTAACAGAGGAATCCGAATATCAGCGTGTAGCTCTTATGCCGTTTGATTTACTTAAAAAACCACTTTTTGAAACACTCATGGTTCTCAGATGTCGTGATGACTGGCCTCTCTATGATCGCATGAATACCATGTGGATGCGATCCTTCGAATCTGGTTTACAAATATTTTGGAAGAAACACAAAGCTCATTGGGCGACGGTGCTTAAACTTCGAGCAGAAAATTTCGAACAATCATCTACTCGATATCAACCTATCAAGTTCTACAAATTAATGTTTGCTTTCGAATTCCTAGCAGTCAGTCTATCGATCTCCATACTTGTATTTATCGCGGAATTATTGGTGAAGAAATATAGAATTCCCACTTAATCTGTGTGACGAGAATCACCAATTGTTTGAAGTACATTTACCCATGTTATACAGATTATATATGATTTACTATTAATTATTTCTGCTTGTTTAGAATCGAAATCATTGATGGAAATCGGAAAGCCCAAGTTCCTGATTTCTCCTCCTAACTATTCTCTATCTAATCGGGTCTGTTTCTTTTTCCCATCATCAAACCTCGCTGAATAGTTCCCACTCATCATAAACTTGACTACTTCAAACTATTTCATTTTTTTTCAGAGAGAGAAACTTTCAGGAACATATACTTGATCATGTTTTTCACAGAACCTTCAGTTTTTGATGTTCTCCCCCAAGTTCATAGTTTTTTCGAATTTCGAAATTTTCACTGCGAATTTATCGCCGATCGTCGATAATTATTTATCAATGAATTTTAATTTTCTTTATCGATTTTCGGATCTCGATATAATGAATGAAGTATTCGCGAACTTGATGAAATTACATTCATAATAATGCTAACCTTTGAGAAGAAATGTGGTCGATTCTCGAGATGATGCAATTGAGGAAGAAATACACTCACACACCCGAGTCGAAAAATAAGTCGTCGCAAGATGTAGTTCTGACTTCCTCGACAACATTTTCTTTTGTTCTCCGACCTTTTTCGATGTCTTCACCTGATGTTTTTCGACATCAAAGACTTCACCAATTCTGGAGGACGTCAAAAAACTTCAATATGTCGCTCGCTATCGTTGTTTCATCTTTCTCTGCAACGTCATACGATACCGAAATGAAGATTTGGAACGAAAACTGGACAAGAACGTCTTAAGTAGTCGAATTGGTGTTAGAGGTCTTCAAAAAATTTTGACCCCAGTTGAAAACGCTCGGTCAGAGGTAAAATAATCATAAAAATTTGATGGTCTCTTCTGAAATTTTCAAGAGAAAGATGGGGCTATCATTTTGTTAGACTAAGTTTCCCTTCATTCGGGAAATTAGGAAATTTTAAAACTCAATTGGACTTTGAAAATTTTTAGTATTTGTTGCTGTGGGCTCGAAATCTTTGATGCACTCTCAGGGGATGAATTTAATGGAATATCAACTGTACTGGGTACAGCTATGGCTCGTACATGTGGTCCTTTTTTTTCATCAGGTTTTTCCCATTTTTATGACGTGAAGGTGGCAAAATAAAATATACCGAAAAGTACGAGGGTTCGAGGTATTCTCCCGCCATCTTCCGAAAATTAAAAGACAAGAGGCATCAAAAATTCAGTCTTAAACCAACCCTTGTAAGGAGTGCATCGTCCAAGGCAGTCTCAGTAAATTTATGTGTAAAGTGTTGTGCTGTTCAGTTTGTCGTAATTTCAGCATTAATTTTTTGGATAGGGAAAAAGAAAAGTGATATTCTGCCTGTTAAGTTAATTTAAGTCACAACTTTGTTCTATTAGGATTTCAGACGCTATTACCATGGTGGACCCAGTTACCGGACATACCCCAGTTTACAGATGTAGCGGCAAGATATACTAATAATCAATATTTGCTTGAGAAAATCAAATTTTTCAATACTTGGGAAGTGTCAAAATAAAAATAAATTGAATTTCATTTGATTCACTGAAATGAAATCTTTCATCATTTTAATGAGTTAATTCTCACTGTCCAGATACTAGTACCATTCCCTTGACTCTCCGATAACCGGTGCCTTCATGGTATCTTTGAAATATGTAAAATATAACTTATATGATGTATTGGATATATTTACGAGTTTCGATATATGATATGTTAGATGCATAGACGTATTAAATTAGCAGGAGACGCAGAAAAAAGTTCAGAACTTTAAGATTTTCATCATCCCTGATGACATAGCCTGCCTTCAGTGGTCTGTATGTTTTATATTTTCTCCAACTGAAGCGTGAATAAATGAACTCAATTTTTAATTTTCGAACAAGTGGTTTTAGTTACGTAAAAACCGGGGAAAACCCCATTTTTATACCTGTAATCCCATGCTTCCTTAAGCCATAAAAGGATTAGAGAGAGAGATAGACATATCCTTCGAGGGTCATAAAAATGAAACTATCCAACGTCAACTCGAAGCCAAAAGTCGTGCTACCTTCATTAAAAATTGAAGTCGAACGAAGATTTTTGTTGTTATGAGTCGTCCTCTTTGAGTAACGACGATTCAAAACGATATTTTGACATCAAATGACTTCAATACTTTTATGACTTCTACCGAAATGGGCGTCGTTTAACTTCACGTTGATGTTGGAAATCTTCAAAATACCTCCGAATTAAATAAAAGAAAAAAAATTCCATACAATAAAAATATTGATAACAATTATAAGTCAACATTCTAGAAAACTAAAACATTTTTCATTCCACTAAAATTTAGAAGCAATAGAATTAGAGACAATAGATAAGAAATCGGAAAGTGTAAACTGTGAAATTTTTAAGAACTCAATTTCAATTCATAATTCGTAACAAAAATAATAACTATTGTTATACTTATATTAATTTTTTTTTTTGGAATTACAATTATTAAAGAGCCACAATATTTTATAAAATAGAATTCAACTCCAAGTGTACTGTGTAAACTGTTTGAAAGTGTAAATTTGATTGTGACAACTATTGGAGAACAAGTAAAGTGAAAAGTATAAAAAGAACCTGGTAATGTGCGTTAAGAGTTTTCATTAATTCGAAACCTAGATAACCGTTTCAAGGCCATCCTAAAGAAAATAGTAAAATCATTAAAATCCTCGAAATCTTTTTTATAGAAATTAAAATAAATAATTTCCGCTAGAATATAAAAATCTAGCGTCGTCCTTTGTAAAATTAAAATCATAATTTCAACTTCATGTCAGATAAATAATTTCCTTTTTGACGCAAGGACAAATCTGGACATAACACCCCCCCCCCCCCACTCAATCAAAACATTGAACTCTACTCTCTTCTGAATTGATTATCTTTCTGTATTACTGTGAAATAAAATTTTAATAAAATTTAAATGTTATATTCATTGAGTTGTTGAACACAATGAATTACTTCAAGTTTTTTGACTCGAAGTGAACAACTCTAACTGATAAACTCTGACTAACTGTTTTTGCAAAAAAAAAAAGAGAAAAAAAATCCAATCAAAATTTGCAAAAACCGAACTCAATGCAAACCTAGAATAGGCGCACTGAGCACGGCGGACGAAAAAATTGTAAAGAAAACGCTAAAAACACTAATTTTCAGTTGGCAGAGCTATACTGCCCATTTACCGATTGTTCTTACTTAGTGTGAGGCATTAATAAAGTTAAAAAATGTATTTTTTTCTCAATATTTTTAAGAACCGCTGTTTTTTTTTACATTTTTGAATTAACCCCTATTTTTTTCATTTGATTTTCTGGAAGAACACATTTTTCTCTTCAAAGAAGAGACGAACGCCTGCTTGTTTTATTCAATGTTGATTCCAGGATCTTTCAAACGATTTTTCTCAAAAAAATAATGCTGACTCTATTTATCTAAATGTCCACTAAAAAAGTTCTGTGATAAAAACTCGAATAACTCTATGATAAACTCCAATGACAAATCCTTCACATTCGACGTTGTCATTTTATTTTCTACACGTGTTTTACGATTTGCAAAGAATGCAGTAATGGAAAAGTTCTAGAAATATATTATCAATACAGAGATAAACCTGAAAAACGAAACAAAATTAAATGAAATAATTGAATCAATAATGATTGTTTCTTCATGCAATAATTTACAATTATTGCTGAGCAATATGCGAATAGTGTAGTATATTGGAGAAATTGCAACATCCAAAAATTTCTACAGAAGAAACCGGTAGTGAGATGAATCTGTTTTTTTTCAGAATGAAGGTCTCTACCAAAAAATTTGAAAAAATTTGTAACCATACTCCAATATATTTCGGTTGTCGGTGATTTTTTTCAAAAAATTTCACAGAGGCCATTACTTTGAAAAAAAAATCGTGGCTCGAATTTTCTAAGTAGAACTTGCTAGTTCCGTAAAGTTAACAGAAAAATCGTGCACTCGTACTTTCCGTGTCTGATACCTGTGACACATTTAAAAAGGCAACTGAGAGCATATTCTATTCACATTCGACAATAAAAAATTCCAACGCGAATAATATTCAATCATAGAAAATAATAGTGATACTCTCTAAATTGAAAATGTTGAAGCTATTATTTCTGATATTTTTCATTTCTCCACTTGGAAAATGCCAGGACTTGTCTAATCTTTGTCTCTTCCCACCATTAGCAGAGATATGTATAGCAGGTAAATAATGAAATTTAATTATTTCCCGAATTTTTTTAATGAATTTTCTCCATCAAAAAATTTTAATTGACGTATAATTTTTTATGTTGAGATTTTTCTCGCCCGTCCTTTATTGAAAATATCTTCGACGCATCGTGTTTTACCACTTCTCCACTGGAATGAATTCTCATACATAATCTAATATATTCTCAATGCAATAATATAAATGACAATAATAAATTTTTACTTTAAGCGGAATTGTTTTTGACAATTGCCAATATATTCGGCTTATCTGATACCTCCGATGATGGAAATGAGGAAGTAATAGCTGACATTTCCGAGCTCAGAGAGCAAATGGAGAGAGACCATTTTGAAACAATGACCAAATTAGAGTTAATCACTGATCTGCTGAGGAATTTACCAATAGAAATTAGATTGGATCATCAGAAAGAACTACTTGCATCATTTGTCAGCACAATTGATGGAACCTTCAGTGATTTTCTACTCGCTCTTGGACAAAAGGAAGTCGAGTATTCAAAGAAATTTGCTAATGAATTTTTCGTTTACAAATCAGCGCATCTTGATGAGTTACGAAATAAACTAGTTCCATTGTCTACAAATAATTTAGACTACGAAGGATTTTTCCCCACACTTACTCGTTCCTTAACTGTACGTAAGATCCATTATTATGATGATTATCGAAATCAGTGAATTAATCAATTTTCCTTGCTCTTGATTTTTTTTCTAATTTTTTGGAAACTGGCGAGATAGCTCTATTTTGGCCTGTTCCATTCTGATAGAGAATTTCGAGAGCTAGGAAAAAAAGGCAGAGGCAAAATGGGCATATCCCCATTAATTTCTGAGATATTTGAGAGAAGAGAAAGAGCAAAAAATTGACTTCTGCATAAATTTTATCTTTTTTACAGCATGAAAATAGAGTCTGTACGGGCAATCTTGCCATTCAAGAAACATTGATTTCGATGTGGAGAATGATAGTGAAGGCTGAAATAAAATTATATCTTCTTTTGAAAGGATTCTATGAGATTACACTGAGGAAAAGAGGTTCTTTCCCAAAATTAAGAGACTTGATTTTCGAAAACGTCCCACGGATCTGAAGTATGATCTAGTATCGAATAATTCGAATTTTTATGACATATACGTCAAGACATTGAATTTAATGGAAGGTTAATCTGCGGGGATCGTGACAAACTTTAGTCTTTCTTCCTTATTTCATGTAAATCTCTTATGCTATTTGGTTTGTCGCAATCACCACAGATTAACCTTCCAATAAATGCAATGTCTTGACGTATCTGTCATAAACTATCAAATTATTCGGTAAATATGGAGAATAGGGGCCTTTTTTATATAATTTAAATAATTATCAAAGTCAAATCTTCGGAAAAAAATATGGAATGCGCAAGCAGGATTTGAACCCACGGCCCTCTGATTACATGTCAGGTGCTCTGACCACTGAGCTATTGCGAGTTCCTATACTTTCCCTCAAATTTTTGACCAAGATATATTACAACATTTTCGCCACCTCCCTTCCTGAGGTAATTTAAATTAATTTTGAATTAATTTTATTTGGAAAGGCCGCTATACTACATATTTACCAATTATTCCATTCCTATCTATTTCCAGCTTCAACTCCCTACTAGATCAAACTTCAGATCATTGGGCCGTTTTCAAAAATTAAGTCTCCGACCCAATTCATTATGAATTTTTCAAAGTTTTTAATATCCGCACTCTTCTAATATTTCAATTTTATTTCTACAATCATATAGCGTACAGAAGACGCCTAAGAGCAGTCAACTTAAAAACAAATGAACACATAGTAGCATACTCTCGTGCAGTACGCCATTCATTGAAAACAGTGTATGATCTTCCGCATGAAGCTTGTGATCCGGAGGATAATGATTGGATTGAAGGTAAATATCTCTTTCGTCCATTTTGAGAAGTTTAGGGAAAACGATGAAATCTTGATGAAACCAAATATTCATGAAATTTTTTCGTCGTTCATTTTCTTAAGAATATTTCGGAAACTAAGGGCGATAGCGAAACTTCAACTGAAGCCTATTTTTTAGCTCTTGAAATTATTCTCTGCCAAAAAAAGGGTAAGGAAGAAATTCCGCAGTCTCGTTTAGTTTTCGAGATATTCATCAACAAAGAATAACGAGGAAAATCACTAATGATTTGCTTTTGTCATTATTATAAATTTGAATGGAATATTTCAGAGAAAAATAGAGATACATCTTTTTCATCCTGATCCTTTCTTGTACAGGATTTCAAGAGCTACAAAAGAGAATTCAGGCAAAATCGCACAGCCTCTTTTAGTTTCCGAAATATTCTCAAAGAAATAAATGACAACCGAACAGACTTATTCTGTTAGACCTTTTTCACTGATGATCATTAACGCGATATTATGTTATTTTGTAACTCATTATAGGCTTTGTTTGAGCTCGCTTGTTGAATGTACTTGCAACTTATTGTAATTAATTGCAACTCAGAATTTGAACCATGGTTGTGTCTTATTTTGTACCACCACTTACAATTTTCAATATCTATTGCTATATTGTCTTTATATCTGCTCTGTATTTTGTACAACTCTACAGTAATGGAATTCAAATCGATTAATCAATCAATCAATCACTACTGAATTTTTCCTGAACTTCATTGAGGTCCTTGAAAAAATTCATGCAATTATGAATTATTCCAGATGAATCATTCTATCATTTGGAGGGGATGCACAACCCAGTAATTTTCAAGCATTCGGAGATATGCTCTTACGATAGTTGCCAACAAATAACTGAAGATAATTTATGTGACTGGAGTTGGATCCATATTCGATTTGAGTGTTACCGGGGTTTACATTCTTGTGTTCCTGCAGGACATATATCAGCGTGTGTAGCAGTGAGTAAAAACGAACTCCTCATTTGCACGTTATTACTTTCAATATTTTTATAATAATAGGGAGCTTGCATATTGAGACAGCTTCTTTTTTAATTTTATCAAATAATTGTCAAAAAATTTATCATTTTCATTCAAATGAACGGACTGAAGAAGCTACACCCAGCGCAGCCTGGGTCAGAGGCTGCCGGGGCTCAGAATTTAACAATAGAACTTTGTTAAGCGCCAGTTGATTTTTCAAAAATCAACAAAATACCAATTGATAATTTGACTGATTAATTTTCACTAAACGAAGAGGAGGTTCGATTGGGTGACCCAAACGGAAAACAGACTGAGTAAACAGATAAGTCAAGTAGAGTGAAATCTTCAGGTTACTTAACAGTCAAATCCCCGTTGATTATATTTCAGCTATTCTTATTTGACCTTTTTAGGCCTATACACCACTACGTCGCCGTCGTGGCTTCGGGTCATGCAAAACGTGGTGATAATCTCAATTATTTAGTTTTTCGTTTTTATGGGTTATACTTCCTAGGAAAAAGTTGGTTGTGATTTCCTGAAAATATTAATTAGGATGTTGGTTTGGCCTCGCGCTGTGTGACTGACCCCTAGACAGTCAAAATACATCATAAAATCACGTTCAAACGAAGTACAAAAAATTTTTATTTAGGGGCCCATTTTCTCGATCATAGCCCAATTACTGATTTTAAATATTAAAAAACATAAAAAAAACATTTAAAAAAATATACAAGTTCCCTATTGGTGAAAAATCGTCTGATGGTTTTTTCCCATTATTTTCCTCGAAATAGCTCAGAAACTAAGCGGGATAGCATAATTTTGTCTGCATACTTCTTTATAAAAAATTTCAAGAGCACCGAAACAGGTTTCCACAAAAAATTCCCTATCCCGCCAAGTTTTTGACAAATTCTCGAATAATGAAGGATAAAAAAGTAAATTTATGCATATTTGAAGAACTACTGAATCATTTTATTAATGATTCAATTAGGACTGGGATAAACCTGTGATCAACTGGCTTGAATCATCAGAACTCGGCAGAGCTGGCTCCAAGGATGATTCTTGTCCTAGTGAGACGGCTCAAAGAATTGATATCGAAGAGCCAAGCTGGCCAAGTAGGGCCAAGCCTATGATGAGCTGTCTCTGCTATTGCCGAATAAAACTATTCGAAATTTATACAGGAGAAATTAAAACTAGAGTGAGCGATAATTAGTGAGTTGATTTATAATTAAGGATGCTCAGTGAGTCTGTTATAAATCATGGGAAATTGATAAACCCAAGCTAATTATATTTATTATATAATTGTCAAACAGAATTTAGAGGATTTTGATTTTTTCAGAGGATCCAGGAAGTTTTTAAATGAAATAATCAATGAATAAAATCTCATTCAGTTTGATGAGAGATCTAAAAAAAATTACAACTGGATTCTAGAAAAGATTTATTTGAACCAAAGAACTGAGTAGCGAAGACCTAAAACAGGACGAGTCAATTTTTTTAATTCATTTTTCGGAATTATTTTAGAAATGGAGAGAGGGGTGGGGGGGATTTGGCCCTCATCTTTTTTTTGTAGCTTGTGAAATTCTCTACAAAAAAATATCAGGGTAAAATCACCCTATCTCGCTTAGTTTCCAAGACATTCGCTTGGCAATCATCACCGAGATAAGTCGACTCGTCTGGTTTTGTCTCTTCACTATTTTATCATTGGTTTTTTCCAAATACCTTGGAAACTAATGGAAGTATGGCCTTCTGCTTGCATGTTTTTTGTAGCCCTTGAGATTGACTGCAAAAAAATATGAGAACAAAATATAGTAACTCGCAATAGCTCAGTGGTCAGAGCACCTGACATGTAATCAGGGGGTCGTGGGTTCATATCCTGCTTGCGCATTACATATTTTTTCCGAAATTTGATTCTCTTAAAAAAAAAAAAAAAAAAATTTATTAATAAAAATAAATTTATTAATAAATTTATTTTTATTAATAAATTTTTCTTTTTTTTTTTTTTTTTTCACTCTATCTCGTTGAGTTTTCAAGATATTCTTAAGAAATCATGGGAAGGAAGGATAGACTTATTCTATTTAACCGATTTACTACTTATTCGGTTCTATTAATCTGCTTGTATTTTATTTTAGTGTTGTTACTGGTGTACGATTCAAACGCGATGGTGACGTACTCTACCTTCAACCACAGGAGGGAAAATTAGGTGTCTATGGTAAAGTATCGGATTTTTCATGGATTGATCTTCCACCAATTGACGAGACAACTCGTGAAACTATCACTGAAGACGCGAAAATTGTTTTCTTGGATGATTTACGATTACCCCAGGACCACGTTATGACCGGTAAAATAAATACTCGAAGTTACTACTAAACAATCATAAGACAATTTATCAGTCATCTCATCTAAAACAAGAGAATTCGATTTTTTTTGTCGATCACTTCTTAGAACCATCTCGGAAACTGAAGGAGATAGGGCAGTTCTCTCTTTTCTTTTCTTCAGCTCTTAAAATTCATCACAAAAGAAGATTCGGGAAAAATCTCAAATAGTTTCCGAGATATTCGCTTGGAAATCACTAAAAAGATGAGTCGACTCGTCTTGTTTCATTCCTTCACAATTTTCATCATTAGTTTTTTACCAAATATCTCAAAAACAAATGGAGATACGCCTTTTTTGCCTGAATCTTTTTTTGTAGTTCTTAAGATTTTCTTTCAAAGAAGATTAGGCCAAAAAATTGACTTATTCTGTTTCACCTCTTTATTACTGAATTCAATTGTTTCAGGGATTGCATTTGCTACAGTTACCAGGAAAAATGGTCTGTCAGGATTCGGCGCTGTTATAATAGGGACGCCATATGATTACAAAAGTGGAACATTGCATTTGGAACTTGGATACAATCATGTACTCTTCGGTAACCCGCCTGAAACGTATGATTATCCATTTATGATAGGAAGAGCAGTGGCAAAAAGAAAGGTTTTTTTTCGGAATGGAGCCCTTCTCAGAAAATTCGAAAAAAAAACTTGGGGGGATGTTCTAGCATGTCTACACTATCGTGAAATTTTTTTTTCGATTTTTGGAGAGTTCTTCACTTTGTGAAAAATTAGATTCATTTTACCTCAAAGCACGAAAATGTGTTGAAATTAAAAAATTATTGATTCATCTTAATTTGTTCTTTTTACAGAAACGAACTAATGTTCAAGCTGACCAATCCAATGCATACAGATATGACGCTACCGAATAGACCATCTTTCCTAGACGACAATTATGTAACTCTTTCATCATCAGAGTATACTGATGACGTTGAAGCATCATTTCTACCACTGATTAATGCTATTCCAGTCACGAGTGAGCACTCACCACTGACTGGAATTAGACTCTTTCACAAAGGCAGTATAGAACATGCAGGATTTATTTCACTTGGTGTACATCAAGCTCGTTATATAGAATTACTAGACGAACTCATAGAGGTTTATGCGAAAAATGGTACAAAAATCTTGAAGGCTGGGATCATGAAGCAGAATGTATTTGTGTAGAATTAATCATTTTGTAGCGAAGTGATAAGACAGGATAATTGATTTTTTACGCATAGGAAGCAAAGAACTAACTTTTCTACCGCGCTTCGCTCGGTCAAAAACGTTGTTCTTCGCTCCCTCGATTCAAAAAATAGCATACACACCACGGCTGGAAAAAAGTCAATCTCTACAAAAATTTGGCAGCCTCGCTCAGCTCAGGAGATAAATTTTGGTCGAAGTTAACTTCTTCCCTCCCTAAGTGTGTAATATACTATTTGGCAGCTAGGAGGTAAAGAACTACCTTTTCTCCCTCGCTTCGCTTAGTTCGGAACGTAAGAAATATCGTATGTACTATGGATGGAAAAAATTAATTTCGACAAAAATTTGGCACCCTCGCTTCGCTTCGTTAGACACATCTGTTTTTCACTTTCGCACTACAAAATGTATTGTACACACCATGGAACTGGAAAAGGCATTTCAAATGAACATTTAAACGTAATCATTAATTTGATTGAGAATTACGGCTGTATTGATTATTGCAGAACAGAAATCATTCAAATAAAATTCTAAATGATGTTACAATTACACAAACGTTTTGGCCAACTATGTGTGGCCCTTTTCGAGGTGTTTCAATTTATTAATAGATTCGTACACTGAGAAAAAAAAATTTTTGTAGCAAGAAAATTTTCTTGTAGCAAGAAAATTCAAAATTTTCCTTAACATTTTCTATATCTATATATATTGAAATTTTCTTGGGTGAAGTAGATTGTTTTCAATCAAGTAAATTTTCTTATGACAAAAATTTTTTTTTCTCAGTGTAGAATTGAAAATAATCAAATTAAATAAACATAATATGAAATTATTGCTATCCTTTTATTTCATTAAATTCTAAATTCTTCAACTTTTTCACGTTCAAAATAAATACCTTATAAGATCACAAATCAATTATTTTCCATAATTAATGTACTGGAATGTATCCAATTCCTTGATGCGAGTCTTTCGATGAGGAGTGGGTGAACCACGAACTAGAGAGAAAGATTGGTTGAGTGTGAAAGAATGGAGACAATACGGGTTCGATTTCAAATTTAATTCTCTGGTTTGCCAGATCATTAGGATTTCCTTTTTCAAAAACTTTAACACCAACGTCAGAAACAAGTTTGAGCTGAAGCTCATGAGCATTATCTTAATTATTCCGATCAAACTTAAGAATTTGTTCAAATCAACCAAAAATGCTGTTCCAATTGAAAACAAGTGGAAAATTGCCTGTTACATTTTATTACGTAGCTTTTTCTGCTAAATCATTAGCAATTCGCTTCCGAATGGTCGGCATATTTTTTCAAATGAAACTGATTCGTTAACATCAGAATATGGCAATCATATTTGTTAATATAATAGAGAAATTTTTAGTAAGTAGGGAAGAATACGAACAAGAGCATTTTAATGGTTTAGAATATGTGTGTCCTAGTGCACGTTCATTTTCGCAATAATAAATTTTCCTTCCTTCATTCATCTTCATTGAACGCTGGTAACGATACTGGATTAGAAATTGGATTGAATTAGTTTTTTTAATAATCGTGATAACTAATTATTCAATTTGAAAACGATCATTTAACAAAACATCATATCGCTCCACGAGACTGTCTTTAAGTAATTCAAATATTGATGATTTATCAAAAAAAAAATTGCAAAATTGTGTGAAAATTGATTTGGTTCCCTCTGAATAAAAATATGTATTCTAATTCCCAATTCATTATAAATTTCTTTCACTGCAGTTTAATCCTTTGCTTCTCGAATCTCTCCCATTTGTCATTAAATTTTCCATAATATGAATCACCACGTTCAGCTGAAGGGGTTTTCACTCATTCATATACTGAACTATTCTAGTTAACCCTTCCCGGTAATGCTCAACTCCCCCACCTTCAGTCCGAAACGTCCACGTTCTTGTTAGAGAGAGAACTGCAGAGCATCCAGTGCCGTAGCTTGGATACATAATCAAGAGCCCAACCGGAATGGACATGAAATAAAACTGAAATTCGTTTTTCTGCTGAGTGAATTTTAAAAAAGGTAACAGAATTTATAACTTATTGTAAATTGAATGAAAGATATCGTCGCGTGCTCCCAAATGTAACAGTTAATTAAAAAAAATTATCTCATTGATGGGCTCTTCTGTAGATACGGCATTGGACAAAAGTAAGTGGGGATCAAAAAAGTAGTAGAAGGGGGCACACATAGAGATGGGTGACCGTCACATGACGCGTCACAAAACGGTCATATGACGGTCATGTCATGTCACGTCACGGAGGAGTTGTGACCGTGACAGAATTCGGTCACAAAATTTCACTGAATGACGGTAAGTAGAAAAAAATAAATTATGACCATCACAAATTGGAGAAATTTAATGTCATTGTTCAATGAAATATCAATTCTAGAGCTTATGAGCTCTAAAATATCCATTCTAGAGCTTATAAGCTCTAAAATAACAATTCTAGAGATAATAAGCTCTAAAATAACAATTCTAGAGATAATAAGCTCTAAAATAACAATTCTAGAGATAATAAGCTCTAAAATAACAATTCTAGAGATAATAAGCTCTAAAATAACAATTCTAGAGATAATAAGCTCTAAAATAACAATTCTAGAGATAATAAGCTCTAAAATAACAATTCTAGAGATAATAATCTCTAGAATAACAATTCTAGAGATAATAAGCTCTAAAATAACAATTCTAGAGATAATAAGCTCTAAAATAACAATTCTAGAGATAATAAGCTCTAAAATAACAATTCTAGAGATAATAAGCTCTAAAATAACAATTCTAGAGATAATAAGCTCTAAAATAACAATTCTAGAGCTTATGAGCTACAAATGAAGGATTCTGTAGCTTATAAGCTCTAAAATATCAATCCCAGAGATTATACGCTCAGAGATATCAATTCTAGAGCTTATAAGCTTCATCATATTAATTGTAGAGCTTATAAGCTCTAAAATATCAATTCTAGAGCTTATAAGCTCTAAAATATCAATTCTAGAGCTTATAAGCTCTAAAATATCAATTCTAGAGCTTATAAGCTCTAAAATATCAATTCTAGAGCTTATAAGCTCTAAAATATCAATTCTAGAGCTTATAAGCTCTAAAATATCAATCCCAGAGATTATACGCTCAGAGATATCAATTCTAGAGCTTATAAGCTTCATCATATTAATTGTAGAGCTTATAAGCTCTAAAATATCAATTCTAGAGCTTATAAGCTCTAAAATATCAATTCTAGAGCTTATAAGCTCTAAAATATCAATTCTAGAGCTTATAAGCTCTAAAATATCAATTCTAGAGCTTATAAGCTCTAAAATATCAATTCTAGAGCTTATAAGCTCTAAAATATCAATTCTAGAGCTTATAAGCTCTAAAATATCAATTCTAGAGCTTATAAGCTCTAAAATATCAATTCTAGAGCTTATAAGCTCTAAAATATCAATTCTAGAGCTTATAAGCTCTAAAATATCAATTCTAGAGCTTATAAGCTCTGAAATATCAATTCTAGAGCTTATAAGCTTCATCATATTAATTGTAGAGCTTATAAGCTCTAAAATATCAATTCTAGAGCTTATTAGCTCTGAAATATCAATTCTAGAGCTTATAAGCTCTAAAATATCAATTCTAGAGCTTATAAGCTCTAAAATAACAATTCTAGAGCTTATAAGCTCTAAAATAACAATTCTAGAGCTTATTAGCTCTGAAATATCAATTCTAGAGCTTATAAGCTCTAAAATATCAATTCTAGAGCTTATAAGGTCTAAAATAACAATTCTAGAGCTTATAAGCTCTAAAATAACAATTCTAGAGCTTATAAGCTCTAAAATAACAATTCTAGAGCTTATAAGCTCTAAAATAAGAATTCTAGAGCTTATAAGCTCTAAAATAACAATTCTAGAGCTTATAAGCTCTAAAATAACAATTCTAGAGCTTATAAGCTCTAAAATAACAATTCTAGAGCTTATAAGCTCTAAAATAACAATTCTAGAGCTTATAAGCTCTAAAATAACAATTCTAGAGCTTATAAGCTCTAAAATAACAATTCTAGAGCTTATCAGCTCTAAAATATCAATCCCAGAGATTATACGCTCAGAGATATCAATTCTAGAGCTTATAAGCTTCATCATATTAATTGTAGAGCTTATAAGCTCTAAAATATCAATTCTAGAGCTTATAAGCTCTAAAATATCAATTCTAGAGCTTATAAGCTCTAAAATATCAATTCTAGAGCTTATAAGCTCTAAAATATCAATTCTAGAGCTTATAAGCTCTAAAATATCAATTCTAGAGCTTATAAGCTCTAAAATATCAATTCTAGAGCTTATAAGCTCTAAAATATCAATTCTAGAGCTTATAAGCTCTAAAATATCAATTCTAGAGCTTATAAGCTCTAAAATATCAATTCTAGAGCTTATAAGCTCTCAAATATCAATTCTAGAGCTTATAAGCTCTAAAATATCAATTCTAGAGCTTATAAGCTCTAAAATATCAATTCTAGAGCTTATAAGCTCTAAAATATCAATCCCAGAGATTATACGCTC
The DNA here is from genome assembly GCA_963942555.1 of Aleiodes leptofemur. Lineage (NCBI taxonomy): Eukaryota > Metazoa > Arthropoda > Insecta > Hymenoptera > Braconidae > Aleiodes > Aleiodes leptofemur. The sequence goes on from OZ012619.1 coordinate 12,964,681, forward strand.
AGAGATATCAATTCTAGAGCTTATAAGCTTCATCATATTAATTGTAGAGCTTATAAGCTCTAAAATATCAATTCTAGAGCTAATTAGCTCTGAAATATCAATTCTAGAGCTTATAAGCTCTAAAATATCAATTCTAGAGCTTATGAGGTCTAAAATAACAATTCTAGAGCTTAAAATCTCTAAAATATCAATTCTAGAGCTTATAAGCTCTAAAATATCAATTCTAGAGCTTATGAGCTCTAAAATATCAATTCTAGAGCTTATAAGCTCTAAACTATCAATTCTAGAGCTGATAAGCTCTAAAATATCAATTCTAGAGCTTATAAGCTCTGAAATATCAATTCTAGAGCTTATAAGCTTCATCATATTAATTGTAGAGCTTGTAAGCTCTAAAATATCAATTCTAGAGCTTATTAGCTCTGAAATATCAATTCTAGAGCTTATAAGCTCTATAATATCAATTCTAGAGCTTATAAGCTCTAGAATATCAATTCCAGAGCTTATAAGCTCTAAAATATCAATTCTAGAGCTTATAAGCTCTAAAATATCAATTCTAGAGCTTATAAGCTCTGAAATATCAATCCCAAAGATTATACGCTCAGAGATATCAATTCTAGAGCTTATAAGCTTCATCATATTAATTGTAGAGCTTATAAGCTCTAAGATATTAATTCTAGAGCTTATTAGCTCTGAAATATCAATTCTAGAGCTTATAAGCTCTAAAATATCAATTCTAGAGCTTATAAGCTCTAAAATATCAATTCTAGAGCTCATAAGCTCTAAAATAACAATTCTAGAGCTTATAAGCTCTGAAATAACAATTCTAGAGCTTATAAGCTCTAAAATAACAATTCTAGAGCTTATAAGCTCTAAAATAACAATTCTAGAGCTTATAAGCTCTAAAATAACAATTCTAGAGCTTATAAGCTCTAAAATAACAATTCTAGAGCTTATAAGCTACAAATGAAGGATTCTGTAGCTCATAAGCTCTAAAATATCAATTCTAGAGCTTATGAGCTACAAATGAAGGATTCAGTAGCTCATAAGCTCTAAAATATCAATTCTAGAGCTTATAAGCTCTAAGATAACTATTCTAGAGCTTATAAGCTCTAAAATAACAATTCTAGAGCTTATAAGCTCTAAAATAACAATTCTAGAGCTTATAAGCTCTAAAATAACAATTCTAGAGCTTATAAGCTCTAAAATAACAATTCTAGAGCTTATAAGCTCTAAAATATCAATTCTAGAGCTTATAAGCTCTAAAATATCAATTCTCGAGCTTATAAGCTCTAAAATATCAATTCTAGAGCTTATAAGCTCTAAAATATCAATTCTAGAGCTTATAAGCTCTAAAATATCAATTCTAGAGCTTATAAGCTCTAAAATATCAATTCTAGAGCTTATAAGCTCTAAAATATCAATTCTAGAGCTTATAAGCTCTAAAATATCAATTCTAGAGATTATAAGCTCTAAAATATCAATTCTAGAGCTTATAAGCTTCATCATATCAATTGAAGAGCTTATAAGCTCTAAAATATCAATTCTAGAGCTTATGAGCTTCATCATATCAATTGAAGAGCTTATAAGCTCTAAAATATCAATTCTAGAGCTTATTAGCTCTGAAATATCAATTCTAGAGCTTATAAGCTCTAAAATATCAATTCTAGAGCTTATAAGGTCTCAAATAACAATTCTAGAGCTTATAAGCTCTAAAATAACAATTCTAGAGCTTATAAGCTCTAAAATATCAATTCTAGAGCTTATAAGCTCTAAAATATCAATTCTAGAGCTTATAAGCCCTAAAATATCAATTCTAGAGCTTATAAGCTCTAAAATATCAATTCTAGAGCTTATAAGCTCTAAAATATCAATTCTAGAGCTTATAAGCTCTAAAATATCAATTCTAGAGCTTATAAGCTCTAAAATATCAATTCTAGAGCTTATAAGCTCTAAAATATCAATTCTAGAGCTTATAAGCTCTAAAATATCAATTCTAGAGCTTATAAGCTCTAAAATATCAATTCTAGAGCTTATAAGCTCTAAAATATCAATTCTAGAGCTTATAAGCTCTAAAATATCAATTCTAGAGCTTATAAGCTCTAAAATATCAATTCTAGAGCTTATTAGCTCTAAAATATCAATTCTAGAGCTTATAAGCTCTAAAATATCAATTCTAGAGCTTATAAGCTCTAAAATATCAATTCTAGAGCTTATAAGCTCTGAAATATCAATTCTAGAGCTTATAAGCTTCATCATATTAATTGTAGAGCTTATAAGCTCTAAAATATCAATTCTAGAGCTTATTAGCTCTGAAATATCAATTCTAGAGCTTATAAGCTCTAAAATATCAATTCTAGAGCTTATAAGCTCTAAAATAACAATTCTAGAGCTTATAAGCTCTAAAATAACAATTCTAGAGCTTATTAGCTCTGAAATATCAATTCTAGAGCTTATAAGCTCTAAAATATCAATTCTAGAGCTTATAAGGTCTAAAATAACAATTCTAGAGCTTATAAGCTCTAAAATAACAATTCTAGAGCTTATAAGCTCTAAAATAACAATTCTAGAGCTTATAAGCTCTAAAATAAGAATTCTAGAGCTTATAAGCTCTAAAATAACAATTCTAGAGCTTATAAGCTCTAAAATAACAATTCTAGAGCTTATAAGCTCTAAAATAACAATTCTAGAGCTTATAAGCTCTAAAATAACAATTCTAGAGCTTATAAGCTCTAAAATAACAATTCTAGAGCTTATAAGCTCTAAAATAACAATTCTAGAGCTTATCAGCTCTAAAATATCAATCCCAGAGATTATACGCTCAGAGATATCAATTCTAGAGCTTATAAGCTTCATCATATTAATTGTAGAGCTTATAAGCTCTAAAATATCAATTCTAGAGCTTATAAGCTCTAAAATATCAATTCTAGAGCTTATAAGCTCTAAAATATCAATTCTAGAGCTTATAAGCTCTAAAATATCAATTCTAGAGCTTATAAGCTCTAAAATATCAATTCTAGAGCTTATAAGCTCTAAAATATCAATTCTAGAGCTTATAAGCTCTAAAATATCAATTCTAGAGCTTATAAGCTCTAAAATATCAATTCTAGAGCTTATAAGCTCTCAAATATCAATTCTAGAGCTTATAAGCTCTAAAATATCAATTCTAGAGCTTATAAGCTCTCAAATATCAATTCTAGAGCTTAGAAGCTCTAAAATATCAATTCTAGAGCTTATAAGCTCTAAAATATCAATTCTAGAGCTTATAAGCTCTAAAATATCAATCCCAGAGATTATACGCTCAGAGATATCAATTCTAGAGCTTATAAGCTTCATCATATTAATTGTAGAGCTTATAAGCTCTAAAATATCAATTCTAGAGCTAATTAGCTCTGAAATATCAATTCTAGAGCTTATAAGCTCTAAAATATCAATTCTAGAGCTTATGAGGTCTAAAATAACAATTCTAGAGCTTAGAATCTCTAAAATATCAATTCTAGAGCTTATAAGCTCTAAAATATCAATTCTAGAGCTTATGAGCTCTAAAATATCAATCCTAGAGCTTATAAGCTCTAAACTATCAATTCTAGAGCTGATAAGCTCTAAAATATCAATTCTAGAGCTTATAAGCTCTGAAATATCAATTCTAGAGCTTATAAGCTTCATCATATTAATTGTAGAGCTTGTAAGCTCTAAAATATCAATTCTAGAGCTTATTAGCTCTGAAATATCAATTCTAGAGCTTATAAGCTCTATAATATCAATTCTAGAGCTTATAAGCTCTAGAATATCAATTCCAGAGCTTATAAGCTCTAAAATATCAATTCTAGAGCTTATAAGCTCTAAAATATCAATTCTAGAGCTTATAAGCTCTAAAATATCAATCCCAAAGATTATACGCTCAGAGATATCAATTCTAGAGCTTATAAGCTTCATCATATTAATTGTAGAGCTTATAAGCTCTAAGATATTAATTCTAGAGCTTATTAGCTCTGAAATATCAATTCTAGAGCTTATAAGCTCTAAAATATCAATTCTAGAGCTTATAAGCTCTAAGATAACAATTCTAGAGCTTATAAGCTCTAAAATAACAATTCTAGAGCTTATAAGCTCTAAAATAACAATTCTAGAGCTTATAAGCTCTAAAATAACAATTCTAGAGCTTATAAGCTCTAAAATAACAATTCTAGAGCTTATAAGCTCTAAAATATCAATTCTAGAGCTTATAAGCTCTAAAATATCAATTCTCGAGCTTATAAGCTCTAAAATATCAATTCTAGAGCTTATAAGCTCTAAAATATCAATTCTAGAGCTTATAAGCTCTAAAATATCAATTCTAGAGCTTATAAGCTCTAAAATATCAATTCTAGAGCTTATAAGCTCTAAAATATCAATTCTAGAGCTTATAAGCTCTAAAATATCAATTCTAGAGATTATAAGCTCTAAAATATCAATTCTAGAGCTTATAAGCTTCATCATATCAATTGAAGAGCTTATAAGCTCTAAAATATCAATTCTAGAGCTTATGAGCTTCATCATATCAATTGAAGAGCTTATAAGCTCTAAAATATCAATTCTAGAGCTTATTAGCTCTGAAATATCAATTCTAGAGCTTATAAGCTCTAAAATATCAATTCTAGAGCTTATAAGGTCTCAAATAACAATTCTAGAGCTTATAAGCTCTAAAATAACAATTCTAGAGCTTATAAGCTCTGAAATATCAATTCTAGAGCTTATAAGCTCTAAAATATCAATTCTAGAGCTTATAAGCTCTAAAATATCAATTCTAGAGCTTATAAGCTCTAAAATATCAATTCTAGAGCTTATAAGCTCTAAAATATCAATTCTAGAGCTTATAAGCTCTAAAATATCAATTCTAGAGCTTATAAGCTCTAAAATATCAATTCTAGAGCTTATAAGCTCTAAAATATCAATTCTAGAGCTTATAAGCTCTAAAATATCAATTCTAGAGCTTATAAGCTCTAAAATATCAATTCTAGAGCTTATAAGCTCTAAAATATCAATTCTAGAGCTTATAAGCTCTAAAATATCAATTCTAGAGCTTATAAGCTCTAAAATATCAATTCTAGAGCTTATAAGCTCTAAAATATCAATTCTAGAGCTTATAAGCTCTAAAATATCAATTCTAGAGCTTATAAGCTCTAAAATATCAATTCTAGAGCTTATAAGCTCTAAAATATCAATTCTAGAGCTTATAAGCTCTAAAATATCAATTCTAGAGCTTATAAGCTCTAAAATATCAATTCTAGAGCTTATAAGCTCTAAAATATCAATTCTAGAGCTTATAAGCTCTAAAATATCAATTCTAGAGCTTATAAGCTCTAAAATATCAATTCTAGAGCTTATAAGCTCTAAAATATCAATTCTAGAGCTTATAAGCTCTAAAATATCAATTCTAGAGCTTATAAGCTCTAAAATATCAATTCTAGAGCTTATAAGCTCTAAAATAACAATTCTAGAGCTTATAAGCTCTAAAATAACAATTCTAGAGCTTATAAGCTCTAAAATAACAATTCTAGAGCTTATAAGCTCTAAAATAACAATTCTAGAGCTTATAAGCTCTAAAATAACAATTCTAGAGCTTATAAGCTCTAAAATAACAATTCTAGAGCTTATAAGCTCTAAAATAACAATTCTAGAGCTTATAAGCTCTAAAATAACAATTCTAGAGCTTATAAGCTCTAAAATAACAATTCTAGAGCTTATAAGCTCTGAAATAACAATTCTAGAGCTTATAAGCTCTGAAATAACAATTCTAGAGCTTATAAGCTCTAAAATAACAATTCTAGAGCTTATAAGCTCTAAAATAACAATTCTAGAGCTTATAAGCTCTAAAATAACAATTCTAGAGCTTATAAGCTTTAAAATAACAATTCTAGAGCTTATAAGCTCTAAAATAACAATTCTAGAGCTTATAAGCTCTAAAATAACAATTCTAGAGCTTATAAGCTCTAAAATGACAATTCTAGAGCTTATAAGCTCTAAAATGACAATTCTAGAGCTTATAAGCTCTAAAATGACAATTCTAGAGCTTATAAGCTCTAAAATAACAATTCTAGAGCTTATAAGCTCTAAAATAACAATTCTAGAGCTTATAAGTTCTAAAATAACAATTCTAGAGCTTATAAGCTCTAAAATAACAATTCTAGAGCTTATAAGCTCTAAAATAACAATTCTAGAGCTTATAAGCTCTAAAATAACAATTCTAGAGCTTATAAGCTCTAAAATAACAATTCTAGAGCTTATAAGCTCTAAAATAACAATTCTAGAGCTTATAAGCTCTAAAATAACAATTCTAGAGCTTATAAGCTCTAAAATAACAATTCTAGAGCTTATCAGCTCTAAAATATCAATCCCAGAGATTATACGCTCAGAGATATCAATTCTAGAGCTTATAAGCTTCATCATATTAATTGTAGAGCTTATAAGCTCTAAAATATCAATTCTAGAGCTTATAAGCTCTAAAATATCAATTCTAGAGCTTATAAGCTCTAAAATATCAATTCTAGAGCTTATAAGCTCTAAAATATCAATTCTAGAGCTTATAAGCTCTAAAATATCAATTCTAGAGCTTATAAGCTCTCAAATATCAATTCTAGAGCTTATAAGCTCTAAAATATCAATCCCAGAGATTATACGCTCAGAGATATCAATTCTAGAGCTTATAAGCTTCATCATATTAATTGTAGAGCTTATAAGCTCTAAAATATCAATTCTAGAGCTTGTAAGCTCTAAAATATCAATTCTAGAGCTTATAAGCTCTAAAATATCAATTCTAGAGCTTATAAGCTCTAAAATATCAATTCTAGAGCTTATAAGCTCTAAAATATCAATTCTAGAGCTTATAAGCTCTAAAATATCAATTCTAGAGCTTATAAGCTCTAAAATATCAATTCTAGAGCTTATAAGCTCTAAAATATCAATTCTAGAGCTTATAAGCTCTAAAATATCAATTCTAGAGCTTATAAGCTCTAAAATATCAATTCTAGAGCTTATAAGCTCTAAAATATCAATTCTAGAGCTTATAAGCTCTCAAATATCAATTCTAGAGCTTATAAGCTCTGAAATATCAATTCTAGAGCTTATAAGCTCTAAAATATCAATTCTAGAGCTTATAAGCTCTAAAATATCAATCCCAGAGATTATACGCTCAGAGATATCAATTCTAGAGCTTATAAGCTTCATCATATTAATTGTAGAGCTTATAAGCTCTAAAATATCAATTCTAGAGCTAATTAGCTCTGAAATATCAATTCTAGAGCTTATAAGCTCTAAAATATCAATTCTAGAGCTTATGAGGTCTAAAATAACAATTCTAGAGCTTAAAATCTCTAAAATATCAATTCTAGAGCTTATAAGCTCTAAAATATCAATTCTAGAGCTTATGAGCTCTAAAATATCAATTCTAGAGCTTATAAGCTCTAAAATATCAATTCTAGAGCTGATAAGCTCTAAAATATCAATTCTAGAGCTTATAAGCTCTGAAATATCAATTCTAGAGCTTATAAGCTTCATCATATTAATTGTAGAGCTTGTAAGCTCTAAAATATCAATTCTAGAGCTTATTAGCTCTGAAATATCAATTCTAGAGCTTATAAGCTCTATAATATCAATTCTAGAGCTTATAAGCTCTAGAATATCAATTCCAGAGCTTATAAGCTCTAAAATATCAATTCTAGAGCTTATAAGCTCTAAAATATCAATTCTAGAGCTTATAAGCTTTAAAATATCAATCCCAAAGATTATACGCTCAGAGATATCAATTCTAGGGCTTATAAGCTTCATCATATTAATTGTAGAGCTTATAATATCTAAGATATTAATTCTAGAGCTTATTAGCTCTGAAATATCAATTCTAGAGCTTATAAGCTCTAAAATATCAATTCTAGAGCTTATAAGCTCTAAAATATCAATTCTAGAGCTCATAAGCTCTAAAATAACAATTCTAGAGCTTATAAGCTCTGAAATAACAATTCTAGAGCTTATAAGCTCTAAAATAACAATTCTAGAGCTTATAAGCTCTAAAATAACAATTCTAGAGCTTATAAGCTCTAAAATAACAATTCTAGAGCTTATAAGCTCTAAAATAACAATTCTAGAGCTTATAAGCTCTAAAATAACAATTCTAGAGCTTATAAGCTATAAATGAAGGATTCTGTAGCTCATAAGCTCTAAAATATCAATTCTAGAGCTTATGAGCTACAAATGAAGGATTCAGTAGCTCATAAGCTCTAAAATATCAATTCTAGAGCTTATAAGCTCTAAGATAACAATTCTAGAGCTTATAAGCTCCTAAAATAACAATTCTAGAGCTTATAAGCTCTAAAATAACAATTCTAGAGCTTATAAGCTCTAAAATAACAATTCTAGAGCTTATAAGCTCTAAAATAACAATTCTAGAGCTTATAAGCTCTAAAATATCAATTCTAGAGCTTATAAGCTCTAAAATATCAATTCTCGAGCTCATAAGCTCTAAAATATCAATTCTAGAGCTTATAAGCTCTAAAATATCAATTCTAGAGCTTATAAGCTCTAAAATATCAATTCTAGAGCTTATAAGCTCTAAAATATCAATTCTAGAGCTTATAAGCTCTAAAATATCAATTCTAGAGCTTATAAGCTCTAAAATATCAATTCTAGAGATTATAAGCTCTAAAATATCAATTCTAGAGCTTATAAGCTTCATCATATCAATTGAAGAGCTTATAAGCTCTAAAATATCAATTCTAGAGCTTATGAGCTTCCATCATATCAATTGAAGAGCTTATAAGCTCTAAAATATCAATTCTAGAGCTTATTAGCTCTGAAATATCAATTCTAGAGCTTATAAGCTCTAAAATATCAATTCTAGAGCTTATAAGGTCTCAAATAACAATTCTAGAGCTTATAAGCTCTAAAATAACAATTCTAGAGCTTATAAGCTCTAAAATATCAATTCTAGAGCTTATAAGCTCTAAAATATCAATTCTAGAGCTTATAAGCTCTAAAATATCAATTCTAGAGCTTATAAGCTCTAAAATATCAATTCTAGAGCTTATAAGCTCTAAAATATCAATTCTAGAGCTTATAAGCTCTAAAATATCAATTCTAGAGCTTATAAGCTCTAAAATATCAATTCTAGAGCTTATAAGCTCTAAAATATCAATTCTAGAGCTTATAAGCACTAAAATAGAAATTCTAGAGCTTATAAGCTCTAAAATAGAAATTCTAGAGCTTATAAGCTCTAAAATAGAAATTCTAGAGCTTATAAGCTCTAAAATAGAAATTCTAGAGCTTATAAGCTCTAAAATAGAAATTCTAGAGCTTATAAGCTCTAAAATAGAAATTCTAGAGCTTATAAGCTCTAAAATAGAAATTCTAGAGCTTATAAGCTCTAAAATATCAATTCTAGAGCTTATAAGCTCTAAAATAGAAATTCTAGAGCTTATAAGCTCTAAAATCTCAATTCTAGAGCTTATAAGCTCTAAAATAGAAATTCTAGAGCTTATAAGCTTCATCATATCAATTGAAGAGCTTATAAGCTTCATCATATCAATTGAAGAGCTTATAAGCTCTAAAATATCAATTCTAGAGCTTATTAGCTCTGAAATATCAATTCTAGAGCTTATAAGCTCTAAAATATCAATTCTAGAGCTTATAAGGTCTCAAATAACAATTCTAGAGCTTATAAGCTCTAAAATAACAATTCTAGAGCTTATAAGCTCTAAAATAACGATTCTAGAGCTTATAAGCTCTAAAATAACAATTCTAGAGCTTATAAGCTCTAACATAACAATTCTAGAGCTTATAAGCTCTAAAATAACAATTCTAGAGCTTATAAGCTCTAAAATAACAATTCTAGAGCTTATAAGCTCTAAAATAACAATTCTAGAGCTTATAAGCTCTAAAATAACAATTCTAGAGCTTATAAGCTCTAAAATAAACAATTCTAGATTTTATAAGCTCTAAAATAACAATTCTAGAGCTTATAAGCTCTAAAATAACAATTCTAGAGCTTATAAGCTCTAAAATAACAATTCTAGAGCTTATAAGCTCTAAAATAACAATTCTAGAGCTTATAAGCTCAAAAATAACAATTCTAGAGCTTATAAGCTCCAAAATAACAATTCCAGAGCTTATAAGCTCTAAAATAACAATTCTAGAGCTTATAAGCTCTAAAATAACAATTCTAGAGCTTATAAGCTCCAAAATAACAATTCTAGAGCTCATAAGCTCTAAAATATCAATTCTAGAGCTTATAAGCTCTAAAATATCAATCCCAGAGATTATACGCTCAGAGATATCAATTCTAGAGCTTATAAGCTTCATCATATTAATTGTAGAGCTTATAAGCTCTAAAATATCAATTCTAGAGCTTATTAGCTCTATAATATCAATTCTAGAGCTTATTAGCTCTGAAATATCAATTCTAGAGCTTATAAGCTCTAAAATATCAATTCTAGAGCTTATAAGCTCTAAAATATCAATTCTAGAGCTTATAAGCTCTAAAATATCAATTCTAGAGCTTATAAGCTCTAAAATATCAATTCTAGAGCTTATAAGCTCTAAAATATCAATTCTAGAGCTTATAAGCTCTAAAATATCAATTCTAGAGCTTATAAGCTCTAAAATATCAATTCTAGAGCTTATAAGCTCTAAAATATCAATTCTAGAGCTTATAAGCTCTAAAATATCAATTCTAGAGCTTATAAGCTCTAAAATATCAATTCTAGAGCTTATAAGCTCTAAAATCTCAATTCTAGAGCTTATAAGCTCTAAAATCTCAATTCTAGAGCTTATAAGCTCTAAAATCTCAATTCTAGAGCTTATAAGCTCTAAAATCTCAATTCTAGAGCTTATAAGCTCTAAAATATCAATTCTAGAGCTTATAAGCTCTAAAATAGAAATTCTAGAGCTTATAAGCTCTAAAATCTCAATTCTAGAGCTTATAAGCTCTAAAATAGAAATTCTAGAGCTTATAAGCTTCATCATATCAATTGAAGAGCTTATAAGCTTCATCATATCAATTGAAGAGCTTATAAGCTCTAAAATATCAATTCTAGAGCTTATTAGCTCTGAAATATCAAT